>OY728157.1:924592870-929592870 GCA_963277665.1 Viscum album
GAACAAGGATATAATTACAATTAGGAAACTGACCCCGACCTAATCCCCCTTTTAATATCATAGTTTTCAATCATTTGAATTTAAATTTCCATTCAGTCATATTCTAAAGAAACAATCCATTTTTACCCTCGTTTAAAAGTGACAAACCGTATTGTGTGCACTCCTATTCGAGAGACAGTAAAGGTCAACCACATTACCACATTTTAATTTAGGAACTAATTTTTTTTCCACACCCAACGATAGGCGTGCATATAACTTCGTTCCATTGCTGCGGAGGTAGTGCAACAAGAAAATGATTTTAAAAATTGAATGACTCACAACTCAAAATAACCATTAATTAAAATTGATCCAGAAATTGAAAGAACATTAACCCAACAAAGAAAAAGAAATATACCAAAAATCATTGAAGAGATAGATATCTCAGATTCAAGTGAAACTTTTAGTGGTCACTCTGAACATGAAATCATGGCTAGAAATCCCAACCAAACCCTATATGATCTAGGTGGACCACAATTTTCCATTCAAAGTAACCAACTAATTGATCCAAATTATTTTGAATTTCATGTCAATATGATTTATGTGCTTCCACAGTTTCATGGTCTTGCGGAAGAAGATCCAAACAGGCACATGCATGAATTCAGATACACTTTCTGAAGCATCAGGCATAGAGGAGAAGTCGAAGACCAATTTCAGTGGAGGGCATTTCCCTTCTCACTCAATGGTGTAACAAAAGAATGGTTGTACAATCTACATATAGGGGGCATCAATTATTGGGATGATCTAAAAACGTGTTTCATGCAATGATTCTTTCCCATATCCATATGTACATCCATCAAGAAAGAGATTTACATCATAAAAAAATCAACTGTAGAAACCCTCGACGAGTACTAGGAGCGTTTTAAGAAGCAATGTTCTATCTAACGACAACAAGAAATTGAGGAACACCAATTCCTTGTGTTCTTCTGACAAGGACATTTGGATAATGATAGAAATATTCTAGAAGCCTCATCTAGGGGATCCCTGATTGACAAGTCTCCCACAGATATTAGAGTACTAAATGAGAAGATTGCTCAACAATCACAACAATTTGAAATTAGAGGGTCGGGAACAAGTGGAATCCATGAGGTGAGAACATCTGATTAAATAGAATTAATTAGAATCGAGGTGAGAAAACTCACAAGGTTAGTGCGACAGATGGCTGTGAAAGAACCGAGGGAACAACAAGAACCAAATCAGTTATTTGGTTTATTCTATTCAAATTATTGTTACACTGACCAGTTTCCAGAAGTGATGGGAACTGAATATTTTATTGATACGTATCAGCAAAGGCAATTCCAACCAAATCCACCCCGGAATCCCCAAAACCAACCTGGATTTTGATTTTAACAGACCTATGATAGACCTACTATTCCACACCAATACCAGAACCCCCCACCATTCCAACAGTCCTATAAAAATCCTTTAAACATTAAAAACCCTTTCATCCACCACCAATCCAAATAAATTCATATGAGAAACCATCCACCAGTGCACAACCATCTATTTAAAAACAACAGTTACAGTCAGATGTTGAGGGGATTAAAGAAAACTTGAAAGACTTATCCAACCAGTTCAAAAATGTTTTTGGAAATTCTAACCAAGAATTCAGGGAAGCATCCATCCCAAATAGATCCAAAACCTATAGATAATTTTATTGAAATCATAACTAGAAGTGGAAAAGAATTCTTACCTCCATCCAACCTTGAACCTGAAACAATACCACCAATTCTGAGGGAAGAATTATTTCGAATATTTAGAAAATCGTGTGAAGATCCACCAAGAGGGAGAAAATGAAGAGAATGAGGTGAAGGATAGGCCATATAATAAGATCCAAGAAACTCCAATGAAAAAAAAAATTAAACAGAGAAGAAAGACTTACCTGCACCATTTCCAACAAGTATTCTTGAATCAAAGAAATTGCATGAGGAAACACATCAGAAAGAAATTCTAGACACATTTCAATTAGTGGAAATCAATATCCCTCTACATGATGATGTCAATCAAATTCGAAGTTATACAATATTATTGAATGATATTTGCACAAAAAAGATAATACTTCATGGGAATGAAACAATCAATTTGGGGAGAAGTGTCTCACCCCTTATCACTCCATAGATTCCAACCAAATGTTATGATCCAGGGTTGTTTTACATTCCAAGTACCATTAGATCATTAAATTTTTCTAATGATTTGTGAGATCTAGGTGGTTTAATTAATGCATTTCTTCACATTTTATACACATCTTTGAAAGTGGTAGACTTAAAGCCCACAATAGTGGTGGCCCATCATGAAAATAGATCCACATTTTTTCAATATAGAGTTCTAGAGGATGTCCTGGTGAAAGTAAAAGATCTCTTATTCCCAGCTGACTTCTATGTGATAAATATAGAAGAAGATAAGAACCCATCACACTCAACCATCACTATGGGGAGACAATTCTTGAAGATAGAAAAATTTATAATCAATATCCATGAAGGTACACCCACCATGTAATTTGGAGATAGCACTATCCACTTCAACATTTTTGAATCCATGAGGTACCCATCAGATGATCACTCCCTCTTATCACTCTCCCATGAAGTTAATACTGATCTCATTGAAGAGTCAGGCATATTCCATGAATTATTTAACTTAGGAGATAATGTTTCCATTAATGAACATGTGAATTCCCAAAACATTGGAGATTCTGATTTAATGTGGGAATAAGAGTTAAAATCTGATTCTATTTAAGATATTTTGATTGATGATGAATATGATACTATTTCTTTACTGTAGGAGGATCACCCTTTCAATGTGGGTAATGTCAGTTTAATTTCATCCCTTCAGAATCCCCCTGATCTTTAATTAAAACAACTCCCCGATGATTTAAAATATGTGTACCTTATGGAAGGAGATAAACTACCCATGATAATTGCTAATAATCTGTCTCAAACCCATGAAAAATCAATGATTGGGGTTTTGAGAGAGAATGTCTAGGCAATAGGGTAGAGCATAGGTGATATCCCTAGAATAAACACAAAAATATGGTGACATAGAATTTTACATGAGGGATATTCTAAACCTATTAGACAGCCCCAAAAGAGACAAAATCCCACCCTGATGGAGGATGTGAAGAAGGATATTGAGAAGCTATTCAAATCTGGGGTCATCTATCCCATTTTAGATTCACAGTGGGTCTGCCCTAATCATGTTGTTCCTAAAAAAACTGGTCATACCACTATGAGGAATGAAAAGAATGTGTTAACACCTATGGGAATTCAAAACAACTGGAGATTATGCATTGATTTTATGAAATTGAACCAGGTCAGTCGAAAAGATCATTTTCCAATCCCCTTCATTGACCATATGTTAGAGAGATTGGCATAGAAAACTCATTATTTCTTTTTTATGGATATTTAGGTTACTTCCAGGTACACATTCCTCCCCAGGATCAAGAGAAGTCGACATTTACATGACCTTTTGGTGCATTTTTATATAAAATAATGTCATTTTTATTATTTATCCACTGTGGTGGACTTGGTGAAGGTATAAAACTAATCATTTTGTAAAAAAAAATTATCAGTAATTATTCATTCATATCTTCTAGGAGACTCGATGTGAATATTGAACGATGGTGTAGGAAATCATAAGAGCATGATATAATTATGAGGATTCAATTACATTATTGGCAGATAATGTAATGCCTCGAACACTTTTGTTTTGTGATAATAATATTTTTATTGTTATTATGATGTACTTGGTTAAAAAATATTCATCTAAAATAAAATATATGCAAGAATAAAAATGAAGACATTTTTTATTAAATAATAATATTGAAAACTTACACTTCTATAAGGAAAAATGAACCATTCTAACCTATAATTCCTATATGGAGTCCTATCAATATCACTGAGAGACCCCTAAAAATTTCTAATAGACTAAGGAAATAGTGAGAATCCATCAGGTCTTCCACAGTTAAAAACATTATGGATCAATCTATGGTTAATGAATTAAGCATCAAGGGTATGTAGAGAACCATCTTCTCAAGCTATTTATGTTGTTGGGAATACCCTAAACACCTTTTTTATAAGGCTTTTGTGACCCTTAATAGTCATTGCGGTCATATGGTTACCATTAGTTGGTTTAACAGTAATAAAATTTTGTAACTGTATGGTATATTTATTTTTTTATTTTTTTAAGTATATTAAATATATAATTATTATAAGTATAATAAATATTTAATGTACCTTAATTATTTTAATATAATAAGTGTTTTTAATGATTGAATGTAAGATTTTAGTTTTTGTTTTCATGTAAATGTAATTTTATGAAAAAAATATTTTTCTATGAATATTTTTTTATCTTCTTGATTAAAATGACATGTAACCGATTATTTTACGAAGAAATACATATGTTTCACTATATTTAAACCGTTTTGATGTTATAACATGTGTTAAATAATAACATTATTTTAAATAAGGGTCTAATTTATTAAAAAAAGCTATAACAAAGATTATTATCTTAAATTGAATAAAATCAATGATCTTTCATTTTGAAATTAAAATATTTTAAAGCATAAAATGAATTTTAAAACATTATTTTTGTGTTTTAATTAAAATACAATGAAAATAACATTTGTTTACTTCAATAAATTTATAGAGAGTTATAACTATTATTGTTTATTCTAAACATTTGTATTTGAATATGAAATCATGTTAGAGAAAATATTATTTTTATGTAATGACATGGTAAAACATATATGTTTGATTGTGTATTTTAATTGATAAATGATTAAAATGGTGTTGTAATAATGTTGTAAGATAACACAATTATTATCATTTTTGGAATTAAATAATGGAAACTTTTTTTTATTTTAATGATGATTATATGGTTTATTCATTCATTGATGGTTTTTATGTAAGGGTTTTATAAAAAAATATGGTTGACCTAGTGATCCATCTAGCTGGCCGAGGGAGGTACCTCACACCACTATCAAGGAGTCTGCGGCCGAACCTTGGCCCCTTCTCTAGAACATGCTGAAAATGAGTGCACTCATTCCCCAAGGGGACGCATGGAGGAATTAATAGTGTGCCATCGTGCAGGGTGACACGACCACCTAGAATGGGTGCAGAGAATGCCCATAGAGGTGAGTTGTTTCTAGGTGGTACTGTGGAGTCGGAGGGGAGTTATCTAGTAATCTCTTGGAGCTCTACGCTTATTATATGGACTCGAAACCCCATTCATTTCGATGTGGGGTGAAATTATTTAGCGGATATCAAATCTCATTCGTCTGTTCGCACTGTGCGAGATTTGGACCACATGTTTTGGTCGCGGGATTGAATCCTACAACCAGGACCTATTTCCTCCATGTTTCTTTAGTTGTCAGATCGAGGACTCAACCGATCATGGATTCCCATCTATTTTAATAACCATGGCGTCTCCATAGCAGTTCAATCAAGTCCAAAATTTAATCTCTATCGTCTACTTGTATTTAAAACTGCAAAATCATTACCAGCCAACCAATCGTTCCTGGATTGATCGTGACCATCCATTTATTTTCCACATCTCCAATGAATTATTCTTCTTCCTTGTGACTGCACCTGTATTAGCCCCCCAACTTCTCACTCCAGTAATCCACTTTGACCCATGAGTTCTCCTTTCTCAATCTGTAGCCCTTCCCCTATTCTTTTATATAGGCCCAATCCACACGGTTTAATTTTATAACTGAACCCTTGAGTTCATCATGAGATTCCCACGATATATATATATACTTTATAAAATAATCATTGTTGAATAGATTTTCTTAGATTGGAATTTTGGTTCTCTTCTACCTGGGTCTTTCTCAGTTCTTTGTCTATGTTTTCATGATTGAACCGGAGGGTGTATAAAAATATATAGACACAATTAATATAAATTAGGTTTGTTCCCTGAAATCCTAAAAGTCTTATTATTCCCAACTTATCCCAAGACTCCTCTCGGCTCCACATCATTCTTGAAATAAATTAAGGGATTATATTTAGGTGTTTTTATAGTACAACCCCTTTTATTCACAATATGTATATGCCGATATATATATATATATATATATATTATACAGTTTTATATAATTTTTCATCCAAACGTGTTTTAAGTCTTCTATGTACTGATTATCAATGTTTAAATGCTGTATTTTTAATCTTATCGTAATTTTAAGGGATTAATTTTCATATTCTATCATTATGAAAACCCCTTAATTATACATTGGGTGTATGACTAATATATATATATATATATAGTTTCGTGTAACTCTCAAACCCAAACATCTTTTGGATTTATAAATGATGTTTTACAAAATTCAAACAATGTATTTAATGCATATAACATTTGAATGGTTTCATCATAAGTTTTATTTTGGTTAAATTAAACCCATATACACTTATAATATTGTATATTATATCTATAACACATCCCTAAAAATAATTTACGATATTAAAATGATGAACATTTATTTTTGAATGATGTTCACTAATGTGTGTAAATGATGTAAGAATCCTATTCTATTTAATATGATCATATAAAAATATACGTATATATATAAATGGATATATGTATATATATAGGTTTTAATTATAATTAGAATTAGGTTTTCATTACATTGATTTTAGTGATTTTATTATTTTCAAGAAGTGTATAATATTTATAATGATTTATTAAGACTTGTTTCTTTTGGTTGTACAAATCTCATGTGCGTAAATTGTGTATATATGGTTTTGTATAATTTCAGACCCATATATGTGAATAATAACCACAACCACACAAATTCATGTCTTAAAATATTTATGAATTTTTTGATGGTATTAATCTGGTGATGATTTTATACATCGATGGTAAAATATGATACGGTCAAACAATAAGAAAACCTTATTTTGTTATTGTGTGCAAAAAAAATCGTAAATGAAGTCATCTCCTTGTTTAAGAAATTAACATTAAATAAATCCTAAATTTTTATTTGAGTAGTATCTTTTATTTATATATATGCACATACAATATAATATAACTTTAGTAAAGTGTGTTTAGTTGTTTATGCATCAATATGAATGTTGTATAATAGCATGTGTTATGTTTTAATATAAGATGAATCTAAAAATTTAAACACTATTAGATTTAGATTAAATTGTCTGACTCTTCTGTTTAAAAATGCATGGTTTTATCATTATTTGTATCTGTCATAAATTTAAATGAATTTATTTTAATTCATTGAATTTTAATTTTCATGAATGAAGTGTTTTAATAATTATTATTTTCTATACCAAACCAAATATATCTTTTATTAATATATCACTTATGATAAATTAAGGATTAAGGAGACAATTATTTGAAGAGGTATGGGATACATCAAATAAAATACATGAAATTATTATTTGAAGAGGTATGGGACACTTCAAATAAAAGTCATAAATTAATTATTTGTTGTTTTGTGGGACACTTCAATTAAAATACATATAATGATAAATCATATTTGTATGGGACACATTGATATATATGATATTTTGACATATGAGGAAGTCATTGTATGTATTATGTGATGGGTGAGGCCCGTTATAGCCTTTCAATGCATCGAAAGGTCTCACGAGACAAATCAGGTCATGGCACGGGGCCTTCAAAAAATATTTTTATATGGTCTTGGCACAAGGTCTCGACAGAATGTTATGATTGTCCATAATTAAGCACTTCCCGGATATTTGACTTTTAATTTTCCATCCCATAGATTATTCAACTTGTAGAATATCTTCAGGTTATGAATCCATTACAATGGAAATACATTATTATTTCAAAATATATGTACTTATAAAGTTTATAATATCAAATGATGATAATTAGATATTACATTTCATGAGTTTCATTTCATTTCTTAAGAGAAACATGGAATTATTACTCCTATATATCTAAAAATACATTATTTCATGTGCTAACTCGTTTCGATATCCTTCCATTTCACCCCAAAATTAGTTTGATCATTTTCACGATTATACAAAACTCCATACATCTTAATATATGTATGTATAATCTGATATCTGTTTTAACTGTATCATATAAATAATTGAATTAATTATTGGGTAAGAGTTTTCCTTATAAATGTTTTCAAATAACCTTTATAATATGTTGACAATGTGCTTTTGGAAATTTTTTTACCATCTATCAAAATGGTTTTTAATTATTTGAATGGAATATTTTTAAATGAAATTTCATTAATTTATTTTTAAAACTTCTTACAGTGCATTTTAATTTTTCACCCAATGTTTTCAATTTATTTTTACATTTTTAGTATATATGAATTGAACCAATATGGGGCTGAATAATTTAATGGTTTAAAATAATTTACATAGAAAATCATTAAATTTAGAATAATTAAATGACTCTTTAATGGGAATTAAAATTAAATTGAATTAAATGAGAAGTAAATGGGAATAGTGAAATATTTTAAATCGTATATTCTGAGTCGTATTTAATAGATTTTAATAATTTATTCCTCTTCCTATATTAACATTTATATTTTTCTTTTTGTGTTTGAAAAATCCAAAATCAATCCCCTTGGAGTTCTTTAACCCTCTTACTGGTTCTAGCTCAACAGTTGGATTTCAGGTGTTTGTGCATCATCCTTCTATCTCCTCTATTTTGGGAGTAGTGTGATATATCATTCTTCCCCGGGAGGGGGATCCATATTATTTTCATTTGTGACATTATCATGATTTTGATTCCTTATATGTGGATTGTAAATGTTTTCATGATGAATATGATTGTTTTCATGTATTGAAATTAAAGTGGGTAGTGGGGATGTCAAATGGGCCTTGGTTATCTTAATCTTATATCCTCTCAATGATTGTGTTTCAGATGTTCTTAATTTTGAAATATGTTTTATTCTATGAATATGTTTCTTGATGTTATATAATTGTTAAAATCACATTTCAAAAAAATTCCTTGGGACATAAAGATTGCAACTGAATCAGATCTGTGTAATTTTTTTTTCATTTCTCTTAGTTTATAAGTTGATTGATGTGATGGTGTGTGTAATGGATGAAATAGATTGTGTGGTTGTTTGATGATTTTTACTTTTAGGGATATGATTAAAATGTGTAATGAAAGAACAAAAAAATTACAAGGTAATATTTAATGCAATTGTATGTTGGCTTAGCTGTTTCATGATAATTATGGAATGCTTGAAAAGTTTTATGTTTTAATTAAATGAACATGGGTTAGACTAAATGTTTTGGGAATTAAAATAAATGAATGGTATATTGGGTAATGATATTAATTTTAATATGATAAGATTATTTTTTAATGTGAAAATGGTTGGTAATTGAGGTGGTCAAATGGGAACTATGAAATTTTTTTGCAGTTGTATGTATGGTATGTGGAATTGGATAAGTGGTTGGTAATACGATAGTAGTGACACTATGTGAAAGTGGTTATCCATAGGTTTTCATAGTTTTATTGTTTTAGTTGTGTTAACCCATAGGTTTTACATGATTAAACAGAGAATATATATCATTTTCCTTATGATTTCTTTATACACCCAACCTAAGATGTGTTAACATTGATTTCCAAAATTAAACAATTCTGTGATTTTTCTAATACATCCAAGATGATGAGGTTGGTTAACTAACCACACCGACCTCTTTCCCTCTATTCTTGGTGAGGTTATTTCGCATGAGCCACGATGAATTGGGGTTATAGTGCAGCAAAGCTGTTATTTGATGATAGGATGGTGTGACCCATAGTGGTGGTTTGGCATGGTAGGAGGATAGAAAAGGGTTTCATTCCTTCGGGTTCACAATACCGCACTAATATTGTTTATAGAAGTTTTTATCAAATGATGATGACATGGTGGTTGTGACATGTGGTAGGATTACAATGATGTTTTGATGTAGTGATTATCACAGGTCGAGAGGTAGTGGTTTCTTATTGTGATGAACCCTATGATGGAATGGGGTTGATTTTTATGGAAGTGATGAGAGCGAAAAGATATATGATATTGAGGTGTGGGAGTGGAAAATCAGCTGGGAAGTTGTTCAATGAATTGTTCTGTTGAGATACTTCTTATATTACTATATATTTTATATTTGTTATTTGGTGAGTGATCCATATGAGGTTAATAAAATTTTATCCAGATAGACACTTGATGATTTTGTTGTTTTTTTCACAGGGAAATTAATATTATCTTCTCAAATTTTTACTATAGTTCTTGGGTATGATCCATCTGAGTTGACATGTTATTGTCACCCTATGTATAAATGGTTTCACATGATATTATGGGGGATTTGATAACTGATGTAGATATTAGTATCTTGGGTGTTAGAGTTCCTATGTTTTTACATAGGACTGTATTTGGTTCATTACATGGATACATTAATTTATATTTTTTTGAAATTATATGCAATTTGGATGTTATGGGTTTTCATTTTCCTTGTGTTTTAGTGTTTATGGGTGGTTGATATCCTATATCTCGATCATACTTTTTTAATTAAGGGTAATGCCTCCCATATGGATACCATTCAGTATACTCTCGATTATAGTCACCAACATGGGGCCTACTTGGGGTGAGAATTAAGGTTTCATTTTCTCATTGTCATCCTAAGAGGGGTACCCAATGAGGGAGGGGGTATAGACGGTAGGGGTGGGCCTAATAATAGAATATTACATCCTTTAGTGTTCGAAGTTAGAGAGGAACATGAGGAATTTTTAAACACTGCCATCACAGCCAATGAAAACACTATGTGTGGAGGAGTAAAACTATAGTAAAAATCTAAAGGATACATAGTTACCCACCATTTAATGGAAGGATTAGAATTTAAAAAACCATACACCACTTCAATTGTTATAATATTTGGTATATGTTGATACACCTTCACATATACTGTTGAATGATCCTCCAAGCGTCCCTTTCATCCCCCAACATCTATCGTAACCAATAAAAGCTATATATATCTCCCATCTATAGTAGGATATACTTTTCCAAATTCCATATTTTTCATCTCAATTGCCAAAGTTCTAGTTTTAAATTTCCCTATCAGCTCATATGTCTGATCGGCCTTATGCTTACTTCTCGACATAGCCACAAATTGAAATCTATCATACCAAAAAAAGTAAAATTTCATCCTATTTATTTTTCATCAAGTTATTATGGACTATTTTTATGATTCCCCTCCATCTTCATACTACAATTTTTTACCTTCAATATGTATTCATCTTCCTATTAATTTTATCCTTCAATTTTTGAATGACTTCCCAAAACAATCAGTCTCTGATCCTAAGGCATAAATGTATTCATCACCCATGATTGGATCTTCATGACATATGGTTTTATCCATTGTATCACCCACATATGTATTGGAAACACTACTACTATGCCTAGAACCATTGAACATTCACCGTAACATACTAACATTATTTAAATGTCCATTTTATGTATCTTAAACAATATCTCCCATTTCCGCCTGTCAAACTATGCATGCTACCTTTAAAATAGATCACATAATGGTTGATCCTCCCACATCATTCCTACATTTAAAAGATCACATGTCAAGGAAATTTCTTCTCTTTTGCCAAGAATCTACATTTATTCCTTATCGTGATCATATCTATCTAGTTTTCAAGGATCTAAGCTACCCTGTAGGAAATGATTCTTCCCAATAAACCCACAACTAATGTTCACATTTTTTTCAGTTTCAATCAAGAACCTATCAACAACAGCCACATTATTTCCTCAACTACCTCTTCATGTTCGGCATATTCCTATTGTTGTTACATCACACGTAGTCCACCATCATATGTATTCCAAAATAATGAATGCACCTCTATAAAATATTTTTGGTCTCTTAATGATGATGGAAATGTTCGAGTGAAAAAGACTCTATTTATAATAGCCATTCTTCCCCAGAAGATTAAACAAGATTTCATGTCTATAAGTACTATAGAGATATAGAAATAAGGTATCAAAGGTAAAAGAAACAATCCATAGAAATTTATTGATTTTTTCTATACATATTTTAAATATAGGTATTCACTGTGTGTTGGAGAATAAGATGACCGAGAATAAATATAATTAGGTGAAAAATGTTATGCTCCATGTAATGTCCACTTATGAAGAGATGTGTCTAGAACCATCTAAGGCCCATACCTCCCAGCACAAAATAAATTTAAATAGAAATCATGTGTCCCTATTTTCCTAATAACAACTTATTTAATATTCCATTTTCCCACTAAATATGGACAAAACAGACAAATCATTGTGTAATGAACAGACTTACCTAATGATATTTAATGCCCATAGATTCCCCAGCCATCCCAAAAACACCATTCCCTCATCAAACCATCCACCACACATTTTTTACAATTTTTTTTGTTTTTATCTATTATTAATTTAGTTCAATTGATCATCAGAGATTTGTTAATTATCTACAAAGATTGTGTATTTTTTTTCAAATATGGATTTCAAAAATCATAGCATTCCATATATTCCTTTATTTGAACTTCTGAATCAATTTATTTGTACTCATTTTTGAATACCATTATTTTGATCATTTTTTTGAACTGAAATTCACACACATGAGAGGTTTTTAATCATTTTTTATATATTCCTTTAATTATCTATTTCTTTAGAGGACTTGATTCATGTATGCTAACTAGAATGAATGATGTGTTATTTTAATGACATATAGAGTTTTTAGGATCTCTCCCAACATTATTAAGGATCCACATTGGAATCATTTTAACAATATCACTCTCTTTGAGAAAATCGTTTCAAACATCCTTTATTTAATCCTCCCAGGACATGAATTGATATTTAGGGGCATAAATTACATGTTTTACACCCTCACCCACCCTACACCTCATCATTGTATTATTTTCATCAAAATTAATTATGGTGGAGGGTTATTTCAAGGTTTTTGATGTTGCTGAAATTATACTCTTGAAATATGTGGTGGGTTTTTATGTTTGGAATAGGGTTCGTTGTATTCATTGTAATTTCAAATTCCATATTTTCTCCATAAAGAGACTAAAAACAAGTGTATAAACACAAAATAAAAAACAATTCAATGGATGATGTATCATTCATTGTATTCACCATAGTGTAAATCTCCCTGAAAAAATAATGTATAACGACTGAATCAATATTTATAAGCGGAATGATAGAGAAACAATAATTGAGTGGACTCTTATTAATCATGATTTTTTATTTAAGTGATTAAATTCGTTTTTTGTCCTTTGTTTTTCAAAATTGTATAGTCCACCATTACCTACCAACCATATTAAGTTCCTATTATTTATATATAAAACTAACTCTTTAATGGAGAAAAAAAGAAATCATAAATCTTTTGGAAATGTTAAATTTGTTTAAAACTAAGAATATCATTGAAAAATCAACTTGTGTGTGAAAAGGGAAAATAATTCTTGATAGGTAAGTGGGGTTCTTTTATGGGGGATCATTTTATTAGATTTTTTTTTGAGTAGCGAAAGATATGGGAATGTCAATAATGGATGTAGAATGAATGAACTATTTATAGGAAAAGGATTATACCACGAATGAATTGGTGTTGAAACAAGGTCTTGATATAAATATTTCATGGACTGAAATATGTAGATGTTGGTGAATTAAGACATGTCTTCTTGTTGAAAATTTTATATGAATTCTTTTGAACACATCTTCCAATTTGATTCCTATATCCATGATAAAATACATTTTCCATGTTTTTACTAATCATTACATGAAAATTTTAGTATTGATAAATATTTTGACATTAATTATAAAATGAACATATTAATTTATAACTATGAATTGAAAAATATTTTTGATCTCTTATATGAAAACCCAAGCGTTATTTTTTGAGATTATTATCATTCCTATTTGAAAATACATTTTCATACACATATAATTAAAGGGTAAAAAATTAAATATATTTTAATGGAATATTTTTATTTTAGACAATTATTTTTAAATGGAAATATTGAATATATATGTTTCTCATTGAAACTAGAAATAAATGTCTTTCAATCTATAAATTCATTTTGAGACATTTTTTATTAATCATTTGTTCTAACGATTGACATGTCAATATTTCGAATTTTATTTTGAATAGCCTACTTCCTAGATATGACTTGTTTGGATGACTATTAATGTTGTATTTTTTTGGATTTTTCTACTCTATTAAAAAAATGTACTTTATGCTTGGATTTTTACTTGACATTAAAATGTGGGAATAGTTATTTATTGGTAGGAGAGTTTGTATGCATTGTCATCATATTTTTTTAGAATCATGGGTTGTGATATGGTTATGATTCCATCATTGTTCAGTTAAACTATATTTTAGATTGTGACGTAAAATTTCATTTGAATATACCATTTAATAGATTTCTTGAAACAATGACACAAGTGGGACATATAATTCCTAATATCTTTTATTGATGTTTTTCAAATTGGATTTTATAAGGCATCCTAAACCATGGTCCACCATAAAGAAGTCACATATATAAATTGTAATGTCTCAACTTAGTAAACCATTTTTCTGTTTAGATATGGTGTGTCACATGACATTAGGATTGCCTCCCCATATGCCAAATGATTATGACAACTATAAAGAGTATATAACTAACACATATAAATTATATTCTCATTAACATAACATAAAAAAATAGAAACATAAAATAAAATGTTAGAGTAAACAAATAAAATTATTAATAATGGCCAACCAAAAAAACAAATAACATAACATTCTTTAAAAAAATGTATCCTTGATGATAACATAGTTATACATTGAATAATTATTACTATGTCGATCAAATACTGCATAAACAGAAAAAAACATATACTAGATTCAAAACCTTAAATCCCATGTTCCTCTTCATAACTATCATCCAAAACTATATCGAACTACTCCATCCAAATCCCTCATTAAACATAATACCTAAAAACCCAACAATGGGTATGAAATCACTATAGGGTTCTCATTTAGGGTGTGGGCATAATACCTAGAAGTGATCCAAAAACACATACAATATATATTCCATCAAATATAGTGTATGCATGTAAGGGAAAAAATAAATTAAGCAATAAAACAATATTCATGAAATCATGTTTGGTCATTGTGTGCAAACAAGAACATTAAGAAACGTGACCCAACGAACTTTAAAGAATGGTGGAAATTGATGTTTTTATCAAAGATAATTAATATAAAAATAACCAATATGGGTGAAGGTAAATCGTTCCATTAAAAAATTCAATTTATTTAAAGATATATTATAATGTTGGTGAATATATCATTTCTTTTAACCATTCTATAAATTGGAAATTAATGTAATGATATGATAATGACTGACAATATTTTTATAGCTTTTGGAGGAAAAATAGAAAACTGCTAGTCAACTCAACCAATACCCAATGTAGTCTTGATGATTTTCCATGAGATCTCCCACTGTGGTACTGCACTGGTGGATGAGAGTTCGAGGAGTGCGGCGGGGGTTTTTTGGTTTCTGTGTTGGTTGAGGTTTCCTAGTGATGTGCTTAGTGAGGATTTTGGGGTGAAATAGAGTTGGATTCATGCTAGTGGAAAAGGGGTCTATGGTGTATTGCTTTGGGTTCATCTCACATCACTGGAGTGTTTGGGAAAACTCTAACTTGAGTCGGCCATTGGGTTTGTGGATTTGGGATGGTGTTGATAGTCGCACTAGTGGCCGTTCGAGGAGACCAGTTCTGTGGTTTGTCTAGATTTTCTGATGATCATGTTCTATTCTTAATGGTACCTCTGTCTTCTCTTGATTATTTCATCTCAAGATGTATAGGTTTTATAGTATTAATGCTTGGATGGATGTGAATCCTAGTACGGTTTTTTGGTGAAGTGGTGAAGTGGTGATGTGGTTAAGTTGTGAAATGGTGATGTGGTGAAGCGTTGATGTAATGATGTCCTATATGGTTTCTAACTTTTTCATCAAAATTGATTGTATAAATAAAGAAAATTCAATAGTGTGACATACATAACCACAATCAAGGAAAACGATTTACTTAATATGATTAAAAAGATATTATTATTAATATTCAGTAAGGTTAAAAAAAATTTAAGATCATAATTTATGAACCTAATTTTTGAACCACTGCCTTCTGATAAATACATAATATATTCTTAAAACATGATAAATATGCATATAATATAATTCAATTCCTCTAAATGTGCAATACACTTCAATAATGAATGTGTTAGAATGTTCCCTTAGAGAAAATGTCAATACGATTTATACGTAATATATATTTTCTCCAAACTACTAATAAGTGATATACTCTCCCATGTAATATATATTTATTTTCTTAGGTAATATACTTTCAGAATTATGTAATATAATTATTTAGTTATGATGATACTTAATATTATTTAATTTTCAAAATATTTGAACATACGGTTGTCTTCCATGCATATGATATTATTAAAAAATGTAATGTTCATCCCTTTACTTAATTTACAATGTATGGTTTTGGTCTTTGGTATATTTCTAATATATATCATATGCAATATATCTTATCCAATAGGTTAGAAATTACTTATAATATATAATGTAATATCCATATTATTATCCTTTGTGTGATATATATCACATAACCAATTCTAAATTTTAGATTCATGAATATTTAAAATCCATTAAGAAAAAAGAAAATATCAAAATTTAAATTTATGATTTTTTCTCCCAACAAAAAATATATTCTAAGAAGAATTTTTTCAACATAAAATGTGAGTAAAAAAAATAGAATCTAGAAAATAAAATAATAAATAATAGTGTACAACATTAAACTCAAAGAAATTAAATCCATCTATGATAGAATAAATTAATTATCAAAACATAAATAATATTGAAAGGAGATAACTCGAAAGTATTTCCATTTGTAATAATTAAAAAACATCATCACATCAACTAGACTGTCCCTATTTTTTATTGATAGAAAGGTAGGATTTGGAAGAGTTGACCTAGTAAAATAGATAAAAAATATAAGAAACGCATTCTCCCTCTATCAAAATAGAACAAAAACACCAGGGACTCGTAAAACATTCTCCACATATTCAATAAATAATGAAGTATAACTCATGATTTCCATTGATTATCATTCATCCCAATCAATAAATGATCATGATGTTATTATTGTAACATGATTAATAAATAAGGAATAAGAAATATACACCACATGATTTAGCAATAATAACACTATTTTTAAAATGAAAAATTGGTTTGAAATTACTAGACCTGAGATAAATAGTCATGCTCAAAATTGTTTATATGAACATCCCATCCACAAACTAAAAAAAAATGATAAAGAAATAAAATATCCCATTAATACGAGCTTCATTCCCTAAGAAATATAATAATGAAATATTCATTTCTAGAAAATATATATTTTGAGTTATTATAAATTGAAACAATTTTATATAAAAATATAACTATAAGCATCTATGAAATATGTAAACAAAATATTCAAATAATTATGTTTAAATAGATATTTCATGTGTCACGTATACTAATGTAAGAAAATAATGTATAAAACATTACGGAAAAATAATATAATAAAAAATAATAATTTTATGAACACATGAAATAATAAAGTGTTGATACCAAATGTTAGAAAAACAAATATTATGTAAAATCATTATTACTTGAAATATATAAAATAAAAATCAACTCTTGTCCAAAAATATAACTATAAATAGAATTCGTATGGTCAACATGTTACAGAACACTTAGTGATAGAATTGGCATTTTTGAGAGGTTATTTGTGACGGTATGGGGAGTGACGAAAATAACCCGTCGGAAGTGGGTATTTACAATGGGGAAGTATGGACCCATCACCAAAGGTTTGGCGTGAAAAGCATCCTAAAACAGCGGGAATAGAATTTGCGACGAGTTACCTATTTCCGTCACAAATGACCGACATCAGTTTTTTTGTATTTGTGACGGGATACTTGTCCCGTCGAAAATAGTATGTCTGTCGATACCTATTTGCGACGGGGCCCGTTCTGAATACCTTTTTTAATCGAACATAATTATTGCGGGCAGTGGCCATTTATGATGGGTCTCGTCGCAAATGATACTATTTATAATGTTAATCCTACTGCATATAATCTTGACGCTAAAAAACTAACCTATATAGGCACCCATCTATTTTTGTATCATGTTACTCTTTTCTCAACTTCTCTCTTTCTACTAAAAAATTTTCTTTTAAATTTTTTTAGTGTTTAAAAATTAAAATCGGAATATAATCCACAGTTTTTATACTCCAAATGAATTAAGTTCATGGGTTTTATCTATTTTTTTATTGTTTAGATAATTTATTTTATTTTTATTAAATTATAATTTTTTTATTAGATGCAATTAAATTACACTATAATTAGATAAATGTTTTTCAATTTTTAATATTATGAATAATTATATGTTATTATTAATTAGAAATAATTAGAAATAATTCATAATAATAATAAATAATTAGAAATAATTACAAATAAATAGTAAATTTTTTTAAAAAATAATAATTTCTAATAATTTGTAATAAATTGTAAGAATTTCTTATAAGTTGTAATAATTCGAAAAAACCAATAATATTTAGTAATAAATTGTAATAAATTGTAATAATTTGTATAAAATTGTAATAATTAGTAATAAATTGTAATAATTAAAAATAAACTTGAATAATTATTAATAACTTTTAATATTTATGATTAATTATTAATAGTTAGGATTACATAGTAATAATCCGAATTATTTTGTTATAATTAGGAATAATAAGTAATATTTATGATTAATAAGTAATAATTAGTAAAAATTAGTAATAATTAAGATTAAATGGTAATAATTATGATTAATATGTTTTAATTTTGATTAACTCGGATTAATAAGCAATAATTTTAAATAATTAGGACTTATTAAGAATAATTAGGATTAATGAGTAATAACTATGAATAATTAGTAATTAGTAGGTTTTAATTAGAAATAATAATGATTAGTTAGTAAAAAAATATAACTAATTAGTGAAAAAATAGGATTAATTAGTAATAAATAAGAATAATTGGGAATAATTAGTAATTAATATGAATAATAAGTTATAACTATCAATAAATAGTGATAAATAGTAATAACTAGTAGTAACTAGTAAATAAAAGTAATAATTAGGAATAAATATTAATAATTAAAAATAAATTGTAATAATTAGAAATAATAAGGGTTAATTAGGATGGATTTGAAATAATTGGGATTAATCTGTAACAATTATGATTAATTAATAATAATAAGGATTAATTAGTAATAATCAGGATTAACTATTACTAATTTTGATTAACTAGAAATAATTTTGATTAATTAGTAATAATTTAGATTAACTAGTAAAAATTTGGATTAATTAGTAGTAATTTTGATTAATTATTAATAATTAGGATTCATTACTGATAATTTGGAATAACTTGTAATAAATAGGAATAATTAATAACAAATGGGATTTATTAGAAATAAAGAGTAATAATTAGTTATAAACTGTAATAATTAGTAATAAATAATAATAAATAATAATACGTAGTATTAAATAGTATTAAATATTAAAAATAAGGAATAGTTATGAATAATTAGGAAGAATTAGAATAATTTAGAATAATTTGGATTAATTTGGAATAATTAGTAATAATTGGGATAAATTAGAAATATCCATGATTAATTAGTAAAAAATAGCATTAACAAGTAACAATTATGATTAATTAGTAATAATTTGTAATAATTAGAAAAAAGTTGGAAAATTTATGAATAAGTCTGAATGTTTAGAAATATGTAGTAATAATTAGGAATAAATAGTACTAATTAAGAGTAATTAGTAATAAAAATGAATTATAATAATTATTATGAAAAATTAATAATAATTAAGAATAATTAGTATTAATTAGGAATATTTTTTAATAATTTTTCATAATTATTAAAAATCAGTAATAAATTGAAATAATTTTGAATATTTATTAATAATTAGGATTAATGATTAATAATTAGGAAAAAGTACTAATATATTGGAATAAATATTAATAATTAAGATAAAATATTAATAAATAGTAATAAATACTAATTAGATGTAATAAATAAAATAATTGTTAATAATTTGTAATAATTCAGAATATATAGGAATTATTAAGAATGATTAGGAATGATTTGTAACAATTAGTAAAAATTAGGAATAATTTGGAATAACATTTAATAATTTTGAATAATTAGTTATAATGAAGACTAATAATTAAATAATTTAGATTATTTAGATATAATTAGCATTAATTTGTAATAATTTAATTATTTAGTAATAATTAGGAATAATTTGTAATAATAAGGATTAATTAGTTATAATTAGTATTAAATAGGATTAAATAGGATTACTTAGTTTCCATTAGGATTAATTATTAATAATTAGTAATAATTACTATTAACTAATGTTTATTATTATTTATTTGGTTTAATTAGTAATAATTATGATTAAATAGTTATAATTAGGATTAATTAGGAATAAATATAAATAATTAGTAATATATAGAAATAGTTATTAATAAGTATGAACAATTAGTAATAAATTTTAATAATTATTAACAAATACAAATAATTTGTAAGAAATAGTAATAAATATTAAGAAATAAGAAATAATGAATAATTATGAATAGTTATGAATAATTAGTAACAATTAGAAATAATTTTTAATAATAATGAATAATTAAAAATAATTAGGAATAAGTATTAATAATTACGATACATTAGTAATAATTACATTTAATTAGAATTAATTTGGATTAATTATGATTAATTTGGATTAATTAGAAATAATTTTTATTAATTAGTAATAATTAGGATTAATTAGTAATAATTAGAATTAATTACTAATATTTGAATTTAAATAGTAATAATTATGAATAATTGTTAATAATAATAATTAATTAGTACATATTAGTAATATTAAATTAATAATTAAGAATAATTTGTAATAATTTGGAATAGTTAGTAATAATTGGGATTAATTAGTAATAACTGAGATTAGTTAATAATAATTGGAATTAAATAGAAATAATTTAGATTAATTAGTAATAATTGATATTAATTAGATATTAATTGGAATTCATTCAATTATATTGTGATAAACTGGAATAAGTTTCTGCGGATGGGTGAAATTGCTTTTGATCGACTCATCTTCTCCTTAGAACATTCTCCTAATAAAATGAGTATGAAAAATATTCTCTAACATACATCGGAGAAGAATATTCATAGTGATTCCAGTCAATAAAATTTTCAAGGAGGATGGACATCAGACAAAAGAGGCACTATTCCGGAAGACTCGTCTTCTTGTAACATCTCCAAAAAATATCAGTATGAAAAGTATCATCTGATCTACGAATATCATTTTTAGTATTCATGAGGATGAAGAGAGACACATCGATACCTCCCTAATCTATATCGTCATTTATAAAAAAATGGATATTCATATATCGGAGTAGAGTTATCATTGTGATTTTTATTTGATGAAAGTTACAAGGGGGAGAGTCGTTAGAAAAAAGAGGTGTCACTAATGCACTGGAAATTGTGTCATAGGTAACTAACAGAAATTAATATAAAATACTTATAACTAATAATAGTATTATCTCCACTGGAAAGTGTTTATATTATATATAATTATATTGATTAACTAAATATTTCATATTATTTTGAAAAAAAAGAAAAAAGGAAGTCCACAACAGTCATTATGGAAGTGCATGGATAAAGAAGCACAACAATACAAATGATTCTGGTTTAAATAATGAATATATTGTGAGTGTTCAAGATTTCTTATCATTTTCATCATCAAAAACTATTTTTTGGAAGGGGTAATTATTTGTTCATATAAAAATTGTTCTATGAGGACGTATTCCACACTTGAAAAAATACGAGGTCATTTATTGACTTTAGATTTCAACTAAATTATGTTTTTTGGTATTAACCTAGTTAACATACTTCCATAGATGATAATTTTGTTCTGAATCTAGCACAATTTTGAAATTTAGTTCAGGATGTGGTACGTATCTTTTAAAAAAGCTGAATCTCAGGATGAAATTCATTTAACAATAGAGTTAAAACAATCAAATTAAATGAGTTGATGAGGTCCATAGAAGATTCAATTTATCGTGGTTGCATGATAATAATGTTTGAAGCAGCAGTGAAATTTAGGGTTATTAAATTAGATAATGGAATATCAAATAGTTTTTTTGATCTAATTTTCTATTTTTTAAAAACACATCTACCTAAATTAAAATGTGTTTCCTATAAATTTCTATGAGTTCAAGAGGATGGATCATAATACGGGTCTTCGTTATCAGAAAATTCATTCATGTTCTAATGAATTCGTCTTATATTATTGTAAAAATGGGTTATTTGATATTTTTCCTATTTGTGGAAAATCAATGTATAAAGAAGCTCAAGAAGTGAAGTATTTATTTATTCCTGTAAAATAATTAAGTTATCTAATGATCTCAACCATATTACAAAATTTGTTTATTTTTCAGAACACAACAACATTGATTTCATGGAAAAAACCAATATTTCAACTAGAAAAATCTTCAATAATCACTCTAATTGTGATTCATGCAAACTTTTTGACCAAGTGCTTTTTTCATTTTCTTTAGAATCCAGAAACATGCAACTAGGCCTTTCTATTGTCATTTTTTTCCATTTGGTTCTTACAATAGTCAGTATGCATATTGTCTAATCATTATAACTCCGTACAATTTACCTTTATGGATATTGATGAAGGATCCATATATCTTTTTATCCTTATCATTTTTTTCATTTGAATAAGAATATAGATGTTTACATGAACCCATTTATTGATGAGTAATATCCACAATGCAATAATGGTCTCAGTATATATGATATTGCAATTAAAAAAATACATTCTACTGAAAGCTATAGTGATGTGGAAAAATAGTGACTGTAAAGCATATTCCACGTTATCTAGTGGGATTAATCATAGTCCAATACCAAGTCCATACAATATGAGAGACAAAAATGAATTTTATGTTATCAATGGTAGAAAACCTTGTTTTTCGGACTATCATCACAAATTCTTGTCAACTAATCATCCATTTTGAAGAAAATATATATCAATTCAAAAAACAAACAGTTGAAAAAGATTGGCCTCCAAAGTGATCTCAGTAATAGAGCTAAAATCAATTTCCTCTTCATTATCTCCCATTAAATTTGGACTAACAATAACAAACAGAAAACTGTTGTGATTATAAAAGTGAAAAATCAGATAAAACAATGATTTTTTTGGGATTTTTCATATTGGCTTGTGTTTTTGGTCCAAAAAAGGATTGATATGATGCATATTGAGCATATAGGTGCTGATAATTAATTTCATAGATTTATTGATACTACAGATAAGACCAAAGATAATGTAATGTAATGATTAAATCTTTCCCAAATTTGAAAGCAATCTGAATTTGAAATATTTGAAAATGTCAGATCAATGAAGCTAATGAAGCCAAAAGTAACATATTCACTTTTAGGAGATACTATCTTATTATATTGTTAGTGGATTACATATTTGAGAATTCTTGATGGTTATGCTTCCTATTTGGGAAGATGTTTCAAAAATGGTCATATTACTTGACCAAAAAAGACAGGAATGTCACGTTATAATGAAAACCACTCAACTGATTGGATTAATAGGTTTGTAAAATACTATGATTTAAGATACACTAATTGAGATGCCATAACTTTTTTAACACATTTTTTCCTTGATAATAGACTGTTATTTTGTTAAAAATGGATAAGAATATTTCATTTTAAATTTATGTAAACTGATAAAAATTTCCTTATATATTTGATTGACTCAATGGAACATTGGTTATTACATTTTTCACATGAAAAAAATGAGGTGGCCCGGTACATGCCAAATGGTTGTACCCATTTGAGATATGCATGTATAAATTGAAGAAAAAATAAAATAACAAATCATTAGTTGAAAGATTAATTGTAGAAGCATATTTGCATGGGGAAATTTTTTTATTATGCTCTAATTACTTTCAATATGAATATCTCTCAAAACACAACTACATGTTCCTTAATGATAGAAATTCTATCGATGACATGAGAAACCAATTATTAGTTTTCAATCATCCCAAACATGGCTTGGATAGAGTTTCTGAACGTTGGATTTTAGATAATTATCATTACATAAAGCATATATATATTCTTCTCAACAATGATGAATTGACACTATTTATACTATGAGTGCTCCAATCAATTATTGTATATATTTTTTACATATTACATTAATCTTATTTATTTTGTAGGTTATATGATAATTATCTGAACAAATAGTTTCCAAAACATTCAATAGTTTCTCATGAAGAATATTTTCAAAAAATAAATTCCTCATTTCATTAAAAAACATGAAACATAACTTATTTTTAATTTCAAATAGAAAATAAATATAATACGTTATATAGTGATAATTATTTTTAAAAATCTCTTCATATCTCAATATAATGATAACCTGGAGAATTGATTGTATATACTGAGTAATCCCCCATCCAAAATGGTTAAATCATATAATTCATATATGGCAAATGGTTTTTGATTTCACACACATGCATATGCGAAATGATATGAAATAATGAAAAGTGGTTGTTTCTTGACAGGATCTCATCATAGAGAAACTGAAGATGACTACTTCGACATGGTGGAAGAAATCTTTGAATTGTGTTTTCTGGGACAAAATTAAATAACTATGATTAAATGATAGTGGTTGGATACTCAGCCAGTCATCTGTGGTAAATTGTTCTCTCGAATCATTGATATTAAATATAATAGCTTTTTGCAGTAAATAACCCATTTTTATTGGCACATCAAGAACATAAAATTTATTATTCAAATTACTGTACTACTATAAGAGAGTTGGGTGATTTGAGGAGAATTATAATAATTAAATCTACAAATAATCAGTTTAATAAATGTGAATGTGCTTCCACTGTAGTGAAAGAAATTGAAATTTTTAAAGAGACTGCTCCAAATGCATATTTTTCCCGAAGAGACATGAATAAAATTGATTACACCCCATAATAAAGGGCTAATGGTGAATATGATGATAATGATGTTACAATTGAATTTGAAATCCCAATATATGATGAAATTGAAACTAATATAGGAATTTATGATGTAGAGGAGGAAGATGAAGACACTGATATCGACAGATATGAATATGATGATGAAGCCATACCTTAAAATAGTTACATTATAGTCATATTCATATATAATATATATCTATATGTAATAGTTTTCTATAATATTTTCTCACAACATTTATTTGGTGTTTCAGATAGACGAGGATCTATATCACTTATTATAGGAAGATAATCTACCATTGGACCTCCAGGATTTCAGATCATCATACCCTTAGACTACCCGAGGTTTGGGGGGAACTAGTAAGGGGAATGGTCTTTTATACCTAATGATTCCCAACCACATCCCAGGGCAAGGTTCATGTCTTGGGTTCGATCCACAAACACATAGTCATGATTAAATGTGTATTTTAGAATGTTTTCATTACATTATTTATATTTTAATTGTCTAATTAAAATTGTTTTCATAGCTTCATGCATATAGTAGTTGTACATGGGATTCTTATATTTCGGAATTATTTTTCTGAAGCATGGATATCATGGGATCAGATTCCCATTGATGTTCACCACCACATGTTTGGGCATTGGCTGGTACGTAAATGAATAATATTTATATTGAATTTAATTTAATTAATAAATTTATATTATAAAATATTTGATGGTTTTATGGTATCACATTGATGATAACATGCATGTGGCTATTTGGAAGGCATGATAAGGAGCATTACGTCAGTGTTGGTCTAGGTTTTTTCATAATTTATAACAGAATGCAATGGAGAAAGAAAGTGTGACAAAGTATGATGTGACATGTCAAATTCCCTGACCTATTTATATTTAATCTCAGGTTTGAGATGGATTTTGTACACATAAGTTTATTAGTATATTTTATAGTAGATAATAAAAAGGTTGGAAAATTATGGGAGATAGGAGGTGATATATCGAACCGGTAGTCGTACATTCAGTACGCATAGGGATAATATGAAAAATACATTTTTTATGTATAATATATAATTTTAAATGTTAATTGTTTATTTTTTATTCATATAGGAAGTCATAGAAACCAATATTATGGTGTAAGAAGTTTAAAGGAGAATATACAATGATCCTTCCACTAGAGAGATTAGCAGTGGTTGCCAATGTTAGATTTTGGTTGGTATAAATTGATTGAGTTTTAAATTTAAATACAAATAATATTTTATGTATTTTACTTTTTAATTGTAATTGAAGGAGTCATATAAGGCCAAGACATCTCCAACACATAGTAAGAGACAGTATGAGACAGATGGCCAGACTACTGCCCCACAATTCGATGAAGCAACATAGACGCATGTGACTTAGTAGGCCTTCGAGAATTGATGAGTTGTTGGTATCAGTTATTTTTTAACCCCATAGAGTTTTTATAGCACTATTGCGATGTTGGTATGTAGCTCTAGATGTGATCATAGAGATTCATCATCTTCTATTGCACATTATATAAGATAAAATATGAGTTTAGATTGAGCTTCTAGAGATTATGCTTAGGGAGCTGGAAGAGATGCATCAGTAGCAGCAGCCGAAACAAGTGGAGTTCATATGACTACAAAAACAATAGGACAAGGAGATGCATGATTAGATGTGTTGATCGCCACATCTACATTACTAGGATTAAATAGTGTACATGTGATGCCTAACTCATAGATTACGGATGGAGTTCCCTCCACCATCTCCTCCAGCTCCTCCACCTTCTCCAAATAACCCTCCCCTTAGTGATGTGTTTTTATTTTATAATGAAACATTTTAATGTAATTTTATTTAACATTAAATATTTAATGATTTAAATAGTTACCTTTTAATATTGTTGGCCATACTACAGTTTTTATTAATTATTTAATTTTTATATTATATTTATTATTTTATTAATTAATATTTTTTTTATATTTTTGAAAATATTGGTGTATTTTTATAGTAGTAATATTTATATAATTATTTAATTAATATTAATATTAATATTAATATTATATCATTTACTTATTTTATAACTAGTTTTATTTTAATAATATTAATATTATTAATTTATTTACATTAATATTTTATTAATAATATTATTAATAATATTTTATTAAAAATTTATTGTTCTAATATTTATATTGTTATGGTATTTATATAAATATTATATTATTATTGATAATATATTATTTTATTTATTTTTTTCCATTATTTATTGCATGGCCATCGTAAATAATAATTGTGATGATCTATCGCAAAATGTTTTTTAAAAAATTGGGAATGTATTTGCAATTTGTAGACGACCTTTCAAAATAGTGTTTTTTTAAAAGTCGTCGAATCTATTTGCGATGTCCAATTTTTCATCTGGCCATTTCTGATGGGACCCCATCATAAAAAAATATCACATATAGACATTACTCTAGTTACAGAATTATTATGATAATCATTTGAGTGATTAAAAAAAATCTAATAAAGATGTGGTGGAGAAAATGAATAAAACAATTATGAAGGTACCCCCATCATAAAATGGTTATTTTTCTTAAAACAGTCATTGTGACTATAATATTAGTAAAAGGCATACTCACATCAATGACGTAAAAATTTTCCAGTTAATTTCAATGATCCTTCACATAACATTATTTTGATGTATTTCTTCAATTTAATAAGTAAAAATAGTTTAAGAATACTTTATTTACATATTTTGAGTACTTTCGATTCATTGATCTCTCATTTTTTTCTCTAGAATCTCGTTTTATACAATATATAAAACCTGAATTTTTTATGGTACTCATATGAGTTTCGGTCCATCAATATTAGACATATAATATTTATGCAACAAAATATTTTATTTTTGAATAGAACTTCTAACCTTAATGATAGGTAAATATTTAAAAATATTGTAATTATTAAAAAAATTATGATCTTTAAAAAAATCAATAGTATAATGTAAAACAACACTATAATGAACAATAAGTAATAATAGAATTTATTTTCTATTTGAACTAGACAGAAAATAATTTGTATAAATATTTTTATTTTTACCATTCCTTCTACATCCATGAACACCTTAATTTCATTTCATATTTTTCATGGATTTTATTAAAATAATTCACTTCTTTTGTACACATACTATAAACTGATTTAATATATTCATCTAGAACTAATATATAAATAATTATACATTCATGCAAAGAATCATAAGACAAAATTTTACCATCTTTTTGAAATTAATTTTATATTATGATTAAAAATTTTCTGTTTCAATAAGAACAAAATAATAATAATTTTTGGAGATTAATGAATTTTATTTAAAGTATGAATTTTATCTTCATGCATTATGTAATTCTAATTATGTTCATCAATTTAATAATTTTCATATTTTGAAATATATTTTATCTCCTCAATATAAGAATTAAGACACATATTTTACATTTAATTAAAATGCTCTGCATTATAGTTAGTGTTTGATTCATCACAATAATCCTCCAAAGAACTAAATGCTTTATACATAACCATTTTAACATTTTTCTTATAGTATGATATTATTTTAATTTTTGTATTATATTTATGTTCAATGAATTCATGAATAACATATCCCCTTTTATTGAATTCTTAGTATTTCAATTCCATTCCATTATCCTTCTTGATTTTTTACCTTTTCAAACTTATATAGATTATTCAATATTATTGAAATCTATGAAATTTAATTGTAGGAATCAATATTACTGGATTATTTATTATAAGAGTCTGAATATATTTTCATAGCCATTTTCTAATATTTTGACATAGAAACATTAATTGAATCATTTTCTGTTTTGGATTTCTTGTGATCAACAACTTCTTCCTGTATCTCACATTTATACATAATTATTTTTAAATAAAATTATTCTTTTTCAGATCATTAATAACTTTGGAATATATAATAGTATCATAGATTAAACTCAATCTATTACGTATAAATGTAATTACATTTAAATCTTGATCAGGTTCTAATACAACATTTCCCAAAACATTAGCATCATTCACAATTTTAGTGAGACTAACATTTATTTATGTATTATTTCCCCCATAAAACATCCAAAAGTATCAAAATTAATATTAAAAATATTTTAACTTTTTTGAATTACATTTTTAGTTTCTTGACAGGGGATAACAAAAGTCTCCCATATATCTTAAATTGTAACATATTAGGAAACTATATTAAAATCACCTGGTCCTAATCCATAGATTATTTCATTTACATTCAAGGAATTGTAATCATAACCATATTTCTAAATAGATTCCCTTGTATCAGTATCACTATTGGGAATATTGTAGGTTTCATCATCTTTATATAAACATTCAATATGATATTTTTCAAATAAATACCCATTCTGAATTTCTAGATACAATAATGCTTAGCATTGAAATAATGATATTAAAAATCAATATACCTTATCTTATTTCAACCATTAGTGTTTATTCAACTGATTATTTTTCTCTATTCCTTAATAATTCCAAAAATATTTCTAATTAGAAAAGCGTGTTTTGAAACCAAGAGTTTAGAATCCATGTGTCTATCTTTGATACAGAATTTTGGTATCAAGAAAAAGATAAATATATATTAATGATTCTACTTTAAAACATCGATCTTCCACGATACCAACACTGATATAAAATATTTCCGCAGATAGTAATAGAAAATGGTTGATAGGGGGATTCCATTAAATGATTTCTACAATTTAAAATTCCCTCTAATATTTATATAATCTATAAAATTGTAATTAGTTATATAGTGAAAATTAAATTAAAGAGAATGACACACAATATTTTTATTGTGTATTAGGGAATGTCACGAACCAACCCGGGTCGACCCTGAACCGGTCACCAGAGTCGGTCCGCGGCATGGCCCGAGAGGCGTTCCCGATCCTCCCGGGCTGGCGACAAGCGCCAGGGAATCACAGAGTACACATGGGAATGATTTCACCCAATAAAAATTTACTAAGAAGTAGAAATTAATAAACGATAATAAAATAAAACATCCAAAAACATAACTAACCTGACCACAAATCAAACTCCCCGTGACCCCGAGAGTCGATCGTCAAACTACAACCAACTATCGTCCACGGCAAGAAAGCTCGAGTCAATCCTACAACAGAAACTAAAAACAAGAAAACACTATATGCGTGAGTATTAAAACTCAGTAGGCTAGCCCGATAAATCTATTCCCAACACACTACCATTAAAGAAGAATTTACCAACTTCTAGTTTGAACTACATTATAGAAAATATAGGTTTTCATACACACACACTTTCCATTTTGAAAACAATTAACAGTCCATTGCCCTTTTTAATTTAGAAGAAGTTTAATGTTGAAAGGAACAGGTGAATAGAATTTTAAAACATTTTGCGAACAATTAGAAAACCAAACTTTAGTTGTTGGTCAAAAATAAAATCACACACAACACACACTAAGTGCAATGGGGAAAAGTGGCACACAAGGGTCGGCATCCAAACTCGACCTCTCAATCGTCTGCCATATAAAAATAAACACTAAATGAGACATGGGTCAAACCTAGGAGATCGTGAACAAACCAGAACGTACTGTACATGTGACTCATCCTGAAGGCATGCCATAACTCGATGACGTCATAACGCCTTAACGCCCCACATAGTCCAAAATGTCCTAACCGAGGGGACCAATCCCCATAGGAGCAATAACTCAGAATTCCCCTGCTATGGGGCCACTAGCCAGTGTGTGGTCTAAACTAGTGCAGCAATCGTTGTCAGAAAATTCACTCAATATGCCCGGTTCCCATGTCAACACAAGCAATAAAAAAAGGGTGCGTCCAAAATGTATATTATTCAGTCAAAATGCACAAACATCACATTCAGCTCACCTAATCAACAAACACAAAAGATCACTCCAAAGAGACTTTTGAAAACATTAATTTCATTAAAAGTACCAAACGGGGCTCATGTACATATTCAATATGAAATCAATTCCAAAAGAAGGATCAGACGTCGTCACATTTAAAACCAGAAAACACATTTAAAATCTCATTTAGGTAAACCAAATCACGATTTTAATTCTGAAATGAAAACATAAGGGCCAAAGGGGCATTGTCACTATTGCGCAATAACAAATCATGAAAAAGCATTCGGTACGATGCAAAGAAAGAAGCAGTTCCAGTTCCAGTAATATAACCACTCTAAAAATAATAATATTTTAATACTACTTCCAATTTGATGAAAATTAAATAAATGAAAAGAAATAAGTAAATTCTAAATTCAAAGGCATGTGTAGTGGGGACCTACCTCAACTCGCAGCTCGAACACAGTGACGCGACACACCTCGCACAGACGTACAAGTATGCGCAAGCCGATGACTATGGCGTCGCGGAGTCACCTCGCCAGCACACTGCAATAAACGCACAACAACTAAAAACACAAAACCACTTGACTTAAAACAATACAAGCAGACAACCCGCGCAAAAGAACCACTCTAAAATTTATGAAATAAAATTCAAAAAGTAACTCGTAACTTTACACAAAATAAACTCACTCAAAAACAAGCTTTTGATCAAACACACACCTAAGTCCCACTAAAACAAAAATGCACCACTTACACAGTTAGATAAATCAATTACACAAATTATATAAAAAACAATAAACAACTCATGATTAGTTTTCATAAAACGCATATTAATCCACATGAGTATGCGATAAGATATAACATGCAAACTCAGTTTATTTAAAAACTAAACTCCGCACCGAACTAACTCACCCCAAAGCATGATAAAATAATTAAGCAGATAAGATAACCATCCAAACAAAGTTTTTAGACCAAAAATAATAATAATAATAATAATAATAATTTCTCTCAAAACAAATATTCTAGAAACCAAAAATAACAAATTAATACCAATGAAGGTGAAACAAATGCAAGCAATCAAAGTGTTTATAAATTTAATGGGGAAAAGCAAGGGGATCCAACCTTAATTGTCGTAGAAACCTGGAACCCGATGTGAAATGCTGATCGCACAACAATTTCACCTGCAGAAAGATGAAAAAGGGGGTTGGATGAAGTAACGAAGGGGAACGACATCGGTGACTTAACAAGAGGCGTGCAGCGGCTACCGAAAAGTGAACCAAACTCTAAATTTAATGGTGCAGAGGTCGGCGAGGGGTGCGCTCAAACAACGGAGTCATGCGAAAGTAAAAAGGGTGTGGCGCGCGATAAGAGGGTGCGACAAAGGGATGGGGGTGCACCAGGAGTTGGGGCCGCGCACGCCGGACAATGGGAAGGGGAGATTGTTGGCCAGAGGTTGCGCAATAGGGGTGGGCCTGCCGGAGGCTGCGCGGGCTAGTAGCAGGCTGGCCGGAGCGGTTGCCGGAGGTTGGTCAGGCACTGGAGGCTGGCTGAGGGCTGGCACCGGAGGCTGGCCGGAGGAGGGAGGCTGGATGGGAGGCGGGACGGGAGGCCGGAAAAGGGAGGCGCGACCGGAGGGAGCGCCGCTAGAGGAGGGTGCTGCTGGGGCGGCTTGGCTGAAGGAGCAGGGCGGGAAAAGGGTGGTCGGCGGCTGGAGTCGGAGGAGGCCGGCGGAGGGAAGGCTGGACGGGAGGCGGGTACGCCGGCTGGGGCTCGAGGGAGGAGGTGCGGCGGTCGGCAGCTGGGAAAGGAGGGCGGCGGTCAGGAGATGGAGGGAGGAGGCGCGACCGGAACGCGCAGGAGGGCCGAGAGGGAGCGGGTCGCGCGGAGGGAGAAGAAAGAAAGAGGGAAGAGAGAAAGAGAGAGGAGGGGGAGAGAAGAAGAAAAAAAAGTGGCGGCGCCTAGGGTTACAGGGAAAAGAGGGAGAAGAGAAAAAAAAGGGAGAATAAAATGGATAAGAAAAAATGAAATAATAAAAAGAAATAAAAGAAAGTAAAATCAAATAAATAAATCAAAGAAAATAAAATAGAATAAGATAATAAAAAAAAGGAGTTTAAATAAATAATAATAGTAATATTTATAATAATAACTGTTATTATTTAATTAAAAACATATATGCATATATATATATATAAATATATATATAGACAAACCTACATAAAAAAAAGAAATTACAAACATACATATATGAACATACATAACATATTATAAATGTATATACATATATAATCATATGTATAAACACATCTACGCATAAACATATAATGTTAAGAAAATATATATTTATCAGCATACGTGTATATATACACATATAAACATATTTATATGCACATTACGTTAAAAATTATATTAATAATTATAATAATAATAATAGTAATAATAATAATAATGATAATAATGTATAAACATATATACTCATATACATATTTATACACCTATATAATCATATATATATATATATATATATATTAATCCGCTCAACTAACGAATTTAATAACGTTAAAACTGAATGACCGCGGGGTACGCGCGCACCATACGGTACCCATGTGGACTGCAAACGGGCTGCGCAACACAACCGTATGGTGTTCGCGCATTATCACAAACCATAAACTCATCTAAACATTAAAATTTCCAACCGGGACTCGCCCGCACACATGCAAAAACACCCGACGCCATGATAAATAAAATAAATAAATTAAAATAAAAATAGGTGTGACAATTCTCCCCACCATAAAGCTTTCCGCCCCCAGAAAGCCATAACAAGTTCAAAACCTCAAATGAAAACCGACATTACTTCACAATTTAAAGAAAAATCTATAGAACGACAACAAAGATATTCTGAAACACTCCCAAAAAGGGGAGAGATTAACCAAAAGAACTCATATAATATGAACGAATTACCCGCCAAGTGTCACCCGCCCCAAAAGTGTTACCACCTCCAGTTGATCGCTTCAAAGGACAAAGATCTTTAACAATAGTTGATCCAGGCCCAACATACACCCATCTTAACACCATTCAACAGAACTCAACCAATTTCTTCATCCTCAATTCAACCTTACAACACAACATCCGGAACAACGCCAATAAAAACACGACGACTCTTTTGAAACTAACAAACAGGTCAAAACCACATCCAACGAGTATCTCTTAAAACCTTACTCCAATATGACACTGGAACTCTCACGCCCCAACTCCTTACCAATAGAAGAAAGTAGATTTTTGTGGTTCCATATAAGACCAACCACAACTCAACCAAACCCTAGATCAAAACTGGGAGATTGACACAGGAAGTCCGAACGGACTCCCCACCATAAGAAACAAGCTAAATTGAATTTGGTGAGACCCGTGACAGTTATTTCCACCACAAGTGTCAAGTCAGTTCCCGGAATAGGTCCAAAACGCCATCACTTGAGACAAAATTCCTGATCACAAGAATTTTCTACATGGGGAGGTCGAATGGACTCCCCACCATAAAGATTTGGAGAAGAGAAGAATAGGAGGACCTCCCAGCATTATCACCAGCCATCACTACCCACTGGTGGGAGGGGGGGCCCTGTCCAACACACCACCCCCACCCGGAAATCATAAAGCGAGCAGCTCTTAATAAATGAGAGCAACGACTTGACCAGGCAGTTATTACACATAAACTAGGCATAATGAGGAAAATGATTCCGACTACGCGCACTTACTGAGAACAATACCCTGTCGCAGGACTTCACCTTTCGTTGGAGTTCCCCCGACTACGCGCTAGCTACACTCCAAGGCCTATGGCTGGAGCTCTGATGAATAAAGCATCTTCTGGTTTCGCAGTCAGGTTTATGAAACCCCAAAAGCATGACACAAGAACCAGAATTTTTTAACAATCAAACATCCATAAGATCAAAGGTTTAAAAGAGTTCAGCCACAACCATTCTTTCGACTGAAAGAAAATAACACCACAAAATAGTACAGGTAACGACTACTACATCCAAGAGGCATCGCGAAAAAGGAAAACATAAAGCTCATCCACAAACATCTCCCTACTCCTGCTGACGGGCTGAGGTGACCTTCGACAATCCAGGTCTGGATTTAGCGCGCTTCTTGGAAACACCTTTGCAAAAACGCTTCAAGTGACCCATACGTCCACATGTGTGGTAGGGTCTGGGAGCACTTGGACATGTCGGCCTTTTGTGACCCTGTCTACCACACTGGTGACAGATCACAACAATGCGCTGTGAAGAAAATGACTGAAAGTCTGAAGGCCTCTTGATTCCTATACCAGCACCACCAGTATCAGGTCGCTTCTTACTCTTCTTACTAGCATCATCTGAAATGCTTCCCAATGTTGGAGGATTATCCACCTCAAGTCCTCCTACTAGCTCAGCTTCAGCAAGAAAGGCTTGCTTGACAACATCCGAGAAGGTGGTTAGGTTGAGCTCTTCCACTCTCGATTGCAGCTCAGGTCGGAGTCCAGACTCAAATTGTCGAGCCTTCCCGGGTTCATTCGCAACAAACCACTGATCATATAGAACTAGGTCTACAAAATGTCGATAGAACTCCAATACTGATTCAACGCCCTGCTGGAGACAACACAAATCCATCCTCTTCCTCAGCTTCGTCATCTCAGAGAAGTGTTGTTGGATGAACGATGACTTGAAAAACTCCCATGTCAAATCTTCCCTAGGCTTGTTCCGAGACATGGACTTCCACCATTTTCAGGATGGACCTTCAAGAATGAAGGTATCCAACTTCACCTTTAATGACTCAGGTAGACCAATGGAACTGAACTTCCTCTCAATCTTCTGCAACCACTCCTCTTCCTCAAGAGGCCCTGCTTGTCCATAAAAGAGAGGAGGGTTCAACTTCCGGAACTCCAAAACATAATCGATGGGCAGACCAACTGGAGGATTAACTGAGGATGCACCACCTGAAGCTGCACATTGAGCATCCATCGAGCCTTCGTGGGGGCGAACACTACGGAACAAAGAAACGAGGAACTTGATCAAAACATAACTAATACCATTTGAAATTCAACATTACTCAATGAGTTTCAAAATAAAGGAGAAACCCATTCACTAAAGGGGAAACTAGTAATGATGGGTGACTCGACCATATGGTTGGCGGCCATACGTCAACCATACCATCATCACTGAGAGCATTGTAGGGTGAAATCTCCGGCTCTACAAGGCTTTCCAGGCCCTGTGAGCTCACGAAGCTACTTTCCCAACTCCCTTTTCATTTCCCAACATAAAACAATCCAGAAGACCCAAAAGACACTAACAACCCGGACATCTCATGGTAACTCAAGGTTTAGAATGAGCAAGTGTTCATGACGTCCTTCCCGTTCCTCTGCCTCGAGTCTGAGAAACTTTACTCCCTTTACCATGACAACTCCAAATAGCAATGGGCGCTCTGAAAAACAAGGTCTGCTCACGAGCCAACTCCTCTGATACCATTTTGTCACGAACAAACCCGGGTCGACCCCGAACCGGTCACCCGAGTCGGTCCGCGGCATGGCCCAAGAGGCGTTCTCGATCCTCCCGGGCAGGCGACAAGCGCCAGGGCATCACAGAGTACACATGGGAATGATTTCTCCAAATAAAAATTTACTAAGAAGCAGAAATAAATAAACGATAATAAAATAAAACATCCATAATCATAATTAACCTGACCACAAATCAAACTCCTCGTGACCCCAAGAGTCGATCGTCAAACTACAACCAACTCTCGTCCACAGTAAGCAAGCTCGAGTCAATCCTGCAACAAAAACTAAAAACAATAAAACACTATAGGTGTGAGTATTAAAACTCAGTAGGCTGGCCCGATAAATCTATTCCCAAAGCACTACCATTAAATAAGAATTTACCAACGTCTAGTTTGAACTACATTATAGAAAATATAGGTTTTCATACACACACACTTTCCATTTTGAAAACAATTAACAGTCCATTGCCATTTTTAATTTAGAAGAAGTTTAATGTTGAAAGAAACAGGTGAATAGAATTTTAAAACATTTTCCGAAAAATTAGAAAACCAAAAATTAGTTGTAGGTCAAAAATAAAATCACACACAACACACACTAAGGGAAATGGGAAAAAGTGGCACACAACGGTCGGCATCCAAACTTGACCTCTCAATCGTCTACCATATACAAATAAACACTAAATGAGACATGGGTCGAACCTAGGAGATCGTGATCAAACCAGAACGTACTATACATGTGACTCATCCTGAAGGCATGCCATAACTCGATGACGTCATAACGCCCGGCATAGCCCTACATGGCCTAACCGAGGGGCCCAATCCCCATAGGAACAAATACTCAGTATTCCCCTGCTATGGGGACACTAGCCAGTGCGTGGTCTAAACTAGTGCAACAATCGTTCTCAGAAAATTCACTCAATATTCCAGGTTCCCATGTCAACACAAGCAATAAAAAAAAGGGTGCCTCCAAAATGTAGATTATTCAGTCACAATGCACAAACATCACATTCATCTCACCTAATTAACAAACAAAAAAGATCAATCCAAAGAGACTTTTCAAAAGATTAATTTCATTAAAAGTACCAAATGAGCCTCATCTACTTATTCAATATCAAATCAATTCCAAAAGAAGGATCAGACGTCGTCACATTTAAAACCAGAAAACACATTTAAAATCTCATTTAGGTAAACCAAATCACCATTTTAATTCTGAAACGCAAACATAAGGGCCAAAGGGGTATTTTCACTATTGCGCAATAACAAATCATGAAAAAGCTTTCGGTACGATGCAAAGAAAGAAGAAGTTCCAATTCCAGAAATATAACCACTCTAAAAATAATAATATTTTAATACTACTTCCTATTTGATGAAAATTAAATAAATGACAAGAAATAAGTAAATTCTAAATTCAAAGGCATGAGCAGTGGGGACCTACCTCAACTCGCAGCTCGAGCATAGCGACGCGACACGCCTCGCACATACGTACAAGTACTCGCAAGCCGATGACTGTGGCGTCGCGGATTCATCTCGCCAACATGCTGCAATAAACACACAACAACTAAAAACACAAAACCACTTGACTTAAAACAATACAAGCAGACAACCCGCGCAAAAGAACCACTCTAAAATTTATGATATAAAATTCAAAAAGTAACTCGCAACTTTACACAAACTAAACTCACTCAAAAACACCCTTTTGATCAAACACGCACCTAAGTCCCACTAAAACAAAAATGCACCACTTACACAGTTAGATAAATCAATTGCACAAATTATATAAAAAAACAATAAACAACTCATGATTAGTTTTCATAAAACGCATATTATTCCACATGAGTATGCGATAAGATATAACAAGCAAACTCAGTTTATTTAAAAACTAAACTCTGCACCGAACTAACTCACCCCAAAGCAAGATAAAATAATTAAGCAGATAAGATAATCATCCAAACAAATTTTTTCGACCAATAATAATAATAATAATAATAATAATTTCTCTCAAAACAAATATTCTAGAAATCAAAAATAACAAATTAATACCAATGAAGGTGAAAAAAATGCAAGAAATCAAAGTGTTTATAAATTTCAGGGGGCAAAGCAAGGTGATCCAACCTTAATTGTCGAAGAAACCTGGAACCCGATGTGAAATGCTGATCGCACAACAATTGCACCCGTGGGAAGATGAAAAAGGGGGTTGGATGAAGTAGCGAAGGGGAACGACGTCGGAGACTTAACAAGAGGCGTGAAACGGCTACCGAAAAGTGCACCAAACTCTAAATTTATTGGTGCAGAGGTCGGTGAGGGGTGCGCTCAAACAACAGAGTCACGCGACAGTAAAAAGGGTGCGGCGCGCGACAAGAGGGCACAGCAAAGGGAAGGGGGTGCACCGGGAGTTGGGGCCGCGCACGCCGGACAGCGGGAAGGGGATACTGTTGGACAGAGGTTGCGCGATCGGGGTGGGCCTGCCGGAGGATGCGCGGGCTAGTAGCAGGCTGGCTGGAGCGGTTGCGGGAGGTTGGTCAGGCGCCGGAGGCTGGCTGGGGGCTGGCGCCGGAGGCTGGCCGGAGGAGGGAGGCTGGATGGGAGGCGGGACGGGAGGCCGGAGAAAGGAGGCGCGGCTGGAGGGAGCGCCGCCGGAGGAGGGTGCTGCTGGGGCGGCTCTGCCGAAGGAGCAGGGCGGGCGAAGGGTGGTCGGCGGCTTGAGTCGGAGGAGGTCGGTGGAGGGATGGCCAGACGGGAGGTGGGTACGCCGGCTTGGGCTCGAGGGAGGAGGTGCGGCGGCCGACGACTGGGAAAGGAGGGCAGTGGTCAGGAGATGGAGGGAGGAGGTGCGACCGGAACGCGCAGAAGGGCCGAGAGGGAGCGGGTCGCGCGAAGGGAGAAGAAAGAAAGAGGGAAGAGAGAAAGAGAGAGGAGGGGGAGAGAAGAAGAAAAAAAATAAAAAAAAGAAGAAAAAAAGTAAAATAAAATAAATAAATCAAAGAAAATAAAATAGAATAATATAGTAAAAAAAGGAGTTTAATAATAATAATAATAGTAATATTTATAATAATAATTGTTATTATAATTACAAACATATATGCATATATATATATATATATAAACATATATATAGACAAACCTACATAAAAAAAAGAATTTACAAACATACATATATGAACATACATAACATATTATAAATGTATAGACATATATAATCATATGTTTAAACACATCTACGCATAAACATATAATGTTAAGAAAATATATATTTATCAGCATACGTGTATATATACACATATAAACATACATATATGCACATTACGTTAAAAATAATAATAATAATAATAATAATAATAGTAATAATAATAATAATGATAATAATGTATAAACATATATACTCATATACATATTTATACACCTATATAATCATATATATATATATATATATATATATTAATCCGCTCAACGAACGAATTTAATAACGTTACAACTAAATGACCGCGGGGTACGCGCGCACCATACGGTACCCAAGTGGACTGCAAACAGGCTGCGCAACACAACCGTATGGTGTTCGCGCATTATCCCAAACCATAAACTCATCCAAACATTAAAAATTCCAACCGGGACTCGCCCGAACACATGAAAAAACAGCCGACGCCATGATAAATAAAATAAATAAAGTAAAATAAAAACAGGTGTGATAGGGAAACAATGAACATCCCCAACTCCACTCTAATAATACCCCATACAGGATTGATGGATTTGTTGAGGCCATTTTTCCTAAGGATATCACAATTGAGAGTATGTTGCGGAAGCTTAGTAAAATAATTTATTGGGATTTTAGATCCTTTTACAAGGGACCTCAAACTGAGTAAACGTAGTTGAGATTCACCCCACAACTTGGTACAATTCGATGAAACTCCACCAACAACTGAGCATAAGCTACTAGATGTTATTCCAAAAATTATTAAAAGAAGTTGACACATTCAACCTACAAATTCAGTTATTTGACACTTAGAAGAATTATATGAGTTATAGAAATGAAATCAACTTCAGTGCATAGTTTCATCCCAAACTAAAAGTATATGTATATATCTATAAAAACTAGTATTTGAGGTGTGTCATTTATGTAGAGATCATTCATTTTCATTTGATCTTCAAGGAACATAGAAACAATTGTAAATTTTATTTATATTATCAGAACAAATTCACCATTCTTCTTTTTCATTATTTTATTTCTTATAATCATGTGATAATAAAAATAATAGAATAAATACGGTATAACATATTTTAATTCACTTCTAGTTATAGATTTCAACATTTATGTCACTTCTGTAAATTTTCACTGATATTTTTGAGCATATTGTAACTTTCCTCGATCCTTCTATAAAGTATATATACAATACACATTGGGGTTCATTCTTCCTTTGTTAATTAAATCTAAATTATTTAATGAAAAACATAATTATCAATATGATTTAAGCATATGCATTGAAAAGAAATATAGGAATTAAAACATTGAATAATATTGATTAAGGTACTCCTCAATCCTCACCATAATATCAATATGTTTTTCTGGGATTTTATAGATTAATTTAACTCTTTTAATCATCTCTAAAATCCGGAGACAATAATTTCTTGATAATTCAAACATTTGAATTTTAATTAATGTCCTTTATTATTTATAGGACTTGAATCATATGATTAAAAGTCGTTAGTTCTTTACAGATTGACATACATCAACATAGTCATGAAAAAACTATTTAGCATAAATTATAAAAAAATATTCCAAATAATCATCACTGATCATAACATCTAATGATTTATGAACATGCATTTTGAACTACTAAATTTAAATTAATACTTTATATAATAATAATATTTTTTATAAAAGTATACTTTATTTATTAAACTTAATGAATTTATAATATACTTCAATAATTCATGTGTAAGAAATATCTCATAGTGAAAATACCAATAAGATTTATATGTAAAATGTTTTTTTCCAAATATTAGTTGGGTAATATATTATATTTTGTAATAAATTTTTCTTTTCATAAGTAATGCATTCTTCGTATGTTTCCTAACACAATTTATAATGTTTGAGGATTTGTACAAATAAGTACAATTTAATATATTTAAATGTATGTTTTTCTTCCATGTGTAAGTGATTATTACGAAATTTAATGTATTTCCCTTTGTTGTGATTTCATAACGTAAGGTTTCTTAATTAGATAGTTTTTAGTATTATTTATATATAATATATTTTATAAAATACATAATAGATTACATATTATACTTAAAATAATATTTAGATTCTTTTCATTGCATTTTATTTTTCACTTAGCACATTCTCACTTCCAGATTCATTAATTTCATAAATTCTTCCCAAAAAATCGATATATTAGAATATAAAATCTAGAATTATTATATATTTGAAAGAATATATTCTATGAAATCATTAATTCTATATACAATGGGATTAGAAAAAAAATTATTAATTAAAATAACTGGGAAATACATAAAACTCAAATCATAAAAATCAAATTGTGAGGGAATAAATTAATTATAATAACCTATATATTGTGGAAAGGATCCAAATAAATAGAATTCAACATTCACCTCTTCCCTTCCCATTTTATTATCACAAAGAGTATGTTAAATAAAAAGGTCTCTTGATCACTACCCTCTCACTCAGGGTAGGGTCTCATACCGAGTCCCGACTACTACTCTCTCATTGAGGTAATGATCAAGTATGATGGCCAAACCAACATTTTCTAACTCATGGTATGGATTGAAACATAGTCTTGTACTAACACCATATCACATAGGGTGTTTAATAAGACCAAGTATTGTACCAATATACTATCACTAAGGATATGATCCTATATGGTGTTCTATACTGAAGACCTATCACTCATGATGAGGTTCTATCACTCATGGTGATTTCTTGTACCACATATAACATCAACACCCTATAACCCTTGGTATGGTCTACCACCAAATATCACACAGACACCCAATAACCCAGGGTGTGCTCTCATAGAAAACTCAAACACCATATATATAGTATATATGAGGAAATACACTTTTTATTAATGAGAAACTAATCCACACCCAACACTCATACATATGATCATGCATCAGTTGTCAACATAACATTCCATAATTGTTGGAGCCTATGTCACCCTGAGAGGGGGAAGAATCAAGGTGATAGTAAAATTTAACATCCTTCAAAATGTTCCACTTTCTTGTTTCATATTTTAGATCATATTCCATCATTGTAAGGAACCCAATTCATCCTTTGAGGTGTTATTCAAAGAAAATCACACCTTTTTGGAAATGTAAATGAAAGAAACTCAATGATTTTACATGGTTAACCTATAAATGGATACTCTAAAGAGAATACGCTCAGTATTATTCGGGTGCACTTGAGTCTATTATAAATCACTATTTTTGAGGATCTAACTTTTAGAAAATCAATCTCCACACCATTGATCACTACATATAGGAGTTTTTGGGATAAGTTAACTACCTCATAAGGCTCACAACATATTGATGGTTTAAGGATAGACAACATCATCTCAAGGGTCACTCCATCTTAAAATCCTCTGCACAATACATTGTCAAAGGAATCCACTTATAGAATTATTTGTATCTTCTTAGTTTAAGAACATGAAATCACATACTATAATGCTCATAAAAATTTTCCTCGCAGACTTTTATTAGTGATTCTTCAATGAATTACAAATGTTTCTCTATAATAATATTCCATATATTCATAACTCTTATAAATATACTTGAGTATTTGATTTTCAATCAAACCTTATACAAAATCAATACAATCCATAGAATAATTATAAAATTAGAATTACCATTCCCCTATTATTCAATGATATACACACCCTCTTCCAAGTCTATCAAACCGAATCATCCTTAATACACACATCATCTTAAAAATATGATCATTCGAGATATTCACATAGTACTCTTATTCATATATTTTAAACATGATGTTTAATGTAATATTGACCTGAAGAAACATTATTATATTCTCATACATATATTAAATGACCAATTTGTTTCTATCTTCTTTTAGATGTAACACACCTATCCAATCTGTATCCTTTAACACAAAGTTCCTATTTAATATATATATATATATATATTATTTTGTATATTAATTTATATATTAGTATAAAATATTTTGATATATCTATAAATATGATTGTATTTCATATTTTAAATTCTAACATATTCTCCAACTTTAATCTTATCACTTTGATCATACACCATTTAATCTAACACCTTTAAATTAGAAATGGATGTTTTTAGAAGTTATAATAACTACCAAACTCACAAGATAAGTCCATGTCAACATTATCATTTGAAAAACCTATTTTTAATCTTTTTGGAGTGAAACCACGTATTATGGCATAGCATGTTGGTTTCTAAAATTTATTTTTGAAATGATTGACTCATTTAGGAATAGTACATGTACTGTAGCGTAGAGTTCATCTATTTTCCTGGGACATAAAATTTCCATTTGTTCTTCCATTTTGGTGAACAATATTTATTTTATTTAATGAAATCTTGTAATTATCATACCAATGTTTTTCAGCATAACCCTGTCCTCTATGTTGTGGGAACCTACAACCAAAAGAAACTATATACTGTGGGTATCTTAGATTTATTACCCTCCATGGAGTAACCTCTTTCTATATCATAGAATTATTCTTCTTCCTCATTACTACAATGTGGCCATTAAATATGGGGTGGACACCATCAAATATATATTGTGATTGAAAAACTCCTAGGCAACCTCCATTAACAAGAAACTCCCTTCAAACCTCATCAACATATTCAATGCCAAAAAACATCAAACATCTGCAATATAAAATAGTTATCATTAGCATCAATATTTAAATAATATCAAAATTATTCATAATCATCCAACATTCAAAAAAATAAAAAAAATATTCAACAACATCCATACATCACATAATCACTGGGATTTACATCCAATGCTTACACAATGCTTACTCACTCTATAAATGACTTATTTTTCATACACTCCAATATTAACAACCACATACAATAAATTATGAAACATTCTTCATTCATGTTCATATTATTAATTTACCATACCTCTATTCAATATACCACCATTTCATAATCCACGTTTTCAATAATTTCATTACAACATTATAGGTTCAATAATCACCGCTTTGTTTTTTCATTGGAAATATCTTATGATCCAAATCCCTCCCCCTTTTTTCAATAAAATAAAATGGTTCTCTTCACATATATTTAGTTATTGTACATTGGGATTTTCCTAATTATTGACATTAATAATTATACGATTTAATTCCATAAGAGAATATTCACTACCTCTTACTCCCCTAGATAAAAATACTTTTGACACCATATATGAAATTGAATTAATCATCACATCAAACAATTTAAAAGACCCATATTTTCAAGAGAAATCAATATCCAATAATTACTTTTAGAATTAATGAATAATAGAGATCAGTCGCCCTCTTTCATATATTATCCTTCTCATCACTTGTCACATAACATTTAGATATATTGTCAAACAACTTTCATCGATATCATTATTCTTTTAAAAAATTACAAGAAGTGAATGTTTCATTTGGAAAGGAATCATCAATAAATTCTTCTATTATATTTTGATGGATATAATTGATAGTGATTTTTTTAAAAACACAATAGGATTCCAATCTATATCACTCAATTATTTTTATAAAACACTCATATCATGAATAACTCAAAAACTTCAATAGAAATGTTTGTATGAACATAATCATATCACAAAAAATTGTTAGTTTATACATAGATAAGAAACAAATTCAAGAAATAATAGATATTGAATCAATTGATACCACTTGCATGTAAATCATATATCTTGAAATTATTTATATTTTTCACTTCACATGATTAATTTATTTGATAAATATCATCAACATTTTAATTCTCATCATAATCTTATCCCCATCATTTTATCATCTATGTAATGATATATATTAAAACAGTAAAAAAATGGATTCTCCTTATATTGATTATAATTCTTTCATACTCAACAAAAGTTTAGTACCCTGCAACACATTCAAATGATAGTCTGTTTTAAATATAAAAATAGATAAAATAATAAAACATATAAGATTGCAGTTTCTTCTTAATTAGGTTTTGCATTATTTTTTGGGATTATCACCACTTCATATAACCTAATAGCATGTATATAATTATATAAATTACATTACCCCATTTTAGAAATTTAAATATGCATTTGTAACCAATTTCACTCAAAATTATGCTTCAACCCCAACATTAGTTCCGCATTCCAGCACCCCCACCCCCCTGATACCACATGTGGATAATTTTTAATACCCCTTGTGAATCCTTATGTGTATTGACATCACTTGAAACAATCTAACAATGCATTTATCTTTACATTTTTGAAAGTAATTATTATAATAGTCCCAATAACATGAAATATTTACCATTATCATTGACTCTACAAATGATAACACAACTTTTCTGTGATACCACTTATTTTAGCGTCAATCAATATTTGTAATTAAATGCACAAAAAGTGATATATTACCTTAAATGGGTTCACAAAAAAAATTACTCAACTCTTTACCATGAATTAATCTTCGTTTGAAAGTGTATACCACACCAATTCTGTCTACCCATTAATATTTCATTAACTAATAGATTATACACCTTAGTGAAAGAGGTTATTTATTATATTCTCAATTTGAGGAATTTGGTTGATCATGAAAATCCAATCCATTTCTTCCATCTTTCTTTCATTCCATCATAGTTTTTGTCCTTTAAATGAAACTACGAGTGAGATATTGTTACTATATTTTTTCATTATAATACTACATCTTCATTGCCTTTCTAAAAATTCTCAAAATGGTATTATTATCAATGATACCACTAGTTTAAGCTTCATTCATCAATGCACTATATATACATTTCTTTTAGACCTCATTCTCTATGCATGGGAAACTCCACCAATCTTCATCTCATGCTTTGTAGTGGTATAAATGGAACCACTTAAGCATACATCATTCGTGTATTCCATGATTTCAATGAACTATATCTATTCATTCTTGTTATCTATTAGCATATAACTCATTTTTATCCACTTAGTTATCTCAATCAGACAAAATATTTGTGTTATGTGTCATATTCCTTAAATAATTTAATTCTTTTTTCCTAACTCGTATTTTTCTCATATTACAACACCATGAAATATAACAATTATTATAATGTTGATAATATCTTCTACTATGATAATTACATATCCTTTTTCTTATTATCTCATTTACTATTTATATCCATGAAATAATTTTTTACTTTTATAATATGAATCTTGTAGACATTCTACATTTCCCTCTACTTCAAAACATTAAAATTAAATAAATATGTTTTTTTCCAGAAAAAGTTTATCTTCCTTAAATTCTTTACTCCTTATCATCTCAGGAGTGGAAAATCTCTTCATGTCACCTTCATTTAATATGTTTTTGTAGTATCTTTCCATGTTACTCGAGTTAGAAAAAATATAACATCTATCAATGAAATATATATATCTTTTAATAGATTTACATGGATTTGATATAACAAAAAGAATACTTTTATTTCATGTCTCTGAGTTATACATATAAAAAATCGTTATGCATCCAAGGATGCCACAAATATGTCATTTCTTTATCATTGCCTTTTCAATGATTCCTCCATAATATTTGATATCAACATTCTTATTCTTTATGGATTAAGAAATTAGTTATTCTTGGATCTAAATAATGTTAACTTGAATAATTCGTTATTAAATTACATATTCATCAATACAGAAATATATTCCTCAATATTTTCAACCTATAGATTTTTATCTATCAAATTTCCTTTAAAATTATCAATTGGATATTTATTTTCATCATAAAATGTCTTCACATACTCTACACAATGATTTTTATATTATAAATTGATGCTTTATGTTTTTTTATCATTATTCATTCCTAATATGATCTCTTGAACAAGTTCTTCATTAAATTTAATTTTTTATTTCAATTTATTACTAAATTTGATAACAAAATTTATTTAATCTAGCCATTTATACATCAATACTATATTATGTTATTCTAAATATGTTATATATGAAAAATTAGTCTCACATTTATCCTCAAAAATTTTAGTTTACTTCTTAAAACTTAAGAATTCATTTGTTTTCCACAAAAAACATATCTAGATTTACCACATGATGTGTCACCATATATGATACAGAAAAACTATGTACTCCTGTGATTTGGTTCCCACAACTTATGATATATAAGAAACTTCTATTATAATTTTAGATTAAAATATACAAAGTGAATCAATATTTCTCACCTATATGGGAATACCCATATTTTTAACTAAATTATTCATCTTCATTATAAGATTCTTTTTCATATCACTTATTTACATATGAATCTACTAAAAATAATTCATTATTAGACTCCTATATAGTTAAAATTATACATATATAGAAGAAATACGCTTCTATTCTCTTATTAAGGATTCTTCACAAAGAAAATCCTTCAATTTTAACCACATATATTCTGATGTACTATAGTAATATATCATCTCAAATACATATAATTTCATGTAATAATTTAGTTACTTATTAGTAAAATAACTATAGTCTAGTTTTATTTAATATTATTTACATACAAAACCATGCCTATATATAAAAATCCAGTTGCAAATATATTCTAAGGTATTCCAACATATACTTCAAAATATTATACGGACCCTTACATATAATTTGAAAAATGAAATCCACTAATTTTTTTTGGAATTCAAAATAGATTTTATATCTTGATTAGTATTAATGTAAAAAATATGTATGTTTTAAAACTCAAAATATCATTTTACTCTGATACCCCTTATAGGGACCTAGGACACCCTTAGAGGGGGGAGGGGGGTTATCCAGGGTATTAACTGAATTTAACTTCATTAAACTTTGTACCTTTTTTATTTAATCATTAGGATCTTATTATTTCATAGGATGGAGGACTATTCAACAATTGAGTTCTTCATAAAATGCAATCACACATATAATAGAATTTAAATTTAAGGCACATAGTGATTTTACATGGTTCACCACTAAAATAAATATTTAAGGATCATACACTCTATATTGTGTTGGTGTACCTAATTATACTATAACTCACTTTTTATTGGAAATAATGTTTAGGTAATGGAATTACTCAACATGGATCATTTTTTATATAAATTTTAGGGATAAGATCACTCCTAACCCTGGTTCACTATTTGATGATGGTATATGGATAAGTCACTTATTTCCAAGGGTCCATCTCTCTTCTTCTTATTTTATCATTAATTCTGTGAAAAAATAAGTTCAAATTATTTTACATCTTTTATTAGTTTAAGGGTATTAATGTTCCACCAATAATGTTCCATGAAATCTTCATCTTAGAACCTTTTTTGATGATTGAAGGTATTTTAACTGATAGTTTTTATTCCTCGTCTAGATATCAAACAATATTTTTATTTAATTTCAGTCATTGATTTCCAACATGCCTTTATATATTATAAAGACATTATATAGAATAATTCTAAGACTAAAATCATATTTAACCCGATCATCATTGCTATGAAAAATATTTAATTTAACTCTCTCAAATATAGTCTTTAATTATACACATCACATCCAAATTTTATCATTCTAGATATGAATATCACACTGTTCTTCATCTTTTTCCAACATAATATTTAATTTATTACCGATCAATAACAACATTAATATCTTATAATTAATGTATTCAATTCCATCATTATTGATAAAATCTACCTTTTGGAACACATAATGTCACTTTATCTCCAATAAAACAGAGTTATTCTTCACTTTATAATGATTTTTTTATCTATCTATATATATATATATTAAAAATATGCATAGTGAAATTTGATATACACAGTAATGAATTTTTATTTCATATTTGAAATATAAACACCATTAAAATTTTCCCAACATTAATCTCATTGTTTTTTTCATTCACCATTGAATATAAACCATTTACATTTTAATGTTGTTTTTTAGAATTTATAATAACTAAAAAACTCACTAGATAAGGCCATGTCAACAGTACTATCCAAAAAACCCAAATTTCTAAATTTTAAGTGTGACAACATGTTTTATAACATAGAATATTGGTTTTCATTAGTTACTCTAAATGTTTTATCGTATTGGTGGCATATTACATTTACTGTGACATGTAGTTCATTTATTTTCAAGGTATTATCGATTTTATTCTTGTACGGTGCAATTATTTCCATTGAAAAATATATCACATAAAATTATCAGACATTAATTTTGTGGAACATAATCATAACCTCCATGCTGTTGAAATTTCTAGAAAAATAGAAATCATAAAACTCTAGTTTCATATGATTTTATACCTTCTATGGTGTAACAAGTTTGTACGACATAGAAGACTTCTTCTTCGTCCTAAATATAATGTGGCCATTGACTTCCTAGAGGACTCCACCAAATCTCTCAGACAATTGGAAAACTCATAGATATCATTAAATATGTTAAATATATAACATAATAAAATTATTCTAATTCTTCATCATGGAGAAACAATAAACATTCATACTTTAGCATATCCGTAGTCTACGGTGTGCACATAACCAAATTTCTTGGGAAATTTTAATTGTATGGGACAATAATACAATGTATCATATAGTGATGCATGCTTGAGCATGTCTACAATCTTCTTATTGAGCTTCAAACACATCCAAATTTCCAAAATATTCTTTAACAAAAATCACTACCCAGTACCAAATGATTTCATCTAGAATATATCAATGACTAGGAAATAATTCCACTAACAACTTCACCATCTTCAAAGGATTTCTATGTTTCCATGAGATTAATTATCTTCTTCTTCAATTATTTTATGAAACTCCCAAATCATCAATATGCATCATTCAAAAATATTTACTTTTCTCATAGGGCATCAATATATATATTTTATAAAATATTTCACATAAAATCACAAACTCCAAATTTCATTATCAAGAACACTTAACAACACATATTCAATTAGACATTTCATTAAAAACTTTTCAACATATTCAAAATAAAACCACATATACCTTATAAAATATCTAACATTCTTCACCATTATCCATACTTCAACCAATATTAATCATTATTATCAACATCCACACATTACAAAATCTATATGTATGATATGAAATGATTATAAAATTATTACAAAATACATGAATGAAATTTTTTATATACAAACCAATATAAAAAACTCAATGAAATACATCAGGCAATAGAATTTATGAAACTTAATCCCCATAAATTACCATAACTCTATTTAACATATCATAATTCCATAATCCATATTTTTCACCAATTTAACTCAACCTTATGGGAAAGACAATAAACAACTTCACTACTCCCTTCATCAAAACATAGATGGTGGCTAATCCATACGCATGACAACCACAATACCATTGGATATACTCAACCAAGATGTTAACCATAAGGATAAAATATGTCAAACAAAAACAATACGATTATATTAGGATATGTACTAAACTATTAGAACTCAAGTTAATGCACATCATATGTAATTTCCCAGTTCCGAAAGACACTCAGTGGTGCCCCGCACCTGGTTTCTCACATTGCCTCAAGTGCATTTCCCCAAACGCCAGAGGATGCCAACTAGAAGCGAGGGCCTTTTGTGTGATAATGTGGAAACTATGCCCTCATTGGAAGAGTACGCATCAGATGTAAACAATACGTGCAATAGCGGAAGCAGTAAATATCTAACAACAATAAACAGTAGAATACTACACAAATAAGCAACTAGAGCAAATATGTATATATATGAAATGATGCATGATACATATCTAGGGAAGCAGACAAACTTGTCACAGTGCTAGAAATACAAACAGTACCAAAACAAGTATAAATGAAATGATAACAGCTTCGCAGCATCAAATACCTAAGCTTGGTCCCATGCTCTCCTCATCCAAAGTAGTCAAGTACCTGAAGTTGTCGGGCGCTTTCCCTTGTCTATACCTGCAACGACATAGTCTGTTTGGGCCCAAAATAATGGCCCAAATAGGGTGTGACATTAAATCCTAGTAGGAAACAACCCGAAGTTCACTGCCTAATAGTCAGTGAGCATATGGAAGGTAATAGTGCAATATCCAGTAAATAGTAATCTATAACAGGATGATATACAACATTAATAAATCTACAGAACAACATGAAGAAGTGAAGCAAACAGTGAACCACAACAAGAATCCCTCTAGGAAGTACTTGTTGCCAACCCCTCTGGTCTTATCCAAGAATTACTGACAGCCCTCTGGGCAGTGCACTCAGCCTAACCCCTCTTGTTTGGTCATACGAAATTATAAGACTCTCAGGGGATGCTCACTCGGTCAATTCTCTTTATATTCTAGGGTAGTCAGGGACTCTCTGAGGAAGATCATGTGGTCTAATCCTCTTATAGCCCCACGTTCTAGAGACTCTGAGAAAGCTCACTCGGCCAATGCTCCTATAGTCTCGGGTCTATCACAGACTCTCCGCGGAAGCTCAGTCAGTCAATTCCTCTTCTAGCCTGGAATGGTTTAAGGAAAATCACACTATTAAAGACTCTCTAAGTAATCTCACTCGGTCTACCCTCTAGTAGTCTATAATGTCCAAGACTCTCTGGGAATCTCACTCAGTTTATCCCCTGTAGTCTATAATGTCCAAGACACTCTAGGAAGCTCACTCGGTCTATCTCATATAGTATATAACACCAGGTTCTCACGGTCCCATGCCAGTCAGTGCATAATAATTCTATAAGGCCAAAGTACACCTGTAGAGATACATCGATATCCAATCTACAGAATAACAAGCATGTCAAAAATATCATTCCATCCTACAGCCACATGGCATGGAAAATATGTATAACGACCAAAGGCTATGAGACCCAAAGGTCGTAAACAGAACAAGGAAAGGGAAAAACATCCAAGAGAAATAATTATCCTCAAACATGATCAATTTACCTCTACACAAGCATACAAGCAAGGCAGGAGAACAATTGGGGAAAACGGTAAACATATATTACCTCTTTCACGAGTATTGGTTGAATTTTTACATAAAACTCAAAGGCATCGAACGGTATGGAACAAACCCCCTACCTTGATTCTAGTAGATCAATACACTTGAACCATGAGTATTTATTCTCCTTAGAATGTCGTAGATCTATATAAACTCACAAAACATTTAACCCATGATATCTTAAGAAATAGGGAAAATCATGGAATGAAACTCAAGAAGAATGATGAGATCACCATAGTGGTTCAAACGCTATCGACGGAGGTCGATTATGCCAAAAGATGGAGGATCAGGGGCTCAGAGTTTGTTCACGGCTGTACGGGATGCTCTCAATCGAAGAACCTGGAGAAGAAGATGATTATACTGATTAGACATGACCCTAATCCGTTAAATGAAAAATGAAAGTACACGGTGTAAACTTATGGAGTACACAGTGTGTATTAGGCTTTTCCGTACTTCACTTTAAGAGGACTCAACATCGCCCATACACACCGTGTGTGTGGCCCTGATATGACCAACACCCGGCCTTGCGCGACATCGAGGTACAAGACATGTAATTATAAAGTACATTGCGTGTACTTTGAAAATTTCCATATTTTCCTATTTTTCTCAAAAAAGACCAGAAAAACAAAAACATACATGAAACAATGATCTGGGTTCTTACAAAATTCCCCCTTAAAGAAATTCGTCCCTGAATTTCCCTAGTGAGGCTTAGAAGAAGAATCCCCGAACAGCTCTGGCTACTACGATCGTACATCGGCCTCCCTCTCCCAGGTCTCATCCTGTACTCGCCCGTGCTGCCATAGCACTCGTACCAGAGGAACATAATGGCCTTAGAGAACCTTCGTACTGCAATCGAAAATCTAGATAGGATGATCCTTAAACACCACATCTACTTCGACCTCAACCTCCTCGGGTTAAAATACATCAGACGGGTGTGAAAAGTAACGTCGGAGCTAAGAGATGTGGAATACGTCATGCATAGAGGGTACCTCGTAGATTTCTGCACCTGGTAGGTAACCAGACTAACACTCTCCAACAACTCAAATAGCCCGACGTACCATGGTGAAAGCTTACCCTATATTTGAATCCTCTTGTTTCCAAACCTCGATGCAACACACAGGAAAACCTAATCCCCGACCATGAACTCCAGAGGTCATCTCCGATGATCAACATTAGACTTCTGTCAAGATTGTGTTATAGACATCCTCTTCTAAATAAACTCTATCTGCTCTGAGGTCTCCTGAACAAGATGAGGTCCCAGCAATGCTGCCTCTCCTGCCTCCAGTCAGCACAAAGGTGATCAGCATGGCCTACCGTACAACGCCTCGTAAGTTTCCATCTAAATAGTCTCATGAAAACTGTTTTTATAGGAATACTCCACATGTGGAATATGGTTCTTCATTGAACCTCCAAAGTCTAGAATGAATGTTCAGAGCATATCCTCAAGCAACTGGATATTACACTCAGACTGGCCATCTCTCTTGGGATGGTATGTTGTACTCAAATGTACCTGTGTACCCAAAGACTTCTGAAACCCCTACCAAAACCGAGAAGTAAAACGTGCATCCCAATCTGAAACAATGGAGTGTGGAACTCCAGGTAGACATACAATCTTGTGGATGTACAACCGCCCTAGCTCATCACCAATGAAGGTCTCCTTGATCGGCAAGAAGTGAGAATCCTTCGTAGTCCTATCGACGACAACCCAAAAAGCATCACTCCCTCGAGGTGACCTCGGTAAACCAGTCACGAAGTCCATCGCGACATTGTTCCACTTCCACTCGGGAATGGGTAACTGCTATAAAAGCCCTGCTAGTTTCTGAAGCTCCGCTTTCACCTGCTGACAAGTGGGACACCTCAAGACAAAACTAGCAACATCCCTCTTCATACCTGGCCACCAGAACTGGCGGTGTAGATCACGATACATCGTGGTGACGCCAGGATGAACTACTCAAACTGAAGAATGAAAATCCCACTTCAGTTCCTTGCTTATGTCTACCGACATCCATACGTGTCCCTGTAAACACAAGATCTAATCCTCACCCAATATCCATCCAGAAAGAGGGTCCTCTCATGAAACACACTCCCACAGGACTAGGCATTCTGAATCTGATAGCTACCTCATCCGTACACGATCAATAAGGTTAGAGGCAACATGTACATAAGATAGAATAATATACCCTTATTTTTTGTGCACATCCAAATACATCACGGAGAACAGAGCCATATGATTCCATTCACTGCTGGCCTCCTAAACTAACTAAATCTGAGTTCTCTTGCTGAACGCATCAGCAACTATGTTGCCCTTTCCCGGCGTATAGGCTAGATTAAAAATGTTGGACTGAAGTTACTCGACCCACTTGTGCTATCTCAGATTCAGATCACCATGAGAGAAGATGTACTTGAGACTCTTTTTGTTGGTGAAAACCAAAAAGTGCTCTTCCAGAAGGTAATGTCTCCAATAGAATAAAGCATGAACATTAGCATACAACTCCAGATCATGCGTAGGGTAGTTCCTTTCATGTGGCCTCAACTGCCGAGACCCGTACGCAACGACTCCATCTCCCTGCATAAGCACAGATCCTAGTCCGACACATGAAGCATCACAGTAGACTGTATAGCTCTTGCCCAGCTCAGGTAAAACTAGTATCAGTACTGACGTCAACCTCTCTTTCAACTCTAGAATGGATGAATCACATGAATCTGACCATAATAACTTCACAACTTTCTTGTTCAGACCTGTCAGAGGTGCTTCAAGGCATGAAAAGTCATGTTTGAAATTAATGTACTATCTAGCCATCCCTAGAAAACTCTTCACCTCGAAGACATTCTTCAGCTACACCCATGAAACTACAACTATCACTTTCTCTAGGTCTACTGATACTCCTATCTCTGAGGTAACATGGCCCAAGAAGTGAATCTAATCCATCCAAAAGTGGCATTTCAAGATTTTATAATATAATGAATGCTCTCTCAGTGTACTCAGAACGATCTAAAGATGGGTAGCATGGTCATGTTGAGTGTGAGAGTAAACCAAGATGTTGTCCACGAAGACCAAAATGATGGAATTCAAGTATATATGGAACACTCAGTTCATTAGGGTCATAAATGCTATTGGCGCATTCGTGAGACCGAATGGCATGACCGTATACTCGTATAGACCATACCTTCTCCTGAAATCTGTAAGAGGTATATCTGAGGGTCTAATGTGAAACTAAATATAACCGGACCTCAAATAGATCTTTGAGAGCACCCGGGCTCCTTGAAGCTGATTAAAGAGGTCATTGATCCTCATCAAAGGATATCGGTTCTTGACCATCAATTGGTTCCTCTTCTGATAATCCATGAAAATCCTAATGATGTCATTTTCCTTCTTTGATTATAGGATAGGCGAACCCCAAGGAGATGTAATGGGTTGGATGAAACCCCTTCCCTACAACTCCTCTAACTACTTCTTGTGCTCCTGCAACTCAGGTATAGCCATCCTATAAGGATAAATGGACACTGGTGATGCTCCTGGTATGAGGTCAGTTGAGAAGTCTACCTCACGCTCCAGAGGAAAACCTGAAAAGTCCTCTAGAAATAAATCCCTGAAACTATCCACCACTAGACGAAAGTTTAACTGTGAAGTCCCCTGGTCATCCAGATAATCCCTGGTAATCTGTGCTATAACTCCCACTATCCCATGATGCTCTGGTCCAACTCTACCCACTTGGACATTCCACTCGCCTCTATGGAAAAAATATCTGCCCTCTGGTGATACGAAACTCACCCTGCGACGATAGCAATCGATGACATTCTTGAAGGGAACTACCCAGTCCATACTGAGAATGACATCATAGCTTGTCATATCTAGAACATAGAGGTCCTATAAGAAGTGACTCCCTGAAAACTCAAGAGGTAACTCTCTGCACTGACATATGCTAGATTTCCTCATTCCCAATGGTGTATCAAGAGTCAAAATGTCAGTAGAAGAAAATATACAGATCCCAAGGCTCTCCACAATAGCAATAGAGATAAAGCTATGGGAAGCACCAGTATTGAAAAGGGCTTAAGATAAAACGGAGGCTGCTTAGATCGTACCTCGAACTGCAGAAAGTTCGAGATCCTACTCCTAATATGTCTGCTCCACGGTGAATGTCTGGCCCACACCGCGGCCCTAATCCCCTGGCTGACCACTCTGAGCTGATCCACTCTGCTGTCACTGGTAACCGGGTGACTGAACACCACGGTCGTGACCTCTTACTCGGCCTGAACGGCTAGAAGAACTCCAGTTCCCAGACTGGTGAGAAACTGGAAATGCATTTTCTTGAAACTGGGGTGATAGAAGAACCCCTACCACCAGCTATAGGTGAGAAGATCTGGAAAAAAACATTAAAGATGGCCCATATTTCCACAATATCAGCACTCCATCGGGTATCTCTGGGACTGAGGCCTAGTATGCCCACTCCCACCACACTGGTAGCATACAACCTGGCTGCCCAAAGATAAATCCCACATACTCTGATCTCCTCGAGCAGACTCTCTACGACACTTCCTGCTATCACTAGGATGAACACCAACTCTCGATATCGAACCACCCTGGCCCACTACACCAAAATATCTCAGATTGTGCTTAGTGATCAGTTCCTGGTTGACGATAGAGGATATCGAAGACAACCTGATGATATTCACCTAGGAAAATATATCCTTCCTGAGACCATCCTCAAACTACCTATTAAAGAACAACTCTTCACCTATTGGAATCAGCATGAAGCTCTACAGCTCGGTAAAACGAGACGAGTACTCCATAACAGAAAGAGTACAATGCTCGAGACTCATAAAATCCCGGGCTCAGTCATCCTTCAATGTCTCGGGATAAAAGTAATTGTAGAAGATGCGCCAAAACACATCCCAAGTCATACTCTGCTGGTACAGTGACTATGAGATCACCTCCCACCACCTATTGGAGGTGTCTCAAGGCATATAAGTAGCCAGCTTTACCCTTTTCTCTGGAGGTATCTCGAGGTGCTTGAAGATCGTCAGTGTAGCCTCTAGGCACGACTCTATATTCTGGGGTCCTCCATCCCCTGAGAATGTAGGAGGATACTGTTGCTGGAAAACCCATGTCAACTAAGCCATCGAGGGTGTATGAGGTGGCCCTTCGTGAAAAGTCTGCATCATCCTCGGGAAGTCCTTCCTGAACTACGCATCAGTGCCTACAACGTGTATAACTGCTAGTGCCAAGGTTGGCATAGCAGGAGGATCTGCAAGAGGTCCCTGATCGACCATATCCGGTGTCTGATCACTACCTGACATCTGACATACAACCGGATGACGTCTCAGTGCCATAGCACTGAAAGATTAAAATCACTCCTTAGATCAGGATTATCATTGATATAGAAAAAAAGAGTACAAAATAGGAATATGAGAAAGTAATATTCGAGTTTTAAAAAACACGACTACACGGCGTGTATACATACAACATGGCGTGTTCTATTGAGTCATTAACATGGGCATATATTTCTGGCACCTCTAGTTGTGTAACACTGCAGACTACACAACATGTTATTCCCACACATAGTGTGTTCTTCAACTCCATCCCCCTGCATGAGTCTCGTTACATGGCTAACTCACACAGTCCTCTTAACCCTAGACTACATGGTGTGTTCACTAAGGACACGAAATGTACTTGACATGCTTTCGGCGACCCATGTTGTTCGTTACATGGAAGGCTACACGGATGACCCTTACTTGGCGTGTTCGGAACAAACACGTCATGTATAGGAGAAGATAATTCTGACCCGTGTTGTTCGTGACACGGTCCGGTACCTAGAACAAGCATACATTGTGTATTCATAACAAACACGGCATGTACTACACGAGCATCTCTGGCCCGGGTTGTTAGTGACAGGGTCGGGTACACAGCTCACTACTACATGGCATGTACTTACCGTACACGTCATGTTCCTGAAGACATTTAAAAACACCGTGTTTATACCCATAGAGTAAGTAACGCTTTTTAAAAACTACACGGCGTGTAGTCATAAAGTACAGGTCCGGTATTCTATGTTTTTCTAGGAAGTAGCACAGAAACAACACTGAAGCCTAGAAAACACTGGAAAAAAAACTTGGAGGTGCCAAATTCCGATCTGTGAGGGCCCATACTCCCCGCGAATCAAAGATCGACATCTGATACATGTCATATACATGAGAAAACATTCAACGATTCACTAACTTCTGATTCTTAAGGGCCCATAACACCTCAAGAACCAAAATTTGGCATTAATTTAATCATGTTACAATAAAAACAATTTATCAATCAAACTACCGGGATTCTATCGAAGAATCTACCACAACAACATGCATAATCTACACAACGTCTATCACAACAACATGCAGTCGCTAATGCACCCTAGATGTCATGGAAAGAATGCATGGCATGTGATTTCTTACAAGTTCCTATATGATTCATGAGATGGAATACCCTCATCTTATCGGGTTGCGACTGAAATATTACCGAAATAGCAAAACAATAACAACATAAGGCATCTGAATCACTCTAGGTAAAATCATAACAACGGAAAAATCTAAAAAACAGAAAACTCCAATAAAAAAGGTAGATTGGATTTTCCTTGTACCCGGGTTAGCTACTCCCAAGCACTGCATATTACCAAGTACCAAATACATCCTATCACTAGCTAAAGGCTCAAAACAGTAAATATAGAGAAAATAAACCTTCGGATACCACTTTGTAAAGTCCTGGTTCCGGAAGCCACCCTGAGGCTCCCCGTACACGGTTGGTCACACGGCCTCAAGGGAATTTCCCCAAACGCTAGAGGCTTCCGACTAGCAGCGAGGGTCTCGGGTGTGATAGTGGGGAAACTATGACCACATTGGCAAAGTACATAGTGGAAGTAAACAAAACATGCAATAGTAGAAGCAGTAAGTATCTAACCACAATAAACCGTAGAAGACTAAAACAATAAACAACTGAAGATCATATGTATATATATGAAATGATGTATGATACATATCTAGGAAAGCAGCCATAAAGGTCACAATGCTGGAAATACAAACAGTACCAAAACAAGAACAAAAGAAAAGATAACAGCTCTGCAACATCACAAGACTATGCCTGTTCCCATGATCTCATGCTTCAAATAAGTCATGTACTTGAAGTTGAAGGGCACTTTCCCTTGTCTATACCTGCAACAACGTTGTCATTTTGGTCTCAAATGCATGGCCCAAATACGGTGTGAGACTAAATCTCAGTAGGAAACCACACGAAGATCGGTGCCTAACAGCCAGTGAGTATATGGCAGGTAATAGTACAGTAAGTAGTAAACAGTAATCGGTAACATGATGATATGAAATTGTAATCAATCTACAGAATAACAAGCAGAAGTGAAGCAAACAACTAACCACAACAGGAACCCCTTTGGGAAGTACTCGCAGCCAACCCCTATAGTCCTATACAAGAAGTTTCAACAACCCTCTGGGCAGTGCACTCAGCCTAACGCCTTTGGTTTGGTCATATGAAATTATAAGACTCTCTGGGGAAGCTTGCTCGGCCAATTCCCCATATAGTCTAGGTTAGTCAGGGACACTCTGAGAAATATCATGCGGTCTAAACCTCTTATAGACCTAAGGTCTGGAGACTCTATGAGGATGCTCCTTCGGTCAATCCTTTTAAAGTCTCAGGTCTATCACAGATTCTCTGAGGAAGTTCGCTTGGTCAATTCCTTCTCTAGACCAGAATGGTTTATGGAAAATCAAACAAGTAAAGACTCTTTGAGGAAGATCACTCGGTCCACCATCCTCTAGTTTTTAATGTCCAAGACTCTCTGGGAAGGTCACTCAGTCAATCGCATGTAGTCTATAATGTCCTTGACTCTATGGTAAGTTAACTCGGTCTATCCCTTATAGTCTATAGCACTAGGTTCTCACTGTCTCATGCCAGTCAGTGCATAATAATGCTATAAGTCCAAAGTACACCTATAGAGCTACATGGCTAACCAATCTACAGATTAACAAGCATGTTAAGAATTTCATTCCATCTGACGGTCACAAGGCATGGAAAAGTAGGTATAAAGGCCAATGGCTAACAAGACCCAAATATCATAAACATAACAAGGCAAGGGAAAACATCCAAGGACATCAATTATCCTCAATAATGATCAACTAAACTTTACACAAGATTAAAAGCAAGTAAGAAGAACAAAAAGGGAAAATGGTAAACACACAATACCTCATTCAAGAGTATTGGTGAAATTTTCACATAAATCTCAAAGACTTCAAACGGTAAGGCACAAACCACCTACCATGATGCTAGGAGAAAAATATACTTGAACCAAGAGTATTGATTCCCCTTATAATGTCGTATATCTATGAAAACGCACAAAACGTTCAACCAATGATATCTTGATAAAGATAGGAAATAAATGAATGAATCCCAAGAAGAAGGAAGAGCTCACCACTACGGTTCCAATGCTATCGAGGGAGGTCAATTCGGCAAACAGACTAAGGCTCCGGGGTTTGGAGGATGTTCGCAGCCGTACAGGATGCTCTCGGTCATTGAACATGGAGAATAAGACGATTTTTTCAATTAGACGTGACCCCGGTCTGTTTAATGAAAAAAAAGAATGTATAAGGCGTGTACTTCTGGAGTACATGGCATGTACTAGGATTTTTCGTACTCCGCTTTAAGCGGCCTCCTCATCCCCCCTACACACCATGTGTGTGGCCCGGATACAGCCCACAGACGGCCTTGTGTGACATCATGGTAAATGGTGTGTACTTATAAAGTACACAGCGTGCACTTTGAAAATTTCCATATTTTCCTCTTTTTCTAGAAAACGACCTTAAAAGGAAAAACATACATGAAATGAAGATCTGGTTAATTATATCATCCTATATTTCCCATTATGATAATGGAAATATTATGTTACCATACATTTGGTTATATTACTAGTCACTAGATATCCCATCCAACAATAATCATATTTTGTAAGTCTACAAGAAGTATTACAAAATACCCATTAGGTAAACCTATAAGTGTATATATCTAAATACTATCTAATCCTTACATGAATTACCACTAGATATCCATACTCATATCACATTCTAGTTTTTTTCTCTTAGAAACCCCATACTCAAAAGAGACCATGTATCCACCAAACCTTCTCTATGGTTTCCTAGGAATATGCTAGGAAGGTGATTCCACTATCTCAGAACCTAAAAAACAGAAGTAATTCAGAACCAATTGCAAATTGTGATTCACTAGATCCATTCCCAATATCTTACTCCTCTCACTCAAGGAGTTTAATGGCTCCAACACTATTTCCATAGCCTTTCTCAAACAAGTCCCAAGGCCTAACACCAACCAGGTATGTTATCCAATAGACAAAACATTGAATCACCTAAACCTATAAATATAGACCTCTCTAGTACATTCACCATTAATTACACAATATAATCCAACCTCAAGGTGCTTTAATAAAATTAATGAATTGTTCCCCTTGCTTTTATATCTTCTAGACATCTCTCAAATCATGATGCCATGTGTTGCACATTCAATTAACCACATGAAGCATTAACCCCCCCACCCAACTCACATTCTAGGGCTCAATTATACCCAATCATTGAATTCACATATCTAGAACATGATCAGCATGTAAAACACATGAAAATAACACACATTATCATATATATACATGGTTATGTATTAAAGGGACCACCTTCCATGATAACAGAGATACATACTTATTCCAGGAATTTCAATCTATATCTAAGAACATACTGTGAACAACTAATATCTAAATTCCATACCTCAAATAAAAAATATCAATCCATCAATAATTAGCATTTATAATTTTTTTCAAATAATTTTATTTGTAAATAATTTTAAAAAACTCACTGGTCTTATAATTTTGGAATATTATATACTTCATATAATTTTTGAATCAATATTATATTTTTATTAGATACAATATAATAAAAAAATATTGTTTTTTCAGATAAATGAAGTCTTTTCCAATAAATTCAATTTTCAAGCCTTTTGATGGAAAACGTTTTTTACAACAAATATTTGACACTTTTATTTAATAAATTTAATGAAATTAAATTATTATTTAGAATAGGGATATATAAATACAGTTATTATAATTTTTTTTAACTTTTCTGATAACTTTCATATTTTATTGAATAATGAAAAATATTAAATTTTAATTAAAAACTACTTTTTTTAAAAGAAAAAATTTATTGTGTTAAATTATAAATTTGAGTGGATTTAAAATATAAATAGATAATATTTTAATTATTTAATATATTTATGTTAATTATATATAATTTCTCATTTAAACTGGACATAACCAAGTGTCGATCTTTTCATAGTTATTATTTCATAAAAACATGCTTTTTTATTTTGACAACAGGAATTAATTTAAAATTAATTTATACAACTTATGTGATTTGAATTTGGAAAAATGGATTCCATATTTGGAATCAGTAGTTACAAATTGTGTTAATATGTAACTTTTATTTTTATTCATTAGTAATATTTACTTCTTTAAATATTATTTTTACCATTGTTGAAGGGTAAATATTATAAAAAAGGATAAACAAATATTATTATAATAATTATAAATTACCCTTACATGTGTCCTATTATTATTTTATGATAATTTTCCAACCATGGGCATCCTTGGGGTGAATTTTAGACAACATGGAGTAACAAGGGAGTGATAAAGAAATTATATTAATTAATTTAATGTTTTGAATAAATGACATAAACATATATCTTTTTTTAAAACAATTTTAAAAAAGTGTTATATAAGGTATCCTTTTGACTATAAATATTAATTATAAAGGTAAAAAGATTTCATACATAATTTAATTTTATTTATAATTTTTAGACATTAAATATTTAAATATATTAATGACAGAATGATAATGCAGTAATAACCTTATTAATGAATGAATCAAATAAATGGTATTATAAATATTAAAATAAATACAATTTCAAATATTTTATGACATTCAATAATTTTAAAGACTAATATGACAAGTTAGGATTGATAAAATTCATATTTCTCGAAGCAATCAGGTCGTGATTACTATCAAAAAAACCAATTCACAATAGTGTCAAAATAGACATAAATGAGTTCTTAAAACAAATAATATATTAATAAATTATATAATATTTCTAAAAATCTAATGTTTTGAAAATTGTACTAAATAATATTATATGTGTCATTAATTATCCACTTGAGGTTCTCTGGGATGTTTAGAGTTTGTTTATTAACTATATATTGTAAGAATACCAGAAGACACGGTAAAAGTTAAACTATTTAACTAAGAGTTATATCTAAAAGATAATGTTAATATAGTGACCTAAACCTGCATAAAACCTATTGGTTGAGTGTCCTAAAACCCGTCCCTACAATATAATATAATTAATTCATTTTTTTGTCATTAAAAACTGAAAATTATTTAATTATAAAATAATATTTCAAGCTTTTCCTAAAGTGACCCTAACCTCCTTTATATAAGGGGACTTCCCCTTTTCTTAATTTCACACCTCCAAAGCCATTTGGATCGGCCAAAACCTGCCCAAATATCCTCCCAACTTCCATAATATCAACCTAGAGTCCTTACTTTGAACATAAATCCAACCTAGAGAGCCCTTTTGATCAACTCAAATGGAAACACCCGAAGAAGTGATTATAATTTCACCACCCTCTTTCATGTTATTTTCTTCTTCCACTTCCTCTGTATTTGTTGTTTACACAAATAAATATTACTTCCACTACCTTCTACATAATATGATGATATTAGAAATATTGTATAACCATATTCATTATTCTATCCATCCTATAAATGAAAAAGTCACCATACCTACGTACGTACGGCTTACTGTCTCCACATTGTGGTGTAGTTTTTTATTCAAACAATTCATTATATGGATTGGTATAATAATCAGTGTAACTAATGTAAATAATAAATATAAAATATTAATGATTATCTATATATGATATAAGATCCAATAACATATGATTTCACCATCAATATAATGATATTGTCTCTCCTTTGTACATACAGATTACTGTCTCCACGATGCGGTGAGATTCATTTCCACATTCACCATTCAACGATGATTATAAATAATTATATATATATATTATTAATAAGCATGTAATGTATGACATAATAATTTTACTAGGGATATATATATAGTTATGTACTTACATATATCATATTCACTTACATCCCTTCAATATGATATAAAAACGGAAACAATGTATATGTGTACGTACGGCATACCGTCTCCATAAAATATGTTTTCCATTTTATATATCTATCATTTATACATAATTATATTATAAATATATATGATATATATATATATATATATCATGTTTTATATTCATGATTTATTTAAATCATGTTCTAAATGATACATTCAAGAATAACAAGTTAAACCACGTACGATAAAGAAAGCATTTATTATCTGAAATATTAATTTAACATGGAAATAATTATTAAATGGGTTGTATAAAGTGATTAAAGAATCATGTATTATATAATGAATATGAATATGGTTCTAATATAATTTAATAACATACTATGGTCATTATACATGAAGTTAAATGTACCCTCGACCAAAGGAAAGTGCAAGGTAAGGGTTATTTTCACAATCTCTTTATAACGGAGGTTCTTTTTACATAAGTATCTATGGGGAAATATTTATTATACATGTCCATGATTCAAAAAACATTTTTCAGAGGGAATATTTTTAACATATTTTTTTACTAAAACATCATTTTAAATGTTTTAAAGATTTATTTTTCTAATCCTTTATCATTAATTTCCATGTTTTCAAAATGGTTTATGGATTTATTTATATGGACATGAATATTTTAAAACATCAATTCCATTCATAAGAATCAATCTAGTATGGTACACTTTGATTCAAAACTATCTTTTAATTTACTTCCTTTATAAATTATGTGACATCGATATGATTTCATGATAAAGGGATATTTCACCCAATGATTTTTACTAATCATTATCAACAATGTCAGCATCCTTTACAGGATATTATTCTTGATCAAGGATGATTTATTATGATCCAAATCTTCCATATTGTATTTAATGTTTTGTGATATATTTGATTGTGGATGTGTTTTTTTTATACCATTCATAGTTTATGGTTAATATAATGAAATTTCATATGCATGTTCTAATAAAAATGTTTATGTTATGTTTAAACCATTTCATATGAGAAATGTATTGGACTTAGTATGTGACGTGTGGAGACCTCTATAGCTCCTTGAGGTATCGGTAGGTCTCTTGAAACTATTATATGTGAAATTGGTTGTGGCCTTACCCAATGTGATATATGGGTTTGTACGAGGCCTTAATCATTTTTAGATGTCATGGACTAGGCCTTTAATAAATTTTTCAGAATGTATTTCATTGTACATTCCCTCATTATGAAAATAATATTGATGGTTCATGTGGTTATTTGACTAGTAGTATACCCATGACTATGTTTTATTATGGCATTATTTACTCAGCTCGTATTTCATCCATAATATGTTCATGTTTATTATTATTTAGGGAATGTGTTTTCAATAATTCACCATGACTATAGGTTATATTATCTTGCACTAAATTGTTTACCACTACTGAGCATCTGATCACACCCATTTCATAGGTTTTATTTTACCAATATTTCCAAGAAGTGTATTATGATTTATATGCAGGTTTAAGATAAATGTGAGTAATGGCGTTCTCAAAGAAATATCTATGATGTACTTTATACTGAAATTGTAACGTGATGTTGATGCATGTAATCTATTTCCAAGACTGTTAAACTGATTGTCCTTTTGGGACATGATTTCCTTGCAACATGAAAATGTATTAAAATAATGCACTGACTCTGGGTAACTAGGGTCAGGGCATTACATTTGGTATCATTGGATGTTTAACAACAACAATGGAATCTTTATTTAGATAAAAACTGATTAGGAAACATTACCCTATGATATATTTTGAGGATTAGTATATAAAAACATCCAAAATTTTTGTTAATGTAGATATTAGGTGGGTTTTCAATGAAATACATCCCTGTTTGGATAAGAGTAGGTAGAGGAGGCTCTTGCACAGATGTATCTAGGAGTGAAAACTCCAACAAAGAGATTCAAGCTTGACCCAGGGTATCCTAGTACACAACAACAGACCTTGTTTCACTCTTGGTTATGATGCTTCTGGGGGATGTGCATAGGAAAATTCACATTTTCATTACAAGACATTATAATGGATTTATGAGTAAATACTTCCTCTATGACACCATTTATATGATTATTCATTATATGCATAAACATTTAAATTTACGTTAGGTATTGTACACGTTTGGAATTTTGAATTGTGATTCATAAACTAACCTAGTGAATGCCAATATTAATAATTGGTGCCGAGTAGAAGGAATGAATAATCAATCAATATGCATTATCCAAAGAGTAAGAAGGATACCATCATTCATGATATTATGGAATCTTTTAGACGGGAAATTATATCCTTATTATTCTAATCATATGAAGAAATATTATCATTTTTTAATAAGATGATTAAAGAATTCTCTGGGTCCTATGTATTTAAAGGGAAGTCGGAGAAGAAAATTATGGTAGAGAGAAACATGTATAAATAGAAGAAGGGAAAGAAGAATTTTCCTCTATGTGATAACTATGAAAATAATCACCTTGGAAAATACTTTAAGGGAATGACTGTTTGTCATTAGTGTGGAGGAAAAGGATACCAAGTACGTGATTGCATGGGTAAGAAAAAGGTTTCAAATGTACAATGATTCATCTGAAAGTAGTTGGGACACTACACCAATCAATTTCCAAATCCTCAGAATATATCTCAAATGTTGATATTGGATAATAATCATTTTATGATACTACCAAAGATGAAGTATAATGATTAGAGTTATTATATTGTTAATGTATGGTGTCATTTTAATATTGTATTAATAACCTACATGTTATAATAATTAAAAGTTATATAAGGATTGTACTGCAACACTATTTTATTAAGGACTTGAGATAGTGTGGAACCATGAAAAGTGACTGAATAACAGGTTAAATATTTGGGAAATGGTTAAGAGAAAGATAAACCATAATATAGTACTGATACAGATGTAGTGATTTTTTAATCATATATAATTGATTTGGAAATATTATATTGGATATTCTTGACTACCTTGAAACTGATTAATGATTTTTCTAATCAATCATTATTGGAGTTTAAAACATTTTTGTATAGATGGAGTATATCCAGTATTCTATAAGGAATAAGGGAGAATGAATTTAATCAATAAGGTTTTATATAAATTCTTGGTGTTATAGTGTTTTAAAAGAATTTATGATGAAGGTATTCAAATGTTATTATGTGGAAAAAGGATCTTCATTATGTTTACCTTCCATGTAAATTTTTGACTTTGAGTTTGGACAAAAGTAATTTGGATAAGTCTAAAGGATGGAGTCGATTAAGTTTGAAAATGGTTACTATTGTTATGGATAAATCATTTCTTTAGATTATATTTGGATTGTCATAAAAAGACAACATGGCTGTCGGGCGACAAGATGTCGCGTCCGGCATGGCCGTGATACTTCAACCTGCAAATGAAGTGTGACAAGGGTGCATCAACTACCACTAGCCTATGTGATGTCCATGTTTTAATAATGTATTTTTTTTTAAATTTTCTTACAAATAATTTATAATATCACTATTTTTGGATGCCTATACTATTCGGATAAATAGAATATTTTTGAATTCTATTATCTTTTGGAGTGAAAGATGAGTTTGTGGTAGGAATTAGTTGAAGGATGATAGTATACTTGTCAAGTATATATATATATATACAATATTCTATGAAGAAATGAATTCTTATAATTGAGGTAAGGTATATTACAAGATAAAATGTTTTATCATAATACATTAGGTTTTTTGAACTGATGATATTCTAAATCAACTTATATTGATGGATTTGAGGCCCAAAATTTTAAATTTGATTATGATTGATGACCTCAAAAACTCTATAAAAATATTTATAGTTTTCCCAATTATGTGTCTATAATTTCCATCAATGTTTTCATATTCAAAACTCTATGTTTGTGGTGACTTTTCCATTTCCCTTTCCCTCTTATTAAAACTAAAATTTATTATCCCTATTTCTAAGGAGGGTTTTCCACAGAGGTATTTTCTATATTAAACCTCTAATTTTAGAAAAATAATTTCAAATTGGGAGGAAAAAATTTATGGACTGAGTGGAAATGTTACAGCCCAATATTTCATAGTACATTATCTCTTCAATGAAATTCAATAACTTGTGTTACACATAACAATGAGTTCGAGCGCACCACGACATACCAAACTAGTCGTTCAAAAGGTGTTTATGAATAGAATTAAATGTATTTTGAATTTTATATACTTTATATAATATTAGAATCTATATTATATGTTTTATAGATATAATATAAGTACAAACTAATTTTTTCAGATAAAAGACTTATATTTTAAAAAAAGCAATTTTACCACCTTCAATGATTAACCATTTTTATAACCAGTATTTGAAAATTTTATAGAATAAATTTAATGAAATAAAATTATTATTTATAATCAAGACATAAAAATTTAGTTTGGATTAATTTTTTGTAATTTTCTGATAACTTTCATATTTTGATGAATAATGAAAAATACTAAATTTTAATTAAAAACAACTTTTTAATCGATATAATTTATAGTGTTAAATTATAAATTTGAGTGGTTTTAAAGTATATATAGATTATATTTTTATAATTTAATATAATTTCGGTCATTGGATGTAATTTGACATTTAAACTAGAAATATACATGTGTCGATTTTTGGATAGTTATTAGTTCCTAAAAAGACGTTTTTTGTTTTGACAACGGGAAATTAATTTTAAATTAATTTCTTCCACTTCTATGATTTCAATTTGAAAAAATGGATTATTTAATTGGAATTAAGAGGTCCAGGTTGTGTAAATAGTTTCTTTTTATTTTTACTCATTAAGCATATTTACTTCAGTAAATATTTTATTTACAATAGTTAAAGGGTAAATCTAGTAAATAAGGGTAAAACAATTTTATTTTAATAATTTTAAATTATCTTAAAATGTATCTAATTTCTATTGGATGAATAATTCCACACCATGGGAATCCTTCGGTCGATTTTGGGACCACATGGAGCCACTTAAGAGTGATAATGACACATTATATTAATTAATTTAATGTAAAGACAAATATGACATAAACATATATCTTTTAGTAAAACAATTTTAACAAAGTGTTATATAAGTTATCATTTCAACTATAAATATCCATTATATATATAAAAAGATTTCCTACATAAAGGTATTTTATTTATAATTTTTATACATTATATATTTAAATTTATTTATGACATAATGATGATGTAGTAATTACCTTATTAATGAAAGAATCAAATAAATGGTATTATAAATATTAAAATAAATATAACATCAATTTTTTTGGACATACACTAATTTTATAGAGGAATATTAAAATTTAATATTGATTTAATGTATCTTTTTTGAAGTAATCAAGTTGTGATTCCTTTCACAAAAACAAAAAACTATACAGTGTCCAAATTGACATAAATGAGTTTTTTTAAAATATTATATTATTAAATTCTATAATAGTTTAAAAAATATATGGTTCCAAAAAAGGGCTTTAATAATATTATATTTTACATTAATGAACCAATTAAGGTTCTCTTGGACGTTTAGAGTATGTTTATTATCCAAATACTGTAAGAGTACTAGAAGACAGAGTGAAAGTTAAACTATTTAACTAAGAGTTAAATCAAAAAATATATGTTTAATATGGTGACCTGATCCAATGTAAAACATATTTTTTGAAATTTTTTAGATCCATACCCAACATATTCTAGAGATAAAATATTTTGGAGCAATTAGAAACTGAATATTATTTTAATATAAAATAATATTTTAAGATTTTAATAATGTGACCCTCACCTCCCATATAAATGGGAACTTCCCCTTATCTTAATTTCACACCTCCAATATCATTTGGATCGGACAACCCCTTACCAAATATACTCAAAACTTCTCTCAAATCATCCTAGATTCCTTAACTTGATCATAAATCTAACCAAAATTTCCCTTTTGATAATCTCAAACGGAAACACCTGAAGAAAGATAATAATTTCATCACCCTCTATCATGTTCTTTTCTTCTTCCACTTCCATATTCTTTGTTGTTTCCACACCAAAATAATAAATACAGTACCTTATACATAATTTTATGTTATTATAATTATGGTACAACAGTATTCATTATTCCATCCATCCTATAAATGAAAATTTCATCATACGTGTGTACATACGGCTTACCGTCTCCATGTTGTGGTGAAGTTTGTTGTTCAAACACATCATTATTTGGATGGTATAATAATGAGTATAAATGATGTAAATAATAAATATAACATGTTAATGATTCTTTATATATGACATAACATACAATTACAAATGATTTTACCATCAATATAATGATAACGTCCCTAGTGCGTACGTACGGATTACCGTCTCTACAACGCGATGAGAATAATTTCCTCATTCACCATTCAACGATGATTATAAAAAAATATATTATTAATAAGTACATAATATATGACATAATAATTCTACTAGATATATATATATATATATGTGTGTGTGTGTGTACTTACATTTATTTTATTCACTTACTTCCATTCAATACAATATGAAAACAGATAGAACGTTTATGCATACGTACGGACTACCCTCTCCATAAATGGTGTTTTCCATTTCATATATCTATTTGTTATACATATTCATATTCTTAATATATATGATATAGAAATCATGTTTTATATTCTAGAAATATATAATTCATGATCTAAATGATACGATCAAGAATAACAAGTTAAAAATTTACGATAAAGAAAGCGATTATTACCGGAAATGTTAATTTAACATGAAAATCATTATTAAATGGGTAGTATAAAGTCATAAATGAATCATGTATGATATAATAAATATTAATATTGTTCTGGTATAATTTAATAACATAGTATAGTCATTATACATGAGGTTAAATGTACCCTCAACCAAAGAAAAGTGCAAGGTATGGGTTAATTTCACAATCACACTATTATCTGAGTTTGCTTTTACATAAGTATCTACTAGGACATATTTATTATCAATGTACATGTTTCAGAAAATAGTTTTCAATGGAATTATTTTTATGGGAATTTTTTTTACTAAAACATCAATTTAAATGTTTTAATGATTTATTCTTCTATTCATTTCTCATTAATGTCCATTTTTTCAAAATGGTTTTATGTATTTATTTATATGGACATGAATGTTTTAAAACCTTAATTCCTTACAGAAGATTCATTGTGGTATGGGACACAATGATTCAATTCTATCTTTTAAATTACTTCCTTTATAAATTATTCTACATTTAAATGATTTCGGAAAAAAAGAGATATTTCTCTCGAAGTTTTTTACTGATCATTTTCAACTTTGACATTATGCATTACGGTATATTATTCTTATTCAAGGTTAATTTATTATGATATAAATCTTCCATATTTTATTGAAGGATTTGTGATATATTTGACTGTGGATGTGTTATTTTTATACCATTCGTGGTTTATGGTAAAAGTATTGACATTTCGTATGATAGTTATAATACAAATGTTTATGTTATGTTTCAACCCTTTAATATGATGAATGTATTGGACTTAGTAAATGATAGATTGAGCCCTATATAGCTCCTCAAATCATCAGTAGGTCTCAAGAGACAGTTTAATGTGGAATTGGATAAGGCCTTTCCCAAAGTAATATATGGTTTTGGCCGAGGCCTTAAATTTTTTTTGACGCCTTGGCCGAGGTCTTGGAAAAATGTTTCTGAATGTGTGGAATTATGCATTCCCTCATTAAAAATATAATATTGATGGTTCAAGTTGTTATTCTACTAATAGAATTCCCTTGACTATGATTTATTATGGAATTATTTACTCAGATCATATATCTTCAATAATGTGTTCATATTTATTATTTGTAAAGGCATCTGTTTTCTATTATTCAATATGACAATTGTTTATGATATCTTCCACTAAATTGGTTACCCTTACTGAGCATCTGAGCTCACCCCTTTCTTATGTTTTATATTCCCAAGGTTTCCATGAGGTGTATTAGGATAGATATGATGGGTTAAGCTAAAAGGGAATAATGGAGTTCTCAATGAACAATCTATGCTGTATTTAATGTCTGAAATTGTAATGTGAAGTTGATGTTTTTAATCCACTTCCAAGAATACAAAACTGATCAGTGTTTTGGGACATGATTTCCCAGCATCATGCCAATGTATTAAAATAATGCACCAACTCTTGGGTAACTCGGATTGGGGCTTTAAAATTTGTATTAGAGGAAATATTACAATAACCATGGAAAGTAGATTTAAATAAACTCTGAATATGAAACATTATCCTAAGATAGAATTTGAGTATTATAATTGAAGAATATCCAAAAAATTGTTAATGTAGATATTAGGTTTTTTTTCTAAGAAATATATCCTTGTTTTGATACGAGCAGGTAGATGCGGATCAAACAGAGATGTACCTAGGTGTGAAATCTCTGACAAGGAGTTTTAGGATAGACATGAGGTATCCTAGTACATGACAATAGGCCTTGCTGCACTATTAGTTATGACACTCCTAGGGAATTTTCTTAGGAAAATTAACATTTTCATTACAAGCCATTATAATGGATTTATGTGTAAATACTTCCTCTAAGAAAACATTTTTATAATTATTCATTATAAGCCTAATCATTTCAATTTACGTTCGGTAATGTATAGGTTTGGAAATTGGAATTTTGGTTCATAATTTAATATAGTGTACTCCACTGTTTAAAAATGGTGCCCAGTTGAAGGAATGATAACTCCAGCAATATTCATGATCCAATGAGTAATAAGAATACAATATATCATGATATTAATACATATTTTAGAAGAGAAATTTTCTCCCACATATTCTAAACATATGAAAAAATAGTACCATGTTTTAATATGATGTGTAAATAATTCTCTGAGTTCTATTTCTGTAAAGGGACGCTAGAGAGGAAAATAATAGTAGAGAGAAAGATGGATAATGGGATGACAGGAAAGAAGAATTTCCCCATATGTGATAACAGCGGGAAGAATAACCTTGGAAAATACATGATTGTAATGAGAGGTTTTTATAAGTGTTGAGGAAAGGGATACAAAGTATGTGATTGAAAGGATAAGATAAAGGTTTCAAATATACAATGATTCATCAGCAATGAGTTCTAACACTACGTGAATCAATGACCAAATCATTAGAGTATACCCCAAATATTGATATTGGATAATAATCAAGTTATGATACTATCGATGATGAAGTTGAATGATTATATTACTTAGTTTGTTAAAGTATTGGGTCATTTGAGTATTGTATTAATGATGTACATGTTATAAGAATTATAAATTATATAAGGATTGTATTGCAGTACTATTTTATTAAGGACTTGATATTTTGTAGAACCAGGACAATTGACTCAATATCATGTTAAATTTTTGTTGGGTAATATATGGTTGAGAGAAATATAGACCATAATATGGTTCTGATATTGAGGTATTTATTTTTGAATAATATATGATTGATTTGGATAAATTATATTGGATAATATTAATTACCTTGGAACAGATTGGTGATTTTTATAATCCATCATTATTGGAGTTTACAAAATTTTATTAAATAAGGAGTATATCTAGTATTATATAAAGAATAAGGGAGAATTAATTTAATCAATATGGTTTTATGGTAATTTAGGGTGTTACAACATTTTAAAAGAATACATGATGGAGTTATTCACATGTTATTACATGGAAAAAGGATTTTCATTGTGTTTACCTTCATTGTAAATTTATGACATTGATTATGGACCAATGTAATTTAGATATATCTAAAGGTTGAAATCGATTATGTTAAGCATTCGATGCTATTGTTAAGGTTAAAAAATTTCATTAGATTTTTTTTAGATTTTCATAAAAAAGACCACCCAAAGGTCACAAAAAAACCTATTGCGTCCGGCAAGGCCGAGAGAATTGAACCTGCAAACAAAGGGCGATGAGGGTGCATCACCTACCACTAGTATACGTCATGCCCTGGTCTGTATAATGTAGTTTTTTAAAATATTCTGACAAATGAATTATAAATTCAATATTTTTGGAACCCTATACGATTAGGATAAATAGAATATTTTTGAATTATTTTATCTTTTGGAGAGAATGATGAGTTTATGGTAGGAATTATTTGAAGGAAGGTACTCAACATGTCCAATATATATATATATATATATATATTATTCTATGTATAAATTAATTCATAAAAATTAGTTATGGGATATTAAAACCAAAAATGTGTTATGCTAATACCTTAGGTTTTGTTGAACTGATGATATTCTAAATCATCTTAGATTGATGGATTTGAGGCCCTCAATTTTACACATGTTTGTGATTGGGGACCCCAATCACTCTGCATAAATATTTATGAACTTAATCAAATTATGTGTCTATAATTTCCATCAAGGTTCTCCTGTTCGAAACTCTATGTTGTTGGTGACTTTTTCATTTCCCTTTCCTTCTAATTAAGACTAAATTTTATTAACCCTATTTCCGATGTGGGTTTTCCACAAATGAATTTTCATTTTTCAACATCTTAATTTAGAAGAATAATTTCAAATTGTGAGGATGCAATTTATTGAAGGCAGGGAGAATGTAACACCTGAATATTTCATAGTACATTATCTTTTAAAATAAATTCAATAACTTGTGTTACACACAACAGCGAGTTCGAGCACATCCCGACTTACCAAAAAAGTCTTTCGAAAAGTAGTTATGAATTTCATTAACTAAATTTTGATTTTTTATTTACATTATATAACTTTAGAATCTATATTTTGTATTTATTAGTCATAATATAATAAAAAATACATTTTTCCCATAAAAAAAGAATTTTTTAAAAAAATGCAATTTTATAGCCTTTTAACACGAAACTTTTTTTAAACCAATATTTGCTTCTTTTAAATATTAAATTTAATGAAATTAATTTTTTTATAATTAAGAAATTAAAAATGAAATTGGATAAATTTTTGGTAATTTTCTGATTACATTCATTTTTTGATGAATATTGAAAAATAAAAATTTTTAATTAAAAACAACTATTTTAATCGAAATAAATCATAGTGTTCAATTAAAACTTTTAGTGGTTTTAAAGTATAATTATATTATATTTTTATAATTTATTATAATTTAGTACATTACATATGATTTCACATTAAAACTGGACACAATCAAGTGTCGATCTTTTAGAAGTTATTATTTATTAAAAACATGATTTTTGTTTTGACAACGAGAATTAAATTTAAATTAATTTCTACATTTTTTGTGTTTTGAATTTGGAAAAATGTATTCCATATTTGAAATCAAGAGTTCCAAATTTTGTAAATAGGTAAAATTTATTTTTAGTAATTATTAATATTTACTTCAGTAAAAATTTTATTTACCATGGTTAAAGTGAAAGATCTCGTAAATAAGGGTAAACAAATATTATTATAATAATACTAAATCACCCTAACATGTGTAAAATTCTTATTGGTTGATACATGTCTGACCATGGGCATACTTGGGTCGATTTTGGGACCACATGGAGCCACTTGAGAGTGATAATGACACTTTAAATTAATTAATTTAAAGTAAAGTAAAAATAACCAAACCATATATCTTTTATTAAAACTATTTTTTCAAAGTGTTATATAATTTATCTTTTTGACTAAAAATATTTATTAGAAATATAAAAAATATTTTATACAGAATGTTATTTTTTAATAATTTTAGTCATTAGATGATTAAATTTATTTATGACATAATGATGATGTTGTAATTACATTATTAATGAAATAATCAAATAAATGGTATTATAAATATTATATTAAATATAATTTCAATGTTTTTATGACATCCAAGAATTTTATAGATTAATATGAAAATTTATTATTGATTCAATGTATATTTTGTGAATAAATAATGATGTGATGACTTTCACAAAAACAAAATACTAAATAGCGTCAAAATTGACATAAATGAGTTTTCAAAATGAATATTACATTATTAAATAATATATTATTTCTAAAAATATAAGGTTCTTAAAAAGGGATTAAATAATATTATATATTTCATTAATTAACCACTTGAGGTTCTATTTAATGTTTTGATTAAATATATTAACCATATAGTGTAAGAATACAAGAAGACACTGTAAAAGATAAACTATTTATATAAGAGTTAAATCTAAATGATAAGGTTAGTATGGTAACATAAATCTGTCTAAAACCTATTTTATGAGTGTTTTGAGACCCATCCCCACCATAGAATAGAAATAAATCATTTTAGATCCATTAGAAACCTAAAATTATTTTATTAGAAAATAATTACTCAAGATTTTCCTAAAGTGACCATCACCTCCCTTACAAAAGGGCACTTCTCCTTCTCTTAATGTCACATATTCAAAGACATTTTCCTCAGAAAATCCCTTCCCAAATATCCTCAAAAAATCCCTCACATCATCCTAGTGTCTTTAATTTGATAATAAATCCATCCTATGGATCCCTTTTGATCAACTCAAATGGAAACACCCAAAGAAGAGGTAATAATTTCACCACCCTCTTTCGAGTTATTTCCTTCTTCCACTTCCTCTTTCTTTGTTGGTTCCTTAGAAAAATAATTATTACATCACCTTCTACATAATTTAATTTTATTATAAATATGTTACAACCATATGACTTATTCTATCAATCCAATAAATGATAATGTCACCATACATGTGTACGTACAGGTTACCGTCTCCACGTCGTGGTGTAGTTTGTTATTCAAACACTTCATTATTTGTATGGTTATAATAATGAGAATAAATAATTTAAATAATAAATATAACATTTTAATGATTCGTTTAATATGTTATAACATCCAATTATATACAATTTCACCATCAATATAATAATATTTTCCCTCATGCGTACGTACAGATTTCAGTCTCCATGACACGATGAGATTAATTTCCACATTAACCAGTCAACGTTGATTAAAATATATATATTATTAATAAGTATGTAATATATGAATAAATAATTGTACTGAAGATATATATATATATATATACTTACATATATCTTATTCACTTACTTTCATTTAATACGATTTGAAACGGAAACAACATTTATGCGTATGTACGACCTACCGTCTCAATAAACGGTATTTTCCATTTCATATATCTATCTATTATACATATTTATATTCTAAATATATATGATATATAAATCATTTGTTACATTATGGATGTATGTAAATCATGGTCGAAATGATAGGATCAAGAATAAGAAGTTAACACACATATGATAAAGAAAGCGATTGTTAACCAAAAAGTTAATTAAACATTGAAATCATTATTAAACGGGTAGTATAAAGTCATAAATGAATCATGTATGATATAATAAATATGAATATGGTTCTGGTAAAATTTAATAACATACTATGGTCATTTTACAGGAGCATAAACATACCCTCGACAAAAGTAAATTGTAAGCTAAAGTTTAATTTCCCAATCTCTTTATTATCCGAGGTTGTTTTTACGTAAGTATCTACTGGGACATATTTATTATCTATGTCCATGTTTTGTAAAACTATTTTCAAAGGGATTATTTTTAAGGTACCTTTTTACTAAAACATCAATTTAAATGTTTTAAGGATTTATTATTCTAAATCTTTCTCATTAATGTCTATGTTTTCAAAATGGTTTTAAGGATTTATTTATAATGACATGAATGTTTTAAAAAGGTAATTCCATTCAAATGTTTCTAAGTATTATTGGATACATTGATTCAAAAATATCTTTTAAATTACTTCCTTTATATATTATGTTACTTTTAATGATTTCATGAAAAAGGGATATTTCTCTCATATATTTTTACTGATCATTTTCAAATATGCCAACATACATTAAGGGATATTATTATTTATCAAGGATGATTTATTATGATTCAAATCTAACATGTTGTATTGAATGTTTTGCGATATATTTTAATGTGGATGTGTTATTTTTATTCCATTCATAGTTTATGTTTAATGTATTGACATTTCGTATGATAGTTCTAATACAAATGTTTAGGTTATGTTTCAACCTTTTCATATGAGTAATGTATTAGACTTAGTATGTGATGGGTGGAGCCCGCTATATCTCTTCAATGCATCGATAGGACTCATGAGACAATTGGACATGAAATTATCTGAGGCCTTTCCCAATGTGATATATGGTTTTGGATTAGGTCGTAATCATTTTTAGACGTCTTGGCCAAGGCATTAACCAAATGATTCAGACTGTCTAACATTGTACATTCCCTCATTATGAAAATAATATTAATGGTTCATGTATTTATTCAAATTGTAGTATACTCATGACTATGTTTTTTATGGCATTATTTACTCAGATCATATTTCTTCCATAAGGTGTTCATGTTTATTATTTGAAAAAGAATGTATTTTTAATTATTCACCATGCCTATTGTTTATGTTAACTTATGCTAAATTTTTTACCGTTACAGAGCATATGAGATCACCCCTTTCTTATGTTTTATTTTAACAAGACATCCAATTTGTGTATAATGATAGATTTGTACGATTAATCTAAAAGGGAATAATGGTGTTCTCAAAGAACTATCTATGTTGTATTTTATGTTTGAAATTATAATGTGAAGTTGATGTATGTAATCTATTTCCATGACTGTTAAAATGAACGGTCTTTCAGGACATGATTTCCTTACATCATTCCAATGTAGTAAAATAATACACTGACTTTGGGTAACTTGGGTCATGGAATTACAATTTATTCAACTACAAGGTACTTGGTGGCTATTCTAGTTTTCTATCTTTATCCACCACATCACTCTCTAACACCCAAACATTAAAAACTACTCTTATCATCTTATCAACCCAAGAACATGAGTGAAAAACATACTCTAGATATGTTACAACTATATGAATTCCAATTATAACCCCAATCATCTAATTATCCATACATCCATACCAAACATTTCAATTCCACTAGAACTCGCCATCTCAAAATAATGTGTGGCATTACAAAATCTCCAACAAATGTATTCTCATCCCTAAGGAGAATTTATGGAAATCCATTTATACTTGATCTAACAATTAGAATCTAATTCCATTTCACATTATATATTATTACTAGTTATAGCCATACTAAACATATACCTAATCCAACCCATATATATTTTTCCCTAAAAACACCATGTATTATATTTCACATGCATCAATCATTATAAAAATGAGGTATTTGATGCCAATTCCAAATTCTCATACCCAAACACACATACATGTACTCTTCACCTTCTCTATGCAATGATTTAATTAGAATATGAGTTGACTATTGAGATACCATCCCTTAATCCAAATCATTATTCATCAATTTGATGTCATCATGAAGAAAAAAGCTCCGCCCATTTCATTTAACAATACATGTACATCATTGACAATCAAATTCACCCAAAAACCACCTGCAACAAACAATGAAATTTTTTTATGGTATTAAAACTAGACACCAAAACCATCCTACCTACAATCCGAACTTAACACCCCAATATATTTGGAGGTCACCCACAACCTACCCAACGTGAGGGTGATTCGACCGAAAAATCAATATGACAATCCCCACCAATAAATTATCTATACAATTTCACCACTAAAACTTCACCTTATGGACATATACATTCAATAATAAACATTAAACATGATCCATGATTTTTGAAACAAATTAATGTTAATCCATGAGTTTTTCCACAATTTATTGAAATCATATATAAGATAGGGACACTGTAACATTCTGAATTGTGTCAATGTGTGAAATATTTTACTATTTTTCCTACCAACATGATTTTTTCAATTTAAGAATTTTTAAAGGGATTGGGTGGGAACATGGGATTTTTTTATATGATTTGGAATAAGATTGGGCTTGTAATCTAATATGGGTTGTATGTCACACTGTGAGGGGAAAAGGATTCATTGTGAATGTGAGATTATATCTTTCAAGTGTCATAGTAATTCATGTTGTTGTCTAGGTAATCACAGCGTGGTGAGGTTAATTCATGATTATATTTTTGTGGATAGTCAAGAAATATGTCTCAACTAAGGGAATTTCACTATGTAGAGTTCCAAGGATTCAGTAATGTAACCCTTACGATTTATTAATGAATCCTCAGTTATTCTGTTTCATGTTTTGGAAACCCATACATATAATATCAAAAACCTTGCTTATTTTTTGGTGCGGTCTCACTATCCATATGTAGCGATGATGTAAACCTTACATATAGTGTGTTTTGGTATAGAAAATCCTTTTTATCAGTATTGTAAACCTTATATATGGATTTTCTATGTAAAAACATATATTTAATTAGTTTAACCCCTAGATATTGTTTTTTATGGTCTGGTAACCCTTAGGTATTTCCAGTGTAACCCTTATGTATTTTCTTAGAAACCCTTATATTCCAACTATGTATCCTTTATATATTGGATAAAAACCCATACATATCATTGAAAACCACTTATGTATATTTCTATAACTCTTACACATACCATTAAAAAATATTACAAGTGGATGGTTGTTCATGATGTTGTCCGTAGGGTTTCACCATAAAGATAGGTGAGGAAGCATGTTGAATCAGGAGGGATACATCCCGAATCCTAGATAGGGGGAATATTTTTCACCATGTAGTGGATGAAATTCCAAATTTCTTGATGGATTGGCTTTAGTGGATCTCCCAAAGAAAAATGAATTAAATGGGGACTAATGGGACATGCCACAATGTGTCCCTAAGCATGGGATGTTGTTTCGTGACTTGGGTTGCCATGATGAAATGTAAATTTATGAACATTCATTATAAACATTAATTAGGAAAATTTTAGATTTAATAAAACATAAAAAGGGATTCATCTCCTCTTTTGAATTATTTCGAGTTCGTAGATTTTCTGTCCTATTTATTTCTTCTCCATGTGATATCTTCCTTGTACTAATATGGTTTTTATTACCATTCGATCTCTTGGTTCTCCATCAATGAGTCTACCTATACTCTTATGGTATTACTTTTTTATCTCATTATTTTATACACTTTGACTAGATATATCTATTTATTCCCATTTATAGGCATTTTTTACTATTTCATGATTTTGGTTGTTTATGACTCAATCTACCAATGGTATTCAAAGGAATGGTTCCTCCAAGCATAAGTTAGGTGATTCTTAATATATCTCCAATTACAAACCATGTTTTATATATGTGCACGTTGTGTGGTCACACCAACCTAGTGTCAAATAGAACTAAAAATTAATTCAATGGATACAAACTATATTTCAGGTGGAATTCAGTTTATTCACGACATATGCAGTCTATCAATGAATAGAGCAACAAAAATTCTAGCCACATTGTCAGCTGTTCACTAAACTAATAGAATGAGAAATATTTAATTAAAATTATTGTGTTTTTATAATTGAATATTGAATTAGAATGTTAAAATTGGATTCCATGGGTGGATCCACATGTTCATTATGTGTGTCAAATATCACATTGCATGTAATTATCCCCAGATGAGTGTGATTTGGTACATTTTTTGAGTGCCTGAAAATTTTTTTAGACTATCCTAGAGATTAGTTTGGGAAATAAAAAACATCGTGAAAAATAGGAAATAAATCTGGATAATGAGTATGATTTTTCTTGATGGTTATCAATGAAATGTATATGAAATATTGAAAATCATAAAGTGTGATTGTTACTCATTATCTTGTATTCAAATGTGATGATTAATTAAATGTAAAAAAGTGCATATGGGTTGGATTCTCATCTAATAACATATGTCAATGGGGTTGATTAAGATATTAGATGGTATATAGGGTGCATGATAATACCCTTAATGATAATTCTATATGGTGGTATCTATGTTGGGTGCGAATCACCCCAATGAATATGTTATATGATTGTATCCAGGGTAGGTTCTAATCTCCCTGATGATTTTTCTATATGATTGTCTTTGGTTCGGGATACAATAACCTAATGATAATGTTATATAATTTAATATAATGTGGGTAATAATACCCTTTATGTTTTATATATGTCTGGTTTCAGGGTATGTTCTTCTCCCCCAATGATTATGATAGATTATGGTATTATGGGTTTTTTCTAATACTAATGATGATTATATTATATGATAGTATCGAGGATGAATTCCAATATCCCCAATGATTATGTTATATGATGGTATCTGTGGTGGGAACTAATCTACACATAGAACTACAATAAGTGATGATATTTGTGGTGTGTACTAATCTAAACCTTGATTTTGGTTATATATCATGTTCAAAAATATATTTTGATGACCAAAGTAGTTATTGTTGATATCGGGTGTCATTGTACAACAATTGAATTTATAATGACTTATTTAACTTCATTTCAATTGTTTATTATGGAATATCAGAGTACAGACTATTTAGAATAGATATTTTTAGGGACACCATTAGTGGGGTCCTACTAATTTTTACTCACTCATTTCTTGAGTGTCATGGGTACCCGAGTAGAATCATGGATATAGGTTTAGATGATGGTATGTGAATGATGGATAATGATTGATATGGATAGTGGAGTCAAAGTTTGGGGATGGAACATGTCCAAGACATTGGTCTAGTTTTAGGATTTTCCGTATTTATTAAATTTTGAATATTCCATTATTATTTTTTTGTTTGTCCCATGGGGGTCATGATAATGTTTTTTTTCATTTTATGACACAACCAATTTTTCATATTTCTATAATATGGGTTGATAAATTTACTTATTGGAAGTTACTTGTGATGTCATTTTATTCTGATTTATTTGAATGAATGTTATTATAGTCAATTCTAATGTTTTTATGGTTTCAAACCCTAAAAGTAAAATTAATTTAACAATATCATTTTTTTTATTTTTACCATCATCTTTCACTTCCATGTAATTTTTCATTGAAATTTTGAGATTTTGGGTGAATAGTGGGCCTTACAAAAATTGAATATGGTTCACCAAAACATAAAAGACATGATGATTTAAGTAATGACAATCAAATGATTTGTACATAGTTTACCAAACCATGTACTCAAACCATGAATATCCTCTAGGTTTTTCTAGTTTTACATGCATGGTTAGCACATGGTTTGAATACCCGTGTGATCAAACCATGATGCCTACCTAGGAACATAAAAATTTGAATTTAATAAAATCACCTTTCATAAATTTAACACAAACCCCTCCTTTTATCCCCCATTTCAAACCCATAAGCATCTTCCTCAATTAATTCCTCACCCGTCTCTACATTAGAATGATTTTGGTAATTGTTTCAATTAGTTTCATAAAGAGTAACATCTAGTAAGTGGTTTATCCCTTCTCTCATGGTTCTATTTATCCTCCAAACATGGACTTATCACATTCCTAGGTTAATGAAAAACATCAGTTTTTAACATGTGAATTTAAAGATACGGGTTGTGATGTTTATAGATTCTTATTATATTTTTAGGATATTTATTCCATTTTTAGTGGTTTTCATAGATTGTAAAGAGTTTCACCAAATTAGTGTAGGTAGTTTTATGAATCTTCTTTTTTTATGAACCTTCTGTGTTTTCTTTCTTACAAATGGATTTTTTGAATCATTTCATTCATGTTATTAAATATTCTAAAATTATATATATATATATATATATATTCATGCATGAATGAATGTATTTATATATATTTTTATATTATTTTGAGTGATTACATTCAAAATTGGATAACAATGTTAGTGGAAGGGGTGTCATAAACTGTTAAATTAGGGTTTCATGAAACATATTTTGTGAGGTCCCCTTTGAATTAAATTTTTTTTCAAAATAAGGATTTTTTTGTACTTAAAAAATATGGACAACCCATGGGAACACGGGTACCTAAGGGGGAAACATGAAAATTTTCATCTTGGAAGGACACACCATACATGGACATGAATTTATACAACACTGAATAAATATTTTGATGATGATATAGGTATGGTTTACCATTGGGTTTTGATGGGATTCTCTCTATAATCACTAACATGAGAATAAATTTATTTGGCACAATCACAGAGAGAGGATGCAGATCTTACGAATCATTGACCATAGAAAAATTAGGGATTCCCCGTGGTGATTGTTTATAAAAATGGGGTTTCACAGGTAATTTTATTTCTTGTTTTAAATTATATAAATCAGGTTATTATTACATTTCTATAAAATGTTCGAAAATCTATGTTCCTAAATTTTATTCTCAAAAAAGATATTGTTTAAAAAAATGGTATCTCATGAATCACTTGGCGTGATATTACAGGTCTAGATATGCTTATACCAAACACACACCAAATAGGTGTATGTAGACTTTAATCTTGATGATGTATATAATTGTTAGGTGATGCCTAGAGGTGAAACATATTCATGTTAGAATGGATTGGGATAGAGATGGTGACATAGTGGAGAGTTGACCCTTATTATACAAGGAGAGATGTATTCATCCTTGTTCAATTTTTTGTTTGGATTTTTCTATTTATTATTACACATGTATTGCATAATCAGATACTATAATGTTCAATTAACATGTATATATTATTAGTTTTTGAATACATTGTTATAATTTTGTTTGATATTTCCATTATTTCATGTTCATAGTTTATTTTTCAATTTTTTGGGTAAATTTTATTTAGATTGAAGAATTTAAAAATTATGGTACATTTATTATAGGACCTAAGTTGTGAATTAGTTGATGAATAATTTGGAAAACCATTTTCAATCCTTGTTTCAGGATGCCTAGACACTAGTTTCCAAATTATGGGAATCTTGAATACTCAATGATCCATTCCACATACCAGTTCATGTTACTTGTTACAGGGATTTCCATATTTTTTTCATGCCATATGGCTAATTTATCTAGTGGATATAGTCGCCACATGTTGTTATTAAACCCTCATCACTATTCAGTGATATCTATCATACAGGGAGGCGGTCCTCAGGTAAAAAATTACCCAGTATGGTCATGGTGGAGGTGAATCGTGTTGGGGACATTACAAAGTTGAATCAGAGCCTTGTTTCCCAAAATGTGTATTACTATATGGGAATGTATATGTATGAGATAATATGTTATCATAGATTTTTGTAGATAATTTTCATGAGAGTATCTAAGCCATGTATGAGGGAAGTCCATGTTACTAGGGATGAGACTATTATCTTTGGTTTTCAATTATCTGATTCGATGAAATTTCTAAAAATTATGGTGTAGATTTTTATTTCTGATTTATGGGATTTTAAACAACTTGTAGGGGTAGAATGATTGTGTGTTTTCATGCATCATATCAAGCATATAGGAATCACGTGAAATTCTTGTTCTTTCTTATGATTTATTATCTTTCATAAAATATGGTATTAGTAAATTAAAGTGCCTTTAAAACATAAAAAGTGACTTATTCTAAAACAAAAAATTGAAATATAATTTAACCAAACCATGATTGTGATTCAATTTTTGAAAATAAATATTAAATTATGGGGATCATATATATATATTTGAACCTGAGAGAGGGTAGGAGGGGCTAAAGAATACACTAGAGTTGTGAGAAATTTTGTTTATGGAATTCTAATAATGAATAACATGACATTATTCCTATTACATCTTATATTGAATTGTGATATATATAACCTTGATTGAAATGTCTTTTGAGTCATGTGATTACAATTTTAGAGATATGCCACCCTGATGACCTTAAGTGGCACATCATGAGGGTTGGGGTGAATACACCCCACTAACAAATGATCAAGAACCCCATATTTCGCAAAAAATTGCTATGGGTGATAAAAATTTATAAATATTGTTGTGGTTTATATAGTTGATTGATAAAGAGACCCTGAAAGCCATAACATCTATTTCTAATATGAATCAAGATTTTAAGATGTATCACCCACCACAGTTCATCAGTGAGGGTGGTCCCTAGGCTATTGAGAATTTTGTGGAGTTGGTAGATGCACTTTTTTATCATCTCTATACACCCCTTATGAGGAGGGTGAAATTAGTTTTCTATATTATTGTAGGCTTAGATATGTCCTCCTATATTTTCCTAGTACCAGTGAAAAAACATATCATGTTATCATGGATGGATTTATAAGACTTGTCTTGGGATCATTTCTCCATAGTGTCCTCTAAGGGAGATTGGGCGAGATAATTCACACATCGTTCCAAGTGAGGGATGCTGATTATGAATTAAAAAATGAGGATCACTAAGAATCATCATTCCCCCATAATGTTTTTTGGATAAGGTTTCCAAATATATACATTATGAAGATGGAATCACATATGTGAGTTGGGTATAAGTTAATGTATTTTCATGTATTATTTTTAAATCGTTGTGAACTCCCCCTTATATATGAGTGGAAATTGAATGGTGGTGGTGGATATATAATGTTTTCTTCAAACTAGGGGATCAATAGTGTGTCATCGAGTGACATACAGTGCTTGTATGATGGTTCTCGCTTGGTAGGTTGTAGAAATAATATCCATGGTAGTGGTAGATCTCATCCTCTTATGATTGGAGGTTCTGTGGAGAGATAGAAACATGGAAGGTTATCCAACATCTGTTCATAGTGAATCAAACCACCAATCAAACTCTAGAAGATATGTTGAGAGCTTGCTCTATGGATTTCAAAGGTGGTTGGGATCAACACCTACCTTTTGTAGAATTTTCTTATAATAATAGCTTTTACTCCAATATTCAGATAGCTCCTTATGAAGCTCTCTATAGAAATAAATGCAGGACTCCAACTTGCTGGGATGAAGTTGGGGAAATAAAGCTATTAGGACCTGATCTTGTCGATGAGATGGCAGAAAAGGTCAGATCTATTCAATAACACATAAAAGCAGCTCAGTGTCGACAAAAAAGTTATGCCAACAACCGAAGAAAAGACCTAGAGTTTGATGTGGGTGATAAAGTGTTCCTACGAATATCACCCTAGAAGAGGGTCATGAGATTTGTAAAGAAGGGAAAGTTGAGCCCTAGATATATCAGTCCTTTTGAAATTCCGGATCATCTTGGGAAGGTAGCTTACTGATTGGTACTTCCACTGAATCTCTTCCAAGTTCCTGATGTGGTCCATATATCTCTCCTGAGAAATTGCGTACCTGATCCTTCACATGTACTCAGCTAAGAAGTTGTACCACTGGAGAAAGACCTTTCTTATGAAGAACAACCGATAGAGATTCTGGATCGTAGTGAAAAAGTCCTACAGAACAAGACCACTCTCTTGGTGAAAGTTTTATGGAGGAACCACCTATTTGAATAAGCTATATGGGAGCTTGAGGATATGATGAGGGTGAGGTATCCTCATCTGTTTGTTACAAAGAGACAAATTTCAATGGCGAAATTTATTTTAAGGGGGGAAGAATGTAACACCCGAGAATTTTATGAGAAATATTTTGTTTTTATGTTATATAAATCATCAAAAGAATCTTTCACTACACACAACACTATCTTGTCTTGCTTTACAGGCAATCACAACCTTCCTCGATAGCTTGCGTCGTACGCAATACCGAGTTTCACTAAACAACGATATGCTATTAAAATATTACTAAAACTAGTCGTTATGAATAGTAATACCCACTTTTTGAAATTTTGAAATTTTTATTTTTCAAAATGGACTTCATTTTTGGATTCGGAATATCGAAATTAGCCTAGGGTGAAATTTTGTTATTTTTCTAAAAACATTCAATTTTTGAGGAATAGTGAAAACACTAGGTTACAATTTAAAAACCGAATTTTTATTTATATAATTATTTATTTTATTTAAATTTATTTTAGGTCAAATTGATAAATTATACCTTTATAATTTCAATGTAATTCATTGGAGTCATTTTATAATAATTTTAGAAATATAAAAATTTTATTGAACTTTTCACCGTCTATTACCCACCTCCTAGGAGAATTTACAAATTTACATAAAACATAATTTTACCGCTTCTGTGAGTGGAATTTCGAAAAAAATGCAAGAGACACGGTTAATATCAAGGACTAAAATGTGGTTCAATGAGATCAAAATAATTTTTGGTGAATAGTAACTTTTTACTTTTTTTTAAAACCACAGTTAAAAGTAAATAAGAAAATTAAGGGTAAAAGTGTTTTTATTATTACCCTAAAACATGTCCTAATTCTATTGGATAAGTGTAATTCGACCAAAAACAACATTAGGAATAAAATATGACCATTTAGGCCCACTTGGATTAGATCAGGACATTTATTATTAATTTATTTAATGAAGGGTTAAAATAGTTAAAATCAATGTTTAATAACTAAATAATTTTAAACATAGGTTTATACATAGGATAAATTCGACTATAAATATTCATTAGAAATATAAAAAGATTTACTACAAAATGGTATTTTATTTTTAATTTTTAGACAATAAATAATTAAATTTATTTAAGACACAATGATGATGCAGTAATTATCTTATTAATGAAATATTGACATAATTGATGTTATAAATACCCAAATAAATGTAATTTGAGACTTTTTATGAATAAAAATAATATTCTAGGTTAATATAAAATGTTATAATTGATTTAATTAACTTTTTTCAAACTAATAATTCTGTTATGATTCTCAGAAAAATTAATTACCAAATAGTGTCAAAATTGACATAAAATAGTTTTTAAATCAAATATTATATTATTAATTGTTATTTTATTACTAAAAATCCATGGATCGGCCAGATGACATAGATAAGGTTATATATAATAATAATAAACAACTTGAGGTTTTTTTGGCTTGTAATAGTATGTTTATAAACCTTATATTTTAAGAAAACAAGAAGACACGGTAAAAGTTAAATTATCTAACATAAAGTTAAATATAAATGATAAGGTTAAAATAGAAACATAAACATGCCTAAATTCTATTGGATGGGAGTATTGCGACCCATCCCCACCTTATCTTCGGAATAAATGAATTTGGAGCTATTAAAAACCTAATATTACTTTATAATAAAATAATATTTTATGTTTTCCTAAGGTGCCCCTCTCCTCCCTTATAAAAGAGTACCTCCTCCCTCTCTTCCTCACACCACTTTGAGCCTTCAAGCTCTGCCAAACCCTGCCAAATTATCTTCTCCACATCCCTAGAAACATCCTAGAGGTCCTGGTATTCTTCAACGACCAATTTTAGTGCCCTAAAGGAGGTCTCAAAGAGGCGCTTCAAAGAAGAGGTAATGTCCGCTACCGATTCTTTCATCTTTATTTCTTCTTCCACTTCTTCTTATTTAGTTTTTTAATTATGAAGTGATAAAATTAGTATCACTAATATACTGATATGTTATTATATGTATGAAACAACACTATTTCACCATCTATCTATCCTACGGAAAATAAAATCATTGTGTGTGCGTACGTACGGAATACCGTCTCCACGTCGTGGTGTAATCTATTTTCCACCACCACCTTACTTGGATGGGTATAATGGTGTAAATAATAACTATATATGATTATTGTAAAGTGATATTGATTCTGAAATATTATACATACACTCCGATACAATTCCACGATCATGGGATTGATATCATCGCTCGTGCGTACGTACGGAATACCGTCTCAACGATGTGATGCAACTCTTTCTACAAGATATTAATTGAATAATGATTATATAAATGAATTTAATGAATTAATATGATATATATTACACTAATACCATTCTGGAAATGTGGTATCTATAACCTAAAGAGAATAATAAGAATTTATTCGACAAAACACGCATAAGAACAAAAAGTAATAAACACCAGAATAACAAGTAGCAATGAAATATTAGTAATAAGAAGCTAATAATATATCCATATATGATATCATAACAATGAATATGATTCTAGAATAAGTCAATGATATTATTTAAATCAATATACAGAAGGATCTGACACTTTCGAAGCAAATCAGACCTAAGGTAAGGGAAAATGTCGCAATCTCATTTTTATCTGAGGTTGTTTATACTTCAGAATTTACTGGGGAATATTTATCATCCAAATAATTGTTTCCTCAATATATAATATTTATATCCTTCTACAATAGTTTATATCCAATTTTACCCTTCGGTGAGTTTTTAGTAAAAGATATGAATGGAATCTTTTTTTGTTTTTTGTACGAGGTACTTTTTGACTTTTTCGACAAAAGTAAGAGAAGAATGTTTCTTTAACGTATACGGCATGAATGGATTTTTAGAACATTACTTCCATGATGTTTCCTTTACAAGTTTTCAAGTTTATTTTTAATAAACTTCTTTTAGGTCAAAATTATATGACATGTTTTGAAAGGAAAATGTTTTTGAAGTAGAAAGGATATTTTCCTCAAGAATGGAATTCAAGTGTTTTATCAAAATTATTTTCCATCTAAGATAATATAGTGTTCTATTTCTATCCCTATTATTACATTGATTTGATTATGTTGTGATGGAATTATATTTTTATGAATTCCTTTATCTTATATGAATTGTTTTATGATGTCACGATGTTTAAGAATCACATTTTTATTACATGGGTTATGCATTGATGTACTACTAATGATTTTTGTGGCACACATAAGAATGGTTTCATTGTGAGTTTGGTGGGACCTATATCTCCCTCCAATGCATTGGGTAAAGATTTATATCTCATGAGATATACGTTGCTGGAAAGGAAGGTAAAACCAGTTCAATCAAAAAGGACTAAAACAAGGAGTGAAATCAGTTCCGAATTGGACGTTGTCTGCTAAGATAGTCTTGGCTACGAGTCTTGACTACTAAGAAATGATTCTATATGATTATGTGTGTATGACACAATGTTTCATGTTTTAGGTTATGAATATTTGGATTACATTTCACTACTATTATTTATCCCAGGTTATGAAATTATGATCTCTTTTGTAAGTTATGATTTCCAAAATGTTATGTTCTTATGAATATGATGTGATTGATATTTCTTTTATATACCGTTACTGAGTATATGAGCTCACCCTTTTGTATGATTTATTTCCACAGGTCAGTAAGAAGGTTATTAAGTAGGATATGCCAAAAGGGACTCTAGATATGATGAAATAAATTGGAGACAATGTGGATGCTTTATGAACCAGTTGTTTATGTTTCCCAGTTTCTAAAGACACTATACCTATACGGTCCTTTCCTGGTTTTGTTATATTTTGTAATAAGTGTGCTTCAATTTTGAATTATTAACAATTTATGTAATGTATGGGTCGTTATAATATCACAACCCTAATGTATCATTAAATTATCCTTATGTATTGTGTGGTGTGGTATAGAAGCCCTAACTTATCATCTTGGGACACTTTCATATTGTGTTGTGCCATATTGATAACATTATGTCCTTATTGGGATCCAAGGGAAATTTTTCCAATTCCATAATACTATACTCCAAACATAGTATGAATTAAATTTGGTTTTCATTGTTACCTTATGGTCATTATTCCTTTCTAAACACATTAATTTTTTTCAATGTTTTAAAAAAATTAGTGGAACATGATTTAGACATTTATGTAACCCTATGAGGCATTACCCTTAACCATTAAAGAAGGATCCTTATTTATGGAGGTCCAAGATTTTTACTAGGGAATTATTCTGAACTCATGTTATACCTACCTTCGAAAAATATATTTACTTTTTTACCTGGTTACTCATAGGCTTGGGAGGTTAATGTAATATTCATATCATCGTTATTTTATTGAAACTAAGTCTATTCATTGCTGAAATGGTGTACGGTCAGTGTTTTCTATCAATCATATAATGGATGGTCAGGGAGATTGTAAGGAAAGGTATCATATAGTTTAAGATAGATGTAGTATTGAAGGTTATGTTGATTCACAGTGTTTTCCAGATTTTCGAGGTCTAAAATATGAAGAATGGAACGCATTGAAAAATGTTATTATTCATGAATATTTCATGAAAATATAGAAAAGAAATTAGTTTCATAGATATGGGCCTCATGAAGTGTGTTTTTTTGAAGAAATGTACATTGTGATAGTAAGATCTATGATTACAAAAATTTGAGCATTGCAGAAGCGATAATGTTTGGTGGAAGGCTTTATTAATGGAGCATTGTAGTGAAGTGAAGAGATTTTATGGATATTTATGTGGTTACGATGCGCTTTGAAAATTAGGAATATTCATGGAGCGTAGTGAAGGGAGATGCAGCACGAAGATATTTTTCACTGGTCTAGAAATGGAATCGGAAGAAGAAGATCATCAAGATTGACCACAAATATAATAAGTGCAACCAATCTACATTCGACCCGATCTTGGGAAAGATTATCCATGTTCTATTTGATTTTGTGAAGAAAAAGGTGCTTCACAATGTCATTTTTCTATGAAAGTTTGTTCTTTTTGAAAAGCCATCATTTGTCTAGAATGAAGTCAACACTTCTTTGGATTGAGTGATTTACAAATATGGGACATTATGCATTGGATTAATCAGATTCAAGAAGTAAGTTGTTCCACGAAGGTAGTCTACTTCGTGATGACATTGGGTTCTATAAAGGCAGTCGAGCTTTGCGATGGTGTTTTCTCTTTGAAGGATAGAGCTTTGCAAAGGGATTAGCTATGTGAAGTAGTGAGAAATGAAAACTAGTGGGATCTAGGAAGGTGTGTACTCTATAAAGGGGTTTTCTCTACGAAGGGTTGAGCTACTCGAAGGGGGTTTGAAAAGCACTATAAATATCAGGTTTAAATGGCCAGGGATTTCAGTGTGCATCTATTATGGATGATGATTCAAGAAGTGTATCATGGTTAAAAGATATTAAGAAATAAATTCCAATTTATTTAAGGTAAATTCATGTCAATAAATTGAGCAATAATTCTCAAATGGTAGTGGGTTAGGGGGAGTCAATGGAAGTGTCCCATGTGAAGCATTGAGATATCCCTAAACCATTGTAAAGGTTGTGAGCCTAAAAAGTAGTGGCTATGACCAAACCTTTAAATCTAGTGCATTTGATGATTGTTGGTTTTAGTTATGACCAAAAAAACTATTGGCGTATGTTCGTTAAACATATCCCTTTTTGGTGAACTAAGTTAAATTTGTTATCCCTCTCTTTTCATGCATTTTCCAGAAATGTTTAATAGGTTCATACCAATATGGGAACAAGGCCTAATAGTTAAAAAGAATCACTTGACACCCTGATTCATACCTCCCCTCTCAAAAATGCTATGTGGGAAAACATGAAATTTTTAATGAAGGAGATAATAATTTGAAGGATGAGTAAATAATGTTCTTGAACAATAGGTTTGTCAATCTGAAGATTAATCTTAATGATAATGTAGATTTAATATTCAATCGAATTATTGAAGGGGTAGGATCAATTCAAGGTCTGTCTGATTAAATCAAGGACATAGATATTGTAATGAAAATATTGATATAAATTACACCCCTTTATAATGGCAATGTTCCATCATTCAATGAAAAGAGATCTATCCAAATATTCAATGGATGATCTGCTAAGGAGACTAGAGTCATATAAGATGAGAGTCAAATTAGAAGATGATACGACCTTTTTAATGAAGGAAAAGGAATTCAAATCGATGGAAAAAAGGGAAATCCTAGGAGATATTGGTGATGCCGATAATGAGGGAAAATATATTCTTCCAATCAATGATAAAAACTCAATAAGGGAAAAGGTAAATTGTTAGCCATGTTACCCCTGGATTGTTTTTGTTGAGGTAAATTTTGGAACACTACCTCATAGTGATCATGAGACTTTGATGATAAAGAGAGTGATGCTGAAAATATTGAGAAGCCTCAGAAAATGTTTTTCAATACATAAGTATTCAAATATATAAAAAAACAATTTATGAATAGTTTTTTCTATGATGATGAAAATGATGGTACTAAATTCTATGAAGAAGAATAACTTGAATTTAAAACTGGAAAACATGACTTGATGATGAATACCAATGAAATGCGAGAACCATCAACATATAAAGCAATAGATATTCATATTTTCTCTATTTCCTATCCCATGTTGCATGTTAATGATAATTTTGGTAATCTTTAGAATAAATGTAGAGATGCAATAAGTGAAATGCGATGGGGAAGGATTCATTAGAATATGTTGATAAGCATGATGATGAAATTGAATTATTGTAAGAATTAGTGAAAGTACAGTCCATGATACTTGAAATAACAGACAATGTAGTGGAACTAATGATCAAAAATGTATAATGGGCTAAGGAAATAAATGTCCTTACCAAGATACCGGAGTAGATGTCGAGAACTGTCATGGGACATGATGTTGAAGTATTTACTATAAAGATTAAGTTCAAAAGTGAATCAAATTCGGAAGAATAATAGTTGAAAATAAAATTTTTATGGTTCTCTTATGGTGAGTTGTTGAATAGAGTAAAATGTGGATATGATGGAGTTGAATAGATTTTGAGTGATCAAAGACACGCTTGCCTGAGAAACATTGGAATCAGTTGTGATGTTGAAACATTAAATGAAATATTTAAAGTGGACCAAAATAATGGAAAGCTGAATGTGGAGCATGTTGAAAACCCACCAGACGTGCTGAAATAGAGACCCTTCAATCAAAATTAATGGATAACTCAAGATTACCCACGAGATTTTACAAATGACTGGCAGTCAAACTATTTTCCCAATGAAGTAGGAATTGGGAGAAATAGAAGTTAGAAGACATTTCATCACATTATATTTTGGTAATGTGGATATATGTGTCATTTCATAACATACTATGAAGAGCCAATGAGTTATCTGATTGGGGAAGATCTAGGAAATCAAATAAGGAAAACAAATTCATACCAAACATCATATAGAAGAAATATTTTTTTTGGATACTGTCTTCAATGTTCTAAAATTGGCCATAAAGATTTAAATTGGAGGCATGTGATTGAAATAAGACATTCCAATGATAGTCATAGACAATTGAATACGCACCAAATATACAGTGTTGCTATCACAAAATGTTATTCTTTTTTGAAAAATAGTATGAATTTTAATAACCCATGTACATAGAAGAGATAATTGAACTTCCATAGGTGTCAAACACTCAATAAAATATCTAAAGGAAATAAAAGAGGAAAATTGAAAAATCTAATCTTCGAGAAGTAGACCTCAAAGCTACAAAGAACAACATCACATGCATTATTGATAATGGATGTTCATCCCAAATGATGGTTAATGCATACCTATTAGAAAATGTCACGAAAAGGGTCAATGGAACATTTTGGATTCGTAATGATGGTTCATTGATGATATAATAGAGTAGATGTACTAAGCTATCTGAGAGAGAGCGGAATAACAGTGAATTATTTTATGAGGATGGTCTACATCACAATCTTTTCATTGTGATTCAACTCAGCGACTCAAAAATTATATTGACTTTCAATCAAAAGGGAAACAATATAAAAGGAAAGACATTGAATTATCTCATGAAAGGATGTCGAATATATAAATACTTATATCTGGTTGATAGTAAAGAGAACACATTCTATCTAACAGTTGAAGAATAAAAAAACAAGTGGCATTAAATATTGGGTCACATCCCACCACAATACATGTTAATGATATCTAAGATTAATATAGTCATGGATATACCAAACCTGAAGTGTGAATGGGAAAAGATCTACGATGCATGCATAAGAGGGAAGAGGGAAGTTGGTCCGCAGTCTCTATCGGCCAACTTCATCATGAACTCATTTAGACGGAAGTATGAGGCCAGATAAATGTTTCCCGAATGCACGAAGAAATTTACTTTATCCTTTTAATTGATTATTATAAAATAATGGAATTTTTTATGGTTATATATAAGAAACGACGGGTGCTTTATTTCAAGAAAACTTATAATTGAATCACCGAGAATGATACAAGATGGAAAATCAATGTAATATGATCTAACAATGGGGGGGGGATATTTTTCCATTGAGTTTTATCATTACATTGAGAAACATGCAATTCAGCTTGAGGTGGCTATTGTGTGAACTCCATACCAAAATGGAGTAGTTGAGCACCAAAATCGACATGTAAAACCCATGGCCAGGACTATACTGATTGAGAGTTATATCTCTCACCATTACTAGAAAGAATTTATTAAAGTTGTAGTTCACATTAGAAATCGAATTAGGGTTAATATTGGAGAGATGGATACACCATATTAATTTTGGTATTGATGGAAGCCTTATTCGAAAAAATTAACTTTTTTTAGATGTAAATGTTTTATATGAAACAATGAAAAAAAATCAAGGGATTCATGCTGAAATTATAGATAAAGGAATATTCTTGGGATATTAAATGAGAAAAAATTATCCCAGGTGATTTAATAAGATCCTCAAAAGGACTGTGGAATATAGTGATGTTAATATCCTTAACTAGAAAACCAAAAATGATGCTTGTAATTCCTAAGATAATGATATAGAAATTGCAGAAGAATGTGAACATGGATTAAATAGAAATATAAGAGTATAGGAATGTGTAGATAAATATTAGGAGTCACAAAATGATTTTTTCTTAGAAGAGGAGTCATACTAGTAAACCATGGATAAATAGAACTCAATTGAACCCCACAAGATAAATCTAAGTGAAAATATTGACCACTCCAACAACATTGGGGATATGAATGCACCGAAAAAAAAACTAGGAAAATGAAGAATAATTCAGAATATGCATTCTTATCAGTTGTAAAACAATCTTTTTTTGATGTGGCTGCAAAGGATGAATCATGTGTGATATCCCTGAATGAATATTTAGATTAGAATGTTAAGAATCAGACATAGAATCTCGTAAGGAGACCCGAAGGTCATAAGTTGTGGGTAGCTATATTTTATTAAAAAATAGCTTCCCTCTCCATTTCAACCAATAATAAAATTTTAATAATTATTTATTAATTTAATGTATAAATTTGATCATTTTGAATCTATGAAGTGTTTTAAATGAAAAACTTTTACTTTTATTAATTTTGTTAGATTTAAATGAATATTTTATGAGAGCTAAAATAAAAATTAATGAAATGTGAAATTATATTAATTATATTTGTGTTCCAACATGTTTTGGAAAACAAATTTCTTCTGAATTTTCTACAATTGTTGATCAAGTTCTTAATCCACTATCTTTTTATATTTGTAAATAATTCTCTATGGTAGGAAGAATCTACCTTGTCAAATTTCATATAGTTTTGAAAAAGGATTATTCGATGGTAGTTTATAAATGGCCTAATGGTCAAATAAAAAAAATAAATATTTCAATAAAGAATTATGTATGGATAGGTAACACTCTTTAAAGGAATCAATTTATAGTCCCCTAGTTGACATGTAGCAATCATAATGATAAAGGTTGTAATGTCATATAAAATCAGACATTTTTAATTGATGACTTTAAAGTCGTACTCATTTGGAACATTCCTTACAATAAATTTTATTCTATAGATTTTCTCAAAAATAGGTTTCATGAAAAACTAATGAAAGAGAACTCAAATTTACACAACTATTAAACCTTTACATCTATTATGAAATCATATTCTAGCATTATGAACAATTCCAGAATGATGGACCCTAGGGATTCCTCAATGAATTTTTGGTTGGATAATTGGACTAGAATTTTCTTAATATATATGATTTATTCTGATCAAATTCATCAGAGTACCAATTATTCTATTTTCGATATGCTAAATTCAAATAATGATCATATCCTTGATTCTATTATTCATGTCATTGACATATCCCCCTTTTCTAAAGCTAAAAACTTTTTATGTTGGGAGCGTACTCACAATGCTATTTGTAAAACAAAAAAATTATAATCATTATTTTCGTAGCTATGAAAATGATTTTGGTTGGATAATGATTTTAACAATCTTGTATAATGACATCAATATTCACTCTTATTTGGGGACTTTCTCACATCAGGGTTCCCACAGACATGTACCTTCAATCATTTTGAATTCAACTCTGCTATAAATGTCAACTCTATAATAAATATATAGAATATAATAATAATATATTTCATTCATGTTCCACTACTTTTATTATTTGGATGTAAAAGTTGGAATTTTTTATTATAGATGGATTATTATTGACTCTGTCAATTATAAATTAATTATTTGTGTCGAAATGGAAATCTCTCAGCAAATTAAGAACCTTTTCCTTGTTGTTGTTGATTTTAACCATGTTTTCTACTATGAAAGAAATGTTACTAGTTATAACAATTTATCATTCATACTTAATCAATATCAGATGTCGGTCCTTATTAACATATGTGAATTTTCATCGACGTATAATGGTCATTGTAACAACACTATTAATGACTTTGGGATTCTGAAAGATCTTCAGATTGATGGATTTTTTTTCCAACGTTGACGCATTTTTGAAGTGTTCCAGTGAAGTTAATTTTATAGTTGTATTAATGTAAATTTTATTGGTGACTCCATAGGAAATTTGGGTCCCACTAGTTATGGATCCACAGAATCACCTTAGTTAGATCCTCAGATTTTTTTTGGTAGCTATAGAAAGGCCTCTTCAATGGAGGCCAAAATAACGATTATGATACACTGTGTTTATTTCACCATAAAATATGGTTGGAATAATATGTGGAATAAAATTTATTTGAAAACCATTGTGCATGTGATTTGGAATGTTCTAACAGATCTGGTGTGGTGTTTATTACACATTGGATGGATTGCATCTGCTCGCTTCTCAACATCAACTACATCACCACATATATTTATCATGAAGAAAAAAAGGTTGCATATGACATCAAAAATAAGTGATAAATCAAGACATTACCAAGCCAGATGATCTCCCGGATTATTAACATACTCTTCATGATAAGGACAGTAATAAGATTATGTCTTTGAGACCCATGTAACCACATCATTTTATAATATTTGTGCTTAAGTCTTTTGGCCAAGGCAACATATTAATCAAAATCAAATTAAATAGAAATGGGAAAGATGAACTATTTTATATGAGAAATTATATGATAGGTTCAACTATTTTATAAATCATATTCATCTTCTCTATTAGCATTTATCTATTTCATTGGGTCTATAAAAGTCATCAGATATCCCCTTAATGTTTTTCAACATTACTATTTGTTAAATCTCTGTATGTGGTTTCTAGGTATGCATGTTCTATCATTCTATGTCATGTTCTTTGTGTGATGTGTGAATGATCTCCCCTTCTAGTTTTTCAACATTACTATCGGTTCCATATCTTCATGTGGTTTCTAGGTATGCAATTCCCAGCAATCTATCATCCCTTCATGAGTGTAGCATGAAAGATATTTTTTCTCTAGGAAAGGGATATAAAATCACTCATTACTTTCTACAAATATTTAATATTAACATGTTCTTTTCCTTTTCTTTTGATGGTATTATTTTTCCTAATTATTATGATTAATTGGTAATAATGAAATTGATGGGGGTTAGGGATGATATCACATATTCTTTTCCGATTTTCTTGATATTTCTTCTCTATGACAGGGTGTTGGTTGTTATTGAATTTGAAATGTTTTTAATATTGTGAATTTTGTGTTGTGAACTAAAATATAACTAGGTAAATAACTTCACATGAATATAGTAAACCCCATAAATATGGTAATTGAATTGGTTGGGTGTAAATAAGAAATTGTTGTGTTTCACCTATTCTTTTGAAGTTGATTGATGTGAGGTTATATTTAGTGGTTAAAATTATATCTGTGGTTATTTTTTGATTTATGTGGTTGGGGTGGTAATCTGTGATGTGAGAACACAAAGTTCATATGATAATTAATGATGGTGTTGTGTGCTTGATTAGCCACTAAATGAGGCTAATATTCATTGTTAATATACTTAATTTTCATGTTCTTTGTTATTCATAAATACCATTTTAGTGCATTTTACACTTTGAACTTCATTTCACATTATGATTGTAATACCTTCTTAAAATGCACTATTATGTGGTACATTTTTGAACATCATTTAAAGTACCCAATGATTCATCTGATTTTAAGGAATTGAATTATACATATTTTAATTTGATATTTTTGTAAATTTATCTACACTTAAATATGATCATGTTTGATTCAGGGATCAATGGAGAATTCATGGAGGATGATGGAGATATTTGGCAATGAAAGGAAGCAATTCTGGAGAAGGCAGATTGGACACCAGCCCAATGATGAGACTGTGGGGCCCAACATACAGGCCCAATTAATCCCAAATTTCGTGGGCTGCTAGAAGACATGTACAGGAACAAATAACTCTTCAGGAGTTAATGCTAATTCGGCCTCCATGGTGGTCATTTAGGCGGCCCAAGTTAGAGATACAATTCTGGGCCAGATTCTGCGGCCCAGAAAAAGAGTCCACCAATTTGATCATATCTCGGAATACACAACTCCAAATGGGCCCAAATTTTACAGGCGGTTAGCAGACATCCGGAGATCCATTTTCTTCTTCTATGTCCCACCCTGATTCGGACTTCTAGAAGGTCTTCCAGACGCGTCTGTTCGGTGGATGAAAACTGGCTGCCACCTCGGGTCAAGGGTGGAGAAGTCACCTCTCCACCTACTTTCCACCACCTATGCCTACCCTCATTGATTGGGATGACTTGTACTGTTGGTGGTTCGACCCAAGGCTCCCAAAATGCCTATTTAAGGCAGTGGTGGTGAAGGAGTTGAAGATCTTGGATGCTCTGTTTACTTGTAATGTTATGCTGCATTTTTGTTGCCTCAATTTTGTCTTTCACATGTAAGTTGTTCAATTCACTTTAGATTCTTAATAAAAGTTCTTCTTCTACTCTTATTCTGTTGTTCTTAATATCACTTTGATACCGTTGGATTAAGGTGTGAATTTATTCACACCAACCCTTGTGAAATTATTCACACAACGGTGGAGTGATCATTTTATTTTTGTTGTTTTCTTTACTTCTTCATTCCTCCCTTATGAGTCTACTTTCCGCTTCCATTGAAACCATGTGATCAATGGAGGGCTAACCCACTTATGGGTTGATCCAAGGGAGTAGCAAGGGGCTGGATTGAATGTTATTTATCACCTAATTAATTTATAATCACTTCTTTAATTGGGATTTTTATTTGATGATTTTTAAACTCCATCGTCCTTGTTGAATTTAAGGCCACACACCTCAAGTACTAATACGATCCTTTACCTTGAAGTGCTCAAAACTTTGATCCTTCAAGTGTATAGGTGATTAGTATTAGAGGGTGTAGGCATTAAACCAGTAAGTGATGATGTTGTTTTATCTCCTTAAATGAATCCATCTCAAATTTAAGAAATTGAAATCATTAAAAAGAAAATACATCCAATCCACCCCGAGTGATAACCTAGGATCAACTCATTCTTTTAAATTGAATCCACTTAAATATTTTAGATTTCTTTAAAACCCATCCAAAATCAATCCAAGTTGGCCACTTCATAGCCAAAAATCCATCCCTTAGGTTGTGTATCTTAGGTATCTTCTTTGGTCTCTGTGGAATCGACAACCCAAGCTACACTACAAGGACCGTTCTACCCTTCTTCTCTTGGGTAAATTTGGGCGTGAACCAAATTTTGGCGCCGTTGCCGGGGACCAAGTAAGTAACTTAGATCCAAAAAAAAAAAAAAACCTTCTTTCCTCACCTCTATTCTTCTACTCTCACCCAAGATCTCTTATCTTGTCCCTTTCTCGCTTTTTTTTTTTGGCGCATGTCCGCCTACACCCGCGATTTCTCAAACAGACTAGTTAGGGTTGAAAGTCCTGGGATAGGGGAGTCAAGTGCACCTAAGGGATTGTTTAAATCAGATTTAAATATTCTTGAAACCCCAAAGTCAGAACTTGAAACAAGTCCAATGGAGGGTCATCCACAAAATCAAATTGTAAACCCTGGGGGGAATCAAATGGGAAACCAAAACCAAGAAGCTCCAAACATAGGGAATGTAGTTGATCAAACCATGAACGACTACCTCACTCCAGCTTGGACCAATGCCCCCTCATGCATTAGACACAATTCCATAGGAGACACCAACTACATATTCAAACCCCATGTCCTAAACCACCTTCCAACCTTTCATGGGATGGAGTCAGAAATGCCATACCTTCATGTCAAAGAGTTCAACGACATTGTTGAAACCATGTGTCCCCCACATCAACTAGAATCCGCTAAGATGAGGCTATTTCCTTTTTCATTAAAGGATCGAGCTAAAAATTGGCTAAACAACTTGAGACCTGCATCAATCCACTCTTGGGACCAACTGCAAAGAGAATTCTACAAAAAATACTTCCCTCATCACAAAACAATTGCACTTAAAAAGAGCATCCAAAACTTTTTTGAAAAAGAGGGAGAGTCATTCTATGAAACATGGGAGAGGTTCAAAGACACCCTAAACATGGTTCCACACCATGGGTTTTCTATACCTGAACAAGTGAGAATTTTCTATGAAGGGTTGGGTCCGGGTAATAAACAATTCATTGACATGATGTGTAATGGAACTTTTAAAAACAAAGCCCCAAATGATGCTTACGAGTATCTGGAAAGTCTGGCTGAACAAAACCAAACTTGGGGAACTTCACCTTATTCTGAAAAGCCACAAAGAACCACAGGAATTCATACACTTAGAGAAGAGGAAAGCCTTAGGGCTAAACTCGCAGCACTCTCTAGGAAGGTTGAAGAGATAGACCTTAGGAAAGTCCATGAAATCCAAAATGTAGACCTTGTTTGCACAATTTGTGACAAACATGACCATAAAACAGACAACTGCCCAACCATTCCATCCATCAAGGATGTTCTTCTAGGAGGACCCCCAGCGGAAGTCAATGCCCTAAACTTTCAAAAGCCCCAATACCAAAACACCTTCAATCCAAGGTACAATGACCACCCAGGCTTCCGCTGGAATGATAACCAACAACCTAGCCAACCACAGGGACAAAATCCTTACCCCCATCAGAACTACCAAAACCATAACCAGTTCCAAACCCAACCTATCCAATACCAACAACCACCGGTCCATTTTCAACAAACCATCCCACCTCCAAAATATCCCCCTGGGATAAACCAACCTACTCAAGCACCAACCCAAACTGTTCCACAAAGCCTACTAGAACAACTGTGCAAACAAATGGAGAGGATGAACTCGGAGGTATCTTCCCTGAAACAAGAACTTCAAACCATCAAAACAGGAAAGGCACCCATGCCTACTCATGCGGTGCCGTCCTCAACTTCACGGGGAGAGTCAAGTTGTGCTCAAACAACTCATGAACAACTAAAGGCTGTGACTGTTTTAAGAAGTGGGAAATCAATTGAGAAACCTGAACAACTAATTCAGAACCCACCTGAAGATTTAAACTTGGATGAAAATTTAAATGAACCACAAGATCAAACTGAAGAAACTGATAACAATGTGAAAGAAGCAACTCTTCAACAAACAACCCCACAACCGGCACCATTTCCTCAACGCATGAGGGGGAAAACCAAACCTGAATTGAGTGAAACGTTGAGGGAAATATTTTCACAAGTCAAGTTGAACATACCCCTTCTCGATGCAATCCAAACCATACCTGCCTACTCAAAGTACCTTAAGGACTTGTGCACTTTTAAAAGAAAATTTTCACATAAAAACCAAGTCCTTTTGGCTGCTAATGTGAGTACCACCATTCAAGGTACAATTCCTCCTAAGTTGAAAGACCCAGGTTGCCCTTACATCAATGTTGAACTAGGAGAAAGAAAAGTTGTCAAAGCCTTGTGTGACCTAGGTGCTAGTGTCAATCTCATCCCATATGCTGTGTACTGCCAGTTAGGCCTAGAAGATCTCCAACCCACATCTGTCACACTTCAACTTGCTGATCGTAGCATTAGGGTTCCAAAGGGTATTTTAAAGGATGTTCTGGTAAAGGTTGAAAACTTCATCTACCCTGCTGACTTCATTGTCCTTGACAATCATCCAAGCTTAGTTCCTAGGGATCAAACTCCAATCATTCTTGGCCGTCCTTTCCTTGCAACAATCAACTCTGTTATCCGAGTCCGAAATGGGAACATGACCATCACCTTTGGGAACATGAGTCTAGACTTGAACATCTACAATGCCAGCTCACAAATAGGGGATGACGAGGATATTCATGAAGTAAACATGATAGGAAGCATTGATAATGAATCCATGGAACATCAAGGAATATTTGATGAATGTTTAAGTCAGAATGAGATTGATTTCCTTTGTTCACATGAAGGAAGTTTATCTCCTTGGCTCAAATCATTTTCAAATTGCTCCTATAATGATGTCTTAGGACCAACAATCAGTGAAACCTTTCAGGAAAACACATTCATGGAGACAACTCAAACTCCCTTCCCTAACCCAGGTCAATACAATCTTGTGGCTGAAACATCTACACATGGGGAATCAATTCAATCTGAAAATCTAGGAAACAAATTTGATCTTGATCCAATGCCCCAATATTCTGCTGAAATTCTGAACCAACCAGATCTTGAATTGAAGGAACTTCCTACCTCCCTCAAGTATGCCTTCCTAGGGGAAAATCAAACACATCCTATAGTCATATCTTCTTCTCTTGAAGCCAATCAGGAGGGGATGCTTCTAGATGTCCTTAGGAAACACAAGAAAGCCATTGGTTGGACCCTGTCTGATATTCCTGGGATTAGCCCACTTATTGGAACTCATAGGATTACTCTTGAATCTGAATCCAAACCAAGTCGTCAACCTCAGAGGAGACTCAATCCAAATCTTATGGATGTGGTAAGGAAGGAACTTCTTAAGTTGTTGAAAGCTGGTATCATCTACCCCATAGCTGAGAGTGAGTGGGTAAGCCCAATTCAAGTTGTCCCAAAGAAAGCTGGAATCACTGTGATCACTAATAAGGATGGGGAAATTCTTCCAACTAGGATGAGTAGTGGCTGGAGAGTCTGTATTGACTATAGGAAGCTCAACTCTTGTACCAAGAAGGACCATTTTCCCTTGCCCTTTATTGATCAAGTCCTCGAGCGAGTGGCGGGTCATCAATTCTATTGCTTCCTAGATGGGTACTCAGGTTACAATCAAATTGAGGTCTCCCTAGAGGATCAAGGGAAGACTACATTCACATGTCCTTTCGGTACCTTTGCCTTTAAACGCATGCCGTTCGGGTTATGCAATGCCCCTGGAACCTTCCAGCGGTGCATGATGGGAATCTTCTCAGACATGGTAGGGGATTTTCTTGAGGTCTTCATGGATGACTTCTCTGTGTTTGGGGATACCTTTGAGGGATGTCTGCAGAATGTGGATAGAGTCTTGTCAAGATGTGAAGAAAAAAATCTGGTCCTAAACTGGGAAAAATGTCATTTCATGGTTAAAGAGGGACTTGTTCTAGGCCATCTGGTCTCGAGTAGGGGGATTGAAGTTGATAAAGCAAAGGTTGACATCATTCGTCACCTTCCATCACCCAGAACTGTTAAGGAAGTGAGGTCCTTCTTAGGACATGCTGGTTTCTATAGAAGATTCATTAAGGACTTTAGTTCAATCTCTCGCCCTCTTTGTGCTCTCCTAGTAAAGGATGCTCCATTTGTTTGGACAGAAAGCTGTGAGGGTTCATTTTCAACCCTTAAATCCGCTCTCACCTCTCCTCCCATTATGAAATCTCCAAACTGGGACCTTCCTTTCGAACTCATGTGTGATGCCAGTGACTTTGCTGTAGGAGCTGTGTTAGGACAACGGTGTGATAAAACTCCATATGTCATTTCTTATGCAAGAAAATCCTTAAATGATGCCCAAATCAATTACACCACCACTGAAAAGGAGTTACTTGCTATTGTGTTTGCCTTAGAGAAATTCAGGTCCTACCTCTTAGGATCACCCATCATTGTATTCACCGACCATTCAGCTCTAAAATATCTCTTCCAAAAACAAGATGCAAAGGCTAGATTGATTAGGTGGGTCCTTCTTCTTCAAGAGTTCGATTTAACCATTAAGGATAAAAAAGGTGTCGAGAATGTTGTAGCTGATCACCTATCTAGGTTGGAATTCAAGGACAAATCACATCACCTTTCTGTGTCTGATTCATTTCCCGATGAGAACCTCTATTCTGTGAGTGACTGCCCTTGGTATGCTGACATAGCCAACTTCTTAGTTTCAGGGGTCATTCCAAAATTCTTAGGGACCCAAGCTAGAAGAAAATTTCTTTCTGATGTCAAGCATTATGTGTTTGATGATCCATACCTATATAAGTTCTGTCCTGACCTAGTCATTAGGAGGTGTGTGCCAGAATCCGAACAAGAGTCCATCCTTAAATTCTGTCACAATGAGGCATGTGGAGGTCACTTTTCCTCTAAGAAAACTTCTGCAAAGGTTCTTCAATGTGGTCTCTTTTGGCCCACCCTCTCAAGGGACTCCTACACATTTTGTCAAAGCTGTCCTAGGTGTCAACAAGTAGGGTCCATCACAAAAAGGAATCAAATGCCTCTCACTCCAATATTAGTGGTTGAAATCTTTGACTGTTGGGGAATTGATTTCATGGGTCCCTTCCCAAACTCTAGGGGATATCTTTACATTCTCTTGGCTGTCGATTATGTCTCAAAATGGGTTGAGGCCATTCCTACAAAATCCAATGACCATCAAACTGTGATTAGATTCCTTAAAGAAAACATCTTCTCTAGATTTGGGATTCCTAGGGCAATCATTAGTGATCGTGGAACTCATTTCTGCAATCGCCCATTCTCATCGCTCATGGAGAAGTATGGAATTTCTCACAAAGTGTCCACCGCTTACCACCCACAAACCAATGGTCAAGCTGAGTTAGCCAATCGAGAAATCAAACAAATTCTTGAGAAAACTGTCAATCCATCTAGGAAAGATTGGTCGAGCAAACTCTTAGATGCTCTTTGGGCATATCGAACAGCTTTTAAAACTATCCTAGGAATGTCCCCATATAGGTTGGTTTATGGTAAAGCATGCCATTTGCCAGTGGAGATTGAGCATAAGGCCTTTTGGGCAATCAAAAAAATGAACTTTGACATTTCTTTGGCCGGAATAAAGAGGAAATTGGATCTAAACGAGCTTGAGGAACTTAGGATGGAGGCTTATGAAAATTCAAGGATCAATAAAGCTAGAGTTCAAGCCTACCAGTCTAGGAATCTTAAAACTAAACACATTGAACCAGGGAAACCTGTGCTTTTGTATAGTTCTAAACTTCATTTGCACCCGGGAAAGTTGAGGTCTAGATGGTCCAGTCCATACATAGTGCATAAGGTGTACCCCCATGGGGCTGTTGAAATTCAAGATCCCACCAATGGTCAAATATTTAAAGTTAATGGTCATAGAGTCAAACCATTCATAGAACCATTCCAAAAACATGAAGTTGATGAAGACCTGAGTGAACCTACCTTTGATGAAAAAAAAAACAACAACAATTAATCAATAAGGGGTTTAAGTCGAGCTAACGACGTTAAACAAAGCGCTGCACGGGAGGCAACCCGTGGTTTTTATGTTTCTAATATTTCTGAATCATCTTTATTTTTCAAATAAGATTACTTAATCATGTTTATATTTAAAAAAAAAATAGACTTTTGACCTGTTCTTCTATTATGAGTATGGATGGGTACGAAATAGGAGAACCATATTCATCCGTGTCACGTGGTGTGATCCTTGAGTAATACCTTACCCAGAAATTTAAAAAGAAGACAATGTATCATCAGTTTATTTTGTTTTTATTATTCAATAGGTTAAGAAAAATATATATAATAATACAAAAAAAAAAGTCCACGCCATAGGCCGTGGGGCAAACCCCGTCACAACCGGCGAAGCCGCGGGGACTCGAACCCGGGACCGAAGGGAGACAGGGGCGCGCGCTTACCACTGACCTGCGGCTTCTTGTGCTACCTTATTCTATAATTTTTATATATATTCTTATATTTTACTTCCTTTATTATATAAATATATATATATATATATATTGTTTGTTTTTGTTTGTTTTGTTTGTTTGTTTTGTTTTTTCCTTTTTCCACTAGGGAACTTTGCAAGCGACATGGATATCAAAGGAATAAATTCGAGCGGCAAGAACTTCAAACTTCAACCGCCAGGTGACTTCATTCCATAATCCTCATTTTCAATTTCCTTTTTCAATTTTTATTCCCTGCCTCTACTCCTTCTAATTTTTCATTTCTTAAAACACTGGGGACAGTGTTGTTTTAAGTTGGGGGGGAGATAAAATACAAAAAAATGCTTTTGTGTCAAAAACAAAAATTGAATGATTTGAAAAAAAAAGTAAATGGAAGGACAAATTCCTTTAACTTTGAACATGGTAATACACATTGCACACTTTGAAACTGAATATCAAATAATTTAGCATGCCCTGATTCTGATTTTAATCCTTGTATAATTTCATGAGCATAGATTTTGGAAAGTGTGGCTGTCCAATGTGATATTTCATCGTTTATATTTTCATCCAAATAAAAAAATGCCACAATGCACGTCCTCTAGACTGTGGGGTACTAATTTGAATTTTTGGGGTCCCATAATAAATAGCATAGGCTGGTTTTATTTTTATGAATAATATGAGTATTCAAAAAAAAATTAAAAAAAAATTATTATTAAAAAAATAAAAAATAAAAAAATAAAATAAAAATTTGCGTGTAGAGCAATGGAGTGATAAAATCCGAGGCTTTCGGCACTTGGGGATCGTGACTCCAGAGTTGTCTAGCCCTGAGTTTTTCAATCTATCTCTATTTATGGTAATATGACTTTGTTTTGATTAAGTTAACTCGAGACGATGCCCGAGTATGTGGGCTTCACTTGGTGCCCTAAGGCCTTTGAGTCTGGGAGTCATCGGCAAAGTCTTGCTACATGGGTTAATTTGATTAATTGCAATCTCAATTACTATAGCAATATTGGAAAAAACAAATCAAAAAAAAAATAGGGATGAAGAATACTCATATTAGGATTAAATGTGATTCCACCTAGCGCTTCCATGATTTCCCCCTTGAATGAAAATGAACCCCCATATCTATTGTGATTCACAACACATCATTACACCTAATTGAGTTGGATGAAGTATGATGATGGATTTGATCAAAGGAATGGGCTTGGGATTGGGATCTTCTTATGAAACTATCTCGTATTAAAATATTTTGATGGGTTTCATGATTGTTTGGTATACGGTTTTTTGGTGATCATTGTGTATTAAAATGTTTTTGGAAAAGGGAATTCGAATTTCATTTTTGATGAGATATATTTTTGCTCGGGACTAGCAAAACTCAAGTTGGGGGGTGTGATTAGCCACTAAATGAGGCTAATATTCATTGTTAATATACTTAATTTTCATGTTCTTTGTTATTCATAAATACCATTTTAGTGCATTTTACACTTTGAACTTCATTTCACATTATGATTGTAATACCTTCTTAAAATGCACTATTATGTGGTACATTTTTGAACATCATTTAAAGTACCCAATGATTCATCTGATTTTAAGGAATTGAATTATACATATTTTAATTTGATATTTTTGTAAATTTATCTACACTTAAATATGATCATGTTTGATTCAGGGATCAATGGAGAATTCATGGAGGATGATGGAGATATTTGGCAATGAAAGGAAGCAATTCTGGAGAAGGCAGATTGGACACCATCCCAATGATGAGACTGTGGGGCCCAACATACAGGTCCAATTAATCCCAAATTTCGTGGGATGCTAGAAGACATGTACAGGAACAAATCACTCTTCAGGAGTTAATGCTAATTCGGCCTCCATGGTGGTCATTTAGGCGGCCCAAGTTAGAGATACAATTCTGGGCCAGATTCTGCGGCCCAGAAAAACAGTCCACCAATTTGATCATATCTCGGAATACACAACTCCAACTGGGCCCAAATTTTACAGGCGGTTAGAAGACATCCGGAGCTCAATTTTCTTCTTCTATGGCCCACCCTGATTCGGACTTCTAGAAGGACTTACAGACGCTTCTGTTCGGTAGATGAAAACTGGCTGCCACCTCGGGTCAAGGGTGGAGAAGTCACCTCTCCACCTACTTTCCACCACCTATGCCTACCCTCATTGATTGGGATGACTTGTACTGTTGGTGGTTCGACCCAAGGCTCCCAAAATGCCTATTTAAGGCAGTGGTGGTGAAGGAGTTGAAGATCTTGGATGCTCTGTTTACTTGTAATGTTATGCTGCATTTTTGTTGCCTCAATTTTGTCTTTCACATGTAAGTTGTTCAATTCACTTTAGTTTCTTAATAAAAGTTCTTCTTCTACTCTTATTCTGTTGTTCTTAATATCACTTTGATACCGTTGGATTAAGGTGTGAATTTATTCACACCAACCCTTGTGAAATTATTCACACAACGGTGGAGTGATCATTTTATTTTTGTTGTTTTCTTTACTTCTTCATTCCTCCCTTATGAGTCTACTTTCCGCTTCCATTGAAACCATGGGATCAATGGAGGGCTAACCCACTTATGGGTTGATCCAAGGGAGTAGAAAGGGGCTGGATTGGATGTTATTTATCACCTAATTAATTTATAATCACTTCTTTAATTGGGATTTTTATTTGATGATTTTTAAACTCCATCGTCCTTGTTGAATTTAAGGCCACACACCTCAAGTACTAATACGATCCTTTACCTTGAAGTGCTCAAAACTTTGATCCTTCAAGTGTATAGGTGATTAGTATTAGAGGGTGTAGGCATTAAACTAGTAAGTGATGATGTTGTTTTATCTCCTTAAATGAATCCATCTCAAATTTAAGAAATTGAAATCATTAAAAAGAAAATACATCCAATCCACCCCGAGTGATAACCTAGGATCAACTCATTCTTTTAAATTGAATCCACTTAAATCTTTTAGATTTCTTTAAAACCCATCCAAAATCAATCCAAGTTGGCCACTTCATAGCCAAAAATCCATCCCTTAGGTTGTGTATCTTAGGTATCTTCTTTGGTCTCTGTGGAATCGACAACCCAAGCTACACTACAAGGACCGTTCTACCCTTCTTCTCTTGGGTAAATTTGGGCGTGAACCAGTGCTTGATAAGTAGTTTCCCTATACTTATGTAATGATTGAAAAGTGGTAAGTTCTAATTAAATTTGTTTATTATAGACTGAATTCATTGAGGTTGAAATAAATTAATGGAAAATGGGTTAATGATGATAAATTTGGATAATGAAATCTAATAAATGAATATAAAATTTGATTTTAATTAATACAATCAAATGAGATCTTTGTGATTGATGATTTGTTATATTCATAATTAGTCAGACATAATTGGTGGTTGCTATTATGATTGATATGTTGGCATGTGAAGGTGGTGAGTTGTGATTGTGGTAGATGGGTGGTTATAGTAGTGGAAACCCTTAGCCTGAAATTATCCATACAATTTATATATTTCAATTTCTTATGACATATATACGCACCCCAGCAGATTCATGTGTTTAAACAAATATGAAAAGTTTTTGGGTTTTAGGTGTTTTTATTAAACAGTAAGGTTGGAAAGGATAGTTGGATTGTTACCCCCTCTCTCCCTCACTCTCTACCAGGCTTGTTTGTTATGAACTTATAGTGATGTATTTTATTTAAATAGAAATAGTGGAGATGTTTGATGTGTATATGATGTGACTTATGGTAGAGGTTGTCCATGGTGGGAGGATGGAATGAGGATGAGGACGTTAATGTACATGATAACCTACTATTACAGTTTATGGAATTGGTTACGAAATAATGTGGATGTGATAGTAATGACATGTGGTATGATTATTATTTGGTTTTTATGTGATGATTAACACATGTTGATATCTGGGGATTTTTACATTATGATGTGGTTTTTTATGGAACAATTATGGTGGTTACAAATGGGGTGAGAGCTCCAGGATATATGATGTTAGGTTGTGAGATTGAAAAATATGTAAGGGTGAATTTTGGTGAACCTGTTGATCAATTTGTTTCTTTATATATTACTATACATGTATGTATTATTTGGTGATTGGGCCTTGTGAGGTCACAAGCTAGTTTACCTAATAGGTGTTTATTGATTTAACTATTTGATGACCATAGAATTTTTATTCTCTTATAACATTTAAATTATAATCATTTTATATGATCATACTAAGTATACATGTTATGCTCATACTACATATTTTTTTTGGTTTCTAGGGTGAATTAGGGGATGGAACATGACATTTCTAGCTTGAGGATTAGAGATATTGTTGAGTTTTTACCATAGAATTTTATTTTAGGTATTTACTTATAGACTTTCAACTGTGTTCATATTAAATTTATTCCATTTTAGATGTATTAGATTTTTATTTGACATTACATTATAGAGTTTTTTGGTGGTTGATAATATATATTGTGGTCTTAATTTATTTCTATTAAGGTTAATGCCACCCTTATAAATGACATTCAATATACTCTAGTTATTAGTAGACAGCTTGGGGCATACTCATGTCTAGAATCTGGTGTAATTTTCTATCTTTCTCTATTGATAGACTATGAGGGGAGACTATTGTGGGAGGGTGTCATGAGTATAGGTAGAATACTAATAATATAAATGGTACCACCTCTAGTACTTATAAAAAGAGATAAAAAGGACTAATTTTAATAGACTATGACCAACTAAAAACATGTGCAGAGTAGTAAAAAAAAGTAAAAAACCAAATAATATGGAGTTCCCCACCCAATAGTGGTTGGAGTAGAATATATCACAAAATAAACCACTTCTATATCTAAAATAGTAGGTATATATTTATACACCTGCTGATATAGTGGTTCTTAATTCTTCAAGCCTCTCTCACATCCCCCACATCTACAGTTTATATATGTTGCCATTCATAGCTCCCAAATGCAGGTCATTATATTGATCATGATCCTTTTTTCCTATATCAATTCCCAAAATTCCATTTTTTAGATATTTTATCAGCCCATATATTGTATCATCCTCATAAATCCTACTTGAATCATTCATGGAAGAAAATTCCCCACACATATACAATATTAATTTTTTTCAAATGAATACCACTACCTGATATTATGGACTGTTTTCAATATGTTCCTACAGCTCTAGACTGCTACTTCTTACCATCTCAATATAGTCTTCTTCATATTAGTTATTTCATATATTTTGTTTCAAGAATCATGTCTATCCCTGCTACCCAAAATATTATATTTGGTTTTTTAGGCTTAGAAGGTTTCATCACCTAATACCACATCCATAAAACTTGTGGTTATGGACATCTTGATGATCATAACAATTTTGGATGCACTAACACCACATTTAGATCCACTAAATTTTCACCAGTGATTCTAGTTCCCCCCAGAGATGCCCTAATATGATCAACAAGTTGTCATGATTCTAGACTAGGTTTGGTAAGGTCTACTCCAAACCACACTGAGGCAAAGGGATATGTGAATAGACTCACAACTTCATAGGTAAGAGGATTCAATTATATTTCATGGACATTTATTTATTCCACAAAATTACTCAATTCATTACCTATAGTAGTATCATTATGTGTCAAGCCTCCACAATGGCTAATGTTATACTCTGTATTCCCACACCCACTTCTACATTGAAACTTAAGGACAACCATACTCAACTATCCATATGTATATTAGTGTTCCATGAACAAATCGATCATTTCAAATTTCATTATGGATTTTCTATTCCATGATCATAATTCTATCTAGAGTTTTTCTATAGTCCCGATAAACTAATGTAAACCTCAATTTGATCTAGGCTAATGATTTCCACTTATTGCTTCCATTCAAACTCTATTGTCCACATTAAAAAAATACAAATTAATGAGTCTCATATAACATTAGTACCTTAAAAATATCACATATCAATTAAACAACCTATCTACATCTAAAATTCTATAATAATTTCCTTCCAATATTTATGGTTTTGAGAAGCATGGATGGAAGTGATTCCTCAGAGTTACCCTCCATGTAATTATTCTTGATTTTTTATCGCTGTGAGTTCTAACCCCTCATCTATTTTCTGACATAGCTTTTTAATTCTATTATTTTCTAATCATCCTCTTTTTTCACACAATCTAGTAATTTTTAGGTTCCCCAGCCATTAATTATCCTCCATGAAATGATTTTTATCTCTCAATGATGATCACAACTATCCAGCAAACATGACTCACTCTAAAATAATCATGCTTCCCAGCTAGAGTCAAAAAATTGTTAGGAATATGATTACTAAATATATAAATGGAAAAATTCTGGGAGAATAATGTTTTAGAATAATAATAATGTTTTTTTAAAATATTCCCTATGGAATCAATAATTGGTGGATGAAGAAGATGATGAAGGAGAATAAATAGATGTTGGTGAGTGATGATATTATCCATGGAATGGCAACTTTTGAAGATCCAGTAATAGAATATTTTAATTTTTGATCCTCCAAAAACTAGTTGAATTGATAAATGAATCATGTTTACCTATTAAAAAGTAGCCTCTTATTTCAGATTCCACATACAAACTACATGTCTTTAAAAAAAATTATAAATTGGTAAATAATATTTTTTCCAAAATTCATCTAATTTAGACACATGCCTCAACCGTCCCCAAGGAACCCACCACACTACAAACCACCCCCACACAATTCAATCTAATTTTTGTTGTTTTTTATTTCATTCTATGACTTTTAATTTATTATCACTTCCGAGTTAACAATATAACAATTTAACAAAATATTTCGGTATCTCTATTTCATAATTCATATGATTGTTTATATGTGTATTCCCTTATTTGAAATTTTGCATTAAAATATATATATACAATTGTAAAACTCATTGTTTTTTTTCATATCCCAATCTAAAATTAATAGACTCGAGAGGTTTCAAAGCCAATTTCTACACATTCATAAAATTATTTATTCTTTAGAGAACATCATACATGAATTCTAACTAGAATTTTCTGGTATTTTATTTCAAATCTATTTAGAATATAGAGGATGTTTTCCAACATGATTAATGAACCCCATTGAAATCGATATTAAAACCATTTGAGATTATCATTACACATGTATATTATTTTAAATAGATAAAATGCATAAATAGACTATATGGTTGCTATATTATTATTTCCATACCCTTACATACCATACTCATAATCATTTCACAAGGTTTTCATTAAAATTAATTGTAGGGGGAAGGGTGGTTGAGTGGGTTTATGGTTGGAAAATATGTACTAGAAATATGTGGAGGTTTTTATATAAATTTTTGGGAATGGGGTTTATTACATTCATTTTAATTTAAAATTCATTCGATTCCCAAAGAATGAGAAGAAAAACACGTGTACAAAAAAAAGAAAAAAAATTTATGAGGATATATGGTTTTTTTATCCAATGTAGTGTAAAAATATATGATAAAATTCCATATTATGATAGAAGAAATATTAACTGGGGGAATGGAAATGGAACAATTATTGAGTGAACATCTGTAAATCATGCATTATGATTTAAGTGATTATCTTCTTTTTAAAACTTTTTTCATAACTAAACCACCCTCCTTCACCCAAAAAACAACTATATGTGGTACACAACATTGAAATAAAAAATCATTTCCATGATTGTGATAAAATGAAATCATAAATAATATGTTAATACATTTATATTAATGAATTTATAATATCTTTGAAAAATAAATTTGTGGTAGATATGGGAAAATAAATCCAGGGAGGTAAGTGAGATTATATGTCTGTTGATAAATTCACTAAATTACAATGATTAATAGTGAAAGATATGGGAATGTCCATAATAGATATAGGATGAATAATATATTTATAGAAAATGTTTTTTACAACTAATTACAATGATTTTAAAAAGGAGTTATATATATATATATTAGTAGGAGTAAAAAATATAGGTGCTAGTGAGTTACGACATGGGTTTTTATAACATTTTATATGAATTAAATTGAATATTTCTTCAAAAATTATTCCAAAATGTTTAGTAAATTTAATTTCATATATTATTAATTCTTTTTAGAATAATTTTTTAGGTTAGATCATTTTTTTGTAATTTAATGAAAAAATGAACAAGAAATATGAAATGTGTTCATTGAAAAATAATTTTATCAATAAAATGAAAAATAATATATTAGTTTTGAAATATTATTTCATTTAATTATGAAAATACTAATTTCCTCTAATTGAAATTAAATTTAACATAATTTTTTATATTGTATTTTTTTTATTCTAAAAAATAAATTGGGAATGTAATAATTAGAAATATATTTTTGTTATTGAAACTATAAAATGATGTATTTCAATATAGAAATTCATTTTGAGAATTGTTTGATTAATAAATTTTTTAATAGACTTTAATGTCAATATTACATATTATAATTTGAATATACCAATGCATTGATACACCTTTTTGGATAATTTTTGGTGTTAGGTTGTTTTGAATTTTCTAATCTCAAAAAAAAAATTAATTTTATAATTAATTTTTAAATAATATTAGATGAAATTTAAATAGTGATATGTTGATTTTTTGATGTTTTATATCTTTTCATCATACACTTCAGAAACCTAGGTAGTTATATAATTATTTCCCCATATTTTACCATAGAACACTAATTTTTATTATTATATCTTATATATTTTGTTTGTAGAACATGGGAGACAATATGTCATAACATGTATAGGGTGTCATAAGAATCCATAAAACTACTATTTATGTGATAAAATATAGATTTTATTGAGGATCTTAGAGCATAGTCTACAAACAATAACGTAAAATATTTTGATTTTATTGCCTCATCCTTGAAATCTATATTTCAGATCGAACATGGTGAATCACATTACCTTAGGCACACTTCCCTAGAAAAAAAGTATTCTATTTAGTGTGGAGTGTCAAAAACAATTTTTGGGATACTATACTCTCAATAAAATAAAATAAAAAATATATATATGTAATAGAAAAATGATATATAACATTATATTACAAACATAGATTATATGTAAAGTACATCCAACAATAATAAATAATATCAAATTATATAACAACATTTATACATGATGATACCATATTTATGCAATGAGGATTTACCACTTGATTGATCAAATAATAAATAAAAAATAAAAAAATAATAATGTCTTCACCAAAAAACTAGGGTGCAAACTCAGAGTAGCCTCCCAAAACATTATCCAAATAATCCATCTATATCTCCCTTAGAAAATGGTATTTAAAACCAAACATAATGTAGGAATACACACCAGGGTGCTTATGCATTGTGTGAGAATAAACCATATAAGGTATTCACCAACATATCCATTATATATATGGCATCATATTTAGTTTATGTATATAAGTGAATCAATAAATAATGCATAAAAACATGAGATATATCAGGTTAGGTTTTTGTGTGTTAACAAGGCCACCCTGACACCAAACTCAACCAACATTAAAAAAATGGAGAAAAGAAAAGATATTGTCCTAGATATGTAATTTATAAAAACTCATGGGGGGTGGGGGTCAAGTCCATTAAATAATTTAACCAATTTATAGATCCCTGTTAAAGTTGTTGAATCTATCTTATTTCAATCAATAGATATATTATAAAATAAAGTTATTCAATTAGATGAAATCTCAATATTTTTATTGTGGATTGAGGAAAACATTATCACCCCAAACTTCACTCCATCGACACCAAATTTAAGCTTGATGATTTAATTTTTATCATTTTACAATGGATAAAAACATTTAGTGATGATGTTGACACCTAGTTTAAGTATTTTATTTAGACAAAAAATCCTTTTATTTGGGACCTCAAACATGAGTACAAGAAGTTGACACCCAATCTATTGCTAAGAAAAAGTAGATAAAACATCATCTACAACTATGTACAAGAATGTGGAACTTAAACCACAATATACTGAAAGTGTTAAATAGTCAAAAACAATAGGGTATATTTTGTTGAAACATAGACTAAATAAATGAGGGATAGAATAAAAAACAATTAAATTTTCCAACCACAGTTTATAGTAAAAGGATCATCCTATAGAAAAGTTTTCTTCATTGTGTAATAATTATGAATCAAAACTTTTTTAGTAAATTCATCTTCAGTTATCATAATAAAAAACAATAATAATTAAGATATCCCACTAAAATCCTTCTTTCTACTTTATTTTTTCTTGTTTCTCCTTACATTAGTCGAGTGATAAAAATACCAATATAATATTGAATTTACGTAATATTTTAAATCAATTTTGGTTGTGTCATTCAACATGGGTATCACATGGTAATTTCTCTTCAGGTTTAAATATTTACATCCCTCAATCCTAAGAGACAAAATATATATAGTACCAAAAATAACATATCTACTATGGTTATACCTTCAATAATTCAAAATAACTAATTCAATGAAACCAATAATCAATACCATTATTGAAGCATTGATTTTCCAGAATTCTCCATAGAATAAAAATATTAATAATAATTTTAAAATAATTCCTAAATATTATAAGTAATTTTAATAATTAAATCAATATTTTAAATCAATGTTTAACTCATAGAATCATTGAAAAAATATCAAAAAAAATTATTCCTCTGTAATTTTTTATTTTAAATTTTAATAATTGGTGTTTCATATATTCATTATTCGATGACTACAACCAAAACACATTATTTCTTTTTGGTCTGACATACATCACTATTGTCATGGAAAATTATTCACTAAAAGTGATATAAAAATATTCTTATGGCCTTATAATCTGATGATTTGTGAACATATTTTATGAACAAAAAAATTCTAGTCAAAATGTAATATCATCTTCAATATTTATAGAAACACATAACAGATTTTCCAGTTCAACCAAATATGTAATTTGTTTCAATAATAAATTCATAATAAACCACCCTTAGTGTAAATCTCTGTAGGCTTCATACATAATTTTTTTCTTCCACAAACCATAGATGCAAAATATTTTATCCAGTGTAATATATGATTCTTTTTCAAGAATAATATATTCTTGAAATTCAGAAAATATAAATATAAACTTCTAGTCATATGTAACATTCTATAATTTTCAAAATACTTAAATGTACGGATTTCTTCAATGCATAAGATATAATACAAGAACATATATTTATTAATTTTACAAAAGTTTGAAACATAATATTTTAGACTTGGGAGAATGTCCAGTATATTGCATACATAAAATATTTTATCCAATGAATAAGAAATTATGTATGAGATATAATATAATTGATAAATTATTCTTATTTTCATATTTTTCTACACTTATCCAATTCTAACTTCCAGATTCATTAAATTCTAGAATTCATTAGGAAAATTAAAATCTAACAATATATATTCTACATTTCATCTATATTAAAAAGAACCTATTATAAGAAACATTCAAACAACATAAATTGTGAGTAATATAAAAAAAATTCTTGAATAATAAATAAATAATAGTAGGTAAAAACATAAAACTCGAAGAATATTAATAAAAGTGTGAGATAATAAATTTAATTTGAAATCATAAAAAATTTGATGGTTATATAAATCAAAAATCATCTGATTTTTTAGTAATTAATAATATCATATACATGAGAAAAATATTCCCATTTATGTAGTGATAAAACAATGTGCTAGATGCAATAGTGGATCAAAAAAATAGATAAGAAAATATAGAGAACAAATTCTCTTTCAAATATAATAGAAAAAACACTAGGGACACCGAAACACATTCTACTCTAATTAAATAAATAATTAAGTAAAACTCATCTATTTCATGTATTAGTATTCTCCAATTATATAAATTAACATCAACAATTTTCTTTAACATGACTCATCATTAAATAATAATCAATATATAAAACATGATTATGAAATTATAATTCCAATTTCCTAATAATAAACATGCTTTAAAGTATTATATACGAGAAAAAATATCATTATTTAAATAATTTTACTGAATAACTCTCCCAATAATGAAAAAATATTATGAAGAAGTAAAATCTCCCATTCAAGATGTGATTATTTCTCTAAGAAATATAATTATGAATGTTTCCAATCTTGAGAATAATGTATGTAGAATTAGCATAAGGTGAAATAATGTTGTGTTAAAAAATAACAACAAAGATCCATCAATCATGTTAAAAAATATTCAATGAAATTATTGTAAGTAGTTATATCATTGTTCATGTATACTAATAATAGAAAATAATGTGTAATTTATGATTAAAAAATAATAGATTAATTTAAATAATCAGTTTGACATAGTAAATAATAATATAGTGGAAAAACATGATTGTAAAATAGATAATAAGATTGTAAACTCGTGTTTACTAGATAATTATTAACATCATATTAATCTCATGATATAAATTTAACTATAAAAGGTATTCATGTGGACACAATGTTAAAATAATAATTCTTGTAATAATTTATGTTCATTTATAACAATTCTAAAAAATTCATTGTAATAAAAATCAAATGATTATGATGGTATACCCCTATATAAAATAGTTAGATCACATAAAAAATTCATTATAATGTTAATATCAGTGAAAGACATACTCTCAGTTAATGTGTAAATATTTATCTGCAAAATTCAATTATGATTCCCTAAAAATTACCTTCATGAATTTCATCAATTTTATAAGGAATAATTGTTTATGAATTCTTAATTCACATATTCCAAGCAACAACTATCCATACAACACATATTTATTTTGGGTTTTGTGTGTAATTTCATACAAAATATCAAACATGAATTCTTTTTTGTAAAAATTGTATTTTTTGTCCAGTACTGATAGAAATATGATATATAAGTAACCAAATATTCCTATTTTGAATATAAATTATATCCTAAAAATTATATAATTCTGTAGGAATATAAAAATGATTAACACTATTATGTTTCATAACATTAAAAAAAATAAGTAGCATGAATTTAAAAAGATAACACAATGAAAAAAGAAATGTAATAAATTATTTTATATTTCATCCAATCAAAATATAAATCTTATAATGCTTAATATTTTTTCCAATACATCTCATTCTATGTCTACCTTTATTTATTTGACATTTTCCATGGTTATTTTTCAGATAAACTTATCCATTATTTCATTTTTAAAGGTATCAATTTTAACTTCAAGAATGATATAGAACATATTAGGTCACTGAAAAGAATAATTTTTTGATTTATAAGTACATTTTACCTCTTAAATCTAGTCAATAATTACAAATTTTTCTTTTCATTTGAATATTCAGCTACTGATTTAGAGTTTTTTATCATTATAATCCTCATAAGAATCCAAATTAGAATTCAAAACTCTTTTAAATTTATAATTATATTATTATATATATTTAAAATTTTCTCCGATTTTATTGGAGGGAATTCATATTTAACAAGTCCTATTTTCCTATATTTATATAATATAAATTCATCTCCATTAATCATATTTAATTTTCAATTTATACTCTTATATATTTTATTAATAATCTATAAATCCATGAAATTTCATCAATTTAATCAAGATTACTAGATTATTTATCAAATGAGTCTGTAAATATTGTCATTAACCAACTTCTCATCCATTCAAGTATAAAAATTAGGATAAACTTTTTACTTTTTGAATATCATGGCACCATTAGATTTTAATTGCATCTCAGTTTTATACATCATGAGTGTTTTAATAAATATATTTCTTTAAATGATATTTAACAAGTTTATATTTTCTTATAGAATTACTAATTCCAGTATATCTTGAAGGTAAAACACTAAAAATATATAATAATCTATTAGGCTATATTATAATAGTAACAAAGAAGAAACATATTTATAAATATCACTGAGTCTTTTATAGATTTGAGTAATATTTACCCCATTAAATATCCTAAAATTATCATTTTTACAGCTAGTTGTTTTAAATAACCAATCTGAGATTCCATTCAACCTGACATCTGACCCATCCCACGAAAACGCCCAAGGAGTTTTCTCAATCTACATGGTATGGAAACTAGTGATAGGGTATCAATCATCACATTTTATAATGGTTCCACCCATGTTAAATAAACATAAAAATAAAACTGAATTAATTATTACATAATATAAAATAACCAAACCCAAATAGGTAAAACTATCTTGAGTTAACCATTTTACAACTTTAAAAAAAATAACATCAAAATAGGGAGGTAACCAAATACACTACCAAAATATACCATTCAACTAGAGGTCCAAAAAACTCATGTCACATTCCAGTGACACCTGCAACGAGGTGAAACATTAGAAACAAGATCCACCATCTCCACAACAGAACATCTTGCCTTTACCTGGGTAAGACATAACAAGGTCAATTTACACCGAATGTCATATATAGGTTTTCTTGAAATTCCTAGTAGGATACCTCCCAAAAAAAGTATTTTGTTCTATAACATTATTATATATATTTGAATTCATTTTTTAAGAAAAAACATTAGAATCATTTTCTATAAAAAAATTTATGGAAACATTTTCCGAAAAATAACAATTTGAAATTTAAAAGAAAGATAATATAAAATGAATGTTGATGGTATAAATAAAATAACATTAGAACCATAGGTAATCACTAAGGATTATACCTAAATGGAACCCTATGAACATTGTTTCTCATAGATATGGTCCAAAAATAATGACCAGAATGTCATCATTAATAATCCACTATAGAGGAATCCATATAAATAACTAGTTGTCAACATTGATCATTATAGTTTAGTTAGTGTTTTACAATCTATCATAATATTGTATTAGACCTTGTTCCTATAGACCCAATTAGTGTAATATTCCTAGTTCTTGCACCTAGATACCTATGATTCCCTCTGTACTCATTTCCATTTTCCATGTCACATAGCTCATGTCTTTTACATATACACTCCAAACAATATTATTACGCCTTAAAACTTATTAGTTCCAAAAATGACATTAAAATACATAATAACAGAAACTCCATTTGAATACATGTTCCTAAACACTTTCATGATTCATGGAATATATTTAGAATTCATTACATGAAGGCACACATGAAACACCAACAATTTCAATTTTGGAAACACTCCTTTCTACCCATAAAAACCTAGGAACCCTTGAAAATAGAACTTTCACCATTCCAAAACAATATTGAACACATTTTGAAATCCCATCAAGCATTCCAAAATCATATAATAATTCTAATGAAGGAAATCACATACCACGAGCTAAGAAATTTTTAAAATCTAGTGGAAATCCACAACCGCACAAGAACAAGACCCTATACAATAAATATGACACCATAACAATTAATATTCAACCAAAATATAATATTTAACCCTTATTAGGTAATCCAATCCCTTGGTGAAGTAATACACTAATGACGAGGGAGTCAGAGGCAACGAAGAAGGAAGAAATCAAGAATAAACAAACATTATTGATGATTTCTAAATATCCCACAGTAAACACTAAAAATATATTTACATCCAAATGAGCCAAGAGGATATGGAGATGCTCTAATGGAGGAAAATTAAATGTCGTGTTGAAATGGGTATGATTTCGTGTTATATATGACGCCGAATGAAAATTTTATCATTTTTTATTTCCTAGAAAGACCACAATGGTTGGCCACACAGTTTCATAAACAGTACTAAAACCATGAATCCCCTTATGTTCAAAGAGGCACAAGGACACAAGATTCATGGGGGAATGCTAACACCCACACAGACGACTATATGTATTAGATTGAACCACATGTCTCAGATGAAAGTCTCTCCTAGGATGGTGCATGGTTTCTACTAAACATGTACCCACCATGTGCCACCCATAATCATGTCCAAAATCACATTTTCGCCAAATAAATACCTATTAAACAAAGGATCCATGATAAGACCAAAATAAAATATTAAATACCAAAAATACCTTGGATGTGAAAATTCTACCCCCCATAAAAACATTACGCACACCGAAAGATTGATGGAATTATGATAAAATATTAAATGGATATAAATCCTTAACCCAAGAATTATACTCCCATGTATCATTCTTATCATTAGCACACTATAAATTAACACAAACAAATGGTATTGAATTTTCACAAAACACATTCTCCTGGGAATCCTCAAATCGTATTGGATACTCAAACACAGATAAATATTCTCAAACTCTTGATCTCCCCAATTATTCGTATGTGATGGGTCCAGATTATACTTATTTAACTATGTGACGTGGACGATGTGGTGAATTTACTTCAACTAAGAATGTAGGAAAACTAGTATACCACATTACCAACTCTCCCAGTATTATCGAAATGTTTGACTTACCTCAGTGCCATCGTTCATTCCTAATATAGATTATGATTACCCAATATAGGGGCCACCTTAAGAAAGGATCAATCACCAACTTCCAATTCCAAGGATCATTTCCATTGATTATAATATGATTAACAGAGGCTTGGCATAATGAAAACACAATTCATGATCTACATGACATTATCAGATGTCTCTTACACAAGTATCAGTTACAACAACAATGTCTTACCCACCTCAGGCCATTATAAAGGAGATCAACATGGCTTACCATAATGTTCCTCAAATGGAGGAATAATTATTTGGGAAAGTTAAATTTTATTATATGAGAACTATACATCTAGTACCCCCGATAACTGGTAGATAACCCCTTTCCCCACATTTTTTTAATTTGTCTGTTTTCAATAGAGAGTTTCCATAAAATAGAATGCTTCAATAAAATAGAGTGTTTCCATAAAGTTGGATGTTTCCATAATGTTTGTTATTTCAATAAATTGGGTTGTTTCAATAAATTAGGTTGTTTCCATAATGTGGGTTGTTTCTATAAAGTGCGGTGTTTCCCTAAAGTGGGTAGTTTCCATAAAGTGGGTTGTTTCCATAAAATGGGATGTTTCCATAAATCATGTGTTTCCATAAAATGGGTAAAGGTGGAGGATGGTAGAGTTTTGGGGTTTTATAAGGAGTTTTGGGGCCAAAATGAAGGTCTCATGATCCTTACACGGATTGCCCAAACCATATGGTCAAACCTTGCACAAAGGTCGAACCTAGATTCTATTTTCTAGTAGTTTAATACTTTTTGCTCTATATATTTCGTTATTTTCTTCAAAACGCCCCTATATTTGATACTACTCTCCCTAAAATGCTGGAGAACCCTCCCCACATGAGTCAGAGAAAACATAGGGCATTTCCATGGTTATTTCGAGTCTGATTCTTGAGGTATGTAACTATTCATTCTGGATTATTCATTTTTTCTTAGATCTTTTTAAATCTACTTCTATGATCACCATTCATTCTTAGTTATGACCCTATAGTGGGTAGATCTATGTTTTTGGATACAAAATATTTCAATGTTGAGTCATGATCTTGCTATGTTAAGAGAACTAAGGTCGTTCTTGGAGAATTGACCCACTTTCTTGTGCATTCTTCGTTTGTTGTAAATGTTTTGTCAAAACCATCGAGGTAGTTTGCTTCAATGTCATCACATCTTTCTAAAAATGATTGGAATATATTGAAATTCGTTTATTACATTTATAAGTCATGGAAAAATATTCATTTTTGATGATTTATGGTTTTTGAGAAAATTGTGTGATCTTGGGGAATAGTAGTGAAAATGGGGTTATGTTTCATAAATTTAAAATGAAGATTTTAAATTAAGGATTTTCTGGAATTTCTAAATTGTTGATGAAAAAGATATTTTCAATAGAAATGTTTTTCAATAAAAATGGAGTTATATTTAAATGGTTTGGAATTGAAATGGTTTGGGATTGAAATGGTTTGGACGGAAATGGTTTTCAATAAAACGATTTTTTATTGAAAGGGTTGTTTTGGCCTGATTTTTGGGAATATGTGGTGTTTGTCCATGTTACAGATAAAGGACATAGATTAAATATGACAATGTGATTGATGGAAATGGTTTAATGGAACATGGTAATTTCATACATGGGGCTTGGTTGAAATATAACCATGTGCTCGGTTCTCAAGGGTTAATGGGACATGGAAAAAAATTAACTTGTGATGACTTGGTAGATTGATATGAAACTGCTCATGAGTATGGATCTTTCATAATGTAACATTCACATGGGTTTCATTGGTTTTGGTAATGATTGGGTATGTTGAGAAAGGGATATTGTGAAATGGTTGTAATGATTTTTTAGTTATTTTTCTTGAAAAATAGCTTGCTGGGAAAGTTGGTTTCAAATGAATATGTATGATTTTGGTAATGAATTGTATTGGAAGAAAATTTATATTGAGTTATAAATTTATTTTGAAAAATTGTTTTATATAATCTTTTTTGTGTAATTGTTACTAACTCTTATAGCCTAGATTCATGAGTAGAGAAGTCATTGGAGAAAACCTACCGATTTTTAAACTCACCCCTGAATTGGCACTTGGTTGCTTTTGTAGATTCTATATTCTTGGAAAAGGGTAAATGTATTGTTGCACATGTGTTTTCACTACCCTGTGATGTTTGAGATTTTCAGGTATTTTTGAGCTTGGAGCTTTTGGAGAATGGAGTCTTGAGGTCTTTGAAGAGTCTTGTGTAGTCTCTATGTTCTGTACTTTGATTCGTGGTTATTTGTTTGTTGTTGGTTACATTATTTAATTTTTAAGTTACATGAAGTTGTTGCATTGTGTTCCATTTGTTCATGCATCATATATTTAATTTTTGGTTATGGTTTATAGGTTTATTGGATTTTATTTTAAAGGGTAAATCGTCCCCCACGTGTATTTGAAACCGTTAGGAATTTAGTAATAGAATTTGGTGTCTAGGTGATGTACCTTAAGGCCTAGTAATGACTGGTTGTACACTCAAGAAAATGAGAATAGATGGTTCATTACAAATGGTATCATCTTGTTCGGTCCTTGCCTAAAAAGTAATCATCATTGTTGCTAGTTTTGGAGATGAAATCACTTCTTGTCTATTCCATGGATGGGAATCTTAGAAAGGAGTAGGATTGTCAGAACACGAAATGTATAGAATAAAAGTATGTAGATCACACTTTTATGCTAAACATCATATTACATGGGATTTAGGTGAATAAGTGTTTGGAGATAGTTCTAGAATTTTGAAATCTCATTGTCATGGGTTTTGCCAATGAGATAAGCATGACATGCATTATAGAGGAATGACATCCCACAAGGAGTGCATGCATCATTTCGAGGAATGATTCATGTTGTTAAATAATGAAGTGTTAATTTTTTAAAAACAATGGAATTGTTTTTCAAATGAAAGATATTGAATAAGGCAATACTTATAGTATTTTAAAAATATTTTAATTTTCAATAGCATGTGAAGTGTTTTCAAAAAAGGTTGATCATGATAAAATTTTCATAGGGAATTTTTTTTTGTGATAGTTGATGTGATAGAATTTGAAATGCTAAGACAACAGTTTCTAGAGACTGGGATTAAAATAATTTGATATTAGTTTAGAAAATGGAACCTGGTAGGCATCATCGAAACCAACTTGAAGAAGTTGTGGAGAATGTGGTTGCACATAAACCACATGTAAACCAAGAGTTGGTTCAGAGTATTTTCCAAGATTTTAACGTTGTGGACATATGGAACTGGAGGAATGAGCCACGACATATGGATCATACCATCCCTCTAATGAAGAAGAATCCACCTTATTTATGGGGTGATTCTGAACCCAAGAAGGTGGATGTGTGGCTATGTTGGATGAATCATATCTTGGACATCATTGACACACTAGTAGATCTAATGGTGACACTGGATAGTTATATGCTGGAGGATCTTGCAAGATAGTGGTGGGATTTAGCTCTACTGGAAAAATTGGTAGAAGGATTTACATGGGAGGAATTTTAGGAATTGTTCAACAAACAATTCTATCCTCACACATTCATGTTCCAAGAAAAAGGTGAACCTCTTCAGCCTCAAACAAGAGAGTCTCATTGTCACAAAGTATGCAGATAATTTCAAGAACATAGTATGCGTTGATGTAGAAGTTGCCTCAAGTTCTACTTAGATGGAACATATCTTCAAATCAGTGCAACGACATGGGATTTGATCAAATATTGTTGTAATTTTTATTATAGATTATAGAGAGATGATGAACATAGTGACTGTGGCTGAACGTGATATCTCGGGATCTTCGGGTGTATGTATGATGATAGCTACACCAAATGGTGGGAACACAACCACTACGAACAAGAGGAAACATGACACTTATTTATAAGGTGAATGCGGAAATCCGAACTAGACGGTTGGATCTATAAATTGAGATTGTATGACACAACCTAGAGCATGTCATAATTTCAACAATATGGGACATCTTTAGTGTCATTGTCATAGTTCTCCAAGTTAAGGTTCTCAAAACACTTCTCAGGTGTTGCAAACACTGTATGCTTCGAAAGGACGTGGATTACAGAATCAGTCCCAACAGTATAGCAGATCTAGCCATGGTGATTCTACAAATACCATTACTCCTCAACCAGGGAAACCTCATCCAGGAAACAAGGGGAACAATGTAGTTCGAAAACAATTTTATGGAGCTGAGGAGATGATTTTTGATGATCAGGATGGTCCATCTATAGTTAGATGTATGATTCATTTTAATTATAACTTTTTGCAAGTGTTTTTTGATATTTGTGCATCACATTACATTAATGCTTCTCGTGCTGTTGACATTCTATGTTAAAAACTAGAAATGATGCCTTTTGTTTTGAAACTGAAAACTCCTCTTGGTGAAATAGAATGTCAAACCTTAGTTTGTAGAGAATTTTCTAAAACTATTGATGGATTTGAGCTAAAATGAAACCTCTCAATGTTGGATTTGGATGTCTATTATGTAATCCTGGGTATGGATTGCCTGAAAATGTTCAAGGCTCAAATCTACTTTTATTAGAGAAAAGTTAGTTTCATGACTGAGGACCGCATAAAGCATCTCTTTATAGGAATGAGGATTGAAAATAAGGGTTCCAAGTGATTCTTGGCACTAATGGATAGAATAATCTCTTACCCATTGGTAGTGTTGAAAATTGCATAAATGAAAGAGATCGAGGGAAATTGTTTTCCAACTGTTGTGGATCAATATATAGATGTCTTTCCCTAGAACTTCTCAGGGTAACCGCCTCTAAAGTTAGTGGTGTTTTTAAGTGGTCTCCTTATGGGGACCAGTTATATTTTCCATCCATCTTATAGTATGGATCCAACAGAGTTACTTGAATTGAGAGTGGAGTTTGAGGAGGTGGAAATGAAGGGTTTCATTGGACCAACTACATCTCCATGGGTAGTACCTGTTTTGTTCATGATGAAGGCAGATGGAACTCTTCAGCTGTGTGTTGATTATAATCAGTTTAACCAAGTCACGATAAAGAACAGATATCCACATCAACACATTGATCATTTGATCGATCAATTATGGGGTGCTCAGGGGTTCTCCATTACTGAATTGCGATTGGGATGTCACCAATTGAATGTTTGGAATGTAGATATTCCTATGACAGCTTTCTATATTAGATATGGCCAAAATGAATATATAGACATGCCTTTCAGTCTAACAAATAAACTAGTGGTCTTAATGAATTTATGAATTGGATAGTTCATCTATATCTGGATTCTTTTGTTATGGTGTTTGTGGATTGATTTTTTTTATATTCAAAGACACTGGGTAATCATGAGGTTTATCTAGAAACCTTGTTAGAAATCTTGAGAGATCATTGATTATATATAAAATAATCATGTGTGATTTTTGGATACAAGAAGTACGTTGTCTTTTCCATGTCATTTCTGAGAAATGCATTTATATTGATCTTGAAAAGATAGAAGCCATTATCTCTTGGAAACCAAAGAAGAATTTTTCCGAGATACAATGTATTCTTTGTCTATCTGATTTCTATCAACGCTTTGTGTGGGATTTCTCATGACTATCTTCACCAATGACATCAATGACAAAGAAGAATGCTCCATTCCAATGGACGAATGATTGTCAGAAGTAATACTAGGAACTGAATTTTCTTTTTACATTGACACCTATCTAGTTCTCTCTAGAATCAAGATAGGTGTATGTGGTGTACTCTGATGAATCAGGATCAGGGTAGGGTTGTGTTCTCATGAAAAGATATCATGTGGTTTCATACGGTTCATTTTAGTTAAGCGTGTATGAGAAGAAATACCCAACACATGATTTGGAGTTTGTTGCAGCCATCTATGCATTGAAAACTTGGAGAAATTATTTAATTAGAGAGAATTTTAGTGTGTTTACGGATCATAAATGCTTGGAACACATTTTCTCACAGTGAGATTTAGATCTGATGCAAAGGAGATGGATGGAGTTTCTAAATTTTTTTGACATTGACTTGATATACAGACCAGGGAAAAGAAATTCATTGGCGGATGTATTGAGTAGAAATTCATATTCTCAGTTAGATAAAAAAGCTTCATATGAATGGAATTTGATGTCAGTTTTAGCCGTCATGAAAGTGGAATGTGAAGATCTAGGTGATGTTGTAGTTTCTTTTCATCTAATCTTGATCTTGATTTGGTAAAAAAGAATAAAGATTCATATACATCTGATGTAGAATGACTGGTTGTATGTTCCAAAGTCAATGGTGGGGAGACAATTGAGTGCAGGGATCTAGATGGGGGTTTAGTTTTGTGTTTCAGAGATCGGTTGGTTGTACTTATGGATTTTCATGAACAAATCATTCATTCATTCCACTATTTGAGATGGGTTCTACATCTAGGTACATAGAAGATGTATAAAGCATTAAAATCATGGTTTTGGTGGAGCGGCATGAAAAAGACGGTGGTAATGTTCATATCGTGGGGGTTAACTTTTAAGAAGGTTAAAGTAGATCATCAAATACCAGCTAGTATGTTACAATATTTTCCCATACTGTTGTGGAATGGGATCAGATAGCAATGGATTTTGTTACTGGTCGTCTAGGAACGGTCTAGAAACATGATGCCATTTGGGTGATAGTTGATCGTTTAACCATGTCTGGCCATTTCATACCTATTCGTGAAACTCATATGGTGGAGTATCATTCAAAAATATATATTCAAGATTTGGTAAAGAGGCTTGGTGTACCGGTGTCAATAGTGTTAGATAGAGAACCGAGGTTCACATCTCGTTTAAGGAAATCCATACGGTAAGCCCTTGGGACTCAGTTGACTATGAACATGGCGTATCATCATCAAATGGATGGGAAATCTGAGCAGACGATAAAAACGTTTGATGACATGTTGTGGGCTTGGGTAATGGATTTTGGTGGCTCATAGGAGGAGCATGTACCATTAGTGGAGTACTCATACAATAACAACTATCATGTCTCGATACACATGGATCTGTATGAAACATTGTATGCGTGTCCTTGTCGTTCACCACTATGCTGGGTGTAAATGGAAAAAACATCACTAGTTGGGCCATGCCTTGTCCCAAAAATAATGGAGAAGATCCAGTAAACTAGAATGATAATGGAGATGGCTCAGAGTCATCAGAAATCTTATGCATATCACCATCAAAGACAGTTGTTGTTCACTGTGGGTGATCATGTCATCAAGAGGATCTCTCCTAGGATTGGAGATCGTCACTTTGGGAAGCAGGGAATGTTATTTCCTAGATATATTTTCCCTTTTGAGATACTGGAATGGGTTGGAGAGTTGGCAAATGAGTTTTCACTACCACCATGATTTTGTTCGGTGCGTAGTGTGTTCCATGTATCCATTCTTAAAAAGTATCACCCTGATCTTGACCATTTGATCATATGGTATAATTTTTAGATAGAACTAGATGCATCATTGAAACATATCCTAGTGCGGATAATGTATAAACTAGATAATGTCTTACATGGGAAAAGCGTCAGCCTAGTGCGAGTTTTATGGAAACATACTATGATTTAGGAAGAGTCCTGGGAACAGGAGAAAGAAATTAATATTAAGTGGCTATAAATATATTGTGCCAACAAGGGTCTTATACATTCCAAGGACAGAAATCCCAATTGTGGGGAGAATGTAGTACCCCTAGTTTCGGGTATATGACCCCTTTCCTCACGTTTTTTTAATTGTTGTTTCCTTTATGGAGAGTTTCCATAAAATAGATAGTTTCAATAAAATAGAGAGTTTCCATAAATATGGGTGTTTCCATAATGTTGGTTATTTCCATAAAGTGGGTTTTTTCTATAAAGTGGTGTGTTTCCATGAAGTTTTTTTTCCATAATTTGGGGTGTTTCCAAAAAGTGGGTTATTTCCATAAAGTGGGGTGATTCCATAAAGTATCAGGTTTCCATAAAAAATGCGTTTCCAAAAAAGGGTAACGGATGAGGATGGGAGAGTTTGGAAGTTTTATTAGGAGTATGTGGACCGAAAGGAAGGTTGGACAATCCATACATGGTTGACCCAAACCATGTGGTCAAACCTCCTGCAGAGGTCAAATTTAGATACCATTTTCTAGGAGCTTGGTCATTTTTGTTCTATATATTTTGGATTGGATTCAAAACGCCCATATTTTCAAGATTACTGTCCTTAGATTGATGGAGAACCCTCCCCAAACTATTTGGAGCCATCCCAAAGCTTTCCCTTGATGATTTCGAGTCCTATTCGTGAGGTATGTCACCATTCATCCTGGATTATTATTCTTTTCATAGATCTTATGAGATCTACAACTACAATATCCATTCTTTTTCAGATCAGAACTGATAAGAGGTAGATTTTCATATTTCGATGACAAATAATTCAATTTTGAGTCATGGTCTTGCTAGGATAATAGATGTCAGGCCAATCATGGAGAATTGACACACTTTATTTTGTGTTCTTCATCTGTTTTCAATGATTCATCAAAACCATCGTGTTAGATGGCCTCACACACATCTCATATTTCTAGAATAGATTTTATTAGTTTCAAATTGGTTTATTGATTGTGAAATTCATGAAAAAATCATCATTTGTGATTATTTAAGGTTTTTGTTAAAATGTTTGATCTTATTTAATAGTTGTGAAAAAGGTGGATTAGTTTGAAGAATTTAAAATTATGGTTTTAAATTATGTATTTTAAAGAATTTATAAATGGTTGATTAAAATGATATTTTCAATAAGAATCATTTTCAAATAAAATTGAATTTTATTTAAATGTTTTGGAATTGAAATGGTTTGGAATTGAAATGGTTTGGAATATAAATGGTTTTGACAGGAATCATTTTCAATAATAATGTGTTTCTATTGAATGGGTTAATTTGGCATGATTGTTTGGAATATGTGGAGTGTGTTAATGTTTCATATACACGACATGGTTGAAGAATGACCTTGTACTCGGTGCGAAAGATTTAATGGCACATATGAATTTTATACCCAGGGGATGGTTCAAATATGACCTTATGCTCGGTGACAAAGGGTTTATGGCACCTATGAAACAATTACGTTGTGGCGACTTGGTAGATCGATGTGAAACCACTTATGTGTATGGAACTATCATTATAAATCATTAATGATTGTTTTCATGGGTTTGTGGAATGGTTGGGTATGTTGATAAAGGGATATTGTGTAATGGTTGTAAATATTGTGTAGTTATTTGTTGGAAAAATATGTTGCTAGGAAAATTTGTTTCAATTGCACTTGTGTGATTTTGGTATTGAAAGGTTTTGGAAACATATTTATATTTATTTATAAACTGTTTTTGAGAAAAAAAAATTGATATAATTTTTTTTATATAATTGTTTCTAACTATTCTATCATAGTGGCTTTAGTATGGAAGTCATTTTGGAAAACCTACTACGTTTTATACTCACCCCTACTTTGGCTCTTTGGTGATTTTACAGATGATATCTTCCGAGACAAGGGAAAAGGTAATTTTTCACATGTGTTTAGCACTACCTCGTGATATTTGGGTTGTTTCGAGATTTTGGATCTTTGAACTTGTGGAACGTGGAGTCTTGAGGCCTTTGTAGATTATTGTATAGTCTGTCCACAGTGTACATTGATACATGGTTATTCTTCTGATGTTGCTAACTTTGAGGTGATTTTGAGATACACAGAGTTGTAGAGTTGTCTTCCATTTGTTCATGCATAATATAATGAATATTTGGTTATGGTTGGTAGTTTCATATGTTTTTTCTTAAAGGGTAAATCGTCCCCCACGTGTATTGGAAACCCTTCATCATTTATTTTTAGCCTTTGGCATCTTGGGGATATCTCTTAACGCCTAGTAATGGCTCGTTGTACCCTCAATCCAATGATAATTGGCAGGTTATTACACCACCAATCCCAAATGTCTAACACATGTTCCTCTAAATACAAAAAAAAAAATTTATAATATAATTTTTTCTACGATCTAATTTGACTCCTTATTCTAAACATCCATTTGATGATGGAATATTGTAATCAACTTGATCTGTGACCCCCTTACCTTATAAAGGCCTTCCCAAAATCATGAGGAGAAATGAGGTTCTCTATCTGAATCAATATTTGGTTACACACCATGAAACATCAATACCTCCTAAAAATATAACTATCCTAATTCATCCACATTTCTTGGTTCAACGATCAGAATGATATGGTCTGATTTATGCATATGGTGGATAACTATCCAAACCACATTATTTCTCTTATATTTATTGGACAAGACAATGACGAAATCCTTAGAAACCTTGTACCTCCTTCACATAGGAATGGGTTGGGGTTGATGAAATCTTAAGTGCATATGGTGTTCTGCTTTAACATGATGACAAATATAACATCAAGATTCAATGTTAGTTATCTCATGTATCATACTCATCCATCAAAACTATCGATTTCCTTAAAAAAAATATTTTTTTCCCATGATATAAGGTCCACTATGACTAATTTATATCATAAATTACCTCCATCTGTAGTGAAAATGACACCACCAAATGAACCTTGATGTAATAAAATTAGTGTAAAGGCAAAGACAATTATTTGGGAACCTCCCCATTATTTCAAAACTACATAGACTACTAGAATATTCAATCACCAATCTTATATTTCTGAATCAACTATAGGTGGGATGGAATATGATGAAAATTAACCACGAATAAATGACCATTGTCCTTATATTCTTATGATTATATGGGAATTAAGATACAAGAATTCCCATTCATCACTGGACACATTCATGGACTACACCAACATTTTTCTTATGATAGAGTCTATGAAATCCAAAAATATCCCCATGGTGTACCTAATATAAAAATTAAACGACTAATGTTACTCAACCCAATGACTCTTCCATAGGTTCAAATCTTTTTAAGAGAAAATGTATGCAATTCTATTAAAATTAGAGTAGACCAAAAAATTATCCCTAAAGAGATAGTGAAACCATAACATCATGGCCTTCCTCTCTACTACTAATTTTAGGTCATGGGTTTAGTAGTTCCTTTCATTAGGTCAGAGGTAGTGAGAAAAATATGCCACCGCATGATCATCAAGATTCATAACACACCCAAGATAAATACCCAACGATTCATTGTATACCATGTATCCCATTCCATATTACAAAAATATCAAATCATTGACCATGATCAACCACCACTTAATCTCCAAAAAAGATTCCATATACATTGATCTGCACGAATTCTTTACCTATTTCGAGGTAGTCGCATTCATGTGAGATGAAATATGAGTGAAATATCTAAAAAACTGCATGTAATAGCCTTCCAGTCTGAAAAAGCTTCTGATATTGAAACCATTCTTTTGATTCTCCTCTGATATTACCACTTCAATATTTACATGTTCTAGGAAAATACCACATTCCAAAATCATATGGCTAATAAATTTTACCTCCGTAATCTATAAGGTACACAAGTAATGTTTAACATGGTTGTGATGATCTTAAATCGTGTCCACCAGGATCCTCAAATGTGGCTCATGATCCTCCTTGGTCCTAGAGTAGTCTTTGATGTCATCCACAGACACAATTATTATTGAGTCAATATATTGCTGGAAAACATGATTCATTAGTGCTATGAAAACATCTAGTCCCTTCATTAACCTAAAAGGAAGGACCAAATATTCAAAATGGAAGTACATAATCTGGATTGTTGTTTTAGGAACATATGTCTCTCTTACTAAGACACAGTGATATATGGTATGAAAATCCATCTCGGAGAACCTCCTGTCACCATATGTTAATAAAAAAGTACATCAATATTTGGAAATGTTCATTTTTTATATCTGCACATACTTCAGCATCATGAAATCAATACATAAATAGAGGGATCCATCAACTACCATAGAAAATAGAATTGTGAATGCTTAATGTGAGGTTATTTAGTGAATGAAGCCTTTAGATTCTAAATATTCCAACTGTATCATTAATTCTCTAAGCACTATGAGGGACATCCAGTTTGAGTGAAGATATATCAGTTTTGTTCCCAACTACCAATTGATGGTGAACTCCACATCCCTCTATGAATGAAAACCTAAAAGGACCTGGAAATACCATTGGGAACTCATCCACTTCATTTAACATCCTAGGTAAAAAAAGATTATGAAAATTTCATATTTATTAATATCTATGAATTAAATATTAATTTGACATTAAAGGAGATTCTCTGATCGAGGTTGAACTTGACATGCAACAATGGGTTTCTCTAAAACCTAATGTTCACATAAGGCATAGTCAAACTGAGAAAAATAATAATAATATAATATTATTCTATTAAATGTTAGTTAAACCATTGTCGACGTATTTGTGGGAATGAAAATAAATAAACATATTATGATTAAACATATCTGTTAACTATTTTTACATTTATCATATAAAATATTGAGGCTTAAAATGATAATAAACAAAATTTCAAGCATAAATACTCTAAAATTTTTAAAAGGTTGTTTTACCTCCTTTAGATGGTAAACCCATTTTAAATCTATTTCTTTCACTTATATATTGTCCATTGGAAGAAATAAACTTATTATTCATATACAGGAAATAAAATTTTAATTTTGGTAAATTTTTGGTATTTTTTTTGATAAAGATCATTTGTTAATTAATAGTGAATAAATATTGATTTTCAAATAAAATCTTCCATTTCAACATATTTATTTATATGGTTAGATTGTATTTTAATTTGTTTTAAATTGTAATTATATGATAATTTTTCTATTTTATCCAATGATGGTCATTAGATGTAATTTTAATTTTTAATTAGACGTAATCATATGTCAATCTTTTGAAAGTTATTATTTCGTAAACAGTTGATTTTTTTTTGATTACATAAATTAATTTTAAATTAATTTCTGAAACTTATGTGTTTTGAATTTACAAAAATGGATAATATAATTGGAACTAGGATGTCCAAAGTGTGTAAATAGTAAAATTTTATTTTTAGACATAATGAATAGTAACTTTAGAAAATATTTTATTTATCAAAGTTTTAGTTTATATATGGAATATAATGGTGGAAAATAATATTATAACAATAATAAATTACCCTAACACTTGTCATAATCCTCTTAAATTAGATATAACCAACTATGTCCATCCTTGGGACAAATTTAGGACATCATGGAGCCACTTGTGTGGTAGAATGACATTTAATTAATTTTAATTTAATGTTAAGGAATATATAACCTAAACATGTATCTATAGGTAAAAAGAACATTATATTGGAACATATAAGTTATCATTTAAATTATATATAGTTATTATAAATATAAAAAGATTTCTAAAATCATGGTATTTTATTTATAATTTTTAGAGATTAAATAAATAAATATAAACATGTCACATTGATGATGCAATGATTACTTCATTAATAAATATAAAAAATAAATGATATTTTAAATGTTAAATTACATGTAATTTAAGAATTTTCATGTCATCCAAGAATTTTTTGGATGATAGAAACCTGTTATATTTTTATTAATTATGTTTTTTCTAATCATTCAAGTTTTTAGGGATTTTAAAAAAATTCATTATATAAATATTGTCAAAATTGACATAATCCATATTTTTAAATATAAAATATTTTATTAGATATTATAAAATTATAAAAAAACTAATATTCAGAAAAAAAAAAGTTATCATATGTCTACAATTTTATTATTAACTCTTTAATTTGAAATTTTTAATGATTTGGTTACTATTTTGATTCCCTATGTGTTTAATGCTTGATAAAAGGATAAGAGTAAAAAAGGGTTAAATAGAAATGATAGGGATAAAAAAATATCCAAAAACTGTCTATTTCATAATGAATGATTTTATGGATACATATATTAATATTATTTTTGAACTATATGAATTTGGTATCTTTTATACTCGAAATTAAATTTATATAAAATAATAATTCATGATATTCATTAAGTGCCCCTCCACCCTCATATAAAAGTACAACACCTCTATCCCTTACTCAAACCACTCAATACCCCTTGTATCATCCATCCTCTAACCAAATAAGCTCCCAAAATACCTTTATTCCTCAAAGATGTCTTTTTTTAGGCAAAAGGCTATTCAAGAATGACTTTTAGATTAAATCCAATGCAGTTACCCGATTTGAGGCAACATCTTCTCTCAAGTTCCATTCCATTATTTTTTCTTATCCAGTTCCTATGATATTTTTATTCTTTTTTTATTTAACAACAACAATATCCTTAATATAGTAGGTAGTTTTTAGGAGAAATATTTTACCAACACTTATACACACCTCCATCTAATTGGTATATAACATATTGTTTCTTTGGATGGCGAACTACTGCCTCACGAAACGATGATTGTTCAATATTCTCTTACCACCTACATTGTTGGTAAATATTATGGAACATTAATTATATATTATATATATGATATTTAATTTACCTCTATTATTTTTTAGTTACCATTTAAAACATACCTTTATCCTATTCATGTTTTATAAATATAATTATTTATTTTGAGGAAGTGTGGACTACCTCCTCCTCAAAGTGATATGACACATTCATATTGTTCATTGAATTTATAAAATATGGACTTAATGAACTTTTTTAACATATATGACCTGGATATGTTACTGGGATTATAAAATACCTACATATCATTTAGTTTTGTATTCTTTGAATATGAAAACCAAATGACCGCAACGTTCATACATACGTACAACTTACCATCTCCATGAACGGTGAATTTAATTTCTTATATCCAAATGATATGGACTATTAAAAATAAATATATACTGGATATATAAGATATATATGATATCTAAATAATTAATATAATTATGGATAAAATTTAATTTTTACCACATGGAAAATTTAAAATTATATGATGTTTATTTTTTTTTACTCAAGTACTAAACATTGACAAATAGTATTATATGAACTCAAATAATTAAATAATTGTCATAGAAAGGTAATAAATTAAAATAAAGTAATAATAAATTTAAAAATGGTTATGAAGAAAGTAGAAATTAACAAAAGTTTATTATTCAGGAAATTAAGGAATAAACAAGTCATATCGGACGTGAGTTAAGGGTCATTGTCTTAATCTCCTTTCATTGAGGAATGTTTTTATTTATACCCGACATAATTTTACACGGTGTATAATAAAACCCATTGACTTTTACTTTTATTCAAATTAAATCTTTTTTCTTCAAATCATATTACTAAATTACCAAATGAATGTTTTCAACGTTTTCAGTGACAATGACATCTCTATCGGTGTAATCATTATTTGATATTTTGATTCCTCTATAAGCCTTCATGTTTTTAAAAAGAAATGAAGTAACTTATTCAATTTTTATATATTTTGTTATTCAAAAGTGTTTTTGAAATGGTTTTATTATTTTAATATCTTGAAATTATTTCTTGTGATTTCAAATGAAATGTTTTTAGTGAAATGTTGATGTTTGAAATATTTTTTATTCTATGATTATATAATGGTACTTGGAAATTTGACTGGTAGTTACATGATAAACTAATTATGAGTTATTACATGATAATCCAAATGAAGGGTCGTTCCATGATTAAAAAAGGATGAGTGGTTATGTTAACAACTCCAATGTTTTGGGTATAGAAGTCGGCTGTATGGATATTCCATCGGTAGGAATGAATTGTGGAAGTCGACCGTATGGTTATTACATTTATATATGATTACATCCCATATTTACCTTTTATATGCTATATATTTCTTTATATGGGTTTTATGGTTATATTTTCATTACAAATGAAGGGTAATCAAAGAGCATATATTTAGGGAAGTCATATTTGTTTCTTCTTTACGATGAAATGTATTACATTATGATAACATATTCATAGTTAACATGTTGTTTTGAGAAATAACAGTTTTCCTTCATTGTGTACAACTTACTGTGATTTTTATACTCATCCCATGTATTTAAGATGTTTTTTCCAGGACATAATGTAGAATATGGTCAAGGATGGGATCAAGGAAAATTCATACAATTTAAAACATTGAACATAAATGATTTTTTTCTTTTAAGATTTATATTTAATGAAAAGAATGGATACTGAGTAGAAATGTATACATTTAATATTCATTTGTTTTTGTATAAGTTATGACCTAATTATATAATTCTCTAAACCTAAATATATCCTCATTGTGAATTATTAACATAATTCAAGATTATGTAATGTTTATGGATGGGGCTATATACTACATGATTCAATCCACCTTCTAATCCTCTATTTTTATCCTCTCAAATAAGTGATGAAATATAAAAAGCAAGACTACCCAATTGTAGAAGAGTAGATCCAGTACACCATTACTAAGTATCCCATTCAACCAAAAAAACTTGGTAACACCCATAATCTTCAACAAAACACACAAAACGTCAATTAAATTCAAGTTACCCCAAGATGCGCACCATCAAATACATATCAAGGATTACATCCCAGATGTCTATTTAAAAAACCATAAATTCTCATTCGAAATAAACCCTGTCACGATGAGTGCACAATATATGAACTTGAAACACAACACTTTCATCTTACCAATACTCATCTCCAAAATTATCGCATATGGAATAAGAAAAGTTGTAAATTTCCATAAATCTACAAACAATAATAAATAAAGAAATAGGGGAACATATATTAAATTGACCAACAAAAATGGATGATGCTATAAAAATGTACCTTAAACCATTGAAGGTCCTATATCAGATTCCATTGGAGCCTGATACAGAGCATGAAGGTGGATAATCTCTTCCTGATTCTGAGATTGGCCACTGATCTATTGTTATACATTAAACTATCTCTGAAAATATGAATATCAAGCACTACTACCAAACTGAGAAACTAGTCTCCTAGATGGATTTAATTGAGGTGACATCCCCTTGCATACTGTAGAAGCTACACCACACTCATGTGGATGTGTAGCTCTACAAAAATTCTAAAGTTCCCTAGATTACCACACCAATGGAAAGTCCTGGGTGGAGGTGAAAGCATTGAGGAAACAAGAATCGACATCCCAAACTAATGGAAGACAATGGTTAAAACATCTTAATCCATAGTATAATGATTCTGGGAAGGATGTCCTTAGCTAAAACCTCTCCACAATTCATGATCACACCACCATATCTAATTTTTAGACGAACTACCACTACTCTGGCCCAATATTAATAACACTATAGAAAAATATCCACACTAGAGAATTTAATCTCCACCATGAAATAATAGTGAGACACCACATCATATGTCATCAATTTATAGAGAAGACATATGATCAGATATCTTGATACAATACCAATTCATACCACTAAGATTTTTGATATTCATTGGAAGCTACCTATGGTGCTATCCAAAGTAAATCAATAATGAAGTTGGAAGACTCCATCGTGCTCTGATCCCCCTGGTGGATATCTTGAAACTCATTGGTTTTAGTGATGGGAAATGTCTTGTGAAAATGATTCTTGTTGAAGAGGATGTCGAAATCCATCCTTCCCATTTGTTGGTTCTTCCTAGCCTGAACCGGTGACTCAAAAACCTTTGATTGAGACCTTCCAATAGAAGCTAAACCCATTTAACCATTTACTCCTCATGAGTATCAACAAACCCAAACATATTATCAAAAAATTATCATCTTCCTAGGGATACATGCTACCCCGAATGAAATTTTCTTGTTCTTTAATAACTCCTGAGCTGTATCCCTTACTCAGCCATGTTCGGCCACGTAGACCTGAGGAGGACCATGACCCACTCTATGACCCAAGACTAGGATATAAAAAACCACATATTCCACTAGTAAATTATCAACTAGTAAGGGATAAGACTCTCCAATATCATCCAATGGTTGAAAAGGATGTCACTGGGGATGCATCTTTCTATGTTGAGCAATAACAACAAGAAAAACATAAATTAAATGTTCTAAAATTTATGACCCAAAAAAAATTCAAATACTTCCGTAAAGTAAAAAAATTCTATATAAAACTCAATTATAATAAAAAAACTCACCACCGCCCTGTTTCCTCAAACAATCTACATCATGTACATATCACCCATAAGAGAAGCCAATCCAAATCTCAAACAATCCATGGAGAATAAAGGCTCATTTTGAGGTGATTTTTTCAGAAACCAAACTTGTAACTAGATCTTCAAGCCGTTATAGTCCTAATAATGTCTATCCATACTCTCCCAAATAGAATAACCTAGGGAAACAGATGAACCTTCTCTCAGACCATTTTTTCATGAACCTATATGGGATTCCATTCAACCCAATATCTAACTTAGACATTAACTTTACATGAACGTTTTTCCCAATTTCCTTGGGTTGGAAACTAGTTCTGAGGAATCAAATATAAAATATGAGAACTGATTCAGCCATGATAAAATACTATAAATTATTACAAATAATGAAGCATTATGTTATGAACCATAAGCACATCCAAATTTAAACTATCATGAGTTAAACATTTTAAAACATTCAACAAAACAAAAAACATCAAAACAATGAGCAGAAGAAACTATAGTAACAAAACCCTCCATGCAACAAGAGGTACGCCAAACTCATTCCACCTCCACCAACACCTACAATGGGGGGAATCACTACCAACCGGATCCACCATCCTCATAATAGATCATCTTGCCTTTACCTAAGTAAAACATAACAAGAAATATAGATACATGGGTGTGTATGTAGTTTATGATCTAATACCTAGTAGGATACCACCCACAAGATCCATTGCATTCCCAAAAAAATATAAGGAAAATAAAAATCCATGTTTGAAGAAAAATAACTCATACATTTTTAGTAAGACATTTTAGGAGAATGATTTTGAATAAAATCATGCATTGAAATTAAATTGAATTATAAAATCTATCATATGATATTGTTAAGAAGAATATCACATGAGTACCAAAAGTAATCCCTTAAGGCTCTAGCAATAGTACGTCCCTAGGAACATCATATATTTGTGATATGTTAAAAATACTTTGACCCAAAATGTCATCATGCATAAGCCACTAATAATTAATCCATGTAAATTTATAGTGGTATCCAAAAGACATCTTTGTAAACATAGTGTTGTAGCATCTATACTTATAGAGAAACAAGGCCAAATCCCCACCGATTTGAATAGTGTAATAGTCCATGTCCACCCATTTTGATAGAGAAAATTTCCTTTTTGATTAATTCTATTTCCCATGTATCATAGATAAAATATTTCAAATACACACACTAAATATTACGAATAAACATGAAAACCCACAATTCATTATAAGAATTACAAATTTCAAATCGTTACGCATACCAATTTCATTTTAGAACACGATTGAAAACACATATATTATTTATCAAACACATTTAAAAGGAATAACAAGAAGGCACACATGAAATCCAAAAATAGCATTTATAGAATCATCATTAAAAACATACACTCCGCATAATGGTTAGGAAAAATAACTAAAACCATTCCTGAGCTTCATAATTTTTTTTTGAAACAACATCAAGAATACCATCATCATCAAATTAGGCTAAAACATGAAATCACACAATTCAATCATAGAAACATTCAGAATCCAGTTAAAATCCACAACTACACCATAAAAACATTCTATAAAGTAATGATCTATCCAAAACCATCAATATTCATCTAAAAATAATATTGAACCCTTATTATATCATCCCATCCACATAAGAATGTAGATTAAAAAAATTAAGGTGCATGAGGTTATGATGATGGAAGAAATAAATAATGGGGAGACATACAAAATGATTATTAATGTTCAAACATCGAAACTAATAGGTTTTGAATATACGATTGAGCTAATTAAGGGAGTGGGAGGGGAACATAGGGATGGAAATACATAATGGGGAAGAAATGGGCAGGATCTGAAATTGTATTTTAATAATAAACATATGTTGTTTCCAGCATTTTTACTGATAAGGAAATGACACATGGCTTGGATGCATTGTTTTCCAAACCATAAGGCATTTTGGTACTCTCTTTGTATAAAGATGAATTAGGTAGAATGGAATATGTGGGATGTTAAATGCCTATACAGTAGACCATACACCTCATATATTACTACTGGTCAAGGTGAATGGTCAGTTACAAAGTCCCTCCTAGGCTGTCACATATTTTAGATTAACTTAGTTCCAACTGTGCACCACCTAATGTCAAGTACAAAAAATACCAATTAAACTAAGGAACCCATATAAGACAAAAATAAAAAATAAAATACCTCAAAAATAAACCATAGATGTGAATAAAATATTACAACTTACATTTCATACATTATCATATTCTTCGTATGAAATATCATTGGTATCCCACATATCGTATTTAGTAGCATATTAGGAAACTCTATTAAACATATCCAGAACTAATATGCAGATAATACTATTCGTAGACTATGTATTTAAATCATAATCAACTTAATTAATATCAATCCATGTAATGGTTTCACTGGTATGAATCTTATAGGGTTTAAACGTCTTCATATAAACATTCAAACCATGATTCAATATGTCGATAATCATTTTCAATTTAGAGTAACCATAATATTCACTATTAAAATAAGGAGCTCTATTCAATGAGATTCCTTTTATTGGATCACCCATTTATATTATTCTAGTTGAATCATTACCTCTATACCTTATTAATTTCAAAAATATAATCATGTTGTAATTTTTTTATAATATGTGTTAAAAATCTAGAGTGTAGCTTTGATAAAAAATGTTGGTTCCATAAAGAAGATAACTATATCAACATTCATAAATATCCCATTCAAATCCTCTAAGAGGAGAACTGTGATTCTAACTGTTTTCGTATACATGTAGTATAAAAAATCATATGGTGGGGGAGGGTAGGGTGTTTATTGGATCCTTTAAATAATTTCATCTTTTTAATGTTTAGTTTTATATTAAGATAATTTAACAATTTAATTTAATTAACTTATGTATTTAAAATCTCGTTAAGGTAAATATAATTGTAAAAAATATTTTTTATAGTGGTTCTGTTAAAAAATGAACATTTCTCAGTGCACTGCACCTTCACCCAATGTTGGCATGATGATTTAATTCAGATCATGTTTTACATCGATTTCAAAATTTAGTGCAAGATGTTGAATCGTAGTACAAATCTATTACTGAGAATCCGGATCCTTTTATTTTGGACCTCAAAACTGAATACATGTTGTTGAAATTCACTCCATATCTTATTAAAATCCTCTGAATCTGCACTAACATATGACTATTGTTGTCCTGGAGGGAAAAATGATGAATAGACAAGAGGGAGGTGAGGGTGGGGGCAAAAATAATGCACAAATATTTGATAGATTATATTGCATTATTAATGTTAAGGAAAAATAGATAAAACTATGTAGGTACTGGTTATTTTATATTAGTTTGAATCAAATGTATCATACACTACTATTCTCCCCTTTCAAACAGAGAGAGATATGACACCAATTTACAATACAATAATATTTTGACTTGTGCTCATTGGGTGTCACAACATGATTTAAAATCCCTTTTCCCCTTAAGGATTAAACCCATGATTGACTTTTATTTTTTGACATAGAGGAACAACCTGAAAAGAATTGTATTTCCCCACCAAGATGAACAACCAAGACATAATTTTATGTGGATTCATAAACCATGAACATGTTACTTTTAATGTGGTAGTATAACCCACACACAATTATGAATAAATGAATAAAAATAATAACAACACCATAAATACCAGTTGGTCAAATTAAGATTATTAATAACTACTTCATATCGATCAATCCATCAAATTAGTATAAAATGATTATGTCCTACAAAGTAACCCAATCCATATTGATTGCAAGAGGTTGAGAAAATTTTCATTGATTCACTGTTATTGTATCCCCCAAAATTCATTATCATTCACCAATTCAATAAATCATCTTAATATAGTCTCTTTATGAAAAAATTATTCATATTTTAAGATCATGGGAAATCATATTTACCATATAAATACATGTATATAACTTCAATGAAATAATTTTGAGTTTGTTGATGTCGGTTTCCTATTTAATACTTCACGTATATTTAATTTATAATTGAAAAATAATATTCATGTTATTCATCCTAGATATTTTATAAAATAAATATGAAATTTTTATGATCACATTGGGTTGTGAACACACTGAGAGGGTGGGTTGGATCAACATGGGAATATTTAATGCTAATTTAGTAATTTTGTCTCTTCTAATACCTCTATAAACTTTTCAATGAATGATTCTTATACCTTCCTCACATGTGGTTGTAATGAATGAACTAAAAACATTAATGAACAAATAAAATATGAATTTTAATGAAGTTCACCACTAATGTGTATAAACATGTTCAAGATTAATAGTGGTAATTATCTCACATGGTCACTATATCCTTTTTATTTTAAAATAAAGCATGATCAAAAGGTATTTACTTGGACCCATTTTCATAGAACCATCCATGTTAAAAGAAAGAATTAACATTGGATCACAGGTATGTGATGTCATCCAGCTCCCCCAATGTGATCTATAGTGTATCACAAATCTTTATTTGAATCCAATGAATCTGATAAACTTTATAAAAATGTATAAATCAATTGAGTTACCTTGAATACAATAATTTGAAAGATTTATTATATATATAGCAAACAATAAGGATGAATTTTCTATTCCTTTAGTTAAGATAATATGAATATATTACATACTGGATATCTCATAATTTATCCTTATCCCAAAATATAATCAACTAAATAAATATCAACCACTCGATTCACAATATTCATATTCATAAGTAAGTATGGTATCCTTATGATGATGAAATTACAAGCCTGTGTATAATGTTTTAAATTGATGCACCAAATTAATTCAATTTTATTTTATACAATAATAATCTTGTACAATCACAATTTATCTTTCTTATTGAATTATCAATTCATGTGTCTAAATTTTATTTCATAAATGTGTTTCATGGGCTTCCCAATTAGGTATACCATGGAACATATCAAATGTAATTGATATTATTTAATGGGATTAGTATCATTTATTTTTACTATTTTATTCAATCAGACTTATATTCTTAGTCCATGGTAGTTAATTGCCTCACACATGCATAATATTCTTCCTCCATGGAAAACCATCAACAAGTCAGTTCATGTACTCTTAAAGATTACTCAAATAATTTTATGGAATCACTCCTGGATATTAATCAAAAAAATATAGATGTATTTGAATGACCTCTAGAATGATTATAGTATTCAAATACACAATGAATATGTGATTTTTTTATCTCATACTTTGAATAAATATCTTATGTAAATCCTCAAACATCCACATTACCCAGGTTGTACGTGGGACCTCTTTCTTACTTTATCAAATCGAATTAATGATATTGGGATTATTCTTCTACATGTTATATAGAAACATGATATATTACTATTCTAATTTTAAAAACTAGAGAATTGTTGAGTATCTTTCGTCCTTCACATGAATAAATCACATAACATCTTCTTTTAGTTACTAGGGTAGCTCATGGATGCTTTTTTCCTTCAATGAAAATTTGAGCGCAAGGATATTCATATGATAAAACCTCCAAAAAATATCTCAACCTCAGTATATATAGGTGATGGTCCAATAACTCTCCTATAAATTTCAGTTCGCCTTTTGTATTTCTTAAATTCCAACTGATCTGGGCATATATCAATGATTTTAATTAATAAAACACATGGATTATTGAAAATAATGTTACATAGAGGGTATTATTTACATGATATTCTCACATATGTTGTTTTTATTATGATTTTTTGAATATGACTGATGGATTCATGTGACAAAGACTATTCATTTCAAAGATTCACCTTCTTACAGTCTAAACCCAAATTCATTCATGGAAACATATAATGCTTTGAAAGTATCATCTCCATCAAATTATCACATGTATACCGGATGAGGATTTTATGAATGGAATTAGAATGATCTATCATTCCTCATTTTATTAATGTGAACATTAGATATGACCTTACTGAAACATGTTGAAGACTAGAATAGTGAAATTAATTATCTTGACCTGAAACTCAAATCCTTTGAAGGTCAATAATTTAATATGATTGAAGTATTGATTAGATGACTACTCTTATATGAATATGTTTTTTCTATAAGAATAATATCACATGTAGCTGGTATATCACTCCAATATTCCATTCAATCTTATGATTCTTAATGAATCTAGGAATCTCATCAAACAATTATGATGACATTGGGGTCTGTACCTAAGCACACTACACCGATACCCAGCATAGTCCCCATGAAACAAGCCTTTCTAACCTATTCTCATGCTTTTCATGCACATTCACTCACTATGATAACCATGAATTTGATTATACTGACACCATCATCCGATAGTTCGATAGGTCATCCTCCTCCCCATGTGTTGACTTTGGCCCCATAAGTGGTCAAGGTGGTCCATGGTAAGCCAAGATATGACCTATATTTTTCAAAAGGCCACACAAATTCATAGTAATAAACATTATTAAAGAAACTAAAAGTAATTCATCCATGCATGGGATTTATTCATGAAAATAATTAATTATTTTTAAAGGACATCATATTCCATCAAAATTATTAGAATTATTATTATTTTAGGATTATGAAATAATTATTAATATATTCTCATGTAATTGAAGGGATATTTCATGGCATTATTCTTCAAATATTTCATGTGCACTAAAAAACAAAATATATTGTATAAAATAAATATTTTAATGGTATTTATAAAAATATTTCTTGAAAAAATCAGAATGAAAATATATAAATGTTTTTTTAGATAACCTTCATTAATTTCACTTCATCAACATGATTTATATAGTGTGACACTATAATAACAATTCATTAATGTTAAAAAATATCAAAAAAATAGTCCCATTTAAATCATGTTATCAAAAATAAAATATATTACCTTTGAACTTCCCATGGATGGAAAATATTAAAAACATTAACAACATCAAATATTTATTTTATAATTATAAATGAATCCCTAATAACCTTATATTTCATAATCATATAAATATCCATGATTTATTTATGAAGAATTTTCTATCAAAAAAATTCCAAATGAAATGAACTTAGTTGAATAGGAAGGTCAATATCTACAAATTACAAAATTTGGAACACCACAAACATACTATGAATCTATTTTATTATTTAATACATATCGAAATAAATTTCTTCATCACATACTAACTTATTAACGAAAACTACAATACAAAAACAATGTAGGGTCATTAAAACCATATATTAGTATGCACTCTAACATTTAATACCAATATATATTCATTCATAATAATCATTTTAATATTATTTAAAAAATACCTAAAAATTATGAGACTAACACTTAAAATTTTAACCACAATGAATATGAATATATCATATTCTAAAAATTCATTGTGAATATCTGTACTTGAAAAATGCAATGTAGATCTCATTTATTTAATTATAAAACAATCTATAAATTATTTTTATGTATTATTGATAATTAATTAGTAATTTTACAAAAAAATAAAATGCTATTTATGTTCACAATAAACGTGAATAAAATTGAAATATGAAATAATATGAGAAACAAGTAATACTACTATGTTTATGTAAATATATACCCCCAAGATACGTATAAGTTTTTACCACATAATAAAATGGATTTTTATCCAAAATCAGTTCATGAGACATATAAAAAAGATAAAAAAAACTCTACATCCTATGAAAACATTGATTAATATTGACTAAAATATAGTTTTGGGAGGTAATATATTTCATGTAACTGAATTATACCATTTACGTAATTTATCCACACAACATATTTTCATGTAGTTTAATTCATCCATCCATTATATTCAACATAAAAAATAACATATCCATAATTATAGATAGGATAATTAAAATGTAAATTATTTTATGTGTCATAATTCACATATCAGAACTATTCATGTTGTTGACTTCACATAATAAAAAAACCATATAACCATACCCACTTATCAAAAATTATGAAATCTATAAAAATATTTACCCATAAAAATTTATACTAAAATTATAACTTATAAAAAGTAGAAAATTATATTGTTCTACCTTAATAATAATTTTATATTTTTATTATCCTTCCAATTATTCAATACTATTATTAATTATTCATCTAAATATCATGTTATTATTTAAATATAGTTTCAAAACTTATCTTAATAAACTATAGAATTCGGACTGAAAATATATGATGTCTTTAAATATAATTTATGGAATTATAAATATAGATTTTTAAATTTATGAATTCTTGTAAAATATATATATATATTTTTCATACTTACAACTCAATAAGAGTCACTAAATCTGGATTTCATTATCCCAGGATATGATAAAATACATAAGGTAACCAAATATTTTCATTTGGAATCGCGGTGTATAATTTTAATATGTAGATTTCCATTTGGATAAAATTATTTTAAAATTTTCTACATGATAACAATACATTTTCTAAATTGGAATAGTGAAAATCATGTATAAATGTTATTTCAAGGTCCCAAATGACATATTAATCAATTGAACTCTTTATGAAACGTGTGTAACTTGTTATAAAGAATAAAAATATGAAATATTAAGATAAATTAAGGAAATAATTAACATATATAAATAAAATTATTCATTATTTTAATAATATACATGATAAAAATCTATGGAGAACTCTTCATACTGTAGTGAAAATTATCACCATGTTTGAAAATTTTCACCTACTACATTTCGGCATGCATGAAAAATGAATACACATATTATTTTATATGGTGATTTAAGGGAAAATGAAATAAAAATGCATATAAAATTTTTATGTAATTTTCCTAATCATTTTTATGTAAAAACATATGTCAATGATCCTCTGTAAATTATTATATTAATTTAATATTGAGTTATATACAATCATAAGAATTGATACTCTATTTTTTAAAACAAATTATCAAACCTTCAAAAGATATCCATTTATACAACATGAATGTTTAATAAATAATTAGACATCAAATAATATCTATGAGAATGTTTAAAATGATAAGAAAACAAGTATTGAATCTAAAAATACTAAACACCAAAATATTCTAGATTACTACATATATAATGTAAATATGATTTTTTTACATATAATAAAACTCAAATTCCCCCTTAATTGATGCTTTAAAAAAATGTTTCCCTTATTTTATGCTCAGACCTCATTTTCTCAGACATAGTAAAATACAGAGGCTTCAACAAATTTATTTTATATAGAAATGATTTCAAGATTTATATTTCCATTTTTAAGAGGATATATATGAAAATGAAATTTAACAGCAATGTTCTTATAACTAAAAAATTATAATTTAATCTTTGAAATGTAAATACCAGAATTAATAGCACATGGTATAGGAATCTTATCAAAATAAAAAACAAAATAATAAAGTGTTTTTTAATACATAATGATTTATCACAATAATATGCAAAAAATATCAATTTAAAATCCAATTAAACAAAATATTTTATATATAAATGATGCATACCTAAAGATCATTTTTCTATCTATCTTGTATCGACCAATATCAGAATCAGAATAAGTAATAATATAAAAATTAGATTTTGTATGGTAAAATAATCCAAGATTCAAATAACCTTCAGGATATTTAATAATCCTCTTATCATAAATAATGTGACATTCAATTGGGTAACTTTGGAATGTAGCACACATGAATGTATAAACTAGTAAATTAGTCATCAAGGTATATAACCATAAAAAACATCCAAACATGCCTCTATGAATTAACATCAATGTTTTCTCTAATTTTTTCTATATCCAAAAATCAGGTAGTACTCATGGGAGTATTTTCAATTTTGGAGGATTCTAAACAAAATCACTTTACAATCTAATTTGCATATTTTTATTGATTTAGAAAAATATTATCATTTCATTGAGATTTTTTATGGAAAATAAATAATATCAATTCTCCTATAATAGTCCTATCATATTTAGAAGTTATTATGTTTTATAATTAAATAAAATTATTTTCACATAATGATCTATTGAGTAATTCTGTCAACATAAATATGAACCAACAAAATATTGTTACAACTTTTATTAATAAATATTGACGGAAAAAAAATTTCACAACTATTATTAAATATACTAGAAAAAATTTATTTCTTATTTCTATAAACTTGTTTAAATCAATATAAATCCTTAGATAGTTTCAAAACATGATCCAGATGACTTTTATTTTAAAAAGTAGGGTGTTTTCTAATGTACACATCATAATAAATATGACCATTTAGAAAATAAATTTCCGAATCTATTTGAAATAATTGAAATCAATGAATGAGAATATAATATAATAATATTGGAATTGATTCTTAGATGAAAAAGTGAAAAAATGTTCTTTTATTGAAAATGGCTTCTTGATAATATTCTTTAGAAAATAATAATATTCTTTAGAAAATAATTAAGCATCATTTTTAACTATATTTCCAGCCACCTCATGTTTTTTTAATATCCATTCTGTTCGTGTAACATGGAAATAATTTAGAGGAATATCTAAATTCCATATATTATTTATATTAAACTGATTTAACTCATACTACATTGCCAAAATAATATTAAAATATTTTAAAAATTTATCAATATCCCTATGAATAAAATCAAAAATAAATGTTTTATAAGAACAAATATTCATAATAGACATTATAGATTAATCATTTGTCTCATGATTTATAATAAAATTATCTATAGGATGATATCTATGAGTCTTCAATGATATTTCATGAATAGGGTAATATAGTGATGATATATCCCCCGTAAATATGTGCATTTTTAAAATAATATTCTTTCACTTCAAAATTAGTAGCTCGAAATTATTCCTCATGTTTATCAATATCATCGTCACTTTTATTCAAAAAAACAACCAAATATAACATGAAATACTTCTTCATCAATTATATTTATTTTATTATAAAATAAATATTCTTTTATACTATTTCAATACCATTAAAATATTCCTTCATTATATTATTCGTCAAATTCATCTAAAACGTCCATAGTATTTTGAAGGAAAAATTTACACCCAAATACTCCAAAATATTCAAATTTATCATTTCTCCCCTTCAAAATATCATAATCTCTAATTTTCAACAATATTTTTAAGATAATTAGATTAGTAACATAGAAATAAATATTCAATCCTTTTGTATGAAAATATTTATTTAAATTAAAATCAAATAAAACGGTCTTTCCCATTTCTTGAAGTGTTTTTATTTTCCTTTGCAATGCACAATTTTTTTATAGTTTTTTAACAGTTGAAACGTTTTTAAAATAATATTTTTTTTTGAAAAAATTGGACCAATTATTGAGTTTATAATTCACTACCATGGTATTTTCTAATTTATTATATGATGTATTAATTTACATTTTGAAGCAATTTAATATTTTAATAAACCCAGAAAATGTTTCAAATTTATGTGTGGGAAAATAAACATTTATGTATCCCATAAATTAATAATAATAATGAAAAAACTATTTATTTTTCTAACCAAAAAAATATATTTGTTAGGTCTACATATATATATGTGAATGAGATCAAGAGGCCTTATAGTTTTCACATCTTTAATTTACTAGAAATGGTTTCTATGTTGTTTATATTTCATGTAATAATTATAAAAAAAGATATTATATGCTTTAATCCAATGTAACTATATGAATTTTTTGTTTTTTTAAAACAAGTTTATTGACTGGAAAATATAATGTCCCAAAATAAATTTCCATAGGATGTAATTGGATTTTATAACAATGAATCATTCAATATTTAGATCACTGAATTAAGAAAAATTAGCAAAATAAATGATCATTTTCTTTTTTCATAAAAATTGTATATTTATAATTAAATACAAGAATTTTTCATCTTTAAATATAATAAACATTACATAATCAAATAGTTATGATATTATTAATAAAGTTTTTATAAATATTTTATCATATAAAACATTATACATAAAGGTGACATTTGAAATTCCACCCTCATTGAAACACTTTACAATTCTTTTAGAATTATCACTAAAAAAATACGTTTATCACATTTATTTTATAATAATAAGTATTATATGACCCGAATGATATTCCCTATGAATCCACTATTTGTGTACCAAACATTCTTTTTTATTATTTATATACATAATTTCATCAAAAAAATAATTATTGATGATTTGGTATCCATGTAAATTTGGATTTTATGAGATTAATATTTGAATTCATGGGAACAAAATTTTATTTTAAACACAATATAATTTGTAATATAGATGGAAAATATTTATAAATAAATAGTATAACATTTACAAGAGATTATGTTAATATTATGGAGCACTCATTTTCATAATAATATTTTACTTCAAATTTTAAAAGTGTAGATGTAGATGTACATAGATTGGTTATATTAATAAATAAATAATTATCAATTTTGGGTAAATTATTCTCATTTCCAAGAATTTTTCTCTTTTTGTACATTATATTGGAACTCATCATTTATTCAATGTTCTCATTATCTTGACTCAATGTGAACATATCTGAATTCAAACATTCGATTTCATTTCAGATATTTTCATTCTCATCATGAATAATATAATGATTCAAAACATCATCTTCATGGAATTTTGATATTAAATTATTTTTTATATTTAAAAATGTTTTTAGAAAGTGAAGATTTAATATTTTCATTGGAATATATCAGTTCTGTATATGATGTTTTTAAGTGTTCCAAGACAATTTCCATCTATTATTCATTTCCTATAAGAACTCCCACATGTTTACTCTCAAGTTTAATATATAAACAAATTATATTTTAAAATTTAAGATAAATAATTTTAACCAATTTTAGAAATTCCACTAAATGGGGTTTTTAAATCAGATTTAGAAGAATAATAATAATTAGAGTCGCTTGCATGACCAGATGATGGAATTTAGAATAGGTATTCCACTTCATTTTCTTAAAATGTTTCCTCATCAAAACATGAATACACAGTACCACTCTAATCTGATGCCATATATTTATTCTTCTCCTTGTATTTTTTATTAATATATGTGTATTTTATTAATCATGGCTAACTAATCATGATATTGTACCCTTATATAAACTAGTAATATATAATATATAGAGCATCAATAAAAAATAAAACTAACTTCATTCTTATCCTTGAAATAATATTTGGGATCATCCTTTCGAAATATTATTTTATAAACATTCATTATTATATATCCTCCCTTTGTAACATGTTTAGTATCATTCATATCATTTATCTGTAGTATGGAACAAAAAATATGTATAAATATTTTATATAAAATAAATTATAACAAATTAATATTGATGTACATGCACATTACATTACTTTTTAGTAATACTTAATACATAACACTAAAAGACATCAAAAGATTGTATTATATTAGTTCCCTTGGAACCATGGAAAATGATCTTATAATTTTGATAATTTTCTTAAAAATCTTCCATACATATCTTACCCTTTTTTCTTCCTAACTAAATCAATTATATATTTCATTGAAAACTGAAATAATTAAGTGAGATAAAATGCACAGAAACGGTAAACATCAAAAATATAAAACAAAACCTGTACATTATAAAGTAAAAACCCGAGAAATTTTTCTGTTATATATTCATTGAATAACAAATAAAAAAGTAACGAGTCATGAAATAAATTATGGTATTTTATAAGGTATAAATCATAAATTAACACAACCCGTGAGAAAAGAACATCCGAATTAATCATGATATTCTGGGAAAGAATATAAGAATAGAAAATAATTCCAATATTATCCAAGGCCCATTTTAAAGAAAAACATGGTGGATAAATTTCTTTACTAAACTGTTTTCACTCTTCGTTCAAGCATAGTATTATTTAACCTAGTTTAACTACTGTTCCAGCCCTGTATTACTAAACTGAGATCATTTCCTGTTCTGGTCCTGTATTACTCAATGAAAATAATTTCTCATTCCATTTCAATATAACTAATGAGATATAAATTATTACCCAATGAAATGGAGGAAGATATAAGTACCACCTGTCTCTAAATAAAATGATTATTATTTGTACTACAAAAACATAAATCATTCATCATCACATAACCAAGTGAAAAAAATTGGTTTCTCTAAACAAAATTCCACCAAAACATAATCCATGTAAAACAAATCGATTCCATAAATATAAAAACCTCATAATAATAATAAAATAATAGGAACAATCAGTATATTATACTTTAAACGTAGCCATATCAAATAATTACATATTTGATAAAAATTGATTTTTGATAGAATATTAGAAATTAATGCTTGATGGAAATACCATTCCTTATTATAAAATGTTATCATTTCAAAAAATTAAATGCAATATTAAATGAAATAAGTTATTTTAATCTAAACATGGAATCTTTTTAAGAAAGATTCATGGGAATAAGGAGTTATGAAAACATAAAAAATTGTTCATGCCATATAATTTAAATGAAAAAATTATTATCGTACTTTTTCATAATGTCAAAATATACATCATATCGAAAATGAAAAAAATATTCATTCCATAAAATTTAGTAAAAATTCATCAATGGGTAAAATTGAATTTTTTTTATAAGGATAGAATGAATAATTTCAAATACATATTTTGGAAACAAAGACCTGGATGAAAAATATAATCTATTATATACTCATTTATAAACAATATCGAAAAATATTAAGATTTCAAAATTATCCCTTAACATAGATCTGATATCCTTATTATGTATCCAAACTTCCAATATATTGATTTAAATATTTTCACTGACTTCACCAAGAATCATATACTATTTTATGATATTATATATGATCATATTATCCTTCATTTGTTAATAAAAATTTATTATTACTTGTTATTCAATTATTAACTATATCATTTTCTTATGCATGGTTTTTTGAATATGTTCGAGTTCTCCTTATTAGTTCAGACTTATATCATTCTCTAAATGATATTAAAATAAAATATAACATATTTATTCATTCTATTCATTCTATTCATTTATATAATCATGATTTAATGAATATAATGTATAATGAATCACATCGCATCATGAGGATGGTAGGTTGTACGTACACACGAGCGACGATATCATTCCCATAATTGTGGAATGGTATTTATGTTAATGGTATGTATTTTCATAGAGAATAAATATAATTTTATAATAATAAAATATAGTTATTATTTTTATCATTATACCCATCCATATAAGGTGCTGGAGAAAAAATGATCACACTATGGTGTGGAGACAATAAGTCGTACGTTCGCTCACGTGGTGATTTCCTTTTTAGTAGGATAGATAAAAAGTGAAAGATAGTTCTTAAATAATCATAATAACATATAAGTATATAATTTATACTATATATGTTACTTTATAACTGAAATAACTCATTTATAGTAATTACAAGAAGATATAATTTTGAACGAATTGGTAGAAGAGATTACCTCTTCTTTGACAAGCTCCCTCTAGATCTCCTCTTAAAGGCACCACTCTTGGTCTTTTGAAAATACAAAATACTCTATAATGTGGCTATGGAATTTTAAATGGAAAATATATAGGGGATATCCAAGATTGATGAGTCAAAAAAAGTAATGTTGTGAGGGGGGATGTTCCCTTTAATAATTATGTAGAGGGACACATTTGGAATCACCCAAAATATTAATTTACAAAAAAAAATCAAAACACATTTAAAAACCTCATGAATGTAATATTTTATAATATTAGACGATATAAGGTTATTATATCAATATAAAATAAATTTTAGACAGGAATTTCGGTCAATATAAACATTATCCTTTTAATAAAAACTTAGTTACCCTGTTTAATGTTTAACTATGAAACCAATATTTTAATTTTAATATATTGTAATTTTTACTCATGTGATGTTAATTATACCATAAATGAATAATTAAGAACGTTTTATAGCATTTAAATTTTGTGTTAATTTTTTAAAATATGTTATGATTTTAAAATAATTTAATAAAAGAATATTTTGACAAAATATCAATAGTGTCAATTTTACACTATTTATTTATTGTATTTTTAAAAATATCAATATATGATGTTATAATATAAATAAATACATAATTTTATCCCTAATGCGTCAATTTAATATATTAAAATCCTTTTATATATTAATTATCCCAAATTATATATATTTTAATGTTTTTTGTAACACCAATTTGATATTTCCATTAATAAAATAATTAATATATCAGATTTCTGTAATTATTTACTATGATTTTATAATTAATAGAAACAATAAATAAATATCTTTGATGAAGATAAATCATTTATATTTAATAATAATGTATATAGTCTAATATTTATTCTGTAAATCCCTATATTGAAAATGTTTTATTTATTAAAACTATATTCTGAAAACTTTAGTATTACTTTAGTTAAAATATTATAAGTGTCATAATGTATTCCATATCTCTTCAAATGGTTAATAACTATACCCTAGGATAATAATGGTCTATATATACTCTAAAAATTAAAATCATTGAAGTGTATTTTTTATTATTATGTTTATAATCATTTTTATAAGAATTATTTTCTTAATCATTAATCAATTAAATATTTTCTCCATAATAAATTTATAAGACTTTAAGGTGATTATTTAATACCAAAATGTTACTAATAAATTACCATCATAATGAGAAAATCATATCTCCCAAATTATTATATATAGTCTAATTTATATTTTAAAAAACACTATATTAAAAATGTATTAATTTTTAAAATTTGAGTAATATATATATATATCTTATAATTGAAGAAAATATATGTATTGTTCTAATCTTATCCAATTGGATTTCAAAGGATACCCATTAGGCCCAAGGATGATTTAAGTCGAAGAAAAATTATCCAATGATATTAGTACATTTGTTTGGGTAATTTTATATGTTTACCCTTAATTTCTTGGTTTACCATTTCTCCATAATAATAAAAGTTACCGAATTTACTATTCATAATGAAAAAAATAAACAAAAATATTTTTACATATTTTGGGAATAATGATTCCGAATATGGTATCCACATTTTAATATTCAAATAAAAAATATGTTTGAATAAATAATTCAAAATGAATCTCACGTTCAAAATGTGAAATGAATATTAAAAGATAAAACATTGCAAAAGATTAAAATGTTTTTACATCTGAATACAATGTGATTTTAATGAAAATGACCTAAATGACCTCAATGATATTCAATGATAAAAATATAATCTATTTATACTTCAAAACCATTCCATAATATAACTTAACCATATAAATTATTTTGATGAAACATGTTTTTTTAATTAAAAAATAATTTTACAATTTATCAACACATGAATCGTATCATAAAAATATAAAAAATTCATCCAATGTAATTTTTATAACATATTTTAAAATAAAAATTTTATTTTTTCAAATAAAATATAATTATGAGTTAAAAAGAATATTTAAAATTGGTTCTCCATCTATAGAAAGAAAATGTATTTTTTTAAAATTACATCATTTATCTTAAAAATTGATTTTATTCTTATATCATGTATAGAAAATATATAAGATGAATTTAAAAAATATATTAAATATTTATTAATATATATATTTTATTTATGAAATCCCTAAAAAGTGAATTTATTATTTTATAAACTCAGAAATTTTAATCTATATAGCCTTTCATAAAAACATTTACATTTTTATAAAAAGAGTTTTATTTCCAATAATTTCTCACCAGATAATTAATTATATAATTATATTTGAAGTATACATTAATAATTCATTTAATATTGTAAATACATGTCATTAAAATTTCTAGGTTATTAGGTAACATAATAATATCTAATTGTTCACATAGGCACGGTCTTGTATGAATGGAACTCTATCAACTGAACTTGAAATTGTGTGTAACATAGGCCAAGCATAGTGTTACTTATATAATAATCAAATCTGGTGTAGCATGTTGCACAAGGTAATCTTGGGGTATCATACAATAGAACACATCAAATAATTTTATTATACAAAACATAAATAATATATATATATATATATATATCATAAAAATCGTGGGTTGTTACATTATACCCCCTTAAAATGCATTTATCCCTAGAAATTCATTTGTGTTATAAAATGATTAATACTTGAAAGGTTCATTCATAAATACACACATCGAAAAATAAATAATAAAACAAAATATAAAAATTGAATGTGAGAAACATAATGATTATCCATTATCATTAATAAATGGGTTTCCATAGAGGATATAATAGGTGGAATGTGAAAAAATGGATATAGAATAGAAATTGAATTATCAAGTTATGATGAATATTGAGAGAGAACTAGGATAGAATAAAGAAAAAAAATTCAAAAAGAGATATATTTATAGTGATTAAAGGGGCCATTTTATTCAATAAAAATGATGGTAATAAAATAAAATTTTGTGTTTATGATCCATTCCATATAGATTATGAATTGTTCATGGGAATAAATACATACTTGATTAACTAAAATCTCTTCAATTTCCACTTCATCTAGTATTTTATGAAATCAATTGGAAGAATTTTGTGTTTTCGATCTATTCTATGTATTTAAAACTAATTTATAATGATTTAAATAATGTCAATGACGTATAATAGAATGATAATAATTTTATGATATCATATATATTTTCATATTATCATATGTTTGTTAATAACATTTGATTATTACTCATTAATCATGTATTTACAGATTCATTTTCTAATGCATATTTTTTCAAACAAGTTCCAGTTATCCTTTTTAAGACCTATTTACATCATTAAAAATTATATTAACACAATATATATCATATTTATTCATTATATTCATTGATATAATAATGATTTAATGAATATCATGTAGAATGAATCACATCACATTATGGAGGTAACCCCTTATAAATTTCATCTATGAACAATCATATAAACTATTGATTATTTATATTTGATATCCATCATTATTTCTTTAAAGGATTCAAATATCTAAGAATTTATTTTTGGGATTCAATATATGTATCAACAACTTTACTGTTATGTAAAATGTAAAGGTTCTCATTATCCCGCTCTGTATAGGTAATTGTATCAAAATATCATATAGAAATCCATTCTCCAAAAATTATTTCTTTGTGATGAGACTTTTAGAGACTAATGAATTCAATATTTTATATGTAATCAATACATAATTCAATAACATCTTCAACAATATTCCATTTTTAAATACAACTTTCTAGCTGAATTGCAATCTTGACATACCCTTTCAAAATCATCATATACAATTTAATGGGGTACATCAATCTATAATGAATAGGACCACATAGGTGCACCTATCTATCCATGTGAACCATTCGATGGACCATTATATCAATGAATGATGGGGGGAGAAAAATATCTAATTCACATTATATGACTGAAATCTCTTTATTGATGATGTGAATCATCAGTGGGTCTAGAACTTTTTGGTATATGGATTTGAAAAAAATGAATGTCTTGTTAATGTATGTCATACTTTTTGAGGAATAATGCATTTAAAAAAATGCCTTAAATATTTCATTTAAACATTATAACCATTGTATTTTAGTCCTTATAAATATAAATTATTCATTAACATTAAATTAGTAATATTTGATGAATTACCCTTTTTATCTTTTACAATAGTAATGATTATTTTTTTTTGCAATTATTCTTATCTAGATTGATTTTATATTGTTGGAGGATGAAATATATTCCTTTTACCCTTCACCAGTTCCATCTCTTCCCTTATCCCAATTTCAATCTAGTCCAACCCAACCATGATTCCATCTATATTTTTACGAAGTCCAATTTCTAATGTTCCAATAACACTATGAAATTAATTTTTATACAACAATGAATTCAGGAAATTGTTTTAAATTAAAATAATTACAAAAATGTAATTCAATGAAAATTGATATCTTTTTCTTTCATAATTATGCATGGGTTTCTGAAAATGGTGTAGAGAAAATAGTGTTGATATTTTTTACTATATTGTATAGTCTATCACCCATTATTGGAGATTGAGTTGTACCTTTTTCAATATTTACATTGATTGATGTCATACATGATTGGTATTTTTTCATCAAGGTAAAAATTTATGATTGCCTAAAAAAAACTCTTTAATGAATGTTTCAACAAAACGGAATATGTTAGTTTTTCACAAATCAGGCATGTAATATTTATATAATGTTATATCATCATAAATTTCCATAAAAAGGGAAGTCATTTATCATTTTGTAAACCATGGCCCTCTATAAGAATTCATTACTTCTGTCACCATGATACACTATAACACATGTATCCCACATCAAGTACAGATAATATATTAATAGATCCAAATAGACATAATTATCATTACTGGGTTACTTTTGTCCAGATATATGAGGAGACAATATAATTTATTTGCGCTTGAAGCATAATCATGGAAGAATGTTTTAATTTACCAATATAACATTCCATGTACTATGAGTAATACTCTATACAAAAAATGTATTTATTCCATCAACTTTTAACTAAATTCGCATGTTTCTAGACTCACTTCCAAATTTAGGAAACTCGTAATCAAATTTCCTCAACAAATGAGAATATTATGGATGTCTTGTGTTCCCATGTTTAATAATTGTATCAAAATTACATGTTAAATTTATCACAGATTCCTCACATCATTATAGTCTTCTAAACCATGGATTTTATGGAAAGTACCATAATTATGTCAAAGGAAATGATACATTTTTCTTGTATCAATACATGCCAAAATTTTGGAATTTTAAGAGTGATTTTTGTCCTTGAGAAACAATATTCAATCATTTAGAAAAACATGCATTTTTTGAGATCATTTCCATTGAATGTGACATTATTTTATCATTATATGACCAGTATAGTATTTCATTTTATTATGGAAACATATCATTCCAGAGACAAAGTATTTTTTTAAAGCGTGTGACACTCCATCAGCTACAATATTTCTAATGAGATAAAATTAATATAGATGAAAATTTATGGTATTTAGTACAGGCTTTACACAATGGATTCTTTGAATAACTATTTAACTCCTCAAACAAATTTGAATATCACAAAGTTCATATTCGATTCCAATTGACATTTATTCCATGAAATTTCCATAATCACATAAATACGTATTCATATCAAATATTTCATAAACCAAAGTATCATCTAAATAAGTGTCAAAATTTATTTATTCCCATTGATTGGTCCAAAATTTATAACTTTTATCTATTACTTGACAAAAAAAATTTTATTCCTACTGTTACAGATAGTTTTTCTTGAATAACAAAAATATAACCATAGACATAAGATTTTAGAAGCGTTAAATACATGATCTCCTACAAACCTTATAAAATCATTAACTCTATCTTCAAACTTGTATGTCAATAGTTAACATGCATCTATTTTTTATTTATATACATCCAATTGGGATCATAAAAAAAAATTTTATAATAAATAAATAAATACACAAAACATATTCCTTATCAAAAGTGAATATAATAGACAATTATAATAAAATACCTCTACATTTATTGTTTTTCAATTATTTCAATATGTTGACGAAAATGGGAAATTGGATTTAGGATATGATTTAAGTCATTGTGGAATATGTTATCCAATGAATTCATTCAACGGTGAATGTTTCAGACAACTCGTCCTCATTTCATTTTCTATGATGCATACCCACCCTTAATATTTATACACAATTCACAAAAAATATCAATTATTTCTTCACATTGGATCCACATGAGATGCATATTTTTTATTAGTCCATATTAAAGAAGGTATATTTTTGAAAGTGAGACTCATTATTAATTATATAGGAATACATCCACCACCCATTCCGAACAACAAACTAAAATTATGATCTCTCTATATAAGGTACACACAATCATTATAATTTTCATCCATTACAATTCATAGAGGTCATAGTCTCAATAAGATGTCCTAAATTATTCTATACGAAGAAATATATCCACTGAATATAGGATTTCATTTATGTAATTATCAATTTCATATATTCAATTTCCATATATCTTCTTCAGTTACCTATTCTTAGTATAAATTTTTCAATTTAATAAAATAAAAATAAAATAATTATACTTTTTAAATATATATATTTCAATATAATTAAAATCATTTTATTTCTCATCCATTGATTATTAAATGTTAATTTTTAGGTCAATTTTACAACCAATGTGAATGATTATATAAAATGATATCCTAGTTTGTAATGAAAAAATAATTACTGTTTTAGTTGATATTTATAATGAAATAATTTATGTTTATGGTTCATAATGGTAATGTGAAAATTTAACCCATTCTTAATAATCCAACTTATTTTTCACAAAAATACTAAAATAAGAATGTGATAGAGTTGATGATGCAGAATCAGACAAAAAACATCCATGGAATGAGTATGAAATATACTAACACATAGTGGAACTATAATTATAATAGCCTTTTTATTAAGATGAAAAAAATATTGAATATGGTTTAATGATTGTGATCACTATATATATATAGATAAGGAATAATTGGATCTAAGATCAACCAATTATGAATATAAAATAAAAATTATCAATTTATCTTTAGTAACATGTTGGTTTATATATATAGAGAATGACAAAATTTGATTCAAAATAAAAAGTTAAAAAACAAAAACATGATATCAAAATCGGCATTCAATCAATCAATGGATCATAAATAAATAATTATATTTATAATATCAAATAAAAATGTTATACAAGGACAAACCCAAAAATAACTCTTGACAATGTTGAACAAGAAGTCTAATATAAAATGAAAAAAATCCTAAATTAAATTTAAAGGGATACCTCGCTTGGTTGATGAACATCCACTTCGGAAACCATAACTGAAACTGAACACCAGATGTTCAAAGATGTTTGAGGAACTAGAGGTAGTCATGTGATGTGAATTTAGCATTGATTAAGCAAGGAGGAGAACTAGTAGTGGATGAAATCTTAAAAATACTTCTGATAACGCAACGGGTTCACAAATTTTTAGTTTTTTTATATATACAAGGACACTTTTTTCAGTGCAAACAAATAAGCACTAATAATGTGTCCATTAATCTATGATTAAGTAATAAGCACTGAAAATGGTACGCCCTTATCAGAGCTTATGTTTTAGCACGGATAAATCCTAATAATTACCATCATGTAAGTCATAGAAAATACATACCATTATCAACACGTATTACTTAATCACTAATAATGAATTTATATATATAATTATAAATAAAAAATGGTAATATATATATATATAGTAAATATATATAATATATTACTTTTTGAATATATTTATTATAATTATATAATTATTTATTTATATTTTTAGAAATTGTTTTTTGGAAAATATTATATTTATCTAATTTTAAATACATGCATATACAAATATGTGAAAAATGAGGGAAATTGAATAAATTAAAAACAATTACACATTAAAATATTAAAAATATTGAAAAGTTTTGTGTGTATGCATTGTATATAAAAATGTGATAATTTAATATCTGGGAAATAAATATAACACACATTTGATATGCAGTAAATTTAAATATCAGATGAAACGTTCTATTATATGTCAATTGTACTATGAAAATAGTTGATATTTATAGGTCATATTAATTTCTAATTATAAATTATTATTCTCTAAATATATGACTATTTACATAAAGAGAAAAAATATATTTAAATATATAAATCATATTTTTGAACATTAATATATATATCTATATATTTAATATATTCAATTCATTAACATTAAGTATCAAAATTATCTAATTACTAAAATGTTAAATAATTATTAATGTATAATCAATTTATTCATATTTATCATTATTTATTAAATTAATGAAGTTTTTTATAATATTTGAAATAATCTCATTTTTTTTAAATTATATTATAATTTCATTGTATTTATTCAGATCATTATTGTTCATAAAAAATCATTGATAAAATCTCTCTTTTTTAGTGAAAAAAATAAAGCGCTGATAAAGGTTAAATTTATCAGCACTAAAAATTCACTTATAAAAGGTGAAATTTTTCATTGGATTCTTTAGTGTAGAAAATTATTCCATTTATCAGGGATTTTTCATATCACTAATAAATAGCATTGCAGTTAAGCATTGGTTTTTTAGTAGTGACTCCCTTTTATTGTCATCTTCTAAAAAATTTGGTGATGTAGTCAATTTAAATACATTCTGGTATCTTCTCAATTTAAGGTCATGAAAGTCCTGAAATGAATGTACTTTGAAATCTTCACCACATTTTTCAATTCTTAATGCTTAAATATATTAAAATGATTTCCCTCTATCACTCTTGCAGATGTCAATAAATATTATAATGATAGATGATTTGTCGAACATAAATATGATTTTACATATTACAAATAATTCAAATAGAATAGTTCTAATAATGAAATTATCATTCCACTAATATTGTATTATTATCACACCCTCTACTTAAACATTATCAATCTTAGACTTAAATAATATGCACATCTATATCAAAATCCGATCTTTCTCGATAAGCACATAACACTGATCATAATATTCATCAATCCAAATATTAAATGTAATAACAACTAATCAAATCACTGATATGTTCTATTATAGATCATCAATGAAAACCATGATACTTTTTCTTCTTGTTAGAACACACATTTCCAATATATCCCTTGGAACATATAGTACATCTTCATACCAGAATAATTTCTTTGTTTAGTGTTTATTTTTATTAATGTAATTTCAAAGAGATTTTGATAAATCAATATAAGTGATTAAATTTGAAATAAAAAATTCACACATCATCTAACTTATATAACATTAATATCATTATTTTTATCATACACCATTCAATTTAACCCATTTAAATTTGAAATGTTATATTTTATAAGTGAGAATAACTACCAAACACACAATAAAATGACATACATGAATTGTTATTCTAATAACCCTATATTAAATTTTTTTGGAATGGATCCATGTATTAAAACATAAACGTTTATTTTCCATTAGTCATTCATAGAATAATTTAGTCATTATGGAATTAATCATGTACTATGTAATGGAACTCCAGGATTTTACAATACAATCTATTATTTTTTGTTATAATAATTTAGTGAAATGTATTACATTGTGCTACAGAACTCCTAAAATTTTAATACCACGACTTATTTTATAAAAACAATATCCTCTACAATTCAAACACCTATTTCCAAACAAAAAAATCTACAAGGTTCATTAAATTCATAACGACCATAGTGTAAGACATTTCTATGGTGTATAAATATTCTTCATCCAAACTATGACATAACAATTAACTCTGGGGGGTGAAATATCTAAATCCATAGGGTTACTAAAAAAATGTTATATATCCTACCATATATTAAATATATACCTTAATCTATGTATCCTAATTCTAAAGTATAGAAAAATGTTCAATGTTAAAGCTATGGCGCAAACGTAGTCTCTGGAAAGGACATCACCAAATTTCCAAGGAAAATATAATTATCACTGGTTGAATTTCTGTAACATCATGCCCCTCCTGAATTTCATGAGATGGGATGGTGTTGTTATGGGACTTAAGTGAAATAAATAATTAACAAAAGTATTTTCTTATATTATAATGGATTCAAGGAACATTGGGGACTGATTTTTTGTTTTAGAAGATAAACAATATATAACATAAAAAATATATAACCAATTATCTATATAATTCATGAATAAACCTAACAAAAAAGCATATCAAATAAAAAACTACATTATTAGAGTACCAATGGAAACAAAAGTTATAACTACGTGGAACGAACAGAAAACATGACCCAATAACACTAATGTGGATCACCCTAAATAACTATTGAATAATCTTCAAGATCCAACTCCTCATGCCACATCACGATATTAAGACGCTTCAATAAAAAATATGACACCTTTCCATTTCATATATCCTTTTATATGATATCATCAGAAAACCCATGGTTCCAATGAATTGGATAGTACAAAAAATATCATATTTCCTCAACAACATCCGAAATCAGACCACAAGGCCATGCCATGTTAGCACACTTTATTTAAAAATTTTTAGAGAACATTAAACACTATATTTATAAACAATAAGAAACATCCATATAAAAAAATAAGAAACTTATTTTTAAATATTCCTCATCATTTGTAATAACCAATCTTGCATCACCTCCCCCCCCCACACACACACAAGAAGATACAAAGAGACATTTCTATAAAAAAGAGCATTCACTCATCAATCCACCGTGTCAACAGAAGGTGGTAAATCTATTGGTTCTATAGTGGAACATGCTTCATGTTATGGGTCATGACCTTGAACCCAAATGGAACATTACCCCAATTTATGGTCACATAAAAAGAAATGAACACAAGCCAGCCATGTATGAAAAACACATTCCAAACCATTTCACATAAAACCAATCATTCCTTGAAAAAATACCATCAAACAACATTTGTGTGTCAAATAAAATATCATAATTTTGAAACTCTCATTTTAAATTTATAAACCAATGGTTTTTAAAAATGCATAATATTTCTCAAATAATCCCAACCACTTAATAATTGGTAGTTTATATAACAATCATAGAATATTTTAACAACAATTTCATGAAGATCCTTTAATAAAAACTGAGCATTAATGTTTTAGAATAAATCGTGATGTGATAGAATCAACTTATATGTCAACGGAAGGTGAAAAAAATGAATGGCACTACAGAATTATATATCCAACCATAGATGTTATTTCCTTTAATATATTATATTATATCTCAGAAATATTCTAATCATATAACATATATCTATCTATAATGGACTTGATCTATCATTTTGAGAGAGTGGATAAGTGTAGATATTATATGAATGATGGATAATGATGACTTACTGATTAATCTATATGTATAGAATTATTTTATTCGACAATGGTTTTATTAGGATCGAAAGGACACTCCAAAGGAAATTTTAGTGGAATGGGAATTCAAGATCCTAGGATAATATGTGACTAATTATGGATTTCAGTATTTATCATGATTGAAAACACAATTTTCATGGAATTTATATAAAAAACAAGGTTACCTCACATTATTTTTACAAGACATGTTCCCAATGTGTGGTTCTATTGTATCAAGACAATGCCACACTCTGTTGGATCACATCATTAGACAATCAAAGTTCGAATCCAAAATATACCACTATTTCACTTTGCATTGATTCTCTGGGGCACTATAAAGGTTTTTAAAAATTGTGTTCCAATCATTCACATTCATAGTTACTCTGAAAACATATTACATAGTTTTTTAGATGTGGGTTATAATTTCAAAAATCCATGAACAAGTCATTAACCTCAAGAAACACCAACATAACATGTCAAAATCTTCATAAACATTCAAATACATTACACATGCATTATATAGGCTCAAAAACCAAAAAACAAAGAGAATGAACATGAAACCAGGGGTGATAAATTCTATCCACCATTTTTATATAATTTATTGGAAAGTTGAAAACTAGTGTTATCCTATAAATATTTTTCCTATGATATAACATTTCAATCAAAGCTCTCATGTTTCATACAAAATCTGATTATACTACTATAAAACACACAAAAAACTGATGAATTCCAATACAAGATATTATAATACTTATCTAAAATCCATACCTACAAATGAGTTAATGTAGACACCTATTCAATATCAATATTGTCCCATATAATTAAATTGTCTAGATGAGTTTGGTACATCATCATTTGAGAAATAAGAAACATGTTGTACACAAAACTAAATCCTAGAGGTAAAGACAACATATTTTCCATAAAACCCACTAATTTAATTATCAAAAATGTAAAATTGTAACTTGGGTATATTTTCCCTTGTTTACAAAATTGTAGATTCCAAAAACATGGATATATTCTCAAGATAACATGATCAAAAACCATAAATGATAAATGTCTCTTACGATAGTCTGTATATGATTTCAGAAGACTCTAATCCATATATATTTTCATTTTGATCATATGAAACATAATAAATTATCATTAACTCAAATATATATGATAATATATGTATCAAAAGTTTTCACCCAACTAAGTAGAGAATAATAAGGATGACATTACAATTCTTCCAAAGTATCCATTTGTATCAAGTAAAAATAAATTTCTATATTACCAGAACTCCAATAATTGTATATAACCTTCCCATGGGCCTCCAAAATCCATTAATAATAACAAAGAATATAATTAAAAATTAGGAATTTTCTAATGATGACCCAATCCTTTTATAAATATTATTACTTGACTTTTAGCTTAATAAACTATTATTTAATATCCAATTATTGTGATTCTAATTGGTTTTGAATGACTAGGTTTATGATACATCGATGTGAGACAAAAAAAATAATTTTCACATATTGTGCTCCTAATACCATTAAATCACTAAAAATGAATTTGATTACTTGGGTATGACATAAATATAGTGGGGAGATAAAAATAACAGTATGGGAATAAACACGATAATGGAATATTACATGTGATTCAAATGTATAACATGATATAATAAATGAGATGGCTCATGAGTAATCAAATTGAATCAGAAAATAATGAACATGGTATTGTATCTTCAAGAAATCCTAAGCAATATTGTATTAATGTAAATTATGAAATCAAAAAAATTCAAGGCTAACTACCTAGAAAACATCACATTGTAAGAGAAGTCCAATAATGGATTCTATGCACTCCAAAATTCCAGATATGAAATTTCATGATACTAAAACATTATCCAATTAATCAATGGTATATATAATTATTTTCCCACATATAACTTTCCTTTCAAGTATATGAACATGTGTTCCACAAAAGGAATAAATCTGGAGGCATACACTAAAGAATTTCTGTAACAACCGAGACTTTTATGTTATATAAATCATCAAAGAAATCTTTTTCTACACACAACACTTTCTTGTCTTGCTTTACACGAAATCGCGAGCTTCCTCGATAGCTTGCGTCGTACGCAATACCGAGTTTCCCTAAACAACGATATACTATTAAAACATTATTAAAACTAGCTGTTATGAATAGTAATAACCACTTTTTGAAATTTTATAAATTTTATTTTTCAAAATGGACTTCATTTTTGGATTCGTAATATCAAAATTAGCATAGGGAGAAATTTTGGTATTTTTCTGAAAACATTCAATTTTTGATGAATAGTGAAACCACTAAGTGGTAGTTAAAAAAAACTGAATTTTTCATAAAACTTAATTTTACCGCTTCTGTGAGTGGAATTTCGAAAATCCGAGAGACACGGTTGATGTCAGTAAGTAAAATGTGGTTCAATGAGATGAAAATAATTTTTTTGTGAATAGTAACTTTTTACTGTTTTTTCACAGTTAAAAGTAAATAGGGTAATTAAGGGTAAAAATGATATCATTATTACGCTAACACATGTCCTAATTCTATTGGATAAGTGTAATTCGACCAAAAACAACCTTAGGAATAAAATATGACCATTTAGGCCCACATGGATTAGATTATGACATTTATTATTAAAGAAGGGTTAAAATAGTTAAAATCAAAGTTTAATAAGTAAATAATTTTTAATATGGGGTTATACATAAGATAAATTCGACTATAAATATTCATGAGAAATATAAAAAGCTTTCCTACATAATGGTATTTTATTTGTAATTTTTAGAAATTAAATAATTTAATTTATTTATGACACAAAGATGATGGAGTAATTATCTTATTAATGAAATATTGACATAATTGATGTTATAAACAACAAAATAAATGTAATTTGAGACTTTTTATGAATTACACTACTTTTATAGGTTAATATTACATGTTATTATTGATTAAATTAACTTTTTTAGAACTTATCATTCTGCTATGATTTTCACAAAAATCAATTACTAAATAGTTTCAAAATTGACATAAAATAGTTTTTAAAACAAATATTATATTATTAATTGTTATTTTATTCCAAAAAATCTATGGTTCGGCCAAATTACTTATATAAGGTTATATATATTAATAATAAAAAACTTGGGGTTCGTTTGGCTTGATATAGTATGTTTATTAACCTTATAGTATAAGAACACAAGAAGACACGGTAAAAGTAAAATTATTTAACTTAATGTTAAATCTACATGATAAGGTTAAAATAGGAACCTAAACTTGTCTAAATTCTATTGGATTAGAGGATTCCGACTCATCCCTAACTTAGCCTCGAAATAAATTAATTTGGACCTATTTAAAACCGAACTTGACTTTATAATAAAATAATATTTTTTGTTATTCCAAAGGTTCCCCTCTCCTCCCTTATAAAAGGGCACCTCCTCCCTCTCTTCCTCACACCACCTTGAGCCTTAAAGCTCGTCCAAACCCTGAAATTTTCTCCTCTCCACTTCCCTAGAGACATCCTAGAGGTCCTGGTATTCTTCAAAGTCCAATTTTAGTGCCCTAAAAGGAGGTCTCAAAGAAGCACTTCAAAGAAGAGGTAATATCCATTACCGATCCTTTCCAATTTCTTTCTTCTTCAACTTCTTCTTCTTTAGTTGTTTCATTATTAAGTAATAAAATCAGTATCACTCATATACTGATATGTGATTATAAGTTTGAAACAACCATATTTAACCATTCATCCATCCTACGGAAAATGAAATCACCGCGCGTGCATACGTACGGAATACCGTCTCCACGCCGTGGTGTAATCTATTTTCCACCACCACCTTACATGGATGGGTATAATGGTGTAAATAATGACTATATATGACTATTATAAAGTGATACTAATTATGAAATAGTATAAATACACTCCAATACAATTCCACGGTCATAGGAATGATATCATCACTCGTGCGTACGTACGGAATACCGTCTCCACGATGTGATGTGACTCGTTCTACATGATCTTCATTTCATAATGATTATATAAATGAATTGAATGAATTAATATGATATATATTACACTAATACCATTCTGGAAATTAGGTATGTATAACCTAAATAGAAGAATAAGAATTTATTCGACAAAACACGCATAAGAAAAAAAAGTTAAAAACACCCGAATAACAAGTAGCAATGAAATATTACTTCTAAGAAGATAAGAATATGAAAAAATATGATATCATAAAAATAAGTATGATTCTGGAATAAGTCAATAACATTATTTAAATCATTATCCTGGAGGTTCGGACACTTACAAAGTAAGTTGGTCCTATGGTAATGGAAATATCACAATCTCATTTTTATACGAGATTGTTTATACTTTATTATTTACTGGGGTGTATTTTATCATCCACATCCATGTTTCCTGAATATGTAATATTATTTCCATTCACCTAAAATTGTTTAAATCCTATTTTACACTTTGGTGAGTTTTTAGTAAAAGATATGAAAGGAATATTTTGTCGTTTTTCGTACGAGGTACTTTTTTGACTTTTCTGACAAAAGTACGAGAAGAATGTTTTTTTAACTTATACGGCATGAATGGATTTCTAAAAAAAATTAATTCCAAGAATCTTACTTTACAAGTTTTCAAGTTTATTTTTAATCCACTTCTTTTAGTTTAAAATTTTATGACATTTTAAGAAAGGATAATGTTTTTGAAGTAGAAAGGATATTTTCCTCAAGAATGGAGTTCAAGTGTTTTATCAAAATTATTTTCCATCTAAGATAATATAGGGTTCTATTTATATCCCTATTATTACATTTATTTGATTATGTTGTGATTGAATTATTTTTATGAATTACTTTATCTTATATGAATTATTTGATGATGTCACGATGTTTAAGATTCCCATTTTTATTACATGTGTTACGCAATGATGTATGATTTATGATTTTGTGGCACACATAATAATGGTATCATTATGAGATGGGTGGGACCTATATCTCCCTCCAATGCATTGGGTAAAGTTTTTATATCACATGAGATAGACATGGCTAGAACGGTAGGTTATACCGGTTCAGTGAAAAAGGACTGAAACGAGGGTAACTCGGTTTAGAAATGGACTTTGTCCACTAAGATAGTCTTGGAAATGAGTCTTTAATAATAAGAAATTATTCTCTATGATTATGTGTGTATGCCACAAAGTTTCAGGTTTTAAGTTATGACTATTGGGATTACATTTTACTTCTATGATTTATCCCATGTTATGATAATATGATCTGTTTTGCAGGATAAGATTTCCAAAAGTTATGTTCTTATATATATGATGTGATTGATATTTCTTTTGTTTACCCTTACTGAGTATTTGAGCTCACCCTTTTGTATGTTTTATTTCCCAAGGCCAGGAAGAAGTTTATTAAATAGAATATGCAAAAAGGGACTCTAGATATGATGAAATAAATGGAGGAAAAGTAGATGCTTTATGAACCAGTTGTTTATGATTCCCAGTTTCTAAAGACATTATACCTATACGGTCCTTTCTTGGTTTTGTTATATGTTGTAATAAGTGTGCTTCAATTCTGACGTAATAACAATGTATGTAAAGTATGGGTCGTTATAGTTGGTATCAGAGGAAAGGTATAGTCAACCTTTGTAAACTAGGGTGTAAAAGCCTTAGTAAGAACTCTAAGGATAATTCTAAGAAGAGAACACAATCTTAGTGTTTTAGAAATGGACATAAATAACCTAGTATAAGATCTTAAGTGTGAAATTTTTATTCTTGATTATGTGGGTTTCTTATTATAATTAGTGTTTCTCACACTATTCTTCTTGGTTTTAGTCAATGGTTGGAACCCGAAGGAACTGTGTTAATGCAGAATGCAACGTGCAATGCAATGATTGTCCCCCTGAGCAACCAAACGTTATGGGATCTGGAATGAAAAATCTTGTAGCCATACTCACACAACTTTCTCAAGCTATGAATCATGCAGGACTTCCAAACGAGCAATGGAAGGAGCAACATTCTGTTGAATCCTTCAGGAGACAGCATCCACCTTCATTCAGCGGGTCTACTGATCCATTAGTTTCTGAACATTGTATTAGTACTACTAAAAAGATATTTTCAGTTCTCCAATGTTTTGAGCATGATAGAGTCATCCTAGCAGTGTATCATTTAGAGGGTGATGCTGATCAGTGGTGGAATCTTATTAAGAATATGAGGCAAAGGGATGAAATTGAGTCCATGGAATGGGACGAGTTCAAGAACTTATTTTTCAATAAGTACTTCTCTCGTATTCTCCGAACAAAGATGGAGAAAGAGTTTCTTGAACTGAAGCAAAAGGATGATGAATTTGTTGGTACCTATGAAGAAAATTTTACAAGACTTGTAAGGTACGCTTCAGGTATTATTATCCAACATGAGAGTAAGATCGATCGATTCTTTAGTGGCTTAAAACCACGTCTTCGAAGGTCCTTAGCCATAAGGGACTTCAATAGATACGAGGAAATCGTTTGATGTGCTCTCAATGTTGAGATGGATATTGGAGTAACCCATCAGTCATATGGGTTTGATAAGAAGAGGAGAATGGAATTCAAAGGAAAATCTAAAGAGCACACTGAAAAGAAGATGAGAGTTCCCTTATGCTCAAAGTGTGGAAAGAAACATAGAGGGAGTTGTCTTAAAGGGACAAGTAAATGTTTCAAATGTGGGAAGGAAGGTCATCGGGCATTTGAATGCCGCGATGATGGGAAGAAGATGTCTAATGATGCAAACAAAAGAAGGGATACACAGAATGAACCTACTACACTTCAATGTTTCAAGTGCAAGGAGTTGGGGAATTATGCCAATAAATTCCCTAATCCAAGGGTTGATGATGATGGTCGACTTCAACAAACTCTTAAGGATAAAGACAAAGGAAAGTCATATTCAATTTCTATCAGCAATGTGGAGTACGATAACGATGTGGTGAAAGGTACACTTACCATCCACTCTAAAGTAGAAAATGTTTTATTTGATTCTGGATCCACCCACTCCTTTATTTCTGAAGAATTTTCTAAGGATATCACCTTATTAACTCAACGGTTAGATGTTGAGTTAGCTGTGACAACCCCTAATGGCACAATAGTCACATCAAATGTTTATAATTCTTCTCCGATTGAAGATTGTGGGAAAGTGCTTCCTGCAAATCTTGTGATCCTTCCTATAGTGGAATTTGATGTGATTCTTGGCATGGATTGGCTTTCTCTACATGGATCTCATATCAATTTCCAAATAAGAAAAGTCACATTTCATATTCCAGATCAATCTATGATCTTCTATCGATGCAAGGATGAACATAACCTTCCAGTGGAAATTTCTTCCATTTTATGGGTATTTATTCCAATAAATGAAGGTTATTTGTCTCAAATGGTTGGTGAGAAACTCATGAATAAGAATATTCCCATTGTACGGGAGTTTGATAATGTATTTCTGGAGGAATTACCGGGTCTTCCACCGAACCGTGAAGTTGAGTTTTCAATAGTTTTCGTACCAGGTGCTTTGCCTATTTCAAAGAAACCTTATAGTATGTCCCCAATTAAGTTGTAGGAATTGAAGAAGAAACTCCAAGAGACTCTTGATAAGGGGTTCATAAGCCCTAGTGCGTCACCTTGGGGAGAACCTGTTCTGTTTGTTAAAAAGAAAGATGTATCAATGAGACTCTGCATTGATTATCGAGAACTTAACAAGATCACTATCAAGAACAAATATCCTCTTCCGCGCATTGATGACCTATTTGACCAACTACGCAGAGCTCAATACTTTTCCAAGATTGATCTTCATTCAGGGTATCATCAATTAAGGTTCAAAAGGGAGGATATACCAAAGAAGGCTTTCCGTACAAGGTATGGACACTATGAATTTATAGTGATGCCATTTGGTCTTACTAATGCCCTGCTATCTTCATGGATCTAATGAATAGAGTCTTTAAATACTATCTTGTTCAGTTTGTGGTAGTCTTTATAGACGATATTCTTGTCTATTCAAAGACCAAGGAAGAACATGAAGACCACTTGATAATTATATTGAAGACCCTGAGAAAGGAGAAGCTTTATGCCAAATTTACCAAGTGTGAATTTTGGCTTCAAAATGTTGCATTTTTGGGTCACAAAATCTCAAAAGTGGGGATATCTGTGGATCCAGCAAAAATAGAGGTTATCGAAAGATGGTCGAGACCAACAACAGTAACCGAGATCCGAAGTTTCCTTGGTTTGGCTGGATATTATCGACGTTTTGTGAATGATTTTTCATGATTATCTAATCCACTCACCAAGTTGACTCAGAAAGGAGTTAAGTTTGATTGGATGGATGAATGTGAAGAGAATTTAAAGGAGTTGAAAAGAAGGTTATCCAGTGCACCTGTGCTCACACTGCCTTGTAGTGGAGAAAGGTTTGTGATATACAGTGATGCATCCAAGAAGGGATTGGGGTGTGTTCTTATGCAAAATGATATGGTGATAGCTTATGCCTCACGACAGTTGAAAATAAATGAGCAAAATTACCCAACTCATGATTTGGAGTTAGCTGCGGTAATATTTTCATTAAATATTTGGAGGCATTACCTTTATGGTGAAAGGTGTGATATTTATACTGATCATAAAAGTTTAAAGTATATTTTCACACAAAAGGAGCTGAATATGCACCAAAGAAGATGGTTGGAGCTGATTAAGGATTACGACTGCTCAATCGATTACCACCCTGGGAAAGCAAACAAGGTGGCAGATGCATTAAGTCGACAAGACCATGCTAGTTTATCCATGATGAGGATCACAAAAGATCCAATATTTATGGATTTACAAAGGACAGATCTTGGAATTATAATGGAAGGGGAAAAATCTTATCTTTCTCAAATGAATGTTCAACCATCTATACATGTGAAGATTAAAGAGGCACATAAAGAAGTTGTCGAGTTACAAAAGAAGGTGAGAAATGTTCCTGAATTCAACCTTGATTGTGATGGATAATAATGTTCAGGAATCAGGTTTGTGTTCCTCCCATCTTGGAATTAAAGAAGGAGCTGCTGGATGAGGCTCATAGTTATTCATTCTCTATTCATCTTGGATGCACGAAGATGTATAGGGACCTGAAAGAGTACTTCGGGTGGGATGGCATGAAAAGAGATGTTGCTGAATATGTCTCTCGATGTTTGGTTTGTCAGCAAGTTAAAGCTGAGAGACAAAAGTCTAAGGGGATGTTACAACCATTAACCATACCCGAATGGAAATGGGAAAACATCACTATGGACTTTGTCACAGGACTTCCTAAAACATCCAAAGGCAATAATGCTATCTGGGTCATAGTTGATCGTTTTACCAAGTCTGCACACATCATTTCTATTAGAGAGGATTTCTCTCTGGATCAGCTTGCCAGGATATATGTAAAGGAAGTGGTAAGATTGCATGGAGTACCAATTTCTATTATATCTGATCGGGATCTGAGATTTAGCTCGACGTTCTGGTGAAGTCTTCAGCATACTCTGGATACAGAGTTGAGTTTCAGCACTGCTTATCATCCTCAGACAGACGGTCAGTCTGAGAGAACAATTCAAACTCTAGAAGATATGTTGACAGCTGGCTCTATGGATTTCAAAGGTGGTTGGGATCAACACCTACAATTGGTGGAATTTTCTTATAATAATATCTTTCACTCTAGTATTCATATGGCTTCTTATGAAGCTCTCTATGGGAAGAAATGCAGGACTCCACCTTGCTGGGATGAAGTTGGGGAAAGAAAGCTATTAGGACCTGATCTCATTGATGAAATGGAAGAAAAGGTCAGATCTATTCAACAACACATAAGAGAAGCTCAGAGTCGACAAAAAATTTATGCCGACAACCGAAGAAAAGACCTAGAGTTTGAAGTGGGTGATAAAGTGTTCTTACGAATATCTCCCTGGAAGAGATTCATGAGATTTGGAGAGAAGGGGAAGTTGAGCCCTAGATATATCGGTCTCTTCGAAATACTGGATCGTGTTGGGAAGGTAACTTACCGATTGGTGCTTCCACCGAATCTCTCTCAAGTTCACGATGTGTTCCATGTATCTCACCTAAGAAAGTACATACCTGATCCTTCACATGTACTTAGATCAGAAGTTGTACCGCTGGAGCAAGATCTTTCTTATGAAGAACAACCGATAGAGATTCTGGATCATAGCGAAAAAGTCCTACGAAACAAGACCACTCGATTGGTGAAAGTTTTATGGAGGAACCACCAATTAGAAGAAGCTACATGGGAGCTTGAGGATATGATGAGGGAGATGTATCCTCATCTGTTTGTTACAAAGTGATGAATTTCGATGGTGAAATTCATTTTAAGGGGGGTATCATGTAACACCCGAGACTTTTATGTTATGTAAATCATCAAAGAATCTTTTTCTACACACAACACTTGCTTGGCTTGCTTTACACGAAATCGTGAGCTTCCTCGATAGCTTGCGTCGTATGCAATACCGAGTTTCACTAAACAACGATATACTATTAAAATATTATTAAAACTAGCCGTTATGAATAGTAATAACCACATTTTGAAATTTTATAAATTTTATTTTTCAAAATTGACTTCATTTTGGGATTCGTAATATCGAAATTAGCATAAGGTGAAATTTTGGTATTTTTCTGAAAACTTTCAATTTTTGATGAATAGTGAAACCACTAAGTGGTAGTTAAAAAAACTGAATTTTTCATAAAACATAATTTTACTGCTTCTGTGAGTGGAATTTTGAAAATCCAAGAGGCACGGTTGATGTCAGTAAGTAAAATGTGGTTCAATGAGATGAGAATAATTTTTTGGTGAATAGTAAATTTTTTCTTTTTTTTACCACGGTTAAAAGTACATAGGGTAATTAAGGGTAAAAATGATATTATTATTACACTAAAACATGTCCTAATTCTATTGGACAAGTTTAATTCGACCACAAACAACCTTAGGAATAAAATATGACCATTTAGGACCACTTGGATTAGATTAGGACATTTATTATTAAAGAAGGGTTAAAATAGTTAAAATCAATGTTTAATAGGTAAATCATTTTTAATATGGGGTTATACAAAAGATAAATTAGAATACAAATATTAATTAGAAAGATAAAAAGATTTAGTACATAATGGTATTTTATTTGTAATTTTTAGACATTAAATAATTCAATTTATTTATGACACAAAGATGATGCAGTAATTATCTTATTAATGAAATATTGACATAATTGATGTTATAAACACCAAAATAAATGTAATTTGAGACTTTTAATGAATTACACTAATTTTCTAGGTTAATATGACATGTTAGTATTGATTTAATTAATTTTTTTAGAACTTATCATTCGGTTACGATTTTCACAAAAATCAATTACTAAATAGTGTCAAAATTGACATAAAATAGTTTTTAAAACAAATATTATATTATTAATTGTTATTTTATTCCTAAAAATCTAAGGATCGGGAAAATTACTTAGATAAAGTTATATATATTAATAATAAACAACTTGGGGTTCGTTTGTCTTGATATAGTATGTTTATTAACATTATAGTATAAGAATACAAGAAGACACGGTAAAAGTAAATTTTTTTAACTTAATGTTAAATCTAATGATACGGTTAAAATAAGAACCTAAACTTGTCTAAATTCAATTGGATGAGAGGAGTTCGACTCATACCCACCTTATCCTCGAAATAAATCAATTTGGAACTATATAAAACCGAACATGACTTTATAATAAAGTAATATTTTTAGTTATTCCAAAGGTGCCCCTCTCCTCCCTTATAAAAGGGCACCTCCTCCCTCTCTTCCTCATACCACTTTGAGCCTTAAAACTCGACCAAACCCTGCCATTTTCTCCTCTCCACTTCCCTAGAGACATCATAATGGTCCTGGTATTCTTCAAAGACCAATTTTAGTTCCCTAAAAGGAGGTCTCAAAGAAGCACTTCAAAGAAGAGGTAATATCCATTACCGATCCTTTCCAATTTCATTCTTCTTCAACTTCTTCTTCTTTAGTTGTTTCATTATGAAGTAATAACATCAGTATCACTCATATATGGATATGTTATTATAAGTATGAAACAACCCAATTTAACCATCCATCCATCCTACGGAAAATGAAATCACCGCGCGTGCATACGTACGGAATACCGTCTCCACGCCGTGGTGTAATCTATTTTCCACCACCACCTTACTTGGATGGGTATAATGGTGTAAATAATGACTATATATGACTATTATAAAGTGATACGGATTATGAAATAGTATACATACACTCCAATACAATTTCACGATCATAGGAATGATATCATCACTCGTGCGTACGTACGGAATACCGTCTCCACGATGTGATGCGACTCATTCTACATGATCTTCATTTCATAGTGATTATATAAATGAATTGAATAAATTAATTTGATATATATTACACTAATAACATTCTGGAAATTAGGTATCTATAACCTAAAGAGAAGAATAAAAATTTATTCGACAAAACACGCATAAGAACAAAAAGTTATAAACACCCGAATAAGAAGTAGCAATGAAATATTACTACTAAGAAGCTAAGAATATGACAAAATATGATTTCATAAAAATAATTATGATTATGTAATAAGTCAATAACATTATTTAAATCATTATACAGGAGGTTCAGACACTTACAAAGCAAGTCGGATCTAAGGTAAGGGAAATATCACAATCTCATTTTTATCCGAGATTGTTTATACTTTAGTATTTACTGGGGTGTATTTTATCATCCACATCCATGTTTCCTCAATATGCAATATTATTTCCATTCACCTACAATTTTTTAAATCCTATTTTACCCTTCAGTGAGTTTTTAGTAAAATATATGAATGGAATCTTTTGTCATTTTTCGTATGAGGTACTTTTTTGACTTTTCCGACAAAAGTACGAGAAGAATATTTTTTTAACTTATACGGCATGAATGGATTTTTTAAAAAAATTAATTCCAAGAAGCTTACTTTAAAAGTTTTAAATTTTATTTTTAATCAACTTCATTTAGTTTAAAATTTGATGACATGTTAAGAAAGAAAAATATTTTTGAAGTCGAAAGGATATTTTCCTCAAGAATGGAGTTCAAGTGTTTTATCAAAATTATTTTCCATCTAAGATAATATAGGGTTCCGTTTGTATCCCTATTATTACATTTATTTGATTATGTTGCGATGGAATTATTTTTATGAATTCCTTTATCTTATATGAATTGTTTGATGATGTCACGATGTTTAAGATTCCCATTTTTATTACATGTGTTATGCAGTGATGTATGATTTATGATTTTGTGGCACACATAAGAATGGTATCATTATGAGATGGGTGGGACCTATATCTCCCTCCAATGCATTGGGTAAAGATTTTATATCTCATGAGATAGACATGGCTGGAACGGTAGGTTATACCGGTTCAGTGAAACAGGACTGAAACGAGGGTGACTCGGTTCAGAAATGGACTTTGTCCACTAAGATAGTCTTGGAAATGAGTCTTGACTAATAAGAAATGATTCTCTATGATTATTTGTGTATTCCACAATGTTTCAGGTTTTAAGTTATGATTATTGGGATAACATTTCACTTCTATGATTTATCCCATGTTATGATATTATGATCTCTTTTGTAGGATAAGATTTCCAAAAGTTATGTTCTTATGTATATGATGTGATTGATATTTCTTTTGTTTAACCTTACTGAGAATTTGATCTCACCCTTTTGTATATTTTATTTCCCTAGGTCAGGAAGAAGGTTATTAAGTAGAATATGCCAAAAAGGGACTCTAGATATGATGAAATAAATGGAGGCAAAATAGATGCTTTTTGAACCAGTTGTTTTTGTTTCCCAGTTTCTAAAGACACTATACCTATACTGTCCTTTCTTGGTTTTGTTGTATGTTTTAATAACTGTGCTTCAATTCTGACGTAATAACAATGTATGTAAAGTACGGGTCGTTATAATTTCCCATATAAAGGAAACAGGTTGTATAATCTTTTCTTATAAAATGATCAATGAAAGATTCATAATGAAAGAATTTTAAATATGAATATTTAGAATGTATTCCCCTAATAATGGATAGGATATTGATATTAATATATTTGTATGAAAATTTTTAGCAAAATATAGATTCATTATATAACATTAATGGTATGTGTTTTTTATGAAATTTTTTTTTATAAAAATATAAAAAACATTATTGATGAAAATAAAAATTTCACTTTGTAAAAAACATCCAACAAACTAAATATTTTTTAAAAAATTAGTATATATTTTTCTTTGAAAACTACCTTCAAATATTATAAAACATTCATCATTGAAAACAATTTGGGAAAATATCATTCATGTTGTACATGTTAATATAATGAATCCATTCAAATTTATGATAAAAATTAAAAAGTTCATAATTTTGGATATGTAAATAAGACTCATTTTAAACCATTTTATGAAAAGTAATCATGGGTAAGAATATGGTTAATCATATAATAATAATATTTTTTTAAAAAAATTAATGAAATCATGGTGAGGTGTGGTAATAGGGTTTTATTAGAAGATATAAATAAAGTCTATTTTCCTTTAATAATTTATCAATATTATTATGTTACAAAGAGATGGAAATTTTAATATTACTTAACAATTTCTTTAATAACTAAAATAGAATTTATTTTTTGTTTTTATATTTTAGTGGTCAAATAATTTCCCACAATGGTAATTCAAGCAAAAAACAATATTGATAAAAAATTACACTGAAATGTAAACCCTTACTTATTTGTTAAATTTTGAACCATAACTCCCATGAATTGAGTAAATTATTTTTAACATAAAATTTGAATAATTTTTAAAACAAAATATAGAATCATTCTATAACCATAAATGTGGTTCTTTTTTATGAAAAAAATAATATAAAAATATTTAAAAAAATCTAGATGAAAATAACAATTTAACTTTTAAAATCACTTTTGAAAAAATAATTTTTTTTAAAATAAAATTGTTGGAATTATTTTCCATTGAAAATTTCCTTGAAATATTATAAAAAAATCATTAAGGTAAACTATGATGAAAAATACCATTCATGATGTAGATGTTAAAATAATGATTCCTTTCAAATTTTTGAAAAAAATTCAACAAATGCCTAATTTTGGATATGAAAATAATACTTATTTTAAGACATTTATAAAAAATAAATAGGGTTAAAAATGATTATATTCAACCATAGAATAATAATTTTTTTTTAAATTTAATGAAATCATGGTGATTTATGAGAAAGGGTTTACAATCAATGTTATAAATATGTTCAGAATTTATTTAAAAATTTCTATTATTTTTAATTAATAAAGAGATGTAAATTTTAATATTACTTTCAAATTTAATTAATTACTATATTAGAAAGAAATTTATTGTTCTGATATGGTTGTGGTCAAATAATTTATCACAATGTTAATTCATGTATAAAAAATCCCGATTAAATATGAGACTGAAACATAATCCCTTACAACTTTGTTATCTTTTGAACCATTACTCCCATGATGTGAGTAAATTATTTTTAACATAAAATATAATTACATATAAATAATCATCATATAATATCTAAAGGTGTATTATATAATCCATTTAATGGAAATTATGTGTATATAATATCATGTGTCTCAAAGAATAATGTATTTAGAAAAACCCCTTAAAATTTTTGTATCATTAAGGTGAGAGTTAATAAATGAAGCGATTTGGATTAAAAAATGATTCTCCAAACAAATAAAATTTAAAATATAAATAAATAAGAAAAATGTAGGATTGATATAGTTTATATAGAGTATCAATTATTAGAGTGGGTGATTTTTATGTTAAAAAACATTTGGTTTTAACTTTATAGAATAAATTATGTTTAAACAAAGATGAACAATGTAAATTCACAAACTCTCTTTGCTTCTTAAATATACAAAATACATGCTTAGGGTTTGGAAATTATAGATCCTAAAAATAAACATATGTTCAATTAATTACAACCTAAAGCATATAGAATTTTATTTATCTGAGTAAGTAAAAGTACCAAAAAGTAAAAGAAATTTATGCTTTATTTCATTAAAATAAAACAATGGAAATAAAAAATGAAACAAGAGAAAGTAACAAGTAGGAAATATTTGGATTAAAATAGTAGGGTATCCCAAACCTTTGTTAAAGGTCGCTTGATTTATAAATTCATGAAATTCTATCATAACCACACTAGGCTAAGCCCTCGATAAGAATATCAACGTCTGTCTTGCTATACCCTCAAGACCACGATATATAAGGTAGTGGGAACCTAGATCATAAAAAACATAGAATCCCGTGATTATACTGAGCATCAATTGGAATCAGATTATGCAAGATAAAACAGATGATCACTGTTTAAAAAGATGTTCATGAAACGTACAAGGCATGAGAGTCATTCTCAATATTAAAATCACTTCATGGCTTGTAATCTCAAAGATCATTAGTAAATACATTTATCAATTTCATTACTATATAGTGATCATTCAAATGAGATCTAATTTAGATGAAAACATCAATGGTCGGCTCCTTCCTCCAATGGTCATATTATCCTCGAATCTCGGATAGACCTTTACATGTGTCACTCAACCATCTGTTGGTCAGAAAAAAATTGTATGAAATTGATTAATATTTACAAAAGCATGTGTAAGGAAAATAAAGTAGATTAAACAAATCAGAATATCCAGAATCTATGGAAAAATATAATTTAGTGTCTAAATATATAAACAATCAGATTATAGAAACAAATCGATATTCAGATTCTTTTTTAACAAGATTTCACAACTGAATATTGTCAATTTAACACATAAAATTCTAATGAATTAAGAGTCTGAATTTTGATTAATATAGAGTGTAAAGTGTAATGAATTTAGAGTATGAATTTTGAGGAATTAGTTGCCCGAATTCTATTGAATTTTGAGTCTAAATTATTTGGAATTTAGGGTCTGAATTTTAGCGAATTCAGAGACTGAATATCAAATAATTCATAGTCAATATAATATAGAATTAAGTGTCTAAATTTTTGAACAATTATAGTTTGAATTTTAGATAATTATGAGTTTTAATTTTGGAGAATTCAATGCTTTAATTTTATAGAATACGGAGAATGAATTTCAATGAATTCGGAGTCTGAATTTTAAAAATTGTGAGTCTGAATTTTAAAGTATCCCGAGTCTGAATTTCAGAGAATTTGGAGTTTGAATTTTAATGAATTCTGAGTCTGAAAATAGTAAGACATTATATCCAATGAAAAAAAAAATTCTGAACTTCTAGATAAGGAACCAAATTTTTGGCGTAGTTATAAAATGAACATGGTTTTGAGAAGTAATTGGATAAGATAATGAAACCCAAGATATGAATAAAACATTTCCTCGAGAAAATATATTTTCCATAAGAAAATAATCCTTAGAGATTGCTATTTTTTCTTAAGAAAAACTTCTTGTGATTTTCCAAATATAGAGGAATGGAAAAGACATAGGGAAACCTTATTGGCTCAAAAATATCCCCCTTTTTGGAATTCACAAACAACCTTTCAAAAAAGAAAATAACAAATAAGGATTTTTCTTTTTGATCTTTAATAGAAAAACATATCATCCTTTACTTAAGAACCGTAATAATTACAACTAACACCCTCTTAGGTTTTGAAATCCCTAATGATTTTATTCTTGTATTCTGTTGAGTTATTAATCTTTTATTGTCTAAGATAGTCTTCTCTAAGTATACACACCCTTACATTGGGAATTATTTTCTTTTCTTAATATTCTATTGATATTTATTTTCTCCCCCTTTTTTATTTTTAAAAAGTAATGGAGAGAAAAAAAATTATACCTGTAATATTAAACTATACAAAAACGAAAAATTTAAGGATAACATAATTCTAATTATGGTAGATAAATTTGATAACGAAAAAATATTAAAAAATATCTGAATTTTCATAAAAAAATTATTCATCATTATTTTTCATTTGGCATGATCTTCCACATAGTAGCCTCTAACATCGTGAGCTCTTTATGATCTTCATCAAACTGCTAGAGAAATTATTCCTAATCATAATTCATTGTTTCCAAAGCCTATATTTTTTCATCATGAGACATATGTATTGTTCCCGAGACTTCACTACTTATTCTTACTAATTGATCATTTTTTTGCAACTCTTCCTTGAGTTACCTTTATCTCTTCAAATGTAAAGCAATATAATTCAAACTTCCCATTCAGATATTTATCCTCTAGATTCCAGACAATTTTCTCCAGATTCATCATCTCTAAAGGAATATGTAAGGTTTCTTATCCTATCATCTGATTTATCAAAAGCATATTCTAATGAATCTTGTAAGTCATCAAAGATTCTCGTGTTTTCAATCTTTATTTTAAAAGATTTTGTTACCACATTACATGATCTCCTAATAGAATCCTAACTGATATGGAAAGTTTTCATATCATCCTCATGCATGATGAATTTTTTCATGACCATGATTAATGAATCAAAATTGTGATTGAAATATTGTTGTAGAAAATGAAATCTCAAATCAATACTAGGAATCAAAGTTATTGTGTCCAATAACATCTTCAAAAATTGAACAAAGAAATCCTGACCAATCGAAGGTGAAGACTCGGAATCTGATTCCCATGAAAGAGATGATTCTTTTTTTACCTCATCATCCTTAATTGTAGATGATCCATCAACATACTTCTTATCTTTAACAATCACTAATATCTTAGGTGTACCAACAACCTCCTATTTTCCTTTTTCAACGTTGTAATTATCCTTTTAATCCCATGGAGACCCATGCTCACTATAACAAGGTTGTACTATCATATCTTCATCAAAATATTCTTTCCCAACAACTAAATTAAAATAATTGGGTTGGTTAATATCATGGATACTACTCTCAACATCAGTTGGTTTTTCATTATCTTTCTTTCCATCATCCTCTTTCACATGAGAAAAAATTTTGGTTGACTCAACTTAGGAAGATCAGTTTTAATGCTTATCAGAAGGACTATATTATCAAGGGATTCTTTGACCTGCTTAATCACATCATCACTCTCATCTTCTTTATATATTTCCCTTCTTATAATACTTATTCTTGAAATATATCTTCTTTCACAATAGGATCCTAAATTTGTATATTCTTTCCTAGAGTCTCTACTGGCCCTGATTCGTGGATAAAAAATTCAGGTACATAAATCAGTTCAGAGGCTTTCCCAGTATCCTTGAGAAGTTCTTGAACAATCTTGGTTTCAAACATTTCATTTTACAATTTATTCTATTCTTCTTGCATTTCAATATCTTCCGTAGCTCGAATTTTCATGGACATTGCCTTAGAAGGATCTATCCCAAATCTTAGACCTCCGTCTTTCTTGTTTTTCTTTTTTTCCATCCAATTATCTACCACTTCATAATAGATTTTTTATTTCTTTTTTGGTTTTGGAGGAGGTGACCGAGTTTCCAGAACTATAGATTTTTCTTTTATTTTTTGTTCTTTTTTCCTTTATATTATTTGGTGATTTTGTGGATGTTTCTCTTAATTCCTATTTCATAACTAATTCTCTAATATCAATTTTAGAATGATCATAATACTGGAAATTTTCTTATTGAATCCAATTCTATTTCGCCTCAAACTATCATAACATATAAAAATGGTAACAAATGTACATGGTTTAGAACTGTCGGTAATTTTGAAGAATTCTATGCAATAAACTATGATCTTTGAAATATATCTAGATACATGATATTATGAGACATTAAAGATACATTTTTAATGTTGGTTATTGTTAAGAAGATGTACTTCACCAGATTTACATTTCCCATGTTAACCAGAAAATCCAATATAATGATATCAATTTTCTTTATGGAATCCTTATCAACTATTCTCGAAACGAGGATCCCTTGTACCCACAAATAAAACATCAGGATTTTTTTAATGGTGGTTGATCATAGGTGACATTACTACTTTTATTTGAAGGTACTCAATTGTCATTTCCTTCTTAAAACAACATGAATAATCAGGATCCTTTTGAGTTCATAAAATTGCCTCACCATAATATGAAATTCCAAAAATATTTTCCTTCCATTTTGAATGAAAAAGTATAGGTTTTCAAATTTCACTAAAACAAATGTTTCTCCCTTAAACCATCATCATAAAAATTAATTCTATTATAGAACCCTATAAAAATGTCTTGATAAAATGAATCTTTCCACTTTTCTTTGGCTATACTAAAACACTCCCATCCATTCAACTTAATATTTTTTTGTAATCAATTAATTATAATTAGCAAGGAATTTTGGGTCCACAAATCATTCCCTCTAGATTTTTCAATCCATTATTTCCTTATGTGAAGACATCCATTTTTTGTTGGAAGCTTCCATAAACATTTAGTGTGTAAGAATGATTGGAAAACAGAATGATTTATTAAGATGGGAAGTGGTTCGAAACAAAATGACTTGGAAATTGAAGTTGGACGACGATTAGAGGGCCTTTATATAGGCTATGAGGAAATAGTGAAAATTCAATAAATAATACAACTATTGAACTATGCTAGATATGATCTGAAATTTGAGATTAATTCTAATGGTGGATTTGGTAGGTTCTAATCTATTGATGTTTTAAAAAACATAGATATAATGAATTTAAATTCGATATTGTTTCCTTATAACAGGATAAAAAACCAACAAGAAAGAATTTAATTATGATGATTTGATTATGAAAATATACCTTCTATATTGAATAGAAAAATAATGGCACCATAGATAATATTTTTCATGATGAACATATAATTCAAACAAATTATGGAAAACACTATTGGAAAATCGGTCTATACCCATGGTTCTGCACAAAACCGTGGGTATAGGACACCCCTATACCCATGTTTTTGCGAAACCATGGGTATACGGATAGTATAGTAACCTATACCCACGGTTTTGGTAAAACCGTGGGTATAGGGAATGTTACAGAGACCTATTCCCACGGTTCTGAAAAACCGTAGGGATAGGATTATTTTTACAATACATATACCAACGGTTCTGGAAACCCATGGGTATAGATTTTCCGTGTTATAGTGAGAAAAAAAATCCCGCTGGAGAGAAATTTTTTTGGCAGGAACATGGTTTGAAATTAATATAATTATATAGATAGAAGTCTTTAGACAAATGATTTCTATACGATAGTTGGTTTAGTTCTGTGTCTCATATATGGAAGACCGGTGTTCGAATACCGATAATTTTTTTTAGATATTCGTGTATTATTATTATAAATAAATAACCACATAGAGTTTTACATGAAAGTCAAGTAGCATTGTTGGTAGTCCGCAGATCTCCTTTGCAGCAGCTCGTGTGTTTGAAACTACGAGTCCTTTTTTTATAGATAACATTATTTATATTAATATATCGGAATAAACATGTATATATATATATTAATATAATGTTCAGCTGAGTTGGTAAGGTGTCCGCCGGTACTACGTGAGGCCCGGGTTCAAATCCCCACAAACACGATTTTTGAAAAATAATTTCATACAGTTTGAAAATCGTGAATAAAGCAGTGTGCCACGCGGTTCAGCGTTATTCAGTTCTATGCCAACGGTTAAATAAAACTGTGGGTGTACATTAACGCCTATATTGTGACTCCTTTCCAGACCACGGTATACCCACGGGTTTGGGGCCAATACCCACGGTTTTGAACCATGGGTATAGCCCTTTTTTCCAGTAGTGAAAGAAATTGTTTCTTTTGGAAATTTTGGATAAAAACATAATTAAAAAAGGAAAAAAATTTATGAAATATTTATTTGAGGAAATATATTGGATACAAAAAATAATTATTATGAAAACAATTTTTGTTATAAAATCGTTGATTATGAAAAAAAATTTTATGAAAAATAGCATTATGAAAAAATATTTGGTTAGGAAAATTTTGTTTCATTTTATTTTTGAAATAAGAAAATGTACTACCCATTGAAATTGAGTTTCTTAATGTAAGGGGATAAGCTTCAACACAAATTTAATATAGAGGATTACCTTGTGGTTATAATTCTTAATTTTGGTTTAATGTATTCAAATATATCCAAGGTTAAATATTTTTGTAAAAAAATGCACAAGTTGATATTTCTTTCTGATTAATTTTTAAAATAATTCTCTTTTAAGTGTGTGATCCCTAAGAAAGTGATAAATAATAACTATATGTTTTACATGAGAGTTATTTGAGGGGATTTTTCTTACAGAAATTTCACATTTATTATCATAAAATATCTTTGCTTTGATAAATCTCCTGAAATAGTTTGTGATTGTGTGTTGCATCCAAAGCACTTGATCACAACAACATACATGTGCTACATATTCAACTTCAATAGTGGAAAGTGCTACTGAGTGTTTTTTCTTTCATGACCAAGATACTAATTGATCTCTGAAAAAATGAAAATTTCTAGATATACTTTTTCTATCTATTCTACATCCACCAGAATGAGCTTCTAAATTACTTTTCAAAACATTATCAGTTCTAGAGGAATAAAAAATTCCTAAATCCATGGTTTTCTCTTAAATGGTGAAAAATACTTTCCACTAATTTTTAATGAGATACCTTTGGATTATATTGATAACATGCATGTACTAATATTGAAAACATTATGTCTAGACAAATATCCATTAAGTATAATAAACTACCTATTATACTTTTATTGATGTCAAATAAATACTTTTTAAGAATAAATTTAATATAATTATGTTGAGATACATATGTTACTTCTATTTTTTTAGAAATTTGAAAAACAATGAAAAATGTTAAGTCACCCATAAAATTCATTTGACACTAATATTTCATGATATTCAAAAAGGAATCAGTTAAAGTCTGTTGAGATGACCCGAGTATGATTACAGCAACATATATTTGAACAATATATACTATATTATTATCATTATTATAAATAGAGTTGGATCTAAATTTCCTTTAAGATTATTATTTTGCAACAAAAATCATGTAATTTTATCATACCGGGATCTAGGGCTTGTTTACATCCATATATTATTTTGGTATGTTTGAAAGCATTTTCAAGATTTTTTTTCTTTAATTCCAAGAGTTTGTTCAACATTAACTTCTTTTTGAGCATATTCATTAAGTAAAGCACACTTCATATGCATTTTAATATTTTTTAAATTAAATAATCCAGCAAGGACATGTAAAATACAAATAGTTTCTTCTTTAGCTACTGCATCATATGTTTCATCATATTTTATTTCTTCTTGTTGATTATAGCCATTAGCAACTAATCTAGTTTTATTTCTTATTATGATTCCATTTTCATCACATTTATTAATGAAGACCCATTTTACTCTAATTACATAAATATCCTCAGTTCATTCAACCATGGTCCAGACATTGTTTCTTTCAAATTCATTTAGCTCATCATGTGTAGGATTAATCCAATCACCATCACAAATTCCTTCGTTAATACCTTTTTGTTCTAATTATAAAAGGAATATAAGATGTTCAAAAATATTTCATAATGAACTTATTGTTCATACATGTTGATTTATTCACCAATGATACTATCACTGGGATGATTTTTTTTTGAATCAACTGATTTGGGTTTGTTAAAATTTATTAATAAAAATTATGTAATAAATTATCTGAGGTAAATGCTTTAAGAATATTTTCTTTAACATTTTCCATATTAGAAGAATCATCTAACAAAACTTGTTAATTATTTTATGAAAACCCATCCAGGCTTGTAGGTAGGGGTTATTTGAATACAAAAGGATCAATTTCATCAAATTTAAAATCCACTGTTTCTTCAACTGTACAAGTATTTTTATTAAAAAAATATATGCTTTAGATGTAGTGGAATAGCCTATGATAATTATATCATCTGATTTTGGGGGAAATTTTATGCAAGTTATCTTTAGTATTTAGGATGAATACTTTGCACCCAAATTCATTGAAGTAAGAATGTCTAGTTCTTCAACCAGTCCACTATTAATAATGTGTTTTTTAGTAATGGTTTGATTAAAATTATATTTATAGTTTAATAAGCTATACTAAGAGCACCGGCCCAAAAATTTAATGCAATGTAATATTCACTCAAAAAAGTTCTATTTATCTCTGGAAAGAATTAGATTTCATCATTCATCAACACCATTTTTTGAGGAGTTCATGGAGGTGAGATGTTATGTGTATTGTGATTTGTACTAAAAATTGTTTCAAAATATAAACATTAAAATTATCTTCTATGATCTCCATTAATAGTGATCAATAGAAGGTATTTCTCATTTTTAACATGGGCTTTAACTGTTTTAAAATAAAAAAAAAATTCTATTTCTTTGTTAAAAATAGACCCATGTAAAACATGTGTAATCCTTAACTAAAAAAAATATATATTATTTTACTCTAATAATTTTAATTTTTGTTGGGAAAAAAATATCCATACACACTAACAGTAATGAATCAGAAGTTGAGACTTCATCCATTGATTTTAAACAAGATTTATGTTTCCTAACATAATGAAAAGGATAAAAAACCATTGAAGAATCAATCCTAAGATCCATTAGATACTTAACATGTATTTTCTTCGAGAGTTCTCATAGGTTAAAAAGGTTACAATATCTTGGTTTTTTATGCCATAACCATCATAGATCCTCCATTACACTATGGAATGGTTGTTCTTGACACCAATGTTCTTATAAAGGTATTGTATATATACTCTCATGCCTATGTAAAAAATGAATAAACTATTCCATGGAATTATGTATAAAGAATTTATCATTCCTAAAATTCACAAGGTAAAAATCATCACATATTTGACTTATTCAAATAAGTTTTTTCTTAAGGACATTTAAAAATAATATATTTGAAATACAAGTTTTCTCATGAAGAATGTTGTTACATATACCAAAAATTTATCCCTGGTAATGATCTCTGAAGGATACGTTTTCTTCATTCACCATGATAATCATTTCAATGATGTTTTTGATACCATTCATATATCGGGAACATCCACTATCCATGTACCATATATTTTTATTTGTAATTTCTTTATATTCTTGAATATAAAAGAATTAGACATAATTAATCCAAATATTAATGGATATAGATATTTGAGAAACTTAAATCATTGGTATCTACATTTTCAAAGAAAAACAAGCTTTATGAAAATATAAGGATTGGGAATTATTTAAAGAACAATTTTTTTCCCAATGTCCACCACATTGAAATTTAGTACAAAAGGGATCACTTTGGGGAACAAAATAATAATGACTGAAAATTGGTTTTTTTATTATAACCAAATCCATAAATATTACATAGAAGAAAAATTTCTGAATAAATTTAATTAAATTAATTCCTTCCTAAAGTAAAATTTGATAAAATTTTCATTAAGGAAAAATTTTCAAATTTTAGCTTCATAACTAAATTTTTGTCCTCAAAGTCATTAATTTTAGAAACTGAGTTATTATCTAAAATATTTCTATTATTAAAAACATTATTAATATCTTATAAATTTTATCCTTCTCAGAATGATCTTTCATATGGTTTTTTGAAACACTTTCAAAATATAATGTTTTCTGATAAATATCATTATAAAGATCTGATTCTTCTTTAGTTAAAATTGAAATTCCATAATTTTGTTTCTATAAAATATTTTTTATAATAACATTTTCAATAGGTAAGTTGGATATAAGGACAATATTATACTTACTAGATGATTCTTAATGTTATGAATCGTCTAAATAATCACCACCACCCGCACACTAAGTCTCATTTTCGTTCAGGACATTCTTTGCCTCCGACATTTAATACATCATTATGTGTCTTTTAGAATGTTTTTTCTTCCTTTATTTTCTCATAAACATATGAAAATAAGTATTGATATGTCCAACCCTTTTATATTCATAAGAGTATACTTCAGAATATTTTTAATAATTTATATCATTCTTTTTATAATTGTTCTAAAAATCCTTATTTTCCAAAATATTTTCCATCCATCAAGAATTATGGGATAATTCATTCTCTGAATGATCATGTTCACTTGATTCAGATATGACATCAAATTTATTACCTTTAGATATTGTTACCCTTTTTTGAGCCTTGAAATTAGATTTAATAGTGAATTCTACACTTCCATTACAATTTTTCTTTTCATTAGATCAGAAACTCTCTTCATTCTTGTTTCATGCAGAGGAAGTGTTCCCAATGAATCATTAAAAGTAATGTTAGATACCTTCCTTTTTTCATCAATATATTTCCTTCTTGATTACTACTAATTGGGCATGGATTCAATTATTTTATCTACAAGAACATCATCCTCAAGACAATTCTCTCCCATTGATTGAAGACTATTGAGAATGGTTATAAACCATTATTGTACTTCGCAGAAAAGTTCTCCAGAATGAAATAAGAATCCTTGTTATTAATATCTTATCATAGCTCTTATATTATCTATCACTTTTGATGTCCCAAAATGTGTAACATCATGTTTTTTCAAGATGATGTTGGAAACATCCCAAGAGAATATTTAATTATATATATTCCCGTCTAAAAAAACAAAGTATTGCATACCTTTTATATTAGTTGATATTCTAATTCATCATGATTGGTGAATGTTATGTCATCCGTGTATGGAATTCCATATTCTCTAGTGAGAATAACAACATTTTATATTATATTATTAATAAAATCTACATTCTATCTCTCCATAACTCATAATCATTATCATCAAATATTGGGGGTCATGTAAGATTATGGTTGTCCATGGAACCAAAATTTATACATTCCATTCTATAATAAAATACTTTTCCACAAAACATGTTAGAAAAAAATGTTAACAAAAAATGAAAAAAAATATTTAATAAGAAATTGAACAAGAAACGATACAAAAGAAAAATTAAAAATGGAATACATTTACAAGAAAACTTTTATGATATTATATGTATTTCAGAGACCTCATATGATACCAATTGCAGTATCAAAATAGAATATGAAGATTCCCAGTTAAAATAGGGGGAGAATTGTAAGTATAGACAAATTTTTTTTAATCCTAAAAAAAATATGATAAAAAAAGATAAAAAAGGTAAATTCCAAAACCCTCTGGTTATTAACTATAAAAAACATCCTTAGGGTCCAGAAATATGGATCCCTAAAGGAAACATACGAATAATTGATTCTACGTTAAAGCATATGGAATAGAATTTATCAGAGTATATAAATGTAAAATAATGTATATAATGAAATAATTTATTACATTTACAAAAGAAAATATAAATTAAAAATGAAACAGGAACAAGTAACAAGTATGAAATATTTTGACTCAACGAGTAGGGTATCCAACATCCTTGGATAATAGTCCATTGATTAATACTCTTAGGAATGCCTATATTATCCACACTAGGGTAATCCCGTAATAAGAATATCGGTGTCTGTCTTGATATCCCCGCAAGGCCTTGATCCTTCTGGTAGTCGACACTGTTATATTTCAATCCCCTGAAGTCCTCGATTATACTGAGCTAAAATCAACATCTCTTGAAGCTAGATGGAGAAGGTTTTCATAGTTGAACAAATTGTTCCTGAAATCCACAACAAATGTGAGTCTTTCTCTATTTAGAAACAACATTATATCATTCATTATCTAGGATCATCAGTTAATAGATTCAATGATTTCATTTCAATATTATGCTCATTCAAATGATATCCTATTTATAGGAAAAACATCAATTGTAGTCTCCATCCTCCAACTGTCATATTATCCCTTCAATATTCGAGGGACCTATATACATGTCACTCAACCAATTATTAGTTAGATTCAAATTGTACAATATTGTTTTCTATATACAAAAGCTTGTGCTAGGAAAATTATGTATCTTATCAAAATTCTAATACTTGGAATCTTTGAAAAAATATAATTAGATGTCTAAAAAATAAAAAATTAGATTATAGAAACTAATGTATATTCTTATTATGTTTTACAATGTACTAAAAATCTAAATTCTAATGTTTTTGTAGTAGTAATGTTGATGAATTCAGAAACCGATTTCTGAGGAATTCTATGTCTAAATTGTGAGGAAAACATAGCATTAACATCATAGATTTTGGAGAATAAATTTCCTTGAATGAAGAGTCTAAAATTCAGAGAATTTAGAGTCAGAATTTTCATGAATATGGAGTCTGATTTTAATAGAAATCAGAGTCTGAATTTCTGAGAATTCGGAGTCTGAATTTCGGAGAATTCAGAGTATGAATATAATATAATTTGGAGTCTGATTATCATATAATTTGGAGTTTGAATTTTAGAGAATTCGGTGTCTGAATATAGTCATACTCGATATCCATGGAACTAAAAGATTCCCATGTATTACATAAGAATCTGAATTTTTTACATAGTAAAATAATGAAGTTTGTTTCAAGAAGACACCTATTTATATAATGAAAACCAATGTAAGAATAAAACATTTCTTACAGAAAGGATAATTTCCTTGAAAAAATATTTCATAGAGAATGAAAATATTCCTTAAGAAAAAGTGTTGTTGATTTTCAAAATATAGAGGAGTAGTAAATTCATAGGGAAACCTTATTGACACAAAATTATATAGTTATTTTAAGCATAATATTTTCATAATATAATCAATGAAGTAGATGTATAACCCAATGAATGTAAATTTTGTTTAGAAACCACTTAACTTGAGCCGGATTTTTCACATTCTTTCTTTATCATCCAAAATAATAAACTTATGTTAATTATTAAATTTATTAAGAACCCTTTTCAACTTTATGATTTCATTTATTTTATTTTTTCCAATTCATTTTGATATTACTTTACTAAATAATTTCAGGTGGGACATTTTAATGATAAATGACTCAAATGTCCAAATTGACATTGCTATAATGAAAAATACCAAATAGATTATTAATTAACAATTTAATGAATTATAATAATGACGTAAATATTCAATTTTTATAGATATAATATTCATAAATCTAATAATCAAGGATGTATATGAAAAATTATTTACATTACAATTATTTTAATGATATGTTGTATATATGAGTGACTAATATTTCCATTTTTCAAAGAAAATAATGGAATGAAGAAAAATAATAATTTCTCATTAGATAATGATTATTATATCATAAATATAATATCATTTCATTAAATAACTAAACATATATTATAAATGTGATGTGTTAATATAAAACGAATCTCACCACTTCGTGAGGTGGTACACTTTCGTACAAACAAACTGTCTTATAATTTATTCAAAGGGTTGTAATGTAAGAATGTATACCGTATATTTATATTATTTAATGATTAATATCAAAAGAATATAATATATATAAATTAGCTACATGATTTTATCCTTCCCATAGAATTAGTGATGGATAATGAATTATGTTGGTTCGATGAGTGATAGTCTAATGTACACATTATCGATGTGTTCGTTTCCCATTTGGGGGAGGAGGATATGGTTTTATGTCATTATAATATAACAAATATAATTATATGTAAGATAAATATTTTATTATATAATCATGTTTTAATAATATTATAAGGAGTTTTAAGAAGAAATAAAATAAAATCCTCGGTTAAGGATATTGTTTCTTCTTTGGACAACATCTTTTGGTTTTCACCACAAGCCATTCTTTTTGGGAATTATGATAAAATGGATTACATGATGAGGGGATAAAATTAAGGAAGTAATTTGGATTTTTATTGGCCATAAAATGGATTTTGGATGTATAAAAGGGGGAGGATATAGGGTGTCTGTTTTTATGTGGGTGAGAGGGTAAATTTTTAATTTTTTAAAAAAATTTAAACACGTGTTTCCCAAAGATACATGAATAAAAAAATATTTCATTTTCATTCCATATAATTATGGGTTACAAAATTTAGAATATAATTGTAATTATACATGTCATGGGTCATTTTAAACCACTATATTTCTAGTTTAACTACTGATAAATCTCTTTTTACATTAATTGCGGTAATTAATTAATAATACTTTCACTATTTATATTATTAATAATTTAAGATAAAATTATTATAAAATATAAATTACTATGATTTAAAATATATATATTTTATTTAAAAAAATATATATCATAAATTTATAAGAAATTAATTTAGAATAATTATTGTAGATTTGTCGAAAAAATGGGTTTTAATGAAGTGGATTTTCTTTTCAAGAATAAAATGATCTTATAATGACTATATAAAATGTAATAATATTTAAATTAATTGAAATTAACATTTATAGATATATAATCAAAAACATTCATTTAAATAATTCTTTATTATGTAATATTTTATATAATTAAAATGATTAAACATTATGCACCTTAGAATATTTTCATAAAAATCTGTTTTAAGCCCATGAATAAACCTATACTAAAATCCAATATAATGAAGATTTAAATGTAATTAAAAAATTTAATATAAATAAATAATATTTATGGTAATTTTAATATGTATTAATATAATAATTTGACTTAATATATTAAAATGAAATTTCAATTGCATAAAAATTGAGATTTGTCACTATTCACTAAAAAAATTATATTTTCCAAAAAATCCCAAAAATTCACCCAAAGTTAATATTAATATTATGACTTAAAAAATACTATTATTTTTATAAAATAATATTTCTAGAAGGTAATATAATTAATTTTTATATATTTCTCACAATACTCAATTAACATTTTTTTGAAATAATTTTTTTTAATAAATGGGTGTGTCTTTACAAAGAGTTTATAAATATATTTATATTGTGTTCTTAATTTATATAAATTTCATAAATTATTTTTTAACATTCATTCTAACAAAATTAATTAATATGCTATATTGGTTTCATTTAAATATTAATATTTTTATAAAAAGATGTTGTTTATTTAAACTAAGTGTTCCATGTTGAATACCCTATCAAAAAGTTGTTCTTTTTTATGTTCTCATGGAGTTACATTATAACCCCTTAACTAAATTTCTTCCTAAAAATTTAAAATTTTATTAAGAAATATTTGTTTTGAAATTTTAAAATTCCATTGCGGAAAACAGAAATCATAAAAATGGTCAATAAAACACTCTCAGAAAAAGAGAAAGGGAAATATGAAGGTCATCACATAAATTGGTTTCTACCAAGAAAAACATTGGTGGAAATTGAAGATATGGAAAAGGAATAAAGGAATAAATAATTATGGAGATAGATATAGATCATTGAAAAAAATTTAGTGAATGATCAAGATATTGTTAACAATCACAAATACATAAAATAAAGATGAATTAAAATACCATTCGTTTATCAGATATGAAGGTATTATAATAACAATTTTTTACGATCCTTTTCTTATTGATGAGTGTTTTTTTATTATAAAAAAATATTTCCATTTGAAATATATATGAATGATATATTTTGATTCGATAAAACAATTTCATCATTTCGTTTTTCTTCAATTAATTTACACATCCCCTCTCACATTCAGAAATGAAAATATAATATTAATTTTTTAATCCATGATGAACTAAAATTAAATTATAATGGATCATAATATTACTTAAATAATACTATGATATTCCTCCTATATTTATTACAAACAAAATGGTTATCAAAATTTAAGATAATACCCAAACTGAATATATATATATGTATATATTAATGTTCAAAATTCAACAATAAAACCAATTTTTAACCTAGAAAATTCTTTAAATAAATTATCCAATATCCAAAATAACCTAAAAAACACAAATTCAATGAAATTTTTAACCCTAAATGTTATCTCATACACATCATGATATATATCCAAAAACATAATGCCATTATATGAAAATAGTTATTTACATTATACCTAATGGTTGTATATATCTTTACCTAACAAAATTTTTACCAAATTTAAGATGAAGATCCTAAAAAATAGAATTAATCATAAAATAAGTTTGTAACTGTGAAATTTTTTATAATGCTTATTATTTCCAAAATATAAAATAATCTTCATTTAATGTTATTACAATAATATCAAAGGTAAGATAAACACTAAAATATACCAAAACCATTAATCGTATTTCTAAAAACTATTAAAGATTTATTCATTGTATATCGATTTTTTTCTAAAACTCATATGTAACCCAAGTTTCTATTAACATAAATTTATCCCAGAACACTCTTAATCATGTTATACTTCAATAAAATTAAAATAATAAATTTTTATATATTATATAAGAACATATGATTGTCCTTATAATTATAAACCCTATATATTTTAGGTTTAACATAGGTCATCCATGATTATAACCTAATCAATTACATCATAATTTTTTAAAGAGAATGAATTTCAAAAACATTCCAACCTCGAGTTTAAAACCACATGCATAGTAAGGCTCATTTTCGCAGACTAGGTAACGATCAAGTCAATACCAAATCACCTTTTTCATATTTATTACCCCCAGTAACATCTATTCTATAACCAATTTCCCTATTAATATCCACGGAGGGAAGTAATTTCTCTACAAACAATCCCTTTATACTTCACCAATATTGAATGATAATTTTCTACAAATAGAATTACTGTTAGAAAAGTCACATGGTTTCTCACTAATTATATTCCACACTAGTTTCCAAATGCTAAATAATCCTTTTTTGATACCAACTATCAGGATTGAAATGTTTTAGACAAAATATTACATTAATATTTACAAAATAATCCATTAGTTACAACCCAATTATCATAATGCCTAATATCATTGGAGGAATAGTTTCATGATACATCAGAGTGAGACTAAATTAACCACTTTTAATTTTTGTCTATAATTTCTACTTAAATTCACTCGAAATACTAAATCAAAATGTGATAATTTGGGGAATATATAAATGAAGTGGTGATATGAAAATATCAAAAATATAATAAAATTGATATGGGAACATTACATGGGAGGAAAAGGTATAACATAATACCAAACATATCTCAAGAGTAATCACATTGAAGCGTATCATGATGAACATGGTATCCTATGATCATGCATTAATAGGAAATGTGGTTTTAATATAAAACATGACATAAAATTAAGTCATACATAACATTCAAGAAAACACCACCAGGTGGGAAAAGTCTTATAATATACTAGGAAGACTCCCTAATCTCATATATCATGTCTCCTAAGACTAAAACTTTTCCCAATTAATTAAATGGATATATAATTATTCCCTTACAATTCATATACCATTCACGGATATAAATAGGTGTGATACAATAGTAATCAATTATAAGTTATAAACATAAGAATTAACCCTTTAAATAAAATTGGTTGTTTAATCATGTAACATATAATAATATAAGTAAATTTCATAATGAAGAAAAATTAAAAAATAACATAATCCATGTGTTTCCATGTCCATTGATCGGATAGTGATCTAGGAATATATAGAGAATTATATAAATAATTAATAGTAGTAATATAATTTTTTTGTTGATGAATTCAAATACCATAAATACACTAAAACACTATTGAGGGAAATAATATTTTGGGAGTGTAATTAACTTTGGAAAAACATATACTTTGAAACATATTGTAGAAATTATTTTAATTTGAATATAAACCTGGAATATTATATAGAAATATATAGGAAATGATATGGAAGAAAATACCATTCTCGATGTACATGTTAAATCCAATATTAGTTTCACAATTTTCATAAAACTTCAGGAATAATATCATTTAGAATATGAAAAAATTATTCGTTTTAAAATATTTTTAAAAAAAATCATTAAGGGTAAAAATGAATTTAAACAATCACAGAATAATAATAAGAACATTTTTTTAAAACACATAAAAGAAAAAATATATAGGGAAGAGAAAGGGGGTTTGATAGAAGAGAGATGTAAATTATATTTTCCTTAAAATATTTTTTCTTTATTTTTACATACTAATGAGAGGAAAATTGTATATCTTGAAATGTATGGGAATAACCATATTACAATAAAATTGAATGGTTTTATTAGAAAATTTATAAATAATTTTTGATGGTAAAGGGTTCCGAGATAGGGTTTCTCACCCTATCGCCGCCTTCCTCTTCCCAGTGGTGGATCGGTCGGGATCCTATCATTGCTGCTTCAGTTCAGCGTGATTGTGTCATGCGGTCTCTTCTACGGCGACATCGTAGACATGATCTTGGCATATATGATCATTTTTCAGACTACATGGAGGTATGGTGAGGGTTCATGGTTCAGATTTCCATGTTGAGGTGAAGGTTACTGCTTTGTGTCTGACTCATCTAGGGGTGTGCTAGGAGGATCTAGTTGTTGGGTAAGGTCTGTATGGAGGAAAAATGCTTTTTTCTTCCTCCATGCAGGTTCAGATCCAGTGGTGTTAGCATTAAGGTGTTTTTTCATTTTTTACTTTGATGTTCTATGGTTGTTTGGATTTGTGTGGTGTCACTCGTGAAAGGCTCCTCGGTCCTCCTTTCCTCTTCCCTTGCGTGATTCGGACTCCGGTGGGGCTCCTAGACCCTTTGGCGTCTGCGGCTGGTTGTGGATGGGATGGGGGAGGGGTCCTAGCTTCGATTTAGTCAACTGTTTATGGTCTCATGGTTAATGGGTTCATGTTGCGCGTTTATTGGTATGCAAGTGTGATTTTAAAAATAACAGGTTTTAAGCAAGTGGTGAAGTTTATGGTTTTGGATCAGATTTGCAGTTTGCGAGGACTTCTAGCATTTGGGAGGATTTTGGATTTGATTTTTCTTGATGTTCATGGAGGCAGCGAAGGTTTGAAGGTGTGAATCGGTGTTAGGTTATAGAACCACTTGAATGATGGGTTTTTCTACGAGTACCTACAAATGTTGAGGTGTTTTGAAGTATGGGGGTCTTTAAATTTTGAATGCATGGAAATGGCGGAGCTTTTGGTTAAATGTGTCGATGATACAGAAATAAATTTAGGTTTGGTGAGTAATGGCTCGGTGTTTGGCCATTAACTTTTATTCCTTGGTGTTATGTTGTTTTATGTCATGAATTTCAGTATGGTTTGTCACTTTTTCCTCAAAAGTGATTGAATAATAAAAATATAATTTTCAGTCATAAATAATTTCTAACAATGCGAATTTAATCATAAACAGTCCCAATGAAACTAAGATTGAAACATAACCTCTTACCACTTTGGTAAATTTTGATCCATTTATATCATGAATGATGGAAATTATTTTTAAATTAAAATATCATAAATTATAAAGGAATGATGATATATTATGAAATTGAGATTTATATAAACAATTTCAAATAAATTAGGTACAGAAGAGAACAAGTGTCTCAAAGAAGGTTGTTTTGAGATGAAACCCATAAAAAGTTCATATTAATGTGGTTAGTGTTAATAAGTGATGTGATTTTGTAAAAATTATAGATCCAAAAAAATAAAAATAATTATATAATATAATGAAATAATATGTTACTTCACACATAATCATGGAATAATATAATCAATAATGTAGATGTATAACTCAATTAATGGAAATTGATATAAGAAACCCCTTACCTCGAGTCTGATTTGTCATATGAGTTATTTATATTTCCTAATAATACATTTATGTTAATTATTGACTTTATTAATTACATTTTAAAATTTTATTATTCATTTTATTTTATTTATAGAAATTTAATATTTAATTTCTTTTCCATTTAATTTCAAATCCTATGATTCAATGATAAATGAATCATATGTCAAATTTCTCATTGGTCTGTTGACTAATGTAAAAGTGATTTTTATCTAATAATTTCTAGTAAAATAATAATGAAAAAATATAATTTTTATACACCAATTTTTCTTTTAAATCCAATAATTATGTAATGTAATTAAAATTAAACTACATTACAATCACGAAAAAGATATGTTATGTTTATATTTTTCAATTATTATGATATAAAGAAGTTAAGAGTTATTTTATTTTTAATAAATTATAATATATGATAAATATCATATTATTTTCTATATAATCTTATATATATCACACATTTTATTAAGTAATAATAAAATAATCACATCGCTTCATGTGGTGGTAGGCTATCGTATGGACAAACGATGTTATCATTTATTAAATTGATTGAAATGTAATAAATTATATGATATATTTATTTCAATTAATAATAAATATGTCATGAATATAATATATAAACATCAAATATTTCATTATATCAATCCTTGATAATTGTTTTTGTAAAACAAATTACGTCGGTTCGCGAGGTTATAGTCCATCATACACATGATCACCGGTTTCACTTCTCATTTGTTGGAGGGGGAGAAGGTTGATGATAATGAACATAATATTAAAACATATAAATATTTATAAGATAAAAAGGATAATATTTCATCACGTATTAATAAACATTGAAGGAGGTTGAAGAAGAAATAAAATTAAATGTATGGTTAAAGATGTTACATCTTCTTCATATAACTGCATTATGTTTTCCCAAATAGTTTTACAAGGTGGGATTAAATATGAAAAAATGATTATATTATGAGGGGAGAAAATAAAGGATGTAATTTTTTCTTTAATTTTCAGAACTAATGAGTTTTATATGAGTAAATATGAGAGGAAAGGCGGTGTCACATTATAAGTGGGGTAGAGGATGCATTTAAATATTTTGAAAATAATGAATTACACCGATGTTTTTTACAAGCCAAAATTGATTTAAAATAGATAATTTTAGAAAAATAGATGAGATATGTCCAAAATAAGGCCATTAAATACCAATTATACATTTTTTGGATCATTTTTAATCGTTATCATTTAAGTTTTACCCCTAGTGAACCTATTTATTCATCTACCATAGTTATAAATTTTTAATATTTCTGATATTAATAATGTTAAAATATTAAGTTGAAAATTTATTATAATTAATAGTATTAAATTTCTGAATATGGAATCCATTATTCCAATTTCAACACATATATGTGTAAATATATACTTTTAAATTAAATCTATAGACATGTTGAAAAAATAGGTTTCCTAGAATTTTTTTTCAACCATCGGATGATCATATAATAACTCTCTGAAACATAATATTAAATAAAAGAATTTTAATTAATATTTATACATATATATTATATACAATTCACTTAATTCATAACAAGTTATGTGCTATTTTAACTAATAAAAATGGATAAAAATTAAGCACATTAAAATAGTTTTCAAAAAAAATATGTTTTGAAGCTAATGAATAAACATAAACTCAAATAAAATATAAAGGGGAATTAAGAATAATAAATTGTAATTAATAAAAATAAATTATAGTTATTTTAATTTTAAAAAACCTTATAATAATTAGTGTGTGTAATTTGTTTAAAAAATGAAAATTTAATAAAACACATTATGTTCAGTATTCATACAATGAAAAGACTCATTATTTCATAAAAAGTTAATCATTGTATGATCATTTAAAAATTTATGTTAAATTTTATAAAATATACTTTATAAATTTTTTACAAATTAATTATAAAATTTTCTCACAAAATATAATAATAATTACTTTCTAACTAAATGTTTTCATGGAAAAATGACTATTTATTTTCATAGTGTTTAAAATAGATTCATATTTGTTAATAAATTTATAATAACGGGATAAAGTAGTTAATCATATTAATACCCACAGACTAAATGTCTAGGTTATAACAATATTTTTCAGAAAATAATGTTTAAATAATAAGATGATAAAGTTTATTTAAACTCAGCGTTGCAAGTGTAATACACTGTTGTATAATGTTTTCATTTTAAAATCTTCTGAGGTTATGGTATTTTCTATTTTAATTTTATTTGAGGATGGTAATATGTTCTCAAAGTCAACATTTATCCATGGAATTTCTTCTAAGACTTCTAAAATGATACAAGAATGTTGGCACTTGGTCAAATATAATCGATACTAGAACATAATGCTTCTTTAATATTTATTGAATGTAAATTTTTAACAAGTCGTCCAATAATATTATTTAATTAATAATATTGAAGAGAAAAATATTTCTTAGATTTTCAATAATCACCCATACTGAATCATGTTTCCCAACAATTTTTTGTAGACCTGTCACAAAATGCATGTCTATCCTATACAATTTACATAAAAGTGTTGGTAAAGCCAAAAAAATACCAGTAGGTTGATGGTGCTCTTCCATGACCTGTTGACATGTGTGGAATATTGAAACAAAGTACTACACTATCAATTTCATGTTATCCAACAAAAATAATTCCCTAAATTAAATATACACCTTCTGTAATTCGTGATGGACTACACATCTTGAGTGGTTGTAGGCTTTAAGATGTTATTCCAGATAGGTTGGGGGAACCACTATGAAATATCTAAACAATATTATATATTTTCCTTATAGCTTTCATACCTCAATGGTCCTCATGTCATTGATTTTTTATCATATTTTAGCTCCATATGGATCATATGTATGTGCCTCTTTCACATGCTCATCCAAATCCAAAAAAATTAAAACTAGAAAGATATCCACAATGTCTTCTATCTTAGTACTCTGAATATTTATTTCCTCTATGAGTGATATAATTTACCATTGATTTGAATATTATTTATCCAATAGATTTTATAAAATTCATCTTATTGCATTATCCACAAAGTTCCCCTAACCTAGGGTATATATTAAGTTTAATTAAAACATCTAAATTTATTCCATTCATATTTGTTGCCTTTGATTTAAATACCATTTTGATAATATATGTTTCAAACACTTATGTTCCATACACAACATAAATTTCTAACTAAAAAGACAATGATGCCAATTATTGAAATCATGTAATATATAATGTAATTCCAAATCAGGTGTTGGTTATTTTTTTATGATGAACATATAAATTTCATGATCCAAAAGCCACCACATGATCCCCTGGCATGATAATACAACTCATCCCTGCCCTTGAAGCATCTTAGTGGACAAAAAAACTGTGGCCTAGTCTTTGAAAAATCAATATTGGTGCTGCTTTGAGGGAATGGTTATTCTCTTAAAAAGGGTTTTTTATTTCATCGTTCAATTGTAAATGAGTGATCTTAATAGTAAAATATCTCATTGGTTAGTAAATATGTGAAAAATCAAGAAAAATGTATCTACATTATCGTTGTTATCCAAGGAAATTGTGATTATCAAAGACATTAATTGGAGGATGTATTGAGAAAATAGATCCTATATTTTATTTATATATTGAATTTCATTTCTCTAAAATATTAGGGCTATGTAAATTTATCTCCCATATCAAAAAATCACATTTTGAAATCATTTCATGAAAGTGATTCTCTAGAAGGATACTCGACACAATACCCAAGTATGCCTTATGTTCCCCTTTAGTTATAGAAAACAATAGAATATCATCAACGAACACCATTACAAAGGAATCATGACACCAGTAATATTTTGAATTAATTAATTCCATGAAAACATCTATTTAATTTGTATGTTCAAATGGAATAACCACAAACAAAAAATAGAAATGATGAATTCAGAAAGACATTTCTAGGATATCCTCCTTCTAAACTCAAAGGCATTGATACCATGATCGAAGGTCAATTTTAGAGAACCACTAGGCTTCCCTAAAAGTATTAAATATATCAAAAATACAGGGAAGATGATATCAATTATTTATCATATATTGTTTTAGATTACCATAATCCATGAAATATCCCAGATTTTTATCCATAATCATATAAAAATAACTAGTTATGTTCATATGGATGTAATCAATCAAATGAAGCCTTTGATTTTGATTCTTCAATATATTATTTCAGTACCTTCAATTATTCAGGTGTCATCCCATAAAATAGGAGGAAGTTGGACTCATTCCTAGTAGGATATTAACTATAAACTCAACTAATATTTTGAGAGTAAACGCTAAGAAATTATATAGAAAACATCAAGATAATAGTAAACTGTGGTTGTAAAATAACTAATACGAATCACATAAAATTATTGTAATGAAACAAATACTAACTAGTTGAACATAATATCAATCAATAGTACCAAAGGACATTCTCATATAGCATCCACATCCAAATAACATTTAAGGATATGATTAATATCCTGAAATGTTATGAAACATATATGTGAAGAATAATAATTGATATGGGATTTAGATGTAGTCATCCAATCCAAACCAAAAATCAATTCATATATGTCAATATCAATGATATATAAGTCCCATAAATATTCCACCACATTAAAAGTCGTTGTACATGTTGAAAAATTAACTTCTCATAAATATTATTGTCCAATATGTGATTGTATATTCAAAACAAATGGAATATCATCAATGTAAAAACACATATGATCCGAAATTTAAAATAAAATAAAATAATGGGATGTGATCAAATCAAACAAGTCAAAAATAAAGGTAGTAATCAAAATAATTATACCCTGAAACATCAAATGTCTAAATTGATCATCTATGATGACTAACTCAACACTATAGAATTTATTAGTCATTTTCCATGGCACATGGTTTCCCAATTTTCATTACCTTGGATTATGAGTCATGGTTTCCCTGGAATAAAACTTACTCACTTTGTTCTTAGTATGGTGGTTATTTTGATGAGATCTCTCCATCGAAGCATTAGATGTTTTAGAGTAATACGATGTATTCCTTGTACCAGGATTTAATGGACTATGGAAAAATCATTAATGATTCTCAGTCTTGTTACAATAGTGACAATATCTTGATGGTGTAGTAAAATATCAATTGATATTCTGAAATGATACATATTATAGGAATCCCTTCCTAATTTAAGGCAGTGGATGGATGTTAATTGGTCTAATGGTGTGATTTTAAGGAATAACAACACTATGGATGTAGGATTAAATATTATTCTTATTCCCAAAATTAGGGTTCATAAATGTTCATATGGGCATAAACATGACACCTAAAACTACATTTAATTAGATATATCTTTCCACCATAGTCTCTTTATAAATTATCTCTGTATAGTCCATAATTTGATGACAAAAAATATTGGATGAAATTATTAGTCATAACACCACAAAAATATGTATGCCTTCATGTTTTCACATTCCCTTAACTATTGTGAAAAGTGAATTAAGGTCATAAAATTATATACATACTATATTATTTATAGATTATGCTACTTCAGAGTAAAGAATTTTGTTGTTCAAGTGAAATTGAAGGGGTGAGAATCGAATTACATATTAAACAATTCTTACAAACCCTCTCCTATAAAGCTATTGAATAATTTAGAATAAATATCAAAATCCCAAAATTTTCATTCTAGAACTTGAGTCATATACATTACCAATTTAACAATTATCTTAGTCAGTGTTCAAATGATTTCAAAAATTCTATTCATTTGATTCAGCCATGCCTCTAATTTTTTAGTTTCAGAATCACCCCAAAAGAAGGGTAGATTCTATTTTTGAATCCAAACCATGTGATCCACTTTTATCAGTTTATCATTTTAATTTCCCTCATCTATATCCAAAATATAATTTACAATACTGTTTACCTATTGCTCGCCCACCTTTTTCTTAGGTGAAACCATATTCCCAGCTGCCTTGTCCAGTTGATTCATAGGATGTTTGCTCATTTCCATTATATATAACTAGAATAATGAACCATTTAGTATAAAATTGTAGAAACAAAATTGTTAAAAACATAAATTTATCGTGTCAAAAAACAACCCATCCACTATTTTCCAAATCCAACCATTGAAATAATTTTTTCTTTCGCTGTATGAAATTCAATGCATAATGAAAATGAGTTCCAAGTGGGATTATATTTCTATCAATGCATGATATGAAATCCTTATTGAATAAACCAACAAATATGAGATGATGTCTAAACTCGAAGTGTATAATATTACTTTTACTCGAAAACTCAGGTAACATTAATTTCTGAATGATATGGAGAGAAATGTATTTTTAAGCTATATATTTCATGTCCCCACAATCCAATCTCGTTTCTACCATCCCATTAGATAGAAGGACCGACCAACACTAATACCATTTATAAATCTGGGACTATGAAAATCTGATACCATTTGGATTATCCATTCATTCCTCTATTTCTAGAGAAGTAATGGGGGTGTTACTAGCCTTAGGTGACATCCCAAAGAAACTAAATAATCGTAAGTAATTCTTAAGGAATAAAACATTTTGGGAGACGATTATACTATTTAATATATAAACACAAGAAAACATGAATAAATGAAATCCAATATTATATATGACACATGAATAAATGAACCAAAATTATAACCAATGTTACATGAAATTTTCAGAAATCCAATTGAAATAATTCCTAACTAAGAAGAAATAAAAGAAAAAATAACCCAAAGGAAATAAATTTGAATCATCCTCAGAAATAACTAAACAAAATGCAATATCCAACTCAACATTCCATGTTATGGAATCCATATGAATGAATAAAAAATATTATACCTTTCTGTTTACTATATCCAATTAGATTACTAATGATAATGGACCACGATATCCACGAAAAAGTGGGTATAGAACATAGTATGAATCCACCAATGTCTTCCTAAGACATGTCATTTAGAAAAAACATGATATCACATTTTATATAAAATAGTTTAGAGATCATAAAATACATTATATCAATATTATATAAATTTCTATGGGGACTATTAATTAATGAATTTGAAACACTTTTCATCATTTGGAATACCCACTCCCATGTTTCCACAAAAACACACAGATTCATTCTGGGTGAAAATCCCATACTCATAAGAGGACACTAATGAATCCACATCTCCATCACATTATGGTTAATATTTTCGTGCCCCAATGGAGTTAAGCCCATATTCTTGGTCACATCTTCGTACCCAAATGATACAAACACTTTCTTTAGGGATATATGAAATATAATTAACACACACCAATCATTTATACCAAACAAAAATCATATAATTTAACAGAAACCCAATCAATTCTGGGAAAAAATAATAAAAAAACTTATGTGCATCAAATCCATATCATGATTTTAAAACCATCAATTTAAATTTATAAAATATTGTTTTTTTGGTAAAATATATTAAATCTCTCAAAATTTCCTAATCAATAAAAATGTATATCTCCCACAATAATCACTCAAATTCATCACCATAATTTCGATCAATCCATTTAATAAAAACCAAGGCTTCATGTTCTATATTGATAAAAAATTATATAGAAGACACATACCTCTAAAAAGATGACGAAAACAAAGAGAGACAATAATTTATCCCAGATATTTATTTGGATCTGCATTCTCTTATAGATTCAGTCATATAGCATAAATATTATAATCATAGAACAGATTTCTATCCATGAAGGAATACATCTATTTATTTTTTATTTAGTAGAATATTTTATCTATGAAAACTATTGGAGAAAATTGACTTAATAATGAATCAAGATCTCTGACATTCATTGATTCAAAAATGGACTTCTACCGATCTAAAGGAATCACCAATGGAGCTTTAAGATAAAATAGAACTTGGGATCTTATGTGAATAAGATACTGATGATGGTTCAGGTCTAAATTTATATTATAGAAACAATTTCCATTAAATTAATTGTATGATTCATGGTCAGGTGACATGATATGGAAAACCATGCATCAACCATGTGGTACTATAACCTGAAGATAATACCTAACATGGTTGGATCATATTTGTTGGTCGGAGTGGACACTCAAGAGGGGGGCGAATTCAGTTCCAATTAAAATTTCTGTTAAAACATTGTCTAGTTAAAATCCCCCAATTTATAAAATTAGTTAAACTGTAGTGAATTTATAGAGATTGTAAATGTTCACTTAGCTTCTCAAAGATTGATTAGATCTCAGTTAGTTTAACCACAAGATCAAACAAACTTTTTAAATTAATCTACTGATTTAAAATAAGTGTAAACACTTGCTAATCTAACTATCAATGTAGCTCCAAAATAATTTTGTATTTTAAAGTAATAGCAGCGGAATAAAGATAATATATGTCGTATACATGAAACTTAAATAAAAGATGCACAACAGATATAACAAGAGGTTCAGTCTCAAGCCGAGACTTAGTCCTCTCAAATATATATAAGAAATTGATCCACACCCTGGATCGGGGTAAACAATACTTTTACAAAAATAGTCCAGGTCTAAGACCTCTACCACTGTTATTCGTGGGAAACAAAACAACAACAAACCAGCTGTTCAGGTCACACACGACCTCTACCACTATCCTAGTGGGAAATAAAAAATGTAAGAGTTTGAGTGAGGATTTACAGATCCTTCGGTTAAAGTTCAGGAGACAGTGAGTGTGTAAAAATACAGAAGAGGACACACACTGCTCGAAAATTAAATAATTAATCACAGAGCAGAGATTTAGAGTTTAGAAATGGCTCTAGTGATTGTCAATGTAGCTCTGGACTGGTTGGATTGAGCAGGAATGCTTCAGAGTCCTTATCTAGTTTTTTTTGTTGAAAAACAGAGTGTCTTAGTTCGGCTTGGGTTCTATAGTCTCTTGATTCGTCGTGTGTTCTTCAGAAATGTAGGATTTCATGTATGGAACTTCTTTGAGAATCGTGCGATTTGTTCTTCATAGTTGTGCTCTAGATTTTACTTTAGTTCAGAACAGAGATTGCATGTATTGTAGTATATGTGTCGAGATGTGTCAGGCGTACGCGCATGCGTGCGTGTGTGCGTTCGTGCGTTCTCTAATACAGCTCAATCTTCTTTATATTCCACGAGCTCTGGCAGTAGGAATGATTACATTTTCATAGGTACGAGATACGGTTTCCTGTCAAGCCAACAACTAGCATTAAATAACATTAATTTCATTAAAAACAACAAATTTGACCGTTATAATCACTTAAAATAATATTGACAAAAGCTAACGAAACGATGTCACATTGATCATGGAAACAGTGTCTTCTTCATGGTGTCTGATCACGGTGTCTGGTCATAGTGAGTCCTTCACAGTTTCTGAGTTACGGTGAGTGGTCACGGTGTATGGTCACGATGTCTGGTCACGGTTTCTGGTCACGGGGTCTGGTCACGGTGTTTGGTCACGGTGTCTGGTCACGGTGTCAGGTCACGGTGTCTGGTCACGGTGTCTGGTCACGGTGTCTGGTCAAGGTGTCTGGTCACGGTGTCTGGTCACAGTGTAATGTCACGGTGAGTCCTTCACGGTGAGTCCATACTTAGACAAAAAATCTGTATTTGGACTAAGACAGTGATATGCAGAATATGAGTTAAGGTTACTCATTAGAGATAATATATGAGAGAATTGTAATTATTCATGAAACGTGTAAACAGTAATTAACATCCATAATATTTGTTTTTATAAAAACATGATATGCACCTATTGTTTAGTTTGAAGAGCATTAACAAGATGTGCACTGAAGGTCAAGATAAATTTACAGTAATGAGATTTGTGATTATTAAAACATGATTAACACATGAGGAGTCCAACAATTTCCCCCTTTTTGAGGATCACAAATCATATATAGGCAGAATATAAAAGATATGTAATATTAAAGATACTAGCATAGCAAAAACATTATAGAACAGATACATTCAGTTTTTCTCCCCCATTTATACTATTATAGAACTGATACTTGGATGTTTTTCTCCCCCTTTTGGGATTATCAAAAAGTAGAGAAAAGGAAATGCAACTCGGCAATTATCATTAACCAAAGCATTCATAATACAAAGTACATGAGAAGTACAAACTGGAAACAATAAATGACATCCCATAAAAAAAAGACAGGCGGTAAACTCTTTAGGGATCCATTTTTGTCTTGCCTTTATCAGCAGCAGGAGTTGGTGCTGAAGTAGAATAAGGCATAGAAGAGGTAGACAACGAGGGTAAGGGTAGACCTTCAAAAACAGATGGAGCCAAAGTAGGAGCAGTAGAATATCTATGCTTAGGTTGGTCATGAATGACTGGTCGGATCTGAGAAAGGGCTTGGATGACTGTCATGGTAGTAGATGCTAAGGCAGGAAGTCCAGGTTTAAGGGGTGCAGTAGTTGGAGAAACTATATCAGTACTCTGCACATGAAGATACGACTTCAAAAGATTGATGAAATCAGTAATGATTTCACCACCATACTACATAGCCTTTCCAAAATCTTCTTTATTCTCCATAAATCTGTCCAACAATCTAGAGAACTCTGAATGTTTCTGAACATGAGCTTTAAAACCTTGATTCACCGGAGGGATTCTCAGATTTTCCACAAGATATCTAAAGTGATTTTTCATGTCAATTTTAGAGAAATTCCGGGAAAGACACAAATCTATTTTCTTGGAGATCTCTTTTTGAGCATCATTTGCTATCTTTGAATGGATCCTAACCAAGTCCAATGCTCTATCACTGTTCTTAATTACTTATGAAAAAGAAGATAGATCCATGCCACTGAAGTCATTCTGTAATTCTTCCTTAATTAAGAATCTCAACAGAGAATCATCCAAAGAAGGTGTGGAGGTCTGACCAGAAATAGGTGAAGCCTTGACAGCTTCGGTTAGAACTTTGATCTGTTTCAGAACATTTTGCAGACATCCAGTGTATTCATCTGTAAGCTTATTCAGAGATTCCACAAGCTCTCAAATGTGTTCCAGCATCTTCATGTGCCTTTTTCCAATCTTTTCAAAAAAAAGATAGAAGGTAAGGATGAACATGAGACACAATCTCCCTAGCAAGGAGGTAATCAAAAGACTCAGGTGAAACAGTAGCAAGGGCAGGGGCAGAAACATGAGCAGGCTCTGATCTCACAGATATCTCATTCTGTAGACTTTCTACCATACTTTTCAGATTTGCAACATCAGCACTCAACAACTTATTCTCTACTCGGACTTCTTTAATTTCTCGGATCATCCTTGGTGGAATATGCAAGATAATATTTTCCAAGGGAATTGATGCATCTTCTTGACTTAATTGAGTCACTAGGCGTGGTTTAGTGGAGACAATTTTCTCAACACCAGCTAAGAAAGTCTCACCAAAATCTTTCAGAACATCTTTGGTTACAGTGGAATGAAGCTCATGTAAGGATGCAGGTAAAGGTAGAGGCTCAGATTCTGGTTGAGGGTCAGAGTCATCTTTAGATTCAGATTCTGATCCAGATTGAGGTTTGGGCTCTGATTCTGGTTCTGAATGAGCTAAGGACTTCAGGTGAAACAGAGAAGAAAGATCCAGTCCAGTTGCAGTCAATTGCTGTGACTCATTCACATCATAAAAGCTTGGGAACTCATACTGAGAGTGTACATAGAATGTGACAGAATGTTGAGAAATTTCACCTGATCCAGCTTCCACAATATTAGGATTTTGAGTTTCCTCCCCCTCAACTTGTTCTTCCCTTTCAGATTCATGAGGTTCAGGAACATGGACATGATCCACAGGATCATCCCTAACCTCTTCATCAAATTCTTTCCTTGCCAGCAGAAAGTCAATTTCTATTCTTTCTTCAGCAGATGGAATAATCATAGGAACCGATTGTTCTACTGGATAATCTTCCAGACTTGCTTCTTTCTCAACAAAAAGAGTCTCTTCAACAAAAACATCCTCAAAGGTTGCTAGTTGTTCTGAACCAGGAAAAATTAATTTCCTTGCAGCATTGGGATGAGATTTTTCCTCATGAAGAACAACTGATGGATCCTCAGTCCTTTCCTTTTCAACAACAACTTCCTCTCCTTGAGGTATTTCAGTAGGGATAACAGTGGGGATAATATCAGGGATAACAACCCTTTCCTCTTCAACATGAACTCTTTCCATTGGAGATATTACAGATTCTTCTCTAGGTGGAACTTCAGCCGTTACTTCTTCTTGTTCTTTTTCTTCTGAGTACTCAACCACTTCATCTGGTTCCAAACCAGGATCAACTAGGTTCTTAGGACTTCTTTGATAGTCAACAGGATTAAAATTTTTATACAGTTGATCACTATCCTAAACCCATTGCTTTTTCCATGGATTCTAGCTAATCTTCATCCTTATGATGATAGGTATGGATAGGCAGAAATCAATGTCCTCTAATTTTTCTTCATTTTGTCCATCCATTCCTTTTGAGACTAACATGGCTGAAATCATCCTTGAATAAAACAGGGAGGTGGATTTGGATGTTACTTTGGTCATCTCATAGATATGGTTGATGACATACTTACACATATTGATCATTTGGCCATTCATCAACAGGTGAATCATGGACACATCCTGATACTTCATCATAGAAAAATCTCATTTTCTAGGACTAACCAAATTCTAAACAAACTTGAACAAAAGCCTTGTCTCCCCATCCAGTTCAGCAGTTATGGCCCTTCTCTTGGTTCCATTTCCAATTAGATTTTCCAATGTGGTTTCTAGGTCAAAGATGTCAGTTGTCGGAGGAGGGTCTCTTTGGTAATCTTCACACACTCCTTCATTTGGAATTCTTAGGCATGCAGCCCACAGTATTGAAGAGAAAGAGAACTTCTGACCATCGATCCAGCTGGTCACCAAAAAGCTTTCTCCAAACTCAAAAGAGAACTTCACGTACTGATAGAATTGAGATACAAGCCTTGGGTGAATCGGTCTATTCTGTCCAGTGAACCATTCAAGCCATCCTTGTTCTTTTAAAACATTCATAACTAATGATCTTCTAGACAACAACCATTCAGGGAAAACCTCTTTTTCAGGTACAACTCTACGGCTTACTAGGTTTGGGTTTAGAGGTCCTTCGGGCACTATCCTCGATATCCTCATTTGTTTCTTAGAGCAGCGCTTCTCAGATGAGGGTGAAGATGGATGCTTCATCCTTGGAATTCACTAAAGGTTCGGGCGAGAGGGAAAAGAAGGTTCTGGAGAGAATTCAGGTAAGGAATCGAATGAAACCCTTAAGTTTTATCATTTGGGAATGTCAAACATCATAAAAACATGAACGTGGGAAATAAAATAGTGGTGAAATAAAAATTACCGTGATACGGGTAAAAATAAAATAAAAATAATAAAAACTATCATACTTCTCATGGTGAGACAGAAAACTAGCCATCACGGCGAGACATTTTATAGTAATCACGGTGAAATAGTGAGCAGTTTATATAGTCACGTTGAGACAGTGAGTTGTCAGATCGTGAGCATTAAAACAATAACATAGAAATAGTAAGATATTCATTTATGATTAATCATACCAAGATAATGTATGATGTAGTCTAATATTTCAGAATTTAATGGTTTAGTGAATATATCAGCAAGTTGATATTCAGTACCAAAGAATTCCAAAGTGATATCACCTTTTTGATAATGATACCTCAAAAAGTGATGTCTTAAGTCAATATGTTTTGTCCTAGAATGAGAAACATGATTCTTAGAAATATTAATAGCACATGTGTTGTCACAATTTATTGAGACAAGTCTGAATTGATATCCATAGTCTAGTAATGTGTGTTTCATCCACAAAATTTGTGCACAACAACTTCCAGCATCTATGTATTCAGCTTCTGCAGTTGACAATGCAAAAAAAATTTGTTTCTTACTACACCATGATACTAGGGACTTGCCTAAAAGATGACATGTTCTAGAGGTGCTTTTTCTATCTAGCTTACATCCGGCAAAGTCAGCATCAGAATAACTAACTAGTTCAAATGATATTCCTTTGGGATAGTACAGTCCTAAATTGGGAGTATGCTTTAGGTATTTGAAAATTCTCTTTACAGCATTTAAAAGTGACTCTTTAGGGTTTGATTGAAAACGAGCACACATACACACACTAAACATAATATCAGGACGACTAGCAGTCAGGTAGAGTAGACTTCCAATCATTCCCCTATAAGTGGTTTGATCAACAGATTTACCATTTTCATCAAGATCCATCTTACAGGTGGTACTCATGGGAGTGTCACTACTTTTTGTGCTATCTAATCCAAAACGTTTTAAATGATATCTAGTATATTTACTTTGAGTTAAAATAATTCCATAATCATTTTGAAAAATTTGAAAACCAAGAAAGAATTTAAGTTCACCCATAAAACTAATTTCAAATTCATTTTTGCATCATTTTTGAAAAATCTGTACATAAAGAATTTTTAGAAGATCCAAAGATAATATCATCAACATAAATTTTTACTACTAAAACATCTTTAGAAATTCATTTTATAAAAAGAGTAGGATCAGCTATTCCTTTTGTAAAACCTTTAGAATTAGAAAATTACTTAATCTATCATACCAAGCTCTTGGAGCTTGATTTAAACCATATAAAGCTTTTGATAAATTTGAAATATGATTTGGAAAATGAGGGTTTGAAAAACCAGGTGGTTGTTCAAAAAAAACATCCTCAGCAATATATCCATTTAAGAATTCACTCTTAACATCCATTTGATATAGTTTGAAATATAGATGTGCAGGATAAGCATGTAAAATCCTAATAGCTTCTAATCTGGCTACTGGAGAAAAAGTCTCCTCATAGTCAATACCTTCTTCTTGACTATAGCCTTGTGAAACTAGTCTAGCTTTATTTTTAACTATGTCTCCGGATTCATCTACTTTGTTTCTAAACACCCATTTTGTGCCTATTGTGAAAGTGTCCTTAGGTCTTTCAACAAGACTCCAAACTTCATTTCATTCAAACTGATTGAGTTCTTCTTACATAGCAATTACCCAAAATTCATCATTAATAGCATCATCAATGTTTTTAGGTTCAAGCTGTGACAAGAAGGCTTGATGTTCAACCTGATTTCTAAGAGAAGCTCTAGTTTGTGTACCTCTATCAAGATTTACTACAACAACATCTAAATGATGATTCGTCTGAATTCTAGTTGATCTAGTAAAGGTAGGGCTAGAAATTTCAGGTTTATCAATAGGATGGGAATCAACCAAAGCAGGTTCTGGAAAATTTCCAGAACTGGGCTTTTTAACTATAGGTCCACTATCCTTATCATTATGGTTCAAAACAGAGAGATCATCTTCATGATTTTCCAGAGAGGTTTTAGGCTCATGTTGATCTATTTCATCAAACTTGATGTGAATAGATTCTTCCACACATTTGGTTCTCTTATTGAAAACTCTATAGGCTTTACATGTTATAGAGTAACCTAGGAAAATTATTTCATCACTCTTGGATGAAAATTTGTCGAGATTGTCTTTAGTATTAAGAATAAAGACTTTGCAGCCAAAGACTTTGAAGTTGTTAAATTAAGTTTCTTATGGTTCCACAAATCATAAGGGTTACTCTTAAGAACAGGTCTGATTAAGACTCTATTGATAACATAACAAGTTGTATTTACAACTTCATCCCAAAAGTAAACAAGTAGGTCATACTCATTAAGCATAGTCCTAGCAATTTCTTGAAGGGTTCTATTTCTCCTTTCTACTACACCATTCTGCTGAGGTGTCCTAGGGGCAGAGAAATTGTGACTATAGCCACTGTGTGAGCAGTAGGATTCAAACTCATGATTTTCAAACTCACGACCATGATCAATTCTCAGGGTTCCGATCTTAAGTCCACTAAGGTTCTCTACAGATTTTGAGTATTTAACAAAGTAAGAACAAGATTCACTTTTGTGATCTAGAAAATATACCCAAGTATATCTAGAAAAGTCATCTACTAAGACATAGACATTGTGCTTCCCATTTAAGCTAGAAACTCTAGATGGTCCAAATAAATCCATGTGAACCAACTCGAGGGGTTGAGAAGTTGACACTTCTTTCATTGATTTGAAAGAAACTTCACGTTGCTTTCCCTTTTGACAGGGATTACAAACTTTGTCATTTTGAAACTCAAGTTTGGGTAGGTCTCTAACTAAGTTCTTCCTAGTAAGTTTTCTAACCAAGTGTATATTGTAGTGTCCTAATCTTCTATGCCAAAGCCAAGACACTTTATGAAAATCATTTAAACAAGTAATATTCTATTTAGCTAAAGATTTTAATTCAACAGCATAAACATTTTCATTTCGCAGGGTAGAAAATACTAAAGCATGTTTAGAATTAAAAACATTGCATGAATCATTTTCAAATTTAACATTAAAACCACCATCACATAACTGAGAAATACTTAACAGATTATATTTAAGTCCATCAACAAATAAAACTTTAGAGATTGATACTAAGTCAGTGTTACCAATCTGGCCTAAGCAAATGATTTTCCCTTTAGAATTATCACCAAAGGTGAAAAAAACTCCATCAACTTTGACTATGCTTTTAAAGCATGAGAAGTCTCCAGACATATGTACTGACCATCCACTGTCCAATTACCAGGTCTTCCTACAGGAGCTCTTTAAGCAGGTTTCCAACAAAACAGATTTAGATAGGAAATGATTTGGTACCCAGATCTTCTTGGGTCCAGACAGGTTAGCAATCAAAGCTTTTGGTACCCAAATTTTTCTTATGGGTCTCATGAATGTTTTAGAATCAACAGACTTTGAAAGATAAACCTTATTAGATCCATATCTATGAATAAAACTAGTTGAAGCATATAAATGTCCAGAACAAGAATTAGCAGCATTCTGTCCAGATTTAGGAATAAATCCATTCTTAGTAAACTGTCTTTGTCTAGGTTTGTAGCCTATTCTGGTTGTGTATTTTGGTGCAACTTTCTTTCCTAGCATTTGAGTTAGTGTATCTTTTCCATTTGTAAATTTCTCTAAATACTTTCTGAGTTGATCATTAGATAATTTCAGTTTAGTTTTTTCTTTAGATAACTGAGTATTATTTTCCATTTCAATATCAAGATCAGATTTATGTTTAACAATTACAGCATATTATTTCTTTAAACCTTTGTATTTGTCTTTCATCTCATTAAAGGTTTCTTTTAACATATCACAATATTCAAATAGTTCATATTTTGACATGTTATCAGAGTCAGTTTCATCTCCAGAATAATAAGAATTTAAAGGAGGAGTTTTATCTGTTACCTCAGAAGTATTTTTCATAAAACACATGTTTGCCTTATTTCTGTTTTAAGTTTCAGAGACTTCAGATTCAGTGGAGCTATCCTCAGAAGCGCTCCAAGAATCCTTCATAGCCTTTTTGTACTTACTGTCCTTATAATCATATTTCTTCTTGAATTTGAGCTTTGGGCAGTCTGCTTTAATATGCCCTTTCCTTTTTCACTCATAATAGGCAACTTCATTACTTTTATCTGGCTTTTTCCAATCCTTCTTCCAATGTTCCTTATTGTCATAAATTCCTTTGTAATTTGATTTTCTGAAAAAATTATTCTTCCTATAGAACTTCTTAAACCCTTCTGGCAATGTGATCAATTTCAGCATCACTATCAGAAGCACTTTCATTGTATTCACAGCTTGAACTCTCATTTATAGTGTGATGTTTCTCCTTATCCTTGTCCTTCGAAGTTGAAGATTTGAAAGCAACATACTTTCTTATAGTTTCATCATCTTCTTCTTTGTTTACCTTGAGATCTTCCTCATACATCATAAGCTTACCAATGAGTTCTTTAACAGGTAGAGCAGAAATGTCCCATGACTCTCTGATTGAAACAGATGTGCCTCTCCATCGGTCTGGTAAAATCTCAAGATTCTCATAATTGGTTCCTTTGTTGTAACATCTTTTCCAAGTGAATTCATTGTATTGACTATCTCATTAAACCTGAGATACATGTCTGAAATAGGTTCATCAGTTTTCATTTTAAAATTATAATATTTAATAGTATAAGTATTTAATCTCATTTCCTTAACATTGGTTGTTCCTTCATGAGAAGCAGCTAAGGTATCCCAAATTTCAAAAGCAGTTTTACACGTAGAAATTCTGTTAAACTCTTTATCTCCTAAAGAACAGTACAGGGAATTCATGGCCTTACAATTATTATTGTAAGCAGTCTTTGTAGATTCATCCCAAGTGGATCTAGTATTAGTGGGATGTTTATATTCTGATTCTATGGTAGTCCATATATCAAATCCCATGCTTTCTAAATGAATTTTCATTTTAAGCTTCCATTGGGTATATTTGTTACCATTGAAGAAAGGTGGCCTGTTAGTAGCAGCACCCTCTAGTCTATTATCCATAACTAGATTTTAGAAAGGAAATTTAATGAGATAAATTTTTTTAGAACTAACAGAAATTTAAGATCTTTAGAGATGCAACTAAAATAATAGTTGAAAAAAAGAGTATTTCAAAAATCTTTGAACAAACAAAAAACAAAAAAACTAAATCCTCGTATACCAAATGTAGTTTGGAGTGGACACTCAAGAGGGGGGTGAATTTAGTTCAAATTAAAATTTATGTTAAAACATTGTCTAGTTAAAATCCCCCGATTTATAAAATAAGTTAAACTGTAGTGAATTTATACAGATTGTAAATGTTCACTTAGCTTCTCGAAGATTGATTAAATATCAGTTAGTTTAACCACAAGATCAAACTAACTTTTGAAACTAATCTACTGATTTAAAATAAGTGTAACCACTTGCTAATCTAACTATCAAAGTAGCTTCAAAATAATTTTGTATTTTAAAGTATTAGCAGCGGAATAAATATAATATATGTCGTATACATTAAACATAAATAAAATATGCATACCAGATATAACAAGAGGTTCAGTCTCAAGCCGAGACTTAGTCCTCTCAAATATATATAAGAAATTGATCCACACCCAGGATTGGGGTTAACAATAGTATTACAAAAAATGTCCAGGTCCAAGACCTCTACCACTGTTATTCGTGGGAAACAAAACAACAGAAAACCAGTTGTTCAGGTCACACACGACCTCTACCACTATCCAAGTGGGAAATAAGAGATGTAAGAGTTTGAGTGAGGATTTACAAGTCCTTCGATTAACGTTCGGGAGACAGTGTGTCTGTAAAAATACAGAAGATGACAGACATTGCTCGAAAAGTAAATAATGAATCACAGAGCAGAGATGTAGAGTTTAGAAATTTCTCTAGTGATTGTCAATATTGCTCTGGACTCGTTGGATTGAGCAGGAATTATTCAGAGTCCTTCTCTAGTTTTTCTGTTGAAAAACAGAGTGTCGTAGTTCGGCTTGTGTTCTATAGTCTCTTGATTCGTCGTGTGTTATTCAGAAATGTAGGATCGCATGTATGGAACTTCTTTGAGATTCGTGCGATGTGTTCTTCACAGTTGTTCTCCAAATTGTTCTTTGGTTCAGAACAGAGCTCGCATGTATTATAGTATATGTGTCGAGGCGTGTCAGGCGTGCGCGCGTGCGTGCATGCGTTCTCTAATTCTACTCAATATTTTTTATATTCCATGAGCTCTGGCAGTAGGAAGGGTTCCCTTTTTATAGGTACGAGATATGGTTTCCAGTTAAGCCAACAACTAACATTAAATAACATTAGTTTCATTAAAGAAAATATGACAGTTATCATCCCTTAAAATAATATTGACAAAAGCTTAAGAAATTGTGTCCCAATGATCATGGAAATGGTGTCTTCTTCGTGGTTTCTGATCACGGTGTCTGGTCAAAGTGAGTCCTTCATGGTGTCTGAGTTACGGTGAGTGGTCACGGTGTCTGCTCATGGTGTCTGGTCATGGTGTCTGGTGACGGTGTCTGGTCACGATGTCTGGTCACGGTGTCTGGTCACGGTGTTTGGTCATGGTGAGTCCTTCACGGTGAGTCCATACTTATACAAAAAATCTGTATTTGGACTAAGATAGTGATATACAGAATATGAGTTAAGGTTACTCATTAGAGATAATATATGAGAGAATTGTAATTATGCATAAAACATGTAACGAGTAATTAACATCCATAAGATTTGTTATTATAAAAACATGATATGCACCTATTGTTTAGTTTGAAGAGCATTAGCATGATGTGCACTGAAGGTCAAGATTAATTAACAGTAATGAGATTTGTGATTATTAAAACATGATTAACACTTAAGGAGTCCAACAATATTGTTCGAAAATTAGTGTTCCAACCTTGTTTTAACCCACTATTTCATCTTTCACAATATCCAATGTCTACTTTAATGGTTGGCCATGATGTGTGACAATTGTGCAAGTAAAGACACAAAAAATTATAAATGAAATTTCCCTTTTAATTTTATTAAATAAATTATTTTATAAAATTGTTATAGAAAACTCATGCACTTTGTTTGTTTTATAATATCCATTCATTTTTAAATGATCAATAAGTATCATTACCACTGATAATATATCTGTTGAACATAGGTAAAATGACAAGTATAAATATAGTGTTTTAACAAATCCTTTTGACATGGACCAAGGAGGTGATGCCTCAACCTATCAGATATTTCCTAAGGAATCACATTTATCAGAGCTTCCTAAGGGGATTGAATTTGTAGGATTTTACTTATACCAATAACAAGTAGATATCTAGAAACTTATGCAAGGGAAAACCCATTTATAAAAGATGTTCATGTTCTTCGAGATCATGGACCAAACCATGTTCCCTGAACTGTCCCATGAAAGCCACACCATTGGACACATTAATCATATGGTGTATGCTAGTGTAATAAAATGATATGAATCAAGACCCTATCATTATGATTATGTATATTTTATTTATATATTACTAAATATACATTATTTGTTAAAGAAGAAGTTGTATTTTTGCTTAATATTTAAATTGAATTATGAAATATATGTTGACAAATAATAAATATAGTTTTTATAAAATATTATAAAAATTATTTTTATAAAATATAAATGATCATGTAATTTTTATGATGGAAAATTTAAATTTTAATGTTTAAAAACATTATTTTTTCAAAACCAATAAATATTCAATAAATATCAGTTTTAATTTTAAAAGTGAAAATAGAGATATTTATAAAATTATTTGGGTAAAATGAATATTATTTTTTGAATTTGAATGTTAAAATTATCAAACTATTATTTTTTCATAATTTTCTCCAAAAGTCAAATTTTTGGGAAAAAATTAAATACTATATAAATATATAGTGTGTTTTATGACATCATAATGGCCTAATAGTGATGTAATAAATAAAATTAATGGGATCATCATCCAAATATGCGTTTTACTTTTAAAATATTGTGATTTTACATTTTTTGACATATTTTATAATGCTATAGTGAATCCTCCAAAATGAATATTATATTTTATGATTTTGAGTTCATTTCATTAATAATGTGACTCACCACAACATAAGAAAGGATATTATTTTAATATAATATTCCCATGGACTTATAAATTAATTTTATCCACTCTTATTTGCAATAATCCAAAGGAAAAATCTATTGAAATGTTGGTGGTATTGAATATTTAATTATATAAATTTCAAAACATAGGTTTTTGAAATATTGAACAATTCCCCTCTCCTTTCCTATATAAACTCACAAAATATCCCACATAAATTCACTAAAAACCCTTGGAGAAATTTCTTAATCTATCAACCCTTCTCTAGAGTCCTCCCAATGCATCAAAATATCTAATTAAGGAACAATTCAAACTTTTGAAGTCCCACACTCACGTATGGGTTCCTTCAATGCTCAATTTTTTTAACAATGTTTACTTATATTGTTATACCCTTTTAGTTTCATTAAAAAATGATGGGGAATGATTCATAAACTCCCCCATTCTTCCCTATATTATTTTTGAATGATGATATACCCCTTTATCTCTCATTAATTTCTTCTACGTACATCCATTTCCATTCCAAAATGTTATAAGAGTTAATCAATTTCTAATCATTCTTCCAGATTATTTATTATGTTTGGACTTATGTATCATAATTCCTTATGTTGGGACACGTATTTCAATGACCATATTACATTTTACTTTATGTATATATGATGAGATACCTATTACTTTATCATCGACCCTTTTTATAAATTTTTATGTAATGTTATTATGATGCCTAAATTGCACCTAGAATCTCAATTCCAGAACATTTGTGTAGTGAAAACCATACCCTTTCCCTATCAAGGGTTTTTAATTATATATACAAATCAGTTTTTATTGAGTACATACATGTATGGATTCCACACCACTTTACCAATGAAAAAATTAATATGATGAATGAATCCATGATTTATGATTTATGGGGCACACTTAAGTAGTATAATGAAATGAATGTGATAGGTGAACCCGGAATTTTATTGTACTCCAATGCAATGGGTATTGTTTATTATCATGATATGATATTTCGGTACAAGGGTTCACCTGATTCAAATATGGGTATTTTTCCACAATTATGTCTTGGTAGTTTATCCTTGGCCTATGTTGAAATCTTTTATGTTGTTTACATAATTCCATGTTATGATTATCATGCTATATCATGCCATTATGTTCATGTTTCGTTTATGATCCATTGATATGAAAATTTCTTAAATGTGTTGCCTTTATCATGTTATTCCATGTTTATTCCATTACTAGGCATTGTACCTCACCAATTTCTTATGTTGGTCTTCTGGTTATCACATGCAATGTCATGTGGGAATAAATATTGTGGCTATGTAAATAATGTTTTCAATAATGATGTTTTATTTCATGCTTTTAGTATCTATTTAATGCTCCGAATTTACCTAGACAGAAGAATTATAGATCTCTCTGGTTTTGTTAAGTTTAATTTTATTTCCTTATGATTTTAATGATTGTAATAAAAATAACAAGTTTGTTATAGATTGTATCAGTGGAACGATTAGTTACTTTTAGGACTATGATTATAAAAATCTATTGAAAGCCTTAGGTAAAAGATTAATTATAATAAAAAAATCCCTAAATAATGGTGAGTATACATTATCTATATTATCAATGAAATATTTCCCATTATGGATACAAACACCTTGATGTCCCTATATCAGATAAGTACAGTGGTGAAAACCCAAAAAACACGGCTTTGAGCAAGACTCGAATGGGAAGTGATGCCCGACAATGGGCTTTGATGCACTCCTAGTTTGACACTCATTGGGTATATTGTTAGATAAATTCTTAAGATTAGTATGATCTATTATTATAGGAACAAATAAGTCTATAAGTATATAAGTTAGGAAATAGATCATGGAAAACATAGATTGAAGCCTAGAAATTCATAATTTAATCAAATAAATATAATTTACAAGTTATCCCTTTAATATTATTCTATTACACTTTATGTGTTTAATAGATTAAAATATATACACATAATTTTCCTTTTTTCTAGTGAATGGTTGGTAATAGGATAAATACGGATAACAACAAATGCAAAGATCAATATAATGAATGGCCTAATGAGATTACCTCTTTGATGGGAGTGGGAATCGCTAACATTGTCACGGTAATATAATATTTTTCTGATTTTTTCAATATAATCCTGGATCAAGAATAATTTCATGACCAATAAAGAAAAATTCAAAATCTAGTGTTTCATGAGACAAAGGCCTCCTATATACAATGGATCATTATATCCCTCAATTGCTGAAAAATGGATCAACTCCATTGAGATGCTATTATCCATCCTTCAATGCTCGTAACAAGATATAGTTATTTGGCAGATTATCATATGGAGGGTGAATTTGATCAATGGTAGATATTGATCAATAATATGTTGCCAAGGGAATAGATCAAGGCGTTGATATGAAAGAATTTTCACAAAATATTTTTCAATCAATATTTTCATTACACCATCCAACTTTAGATGGATAGGGACTTCCATTCCCATAAGCAAAAAGATGTAAAATCCATCATATCATATGGGGAAATCTTCACAAGGCTCCTAGAATATGACTCTTGATTTTTTTTACCCCATAATTCATGTTTAATTACTATATTAATGAGATAAAACCCAGCCTACCAGAATTTAAAATGATCAGTGAATTTTATTACTAAGAAAAAATTTCCTAATGTGCCCACAATGTCGAAATTATTATTTTCAAATCTCTAGGTTATCATGGGTATAATAATATAAGGTGGTGTTAAATTATAAGGGTGAAATAGACTGATCTAATAGTGCCAGGATATTTCATCACCACACATTCCAATGGGGCGTAAAGAAGAACCATTTAAATTTCATGAAGTGGATAAGGAAATACTTTAGTTACGGGAAGGAAGGGCACCAAGCCAATGATTGCCGGTCAGAAATCTCCACTACAATAATAGAGGAAAGGAATTCCCTAGTAAACAATCCTCGCATTGTTCAATTCTACAACTACATGGATCTATGTAACTTCTCAAACCATTTTACATTACTAAGGGTATTCGAAGTAAACCAATAATCTCCAATGCTGAAAGGGTGAAAATTTTCCATCACTACCAGCAAAGTGAATCCTAATAATGAAGTGGCGACATAAAATTACGTTATTCATACAATAATATCGAACATAATTTTTTATTTTGGTTCTATGATTATTCTATATCCTAAATATTTAGTAGAATAGTCTAAACACCACCACAAATCATGGAAGTAGAGATGTCAGTTAAAATGGAAAATGGGGAAATTATATCCTTCCATGTGTTTAACTCCACCCACATCACAATTTGTGGATTTAATATCCTAGCGATCCATATCATACATAAATTGGTGGGATTTGATGAAAATCATGGCATGGATTCATTTTCCCTATCAAGAGCAAATATAAATTTATTTGAGACGTAAATCACCCTTCTTATGGAAAATCAACCCCCAATTCAATACAATTACAAGGAGGAGGTTGAATTTTCATTAGATCCATCATCCCAATAATTGATATTACTGCCATACGAGCATGCACATATTTCATAGGTTGTTTATAAGGAAGGATCCATCCACAAAGGCATGCCTATAGTGTTGGAAATCATATATGTGTTTCCCGATGAATTTTTAAGTCTTTCCCCAAGAAGATATGAGGAATTCTCAATTAATATATTCTTGAGGCATTTACGTTATCCCAAAATACGAATATAATTGATGTTATTGAACATGTAGAGCTAAAGAAAAAAAATAGGTGCATCTAGACCAAGGGTTTATAGACCCAAGTGCATTACCATGGGGTGCATGAGTCCTCTTAATCAATGAGAAGGATGGGTCAATGTGCCTTTTCATTGATTATTATGAGCTCAAAAATATCACTTTAAATGAAAAGTATCAATTTCCAGTAAATTATGAATTGTTTTATCATCTACGTGGAGTACAATACATCTCTAAGGTTGATCTATGGTGGTGATATTACCATGTGAGGTTGAAGAAGGAGGATATCCAAAAGTCTGATTTCTATACAATGTATGTTCATTATGAGTTTATAATGAATCTATTTAGACTCACTAATTGTCCAGAAATCTTTATGAATTTGATGAATTCGGAAATTATATATTACCATGAAAAATTTGTGTTATTATTTATCGATGATATTATAATATACTCCAAAATTATGAAGGAGCATGAGGAGAATTTATGTATTGATCTAATGACCTTATGAAAGGAAATTATTTATTCCATGTGCAACAAATGTGAGTTCTAGTAGAAGTATGTCTCTTTCACGGTGAATATAATCATAGTAAATATGATACATGTGGACCATTCAATCACTAAGGCATTTGAGGGACGGACTAGGACAACATATATTACAGATATTAGTTGTTTCCATGGATTTGTTGGGTATTTTCATTTTAAGAAAGATTCCATGATTATCAAACCCTCTAAACACAGTAACTCGGAGGGGAGTCATGATTTATTCAAATAATGAAAGTGAAGAGAGATTCAAGGAGTTGAAAATGAGGATTATCAATGATCTCCTGCTCACAATACCCACAAATGGAGAGCATTTCTGATATTCAGTGATTCTTTGATGAAGTGCATAGGCTCTGCGTTGATACAAAATGACAAATTCATTTCCTATGTTTCAATATAGTTGAAAGTTCATGGGTATAAATATCCAACACAGGATCTAGAGTTGGTTGTAGTGACCGCCGCATTGAATGTTTTGTGAAATTACCTTTTATGGGAGAAGTGCGAAATACATAAAAATCACAAAAGCCTCAACTATTTATTCACACAAAATGATTTGAATATGTGCCAATGGATATGGTTAGATGTGATCAAGGAATTGGACTGCTCATTTTACTACTATACAAGGAAAGAGAATAATGTGGTAGATGTTCTATGTAGAATGGATCACGTAACTCTTTCATTGATGAGAATTGAGAAGGATCCAATTTTCATAGACATGAAGAGGATCGCCATGGGAATAGTAAAGTAAGGACCACTGTAAATCCTTTAAAAATGATTGTTCAACTGCCTCTTTTAGGGAGGTTATTTGATTTCTAAATAGATGGTGTTGTAATTTAGAAGAATGGGGATACTATTTGAAACTGGAAATATTTGGAGTCCAATGTTAATAAAGATGGTGTTTTATGAATTGGTTCAATACAATGTGTACCATATAATCCTATGTTAAAGAAGGATATTTTGGATGATGCACATAGCTAAACCTTCTCCATCCACCCTGAATGCACACAGTTACATCGAGATCTTTGGGAACACTATTTGTTGGAAAAATTTTAAAAAGAGATCATAGAATATAAATCACGATGTCTCAGATGTCATCTAGTAAGGGCATAAAGGCAAAAATATATTTGGATGATTAAACCATTACCCTTACCTATACGAAAATGGAAAAACATCACCATTGAATTGGTATATAGGATTTCTAAGAATACTAGAAGAACCAATTATATATGGAATTTGTTGGATCATGTTACATAGACTTCATAATTCATTGATATTTTAGAGGATTTCTCATTGGATTAACATTCATATAGGAACATTAGTGGCGTTGTGGGCCTATATGGTGTACCACTATCGATTATATCATATCTGGATTGATGATTCCCCTATATGTTATAGAAGTGTCTCCAACATTCACTAGATACTGAGTTAAATTTTAGCATGACCTATCATTCTAAAACTGGTGGATAATTTGAGGTAACAATCAAGACACTTGAGGACTTGTTTAGAGAAAGATAAATAGATAAAAAATAAGGATGAGATCATCATCGTTCACTGGTTGAGTTATCTTACAATAATAATTTCCACTCATGCATCCTAATCTATCCCTTTGAATACCTTTATGGAAACAGGTACATTACACTTACATGATGGGAGGAATATAGAGAACAAAAACTAATAGGTCCTAAATTGGTCAAGGAAATGGTGATGAAGGTTTTGACTATTCTACAACACATCCAGTCTTCTCATCATCGACAAAAGAATTTAAAATCATCAACAAGACAAAGAGTTTCACATTAGGAACATGGTAATCCTCTATATATCTCCATGGAAGATATTAAACAGATTTGGGAAGATGGGAATGCATAGTCCAAGATACATTTTTTATTTTGAGATCATTGATCCCATTAGAGTGGTGGTCTCCCGACAAGCACTCCCACCCAACCAATCTCATGTTCATGATGCATTCCATGTATCCCTCTTGATAATGTACATATGGTACCCCTCTCATGTACTATCTCTAGTGGTGGTACCACTAGATAATGACTTATATTATGAGGAGAAGCTTGGGATGATCATAGATCATAGAGATAATGTTCAAAGGTATAAGACAAAGCTCCTAGTAAATGTGTTGTGGAGAAACCATATGTTTGAAGAATCAATGTGGGAGCCAGAGGAGGAGATGAATCAAAGTTAACCACATATTTTTTAATGCGTGAAATGAAAATATCAATGGAGAAATTTATTAAGGGGGTATGATTGTAACAAACAAATCTATTATAAGTGAAATATCCCTTTTGATTTAATTAAATGTCTTATTTTAAAAAATGGATAAATAAAACCCATGCATTCTATTTGTTATATTATATCCAATGGGATTTAAATTACCATTATGTATCATTTCAATTGATAATATAGTTATTGAACAGTGATCACCTTACTGGTTTAAATATAAGGTTTTAACAAATCCTTTCAACACTGAAAAAAAGGCGATGGCCGCTGTCAGTGTGATCATTCCCTATGAATCCCATTTATCAGATATTTTTAGGGAGATAACATTTCTAGGTTTTTTCTAGTCCATCCTAAGCTGTGATCCAACAACATTGGTCTGATCAAAACCGTTTATGTGAGAAGTTAATGCTCATCGAGACCATGACCAAAACAACGTTCACAGAACGACCCCAATAAAGCCCCGCCATTGCACACCTTACTCTTAAGACATGTATTTTTGTAATAATGGTATATATATCAAGACTATAGCAGTATGATTATGTACATTTTTTTATATAATAATGAATATAATTTTACATTATTATTGCCTTTCAAAAATAAATTGTATTTTTTTTAATATTTAAATTTAATTAAGGAATCTATTTTTAGTAATTTTTAAAGAAGATATTAATAAAATATTATTATTAAATTTATTTTATTAAATATAAATGATCATATTATTTTTATGAGGAAAAATGTAATTTTTTATGTATAAATATTTTTTCTCAAAACCTATCAATTTTATAAAAATATTGGTATTTATTTTAAAAGTGAAAGTTAACCAATTTAGAAAATTATTCGGAAAAAATGGATATTATTTTTGGAATCCAGTCGTCAGAATTATGCAATGGTGAATTTTTCATAATTTTCTTATATAGATGATTTATAGGGTAATAATTAAATACGATATAAATATATAGTGTGTTTATGACAACAAAATGGCCAAATAGTTATTTAATATAAAATATTAACGTGATATTAGGTAAAATATTTGATTTACCTTTAAAATAATGTGATTTAATATTATTTTGACTTATTTTATAAAGCCTTAGTGAATCCTCTAGAATATATAATACATTATATGATTCTAATTTTATTTTGATAATAATGTGACTCACTTCCATCTATGAAATGATAATATTTTAATATCATCATCCCATGGCCTTATAAAATAATTTTTTCCATTACATTGGAAACAAACAGGGAATAAACCATGAGAAGGATTGTGGTTTTGAATATTTAACTATATTGATTCCAAAAACTATGTTTGTGAAATATTGAAGAATTCCCCTTTCATTTCCTATACAAACCCACCCATGCTCACACTTCTCTTCAATAAAGATACATGGTGCATGTCCTTACTATGTCCTCTCATTTCTAGAATTCTTTTATAGAACCCCATGCTCTAAAAATTCCCCTCTTCTGCATTTTAAGTCACACATTCATGTAAGGGTTCCTTTTATTCTCATATTTTATCAAGGTTTTGTTATACTGTTACACCCTTTAATTTTAATTTAAGAATAATGGTGTAGGTTTTCTCGACTCTCCCATATATACCTTTTAATGATTTAATGATGATATATCCCTTTATCTCTCATTAATCATACCCACGAACACCTTTTACCATGTCAAATTTTCATTAGATTTCTTCCATTTCACCTCATTCTTCAAGATTCATTATTCTGTTCTTCCTTCTATTTACAAATAACTTATTTTAGACATGTATTTATATGACCCATTTACTATCCATTTCATGTATATATGAATAGATATATCTTATCTCTCATCAATCTTTTTTAGGAATTTTTATGTCACGTTATTAGGCATCCGAAATTGCACTGTCATTCTCAATTCCAAAACAATTGTGTAGTTAAAACCATACTAATTCCATACCAAGGTTTTTCATTTTTGTAAAAATATACCTTTTCTATTTAGTACTTATATTTATTTATTCCACATCCTATGAAATTTTAATTAATTATTATTATTAATGAATTCATGTTTTCTGATATATGTGGAAAAATTTAACATTAGAATAAAATAAATGTGGTCGGTGCGCCCAGAATTATATGGCACTCCAATTCATTGGGAAATGTATTTTATTGTGATAAGATATGTTGGGATAGGGTTTTACCTGGTTCATTTATGGGATATTGTACTCTATTATTTCTTCAAAATGTATCCTTCACCTTTGATGCAATTTTTTAAGTTGTTTCAACATTTCCATGTTTTGATTATTAAGATATATTATGACTTTGTATTCATGTTTCTTATGTGCATTATTGATATTCCCATGTTTTTTATTCCTCATGTTATTTTATGTTTATTCCCTTATTGGGATTTTTATCTCACCACTTTTGTATGTATGTCGTTAGGTTATCCAATGAAATGTTAAGAATGAAGGAACATGGTGGTCATGTGATGGATGTTTTCAATAATGATTTTTTATTTCAGGTTTTAAGATGTTATTCAATGATCTTAATTTTCCAAGGCACTAGAATTATCAAAATTTCATGATGTATAAAATGTAATTTAATTTTATTAAATCATGTATGAATGTATTAAAGAGAACATGGTTGTTTTTGTTCACATCCCTAGTTACTCCCAAAATATGTTTTATGGTTTCTTGGAGGTTGTTCATAGTTTATACTACCCTTGAAAAAATTGTTCACATCCATAAACTCCTCCAAGTTATTATCAATCCTTCCCAAACCTTCTCAAAAAATTACTGAATAATTTTATTGTATCAAAACACGTAAGAAGGTAAGGTAAACGAAATTTTGGGTCCAATAATTTCTTTTTATCTTTTATTGTTTCAATGAAGAACCTCACAGAAATCTCGAGATTAAAATTCAACCTCCAACAAACTTCTATTATGATATCCAATGAAAATATTTTTTCACAAAACATTTTTTTCACCTAAAACTATGGAAATCATAGTGAAATCTTACCATTAATGAAATAACTATATTTAAATCATTCCTAGTTTTTCATGACATGCATTATCTTCATTTCATGTCATCCATGAAACTAAAATATCCTATAAATTCAATATTTAAAACATTTAAATTATATTCCACGACATCATAATTCAAACTTCAAAAAATATTTTACATCAATTTCATGAATGACAATTTAATTGTCCAGAACATATGGAAATAAATATTCAACTAGAAAATAAATTTAAAACTCTTCAGCTTCATAAATATCAAAGAGAATCAAACATTCAATAGTATGAAACATTCATCTTCAAACTCCATATATAAAAAATATCAAACATTATTCATCATAATCAATAATTAAATAATAATAATGTTTATTTATAAGAATCTATACTTCTCAAAATATAAAATCCTGAAATTCAAGGATTACACATTGTTTACAAACGTAATGAATTATATCTATTTCTAGGAAACAAAAATCAACAAATCTACGAAATAATTCATGAACTTATTCATGAAATGAATCTAATATAATGTACTATAACTCTATTCAAAACATCACCACCCCATTGTCAATAAATATATCAAAACGTTATGTGTGAAAAAATCCCTCCCATTAGTTTTTGGTTGAAAATATCTCATTCTAAAAATTTTCCCTTGTCATTAATGTAAAAAGGTTCTCTTCATATCTGTTTATTTCACTTCCTTTGGGTTTCTCTTAAATATAGACATTAATACTTCTACCCCCAATATTCCAAAGGGAATATTCGAAACCTACTACCCACATTAATAAAATAGTTCATACTATATAGAATTCATCATCGTGTCCTCAAATTAAAAACATAAAAAACATGGAAAATCTATATCATGTCTTTAGTCCAAAAATTTGAGAATAAGTGAGATCATTATCTCTATTTTTAATATACATATTGAAATATATTATCACACCTCTTTTAGAGTTATTATTGAAAAATGTTTAATGATTGTTTCAATATTTTTAACAATTCAATATAGTGATTTTTTCACATAGCAATTAATCATCATCATATTCTATAATCCTACTAAGCCAGAGCTCGGTGTAGGAAACAATTTCATTGGTTTATAATGTTAGTGCTCTAAATAAAACCCATTAATTTTCATAAAACATTTGAATCATTCAAAATTTAAAAAATTCAACCTAAACCTTCTTTTGATCTCAATCATATCACATGTAACTACAAAAACTTATCCTCTACTATCTTAGAGACAATAGTGACATGATTACATTGGAACTAGATACAAGGAATCTCATACAAAAGGAATGAATTAATTACATGTCTTGGGAAACTAAAAAAATCTTGAATATCATTTTATATTTGAAAATTAAAATATAACATAGTATTTTATATTATTAAACAATAATTCCTTTTAGTATATCCATGCATATCAATCATTATACACTTCAAGGCATGTTGAGGAAAGGAAACATAATATAATGATAAGATCTAATTCTCATTTAGGGTTTGTGTTTGAAAAATTTTATCATTAATACATAAGGAACTATCAATATGGAAATGTAAATAAATCAATAACATTAAATTTAATAAAAAACATGAATATGATGAATAATATGGATATAATAAATTATTATAAAATAAATCCATATAAATAATCAAATGAACTTGAGAAATATCCATGGATATTATAACTAATGAAAAAATCTCATGAAAATTACTAAATAATATCATATTATGGTAATTTATAATTATAGAAATATTAAACATACCATCAAGGCATTGATTGGTGAAATATTACAAAAATAGGTTGAGAATTGTCCAAATTCCCCAGCTACATTGTCTCAAGAGACCAATCGATGCATCAATGGAATATAACAGGCTATGTCCTTCACATACTATATCTAATGAATTATTTATATTAAAGGGGATAAAACGTAATTGATATAAATATTCCTATTGAAAACATCCATATGAGATTATACTAATTTCCCCAACCATTAAAAAATATCATAAAACATCCATAGTAAACCAAAATAATGATGGTATTGTTATAACATATTCCAAATGTAGAATAATGTAAATGAGGGTTTTTTGAAAAAAAAATTACTTAAAAATATAATTAATAAATACTTGAGGAAAAAACCCTTTCCATTTTGAAATCCTTCCTTTAAAATACAAAAATTTCACAAATATTAAAGAATATATGTTCTCTGAAAAGAACCACACAAAATATATAAGTATGATTCAATGAAATGTGTGTTCATGATGGAGGTGAATTCCATATATGTTTTATATGTTTAAAAAACATTCCTATCACACTATTAAAAAAAAGGTTAAAAAGTTGACCATTCAAAAAATGAGAATAAATTTCCATTCAATACATTTACTAAAATTGAATCATTAGTAAAAATGTACATAATATATAATTTGGTGAATGTTAGAAAAAATTTTGAATTTTTTTAGAATACATGTATATGGATGAATACATATTTTCAACAGAAGATAGAAATAATGTATTGTTTTATTAAAAAACATTATCAATCCTTTTAAATATAAAATATGTAAAAATTGTAAAAATACGTGAAATTTTTATTTATAGTAATAGTATAAGAAAATATATTGGTTTTATGGAAAAAATATCATACTATTTCCCTTTGGATGACTTAAACATAATAAATTTTGAATAATGATGAGATTATAAAATAAACTCATTCCACTTTGCTAACATCTGAATTGTTAGCCCCAAGAAATGAACAACACCAAATAAAACATTACATGAAACAAAGATAAACAAATTCATGATATTATATTTAAATGGTTATTGTATAAACACTAAATAAACAAATTGGTGGTGAATATGTCATATTTTTCACCTAAGTAAAATTTAGATGGGAAACCCATACCATAGGTATGATTTCCATCAGAGAGGTACAAAACTATTATATAATATATATATATATTATAAATATATGAAAAAAATAATATATATCATACAATATATTATTTACTTATATATTTGTATCACCTTTTTATAAACAAATATTTATTAATATTACTATTTTGAGTGCTAACTGTTTCATTTTTCATATAAATTTTGGTTATGCAGTTTCATTCCTTAAACATTGATCACAGTTAAATAATCTCCCTAATATTAAAAATTTTATAACTATAATTTATTTTAATTATATAATTATATATAATAGTCCTTAAAATATAGAGATAGAAAATAGAGTTACGCCATTCTTGGGGATGTTATCTCATACATACAACTGAATGTTGTTAACATTTTATTGATCGATGGGATGAAAGAAAGGTAAATAATATGCAAATATCAGTGAATCATTATTATATCATATTTATCATATTTATTAACTGTATCAATCTTTATTATCATCAATGTCAAAAATAATAGAAAAACACATCTCTTCGCAGTGTTGAGGAGGATATAAACACGTACAGATGAACAATGTTATCATTTTCCAATATATTATAAGATAATAAGTTGAAAGGAATATTGTAATTATATATATATAAATTTATTTAATAATTATCATATAAAAAATTTCAGCCATAATTATATGCACATGTGAGAGACCATGATGAAAAAAAAATTACATCGGTTTGTGAGGTGGAAGTATGCCAAACACATTAAAGATGATTTCATTTACTAATCGATGAAATAGGGGATGTATATAAGTAATTAAATTAATATAATAAAATACCATTATATGGAATAAAGTTTTTATTTTATCATTGTTTTATAATATTTTACTGTGTTAGAGTATGAAATAAAATGAAGAAGCATGTTTAAGAACAATACTTATTCTTCAAATAACCTAATTAGTTTTATACTTGTTGCATTCCTAGAATGTTTCTATGATAAAAAAGGTGAATTGGAAGTGGGAAGAAATTTATTTAAGGAATTTGGGAAGGTATATTCCGAAGAAATTGGATTTAGTAGTGTTAGGTGTAAAGGAATTGTGGTGACCTTTTTTAATTGTCGGATATGCCACACATTCAATATTTGAATAGAATAAACTATAACCATGTTTTTCTCATTCCATAGGGCTCCAAATGCAATTCACTGACCTCAAAAGACCAGATTCAGTGCATTATTATGTATCATTGGCATGATCACAAAAGATAAAGTCTCGATAGAACGATTAATTTAGTATCCTTGGAAGTACTAGATACATTCATAAGGTTTACATTACATTATAAAATGGAAAACAACTATAATATTGTTTCCATAGACAACACTGAGATCCCACAGTCTATCTTTGCAGGTTAGTCATAATATAATTCTTCTAATCCTGAGAAAAATAAAACATAGAATGGGGTGAGCTCAGATGCTCAGTAAGGATAATAGTAATGTGGAAACCTTCATAAATAAGCATAAATATTTAAAGCAATTTATAAGACAAAAAAACCTTTTAAACCTGAACTTCAGCATAATATGGAAAAAATCAAATCAAATCATTCCATTTACTTATTCACATGGATATTGTACTATTTGAATAATCACATTTAATATCAATAGCCACTTTCATTATGATAGAATTCATAATGCCATACTTCATGACCGTAGATTCAATGCATTGTTACAAGACTACAAATAATATGTAAAGACCCGTAAATTTCAAAGAATTTTTTTTCTTAATTTTTTTTGATTTTTTACAAGAACGCAGTTTCTGACGGCACCTGATTCTGAGGCCCAGGGTGACCAGAATCATTTTCCGAAGTTTGGCTCGGGTACGTTCAATGAACGAACGAGTGGGTTTTTCTAACTTTTGAACCGAAGATTGGAATAAAATTCCGAGGGCACCGATGGAATCACAGCGCCGGTATTTGCTTAGAAATGCCTCTTCCGCAGTTGCGTTTGGTTGGGTGTGGTTTTTAATTTTTGGGCTTTAAATTACGAAATAAAATAATGTGGTACGGCAAACTTTATTTTATTTCACTTAAAGCCGCTTAAAGCCACTTAAAGCTTCTTAAGATGAGTTAAATCGGATAGGGTGAAATTCAAAATAACCTACCCTCTTGGTAGGATATTTGTGGGGTGGGGCCCGCACGAGCCCCACCGTTTCTTTTCCTCTAAGTAACGCACCTGTGAAAACTCATCTTTAATGAAAGTCAACTGACGCTTTTTCTAAATTCTTAATGCCCCTATTAATTGGGTGGTTAAGTTCGTTGCAATTAATTCCGTGAATTAATTGTTTGTTACTTATCCTTGTTTTCAAATTCTTTTGTTGATAATAAAATAAGAGGAGGACTTATTTTATTATCTGGTTGTTGTGTTAAACCTTTGGAGAATCTCTAAAGATCAGAATCCTCCTTCGCGAAGAATGCGAAGAACATGAAGAATGCGAAGAACGTGAAGAACGCGAAGAACGCCGACCTCTGAAGAAGGGCGACGAAGAACGCCAGACACTCGAAGATCGACGACGCGACGCCGCGTACAGCGACACCAACGATTCTTCTCCCACGACGTTATTCTGCGACGTTCTTTCTTCCGCGAAAAATCTTCGATCATCCATTGAGGTAAGAGATTGCAGTCCATTTAATTCTTTGTGGATTATAACATCAACATGGATTTGATTGTTATAATTAAATCTATATGTCCTTAAACCTCAGAGATCGTCGACACGACGCCCTTCCGCGACGATGCGACGCCCTTCCGCGACGCGGCGATCCTCTTCTTCCGCGACGGTCAATTTCGCGAAGAACTCTCATTTGACGACAGCTATGATGAGGTAGGGGTTTTATTTGACAACAATCTTTATTCCCATGGTTTTCTTCTAAAACAAGAACCCGGATCAAAGTTCACTTTTAATTTTATTAAAATTGTGCCTTGCTTGTTATTCATGTGTTGAATATTTGTTCCCGATTATTATCATCTAACGTGGAGGGTGCGGGCCAAACAAACACGGCCCGAAAACCCTCCACATTTTTCCGTTGATGCGTGGAACGGCGGACGATGACAAAACAGGCTACAGAAATGATTCGTTGATTCCACAGTGAAGAACGGGACCCAGGATAAGCCACGGCGCAGACAGAAATGGAATCGGACCACCAGAGCAACTCTGGTGGCCCGCGGACTCCACCGGCGGCGCCGGCTGCTGAAGTCGCGGCGGCGGCGGCCGACAGACCCGCGACCACACGGGTCTGGCGAGACACGGGATGCGGCCTGGCCGCCACCGCTGACCAAGGGCGGCCCCACGCGGGGCCGCAGTGTTCTCACGCGGGGGCAGCACGCCCCCTGCGCCGCTCGGCAATAGCTGGTAGAGCCGCCTCCGGCGGCCAGGCCACGCCCGCGCGGGCCGAGCCGGGTCGCGCCCAGGACGGGCCACTCTGGCCAGCCCGGGCCGGGTCGGACCCGGACCCGGGTCAGGTCGACCCTGTTCGGGCCGACCCAGGGGGGGTTGGGCCGGGTCGGTACGGGCCCAGACCCCCCCGTCTTCGGACCTTTTCGGTCTTTTGATCATAACATGAGCTACGGACCTCCGAACGACGCGTCGTTAGCGGCGATGCTATCTTTGGATTGAGACGGTCGTTTCGGTATATCGCACTCAAAGTTTCGAAATACTTTGGCTTCGGCCGGGTTGGTTCGTACACGAAACCAATTGGGCCCTCGTAGCGGAAACGCTCATATCATGAGCTTCGGACATCAGATTGACGTGTCGTCGACTTTGTTGGATTCCTCTTAGTGAGACGGATCTTTTGGCTTACTCCGCCCGAGGTTTGGACGCAGGTGGAGTATGGTCGGGTTTGTTTTTCCTTAAAAACCAACCGGGCCCCTGGAACGAAAAAGCCAAAAACTCTCAGACCGGGCGTCCGATTGACGCGCCGTCTGCGACGTTGAGTTCCAGTTGACGATACAAAACTTTTGGATACATCAACTCTGGAATATGTTTCAGTTGATGTATCAGCCTCTCTTCTCATGGAGCGGACCCTCCCGAACGAGCTAGCTCTGTGTGGGAACCCTAGAGCTGGCTGCGACTGCTACTGTGACGATGACGATTGTACAGAGATCCTCAATGGATTCGACTGCGACGATGATGAAAACAGTACGGGGATCCTCCGTGTTTTCGGCAGTGACCACTATGGTACATCTTGGGATACGTCAACTTCAGACTACATGTCAGTTGATGCATCGACCTCTTAGCTCATGGAGTGGACCCTCCGGAACGAGCATGCTGTGTGCGGGAACCTTAGAGCTAGCTGCGACTGCTACTGTGACGACGACGACTGTACAGAGATCCTCAGTGGATTCGACTACGATGATGATGAAAATAGTATGGGGATCCTCCCTGTTTTCGGCAGTGACCACTACGGTACATCTTGGGATATGTCAACTCCGGAATACATGTCTGTTGATGCATCGACAGAGGAGCGCTTAGTTGTAGTGGCAGACCCATGGCGGAAGAGCGCATGGTTGTAGCAGCAGACCCACGGTACTGAACAGAAGGAGTACCTCTGGAGGCTATGAGGGGGAGCGCTTGGTTGTAGCGGCAGACCCATGATGGAGGAGCGCTTGGTTGTAGCGACAGACCCATGACGGAGGAGCGCTTGGTTGAACCGGCTGACCAGTGGTACTCAACAGAAGAAGTACCTCTAGAAGCTATGAGGGGGAGCTCTTGGTTGTAGCGGCAGACCCATGGTCGGAAGTGCTTGGTTGTAGCAGCAGGCCCACAGTACTCGATAGGTAGACTACTACAACAGTCCAAGGTGAGAGGGAAGCGCTTGGTTGCAGCGGCATAACCACTGTACTTGATGGAGAAGGAGTTTCCCAATAGATTTGGGTTCAACTTCATGATCGATCCTATGTGGGACATTACGGGGGTTAGTTACCTATCGATCTTTTGTGGGTCAGATCCTTTTTGGGTCATTGTGTGTAACACCCCGAGCTTCCACGATACGCTTCTCATTCAATAATGCAATAGCTTGCATTGTACGCATCTTCGAGTTCTAAAACACCGCGACTAATCAAAGTAGCCGTTATGAATAGTAATAACCACTTTTTAAAATTATAGAAATTTTATATTTCAAAATGGACTTCATTTTTGTATTTGTAATATCGAAATTAGCCTATGTTGATTTTTTTGTAATTTTCTGAGAACTTCAAAATTTTTATGAATAGTGAAAAATACTTAAAAACAACTTTTTTAATAAAAATAATATATAGTGATAAATTATCATATTTAGTGGTTTAAAAGTATAATTAGAATATATTTTTACCATTTTATCCAATGGTGGTCATTAGAATTAATTTAACATTGAAATTGGACATAAACAATTGCCAATCTTTTGATATAAATTGTTTCTTAAAAACACGCTATTTGTTGTGACAGCGGGAATTAATTATGAAATTAATTAATTCAACTTATATGTTTGTAATTTTGTAAAATAGACATCATTTTTGAATTCGGAATATTAATTATAGCTTAGGATGAAATTTTGGCATTGTTCTGAAAAACTTCAATTTTTGATGAATAGTGAAACCACTAAGTGGTAGTTAAATAACTGATTTTTCGTTTAAATGAAATATTACCACTTCTGTGATTTGATTTTCAAAAATCCGACATACATGGTTTTCATTAAGAAGTAAAATGTGGTTCAATGAGATTAAAATAATTTTTGGTGAATAGTAACTTTTAAGTTCTTAATCGTGATTAGAGGTAATTAGTGTAGTTTAAGGTAAAAACATTGTTTTAATAATATGATATGAGCTTGACACTTGTCCTACTCCTATTGGATGAGTCATGGCCGACCAAGACAACCCATGGGTCAACTTGGGGACCCCATGGAGCCACTTTGGTTGGAAAATGACATTAATATATATTTATTTAATGTTAAAATTAAATTGACACAAACATGAGTTGTTTTACTAAAATAGTTTTTAAGTGGGGTTACACATGTCCAAATTTTGATTATAAATATTCATTAGAAAGCTAAAAAGATTTCCTACATCATAGTTTTTTTTTATAATTTTTAGACATTAAATAAATTAAATTATCTATGACATCATGATGATGCAGCGATGACCTCATTATTTAATGATTTAAATAAAATGGAAAGATAATGTAAACTCCAAAGCGTAAACTTGTCAAAAACCTATTTTATGAGTAGATTTCGAACCCTTATCATATTATCCTCGAATTATATAAGTGTGGGACCTCTAAAATCCGAAACTCATTTTATAATAAAGTGACTTTTCTTTACTTTCCAAGAGTGCCCCTCCTCTCCACTTATAAAAGGCCCCCACCTCTCCCACCTTATTCACACCTTCAAGCCATTTGGCTCGGCCAACCTCTGCCCAAATACTCTCCCAACTTCCCACTCTTACTCCTAGAACCCTCACTTTGGGCCGAACTCTTCCCAAGGAAGCCTTTGGCTCAAATCAAAAAGAGTTACCCGATTTTTAGGTAATGTCTTCTCTAATGTTGTTTTGTTTTATTTTTCTTCTCCAACCCCCTAAACTCTTTTTTTTCATTTCTTTTTTAACAACAACAGTATCCTCAATATAATAGGATGTTGTTATAAGAAGGATTATAGCTACACTTACACACATCTACATCTAATGGTTAAAGAACATACGGTTTCTGTGGATGGCGAATTTCTGCCTCACGAAACGATTATTGTTCAACACTCATATAACACCTTCAAAGGTGGCCATTAAGATGTCACTATTTTTATATATGATATATAATATGTTTATGTTTTACTTATGCTTCTGTATTTCTCATTTATGGCATACTTTATGATTTCCATTATGGGTAAAACGCGATAATTTCATTTTAGGAAGTGCGGACTACCGCCCCCTCAAAGTGATTTGAATCGTTAATGCCATATGTGGGATGTATAAAGGATGGAGTAAATGGTATTATACACTATATTATAATGGAATTATATTATAAATTAATATCATTATGATTTTGTTCCATTAAATATGAAATTCAAATGAAAGTAGCGTTCATGCGTACGTACGGCTTACCGTCTCCATGAATAGTGCATTTCATTTCTTACCTCTAAATGTTACGTAATATTAAAAATGAATGTATATACTGGATATATAAGATATATATGAAATCTAAATCATGAATATAATTCTATAGATAATGGATATTCTTCCACATAAACAACTTGTAATTATAAGAAGTTTATTGTTGACTCAAGTACCAAAGATCGACAAAATGACCGTTATTAACTTAAATAATTACATAATGTTCATAACATAGTAATAAGTGATATAAAAGGAATAATGAACATGAAAAAGTTTCTTATGTAAATAGAAATTAACTCTAGTTTATTATTCAGGAGGTTAAAGAACGGTCGAGTCAGGACAAGACGCAAGGTAAGGGAACTTCTTAACCCAACTTCTATTCTTTGGGTTAATCTCCTACATTCAAATTATGTCATGATATTATTATGTCCTATCTTGTATTTGTACTTTATTTATGTGTACTTATAGTGAACACACATTATAGATGTACTTTATTTAAAAAAATGATCTTTTAAGGACTTCATCTCAATCCCCTTTCATTGAGGCATATTTGGTTTTATACACAACTTTCATTTATACGGTGTATAAACCCCTTTGACTTTTACGTTTATTCAAAAGGAATCTTTTTTATACGAAGTATTTTGCTAAACGACAAAAGGGAATGTTTTTCTTTCCATACTTATGCGGCGACAATGACTTCTCCGCCGCCGTGACCATTATTTGAGTTTCGGCTTCCTCTACAAGCCATCATTTTTTAAATGAAAAATAAATACAAAGTTTTAACTTTCTTTTATTTTGGTATTGCAAATGGTTTTGAAAGCGTTTTTATTATATTAATGTGTTGTATTGATATCTTGTGATTGAAATGTGGAAATGTTATGTTTCCTTTATGCATGTTTTATGTGATACGATTATGTTATGGTTTATGATATGTTTAAACTATTCATATGAGAAATGTATTGGACTTAATAAGTGACGGGTGGAGCCCGCTATAACTCCTTGATGCATCGGTAGGTCTAATGAGACAACTAGACGTGGAATTGGCCGAGGCCCTTTCCCAATTTGATTTATGGTTTTGGCCGAGGCCTTAATCATTTTAGACGTCTTGGCCGAGGCCTTGACAAAATGTTTCAGAATGTCCGGCATTATACATTCCCTCATTATGAAAGTGGTTATTGATATTGCATGTGATTATTCGACCAGTAGAATATCCATGTGAAGAAGCGGATGGCATTATCTCATTTTATTTTTGCCATATTATTCTGAAGTTCAAGTTTAAAAAGGATTTTGTTTTAGTTATACATTGCCTTAAATGTTAATGTTTATTTATGAAAGCTTCCGCAATATTGTTATCCTTACTGAGCATCTGAGCTCACCCCTTTCAATGTTTTAATATTTTCCAGGATTTGAAGAAGTATTTTATGAATGACCTACAGGGATTGTCAGAAGAGGATATGAGTGCGGTCTATGGAGACTTTGTTATTGTAGTTTTTCACTTTATTATGTAATGTAACGTTTACGAATGTATCTAGTGTTTCCAAGGCTACTAAACTAATCGGTCTTTCGAGACTTGATCTTTTGTGATCATGCCAATGTTACAAAGTAATGCACCGACTCTGGGTAGCTGGGGTCGGGGCATTACAGTTGGAATCAAAGGCAGTTTAGTACTAACCTTGGAAACTAGATTTAGATAAACTCTGATTAGAGCACATAGCCCGAAGATAGACTTTGAGGATTAGTATAGAAGAACTTCCTAGAATTTTGGTATTGTATAGATGTTGTGAGTTTTCCGAGCAATACATCCTTGTCTGGATACGAGCAGGTAGAGGTGGCTCTCGCACAGATGTACCTAGGGGTAAAACCCAAAAACACCGCTTTGAGCTAGACTTGAACGGGAACTGGTGCACGACAACGGGCCTTACTGCACTCTTGGTTACGACACTCCCGGGGGATATGCTTAGGATAATTCCCATTTTCTTTACAGACCACTATGAAGGGTTACGAGTATATACTTTCTCAAAGAAAACATTTTTATGGATTATATCCATAAATAGTTCAATTTATGTTAAGTATCTTACAAGTATGGAATGATGTATTTTGATTCATAAACTAATATAGTTTATGCCATTATTTAGAAATGGCGCCTAGTGGAAGGAATGGAAACCGTATCAATACATGCACTCCGTGTAGGGATTTCCCTCCTGCTCAAGATAATTATGGTGGAGCTAGTGATACAACTAGTGCTGATCAGCTTCTCACCGTACTGGGACAAATCACGCAGGTTATGAATTACAACCTTACTCGTATGGAGAACCCTGATCCGCAACGTGGAGGATCAATGCTAGACTGTTTCATGAGGCAACAACCACCAACCTTCAATGGGAGTACAAATCCTATAGTAGATGAGCAATGGATAAATTCCTTAGAGAAAATATTCCATGCCTTGGGGAGTAGTGAAAGGGAGAAGGTTGTCATGGCAGTTTACCGCCTCACTGGTGATGCCGATCAGTGGTGGTCGCTGATTCAAAACACAAAGGAAGATGATGACGTATCGAATATGGAATGGAGGGAGTTCAAAGAGATTTTCTTAGAAAAATACTTTCCTCGAGACCTTCGAGCGGATATGGAAAGAAAATTTTTGAGTCTGAGGCAGAAGGAGGATGAGAATGTCTTAAAGTATGAGGCTAACTTTACAAGGTTAGCGAGGTATGCTGCAGATTACATACGTAATCCAAGAAGTAAGACTGATCGATTCTTTGATGGGTTAAAACCATTTCTCCGTCGAGCTTTAGTATCACAAACCTTCTCATCATACGAAGATATCATCTCGTGTGCTATCAAGACAGAAAAGGAATTCTCTAAGTCTCATGACAACAAAGTAAATCAAGAGAAGAAGAGAATGGGGGAACAAGAGACAGATAAAGAGAAAAAGGGAAAGACGGATTTTACATTATGTGATAATTGAGGGAAGAATCACCATGGTACGTGCCTAAATGGAATGGGAGTTTGTTATAAATGTGGAGAAAAGGGTCACCAGGCTCGTGATTGTAAGGGAAAGAAAGAGGGTATCAAAGTTGAATGCTATAATTGTAGATAAATGGGTCATTATGAAAATGAATGTCCTAAGCGTCAGAGAAACATACCTCAGAAAAGGCCAAGGGATCAAGGACAATCTTATGCTATTACTACAGTTGAAGAAGAATAACTAATGTAATGGTGCTTTTGGACTCATGGATTATATTCTGGTTATTAGAATAATGTGATATATATATATAAGGATTGTACTGCAGTACTTGTTGATTTCAGTAAGGTTTTAATATGATGAAGGTAATTATATTTTTAGTATGTGACAATAAGAGAAACTTCACTTTGTTTGGGGAATCTAATAAATTGATTTTGGAATTAAGAGACCTTTTAGAGAAAGTCTGGACAGAGGTATTTTGGATAACTATAAAGGTTGGAGTGGATTAAGATGATCTTTGGATAGTAATGTTTAAGGTTAAAAAATTTATGAAGATTATTTTTGGAATATTATGATACTATAGTTTTAGGAAAAGGACAACCTGAAGGGTGGGGCATAACCCGTCGCGTCGGACAAAGCTGCAGGAATCAAACCCACAACCATAGTGCGACAGGCCTTTATTTCCTACCACTAGCCTATATGAAGTCCCTGGTTATTACAAAATAATTTTACTAATCTAAATGGTATGTGTTAACATTTGGAACCTTATACAATTAGGATAAATAGAATATTTTTGAGTTCCGTTACCATTTGGAGTAAAAGTTGGGTGTGTGGTAAAAAATTATTAACGAATGAAAGTATACATAACAAGTATGTATATTCCCTTATGTTCTTAGTAAATCTCCTAAATAAATTCCTCAACATTATAAAAGGTAACTTAAAACAAAAATGTTGTCGGTTAACTTTTCCAACTGGGGATTCAATGACCGTTTAACCAATCACAAGTTTGTGATTTTCTTGTGGTTAAACATTCTCCTAATCCTGTTTTCTATAACTCTCCATCAGACCTTGATGGTTTGTTTCTCCTCCATATCCATATTTTCATAGAATCCTAGAATGGGCTATATCGGGTGACCTTTGTACTTATCTTGCTTTCTTTTAATGTTATATATTTATTAACCTTATTTCCGATGTGGGTTTTCCTCAAAGGTATTTTCTCTTTTCAACCTTTTATTTTCAAAGAAAAATTTCAAATTGCGAGGACGCAATTTATTGAAGGAGGGGAGAATGTAACACCCCGAGCTTCCACGATACACTTCTCATTCAATAATGAAATAGCTTGCATTGTACGCAACTTCGAGTTCTAAAACACCGCAACTAATAAAAGTTGCCGTTATGAATAGTAATAACCACTTTTTAAAATTATAGAAATTTTATATTTCAAAATGGACTTCATTTTTGTATTCGTAATATCGAAATTAGCCTATGTTGATTTTTTTTGTAATTTTCTGAGAACTTCAAAATTTTTATGAATAGTGAAAAATACTTAAAAACAACTTTTTTAATCAAAATAATTTATAGTGATAAATTATACTATTTAGTGGTTTTAAAGTATAATTAGAATATATTTTTACCATTTTATCCAATGGTGGTCATTAGAATTAATTTAACATTGAAATTGGACATAAACAATTGCCAATCTTTTGATATAAATTGTTTCATAAAAACACTCTATTTGTTGTGAAAGTGTGATTTAATTATAAAATTAATTAATGCAACTTATATGTTTGGAATTTTTTAAAATAGACATCATTTTTGAATTCGGAATATCAATTATAGCTTAGGGTGAAATTTTGGCATTGTTCTGAAAAACTTCAATTTTTGATGAATAGTGAAACCACTAAGTGGTAGTTAAATAACTGATTTTTCGTTTAAATGAAATATTACCACTTCTGTGATTTGATTTTAAAAAATCCAACATACATGGTTGTCATTAAGAAGTAAAATGTGGTTCAATGAGATTAAAATAATTTTTGGTGAATAGTAACTTTTAAGTTCTTAATCACGATTAGAGGTAATTAGTGTAGTTTAAGGTAAAAACAATGTTTTAATAATATGATATGAGCTTGACACTTGTCCTACTCCCATTGGATGAGTCCTGGCCGACCAAGACAACCCACTGGTCAACTTGGGGACCCCATGGAGCCACTTTAGTTGGAAAATGACATTAATATATATTTATTTAATGTTAAAATTAAATTTACACAAACATGAGTTGTTTTACTAAAACAGTTTTTAAGTGGGGTTACACAAGTCCAAATTTTGATTATAAATATTCATTATAAAGCTAAAACTATTTCCTACATCATAGCGTTTTTTTTAATAATTTTTAGACATTAAATAATTTAAATTATTTATGACATCATGATGATGCAGCGATGACCTCATTATTTAACGATTTAAATAAAATTGAAAGATAATGTAAACTCCAAAGCGTACACTTGTCAAAAACCTATTGGATGAGTAGATTTCGAACCCATATCATCTTATCCTAGAATTATATAAGTGTGGGACCTCTAAAATCCGAAACTCATTTTATAATAAAGTGACTTTTCTTTACTTTCCAAGAGTGCCCCTCCTCTCCACTTATAAAAGGCCCCCACCTCTCCCACCTTATTCAAACCTTCACGCCATTTGTCTCGGCCAAACTCTGCCCAAATACTCTCCCAACTTTCCCCTCTTACTCCTAGAAGCCTCACTTTGGGCAGAACTCTTCCCAAGGAAGCTTTTGGCTCAAATCAAAAGGAGTTACCCGATTTTGAGGTAATGTCTTCTCTAATGTTGTTTTGTTTTATTTTTCTTCTCCAACCCCCTAAACTCTTTTTATTAATTTATTTTGTAACAACAACAGTATCCTCAATATACTAGGATGTTGTTATAATAAGTATTCGAGCTACACTTACACACATCTACATCTAATGGTTAATGAACATACGGTTTCTGTGGAGGGCGAATTTCTGCCTCACGAAACGATGATTGTTCAACACTCATATAACACCTTCAAAGGTGGCCATTAAGATGTCACTATTTTTATATATGATATATAATATGTTTATGTTTTACTTATGTTTCTGTATTTCTCATTTATGGCATACTTTATGATTTCCATTATGGGTAAAACGCGATAATTTCATTTTAGGAAGTGCGGACTACCGCCCCCTCAAAGTGATTTGAATCGTTAATGCCATATGTGGGATGTATAAAGGATAGAGTAAATGGTATTATACACTATATTATACTGGAATTATATTATACATTTATATCATTATGATTTCGTTCCATTAAATATGAAATTCAAATGAAAGTAGCGTTCATGCGTACGTACGGCTTACCGTCTCCATGAACGGTGCATTTCATTTCTTACCTCTAAATGTTACGTAATATTATAAAGGAATGTATATACTGGATATATAAGATATATATGACATCTAAATCATGAATATAATTCTGGAGATAATGGATATTCTACCACATAAACAACTTGTAATTATAAGAAGTTTATTGTTGACTCAAGTACCAAAGATCGACAAAACGATCGTTATTAACTTAAATAATTACATAATGTTCATAACATGGTAATAAGTGATATAAAAGGAATAATGAACATGAAAAAGGTTCTTAAGTAAATAGAAATTAACTCTAGTTTATTATTCAAGAGTATAAAGAACGGTCGAGTCAGGACAAGACGCAAGGTAAGGGAACTTCTTAACCCAACTTCTATTCTTTGGGTTAATCTTCTACTTTCAAATTATGTCATGATATTATTATGTCCTATCTTGTATTTGTACTTTATTTATATGTACTTATAGTGAATACACATTATAGATGTACTTTATTTAAAAAAATGATCTTTTTAAGGACTTCGTCTCAATCCCCTTTCATTGAGGCATATTTGGTTTTATACACAACTTTCATTTATACGGTGTATAAACCCCTTTGACTTTTACGTTTATTGAAAATGAATCTTTTTTATACGAAGTATTTTGCTAAACGACAAAAGGGAATGTTTTTCTTTCCATACTTATGTGGCGACAACGACTTCTCCACCGCCGTGACCATTATTTGAGTTTCGGCTTCCTCTACAAGCCATCCTTTTTTAAATGAAAAATAAATAGAAAGTTTTAACTTTCTTTTATTTTAGTATTGAAAATGGTTTTGAAAGCGTTTTTATTATATCAAAGTGTTGTATTGATATCTTTTGATTGAAATGTGGAAATTTTATGTTTCCTTTATGCATGTTTTATGTGATAAGATTATGTTATGGTTTATGATATGTTTAAACCTATTCATATGAGGAATGTATTGGACTTAATAAGTGACGGGTGGAGCCCGCTATAGCTCCTCGATGCATCGGTAGGTCTCATGAGACAACTAGACGTGGAATTGGCTGAGGCCCTTTCCCAATTTGATTTATGGTTTTGGTCGAGGCCTTAATCATTTTAGACGTCTTGGCCGAGGCCTTGACAAAATGTTTCAGAATGTCCGGCATTATACATTCCCTCATTATGAAAGTGGTTATTGATATTGCATGTGATTATTCGACCAGTAGAATATCCATGTGAAGAGGTGGATGGCATTATCTCATTTTATTTTTGCCATATTATTCTGAAGTTCAAGTTTAAAAAGGCTTTTGTTTTTGTTATACATTGCCTTAAATGATAATGTTTATTTATAAAAGCTTCCGCAATATTGTTATCCATACTGAGCATCTGAGCTCACCCCTTTCAATGTTTTTATATTTTCCAGGATGTGAAGAATTATTTTTTGAATGACCTGCAGGGATTGTCAGAAGAGGATATGAGTGTGGTCTATGGAGACTTTGTTATTGTAGTTTTTCACTTTATGATGTAATGTAACGTTTACGAATGTATCTAGTGTTTCCAAGGCTACTAAACTAATCGGTCATTCGAGACTTGATCTTTTGTGATCATGCCAATGTTACGAAGTAATGCACCGACTCTAGGTAGCTGGGGTTGGGGCGTTACATTTCGGGGGTTAGTACCTATCGATCCTTTGTGGGTCCGATGGCTTAGATGAATCAGTGGAAATATCTGGTCATCTTTATCGTCATACAAAGAAGTACCTGTGTGAGCTAATTTCTGTTTTACTTTCCTATGTGGATTGTGTTAAGCTATCCTGTGTGGATTTACGTTTTTCTTTCCTTTGTGTACTGGGTTGTACTTGGGCTCGGATGTTGGAGCCGAAAGAGAATTGATGACTTAGGTATATGTATTGGCATATACCTAAGTAGTGTCGGATGTTACTTCGTGATTGTATCTTTCCTTTGTGGTTTATCCTTGCTAGATTCTGGGAAACCTTCGGGGGTCTCGGGGTCCCTACTGAGTAGCTTATACTCACCCCTACACGGGCTATGCCCGCACTACGTTGTGTTGGTTGCAGACGACGGACAACACTGATCGTGGTTGAGGCTTGCGGAGCAGGATGGTACCTGGAGGTGGACCACTGGGAGGGACGTACTCGGAGCAGTCGGCTAGACCCGAGGAGCAGTGGAGGCTATCTGTACCCACCCTTCAGGTGGGATTCCCAGTGGACAGCATGACGTTGCAGCTTTACTTTTCAGTTGTTGTTTTTCCCTTCCAGTTGTACTTTACATTTAGTTGGGGTTTGTATACTGGCCCACTGACTTTTCCGCCCTTACTGTTGTACCAGTTTTTACATAGTGTTTACTTCTGCCTGCTTACTCTGTGTGTTTGTTGTTTACTTTACAAAGGCAATGCCTTCCCTTTTTCCGAGATTTACGCCTTGGTGCTAGTCACCAGCCCCTGGCCTATGGAAGGCGGTCTTGGGGTAGTCACGGCACAGGCCCTGAGGACGGGTCGTGACATAAGATTATGTCAAGGCCTTGTGCCAAGACACTAGTTTGTCTCATGATTCATATCGATGCATCGAGGAGATATATCGGGCCCCACCCATCACTTACTATTTCCAATGCATTCCTCGTATGAAAAGTTTGAAACATAACATAAATATTCATATTAAAACTAGCATACGAAATGTCAATACATTATCCACAAACCATGAATGGTATAAAAATAGAACATCCATAGTAAAAAAACTCATTCAATAAAATATGGATGACTTTATGGTTACAGATTAACCTCAATAGAGAATAATTAAGGATATGGACATAGATTAAAATATCATCAAAACTATTTGTGATAAATTTCCCCCTTTTATTGAAAACATTTAAATGTCAAAATATTTGTCAAGAATCTATTTAAATATAGATTTTTTAATAAAATTTTCACATACCACATTGAAACATTGAAAGGGAATTTAAATTTTAAAACAGTAATGTTCATATAATTACAAGATTAAAACCATTTTTAAGACATGGACATTGATGAAATATATTTATAATAATAAATCATTAAAACATTTAAAATGATATTTTAGTTAGAGATCATAACCAAAAGAGAGACACTTGAATAATAATAATTGAGGTAATAAAAACCATATAATATCAAGAGAATAAATGGATTCATGGTATACTATGTCAAAGTACATTTTATACACCATATAAAGGCGAATTGATGCATAACAACAAAGAAGTCTCAAAGGAATGTAAATTCAGTTGAAATCCATTATAATGACAGTATCCTTAGGTAAAGGATAAATCAATGACATAATTATGTGTGAAAAATATAAATACAGTCAATATGATTGTATATTTGGTGTAAATCAATCAGAGGACATTCACGCGTATTCTTGTAAAAACTACACCAATGACTAGGATGTTAAACTCAATGATTGGAAATTGAGTTAAGATCAAGTTTATATCAATGACTAGAGAAATTATGAATAGAGTCTTTATTTGTATCAAAAGTATATCCACAAAAAGGGGATATGTAATTACTAAATAAATAATAAATAATGATTCCAAACATAATCATGGAGTAAAATAATCAATGAAGTATGTGTAAATCCCTCGGAGAGGAAATTGAAATTTGAAATTCCCTTTCCGATTTGGTAACTTATGAATCATACAACCCATGAAATAATGATCATAAAATGAATATGTAAATAATAATAAATTAATTTATATAACACCATTAATATTATCTTTGACACTACATACACCACACAAAAGGAAACAGCGGCCAATATATCATGAATCTCATGGGAATAAAAAGTGAGATGAAAAACCATTACTTCATTGTAATCAATTGAGTCGTACAACCAAAAGTTAATAAAGACCAAATGAATCATAGAATACCATGAATAATAATATAATCATGATAATATATAAGGAATTGAAGTACAAAATAAACCACATGCAATATATATGTGGAAAATAATGGAAATCTCATGGAGTTAAATGTGAGATAAGAAACCCCTTACCTCAAGTCCGACTTGTCTTGTATGTTCCTTGTTCATCCTTAATAATAAACATAAGTTAATTTCTACATTATTAAGACAATTTTTCAAGTTTATTAATCTTTTTATATCACTTATTACCTTTATATAACAATTAGTTATTTATTTGATTTCATATTGGATATTTTATCTATGTTCGGAACTTGAGTAAAAAATGACCATGTTATAATTACTATTTTTCCATGTGGTCAAAAGTCAATATTCTCCAGAATTATATAAATGATTTAGATATAAAATATATATTCTATATCAAGTATAAATATCTTTTTATAAAATTACATAACATTGGGAGATATGAAATGAAATGTATCATTCATGGAGATGGTAAGTCGTACGTATGCATGAACAATACTTTCATTTTTATTTTGTATTTTAATGGAATTAAAACATATTCATAAACATGTATATAATAATTCCAGTATTTTATGATATATAATATCTTTAATTACATCCTTTATATGTCCCACATAAGGCATTAACGAGTCATATCATTTTGAGGGGGCAATTGTCTGCAGATCCTCAGATGAAATTATCATGTTTTACCCACAGTGGAAACCAAAAAATAATAATATAAATGGAAAATACAGAATCATAAAGAAAATATAAGCATAACATATATATATATATATATATATATATCATATATAAATATTGTGCCATCTTACTGGCCACCATGGGAGGCGGTATGAGATAATCGAACAATCATTGCTTCGTGAGACGTTAGTTTTCCATCTAGAGAAACAGTATGTTCTTCACCCATTTGATGGATGTGTATGTTAGTTTAGTTCGAATAATTCTCATAAGAACACCCTAGTATATTAAGGATACTGATGTTTTTATAATATAAATTAATAAAATGTTATTAGGGGGTTGGAGATGTAATATAAAAAAATAGAACAAAATAATTTAAGAGAAAACATTACTTTTAATTTGGGTAACATTCTTTAGATTGAACCAAAAGGACTTCTTGAGGTGTCTTATGCCTAATTTGAGGCCTCTAGGAGGAATAGAGGGATCTTTAGTGTTTATTTTGGGAGGGTATGGACGAGACAAGGGGCTTGAGAGGTGTGTGTAATGGGATTGAAGTGGTGTCCTTCTATTAGGGGGAGTGGAGGCTCTTTAGGAAAGTGAGAAAATATTATTTTATTATATAGTAATAGTTGGTTTATAAAGGTCAAAAACTAATTATGGTAGAACATAATATGACTCATGGTCTAAAAAAAATCATCCAATATGAATTGGAATGGTTTTGGATAATATTTTAATATTAATAATCATATTTATTTAAATCATTTATTAATGATGTAAATACTGCATCATTATCATGTCATAAATAATTTAATTTATCTAATGTATAAAAACTAAAAATCAATTTCCATAATGGAGGAAATCCATTTATCTTTTAAATGATTATTTATAGACGAAAATATGACTTAAATAACCCCACATAAAAATCGATATACTAAAATATATTTGTTACTGTCATTTTTGTCTTTATATTAAGTTAATTAAAATAAAGTGTCATTATATTTCGTAAATGGATCCATGGGGTCCCATAATTGACCCAAGGATGCCCATGGTCAGCCATGATTTATCCAATAATGTTATAACAACTGTTAAGGTAATTTTGTGTAATTATAAATTTCCTTTTACCTTGAATTACCCTATTTATCATTAACCGTGGTAAATAAATGTCAAAAGTTACTATTAACCAAAACATTTATCTTATCAAACCACATTTTACTTACTAATACCAACCATGTATCTCAGATTTTCAAAATTCAATTCACAGAATAGGTAAAATTTCATTTCAATGAAAAAACCTGATATTCAACTACTACTTAGTGGTTTGACTATTCATCAAAAATTGATGTTTTTCAGAAAAATAACAAAAATTCATCCTAAAATATATTTGATATCCCAAATTCAAAAATGATGCCTATTTTACCAAATTTAATACATATATGTTGGATTAACAAAATTAAAATTAATTCCCATTATAAAAAAATTGCATGTTTCAAGAAACAATAATTATCCAAATATTGACACTTTTTATGTATAATTTCAATGTGAAATTGATTCCGATGACCAAAATTGTATTAATGGGTAAAAATATAATCTAATTAAACTTCAAAACAAATTTAAAATATAATCTAACCATATAAATAATTTAGATTAAAATTCATTTTTGAATTAAAATACATTATTTCTCACTATTCATAAAAATGAATATTATTAGAAAAATATGAAAAATTTGCCCAAAGAATATTTTTATGTCATGATTCTAAAGATGAATTTTATTTTCCCAAATGGAACATATAAAAGTGACCCAATATTGATATAAACAGGGTTCACCATTAAAAGGTGGTAAATCAACCCTTTAAAGTAAATTATGTTTAAAATTAGATTCATTCACATTTTAAGCCTATTACATTTATTGGATAAATGTAAAAACATTTATCAAACATATATAATCATTTTGTAGTTAGTTTTCTTCATTTCCTCCATTACAATTAATAGGTGTTATCTACCATTTAAAATAATAATATTATATTATTAGTGTGCAACATAAGATTTCAAAGAAACACATTGTTGTGTATTGGGTATACCATCGAAAAAAGTGTCCCCTTTAAAGTAGAATTAATATTTAGCTCAAAAATATAAATAAATATGAAAAATGTAGTATTCTATTATTTACCTGGGATCATACATCCTTCCCCCCTTTTAGGAATTGCATCCTCACAATTTTAAAACTAGGATTGGAAACTTCATTAAAAGTCCCACATCGGGAAAGTGTCAGTAAAATTATGACTATAAAAGAAGGGAAGAAAAGTACCAAGGTCACCCCACATTACCCATACTTGGATTCCATGTAGGAAAACATGGATATGGAAGATAATCTAAGTTTCATGTTCTGATGGAGAGGGTTAGAAATCCTGATGAGGATAAAGTTAACAACAATAAAACCACAAACTTTTGATGGGATAAACAGTCATTAGTTTCCAAGTTGGAAAACTAAATGGATAACGTTTTTTTTTGTTTTAAGTTCATTTAATAATTTTTATGAATTTATTTAAGAGATTAACTAAGAACATAAAGAGATATACATACTTTTTATGTAGAGTTTCATTCTTTAATAAATATTTACCACCAAGTCATTTTTTTAAAAGATAAGTATTCAAGATTACTTGGTCAAACTAGAAGAGCTTGATTCAACTGGTAGAGAATAACTTTATCCTCAAAGGATAAATAATATATTTACCTTATCTTTAGAGATTAACCACCACCAAAATGGTTAGTACATGATCAGATTATCCCCAAAAGGATAATCCTTTAGAAAAATAAATACTAATCTTAATTTCTAAAATTAATCCTACAATACCCCAAAATTAAATAAATACCATTCCATAAAAAATTGTCTTTATACCCCTTCAATATAATCCTAACTAATATTAAAACCCAATACATAGAAGAATTTGGATATTTAGCCTTCTACGTTAAATTGTATCTCCAAATGACATCGACTATACTCAAAAGTAATTAACCAAATAAAATATTCTCTATGATAGGTTAATCAATCCCAAAAATATCCCAAAATATAGATAAAAAACCACCATCACTCCTAAAATAAAATCCCATAGTATTATATTTTCCTTAGGTATATACTTTTCCCAACAGAGTGACCGTCTTTCAAAATAACGATTATCACTTAATCACCGAATCGTTTTCCTATACTAAGGATATCCATTTGATAACACATAATATCCCAAATTAACTTATTATTGATCAATAAAATCATTTTAACTAAAAATAATTAGTCACATTAACTAGGGACTTCATGAATTGTAGTGGTATGTGATAAATCCCAATCACATTATGGTTGTGGGTTTGATTTTTGTAGCTTTCTCTAACGTGATAGGTTGTCACATGGTCTACGTGTTGTCCTCTTTCAAAAACTATATAATTTTATAATATTCCTAAAAATGAGATAGATTCCTCAATATAACTATAACATAATTTCATCACAAATGTTATCTCATACCTCGCATTTTCATTCCAAAATTTAATAACTTGTAATTTCATCAAATTCAATGATCATATAAAACCAAATGGTTATTTATAACTATATCCACAAGATAAAAGTATATTATTCCTCAAATATCATTTTCACATGACAAACTGTAGGGTTACAAATACAAGAGAAAAGTCTTCCAAGGTAATCCCATTAACAAAGAGCACTAATACTTTTAAAACATTTCTCCATCCATTTATTTCTACATAGATTCTTCCTCGACCCAGAGGATATCCTATAGAATAGTTAATTCACTCAGGTAATAGCTAAATCCCCTAAATTTATGGAAAATAACTGTAAATGGTTTCTTTGGACCATTTTTATTTTCTTCCATAGTATTCTTCATTTTTTCTCGGCAATTCATTACATTATGTCCTTCTTTCCCACACATAAATCATTTCTTTGTTCCGTTAAGAAACCTTCCTATGTTTCTTCATCCACATTTCCAGCATGATGAAAAATGTGTTTTCATATCTCCATGGTCATCACTACTGGAGCTCTTATCATTCACCACATTTCACTTCCTTGCTGAGTCCGTGAGTTTGTTAATATATATTTTGTTGATCATATTTTTTGATAACTAATTCGGCATGAAGATGATATCTTTTACTCCTATCAACATTCCATTTTTTTCTAATTTCCACCACCATTCAAACCATGTACATCATGTTCAATGTTACTATGACATCCTTGGAATCCAGCCATAAACTAAAACCAGAATGCATTGTGTGATTAAAAATAGTCATAAAATCATTTAGGGAATATCATGACACCTTATTTTCAAATTTAAAACACCATAAGATTAACCAAGGTCATTTATTCTCATCTAATTTTAAAATCCTTCAAATTGGTTTGTTATGTGAATGTAAATTATCCTTATCATATCCCCCAGGAGTGTCATAACTAAGAATGTATCAAGGCCCATTGTCGTGTACCAGGATACGCTAGGTCAAGCCCGAAACACTTTGTCGGAGTTTTCACTCCTAGGTACATCTATTCCAGAGCCGTCTCTACCTACTCGTATCCACAGAGGGATGTACTTCTTGGAAAATACACTAAATATCTACAATATCAAATTTATAAGAAGTTCTTATATATAAATCATCATGGTCTATCTTAGGGCAATGTTCTCTAATCATAGTTTATCTATATCTAGTTTACAAGGGTTGTACTAAACATCCTATGATACCAACTGTAAAGCCTTGACCCTAGAAACCCAATGTCAGTACATTATTACGTATCATAGGTATGATCACAAAATATCATTTCTTAAAAAAACGATTAGCTTAGTATCCATGGAGTTACGAGATACATTCATATGGTTTACATTACATAATAAAATGGAAAACTACAACAACATTGTTTCGATAGACAACATTGAGATCCCAAAGTCTATCCCTGCATGTTAGTCATAATATATGTCAACGCATCCTTGAAAAAATAAAACATAGAAAGGGGCGAGGATAGATGTTCAGTAAGGATATCAATGAATCAGAAACATTCTTAAATTAGAATAAATATTTACGGCAATGTAGAAGACTAAAACAAAAGCCTTTTAAACTTGAACATCAGCATAATATGGTAATGATAAAATCAAATAATTCCATTTACTTATTCACATTAATATTCTACTAGTCGAATAATCACATGCAATATCAATAGACACTTTTATAATGATGGAATATATAATTACAGACTTAATAACCTCATATTCAAGGATTTGATCCAAGACTACAAATTAGATTTTGTTAAGGCCTTGTTCCAAGACACTAGTTTGTCTCATGAGACCTACCGATGTGTCAAGGGGAAATAGCGGGCTCCACCCGTCACTTACTAAGTTTAATTCATTCCCCATATAAAATGTATGAAACATAACATAAACATTCATATTAAAACTAGCATACCAAATGTAAATACTTTATCTACAATCCATGAATGGAATAAAAATTGCACATCCACAATAAAAAATAACTCATTCAGTATAATATAGAAGATTGTGTTGTAAAAAATTAACCTCATTCGAGAATAATGAAGGATATTGACATAGATTAAAATAATCATTAGAACTATTTGAGAGAAATATCCCTCTTTTTCTTGAAAACATTTAAAAGTCAATCTATTTTTTCAAGAAGCCATTAAATAATATATTTTTGAATCAAAGTGTACCATACCACATTGAAACATTTAAAATGAAATTTAATTTTAAAACATTAATATCCATATAAATATAATCTTAATACCATTTTTAAAACATGGACATTAATAAGAAATATTGAGAATAATAAATCATTAAAAAATATAAAATGATATTTTAGCTCGAGTTCCTAACAAAATAAAGACACTTGAATAAAATAATTGAGGTCATAAAAACATTATAATATCATGAGAATAAAGGGATTAATGATATACTATCTCAAAGTACATTATATACACCATATTAATGTGAATTGGTGCATAACAACAAAGAAGTCTCAAAGGAATGTAAATTGAGATGAAATCCCTTAGAAAGATAGTATCCTTAGGTAAAGGATAAATAAATTACATAATTATGTATGAAAAATATAAATACACTAAATATTATTGTATATTCTAGGTAAATCAATCAGAGGAAATTCACACCTATTCTTGTAAAAACTACACCAATGACTTGGATGTTTAACTTGGTGAATGGAAGTTGAGTTAACATCAAGTTTATAACAATGACATGAGAATTTATCATTGGAGTGATTATGGGTATCGAAAGTATATCCACAAAAAATTGAGTGGACATTACTACATAAATAATAAATAGTGATTCCACACATAATCTTGGAGTAAAATAATCAATAAAGTATGCGTATAGCCCAATGAGTGGAAATTAAAAATTGAAATTTTCGTACCTATTTGGTAACTTATGAAACATACAACCCGGAAAAGAATGATCATACAATGAAGATGTAAATACTCATTAATTAAATTAAGTTTTCCCATGAATACAATCATAGAAAGTACATACGCCACAAAAATGGAAATAGTGGCCAATATAGGATGAATCTCACGGGAATAAAAAATGAGATGAAAACCCCCTACTTCGTGGTAATCAATCAAGTCGTATGAACAAAAGTTAATAACCATCAAATGGATCACATAATTTCATGAATATAAAGATAATAGTGATAATATATTTCAAATGGAAGTACACAATAAACCACGTGCAATAAATAAGTGGTGAATAATGGAAATCTCATGGAACTAAATGTGAGATAAGAAACCCCTTAACTCAAGTCCGATTTATCTTGTATGTTCCTTGTTCATCCTGAATAATAAACATAAGCTATTTTCTACTTGATTAAGAACATTTTTTATGTTTATTATTCCTTTTATATCACTTTTTACCTTTCTATAACAATTAGTTATTTGTTTGTGTTCATATTGGATATTTTATCGATGTTCAGAACATGAGTAAAAAATGAACTTGTTATAACTAATATTTTTCCATGTCATAAAAATTACATTATATCCAGAATGATATACATGATTTAGTTATCATATATATATATATATCCAGTATATATATCTCTTTATAATAGTACATAACATTTGGAGATAAGAAATGAAATGTACCGTTAATGGAGACGGTAAGTCGTACGTATGCATGAACACTACTTTCATTTCATTTTTCTATTTTAATGAAATTAAAACATAATGATACATAGGTAGATTATTATTCCTGTATAATATCTTATATAATATCAATAATTCCATCATTTATATGTCCCACATAAGGCATTAATGAGTCATATCATTTTGAGGGGGCGGTAGTCCACACTTCCTCAAATATAATTATCGCATTTTACCCATAATATAAACCATAAAATAATGAAATAAATGGAATACACATATGTATAGTTAAATATAAACATAATTTATATATCATATATAAATACAGTGCCATCATATTGGCCACCATGAGAGGTGGTAAGAGATAATCAAACATTCATCGTTTCCTGTGGTGTTAGTTTGGCAACCACAGAAACATTATGTTCTTCAACAATTAGATAGAGGTGTGTTTGTGTATTTAGAATACATCCCATAAAAACATCCTAGTATATTGATGATACTGTTGTTGTTATAAAATATAGTAAAAAAAGTGTTTAGCGGGTTAGAGAAGTAAAATAAAACAAAATAAAAAAAATTAAGAGAAAGCATTACCATTATTTTGGGTAACTTCCTTTGGTTTGTTCCAAAAGGACTTCTTGAGGTGCCTTATGCCTAAGGTGAGGCTTCTAGGAGGAATAGGGGGATCCAGAGAGATTATTTTGGAAGAGTTTGTAATAGCCTAGGTGCTTTAACGGTGTGTGGAATGGGATTGAATTGGTGTCCTTTTTTATGAGGGAGGAGAGGCTCTTTAGGAAAGTGTCAAAATATTATTTTATTATATAGTGATATTAGATTTCTAAAGGACCAAAACTAATTAAATAATAACATAAGATTACTCATGTTCGAAATAAAATCATCCAATAATAATTGTACAGGTGATGGATATTATTTTAATATTAACAATCATATTTATTTAAATCATTTATTAATGAGGTAAATACAATATCATTATTGTGTCATAAAAAATTTAATTTATTTGATGTCTAAAAATTATAAAACAATTACCTTAAAGAAGGAAATAGTTTTATCTTTCAAATTATTTTTTATTGTCTAAAAGATGACTTATATAACCCCATGATAAAATTGATATACAAAAAGATATTTGTTGATGTCATTTTTTACATTACAATAAGTTAATTAAAATAAAGTGTAATTATCATTGTTAAGTGGCCCCATAGGGTCCCCAAATTTACCCAAGGATGCCCATGGTCGACCATGACTCATCCAATAAGGTTAGGAAAAGTGTTAAGGTAATTTGGTTTTATTATAATATTCCTTTTACCTTGAATTTCCATATTTACCTATAACCGCGGTAAATAAAAGTCAAAAGTTAATGTTTACCAAATACTATTTTCATCTTATTGAACCACATTTTTATTATTAATAATAACCATGTATCTCAGATTTCCAAAATTCAGTTCACAGAAGTGGAAAATGTTCATTTAAATGAAAAATTTGGGTTTTTAACTACAACTCAGTGGTTTCACTATTCATAAAAAATTGATGTTTTTTAGAAAAATACCAATAATTCATAATAAGATATACTTGATACCCAGAATTAAAAAATGATGTCTAATTTATGAAATCAAATACATAGAATTTGGTTTAATTCATTTAAAATTATTTCCCGTTGTCAAAACAAATAGCGTGTTTTTAAGAAAGAATAACTATCAAACAATTTAACACTTGTTTATGTATAATATGAAAGTGAAATTAATTCCAATTAACAATATTGGATTATATGTTAAAACTATAATATAATTACACTTAAAATACAATTTAAAATATAATCTAACCATATAAATATATTATATTAAAAGGTAGTTTTTAATTAAAATACATCATTTCCCACTATTCAAAAAAATGAATATTATTAGAAAAATATCAAAAACATAACCAAAGAACATTTTGATATCCTGATTTTAAAGAAGAATTTTATTTTCTCAAATGAAACATATAAAAGTTAAAAAATCTTGATTTAAATAGGGATCACTACTAAAAGGTGTTAAATCAACCCTATAATGTAAATTGTGTTTAAAAATATATTCATTCACATTTTAAGGCTCTAAAATTATTGGATAAATGTAAACAAATTTAAAAAACATATATAATCAATTTTTATTTAGTTATTTTCATTCCTGCCATTAAAATGACATGGTGTTAACTACCATTTAAAATAATAATATAATATTATTAGTGTGCAACGTAAAATTTCAAAGAAACCCATTATTGTGTATCGGGTGTACCATCACACATAGTGTCCCCTTTAAAATAGAATTAATATTAAGTTCAAAAGTATTAACAAATATGAAAAATGTCATGTTCATTATTTACCTAGGATGTTACATCCTTCCCCCCTTTTGGGAATGACATCCTCATAATTTTAAAATAGGGCTTGGAAACATCATTAAATTTCCTATATTAGAAAATAGTTAGTAAAACTATTACTTTAAAAGAAAGAAAGAAAAGTACAAAGGTCACCCAAGATAACAAATAAAAGGATTCTAGGTAGGAAAATATGGATAATGAAGATAAAAAATGTGTCATGTTTTTATGGAAAGGCAAAGAAAACATGATTAAAAGAAAGTTAACAACAAGAAAACAACAAACATGTGATGGGAAAACGGTCATTAGTTTCCCAATAGGAAAAGTAAATGGATAACATTTTTTTAGTTCCATTTCATAAATTTATGGAAATTATCTATAAGATTGACTAAGAACATAAAGAGATATACTTACATTTTAAGTAGAGTTCCATTCTTTAAAAAATTTCTACCACAAACTCATCTTTTCTTTAAACGATGAGTATTCAGGATGACATGGTCACACCGGATGATCTAGAATCAACTTCTAGAGAATCACATGATCCACAATGAATAATCTATATATTTGCCTTTTATTTATAGATTTACCACCACCTAAATGGTTAGTACAATATCATATGATCCCAAAAAAGGATAATCCATTAGAGAAAGAAATACTAAAATTAATTTCTAAAATTAAACCTAAAATACCCCAAAGTTCAATAAATACCATTCAATAAAAAAATTTCCTTACAATCCTCAAATATAATCCAAACTAATATTGAAATCCAAAACATAGTAGTATTTGGTTATGTAGTCTTCCATGTTAAATTGTATATCCAAATGACATCAACTACCCATAAAGTCACATACTAAAAAATAATTAACCTAATCAAATATTCTTTATGAATGGTTAATCATTTTCGTAAAAAACCCAAAATATAGATAAAAATCCACCATTACTGGTCAAATAAAATCCCACTGTGTTCTATTTTCCTTAGGTATATAGTTTTCCCAACAGTGCAAAAGTCTTTCAAAATAACATTTATCACTTAATCACAAAATCATTGTCCTATACTATGGATATCTATTTGATAATACATAAGATCCCAAGTCAACATATTATTGATCAATAAAATCATTTAACTAAAACTAATTATTCACACTAACCAGGGACTTCACGTTGTCCAGTGGTAGGTGATAAATCCCAATTGTACTATGGTTGTGGGTTCGATTGTCACAACATCGTCCAACGTGAAAGGTTTTCACACGGTATACGTGTTATAATTTTTCAAAAAGTATATAATTTTATAATATTCCTAAAAATGAGATTGATTACTCAAAATAACTATGAAATAATTTCATCACAAATTTTATCTCATACCTCACATTTTCATTCCAAAATATAATAACTTGTAATTTCCTCAAACTCAATGACCATATAAATCCAAATGGTTATTTATAGAAATATCCACAAGAAAAAATATATTTCTTCCTCAAATATCATTCTCACATGACAAACTACAGAGTTACAAATACAAGAGGAAAGTATTCAGAAGTAATCCCATCAACAGAGAGCACTAGTACTTTATAAACGTTTTTCCCTCAATTTATTATAACATAGCTTCTTCCTTGACAAAGCGGATATCCTATTGTATAGGTAATTCACTTGGGTAATGGCCAGGTCCCCTACATTTACAACAAAAGACTGTAAATGGATTCTATGTACCATTTTTATTTTCTTCCGTATTACTCTTCATATTTCCTCAGAAATTAATTAATTTATGTTCTTCTTTCCCACTCCTAAATCATTTCTTGGTTCTATTAAGACACCTTCTTAGGTGAATCCTTCCACATTTCTTTCATGACAGAAAAGGAGCTTTCTTTTCTCTATGGTCTTCCCTACAAGAGAACTTATCATTCTCCACTTTTCTCTTCCTTGTTGAGTCCGGGAGTTGGTTAATATATATGTTGGTGATCATATTTTTTGAAAACTGATTTGACATGAACATGATATATTTTATGCCTGTCAACATTTTGTTTTGTTGCTCATTTACACCACCACTCAAACTGTGTGCATCATGCTCAATGTTACTATGACTTCTTTCGAATCCAACCATATACTAAAACCAGAAAGCATTGTGTGAGTAATAATAGTCATAAAATAATTTAGAGAATATCAGGACACCTTATTGTCAATTTAAAACACCTTATGATTAAACATGGTCATTTATTCTCATATTATATTAAAATCCATCAAATTGGTTTGTAAAGAGAATGTAATTTATCCTTTGTATATCCCCCAGGAGTGTTATAACAAAGCGTGCAGAAAGGCCCATTACCGTGTACCACGATACCTCGGGTCATGCCCAGAACTCCTTATCAGAATTTTCACTCCTAGGTACATCTGTGCTAGAGCCGTCTCTACATGCTCATATCCATATAGGAATGTATTTCTTAGGAAATACACTAAAAATCTACATTACCAAAATTCCAGGCAGTTCTTCTATACTAATCATCAAGGTCTATCTTATGGTAATGTTCTCTAATCATATTTTATCATAATCTAGTTTCAATGGTTTGTCCTAAACACCCTTTGATACCAACTGTAACTCCCCGACCCTAGAAGCCCATAGTTGGTGCATTATTACGTATCATTGGCTTGACAAAAAAGGATTAATTATCAAAAGACCAATTAGTTTAGTATCTTTTGAAGTACTAGATACATTTATAAAGATTATATTACATCATAAAATGAAAAACTACAACAACATTGTTTCCATAGACAACACGAAGATCCCATAGACTATCAATGTAGGTCAGTCATAATATACTTCTTCACATCTTGAGAAAAATTAAACATAGAAAGGGGTGAGCTCAGATGCTCATAAAGGATAAATATAAACCAGAAACAATCATAAATAAGCATAAATATTTAAGGCAATGTATAAGATTAAATCAAAAGCCTTTTAAACATGAAATTCAGAATAATATGGCAATGATAAAATCAAATAATTCAATTTAATTATTCACATGGATATTCTACTAGTCGAATAATCACATGAAATATCAATAGCTACATTCATAATGATGTAATGCGTAATTCCAGACTTCATAACCACATTATCAAGGCATTGTTTCAAGACTACAAATAAGATTTTGTCAAGGACTTGTGCCAAGAGACTAGTTTGTCTCATGAGACTTACTGATGCATCAAGGAGCTATAACGGGTTCCACCCATCACTTACTATGTCCAATGCATTCCTCTTATGAAAATTTTGAAACATAACATAAACATTTTTATTAAAACTAGCACAGGAAATGTAAATAATTTATCCACAATCAATGAATGGTATAAGAATAGGACATCCACAGTCAAACATAACTCTTTAAACACAATATGGAAGATTTTATTGTAACATATAAAACTCAATCATGAATAATTATGGATATTTACATAGAAGAAAACAATCCTCAAAACTATTGGAGAGAAATATCCCCCTTTTTCTTGAAAACATTTAAAAGTCACACTATTTGTCAAGAAGCCTTTTAAAAAAAGATTTTTGAATCAAAGTGTCCCATTCCACTTTGAAATTTTAAAAAGGAATTTTAATTTTAAAAAATTAATGTCCATATAAATACAAGCTTAATACCATTTTTAAAACATGGACATTAATGAGAATGATTTAGAATAAAAAATCATTAAAACATGTAAATTGATATTTTAGTTAGAGTTCCTAACCAAAAGAGAGACACTTGAATAAAAATAATTTAGGTAATAAAAAAATTATAATGAAATCATAATAAAGGGATTCATGATATTCTTTGTCAAAGTACATTATATAAACCATATTGAATTGAATTGGTGCATAACAACAAATAAGTCTCAATGGAATGTACATTGAGATGAAATCCCTGATAAAGACAGTATCCTTAGGTAAATGATAAATCAATGACATAATTATGTATGAAAAATATAAATACACTCAATATGATTGGATATTTATTGTATATCAATCAGAGAAAATTCACACATATTCTTGTAAAAAATACACTAATGACTTGGATGTTTAACTCAATGAATGGAAATTCAATGAATATCATGTTTATATAAATGAAATGAGAAATTATCAATGGAGTGATTTTGTGTATCAAAAGTATATCCACAAAAAGGGGAGTGAAAATTAGTACATAAATAATAAATATTGATTCCACACATAATCTTGGAATAATATAATCAATGAAGTATTCATAGATCCCATTGAGTGGAAATTGAAATATGAAATTCCCTTACCGATTTGGTAGCTTAAGAAACATACAAACCATGAAAGAAGGATCATAAAATGGATATGTAAATACTGATAAATTAATGTATATTACACCAGGAATATAAACATGGACAGTACATATGACACACAAAAGGGAATAGTGGCCAATATAGCATGAATCTCATGTGAATAAAAAGTGAGATAAAAAACCCTTATTTCCTTGTAATCATTCGAGTCATATGAAAATAAGTTAATAACCACCAAATGAATCACAGAATACCACGAATATAAATAGAATAATTATAATATATATCAAATTTCAGTACACAATACACCACATGCAATAAATAATGGGAGAAAAATGGAAATCTCATGGAATTAAATGTGAGATAAGAAACCCATTACCTCATGTCCGACTTGTCCTGTATGATCCTTGTTCATCCTGAATAATAAAATTAATTTAATTTATACTTGATTAAGAAAATTTTTCAAGATTATTATTCCTTTTATATCACTTATTACCTTTCTATAACAATTAGTTATTTATTTGAGTTCATATGGGATATTTTATCGATGATCGGATCTTGATTAAAAAATAAACTTGTTATAATTACTATTTTTTCATGTCGTCAAAAGTTAATTATCACCATAATGATATTCATGATTTAGATATCATATATATATTCTATATCCAATATATATATCTATATATAACAGTACATAGCATTTAGTGAAAAGAAATGAAATGTACTGTTCATGGAGAAAGTAAGTCGTACGTACGCATAAACGCTACATTCATTTCTATTTTGTATTTTAATGGAATTAAAACATAATGATACATTGGTATATTATAATTCAAGTATAATATCATATATAATATCATTAATTCCATCCTTTATAAATCCCACATAAGGCATCAATGAGTCATATCATTTTGAGGGGGTGGTAGTCAACACTTCCTCAAATGAAATTATCACGTTTTACCCATAGTGGAAACCATAAAATAATGATATAAATGGAAAATACAAAGGAATAAAGAAAAAATAAACTTATTATATATAATATATATAAATACAATGCCATATTAATGGCCACCATGATATGCAGTAGGAGATAATCGAATAATCATCGTTTCGTGAGGCGTTAGTTTTCCATCCACAGAAACAACATGTTCTTCACCCATTAGAGGGAGGGATCCTTAAGTGTAGTTCTAATACTTTTCATAAAAACATCTTAGAATATAGATGATACTTTTTTTGTTATAAAATAATGTAATAATAAGTTTTTAGTGGGTTTTATAAGTAAAATAAGACAAAATAAAACAAAATAATTTAAGAGAAAGCATTACCTTTTTTTGGTTAACTTCCTTGGGTTGGAACCAAAAAGACTTCTTGAGCATTCTGCCTACGGTGAGGCTTCTAGGAAGAAGAGGGGAATATTTAAAGATTATTTTGGCAGGGTTTGTATGAGACATGGGGCCTTATATGTGTGTGGAATGGGTTATAATTGGTATCCTTTTATAAGGGGGAGGAGGGGCTCTTTAGGAAAGTGTGAAAATATTATTTTATTATATAGTGATATTCAGTTTCTAATGGTCCAAAACAAATTAAAGACTAGTATAAGATGAATCAATGTCAAAATAAAATCATCCAATAATAATTGGATAGGTTTTGGATATTATTTGAATATTAATAATTATATTTATTCAAATAATTTATTAATGAGGTAAATACTAAAACATTATTGTGTCCTAAATAATTCAATTTATATGATGTCTAAAAATTATAAAAAATTACCATAATGTAGGAAATGTTTTTAGATTTCCAATGATTATATATATTCTAAAATATGACTTATATAATCCCACATAAATATTGATATATTAAATGAAATTTGTTTGTGTCATTTTTGTCATTAATTTAAGTTAATTAAAATAATGTGTCATTGTCATTCTTTAGTGGCTCCTTAGGGTCCCAAAATTTACCAAAAGATGGAAATTGTCGGTAATGAATCATCAAATAAATTCATGACAAGTGTTAAGGTAATTATGTATTATTATAATATTCCTTTTACCTTGAATTACCCATTTTACCTCCAACCGATGTAAATAAAAGTCAAAAGTTACTATTCACCAAATATTGTTTTTATCATATTGAACCACATATTACTTCTTTATAACAACCACGGATCTCATATTTTCAAAATTCAATTCACAGAAGTAGTAAAATTACATTTAAATGAAAATGATGGATTTTTAACTAATACATAGTGGTTTCACTATTCATAAAAAATTGGGTTTTTTCAGAAAAATATAAAAAATTCAGCATAAGATATATTTGATATCCCGAATTCAGAAATGATGCCAATTTTACCAAATTCAAGATGTATATGTCGGATTAATTAATTTGAAATTAATTCCCATCTTCAAAACAAATAGCGTTTTTTTAAGAAACAATAACTATCAAAATATTGACAGTTGTTTATGACTAATTTGAAAGTGAAATTGATTCAAAGACCAACATTGGACAAAAGGAAAAAAAATATAATCTAATAAACTTTAAAACAAATTTAAAATATAATCTAACCATATATATAAATAATATTAAAATGAAGTTTTTATTTAAAATACATTATTTGTCACGATTCAAAAAAATTGAATATTATTAGAAAAATACCAAAAATTTACCCAAAGAAAATATTGACCTCCCAATTATAAACAAGAAATTTATTTTGTCAAATGAAACTTATAAAAGTGACCAATACTATATTTAAAGAGGGTTAAACATTAAAAGGTTGTAAATCAACCCTTTTAAGTAAATTATGTTTCTAATTAGATTCATTCACATTTTAAGGCTCTATTATTTATTGGATTAATGTTAAAACATTTAACAAACACATAGAATCATTATGTAGATAGTTTGTTCATTCTTGTCCTTACAATGGCTAGGTGTTAGCTACAATTTAGAATAATAATATTATATTATTAGCATGCAACGTAAGATTTAAAAGAAACACATTATTGCGTATCGGGTCTACCATCGAACATAGTGTCCCCATTAAAGTAGAATTAATTTTTAGTTCACAAATATTAATAAATATGGAAAATGACTTGTTCCTTATTTAACTAGAATGTTATTCCAAAACTGGTAATTATCTTTCCATTTATGAGAAAGGATTAAATATGGAGATAAAATATAAATTTCCCATATTTCTAGGTCATTATATCCCTTATCTTTTCTGTATAACCCCTGATAAACTTGTTTTATCCATACCTACAGTAGCTCATTTATAATGTTTTTACTAATTATTATGATGAAAAACAATGTTGAACATATCAGATAATATTAATAATAATTATTATACATATTGAATCACATTTTCTAAATTCAGTTCATAGATGAGGTAGAATTTAATTTGAAATTAAACCTACATATGTGACAAAAAGATGCATTTTTGAAAGGAATCTTTTTTAAAAAGTATAAAATGTTTTTATATCTAAATTAAACCTATGATTGATTTAAATAACAAAAATTGAAATAATTGTGATATAATTTAAATAAATTTACTCATAATATAATTTTAATACAAAATGAATCAATTAAATTCATTAGAAAATTCATTTTTCAATAAAATTTTGTAATTTTTAATATTGATTAAAAAACTTCTTTTTTTAAAAGTAAAAAATTTTTATTATAATTTATTTTATACTTTATGATTTAAAAGATGGTGTTAATTTTTACAAATATATTTTACAAAATTGAAAAAAAAATTAATTATAAAATATGTGTGAAAAATGTGATAGAATAATTTTCATTGAAAAAAAACTGTTTGTAATCATAAAACTGGATTTTATCTTATCCCTTGCATAGAAATAAAATAATATGAATCTTATAAAATATTATTACCAATATTATATATAAATATATTTAAAATAATTCATTAATTTTAGTTATTTAGATTTATTATGATAAATTCATATTACATGGATAAAAATAATCTATAAGGAAAACAATTCATTTATGTTCAAATGTTTTTTATTTTTATTTTTAATCAATTAAGAACCTGTGAATTTTTTTAAACATCTAGAAAAATAATATTTTTCATGATTTAATAGACATATTCATAACCTCTATTTTAACAACCAAGTTATAATGTTTATAGTTAAATAATACATCTTAACATGTCATTTATGATTGGTGTAGCATGTCATATATTCTTTCAAACATAAATATATTATATTAAATTATTATTTTTGTTGGTATTGAATTTCATTAAATGGGATAATGTTTTTTAAAATAAATTTATTATAATGTCTCTACGTGTCACATTCTTCCACTCTTCAATAAAATGTATCCTATCAATTTGAACCTTCTATTTAAAAATAAGCCTTTTACATTTGAAAATTACTGTTGTGGAAAACAGAAATCATAAAAGGGAAAATAAAACATACACATGAAAAGATACAAGGGGAATATGAATGTCATCTGAAAAAAACAAAACTGGATTTCCATTTAGAATAATATTGGTTTAATGTGGAAATAAAAACATGTAAGAAAACCATAAATAATTATGGAGAGTGATATATATCATTAAAAATATGATAGTAAATTATTAATATAATGTTAATGACCACAAAACCATAAATAGTAATGACTCAAAATATTATCGATTCATTAGATATTAACGTAAAAGTAAATCATTTATAAGATAACTTTCCTAGAAATGAGATTTTATTTTAGTATTTAGATAGAGAACCCCGAAAAATATATTTTCTTGATATTTTTGATTTTTCATAAGAAAAATTTCATCCCTTGCTAGTGATTCAATAAATTTACACCACATTTCAGTCTCTCTAAAATAAATATCCTTGATTAATATTTAGACGTAAAGAACATAAAATTTCATATATTATAATATCAATAAAAGAGTGACACTAATTTTCTTCTATCTCAAAATAATTACCAAAAAATTGTTATCTATGATATCCAAAATAATACATTATTCTCTAAAACCTAAATAGTAACAACCAAAGTTATAATTATTATATTTCATAAAAAGTTAATGTTAGAAAATCATCTGACCAAATTCCAATCCAAGTGTATGAATTATTTTGATAATCATTTATCTTCAATAAATATAATGTTTCTCATAATGGCACATAGAAAACTTTTGAATACCAGGATCTCCATATGAACACAAAATTGATTAAAAAAATATTTCTCTCCTTAATATATTAATAAAATCATTTCTTGTTAAAATTATATTCCATAAATAAAAAAATTTCATATACTCCAACAAATAAAACATAAACCATCAACAAATTTCAATTTTACAATTAATATCCCACAAACATCTTTGTATCAATATTATCTCAATATTGAGCACATTTTTCTCAAAAGGTTGGGGTCAAAGCCTCATTTATTATTAAATCTAAGCAAAGACCTCTTTTACTAGGTATAGGGAGACCTCTTATTCTCATGTAATATATGTTTCCATATCCTTATATAAAAACTACTATAATACAATCCTTATAATTCCCGAGATTCTAATAATGAAAACATCATTGAAAAATTCATCTATAACATAATCTTTGAATCCAAATACAGAGGTACATGAATCACTCCAATTCAATAGTAGTAATATAAGTAGCTATAAATTGGTCCATTTGTTTCTTATAAGGAATATTCCAATGACACTAGGTGATTTGGTTTTTGTGGTGACCCATCTCATGGCAGTTGAAATGCTAAAAATTAAATGATTCTTTATTACCCTTATATTCACATTAATAATTTCCTTTCACCCTATAGTTTAAGAATAAAATCATTTCCTGAAATCATGTGATTTTGTGTTCAATTACATAGTTACCACAATTAGAAAATCCTTCTTTATATTTTTACCCCAATCCATTTTTTCTCTACCACAATTTTTATCACTTTCTACTATTTGAATCCATAATAATTGTTGAATTCATTATTTGTGTTGATATTACATGATACTATCTCATTTTGTGATGAGAATATTTGTTTGACTAGTGCCCTACAAATGATTGACTAAATCACATCAAAGAAATTGTCAATTTTTGTCTTTTGATTAAAAATTATGTCTGTGACATGATTTTATAACCTTCTAAACATGGATTCATACATGACTACATTTTCACCATCATTTTTCCTTAGGCCCTAGAATTTCCTACCCAAATCATCTAATTAATCACAAAGAAAAATATTTTTTACATGAAGAGTTTCCTAAGTTCCTTCCACTCCATGTTTTTTATCTCTTCTTCATCCATAGTGTTTTGAGTCAGTTACCACCATTTATCGATATCTCTTGTGAGATGATAAACTATTGTGATAACCTTATCCCCCTAATTTTATTCGATTGTGAGAAATATATCTCCAAGGAACTTATCCACTGTTTGTCTATAAATGGATTTTTAGTTCCATTTAATGATGGAGTTGCTGACCCATCCAATAGTTTATCGTTGTTATACTAGATTGTATACTTTTAGTATAATTCACATAATCTAGGTTATTCATCATAACTGGAGATTGTTTAACTATAAAAGGTATAATTTGTTCAGTTATAGAAATAGTTCTAATATTAGATTCAATATCGTTACTATGATAGAAATACCAACATGAATTATATTCAAAGATAAGGTTACCATTAATACATCAAGTCACAATTTCTAAACAATTTAATACACTATAATAGAACATAAAATTATGAAACATTATGTATAATAAAAAAACTAGTAACCATATTTACATAAATTGAATCTTTTTTACATAGAAAATATCATAATCATAAAAATTTATTCATTTGGAATGCTTTCAAATAATAAAAATTTATTCAAATCCATTATAATTGTTTGTAAATAAAATTTGAGTTAACCCAAACATGTCCACCAGGAGTATCATGGTATGTGTGTAGAATGGCCTTTCTTTGTACACCATGTGATGATTGAGTAAAATCTCAATACACCATTTTTAGAGTCATTTAACAATGGTAAAACATATGAGAGCACATCCAATTGTAATTACTAGAAAGGGATGAATTTATAGGATAACCACATACTATCTACCATACCAAAAAATTAAGATTTTATTATATACTTAGACTTATCTTCAATTTTTGACATAGGGTTATTTTATCTAATATATTTCTTCCCCAATCTAGTCACATGGATTATACTAAACTTGTTCTAATACCAACAATAAAGACCCTAACCCTAGTTTCATAGAGACACTAATATCTTTATTAAATTATCACTAGATGTATGAAATATCATCCCGAAGGACCTAATATATTGTTAGTAATGGGAAACAAGATAAATTTTTGATTTTAGTATTACAAATGAAACGTAAAAGTAAACAAATTATTTTCATTCAGTAAATCATTTTGTCATTTATCATATCTCAACATATTAATCATAATAGACATCTAGGAATATTGGTGAAAAGAATCATAATAATGGGTTGAAAACTATTACCATGTAAGGGTATTCATCCAACATAATCTTCCATGATTATAGATAGAATAAACAACATGTCTTGGTAAATAACTAAAACACTAAACATTAAATAAATAACTTGAACCCGATATAATATTGAATAGATTAATAATGGTAAAATAATTCCATATAAATAATCATTTTATCTTGATAATTATACACATATATTAGAAATAAATAAATAATCACATGGAAATCCATACACAATATCATAAGGAAGTAATGACTAATCAGGTATATATTAACCACACGATCAAGGCCCCATACATTGACATATTACATTAACGGGTAGGTCCTCGACCAAATTCCCAAGGTAGTTTACCTCATGAAAAATAATGATTCATCAAGGGACTATAAAAATTCATTCCATTAACGTAGTAAGTCTGATAAACCCAATCAATAAACATAATCATAAACTATCCAGATTAATATGCAGAATAATATCATAAAAGTATATCCACATTCAAACTAATCAAAAACAATATGAAGAAATAATAAGGATGGAATCATTAAAACATATTGAAAATGTATTGTATGTTAAATGAGGGTTTTTTCATTGATGAATATAAAATATAAAAAAAATATCATTGAAATATTTTTTTGTGAAATATCCATCCATTTTAAAATCATGTCTTTACAATCAAAACATTCCAAAAATAATTAATGAAATAATTTACCTTCAAAATAACTTTTGGAACATATAATGAAAATTCATAGTAATGAGTTTTCATCATTGTGACTAATTTAATACATGTCATATAATATAAAAAACATTCCATTTACACTTTTGTAAAAACGGTAACAATCACCATGTGCAAACAATGAAAAAAAGAATCATTTCATTCATTTTTTTAAAAAGTAAAAAATGGGTATGAATTTAATTTATAAATAATTTTATGAATGATAAAAATAATTTTGTAAATTTTTTTATAAAACATTGATATTGAATAAAATGGACTTTCGAATGAAGAGTGAAATGAAGGCCAATAATCATAAAAAATCCCAATCATTTTAATTACCAATGAGTTGAAAATGGTACTTTTACATTAAAATTTTATGTATAACAAGATTCGAATAATATATATTGTTTTTTATAAATAAATATCAAACAATTATAAAAATTAATACTTAAATATAAACAATCACAAATAATAATGAGATTGTGAAATAAACTATTACCCCTTTGGGTAATTATTGAATCAATAACCTCATGAATGAAATAACATCAAATGAATCATTAAATTCCATGAAGAAAAATAGAATCATTATATAACATATTAATGAATATTTATATATGCCACCTAAAATAAATAATTGGTAACTATAGAATGTGTCAAATGGATGAAGAATTGAGATGAGAAACCCATACCACATGTCTGATTTCCTTCGAACGTGTCTGAACATTGGGTATAATAAATATATATTTATTTTACATTTTTTAATACGCATACTCAAATATAAATATATATATTTATATATATCATACCATATATGACATTCTTACAGGTTCTAACACCCATATATCAAAAATCATTTGAAAATTTAGTATTTAATATGAGAATTATTTTTATGTATGTTTTGGTTGGGTAGTGTAATATCTTTTGATTCAGAACCCACTCACATAGCCAAACGAGTTGACAAAAGGGCCTCTAGTGTAATTACCCATACTCTAGAGGAAATCAACAAGCAGTGCAAGTGTGATATGTATAGTGGGGAGACTATAAACCACAGTTACAAAGCTAGAAAATCACATAATAATCATAAAAAATAAATAAATACCGAAGTTGTGGAAATAATGGAATGATACAATACATTGGAAGAACCAACAATAAAATAAAACAAAATAATCTACAAATATGAAATGAATAATATAATGATATGGTGAAATTAAAAAAATCATTGTAGAATTTGTACAAATAAAGGGATACCAACTCAAATAGACTCTCAAAAGACCCTGGTCTCATGCCACATATTGATCTTTTATAAATACCACACCCCATATAGTAAAAAATAATCAACATTAAGGGCCCTTTCAATTGTAATATCCTACACCCATATATTATTCATGTTTACCGAACAAAGGACCAAATAATCAGGGAGTATAATAAAATTAGATGGTACTAATGTGTCTAATCATAACAAGTCTGATCATAAGTTCATAAAACAATGCATGAAACTATTGTATTAATTAATTAAATAGTTTTTCCAATACCACATCATCCTACTTATGAATGAATATGGAATAACTCTGAGCTTGTATCATGATCTTGCCAACTATATCCACATAACCATGGTAAATCATTACTTCCATCAATGTCAATCTGGAATATCTCTGATCATGTCTCACCACAATTCCATTCATAACCATATATCATTGGTATAAATAAAATAACATGGTCAAACCCACTATGTATAAATTTTATCTACAAATAAGTGATGATCATAGTTTATAATCATTAAGACATGTATCAGGACCAATTTAGGTACATAAGAATTATATCATGTGTCATCAGGCATAGCCCACAGTATAAGAATTACAATGGGTATCAATTCAATGTATTGTATATTGGATTCAAAAAACGAATCAATAGGAATAACCTACTATATAATAATTACAACATGATTTATGGACAACCACAATATATAAGAATTTCATCATCTGTCAGTGTAAATATAACTTTATATTAGAGTTACAACATTTATTATGTCTGATCCATGAACATAATCTTTAGTATATGAATCACTGGGAATAACTGCCTATATACGAATTACAGAATGTATCCAGGTAAATTTCATTATACAATCATTAAAATATATTTCACATGGGATAACAATAATGATATCAAAATATCACATCATAAGGCTTAATGGTTAATACTGATAATGACAATTTACATATTAATTACACATTTCATTTATCATTTGGTCACAAAAGAATAACAAGATATTAATTTAAAAAATAAGGCCAAAATAAGGTGAATTTTTATTAATAAATTACCCAAAATCATGGATTTTGAAACAGACATTAATCCTTTAGTCAATTAAATTAAAAAAAAAATTATTTATCATCTGAACGTTACCCATAAACCTAGTGAATATTTATTGGATCCAAAGGGAATCTAGGGAATATTGAAATTCATAATTTAATTACTTTAGGAACATGCTAAATTGTTGATAGTCATAATATTTCACATAGTTTATATTAAACTGGCCACATGGTTTATGTTTTTTACCCCTATCAATTACCATTGATTCGTAAACACCAACAATGAGAAACATCAATAGAAATGAAGATGCAGATGATTATTTGATGAAACATATATCAAATCAGATCACGATTCAACATCTATCCCAAAAGTTCCTCAAATGGTCCCCCACCATAATGAATAATTTTATATATAGACGTTAAAAAAACAAAAGAATTAATAGGGAACAATCACAAACATATGATTCTTGTAAATGAGGAAATGCTTCTGAAATCTTATGGGGAATCTTCATAAGCCGAGAGGAGAAGGTTATACATGAGGGGGAATTAGAAATCCTCTACATTGAATATCTAAACCATTTCTCAAAATATTAAATGATTTTTATCTCATTTATACAATTTTAATTTCTTTTTAGAGGGACACACTAAAAAAACATCAACTATGGTGACTAATTATCATGATTGACTAGAACTTTTCATTTAAATAAAATTCATGATGTGTATTATTTTCATGTCATTAATCAGTTAAACACATGTTACTATTTAGGACAAGTTTTTCAAAACATTTAAATGTCATGTAATAAATTTACATGGAGTGTAATTCTTCAACAGAAAGTTTTCATACCACATTCTCTAAAAGGACCCAAACCACCACCAAATCTTTCCAACTATTGGAGCCCCTCTTAAACCTATTTAGCCCAATTAATTCTTGTCTCCATTAATTCAGAAATAGTTCATCTATGGGATTTAGGTAATTTTACCCCAAAATTCTATCTTTATGTGAATAAGACGCATCCCCAAGGCTTAAATACAATGGAAAAACAACAAAAGGAATTTTATTAAAAAACCAAAAAATAGTTTTAATTGGTAAATAAGGGATATTTCAACCTCCCCACCATATTATATATCATCCCTAATCATTTTCAAGAATCTCTATGGGGTCCTAGTGAACATGTCTTGCCACTTTGCTTGCATATACAACTCTTTCTCCAAAGCATCAACCAAAAATATCAAATTCTACCACCTAAATCAAACGAAAGGTATACATTTACCCTGTAGACACATCTCACTATGGTCTATAATTTCAATTATATTCTCTTAAAAGGTATTATCAACCTTAAAAACAATGTCCGGAAGGTATATCATAAAAGAAGGTTCAAGAAAATATCATCAAATCTATGACACGCGATACATGTTGTGCATGGTACTGTAGCATTGTGAAGTGGATAATTTGTACACCATTGTATTGACCCCATCCACTATCTCAAATGGCAAGAAAAAAATTGTCACAATCATTTCTTGTTTCTAAATATGATGTTTCCCTAACCAAGGATACACATAAGAAAAAACGTGATGACCCACATCAAAAAATAGTGGTCATCTCTAATAGTAATTGCTGGATTTCTCAATACACTGTGAGGACACCAACCACCACCTAATCAACTAAAATAGTTCATATGTTTCCTACACGAGTCTTGGACCAATGAAAACTAACTCACATACCTCTATCCATCAAATCAGGGAAAGACATGATTATACATTAAAATCCATGAATTGTTTCATCTGGATCAAATCCCTGAAGATATTTTTAAATATAGACACAACAAGATTCATATAATGCTTCTATAAACCACTAAAATCCAAAACCTAGGCCCATAACATATTCTATTAGACCTAAATTGGCCTCTGAAATTGAATATATATCTAATGATGATAGGCCTAACTCAATATATCTTTGGATATCAAAGCCTTCTAAAGGCTATAGCTGAATTGTTATGTGAAATAATGATATATGTATGAAACAATACTTATTAGAACAACATGCATATGAAATACCTCATGCATGTAATGAATAACCATATTAGTAACTGTGAAGGTAATAATGAAAGGTAAAACGTAAGATACCTTTTTTAGCCCTTCCAAAATCACCCATAAAACATTGTTCTTATTGTATTTCCTTGGTAATCCTATCACCAAATCTATAGGTATGTCATCCCACATCCAATCAAAAATGGGATAATGTTGCAAAATAAATGATGGCCTCTGATTCTCAGTGATCATTAACTAAATAATTAAACATCTGGCCACAAATATTTCTATATCCTTCATCAATCATGACCACTTGAACTATCTAAATAGAAAACTGTACATAATTTTAAATCTTTTATGTGCCACTCCCAATGAATCATGTAACTCTATAATAATAAGATCATGTATGCCTGTAGGAAACCAAAATCATCCACAAAATAGAAAATAACCTACACTGCCACGATAATATCATAACGGTGTCTCCCCCAAATATTTTCTATCTTATATAACTAATCTCTTTAGATCAAATTATTTATTGGTCTAGATCCACTCAAAAATCATTGGTATAATAGATTTTGATATCCATTATTCTCATCATTGAGGCTCCCGTAAATCAAGATTCATGTATTGAAAGAGTTCAATTATCCACCACTCAACGTTAGACTCCCATACTACCATTGTTTTCTTCATTCAAATCAAATCATCTTCAATTATGTTACCAAAACCTAGTCTATAAGCTAACTCAAATTCAAATGATTGTAAATACTTAGCCCACCTCTTCTGCTAGAGGATTAGGTCCCACTGAAAAAATACACACCAAATGCTCATGTAGTCTATATATACCAATATCCTCTAACCCATGAGATAATTCATCCATCATCATAGGGAAAATACCACATCCGCAAATTCCAAATCAATAGTAGGGTTAATCTTCTTGTGGAATATTAACAATACGGATCCGTACAAAACTAAATGATCTTTCTATATCAATATTGCTCGAAGTAGAAATCTGGATGTGTCAATGTACAAGGTTTATGACTTACCCATCATATGTACAGTGAGGGTATGTGCAGATGTTAGCCAACCTTTTATATCCTCTATGTATCTCTCCTAAGTATCATACCTAAAACGTATAACCCATTTAGTGGTTTTCCCTGACATTGATACTTTCATTGGGATAAATTCTGGATAAATCACTAATAACCACCTACTAAACCCAGAAATTTTTAAATTTCAAATACATTGGTGGGATTCTCCCAAGATAGCATTGATATAACATTATTTGTGTCCAATGACACTATTTCATCAGATATGACGTGGCCCATGAAGAGAATATTATTTATTCGTAATCTAAATTTTTTATATTGGAATAAAGACAATGATCTCTCATTAAACTCAAGGCGATATGAAGATATTGGGAATGATCATCTTCTAAATGTGTGTACCCAATAATTTCATTTACCTAAACCACAAAAAAGGTACAAAAAACAATGAAATATCATATTCATCATGGTCTTGAGTACTTCTAGGGCATTAGTCACACTAATCGACTTCTCTAAGAACTAATACAAGCCATGCCTACTACTAAAATCATTTCGAGGTAAGTATGTTTTTCTCACCATCAATTGGTTATATCAAGTTCTAAAATTGATCTTGAAGAAGATCTTACCACCACATAGCTGATAAAATAGATCGTCGATGTGTCGTAGAGGATACTTGTTCTTTCCAATTATCGTGTTCAAACTTCGATGATACACACATAAGATAAAATTACCATTAGCCTAATTTGAGAAGATAACTCTAGAACACCAAGGAACTATACTATGTATTATGAAACGTTTACCTTCATGGTTTTCCAATGAAATGTTCAAATACCTAACCTCAACTTATGACATTCAACAAGTTGATAAAAATTGTTTCGGCTCACGAAGCCAACTTGATTGTAAATGTAATGACCCGACCCCAGTTACCCAGAGTCGGTGCATTATGTTAATACATTGAATTGATTACAAGGAATAAAGTCCCGAAGGGATGATAAGATTAGCAGTCTTAGAAAATAGATTGCATACATGAATGTTACATTACACTTCCTAAAATAAAAAACAGAATTAATATCCATCACGAAAGCCATTATTCCCTCGGCTTAACCCTGCATATCAATCACAATACACTTCTTGGAATCTGGGAGAAAATAAAACATAGAAAGGGGTGAGCACAGATTCTCAATAAAGATAAAAATACAGTGGACACATTCATAAATAAGCATAAACATTTATGGCAATGTATAATAAAAACAAAAGCCTTTTAAACATGAAATTCAGCATAATATGGAAAAAATGAATTAATATCATTTATTTCACATGGATATTCTAATTGTCGAATAATCACATGAAATATCACTTACCACATTCATAATGATGGAATTCATAATTCCAGAAAAACAAAAAAACATAGTCAAGGCCTTTTTTTAAGACTACAAAGAAGATTTTGTCAAGGCCTTGTGCCAAACTAGTTTGTCTCATGAGACCTACTGATTCATTGAGGAGCTATAGCGGGCTCCACCCATCACTTACTAAGTCCAATGCATTCCTTGTATGAATAAGTTTAAACATAACATAAACATTCATATTAATACTATCATACGAAATGTCAAAACATTCTCCATAAACCTTGAATAGAAAACAAATTAACACATCTATAGTCAAACATATCACAAAACCTTCAATAAAATATGGAAGTTTTGTATCATAATAAATCGACTTTAAATAAGCTTCAAATCCATCAAAGGTTATTGAAATAGATGAAATCAAATATATTTGAGAGAAATATCTCTTTCTTTAAATCATTTAAAATTCATAGATTTATAAAGGATGTAATTTAAAATATATTTTTGAATCAAATTTTCCCATACCACTTTGAAACATTTGAAAAGAATTATCATTTCAAAACATTCATGTCCATATAAAAAAATCGTTAAAATCAATTTGATAACATTTAATTAAAAACATTTAGAAACATTAATCTTTAAAACATTTAAAATTATGATCGTGATAAACATTACATTTCAAAAATCCTTAAAAAATTAATTTTGAAATCATTTTTATGAAAAATGGACATGGATAACAAAAATGTCCTAGTAAATACTTACACATAAACAATCTCAGATAATAATGGGATTGAGGAATTAACCCATACCAATTTGGTAACGTACGAAACATACACCACATGAAAGAGGTATCATTCAATGAATATGTAAATACACATAAATTAATGTGTATTACCCAAATAATACAATTATGGGCAGAATATACACCACACAAAAGTTAATAGTGGCAATATGGCTTGAATCTCACGAGAATAAGGAGTGAGATGAAAACCCCTTACCTTGTACTTTTACTTAGTTGAGGGTAGGTTATCTTCATATATAATAGTTAGATAATTGTTATTAAATTATACAATATTCATATATATAAATATGATATCATATATGATCTTTTAAATATTGTTTTGTTAATAATATTTTTGTATTATCGTCATTTCGGGTGTTAACTGATTCATTTTCCTGTATATGCATTGTTACGCAAGTCATGTTTGTTATGGATAGGTTGTATCTTATTCATATCCATAATGATATAATGTCCTTAAACATTAATTTTTATCATCAAATTAGAATTATTCTTGAATGGATATGATGGGGAAATGAATCTAATCGGGTTCATGGAGATGCTAATCTGTACGTACGCACGAACACTACTTCCATTTTATTTTTCATTTTAAATGGAATAAAAACAAAATGATACATAGGTATATTATTATCCTTATATAATATAGTATCTTATATTTGTTACATAATTTCATTAACACCTTCCTTTATACATTCCATGTATGGTATGAACGAGTCACATCACTTTGAGGGGGTGGTAGTCCACACTTCCTCAAATGAAATTATTGTATATATATAAGACATTAAATGAATAATGGTATGATATAAAATGGAATTAAAAAAGATTATATATAAAATAAATATCATAAATATCATATTTAATTATAGTTCTGTCATAATGTCCACTATGAGAGGTGGTAGGAGATAATTGAACAATCATCGTTTCGCGAGGCTTTTGTTTGTCATCCACAGAAACATTATGTTCTTCACCCATTAGATAATGGTGTGTGTAAATGTTGTTCGAATACTTATCATAACAATATCCTAGTATAGTGATTAAACTGTTGTTGTTACAAAAGAAAATAATTAGAAGAGTTTAGGGGTTGAATATGTTAACTAAAATAAAAAAAGCTAAGAGAAATCGTTACCTTTATTTTGGGTAACTCCCTTTGGTTTAAACCAAAAAGGACTCTTGAAGTGCATTCTGCATAAGGTAGGGTCTATAAGAGGAGTATAGGGATATATGGAGATTAATTGGGCAGAGATTGGACGATCCAAAAGGCTTGAGAGGTGTGAAAAATTGGTTATATTCGGTGTCCTTTTATAAGGGGGAGGATGGGCTCTTTAGAAAAAACATAAATAATTATTTTATAATAGAATCATATTCGTTTTATAATGCCTAAAAAGTAGATTATTCAAATTATATGGTTTTTATAGGTTGAAAAAAACATATCAAAAAGGTTTTAGATAGGTTTGGGATACTTTATTATCTTTATCTTTTAGTTTTAACTCTTAGTTAATTTTATTGGCATTTACCATGTCTCTTTTTATTTTTATATTATATGGTTAATAAAAATAATATAAACTACCAATAGACCTCCAAGTGGTCTATTAATGATACACCTATCATGATATAAGTCCTTTTTCCGAACATTATATATTTCAAAATAGAATATCAATTAATAATATAAGATTTGTTTTAAAAACTCTTTTATGTCAATTTTGGGACTAAAGGGTATTTTGTTTTTGATAAATTCATAACAGAATTATAACTTAACAAAAATAATATAACCAATACTAATATGTCATATAATCCTAGAAAATAATTTTAATTCATAAAAAGTCTCAAATTACATTTATTTATGTATTTATAATATCAATTATCTTAATATTTCATTAATACGGTAATTACTACATCATCATTGTGTCATAAATAAATTAAATTATATAATGTCAAAAAATTATAAATAAAATACCTTTATGTATGAAATCCTTTTATCTTTCTAATGAATATTTATAGTGAAAAATATTATTTATATAACACCATATAAAAATTAATTACTAAAAGATTTTTGTTTAGATAAATTTTGCCTTTACATTAAATTATTTAATCAAAAATGTCATAATCATTCATAAGTGGCTCCATGGAGTCCCAAAATCGACCCAGAGATTCCCATGGTCGGCCATTACTCATAAAATATGGTTAGGACATGTGTTACGCTGTTTTTTAATTATTACAATATTCTTTTTACCTTGAATTACCATATTTACCTTTAACCGCGGTAAATAAAAGTAAAAAAGTTACTATTCACCAAAAATTATTTTTATATTATTGAACCAAATTTACTCCTTGATTTTAAACATGTCTCTTGAATTTTCTAAATTCAACTCACAAAAGCAGTAAAATTAAGTTTTATGGAAATTTTCAATTTCTCCTAGGAGGTGGGTAAAAGATGAAGAAAAGTTAAATAAATTTTTTATATATCTAAAATTATTATAAACTGATTCCAATGAATTAAAATGAACTTATATAAGTATTATGTATCTATTTTTACATAAATTATGGAAAATAAAATAAATAATTATTTAAATTAAAAAATCTGTTTTAACCAATAACTCAGTGTTTTTCACCACTCATAAAAAATTGATGTTTCTCAGAAATATAGCAAAAATTCAGCCTAAACTATATTTGATATTATGAATTAAAAAATGATTTATATTTTACCAAATTCAAAATATATAAGTTTCATTAATTAATATAAATTAATTCATGTTATCAAAAGAAATAGCATGTTTTTAAGAAATAATAACTATCAAAAGATTGGCACGTGCTTATTTCCTGTTTAAATGTGAAATTATGTCTAATGACCCGACATTGGATTAAATGGTAAAAATATATTATAAATATACATTAAACCCACTCAATTTCATAATTTATCACTATTAATTATTTTGATTAAAAAAGTTGGTTTTAATTAAAATTTAGTAATTTTCACTATTCATCAAAATATGAAAGTTATCCGAAAAGTAACAAAATTTCACCCTAAGATAATTTAGATATTCTGAATCAAAAAATAAAGTTCATTTTGAAATATAAAATGTATAAAATTTCAAAAGGTGGTTATTAATATTCCTAACGTATATTATGATTGGTTGTGGTGTGTTACAACTCGAAGTTGCGTATAACTCACGCTATTGTATTATTCAAAGAGAAGCGTACTGTGAAAGCATGGGGTGTAACATTATCCCATCCTTCAATAAATTGTGTCCTAACAATTTATGCTCGATATTTGGAAACATGGGGTTGACATTTCAAAATATCATAGTTGAAATCCCACATCAAAAAATTGATTAATGAGGCCTCTATTTAAAATAATGAGTGGTAAGTATAAAGGTTACCGAAAATAACACATACTAGGGTTCCATGTAGGGAAACATGGATATGGAAGAGAAATATAGCCATCAATATCTGATGGAGTGTGGTATAGAACAGGGCTATTAAAAGTCCAATAATCACAAAGCCAACACTTTGTGATGATCTAAGGTACAATCTAGGAAACCATTTTTGTTCTACGTTCCATTTCTAAATTTTGAGGAATTTATTTATGATATTGGATAAGATCATAAAGATATATAATTACTTTATAATTAGAGTTTTATACATTAATAAATTTCTAACCCAAAATAATCTTTCACTACAAAACATAATACAACTCAAAAATACTTTATTTGTCCTAATCGTATAGGGTTCCAAATAAAATGAATTTATAATTCACATAACAGAACCTTTAAAAAAAGAAACTACATTGTACAATCCAAGGACTTCACGTAGTCCAATGGTAGGTGATAAATCTCAATTTCACTATGGTTGTGGGTTCGATTCCCACAGCTTTGTCTGACGCGATGGGTTGTCACACGGTCTGCAAGTTGTCCTTTTATAAAAATCCAAAAATAACGTTTCAAACTTAATCCATTCCAACATTTAGACTTATCCAAAATACTACTATCCAAACTCACAGTCCAAAATTTATAATGAAGTTAGACACAATGATGATCCTTTTTTCCATGTAATAACATTGGGATACCTTCATCATGTATTATTTTAAAACATGGTAACATCCTGAATTACCATAAAACTTTATTGATTAAATTCATGATCCCATATTCTTTATAGAATACTGGATATACTCCTTTTATCCAAAAATGTTTTAAACTCCAATGATGAAAAATCATTAATCCGTTTCAAGGTAGTCAAGAATATCCAATATAATCATTCAAATCAACGGTCTCTTATTTTAAAATCACTACCTCATTATTGGGACCATATTAAGGATTGCCTTTCCTTCAACCATGTATTTTCCAAAAAGTTTATCTTACTACTTTGTATCTTTTCTTAGAACCATATAATCTCAAATAATCAATAAAATAGTACTGCAATATACTCCTTATTTATCTCCATAATTCATACCACCAGTATATTGTTGATACAGCACTCATATGAAATAATCCTATAATAACAACATAAGAACACTTGTCATTATTCTTCATCTGAGGTAGTATCATAACTATATTATTATCTAAAAGCATCATTTGGGGAATACTCTGATGATTTGGACATTAGTCCGCGTAGTGTCCCAACTTCTTAAAGATGAAACATTGTACATTTGAAACCTTTTTCTTACCCTTGCGGTCACGTACTTGGTTTCCTTTTTCTCCACATTTATAAAAAACTCCCATTCCCTTCAGGCTAGTTCCAGGGTGTTTCTTCCCAAAGTTATCACATATGGGAAAATTCTTCTTTTCCCTCTTCCCTTTACCCATCTTTCCCTCTTCCATCCTTTTCTTCTCTTGCTTCCCTTCAAATCCATAGGACACAATGAATTTTTTACTTATCTTATTAACACATGATACTATTTATTTATATGTTGAGAATACATGGGAGGCTATTTCCCATCTAAATGTTGGATCAATACCGTGAAAGATATGATCCTTCTTACTCTTTGGATCATACTTATTTTTGGAGTTCTAATTACATATATTGGGAACCATTTCTAAACAATGGCATACACTAGGTCAGTTTATGAATCACAATTCATAATTCCAAACATGTAAAATACATAACATAAATTTAATAGTATATTGATATAATACATAATAAAAAATGTTGTCTTTCAGGAGATATATACTCATAAACCCTTCATATTTATTTGTAAAGAAAATGAGAATTATCCTAAGAATATACCCTGGGAGTGACATAACCAAGAGTGCAACAAGGCTCGTTGTCATGCACCAATTCTCATTCGAGTCTAGCTTAAAGCGGTGTTTTCCGGTTTTACCACTAGGTACATCTGTGCCGGATCCACCTCTAACTTCTTGAATCCAGAAAGGGATGTATTTTCATGGAAACTCAAAAAATATCTAAATTACCAAAATTTAGGATGTTCTTCTATACTAATCCTCAAAGACTATCTTAGGTTAATGTGCCTTAATTATAGTTTATCTAAATCTAGTTTCCAAGGTTATTTGTAAACTTCGTCTGAGACCAACTGTAACGCCCCGACCCCAGTTAACCAGAGTCAGTGAATTATTTTAATACATTTTCATGATTACAAGGAATCATGTCACGAAGGACTGATCAATTTAGCAGTCTTGGAAAATAGATTGCATACATGAGTGTTACATTACACTTCATAACATACAAAACAACATAAATAATCCTTCATGAACGCCATTATTACCTTTGCTTAACCTTACATATAAATCAAAATACACTTCTTGGAAGTCTGAGAAAAATATATCATAGAAAGGGGTGAGCTCAGATGCTCAGTAAGGATAACAACACTACGGAAACATTCATAAATAAGCATTAACATTTAAGGAAATGTATAACTAAAACAAAATCCTTTTAAACTTCAACATCAACATAATATGGAAACAATAAAATTAATTAATGTCATTTACTTATGAACATAGATATTATACAAATCGAATAATCACATGCAATATCCCTAACCACATTCATAATGATGGAATACATAATGCCATAATATCACAACCACATTGTCAAGGAATTGTTCCAAGACTACAAATAAGATTTTGTCAAGGGCTTGTGCCAAGACACTAGTTTGTCTCATGAGACCTATCGAAAAATCGAGGAGCTATAGCGGGCTCCACCCATCACTTGATAAGTCTATTGCATTACTCATATGAACAAGTTTAAACATAACATAAACATTAGTTTTAAAACTAGAATATGAAATTTCAAAACCATCTCCATAAACCTTGAATGATATAAAAAAATAAGACATCCACATTCAAACATATCACCAAACCTTCAATACAATATGAAAGTTTTGTATCATAATAAATCAACTTCAAAAAAGCTTAAAATCTATCAAATGATGTTGGCATAGATTAAATCAAAAATATTTGAGAGAAATATCATTTTTTAAAAATTTAAAAGTCACACATTCATAATGGAAGTAATTTAAAAGATATTTTTTAATCAAATTGCCCCATACCAATTTGAAACATTTGAAAATAATTATCTTTTCAAAACATTCATGTCCATATAAATAAATCCTTAAAATCAATTAGAAAAAATTTAATTAAAAATATTTATAAATATAAATCCTTAAAACATTTAAAATTATGATCTTGATAAAGAGTACCTTTCACAAATCATTAAAATATTAATTCTGAAATAATTTTTATGAAAAATGGACATGGATAATAAAAATGTCTTATTAAATAATTACACATAAACAATCTCTGATAATAATGAGATTGAGGAATTAACCTTTACCAATTTGGTAACATACAAAAAATACACCCCATGAAAGAGGTATCATACAATTAATATGTAAATACACATAAATTAAAGTGTATTACACAAATAATAAAATTATGGGAGGCACATACAACACACAAAAGGTAATAGTGGCAATGTGGCATGAAACTCACGAGAATAAAGAGTGAGATGAAAACCCCTTACCTTGTACTTTTCCTTGGATGAGGGTAGGTTATCCTTATGTATAATAGTTAAATAATTGTTATTAAATTATAAAATAATTATTTAAAGAAATATGATATCATATATGATCTTTTAATATCGTTTTTTAATAATATTTTAGTATTATCGTCGTTTCGGGTGTTAACTGATTCGTTTACCTTTATATGCTTTTGTTACGTAAGCCGTGTTTGTTATGGATAGGTTGTATCTTATTCATATGAAGAATGATATCAAGTCCTTAAAAATTAATTTTAATCCTCAAATGATAATTAGTCTTGAATGTATATGATGGTGAAATGAATCTCATCACGTTCATGGAGACGGTAATCCGTACGTACGCACGAATGCTACTTCCATTTCATTTTTCATTTAAAAGGAATCAAAACCAAATGATAAATAGGTATAATATTATTACATTATAATATAGTATCTTATATTTGTTACTTAAATTCATTAACTCCTTCCTTTATACATTCCATGTATGGTATGAACGAGTCATATCACTTTCAGGGGGCAGTAGTCTGCACTTCCTCAAATGAAATTATCGTATATATATAAAACATGAAACAAATAATGGTATTATATAAAATGGAATTAAAGAATATTATATATAAAATAAATATCATTAATATCACAATTAATTATATTTCCATCATAATGGCCACCATGATAGGTGGTAGGAGATAATTGAACAATCATAGTTTCGTGATGCGTTTGTTTGACATCCACAGAAACATTACATTATTCACCCATTAAATGGAGGTGTGTGTAAGTGTAGTTCGAATAAATATCATAAAAATGTCCTAGTATATTTATTATACTAGTGTTGTTACAAACTAAAATAATAAGAAGAGTTTAGGGGTTGGGGAAGTAAAATAAAAGAAAAGAAGCTAAGACAAATCGTTACCTTTAATTTGGGTAACTCACTTTGGTGTGATCCAAAAAGGACTCTTGAAGTGCCTTCTGCATAATTTAAGGATTCTAGGAGGATTAGAGGGATATAGGGAGATTAATTTTTCAGAGGTTGGACGATCCAAAATGCTTGAGAGGTGTGTGGAATTTGTTAGAAGTGGTGTCCTTTAATAAGGGGGAGGAGGGGCTCTTTAGGAAAAACTTAAAATATTATTTTATAATAAAATCAATGTCGGTTTATAATGGCTCCAAAGTCAATTATTTAAAGTATAAGGTGGTTATAGGTCGAAAAAAAACTTATTCAATAGGTTTTAGACAGGTTTGGGTCACTTTATTAACCTTATCTTTTAGTTTTAACTCTTAGTTAATTTGGTTGACATTTACCATGTCTCTATGTATTTTTATATTATATGGTTACAAAACATACTATGAACTTCCATTTGGCCCCCATGTGGTCTAATAATGATACACATATCATGATATAAGTCCTTTGGCCGAATATTAGATTTTTAAGAATAGAATATCAATTAATAATATAATATTTGTTTTAAAAACTCGTTTATGTCAATTTTAGCACTATAGGGTATTTTGTTTTTGATAAATTCATAACAGAATTATTACTTCGAAAAAAATTCATATAACCAATCCTAATATGTCATATTAACCTATAAAATTATTGGAATTCATAAAAAGTTTCAAATTATATTTATTTGGTGATTTATAATATCAATTATCTTAATCATTCATTAATACGGTAATTACTGCACCATCATTGTGTCATAAATAAAATAAATTGTTTAATTCTTTATAATTATAAATACAATACCATTACGTAGGAAATAGTTTTATATTTCTAATTAATATTTATATTAATGATGATTACTTATATAATTCCATATAAAAATTAATTACTCAAAGCTTTTTGTTTTTGTAAATTTTTCCTTTACATTAAATTAATTAATCTAAAAATCATTATCATTCATTAGTGGCTACATGGGGTCTCAAAATCGGCCCAAAGATGTCCAGGGTCGGCCATTACTCATCCAATAAGTATAGGACATGTGTTATGGTAATTTTGAATTATTACAATATTCTTTTAACCTTAAATTACCCTATTTAACTTTAACCGCGATAAATAAAAGTAAAAATTTACTATTCACCAAAAATTATTTTTATCTTATTGAACCATATTTTACTCCTTGATATTATCCATGTATGTCAGATTTTCGAAATTCAGCTCACAGAGGTGGTAAAATTATGTTTTATGGAAATTTTCAATTTCTCCTAGGAGGTGGGTAAAAGACGGTGAATAGATAAATAAAATTTTTATATATCTAAATTTTTTTTAAACTCACTCCAATGAATTACAATTAACTTATATAAGTATTATGTTTATATTTTGACATAAATTAATTTAAATAAAATTAATAATTATTTAAATAAAAAAATCGGTTTTAACCAATAATTGATTGTTGTTCACTATTCATCAAAAATTTATGTTTCGCAGAAAAATACCAAAAATTTAGCCTATGCTATATTTGATATTATGAATTCAAAAATGATTTCTATTTTACAAAATTCAAAAAATATAATTTTCAATAATTAATTTAATTTAATTCCCATTTTCAACACAAATAGCGCGTTTTTAAGAAATAATAACTATCAAAAGATTAACACTTGCTTATTTTCAGTTTAAACGTGAAATTATGTCCAATAACCTGCATTGGATTAAATGGTAAAAATATAATATAAAAATACTTTAAAACCACTAAACTTCATAATTTATCACTATTAATTATTTCAATTAAAAAAGCTGTTTTTAATTAAAATTTAGTAATTTTCACTATTCATCAAAATATGAAAGTTATCTGAAAAGTACCAAAATTTCACCCTAAGATAATTTAGATATTCCAAATCCAAAAATGATGTTCATATTGAAAGATAAAATGTATAAAATTTCCAAAAGTGGGTATTTATATTTTTAACGGCTACTATTATTGGTTTTGGTGTGTTAGAACTCGAAGTTGCGTATAACACACGATGTTGTATAATTTAAAGAGAAGCGTACCATGAAAGCTTGGGGTGTTACAGTAAACATGATCATTGGCTCAAGTGATATTCCATAAAGCTCATATAGAAAGGTATCAGAAAAATGGACTTCCATTAGAGGAAAATAGTCATGCTTCATTGCATCGTCATCTAGAGAAAGTTTATCTTTCCGATATATGATGCAATAAATTATTCACTATATTGGTCCGACTTGACTTGCATGAAGATCAAAATAACCGTAATGGGAATAGTATTATCCTAATAGAGATATAAAGGGGAATTTATTCTAGTAATAGTCGATATGAGCCAAGCTTAGATCTGTCCAATATATTTCATTATGTAAATTAAATCCCTTCATTTCTAGAAAAACCATTCAGATAATAATTTTAAACAAACAATATCTCTAGAACAAGCACTTCAACATTTGATATTTTCTAACAGGACTCCCAATTGTGTATCAAGGGACAAAACAAAAAAACATCCACAATTATTGACCAAACCATTTGAATAAATATTCGATTAAATGAAATGTGATGTTCATGTATCAAACAAAAATAAATAAACGGAAGATGATACAAGAGTCATTCCTATTATGGAAGAAGTTCCATCATCCACAATAGTCAGAGTTGACTACATATCATGCAGCCTAAAAACACATCTTCAATATGCATTATTATGAATCCCATGATCTATTCCCTCTACCAAGTACATCAATTCCTTCATTGGGGTACCACATCCCCTATATTGACTTGAACATCCTATGTAACTCCATCTACATATCATCTAGGGAATATTTGTGTCCTTCGAAAACTCTAATACATATAATGGTCCCCTTCAATTTATATGCTGCAAACAACCTAAAAAATATGTTGGTGTCCTGTAATGTCACATGATCAACACTAAAAAGAAGGGTAAAGAAAAAGATGTTGTTTGTGGCCCATCATGCCACACTGATTGCACATCAACAAACACAATCTAGAGATGGCTACGCACAACACTGGCTTCTATGCACATTTTCTCCTTGAAAAAAAACTATCATAGTGATTCTCCATGCCACTATTAGAAGAGGTCCTTGTTTGCCATTCTAAAACAGAATAGATGCTAATCCATAAGTCACTCAGATTCACTTTCGTGATGAGTTCATAATTCATCATATCCACAAAACTGTTCAGATGAAACATGTTCACATGTATCCTGAACTCATAGTGAATACCATTTTGAAAACATTTCATCCTAGAGATATCATCTTTCTTCAAAGATAGTATAAATTGTTATAAGTCAAAGAAATGTTTATTATAGTCTATCACTAACATTTCCCCCTAGTTCTGGTTGTTATCCTCACGAGCCTTTTCATCCCTCAACTTCTCAGGATGAAAATTCTTTGTGAACTTCATCTCAACGTCCTTCAAATATGACCCCTGTTGTCACGCGAAATTCTCTAATATGTTCAACCAATGCTAGACTAGTCCATGAATCAAATATTATAAAAAATAAAACCACCCCCTATATGAGTGTGTATTTTAATGATTATGGGTTATCTGGACTGACTTAATCTTGAAATCGACTACCTAGGGTTCTCCATCCCCAGTAAACATAGGTAGATACTATAGCTAGAACAATATCAAATGCTCAGATATCAATGGTTTGATGTGAATAGTCTCTCATCTATAGAACACCCGCCCCTCAAAAAGCTATCATGGAGATGAACATCATATGATAATAAATAGATACAATATTCTTGGACTCCACAATGTTTGGAGACTATTGTTTTTCACACTTATAAAACTCAACTCGATGATGAAAAGAAAGTATTTTTTCTACAAGTCAAAAACAATCTTTAAAAAATTGATATCGGATGTTCAATTTCAATGGGAGGAAACAATTTGGTACCAATGACTCAAGTCTTTAAAATATGGCATACAATTGATTTAACATGACAGGTCAGTTCATTTATTTCAATTCTCAGATTTAAAATATTTCGCTTATCATAATGTAAACCTGAATGTATATATCACATGCAATAAATATGTCACTATCATGAACAATGCAATTCATTATATATCCCTATATTACAATCAACATTATGGCAGAATTTTCTAATTCCATACCAGACCCTAAGTAGAAATCTCACGAATTGATATCATCATGAAATAATAACACCACACAACACATGAATCACCCATGGTGATATAACATCAACTATAAAAATAAAATATTATAAACAACAATCCATCCCTAGGCGCTTACATTTTCCCTTGTACATGGGTTTGATTCTCCCATGCACAAACTTATTACTAATTACTAACACACAATAGTCTAATTTCTACCATTCTCAAACAATACATTAATAGAAACAAAACATGGTGTGCTCTGATAACACCTTTTCATGTCCCCTGACCTAACACTCTCTCACATGGACAGAACAGGCTAGTTACATGACCACAAGTGTACCTCCCCAGACACAAGAGTCTGATCACATGAAGTAGGGGTGTGATATGTTTATTGGGGAGACTATTCCCATGGGTTACAGAGCTTTAACGTAATATAATACTCATAAAAAAATAAATATCTGAGAAGTGGAAATAATAGACCAATACAATTAATCCAAAATACCAACAAGAAAAACCAACTAAATAATCCAATAAAAAATAATGGAATAATTTAATGATAGGATGAAATGTAAATAAATTTTACTACAGAAGAAATATAAATAAAAGGAAATAAGAATCAAATAAAGATTAAAAATTCTCAAATCATGATACCCATGTCGATCACATCTCCAATCTATTTCCCATTCATTATGTAACAATCAAAATTAAGATAGATTCTCATTATGAAATCTTCCATCCATGTAATATAATCATGCACTAAATGATTTGTCTAATAAGGTGTGTGTAACACAATATGTTGACACCAATGTGTCTAAACCTTACCAATTTGATAAAATGTTCATGAAATAAAGCAATAAAAATGTGTATTATTTATTAAAAATTAAATTAGTACCACTTCAACCTTCATTGACACTATTAAAGAATTTATCCTAGAAAGTCTCACCATGATACAAACCAAAACCATATAACCATGGTAAATCATAACCGAGATCATCACTATTTCAGAATAGCTCAGAGAATGTATAATAACCATTCCAAAAAATATCCATATATCTATGGTATAAATCACACAGTGTTGGGTCAAACGTACAAATATAAAAATTCTCGTACTAAATCAATACCGAGGAATGTATTTAAACATGAAAACATATTTCAGGGATAAGAAAGATATAAAATAATTTTAGCATATGTAACTGGGTATATCCTACTATATAAGAATTATTGAATGTATCAAGGACAATCCCAATATAAAAGAATTACAACATGAATAACTAGGAATAGATCATTATATAAGAATTAGAGCATGTATCAGGTCCAATATTAATATATAATCATTTCATTATGTTTCACTAGGTACATGCCTCTATATAATCATTGTTTCATGTATCCGAGTCAAGAACGGTATATAAGAATTACCAAATGAATCATTTGTCATAACATACTATATAAGAATTAAAACATGTATCAAATCCAAGATGGGTATTTAAGAACTAGAACATGTACCACTAGGAATAGTATAAATGATATCCCAATATCACATCATATGGCTCAACGATCTAATTTTAAAATTACAATTTTCATTAAATTTGACATTTCATTTATAATTTGATCAAATACCAATAAAATTTAGTATTTTCAATAATCATTTCTAGTCATAGTAAATAAATAGCAAGAAATCACCCAAAAATCATTTAATAGTAAACACACATTAATCCCTTTGTAATTACATTGATAAACAAGGTAACACTCACATAAATGGTTGCATTAATCAATGTTAATGTCAATTAGATCCGATGAGATTCAATATAATAAATAAAATTATAATTTAATTTATTTACATGAACTATAAACGAATTATATATTGAATATTTCACATAAATTCAATTAAAAAACCATAGGGTTTTGTTTTAGTCCCCTAATTTGAACCAATAATTTAAAAACACAAAAAATGGGTGATTCTAATGGAAATGATGAAATAGAAGACCATGAGATAAAATCTATTTCAAAATAGTTCATGACATAACATAATACTCAAATGAGGGAAAATAGATGTACTTCTCTAATGGTGAATAATAGAGGAGTAAGAGTGAAACAAAACAAAAACTATAACATGGATTGATCACACAAACAACCTGTCTGGATGGAGGATAGGCTTCTAAAATAACCATGAGAACCTTCTTTGATGAAGAGGACATGGATTCCCATGAGGGGTAATGATAAATCATCTGCATGATGGATTTAAAAAAACATCTTGTATATTACCAAATTTTTAACTCATTTAAATGTCATGTGTTTATTATTATAGGGATATTCCACAAAAACTGTTAGCATTGTTGATTATTTATACTGATAAAATAGTACAAATCTGGTAATTAGATTTAATAATGTGTATTTTTTCAACATTTTGAACTAGTTAAAGGAAAAAATCTAGTCACTACATTTGTATGGAATCATTTACACATCAGTTTATACATTTACAGGGCATGTAAATGTTTTATTGAATGTTATTATTCTAGTTTCTAAAAAAGAACATGAAACACCTACAAACCCATCCAAAGCATGGAAACCCCTCATAAACCATTTTTACATGTATATATGAACTCCATTAATTTAAAAAATTTAATCCTTGAGATTTAATTCATTGCCTCAAAAAAGGAACCCCCCCCCCCCCATTTTTGAACAAGACTCAACCCCAAGGCTTAAAGACAAAGGAAAACCCAACGAAAGGCATTCAATGCAAAAACTCAAAAGCTGGGTGTGGGTGGAAAAGAAGGGATATTATAAGTAGTTTTCATCCTTTAAATTTTAACTAGGTTTATTTGTATCCATAATGATATCCATGATTTTTATTTTACATATTTATGTTATATATATATTCATAATATTATGAAAAAATTTAATATACAAAAATGAGTTACATAGTTCTTGGAGAGAGTAGGCCATACATATACATACACAATGATTTAATTTTTTCAAAGATGGAATAAAATAAAGGTAAATAATATTTAATATTTATATAATAATTATTATATTATATATTTAAAATATATATATTAATTAAATCCTTATCATAATAAATTCAAAAATAAAATGAGAAGCATATAATATCTATTTGTAGTGGTGGTAGTACAAACATACACCAAAGAGATGGTATATTTTATAAATGAAGTTAATTGTAATAAATGAGGTAATATATTAAAATTTATGTAGTATAATTATGTCATTATTATCATATATAAACACTAAATCCATCACTATATACATTAGTGACATATAGAGATCGAAAAATAAATATATCAGTTCACAAGGCAGTAGTTCGCTATACACATGTTTGATAGAATCTTTTACCATTTGATAGATATATGAATGTATAAATATTTTGACATTTTCATAATATTATCTAACTATATTAAAGTGGTTTTTTTTATTTTATAATAGTTTGAGAATATTTCAAGCTGTTACTAGAAGATATTAAATAATGGTGCATGGTTATGAACTATACTTCTTCTATGGAGAAACCAATTTGTATTATATCTAAATACATACTATAATGGATTTTTGAAAAACTATGTACTATTTTTTATGGTAAAGGATAAAATTAATGTATTTTTATAGTTAATCTCTATATAAAATTTATTTCATAGTGTGAATATGAGAGGAAATTTGGTGATCTTTTATAAGTTGTGGAGAGGATACAATTGAATTATTTGAAAATATTAATTTATAACCAATTTTAACACATGTAAAAGAATAAAAAGAGAAACATTATTGAATCATAGAAATTGTAAGTTCAATATATTTCCATTAAGATGAAATTCTACATGTTTTTATGTGATTTTAACTATTATCTATTATGTTTAACCACAGGAAAGCATGTTTCAACCATTACCATAATAATAAATTTTTAATGTTTTTTATTTTGATTGCGATAAAAATTTAGTTAACCGTTTAATATAATGTTAATTATTATAATTAAAAATATTTAATCCATGTTTCCAATTTCAATTCATCGAATGTCAGTAATTTAAATTTAAATTAAACCGACATGTGCAATGAAAAACATGTTCTCTGAAGGAAAAGTTTTAGAAAGCATAAAATATTTTTATATAAAAATTAAAAATAGATTTTTTTAAATAAAATAAATTGGATTAATTATAATATAATTATTCTAATTTTACACATAAATAATTAAATAAAATTTCTTTATATAAATACTTCAAACAAAAATGTGTATTCAATAACAAAAAGTATTTTTCACTATTTATTAATAAATTATTCTGTTAATAAAATTATAAAAAATGAATTCTAAGGGAATTTTTAAATTGGGATTTAAAAAATTAATTTCAATTTATTTAATACATCTTCTAAAATTGAAAAATATAACTTAAAAATAAATACGTAAAATATGAAGAAATCATTTTTTTGAAAAATAAATTTGTTATGAATAAAAATAGATTTATTCATATATCATGCTTAGAAAAATATTAGAAGAATGGCAATTAAATTTATGGAATATATAGGATCTATATTTCTTTAAAAAAATCAGTAATAGTGGTTAATTAAATTTTTATTATAATATAATATTACATAAAAATGGATTATCATGAAAATATTTATTGTTCTTTCTGTGGATTTTTATTTTTATATGAAATCAATTATAATTGAATGAAATAATTCTAACATTTTTAAAACTAATAATTATCATAATTAATTTATTCATATTCATTCCCACCATTTTAATGGATATATTATCATGTTCATATTTAAAAAACATATTTTCATTGGTCTTTTAAGCTCAGTGCGGTAGGCCTTATACAATATCGAACACAATGATCTTGTTTTAAAATACTATTGTTGTGTGTATAAAAATTTCACATATAGGATTAATTAATTTATAATAAATATATTATAATGTCTCTTGGTGATATAAAACAATTACTTCATAACCAATTAAGGAAAAGATTGTAAGAGAAACTGTATGTAGTTTCAATTGGTACAACATCTATGTAAGTGATATCTCATGATGTGATTAATCATTATCACTTCACAATAAAACATTCTTAGATAAGGATAAAAAACTTTTTAATGCTCATCATAATCATCTACGCTTGATTTAATCAAATTTTTATTGATACCAATTTATTAATAAATCTCCAAAATTGGTATACCAATTGTTGATTATAATATTTTCATCTTTATTATCCTTTTAGTATCCTAAAACATGATCAGTTGATACAAATATGTAAGTATAAAAATATATAAGACAATTAATCAATTATGATTACAATTTATTCATTGATTATTTTTCAATAAATTTTTTCGACAATAGTCATATCATAATACCCAATACCATGTATAAAAAAATATAAATATATTGATTCCATTTGAAAAATTTAGATATGTCTTGGAAATTGACTTAACTTTTAACTATGCATTCAATCTATCGAGGGTTAAATATTCCCCCACAATCCCCTTGATTCCAAAATGATTATAATGTTTTATATCACTTTATATTCTTGAAGAGTTTGGAAATAATTTACTAGATTTTATAACTATACGGATCTCCATATTTTTAACAGATCTTCTTTGAATCCTTCCACCAACATGAAATATAAACCACTTTCATTTTAACTAAAAAATTATAATGCCACATGTATGTGTAAAAACTTTTATAAACACATTTATTCTTATAAATCCATTAGTGATATTATTTCAATTCATATAGTGTGAAATATTACCTTCAATAGATGTATAAAAAATGCATTCAACTCTTTAACATGCATTGATTTTATTTGGAATTCATATACTCCATGGATTGTGTCTCCCATTTAGTAATACATTAATGAATAAAATATAAATTATAGGGGAGTAGTTATATCCAATATTAATAATTTTATCATTATGATTTAATATGACAAGATTACAAATTTATCACGTATTTCTTGAACTCCATCTTATAAGTAATAAGTTCTATTAAACAACTTGTTACACCCCAAGCTTCTACGGTACGCTTCTCTTTGAATAATGTAATAGCATGTGTTGTACGCAACATCGAGTTCTAACACACCACAACCAATCAAACTAACCGTTATGAATAGTAATACCCACTTTTTGTAATTTATAAATTTTATTTTTCAAAATGGACTTCATTTTTGGATTCGGAATATCTAAATTAGCCTAGGCTGAATTTTTGGTATTTTTCTGAAAAACATCATTTTTTGATGAATAGTGAAACCACTAAGTGGTAGTTAAAAACTGAATTTTTCATAAAACGTAATTTTACTACTTCTGTGAGTGGAATTTTGAAAATCCGAGAGACACGGTTAATATAAAGGACTAAAATGTGGTTCATTGAGATGAAAATAATTTTTGTGAATAGTATCTTTTTACTTTTATTTTCCACGGTTAAAAATAAATAGGGTCATTAAGGGAAAAAATGATATTAATATTTCCCTAACACATGTCCTAATTCTATTGGATAAACTTTATTCAACCAAAAACATCCATAGGAATAAAATATTTTCATTTAGGTCCACTTGGATGAGATGAGGACATTTATTATTATTTAATTCAAAGAGGAGTTAAAAGAGTTAAAATCAATGTTTATTTACTAAATCATTTTTAATATAGGGTTATACATAAGATAAATTATACTGCAAATATTCATTAGAAATATAAATATATTTACTATATAATGGAATTTTACTTATAATTTTTAGATGTTATATAATATAATTTTTTTGTGATCCAATGATGATGTAGTAATTACCATAATAGTGAAATATTAAAATAATTGATATTATAAATACGCAAATAAATAAAATTTGAGCCTTTTTATGAATTAAACTAATATTATAGGTTAATATGACATATTAGAAATGATTTAATTAACTTTTTTCTAAGTAATCATTCTGTTATGATTTTCACAAAAATCACTTTTCCAAATAGTGTCAAAATTGACATAAAAGAGTTTCTAAAACAAATATTATATTATTAATTGATATTAAATTCATAAAAATATAAGATTCGGCCAAGATACTTATATCATGATAGGTTTATCATTAATGGACCACTTGGGGGTCTCTCGGAGGTATATAGTAAGTTTATTAACTATATAATATAAAAATACAAAGTGACATGGTAAGTGTCAAACTAATTAATTAAGAGTTAAAATTAAAGGATAAGGTTAATATAATGCCCCAAACCTGTCTAAATTATATAGGTTGAGTGGTTTTTTACCCATAACTACTTTAACCTTTAAATAATAAACTTTGGAGCCATTATAAACCGAATGTAAATTTATTATAAAATAATATTTCTAGCTTTTCCATTGGTGCTCCTCACCCCTCTTATAAAAGGGAACTCCCCCTTCTCATTAATTCACACCTTCAAAGCCATTTGGCTCGACCAAACTCTGCCCAAATACTCTCTATACTTCCCTCACTTCATCCTAGAGGCCTTCCTTTAGTCAGAAATCCAACATAAGGATCCCTTTTGATCAAATCAAAAGGAAGAACCCGAAGAAGAGGTAATGATTTCACCACCCTTTTTCAAGTTCCTTTCTTCTTCCACTTCTTATTTTCTGTTATTACCATTCTAAAATAATAACTCCAGTATCTTATATATATTTTGATGTTATTATAAATATGGTACAGTCATTTTTATTATTTTATCCATCCTTTGAATAACATGTCACCATATGTTCGTACGTACGACTTACCGTCTCCACGTCGTAGTGTAATTGTTATTCAATAAATTATTATTTTGATGGGTATAATAATGATTTGTAATTAATGTAAATAAAAAATATAACATGATAATGATTCTGTATATATGATATAAAATCCAATTATATAATATCTTAATATCAAAAAAATTATATTGTCGCTCGTGCGTACGTACGGACTACAGTTCCACGAACGCGATGAGATTCATTCTCCATCGTATCCATTCAAGTATAATTATCATTTTATGATTTAAAAATAATTTTTAATGACTTGATATCATTCTAGATATTAATAAGATACAAACTATCCATGAAAAATATGGCTTATGTAACAAAACATATAAAAGAAAATGATTAAGTAAACACCCAAAACAACGATAATACTAAGATATTATTAACAAATAAATGTTAAAAGATCATATATGATATCATATTAATGTATATGATTCTTTTATAATTTAATAAAAATTATTTCACCATTATATAGGATGTTAACCTACCCCAACCAAGGAAAAGTACAAGGTAAAGTTTTATTTTGCAATCTATTCATTATCCAAGGTTGTTTATACGTAATAATCTACTGGGACTTCTTAATCATCCACATCCATGTTTCTTAAAAATGTATTTCAAAACATTTTTACTATTTAATAGAATATGTGTTAATGTCATTTATACCCTTTTTGACGTTTATAAGTGGTTTATAAAGGAATCTTTCCATATTTTTCCAAACAAGGTCCTTTTTATCCTTTTCGATAGAATTATGGTAAGAATGTTTTTTTAACATATACGGCGGGTGCGGCTATTTTCCGCCATTATAAAATCATCGAAGCTTCCCTTACAAGATTATAAGAATATTTTCAAAAAAATGTTTTATTTTATAAATATATAACTCTTAAATGATTTCAAAATAGAAATAGATATTTCTCTAAAAAGAGTTTTGATTTTATATATGTCAACCTCCTTTGATGGATTTTACCCTTATTTGAAGTTGATTTATTATGATACAAAACTTCTATATTGTAATTAAGGTTTTGGGATATTTTTGACTGTGGATGTGTTATTTTTATACCATTCATGGTTTATGAAGAAATTATTGGCATTTTTTATGCTAGTATTAATACGAATGTTTATGTTATGTTTAATCCTTTTCATATGGGAATTCATTGGACATAATATGTGACAGATGGAGCATGCTATAGCTCCTCAATGCATTGGTAGGTCTCATGATACAAACTAGTGTCTTGGCACAAGGCCTTGGAAAAATCTTATTTGTAGTCTTGGCACGAGGCCTTGGCTATGTGGTTATGATAGTCTGGTGTTATGCATTCCATCATTATGAAAGTGGTTATTGATATTTCATGTGATTATTCGATTAGTAGAATATCCATGTGAATAAGTAAATGGAATTATATCATCTAATTTTTTCCATACTATGTTGAAATTCATGATTAAAAGGATTTTGTTTTAGTTATGCATTGCCTTAAACGTTTATTCATATTTATGAAAGTTTCCACTATATTGTTATCCTTACTGGGCATTTGAGCTCACCCCTTTTCTATGTTTTATTTTTCCCAAAATGTGAAGAAGTAAATTATAAATGACCTGCAGGGATAATATTTGGGGATAAAAGTGTAGACTATGGAGACTATGTTGTTTTAGTTTTCATTTTTATGATGTAATGTAAAATTTTACAAATATATCTACTGTTTTCAAGGCTACTAAACTAATCGGCCTTTTGAGATTTGATCATTCTTGTGATCATGCCAATGTTATGTAATAATGCACCGACACAGGGTAACTGGGGTTGGGGTGTTACAGTTGGTATCAGAGAAAGTTTAGTACCATCCATGGATGCTAGATTTAGATAAACTCTGATTAGAGCACATATATTTAACATGGTCTTTGAGGATTAGTATAGAAGAACTTCCTAGAATTTTGGTATTGTAGTGATTTTCAGAGTTTTCCAAGCAATACATCCCTGTCTGGATACGAGCTGGTAGAGGCGGCTCTGGCAGAGATGTATGTAGAGGTAAAAAACTAAAACACCACTTTGAGCTAGACTCGAACGGGAACTAGTGCACGAAAACGGGCCTTGTTGCACTCTTTTTTACGAAACTCCCGGGGGATATGCTTAGGATAACTCTCATTTTCATTAAAAAATATTATGAAGGGTTTAGGAGTATATAATTTCTCAAAGAAAACATTTTTATGATTATGGATTATATCTATAAATAGTTCAATTTATGTTAAGTGTTTTATAAGTATGGAATTATGTATTTTGATTCATAAACTGATATAGTTTATTCCATTGTATAGAAATGGCGCCTAGGGGAAGAAATGGAAACTGTATCAATGCACGCACTCAATATAGGGATTTCCCTCCTGCTCAAGATAATTATAGTGGAGCTGGTGATGCAACTGGTGCTAATCAACTAATCACCATACTGGGACAACTCAATCAGGTTATGAATAATAACCATACCCGTATGGAGCACCCTGATCCACAGTGTGGATAATCAATGTTAGATCGCTTCATGAGGCAGAAACCACCAACATTCAATGGGAGTACAAATCCATTAGTTGCTGAGCAATGGATAATTTCCCTAGAGAAAATATTTCAGGCTTTTGGAAGTAGTTAAAGGGAAAAATTTATCATGGAAGTTTACTACCTCACTTGAGATGCTGGTCAATGGTGGTCATTGATTCAAAACACGAAGGAAGATGATGAAGTATCAAATATAGAATGGAGGGAGTTCAAATATCTATTTTTAGAAAAATACTTTCCTCGTGACCATCGAGCAGATATGGAAAGGCAATTTTTGAGTCTGAGACAAATAGAGGATGAGAATGTTGCAAAGTATGAGGCTAACATTACAAGGTTAGAAAGGTATGCTAGAAATTATATACGTAACACAAGAAGTAAGATTGATCATTTCTTTGATGGGTTTAAACCATTTCTCCGTCGAGCATTAATCTCACAATCCTTCTCATCGTATGAAGACATTGTCTAATGTACTATCAAGACAAAGAAAGAATTCTCAAAGTCTCATGACTATAAAGCAAAGCAAGAGAAAAAGAGATCTGCTGATCAATCTGGGAATGGAAATAATGGGAAGAAGGGAAATGTTGAATATACATCCTATAGTAAATGTGGGAAGATTCACCCCGGTACTTTCTTAAAAGGAACGAGAGTCTGTTACAAGTGTGGTGAAAAAGGCCACCAAGCTCGTGATTGAAAGGGGAAGAAGGAAGATACCGATGTTCAGTGCTACAATTGCAGGGGGATGGGACATTATGAAAATGAATGTCCTAAGTGTTAGGGGAAATTATCTTAAAAAAGGCCAAGGGGTCAAGGCTAAGATTATGTTATCACTACTTTTGAGGTAGAAGCTACAAAAGACACAGTGGAAGGTAATTTAATGGTTTCCTCAAGTTTAGAAAATGCATTATTTGATTCTGGATCATCGCATTGTTTCAAATCTTCCCAGTTTGCAAATAAAATTAGATATTCCCAATTTGATTTAACAAGGGAGTTGTTAGTTAAAACTCCTAAGGGAAGTATCATTACAACAAAGTATTGTGAATCAGTCACCATTAGAGAACATAAATGTTCTTTATCTGCTGATCTCATCATCATACCTATGATTGAGTTTGAAATAATCCTCAGTATGGATTGAATTTCGGACAATGATGCAAAGATTTATTGTAAGAAGAAGGAGTTTATGATTTTTGATGATGATGATAAGGAACACCTTATCTTTAGAGAAGAATCATCACCACCTAATTCTTTTCTAGATCCACCCCCAGTACCCCAACTAAATTAAATTATTGGGGAGTAAGAGGATGAAATGACTGTGGGTGAGGAATGTAATGTTCAAATAGAGGATGCACCTGTTGTGAACGAATTTGTAGATGTCATTCCATAAAATTTACCTAGACATCCTCTAGAATCAGAAGTTGATTTTTCCATTGATTTAATTCCTGGATCAAGGCCTATATCGAAGTCCCCTTATAGAATGGCCCCTGTAGAATTATTTTATCTAAAGAAACAACTAGAGGAATTGAGTAATAAGGGATTTATTCACCCTAGTATTTCTCCATGTGGATCCCCTATTCTTTTTTATCAAAAGAAGATATATATATGAGGTTATGTATCGACTACAGGGAGATCAATGCTATAACAATAAAGAACAAGAATCCCCTACCTTGCATTGATGATTTATTTGACCAACTGCATGGATCTCAATAATTTTCAAAGATTGACCTTCGATCTGGATACCATCAGTTGTGTATGAAGAAGTAAGACATTCCGAAGATAGCATTTTGAACAAGGTACGGGAATTATGAGTTTACAGTAATGCCTTTTGGATTGACTAATGCACCCTCTGTTTTTATGGATCTAATGAACAGAGTTTTCAAGGAATATCTAGATGACTTTGTAGTGGTATTTATTGATGATATATTGGTATACTCCAAAAGCTACTAAGATCATGAAAATCACTTGCGCATTATCCTGAAGACTCTGAGAAGACATGAATTATATGGGAAGTTTAGCATGTGTGAATTATGCAATCAGGAGATTTCTTTTCATGGCCATATTGTCTCTAAAGATGGAATCTCGATTGATCCTTCTAAGACCAAGGAAATCCAAGAATTTCATGCACCGGCGAGTATAACCGAGGTACGTAGTTTTATTGGTTTAGCAGGTTATTATCGACGTTTCGTGAAGAATTTTTCCCAGTTGGATAACCCAGTAACAAAGATCACACATAAAGGGGTTAAATTTGTTTGGAAAAATGAGTGTGAAGAATGTTTCGAAGAACTGAAGGGAAGATTATTCAATGCTCCTATATTGAATCTACCATCGGGGAATGATGGGTTCGTTATTTATAGTGATGCATCGAAGAAAGAACTTGGTTGTGTCCTTATGCAGATTGATAGAGTTATTTCCTATGCATCACGACAGTTGAAAATTCATGAGCAAAATTGTCCTACTCATGATCTCAAGTTAGAAACTGTGATCCTTGCTTTGAAGATATGGAGGCACTACCTCTATGGTGAAAAATGTGATATTTATACAGATCACAAGAGTTTGAAGTATATTTTCTCACAAAAAAGAACTCAACATGAGGAAAATGAGATGGCTTGAATTACTCAAGGATTATGATTGTACGATACACTACCACCCAGGGAAAGAAAACAACGTGGAAGATGCTTTGAGTAGAAAAGACCATGCAATTTTGAACAATATGAGAATTGAAAGGGATCTAATTTTCATGGACCTAGTGAAGTTGGACATGGGAATAACTAAGGAATGTGAAACATCAATGATTTTTCAAATGGTTGCCAAAACATCTTTACTAGAAAGGATTAAGAGTTCTAAGACCGATGATGAAGAATTTCAAAAGAATATTAAAGCTTTGAATGATGGTACATTGAGAGACTTTGTGTATGAAGAAGGAATTTTGAAATTCCAGAAGAGGCTTTGTGTTCCCGATATACCTGATCTAAAAAGGTAATTTCTAGATGATGCTCATAGTTCAAATTTCTCTATACACCCTGGGAGCACCAAAATGTATAGATATTTGAAGGATCGTTTTTGGTTGGACAACATAAAGAGGGATATTTCTGATTTTGTGTCAAGATGTATGGTTTTTCAACAAGTGAAAGCTAGAAGGACACAACCTGGAGAGGTCATTCAACCTCTTCCCATACTAGAGTGGAAATGGGACAATATCACGATGGACTTTGTCATGGGACTAGCAAAGACTCCTAGAAGGAACGATGCAATATGGTTCATTGTTGATCGTCTTATCAAGTCAGCTCATTTTCTTGCTATAAGGGAAGATTTACCACATGAATGGCTAGCAAGACTATATATTAATGAAGTTGTGATAATTCATGGAGTACCCCTATCGATTTTTTCTGATCGTGATCCCCGTTTTACTTCAATATTCTAGAAAAGTCTTCAGAAATCCTTGGATATTGAACTTCATTTGAGGACTGACTACCACCCTCAAATATATGGACAATCAGAAAGAACTATTGAAACCTTAGAAGACATGTTGAGATCCTTCTCACTTTGCTTTCAGGGTATGTGGGATCAATATTTACCTCGGGTAGAATTTTCCTATAACAATAGATTCCATTCGAGTATTCATATGGCACCATATGAAGCATTATATGAAAAGAGATGTCGCACACCAACCTGTTGGGATGACGTTGGTGAACAAAAACTTGTAGGCCCAGAACTGGTGGAGGAAATGATGGAAAAGGTGAAGGTAATCCAAAATCATATTAAAGCAGCTCAAAGTAGGCAGAAGAGCTATGCCGATAATCGAAGGATGGATTTGGAATTTCAAGTCGGTGACCATGTTTTCCTTAAGTTATCTCCATGGGAGGGAGTCATACATTTTGGTAAGAAAAGTAAATTGACTCCTAGGTACATCAGACCTTTCGAAATTCTAGAACGAATTGGGGCTGTAGCTTACAAATTATCAATGTCAGCAAGTCTCTAAAAAGTTCATGATGTGTTCCATGTATCTTTGTTGAGGAAATACATTCCTGACCCAATGCATGTACTCACCTCTGAGGAATTATAACTAGAACCCAATCTTTCTTACTACGAAGAGCCCATCAAGATTCTTGATACGAGAGAACAAGTACTGAAAAACCGGACGAATCTTCTGGTTAAAGTCTTGTGGATAAACCATAAGATGGAAGAGGCAACGTGGGAACCTAATGAACTTATGATGAACCACCCGAGTCTTTTCATGCGGTATTATTCTAGAAATTTTGATGATGAAATTATTTGAAGGAGGGGAGAATGTAACACCTCAAGCTTCTACAGTACCCTTCTCTTTGAATAATGCAATAGCATGTGTTGTACGCAACATCGAGTTCTAACACACCACAACCAATCAAACTAGCCGTTATGAATAGTAATACCCACTTTTTGAAATTTATAAATTTTATTTCACAAATTGGAAGTCATTTTTCAATTCGGAATATCGAAATTAGCCTAGGCTGAATTTTTTTTCATCTGAAAAATATCATTCTTTGATGAATAGTGAAACCACTAAGTGGTAGATAAAAAACTAAATTTTTCATAAAACATAATTTTACCGCTTCTGTGAGTGAAATTTCAAAAATCCAAGAGACACGGTTAATATCAAGGACTAAAATGTGGTTCATTGAGATGAAAATAATTTTTTGTGAATAGTAACTTTTTACTTTTATTTACCACGGTTAAAAGTAAATAGGGTAATTAAGGGAAAAAATGATATTAATATTACTCTAACACATGTCATGATTCTATTGTATAAGCTTAATTCGACCAAAAACAACCTTAGGAATAAAATATTATCATTTAGGTCTACATGGATTAGATTAGGACATTTATTATTATTTAATTCAAAGAATAGTTAAAAGAGTTAAAATCAATGTTTATTTACTAAATCTTTTTTAATATAGGGTTATACATAAGATAAATTCGATTGTAAATATTCATTAGAAATATAGAAAGATTTCCTACATGATTTTATTTTATTTATAATTTTTAGACGTTATATAATTTAATTTATTTATGTCTCAATGATGATGCAATAATTACCATAATAGTATAAAAATTAAAATAATTGATATTATAAATACCAAAATAAATATAATTTGAGACTTCTTATGAATTAGACTAATTTTCTAGATTAATATTGCATATTTGGAATTATTTAATTAACTTTTTTCGAAGTAATCATTCTATTATGATTTTCACAAAAATCAATTTTCCAAATAGTGTCAAAATTGACATAATAGTGTTTTTAAAACAAATATTATATTATTAATTGATATTCAATTCCTAAAAATCTGAGGATCGGGAAAGAGACTTATATCATGATAGGTGTATCATTAATGTACCACTAGGTGGTCTCTTGGAGGAATATAGAACGTTTATTAACTATATAATATAAAAAAACAAAGTGATGTGTAAGTGTCAAACTTATTACCTAAGAGTTAAAACTAAAGGATAAGGTTAATATAATGACCCAAACCTGTCTAAATTCTATTGGTTGAGTGGTTTTAGACCCATCCCCACATTAGCCTTTAAATAATCCACTTTGGAGCCATTAGAAACAGAATATGAATTTTTTATAAAAAAATATTTCTAGCTTTTCCAATGATGCCCCTCACCCCTCTTATAAAAGGGAACTCCCCTTATCATTAATTCACATCGTCAAAGCCAATTTTCTTGGCCAAAATCTGCCCAAATACTCTCTTAACATTCCTTAATTCATCCTATAGGCCTTCCTTTTGTCAGAAAGCCAACCTATGGAGTCCTTTTGATCAAATCAAAAGGAAGAACCCGAAGAAGAGGTAATGATTTCACCACCCTTTTTCAAGTTCCTTTCTTCATCCACTTCTTCATTCTTTGTTATTACCATTATAAAATAATAACTCCAGAATCATATATATACTGTGATGTTATTATAAATATGGTACAATCATATTCATTATTCTCTCCATCCGTTGAATAACATGTCACCATACGTACGTACGTACGGCTTACCATCTCCACGTCGTGGTGTAATTGTTATTCAACAAATTATTATTTGGATGGGTATAATAATGATTTGTAATTAATGTAAATAATAAATATAACATGATAATGATTCTCTATATATGATATACCATCCAATTATATATTATTTTAATATTAAAAGAATGATATTGTCGCTCGTGCGTATGTACTGACTACCATCTCCAAGAAGGCGATGAGATTCATTCTCCATCATATCCTTTCAAGTATAATTATCATTTGATGATTTAAGAATAATGTTTAAGTACATGATATCATTTTGTATATGAATAAGATACAACCTATCCATGAAAAACATGGCTTATGTAACAAAACATATAAAATAAAACATGTAATTTAACACCCAAAACAACGATAATACTAAGATATTATTAACAAATCAATGTTAAAAGATCATATATGATATCATATTAATGTATATGATTATTGTATAATTTAATAACAATTATTTCACCATTATACAGGAGGTTAACCTACCCCAACCAAGGAAAAGTACATGGAAAGGGTTTACTTCGCAATCTCTTCATTATCTGAGGTTGTTTATACGTAATAATCTACTGGGACTTCATTATCATCCACATCCATGTTTCCTAAAAATGTATTTCAAAACATTTTTACTATTTACTAGAATATGGGTTAATGTCATTTATAACCTTGTTTACTTTTATAAGTGGGTTATAAAGGAATCTTTTCGTCATTTTCAAAACAAGGTCCTTTTTAAGCTTTTCGACACAATTAAGGTAAGAATGTTTTTATAACTTATACGGCGGGTGCAGATATTTTTTGCCGTTATAAAATCGTCGAATCTTCCCTTACAAGTTTATAAAAATATATTCAAAAAAATGTTATATTTTATAAATATATTACTCTTAAAGGATTTCAATATAGAAAGAGATATTTCTCTAAAAAGAGTTTTCATTTCATCTATGTCATCATCCTTTGATGGATTTTATGCTTATTTGAAGTTGATTTATTATGATAAAAAACTTCTATATTGTAATGAAGGTTTTGTGATATGTTTTACTGTGGATGTTTTATTTTTATACTATTCATGGTTTATAGAGAAAGTATTGACATTTCGTATGCTAGTTTTAATACGAATATTTATGTTATGTTTCAACCTTTTCATATGGGAATGCATTGGACTTAATATGTGATGGGTGGAGGCCGATATAGCTCCTCGAGGCATCGGTAGGTCTCATGAGACAAACTAATGTCTTGGCAGATGGCCTTGGAAAATTTTTATATGTAGTCTTGGCACGAGGCCTTGGCTATGGGGTTATGATAGTCTGGCATTATGCATTCCATCATTATGAAAGTGGTTGTTGATATTGCATGTGATTATTCGATTAGTAGAATATCCATGTGAATTAGTAAATGGAATTATTTCATTTTATTTTTTCCATTATATTTTGAATTTATGTTTAAAAGGATTTTGTTTTAGTTATACATTGCTTTAAACGTTTATTCTTATTTATGAATGTCTCTGCTATAATGTTATCCTTACTGGGCATTTGAGCTTAGCCCTTTCTATGTTTTATTTTTCCTAGGATGTGAAGAAGTAAATTATGAATGACCTACAGGGATAGTATGAGGGGATAAGAGTGTAGAAAATGGAGACTATGTTGTTGTTGTTTCCATTTTTATGATGTATTGTAAAACATTATGAATGTATCTAGTGTTTTAAAGGCTACTAAACTAATCGGTCTTTCGAGATTTGATCTTTCTTGTGATCATTCCAATGTTATGTAATAATGCACCGACTCTGGGTAACTGGGGTCGGGGCGTTACAAAACTATTGCATTGTTCTTCTGGTATTTTTTCATTCACATACTTCGTATCCATTTTCATTGAAAAAATTCTATATATGTTAATATTATAAAATATTAATCTATTAAAATATTTATTTCATCAATGAACCATCTATGAGATTATTCCTTCTCATCATTTTCCATGCATGGGAAACTCCACCATTGTTTAACTCATGTTTTGTTGTCTTATAAATCAAACCACATATGTATACATCATTTAAGTATTATATGATATACCTTAGATAAATATCTAGTTTCATTTGATCTATTTACTTTTTCCTCATTTTCTACAATGTAGGGTATTATATCCTAACAACCTTCGATTTATGATGAACATTACTTGGATAGTCTACTTCTTCAATCATTCGTCGTCTTCTTCTTATGTTATAACAAATTGAAATATGACATTTGTCACCACATTGATAAAATGCCATTCTATGATAATTGTTGATTCTTTTTCTCTTTAACTAATAGCTATATTCATTTGAGGATGGATGATGTGAAAATAAAATAAATAATCTTATGGAATTTATATTTTCCTTTAAAATTCACAACATCCAACTCCAGAAATCTTTTTTTGACTAAAATATATTTATCTCCCTTCATTTCTTTACTTATTATAGTCATAAGAGTGGGGAACATATTTAAATCACCGAAATTTCATATGTTTCTATAGTATCATTCAATGTGAATGAGTTTAAAACAAATAAAACTTCTCCCAATGAAATATTCCTAACTATAAAATAATTTTCATTGATGTGACATAAAAAAATGCTTCCTTTTATTTATCATCCATGTATTCGGCTTGAACACATCTATTGTGTGTCAAAGGATACAAAAATTATAATATGTCATTAACAATATCATTATGAACTATCCTTTTCTTGATTTCATATTTATCATCATATTCTCTATAGATTCCCAAATACAATTCTTCTTACAACTAGAATATGTTTCGATAAGAGATTCTTATGTAAATGCCAAATTCAATCAACCATAATTATATTCCTCCTGATTATCAATCTTTGTGTTATTATCCTTCATCATTCCTTCAAAATTAGCATAGTTAGAATAATTTTATCAATAGATAATATATATTTACTATTCAAAATGATCTCTTAGGTTAGACTTTTATGTTTTCTTGATGATTAATTTTCGGAATGATTAACTTGATCTCATGAAGTATATCATCAAATATGTAATTTTTTCTTTCATTTCCATGTTAATTATGGTAATGAATACCTTTGAGGAAATATCTTCCTCAAACTACATTCTATTTCTATCCACCAAAATATGATATATACTAATAATTCATCCCACATTCATCCCTTATGAATATTACTTTAGTTAGTAACTCTTGAAGATCCATTTTTTCCAATAATATTCTCCATATTTATCATATGATGTGGTATCCACATTTGTACAAACGTCTTCTCTATACTCATGTGATTTGAAACATGTATCTTCATATTTAATGGCAATATATACTTTAATTTTAGATTAAAAATTATATAGTGAATACACATTGTTCTCCTTTGGTGGAATAGCCTTCTTTTTAGTTTTCTTCATCTTATTCTTCATATAATTATTTCATGATATATGGAACTCCTCACCAATATTCAATTCCAGACTCCAAAACCATCCATATTATTCACAAGCAGAATAAATCAAATTTTATCCTCTTAATACATATTATCATCCATACATCTATTCTAATTTTAGTTACATTGATTTTAATGTAATTCATTTTTTCTATCAACTCTAATGAATCTTCTTCAGGATAATTATTTAGTGAATTCGTATAAAAATAATCAAAATCCAATTTTCTTCTACATATTTCATATATAATACCATGTATACTTTAAAAAATCATTTTAACGCAATATTCTCTGATATTACATCATTTACTTCAAAATAGGATATGAACTATTCCATACAATTTTTAAATAGATTTGCACACAGAATTATGGCCTTCACAAGAGATTACATAACATGAATAGTCTCCATGACTCAAATATAGAAGGTTGAATTGTCAAAAAACTATTCTAAAATACCACCTATTTGTACCCGGGACACCTTAAGAGGGAGGGGAAATTAGGATGATAGCATAATTTAACTTATTTAATACATTTTTGGATTATAATTTTAACTTAATGAAGTTCTTCACTAATTATAAGAATCATTATTACACATTTTAGTTCATCTTTACCCATAAACACAAATATAAAAAAATGTAACTGAAAGGAACACAATGATATTTCTTGTATCCCCTCTAAAATAATACTCCACGGAGCATGCACTCAACATTGTGATGGTGTACATGAGTATATTATAACAACCTATTAATGTGGATACCATGATTATTTAACTTCACCATAACTAATGATCAATGCTTGTATATGTTTTATGGATATTCTCACCTCCTCTCAAGGCTCAATTATTATTGGTGGTTTAGAGATATATCACTTTTTTCTAAAGTTCAATCACTCTTATTCACCACTCCTTACTTCTATGGAGAATAAATCTATTAATATATTTGTAGAAACGTTCTCAGTTTATGGATATGAATTTCCCCCCATGAATGTTCATTGGAAAATACATCATAGGCCCCTATTTCTGTTGACTTAATGTATTCCAAATGCTTCCATATATTCCTATGCAAAATATTATCAACTATTCTAATGTGAGATTAGTCTTTGATCATTAATCTAACTGTATATAATAAAAATACTTTACATGGAATAATTTCAATGTCATAATTATATTTCCATTGATAATCAATGATAATAACAAAATATTATTTAACTCTATCGAATGTAATACTAAATATTTTAAACAAAAACATGTAAATACATTATTTCAAGATAACAACATAACACTATACATCATCTCTATCAAACTTAACCTTCAATTCCATTATAACCTACATCAACACTAATAGATTCTCATGAAAATTTTCAATGATCACATTATTGATATATTCTTCCTAATGTAACTCATAGTTTCACTCTATCTCATGGAACACATAGTTCTTATTCACTATAGAATCATCTAATTTTTTCAATATCTTCCATTACAAATATATATGTTATATTTTGATATATTCATGAAATTAGATGAATTTATAATTTTAGATTCAAACACCATCTAACATATCCAACATTAATATTAGGATTCTAATAGTCTACTATTTAATAGAAACAGAAATGGTAGTTTTATGAAATTATAAAAAATACCGAACACACCATATAATGCTATATTAACACAATATTTGACCAATCTTGTTTTCAAACATTATGGTGTGGCACTATATATTATGAAATATCACATGGGTTTCCAATAATTATTATTAAAATATAATTGGAATTTTGGAAAAAAAACATGTTTGGAAATATAGAGCTCGTTGATTCTCCACAGAAATCAAAAAATTATCTCTTTCTTCCATTAGAGTGTAATATATATTGGTGCGGGATTGAACAACTAATAATAATTTATCCTGATTCTTTATCATGTATCAATATAATCCACAATTATGAAACTAGTATCCATAAAACATACACAAACTCCTAGTTTCATTTATTTTAAACCCCCCATAGTGTAACCTCATTCTACAGTGCAAAAGTCTTCTTCTTCATCCTTACAATGGCATATCCATTGAATTTGGTGTGTACATTTCAATATCACTAGGGAATGTGAAAAAAAACATATATTTCATTGAATATTTTAAATAAAAACCTTATATTGTGAATAATAATTCTATGTCATGGAGAAAAATGGAACATTCAAGCTATGGAAAATGCATAACCTCTATTTTGGACATCATAAAAATTCAAGGGATACTATAATAATCAAAGCCAAATTTATGTTATAGCATTTCGTTCATTGGACTATAGCATGTCTACATCATCTAGATTGAGCTTTAACCACCAACAATATTCCAAAATGTTCTTCAATGAATATCACATCCCATGATATATATTTAATTTTAAAAAATATATAAGACAATAAAATTGGTTCCACTAACAAAATCACAATCTTCAAATAATTTCATTATTCCATGACTTTTATATTCTTCTTATTCATAACTTACATGAAACTATAGTATCATAAACATGCTTCATTAAATCCTATTAAATTTTATTCTTTGGATTCAATCTTCATACATCCCAAAACAATTTACATCAATAATCCGTCTTCTAAGTGAATTAAAATGAAAATATGAAAAAAAAATCCATTAAACCACATCCTTCAAACAACATCGAATTATTCAATATAAATCTACATCAACCTACTATAACATCAAAAAGTATTTCACAATCTATACATCAGTAATACCAAAAATAATTTATCAATATACACACATTAAAAATATTAAACATTCATAATCAGTATAAATTCTTGTAAGAAGTCTTACAATCTCCAAGAATGAAAAGAATTACCTTTAAACAAATATCAACAACTCCTTGTGATACATCATAAAAAATACTTCTAGTGACTTCTTCCCCTTAACACTATATAACTACATTTAACATATCAACATTACTTAATCCATACATTCAAAATATATTACGAAACCTCATGGGTTAAACATTAATATAATGACCCCTCAGTTAGCCCAAATTCCCTCCTGAGGCCTAATATCTACTAGTGTTGGTAAATGATGATGATCATATTATAAACATTTTGTACGAACAGTCTCATTCCAATCAGGATTTTACTCAACTACCCCATTTATCGAACCTATAAACTATGATGTCACAATCAATCGCAAAACACTAAAATTATGCCAAAAGGGTACTTTTTGTAATGATCATTCATTGTTATTCCTTTTTACTACCCATGATCCATGAACATAGGATCTCGTACTTGAATCAACCCATAATTTTATACACATGAGGAGTTGTAGGTGATATCCCCTATAATGGTAGAATTTAATTCACCTACCCCACAACTCAATCCCATGACATCAGTTATAATATCAAACAAGGAAGAATAATGAGTACTATAAGTGGTACATTAACTACTTCCCACCTGGCTATTATGCGAGATGACATGTGTTTATGTAGTGGTTGAGGTGAGTAAAACCATGTATGGTATGGGAATTTTTTCACATAAATAGGCTAAGGACTTGGTCTATGAGTAATGTCAATAACGATTTTTTTCTTTTGATGAAATTTATTCAGACTACAAGGTCATTACATAAAATTAAAATTTTATGCAAGGAACTATGGGTCAGTCCAAATGCTCCTAAGATCCCACTACTACAAAATAGTTTGTAAATAGTGCTAAAAATGGTTGTGATTATGGCTAGAAAAGTGTTAAATATAAGAGATAAATTAAAAGACTGAGTCTTTTTTCAGTCCATATTAAAGCACTAATCAAGGAGAATTTTATCAGCACATAAAAAATAGGTGTTAATTGATCCTTTATCCAATATTTTTTATCCGCTAATAAAGGACCCCATTATCAGTGTTTATAAAATCTCTCATAATGGGAAATATTTCATTATGTTGTAATAACACACTGTATTACCAGTGTAGTGTGAAATAACAATACTCTGAATGATAAAAAATTCCACTAAATGATAAAAATGAAGTACGAAAATATTATTGATATAAAGATAAAACAATATAGTCTCGTCTGCTCGGTTATGGAAATCTGATGCATGCTTTATACTAAAATGATTATTATATATTATAAAATTTTTATGGAATAATATAGATCACATTTTGAATAATGTCGATGTGTGGATGACTCTTAGATGTCTCAAATAACATAAGGATCATTTTTCTAAAGTATCAAAACAATCTAAATGGGTTTTCATGGGTTAGAGTACATCATTTGTTTGTTTTACTAAAATTTCATTTTAATCTAGATACACATACATTGACTCATAATTGTCATATTGTGGGTATTTCATTTTTATAATAATTCCTAAAAATAAAAAATGACAAATGAGTAATTTCCAAAAATTATAAATACAATCTGATCGTGTTTTTCAAGTTCTCGTTAAGTGTGACTTTTTAAACTAAAATGATGATTTTAAACTGATAAAGGACACATTGAGTCAAACTAGACACATTGTGTATTAGATAGAGTTTTTTTTATTCCTACACATCATAAATGGTGTATGAATCATTGTCCAAAATTACCATAATAACGTGATTGTGTTTTCTCATTTTTGAGAAGATCAGTTGTCCTTTTATTAAGATTGATGTCATATTTAAAATAAAATGTGTACTTTGAGTCATAAATATCACATCATGCCTCATATTGAGGTATGTATGATTAAAACATTTCTAAAATGACCTATTCCTCAATTACCTGTTGTATCAAAACAATTGGAATGTTGTTTCTCTATTTTGAGTAGGGCAGTGGTCCTTTTTGATAAAATTGATGTCAATTTTAAATTAAAAAATCAATTTCAATAAAAATGGTTTCACTATGAGTCAAATTCGGGTACCACTATTCCTATATGTCTCAAATTATATATAAGTAATTTTCTTATTGTATCCAAACAATATGAATGTGTTCAATTAGTATTGAGTTGGAAAGTTGTCATTTTTTTAAAAAATGATGTCATTTTTAAATAAAATTACTCACTTTTTTTCATACCGACCACAACCTATATCATATTTAGTTATTAAAGATTCATACATATCTCAAATGTAAAATGGATCATTTCAAAAATTTATCAATACAGTACGAATTTTTTTTCTCAGTTTTTAGTAGGTCATTTTCACTTTTTATTAAAATTGATGTCATTTTAAATAAAAATAAACATTTGGAGACATACTAGTCACACCTTGTTTCATATTGTAGTATAAGGGATTCCTACATGTCTCAAATGGTATATGTATCATTTTCAAAAAGTAAAAAAATAATATGAATCAATTTTCTCTGTTTTGAGTGGGTCTGTTATCCTTTTTGTTAAAATTTATGTCATTTTTAAATAAAAATATGTACTTGCAGTCATATCGGTCACACCATGGATCAAATTGAGGTAAGACCAATTCCTTTAAGCCTAAAATTACATATAGAATGTTTCAAAAAAGCATCGAAACAATACGAATTATTTTTCTTTGTTTTAAGTTGGTTATTTGACTTTTTTATTGAAATTGATGTCATTTTTAAAAGAGAATATGTTGTTTGAGTCATACCAGTCACACTATGGGTCGGAATGAGGAACGACTGATTCCTACTCATCTTTAATGACATAAAGATTGTTTCACTAATTTATTAAATAATCATAATGCATTTATTCCGTTTTGTGTAGGCCAGTTTTCCATTTAATTTAAATTGATGTCATTTTTAAATAAAAAGATGCACCTATGATCATACCGGTCAAACTGAATTTTTGATTTAGTTACATATGTTTCCTAAATATAAAAAAAATTGACTTATGGATCATTTTTCTAAATTATGAAAATAATATGAATGTGTTCTCTTGGTTTTGAGTACATCACATGTTGTTTTAGGAATATAAAAATTTAAATTTGAAACATGCACATGGACTAATATTAATCACATCGTGTATCAGTTTGACATGAGAATTATTCTTACATGTTGCAAATGAAATATAAATCTATGTCCTAAATTTTTAATAAACTCAAATAACTTTTTCTTTCTTTTTACTTAGGTGTATTTTTTGAACACAATATTCAATTTTAAATTGATAGAGGACATATTGTGTCATAGGAGTCACACCATGCATCTAATTGATGTTCAATTGATACTACAAATCGCAAATGACTTATCGATCATATCTCAAATGTATAAAAATAATAATAATGTATTTTATAATTTTGGAGTATTTTAATTGTCATTTTTATAAAAATTAATGTCAACATTAAATAAAATATTGCACAAGGGGTCATTCTGGCCACACGGTTTGTCGAATTGGGGTTTGGATGGTTCCTACACATCCCATCATCTCAAAATGAATTCCTAACTTTCATTGTTACCACATTTCCATTGAATTTCTTCTTCTAACATCCAACACTTCATATCTACCGGATGTTCTTATTGGAAAAATAATTCTCTTTTTAGAAAGTTAGAAGATCAGATGATTTCAACAAAAATAATGGTTTTTTTGGTAAATAACATAGAATTAATTTGTAGTGTACGCATTTTAAAAAATTCAATGAAAATAGTTATACTAGTAACATTGGTAGAAAAAATAATTTTATCACCTTTGTGTCTTGTTGCAGATAGTGGGAAGAAAAATATGACTTCCCCAAATACCAATGAAAAAAATAAAATAAGTATTAGATAAAAATGATAAGGAAGTTAAAATAAAATTTTTTGAAAAAATGATGAAAAAGTTACATTAATAAGTAGTAGTAATTGACATTTTCATTATGGTTGTTAGCATTCTAAATACATTTCCTTCCATTCATTATCTAAGATTTAGGCTCGAACAAAAGAATCCACATATACTAGAAAATTATTATTATATTAGTAATAGTAAAAGAAAATAAATTAATCATAATTATGATAAAATAAATTAATTAAATGGACAATTATTTTACTGTGCCAACATTTTTGAACCCAGGGATATGATAATGGTAAATAAAGATAAATGATAACAAACATAGAGAGATCTCAAAAAATAGTCTATTTATGAGTTAGGAGGATGAGGATAAAATATGATACATTTGATTGAATCATTGAATCATTCAAGAGAATGTAATGATATCATATTGGATTAAAAAATATTCATTCTTTAAAATAAATAAATAAACACATAAAATTACCATTACCAAAAGTTATTGTCTCCCATTTGTGAGGATTACATTGATGGTAATTAGATATTGTTAAGAATAGAACGAATGGAAGATGATTAAGAATGTTTTGTTTTAAAATGGATTAAATTAAAACATACACAGTCTTTATTATATGTGTGATAAATGAAATGAATTTATTTTAAAGAAGTTTTTATGAATTAGTTATCATTTCAATGATGGCTATATTTTTTTCAAATATATGAAATACATTTGTGGCTGAAATAAATGAACAAACTGTCATTGCTGATAGGAATGTTTCAATTAAAACTCAATGTATTAAGATTCTACCAAAAATATCATTTATTCACAGGTAGAGCCTAAATCATTGGGAGAGGCCAACAAGGGTGATAATTATTCTGATATAGGCATGAGGAGCTTGATTCAAATAAGAACGAAGTAACCTGAAGAGATTGATCGAATAAGAAAAATGATGGATTTATATGGATCAAGTTGTTGGATATACTACTCCTAAAATTTCCCATTTGAGTAAAAATATATGATTTTTTAATAATATTTGCTTCATAATTCTTTAATACTCTTAACATAAAAGATCAATGTAATGAAATGTTATGAAATAATTTTTTTATGTCATGTAATTTATATGGTCACATCTCTGGGAAATCATATTACCCCTAGAACATAAAAATTTTATTTAAGATTATGCTAGTAAACCATATAATTAAATGTAATTAAGAATCCATAGTGAAAATTTCCTATTAGAAAATTAACAAATCCAAAATAATAAAGGTGTATTGAACTGTAATTCTAAAGGTATAATGATTTTATACATGAAAAATAATTTTTATTAAAATAAAATATATTTCATTAAATATTAAATATTAAATTTAAATGAATCAATGTTAATATTTTATTTTATCAAAATTAGTTAAATATTGTTGTATAAGATTTATTCATGAATAATATATAATATTCATTAATATTTAAATAATCGATATAATTTCTCATTATATAAAAATCTATTCAAAGAAATTAAATTTTGTAAAATTTTGATCAATCATAAAGGATTTAAAATAATAAATTATAATAATAATGTACTTTAATTTTTCACCATGTAATGAAACAATATTTTATTTCTAAAAATGCACTGATGTTGAGGTATTTCATAGAAAATTACTCATTCTAATTGTTCATTTTATGGCTATATTCCAACAACAAAAATCAAAATTTCAATTACATTTTATATCAAAATCATTTTTTCCTATTGGATATAATCTATGGATTATATTACTATATTTCTTTTTTATTTTTATAACACATAAGTCATATTATTTAAATTTGAATTGAAATATTTTAAAAATAAAAACATAAATCATTATATTTTTTCAAGTTGTAGTAAAAAAAATAAGACAACAAATCAAAAATAAATAACATTTACCCAATCGATACACAATATTATATAATACCCTAATAATGTAAGAAATATCATCATCCAACTTATTTGCAATGAAATATTCTAAACTAATGACCACTCCAACCACTCTATGGATGTTTTTTTTTTCAAATTTTGATGATTTCAAAGAGGAACATGTCAAGGAATGTATGTATTGGGAGCTTATTATACCCCAAAAAATAGGTCCCAACATTGTGTTTGATATATTTCAATTTTCACAATATACATATTTTCCCAAGGAGACCCATATGATATCAAGGAATTCGAAACATAAATAAATAATAATAATTACTTTTGGGTTGGTTTATTATACTATAACACAACTCAACTTGTTGGGATACATAGATGTGGGATGAGAATGTTCAGTGGATAACTGAGGGAAATTACAGACATCAAAAAACCTATATTTCAATATAGTCACGCTTTCATTCAACCCCTGAATTGATCCAGACTTTGATTCGAGCATTGGAATAGTTGAAGCCTTCATTCTATCATAGATTCGATCATGGATTTGACAATAAGGAGTCCCCATAGTAGATCACTTTTGTGGAGAGGTTCAGTTAGCACGAACTGGTTTATGATTGGTAAGGTTCTTAAAATAGATCGTGACGTTTTTATCTTTACTTCAAAAAATGTAGGGATAAAGATACCTTTTATCAGTAATTATTTATGAAGTTCTTATAAAATTAATCTTTATGTGCACTTTTTTATCACATATAATTATATAGATTAATGAGCAATGAAAAGTGCAGATAAGTAATTATAAAATTATTTATAACAAATGTAACTCTTTTAAAGATGAATAATAATTATATATAATTATAATATTGTTTATAATAATTTCTACAAAATAATATCATTAGAATCCGTGATTAAATAATTATTTATTTATAACTATGTAAATACTTTTTAAACTAATTTTATTCATGTCATTATATATATTTATATAACTAAGTATATATAAACGTAGAAAATATATTCATAATTTATAAATTTTTATTAGAGTTTCCAAATTATGTAATTATAATTTTGTAATTATTATTGAAACTAATAATTTTTTTTATATAATTATAAACATATAAAAAATAGAATATACATTTATAATTTTGTTAATTTATATATATCATTCTACAAATGTATTTTAAACATTATTAATTAATATTTAATATTGAGTCCATGCAAGTTAAAAATGAATAAAATTGTTTAATTAAATGAAAACAGTATTAAAAATTTAAATAATATTGATTAATATAAATAATTAACAAAATAGATATATATTGAATAATTATGAACTTATATTTTAAAAATATTAAATTATAGTAAATAAAAATATATAATTGAAATAGTTTAAATATATTAAATTCCAAAAAAAAATTATTTCTATGTGTTAGTACATATATAAAAATGCATTCCAAATGCATTTTTGAAATCAATATAATACCTTCGATTATAAATTGAATAATAATAAAAAATTCAATTATGTTTATTACCTGAAAAAATTACTCAGTATTTCTAATTTATATTAATTTTTAATTATAAACAATTATTCACTAAATATATTAGTACCTAATGTAAATAAATTTTTTAATTTTTTCATTATATATATAATATTTATATACAATAAATTATATCTATATATTTAATATATATTATTTATTAACATTATCAATAACTATCTAATTATAAAAATGTTTTATATTTTTCTCAATTTTCTTTTTTTTAAATTTTATTAATTTTAATATTCATTTTATATAAATCTAGATATGTAATACATACCATATATAAGTATTTATAATTAATATATTGTAAAATCAATTTAATAATTTTTATCAATAATTAATTAATTAAAAAAATTAATAATAATTTTTTTAATAAACTCTTTTTTAATTTTTATACTATTTTAATTGTTTTATTTTATTTATTCAGACCATTATCAGCATTAATAAATCACTTATAAAGGAATATTTTATGGGCATTAAAAATATACCAATAATAGATGGTACCATTAATTAGTGCCAAAAATAACGCACTGATAAAGGATATATTTTATTAAGGATAAATACAATGTACTAAAAAAGGGTACCCTTTATCAGCGATAAAACAACTGTTGATAAAGGGATAAATTTATTATCACTTTATTTAACCCTGATAATTATTCTATTTATTGTTGCTTTTTTTTCTAGAACAGATAAAAACCAGTGTTTCTAAATCCCAGGTTTGTTGTAGTGGCCCAAATCAGCCTCGTTGATGACCATATCCTGGGATCACAACCTATACATGTTCTTGGAATGGTCCCCTACCATATAAAGATTTTTTCACCACCCCCACAACTCAAACCCCTATCCTTTGACAAAATAGCTATTCGGGAAGCATTGGGTGTACCAGTTGGCCAATGGATCAATATAACACATAACACCTTCTAGTAGGTTGTTTTTCCAGAGATTACACATTTGAGTTAAGTGGAAGGGGAGTAAAATGTTATATTGTAAGGGATAGTTATTTTCACATATATAGGATATATGCCTAGGTCATAGCCAACATCTACAAGGCTTTTGGACTGTAGAGACCCAAATCATGATGTATATGGACATTACATTACTTTTTCAGAATACTTAATACATAATAAAGACCAACAGACAAGGACCATAATAGTTTAGTGTCTTGGGAAACTCGGAACATATTCTTTTAATCATGGTGAAAGATTGTCAACATCTTCCATAAAGATCTTCCCCTTTTGTTTTCTTACCTAAAACATTTTTTTATATCCCTGAAAAAATAAAACATATAAAGGGTGAGCTCAAATGCTCAATAAGGGTATGCATGGAGAAAATAAAACAAACCACATATATTTGAACTTCAAAACATGAACATAATATTTAAACATCAAAATCTTGAGAAATGACATAAAACATGGAAGTACATAGGGCATAGATCCTAATGGATCATCAATCATGATAAAATAGCATGGTAATAAAACATGTAATTGTGGAATACCATTAAGTACATGATATTATTTCTATAGTAGCCAAGGCATTGCTGCCAAGACCATCTTAGTGGACAAAGATCCTTTCTGAATTGAGTTCACTCCTCATTCCAGTCCTTTAACCCTGAACTGGATTAACTTACTGTTCCATCCATGTCTATCTCATGAGATATAAATCTTTACCCAATGAATTTTAGGGAGATATAGGTCACACCCATCTCATAATGAAATCATTTTTATGTGTGCCACAACATGGACATAAATCATTCATAATTAGCCAATGAATAAAATGGGTTTCATAAACATCATCCGATCATAACATAATCCATATAAAAATATGGATATCATTTCATCATAAGAAAAGTGAATCCATGTAAATCATAGAGACATTATAGTTCAAATATAAACATATTAAATAATTTCATATTTGATGGAAAATGGTTTTGATAAAACACATGAAATTAATTCTTGAGGAAAATATCCTTTCTTCTTCAAAATAATTTTCTTTTAAGAAAATGCCATGAAATTTTAAAAGAAAAGGATTTTGTTGAAATTAATCACGAATATTTTTAGAGTAATCCTTATGAAAATTATGTGTTATGAAACCGTAAAAATCCATTCATGCCGTATACGTTAAAAAAACATTCTCCTCGTACTTTTGTCAGAAAAGTCAAAAAGTTCCTCGAACGGTAAAAAAAGATTCCTTCCATATCATTTGGTAAATGTCAAAAATGGATAAAAGTACATTAAACATAAATAAATTAATTTTATGAAACATGGACATGGACGATAACAATAACCCCAGTAAATGCTTACGAATAAACAATCTCGAATAAGAACGAGATTGGAATAGTTATCCCTTACCTTAGGTCTGATATACTTCATAAGTGTCCGAACCTACTATATAGTGATTTTAATAATGTCATTGACTTATTAAAGAATCATATTAATTGTTATGATATCATATATGGTTCACTTATGACTTTATATTACCCTTTTTTTTGTTAATTTTATGTTAAACCAGTGTTTTGGGTAAAATCGTTTCATTTATCATCCGTGTTTTGACTTGTAATTATTCATATGATTACATAGATCATGATTAATTACTTCCATAATGTAAAACATGATATATATATATATATATAATATATTCAGAATGTACATATATATAATAGATCGAAAAATGAAAATAAATACACCATTCATGGTGATGGTAGGCCATACGTACAAATGAACGCAGTTTTCGTTTCCTTATTAAATTGAATGGAAGTAAGAAAATAACATACACATAAGTCCAGTATCATTAATATGTCATATATTTCTTGATTATTTAATATATATACTTTATAATCATTCTTTAATGTTTTTATCATGGAGAATGAATCTCATAGCGTCATGGAGACGATAATCCATATGTACGCACGAGCGATGATATTATTCCCATAATTTTTGAACAGAATTAGAGTGGTTTATATAATATCATATAATTAGTATCAGGTTATAATAACCATATATATATATATATATATGTATTCTTTACACCATTATACCAATCAATGTAAGGTGGTGGTGGAAAAACAGATTACACCACGGCGTGGAGACGGTATTCCCTATGTACGTACGCACGGTGATTTTGTTTTTTGTAGGATGGATAGAAGGTGAAATGGGGTTGTTTCATATTTATAATAACATATCAGTATATTATTTATACTGATGTTATTACTTTATAATGAAACAGCTAAAGAAAAAGAGGTTGAAGAAGAAGGAAATTTGGAAGAATCGGTAGACGAGATTACCTCTTCTTCGACGCGCCTCTTTTAAGATTCCTGTTAAGGCACTAGAGACGGTCTTTTGAGAATACCAGAACCTCCAAAATGTTTCTATAAAATTTTAGAAGAGAATTGGGCAGGGATTTTCCAATTTTTAATGCTCAATGTGTTGCTAATAGGAGAGGTAAGAGGTGCCTTTTTATAAGGGAGGAGAGGGGAACCTTTGGAAACATAAGAAATATTAATTTATAATAAATTAAAAACCCACATAAAAACCTCCAAAAATGACTTAAATCCGAATATGAGATTATATTGGGTTGTAATATCATCAGAAAATAAAATTTATACATGTTGGGAATTTATTTTAAACCATATCAATTTGATTTATCCTTATTTAATTTATTTAATCTTATTTGTGGTAATAATATTCTAAATTTTTAATTGTTAAAAATAATTACTTATGTGTTTTTAATTATCCATAATAGGATACTTTATTAAATATTAGACAATATAAATTTCAATTTATAATTTTTAAATATTTATGTGATTTTTAAACTATTTAATAAAATGTTATTTTTATAACATAACAATACAGTTAATTTTAACACAATTCATTTATTTGAATTTAACTAAATTCCACGCAGAGTATATATTATAAAAAATGGTTAATATATTCCTAACATGTCATATTCATCTTTAAAATTTGTGGAGAACATTAATTAGTTCACATAATGTTGATATTAAAATTTATGAAACCATTTATTTGATATTTCTCTTAATAAAACAATAAATACATCATTTTTGTATAATCATTTAATACACTTATTAATTGCATAAAAATAAAAAATAAAGACATATGATGAAGATAAATATAATAAATTTCATAATAATATTTTTACTCTAATTTATCAGCTTAAAATCACAACATTTCAATTGATATATATATTAAATTATGAAGGTGACATCTTTGATATTATTTGAAATAAAATAATATAATTGTTCTAATCGGTTTTATAAGGCTCCAAATGGTCCAAAACATATACCCTTGGATGATTACAGTATATATATACTCGAACAATAAGGTTTGGTCAAGTTTCTAGTCCTTTTGATAGGTATTATTATTTTAATAAAAACTATATTATTGATTTTTCACTATATAAATAATTTGTACATCATTAATGTATAAGATATTAAGGTAAATAAATATTTATTAAAAATAAAAAATAAATTACCATGATAAAAAAAACATTTTAGATTTCAAATTAGTATTTGTAATCGAAATTATATTCTGTATAACCTTATATTAAAAATAATCTAATTATTAATGTTTGAGTGAGACATATTTCCCTTTCTTTAAAATAAAATAAATTAAAGGTCGTAATCACATCCAAGTGGGTTCCAATGAATAAATTTTCAACCCAAATATTCCTTAGTACAATATATTATCATTAAATTATATTAATACAAGTGTTAGTGTAATTTTGTAATATTATTTTTACCCTTAATTACCTAATTATCTTTAACTGTGGTAAATAAAATTTACCGTAGTTACTATTCCTAATGCCCAAAAATAAAAAGTATCCTATTAACATAATTTGGTCCTACTGATTCCAAATATTGAATCCATTTTTCCAAATTCAAAACACATAAGTTGCAGTAATTAATTTAAAATAAATCTCATTGTCGAAAAAACGGGTTTTTGTTTAAAACAGTACAAAATATTGAAATGATTAAACCTACGAATTCAATGTAAAATCAATGATAATTCCATACAATATATTAAATGGTAAAAATATATTATATTTATAATTTAAAACTATTACCTATTATAATTTAACTTTATAAATTATCTAGATGAAAAATGTCGTTTTTAATTAAAATTTAGCGTGTTTTTACTATTCATCAAAATAAGAACGTTGTCAGAAAAATTTCAAAACATTGTCCAATGTAAATTTTTATATCCTGATTTAAATGAAGATGTTTATTTTGATAAATTGAACATATAAAATTGTCAAAAAAATATATTTATAATGGGTGTTCCATCAAAAGGCAGCAAACCAACATTTTTTGAAAAATACTTATTTTACCAGAAAAATTTATTTTGTTCTCATACCTTGTTCTAGAAAATGTGTAAGATGAATAATAATGTTATAAAATAAAAAATTTAGTTATTACTATTCATAACGTCTTGTTCATAATATTATTATAACCATATATTGTTGTTTAGTGAAACACGGTATTGCGTACAATACACGCTATCGAGGAAGGATGTGATTGTGTGTAATGCAAGCCAAGTCATGGTTGCGTATAGAGCAAGAATCTTTTGTTGTTGTGTATAATAGAATCCAACTATATTTAATTTATACATTGAATATATATATATACACTCAATGGTTCGTAGAATAACTACTATCAAACGAACTTGAAATTGTGTGTAACACGATCCAAAAATAGTGTTGTGTATACTAAAGGCTAATATGGTGTTGCGTATAGTGCAAGATAATATTGGTGTAGCGTACAACATAAGATATGAATGATATTAAAAATAATATATCTCATAAAATCTTGTGGTGTTACATTCTACCCCCCTTAAAATGAATTTCGCCCTCAAAATTCATTGGGGGTTATAAATGGTTTATTACCTGAGAGTTTCTTTCATAGAAACCCACATCATAAAAAGGAATACTGAAACAGAATTTTAAAAATGATCTTTAGAAACAAAACGGATACCCAAAGTAACTCATCACTTTGTCTACCACATAAGAGAACATAGTTGAAAATATGGATATGGAAGACAAATCAAACTGTCATGTTCTGATGGAGAGTGGTAGAGAACATGGCTATGAAAAAGCCAACAGCCATGAAGCCATAAATTTATGATGGTCTAAGGTACAATCTAATTCAATAGATATGAAGACACTAGGACAACATTTTTGGTTTTCAAGATCATTTCCCTAAAGTTGAAGATTTTGAATTAGAATAATTACTTACTTCATTTTGGTACAATCTCACTATTGTTTGTGCCTTGAACAATTTCCACATTATCTCTTAAATAAATAAAGATGAATTTGTCATTCATGAAGTGTTAGCGGATGATGCGATAGAATGATAGGTCATTCCATCTCTCTCAAATATAAGGTTTTCAATAGTTATATACATAAGTCCATCTATGGTGAGATTAATTGTATATGGTTCTAAAATGGTCTTATACTTCATCAATCATACCGCATAATAAAATAAGAATAGTTTCTACTAACCAGGGACTTCTTATAGGCCAGTGGTAGGCGATAAAGGCCTGTCACACTTCGATTGTGGGTTCGATTCCCACAGACTTGTCCAACACGATGGGTTGTCGCTCGTCCTATGGGTTGTCCTTTTTCTAAAAATACACTATTATAACATTCCAGAAAGAGTATCTAAAAAAGTTATAGCCTTAAACAATACTATCTGATTTCTAATATAATCCATTCCAATCTTTAGGCTTATCCAAAGTATTTATGTCCAATATCATAGTAAAAAGAAAACAATTACCAAAAATGTCATCTACCGAGCATGTGAATACCATCATTTATCCTCCATATATCATACGTTATATCTTTTTGGTCACATTACAAACATGTGAATACCTTAATCATGTATTATCTTGAAAAATGAATACCCATTGAACCTTAGTGAAAACATAAATGCTGTCAAAAGTTAACTCTTTCCACATACCAAAATAAAAAAATTATATATACTAAAACAATGATATAACTTTGTGCTTATATCAGTCACGAGCTCATTAATACTATCAAACATTTCATTTTCTCCTTATCCGTAAATATGATCATATTCTCTTCCTTCCAAAAATAACTCATTCACTTTCCATAGTTACTGGTACCATAAAATTTTTAAAAACCAAAATAGACTAATACATAAATATTCCAATATTCCAAGATACTATATACAACATTATTTTAGAATCCCATTACATAAACACTAAATCCTTCCACCACATCGTTTTTATATTCAACATCACCAAAAGTGATCACATGCGACTTCCCTTTGTCATTTGCCTTAAGTGGTTGCTCATGTCGATGATCATTAACCCAAGGATTTGGGCATTGATTAGAATAATGCCCCATTTCCTTGCACCTGAAGCATTGAAGTGTTGGTGGAGTGTTCTATGTAGTCTTTTCTCTATTCACATCCTTAGATACCTTTTTCCCATAACTTCAACACTCAACTGCTTGATGAACTTATTTACCACACTTAATACTTTTTCTAGTACCTTTTAAGAAATTTCCACCATTCTTCATTCCACACTTTGAGTATAAAGAAACATTCATCTTCTTTTCACCACTGTTCTTAGATTTCACATAGAACTCCATATTTTATTTCTTGTCAAAACCATGAGATGGATATGTAACACCAACTCCCATTTCATCCTAGATAGAACAAAACAAAATTTCACCATAGCTACTGAATTCTCTTATAGCTAATGCCCTTCGAAGACATAGTTTTAATCCACTAAAGAATCGATCAACTTTACTTCTAGGTTGGATGATAAATCCATATTCATACCTTGAAAGCCTTGTAAAATTTGATTCGTATATACCAACAGATTCACCATCATTTTTCTTAAACTCAAGGAACTCTTTCTCCCTCTTTGTTTGAATAATACAGGGATGTAATTATTGAAAAACTAGTTCTTGAACTCATTCCATTCCACGGATTCAATTTCATCTTGGGGCCTTGTGTTCTTAATTAGAGTCCACCACTATGTTTCTTTACCTTCTAAACTGTAAATAGCTAAAATTAAATTTTCATGTTCTGAACAACGAAGTATGGAAAATATCTTTTCAATGGTACTGATCCATTTTTCAGCAACAAGTGGATCAGAAGACGCTTTTATAGAAGGTAAATTTTTCCTCAAGGAGGACTCAATAGAATATTTATCCCTTCTCTGCTCATTCGGAAGTCCAAAATGATTCATAGCTTGTGTAAGTATAAAAATAAGATTTTTCACTCCATCTCCCATAACATTTGATTTTTCAGGAGGAAAATCATTTAATTTCCAATTACATTGATCAACATGGTTCCTTCAGGTTTTAGCGATCATCTGAAACCCAAAAAGAAAAGTGTAAGAGGAAAAAATCATGCTAGGAAAACAACATAGTAAAGGGGGAGTACTTCCAATAACTAACATCATAGGTTTAATTTTATGATATTTACCATAGACCTAGGATTATAACTTTTACTTATACTTATCCTTAGGGAATTCCTTAGACATACCATAAAAATATCTCTAGGGATCTCACTAAAGTTCTCACATCCTAGTTTCCAATGGTTGACTTAACCTTTCCTCTGATGCCAACACTAGAGACTCAAATCATGACGTACATGGATATTACACTAATTTTAAGAAATACTTAATACATAACAGAAACCAACACACAAGGACCGTAATAGTTAAGTGTGTTTGGAAACTCGTAACATAATATTTTAATCCAGATGAAAGATTTTCAATATATCACATAAAGATCATCCCCTTTTTTTTCTTACCTAAAGCCATTATTTATATCCTGTGGAAAAGAAAACATATAAAAGGTGAGCTCAAATTCTCAGTAAGGGTAAGCATGGAGAAAATAAAACAAACCATATACAATTTAATTTCAAAACATGAACATAATATTTAAACATCAAAATCTTGAGCAATAACATAAAACATGGAAGTACGTAGGGTATAGATCAAAATAGATCATCAATCATGATAAAATATCATGTGAATAAAACATGTAATTGTGGAAAACCATTAAGCACATGATATTATTTCCATAGTATCCAAGTCATTGCTTCCAAGTCCATCTTAGTTGACAATGTCCCTTTCTGAATAGAGTTCACTCCTCATTCCAGTCCTGTAACTCTGGACCAGATTAACATACCATTCCAGCCATGTCTATATCATGAGATATAAATCGTTACCCAATGCATTGGATGGAGATATAGGTCCCACCCATCTCATAATGGAATCATTCTTATGTGTGCCACTACATGAACATGAATCATTCATCATTAACCAAAGAATAAAATGGGTTTCATAAACATCATCCCGTCATAGCATAATCCATATTAAAAAATGGATATCATTTCATCATAAGAAAAGTGAAACCATGTAAATCATAGAGACATTATAATTGAAATATAAATATATTAAATAATGTCATCTTAGATGGAAAATGGTTTTGATAAAACACTTGAAATGAATTCTTGAGGAAAATATCCTTTTTCTTCAAAATCATTTTCTTTTCACAAAATTCCATGAAATTTTAAAAGAAAAGGATTTTTTGGAAAAAAATGATGAAAACTTGTAGATGAATCCTCATTAAAATTAGGCATTATAAAGCCATAAAAATCCTTTCATTCCGTATATGTTAAAAAACATTCTCCTAGTACTTTTGTCGGAAAAGTCAAAAAGTTCCCCGTATGGTATGAAAAAGAAAGATTCCTTCCATAACATGTGGTAAAAATAAAAAATGGGTAAAAGGACATTAAACATACATGATTTTTTTTATAAAAAATGGACATGGATGATAACAATAACCCCAGTAAATACTTACGAATAAACAATCTCGGATAAGAACGAGATTGGAATAGTTATCCCTTAGCTTAGGTCTGATAAGCATAATACGTATCCAAAACTCCTATATAATGATTTAAATAATGTCATTGACTTATTAAATAATCATATTCAATGTTGTGATATCATATATGGTTTACTTATGACATTATATTACCCGTTCGTTTGTAAATTCCATGTTAAAGATGCATTTGGGTCTAATCATTTTATTTATCGTCCATGTTTTGACTTGTAATTATTCATATGATTACATATATCATGATTACTTAGTTTCATAACGTAAAACATGATTTATTTATAATATATATTCAGAATATACATATATATAATAGATGGATAAATTGAAAGAAATACACCGTTCATGGAGATGGTAGGTCGTACGTACGCAGAACGCTTTTTTCATTTCCTTATTAAATTGAATAGAAGTAAGTAAATAACATATACATAAGTCCAGTATCAGTAATATTTCATATATTTTTCGATTATTTAATATATATACTTTATAATCATTATTTAATGGTTAACATGGAGAATGAATCTCATCGTGTCGTGGAGACGGTAATCCGTACGTATACACGAGCGATGATATTGTTCTCATAATTATTAAATGGAATAATAGTGGATTATATAATATCTCAGAATTAGTATAATTTTATAATAAACACATATATATAGTTATTCGTTACACCATTATACCCATCCAAGTATGGTGGTGGTGGAAAAACAGATTACACCACGGCATGGAGACGATATTCCGTACGTACGCACGTGCAGTGATTTCGTTTTACGTAGGATGGATAGAATGTGAAATGGGGTTGTTTCAAATTTATAATAAAATTTCATTATATTATTGATACACATGTTAAAACATTATAATGAAACAACTAAAGAATAAGAAGTTGAAGAATAAAGAAACTTCAAAGAATCGGTAGAAGAGATTACCTCTTCTTCGACACACCTCTTTTAAACTTCCTCTAAAGACACTAGAGTTGGACTGTAGAGAATAAAAAAACCTCTATAATGTTTCAAGGGAAGTGGAGAAGATAAATGGTCAGGGGTTGGCCAAGCATGAAGGCTCTATGTGTTGTGAAGAGGAGAGGGATGAGGTGCCCTTTTATAAGGGAGGAGTGGGGTACCTTTGGAAACTTAAGAATTATTAATTTATAATAAATTCAAACCCAACATAAAAACCTCCAAAAATGACTTAAATACGAAGATAAGATGATATCAGGTTGTAAAGTCATCAGCCAATAAAATAAAGGCCTGTTGGGAATTTATTTTAAACCTTATCAATTTGATTTATACTTATTTAATTTATTTAATATTATTTTAGGTAATAATATTCTAAATTTAAAATTGTTATAAATAATAACATATGTATTATGAATTATCCAAAATTGGGAACTTTATGAAATTATAGAGCATATAAATTTTAATTTATAATTTTTAAATTTTTATGTGCTTTTTAAACAATTTAATAATATGTTATTTTTATAAAATAACAATAGTGTTAATTTTGAGACTATTCATTTATTTGAATTTAAATAAAATCCACATAGAGGATATATTCTAATAAAAATGATTAATAGATTTCTAACATGTAATATTCATCTATAAAGTTTATGGAGAACATTAATTATTTCATATAATGTTTATTTTAATATTTCAAACCACTTATTTGATATTTCTCTTAATAAAACAAATACTACATAATTTTTGTATAATCATTTAATATACTTATTATTTGCACAAAAATAAAAAATGAATTCTTATGATGAATATAAATATAATACCTTTTATAAAAATATTTTTACACGAATTTATCATCTTAAAATCACAACATTTAAATTTTTATATTTATTAAATTACGAAGATGACATATTTGACTTAATTTAATATAAAATAATATAAATATCCTAATCAGTTTTATAAGGCTCCCAATGGCCCCCGAAATAGACTCTTGTATGATTATGGTATATATATACTCGACCAATAAGGTTTTGTCAAGTTTTTGGTTCTTTTGATAGGTATTATAATTTTAATAAAAACTATATTATTGATTTTTCACTAAATAAATTATTTCTAAATCATTAATGTATATGATATTTAGGTAAATAAATATTTCTTCAAAATTACAAATAAAATAACATGATAAAGAAAAACATCTTAGATTTCAAATGAGTATTTATAATAGAAATTATATTTTGTATAACCTTATATTAAAAATAATCTAATTATTAATGTTTCAGTGAGACATATTTCCCTTTCTTTAAAATAATATATATTAAAAGTCTTAATCACATACAAGTGGGTTCCAATGGATTCTATTTAGACCCGAATATGACTTAGTACGAAATATAATAATTAAATTATATTAAAACAAGTGTTAGTGTAATTTTATAATATTATTTTTCCCCTTAGTTTCCTAATTTACCTTTAACTGTGATAATTAAAATTTACAGTAGTTAATATTCATAATGCCCAAAAATAAAAAGTAGCCTAATAACATAATTTGTACCAACTAATTTTAAATAATGAATGCAATTTCCCAAATTCAAATCACATAATATTTTGTATTTAATTTAAAATTAATACCGTTGTTGAAAATAATGGGGTTGTCTTTAAAACATTGCAAAAGATTGAATTGATTTAACATATGAATTCAATGTAAAATAAATGATAATGACATAAATTATATTAAATGGTAAAAAACTATTCTATTTTTACTTTAAAACAATTATCTATTATAATTTAACTATATAAATTACCTCGATGAAAGAAGTTATTTTTAAGTAAAATATAGTGTGTTTTTACAATTCATCAAACTAAGAACGTTGTCAGAAAAATATCAAAACTTTATCCAATGTATATTTTTATATCCTAATTCAAATAAAATAGTTTATTTTGTAAAATTGAACTGATAATATTTCCAATAATTATATTTAAAATGGGTGCACCATCAAAAGGTGACAAAACAACATTTTTTTTAAAAATACTTATTTTACCCGAAAAAATTATTTTGTTCTCATACCATGTCATGGGTTATGTGTAAGATGAATAATAATGTAATAAAATTAAAAATGTAGTTAATAATATTCATAATGGCTAGTTTTTAATAATATTATAGCCATATATCATTGTTTAGTGAAACCCCGTATTGCGTACAACACATGTTATCGAGGAAGGTCGTGATTGCATGTAATGCAAGCCAAGTCAGGTTTCCGTGTAGTGCAAGACTCCTTTGATGTTGTGTATAACAGAATCCAACCATATTTCATTTATACATTGTATATATATATATATATACAATAAATGTTGCATAGAATAACTACTATAAACGAACATGAAATTGTTTGTAACACGATCCAAGAATAGTGTTGCGTATACTGCATGCTAATATGGTGTTGCGTATAGTGAAAGATAATCTTGGTGTAGCGTACAACAGAAGATATGAAAAATATTAAAAATAATATATCTCATAAAATATCATGGTGTTACATGGAACATTATGAAATTTTGGATAATCTTGGGTTTTACATCAAGCTAGCTTCACTACTCACTATCATGAAAACATAAATTGTGTCCACAACATACCAATGATAACTCAATGGACTTAGGAAATACTCACCAATGAATTCGTTCAATAATTTACTCTTGGTCACCCCAAAAAAATATTCTTCTCCTAGGGAATGTTCTACCCCATTGGTACACCAGATAAAACACATCATCAGGTATTTAAATAATGAAAATACCTCTAGAAACAAACCATACTTTGTTGTGTCTTATAAGTAACCCAATCACCCTTTAACCACCACTCATACGCAATAAGTCCACAAGTAGACTAATAAGATGCCCACCTGGTATACTTATATTTTTATATATTTTTATAATATCCAAGCCTTAATAGGCTTCCCACTAGCTATATGTACTTATGTCACATTCTCATTCCACTCCCTAAGAAACCCCACACTAAAGAGAGAAAATGCCTCAACATTTCCTTCACATTGTGCCACTAGGAATTCCAAATGATGGGGATTCCCATATTTCCAACCCCCCCCCCCCCAAACATGTAAAACAATACATATATCCATTCATGATTCTCTCTATCCATTACCAATTCCATACTATTCTCATTAAAGGAGTCTAGTGGAACCATGATTATTAATGTAACATTTCTATAACAATTCTGAAGGATAACACCAATTAGGTATGTTATCCATTATACAACAACTAGATATCTTTTAACACTCTAACTGTTTAACTATATATTACATTATTTATTTATAACATTATCAAATACCACTTTAAGGGTATTTATGATATTCAATATGTCACACCCATTGGTTTCATAGCTATCGAAGATCTCTCAAATCTCTAATGTATGCATGGAATATTTAATTCACCACTAAAAGGATTATCCCCCTACTAAAAAAATTTATGTACATAGTTATCCCCTATCATCTTATTCACAAAAATTTAACAAAATTCCAAAGGGACACACATGATAATCACATGAATTAACATTTACTTATGGTCATGTATTATTGGGACCACCTTTGTTGACAATGGAGTAAATATCCTTAAGCAAGGGTCTCCCAACACTATCCAAGCACATACCAAGTATCGCTAATATCTCATGACCATACCTCAAAACATAATATTAAATAATCAATTATAAAAATTTATAATTTATTTCCAAAATTAATATAATGTTGTATAATTTTCTAAAACAGACAAATAATCAACTGGTAACCAAAGCAAGGACCAATGGTGATTGGTAGGGTCTTGAAAAGACCCCAAAACTCATAAAACCAAATATACACGTGAATGGAGATCCAATAATTTGATATTTCCACGAAAATTTTATAGATACCGTAAAAATAAAAAATGTAACATACCACTATCAAAAAAAAGATTAACATAATACATTTTTTATCTTTTATCATCCCAAAACCATCACACCATGATGCATAAATATGTTGGTTTGATTCCACTATTCCCAAGTGAAATATAATGTAATCACAAGAATAGAAAAACCAATAATTATGTATGATATAAGGAATGTACCAAAATTAAATAATTAGAAATATATTGCTTAGTTTTGTAGGCGGAAGCAATCCTATATCACCTTTGATCGAAGGAAGAAAACAGAGGGGTTGAATGGGGGGTGGTCCATCACTCTACACAATTTGACTAGACAATGAAGAAGTGCAATTAAGGGAAAATGAAATATGGGGAATAAAATTACCTCCTTTTTAACTCAAAATTTACCGCCCAATTCTCTTGGATACCACGCCATTATATACTATATACTCGGTGTAACTTTCATAATGGACACACCATTAACAACCCAACCAAGAACATTGCACCCCTCCAATTGGTACATAATTGTGTCTAAAATTTTCCATATACCCTATAGATATTATCTGGTACCTATTAAACCCAAACTAGGTACATAATGGATACTACAGTTAACTACCACCCCTCTCTCTAAAACTGAATCTTTCGAAACTATATTGATCATCTTAACAACCCTTGAATTTGAATAAAAACATCCTCTAGTGTTCCAATTTTTTTAATGACAATTATAAATTCATGTCTCAAATTATCCCACAATTAAATCTTATTAATTATAATTTTTACGTAATTAATTGACACGTAACAAAATTGGTAATTAAATATTCCCCATCATAAGTATTCTTTATCCTTCGAAGCATCTTGGAATATCCACTAACACTTAACCTGATCATTGAAATCAGTTTCCATAACATATTCTAAATTATGACACTTTATGACTCTACTAGACATATCCTTGATCTATCCAATCTATCATACCACCAAAACACCCAGACCAATACATCATAAGAATCAATCATCACTGAAATGACAAATCCCATTAAAGAAACCATTTCCATATCCAAACACACACAAAATATACCTTCAACTGGTCTATACACCATATTCCATAAAATATCACTAGACCATCATTATAATAACTCATGAGAAGAATAATGATTCAACAGCTCTCTGAAATCGTGAAAATACCAAGCACTATCAATATCATTCTCAAACACGTAGCCCACATCACCTATCTAATTCACTAAACACCCACACTACTATGAGAAAAATGTATAATAATGTAAGATATTGAACCCAGACATGAAAACTCACCTTCCTAAAATCCACCCAATGTGAGGCGCATTTGATTAATTATCGATATTCCACTACCCATCATAGAATTATTTATACAATTGTACCAATAAAACATACCATTATTGTTATTAATATTATATGTGAACCATGTAATTTGACCCATACTTCGAAAAAATAATTAATACCATATCATGAGTTCTTCATATGGGAAATGTGATCAACTATATACTGAGGAGTGTTTAACACCGCCCACCATATCAATATATGATAATTTTTAGTGTTTTTATATACCTTAAGTATTTATTTCATTTAAAAATGATTGAGGAATTAGTGGGGATATTGAGAATTGTCTCATCGAGTTGGAAAAATATTTTGGTTATGAACCTATTGTTGGTGGAACATCTCACTATAATAGGTAATGGTTGGTTCATGATTGGTTCTTATATGAGATTAAGTCTTTATGGTGTCAATAGAAGTAATTTTGGGTAATAGGGGATTATGACATTTTGAGGCTCATGTGTGATTTTATTTATCGGGATAGTCATTGACTAAGTCATATACGAGTGGGTTGAACCATGTATAGAACTAGGGATTTTCTAATATTAACCTTACAAAACATTAGGGAACCCTTAACTATTATTTTTCGCATTGTGGAAACTATAATTTGTCATCTTATAATCATTTCCTACTCTATTGTGTGGTCTATAAGTCCTTATATATCAATGATGTAGCCATTATGTATGGTGTTATGTAGTTAGAAACCTCAACGTAAAAGTATATTAACCCTTACATACTGTTTTATAAGCCCTTACAAATTATCTTATATCTCTTATATATGGAACTCTTATATATCTTTTGGGTACTATTCTAGAAATCATTACAAATTATTTCATGGGGAAGGTTGGTGACACGGTGACCCCAAGGGTTACACTATAATGGTTGGTGAGGGGTCATATAGGCACAGGAGGGATATTTCATTAGCCTATGCTTTAAGAAATGCATTGTAATATATATGGTGTGACATTCCAAAATGATTAATAGTTCGGGATTAGTGTATCATCCATGGGAGGAGTTGTTTTCTAGTGACTACTACGCTACGCCGTAATTCTCCCCTTGAAAGGGGGAGTTCTTTTGTGCCCTGGGTGGTTACACTTCTATGTCCAACAATGAATTATTGAATGAATCTTGGGGTGTTTCTGTAATAGAAATTAAAATTAATATGTTCATCATTGATAAACTAGGATGATCCCTATAATGGTAATGTGCGGTAAATTTAGGATTACATGATTGTATAACTATGTAATCTGGAGTTGGGACCTTGGTTGTGTTTACAAGTAATTGGTGAGACCATAATAGAGTTTAAGATAGGTATGTGTAAAAATCATGAAAAAAATTAAACTAATATTGATAAAGGGTATTATTTTTCATTATTGTGGAATATGGAATGTATATGAAATATTTAAATGCTTAAAGTGTGAAAGCTACTAGTTATTTTTTATTAAAATGCGAGGTATGGAATATCATAAAAAAGTTTTTATGGGTTAGATGATTATCTAACCAAACATGTGACTGAGTGTAACACCCCATTATTTTAAAAGAATAAAATTACATTAAATAGAATATATGACATGCAATACTGAGCCTAGACGGACAGTGAAATATTATTTTTTAAAATAGACCATCCCAACATTGTTGTTAAATTGGAAGGTATGAATAAGAGTAACTACCTTGGGAATAGTATATAATGGCAGTATTGCATATAAATTTACTTATATATTCTTAATAACTAATCACTAAATTTTTAAAAAATACATTTTATTCATCGAATATGTTTCTGTTAATACCTCATTTTTTCAAATTTTTTTGACAAACTAATATACTAATTATTATTTTTCCATTTTTCAAAAACGTTACTTCATAAAATGGGTTTCATTTTAGAAAAAAGAATATTAATATTAACATAGGATAATTTTCAATGAATTTTCATAAAATACTAAATTTTCAGTTACATGTGAAAAATACTAATTTTTATTATATTGTAATTTATTTTTAATAATTTAAGTCCCATTGTTGTTGTAAATTTATTTTAAATTATCATATGTATTATATAGTTACATAAAATATTATTAATTACATTTAAATACTCTTTATACTATATTTTACTACAAGTTAGCATAAATTATTTTTTCAAAAAACTCTTTTAAATAGAATTTTTTTCGCAATTTTAAATAATAAAAATTATCCCTAATAGGGAATGATTTGAATGGTATTTATAGATTATATATCTATAAAAAAAATTTTATATTAATATGATTATTATTATATATAATATAGTCAATATAAGAACAAATTTTCCTTAAAACCCCATTTTTGGGAAATACATTTTTTCGACAAGACTCGAGGTTAAATTTTAAATTATTTTATTCATATTATATAATTTTAATTAATAAAAAATGGATTAAATATTTGTAATCTTAATAATTTTTAATATCTAATAATTCCAACAAATATTTCCATATATTTAATATTAAATATAGTGAAAATTATTTACCCGGTTAAGGTAAAAAATAGCTTACTATGGGTAAAACTAAAATTCTAAGAGTTTAAAATAACATAAAACATGCCTAATTAATATTGGATTTTAATATTTTGACATTATATATTATTTGGGTTAAAATGTTCCATTTGTATCCTACTATAATGAAAAAAATCCGAGTGTAATTCATTCTTTTGAAAAAATTAAATATGTCATCTCCCCCAATTCTAAAAGGCCACCCACTGCTAATTTTTTCACATTTGATAAACCAATTGGATCTGAAAAAAGCTATTAAAATTAATTAATTAATAAAATTATCTCATCCTATAATAATTATATATATTACAAATACATCATAGAAAGGATTCTAGTGCAATCCTAAAAAAGTTTTCCAAAGAAGTGTCAATTTCTTTAACTGAGCATTTTATTTTATTTCTTAATATAACTCCATCAAATATTATTAAACCATGATGATGTAACAGAATAATTGTATTAAATATTTTTAGAACTTTTTATGTTCACAGAATGAACTAAAACCATATCCTTCTCTATCAAATGGGAAACCAAACTATAGATCGAGTGTACGACAAACTACCGCCACATGGACAAACTAAATTAATTTTCCATAACCACTTTTCAAGGATGAATATAATAATGTATTAAATATTAATATATGATATTTAGGATATATTTATACTAATGAAATTTTAATATCACACAAAAAATTCTTCATATTCATTAGAAAATATGATAATGTTGCTAGTGTCTTTGATAGACTGCCTCCTCCAGAAACGATGGGATGTGTTATTCCCATACGCTTTACATGTAAGGGAATAATAATTAATTAATTTTTTTTAAAATTTAATCCTGAAATATTAATAATTATTGAATATAACCACATCACATAGTTTCTTTCCTTATCATCCATTGAATAAATAAAATTATAGTTCATGTGTACGGCGGGCTGCCACCATACGAATCGACGTGATTTTTTTTATTACCACTTGAAATATACAGTATAAGTTAGTGTACTAAAATATATAATAGGATATTTATATTTTAGTTATACATATTGAAATAAAATAAAAACTGTTAACATTAATCCATCAAGATCATTTAAAAAAGGAAACTTTACTAATGCGTATGCCCGAATTACCATCACTACTATTGTAATATAGTTCTTCTTCCATAACCAAAAAATGAATGGTTTGAATATTATAATTAATATATATTATTTATTATTATTTAATTATTAAAATTAATTCTATGAATAAATTTTACTCCCTTTGAACTTAGTCAAATTACTAGAGTTATTTTGAATATATCAATAGTTTATCATCAAAAAAACCAACATAGAATTATATGGTTATCTAATTGAAAATATAATTGAAAAAATAAATTAATGTGAATAATTACCATGATAAATTGTATTAAAAAAATTAATAATTAATTCATGTTTATTATTTAGGAATATAAGAAACATATGTGATGATTGAAACTTGAGGTAAGGGTTTTGGTCTCAAATCATCCTTATTTAGAGAACATGCTCTTTTAAACACATAATTTATTATATATAGTGTATATATGACCCAATGAAATATTTTATCATTATTAATTTATAATTAATGGTATTTTATGTTAAATATTTTATACATTTTTTATGAGGGTTATGATTTGAAAGTTACCAAATCTATAATGGTTTTTTATTATCTGTAATATTAGTTAGGATTATTTGTGCTGAATTTCAATTGAATAAAATAATTTGAAGTTCTATGAGAAAAAGAAATTTATTTTATACTACTACAATTATTAATGAAATTTTAATGTTGATTTAAAATTTAATACTATTTGGTATGTAATACTGCTAAGAATTTTTTAAGAAATAAAGACTTCATTTCTCTTGTTGGTTGAAAATATTTTTCATATATTTCATGGTTTAAGAAAATTATTTTTAAGATGGTTTTTAAAATTATCCAAATGATTTCAAAAAAATTATTTCCTATATTTGAAATTAAAAAAATAGAAAATAAAATTCTTTTCATTTTTTCAATTAAAGACTTTCAAAAAATTTATAATAGTTTAAAAATAATGTTTTTTAACTTATATAGAATGTATGGAATTTACTACAATCATATACTCTCAATTATTTAAAATTTACATTATAAATTTAAAGGATTATTTTTTTATAAAAATATTTTTTAAATTATTAGTTTCTGATAAGTGAATTTGAATTAAGAAAGGTTATTTTCATTATGAATGTTTTACGTATTTTTAAATTTATTTCTATTAATCCACAAAAACAACCTATAATGATACAAAATTATAATAAATTATATATAAATGTATCATACATAATTAACTAGCTCAACCTCCATTACATCTATGGGTAAATACATTCTATTTGATCACTTATCAAACTACTCCATTGTGGAATCTCTTGTGATTGATATATGAGGTAATTTTATGATACATTGTTTATTCCCATGGGTGATTCTTATGTTAATTCCTTATGATTGATTACATATGTGGAATGAATATGAATGTACATGAAATGAATGTGATGCGTGAGTCTAAAATTACATAGCACTATAATTCATTGGGGAGTGTGTTTGTCTCAAGATCCCTCATGAATGGGATTAAGGAGTGATCCTTATCCATTATATTACCTTTTCCACCATGTGATTTTGTCTATGATTTTATCAATGACGTATCATTATGTCATGTTTTATTTCTATACCATATTTCCATTGATTCTAAAAATATATGATACCATTTTATTTTTGTTATTCTCCCATATGATTTCCAATGTGCCTTGTCATTCATGATAACATGTTTTACCTTGGACTCACATGTAATGTTTCCTTGTTATTTTTATTCCCATACTAGGATTTTTATCTCAACCCTTTTTCTATATATTCCCCTGGTTATCCCATGTATCTTTGGAGCCACAGAAATATTTTGGATCTTGTTATGGAGATTTAAATGATTTTATAGTCGCACTTTAATGTATTATGAACCAAGTATTCCAAAGATAGTATCCACACTAACTATAAGTTGTAATTAGAATATGATAAATTTAAAACCCATTTAATGGTATGTGTAAAAGTATTTGGTCAGTTTAGTTGGTATCATAGATAATGTGTAGTTATCCTTTGGGATCTCAGATGAAAAACATTTTGTGAGAACCCTATGGTTAAGTCTAAGGATGAGACTAAGTATTGAAAAATATCCTATAATATATGTTATGTATAGAGTGAGTGGTTTCTATGAAATTTCATTACTATACGTATATTAAAAGTGGATGTATTTTTTTTAATAGATGTACCTAGTGGTAATAACTACAAAAATAGATATTAGTCTTCAAACGAGCGTTACCCAGAACACTAATTGGTCCCTACAACATTCCTAGTTTGATAGTCATGAAGGAAATGGTTTCAAAATTCACAAACACTATTCAAACCATTATGAAAAGTTTGAATAAAAATTTTGTTATAAAAATTAATTGGAATCCTTTCCACGGATAACATATATTTAAACCTTGAGGTTCATAACTTAGGATAAAGTAACATTTATATGTTATTCTATAAAGGTTTATCAGTTTACCTATAGTATATTAGTGAATGATAATATGATTTCATTTATTATTATTTTTCAATGGATGGAAATAGGCTAACAAATTGTGTAATCCAATGTGATTGTAAATTTTATGATTTCTCAAATGAGTACGTTACAAAATGGGAATGATAGTTAGAAATCATGGTTTCATGCCAAATGAGTTTTCTCAAATTATGGTCCATAGTTGTAATATAGTAGAATTTATAAACAAATCAATGAAGAGAGGGATGGATTATCATGGAAGATAAAGTGTTAAATATGATAAATAATATAAGTTTCAACATCCAACATGTCAATAATTTTGGAATAAGCACACAGAATAATATCACAAATGGAGGGGAGTATTTTATCTATATTGAAATAAAAGGCATATAGAAAAGTATTTCCATGGAATGGGATACATTATTTGTGGGTAATTTTTGAATTATAGGATTCAATGACCTAATATAAAGTTCATCCCCTTTACTAGGAAAGGAACTATATTATATCTTCCATTTTGTGCAAGTATTAATGTATTGTAATCATAGAAATAGTATGTAGAAGTATTTTTATGAATGATACTTGGTAATAATAATCATGAAATATCTATAAGTTATATTGTAGTATTTATTATTTTATGTTTTTTCAAGAATATATTTAATGGTAATAATAACCTAGAAAAAATAATTACTGGGGCAATGAAATTTTTTCAAAAATAATATGTCGTTTAAAAATCCTTATTGGTTAATAATATGTAGGATGATTAATGTAATTATGAGGATGTTCATCATATTTTTGGAATGTTACATGTATTATATTAATATTATTGTATAAAACCTCACATATTAGTAGAAAAATCATCACATATAGCAAGGATGGTGTGCTTCCACCCACAATCAATTCGTGATAAGGGTCTAATGCAAACTAATATCCTACGTAATAGACTGGTTAGTAATTTATTTTTACATAACTGATTTTATCAATAAATTTTTAAGTTGATAAAATATATTTTTGGTTTTTAATTATATTATTAGAGAAGTTTTACTAGGTTTAATTATATATAACCATTAATATTAATGTAAAATATTATTTGGAAATAATTTCTATTATAGTTAAAGTGATGTGTGATTAAGTATATTAAGTATACAATCTTATTGAATTGATTATAAGGAACTATGTGAGTGACTACTGTGGTATTAAATATTAATGTCTTGTATGATAAAACATGTTCCAAACATTTTTGTTTTAGTAATGAAAACATAAATATCTTTTTATTATTTTGTGGATTATGTGATTTATTGGTAGATAATTTTTGTGCCTCTCGAATGAAATCTAATTAAATTATCATCATATAGAAAAAAGATCATATAGGGGAGGAATTGATTAATGAATGAATTTATAAATTTCATGAATGTATATTTCATTATATTCATAGTGTAAATGATAAATGGATTAGTCATGTCTTGTGTAATAATATTTTAAAAAAATTAACTTATTACCTTTATTTCTGATGATTCAATGGGTTTTTAATCCATCGGAGATATATGAATTTTTTTGGTTGAATTTCTTGTGATCATTCACTCTATTGATATCAATAAACTACATCACTCTCCATAATTATTTTCGTTTTTATTCTATGTCCATATCTTCATATTAATCAAATGTTATCTTATGTGGAAATCTAGTTATGGGATGACCTTCATACTTCACTTTCCCTATGTTTAATAATTTTATTATTAACAATTCACACGATGTGGGTTTTCTATAATTAAATTTTAAAATTTCCATCCCTTGATTACATGGAATAATTTTAAATTGAAAATACAGAATTTAATTAAGGGGTTAAATGTAAATCATCAATATATCAAAATTAAAACGTTATATTCGATAGTATATACAAGATGAAACATCGAGCCTAAATGATGCCCAAAATAATATTTTATAAATAAGACTTTTATGAACTAGTAATTAAATTGGTATGTAGGTGGTGTATTAACAATATTATGAAAATTATATAAATTTTCTAATAAATATAATTTTATTGTTAAATTCTTATTGTCTAATCACTCAATTCTAATAAAACTTATTTTATTCATTGATAATTGATTCTATTCAAAAAAATATTTTTTTTGTTTATATGAGAATATAATATTAAATTAATTATTATAATTTATTTGCACATGTAATTATTTTTTCATAAAACTAATTAATTTTTAAAATAGGCATATCTAGATTAACATATTTTGACATTTATGTATTTTAAAAAAAAATTATTTTTTGTTGAATAGTGAAAATTACTGGATTTTATAAAATTATCGTTTATTTTTAAATAATTAATTGCTATAATTATTTTAATTTCATTTAAAATTTATATAATTTTTTTTATTACTAAATCCTATTAATTATACATAAATTATCTTTATATTAGATTTTATATTTTTTATGAATCAAAAGATATTTTTTTAGAAAACCGATTTAAAGTGCATAATGTGTCTCCACTTCAAATAGATAAAATAACCCATAAGGATGAATAATTTAGATGTTTTCATTAGATTATATGTATATAAATATCAATTAAAATTCTTCTGATTATTATTTCATGTCATATAGTTAACATGAGATCATCTTTTCCTTAGAAATTGCATTTCTACAAAACCCATTTTTTCAACAGGTCTATGGGATTAATTTAAAATTTATTTCTACGAATTTTGTATTTTAAATTTATAAAAATAGGTTAAATATTTTTATTTAGTATAATTTATACTATAAAATATGTACAAATTAACTAATTTCAATAATGAATAGTGAAAATAGAAAAAACATAATGTGATTAAGGTAAAAATTGGTCTACCTGTGGATAAACAAAAAAATAAAAGTTATATAAATGAATTAAATAATATATTAATATTTTTTGAAATATGTATACATTATTTTTTTTTAGGATCGAAAATTGTCTATTTCATAGACTTGTTGATTGAGAAAAACATAGTTGTAATTCATTATTTTCAAAAGTTCCAAATGTGCCATGTCCCCCACATATAAAAGACTACCCACTATCATCTCATCTATAAAATTCAAAACTTAATTATTTCTTCAGCAAAATTGATTTAAATCAATTCGTTACATCCCTACGATCTATTTATAAGACTTGGTTAAAACGTAAATATGTTTTATGAAGAAGAGATTACATCCTTAACCGAGTATTTTATATAAATTCTTCTTACAACTTATAGAAATTTTATTAAACAATGATGATATAAAAAATTTAGTATCTTAAATATATTAATATATTTTTTTATTATGAAAATTACATATAACCATATCCTCCCCCTCTCAAATGGTAAATGACACTATCGGTCATGTTTTTGTTGGACTACTCCCTTGTGAACTAATGTAAGCCATTTTCCATCACTCCTTCATAAGAAATTATATTACAATATCATTAATATTTATTAATTATATTTATAAAATAATTATACTTATTAAATTTTAATTTCACATATACATTATTACTTTTCATTCTGTAGAGAATATGATAACATCTCTCATGTGTATGGAAGACTACATCATTGCGGAGTGATGTGATTCATTTTTAAAATACAGTTTACATGGTAGGTAATAAGTGTTAATTTAGTATATATAAAGTATAACAATTACATATTAATTATTATTAAAGAAATATATATTATATAATTTATTACCTTATAATTGATTTAATAAATGATAACGTCTTTCATGTGTACAGCGGACCACCGCCTTACGAAGCGATGTTATTCATTTTATTACTATATCAAGCGAATATTTAATATAATAATATTTAAACAAATAAAATTATAATTATGATATAATTTTGAATATATAATTATACAATAAAGCATTCCTTATTTCCATCATGATTTCTGAAAAATAGAAACGTTTCTCATGCATACTTACAGTTTACCATATACATATCTCTAACGTAGTTGATTTTTCAAATCTATCCTTTCTGATTTCTTATAAAAATATAATTCATGTATAAAGGTAATAATTATTTTATTATTAAAATTATTATTATGATAAAATTACAATCTCCTTGACTTTATTCAACTTGAAAATATTATTTTGGGCATATGAGTCGTTTATCGCCAAAACGTAAGACATGTAATTAACAGGACAAGTAATTGAATATTTTAGGTTAAAAGTAAAATGAATTGAATAATATATATGCAAAAGGTTAATATGAAATTTAATAAATATGATAATTTTATTATTCATGAAAATAATGAACACACATGGTGATTCAGAAATTAGATAATGGTTTTCATCTCAAAACATCCTTCTTTGTGACAAATGATCTTTTATACACCTTATTTAATTTTTGTGGTGCATATATAGCCTATTTACATAATATATCATGAATCCTTCATTATTAATGGTATTTATGTTACAATTAATTTACATCATTCATAGTGGTAACTATTTAAATGCTACAAAACAAATAAGAGTTTGTTCTTCAACCTCATTTTAATTATGATGCTTATGATTAAAATTCCATTATATTGATTTTTTGTCGTTATCTACTAAACCAAAATCCAATTTTTTATCAGTTTTTTATTCCCTATATTTTCATACGATCGTAATATTTTTCTCTATTTTTATTTACTGTAATTGATATGTTTTAAATAAAATCTGACTTTATTTCACTCTTCAATCCAAAATACTTTTATTCTATGTCTATGTTTACTAAAAAAATATTTTCCATTTTTTAAACATTAGAATAATTATTTTGGAAATAATTTATAACCCATGTTTCAATTTTTTAAAAACATTTCAAAATGAGACTTCTTATTACTTTTTAAATATGGGACATTTTTAGATTTTTATAAATATGTGAAAGGAATGGTTTTTTAAATTATAATAAATGAGAGGAATTTAACACCATTATAAACATGAAATTATATATAGTTTTATTTTATAATATTTTATGGCTAATTTTAATGAATTTAATTTCTATAATATTTTGAAAATTATTAATTTCTGAATGGTCAGTTTCCAAGTGGAAATGTTATTTTCCAGAAGAATGTATTTAATCTTTTTAAAAATAATTATAGTCATTAATTCAATCAATATGTACTATTATGGAATGCTTCTATATACTATATATATTTCCCATAAATATATAAATATCTCACCATCCATTCCTTTGATGGATTAGTACAGGCCTTAGGATCTCATCTCAAATTACTTCTATATTAAATAACTTTTGATTATGGTATGATGTAAGATTATAGAACACATTTTATTTCCATCAGTAATTAAATTATGATTGATTCCATAGGTGGAATTAATATTCATGTACACAAAATTAATGTGATTGGTGGGCCTAAAATTATATATCCATCTAAAGCAATTGGTAATGATTTAGTCTAATGAGATGTCATGTATAGTAATTGATAGTGAAACTATTCTTCTATGGTACATTGAACACCATGGAATGTTTTCTCAGAAGATATCCGTGAATTCTATTTATGTAATGTATTCTATTTCTTCCACATTTCATATTATTAGATGACATTATGATACAATGTTCTTTATGTTATGAACCAATGTGATTTCTCATGTTCCTTCTCTTTCATGATATCATGATATACCATGGTCTCGCATGTAATGTTTCCATATCATGTTTATTCAATTAAAGGAATTTTTAGCTCACTATTATTTTCTCTGTATTCCCCAAGACATCCCATGATTTTTATGATCTAGTAATTATTAAGGATAATTTCACAGAGAATCAAATAAATAAAAGTTCTATTTAGTCTCATGTTGATGTATTGTGAACCAATGGTTCTAAAGATACTAGGACACATGATCTCTGTGAGGTAATTACTTGATATCTTGATTTTTAAAAAATTAAACACATGTGTAGAAATACTAGTTCAAAATACATGGATGATTAATATATATAATGTTTTCTAGTGTGGTTACTAATCCCCCTTATGATAATGTCAAATGTTATTATTTGTGTTGGGTGTTATTCCTCCAATGATTATGTATTATGATGGTTATGGGTTGGGTACTAATCCCCGCAATGATTATCCAATATGATTGTATTTGAGGTTAATGATAATTCATTAGATAATTATGTATATAATGATTTATATTATGGGTACAATTCTCTTTAATGAATTTTTTGGACAATAAATTTAGAGGTAGGTATTAATTACAATAATGATTATTTTATATTATGGAATCAGTGTTCGGAGTTAATCTCCTTGATTATTATGTTATATGATGGTATCCATTGTTGGAGATAATCTCCCTAATTATTATGTCATTTTATGTTATCTGTGAGGTGAAAATCCCCCTACTAAAGTAAGATATATGGCGGTATTATGGGAAGGTTCATATCAAACACATGATTTTTGTTATATATCATGTTCAAGGATATTTGATGTTGAAAAAAAATAGGTTTAGTAGACCCAGGTGTCCCTATAGGACTTCAGAATTGAATGTGACATATTTTATTATGTTATGATTTCATATTATTTAATATCATCATGCACATTGTAATGAGAAAAAATATTGTCATTTCAGTTTATTTTTTTTCAAATATGCCATATTTATAAATATAACATAAGTAAAATTAGCTACATGTTAAAACAAAATAAATTTTATTATTTAATTTTAATATTATATTTAGAGAATAAAAATATCCATAAACATAGAATATATTAAAATGGGATTAAAGATATAATTTAAGATTAATAAAATATGATAATTTAGAATGCTTGATCCACTAGAAGTACAGAACTCACAAAAAACATTGTAGAAATATGATAACCTATTGGTAATGAAATATTCATCTTGAAAATGAATAAATATAATTATAACCTTGAGAGAAAATTTATGTTAATTAATAATTATTCAAATATGTTGTATATATAGAAGTAGGAAACCCATATAATTATAATAAATATTTCCATGGGAATAAAAATATTACTATTGGAATATGAACATGTCTATTAGAATAGTAATATGACCATTTATAATAGTACTCTAACTATTAGAATAGTATCATAACATATATAACTGTAAATTAATATCTATGTATCTTGTAAAATGATAATATGGAATATTTATATCAACATACAAGTAAATAAATATTTAACAAATTTTATAATAAGTGTTCATATTTTTGGAAAACATATATGATTTATATCAATTTCATAATAAATTTATACATATGATATATATTTTTTTCTCAAAATATGTTAATGACATAATATTTTGTTACATATTTATTATAATATAGTTTTATGCAACCTCATGTAATTTTTCAATATCTCAAAAAATTGATCACAATATTAAAAATTATTATACATCAAATAAATGAGGATTTTAATTTAAATTTAAATTTCTCAAAGTAATAAAATAGTTTTCATAAAATAGGATTTTTTTTAAATATACAGATCAAAAATTTGAAAGGGTAATTATCTGTATTTTTCTAAAATAGTTAAATTTTTTGTGATTAGTGAAATACAGTAATGTATGATATTTCACATTATAAGTTAAAAACATATATGTTTTATTCTTGGATGAGGTAGTAATCAATTATGTCAAAATAACATACAAAAATTACTTTTTATAGTCACAAGAATTAATAAAACTGATTGTATTGATCCTAAATAATATACTAGTGAATATAATATTCAAAACATCCATATCCACCCCTTATAAATACAACACTCACCACCATTTCTCCTTAGATATTTCATGCCTTAGAGCATTCCAAATTTCTTGAAAATTCTACTTCCAAATATCTTCCCATGTCCTAGTGATTTTATTTTTACAAAAAGACCATATCAAAATTCCATGAAATGTATTTCAAGGAGGTACCATTGGACTGGAAATATTCTAAATTTACCACTTTTGATATATTTATTATTATACATTATCCATGTCTCTATTATCCAAAATTAAATAATTAATTTAGCAATAAATATGTATATTTATTTATTAATGTTAATTTTTTTAATTCAATTTCCATATTCAAACCTCCTTCTATTTAATTAATAAATGAATAAGTTATTCAGAATATGGTTGGTTTATCACATCTATAAAAATTTATACACTGTTTTCTCCACCTCCTTCGATGATGGAAATAAAAATATTATTATGGTTAAATATTATTATAATAATCATATTAAAACTTATTTCATGTAATTTTATTTTTCAATAATAAGTAGTTAAATTAAATGAATCCAGTTCATGATTGTTGGTATAAAACCTAAATGAACTATCCAAATAACGATAAAAATTTTACTAAAAGATTCAGCATTGGGCTAGAAAATATATGGATACAATGGACCATTTACATTTCATGGAGTTCATGAATAATATTTCATTTCACATATTGTTTTTATTCCCATTATAGAAGAACTTCAATAATTTTACACTTGTGATCCGACTATAAAACCATTAAATGATTGCCCTTGGAGTATTGAAATTGAAAATTTTATCTCATTGAAATGGTTATCAATGAAAATTATAAATTTATATAAAATTAAATTTATATAGAAAAGGTTATGTATTAATTAATTAAAGTGATTAATTTTATTATTTATCACATTAGTCTCATATATAATAATTTTTGGAATATAATTTAAGTGATCTCTCTAAACCAAACTATTTCATTGGGTTATTACCATTCACTATCAAACTCATATAGTTTCTCAATATAATGTGAATTAATTATTCTAAAGCCTATATATATGTTTCTCACATATATATCATTATTATTATTTCTTTGATTAATGGGGTTAATAAATTATTTATTTATATTTTTCTAAAAGTGTTCTTTATGAAATTTCAATTGATAATGATTGGAGGAATTATTAGACAACAAATTTCATTACATGGGAAATTATTGTTATTTTTACATAGGATTTATTTCATTTTTTGGGGAAAATAAAAATTTAAATTACATTATATAATTTCCTATATAGTTATATAATCAATTTATATTGTTTTTCCTAATTATATGTTATTTAGTAGATTATGGAGTAAACATAATCTCTGATTGCTCTATGTCCACAATGTGGTATTGTCTTGGCGGTTAGAATTGAATTATTATTATGTCAGGTTTTATGTTGTTTCCATTTTAATATTATACCATATTATTTATATTATTCTCCCATCTGTTTATTCATGATCGTCATATTTTATGATACAGTATAATCCCATTTGTCTCACAGGTTATGATTCACCATCATGTTTATTCACATACTGTACTTTTTTTCTCAACCACATTGTTTATCTAATTTCCATTATATATTATGATATTTTAAGTGATACTTAAGATTTATTGTATTATTAATGAGATTAAAATAATTTTGTTTTATTTCAATTCCTCATTAATGTATTATGAACCATGTCATACAAAGACACTGGGATTATATATCCTTTGGTTATATTTAATGGATATATAAATTAAAAATCAATTAATAATATTTGTTAACGGATAGGTTTTATGTAGTTTTTATATGATGATGGTGTAGTAATTTTTGGATATTAGGAATATAATACATTAGTGATAACCCTAGGGTTTAGTCTATGTTTAGGAATATATCATAGAAAATTGGTGAAGTATAAAGTAGTTGGTTTGTAGGAAATTAAATCCTTATCCGGATATTATATGTAGAAGTCAATATAGAATAATATTACCTAGGATTAATATCCCTAAAAAGGTTTCATTGGCTAATAATTTAATAATAACTTAGTTCACAAAAAAGAGGCCTTGTTGGACACCTAGTTTGGCACTCCTGATGGATATGCATTGAAAATTCAAAAACTATTTATGAACCATTATTTTCTATTAGAAAACGTAATACAACATTCACTATAGATATTTGCGTTTTTTCATCCAATCGTCCCTCGTGTGTGTGTTGAGGTGGATGTCTCGAAGGCCCCAATAGAATGGCTATGGATCTCAGTTGGTGAAGAGGTCAAATGGAAGCAAAGAGTAGTCTTTGAGTTATGACCTGTGTTCTACCAGGGGTGCCACCGATTCAGCCATTTCGTATCCAGTTGTCGATGCGGTCCTAGAGGTAGTCATATCACAACTCTAGTGGAAAATCCAGATGATGGGAATAAAGAGAAGGTGGAACGAGTAGCCCAATAGGACCGGGATAATACTGGCATGGGAAAGCTTGAGGAGGTGAGTGGGGCTGTTTCAAAGGCAGTGGAATTAGCCATACAATAGGACTATAAAAGAGTGGATCCCATCTCCTGAGATGATCATCTAACATTGGTTCCATCCGAGGTAGAGAAGTGTGTGAAATTGAAGATGGAAGAACCGTGGGTATCATATGTTTTTTCCCTCCTCAAAGAGGATTTTAGAATTACTCCCATACAGGAGGGACGAAAAAAGGCTATACAGGGGGGTGAAACACATGCGAAGGCAGTGGATACATTGGTTTCAAAACGGTGTGAGGGAATGGACTGAAGGGGATTCTCAGGTTACTGGTGGCACACGTGGTCAGGGATGGGAAGACAACAACAAGCATCTACAGTTCATGGGACGAGGCTATGAACTGAACACAAGTTCAGACATAGTGCAAGAGACCACCTTAATGGTTGACTCAGGGAATCAAAGTGGAAAAAAGTGACCGAATGGAGTGACTATATTGGGGACCTTAAACTATAATACACTCGGTCATATCCCAACACCTCAGTTAAAGGTTGGGAATGGGGGAAAGCAGAATGGATGGGAGAACAAAGCAAGAAAGTGGGAGTATCCGGGCAAGTAGATGGGCATCAAAGTAGGGGCAGGGATTAAGATAGGGAACCTCATTGAGGGAATGGAGGTTCAAGAAACCCCCTTAACTCAAGAGGAAGTATATTCATGAGATGAAAACTATAGTCAACTCTCGGTGGATAGTATAGAATATTTTCATGGGAAAGGGCCTCATAGCCCGTGAAGGAAGAAGGAGGAAAAAGGAGTTCGAGGTTATGGGAAATGTATAGTGGTCTAAGGGAAAAAACCAGAGGGAAGCCAGGATTACTCCCATTTTCCAAAGCCTATGGAGACAAGGTTAGCCAAGAAGTACAAAAAAATTGAATCAAAGCACTAATGAAAGGGGAAAGTGAAGAGCCTAAGGTGTGTTTGAATTTGATTCTGCACTCCAAGGAAGAAATGTTAGAAAAAAAGTCTATCCTAATGTCTCAGCAGAGGAGATCAAAAGAATTTATGAAATAAGGTTTCAATTTGATGCCAATGATGAACAAGAGTTATGGACAGACAAACAAGACTGAATTAAGGATCGGGGCATCAATCAAGGCATAATCATCTCAGAAGAATTCATCCCGACAATGGAGAGGATGCTTACCCACCCTGAAGAGCTTATTAGAGAGGACCTAGAAACACAGTTTAGTACAATAAAATGGGAGCATTATAGGGTAGCTAACTCAGGTAATCTAAATATCGTGATTAATAATTTTGTGAGCTCTTTTACCATGTAGTGGTCTTGTATGTGAATTTGGATTCCCATTTTTCCTCAAAATGGCTTATTAAAAATTTAAATTTGGAATTCACAATAGATGACCCGGATTGAAACACATTGAATAAAATTTTGGGATATATATTCTATTTATAGTTTATTCTTTATATGTTCGTATTTTCTATTTAAAATGTTCATTAGTTAATTTATTTTCAACACCGTTTTCCTTTTTTTGAATTAATGATGGGTAATATGAGGAATCATAACAATAACCCATGTGATAAGAAATCTGAGGATTGGTCTTACTATTTTCCAATCCATATGGGAGGGGATCTTTGAATTTCATGGTAGAATATTTTCAGATAAATCCCACTATGAATAATAGAATGAATCTCATGGAACTACCTCCTTCAGCTATGAAAGAGTAAATTTTGGTCGAGTTCATTATGTGGAAATGTCCACCAATAATTAGTTTATCCTCTGAAACCCTCATCACATAAAAAATGGATTAACTCTATTGAGTATAGATTATCTGTCCCAAATTTCACAAAACAAGATATATTCATGATAACTATCTTTCACTTTGAATGAGAAAAATCAATGGTGAATATTGACCAATAACTCCAAGTCCATAGAAGATATTGATTTCATGGAATGTGATGGATTAAAAAAAATTCATTAAACATTTTCAATGAACACTTAGTCATAATATTGAGATGGAGTTCTACAGATTAAATTAAATGTAAGATATATCTATTGGGGAATAATGGGAAATCATTACAAGGAATACATGGGACACCTCTATCTTTTTCATGAACATTGAATCACATGTGGTTTATTTATTTAGTGGTTTTGAATTTCTATCTTGAAAATAATTATTGAATTTTTACTTCTATAACCAAGAATATATTTAATGTTTTGACATTATGTATGATATAGAGATCTAGGACCTTTATTAGTATCATGTGTTTGGAGATTATAAATTAAAAACATTGTTTATAGAGATACTATCAATAGATAATTATCATTGAAAAAAATAGAACTCAATATCCCATATGTTAAAAATGTGGGAAGATGAATCCTAGAAACTATCTCAGGGAAAAAAAGAGATTTATAATGTGTTGAAAATAAGGGAATTAGGCTAATCAAAATTAATGTGATATTAAGAATCCCACTAAAGAGATACTGTTAAAGAATGTTTGTATAATCACTCTCTGTATAGTATAGTGTTTCAATTATAAGAAACATTGGATTTTTTTTTGAGAAAATTACCTAATCTAAAAATTCAAGGGGAAAAACATTGACAACAACCTTCAATATCATTAGATTAAAGAAGGTAATATTATATCACTACTATTGAAGAGGATCTGGAAAATGATGTGGTAATGGGTATTCTAGTTATTCATTCAAGAGTAGAGAAAATACATTTTGATTCCAATTCTATACAATCATTTATTTATATCAGGTTTAATTGAATGATTCAAACACTACATAAAATCATGGAGGATGAGTTATCATTGAAAATATGAAGTGTTGAAATTATTTAATCCCAAGTATATTACTCCTCTTGATCGATGCTTCTAGACTAATCCACCAACAAAATATTGTCCAACAACATTTAGTGGGATTTGATTCAATATTGGAGATAGTTTACCTTTCCATATATAAATCTAGCATTGAGTATTTAGAAAGGAAGATCACTCTTCACATCCTGATTCAATCTTTTTGTTTTACAATTTTAAGGAGGTTTTGGAATTTATATTAGATTATTCTTATCAAGGGTGTATATTATTAACTTATGAAGAGTCGTATATAGCTCAAATGATTGAGAGAAATTATATAGTCATGGTTGAAGAGATGGCCATTATTTGGGATTATACTGATGTATTCCCTAAATATTTTCGTAGTCTAACTCATGAAAAAGTAATTTTGTTCTCAATACATCTTGTACCTGGATCTTTAACCATACCCTGAATCTTAATTAAATTGGCCACTATTTATATGAGATAACTAATGAATTAGTTCTATGAAAATATGGAATGTTTTATTGTTAGTATCAATTATTCATTGTGGGGTGCACTCATCCACTTTATCATGCATAATGATGGGTCAATGTTTCTATTCATTTATTATTATGAAATAAAAAAATCAAAATACAGAACAGGTATGACGTTCCACTTATTTATGACTTGTTCAATAACCTACTTGGGCCAAATATTTCTATAAGTAGGAATTTTGTTCTGGATATCACTAATTAAAGGTATAGAAATAAGATATTCCCAAGACTTCCCTTTAAGCATGGTTTATAAAATGTGTGTTCATAGTGTATCGCATAGGACTCACTAATTCTCCAGAAATCATTATGTACTTCCTTAAAAGAGGCTTTAGAGATTACCATGATGAATATTTTTTAGTATCTATAGATGATATTCTGATACGCTCTAAAATCAAGGAGAATTTCAATACTATGTTGAATTCTTTTCGAAAAGATAATGGATTAGTGAAGTACAATAAATGCATGTTATAGATAAAGTAAGTACAGTTATTGGGGAATGTTATCACATGATAAGGGATATATTTGGATCCTTGTATGAAAATGATAATTTAGGATGGCATAGAACTCTATCTCTAATAGAGAAACATAAATTCTCTAGTCCACCTATGTATTAACAACGATTTATGAGGTTCTTTCAATTATTATCAAACCCACTATCCCCGATGACTCAAAAGGGAGTAAAGCTTTTATTGACAGAGGAATGTGTAGAGATATATAAGGAATTAAAATAAATTCTCATCTCTGAACAATTATTCATACTAACCAGATGTTTTGAAAATTTCATTATACACAGTGATTCTTCAAAGAATGTCTTCTGATGTTTACGGATCAATAAAGACAAATTTATATCCTACGCCAAGATGAAGTTAATATTTCCTAAGAAAGTCAACCCAATACATGATATGGAGCTGGCGACAGTGATATTTTCATTGAAAATATGGTGGCATTTACACTATGGGGTGATGTGGGAAATATCTATGGACTATAAGAGCCTCAAATATATATATTCAAACTGAATGTCCTTAATATGAAACTTTGAACATGGTTTGAGATGATCATGGTCTAGTATTGATCAATACACCACCATCCTGAGAAATAATAAAAAGGGATAATGTTCTATGTAGTAAGGATCTTGCAACCTTTTTAGTGATGGAAATTGAGAATGATCCAATCTTCTTATAATAGTAATGGATGGAAATGGGATCATAAATGATGGAATATCATCATTATATTATAAAATGATTTCACAACCTTCCCTTATAGAGTTGATAAATGATGCTAAAAGGGATTATGTGTAAATATAAAAGAATGTAGATACTATATGAAAATGGAAATCCTCATAGTTAAATGATGTTCGAAAGGGTGGCATAATATATTTTTCATGATTATGTATCCCATAAAATCATGAAATTAAGAGGTAGTTGTTGAATGATACATATATCTTGGCATTCTATATCCACATTTGGAGAATGATGATGTATTAAGATCTTAAAGAGAACTTTTGGATGGATAATATACAATTTTATATCCCAAAAATATATAACAAAATTACTAATATATAAGAATGTCAATTCAAAAAGGATAAGTTACAATGGGATGATTCATCACAAACACATATATATATGTAAAATGGATTACATAACCATGTACACTATCATTTTTCTTTTAAAGACTTCAAGTCTAAATAATGTTATATTGGTTGTGGTGGATTTTCATTCTATGATTTCTTACTTCATTAATATTTTATAGGATGTATAAATATATCAAAAAATCGGGTATATATATTAGATAATTGGTGAGGATAAATGGAATACCATTATTGATTCAATCTAATCTTGACTTATGATTTTTCTAATGTTTTAGAAGGCTTTCCAACATGTATTAAGAAATGAGTTTTACTTCAGTATAGGTTATCACCACCAATTTAATGACCAATTTGATAGGAATATCAATACACTAGAAGACATGTTTAGAGTATTCTTGATTAAAATTAATGGGGATAAGATCAATATCCCACTCTTTTGGAGTTATCATTCAATAATAGATTCCACTAAAGCACCCAAACCTATTTATATGACCAATTTTATGGGTCTAAATGTAGATAATCATACTGATGGGATGATATTGGTGAACCCATGCTATTGGGACCTTATTTTCTATGGAAATGGTGGAAAAGGTCAAGACCATTCAAAAACACATCGTTTCCACTCAAATTAGACAATAGAGCCATGCTGAAAACTGTCAAAAAGACATGGAGTCTGAGGTTACTAATAATGTGGTCCACCACATATCAACCTAAAAAAGTTTCATGAGATTTTTGAAGTAGGGTGACATAATTTCATTTTACATTGAACCCATTGAGATTCTTAGTTACATCGGATCCATAGATCATCGACCAGCACTCCACACTACATTTTTTATGTACAAAACATATTCCATGTATCCCTATTAATATATTACACATATGATTCCTCACATGTAATAAATTTATTGGTGGTAATGTTAGAACATTATCACTATTATTAATAGTAGTTGGGGAACATCATAGATCATTGAGATAAAGTATAACAGAATAAGACAACATTCATATAAAATTAGTTCGGTGAAACCAACAGTACGAGGCGGCACGTATGATATATTGTAAGACATGAAGATGAATAACTATAATATATTTTCTCACTGTAATGTAAAAAGATATTTTAAGGGTGAAATTTATTTATATTGGAACAATGTGACAACTAAAAAATTTATCAATAGAATTTCCCTTCGTATAATTATTCAATATTTATTAATGTAGCAAAAATCACATTCACCACATGATCACACCCAAAAAAAAATTATTATTTTATTTTTCACATTATATATATTGATTATAAATTTCCATAAAAATTTAAAGATATTAGTATGGGATTGAAAATAGAATATTATATGACTAAAATATGCAAATTTTGATATGATCAATTCACAAAAATAACTGTTCTAATAAACAATACTGTAGATATGAGACAAAATATTAGTAATTGAATATTCATATTAAAATTGAAAATAAATATATCCTGGATAGAAAATTTATTTTAATTAATAATTAATTAAATATGCGGTATATTTATATGTAGGGAACACGTATGAATATTAAAAATATGATCTTTAGAATGATAATCAGACCATTGGAATAGTAACTTGACCATTAGAATAGTAATATTACTATTTGAAATATTATCATTACTATTAGAATAGAGTCCTCACTTATGGAAGTGTAAAATAATGTTTAGGTATCATACAACAAGAAATTATTGAATATTTATATCTTGATAAATGTAAATAATTCATTAACATTTTTTAAAATCATTGTTCATGTTTCTATAAACCATATATATTGTATAATTATTTCTATAACACGGATAATGATATAAAAAATATTTTATTTTAATTAAATTTTTTTATAAATTAATATTATGTTACATTAAGATGAAAATATAATTTTATAAGACATTTTTTACTTTATCAATGTTTTGTAAAATTGATCAGAATATTAAAAATTAGCATCTTCAAAATAAAAGTAGATGTTATTTAAAAAATATATTTCTAATTTTTAGAAAAATATTTGAATAAAATAATTATTATTGTTGAAATATAAGAATCATTATATGGTTAGGGTAGAATTTTTGATTTTTCAAAAAAATAGATGGTTTTTTGTTTTGTAAATAAATAATGTAAAATATTATATTTATCATTATAAGCAGGATACATGAGATTTTGAGTCATGACTTAGATATTAACCCACCTCTTAAAATTCAAAAACAAAAAATAGTACATATCGTCACAGTTATCATCTTAAATAACAGTCTTTATCCAATAAAATTAATCAATGAATTTAATACAAAAAACACCCCTATCACCCTCTTATAAATACCACCCTCACCATCCATTCTCGTCACAACTTCCTAGATATGGGTATTTCCCAGTTCTAAACAATTACCTTAAAAAATAAACCTCACATGTTTTAGTGTTCATAGTCTCAACAATAGTTTAATTTAATGTTCCTTGGATATTATTTCAAGAAGGAATCATTTATGTTGTAATATTTTAAATTTATACCCTTTAATTTTTTTTTCTAACTTCTGATTCTCCTTATATCACAAATAAAAAATCACATGATGACTATAATGTCATATATATATTTGATGATTTTTTCTATGTAATATTCACGTTATACCCTCCCTTAATTTTATTTTAAAATAATATGTTGATCACAATAAGGTTGGTTCACCACTTCAATGAGTAACACACTTCATTTTTCTCCACCAACATTAAGAATGGTTATTAAGAAATTATTAAAGTTAAATATTATTATATTATATTCTACATACCATATTTCACTTTATTAAATGTTTCAATAGTCATTTAATAATTAAAATTAAATTATTTTAGGAATTTTGGTAAAATATCCCAAATGATATTACAATGTAAGTGTAATTTTTTACTAAATTATTCTTCATTATGTCCTAACACATATGGATACATGAAACCATTTAATTTTTTTATGACATTAATAGAATTTCATTTCCCTTGTTTATTTTTACTCTAATTTTACAAGAACGTGATTAATTATACACATGGGTTCCGACCATGAAACTATGAATTTAGTGCCTTCAAAACAATGAATTTAAACATTATATCTGATTAAAATGGTTATAAATGTACATAATAAAATTATAGTAAACAAAATATTGAAAGAAAAGGAAATTATTTTTGTAGATAATGAATGTAATTTAATTTTTTTGGACATTAAAAAATAGTATATAATTATTAGAGAACATATGGGTATAGATCTCTCTGAGTTACTATTTTTCTTTGGGTTATTAATGTTCCTTGTCTAACTAACAATATCATTCTCTTTAATGTGAATTAATTATTCTAAATTTTCTATATATATATCTCAAATTTCTTTTATTATTATTAAATATTAATTTGGTTGAGTAATTCATTAATTAAACTTTTATATCTAATCATTCTTTATGAAATCTACTTTGATTTTGGTATGAGGCAAGATTATGCAACCCATTTATTTCAATTAGTAATTATTATGTTTATTCCTTATGATTAATATCCATTTTCTAGCACACATAAGAATGAAAATGATATTATGGTTGTTCCTAGATATAACATTAATGCATTGGTTATGGTTTTTGTCTCATGAGATGTTATGTATTAGATTACAGAATAAAACTTATCCACAATGGAACTCTATCCACCATGAGATGTTGTCTTGGCAGTTTGCTTTTACTAATGAATATATATTATATTGCTTGTTTTTCAATTTGTAATGTTTCCATGAAGTTATGATACCATATTATTTATGTTATACTCCCATGTATTTATTTATGACACTTCCTATTTACAATATCATGTTATGAAATTTGAATCACAAGTCATGATTCACTATCATGTCAATTCCCTTAATGTGATTTTTCACTCACCAATTTTTTTTATGTTTTCCCCATGTTATCCTATGTAGTTTCAGGAGAAAATATATAAATATGATCTCATTATTGATTTTAAAATTATTATTTTTATTTTTGTTCTATATTGATGTATTCTGAATGTAGTCTTCTAAAAAAATTTGGTTTTTTATCGTTTGGTTTTATTTAATGGATCCTTTTTTAAGAAATTAATTGATAATATATGTAAAAGGATTGGGTTTCTATAGTTGGTTTTAGAGGAAGTTCTATTTATTTTTTGTATTAATATTATATGAATTTAGTGAGAACTCTACTGAAAATTCTATGATTAGGAAAATATCAGGTAATTATGGCCTATTGTACTGCGATTGGTTTCAAATAAATTGAATTCACATCTGGATACTATATGTGGATGTGGATTGGGATTTGATATCTATAGGAGTAATAACCCTGAATGTGTCTATTATTTAATTACGCAATTATCAACTAGTTAACGAAAATAGGACTTGCAATAGACATTGTTTGGAACTCATTAGGGATATACTTTGTAAATTTAGAAACACTTTACAATCCAAATTTTTTAGGTTAGAAAAATTATTTGAGAAATCACAATAAATATCCTACATTAAAAAATATATCCTCAAAAGATAGTATTTAAATTCCATTATATTTTATTCATTTTAATTAAAAATTTTAACTTCAATATATTTATTACAGAATATATTATCATCCTCTTTTTTATTGGGTAATGGTATGAAATATGAGGAATCATGCCAACAACCATTGTAATTGGAAATGTGATGATGACAAAATCATTAGCCTAAACATATGGAATTAATCTAGGAACTTCATTTTAGTACATGATTATAAAAATCATACCATGTTTAATAACATGAATAATAGGGAATTCCTTCATTCTATTAAGAAGGAGAAAGTACTGTTTTATTTCATTATGTGACAAATGAATTTTAACATTAGTGGACCCTATGATCCCACAGTAACATATTAATGTTTTAAAAATATTGAGGACATATTTTCTATCCTCTAATTCTAAAAAAGTCAAATTCATGTAAGCTATCTACCACCACAAAGTAGAATCTGATTAGTGGAAGATACTAATCAAGAACAAGAATTTAAAATTGGATATTGATTCTGTTGAATCGGAAGGATTTAAGAAAATATTATTTTGTAAATATTTTCTCCAAAATCATAGTCATAAAAAAGATAGATTTCCATGGAATAAATAAAAATGAAGATGAGAATATTGATGTGAATAGGGAAAACATAACAAGGCATGTATGGTATGACTCTAAGCATTTCATGAACCCTGAAATTGAGATTGACTAACTATATAGTGGATTGAAGATGATTCTATGAAATTATTTACTAATTAGAGAAATTTATATCAATGAATATATTTTCTATTGTGACCCTCATGTTGATATGAAGATCATTGACTCGTGTATTCTGATGGATTTGGAGATAATAAACATAAAATTTGTTTTTCATGTGGGGGAATGATTGAGAAATCTCATGGAAAAGGGAAAATACAATATTCTACATGTTTTAAATTAGGGGAGAAGCGTCCAAGAAACTATCTCAACTAAAATGAGAGATTCTTAATGTGTGTGAAAAAGTAAATCATGAAAATCAATATTGATCGGATTTGAAGAATTAAACTATTGAGATAGAGGAAAAGAATGATTTGATCGACACTCAGCCTAAAGTATAGCGTTTCGACTTCATAGAGTTTGGTAATAATGTTCTATAATTCCCAAAACTATCTGTTTTCATTTATAATGAATGACAACAAACTCCAAGTCCTAGAGAGAAAGGAAGGTAAGATGATATCACTATTTTTAAGGTGGGTCCTAAAAATGATCTGGTATAAGGTATGTTGGATACTCATTGAATAATAGTGAACGTACTTTTTGATTCTGATTTTACACATTCATTCTTATCCTTAAATCTTAGTATAAATATTCAGAATCTACATCAAACTAGGAAGGTTGAGTTATCAATAATAATAATAATCCTATCAATAATTTATTCCCAAGTATAAAAAACCTCCGTGATAATTGTTTTTGGGATGATCCTCCCATAAAATCATGTCATACGTCCTTCAGTGGAAGTATATTATATATTATAAATAGAATGATTGTTAATATTAAATGCCAACATCAATTTTCATGGGAGGGAGATCACTCATCACATCTAGAGACATCACCCAATTCTATAAAAGTGTGAAGAGAAGGATAAATCTCTATTAGACTCTTCATCTCAAGGGTTTATATTATTACCTTATCCATACAATGGACCGAAGGCCTTCATTTTTTATTCATTATTATAATCCACATTTCAAGGGGTAAGGTGGAACCCTTACAAGGCCCGTAGATATAAGCATTACATGGCCTGTAGGCCTTAGAAGAATTAATTTCCCGAAGGCTTGAAAAATTACAGACAACCCAGACTAATTACTTGGAACATCTCCTCCCCAGCATCATCATTGTGAAATCAGCTCTTCACCTTCTCATAGATTTTCGGCTAGGCTATCTCGTGCATGCACAGGCTTGTCCCAATGGCAAGTGACATACCGTATCATTCTTGCAATCTGTGTAGCTTCTGTTTTGGTGAACGCTCTTTGCTCATCCTCTTATAGAGCTTGTTACTTGTAAGTTGTCTACTTTGCATCAGCACTTAAGGTGGCCCAAAGGCATTGGGGTGGCCTGAAGGTCTTACTGGCTCGAAGGCTTGGGTGGCCCAAAGGCCTTAAAGGACTCGGGGACCAAATCTATGGCCTGAAGTCCCAAATGGGGGAAAATTCCCGACTACTACAGTGAAAACCAGTGCCTTCCACCATTCCCACTATAATAAGATCTATAGTATGGAACTCTTCCCACTACATTACCTGCTACAGTTCCTACTACAGTATTTGTACAGTACCGAAAATTGTTCCTCTGCCGGGTTTTGATCCTTGGTCGCCTGGATGCACATAAGAGTCCTCTCTAACCGGGCTGAGGCTCATATGCTTATATTATTAATGTATGAGCAGGAAAATCTAGATCAAATGATTGAGATAAAGGAGAGAGTCTATCTCGAATACATGCCCAGTGTGATGGATTATAATGATTCTTATTAATGATTTTCTTAGTCATCAGCATAACAAAGATGGTGATCTCTCAATCCAACATGTACATGGATTTCTACCCATGTACAAGAATTCGTACTAAATGAACAATATTGAGTTAGAATAACAAATTAAGAAGTCATAAAATAATATAGAAAAGGTTTTTATAATCATGAGTGCATTTCCATGTGGTTACCTAGTCATCTTCATCAAAAATAGGTATGGGTTAACGTGCCTCTGTATTGATTATTGAGTACTCAAAAAAATCATAACAACGAATGTAACAGCCCAAGATTTTATAAAAAAATATTCTTTTTAATTTTATTAATGTCTTGTGTTGTACGCTACACCAAAAGGAGCTTGCACAATACACATCCTTGACTTGCCTTGCATTACACGCAATCGCGACCTTCCTCGATAGCGTGTGTAATACGCAATACCGAGTTTCACTAAACAACGATATGCTATAAAAATATTATTAAAACTAGGCGTTATGAATAGTAATAACCACTTTTTGAAATCCAGTAAATCTTATTTTTCAAAATGAACTTTATTTTTGGATTCGGAGTATCGAATTTAGCCTAAGGTGAAATTTTGGTACTTTTCGGATAACTTTCATATTTTGATGAATAGTGAAAATGACTAAATTTTAATTAAAAACAACTTTTTTAATCGAAATAATTAATAATGATAAATTATTAATTTGAGTGATTTTAAAGTATATTTAGAATATATTTTTACAATTTAATACAATTTTGTTCATTGAATGTAATTTCACATTTAAACCAGACATAATCAAATGTCAATCTTTTGATAGATATTGTTTCTTAAAAACACGCTATTTGTTTTAACAGCGGGATTTAATAATAAAATTAATTAATGCAACTTCTATGTTATGAATTTGGTTAAATAGATTTCATTTTTGAATTCGGAATATGAAATATAGCTTAGGATGAAATTTTGGCATTTTTCTGAAAACCTTCAATTTTTGATGAATAGTGAAACCACTAAGTGGTAGGTTAAAAACTGAATTTTGCATAAAACTTAATTTTACCGCTTCTGTGAATGGAATTTCGAAAATCCGACAGACACGGTTAATATCGAGGACTAAAATGTGGTTCAATGAGATGAAAATAATTTTTGGTGAATAGTAACTTTTTACTTTTTTTTACCACGGTTAAAAGTAAATAGGGTAATTAAGGGTAAAGATGATATTATTATTACCCTAACACATGTCCTAATTCTATTGGACAAGTGTATTTCGACCAAAAACAAACTTAGGAATAAAATATGACCATTTAGGCCCACTTGGATTAGATTAGGACATTTATTATTAATTTATTTAAAGAAGGGTTAAAATAGTTAAAATCAAAGTTTAATAAGTAAATCATTTTTAATATGGGGTTATACATAAGATAAATTAGATTGTAAATATTCATTAGAAAGCTAAAAAGATTTCCTACATGATGGTATTTTATTTGTAATTTTTAGACATCAAATAATTTATTTTATTTATGACACAACGATGATGCAGTAATTATCTTATTAATGAAATATTGACATAATTGATGTTATAAACACCAAAATAAATGTAATTTGAGATTTTTTATGAATTACACTAATTTTCTAGGTTACTATGATATATTACTGTTGATTTAATCAACTTGGTTCGAACATTTAATTCTGTTATGACTTTCACAAAAATCATATATCAAATAGTGTCAAAATTGACACAAAATAGTTTTTAAATCAAATATTATATTATTAATTGTTATTGTATTCCTAAAAATCTAAAGTTCTGCCAAATGACTTAGATAAGGATATATATATTAATAATAAACAATTTGGGGTTCTTTTGGCATGTTATAGTAAGTTTATTAACCATATAGTGAAAGAAAACAAAAAGACATGGTAAAAGTTAAATTATTTAACTTAGAGTTAAATTTAATTGATAAGGTTAAAATAATATCCTAAACTTGTCTAAATTCTATTGGATGATAGGATTTCGACCCCTCCCCACCTTATCTTCGAAATAAGACCATTTGGAACCATTATAAACCGATTTTGACTTTAATATAAAATAATATTTTGAGATATTCCTAAGGTGCCCCTCTCCTCCCTTATAAAAGGACACCTCCTCCCCCTCCTCCTCACACCAATTTGATCACTCAAGCTCGGACAACCCCTGCCAAAATCCCTCTCCACTTCCCTAGCAACATCCTAGAGGTTCTGGTCTTCCTCAAAGACCAATTTTAGTGCCCTAAGAGGAGGTCTCAAAGAGGCACTTCAAAGAAGAGGTAATTACCGTTACCAATTCTTTCATCTTTATTTCTTCTTCCACTTCTTCTTCTTAGGTTGTTTCATTATGAAGTAATAACATCAGTATCACTCATATACTGATATGTTATTATAAGTATGAAACAACCCTATTTCACCATCTATCCATCCTACGGAAAAAGAAATCACCGCGCGTGCGTACGTACGGAATACCGTCTCCACGCCGTGGTGTAATCTATTTTCCACCACCACCTTACATGGATGGGTATAATGGTGTAAATAATAACTATACATAGTTATTAAAACATCATATTGATTCTGATATATTGTATAATACACTCCAATTCAATTCAATATTTATGGAAATGATATCATCGCTCGTGCGTACGTACGGACTACCGTCTCCACGACGCGATGAGATTCATTCTCCATGTTAACCATTTAAGAATGATTATAATGTATATATAAGAAATAATAATAAAATATATGACATTATAAAGCTACTGGATTTATGTATATATATACATATGTATGTCATCTACTTACTTCCATTTCAAGACAATAAGGAAAGGAAAACAGCGTTCATGCGTACGTACGGACTACCGTCTCCATGAACGGTGTTTTTCATTTTATTTATCTACCTATTATATATATATATACTGAATATATATGATATATAAATCATATTTTATATTCTGGAAGTAATTAAATCATGATATAAGTAATAATGATGTCAAGAACAACAAGTCAAAACACCTACGATAAATGAAACGATTTTACCCAAAACGCTTCTTTAACATGGAATTTACAAAAGAACGGGTAATATAATGTCATAAGTGAACCATATATGATATCATAACAATGAATATGATTCTGTAATAAGTCAATAACATGATTTAAATCATTATACAGGAGGTTCGGACACTTACAAAGCAAGTCGGACCTAAGGTAAGGGAAATATCACAATCTCATTTTTATCCGAGATTGTTTTTACTTTGGCATTTACAGGGGTGTATTTTATCATCCACATCCATGTTTCATAAATATGTAATATTATTTCCATCCAACTACAATTGTTTAAATCCAATTTTACCCTTCGGTGAGTTTTTAGTAAAGGAAATGAAAGGAGTCTTTTGTCGTTTTCCGTACGAGGTATTTTTTTGATTTTTCCGACAAAAGTACGAAGAATGTTTTTTTTAACTTATACGGCACGAACGGATTTATACTGTTTTACAAAGCCTTATTTTCATGAAGCTTCCTCTAAAAGATTTCATGACTATTTTCAATAAAATCTCTTTCTTTTAAAATTGCATGATGTTTTTTGAAAAGAAATTGATTTTGAAGAAGAAAGGATATTTTCCTCAAGAATTCAATTCAAGTGTTTTATCAAAATTATTTTCCACATAAGATAATAAAGGGTTCTGTTTCTATCCATATTTTTACATTGATTTGGCCATTTTATGATGGAATTATGTTTATGAATTCCTTTATCTTATATGAATGGTTTTATGATGTCATGTTGTTTAAGAATCCCATTTTTATTACATGGGTTATGCAATGATGTATGATTTATGATTTTGTGGCACACATAAGAAAGGATTCATTAAGAGATGGGTGGGACCTATATCTCCCTCCAATGCATTGGGTAAAGATTTTATATCTCATGAGATAGACATGGCTGGAATGGTAGGTTATACCGGTTCAGTGAAACAGGACTGAAACGAGGATTACTCGATTCAGAAATGGACTTTGTCCACTAAGATAGTCTTGGCAATGAGTCTTGACTAACAAGAAATGATTCTCTATGATTATGTGTGTATTCCACAATGAGTAATTTTTTAAGTTATGATTTCATTTCACTACTATGATTTATCCCATGTTATGAAATTATGCTCTCTTTTGCAGGTTAAGATTTCCAAAAAAGTTATGTTCTTATGAAAATTATGTGATTGATATTTCTTTTGTTTACCCTTACTGAGCATTTGAGCTCACCCTTTTATGTTTTCTTTTCCCCAGGATATAAAGAAAGGTTTTAGGTAGAAAAAAAGGGATGACCTTTATGGGAGATATTGAAGAACTTTCACCACAATTAGAAGATTACGTTCCGAGTTTCCAAAGACACTAAACTATTACGATCCTTGTGTGTGTGTTTTTGTTATGTACTAAGTATTCCGCAAATGTAATGTAATGTCAATGTACGTCAAGATACGGGTCTCTACAGTTGGTATCAGAGGAAAGGTTTAGTCAACCTTTGGAAACTAGGACGCGAAAACGTTAGTGAGATCCCTAGAGATATTTCTAAGGTATGTCTATGGATGTCCCTAAGGATAAGTATACGTATAGGATATAGTCCTAGAACTATGGTAATGATATTAGATTAAACCTAAGATGTTAGATATTGAAGTTACTCCCCCTTTATTATGATTTTTGCCTCTGACACTATTTTTTTGGGGTTTTAGAAAATCGTTGGAAACAAGATGATTCACGATAATGGAGGATATGGTGGACAATGGAATGATATTCTTCATAATGAAATGGGATTTGGATGTCCAAACATCATTATTATGACGAATCAGCAATCTCATAATATGATCAATAAAGTAAAATTTGGTAAGTTTCCTGACTCGGCTAATAAGAGAAAGATGGAGTTTCATGATGATCATAGAGGAAAGAAAGTTCAATTCCCCCTATGTAAATCATGTGGGAAGAGGAATCAAGGAGAATGTTTCAAAGGAACTGGAAGATGCTTTGGGTGTGGAAAAGAAGGACACAAAGCAAGTAAGTGCAAAGGAAAAGGTTCAGTTAACACCATGGATGAGGATAATGGTATTGCTACGACATCAACAATGGTTAAATGTTTTAAATGTGGAATGTATGGGCATTATGCAAACCAATGCCCTAAGGGAAAGTCTCATGAAGATAATCAGTATGGTCGTATGGGAAGTATTTATGTTGATGATGATGAAGAGACTACAAATGATATGTGAGAGGAAATAATTGTTGAAGCTCGGTCAATGGTTTAAGAATGTAGTGGAATGATTACATGTTTATCATGTGTAATGTTGTATAAGTAATCTCATGGTACTATGGAATAAAGAGATATGTAAGGATTGTTACATTGTTGTCTGATTAATGTTACCAGTAACCATGAAAGGTTATTCAGATACTTTTGGAAAGTAGAAAGGATAAGAAGATAATGAGATGTTTGATTGTATTCATGAGCTCATGATTGATATAAGGACTAAGTGATATCATGGTTCGAGTATATAGAATTTTGAGGATTTTCGTATGTGGAAGGTGTTAACTTTTAACTGCATTCATGTTTTCACTAAGTTATTCAAGAGAATACATGATTAAGGACTTTGAATGTTTGGAATGTGACCAACAAAACATATCTTATGATATATAGGGATCAATGATGGTATTAAATCTCTGAGAGTGGACGGCAGTATTATGGATAAGCCTAAATATTGGAATGGTTTATGTTGGATATATGTTAGTATTGTTTAAGGATAGAAGTTTTTTCGATATTATTGATGGGATGTTATAGTAATATAGTTTTAGAAAAAGGACAACCTGCAGGACGGGCGACAGCCCATCGCTTCGGACAAGGCTGTAGGAATCGAACCCACAACCGAAGTGCGACTGGCCTTTATCGCCTACCACTGACCTACAGGAAGTCCCTGTTTAGTAGAAACTAGTGTTATTATATTAAGCAGTATGATATATGAAGTATAAGCCCATTTTAGGAACCATATATGATTAATCTCACTATAGATCGATTTATGCATATAATTTTTGCTAACCTTTTGTTTGAGACAGATGGAATGACCCGTCATTCTATCACATGATCTGCTAACACTTCACGAATAACAAATTCAACTTCATTTATTTAAGAGATGAAGTGGAATTTGTTCAAGGCACGAACAATATTGAGATCGTACCAAAATAAAGTAAGTATTTATTCTAATTCAAATTTTCAACTTTAGGGGAAATGATCTTGAAAACCAAAAATGTTGTCCTAGTGATCTTATACCTGATGAATCAGATGGTACCTTATATCATCACAAATCTATGGATTTGTGATTACTGGCTTTTCCATAGCCATGTTCTCTACCACTCTCCATCAGAACATGATGGTTAGATTTCTCTTCCATATCCATATTTTCACCTATGTGGAAACCCAATGATTAGTTTATTTGGGTAATCGTTACGTTTCATACTTTTGTTTTTAAAGATTGGTTTTGATATTCCTTTTTACGATGTGGGTTTCTATTAAAGAAACTTTCGAATAGTAAACCATTTATAACCCCGACGAATTTCGAGGGAGAAATTCATTTTAAGGAGGGTAGAATGTAACAGCCCAAGATTTTATAAAAAAATATTCTTTTTAATTTTATTAATGTCTTGTGTTGTACGCTACACCAAAAGGAGCTTGCACGATACACATCCTTGACTTGCCTTGCATTACACGCAATCGCGACCTTCCTCGATAGCGTGTGTAATACGCAATACCGAGTTTCACTAAACAACGATATGCTATAAAAATATTATTAAAACTAGGCGTTATGAATAGTAATAACCACTTTTTGAAATCCAGTAAATCTTATTTTTCAAAATGAACTTTATTTTTGGATTCGGAGTATCGAATTTAGCCTAAGGTGAAATTTTGGTACTTTTCGGATAACTTTCATATATTGATGAATAGTGAAAATGACTAAATTTTAGTTAAAAACAACTTTTTTAATCGAAATAATTAATAATGATAAATTATTAATTTGAGTGATTTTAAAGTATATTTAGAATATATTTTTACAATTTAATACAATTTTGGTAATTGAATGTAATTTCACATTTAAACCAGACATAATCAAGTGTCAATCTTTTGATAGATATTGTTTCTTAAAAACACGCTATTTGTTTTAACAGCGGGATTTAATTATAAAATTAATTAATGCAACTTCTATGTTATGAATTTGGTTAAATAGATTTCATTTTTGAATTCGGAATATGAAATATAGCTTAGGATGAAATTTTGGCATTTTTCTGAAAACCTTCAATTTTTGATGAATAGTGAAACCACTAAGTGGTAGGTTAAAAACTGAATTTTGCATAAAACTTAATTTTACCGCTTCTGTGAATGGAATTTCGAAAATCTGACAGACACGGTTAATATCAAGGACTAAAATGTGGTTCAATGAGATGAAAATAATTTTTGGTGAATAGTAACTTTTTACTTTTTTTTACCACGGTTAAAAGTAAATAGGGTAATTAAGGGTAAAGATGATATTATTATTACCCTAACACATGTCCTAATTCTATTGGACAAGTGTATTTCGACCAAAAACAAACTTAGGAATAAAATATGACCATTTAGGCCCACTTGGATTAGATTAGGACATTTATTATTAATTTATTTAAAGAAGGGTTAAAATAGTTAAAATCAAAGTTTAATAAGTAAATCATTTTTAATATGGGGTTATACATAAGCTAAATTCGATTGTAAATATTCATTAGAAAGCTAAAAAGATTTCCTACATGATGGTATTTTATTTGTAATTTTTAGACATCAAATAATTTAATTTATTTATGACACAACGATGATGCAGTAATTATCTTATTAATGAAATATTGACATAATTGATGTTATAAACACCAAAATAAATGTAATTTGAGATTTTTTATGAATTACACTAATTTTATAGGTTACTATGATATATTACTGTTGATTTAATCAACTTGGTTCGAACATTTAATTCTGTTATGACTTTCACAAAAATCATATATCAAATAGTGTCAAAATTGACACAAAATAGTTTTTAAATCAAATATTATATTATTAATTGTTATTGTATTCCTAAAAATCTAAGGTTCTGCCAAATGACTTAGATAAGGATATATATATTAATAATAAACAATTTGGGGTTCTTTTGGCATGTTATAGTAAGTTTATTAACCATATAGTGAAAGAAAACAAAAAGACATGGTAAAAGTTAAATTATTTAACTTAGAGTTAAATTTAATTGATAAGGTTAAAATAATATCCTAAACTTGTCTAAATTCTATTGGTTGATAGGATTTCGACCCCTCCCCACCTTATCTTCGAAATAAGACCATTTGGAACCATTATAAACCGATTTTGACTTTAATATAAAATAATATTTTGAGATATTCCTAAGGTGCCCCTCTCCTCCCTTATAAAAGGACACCTCCTCCCCCTCCTCCTCACACCAATTTGAGCACTCAAGCTCGGACAACCCCTGCCAAAATCCCTCTCCACTTCCCTAGCAACATCCTAGAGGTTCTGGTCTTCCTCAAAGACCAATTTTAGTGCCCTAAGAGGAGGTCTCAAAGAGGCACTTCAAAGAAGAGGTAATTACCGTTACCAATTCTTTCATCTTTATTTCTTCTTCCACTTCTTCTTCTTAGGTTGTTTCATTATGAAGTAATAACATCAGTATCACTCATATACTGATATGTTATTATAAGTATGAAACAACCCTATTTCACCATCTATCCATCCTACGGAAAAAGAAATCACCGCGCGTGCGTACGTACGGAATACCGTCTCCACGCCGTGGTGTAATCTATTTTCCACCACCACCTTACATGGATGGGTATAATGGTGTAAATAATAACTATACATAGTTATTAAAACATCATATTGATTCTGATATATTGTATAATACACTCCAATTCAATTCAATATTTATGGAAATGATATCATCGCTTGTGCGTACGTACGGACTACCGTCTCCACGACGCGATGAGATTCATTCTCCATGTTAACCATTTAAGAATGATTATAATGTATATATAAGAAATAATAATAAAATATATGACATTATAAAGCTACTGGATTTATGTATATATATACATATGTATGTCATCTACTTACTTCCATTTCAAGACAATAAGGAAAGGAAAACAGCGTTCATGCGTACGTACGGACTACCGTCTCCATGAACGGTGTTTTTCATTTTATTTATCTACCTATTATATATATATATATACTGAATATATATGATATATAAATCATATTTTATATTCTGGAAGTAATTAAATCATGATATAAGTAATAATTATGTCAAGAACAACAAGTCAAAACACCTACGATAAATGAAACGATTTTACCCAAAACGCTTCTTTAACATGGAATTTACAAAAGAACGGGTAATATAATGTCATAAGTGAACCATATATGATATCATAACAATGAATATGATTCTGTAATAAGTCAATAACATGATTTAAATCATTATACAGGAGGTTCGGACACTTACAAAGCAAGTCGGACCTAAGGTAAGGGAAATATCACAATCTCATTTTTATCCGAGATTGTTTTTACTTTGGCATTTACAGGGGTGTATTTTATCATCCACATCCATGTTTCATAAATATGTAATATTATTTCCATCCAACTACAATTGTTTAAATCCAATTTTACCCTTCGGTGAGTTTTTAGTAAAGGAAATGAAAGGAGTCTTTTGTCGTTTTCCGTACGAGGTATTTTTTGATTTTTCCGACAAAAGTACGAAGAATGTTTTTTTTAACTTATACGGCACGAACGGATTTATACTGTTTTACAAAGCCTTATTTTCATGAAGCTTCCTCTAAAAGATTTCATGACTATTTTCAATAAATTCTCTTTCTTTTAAAATTGCATGATGTTTTTTGAAAAGAAATTGATTTTGAAGAAGAAAGGATATTTTCCTCAAGAATTCAATTCAAGTGTTTTATCAAAATTATTTTCCATATAAGATAATAAAGGGTTCTGTTTCTATCCATATTTTTACATTGATTTGGCCATTTTATGATGGAATTATGTTTATGAATTCCTTTATCTTATATGAATGGTTTTATGATGTCATGTTGTTTAAGAATCCCATTTTTATTACATGGGTTATGCAATGATGTATGATTTATGATTTTGTGGCACACATAAGAAAGGATTCATTAAGAGATGGGTGGGACCTATATCTCCCTCCAATGCATTGGGTAAAGATTTTATATCTCATGAGATAGACATGGCTGGAATGGTAGGTTATACCGGTTCAGTGAAACAGGACTGAAACGAGGATTACTCGATTCAGAAATGGACTTTGTCCACTAAGATAGTCTTGGCAATGAGTCTTGACTAACAAGAAATGATTCTCTATGATTATGTGTGTATGCCACAATGAGTAATGTTTTAAGTTATGATTTCATTTCACTACTATGATTTATCCCATGTTATGAAATTATGCTCTCTTTTGCAGGTTAAGATTTCCAAAAAAGTTATGTTCTTATGAAAATTATGTGATTGATATTTCTTTTGTTTACCCTTACTGAGCATTTGAGCTCACCCTTTTATGTTTTCTTTTCCCCAGGATATAAAGAAAGGTTTTAGGTAGAAAAAAAGGGATGACCTTTATGGGAGATATTGAAGAACATTCACCACAATTAGAAGATTACGTTCCGAGTTTCCAAAGACACTAAACTATTACGATCCTTGTGTGTGTGTTTTTGTTATGTACTAAGTATTCCGCAAAAGTAATGTAATGTCAATGTACGTCAAGATACGGGTCTCTACAACGAATAAGTATCCACATCCATATATAGTTTTATTGTCTTATTTTCTACAAGCGTATACTTTTTCAATAAAGTGGACCTTCATTCAGGGTGTCACTAATTAATGGTGATAAGGGAATATATTCCAATAAAAACCCTTTAAAAAGGTATGGTCATTATGAGTTCATAATGGTTCCCTCAGGGCTCACTAATTATCAATAAGTCATTATGGACATATTTAAGTGAGGAATTAGAGATTACCTAGATAAATTTGTAGAAGCCTTTATAAATGATATTATGATATATTCCAAAATAAAGGATGAGTATTTTAACTCTATAATAATGACTTCTCAAAAGAAAAATTTTATGTGAAGTATATAAAATGCAAGATCTAGATAGAGTAATTATCATTATAATGGCATGTTATCTCAATAAAATGGATATATATATATATATATACCCTTTAATGTAAAAAGAGTTCATGGAGTGGCCAATACCAATATTTGTAGTTTCCATGGTCTATCTGGTATTGGTGACATTTTATAAAGAACTTCTAAAGAATTTCAAACCCACCAACCAATATGACATGAAAGAGAAACATTTTTTTCATGATGGATGAATTTAAAGAGGGCATTAAGAAATTGATGAAGAGGCTTATCACATTACTTGTTTTCATACTACCCACTAGTAAAGATCTTTATAGTGAATATAGTTAATGCTTAAATGAAATAAATTTTCTCTCTATTGATACGACATTTAAAAGTGATAGCATACTACTTATGACAGCTAAAATTTACTAAGAAAAACTACCTCACAAATGATCTAGAGTTGGATACTATGATATTTTCATTGAAAATATAGTGGAATTATCTCTACAGGTAGAAGTGTGAAATATATATGGATCATAGGAGAATGACATATATATTCACAATAAAGACCTTAATATTTCCCTCTGAATATGTTTTGAGGAAACCAATGAAAATGATTGATCAATACACAAAAATCATGTGAAATCAAATAAATTGGGAGATACGATAATTTGAAAAAAAAACATTCCACCTTATCAATGTAGAGAATTGGGAATGATCTAGTCTTTATTGACATGTAAAGTATGTAGATGGGGATCATAAAGGAAGGAATGTCACCATTCCTTTGACAAATAATATCTCAACCATACATCCTAGAGATGATAAAATATGTTTAACAAAATGAAGTGGTAATATAAAACAAATTTGAATATATATGAAACGGGAAATCATCATAATTTTAAAAAAATTACGAAGGAGTAGTAATATTTTTTTCATGATTATATGTGTCGTAAAATCCATAACATAAGAAGGATATGTCAATAATCCATATATATTGATGTTCTTTATCCACCTAATGATTATAAAAATGTTTTGGTTTATCTGTGATAGATGTATGTGGGATAATATAGAAAAGTAGATCACAAAATATACTTCAATATGCATGATATATAACCATGTGAAGGATACAATTAAAATTTCTAGGGGAATGATGAAACTCAGTCCAAATCCTAAATTGGAATGGAAAAACATAACCATGGAAGTTACCTCTAGTCTTTTAAATTCATCAATAGTAAATAAGGATATATGGGTTGTGGTGTGTCATCTTATGAAGACTATTCACTTTCATACAATTTGATAGGAATTATCACCTGATCAACTATATTGGATATACATCATACAATATTTTAGGTTTAAGGGAAAACCATTATTGATTGTATCTAATCGAGATATGAGATTTACCTCCATGTTCTACAAAATTCTCCAATATGTTTTAAGCAATAAATTTAACATGAAAATAGATTATCATCCCAATAATGATGTCCATTATAATTGGACTATCTGAAAACTTGATTACTTGTTGATATAATGACTCATGGAGTTTAAAGGAGGATGTGATCAACATCTTACAACAACCAATTTATTAATAAATAATAGTTTTCACTAAAGAATCCAAATGGATCTATTTGAATCCAATTATGAGAAGAAATTTAGAACACCAGTGTGCTTGGAAGAAGATGGTTAACAGAACCCACTGATACATTAAATTTTATATGAAATTGTTTAAAAGGTAACGAATATATAACATCACATCAGGGCTGGTCAAAGTCAACAGAAGGTCAATAATTACAACCATTGATGTGAACAGAAGTCTGAGGTGGGAGATAATGTGTTCCACCTCATATATCCCGAGATAAGTATCAGTATATCTTTGAATAATGGTAATATAATACAACATTTACATTATTTCCTTTGTGATTCTTGATAGCATTAGATCCATGGATAATCAAATAACACCCCTACTAACCACTTCTCTAATACACAACCTATTCCATGTATGCCTATCAAAGAGGTAAAGATAATATTCTTCATATTTAATAAATTTAGAGGTGGTAATATTTTAAAATAATATTAATTTTTTTAGAAGTTGGTGAAAATATTGAACCATATAGATAATGTTAAAATCTATATGACAACTAGCCTAGTCGAAGTACTATTGTAAAAGCATAAGTGTGAGGTGGTGACATCAGAACCATAGGAATCCATGAAGTAGAAGTAGCCTCAATTATTTCCACTTTAGTATGTAAAATGAAATTTTGAGGGTGAAATTTTTTAAACATAGAAGAATGTAATGAAAAATAATTTTATAAACGATATTTAACTTCTTATATGTATGTCATATTTTGTAATGTAGCATAAATATAATTCCCCACATGATTTAATAATAAAATTATTTATATATTAATTTAAAAATTACATTTAGAAAATAAAAATGGACATAACAATTGAATGAATTACAATGTGATAAATAATTCAATATAAGATAACTAAAAATTGAAAATTTGGATTTTTTGGATCCTCCAGAATAACTACACCCACATACTACATTGTTGAAATGATAAAATATATTTGTAATGAATTATTCATCTTGAATATTAAAATTTATATAGACGTGAGACAAAATTGAAGTAAATGAGTAATGAATGAATTAATTTGGCTATAGTAAGTAGAGAACCCATATGAATGCTTCAAATTTGACCTTTGGTATATTAATATGACCATTGTAATTGTTATACTTCCATTAGAATAATAATTAGACTATTATGAATAGTAACCTAAAAATTAGAATATTATTACCTCTAATTGAAGTGTAAAATAATATTTATGCATGTTATGAAATAAAATTATATCAAATTGATATAATGATAAAAGTAAATAAATGTTTTAAAATTAATAAAACTAAATGTTTGTATTTTGATAAACCACGTATTTTTAATACTCATTTTTTAGGAAAAAATAATATTATAAATGAAATATAATTTTCATGAAATACTTTTATTAATTTATATTATTTTACCTCATGATTATAATATAATTTTAGAGGATGTTAAGTACTTTTTCATAGGGGTTATTAAATAAATCATAAAATTAAAATTGGTATTTTTCATATAAATGAGAATTTTATTTACGAATTAATGTTAATGTACGTAGAAAAAAAATCACAAAATTTATTCCATCTTGTAAATATACACATCACAAATGGTTAGGGTGATTTTTTTTCAGTAATAGTTTATTTTTTGGTGAATACAGACATATGTAAAATACATTAAATAACATTATAATAAAACACATAAATTTTTGAGACATAGATGGGGTAAGAACCCAATATATTGATCTCGCATGCATAATTTACTGTATATAGTGACAAGAATCAATACTATTGATATTCTGGATCCAAAATAATTAGGTAATCGTTATAAAATTGAAAACACAACTCTCCTCTCCCTAAAAATACAACCCATCACCACCCTTCTCCTCCTAGCTTCTAAGCCATGGATCATGCCCAATCTCTTCAAAATTAATTTTTCAATCCACTCCCTTAAATCATAGAGATTTTAATATCCCTAAATGTCCAATTTCTAGTTCCATAAGTAGTATTTCAAGGGGTCTACATTTAAGATGTAATGTTCTCAATTGACCTCTTAAATTCTTTTCTTCTTCAACATTATCCTCATATTACTAATCCAAAATGAAATAAATAATCCCTTATAAAAAAGAGATTTTATTTTAAATTTTTAATTTATTATCAACATTTACCCTACTATAATTTTATTCTTAAAGAATACATTGTTCACAATATTATTTTTTGACCACCTCCATGAACAATGTACATTATTTTTCTCGACAGCCTTCCAGATTGGTAATAAAAATACTAATACTTTTAAATATAATTATAAAATGTTTGTTATAAAACATTTATCTTTATTCAATGTTCTGATAATCATTTATTTAAATAAAATAAATTAATTCATGATGGATTGTACAATGACCAAAATGAACTGATGACATAATTTTAATTTTTTCAAAAATGAATCATCATTATGTTAGAACACATTTGGTTACATGGGGAATTAAACGTTTTTTGGCCTTGAATAATATTTTATTTCACTTGTGGTGTTTTTTTTCTATTTTACAAGAATGATAATATTTATACACAAGTGATTTGACAAAGGACCTATTTAATGAAGACCCCCATAAGAAAAAAATTTTAGCATTATATCTCTTTTAAATGGTTATAAATGAAATAATATAATTATAGTAAATCAAATATAGATATAAATACTTAGTAATTAAGTAATTAATGAAATTTTTTCTATTATTCATCACTTTATTCTAAAGAGAATAATGATTTTGTATCAAAATATAAATGATCTCTCCAAAACAGCCTTTTTCATTAGGTTATAAACATTCTCTCTATAAATCACATTATCTCTATCTCCATATATATTTAATGTTTGTGAATTCTTAAAAATTATGTATATATATGTATCAGATATATTAATCCTTGTTATTAAACTATCCTTTTATGGGTTAACAGATGCATCAAGTTTATTAATCAATTTATTCTTTATGAAATCTCCATTGACTATAATATGAGGAATGATTATGCCACCCATTTCCTTCTATGGGTAATTAATATGTTTATTCCTTATGATTAATTTTATTTTATAGAACACATAATCATGTACATGTTGTGTTGGGTGTACCTAGATAGTGCTCTAATACAATGGGTAGAGTTTTTGTCAATTGAGATGTTATGAATGGGATTATGGAGTAAATATAGTTTACATTAGAACTTTTTACACCATGTGATAATGTATTTAAAGTTATCCTTGACTTATGATCATGTCATGTTTTATAGTTTTTCAACTGTACTTTGTTTCCATGATCTTATGACACAATGTCCATTTTTTTATGCTCCCATTCTTTTATTCACAAGCCTTCTTTTTTATGATATAATGTTAAGCCACTTATCTCACTTTTTATTCGTTTCTATCATGTTTATTACCATACTGATATATTTAGTTATCCCATTTTTTTGTATTCCCAAGGTTATCATATATAGTTTTATGATCCCAATTTCATTTAGGATATCATTATAGAGATTATTATATTTTCATTATATTTTCATTTAACATTGAGGTATTGTGAGACTTTTTTTACAAATTCATTTAGATGTTTGATCCTCTGGTTCTAATTAATTTAATTTTTTGGTAAATAAATTTAATTATATATATTATAGTCTTGGGTCACTACAAACACTTTTTAGAAAATATATTTTCTAGAAAACTATTAACAGTGGGCAATTGATTTGTAATCACACTCTGCTCGGGTGTTGTGGGTGATCGAGCAGACTTCTTGGTTTTAGAATTTGATGAGGGAAAGGTTATGATGATTAATGGTTGATTTGGGTAGATTATTTGTAATTTGGGGATGGGAATGTGCTAATACTTGTGACTTTTTTTGAGATTATCACTACATTGTTTACTTTTTCTTATTTTATACTTTTTAGTATATTATCATCCCATTAGGGATCCATATAATTGTATGGATTGTTTGTATGATATGTCAATTCATTCATATTAATTTAAAATGGATTGATATATCTATTTGTTTTCATTTTTATGTTATGTATATTTATTCTTATTTAGTTGAATGGTTGTTAATGTTGCTACTTCCATTGTTATCTATGGTGCAACACCCACAATGTCATTTTTAGTAAAAATTTAATTGATTTTTTATTTATTATAATCTCATTAAATTTTGAGGCTTTTTTATTTAAAATTTGGATATTTGGGGAATATAGTGGGTCCAACATGATTACTGTACAATTTTCAAAACCATTAAAAACTGATGCTTTTAGCAGTGGTGGTCACATAGCTAGCACATGGTTTACACAACCCTATTGAATTCCAATATAGATTAATCAGGGGTGTCTAGATCTACATGTATAGTTGAAACATGTTTGGAAAAATTGTGTAACCAAACTATACACCATACCAATGAAATTAAAACATGAAATTTCCAAAGTTTCCTTCTATTATTCTAACCCCAAAACACTCTTTCTACCCCATTTTAGGCCCATTTTCCCCTTCATTGATAAACTCTTTACCCATCGCATCATTAGGTTGATATTGGTTGTATATCCACCTAGTGTATTCGTAAATAACTTCATGTAAGTGGTTTATCCATTATCTCAATGTTTCATTTACCTTCTTTACAATTATTTCTCACTTTGAAAGGGCAATAAAATCATTGGGTTTTTTAACAATCAAAATTTATTGATATGGTTTGTGATGTTTAGTGATTCCTATTATATTTTTAGGATCCTTATTTCCTGTTTTTTATTATCTTCATCAACTTCTAATGGATTCACTACATTAAGGTAGGTTGTTTTGTGGGTCACCTCTGTTTGTCCAACCATGAGTGCTTTCATTCTCGAAATGGTTCTTTCAAATTGATTCATTATAGTTATTCAATATATACATAAATATATATATGTTTCAATTATTTAGAATGGTTTAATTTGAAATTTTCATTCAAAGTTAGTGTAAAGGGTGTTTCAAAAGAGTAAATGAGGGCTTCATGTTAGATATTGGTGTGGTTACCCCAAGAAAGAAAATTTGTATTAAATGAGGGAATAATTTTTTTTAAAAAAAATTATACAGCCCATGGGATCTGGGGTACCCTGGTGGGAGACTATGATAGGTCAAGCTATGTATGCCACACCCTACCTATACAAGGATTTATTCCACCCTAACTAGACATTATATTTATCACATATATATATATAACCACTAGGAAATGAGAGAATTCTCTCTATCATATCATGAACAATAAAAAATATAGTAGGTTTGAACAAAAATAGTAGATTGGGATCCATTGGTTCTTATTACTATAGCTGCATTATAGATTCCCCATGCTGGTTGTTTATATAAACGTTTTTTGGGAATGTACACTCATATTAGAAATATTATAATGATTTTTATCATTTCATTCCATTAAAAAAAATTCAATACATTTTTTTTATAGATTCTTTTCAAAGTAACATTATTCTTTTCTATAACAAAAGTATAACATTAATCACTAGCATGATCCTACTAGGTTAGTTAATCTCGCACCATATATACACCCAATTAGTGTGTGTAGACATTGTTTTGGAAGATGAATGGAAAGGCATGGAACCTAATGTATGCATCGGATATTCAATGCAGAGGGGATTGGGATATACATGGTGACATAGTGGGGAGATAACCCTTCCTGCGACATGGATATGGGTAGCCATCCTTATTTTATTTTTTGTTTGGATTTTTCATTGTATAATTACTCATGTATCAACTAATCGGCTTCCATCACATTCCAATCACATGTATGGATGATTATTTTTAGTATTAGTTAGTATAATACCATTACATATAACATTTATTTTATATTTATTGTGGATTTTACTACTATTTTTTATTATTATTTAAATACCTAAATTTCTAACATTATGGATATGGTATTATAGCTCCAAATATGTGTTGTAATTGATGAATAATTGGGAAAAACATTTATAATTTGATGTTATTGATTCCTATAAACAATTTACTGGATCATAGGGATCATGAACACCCACTGAGAATTTCCATTGAAAAGTTCAGGTTCATAGTTTGTGGGTCTCCTATGTTAGTTTGTGACTTATGGTTTCTAGATATAGGTGTTATAACCTCCCAATATTATTATTAAAGCCTCATATATATTTACCAGAATCTTTCTTATGAGGAGGAGTACCAGTGGTATGTAATAAACTAGTACAATCATTGTAGAGATCAATAGGGAAGTGGAAATGAAAAAGTGGTATCAACTCCTTGTTTAGTTTATTTTATAACAGTATTAGGGAATGTTATATAAGATATGAGATGTTTTTAGAGCTTTGCATAGATATTATTCACAATATTAGAGAAACCACATACTAGGGAAGTCCAAGTTACTATGGATGATACTATTATTCTTTTTTCACTTATATGATTTGGTCAATATACTAAATATGATTCAGATAATTCTTATTTTTGATTTATTGTATTTTAAAAATTGAATTGTGGAGGAATGAGGTTATGTGTTCCTCCAGAATATTAGGTATGTTGGATTCACTATACATTCATATGCTTTCATATTATTAATTATCTATCTTACTATATGGTTCTGTAATATGATGTGTCATATCAACATACAATGTTACCTACTCTATAACCTTCAATTTTAATTTCATTTTATTAAACCATGATTAATACCATCTTTTTAAAAAGTGAAATAAAATATTCTTGATTATATAAATATTGTTTCCCCTTAGTGTAGATAGGTGCGAATAGAGTATCATCCCACGTTGTGAGACAATTTTATTAAGGAATGTGAATATATAATAGAGGGATGTGATACCTATTACTAATTACCCTAGACAATGATATTTTAAACTGTTATAAAAATGTATTATGAGATATGTATTTGGAATTATAGATATATTTCACCATAAATAATTCTAATGGACCACCAAGAGGGACAGAGTCAGCACACACCACTAATGGTTGATCCACAACCCCCTATTCCATTAAAACCGACATTGATTGATTAAATCAGATAGATATTTATGTCGTTCATATAGTTAATTTATAGGGAGACCTGGAGAGTAACAAATTTTATTTTTGAGAAAGAGAATGAGTTTTAGATAAAACGTCCATCTCTGTACATCAAGGAGGTTTTTTCCCAAGCTGCTGAGATTTCAGTGGAGTTAAAATTGATAAATTTTACCATCTCAATATGCCTCTTAATATGAGTGTCAAATTAGATATCAATATGTTTTGAGTTACATAGAAATGTTGGGGGGATTCCATGGAATAACTAGACTAGTAAATAGGGTTATCATAGATGGATTTTTTGGTCTGGGTTTATGATCATTTATACCTAAAGACCATAAGGGATGATAGGGAAATAATTTGTGCACAATTTTCAATGATGGATATCGATTTTAGAGTAAATGTTGTGATTTAATGAGCTTCAATATTTCCCTATAAAATTGTATGGGGGAGGTACCTAGGGATTAACATTTTAAGGATGGTGTATGATATCTGATTCGGGTAGAAGTGAATGTTTTTCAGCTGTAAAATTTCTCATAGGTTTTAAAGAAATATTTCATATATCTGTGGTACATAAAATAGTTTACAATATCTAAGTAGTTGGATTCTACAAAGATGATAGACAGTAGGTCATCGACCATCATAGAGCACTCATATGATGTTTCTCACTTGGGTGATGGTAGATATAGTAGCTTGTGTAGTGATTTATCTTAAAAACATTATATTGGATGTTATATGGAGTTTTATTGGTATGAAATTTCTAGGAACATCCATTATATATCTATATAGCCACCAATTGATTATCTATTGTATGGGAAGATGAGGAACTACCAGTTGTATTACTATAGTGCTCAAATGACAACTAGTAGAAGTGGATCCTCATAGATGTTGGGATTAGATGTTTGTTCATGGGAACCAATACAAAATTAAAACTGGAGTTCCATGGGTCATTTTAGGTCATGGTGGGGGATATAGTAATGATGAATAGGGGTAAAATTAGCAATGACATTACTTTTAGGGCATTGGTGCATGTGTTTGGGTAGAGGTTTGATCCAGCTTCATGTTATTAAGCCTACCCATTCTTATCATGATATTGAGAAATTAAAGGTTTGGGGTTCATTTTTGGAAGCTTCCACAACGAAATCTATTTTATTTGATATAGGAAAGAAACATTCCATTATATCTTATTGGGTTTTTAATGTGTTTGGTATATCCCAATAGTTCATATATAGAGTGTTGTTAATCAGTAAAAATATAAGGGGGTGTGATCTAACGGTATTATGCTGTATCAAGATCCTATAATGATTATTAGATGGTTTTGTATTGAACCCACATCGATTCTTTCCACTTATGTGTATAATTTATATCAATTCAGGGTGATAATTTTTCATATGTTATGGAATAAGGTGTAAGAGTATGTCATATAGGAATTTATTTTTTGTAATTTTGTGGGATCATAGCCATGTTTTCAATGTTATTTTGAATGATGTGGAAATGTGTAATCGAGTTTTTTCTCCCATAATTGATCAATTTTAGGATGCATTTGTTGTGGGTTGTTTTAGAATTACCTCAAAAGTGGGAGATTCATTTCATGATTTAACTATTTCGTTGAATTAATTTTATATCCATTCAACCTTATAGGATGGTTCATATAAATATTCCTGATATGAAGGCTTAGATAGTGGATGTATAGGTGAAACATTTTATATGGTCATGTACACCCCCATGGGGTTATCTCATCTTTTTTCTCCAAGATGTTGAATGGTTTAATGAGATTGTGTATGGATTATTGGGAATTTTACCAAGTGGTCATCAATAATAGTTATCCACTTCCATGAATTAATAATTTATTTGACCAATTGAGAATGGATAGGGTGATTTAAAGAAATATTAATATTATGATACCCTATGATGAGAGTGTATTCTTCTAATATACACTATATTATGTTCAGTAGCAGGAATGTCTGTTATGAGTAACACATGATGTCATTTATATTGATAGTTATCCCATCAATGTTTATAGAACAGATGAACCAGACCTTCCATATTAAAATGGATTATTTTTATTATTCATTTATATTGAGGATATGGACATTTAAACTTGACTATGATCGGAAAATGCATCATTACTGATGATTTCTTCAACAAATGTTTCAATGTGTCAGTTTTAGATTGAGTAGGTGTTCTAATTAGAGAACATGATATCGAAGGATGTTATATTTTTATAACCTAATATGCTCATGGTTATGGTTTATTACAAATGTTTCATTGTTATTTTTTGATATCCATTTTACATGGGATTTTACAGTTTTTATTGGAGGTTTATAAAAGGCTTCTCTGGAATTGAGTCACTGATGAGGCCCTAACTAAGAAGGGTATACATTTATATTTTTCATACTATTTTGAGAGATCCTTTTAGGAGATTAAATGGAGATTAAGGATAACATCGATCATGGACTTACCTAAAAAAGGTAATGTGTATATGCTATAGTGGGATGCATCAAGATTTTGACATGAAGCGGTTTTTATGCAGGATAGTTATGTACACACTTATGGCTCTATATTTTTGTGTCCATAAGAGTGGAACCACCAAATACATGATATTGACTTAGTAGTGTTGGTCTAAATCTTGAAGGGATAGTGATTCTATCTTATGTGTTTGATTTTGATGATATATATATATAGAAAGATAACAATATATATTTTATTACAATATGACATAAAACTTCTATTGCGAAGGTGTGGTCATTACATGTAATCCTTCAATTTTAAGGCATCATAGAACCCTATAAAATGGAGGGAAGAGGATGGTATGTTTTCAACCTTAAACTATATTGTTTTTAGTGGAAATATATATTAGGGATTCCTTTAAAGAGTAATGACTTGATGTTAAGGATATCTTTTATGTTCATGGAATGGTTGTGGTCCCTAAAAGTATTTATGAGGAACTCACTATGGAATCACATAATTTAAGATGGTTCATTCACAAGGACATAACAAGTTGTACAATGGTTGTTTTTGAAATTATTGGTTTCTTAAAATGAATAATGATATAGTGGATTTTTTTACACTATGTTCCACCTATTATTGAGTGATGGAAACTACTTTCGACATGTTAATATTTTCCATTCGTTAATTATTCTTGAGTGTCAGTGGGTTGAAGTGAACATGTAAATTTTATACGATTACTAAGGATAACCCTACATGGTGATGTGATTTGTGTTATTGTGGACAGGTTTATTAAGTTTTATCACTTTCTATAAATTTGAGAGACATTATCTATTAATGATATATAATGTAACATTTATTAGGATATATAAAATCATAATGGAGTTTCAATAAGTAACATTTTGAACTTGGATTCTCATTTTAAATCGCGATAATGGATTGGAAAATAAAAGGTTCTTGATGGGAATGTACTTATGAGAACTTCTTATCATCCATAAATAGAAATGTTGAATTTCTGTATGACTAGGATCTTGTAGTACACATTATGATCATGTTTCCTATATTTCATATATTTTTTAGTGATCCACTTAATACTATCTAATTTTTCATATACTAATATTTTCTTGGAATAAATAATGATAATGAATTTTGATTATTTATATGGTTATATGTCCATATTTTTTATATATTTCATAGATGATAGTGTCACCACCCGTCCCAATGGGTTTTGTGCCAGACTTCTCAATCTCTCCTCCCACAGTCAAGTGGATGGTGACTATAACCTAGTTTGCATATCACTAACACTGGAGGAATTTCTTATCTACCTATAAAAACAGACACCTCTCCATTCCACCAATAATGAAATGTAAAAACCAAAAAGTAAAAAAATTCATGCATACTACTAAATACAACCAATAGAGTATAAAAATAATGTAAATCTCATTATTATAAACGGGTCCAAACTACAATCTCACCAAACGAAAGAGTCTAGACACTACAAAGTCCAGCCTGTTAACCAAATTGGTAATGGAACAACATCCCGAATCCATAGGAACACATCAGTCTGCCTAGACTCACAAAGCTCAGTTCAGACTAGGTCTACCCTAGAGTCTGTCAAAATGTCACCTGTCATCACAGGACTCGAGTTGTGCTAGAAATGAAAATGTCGGGGTTAGTATAATAAAACTCAGAAGGACACAGGAAACCATAAATAAATATAGAAAAGAAGATACATTTTTCTCGATATAGAATATTTCTTCAAAAAACATCAGCACGAATAACAAGATATACTCAATCCTAGACTCTTAGTAGAAGGGTAAGTCACAAATATCACATTCCATTACCATGGATTCCATTTTAAGTTTCCACAAAGTATTTATTGAGGAGAACACACTCCTAACTCTGATAGAATTAATGGTGTATGTAGGAGATGTATTATTCACCAATAACCATCATGAATGATAGATATACTAATAATTAGGAAGAGAGAACACAATTCCATCATTCCGGGAGAACTCACACCACATGTGGGGAATATCATGATACACAGATGAGGATCACTACATGGGCCTTGCGGTGAAACCATGACTCATCCGGATTCACCTTCTATGTATAGGATCAACGTCATTTAGGAATGGTCTTGCTGATACCAAGACTAAGCATTGAAAAAAACAATGGATATAGGACCCTTCTATGGTCCTCTTGGTGGGTATTTCAACTAATCAATCAATAACGTCCCACATAAGGGATTATATTCCTTTGAGTATGAAATGATACCAACTAACTGTCAGGGGATGGATCAAGGAAACAATCCCTAATGAATCGTGTATATAATTTGGTGGGAAATGAGATAAATCCATGTTGAATATAGTAAATAGCACATATTAGAGTCAAACATTGTGTCCCTTGACCATGGGTACTACCAATGTACAATGGCCCATGTCAAAAGAACATGTCTTGAAAAAGATGTATAAATAACATCTAAAAATGATCACACACCATGTCCTACTATATGGGATTTTTACTATGTACATTGGACATGTGCCAGTACCCAGCTTCATCACAAGTATTCATGTGTGTGTACCGGTACATAAAGTAGTCCAACACTCAAGCTATGAAAAACCGGTTTCTTAGAGTTCACACCATGTAGGAAATATGTGTATGCAACCCCATGTTCGTGTACCCCATGGGTACATACTGAGTCTCTTGGAAGGTCACAGACACCAAGTGATAAGGGTCACATGTTGTGTGACACATGAATGGCTTAGAAAAGCCTTGTCACCACTCTACAGGGGCCACATGTTGTGTATTATAGAATACATGTTGTTTTATTTGGAATTTTCCAAAACACGGTTTCTTCCTCTACATGTCAGGGTTGATCCTATAGTATCTGGTTAAATGATCTTTTTGCCTTGAAACTGACCATCCAGGGTATTATCCCCATTGAAACACCAGATCGTCTGGTATTGGGCCTTCAATTGGCACCGAATAACGATTCTGATAATTCACATTTATGTCTTCTGAAGAATGATAACTCCCAAAATACCTAGATCAGTCTTCCACCGTCATCGTCTCACCTCCTCTAGGACATTCATAGGTTGGATCTTGGATTTTAGTAAATTTCACCAAGAATCAAAGTTGTAATGATCATCCCTTCAAATAACATGTAGAATACAATGAACATAAGAGGAGGAAAGAACAATTGAACAACCCAAGGAATGAACCTCATACATTTTTCATTATATCCTTGATCTACTCTATTAGAATGACAAAGATAACAAAACAGAAATATGATTCTAATCTTCCCCAAATAAAAACATGCAAGAAAATGGCATACCATAAGAACAATTGAACTGAAGATCATCCTCTATGTAGGTTGGTAAATGTTCATCATTGAATCGAATAATATGGAAATAGATACTAATAAAAATTCCCTACCTCGTTATTGTATCATTCTCTAATGATGTTTGATCACTACATTGTTTTAGTTGGTGAGATTCTATATAAAAGATTCCCATCTATCACTGATCCAGGATATGTCATATTTTTTAACAAGAGAATAATACATGTTTCTATCCAGAGCCTATAGGATGTTCCAAGGTTATGAGCCTCACCCTGGATTGCAACATAAATGTATAATTAAAATAAATTTCACTTCATCACTAAGAAATGTTAAAATAAAATTAAAAGCAATAAAATCTTAATTTATTTTTTCCTTCAAATTTTCCAATGATTAACTTTCACTACTAACCAATTCGAGCTGGAGTTATGACATATATATTGTAATTTCAGTTCCAAAAATTCAATTGTGCCCTCATATTTTTTATTGGTGCACCAATTAAGAAGTTATCCCTCTTTTTTAGGAAAACCTCATGAACATTTTATTTTAATACATTAATATAGTTTAAATATTTATTCTAGGAAAACCATGTCACAGAAGTTCAGACTATCTCAACACCTAGTCAACAATTAATTACAAATAATTTTTAAAAATAAAACATAAAAAATATAGGATATTAAATTCTCCCCACCTTAGGGATTTATATCCCCCAAAATCCGAAAACAAAGTCTATAAAAAATGATGTGGGTATTATGCACAAATTAGAGCCTCCGTCTCCCTTTTGTTCTCAAATATATTCTAATTCATCCACAGAACATGAACCAAGGCAATCTCTCTAATAGGTAGGATCCTCTCCTACTAATCCTTGATCTCCACTATGTACTCAGGAATGATTTATCCACAATCAAGATCCATCGCACCCAATTTGATGACATGAGTTGGGTCATGAATGTACCTCATCAGCTATGAAACATGGAAGACACCGTGTAACTAGTCCATCTATGGGGTTATAGATTAGTGATATTCCTCCTTTCCAACTCAACATAGTTTCTGAAAAGCTTGTATTCTCTACAAAGATAACATGCCTCCCCTACTAAATCTATATTACCCATATCAAAGATAAACTCGAAGGAATACACGGTCTCTCATATGGACCCTAATGGTCTCTGTCATATGTCAGAATAATATTTTTGAAATATTTGTGTAGTCTTCATCCAATCTTGAATGATATGAACCTTCTTGGTAGTAGCTCGTAGCAACTCTGAGATCGTGACTGCAGACCCTCCTTGGTATGTCCAGCAATGTGGTGACTAATAGGGTTGCCCTTACAAATCCTCTAATTGTGAAATACTAATGGTGCAATGATAACTTTTTTTGTACAGAAACTCCAATATTGGTTTGTGACCCTCTAAAAAATAGATTATGTCCAACAAGCAAGCCTGCACCATGTCCTCTGTAAACTAAATGGTCGGATCAGTCTGGATGTCTTTCTATGGGTGAATTTTTGTGCTCATTAGTAATTGGTTAACAAATTCCACATGTTATCCCTTCCAAATTTCAGAAATAAAATGAGCATCACAACATGAAATTATTCTTGATGGTACTACATAGATTCAAACTATATCTTGCATATAAAGGAATCACAAACTCTTTACTAAAAAATTCTCTTAGATAGCTTGGATGTGGGATGACTTGTTGAGTTGGCCAACAATCACCCATATTGAAATGTGTCACCTAGATTTGTGGGGTAATATAATTAAGAACTACATAAACTTACTATCCTTCATCCAATATAAAACCTCTAGGGGTTCTGTCAAACTTGCCGGAAGCAAGTGCCCAGCCTTCACCAGGTGGCATTAAAGGCATCATGAAATGAACTCTACCACTCCTTCTTCATCCCTACCCCCACAAAACTGACATCGGATGTCCTAGTACATTTTGTACACTATAGTGTGTACCACCAAAGGGTTTGTATGAAACACTATCAAGACCTCCTTCTGCAACACTTCTAGTACTACTGTGCATCCTAAGAAAAGGATGACGTGCTCATCACATTTTGAATACCCATTAGGATCATTCCATGTGGACATCTTATAATGGTCGGTCTTGTAGTCGGTATCCCAATGATAAGCCTTCCTAAATAATTGTAAGAGTTATGGGGTGAAAAACATCAATTGGAGGTATGATGTGTCACATCCATCTATGAAGGATAACTATAATGAGGCTAACTACTTTGATTACTCATTCATAAAATGCAAACTTGATCTCCTACTAAGAGAATATGTCACCATATTCCCCTTCCCATGGTTATAAGAAATCTCAAATTTGTAATCTTGGAGAAACTGTATCCATATCCTCTATCTCATGTTTTTATCCTTTGGAGTGAATTTATTTATGAGAATCGTATGGTCCGAGTACACAATAAACCACTCACCCATCAGGTAGTGTAACCACATATTCAACACAAAGAATATCAGTGTGATCTCAAGATCATGGGTCATGTTGTTGTACTCATGTGGCCACAACTGGCATGAACCATTTGAAATCACCACATTCCTCTACATTAGGACACAACCATTTCTGTTCTATGATACATCATAGATCATTATATAGTCGAAACACTCATATGTAAATCACATGATCAGTGTACTCATCAAAGCCTACTTCAACTGCGGAAAATCCTATTTGTACTTCCATTCCTTGTGAAAGGCTTCCCCTTTCAGGTCAAAGGAAATAACTATGTAATCATTGTTACTAAACCAGTATTTAAAAGATATCTTTGATATATCCTCATCCCATACACACAACTGGTGAAACCCTAATCATAGGTTACCATCGAGAACCATTATTCCCCTACCAATTGACAGAAGAGGTCATCGATCCTTGGTAGTGGATACTAATTCTTCATAGTCCCTTGGTTAATGAATCGGTAATCCACGTACATTATCAATATCTTGTATTCATTCTTGGAAAACAAAAATGGGGCTACCCATAGTGAATCAATAGGTATCATGACGCCCTTCCCCTTCATGCACTCCAACTGAACCCTTAGATCAAGAAGATCTATAGGATCCATTCGATATACTGGTGCAAATATCAGTTTCATCACACAGTGTACATCAATGCAAAAGCTGATCACCCATGGGGGATGTAATCCTAGATAATATTCTATAAATACATCGATGTACTCTACCACAACAATTGTGAACTAAAATATTATAACATCTATTGCACCAATGGTATGTCTATCCAACTCATGAGTGATCAGATGCACCCTCCTATGCATGATTCCAATATAAAATACCATGTTTCCCTTTTTCCAACAATGTAAAACATTGTCACATCTCCCCGGATACACCACCCATTTCTCCTAAGATATTCAATCTGAGCATGTACGGCAGATATCCTATTCTATATTGTGAATAACATCGTAATTCCTTGACACTACCACCAAGAGTTTCCAACCGAAACTCTATCCTTTAAGGGTTAGATCTCTCTATTTGTATAATGGTGTGATATTAAAGTCTCTTACCATAGGATTCTCTTGGAATAATGGTCGAGTCAATGGTTCTACTGGAATTTTATGTTCTTATACAATGTATGTGTAGAGAAAAGAAGACTTGAACCTCTTTCTATATGTACAAAATCTAAGGCATAAAAGACACATATCATGCCTCATATCATCCTTGGAGTCCCTAGTTCATATTCCAGGACTGCATGTAGACGCACCGGTCCCTGGCCCACAACTTACTAATCTTGGAATGGATCTCCTAGGGGGTGGTGGGGGTTGAATGTCAAGACATCTTCCACATATCAAAGCTATGATAAATCATCTTCTATATCTACTTCATGGAGGATCTACCTGCTCCATTTTTTGCCTCCGCCTTGGTGGTCCATCCATCGTCTCCTTATCGCCAACTCGATTGGTTGGGAAATCAGTTGAGATATGTCCCCTACCATCGCATGTGTATCATCGCCTCTCTCCAGGCTGACTATATCCATTTTGAGATCCATACACCAAAGATACCATATCATGGGACCTCCTATAACATCTCCCCATCCAAATCCATGTGTCTGATGTCAGTTCCCTACTTCGTAGGTCTCAGTACATGGATTTCTAATGCCAATTGCCACTGTTTGAATCTTCTCAATGATGAATCTCTTGACCACCAATGAGAACTTGAGCACTACAGTATAATTTTGAATTCATAGAGGTATAATATTGGTTCATATATCCTGATATAGACCTTGCTCGAATTTATTATCCCTGAAGTACACAACCATCGAGTCCCAGAAGCTGTTTTTGAAAATCATCAGATAGTCAAACACCATAATGGTAAAATATTGGAGCTGAAGAAGCTCTTATATATGACCTACTCTCAGCAGAACTGAACCTAAATCCTCTCTATTGAGACACTCAGACATCATCTATAAATGTGTCACCATGTGGTGAGTCTATTTGGTCATAATCCACTATCTCCCAGCCTATCTATGAAGAAGTATCACCTCCAGGATAACTATATGTTCTAATTCTGTCTTCACTGGATGAATAAACTTTAGTCACCACCTATTTCAAGTCCTTAGACACATGAGTTTTAGGCTCACCTCAGAACACAATGGGTTTCTGTCTCTGAAACTCATGGAGCACACTCATCCTTCACTCCAACGATATTGGTACTGTAGGAACCAAATGATGCTCCACTAGCGGTTTTGTATCTTGTGATCCTCATTGAGGTAAAACATATAGAACTAGTCCCTATATATAAACCTCTTCAATGAGGGGAATCCTCATGATCTAGCTAATGAATCCTTGATGGTATGCATCTGGGGGGAATCATTTAAGAAAAAAAGAGGTACCGCACTCAATGTGTATATCATGGGAGTTGACTCAAGAGAGACATAGAACCAAAACCCAATCCTATATGATTCATGTACCATTATTTTCCCTACACCCAGTTTTCACAAGTACCAAGTTCAACATTAGGTTATCATAGTCCTTGTGTATGGATACATCAGTCTCCGGCATGAACATTGCACTCCCTAGCTTGAAATCCGAATGCATAAGACTTATCATTATTGCCCCAAATGAATCTCACAGATTCTCAATCATAATGTTGAACTAGCCAGCACTAATATAACTACTTATTGACCCGTCTTACTAGGGCTAGCATCATGACAGCCCAATCCTGCCACAAATAGCCTAGAGGCTAGTGACTAGCACCCAGTAGGCATATAACTAACATGGGATGCATTTCTTAAGTACCACTAGACTCACACATCTTAAAGACACAATCCTGAAATGCAAAATTCACAATGGAAAAAAATTCATGCATACCACTAAAACCAAAAAATATATAATGATATGAATGTAAAGTGATGTAAAGTTAACTATCCCATAATACAATCCTAGTAAAGGAAAGAGTCAAAAAACTAAAAATTACAACATGTAAACAAAATAGGCACTAGGACTGCTACTTGAAGTTGTAGGAACACCTTGGCCATTCTGAACTCACAATTCTATGTCCAGTCAAGGTCTTCCCGGGACTCCTTCAAACAATCACACATCATCACAAGACATGACACGTGTGGGAAAGGCCCATGCATGATGAGTATAACAATACCCCATAAAACACCCCAAAACAAACAAGAAATACAAAAAGGAAGAAACCGTAAGATCTATAGAGTATATGTATATATCACATATGACAATAATATATATATATACTCAAACCTAGTCCTATATTCTAGAGGTAAGTCACAAATACCACATTCTAACACTAGGTATTCAGTGAGAATATTCCTCAAAGCACTCGTATGAGAGTACACACACATGAGTATGATAACACTGATGAAATACCCATGGGGAGTACCATTATTTAGGAACCATCCTCAGGGAGATATACAATGATATATATGAAGAGGGAAACTTATAAAATCATTCCGTGAGTACTCACTACCTGAGTGGGGATGATCATGATACACAGATGTGGATCACTGCTATGGTTGTTGGGTGATAGCACGACTCATGTAAATTCAACATCTATGTAGTTGATCTAAATTAGATAGGATTGGATACAATGATACCAAGACTCTTCTTAGGGGATAATAATGGATATAGGGTCCTGCTCTGCACCCCTCGAAGGAGATTTGAACTACTATATCTAAAATGTCATGCATAATGGATCATAATCATGTGTGTCGGAACAATACCAACTATAAATCAAAGGATGAAATAAGAGAACCAAAAAATGAAAAATTTCAAAGATAATGTGGCTAGGGAGATCAAGTCATGTATAATATATTACACACCATGTAGTAGAGTCACAAATAGTGTCCCAATCCCCAGGTACTACTAGTGTACAATGGAATGTGTTTGAGAAGCAAGTCGTGAAGAAGAGGTATACATGGTGTGTAGAAATGTCCACATGTCATTCCCTACTATCTGGGGTCAGATAAATGTATTCACACTCTGTGACAGTACATAGATTCAAACCATGTGTTCTTTTCCAGGAACTAGTACACTTAGTAGATTGTGTGAGCGGCTCTGGTCCAGCCGTGTGGTGGAGTACAAACCATGTCAAAAATCCTTTTACACCACCCCATGCCTTTGTACTCCCAAAATACACACCATGTCTTGGGTAAGGTCCCAAATATCACGTGAAAGGGGTCACACAACATGTGATAGGGGTAATACAACGTGTAACACATGACTAACTCCTGATATCCTACTTTTTAATCGGCAAGGGATAGACGCTGTGAATTATAGAATACATGTTGTGTTTCTGTAATTTTCTATAACACTAGTTCATCCACTGTGTGTTCAGGTTGATCCACTAGTGTTTTATCTTATGATATTTTTTCATTTAAACTGAATATCATGGGTCATTGCACCATTACAACACTGAATTATTGGGTTTCAGGCCTTTGATTGACTACAAAAAATAATTCCAATCATCCACACATAAGTCACCCAAACAATGATATCATCCTAAATACATTGATGAATTTACTTTTATCATAATCTCGCCTCCAATAGGTCTTCATGAGTTTGTATCTCCGATTATAGATTGTTGTGCCAAGAATCAGAAGGACAATGATCATCAGTTCATATCCCATGAAGAACACAAAGAATGTGAAGAAAACAGGGGGAGAAAATCACAATTGAATAACCCATGTAATGAAACTGATCCATTTTTCATTTTATACTATATCCATTCTGTAATAGATATCAATATAGAAAATAGTAATATACTCAAAAGAAACTCCAATAGAAACAAATAAGAAAAATGCATCCTGAATAAATGAATGATCTACTGATCAACATTCTTGTAGCTCGGTCTGCATTCTTCATTGAATTTAAGAATGGAGAAAACAAAAATAAAAACAACAAAACCTACCTTGGGGTTTGATCATTCACTAAAAAGGTTTGATCACCATGTCATTGATTTTTGTGAGATTCACCCTGAATGACGACCAATAATCATTGATAAAATATTTTTCATCATTTTTTAAGGAGAATACTTCACGTTCCTCTCTAGAGTCTTTATAATGTTCTAGAGTTATGATCCTAACCATGGATCCCTTTATAAAAAAATAATTAAAATAAATAATGATGCATCACTATGGAGTGTTAAAATAAAAAATTATAAAAAATTATTTTTTTTTTATTTTAAAACATCCAATGATTAACTTCTACAGATGAATTGTGTCGGTCATTGTTTGGCCACACCAAGGGTAGATTTCCAACTATAAACACAATTGTTCCCTCAGATTTATAAGCTACTCAAACATTTATAAGTTATTTCATTTTTCAAGAAGATCGCACACATGTTATCTTTTAATAATAAAATATATTTTAAAAAATTATTCCAGGAAGACTGAGCCTCTAAATCCCATTCCTTATTAGATCCTAGACGTGAATTCATTCTGAATAATTATTAAATATAATAAATTGAAAAATCAAGGACAATACATTCAGGGACATAGTGGTTATCGTTAAGATCCTATTTTAGGTGATATCATAGCATATCTAGCTAATAATGACGCGTCTAGCGATTTCATAGAAGATGAAGAGATCATATGTCAACTAAATATGTTACCCATAAGAGACCAAGATCAAAGACTGTCCATTTCTATGATTATATCCTTAGTGTGGGAATCATTATATTTAGATGCCGGGTAAATTGGAACCATGGTTTTTGGGGTCCTTTGAGATTATTTAGTGGATCGATATAGTAGCATACCATTTGGATCATCCTTATTATTTTAGTTCCATGCATGATGTGTTTCATTTATTTTAGTATATAAGGTATTATCACTACCCATATCATGTGATAAGTATGAATGACTTCAAACTCATGGTTGATTCATCATTTTATGAGAATATATCTCATATTATAGATTATAGTGGAATAGATTTGTATTATAAGATGGTCACTTTTGTAAAAATATTTTATTGGCATGGGTGTATCAAAGAGGAGATATGGGAGAAGAGTTATAACATGTATACATAGTGAATGGATATACTTGTTGATGTGGATCAATTATTATTATGACTAGATATTTAATATGAGATAATATATATTGAGCAGGATGTAATAATCTAGACCACATCGTGGTAACAAATAGATTTTTTTTAATCTCATGTATTATTTTATTTTAGGAATGTATTAAAAATTAGTTGGTAACATGAGAGTAATTTCATGAAGTCGAAATGGGGTTGTCCTAGTAATCTATTAAAGGTTAAATGTCACACTATAGTGTATTATAGTTTCATCATGTGAGGTTCCTATATGATATCGGGATATTCAAGTTTCAAGAGAAGTCACATTGTGCCCTAGGAAAGTGTGACATGTTCCGAATTATTTGTGATTAGATTTTTGTGCCTTCTGAGGAAAACAATGTATTTGGGAGAGATGCATCATTGTGAGGAATAAGGTTCAATTTTTAATCTTTAAATTTCATTAGAGAAACCATTTTTATGTTGGGTGGTCAAGAAACACCTACATATCATCTAGTAATACTATTATATTTTTTTTGTGGTCTAAAAACCAATATGTATCAGTGATGAAACCATTATTTATGGGGATAAGTAGTTTGGAAACCCAAAAGTATCTTTGGCATAACCCTTATGTACATATAAATTATAAAACCATATGTATTAAACCCTTACAAATCATTGGGAACAATTATGTGTGTCATTTTGAAATCTAACATATAGAGGGATGGTCATGCTATGAACCAGAAAAGGAGGTACAATATCATGACCTTTGGATCATGCCATAATTCTTCCATAGGCAAAGGGAGTTGTACCATGTCATGGATGGTCATGTAATAATGATCAACTCTTTGGGATATGTTAAAATATTAATTAATATTATTTTAAAAATAAATAAACCTAAAATGATTTTTCTTATATCATTTTTATATAATCTTCTCTGTATCTTATCTATCCTCATCTACTCTCCAAAGGATATCTTCCTCATTATGTACTTGTTTTGAGTGTCATTTATTCTACTGGATAATTATTGATGAGTCTACATAAACTATTGCAGTATTACTTAATTTATCTTATTGTATTTTACACCAAAACTTTTTATCATTTACATTTTATGGGTTCATCTATGGTATATTGATTATAACTATTATAAATTTAATTAACAGATCATATTCAACAAAATATTTCATATGAGCATAAGGTACTTTGTTCCTAAACTATATCTATAGTCTAGCATTATTTTCGTTTTGAGTATGATGTGTTGTGACTCTAGCTTAGTGTGCAGTATACCTAAAACCCAATTAAATGTATTATTTTTATATTTCATGTTCAAATCACCTTGTTTGGTATGTAGGTATTCCATGAATAAATAGAGATTTAAATCCATTGATTAAAATGTCACTTTTTCATTAAACTATTTTAATAGTAAATAGTAAATGAGACCCATGGGATTCCCTTAATGGAATGAAAACTTAATAAGTTTGAATTTTATTCCCTAGAAGGATTTGAAGGTTGGGAATAAGTGGAATATTTATGTTATCATGGTGGTATCACTATGTGAGCATGGGTTTGTACCATTGTTATGTGTTTGAAAAATTATAGAGTTTATCCATGTGTTCAGGTTGGGTGTGTTCCATCATCATGAAAACAATTACATTAATATTAATAATTGGTATTATTTAGAATTATAATGAACAATGAAATTCATATTATATTTTTATATGATGAATGTGTGTAAGGTAATTGGAACGTTGTATTAAAATGTGATGTTTGGTATCATATTGAAAAGTTATTATCAATTGGTTGTTTTTTCAACACAATATCTTACCCACAATGATTTAAATTAATGATGGTTTCTGAGGGGGATCTAAACCACCAAAATATTATGTTTTGTATTATTATATAGGGTGGGCTATAATCCACATGATGATTTTGTTATATTATTGAATCTATTGTGGGAATTGATTCACGAGATGATTATATTATATGATGGTGTCCAGGGTGGGTGAAAATCCCCCTGATGATTATGTTATATGATGCTATCTCGGGTGGGTGATAATATCCTTGATTTTTATGTTATAAGATTATATCCGGGATGTGCACTAATCCCTCTGATTGTTAAATTATCTGATGTTATCAACGGTGGGCGTTAATATCCCCATTGAATTTTTTATATGTTATTATCTTCTTTGTTCATTATTCCCCATAATGACAAATGATATAAGAAAGTGTTTTGGTTTGGTACTTATTTAACACTTGGTTTTGATTATGTATCATTTTCAAAGACATCCAAAACTATATAAAATATGTATGGTCAATATATAGCATCATTATAAAACATGAGGATTGAAAATGATCGATTTTATTTCATTTAATTGACTATTTTGTCATATTATCATGATAACTATTTAGACTGGATATTTTAAATGTTACTAATAGTGGTTGCCTATTGTGTTGTACTAACACACTACTCAGGAACTATCTTTACTCTTGTGTAAATCATGATTATAGTTCTAGATGTGGGTACTGGATCCGCGATTGATGGTTCATTTTCCTAGATAATTCATAGTTTTAGGATAACACTAAGGGTAGATTGGAAATTAATTATGTGGTAATATTAATTTTATTTTCTTTTTGTAATTTTGGATTTTTGATATATGATCTACCTAGGGGTTCCTAATTATGAATATGATATATTTATTACATGTACAATCATTTATATTTCTATGACATGGTTTCATGTAATTTTATTAAGAATTTAGCTAAGATATTAGTTTATTGTGGTCTATCTGAATGGTTTTTATATTTGATACATAAACTATTATTTATTAATACATTATAGATGGAGTATACTCTCCACAGATTATTATCAATCCCCTATCTAATTGTTTATAGCATGCTGCATACAAGTTGGTGTTCTTGAGGTATGTGAAAACAATATATTTACACAAAAGTGGTGAACCATGCTGGGGACCTTTCAAAAACCATCCCAAGAATCCTTTATCTAATCTGGTAAACCCTCTTTCATATCCATCTATCAGAGAAAAACTTGATCCCATAAGGTAATGGAAAACATCATTCTAAGAAACCAATAATATTTCATTATAGTGTCACCTAACCACTATATCATGCTTCCCAATAATACATGTTGTTATACCCCATCTCTCCCATAGAGAGGCTAGAATGTCTGACCAAGTTTCGAACTCATTTAATATGATACCTTCCATTATCCATTTAAAACCAATGACATTGAATACATGAATTGTTATCTCTCACCTCAAAAATAATCATTTAGAACATCACATATCATGAAAAATAATCCCCCCATTCATAGATTCAACTATACCTTCTATGGGAATCCCCAAATCCACAATGAAAAAGAATGAATTTTTTAGGATTACCAAAAAACATACTTCCACTTATCTCTTCATGGATCCTCCATTGATATTTCCAATGATTTACCACATGATTTCTCCTTGTTTATTTTCCCAAAATAACTCATTATTTGGGAGGTTTCATAACCATGATTGATGCTATCGAAGATACCTCCCACAATATTTATCTTTGATATCATGTTACACACATGATTTTAATTTCTAATGACTCATTAATTTCTCTTCAAATTATAATCCATATAAGATCCCAGGGATCCTTAAAATATTCATTACCAAAACATATTGGTTTCCAAAAACATGGTATTCTAAACAAGTTACCTCAACCAGATCCTTTGGACCAATATAAATCAATATAATTTTCATTTTTCCAACGCCATTATTGAAAACTAAATCCCAATATAAAAATAAAATATACGTTCTAAACTAAAACCAGTAGCTAATAACTTACCCCTTCCCACGAAGTCTACCCCCCACATAAAGAACCAATGATTCTTTCAATTGAACACGCACAAGGAAACTCCTAATAAAAACCAAACACTATATCACAAATTATAGAATCAATGATACATAAAAAGTTAATCTAACCATTATCAACTTATCATTGGTTACATCTATGCATGAACCTTTCTCAACAAGAAAAACTCCATCATTCATCCCTCATGTGAATGAGGATCAACCAACTGATTAAGTCCAACAATAACTAACATCCCTAACTGTCATAACCTCTATTCATACCCCTTTACCAACCTAACACACCTCATCAATAGGAACATATCCCCATCCAAGGAAATAATAGTGACAATATATTCCCACTCTGAGGTCTTTTTCCTACCCAAAATGTCGAAACTAGTAAAAATACATACCCAACACTGATATTCTAAGTATGATACATAGAATCTCAATCATCACTAAGCACACCAAAGAATCTCATATACCACTATAAATGAGACCAAAAGAACCTCATACCCAAACCAAACCACCATAGGTCCATTTTTTTCCCTGATCATAACTATGTTCATCATAAAATCAAATAAAAAACAAAAATTAACAATATTTTTTTCAATTAATTTATTTGAAAACAATAGGTTATTAATGAGAACACTAATTAGTTTTTTAACATTTTGTTTTACTGAAACATATTTCCAAAACCATTTCTCAAATTATTATTTCCTTCAAATTTTTATAAATCCATTTTCATATTTTGGAAACAATTTTTCTTCCAAAAATAGTCAAACAAATGTTTATGTAGAACTAGAGTGTAACACCCCGATCTTCCATTATACGCTTCTCTTTCAATAATGCAATAGCTTGTATTGTACGCAACTTCGAGTTTTAAAACACCGCGACTAATCAAAGTAGCCGTTATGAATAGTAATAACCACTTTTTAAAATTATAGAAATTTTATATTTCAAAATGGACTTCATTTTTGTATTCGTAATATCGAAATTAGCCTATGTTGAAATTTTGGTATTTTTCTGAGAACTTCTAATTTTTTATGAATAGTGAAAAATACTTAAAAACAACTTTTTTAATCAAAATAATTTCTAGTGATAAATTATACTTTTTAGTGGTTTTAAAGTATAATTAGAATATATTTTTACCATTTTATCCAATGGTGGTCATTAGAATTAATTTAACATTGAAATTGGACATAAACAATTGCCAATCTTTTGATAAAAATTGTTTCTTAAAAACACGCTATTTGTTGTAACAGCAGGAATTAATTATAAAATTAATTAATGAAACTTATATGTTTGTAATTTTGTAAAATAGACATCATTTTTGAATTCGGAATATCAATTATAGCTTAGGGTGAAATTTTGGCATTGTTCTGTAAAACATCAATTTTTGATGAATAGTGAAACCACTAAGTGGTAGTTAAATAACTGATTTTTCATTTAAATGAAATATTACCACTTCTGTGATTTGATTTTCAAAAATCCGACATACATGGTTGTCATTAAGAATTAAAATGTGGTTCAATGAGATTAAAATAATTTTTTGGTGAATAGTAACTTTTAAGTTCTTAATCGCGATTAGAGGTAATTAGTGTAGTTTAAGGTAAAAACAATGTTTTAATAATATGATATGAGCTTGACACTTGTCCTACTCCTATTGGATGAATCGTGGCCGACCAAGACAACCCATGGGTCAACTTGGGGACCCCATGGAGCCACTTTAGTTGGAAAATGACATTAATATATATTTATTTAATGTTAGAATTAAATTGACACAAACATGAGTTTTTTTACTAAAACAGTTTTTAAGTGGGGTTAAACAAGTCCAAATTTTGACTATAAATATTAATTAGAAAGCTAAAAAGATTTCATACATAATAGTATTTTTTTTATAATTTTTAGACATTAAATAAATTAAATTATTTATGACATCATTATGATACAGTGATGACCTCATTATTTAACGATTTAAATAAAATGAGAAGATAATGTAAACTCCAAGGATTACACTTGTCCAAATCCTATTGGATGAGGATATTTCGACCCCTTATCACCTTAGCCTCGAATTATATAAGTGTGGGACCTCTAAAATCCGAAACTCATTTTATAATAAAGTGACTTTTCAATCTTTCCAAAAGAGCCCCTCCTCTCCACTTATAAAAGGCCCCCACCTCTCCCACCTCATTTACACTTTCAAGCCATTTGGCTCGGCCAAACTCTGCCAAAATACTCTCTCCACTTCCCTAACTTACTCCTAGAAGCCTCACTTTGGGCAGAATTCTTCCCAAGGAAGCCTTTGGCTCAAATCAAAAAGAGTTACCCGATTTTGAGGTAATGTCTTCTCTAATGTTGTTTTGTTTTATTTATCTTCTCCAACCCCCTAAAATCTTTTTATTCATTTCTTTTGTAACAACACCAGTATCCTCAATATACTAGGATGTTGTTATAAGAAGTATTCGAGCTACACTTACACACACCTACATCTAATGGTTAAAGAACATACGGTTTCTGTGGATGGCGAATTTCTGCCTCACGAAACGATGATTGTTCAACACTCATATAACACCTTCAAAGGTGGCCATTAAGATGTCACTATTTTTATATATGATATATAATATGTTTATGTTTTACTTATGCTTCTGTATTTCTCATTTATGGCATAATTTATGATTTCCATTATGGCTAAAACGCGATAATTTCATTTTAGGAAGTGTGGACTACCGCCCCTCAAAGTGATTAGAATCGTTAATGCCATATGTGGGATGTATAAAGGATGGAGTAAATGGTATTATACACTATATTATACTGGAATTATATTATACATTTATATCATTATGAATTCGTTCCATTAAATATGAAATTGAAATGAAAGTAGCGTTCATGCGTACGTACGGCTTACCGTCTCCATGAACAGTGCATTTCATTTCTTACCTCTAAATGTTACGTAATATTATAAATGAATGTATATACTGGATATATAAGATATATATGACATCTAAATCATGAATATAATTCTGGATATAATGGATATTCTTCCACATGAACAACCTGTAATTATAAGAAGTTTATTATTGACTCAAGTTACCAAAGATTGACAAAACGACCGTTATTAACTTAAATAATTACATAATATTCATAACATTGTAATAAGTGATATAAAAAGGATAATGAAATTGAAAATGGTTCTTAATAAGGTACATATTAACTCTAGTTTATTATTCAGGAGGTTAAAGAACGGTTGAGTCATGTCGGACACAAGGTAAGGGAACTTCTTAACCCAACTTCCATTCTTTGGGTTAATCTCCTACTTTCAAATTATTTCATGATATTATTATGTCTTATTTTGTATTTTTACTTTCTTTATGTGTACCTATAGTGAATACACATAATATGTCTATTTTATTTTAAAAATGATCTTTGTAAGGACTTCGTCTCAATCTCCTTTCATTGAGGCATATTTGGTTTTATACACAAATTTCTTTTATACGGTGTATAAACCACTTTGACTTTTACGTTTATTCAAAAGGAATCTTTTTTATACAAAGTGTTTACTAAACGACAAAAGGGAATGTTTTTGTCGTACGTATGCGGTGACAACGACTTCTCCGCCGCCGCGACCACTATTTGAGTTTCGGCTTCCTCTACAAGCCATCATTTTTTTAATGAAAAATAAATACAAAGTTTTAACTTTCTTTTATTTTGGTATTGAAAATGGTTTTGAAAGTGTTTTTATTATATCAATGTGTTGTATTGAAATCTTGTGATTGAAATGTGGAAATGTTATGTTTCCTTTATGCATGTTTTATGTGATACGATTATGTTATGGTTTATGATATGTTTATACCTATTCATATGAGGAATGCATTGGACTTAATAAGTGACGGGTGGAGCCCGCTACAGCTCCTCGATGCATCGGCAGGTCTCATGAGACAAACTAGTGTCTTGGCACGAGGCCTTGACAAAATCTTATTTGTGGTCATGGCACGAGGCCTTGACTACGTGGTTATGATAGTCTAGCATTATGCATTCCATCATTATGAAAATGGTTATTGATATTGCATGTGATTATTTGACCAGTAGAATATCCATGTGAATAAGTAAATGGCATTATCTCATTTTACATTTGCCATATTATGTTGAAGTTCATGTTTAAAAGGCTTTTGTTTTAGTTATACATTGCCTTAAATGTTAATGTTTATTTATGAAAGCTTCCGCAATATTGTTATCCTTACTGAGCATCTGAGCTCACCCCTTTCAATGTTTTAATATTTTCCAGGATGTGAAGAAGTATTTTATGAATGACCTGCAGGGATAGTCAGAAGAGTATATGAGTGTAGACTATGAAGACTTTGTTATTATTTTTTCACTTTATGATGTAATTTAAGACTTATGAATGTATCTAGTGTTTCCAAGGCTACTAAACTAATCGGTCTTTCGAGACTTGATCTTTTATGATCATGCCAATGTTACGAAGTAATGCACCGACTCTGGGTAGCTGGGGTCGGGGCGTTACAGTGGGTATCAGAGGCAGTTTAGTACTAACCTTGGAAGCTATATTTAGATAAACTCTGATTAGAGCACATAGCCCAAAGATAGACTTTGAGGATTAGTATAGAAGAACTTCCTAGAATTTTGTTATTGTAGAGATTTTGTGAGTTTTCCGAGCAATACATCCCTGTCTGGATACGAGCAGGTAGAGGCGGCTCTGGCACAGATGTACCTAGGGGTAAAACCCGAAAACAACGCTTTGAGCTAGACTCGAACGAGAACTGGTGCACGAAAACGGGCCTTACTGTACTATTGGTTACGACACTCCCGGGGGATATTCTTAGGATAATTCTCATTTTCTTTACAAACCACTATGACGGGTTATGAGTATATACTTCCTCAAAGGAAACATTTCTTTTTATGATTATGGATTATATCCATAAATAGTTCAATTTATGTAAAGTATTTTACAAATATGGAATTATGTATTTTATTTCATAAACTAATCTAGTTTATGCATTTGTTTAGAAATGGCACCTAGTGGAAGAAATGGAAACCGTATCAATGCACGCACTCCATGTAGGGATTGCCCTCCTGCTCAAGATAATTATAGTGGGGCTGGTGATGCAATTGGTACCTATCAGCTAATCACCATACTGGGACAACTTACTCAGGTTATGAATAATAACCTTACTCGTATGGAGCACCCTGATCCGCAACGTGGAGGATCAATGCTAGACCGTTTCATGAGGCAACAACCACCAACCTTCAACGGGGGTACAAATCCGTTATTAGCTGAGCAATGGATAAACTCCTTAGAGAAAATATTCCATGCCTTGGGGAGTAGCGAAAGGGAAAAGGTTGTCATGGCAGTTTACCGCCTCACTGGAGATGCCGATCAGTGGTGGTCGCTGATTTAAAACACAAAGGAAGATGATGACGTATCGAATATGGAATGGAGGGAGTTCAAAAATCTATTTTTAGAAAAATATTTTCCTCGTGACCATCGAGCAGATATGGAAAGGCAATTTCTGAGTCTGAGGCAGAAGGAGGATGAGAATGTCGCAAAGTATGAGGCTAACCTTACAAGGTTAGCGAGGCATGCTGCTGATTATATACGTAACCCAAGGAGTAAGATTGATCGTTTCTTTGATGGGTTAAAACCATTTCTCCGTCGAGCTTTAGTATCACAATCCTTCTCATCATACGAAGATATTGTCTCGTGTGCTATCAAGACAGAAAAGGAATTCTCTAAGTCTTATGACAAAAAAGTAAAGCAAGAGAAGAAGAGAACGGTGGAACAAGAGAAAGATAAAGGGAAAAAGGGAAAGAAGGATTTTCCATTATGTGATAATTGTGGGAAGAATCACCCTGGTACGTGCCTAAAAGGAATGGGAGTTTGTTATAAATGTGGAGAAAATGGTCACCGGGCTCGTGATTGCAAGTAAAAGAAAGAGGCTATCAAAGTTGAATGCTACAATTGTAGGGAAATGGGGCATTATGAAAATGAATGTCCTAAGCGTCAAGGAAACTTACCTCAGAAAAGGCCAAGGGATCAAGGCCAATCTTATGCTGTGACTACAATTGAAGCGGAATAATTAAAGTATTGGTGCTTTTGGACTCAAAGATTATATTCTGGTTATAAGAATAATGTGATATATATATATGGATTGTACTGCAGTACTTGTTGATTTCAGTAAGGTTTTAATATGATTAAGGTAATCATATTTTTAGTATGTGACAATAAGAGAAACTTTTCTTTGTTTGGGGAATCTGATGTTACAATTGATTTTGGAATTTAAAGACCTTTTAGAGAAAGTCTGGATGGAGGTATTTTGGATAACTATTAAGGTTGTAATGGATTAAGTTGAACCATGGATAGTATTGTTTAAGGTTAAAGAATTTCTGAATATTATTTTTGGAATATTATGATACTATAGTTTTAGGAAAAGGACAACCTGCAGGGTGGGGCATAACCCGTCGCGTCGGAAAAAGCTGCAGGAATCGAACCCACAACCATAGTGCGACAGGCCTTTATTTCCTACCACTAGCCTACAGGAAGTCCCTGGTTATTAAAAAATAATTTTACTAATCTAAATGGTATGTGTTAACATTTGTAACCTTATACAATTAGTATATGTATAATATTTTTGGGTTCTATTATCTTTTTGAGTGAAAGGTGAGTTGAAGGTTGAAACTCTAATTGTCAAGCATAAATATATATATACCTATCTTTTATTCAATGAATAAATTAATTCTTAAACTTTAGTAAAGGGATATTAAAACAAAAAAATGTGTTACCCTAATACCTTATGTCTTGTTGAACTGATGATATTTTAAATCAACATAGATTGAAGGCTTTGAGGCCCTCAATTTGACAGTTGATTGTGATTGATGACCTTAATCACTCCCTACAAATATTTACGTTTTTCCTCCAATTATATGTCTCTAATTTCCACCAATGTTCTCCTTATCGAGATCATAATTTGGTGGTGACTTTCTTATTTCCATTTACCTCTTATTAAGGCTAAATTTTATTAATCTTATTTCCGATGTGGGTTTTCCACAAAGGTATTTTCTCTTTTCAACCTTTTATTTTCAAAGAAAAAAATTTCAAATTGCGAGGACGCAATTTATTGAAGGAGGGGAGAATGTAACACCCCGAGCTTCCATTATACGCTTCTCTTTCAATAATGCAATAGCTTGCATTGTATGCAACTTCGAGTTCTAAAACACCGAGACTAATCAAAGTAGCCGTTATGAATAGTAATAACCACTTTTTAAAATTATAGAAATTTTATATTTCAAAATGGACTTCATTTTTGTATTCGTAATATCGAAATTAGCCTATGCTGAAATTTTGGTATTTTTCTGAGAACTTCTAATTTTTTATGAATAGTGAAAAATACTTAAAAACAACTTTTTTAATCAAAATAATTTCTAGTGATAAATTATACTTTTTAGTGGTTTTAAAGTATAATTAGAATATATTTTTACCATTTTATCCAATGGTGGTCATTAGAATTAATTTAACATTCAAATTGGACATAAACAATTGCCAATCTTTTGATATAAATTGTTTCTTAAAAACACGCTATTTGTTGTAACAGCGGGAATTAATTATAAAATTAATTAATGCAACTTATATGTTTGGAATTTTGTAAAATAGACATCATTTTTGAATTAGGAATATCAATTATAGCTTAGAGTGAAATTTTGGCATTGTTCTGAAAAACATCAATTTTTGATGAATAGTGAAACCACTAAGTGGTAGTTAAATAACTGATTTTTCATTTAAATGAAATATTACCACTTCTGTGATTTGATTTTCAAAAATCCGACATACATGGTTTTCATTAAGAAGTAAAATGTGGTTCAATGAGATTAAAATAATTTTTTGGTGAATAGTAACTTTTAAGTTCTTAATCGCGATTAGAGGTAATTAGTGTAGTTTAAGGTAAAAACAATGTTTTAATAATATGATATGAGCTTGACACTTGTTCTACTCCTATTGGATGAATCATGGCCGACCAAGACAGCCCATGGGTCAACTTGGGGACCCCATGGAGCTACTTTAGTTGGAAAATGACATTAATATATATTTATTTAATGTTAGAATTAAATTGACACAAACATGAGTTGTTTTACTAAAACAGTTTTTAAGTGGGGTTAAACAAGTTTAAATTTTGACTATAAATATTCATTAGAAATCTAAAAAGATTTCCTACATCATAGTAGTTTTTTTTATAATTTTTAGACATTAAATAAATTAAATTATTTATGACATCATTATGATGCAGTGATGACCTCATTATTTAACGATTTAAATAAAATGAGAAGATAATGTAAAATACAAGGCTTAAACTTGTCCAAAGCCTATTGGATGAGGATATTTAGAACCCTTATCACCTTAGCCTCGAATTATATAAGTTTGGGACCTCTAAAATCCGAAACTAATTTTATAATAAAGTGACTTTTCAATCTTTCCAAAAGAGCCCCTCCTCTCCACTTATAAATGGCCCCCACCTCTCCCACCTCATTTACACTTTCAAGCCATTTGGCTCGGCCAAACTATGCCAAAATACTCTCTCCACTTCCATCCCTTACTCCTAGAAGCCTCACTTTGGGAAGAATTCTTCCCAAGGAAGCCTTTGGCTCAAATAAAAAAGAGTTACCCGATTTTGAGGTAATGTCTTCTCTAATGTTGTTTTGTTTTATTTATCTTCTCCAACCCCCTAAAATCTTTTTATTAATTTCTTTTGTAACAACAACAGTATCCTCAATATACTAGGATGTTGTTATAAGAAGGATTCGAGCTACACTTACACACACCTACATCTAATGGTTAAAGAACATACGGTTTCTGTGGATGGCGAATTTCTGCCTCACGAAACGATGATTGTTCAACACTCATATAACACCTTCAAAGGTGGCCATTAAGATGTAACTATATTTATATATGATATATAATATGTTTATGTTTTACTTATGCTTCTGTATTTCTCATTTATGGCATAATTTATGATTTCCATTATGGGTAAAACGCGATAATTTCATTTTAGGAAATGCGGACTACCGCCCCCTCAAAGTGATTTGAATCGTTAATGCCATATGTGGGATGTATAAAGGATGGAGTAAATGGTATTATACACTATATTATACTGTAATTATATTATACATTTATATCATTATGATTTCGTTCCATTAAATATGAAATTGAAAAGAAAGTAGCGTTCATGCGTACGTACGGCTTACCGTCTCCATGAACGGTGCATTTCATTTATTACCTCTAAATGTTACGTAATATTATAAATGAATGTATATACTGGATATATAAGATATCTATGACATCTAAATCATTAATATAATTCTGGATATAATGGATATTCTACCACATGAACAACCTGTAATTATAAGAAGTTTATTGTTGACTCAAGTTACCAAAGATCGACAAAACGACCGTTATTAACTCTAATAATTACATAATATTCATAACATTGTAATAAGTGATATAAAAAGGATAATGAAATTGAAAATGGTTCTTAATAAGGTACATATTAACTCTAGTTTATTATTCAGGAGGTTAAAGAACGGTTGAGTCAAGTCGGACACAAGGTAAGGGAACTTCTTAACCCAACTTCCATTCTTTGGGTTAATCTCCTACTTTCAAATTATGTCATGATATTATTATGTCTTATTTTGTATTTTTACTTTCTTTATGTGTACCTATAGTGAATACACATAATATATCTATTTTATTTTAAAAATGATCTTTGTAAGGACTTCGTCTCAATCTCCTTTCATTGAGGCATATTTGGTTTTATACACAAATTTCTTTTATACGGTGTATAAACCACTTTGAATTTTACGTTTATTCAAAAGGAATCTTTTTTATACAAAGTGTTTACTAAACTACAAAAGGGAATGTTTTTGTCGTACGTATGCGGCGACAACGACTTCTCCGCCACCGTGACCACTATTTGAGTTTCGGCTTCCTCTACAAGGCATCATTTTTTTTAATGAAAAATAAATACAAAGTTTTAACTTTCTTTTATTTTGGTATTGAAAATGGTTTTGAAAGGGTTTTTATTATATCAATGTGTTGTATTGAAATCTTGTGATTGAAATGTGGAAATGTTATGTTTCCTTTATGCATGTTTTATGTGATACGATTATGTTATGGTTTATGATATGTTTAAACCTATTCATATGATGAATGCATTGGACTTAATAAGTGACGGGTGGAGCCCGCTACAGCTCCTCGATGCATCGGCAGGTCTCATGAGACAAACTAGTGTCTTGGCACGAGGCCTTGACAAAATCTTATTTGTGGTCTTGGCACGAGGCCTTGACTACGTGGTTATGATAGTCTGGCATTATGCATTCCATCATTATGAAAATGGTTATTGATATTGCATGTGATTATTCGACCAGTAGAATATCCATGTGAATAAGTAAATGGAATTATCTCATTTTACTTTTGCCATATTATGTTGAAGTTCATGTTTAAAAGGCTTTTGTTTTAGTTATACATTGCCTTAAATGTTAATGTTTATTTATGAAAGCTTCCGCAATATTGTTATCCTTACTGAGCATCTGAGCTCACCCCTTTCAATGTTTTAATATTTTCCAGGATGTGAAGAAGTATTTTATGAATGACCTGCAGGGATAGTCAGAAGAGGATATGAGTGTGGACTATGAAGACTTTGTTATTAGTTTTTCACTTTATGATGTAATGTAAGACTTATGAATGTATCTAGTGTTTCCAAGGCTACTAAACTAATCGGTCTTTCGAGACTTGATCTTTTATGATCATGCCAATGTTACGAAGTAATGCACCGACTCTGGGTAGCTGGGGTCGGGGCGTTACAGTTGGTATCAGAGGCAGTTTAGTACTAACCTTGGAAGCTAGATTTAGATAAACTCTGATTAGAGCACATAGCCCAAAGATAGACTTTGAGGATTAGTATATAAGAACTTCCTATAATTTTGTTATTGTAGAGATTTTGTGAGTTTTCCGAGCAATACATCCCTGTCTGGAGACGAGCAGGTAGAGGCGGCTCTGGCACAGATGTACCTAGGGGTAAAACCCGAAAACAACGCTTTGAGCTAGACTCGAACGAGAACTGGTGCACGACAACGGGCCTTACTGTACTCTTGGTTATGACACTCCCAGGGGATATGCTTAGGATAATTCTCATTTTCTTTACAAACCACTATGAAGGGTTATGAGTATATACTTCCTCAAAGGAAACATTTCTTTTTATGATTATGGATTATATCCATAAATAGTTCAATTTATGTAAAGTATTTTACAAATATGGAATTATGTATTTTATTTCATAAACTAATCTAGTTTATGCATTTTTTTAGAAATGGCACCTAGTGGAAGAAATGGAAACTGTATCAATGCACGCACTCCATGTAGGGATTTCCCTCCTTCTCAAGATAATTATAGTGGGGCTGGTGATGCAATTGGTACCGATCAGCTAATCACCATACTGGGACAACTTACTCAAGTTATGAATAATAACCTTACTCGTATGGAGCACCCTGATCCGCAACGTGGAGGATCAATGCTAGACCGTTTCATGAGGCAACAACCACCAACCTTCAATGGGGGTACCAATCCGTTATTAGCTGAGCAATGGATAAACTCCTTAGAGAAAATATTCCATGCCTTGGGGAGTAGCGAAAGGGAGAAGGTTGTCATTGCAGTTTACCGCCTCACTGGAGATGCCGATCAGTGGTGGTCGCTGATTCAAAACACAAAGGAAGATGATGACGTATCGAATATGGAATGGAGGGAGTTCAAAGATCTGTTTTTAGAAAAATATTTTCCTCGTGACCATCGAGCAGATATGGAAAGGAAATTTCTGAGTCTGAGGCAGAAGGAGGATGAGAATGTCGCAAAGTATGAGGCTAACTTTACAAGGTTAGCGAGGCATGCTGCCGATTATATACGTAACCCAAGGAGTAAGATTGATCGTTTCTTTGATGGGTTAAAACCATTTCTCCGTCGAGCTTTAGTATCACAATCCTTCTCATCATACGAAGATATTGTCTCGTGTGCTATCAAGACAGAAAAGGAATTCTATAAGTCTTATGACAACAAAGTAAAGCAAGAGAAGAAGAGAACGGTGGAACAAGAGACAGATAAAGGGAAAAAGGGAAAGAAGGATTTTCCATTATGTGATAATTGATGGAAGAATCACCCTGGTACGTGCCTAAAAGGAATGGGAGTTTGTTATAAATGTGGAGAAAAGGGTCACCAGGCTCGTGATTGCAAGGGAAAGAAAGAGGCTGTCAAAGTTGAATGCTACAATTGTAGGGAAATGGGGCATTATGAAAATGAATGTCCTAAGCGTTAAGGAAACTTACCTCAGAAAAGGCCAAGGGATCAAGGCCAATCTTATGCTGTGACTACAATTGAAGCGGAATAATTAATGTATTGGTGCTTTTGGACTCAAGGATTATATTCTGGTTAAAAGAATAATGTGATATATATATATGGATTGTACTGCAGTACTTGTTGATTTCAGTAAGGTTTTAATATGATTAAGGTAATCATATTTTTAGTATGTGACAATAAGAGAAACTTTTCTTTGTTTGGGGAATCTGATGTTACACTTGATTTTGGAATTTAGAGACCTTTTAGAGAAAGTCTGGATGGAGGTATTTTGGATAACTATTAATGTTGGAATGGATTAAGTTGAACCATGGATAGTATTGTTTAAGGTTAAAGAATTTCTGAAGATTATTTTTGGAATATTATGATACTATGGTTTTAGGAAAAGGACAACCTGCAGGGTGGGGCATAACCCGTCGCGTCGGACAAATTTGCAGGAATCGAACCCACAACCATAGTGCGACAGGCCTTTATTTCCTACCACTAGCCTACAGGAAGTCCCTGGTTATTAAAATATAATTTTACTAATCTAAATGGTACGTGTTAACATTTGGAACCTTATACAATTAGGATAAGTATAATATTTTTGGGTTCTATTATCTTTTTGAGTGAAAGGTGAGTCGAAGGTTGAAACTCTAATTGTCAAGCATAAATATATATATACCTATCTTTTATTCAATGAATAAATTAATTCTTAAACTTTAGTAAAGGGATATTAAAACAAAAAAATGTGTTACCCTAATACCTTATGTCTTGTTGAACTGATGATATTTTAAATCAACATAGATTGAAGGCTTTGAGGCCCTCAATTTGACAGTTGATTGTGATTGATGACCTTAATCACTCCCTACAAATATTTACGTTTTTCCTACAATTATATGTCTCTAATTGCCACCAATGTTCTCCTTATCGAGATCATAATTTGGTGGTGACTTTCTTATTTCCATTTACCTCTTATTAAGGCTAAATTTTATTAATCTTATTTCCGATGTGGGTTTTCCACAAAGGTATTTTCTCTTTTCAACCTTTTATTTTCAAAGAAAAAAATTTCAAATTGCGAGGACGCAATTTATTGAAGGAGGGGAGAATGTAACACCCCGAGCTTCCATTATACACTTCTCTTTCAATAATGCAATAGCTTGCATTGTACGCAACTTCGAGTTCTAAAACACCAAGACTAATCAAAGTAGCCGTTATGAATAGTAATAACCACTTTTTAAAATTATAGAACTTTTATATTTCAAAATGGACTTCATTTTTGTATTTGTAATATCGAAATTAGCCTATGTTGAAATTTTGGTATTTTTCTGAGAACTTCTAATTTTTTATGAATAGTGAAAAATACTTAAAAACAACTTTTTTAATCAAAATAATTTATAGTGATAAATTATAATTTTTAGTGGTTTTAAAGTATAATTAGAATATATTTTTACCATTTTATCCAATGGTGGTCATTAGAATTAATTTAACATTGAAATTGGACATAAACAATTGCCAATCTTTTGATATAAATTGTTTCTTAAAAACACGCTATTTGTTGTAACAGCGGGAATTAATTATAAAATTAATTAATGAAACTTATATGTTTGGAATTTTGTAAAATAGACATCATTTTTGAATTCGGAATATCAATTATAGCTTAGGGTGAAATTTTGGCATTGTTCTGAAAAACATCAATTTTTTATGAATAGTGAAACCACTAAGTGGTAGTTAAATAACTGATTTTTCATTTAAATGAAATATTACCACTTCTGTGATTTGATTTTCAAAAATCCGACATACATGGTTGTCATTAAGAAGTAAAATGTGGTTCAATGAGATTAAAATAATTTTTTGGTGAATAGTAACTTTTACGTTCTTAATCGCGATTAGAGGTAATTAGTGTAGTTTAAGGGAAAAACAATGTTTTAATAATATGATATGAGCTTGACACTTGTCCTACTCCTATTGGATGAATCATGGCCGACCAAGACAACCCATGGGTCAACTTGGGGACCCCATGGAGCCACTTTAGTTGGATGAGGATATTTCGAACCCTTATCACCTTATCCTCGAATTATATAAGTTTGGGACCTCTAAAATCCGAAACTCATTTTATAATAATGTGACTTTTCAATCTTTCCAAAAGAGCCCCTCCTCTCCACTTATAAAAGGCCCCCACCTCTCCCACCTCATTTACACATTCAAGCCATTTGGATCGGCCAACCTCTGCCAAAATACTCTCTCCACTTCCCTCCCTTACTCCTAGAAGCCTCACTTTGGGCAGAATTCTTCCCAAGGAAGCCTTTGGCTCAAATCAAAAAGAGTTACCCGATTTTGAGGTAATGTCTTCTCTAATGTTGATTTGTTTTATTTATCTTCTCCAACCCCCTAAAATCTTTTTATTAATTTCTTTTGTAACAACACCAGTATCCTCAATATACTAGGATGTTGTTATAAGAAGGATTCGAGCTACACTTACACACACCAACATCTAATGGTTAAAGAACATACGGTTTCTGTGGATGGCGAATTTCTGCCTCACGAAACGATGATTGTTCAACACTCATATAACACCTTCAAAGGTGGCCATTAAGATGTAAATATTTTTATATATGATATATAATATGTTTATGTTTTACTTATGCTTCTGTATTTCTCATTTATGGCATAATTTATGATTTCCATTATGGGTAAAACGCGATAATTTCATTTTAGGAAATGCGGACTACCGCCCCCTCAGAGTGATTTGAACCGTTAATGCCATATGTGGGATGTATAAAGGATGGATTAAATGGTATTATACACTATATTATACTGGAATTATATTATACATTTATATCATTATGATTTCATTCCATTAAATATGAAATTGAAATTAAAGTAGCGTTCATGCGTACGTACGGCTTACCGTCTCCATGAACGGTGAATTTCATTTCTTACCTCTAAATGTTACGTAATATTATAAATGAATGTATATACTGGATATATAAGATATATATGACATCTAAATCATGAATATAATTCTGGATATAAAGGATATTCTACCACATGAACAACCTGTAATTATAAGAAGTTTATTGTTGACTCATGTTACCAAAGATCGACAAAACGGCCGTTATTAACTTAAATAATTACATAATATTCATAACATTGTAATAAGTGATATAAAAAGGATAATGAAATTGAAAATGGTTCTTAATAAGGTACATATTAACTCTAGTTTATTATTCAGGAGGTTAAAGAACGGTTGAGTCAAGTCGGACACAAGGTAAGGGAACTTCTTAACCCAACTTCCATTCTTTGGGTTAATCTCCTACTTTCAAATTATGTCATGATATTATTATGTCTTATTTTGTATTTTTACTTTCTTTCTATGTACCTATAGTGAATACAGATAATATATCTATTTTATTTTAAAAATGATCTTTGTAAGGACTTCGTCTCAATCTCCTTTCATTGAGGCATATTTGGTTTTATACACAAATTTCTTTTATACGGTGTATAAACCACTTTGACTTTTACGTTTATTCAAAAGGAATCTTTTTTATACAAAGTGTTTACTAAACGACAAAAGGGAATGTTTTTGCCGTACGTATGCGGCGACAACGACTTCTCCGCCACCGTGACCACTATTTGAGTTTCGGCATCCTCTACAAGCCATCATTTTTTTTAATGAAAAATAAATACAAAGTTTTAACTTTCTTTTATTTTGGTATTGAAAATGGTTTTGAAAGCGTTTTTATTATATCAATGTGTTGTATTGAAATCTTGTGATTGAAATGTGGAAATGTTATGTTTCCTTTATGCATGTTTTATGTGATACGATTATGTTATGGTTTATGATATGTTTAAACCTATTCATATGATGAATGCATTGGACTTAATAAGTGACGGGTGGAGCCCGCTACAGCTCCTCGATGCATCGGCAGGTCTCATGAGACAAACTAGTGTCTTGGCATGAGGCCTTGACAAAATCTTATTTGTGGTCTTGGCACGAGGCCTTGACTACGTGGTTATGATAGTATGGCATTATGCATTCCATCATTATGAAAATGGTTATTGATATTGCATGTGATTATTCGACCAGTAGAATATCCATGTGAATAAGTAAATGGAATTATCTCATTTTACTTTTGCCATATTATGTTGAATTTCATGTTTAAAAGGCTTTTGTTTTAGTTATACATTGCCTTAAATGTTAATGTTTATTTATGAAAGCTTCCGCAATATTGTTATCCTTACTGAGCATCTGATCTCACCCCTTTCAATGTTTTAATATTTTCCAGGATGTGAAGAAGTATTTTATGAATGACCTGCAGGGATAGTCAGAAGAGGATATGAGTGTGGACTATGAAGAATTTGTTATTAGTTTTTCACTTTATGATATAATGTAAGACTTATGAATGTATCTAGTGTTTCCAAGGCAACTAAACTAATCGGTCTTTCGAGACTTGATCTTTTATGATCATGCCAATGTTACGAAGTAATGCACCGACTCTGGGTAGCTGGGGTCGGGGCGTTACATAGAGGCCATGTATGATGTATAAATACATACTCTCTTACCAACCTAATCAAAGAGTAAAAATAATATATAATTTTATTTTAGCAGAACATAAGTCTTGTAAGAATATATCAATCACATAATCTAACAATATTTAACAATAATCTTATCCTATGACACATGGGCTTTCCAAATTCATGGGTTATCCCTGCCCAAGAATGAGGTCTATCTCTAGTTGTGACAACATAACACATTAAAATAAAACACCTAAAATAGTAAATGAACTAAAATAATGATCTGATACCATTTTATAATTATGATTATCAAGATGAAATAAAAATTTCCTTAAAATAACAAAAAAAAAATTCTTAAATGAGAAAAAAATAAAGAGCACATGAAAAGAAAACCAAACTAACCAAAAATATTTAAAAAGAGTCACTAAACCCTTTTCTGATATTCTTATATGTATATTTCCATGAGTGAATCTAAATTTCATTTTATATAATTAATCAAAGATCATATTTAATCATGTCAATTTTGTCTTCCTCAACTAAAATGAAATCATCTATGGTATGGAGTCAATATCTCTTTTCACATAGTTGGAATAACCTTATGAGATAAGTCACTCCATAATATCCTTATTGATTACCTAAGTTAATATTTCATATTCCTTATCATCATCCTTATGATATATCGTGAAATATATTTTTTATCCTCATTTAATTAATACCTTTAATACTTTTCCTAATAGATTAAAATATTTCACATAGTTTAAGAAATGTATAGGGGTATAAGATTTCTCCTTTGACATTACTCTTCAATGTATCAACATTATCCTTTGTAATATGAACCTCAATTATGGTGGTCTAAAAATATTATAGGTGAATTATACAAACCTTATTTCCTACCTAATATCTCCCAAGATGTTTAGTTTCTAAACTATTCACTATTTCATTGGGTAGGTTTAAGTAGTCCATGTGTTGTAATTCTTTCTTGCATAGGGCCACAATGCATCCCTATGCATCAAATAAGACAAATTTTAATTTACCTATTCCTGCTAGAAATTACTATATATCTATAGAGTCATCCATTTATTTTGAGATATCCTCATATAATTCCTTTGCATACTTTTTATAAACTGTGATATAAACATTGCTCACTTCAAGTGGAGACACTTGTTCCTTAATAGAATCAACAAAGGTAGTAATTTCATAACAACCTATCCCCCATGTCGGAATTTTATTCATTAATGAACCATCCTCTAATTAAGATACACATCTATGAGATTATATGGATTATTTATTGGGAAACAACAAGCATCATGTTCATATTTACTAGTCGTGATATATTCCATAACATTCCATTCCATACTTTCTGTCTCTAAGAAGCTCTATTATCATCCCAAAAAATGGTATGACTAATGCTAAATATCATCCTAAAAAACAATTATGTTAATTATATAGGCTTCTAAAATATATTACAATTTATATATTATATACTTCATTAACTACATTTCTCTTCTAAATGAAAATATCAATGACCATTAAAATCAATCAACCAATAAATTCTTTTATTATAAAAGACTCTACTGCCTGGATTAGTATAATCTATTGGAGTAGGCACTAGCACTCTCAAAACCACAATTAGAGAACCAAAAACATTGTAGGATAATATTATTGTATTTTTCATTAGATATTTCATATATCCAGAATAGTTATTTAATCCAATCAGTAGTAATTTCAACCCTGCAACAACAATCCATCTACTATGTGAGTTAGACAAAAAATAACATAATATTGACATTTGGATCCTAAAACCATCATCATCATCATATCCATAATAACCCTTTCCATATCACCCACTAATTAGAATTATCCAAATCCATATAATATGAGAAAATGTTTCAATTAGCGATGGGGTTGAAAACCCTATCCTGAAAACAATTTTTCGACCTTGATTGGTATGGAACATTACCTCAAGAAAACCACCTCTTATACCATAGGCTATTGATTAGTGGTAATAATATATAACAAATATGGGGGAGACTATATTATTATCACCATAAAATAAAAACTAAATAATAAAAAATACATCATATAAAACATCTGATTCAATTAATGAAATAGAAACCATTGACAAACCAATAGTAATAAACAACAAAAATAAATAAATATGTACACATGTTGATCACATAGTCATAGAATAAGGATCCCACAAAAAGATAACAAAAAATAAAAAAATATTAAATATTATACTAGAAACATATCAAGAAAACTTAAATCCCTGCTAAAATCACTAAAAACATCACCCAAATACTCTAGCTAGATCAACCACATAAAATGCTACTAAAAAACCAAACACATGTTATACGCATGCACCATGGTGGCCATGAAAAGTGTGAGAATAGTAATCAGTTGGCATGTAACGAACCATTATTTAATCAAAGAAATTTCCCAAATACATTTATTTCATATAATCACATAAAATCATAACACAATGAAAAATTAAATAATATGTTACCTTTAACCATAATATTGTCACTTTTGTTATTTGAATTTCAAAAATCTGACCTACGCCATTGTGATCGGTAAGAGGTTTGGAGTCCAATAAAACAATAAAAATTTATGGTGATTAGTAACTGATCCTTATGGATATTAATTTTACACATTTGAATATTAATATGTCCTTTATGAATAGAAAATCAGAAATGTAATTAGTAACCCTACCAATGAAAGAGTAAATAAAAATTATCTTTTAACTGATGATTTGATTGTGTTGTATTTTATAACATATTAATATTTAATTGAACAATTACGATTAATTTAATAGATTTAAAAAATAAAATTTATTTTTATAAAATGTATTCATAAATTATTGTTTTGATGTCTTAAAATTATAGGATAATTTAATGATCCCCTAGTTAAAATTTTAATGTATTAAAAAAGGAGTTATAATTTATTATTAGGGAGTTTTCAAGTAAATGATGATATTATTTAAAAATTAAAAATACCATATAAATAAAATTATTTTCATAAGATGTTTTTTATCTTTTTTTCCACACATCAATAAATGTTTAGGGTGAGTTTTTGGGATTTTTCTGAAATACATAATTTTTTATGAATCGTAAAATACGATAATATATGATAAGTGCTAAAACCTGAATTTCATCGTCATGCTTCAGTCATGGGTGATGTAAATGGACATTAATTCAAACTCTCACACACATATTACTATTTATGGTCATATAATAATCAATATTTATTTTATTATGGATAAATAACAAACTAATGATTAAAATAGTATGAAAACCCTCCACCCCTGCCGTATAAAAACAACCCACCCTCCGCTCCTCACATAACTCTTCTCACCCATTTTTACCAACCAAAATTATAATAAAATAACTCCAAAATCTCATCCCCCACGTTTATATGAATGCGGTCTCTTCAAAATAACAAACCCTATCCCCTTAAAAGGCTCTCAAAGAAGATTAATTTATGTGGTAAATTCCTCATTTCAATTATTTTACCCAACATTCAAACCATTTGTTTTCTTTTCTATCTGTACCTCTCCTAAAACAAATGTTATGAAAACTACAATAACATATAAGTAAATGAATGATTTTATGATAATTTAATATGTTTTTATCATCCCAACACTATTATCTTATACAAGTAGTAAAAACCCCATCTGAGATTTGTAAATTTACCACATTCAAGGACAATGGGTTTTTAATTTCCATTATTGTCTTTAATTATGGTCATGAAACCATTATTACGGTTGTAATAGAATATAATATATTTTTTATTTCCCAACTATGGTTATTTAATTATTTTTTACATATGGTTTTTATTTATAAAATACAATGTGTTTAATGAGAAAAAACATCAAAAATAACCCAAAAGGATATCACTAATGTTTTATATAATGACTTGTCTTCACTCTAAGTTACCAAATGAAATTCAAAAACCTGTAACCATCAAGGTCGTTCAATAATAAAATATAACTCTAATTATGGAAACCCGTCCTAATTTTACATGATAATGCGTTCATGTATATAAGTAAACTGATCATCAAACAAACAGACCCAAACAATGAAATTGAACCCCCAAACCAATAAAAAAGATAATGAATGATCTAAAAAAATATATAATAAACCAGTTGCATGTAAAACAAGATATATTATTATTAATTAATGAACCATATTTGATTATTCAGGTCATTAACATGTTGGGTATAACACAATCATATTTAATGTAAATTCTTATACTCGAACCTCTATTATTCATTCGGGTTATTCTTACTATCTTTTTAACTAAATGAAGTCCTTTATTCTATATTTTTAAATCTTATATTTTTTCTATATATGTCAAAAATCATGTATCAATATCCATTAATCATTCTCTTTAAGGTATATACATGCATTTATCTTGTTCCCTTTTCAATGCTTCTTTATAAGCAACACCTATTTATGGGAACCTCCCAAATTTTTACCCTATTTTAAGTGCACTCTAACATATGTTTTAAGACTCTGTTTTTTTTTATAAAATTAGTAATTTTATTATGAAAAAATCCTTGTTTCACTTATGGTTTCATATAAATGACTATTAAATTATTAAATGATCGTTAGTATTTTTTAAAACCAAACTAAAATGTTTTAATTCTAAAATTTCTTAAATAATCTTCATACATATTTTCACATCTATAAGACATAACATACAATAATATAAGACTATTTTCCCTTATGAATGTCCATGTATGTTCTAATTCTTTTAGTTCATGTGTACTTTTTTGATACACCCATTAAATTATTCTTTATGACATGATTGTGATTCCCATTTCATTTCATGGTTTCCATTATGATTGTGTGTGATTGATTATGTATAATTATGTATGTGGAAATAATATTGTTGAAATTTTTTGATCGGTGTGCCCAAATAGCACTCCAATTCATTGGGTAATGTTGATTCTCATGAATCATTTTGTGTAATGGTTTTGGAAGTTAGCCTTGATTTGTGTTACCATGTGCAATGATCTTGGCTGTTAGCATTGACTTGTGCTAACATGTGCAACAGTCGTGGTGGGTTACATTGACTTGTTCAACTCTATGTTCAATGAACCTTAACTCATGCTACATTCATGTTTTATTTTGATTCCACATTACTATTATTCCATGTTTATATTTTCCCATGTTATACATGTTATAGTTATTTATGTTCAGTTATATTTTAAGCCTTTTTATATCATTATTTCATGCTTCAAAACCAATGTGACAGTGCATTATTAATTTTTGAAGTCCCATTCTATGCATTGAGGTCACTGCTTTGTTCATGATATCCACTGGTTATCCTATGTATATGTATGGGCACAATGGATGTTAGGAGGTAATTATAGAGATTAAATAAAATGTAGTTTTTATGATGTTTGATTATGCACCAAATCTCCCATGACACTAGACATTACAATCCATGGATGGTAATTTGATGTTTAATAATGATTAAATTGATTTAATGATATATTTAATGGATAGGGTCACTATTTTTGGTATCAGATAATGTTTTAGTTAATTTTACAGATTAATAATTGGGCACTTTAGAAAGAACCATAAGGATAAGACTATGTATAATAAAAACATCCTGGAATATTTTTTATGTATATATTATGTGTTTTATCATGAAAATACATCCCATTATAGATGAAAATAGGTATAGGTGGCTCTATCACACATGTATTTAGGTGTAAAACCCAAAAACACCGCTTTGAGCTAGACTCGAATGGGAAGAGGTGGAAAATAATGGGCCTTGTAGTACTCTAGGTTTGACACATCTTGGGAAATGTCTTTGGTAATTTCCACATCTTGGTATAAACCATGATTAAGGGAATAAAAATATATCATATAACATTAAAAAATAATAAATATATCAAGGATAACCAAGAATTAAATCTATGGAATCTCTATTTAGAATATACTTCTCGTTTAGAAATTTATCTTTTTATGTTCAATGTTTTTCAATTATTATGCTTAATATCTATGTATTCAATCCCTCCAACTAGATTTTGTTTTCATAGATAATGGTGCAAAATAGAAATAACCATTCCCAAAATCAATGTGATATGGAATGTGATGATTTCCCAAATGATATGCCAAATATGATAGGAAAAATTGTCCAAAACATCATGAAAGTAAATTCTATGATAGCTAATGGTATGAATAATAACGTGAATCCTGTTAAAATCCTTCCTTCCCTAAGGAAATAGAATGATTCCATTTAATAATTCAGGAAGAAAAGGCATCCCATGTTAAGTGGATCTTCTGATCCCTTTCTCATGGATAAGTTTATTAACAACATTGAAAAAATATTCTTTATCCTCTAGTTCTTACAAGAATAAAAAGATGTACTAGTGGTTTATTGTTTTGAAGAGGAAGTTGTTCAATGGTGGGAACTAATCATGGATACAATGATCCACAATTAAATTGATTCCATGGATTGTGATGTGTTTGAAAAATGTATTTTAATATATATTTTCCTTGAACACTCTGCTACATGATAGAAAAAGATTTCCCCAAAATCAGGTAGAAGGAAGATGATTCCATCACTATGTATGAAGAACACATCACGAGGACTACAATATAGGCCTCTATATTTTGTCATGAACACCTAAATATACGTGAACCACTTCTTTTTCTAACTAAATCCTAGTCAAATAAAATCATTGATGATAAGATATATTTAAAAATATTAGTAGATTCTCTATTGTGCCCTCAAGGACGAAATGTATATTAGTGACTCTGAGTGGTCTCATGGACTTAGTAAAAAAGCATAAAGTCGACTATAATATGGGTGTTTCAGAAAATAAATCATATGATGGAATGAAAATATAACATCTCATGTGTCATGATTGTGGAATGAAGCATCATGGGAACTATCTAAAGGGAACCTGAAATTGCTTTAAATGTTGATGAATGGGACATCGAGCAGAAAACTACCGAAGGGATTTGATGAAATCCACTAATGTGGAACATGAAATGATGGTTCAAAAAAAATTCATCCAGTTGTGAATTGTTTTAACAAAATGGATCATCTTCGTTATATGATCAATTTACCAAATCCATGGGTTGTCGAAGGAAGTCTAAAACAACCTACAAAGAAAAAATGAAGGGTTATTGATATTAGTACTGTTGAGGTGGATCTAGGTAATGATTTGGTGACAAAACTCTGGTTATTCATTATTGAATAGTGATCATGATATTTGATTATAGTTTTATGCATTCATTAATATATTTTATGTTTAGTTGAAATATACAAAAAACCACAACAAAATTTATTGGATAGTTTATCTCTTGGAATAAAGAAATGGGAAATTATTGAGTCCATAGATTATAACACCTCACAGATAATTTTTTGTGGAAGAAACCTCGAAAAAGATCTTTGTTAGGACCAATAGGGGCCTATATACCCTGAGAGGGGGGGGGGGTGAATCAGGGTATGGATATTCATTTACAAAATTCTTTCTTCCCCACTGGATCTTGACCTCTTTATTACAAGGGTCACTTTGTTTGCACTTGTCTGTTTATTATGATCACTTATTTTATTATTTGTCTGATGATGATGCTTCAAATGCAATGCAGGGAAGTAAGAAGGTAGACACAAAGACTTTTACTTGGTTCAGCCTCACCGGGCTACGTCCAAGGAGCAAACGCCGACAAGTTGTCGTGCGTACCAATTCCACTAAACTTCACTAGATGTGGATTACAATGTTCGGGCTAGATCACTTCTATGCCCAGGCTCACTGCCTTTACAAGGTTTAGGGTCAACTCACTGCTTTCCCAAGGGTCACTCCCTGTTTCTCTCTCTCTGGCTCACTACTGGTGGAGAGGATCACTTTTTTCCTCTTCCTATGCTCACTGCACTTGGAAGGGATTCACTCACAGTTTATAGACCTGTAGGTCTCTTCATTTGCATGAAATAATGCATCTTCAACTGTTGATAGATGCTCTATTGAATTCCAACTTTCATCCACTGATGAATACCTCTTTGCCCCTGACCACTGGGCAACAACCTTTCGAAAGTACCTTCGCAACGCACCCTACTTCGCAAAGCTCCCAATTTCGTGAAGCTCAAACAAGCCTTCACGAAGCTCCTGCCTTTTCGCGAAGCTCTCTCGTGAAGAACTCTTGCGATGCTCAAGTCGCCGCAAAGCAACGACCCTCGCGAAGCTTAGTAAGCCAACGCGGAGCTCGCATGTTTCACGGAGCTACAATAGCCACCACGAAGCACCTCTTTCGCGAAGCACACTGGCTCCGCGAACCACCTTCGCAAATCGAGAGAAATGATCTTTTCTGAAAATTATCTCTACTTCTCTCGAGGGGGTTAGCCTCTATTTATAGGCGATTCCACCAACCATCATCCCTTCTGCGTGAATTCAATGCCACGTCATCTCTAATCGCGATGCTCCAAAGTTTCCGCCAGAATTCTGTCCAAATCGCGAAGCACCACAGAAATTTGCTGTTCGCGAAGCTTGACGTAGTCGCGAAGAATCACCGTCAACATACCTTGACGACTTCACCTCGAAGCTCCCTCGCGAAGCCCTTCTCCACCGAGATGCGCTTCAGCCTCTCCTGTTCGTGAAGCTTGACATAATCGCGAAGACTCACCGCGTCCATTCTTCTGGTCTTCGCGGTTTCCAAACCATGAATCTTATCTTCACGAAATTCATGCCTTTGCCATATTAAATTATGATCTTCATGGAAATCCACTTTTCGCGATGCTCACCAATCTCCAAATTTTGGACCCCAAAAATTTGGAAAACACTGGGAAATGACGCCACCTTGTACTGCTCTTTTTGTACCGCCTCCAGATCGTCCTTTCCTTTTTCATCGTTCTTTGTCAACAAGGATTGTCAACAACTTCTTGGGAACTCGACAAATATCCATGGAAACCTGCTTTTTCAACAAACACAACCAACCCAAAAATACGTCAATGTTACCTTGAGGGATTTTTTCCCAATAATCTCCCCCTTTGGGTTTGTTGAAAACCCTTCACAACTCTGCTCAGAATGATTTTCTGCAGTTTGATACCTCACTGAGTCTTCTTCCAGTCGCTAACACCATTCGCCTCTTGCGATTCTGATAGCGTTCAAGGATTCACTTAACATGTACTCGAAGCCCACATGAGCAATGACCGATCACTTCTAGCATCGTCAGATTTAATACTCTCCCCCTTTCTCATTGCTCCCCCTTTATGGCTGCTCCACCTGTCAGCTTCTCCCGATATCAATTATGATTTATCAAATCTCCACACTGTCTCCCATTAACTATTTTCTCCCCCTTTAACAAACACTATTTCTATTTTCTTCCCCTTTGTCAACAAACCCAAAGGTCACTCCTTTGTAGTCTGTAATAGAGTAGAGAACACAAATCATCATATTAGGGAAAAACACACCATACCTTGGGGAGAGGGGGGGAGGGGTCCCACATCCACACTATTTCAAGTGTGGGAAATCGACTGAACTGCCAGAGCTAGTCGATGCCTCTCAAAAGCTTCCTTGGGTAAGGCCTTTGTCAGAATGTCTGCAACCTGTAGGTCTGTAGGCACATACTCCAACTTCACGATTCCATGCTCAACCTTCTCCTTGATAAAATGATACTTAATCTCAATGTGCTTTGTCCTTGAATGATGGACGGTATTTTTGCTAAGATTTATAGCACATGAGTTGTCACACTGGATTCCAATCGGAGACTTCACTTCAACTCCCATATCTTCAAGCTGCTGCTTCATCCACAATAACTGTGTGCATGCTTGAGTGGCCGCAATATACTCAGCTTCTGCGGTGCTCAATGAAATGCAATATTGCTTCTTGCTAAGTCAATAAATACACAATACACCAAGATAGAAAGCACCACCTGACGTTGATTTCCTATCATCCACTGAACCGGCCTAGTCTGCATCAGTATAGGCCAATAACTCTGCCTGGGATTTATCAGTATATGTCAAGCCGAAATCCACTATGCCCGGGATATACCAAAGCATTATTTTCACTACGAGCATGTGACTTTCCTTGGGATTACTCTGATATCTCACTGCTTGGCATGTGGAGAATACAATTTCAGTACCATGCTCTTGGTGCTTGTATCAGCCAATATAACGCCTTCTTCAGCCTGAAAACCTTGTTCTCATCCTCATGAATGCGAAAACCATCTGGATGCTCAATGTACACCTCTTCTTCCAGAAACCCATTTATAAATTCAGTCTTTATAACCATCTGGAACTCTTTGAACTTTCTTTGCCCTACAATGGCTAGGAATAATCTGATTGTCTCCTGCCTTGCAATCGGTGAGAATGTCTCGTCACCATCTATTCCCTCTATCTGGGAGTCTCCTTTTCACATCAGTCGTGCTTTGTTCCGAATCAATGTGCAATATTCATTCATCTTGTCTTAAAAAACCCATTTAGTCCTGATGAAATTTTTATATGTTGGCCTCGAAACAATATCCCACATATGGTTCTTCGCAATCTGATCAAGAATTGTATTCATAGCATGAACCCAGTTTTCAACGTCAGCTGCATCAGCAAAGCATTTCAGCTCTACTTGAGGTAGGAAATATGTCTGCTGCGTTGACTTAATTATTCTTGTTCGAACAGGAGCTGCCTGATCACCAATTATATCATGTCTATCAATTTCAGCTCATCTCTTTGGCTTCCTTGTAGGCACAAACTAGACACTTTCATGTTCATCATCAGTGTCTTCTTCTGAATCAGCATAAGCCCCTTCTTCTCTCCATGTGTTGCTTTCTTCCTCAACACTTTCATCAGGAAGTTTTTCACTGACTCATTTTTCAGTGTCTTTATTTCTTTTTGCTACGTTTCTGAGATTTTTGTTGAGACACCTTTGATTTTCTCTTGCAGCTTCTTGGTATCCTGAAAACAGTCAGCTGATATCATATTGTTAGAGGAAATTGATAAGCATGAAATGCATTGTTATTGCTGCATCACCCTGTGTTTATTTCTTCCCTCAATAGGAAACACCTGAGCCGAGTCATCCAATTATTGCATTGATGGCTCTTGAATATGAGTTGGATTTAAAATGATCCCCCTGTGTTACAAAACACTTCTTTCTGTTAGTCCCAATAGTAGAACCCATACCCATTCTTCTCCACATGCACCATTTATACTAATCTGACACTCAGCATCGAGCCATTATCCAAATCTCTAAGCCTACTGAGTTGGATCTCGGTGTAGGAAACAAGAGATAAAGATAATAACACAATCACTTCTAATTGTGCTCAGTTTCCCCCTTTCATTTTCAATTCTGCTACCTAATTTGAATCAATTTAAACTCTAGATCATATCACTTCTCCACTTCACATCCTTAGAGGCTACTTACCCTTGGATCGTATCTCCCTAGAACCTGAAAAATATTAATCATCAGTTAATAGCATTTCTATACATAAGAAGAGGGGATATTTCTCGAATCCGAAAAATGATGATAGTGGTTGATCCTGACGGGTCAACACTTTGATTTTTTCATGTAGGGCATCACACTCTTTTCTTGCTTCCTCCAGCTGCCTAGCCAACTTCAACTGTTCTGGCCATATGACTAGGCATTCATTACCTACATTCTAAGCCTTTTTCTGATATTTAGATTTGGTAGGCTTGGCCTTTCTCACTGATTGGGGTATAAACCCGCTAGTACACATTTCCTTCATTAAGGTTCTACCAAAATTCCATTTTCCTTGATTATTTCCCCGAGTAGGAATCTCTATTTTTGAGATCTACCCTTTCTTCTTCTCCCATCATAGGGGTCTTCCTCTTTCCATCACTTCTCGCTGAGAAACACGATATGTGGATTTTTCGATGCATTCTTTGTTCATCTTTCATTTATCAGATGTCTGAGTCACCATGCTCTTTTTTACTGGTGGTGAGTCCTCTATTGAACATTCATTCTTCTTTATCACAACTGGAGTAGATCTCCCCTTAATCTTCCAGGTTTGTTCACATTCTCTCCTTGAGAGCGGTTGTGAGTACGACAGAGGAGGTGATTGACACACCTTTCGTTCAGCTCCATGTGATTCCCCCGAGGCTCTAAGCCTATTTTTCACCTTACCACTTTGTATCCCAATGTATAATTTCTCATTATGTAGCACTGGAGTTGGTAATCTCTTTCTCGGGTCTTTTTCCTTCCCTGCTTTCTTCTTGCTGCATTGTCTGGCCAAATTCCCATGATCAGAACATATGAAACATTTTCTATTAAAGGCATATCTCATTTCATCACTTCTCTGCTGAGATGTGGATGCAACTTGTTTTCTTCTTTTGGCATCGATCTCTTGAGCTTCCTGACACATATTCATGGTGTGTCCCATTCTTCCACAGTAGTAGCATTTTATAAATGGTTTCCTTCAAGAGACTCTACTCACTGATTTCTCCATATGCTTCTTCTTATTCTGGGATTCAGCAAAGTTTCTATTTTCACAGCCTGATATGTATTTATGAGCCTCTAACCAGAATCTTGATGTGTGGCCATGAATCCCGCAGAAATAGAAAATGTCATCACTTCTTTCTGTAATTGTCCTTTTAGGCCTATCTCCAGCACCTGCAGGATCTTTTCCATTTCTAGAAATGTTCATGGATCTCTTTTTGTCATGCACAGGAGGGAATTCATCGAATCCAATACCAGCTTTTCCAAAACTTGTTGGTCTTTGAGCTGAGAAAATATTCTGTTGTTTCTCTTCAGAGATAGCATACCTATTCTTTATTTTATCATCACTTGTCGAAGGATGATCAAATAGCAAGTGTAAGGCATCCTTCATTTTTGGCATTCCTTTAGCATTGGATTTCTCCACATCCTTCTTTACTGATTCTAGATCGTCTTGAAACTTTTTAATCTTCTTCTCCCTTGATTCAAGTTGGACATCTAGTTCTTTCTTGAGAAGCTTCCCGCTACTCACCTCATCTTCTAGTTCCTGTGTGAGCTTTTCCACCATTGCACATTACTTCACTACTTTTAATTTTTCCTCAGAAACAGATTTAGTGACAGATTTATTCTTTTATTCTAGGCTTCGATTATTCTGAACTTCTTCAGACAACTGTGCTGCTAGATCATCATTTCTAGATTTCAGATTCTGTACTTCATTTGACTTTTGATTCTCTTCATAATCATCAGCCTTTTGTTTTCCTTTCATTTTAGCTATCTTTTGTAGTTCATTGGAATGAGAATCATTCTTCTCTGTTAGGTCAGTAACTATGTCAATAAGCCTTTGAATTAAGCCTCTTAGCTTGTTGACATCAATCTCCAATACTTTGATCTGAATATCTTTAGATTTGACTTCTTCGGTGTTTCCAACGTCAATTGGAATATCAGGTTATTCGATGCACTTGACATGATCTTTCGCGTTTCTATTCAAGCCATCAATCTCCCTTTTCTGTTCTTCAATCTTAATCTTATACTCACTAACTGATTCTGAGTTCTCTTGTGTTGATAACTTGAGTTTCTCAATTTCTTCCATCAACTCAGACTTCTATTCTTCCTGCTGCTGCATATAGAGTTTGGCATCGTGAACAACTTTGTTGGATTTCTTTGTTTTTGCTCTCCAAACATTTATCTCCTCAAGAGCAGCCTCCAACTCAGCACGCATATCTATTCTTCCTTCAATTTCTTCTTCTTTTTCAGCATCACTCTGATTCTCATGTACTTCACTCATTTCAACATCATGATTGAGTGAATCAATCATTTCCCTGCCAGATTCATCCAGACCATCCTTCAGTAAACTGTTTGATTCTTTTATTTGAATCACACTTTTTCCATACATACTTCCACACTGAGGAATACCACCTGACTTCTGCTTCTTCTTGGATGTTTTTTCCTTTTCCATGGCTCACCGAGATAAGAGCAGGCTAATTCTTTAAACACACAGATCGACTACACCAAGTCGGAGCAAAAAAATCTGATAAAAGAAACCTATCCCTCTGATACCAATTGTTAGGACAAATAGGGGCCTATATACCCTAAGAGGCGAGGTGAATCAGGGTATGGATATTCTTTTTCAAAATTATTCATTCCCCACTGGATCATGACTACTTTATTACAAGGGTCACTTTGTTTGCACTTGTGTGTTTATTATGATCACTTATTTTCTTCTTTGTCTGATGATGATGCTTCAAATGTAATGCAGGGAAGTAAGCAGGTAGACACAAAGACTTTTACTTGGTTCACCCTCATTGGGCTACGTCCAAGGAGCATACGCTGACAAGTTGTCGTGCGTACCAATTCCACTAAACTTCACTAGCTGTGGATTACAATGTTCGGGCTAGATCACTTCTATGCCCAGGCTCACTACCTTTACAAGGTTTAGGGTCAGCTCACTACTTTCCCAAGGGTCACTCCCTGTTTCTCTCTCTATGGCTCACTGCCGGTGGAGAGGATCACCTTTTTCCCCTTCCTATGCTCACTGCACTTGGAAGGGATTCACTCACAGTTTATAGACCTGTAGGTCTCTTCATTTGCATGAAATAATGCATCTTCAACTGTTGATAGATGCTCTATTGAAGTCCAACTTTCATCCACCGATGAATACCTCTTTTCCCCTAACCACTGGGCAACAACCTTTGGAAAGTACCTTCGCAACGTACCCTACTTCGTGAAGCTTCCAATTTCACGAAGCTCAAACAAGACTTCATGAAGCTCCTACCTTTTCGCAAAGCTCTATCGCGAAGCACTCTCACGAAGCACTCTCGTGATGCTCAAGCTGCCACAAAGCAACGGCCCTCGCGAAGCTTAGTAATCTAATGCAGAGCTCGCAGGTTTCGCGGAGCTACAATAGCCGCCGCGAAGCACCTCTTTCGCAAAGCACACTGGCTCTGCGAACCACCTTCGCAAATTGAGACCAAATTATATTCTCTGAAAATTCTCTTTACTTCTCTCGAGGGGGTCGGCCTCTATTTATAGGTGATTCCACCGACACTCGTCCCTTCCGCGCGAAGTCAATGCCACATCATCTCAAATCGCGAAGCTCCAAAGTTTCCGCCGGAATTATGTCCAAATCACGAAGCACCATGGCAATTTTCCATTCGCGAAGCTTGACATAGTTGCGAAGAATCACCTTCAACATACCTTCACAACTTCTCCGCGAAGCTCCCTCGTGAATCCCTTCTCCACCACGATGCGCTTCAGCCTCTGCAGTTCGCGAAACTTGACGTAATCGCGAACACCCACCGCCTCCATTTTTCTGGTCTTCACGATTTCCAAACCATGAATCCTATCTTCGCGAAATTCATGCCTTTGACATATTAAATTATGATCTTCATGGAAATCCACTTTTCGCGATGCTCACCAAACTCCAAATTTTGGACCCCAAAAATTTGGCAAACACTAGGAAACAGCGCCACCTTGTATTGCTATTTCTGTACCGCCTCCACATCGTCCTTTCCTTTTTCATCGTTCTTTGTCAACAAGGATTGTCAACAACTTCTTGGGAACTCGACAAATATCCATGGAAATCTGCTTTGTCAACAAACACAACCAAGCCAAATATACTTCAATGTTACCTTGAGGGATTTTTCCCAACAATCTTTTCATACATCCTTTAGTGGAGTTCGATAATATCTTGGGTATAGATTGTCTGTATTTATAAAATTACAATATTAATTTCCATGAAAGGGATATCACTCTTCAAATCATGAATAATCCTAAAATTATTTACAATTTTAATGAGGATTATGAATCTATTTTAAAATCAATGTCTCATCTGTGGATATTACTGCCTGATGAGAAAGAATGTATAATATAATTGATTGAGACAATTGAGATGAAAATTCTTAAAGATAAGCCCATCATGAAGGATTACAATGAAGTTTTCTATAACGTTTTCACTGGTCTTACTCTTTATTAATAGGTTGAATGCTCAATGGAACACATTCCTGGATCCCTACATATATCAATGAATCCTTATAGGATTTCAACTGTAGAGATGCAAGAGCTAAATAAGTAGTAACCTGAGAATTTGGAGATGGGTTGTAAACACCTAGGTGCTTCACCCATTGGTGTCCCATTCAATTTCATCATAAAGGAGGCTTCAATGAACATCTTATTTCATTATCATGAGATTTATATAATCATGATATAGAACATGTATCCCCTACCTCAGATAGATGAATTATTTTATCAGCTTTTTGGGTCCAGTTATTTCTCTATAGTGGTCCTTCAGATGGGATATCACTTATTAATGGTGAGGAATTAATATATTCCCAGGAATAACATTTGAATGATGTTAATAAACTATGAGTTCATAGTGATGACCTTTGTAATGACTAATTATTCAACAATATTCCTGGATTTAATGAATATATTATTTAGAGATTACAGTGATAAATTTGGACTAAAAATTCATTTTTTTTATTTCAAAAAACACTTTTTTGCTAATTGATAATTGAGCAAGAAAAAAAAGTTGAGGCAGTGTGTCCATGGGGATCCACTGTTGAAGAAACTAGACAAACAAAACCATACATGCACAAAAAAACACACAACAAGAAGAATATGAACATCATTGGAGCCTTCAAAATAGGATGGTCGATGGTGGGGGCATGGTCGATAGAACTCTGGAAAGAGGGACCATGAGACGACTAAGCTACCATGGAAAATATAATCAAATAGAAGCACCTGAAGAGTTCTACCTTCAAAGCCACCAACACCATCTGAGACGTCATGAAATCCTTCGAACATAACGAAATTGGATTCATGTGCGATTGAGCATGAAAGAATGGTAGAGGAAACCAAGAACATAAAAAAAATCCAGGAGCATGAACCTTGACAACCGCCACAAACAGATCTAGGGTGAACAACCATCGTCTGTTTATGCGCTATCAAGCGATCTACAACACGAAATCCCACGAATGCAATCTGTCGATCTTGTGAAACAGATGGTGGGAAAGCGCACCATAGTGAGGGAGAAAAAGAACATCTGAGATGGATGCATATTCCACCTTACAATTGCACCATGGATGTATTTGGTAATATGTTTATATATATTTTTATATATAACGATATAACCTGTGGCTATAACATGTAAACTGTGGCTATAGCCCTTCCCACAATTTTTTCATGGTTTAATTTTTACCTACATAATAGAAGGAAACATATAGCCACATTTTTTAAGAACCATTCCTATACAAAATAAAAAACACTATTTCCACAGTTTTACCGAAATAGTGGCTATATCCCTTGAAAAAAACACTATCGCAAAGGTTTTATAAAAACTGTGGCTTAATCCTTTGGTAAAAATTCTGTAAACATGGTGCTACAAAAACAATGGCTATATGTCTAGGAAAAACATCCTATATCCACGGTTTAACAAAAATCATGGATATAGCCCTCACACAAACATTCGTTAGACACAATTTTACAAAACAATGACTATTGATGTCAATAAAACATTACTATAGCCACAAGTTTACAAAACTAAGTCTATAGATTTTAAGAATATACTCTATATCCTTTTTATATAAAACTATGCCTGCAGCCTCTGTATAAATACCTCTCTCCACCGTCATTTGAAAACCATGGGTATAGGTCTGTGGCCATTACCCAATTTTATATTAGTGTATATTTTACTCCAAAAACCAAAACTTTATTGTTATATTACATTATTGATATAGAGTATAAGAGTTCATGAGTGATGGTACAACATAATAGGCTTGAAGTATAATATATATATACATAAATTACATTTTTAAATAAAGGAAAAAACATTGACAAATAGTGAGAACATTATCGACTCTTACATTATATCGTGAATGATTAATCATAGTACTTTTATAAGTTTATTGGATAAATGAAAACAATTAAGGGTTATTTGGATGCTCGGAAAAGAGTATCATACAAAAAAATATTACATTATATAATCAGAGTAAAAGTGATATGAAAAGAATAATTTAACATTATAAATCCATAAAAACTGAAAAATATATAACTTTATATCCCTAACAATAATTAAAATATGGATAAAATAATAATTGATCTTATTCTAATGGAATACATAATGTCATAAATAACAACATGTTATTAATGCCTTGTGAAAAGACACATATCCTGTTATAGGAAGTGGTATACACAAAATCCCTACCCTTTTTGTCCCATGAATCCTATCATTTCATTGAAGGGTAATATACTTCCATTCCCCTCCCATCACATAACTAATTTTGTTAAATTCACTATAAGAGTAACACAGATCTATCATTTGCTTCCATTATGATCCTCCTAATGAATAAAACCCTTTTTCCTGTATATTGAGTAATTAAAACATGAAATACTTCCCCATTAAATATAACAATGTGGATATCTTGAAGGATGTCCCCTAATAAATTTGTAAGATGTGATTTATCATCAAAGAATCAAGTAATACCCTTATCAATGAAATATTGGTATGGGGGAACCTTCAATGTTAGAGTTTATCAATGGAAGTTAATATTTAAATTCAATATAATATTTTGGAAGGATATGAAGGAAATGATAGAAAAATTACATCATCATAGTTCATTAAGATAATGTTAAAATTCAAATGGATATTCTTTATGTTTCTCAAAGGATTTATAGTCTTTTTATTACTAAATGTATATCATGTCGTTGATTGAGTGTATGCTCAGCCCACATTTTTTGAGGTGATTACCCCTAGATTCATCTAAGCCACAACTGAATCGACCATCCAGTATATGGACATGGATATGTTTTCTTGGAAATTATATACACTTTGTCTATATCCAAATAGAGGATAGTTTTTCAACCATGGAGTATGTACCACTTTAATCCAATGAATATGGGAGAGGGATAATGATATTTACATGAAAATCCCTTGAATTCCTGTGTACCATGGAAAAAACACATCCATTGAAATGGAAGAACCCAAAAAAATAAAATATGTAGATTTATAAAAATTGAGTCATATAGAATGAACATTGAGTTAGAAAACCCCTAATTATATATTTTCTACAAATTCAATAATAACCGCTTTAAAAAGAGGCTATACACATGATTTTAAAATTCCATGAATACATTAGCATAATGGTATAACATATCAAATAGAGAGTACATGTACCATTTAAAGAAAATTTTGTGCATAATAGAAAATATTTCTAAGATAGGGGAATTAGATATGGAAAATAGTAACCTATTAAACAGAATGCCTCGAATGTACACCTCTTGATTCCTAAACATATAAATCTTAATCACATAACTTTTAACATTAGTATTGTCCATATTCATTCTAAATAATTATAAATAGTCATTCTCTCCAAGATTTTTCTTTATTTTCCACATTGGGTATTGATAGTTTTGATCATTTTTAGTAGTTTCACAATACAAGTGTTCATATTCATTTGTATAAAATGTTTATCATTACTGTAGAGACCATTTTTTTTAATTATTCCTCTAAAATATTTCATGAATTGTTTTGGAGCTCGGCACTGAGACAAATTTTTATTACGAGGCCCTGGGCACTGATAATTAATTTTATAAAAATATGAAATATATATTATATCATGTATCCACATTTTTTTTCATATATTATTTAATATCTACTAATAGGAGTCGTGAATTGAAAATATGAGACCATGGATGAATCCATAGTGTGGGATTTTCCCTAGGAATGACCAAAAGATGGTTAGTGACGGATGTTCTAGTAAATCTGTCATTGGAAAGCATGTCAAATGAATTATTTTATTAATTCTATTAATTAAATAATAAAATAGAAAAAAAATTCCCTCTATATATACACATTTATAGAAAATATCATGTGTTATCTGCATAACCCTTAGACTGTTTAGAAGAGGATCCCACCAACATATAATGGTTTATTTATATCTATCAATGATTGGTATCCAAATCATGGAGAATTGAGGAGTAACGAACATAATAGGACCTCTCCATCATTTGAAGTTATGTTCTTCACCAAAAATTGATCCTTATTGAGGTATGTATTTTCAATTTTTTTTCCACCCCTAAGAAAAAAATTATTGAGAAGGGTCAAATCTATTATTTTTTGTTTCATGTTCAGTTTCAACCTTTTCATAAGCAGGTGTATTGAAATAATTTTTAGTTTAATTTATTTATTTTATTATTAGATAAAATAACCAATAGAAATCAATATTTTAATGATCGTTGTCAACAAAAAAATATGAAATGATGTTAACACCTTTTCCATGTGCCTCCCCCCATTCTACATGAATACATCATTAGACTACATGTTCATGATTGAACTGTTACCAGGTGGGTCCAAGAATGATCGGACCCCCATATTATTAGAAGATAAAAAGATGGCCAATAATTTTTAGGTTTAATGGGGTGGAACATGGGTTGTAATTTTTTATTTTGAGATCCAATGAGGCAATGAAAATGGATGGCATGTAAGAGATGTTACCTACATTTAGAGGTGTTTAAGATTCACAGTTTCTATCCACTAGATCATGGAAATCGATTATTGAGGTTGAAATGAGAATGGAAGGCCATAGTTCATGGACTTATGTCTTGATTTGTAGTATAAAAATTTTTGGAGGATTTTTGGTGAAGATAGATGATGGGAAATTGGAGTTTCTATAAAAAACCTGATTATACGCTGTGTTGACTAAAGAATAGTTGACTTGTAGACCCTTTGCCTAATGAATTGGGTTTTTTGGGTTCGTGAAATATTACAGACCAAGTGGTACCCCAGAAACCAAGTGACATAGTGGTGGAGGCCTCATATGTACACCCTGAGTAAGTGGATATGGACTGACATGGCACATTCCATATACTTGTACTTGTCTAGGTACATGGAAATGAATTGAATGGCAGTGTCTGAAGGACACTGCAAAGACCAGGGAAATAAAGCTCGATCCTAAGAGGCGGGTAATAGTTTTTTAGTACCTTAAATTCAATGTAGTACAACATTTTCAGTAGCCATGTGTTTTCAAGGACATACAATTTACCATAATGGGACCAAATGCTATGTGGGTCCCTAAATTCATGTATACTTCTGTACAAATCTTGTATCTCACATATATCCTTAGTTTTTACTTGAAATATGGCTCATGCGTATTCCATCATACTATATTTCCATCATATAATTAAATAGTTCCTTTGTAGTGGATCTTGAGATGTAATGATAGATTCTCCAAGAGTGCCACTTATATAGTTCGTGCTCAAGGAAGACATTGATCAGACATGACCATCAATGTGGAACCCTTACACTATGATAGTTCATGGGTCCTATATCAATATTGTGGAACCATCCTTCTAATTCAGGGTAGTTTTCATCTACATATATACTGGAAACCCCGTAACAGATGAGGGTGTGGCTCCTCTATCATTTTTAGATTTGAATACTCTAGTTCTGTCTGAGAATGAGTCCTTTCCATATAGTTTTGAACCCCATGATGAACAAGGGAATGGTTCCTCTATTTATCTATAGCATGTAACCCTCCTACTAAGTTCGGGAATTGGTAGTCTATATAAATAGTTCAACATCCCTGATATACTTGGTCATGGTTCCTTCTACTATCTAATGAGTACAACCCTCTTGTTTTACCAGGGCATCGGTCCTAGATCTAGTGATTAAGAATCCTTGAATATATAGAATTGTAGTGAGGATTGGCTCCACATATTTACCCATGGAATAGATAGATGAGATGATGGTAATAATTGATGGAACATTGGAACTATTTGTAGACTCTTATCATGGGAAGGGTTATGGGATGAAGATCCCCATACTCTCTTATCCGGGCATCATTTAGGAGAATACATCATTGTTATTTGGTTATATTTCACAATTACGATAGGTTGATTTATCTACTTCTACCAGGTCTCAAATTTCACCACTTTAGATTTTAGAGGAACTTACAGAGTATTTATATACTAATACATTCATATGATTTTCCCGCAGATATTTTTTTTATGAAAATGAGATACATGTTAGTGATGATTACATATGAACACAGAGGATACGAAGGTAAATTTGGACACATATAGTGGCCCGGTCATGAAGATCTATTGTTGGGCTCTCTCATTATTTTCTTCTCTTATTATTTTTATGTTAGGACATATATTCTTGACAGACATTTTCCCCTTTTATATTAGTTTACTCAGTTTCACTCTTTTTTATTATATAATTATTTTCATTGTCATGGTTTTTACATTAGATGTTACAATATTTGTTATTTTTATTAATATTATTATTTCACGTCACAATAGAATAGAGATGGTTGGGTGAATTCATACATGTAAATTAGAAAAAATTCCCCAATATTAGATAATCATTTCAGTCTTATTACCATCCCCTAAGTTATGGAGACAACCTTTTGGTAGTTGTGGCCCGACTATCCACCATTCTGGTAGGCCTCAGTTGGATGATTCATTATATATTGGTATCAGAAGTGGTTCATTATTTAGGTGGGTGTTTGTATTTATTTACTTTATAGGATTTTATCTGGAGATTGAGAAACTATTTCTATTGTCTCATGTTTGGATTTCTAGTTATAGAAAATGTTGTCTCAAGTTTGCATACTAATAGATTGGTTTCAAGTATAATCATTACAGGTATCATTTAATATGTTTAATTTTTTACTGTCCTTATTGAGTTTTAAACCCATATATATATATATATGCATTTTACCTTGGTAAGAATTGATTAAAATTTTTTATGCCTCGAAAAAAAAAACTTCCCAGGTTTTTTATTCAGGAATATAATGAAAATATGATGAGTGTTGAGGCATCAATTCAGGTTCCATCATGCAAGAATATTCCTCTAGGTTTATAGGTTTAATCACCCCACAAGTTGAGAATCATATTATACTAATAGATAAAGATGAGGATTCACGAAGTCTTAGCACACTTTGTGAGTTCCTGTGCTAGAGGATAATGAGGTCTTGTGGTGAGTTAGATCCCCAAATACTAGAGGATTTTTTTAGTCAATGATTTATTTTTCAGACATTTTCAAAAAAAATGATTATATGGTTTGGATGGAACCATCTTTTTCAAAAGTGTATTTTGGCAGTTGTGGACTTTAGTTACATAGTTGGCCGCTGAGTAGAAACTCTAATGGTATGACTTCAAGTAACTATTTCATGTGGAGTATTACCCATCATTCTTATGCTTATACTATATTCAAAAGCATCTAGAGCTGTTTCTAGGATGGATGATAGTTTTTGAGTATTATAAGAGGTTCAATGGCCGTACACAGTACTGCCTTTCTAGGATTCTAGTTGTCTACTTCTAGGCGCAGGTGTTTGATATGGGTCTCCATAGAGATAGTAATGTTATGGTGGTAGCCATGTGCATTCCAATGTATGATGGAATGTTATAGAAGATTCTTCCTTTGAGGATCATCTTATCAGGGGGATTTTGTGCTGCTGGAGATCGAAATGGGAATCATAGGGACGATTCTTCTGCCATAGTTAGTTTGAGCCAGTTGACAGGATCTCGGTGTACGATATCCAATCAGTACCAGATTCAAACATTGGATCATGTACCTTAGGGACTATGTAGTGGACCATGGTATGCTTCTGTAGAGAGTTGTTATACATGTATTGGTTTATGGAACATGGAAAAACAGTTTCTAAACTGATGTACTGAGGAGGGTATGAAGATAGTGGATGGAGCACTGTGGAAGAAATAGTTCCATGATCATTGTAATCCCAACAAAGTATTGGGTGGCCCCGAGGGAGGTGGAGCTGCTAGTGGAGTAAGTGGGGTTCCAAGAGGAGGATATTATAATTGTGGATGCTGTTATGAGCCCTTTTTGCCACCACCATCAGGTGGTGCATGTCCTGATTAGGGAGATAGTGGTCAGGGTTGTGGGTAGCTGCAGGAAAAAGAGGATTATGACCTGGTAATAGAAGTGATTATTAGAGGAATGGTCTGGGTTTATTATACCCTTGATTTAGTCCTAGTCGACAATATTTCAATTAATTACTTCATCTCATTACTCCCAGTGAAGGAGATGGAGATCATAATTGAGACATTGACCCATTATAAATATCATTAGGTTTGTATAGGGAATACTTTCTATTTATCATTTTTTGTTGGTATTACGATCTATTGTTTAGTCGAGATATTTTCTTGTGGGACCTCTTGGTCATCATGGTGATACCTAATGACATCATCAGAAGTATTGACTTGTTTATCATGGTTTGAGCCTAGATTTACTAGCTTCGTTTATCAGAACGATTTTTTCAGAAATAAGGGACTATATTATCTTTTATGGTTGAGAGATGTATCATAGTGATGATAGTGGGGTTTTCATGTCAGAATATTTGATTCATTTGCCATCAGTTAAAGAATTTACCCCTTGGCACAATAAGATATTCAAGAATATGGATCCCTTCAGTTGTGGAGGATTATATAGATGTCTTCTCGTAGGAAGTTTTATTTATACCTTCATGGTGGGTGCTAAATTATTTTATTGACTCCAGCCCTATGAATTCTATAAATATCTTACTTGGTATATTAGATGACCCCTATCGTGCTCTATGAGTTAAGGGTATTATTTGAATTCCTTTGTGATAAGGGTTTTATCAACAAAAAAATGTGTCCCCTTATGAAACAATAGTTTTGTTCACATAAATGAGGACTAGATATTGTGGGTTCTTTTATTATCGTATCTTGAACATGGTCATGATAAAGAACATGTACCCCTTTAGTAGTATTAAAGACATATTTGATCAGTTGAGAGGTGTTAGATAGTTCTCCAAGATCTATCTTAGGACCATCTACCAGAAGTTGAGAGTTCACGAGGATGATATTCCGATGTTGGAATTCAAATGTTTCTTTAGAAAATATGTGTTCCTTGCGGTTCCATTCCGTCAGAATAATTTCCCTAATAAACTTATTGATTTTATGAAATAGTTATTACAGGCATATATGGTCTGAATTTTTTCTATATTCATTAATGACATGATCATATACTTTTTATTTGAGAACAAGAATATATATCACAGGAGGATATTTCTAGACATTATTCGGGGGAACCAAAATTATGACAAGATCAAAAAGTTATCATTTTGGATCATTGAGGTTCACGAAATATGGAATTGCAGCTCTAAGCATGGATTATTTGTGAACCTCAAAAAGATTGATTTAGTGATATCATGGGATTCACCAAAGAACATGTCACAGTTTAATTTTTTTTATCTTTGTGGGGTACTACATGAGGTTTGTGTAAATATTATCTAGGATTGAAGCCCCTTTGAATTCTGAATGAAAAAATATAATCCATTTACATAGACTAAGAAATGATGGATAGCCTAAGATGAGTAAAGGATGAGGCTGAAAAATGATCATATTTTGAAACTACTGGAGGAGGGTGTGGTGGAAATAAAATATTTTGATTCATAGAGAGCTTGGAATAGATGCATTTTGATATAGAGTCATAAATTGATCACTTATGTGTAGATTTAGTTGAGAATCAATTAGCAAAACTATGTGATGCATGATCGAGAGTCAGTCACGGTAGTCTTCTCTTTGAGTATGTGGAGGCACCATCATCATAGAGAGTGCTTTGTTATTTAATCAGACCATTAGAGTCTCAATAATGTCATAACACAATGATAGATGAACCTAATATAGAGGCACTAGATGGAGTTCCTATAATACTATTAATGTTCTATATTTTATTCTCCTGGGAAGGGAAACTGGGCGGTAGATTCCCTTAATAGGACGTCTGAGGTTCTCTTGGTGGAGGAGGTGTTTGTGGAGTTATCTTAAATAAATCAAAGGCATGTAGAGAATGAGGGTTCATTTTTTCTTTAGTTGATGTTGTTGAATCCTCCCCTCCTTTGGTTTTTGAGGGATGCCCAATTACGAAACATTGAATGTGAGGTTCTACATGACCAGATATCCTCAGTAGAATCAATATATGTATTTTCTGATGGAGTTAATCACATCATATTTTTTCAAGGGAATATGAATGTCTTAAACCTATAGTTAGATGACTTGAAGAGAGGGATTCACACATATCCTTTAGCTACACATCATGATTTTGGGAAGTTGTATCAATACCTTTACTGGATGTTTTGGTGGGCAGGTATAATGAAAATCATGGACGTGTTCATTCCTAATTGCCTCACTGGAAATTAATGGAATGTTGAGCACTATGTTAGGGAATGTTTTTTATATCTTCATGATAAATATAATTGGAAATGGGATGACATATCCATGTAATTCATGATAGGGCTTCCATAGATTATGAGAGGCCATGACTCCATCTAGGTGATATGTGAATGATTTACAATTTTAGTAAACTTAAATTTTATATGGGATCATAGTTTGGTTGAGATTTTAGAGCATTTCTACATGTGAGAGATCATATTACATCAAGGGTTTCCCTTATTAATTGTCTCAAACTGTGATATATGGTTATCGTTGTGGTTTTAGAGAGGCCTACAGGAGGAATTTGGGTCTCGGATGAGGTTGAGTATAACCTTCACACCCAAAAAGACAGACAAAATAGGTTCACTTTATAGGTGTTTGAGGATATACTGAGGCCTTGTGCATTAAACCTCATCTGGGCATCAGAGGATCACTTACCCTTAGTGTAGTTTTGTTTTAATAATTTTTTTCTCTCTATTAATGGTATTAGAAATTTTGAGGCCTTGTATATGAGACATTTTTAGATTACTATTTTTCTAGACTGTGAAAAGTGTGGAATCTCTTGTTGGGCCAGAGTAGTGAAGGTGAAGACAAAGAAGGTCTATGTGATTTGTATGTGGATAAGGACAACACATAGAAGAAATAAATAATATACATATCAAAAACATATAAGTTGAAATATTATAAGTATTTTACGATCATTTAATTAGGTAGTATTCGTGTTTTACTCAACAATTCACCAGGTATCTGTGGATTATTACTAGGAATTTGTTTTTAGATGGTAATGGAAAATATGATGAAACTAGAAAAAATGATCATTAAACATCCTGAAAATAAATTACACAATATGTAGGCATAATTCATAGCATATAACAAGTCATTAAGCATGTTGTGAAGGAATTACCATCCATGAAAGGATTACATGATTTTTTTCTCTAATACATGTTATTTAACATTTGAAATTTAATTATATCTTTAATGATCCAGATGATTGAATAAACACATTGTGAAGACCAGATACACATCATGAGAAGAGTCATACTTCCAAAACTCGAATATTTATGATGAGATTCTCATCAATTTGATATTATGTGGATAAAATCTTTGACTAGAATTACATTTTGTGATATGTTTACTCGTCATGTAAAACCATGAGGATTTATATCACATCTGCAACATATGTCTAAATACCCTTTTCAATTTTGTTTTCCCTCCCGTTCATTCTTATTCCCCTATTATCCCTTTTCTATCAATTAATCATTCATCAATTAATCTTATTTTCATAACATCTATCGGAGCATCATTCATCAACTTGATAAAATTCATAGCCCTTTTATATCTTCAATACTATGTTAATTTTTTTCTCCATTTAATTAGATATTCGATGATGGACCCTTGCAACATTCTTCCATATTCTAATTTCATGTATGTATTTGGTTGAAATTGTGATTGATTCAATTTTTTTTTGTTTATTATTATTGAATTCACATTCCTTAAATAATTGAATTAAATTATTATTGTTATATTAAATATATTTTTATTTATTTACCCAATTTAAATCAATTCTACCATGATTAAAATAACTATATATGGTAGGTGTCGAGAGATAGGGTATTTGAAATTAGTGAATCATTAATTCTACACTTGGAAACCCTATGGTTAGTAATCATATTATAAAACAATTTTTAATCTCATAATTTTTGGACACCATTCCCATGTGCAGTTTGAAAGAAAAACCTTGGATTTATTACACTGGAATAGGCTATGACCAATATCCTTTGGTAATATAAACCTTATAAGGTTAGAATACTGCATTTTGGAACGTAGTTATCACCATACCAAGGAATATATTCTTCTTTGATATATCTATTTTGGTTTACCATATTCAACTACTGAATTTTTCTTGCTTCACTACCTAATCCATGGGACGAATCCAAGTTAAGGGAAAGATTATCATTCTAATTGAACCCTGAAATTGATCCCAATCCCTTTTATATCTCTGATCATAATCCAAAATTCCATAGTAGTAGTTAGTCCCAAACTCAACCAATTTTTGATAAATCATACACACAGAGGGATCAAAGGCTTGGTTCCTATCAGCAAGGTCAGTCCCCATGGGATTGACCCCCACATTATCACTATAATCTTCATTTTCTCCAAGTATAGTATGGGAAAAATAATTTAATATAACTATATCCCGCACGAATTAACTGATGCATGTGGGTGTATTAAATTTTGATACTATTTCTGGGGAATTTAAATGTTCTTCAACACAAAAAACTACAACATGAACCTAGGGTTACTGCACCAGTACCCCATTCCTTTTCAATCATTCTTATTTCTTTTTAGGTTCCACTATGTTCTTCTCCATTTAATTCAGTTCTAGCTTCATGGACCATTTACTAGTTCAAGGAACCTCAACACTCAAGGACTGCATGCCATCATGCCTAAAATTTAAATGAACCTAATAGAATACCTTTGTTCAAAAATGGATGACTAAATAAGTCCTACAAGTCTCAATAAAGTAAACATGAATTATAAGGAAGTTCAACTACATAGAGAACAACATGTGAAACAATAATGCATCATTATGTATTGTGACATTCTGTCGATCAATTTCATTAGACCCTGTATTGTACACCCTCCTATTCAGGTGCACACAATTTAGATTGTGCATCGACTCATTCATATGAACTAAAATTTTGGAATGTTTAGTGGGATTCATGTGAAGATCCCCATGACTATATCTTAATCCTCCTAAATGACTGAGATACATTTATCAATAAAAGATAATCTTATGATTCAATAATACTAATAGTTTTTCCATTACCCATATGAGTTGAAATGATGTATTTTCTCAAAAGTAAATCTCTCAGGTCCATTATGACTTGGGTCGATTCTGACAAGAAATTCATAGACAAGTACATCCTGCCTATTGGGACTTGGAAACCCTTGAATGAAATCCATAATTTCACTCAATCTAAGGGAGATTTGGAATGGTAATCATGGTATCACTTTAAGGAACTCACCTAAAATATCCCATATCACTAACAAGAAACGTGGATACAAATCCAAATGTCCAATCAAGGCCCCTAACCTGATGCTCTCATATTTATTAATGTCACCACTGATGGAGGGTTGATGTTCAAAACACCCAATCTCTGATGAGAAATTTTGGATGAATTATCTCATAATTACTTTCTTCGATAGAGGGATTTTTGACCATCCCAGCATGCAATCCACCATGTTGTATAAAATATTTGACTAGATGCACAAGTAGAGGAAATAACCATGATGTTTGAATCAATTAATCTACATTCTACACCAACTCCCCTTCATTCTCATGTAATAAAGATATATATCTAGGAAATGTGTAGTGGCCCGCCTCTATATAATAACTGCACGACCTTTATTTTGTAATAAAAAAATATATTATTGCAACTAAATTAATTAAAATCAGAAAAATCAACAATTTCAGAAACCATAACAGTATTATCAACAGCGGCTAGTTCAACAGCCACAACAAAATAATCAAGGGTACTAATAGAAAAAAATTAGTCAAGAACTGTTTATGAACCCATAACCATTGGGATATTTTTCAATGAATCTTGTGCCTAGACCACCATAACATGTAATGTTACGATCTTTCCCTCCTAGAGTACAATTTTTTAACGAACTCCACAAAGACATCAACAGTCATCATTTCCTCTTAAATAAAATTTAGTTAATCTACTCTAATCCTTTGTTGAAGAGGTATATTAGTGGATGGACACCCCTGAGAAAGAAATGAAAAATCAAAGGGAGTATCATTTTAACCTTGGACATCAAATTTTTCATATCTCAATGACCTTTTCATAGAGATTACTGGGTACTCATCCTGTTAAAATGGATACATACCTAAGGGAAGAGGCAAGTGAAATGGTTCTGTGGAGAAGGAAAGTGTTATACATTCTGCAACATTGTATAGGATAAAAAAACACACTAGAGATCCCAAAAAGTATACAATAGTCATTGAATAAGATTTCAATGGAAATGTAAATGAAACTTATCAAGAGATACCTACATAATTAACATCATCTGTGATTTCTCGAAAAAATAAAACCACAATGGAGAAATATACATTATGACACTAACATATAAACCATCTCTCCATTTTCCATAAAGAATGATGAAATCATGAATCAAAGGAAAAAAAATAAGTTTTTGGACATGTTAAATAAATTTCACATCAATATTCCATTTTCTATGGAAATCTAAAAAATTCATACATATGTGAAATTTCACAAGGAATTATTAGTAAATAAAAGGAAAATGAAATAATTATAAGTCATTTGAATAAATGATGAATGTTCTAGGATGGTCAAATAGATTATTCCCCTAACAATGAGAGACCCTATATGTTTCTAAATAACTTGAACCATAGGAGAGTTTAACATTGTATGAGCATTGTGTGATTTAGGTACATACATTAACAACATTCCGATGAGAGTATTTTAGAAATTTGGATATGAGGAACTCAAAATGCCTAGAGTGGCATCGTATAATGACAACCAGCAATAAAGTATCTGTGAGGACTTCCCATGGATGTCTTATTCAATGTCAGCAAGTTCATTTTTCTAGAGGACATCCTCATTTTGGACATAAAAGAAGAAGAAGACATTCCAATTATCATAGATAGTCTATTCCTAGCCCCTAAAGAGACACTGTTTTATGTGAATTAAAGGAGAATCATATTCGGAGTAGGTAATGAACAAGTTGTGTTTAACATGGAGAATGTGAAAAAACAAATAGATGATTCTTTTGAATTCCCATATATCTTTCACAAAGATGAAATATATGACTACATAAAATTGAAAATGACAGTGAAGAGATTCCACCTATTGTGGAGGAGGGATATTACTTTGAAGATGTAAACTACATAGGTCCTCTTATAAGGGACCACATCCCACCATTCATACCCTCAGTCATTCAACCACCAAAACAAGATCTGAAACCACACCCAAGTAAACTCAACTATACTATTCTAGATATTTATGTTGAAATAACAGACATATGTATCTCAGTACATACATAATCACATGCCTAAAAATTGATCGATGTCCTACAATGGAATAATCAGTCACTTTCAGGGGGTGGATGTCATCAATGAAATAAACCCTATTTTTTCACACATAATATTTTACAAGAAAAAGGTGAAAACCCAAAATGCCAACCCCAATGGTGACTCACCCCACTAATAAAGGAAGTAGTTAAGAAGAATGTACTGAAACAAATGGACAATTGAAAAAAAAAATATATGATACTATGTGGTTGGGCCCACTATATGTCATTCCAAATAATGATATCCTCACAGTTGTAAAAAATAATAATGTTGAAATGATCTTGAATCTCACCATCATTAGATAGAGAGTATTTGTGGACTAGAGATTCCTAAAATATGAAACTCAATATGATTATTTCCTCTATCATTTATGGATCAAATGATGAAGAGACTCACAAGATATGAATTCTAGTATTTTTTTATAGATATTTAAAATACAATCAGATTTTTTTTAACCCTGATGATTACTCCAAAACACCATTCACTTATCCATTTTGAACCCTCGCCTATAGACCCAAGTCATTTCGTATTTTTAATGAACTATAAAGTAATCAATGATTCATGACACTAATAATCCATGATATGGGTGATGATTTCATATAATTTTTCATGGAATACTTTTTAGTTTACTGTAGATCTTCCAAGGCCTATATATGAAATCTTGAGCCAGTACTACTATATTGTGCAAAGAAGTGATTGGTTTTAAACTAAAAGAAATGAAACTATATAGTCCATAGTGGCACAATCCATGGAAACAAAATGTATAAGGATCTTATGGAAGTTGATCCCACTGTGATCGATGTGATTTGTGATCTATTTAATCCCTCCACAGTAAAAGTAATTCTATGATTTAAAGGGCATTATTGTTTTTATCATAACATCATAAAGAATATTGGGAATGTCCCTCACCCAATGAAACAAATTTCATCAAATGAACCTTCATTTTAAATCATTGAAGAGTGTCCAAGGGAAATCAACACATTAAAGGAAATCATATTAGCCTCTTCAACTATAATTTCACCAAATTAGGAAGAAACATATGAGTTGATGTGCAATGCCAAATAATTCATCGTTTGTGATTTTTGAAGACAATAATCTAGTAAATTATTTTTTACCATATACAATTCCCATCACACACTGAATGAATTATATGTGAAATATAAAACTACTTGGATAGAGCTCTTAGTAGTTGTATTTATTATTGTTAAATTTTTCTCCAATCTGGTTTTGTAAAAAATATTTGGGTACACAGAATTTTCTACCCTATTATATTTGATGAATAAAAAGGATTCAAATCCAATAATTATACATGGTATCCATTAACTCCATGAATTTAGCATCATCATCACAGATACCAAAGGAATGATAAATTTTATTACTAACCATCTATCCCGACATCCAATTACCCTAATAATGGATGATGATGATATTGACATTGATGTCAAATTCCTCAAGGAAACTCCCATCTGCATAAAAGAAAATGAAATTCCATGGTTTTAAGAGATTAAATGTTATCTCACTATAGTGTCTTTATTACTAGACCTCACTTATCAAAAATGAAATATATTTTTACAAGAATCTTCACACTAATACTGGGATAAACCGTGATTTTTGATGCACTGTGTTCATGGATTATTGTGGCACGACATCCTAGACGATGGGATTCAATGTGTGTTAGGAAAATTTCAAATGTCACCAACTAGGTGGAATCATGGACCGAAAGGAATAATATATATAATTCTACAGAGTAGACATTTTTGGCCCACTCTCCATCAATATGCATGGAATTATTTTCAATGTTGTGATCAGTGCCCAAGAAATGGAACCAATGGAAAGGGAAATGGAATTCCCTTAAACATGATCATGGAAGATTAAATATTTGATGTGTGGGGATTATATTTCATGGTAAAATATCCTAACTCAGAGAGAATGTTATATATCCTTATTGAGGTTGACTACATTTCCAAATAGGTATAATCTGTTGCTATAGCTAATGACATGACTAAAGTGGTCATGAATTTATTAAAGAAAACTGTGTTTTAAATATTAATATTTCTGATACTAATAATCATGGATTGGGGAACATATTTAAAAATAGTTCTATTAAAGGATTACTATGAATATACAGAATCTATTATAACACACGAACTACATACCACCCACAAACTAGTCAAAATGTGGAATTGGCAAATAAAAAAATAAAAAAAACCATTGAAAAGACAGTGATCATGAGTTAGAATGAAAAGATAATAAAATTAGATAATGTACTTTTGGAATAAAACAACACAAAGAAAACACCCATTGAAACCAAACCCTTCGGATTGATATATGAGACTCCTAGTAATTTTCTATTGGAACTTGAGAATCACTCATATTAGGAAATTAAGAAGCTAAATTTTGATTCTCAAAAGGATAAGGAAATTAGGATGATGTTGTCGGATGAATTATAAGTGATAAAAAATGACGCTACAATAAATGGAAATATCTATAAATAGAAAATGATCAAATTCGATGATCGGTGCATAACATAAATTTCTTTTACCATGGAATAAATCCCTATTGCTCATGTTATGATTAAAAGTGTTCCCTTATTGTAGTTAGGGTTTGGCTTATTGGTAAGCACCCTGTAATACTACATGAAAAATGGGGGTTCAAAACCCATTGGGCGCAGGTACTATAGAAGTTCTGTAATGGTACTGTAGCTGTGGCGGGTACAATATATCGGCGGGTATTATAGCGGTGGTAGGGCACTGTAACAGTGGCGGTACTGTGCGGGCACTATAACAAGCGGGTTACTATTCAACGAATGGAAATTGGGCCAATAAAATGTGCCTACGGGCTATGTAATGGGATACAAGCCCACTGGGCCTTTGGGCTATGTAATGGGTCTCCCTCTACCTAGTTAAAAAGAGGTCTTTGATTTTCTTTAATAATAAAATGAGGCTTCTGTCCTAACCTTTTCAAAAAAAATTTAACAGTTTTCTCTTGAAAGATAATATCCTTATGGTGATGTACCTTTCATGTCGTTCCATTATTCCCTTATGATATCATTAAAATTCAGAACGTTGGTTGACCACAATTCAATGTAAATAGAAAAAATGATGAAAATTTAACAATAACACTTCCGTGAGAGGCATTTCATCACTATGAAATTCATTTGAGATCTAAAGAGTCAATTTCATGATGTTTAATGAAGAACCGATTGCATGGAACCACCTGTTGGGTCAACATAGATTAGATCTCGTTACAGTAATCATTAAGATAGATTGGAAGATTACAAGATAAAATGACAAGACTCTGATTTCAAATAGTGAAACAAAACTGAATTACACATCATCTAATAAAATATAAGACTTATACTTTTTATAAAATGAATTTAATTAATTAATAAATTTCATGTCGTGAATCAGATTACATATCGATTAATTTCATCATACACATAGGTCGTGAACCAAGGTTTCAAGATGCACAACACTACCAACCACAAATCCCCGCTCCCTCCACTCGCTGTGCACACACCTCCATACATGCATCTTACCCTTCAATCCTCATCATTAATTATCACCTCTCTATAGCCAACCCTACACAATCTCTAACCACTTCATCTCCAGCCACCACCTCTGGACTAGCCCCTACAATATCAATCACCACCCTTGTCCCCACACATATGACTTCCTGTACCACCACCACCAACCCTACAACTCAACCCACACACTCTATTTAAAATATGTCTAGGATATGTAAACTTTCATCCTAGAGATTCTAATTTGGAATAACCAACACATGCACATAGGATTTGAAGAGATATATCATTTCATGACCTCTCCACTAAATTTATCCTCTACATCCTCTTAGCCTCACTAGGACTCTATGAGACCTTTATCAACCACCATTCATACCCATCATCTTCCTGTAAGACATTCCATTCTAGATAATAGACCCTGTTTCCCATGTGATGTTTCTAGTAGAGAAGTCCTAGAGGGTAAATGATCTAGTAGCCACCCCAAAAAATAAGGATCCTTTAATTGATAAAGATTCCATATCCATGACCACACATTAGATTGGCACCTCACCACCAACTACCACTATGATAACTTCCAGTACTGTGGATCCATATTCAGCAGTTGAACTGGAAACCACTTATTCTATTATAGCTATTAATTAGGAGGGCCATCAGCAGCCATCCATGGTTTGAGAGTGTACTATAACTTATCTACATGATGATTTCGATTTCTATAATTTTATCCCTATCTCATTCTATATTTTTTATTATAGTATTTGTGCTAATTTTTGTACGATCTAAATTATATTTCAGTACTAAATAATTGTAGTCATTATATATGTGGGCTACTAATTTTTATTTAATATACATTCTTTTTTTCAATTCATTACATGGTTATAGTAGAAATTTCTAGCATTTTAGCCTCTTATATCTTCATCAACGACCCTTTTCTATCACTATCTGCCCGTTTTCAATGGATGAATTAGCATTTTGCCAATTTCAAGAAACATATCTAGGTGCTTTCAATAATGATCCATTATCAGTATTCGTCACCACTACTATGATTGTGGATGATATTCCTTCCCCAATAGGTCCATGACTGGTATTCTTCTGAGGTGGTTAATACTACCAAACGAACAAGGGAGATAGAGAATACCACACTAGTTGCCACAAAAGACAATAATGGTAAAATCCAATGGACTATATTTACAGCTACACAAGTCCCTCAATTAGGAAGATGATGTCACTATTATAACTTAATGCTTGGAAACCCATTTTTCCTTTTTTCCCTATGATTATTAGTCGTGTTCTAGTTTTTTTATTCTTTTAATTTACATTTTTGTTTGTAATTTCATATGGAACTATATTGTACTCATATTTCAACATATAGCTGATCCACTATTATTTAATTTTAATTTGTTTCGTCTGCCCATCTTATTACTGAATATATATTTAAACCCTATGGACTATTGCCTTATCAGGAGGATGATTTTTTCTATCAAACCAATTTTTCATGTATCAAAATTCTAAAACAAATATGGATCCAGTTTTCCCCTATTAGGAATCTTATTATAGGAGGCTCTCAATTCCTTGGAATCACTATTAAAAATTCCCATTTCATTTGTCTATACATAATATTTCATATCATTTCCATGGTACATTCAAGTATAGTGTAGAAACTATCACATTTCATGTGAAAGGGACTCTTTTGTGAGCATTAATATTGATAAACTAGGATTGATTCCTATTCTAATTTATCGAGGAGATATTTTAATTGAAATATACCATTTAACCTAAAAATTCATTGCACCCATTTATATAAAAGAAAATTTCACGTTGGTAATTGTTGGAAATCCATGTTTTTATCCTATTTAGATTTTTAGAATGACTGCCGAGTTTTTTTAATTTTGTTCAAATTCCACATTTTTTTAAATAACTCTTTATCATTATATTAATTGATTTTATACACTGAGTGATTTCTAGTTTTTCATATTTTATCCCATTCCCTTGAGTATTATGATCCATTAATATAATATTTTTTTTCGAAAATATTTCTTCAGTCACAACTAGTTCATGTAAACCTATCATATAATTCATGGCGATTCTATGGAGGCAATGACTAAACAAATACAATATTATTAAAATTGAGGGATTTTTTTTAAACATTTTCCTATGACCCAAATTACTTTTTTCATTATTTAAACCAAAGTTTCTTATGAATTACCTATGTAGGATATAGATATTCCATGCTAATTAATCCTACATACATTTCTCGTTGTATTATCAATGAATTAACTCCGATCAAGTGTTGAGGAAATGTTCAACCAATAGACATAAGATCTTGTCAATGAGGATATGTATTGTGGTTCATACCAAACATAGTTTTTTATTATCATATATTAAAATATTAAATATTAATCATAACAAGTTCCTTAGAAAATTAAAAAAAATAAAGACAAAAATATGATTGAGTTGTGTATTAGGAAGATAAAAAATCACCATTTCATGACCGATTATCCACCTAAATGATCATATGCAGTTAGAGGATGGATGTGAGACACCTCATAGAATTGAATTTTGAAAAATAAATAACAAGAAAAGAAAAATAATGGAACAAGGAACCTTCGAGACATACATTATATTTTAATGTATCCACCTTGAGATGTTATGATCATGAACTTCATTTTTTAGGGGAGGTGTGAATTCATTACACTGTTCATGAAATTACTTAGGTATGCTTTTATGGATACAATAATTTTGATGTTTTTTACCTTCTACCCACTTGACCAAATCCTCAAAGTCATTTGAACCATTTAAATGAAGTCCTCATGATTAATTTTGTATTTTTAATTATGATGTGGATATGTTAGAACAAGTGAAAGCCTATGGTTAGTGACATGTTTCGAGGGTATGAGCATAACTATGGTTTCATTTTACCTGATTGATTATGGAAAATTAATTATGATTTAAATTGAAAATTTTGTATTTAATATATAGAACAATTATGTAATGGTACCTAAAAGATTAGGAAATTGTATAATGAACTAAACTATGAGGCATGAGATAATTTATTTTCATGATTGGCTCTATGTACTGATTGTTTTTACATTCCCTGAGTTTTATATTCCCGGTTTTAATTAGTTTTCCTATATTCAAAATTTCTTACCTCTGGCCATTATGATTAGTTGTTTTTTACTTAAATATAATTAATTGTTCATGTGTAGAGAAATTTGATAAGATAAAATTATATTTACATTTCACAATTATTTAATTATGAAATATTCAGGTTTTAGTAAATAATTATTCATTTAGGTTTTTATTATTGAAGTGAATATATTTTTAAGATGCTAAAGGAAATTCCATGGAAATTTCCTACATTTATCATTGCACACAGTGAAATTGATTGACATTATTTGTATACATCACTCATAGTGAATCACAGGTCGTGAAGTATGTAGTGATGGAATAACAAGCCATGATATGATTACACGAAATGAATCTCTACTACACATCATGAATCATTCAAAATTCAATTCTGACTTTAATGATCCATATAAAGGATGAAACACATCATAAAGACTAGTTACACGTCGTGAGAAGAATCATACATCCAATTCTCAAGGATTATGGATGTGATTTCTGTCATATCCAAATTTCAAAATGAAGATACTAGATTATATTTGATAAATGTGACATGTATACACATCATGAAAATACCATTGTATTTTTATCAGTTCTGTGCACAACATCAATATATTTTATCGAAACAGTTTGATTCTATTCTCCCTCCTTTCTTCTTTCTATATTATCCATTCTCTCTGGACTCATCTTCCATCAATTCATATTATTTTTTTGTGTTTATTCAATCACCTTTGATCAACTAGTATGTTATATTAATCCTTTTACATCAACAACACTATGTTATGAATTTTTTCCATTTCTATCACAATTCTCGGACAAATCCTTGTCGTGGTCTTCAATATTCATGTTTCAAGTAATATATTTATTGAAGTTGTGATTCATTCAATTTTGAAGTTTATTTTTCTTGAATGCATGCTCCTTAACTGCCTAATTTCAATTTTTTTGGTGTGTTATATATTTTTTCAATTGTTTACCAATTTTTTATTGATTATGCCATGACTAGACAAACCAGTTAGGGTAGACGTCGAGAGTTGGGGAAACTCAACATAATGAATCATTAATTATCAACATGGTAATCATAAGGTTATAAGTTATGTTATAAAAATTTATTTATCTAATTATTTTATAAAACCCTGAACATGGGTATTTTGAAGGAATAACCAAGATCTAATTAGTGTGGAATATGTTATTAAAATAGACTTTGATACTTTATTACATAGAAACTAGTCTTAGGACATCTACAATGATTTCTATCTTCAATCCCAGGGATAGTTGCCTCTGAGATAGATCATGTGGACTTGTCCATAGTCAACTAGAGACATTTTCTTGCTTCATAGCCTATGTTGTATTACAATTAAATTTTAAGAACAAGATTATCCTTCTACCCGGACCCTGAAATTGATCCTGATCCCATTATCTCTCCAATCCTATTCCAAAATTCTGGAGTATTAATTTAACACCAAATATTTCCAATATATCTGAACTCATACACAAAGGGTTCAGGGGCTTGGTTCTTATTATCTAATTTCGTCCAAATGAGATCAACCCCATATTATCACTATAATATAACTTTGTAGAAAGTGTATATTAGAAACCCTAAACTAATCTTAGCACTACCTATAAAATTTAAATGATGCATGAATGAACAATAGCATGGTAGTATATTTTATTATAATAATGGAGGCCATGTTTTCTAAGAGTCTCCCCATGATAAGGATTGTAGTGATTTGTCTGGGGAGGGATCCTTTTTCCAAGGTTGATTAGGTCGTTGAAGATCTTTCATAAGGTTAGTGATGTTTCTTTCCACATCTCTTTAACCCCACAATTAATGTGATTGAATAATGACTTCCTTGTGTCGTATCTAATGATATTTTTGCACAATCGTACACACATTATTGACTAGTTCACACTAGATATTATGGATGGATCCACCTGTATGAGAACCTGATGGTGGTTGAGGATCAGTAGGTGAGTATCCAACATGGACGGGCCATTCCCATGGTTCATATTTTGAGGCATCATTGGAGAATGTTGAAGAGCTCCTAGGAGATGGAGAGCCAACTGCAGGATCAGTATCACTACCATTTTATTAGTTTCTTTCGATGAAGAATTTTTTGAAGGAGGTAATACTGTAGAGACTATGTTTTTTAATTGTAATACTTTTTATTATATAAAGGAATGTTTTTTGAGTCACTCACTGAGATGACATGCGATTCTAAGGCCAAATGTGCCCAGAATTAATTTTATTAAAATATAAAATACATTTTATATCAATCACGCATGTATTTTAAAAAATTATGGAATATTTCATAATTGGAGTCTTAAATCAAAAAATATAATAACACGGTTGAATCTGGAGTGTGGGATTTACCCTATGCAAAACCTAAATTTGGTTAGTGTCGGTTGTTTGGATAAAGAGGTTGTTGGCAGATATGTCAATTGAAGGAATTAATTAATTCATTAAATGAAATATAACATATTGACTATTTATATAGGATATAATAGAGAATACATAGGGTTATACTAATATACATTAGACCATTTAGAGGAGGATTCCACCAGTCTTATTTGGGAGATTGAGATTGAAAGTCGTTTGACAATGAAATCAAGGTGAATTGAGGCGTAGTGAATGCAATGGGTCCTCTCCAATTTTGATAACTGCATTCTTCACCATTGAATGATCCAAATCAAGGTAGGACACTTCATTTGTAGTTTTTGAACTTATTATAGAAATAATTTGGATAATCTAATCTACTATTCTATGAGATTTATTTAATTTCTTCCTTTGCATGAGCCATTTTATTGAAATAAATTCTTCTTTTAATTAATTTCCTTGAGTATGACATAAAATATATGCGTAAAATTACAAATTCTGTGATTTTTGGCCAAGAACACATGGATAATTAAGTTATAACTTTTTTTATTATTCATTCCTACATCCATTCTTTTCATTGTTCGTCATTGGACCCTTGGGTCATGATTTTACTATTTCCTGGTGAGTCTGAGCATTGTCGTACCCACAAATTCAAAGTGGATGTGTGCTTAATGAGAAATTAAAAAAAATCATTAAATGGGATGGAATGTGGGTGATACTCTATGTTTATGAGAACTGGAGTGTGGTTGATGAAGATCAGTTTGTGGGAGATGCTACGACTATATACATGCATTTCATATTCCAAATTTTCTTCCACTAAATCCTCGTTATAATTGATATATAATGGGATGGAATGTATGGGAATATATATAATACAGTTGGCATTTTTTTAGATGAAATAGTGGTGGAGGTGTGATAATTATTCCTGAAGAATTCTAGATTTTCTATGTAAAACCCAACTACACATCATGTAGTCAGAATAATACTTTGTGTGTAGACCTCGGGCCACAACAACACGATTTTCTATAAGTGTTATAAAACACATTCCATGTGGGAACCCCTCACACTATGTGACACTATACTAGAATCCATTAATCTGCGTTCAGAGTACACAAACATGGACTGGTAGAAGAATAATCCATATATAGAATATTCCCACGTATAGAGGCACGACATGAAGGACACGACTCGAATGGAACCAAAACGACTAGGGGAACCCAAATAAACCGTAGGATACCGCGACACACAATGTAGTACCTTAAAAATCATGAATTACTATATGGATAGTGACCAATGTATTGTAATGGAGACTATAAAATAATATAATGACACCATATGGAATGTGGGTACCATAAACGTCATGTACTCCTTTATGAATCCAATATCTCTACAATCTCCTTCAATTGGAATCATATTTTGGCCCGAGAGTAGCCCATACAGATTATTCTTCATGTAGAATGTTATGGTGAACATCATAGTTGGTATTTAGGTATAATGTAATATATTCTGAGAAGACTCTTCTTTAGTCAGCATTCAAAAATGATAGCGATTTTCCAAGATCATCAGACTAGAATAATCGTATTGGGACAAGGAATTGGTACTATATCCATAATGTGGAAAATACTTTTATATCATGTAATGTGTCATATACCTAGGGAGTGGAACCCCTCAGATGGTCAAGGTATTGGTTCCTCTATCTATCTATAGAGTGGAGCCCCCTAACAGACTAGGTATTGGATCCTATATCTATTTATTTGGTTGAACCCCCGTATTGTGTTTGGGAATGTGTTATATAAATAATGAGTGGAACCCCTTTGAAGGAATAAGGTTTGGGTAAACTATCTATTTATATATTGGATCCCTCATACTATGTCAGATCATCGGTCCTCTAACTAATGTGTACAACCCCCTAATGATCATGGGTGTGAGTCCTCTGTTCATATACTAAGTGGACCCCTCCTATCATACATGTGCATGGTGACTCTATCATGAGTGTGTTGGAAAAAGAAATTTTAGTATAGTATTGAGTTTTTTGACAACATGGTTATACTTCATATAGAAATATGATATGATGGGAATCATTTATGGTTCTTTGGAACGGTGGGTAAACTCATTTTCTTGGGATGGGTTGTGAGATAAGAACCCATTTATATCATATTTGGGTTTTTTATGTCAATATATCTTTTTATGGGTTCCATTTCTATCTTGATATATTTTTTTCTATTTAAATATATAACATATCCTCTTCCCATCATCATCTTCTAGGATATCCTATTTGGTATGTATATACTAACTTATTCATGGGCCTTTCTCACACCTATTGTTTCTTATACAGACAGAGAACATGTTGACGGAAATTAAGAAGGATCATAGGGGATTTGTAGGTGAATTTGACCTTTCATGATTGTTGGGTATTTGTGATCTGGAGCTATAATCTATCAACATTTAATTTTTTTTGTTATTTTTAGGTTGGGAAATTTTTTCTGGTTGGATTACTCCCTCACAGTCTTTTGTATTTCCTAAATATTGTCATATTCTTTGTCTTTCCTATAAATGTTACAATATTATTTTTATCCTTCCATTTCAATTATTCATGGTGATGGTTGTTTGTGTTTATACATGTGCATTAAATAAAGGGTTCCCAAATTCATTATTCCTTTTAGAGCATGTCTCCTACCACTAGTTTATGATGGTTGGCCTGGTGTAGTGGTTGCTTGACCTTCCATCAGATAGTTCTACGGATTGACCATGAATATTAGTATATCATTAAAATTTATAATAGGGTTGAATGATAATAATTTATGTATTTTCAAATCCCTTTTATGAGTGTCTTATCATTTATTAATGAAGCAGAAATAAATAATATAAATGTTTTGGTGATACTTGATGATCAGAGTGTGTTCTGTAATGTAATGAATTAAATATTGATATAAAATTTATAAAAATATGAACCCATTATTTACACATTTATATAATATTTTACTATGAAATATTTTAACATAGTTACTCATGACCAAAATTTATAATATTATTATCTGGTTAGACCAACACAATTATGAGCATTTCCTGATGTAAAGAATGATTATGGGGTTGATTTGTTGTAATACCATTATACAATTAGTATAATGATATTAATTTGTGTATATTTTGTACCAAAAAATATTTAAAATTAATTATAACAGTTATAATAGGATATTAAAATATTACACAATTTTAATAAACAATTATCCTCATACTACAATAATTTTAAGTGATTAAAATAATGATGATCATTTGATGATCATATCATTAAAAGGATTTATATTTTATTCATTAGAGAACTTAATGAACTAATAAAAATAATATTTATCCTTCAAAATCATCCTTAGATACATCATTGTAAGTCAATTAATGAAGAAGAAACAAGTTCATCGTGGAGGCGATAATTCTCCCAAAGGCTGAACAATAGTTGTGTTTGTATTAATGGATAGAGTATATGAATAAATAATGATATTACCCTTAATATAGTAACATTAAAAAACATAAATTAAAATATTATCAATATGTTTGGTTATACAGATTTTATTTTAATATATTGTAATTATAAAAATATATGTAGTTGATAATACTCACTTCGAGGAGATTCATCAAACCCTCCAACTATAATTTTTTATTATGTCATATTAATGTCAAGTGGGAAACCAAAGTACTCACACAAGGAATATGTGCTGAAAGAGCATCCAGAATTGTTAAACACAAGACTATGGTTATTTGAGTCATATGCTCCATATAATTCCCGGTGCAGAGTACTAACCTAGGTGTCTGGATTCTCCCTAATATGTTCTTCAATGTGATAAATCATTCATTCCATTATCTGGATGAATTCCTCCAAGGTGATTCTACCTTTGTTGAAGACTAGGGTGATGATTCGGTCTTGGTCATCTATCCATGCTTCTTGCTCCTCTGTCACCTCAGTCTACAAGTGTCTTTCATAAATCCTTAAAATCTATTCATTTGAGTCATTTGGCCAAAAGAGGTTTTCAAGCATCTCTTCCTTAGAGTGGAAGATGATCCTTAGACACTCCGCACCCTCTTCGTCTATTACTCTAGGTTATCTGCTTGGATCCCCACTTTTCCCTTCTTGAAGTCCTTTTCTTTCCTTTCTTTCAATTTTCTTGGCTGACTTGGTTTTCATTGGTTTTGGAAAGTGAGAGTAGTCTTCGCACCCCTTGGGGTCTTCCCCTCATCCACTATGCATTTAGTCGAGTCGCACTTTAATTTTTCCACTTCTTCCTTCTTGGACTGTGGGGACCTTTACCTTGGAACTTTTCCAAGCTATCAACTGAGAGTTGGCTAAAACTATCATCACATGAATCCTCATCCTCTTGTGAGAAATATTTTTCATGAGTATCCAGTCCTTCAAATTGGTTTTACACTTCAACCGCCAAACCTTCTTTCAGAGCCCTCGGCATACCTGATGAATCCAACTTGCCTGCTTTGACCGCCAAGTCCTTTTTCTTCTTCCCCTCGCTCCTAGTCATCTGAAAGGAAGACATCTAAATGAGCGTGTTTGGATTAAGAGGACCCAATATACTAGCCCCTTCATGCCTTCCTTGACCGTGGAGAGAGCTTGTAGCTACATTCAAAATGTATTTCCCTTGCAATGCCTTGAAATATAGTTCGATCTCCTTTCCAAATTCACCCTCAGTGACCTCAGTACACAGAAACAGGCCTATGGACTACTCATATCAACGACCCATGAATTGAGACAGCTGTTCAGATCCCTCCCATTTCCGACCATGAGGACCCCTAGGGACATGGACCTCGCTAACACCTTTCGCCACACCACTATCATCAATTATATCGGAGACAGGATGCTCCACCAAATCCAAATGAAATGATATCTTTTTATCCTTTCCTTCCCCCTGCACTACCTCATCTTCATTCACCAACAGGGAACTGATTCCCAAATCCTGCCTTAACTGAGCTAGGACATCCACAATTCATGGAAATGGGGTACTGGCCTCCACATCCTTCACTGCTTTTGGAACCACCAGATAAGTCCACTACAAAGGCTGGCCCTCTTGAGGATTGCCTTCTGGTTTCATCCTCAAATCTCTCCAGGACCAAAATGAACCACGCCTGGACCTCGTTCCCCTATATCAACCTCGTGTGCCTTTGTAGGCATGTCCAGTCCTGCTTTATCCGATTGCTGAATCACAACAGGGATGGCATGCGCCTGAGTCTCTTTCGGTTGGGGATTCAACAGTTGTTAAGCCCTTCGACCTCAACGACATACATGGACCGAATTTCCTAGATGATGGAAACACAAGAAAAACGCTGGCCAGGACTCGAAGACCACCAATTGTTTCGATATGAATTCTTTACCAACTGAAATCCAAAGCCAATCTGTAGGATGCTTATAATCGTCGGCCTCAACCAAAACGTGAGGGTTGATAGGTTGACAAACAGCAGTAGTATTACTATCCCAACATAGAATTCTACTAACCATGTTCCCTAACATGCTAATTATTGACGGAATATGAAAAGGAAGCAGAAAATCTTGGAAGCATTCCCACACTGTCGTCAAAGGTTCATCCCGATTCATGATGGATTTGATGGACCAGAGAAGGAGGTAAAATACGCTTCTATTGAGGGTTCGGGGGCATTGGACCAAGTAGTAATCTAATCTCTCTTTGAGGAAAAACAAACCATAATCTGACGTCGGTTGAGCAACCCGACCACCGTGTGGTCTTGAAGTCTCCAAGATTCAAACATGAATCTGTCAAAGGAATCTGCTGATGAGCGGCGACCCCTAAAGCGAGCGACCAACGTCGTTATGAAGAGATCAGAAGAACCAATGAAATCCTTCATGGAAAGCACGAGTTGTGGAAATACCTTATGAAGGTCAGGGACCTTAGGGCACAGTGGAATCATCGGGAAAGGAGGAAGGGGAGTGGGGTTGGAGAACGGGAGAAAACACTAGACGATCCCCCCTCCCCCCTTTGGGGAGGGAGGGGTCGGCGCAACCACCATCGCCACTAAGACTTCACCATCGACCACGCTCTGCAGCCACCCAAGATTTCCCATGCACATCCCTTATGGGGAATTCGAGGAGATTCATTTTCCTTGTATTTTCTTGAAATTGAAGGGTTTAGGAATACTATGAGAGACAAGGTACTTATGTTCATGAGAAATTATTATACATATAGTAAACATAAATAGTATAAAGGAGAAATTTTAATGATAATGAGTCTTTATGTCGTGAAGATTATACCCATTTTATAGGGTATGAGAATGTGATTTTTGGGAATACACATTTAATTGTTATTAGTAAATTTTACAATTATATGGTAAAGTGATTAAAAATAATAAAATGAGGAAATTATTTATTTTTTGAGGTATGAAATCCTAAAAAATACATTTACAATTTTTTAAAACATGTTTTGTCCTTTACTTAGAAAAAGTCATTTTTTCATTCATATTATTTACTATGATTTCTAATACTTTACCGTAGTAATAAAATTTAATGAACCAAATTAATATTTATATGATTAAATAAATTGTAAATTTTAATTTATATTTTTAAAACCATTATATCAAATTAAATTCTTGTTTTTATAAAAATTTAATTTTAAAATATCAAATATTAAAATTTTAAAATCTTGTCCAGAGAAATTACAAGTTCAAGCCTAAAATTTATATATAAAGTAAAACATACATGGATACTCTTTATAATGAAATGGATTGAATTATTTAAAAAAATTAATTATTTGAGTCTTATAAAGAATTATCAAACATAATATATCTTTAAAAATACTAGATTCAAGTAAATGTGTGTTAACATAATTTTATATTACACAAAAATTTTAATTAGTTATAAAAATGATTTCCATAGGTTTTCCAAGATCAGTGAATTTTTTAAAATGAATAATTTTTATTTAATATTATTATTTTATTGTATAAAATGTTTTATTAATTTTTAGTTTATTATTATTTATCAATAAAATCATATAAATAACAAATTTCATGAAAATTCCATTCGTCGACCAAAAAATCAACATTTTAAAAAGAAGTTAAAAAATTAATACATTGATAATTTTGATATTATTAGTTCAAAATGACTTTCATTTGGCCAATTATAAATTCTAAAATTAATATTTTAAGTAAATTCATGAATAAAGTTACTTGTATGAGGAATTGCACGATTTTTCAATATACGATGTCTACCTATGGTTGTATATTCATAAGTGTTTTAGTCTATCCCATTGAATAATTTCATCCTCATAATTGGGTTATATATAACAATATAAAAATTAGAAAGTAAATCCTAATAGGTTCTTTAGGATCCTAGGTTTCCACCTCTAATTTTTGGATTTCTCTAATGTACATTCCCATAGTGAGTTACGTTCAAGTATCTAAAAATCTACTCATTATAAGTCAATTTATACTTGAATACCATTCCATCATATTTGAGAACGTATATTTGATATATCATGTATTTTCTTAGTAATGAATCATTGAAGATGTTTTGAACTTTAGAGAGGTTGGGAATCATATAATAATGGTATGTTATAACACTAATTATTTCTAATATTCAAAAGTAAAAAATATACCCTTCGATGAACTTATCATTTATAAAAAATATAACAAATCATTTTCATTATAATCCATTAATTAAAAAATGATCCCCAAATCAAAAAATCAATTTCTTTCCTTCAATTATTAGAATATTTCGTTTATTTTCTTTGGACTGTTTCGTGTGATCCAAAATAGTTCATACTTTAATAGTAATATTCAAGAGAGTCTTTGGTACCACATACCTTCTTTATTAAAATTATTCCCAATAGGTTGTAGTACGAATCTATTCCCATAAAATTATTTTTATGGTTCCATATTGATGATATAATTTAAGCAATTATTATATGAATATTCCACCAAATGGTAGGTACTAATCCCACATACCATGGATGTTACGAGAACATGATCCCAATATTTCTCTAATGTCTATATAGTTCTTTCAGATTATAAGTTATTCTAGGGAAGATTGGTGGTGCTTCAATATATTCCAGTTTCATAATCCATTTGAAGGAACTTTTATAAAATTAATGTAATCAAAGGGTTACAATTAGATACAATAAACAAGGGTGCCCTATGATGTCGTATTATTTTATTTATATAAAATTGTGCAGGATTATCAAGAAGAAGAACTTCTCTTATTTCTATGATATGAGAATAAATTGTAGGATGATAAATGTTTATCCATATTTCATCATTAGTCCATGGAATCATTGGGAGTCTAGTGAAAAAGTACATTGTAATATTCCATAACATCAATATAGGTGTAGTAAGGAGATGCCTGAAACTATTAGAATGTTTTCTTTCATAATTTTCTTTCATTCATAATAATAATCAATCAACATAGTCTAAAATTTCTCACATCACAAAATCCCACAAAAAATGTTCTCTTAAGACTATATACATCTTTTTTCATCAAATGTGTATTTGGAAATTTGAGATATTTTCTTCATCTAGATGTTCCTTACTCAATTATAGAATGGATGGACCACCTAAACTCATTCTATACTTCAACACTTCATCATTATATATTATTTATAAAAATTTACCATAATTAAATTCATCAATATTCCTTCGTAATCTCTAATCATCCATCTCAGAATTCTATATATTTTCTTGTAAGTATGGTTTAATAATTTCATGTAAATGTAATGAAGGATCCCTTTATCTAGAAATCATTGAATCCATGGTTACTATATCATGGTATATTGGATTCCTATTAATTATCATCAAGGATATATCTCCATGATCCATCCTACTCAATTCCTCAAATAACATGTTTTCCATTGCTGGGTTGTAGTGTATCAAAAAAAATGGTCCTTCAGTAGTTCTAAAAATCTTCTTTATATCATGTTCAGATCCTTCTAAAAGAGGATATAACTAAAAATATTGAGGAATATATATATATTTAACATTTCTTTATATAGGCAATTCTTCCATCTTTTCAAATAAATTATTCAACTTTCATCACACATTCATTTGTAAGATATTTTTGTTCATGTATTTTCAATTTCTTTTATTCGTAGGAAATATCAATATCATTCTACAAAAAAAGACATATAAGTCCGTTCTATAATGCATCACTATAAATTTCAAAATCATTATTTCCTAATGGTATATTTAATACTGATGAATTAACCAGTCATAACATCATATAACAAAAACATTCCTAAAATTATATTGACAATTTGAATTTAACCCCATTACATGTTATCTTGGTTAATTGATTGTCTAATCAATTCTTTTAAAAATCCAATTATAGTAACCTTCTAGCCCAAGAAACATCATGTATCATTTATATTTACCAGTGTATTTCATTCTTCAATTACCATTATATTTAAAGAGTCATGTGGTATCCCATCATTAGAGATAATATGTCCAGGAAATGAATCATTCTTGATCCTGAATTCAATCGTATGATTCATCCAATACAAATCAAATTTGGGGTATAGATAATTATTAATATATGATTATAAAACTACTAATATCTCTTAAGTATATCTTTATATCATCACATAACACAATAAATTTCTTTTCAAGAAACTCATTAAATAATATATTCATAATATCCATGATGATTGTAGATGAATTATTCATTAAAAATGTCATTACTATAAACTCATAATATGCATACCTTGTGTAGAATGACATCGTCGGTATAACATCCATATTGACAATTTATTGATCATAAAAAATGTAATAATATATATTATATATGAACAATAATCCTTGAAGTTGATAAAATAAATAATCAATATGCGGAAAACCATACTAATTCATTATAATAATTACAGTGATCCCCTTACAATCGATACACAATCTCATAGACCTATAATTTTTTCATGAATAAAATAGGGACTCTCTATGGTTAAACACTAGGGATGTAAAACTCCATTTATCATAAAATATCTCAAATTGTTCTTCAACTATACCAAATCAATTGGTTCTATTCAATATGGGGCATTTGATATTATCCATTAATAAAAAATATGTTCAATGGAGAACTCAACCTCACAGTCTTGTGGATGACCTGGTAATTCATCTGAAAAAATATCAATGTTTGGTTTCACCATATGTACATAATATTTTCATAGGATATCATCCTTATTCATACATTACACTTTATATTCCTCTCTACATAGAATTTCATTATTGAGAACTATAGGGGAGGATCCAAACATGGTTTTTATGGCAAAGGTTGCCCTCTAAAGACAAGAGATTCCATCTCAACTTTGTGAATTGAAATCTCATTCTCTTAGAAATAGAAATTTTAATTATACTTTTAAAGCCAATATATTCCATCAAAATATCATTGAATTCCAAAGTCATAATAATATGGTTTGGAAATAGGGGTTTTTCCATGTATCACAATTCATACGTCCTGACGCATTTTTTCACGATAGGACTTCTATTAAGCGTATTAATTGGAATATCATTTATGAGAGTTCTAGGAAAATATATAATATTTTTTGGAATCAAGGATTATATAATATAGTTCAAAGATCCATAATCAGATATAGAATTATCGAAAAATTAGGAAACAATCCATATACATACCATAACATCATTAGTAACTTTGACTTTAGCTATGTAATCATCTAATCTTGGACTTTATCATTTAAAAATCTATGGGGTAAAATTATTTCATATTTGGGGAATTGGTTTTTATTATAATCCATCTCACCATAGACAAATAATTTAACATTAATAGACTTTGAATTTCCCTTTTAATTGGTGAGATTGATATCCTTTTTACCCATACACGTAATAAACTATGGTTCCAATCCTCAAATCCCTATTGAGTTTTTTACCATAGTTATCACATGGGTCTAATCCCTCCCTTTATTTATTAAAATTTAAAATATAATTATTCCAATGTTTCATAGAAATCATGTTCTTATACTAATTTAAATTGAATATATACATTATATAGAACCCATTTTCTATCCTAAAAGCACTTGATACTATATCCTTATATGAGGATAATTTCTAAGAGACCAATACCCTTCAATGTTATGATTTTAACTCATAAATGAGATGAAAAATATTAATATCCAATCTTTGTAGATAGTCCAAAAAATATAATGATTACATTGTAATGTTAGACTTATATTTTGCAACATTTTCCTACTCTTGTTTATGATTGAGGAAGTGTCTTTCTATTTCTATTATTTGTTCACAGGGAAGATTTTTTTTCAATGAATACCACTTTATAATTTCCCCATTCTATAATATTGAGCATTCCTCATATTTATTGATTTAAAATAGCAACCACCATTGGTTTACCTCTTCCTTTAGATGATGAAAATCCATGATTCATTTTTTCCTTTTTATTACTTCTTATTTGAGAAAGATAAAACCTATGGACTTTATTCATTATACATATTCGAATTGATTAGTAGTTCAAATGAATTATGGTGATTTTTATATCATGAAACACTCCAGCATAGTTACACTATATTTTGTATTAGCAGGACCCTCTATGATGGGGAGATTATTTTTCATAAAATGGGTTAAATGATTCAATATGTTTATAAATTTATTATCTTTAACTCTAGATTCATATCTTTTTCAAGGGAATATACTTTCATTGACTATGTGTATTGATATGGTTCTCACACCTCATGTTAGTCGCCATATTTTTATATTGGTAAACACATAATTTGATCATGATATTGAACTATAAAATACATTTCATTCTATGTTTTTAGAGTGTTATATTGAAATATTAAGGCCTTTCTATATAATTTTTATTATCTCAGTTGGTCCATCTAAATATAATCCCTTATATTTCTATTTTTATTCCATTGATACTAACTGAAATATCTGAAACTCTAAAACCCATAATTCATTTTAATAATACAATATTGGTATAGAGTATAATAGTTACCAAAGGACTAATAATCTTATTACTACTGAATGAATATATACATACACATATAATAATTTATAATTTAAGATACAGAAGGAACATACTACAAGAACGTTATAAACCCTTCCATCATATACATAAAAATTATACATAGTTATCCACTAGGTTTCCTAGTGAAATGAATAAAATAATGTTGATATTATATGACCAGTAAGGATATGAATATAATGGAAGAATATATAACATAAAAATTGAATAAGTGATATGGGAATGATTAGGGAATAACATCAATCAATAATCAATAGAAATTAATGGCATTATATATCCATTAAGATATATGAACACATGGATTACAATAATCATGGATCTCAAATTGATGGAATGCATAATGATAGCCATCAAAATAATTCACAAGGCCTTGATCGAAGAAACGTATCGGACTATTGGAAGTGGAATACACTAAAACCCAAAATGTTTTGTATCATAATATAGTTCAATTCATTGAGGGGATATATATTTAAATGCACTACCCATAACTTGATTTATTAGAAAACATTCACCATAAGAGTAATCATGAACATTAATACGCATCTCTATGTAACCTCTTTATAAATAAAACATGGATATCAAAACATTGAGAAATAAAAACATAAAATATTTCCTCATTAAATATAATAATGTTGATTTATTGGATAACATATCTTAATCAACCTGGAATCCATGGGGTATCATCAATTTAATAGGTATTTCTCCTGTCAAAGAAATACAACGGAGTGGGAACCTTCAATGGGTTGGGTTATACAATGATGATAATATTTGGATTTAATATATTTAATTGGTAGGAGACCATGTAACGGGTAGTAAAATACCATTATCATGTTTAATTAATAGTATGTGAAAAATCCAAAGAAAATTCCTCAAGAGTGTCTCCCTAGGTATGTAGTATTAGGCATAATAATCATGCATTAAGGTGAAAATTGAATTAATGATCAACCAAGCCTTTTTGGGAGATTACACCTTGTTTCATACGAGCCACAACAATATAAACATTATAGTATCTTGACATTGATGTAATTTATATGGATTCACATACCCTTTTACATTACCAAATCATATGATGATTTTACTACCATGGAGTAGGAAACTATTGAATAAGAAGAATATGACTTTGCTATAAAAATATAGACATTCAAACCACTAATTGTTTTTGATTAAAATATAAAAATTTCATCCATGTAAATTTGTTAACAACATAAAGTAAAATGGGTGGTGATTATAACATGATTCCCAAAGAATAAAAACTGATTTGAAAAAACCCCACTTATTAAAAAGCATTCAATTAAATCATAACCTCATGAAGGATAGATATTAAACATGATATTTAAATATAATGAATAAATTATTTCCATGATATGAATTCTATAATATATAGTCTAAACACAATATTATGTAGACTATGTGCATAATACATAATATATCTCAAAGAATGGAATTTGAGATTGGAAACCCTTACCTCATGCCCTGAATTTCTCAATCAAACATTAACCAAATGTATTATAAACACACTCACACACATTCACACACACACATACACACAAATATATATATATATATATATATATATATATATATTAATAACTTAATTTAGATCCTTATTAATATAAATTTTCATTAATACCCTTCATAAATAGTCCATCTACATATGAATTCTCTCGATTTTCCACATTGAGTGTCTATAGTTTTTATCGTTTGTACAAGTTTCAAAATTATAATATTTTTATTATTTATTATTATAAATTTCATCATTAATATGGAAATAAAATTAATTTTTGGGCTATTTTATTATAATTAATTATTTTTAAAATCCCTTCCATGAGTGTTATAGTCATTAACTATAAAGAAGAAATCAATATTAAACATGTTCAAGTTATTTTAGACAATCAGAGTCTTCTTTCTTAATTAATGAAGTAAATATTGAAATAAAATTTACAAAATAAAAAACAAATATATATTTAAACATTTATATGATATTATAATATTAATTACATTATTATATTCATTAATGATACGAATTCATAGTATTCTATGATGGTTAAACTGACCCAAGCATGAACACAATTTTATTTAATGAATTGTTATGATGTGGTTTTTTTATATAAATATTATACCAAATGCATAATGAAATTTTTGCTTTTTACCAATGTGATAAATCATTAGTATAAGTAATTATAAGAAAAATTAATTGATATGAAAATATAACATAACTTGAATAAATGGTTATTCTCATAGAAAAATTATTTTAAATAATTAGATTAACAATGATCATTTTGTAACATATCATTAATAGGTGATATATTGTTATATACTAGAACCTTATAAATAACCTAAAAATCATATTATCCTTTTATATGATCCTTGGATCCATTATTGAATGATGGTTAATGAAAATGAAACATGATACGTTGTGGATGTTGTAGTCCGCACAACATATTAATGAATGTTTTTTCTTAATAGATAGAGTATATAAATAAATAATGATAAGAAAATTAATATATTAATATTATGATATTTATATTTAAATAATATTATTATATTAACAATACTAGAATAAATTTTGAATATGTTAATTACGAATAAAACTATATAGTTGACAATGCTCACATGAGGGACTTGAATTTTACTTGGAAGTCTCAAGGAATGTGAATGTTTTAGACTAACTATTATTGAACATGGTATTATGTTATTGAGATAGGGTTATAAGAAGAGTAAAATTTTATATTTAAATGGATAAATTTAAAATATAAGTGACTCTTGATATGGTGAAGTTGATACCCCATTTATAAGTGATGAGAATGGAAGATTTGGGATACCCATTTGATTTTAATATTCTAATATTTCAATTTAATATTAAATGGATTAAAATATGGATAAATGAAAAAAAGGTGTTGTGTTCTGGTAATTAGAAAACACAAACATAATGTTTCAAAAAATAACATGCTTTTTCCTTTCTAGTTTAGTAAAATACTTTTTTCATTTGTTAATTTTCATTTCTAATAACAAATTTTTAACCTAGTAATTAATTTTAATGAACAAAACTAAAAATAAACTGATTAAATAATTTTAATTTTTTAATTTTTTTTAATATAAAATAAAATATCTATAGGTATTAAAAGTTAATTTTATCATATATACACTTAAATGCATAATAGTATTTTAGAGAAATAATGTTTTTAAAACAAAAAATTATATATAAAGTAAAATATCTTAGATACTAATTGTAATGACATAAATTGAATTATTATAATATAAATAATGGATATTAGGATCCTACCGAAATATAACACCAATTTGTTGTTGAAAATTATTTAATTTAATGAAATCATTAAAAATCATTTTATAATTATGTCACATTTTATTTGTTATAAAATGTTTACCATGTGGTTTCTAAGTTAAATGAATATTTTAATATGATTGATGATATTCAAATATTTGAATAAATTTTTTTATACATTTTTATGTTATTTTTATATATTGATAAAATTATACAAATTACTAGTTTCGTTAAAACCATATTTTTCGACAAAAAATATACCTTTTTTGAGAATGTTCAAAAAAAATAGTACAAAAATATTTATATTATGTGTTTTCAATAGAAGTTAATTTTATCAATTGTATATTGTAAAATAAATAAATTAATTTAAGATAGGAATAATGGCCCTTTAAACGGGTCAATGTGTGATACCTAAAGATATGTTATTTACTTATTACAGTAGAGTCATTGGTGTTACAACATTTTGGTGTGTAACCCACGATTCTTACACATGAAATTTCATAGAATCTGTTTTTTGTGTATTCTATTAGGTATATTATTTATTTTTCATCCGATGTGGTGTGTGTAGAATGTGATACAAATATTTTATGTTTGATCTCATGTTGTGTGTGTTTCTAGCGGAACCTAATCTAGATGTTTTTTCATGTGGATTTTTGATGTTTGGAAAACCTATTTGACATGATGTTATGTTTGATTTTTCATCCTATATTGTCTATTTCGTGACTTTTTTCCTTTTTATTATACATTTTGGAGTGCATGTTGTGAAATATGGACAATCCCTCTAAGGGGGGTGTTTTTTACATTTGGTCGGCATGTACGGGTGCTATCTTATAGAGGGGGATGTGTAAAACATTTTTTAGGAGGGATTACACCTTAAACCTTATATTATTGTTCATTTGATAATAATATAACCTCTAGGAGGTGGGGAGTTTTGTAAGAGAGTTGTTAGGATTGCGATACTATATACTAGTTTTCTCGAATGGTGTGAGGAAGGGATTAGGGGGGTGTAACATCCCAACAAAATAAAGAAAAACACATTTTCATATTTATCAATATTTTTGAATTAAATATTATTTTTTTAAATGGGATGTTATGTTCGATGGAATCCCCAATACGCAACAATGATTTTCTTTGAAATCATACGTTGCACACAACGTTGGGTCATTCTAAAAAAATAATATAATATTATTTTAAAGGGTAGGTAATTTCTAGCCCTTGTATTCGAGGGAATGAATAGAACTAACTAAAATATAATTATACATGTTTTTTAAAAAAAATTTCATTTATCAAATAAATTTTAGGGACATTAAATAAGTAAGAATCTGATTTTAAGCATAAATAATCTAATATTCATTAAAAGGTTTATATTTAAACATTTTATGTCAAAACCTCTTTAAATATTGTTTTGGTCACTTTTATATGTTCTATTTTACAGAATAATGTTCATTGTTTACCCTGGAGACATCAAAATATACATTGGGTAAAAATTTTGTATTTGTCTAATAAAAATGAATTTTTAATGAATACCAAAAAAACTGCATTTTAATTCAAAACTACATTTTAATCTAATAAATTTATATTGTTAGATAATTTTTCTAATTGGTTTTAAAGTGTAATTAGATTATATTTTTACCATTTAGTGCAATGTTGGTGGTTGGAAGTAATTTCACTTCTATATTAGACATAAACAAGGGTAAATATTATGATATTTTTTATTTTTTCAAAACACAATTTTTTTGACAAAAACAATTAATATTAGATTAATTAATAAAAATTCTATGTTTTGAATTTGTTAAAAAAGACAACATTTTTTATTTTGGAAAATAAAATATATATTAGGATGAATTTTTGGTATTTATCTGAAAACATCAATTTTTGATGAATAGCGAAAACACTAAGTAGTTTTTAAAAAACCGAAATTTTCAATTAAATGAAATTATACCCCTTATGTAAATTGAATTTTGAAAGTATGACATACATGGTTTTTATTATAATTTAATATGTGCTTCCCTAAGATTAAATAATTTTTGGTGAATAGTATCTTTTGACTTTTATTTACCACAGGTAAAGGTAAATAGGGTAATTCAAAGTAAAAACAATATTATAATAATATAAAATTACTTTAACACTTGTTCTATCCTTATTGGATGAGTAATGGCCGACCAAGAAAATCACTGGTTGTGACTTTTGTCCTTTAAATGCCACTTGGGTATGATAATGAAATTAATATCTTTTTATTTAATGTAAAAATAAAAATATTATAAACATGTATTGTTTTGATAAAACAATATTAATGTGGAGTTATATAATTGATATATTTGACTATAAATATTCCTTAAAAAGAAAATAATATTTCCTACATCATGGTATTTTTTTATAATTTTTAGAAGGAAAATAAATAAAATTATTTATGACACAATAATGATGTAGTCTTTGCCTTATTAATGAATGATTTAAATAAATAAGATTATAAAGATTAAAAAATACCAAAAACCTATCCAATTCTTCTTTGGATGATTTTATTTCATACACGAGTCATCTTATCTACTACTTTTATTAGTTTTGGACCTTTAGAAACTGAAAATATTTATATATTAAAATAATATTTTCAAACTTTCTTACAGAGCCCCTCCAGCCACCTTATAAAAATCCCTCACCTCTATCCAATTACGCTCACCTCTCAATCCCATTGACTAATCCAAAATCTGTCCAAACATGATCTAAAGAACCCTCTCATCCACTTAAATTCCTTAACTTGGGTGTAAGTCACTTCAAGAAATCCTTTTGGTTCAAACCAAAGGGAGTAACCTGATTCAAAGGTAATATATTCTTTTGAGTTCTTTTCTATTATTTTACATCTCAAACACTCTAAACTCTTTTTTATTACATTAATTTATAACACCAATATCATCAATATATGAGGTTGTTTTTATGAGATATATTTGTACTAAAAATACCCACACCTGCATCCAATGGGTATATATCATACTATTTCTGTGGATGACAATCTAACGCCTCACAAAACGATTGTTGCTCAATCTTCTTCTACCACCTATTATGGTGGCCATTGAGATAGAACTATATTTATATGTGAAATATATTATATATATATATTTTCTAGGATTCTGTATTTTTCATTTATATAATACCTTTAAGGTTTCCATAGTGGGTAAATACGATAATTTCATTTTAGAATGTGCAGACTACCGCCCCCTCAATGTGATATGACACGTTCATGCAGTATGTGGAACATTTAAAGGATGGAGTAAATGTTATTATATATTATATTATACTATAATTATAATATACAAATTTATTGTTATGTTTTCATTTCATTAAAAATACGAAATAGAAATGAATGTACATTTCTTGCGTACATACAACATACCAACTCAATGAACGGTGCATTTCACTTCTTACCTCCAAATGTCAGATACAATTATAAATAAATATATATACTAGATATATATGATATTTATTATATCTAAATAATAAATATCATTATGAAGATAATGAACATTTGACCACATGGACAACTTGTAAATATAAGAAGTTCATTTTTGACTAATGTACCAAATATCGAAAAAACGGCAGTTATTAACTTAAATGATTACATAATGATTATATCATGGTAATAAGTGATATAAAAGGAATAATAATCCTGAAAAAGGATCTAAAGAAAGAATAAAATAACTTTAGATTATTATTCAGGACATTAAATAAGGAACGGTTCAAGTCAGATAAGAGGTAAGGGACTTCGTCTCAATCTTCTTTCATTAAGGTATAATCTGATTTATACAAGAATTTCTTTTATACAGTGTTTAAACATATATTACATTTTTTCATTTGAAGGGAATATTCATTAATGACTATTTTTACCAAATGAAGAAAAAGATAGTTTTTGTTAAATGTAAGTGGTGGCAATGACCTTTTCCGCCACCATGAGTATTATTTGATCTATGGCTTCTTTAACAAGCTGTAATGTTTTTGAAAGGAAAAAAACTTCTTATACTATTTTATGTATTTTTGTATTGAAAATTGTTTTGATAATGGATTTGTTATGTCAATAAATTTAAATGATAATTGTGATTGATTTTTTGAAATTTTATCTTTCCATTATGTTTGTTTTATGTGTTATGAATATGATATGGTTCTTGGGAATTGATTATGTATATATTTGGTTCTAGGATACAACTAAGGCAGTTGAGCTAGAGATAACTCTCTAATGCATTGGGTAAAGTATCAAAGGTAAACATGAATATTTCTTTTAATAGATTTATGGAATATACTATGATTGTTATTCCAAATGTAACTCCCTACAAGGCTATGGATGATATAGCATAAGTATGTTATCGATGCCTCAAGTTACATTTATGATTTGTGATTACTATGTGTTACTCATAAATCATATGATTTTATGAGGTAAGTAAAAGAGTTTTTGTTTTCTAGTATTGATGAACTAATGATTTCATTCTTTATTTTATAACCCTTAATGGGATTTTTATGCCCATACCATGTTTTTAAAAAAAAATTAACACGACTTAAAGATGAATAGGGTCATGGAATGGATCACAGAAAAGTATTCCTATCCAAAACGTGGAATTATACATTACTCTATTTTTGAAGAGTTTTTATTTTATGAAAAAATGGAAACTGAGTAGAAGTGTCTACTATGTAAATTTTTTTTTGTAATGTAATAGTTAGTTAATAATTCTGAAAAACCCTAAACCAGAAAGATCCTTAAGGTGAGTAATTCCCTTAGTTTAGGATTATGTAATGTTTTAAGGATGGGTGATTATAGATGATATTAGAGGTCAATGTAGATAATGTTAGGAGTTAGGATATCATTAATTTAATATTCATAAATTAATTTATATTAATATTCAAGTGATATAGCATTTACAGATTACTATGTTACTTGGCCTAAGATATTTATGTGTTCAGAATGGTTTTCGACAGAAGAAACAATCCATCTATAATGGGACGACCAGAGGAGGAAGAAAACCTTCCAAATCAGTAACCTGAGATGGTTGGAATCAGAACTGAATAGTATTTTTCTGTGATGGAATAGTTGACCCAGACTATTAATGGTGAAGTATCCATGCACGAGATCATCTATATCAACCACATAGGAACATGTCAGTAGTGGAGCATTTCATGAGGAAACATCCCTCATAATTTAGAGGATTATCTGATATTGTGATATCTGAAGGGTTGATTAATTCACTGGAAAAGATTTTTGATGTCATGGGGTGTTCAAAACATCAAAAGGTTAGTCTTGATGATTATCATTGTGAAGGAGAAGCATATCAGTGGTGGTCGATGGTGAAAAATATCAAGGATAGTGAGGATATTAATGCTCTTGATTGGAATTAATTCACAGGTACGTTTCTGGATAAAAATTTTCCTAGGGAGGTTCATCATAGGATAAAAAACAATTCTGATAATTGAGGTAGGAGGATGAATCATTGGCTTCTTATGAAGCATAATTCAGTTGACTAGAAAGATATGCTCCAAATTTCATAGGAGATCTTGATTATAAAATAAACTGTTTTTACTCATGATTAAAGCCAAAGTATCAAATGGATTTAGCTTCATGTGATATAAACTATTATGAAAAACAAGTTGGATGTGCGAATGAGGTGGAAATGAAGTTTTCCGATGTTCTGATGTTCTTTGAAAAACAACAGAATAAGAGGTCGAGGTGGAAAACATAAGGGAATAACTCTTAAAAATAATAATAGTAGCAAACTTATGTTTAATGTTTTTGTGAATTTTGGAAAAAAACATTCTGGGGAATGTCTTTTGAATTCTTGTAAGTGCTACCGATGTGGTAAAATGGGACATAAGGCTCGTAATTGCACTGAAAAAGTATAGGGTAATGTCAAGAAAAAAAATATAATTTATAGTCAGTAAAATGTTTGACGTGCAATGAAAAGTGTCATTATTAAAATGAGTATCCAATGAAGAAGTAAAATTAGGGATTCTGGTCGGACTACAAGCAGAAAGGGGTTGTGGATTCCTTTGCAACTACTTCCATTGATGCTGGAACATCAAATGAAGTAGTATCAAGTACATTATTTGTTAGTTCAGATTATGCCAATGTGTTGTCTGATTCAGGGTCTTCAGTTTTTGTCATTTCATAGAATTTGTGTAGTAAATTGTGAATTCCATGTCAAGATATGAATCCAAAACACATGGTAAAAACTGAGGGGAAATGTTTAGAAAAAAATAATTATATAAACCTTCATATCCTTGTGTGGGGAGATAATCTACCTGAAAACCATATTTTTGTGCCTCTAGATGAGTTTGAGGTTATTTTGGGTGTGGATTGAATTTCCGTTTATAATGCTAAGATTGACTGTAGAGCTAAAGCGGTTACTTTTGCAACAGATTCTTGGTTTGTGTACAAGAATAAACCCTTAATTATGATAACATATCAAGAAGCTGAGAGACTAATAAAATATTGTAATGAATGTTAACTTTCACATACTGTTGAAAACAAATGAACTGTATAGTTTAATGATGACCGTGTGGTAAATGAGTATCTATATGTTTTTCATGATGAGTTTCATGGTATAATACCAGATCGAGAAGTTGAATTTATGGTGGACTTAATTCCCAATTCTAATCAAATATCAAAACCACCTTATTGAATGGATTAAATTAATCTTTAAGTGTTAAAGAAGTTATTACATGAGTTATTAGATAAAGGTTTAATTCAACCTAGGACATAACCATGGGGTTCTTCTATCTTGTTTGTTAAAAATAATGTTGGTTCAATGAGACATTTCATTGGTTATAGAGCATTGAATAACATAATTATTAAGAAAAAGTATCCCTTTCGACAAATGGATGATTTTTTTGATCCCCTCCAGGGGGATTAGTTTTTTCGATGATTTATTTGAGGTCGGGGTACCATCAGTTGAATGTAAAGGAAGTAGACATTCTGAAAACCATGTTTCGTACAAGTTATGGGCATTAGGAATTTGTGAATTTGATTTTTTTTGTTAACCAATGTACCTATTGTATTCATGGATTTTATGAGTAGATTTTTCCATGAGTTCTTGGATAATTTTGTGGTTTTGTTCATTGATGATATTTTGGTTTATTTCAAAAGTAATGTGGAACATGAAATTTATTAAGGGTTTTCTTCCAAAAATTAAAAGAAAAGAAACTTTAAGGGAAATTCAGTAAGTGTGAGTTTTTCTTAAAAAAAAATTTCGTTCCATGGAAAAATTGTTTCAGAGAATATCATAATTGTTGATCTTTCTAAAACAAAAGTTATGGACTAATGGTACATACACACAAATATAACATAGATCCGTAGTTTTTTTTGGATTAGCGTGTTATTACCAGAGCGTTTTTGATAAATTTTTATGGTTATCAAGCCGACTGACTAAGTTAACTCAAAAAAGTGTTATTTTCATTTGGACCAAATTATATGAAGATTTTTTTGAGTAATTGAAAAGAATATTGGTGAATGCTCCAGTTCTGGCACTGACATCCAAAAATGGTGAGATTGTTATCTACACTGATTCTTCAATGAAAGGAATTAATTGTGTCTTTATAAAGAATGATCAGGTAATTGTTTATGATTTACGTTAGTTGAAACCTCATGAGTTAAATTACCCTAAAGAATACTTAGAATTAACTGATGTTGTTTTTTCTTTAAAAATTTAGACGCATCATTTGAATGGAGTAAAATGTGAAATATATACTGACCACAAAAGTTTAAATTACATATTCACTCAGAAATAATGAAACATGAGACAGAGGAGATGACTAGAATTAATCAAATATTATTATTGCATGATTTATAACCATCCAGGAAAGGCAAATAAAATGCCTGATGCTTTGAGTCAAAAAGGTAATGCTACATTAACCATAATTTGTTTGGAATGAAATCCTTTGGTTTATTATTTGATAAACATTGGCATAGAAGTTGTTGGTGTAGGAAATTAATCTGTTTTGTTTTAGGTGTCAGTGAAACCATCACTATTAGACTAAATTAAGAAAGCGCATAAATGAGGAAGTGAGTTGTAGAAAATGGTAGAGTTGGTTCAGAAGGATAAGTAGCCTAATATAAACATTGATAATTACATTGTTTTAATGTATGGGAAAATATTATGATTTCCTAGTGATTCAATGCTGATGAAAGTGTTATTATGTGAAGCTCGTAGTTCTCTATTTTTAGTTCATCCTAGCAGTACTAAGATTTACATAGATCATTGAGAGTATTACTAGTGAGATGAAATGAAAAGAGATATTGTTGAATTTTCTATGAAGTGAATGACATGTCAACTTGCAAAAGCAGAGTGAATGTTACCAAAAGGGGTGCTTCAATCTATACCGGTGCAAGAGTAAAAATGGTAAAATATATCCATGTACGTCATTGTGGGATTACCAAATACATCACAAGGTAATAATTCAATCTGGGTTATTGATGATCGATTGACTAAATCTTCTCATTTCCTTCATATTTGATATAATTTGTCTCTATATCAACATTATCGGTTGTATGTTAAAGATATAGTAGGGTTACATGGAGTTCCCTTCTCTATTGTATCTAATAGTGATCCCAAGTTCACTTCTAAATTTCTGAAAGGCCTTCATAAGTTCATGGGTACTGTTTTAAATTCTAGTACAACTCTTCATCCACAATCAAATGGGAAATCATAACAAAAAATTAAGACCTTGGGGGATATGCTACATGCTTCTTTACTAGATTACCAGGAAAGATGGGACCAACATATTTCATTGGTTGAATTTTCTTATAATAATATTTTTCATTCTACTGTAAAAATGGCTCCATTTGAGACATTATTTGGGAAGCATTGTCGAACTCTAGATTTTTTGGATGATGTAGGTGAAAGGAAGATGATGGGACCATAATTGGTATAATGGTTGGGAAAAAAGGTCCAGTTGATTCAAAAGAAAATGAGAAATACCCATAGCAAGAAGAACTGTTATTTGGATAACTGACAAAAGGAACATTCCTTAGTGGTTGGTGATCATGTCATTCACAATGTTTCTTCATGAAATTGTGTGATGCATTTTGGAAAGAAGGGAAAGTTGAGTATAAGGATCATTGGACCCTATGAAATCTAGGAAAATGTTGGATCGGTTCCGTATAGAGTGGCTATACCTGCAAGTTTATACCAGGAACACAATGATTTCTATTTTTCAGTGTTGAGAAATTATATGTTAGATCCATCTCATTTTTTTGAGCCCTACGGTAGTTTACATGGAAGAGAATATCTCTTATGAAGAAAAACCATTCAAGATTATTGACCGAAGAGAGATAGAGTAGTGGAATAAAGAAAATCATTATGAACATGTTTTATGGAAAAACCATATTATTGATGGGGCAACATTGGAATCTGAAAATGCTATGAGGGATAAATACCCCCATATATTTGATAAGTTAATAAAACATTTGAGGATGCAACTTCCAAAAGGTGGAAGGATGTTACATCCAAAGTAAATAACTAATAATAAAATTTTAAATTTATTAATGTTTTTGAATTAAATATAATTTTTTCTTTAAAGGGGGTGATATGTTCGATGGCATACCCATTATGCAACAACAGGATTCTTTGAAATCTTACATTGCACACATCTTTGGGTTATACTAAAAAATAATAATATAATATTATTTTAAATGGCAGTTAATGCCTAGCCATTGTATTAGAGGGAATGAATAGAACTAACTACAATATGATTTTACATGTTTTTTAGATTTTATTTTATTTATCCACTAAAATTTAGAGTTTTATAATAAGAAAGAATCAGATTTTAAGCATGAATACTAAAATATTCTTTTAAAGGGTGATTTAACAACTTTTGATGGGGAAACCTCTTTAATTGTAGTTTTTGTCACTTTTTTATGTTCTATTTGAAAAAATAAAATTCTTTTTTATAATTAGGACATCCATATTTACATTGGGAAGAAATCTGGTATTTTTCTGATAAACGTCATTTTTAATGAATTGTGAAAAATAATGTATTTTAATTCCAAAAATAATTTTAATATAATTTATTTATATGGATTGATTACATCTTCAATTGATTTTAAATTGTAATTAGATTATATTTTTACAATATAATCCAATGATGTTCGTTGGATCTAATTTCAATTTGAAATTAAACATAAACAAGTGTCAATATTTTGATAGTAATTATTTCTTAAAAAAAATGCTTTTTGTTTTGACAAAAGAAATTAATTTTTAATTAATTAATCCAACTTATATGTTTTGAATCTGTTAAAATATACATAATTATTTAATTCATAATATCAAATTTATATTAGGCTGATTATTTGGTATTTTCCTGAAAAACCTCAATTTTTGATGAATTGTTAAAACACTTAGTTGTAGTTAAAAAACTGCCTTTTTCATTTTAATGAAATTTTATCACTTCTATGAATTGAATTTCAAAAATCTGAAATACATGGTGGTTATTAGTAAGTAAAATGTCGTTCAATAAGTTGAAAATAATTTTTTGTGAATAGTAACTTTTGACTTTTATTTACTATGGTAAAAGGTAAATACGGTAATTCAAGGTAAAACAATATTATATTAATACAAAATTACCCTAACAATTTTTCTAACTATATTGGATTATTAATGGCCAACCAAGAAAATCCTGGGCTAAGAATTTTGTCCTTTAAAAGCCACTTTGGAAAGATAATGATATTTGTAACATTTTATTTGAAGTAAAAATAAAAATACCATAAACATGTATTGTTTGGTTAAAACAATATTAATGTGGGGATATCTAATGGATATTATAAGGACCCAACCATAAAATATTACTTAATCATGAATGAAATTAATAATTCACATTGAGTATCTTTTCAGGTTTAGAGTTTTAGTGAATTGGGCCATAACTATTACATCTCAAAAGATACAAAGTAGACACTTTTACTCAGATTCCTTTTTTTCATAAAATAAAAACTCTTGATAAAAACATCATGCACTGTTCCATGTTTTAGATATCCTGACATTCCTTGATCTTATCCTTGACACTATTCCACTTTATGTCTTGTGAAAAATATTTCAAAAACTTGGGATTAGCATAAAAATTTCAGTAAGGGATACACAAAGAAGGAAAACTATTAGTTTTTCAAAACAACAAGTAAACCATGAATACTTTATCATAAGTAATAATTTTCACCTTTATGAAGTAGTAAATACTCTTCACTGAATCAAAGATAATTTCTTACCCTTTTTAAACTGAAAGATTACTATAAAACTCATATAAAGAACACATAACATATAAAGGTAACGTGGGACATAAACCTACTTAAATAGAATAACTATACAGTCGACTTCCACACATATCACTAAATAGAATAGCCATACGGCCGACTTCCAAACCCAATGTATTGGAGTTTATAACGTAACTACTCGTCCGGGTATTCCCAAAACCACCCGTCATTTGGTTTATCATGTAACCACCCTTCAAATATCCAAGTACCATTATAAAATCATATGAAATAAAACAAAATTAAAGGAATGAAAACATTTCCACATTTCTGTCACAATATATCACTTAAATATATTTACATTACAAATCCATTATCTAAAACATTTTAAATACCAAAATACATAATAGTGTATATGGTATTTATTTTCTTTTAAAAATCATTACGTCTTGTTGAGGAAGTCAAAGATCAAATAATACTTTTGTCGGCGGAAAACTCATTATCACCATGTACGTTAAAGAGAAACATAATTTTTGTCATTTAGTAAAACTCTTAATAGAGAAAAGATTCCTTTTGAATAAAATAAATAGTCAAATGGTTTTATACACCATATAAAAAAAGTTATGTATAAAAAAAATATGCCTCAATGAAAGGAGATTGGGATGAAGTCCCTTACCTCGTGTCTGATTTGACTCGATCATTCATTAATCTCCTGAATAATAAACTAAAGTTAATTTCTAATTTCATAAGAACCTTTTTCAAGTTTATTATTTATTTTATATAAATTATTACCATGCTATAAACATTATGTAATCATTTAAGTTAATAATGTTCGTTTTGTCGATATTTGGTACTTAAGTCAAAAATAAACTTCTTATAATTACATGTTGTTCATGTGGTCAAAGGTTCATTAAATCCCGAATTATATTCATGATGTAGATATCATATATATCATATATAACCAGTATATACATGAATTTATATTAGTACATAACATTTAGAGGTAAGAAATGAAATGCATCGTTCATGGTGACGGTATGTTGTACGTACGCATGAACGCTACTTTCATTTCTATTTAATATTTAATGGAACGAAATCATAGAGTTATAAAGGTAAATTATAATTACAGTATAATATCATATATAATATTATTAACTCCATCCTTTATACATCCCACATATGTCATTAACGATTCAAATCACATTGAGGTGGCGGTAGTCCGCACTTCCTAAAATTAAATTATAGAGTTTATCCATTATGGAAACCCTAAAATTATCCCATAAATAAAAATTATAGAAGAATAAAAAAAACATAAACATAATATATATCATATATAAATACAGTGAAATATTAATGGCTACCATGAGAGGTGGTATGAGATAATTGAACAATCATCGTTTCGTGAGGCAGTAGTTCGCCGTCTAGAGAAACAGTATGTTCTTCACCCATTAGATGGAGGTGTTTGTAAGTGTAGCTCGAATGCTTCTCATAAAGACATCCTAATACATTTAAGATACTAGTTCTTTTACAAAATAAAGGAATAAAAAGAGTTTAGCGGGATGGTGAAGCAAAATTAAACAAAAGGACATAAGAGAAGACATTACCTTTAAATTGGGTAACTCCCCTTGGTTTGAACAAAATGGTTTTCTTGGAGAGATTTCTACCTAAGGTAAGGCTTATAGGATAAAGAGAGGTTTGTGGAGAGATAATATAAGTAGGTTTTGGATGAGACAATGTAATGAGAGGTGTGGGTAATGGGGTAGTAGTGGGGGCCTTTTATAAGAGGGAGGAGGGGCACTCTTGGAAGGTTATGAAATGTTACATTATTATGATATGATTTTCGTATTTTAATGGTCCCACAATGATATAGTTAGAGTATAAGGTGTTAAGGGATCTAAATACACCAATACAATAGGTTTTTCACAAGTTTAAGACTTATATTTTACCATGTCTTTTCATTTTATATAAATCTTTCATTAATGAGATAATCACTGCATCATCATGGTTTCATAAATAAATATATTTATTTAATGTCTAAAAATTATAAACAAAAAACCATTATATAAGAATTATATTTAGATTTCCAATTATTATTTATAGTCAATGAGATAATTTATATATACATAATTAATATTTTTTTACTTAGTTATTACATACTTTGGTTATATTTTCCTTTCTTTGAAAATAATTTGATAAAAGGTCCATGTCACACTAAAGTGATTTAATTGGGTCCCAAGGTTGGAACAAAGAATCCCATGGTCCGAAATGACAATTCCAAGATGATGTGGAAACTTCTTGGGGTCATTTTATTTTATTATTTTATTATTTTATTACCCTTAACTATCCGATTAGTAGTTAATCACGAAAATTAAAGATAATTACCATCGTTACTATTCATAATGTCCAAAAACAAAAAAAGTATTAATTTCATAATTTTGGCATTCTGATTCCAAATATGGAATCCATTTTACAAAATTCCAAACCTAGAATTTGATGTAATTAATTTAAAAATAATTCATTTGTCTAAACAAATAGCGTGTTTTTAAGAAACAATATCTGTAAAAAGATTTTCAAATGTTTATGTCCAATATCAAAGTATAATTAATTATAATGACCACCATTGGATTAAATTGTAAAAATATATTCTTACTGTACTTTAAATCCAATTAAAAAGATAATCTACCCATATAATTAAATTAGATGAAAAAGCAGTTTTGAAGTAAAATGTAGTATTTGTCACTATTCATTAAAAAATCAACATTGTCAGAAAAATACAAAAAATTTATCCAAAGTAAATTTCAGAATCCCAATTCTATAGAAGAATTTTATTTGTTCCAATAGAATGTATAAAAGTTACCAAAACTATATTTAAAGAGGGTTCTCCATCAAAAGGCAATAAATCGACCTTTTAGTGAATATTAGAGTATTTATGCTTTAAAGTGGATTCATTTGCATTTTAAACCTTTATCATTTATTGGATAAATTTAAAAACATTTAAAAAACATATATAATAATATTTTATTAATTACTATTCATTCTCGCCAATACAACGACTACGTGTTAACTACCATTTAAAATAATATTATTATATTATTAGTGAGCAACGTAAGATTTCAAAGAAATCCATTGTTGTGTATTGGGTACGCCCTTGAACATAGAAACCCCATTAAGGAAACATTAATATTTAATTCACAAATATTGATAAATATGAAAATGTCTTTTTCTTTATTTACCTGGGATGTTACATCCTTCCCCCCTTTGCGGAGTTGCGTTCTCGCAATTTTATTCACTTATCAAATAATTGGGGGTATTTATCCTTCATAGAATTTTTAGATACCCATGTTGCCTCTTAAACCACATGGTTTTTCCAGAAAACCTTCACCTGATGAATTACCAAATTCCGCAACACATTCTCTATATGGTCAAAAATCTGGACTGGTTGTTCCTCAGAAGAGAGATTCTCCTCTAACAGAACTACGTCTGGGCTAAAAACATGAGATGGATCTAGAATATACATTCTCAATATTGAAACATGAAAAAGATTGTGTACCTGGGACAAACATGGAGGTAATGCCACTCTTCATGCAACTGATCCATTTTTCTCCAGGATTTCATAGGGTCCAATGAACCTCAGACTTAGATTTCCTTTCATGCCAAAAAACATCACACTTTTCCATGGAGAAACTTTTAGAAAAACATGGTCACCTACCTCAAAAGAATGATCCTTCCTCTAGATTTCCGCATTACTTTTATGCCAAATCTGAGCTGTTCTCATGTGCTTTTGAATCAATGGAAATTTTTCAACCATCTCTTCTACCAATTTTGGTCCCATTAACTTCCTTTCACCCACATCATCCCAAAAAGTTGGAGTTTGACACCGCTTCCCATATAATGCCTTAAATGGAGCCATCTGTATACTGGAATGAAAATTGTTATTATAAGAAAATTCATCAATGGAAAAATGTTGGTTCCAACTTCCCTGCTTATCCATCGTGCAAGCATGTAATATATCCTCCGAGGTCTAAATTGTTCGTTCTGATTGCCCATATGATTGCGGATGAAAAGCTATACTAAAATTTAATTCAGTACCCTACGTCTTCTGAAGGATTTTCTAAAAGTTAGAAGTAAACCTGGGATCACGATAAGATACAATGGATAAGGAAACTCCATGAAACATGACTAACTCTTTAACATAACACCAGTAAAGTTGACCTAGAGATATTGCATCTCGAATAGGAAGGAAATGAGCAGATTTTGTAAATCGATCAAAAATAACCCAGATTTCATCATTTCCTTGAGATGTCTTTTGTAATACCACAACGATGTCCATGGATATATTTTCCTATTTCCACTCTGGAACCGGTAATGACTGGTGCATCCCTTTTGGTATCTGCTGATTTGCTCTATCCTACTGACAAGTCTACCACTTCACAGTAAAATTAGCAATATCTTTTTTCATTACATCCCACCAGTAATACTCCTGCAAATCATTTTAAATCATATTACTGCCAGGATAAACTGAAAATGGGGAACTATGAGCCTCACATAACAACTCATTTTTCAACTGTGAATCACAAGGCACATATAATATCTTCCCAAACCTAAAAACACAATCATTATCAATGTAAAATTTAGGCAACATTCCCTTATTAACCAGTTCTATCTTTTTCTGCAACCCAATATCTTCCTTCTGCACTTGCTTAATTCTATCTGATAGAGATGATCTTACTGACACCTGAAACAAAACTGAAGAACATCCTTCAACAAAAACTTTTATTCCAAAATTCATCAAATAAAAAACCAAAGGATCTCGTTCCAAACGTATCATGGTTAATGAAGCATTACTTTTTCAACTCAAAGCATCAGCCACTTTATTTTATTTTCCTGTATTGTAATGAATTATACAATTATAATCCTTTATTAGTTCCATCCATATCCTCTGTCTCATGTTCAATTATTTATGAATGAATATATACTTTAATCTATTGTGATCGGTTTAAATTTCTACCTTTACTCCATACAAATGAAGCATCCAAATTTTTAAAGAAAAAACAACAAAAACTATTCCAAATCATGTGTAGGGTAATTTATCTCATGAATTTTCAACTGACGTGAAGCATAAGAAATTACCTGATCATTCTGCATAAGAACACAATGATGTCCTTTCAATGAAGCATCACTGTAGATAACAAAATAACCATTTCTGGAAGGAAGTTCCAAAACTATAGCATTCACCAATATTCGTTTCAACTCCTAAACACAATCATCACATTCTTTCCTCCCGATGAAGTTAACACCTTTTAGAACTAACGTAGTCATTGGACTAGATAACTATGAAAATTTCTCAACCAACCTCTGGTAATAACCTACCAAACCAATAAAACTATGGATCATGGTTATATTTGTATGTCTTTTCCATTCTTCAGCAACTTTGGTTTTAGGCGGATCAACAGTTATACCATTTTTTGAAACAATGTGACCAGGGAAAGAAATTTTTTGTAACCAATACTCACACTTTCTGAATTTCCCATAAAATTTATTTTGTTTTAAGGTTTTCAAGATAACCCTTAAATGAAATTAATTCTCCTCTTTACTTTTATAAAACACCAAAATATTATCAATGAAAACAACTGCAAACATATCCAAGAACTCAAGGAAAATTCTATTCATAAGGTCCATGAATAAAGCAGGTGCATTGGTTAACCAAAAAGTCATAACTACAAATTCATAATGGCCATATCTAGTACAAAAGGTGGTCTTCAAATTGTCTGCTTCTTTTACCATCAACTGATGGTACCCCGACCTCAAGTCAATCTTTGAAAAATATTGATCTCCCTGGATCTGAACAAACAAATCATCGATATGAGGTAAAGGATATTTGTTCTTAACAGTGATGTTATTCAATGCTCTATAATAAATGAAAAGTATCATTGAACCATCTTTATTTTTAACAAATAAGACAGGAGAACCCCATGGTGAAGTGCTAGGTTGAATGAGACCATTATTTAATAACTCCTGTAATTGCTTCTTTAACTCTAAAAGTTCAACTTGAGCCATTCGATAAGGGGGTTTTAAAATTTGCATTGCATCAGGAACTAACTCAAAAGTAAATTCAACTTCTCGGTCCGGTATAATACCAGGAAACTCATCAGGAAAAACATAAAGATACTTATTTACCACTAGAACATCATTAATCTGAACAGTTCCTTTGTTTTCAACAATATGTGCAAGGTAACATTCATTTTTTTATTTACTAGATTCTCAACTTCCTGATATATTACCAACAGTAAGTGTTCATTCTTGTACACAAACTGAAAATTTTTATGAAAATAAACCTTTTAGATATGAATTCAATCTTATCATGATAAACAGAAATCCAATCCATTCCCAAAATAACATTAAACTCTACTAGAGGAAAAACAAAAAGCTTTGTATGTAGATTCATTCCGCACTCAAGGACAGGAAGGTTCTTATGATTTCTTTTTGTCGCAACTTTTCCTACGAGTGTTTTTACCATATGTATAGGATTCATATCTTGAGATGGACTTCACAATTTACTAGAAAACTTTTCAAAAATGAAATAATGTGTAGAGCATGAATCAAACCAAACATTGGTATAATCTGAACAAACAAACAGTGCACCTGATACTAATTTATTCAATGGCCCAACATCTGCTGAAGTAGTTGCAAAGGATTTCCCCACCACTTTCTGCATGTAGTCGTGCTTCTTTCCCGCAGTTGATTTCTTTTTCAGACACTCATTTTCATAATTTCCCATTTCATTACACTTAAAACAACTTAACGCTAGATTTTCATTGCCTACTTGATCATCTTCCTTACAGTTACAAGAAATATGACATGACTTACCACACTGAATGCACTATCCAGGGTTTGATAAACATTCTCCAGGATTCATTTTAATACACTTCTCACAGGATGGGTATTTTGTTTTCTTACCTCCGGGCTTCTTTGAGGAATTCTTTCACTTTTCCTGCCAACTGGACCTCTTATTCTATTGTTTTTCAAAGAACACCTAATCATCAGCAAACTCCATTTCCACCTTCTCCGCCCATCGAACAAGTATTTCCTAACATTAGAACTCACGAGAAGCGAATGCCCTTCGATATTATTTCTTTAACCATGAGTAAAAATGGTTGATTTTACTATCATGATCTCGTATGAAATTTGGAGCAAACCTTTCCAGTCAAATGAACTTTGCCTCATAAGCAGCTAATGAGTTATCATCCTGCCTCAATTCTAGGAATTGTTTTTCCATCCTAAGACGAACCACCTTAGGAAAATATTTCTCATGAATCATTCCTTTGAATTCATCCCATAAAAGATCATCAATCCTCTCACTATCCATGATATTTTTCACCATCGACCACCACTGATCAGCTTCACCTTCAAAATAGTAAACAACAAGACTAACCTTATTACATCCAGAACAACCCATGACATTAAAAATCTTCTCCTGTGCTTTAATCGACCCTTCATCTAGCATAGGGTCATATGATCCTTTGAATGATAGGGGATGTTGCCGCATAAAATGCTCCACTACTGACATGTTCCTATGTGGCTGATCTGGCTGTTCTCGTGTATGGATACCACCACCATTTATAGCCTGAGTTAACTGTGCCATCAATACAACAAACAATTCAGTTTTGATTTCGACCTTCTCAGGTTGCTAATATGGACGGTTCTTTTCCTCTTGATGTTGTCCCATCATTGCTCCCTTCTTTCCTCTGAAAAAACCATTCTGAACACAAAAATATCTTAGGTGATGAAACATGGTAATCTTTAAATGCAATATCATTTCAATCATACCATAAATTAATTTATGGACATGAATTTAAAAATACCCTAACTCCTAAAGTTGTCTAAACCGACCTCTGATACCAACTATAAGGACATGACCTTAAAATATTACTTAATCTTGAATTAAATGAATAAGTCACATTGAGGAACTTTTTAGGTTTAGAGTTTTAGAGAATTAGGCCATAACTATTACATCTCAAAAGTTACAAATTAGACACTTCTACTCAGATTCCATTTTTTCATAAAATAAAAACTCTTCATAAAAAAGTCATGTCTAGTTTCATGTTTTAGACAGCATGACTTTCCATGATCCCATCCTTGACCCTATTCCACTTTATGTCCTATGAAAAACATTAACAAAACAAGGGATGAGCCTAAAAAGCTTAGTAAGGGATACACAAAGAAGGAAAACTATTAGTTTTTGAAAACAACAAGTAAAACGTGAATACTTCATCATAAGTAATACTTTTCACCTTTATGAGGTAGTAAATACTCTTCACTAAATAAATGATAACTGCTCACCCTTTTGTAACCAAAAGAATACCATAAAACCCATACAAATAACACATAACATATAAAGGTAACATGGGAAACAAACATACTTAAATGGAATAACCATACGGTCGACTTCCACACATATCACTAAATGGAATATCCATACGGCCGACTTCCATACCCAATGCATTGGATGTTAAAACGTAACCACCCATCCTGGTATTCACGGCACAACCCGTATTTTGGTTTATCATGTAACCACCCATCAAATGTCCAAGTACCATTATAAAATCATGAGACATAAAACATATATAATGGAAATAAAGCATTTCCACATTTCAATCACAATATATCAATTAAATATATTGGCATAACAAATCCATTATCAAAAAAAATTCAATACCAAAATACATAAAAGAGTATATGGTATTTATTTTCTTTTAAAAATCATTACGTCTTCTTGAGGAAGCCAAAGATCAAAGAATACTCATGGCGGCGAAAAATTCATTATCACCGCGTACGTTAAAAAGAAACATACATTTTGTCATTTAGTAAAATGATTCATAGAGAAAAGATTAATTTTGAATAAAAGTCAAAGTCAAAGGGTTTTATACACCGTATAAAAGAATGTTGTGTATAAAACAAAATATGCCTCAATGATTGGATATTGAGATGAAGTCCATTACCTCGTGTCCGACATGACTCGATCGTTCTTTAATCCCCTGAATAATAAAATAAAGATAATTTAAACTTTCTTGAGAACCTTTTTCATGTTTATTATTCACATTATATAACTTATTACCATGTTATAAACATTATGTAATCATTTAAGTTAATAATGTTCATTTTGTCAATAGTTCGTACTTAGGTAATGAATAAACTACTTATAATTACATGTTGTTCATGTGGTCAAAGGATCATTATATCCAGAATTATATTCATGACGTAGATATCATATATATCATATATATCCAGTATATACATTCATTTGTAATAGTACATAACATTTAGAGGTATGAAATGAAATGCACCGTTCATGGAGACGGTATGTCGTACGAACGCATGAACGCTACATTAATTTCTACTTCATATTTAACGGAATGAAATCACAATGATATAAAGGTACATTATAATTCCATTATAATATCATATATAATATTATTAACTCCACCCTTTATAGTTCCCACATATGGCATTAACAATTCATATCACTTTGAGGGGGCGGTAGTCCGCACTTCCTAAAATGAAATTATCAGGTTTATCCATTATAGAAACCATAAAGGTATTCCATAAATGAAAAATAGAGAAGCATAAGGAAAAAATAAACATAATATATATCATATATCAATACAGTGACATCTTAATGGACACCATGAGAGGTGGTAGGAGATAATTGAACAATCATCGTTTCATGAGGTAGTAGTTCGCCATCCACAGAAATAGTTTGTTTTTCACCCATTAGATAGAGGTGTGTGTAAGTGTGGATCGAATACATATCATAACAACATCCTAGTATATTGAAGATACTTGTGTTGTTACAAAAGTAAGGAATAAAAAGAGTTTAGGGGGTTGGAGAAGAAAAATAAAACAAAAGGACATAAGAGAAGACATTACCTTCAAATCGGGTATCTCCCCTTGGTTTGAACCAAAAGGGTTTCTAGAAGAGCTTTATACCTATGTTAAGGCTTCTATAATGAATAGTGGGTTGTGGAGAGATAATAAGAGCAGGGTTTGGACGATCCAATGGCTTGAGAGGTGTGGGTAATAGGGTAGAGGTTGGGGCCTTTTATAAGAGGGAGGAGGGGCACTTTTGGAAGGTCTTAAAATGTAACATTATTATGAAATGCTTTTCATATTTTAAAGGTCCCACAATGATACATTTCGAGGATAAGGTGATAAAGGTGAGAAATACACCAATACAATATGTTTTTGACAGGTGTATGTCTTTAATTTTACCTTATCTTTTTATTCTATTTAAATCGTTCATTAATGAGGTAATCTCTGCATCATCATGGTGTCATAAATAAATTTATTTATTTAATGTCTAAAAATTATAAAAAAAATACAATGATGTAGAAAATAAATTTATATTTCCAATTAATATTTATAGTCTAAGAGATTATTTATATAAAAAAATTAAAATTGTTTTACTTAGGTATTACATACATTGGTTATATTTTCCTTTCTTTAAAAATAATTTGATAAAAGGTCACTATCACACTAAAGTGATTACATGGGGTCCCATGGTTGGCACAGGGCATCCCATTTTCGGACATGACAAAGACAAGAGGATGTGGGCACTTGTTGGGGTCATTTTATATTATTATTATATTATTTTATTACCATTAACTACCCGAATTATAATTAATCATGAAAATTAAAGTTAATTACCGTCATTACTATTCATAATGTCCAAAATCAAAAAGGTCTTAATTCCATAATATGGACCTTTTGATTACAAATACGGAATCCATTTTACAAAATTCCAAACACAGAAATTTCAGTAATTAATTTAAAAATAATTCTCGTTCTCAAGACAAATCACGTGTTTTTAAGAAATAATATCTATCAAAAGATTGACAATTGTTTATTTCCAGTTTCAAAGTGAAATTAATTCTAATGACCACCATTGGATTAAATGGTAAAAATATATTCTAATTACACTTTAAAATCAATTAATAATGTAACCTACCCATATAATTAAATTAGATGAAAAGGCAGTTTTGAAGTAAAATGCAGTATTTTTCACTATTCATTAAAAATGATCATTGTCAGAAAAATACCAATAATATATCTTATGTAAATTTCAATGTCCCAATTCTAAAGAAAAAATTTATTTTGTCCAATAGAATTTATAAAAGTGACCAAATCTATATTAATGAGGTTTCACCATCAAAAGGTGATAAATCGACCTTTTAGTGAATATTAGAGTATTAAAGCTTAAAATTGGATTCATTCGCATTTTAAGTTTCTAATAGTTGTTGGATAAATGTAAAAACATTTAACAAACATATATAATCATATTTTAGTTATTACTATTCATTCATGCTAATAAAACAGCTACGTGATAACTACCATTTAAAATAATATTATTATATTATTAGTGTGCAACGTAAGTTTTCAAAAAAATTGGTGTTGCATATTGGGTATGCCATTGAACATAGAAACCCCATTAAGGAAACTTTAATATTTAATTTGAAAATATATATAAATACGAAAATGTCTTATTTTTTATTTACCTGGGATGTTACAGATAGTTTGGAATATAAATATTCATTAGAAGGATAAAAAGTTTTCCTATATATATATATATATAGAAAAAAATTAAATAAAATTTTTTATTACACAATAATGATGTAGTGTTTTCCTCATTAATGAATGATTTAGTTAAATAATATTATAAAGATTAAAAACAATATCCAAAAACTATCCAATTCATATTGGATTATGTTATTTCTAACATTAGTCATCCTTTCATCTACTTTAGTGAGTTTTGGACATTTAGAAACTGAAAGTAATTATATTATAAAATAATATTCTCAAATATTCTTAAAGATCCCCTCATCCCCTTATAAAATGATATAAACTCTAATCCCTCAAAAACACATATCAAGCCCCTTGGATCATCCATCCTCTTCCCAAATAAGCTCTCATGATCCCTCTCTTCCAAATTGAAGAGTTACCTTAGGAAGAAGACACTTTAATAAATCCCATTGGTTGATACCAAAGGGAGTGACCCGATTTAAATGAAACGTCTTCTTTTATGTTCTTTTCTATTATTTTAATTCTCCAACCCTCTAAAATCATTTTATTCCATTATATTATAAACATACATGTATACTCAATATACAAGATTTTCTTTATGATATTGATTCGAGATACACTTACACACACCTCCATCTAATGGGTAAATAACATACGGTTTCTATGGACGACGAACTACTGCCTCACAAAACTATGATTTTTTAATCTTTTTCAACCACCTCTTATAGTGGCCATTAATATGGAACTGTATTTATATGTGATATATATTATAATTCTGTAGTTTCTATGATTATTTATTTTTAATTTATATAATACCTTTATGGTTTCCATAGCGGGTAAATACGATAAATTCATTTGAGGATGTGAGGACTACCACACCCTCAAAGTGATATGACTCGTTCATTCCATACTTGGAACATATAAAATATGTAGTTAATGAAATTATATAATATATAATACTGGAATTTTAATATACCTATTTATCATTAATTTTTCCTTTCATTAAAAATACTAAATAAAAATGAATGTAGTGTTCATGCGTACGTACAGCTTACTGTTTCAATGAACGGTGCATTTAATTTATTACATCTAAATGTTACGTATAGTTATAAATACATATATATGATGGGTATATATGATATATATGATATCTAAATCATGAATATCATTATATAGATAATGCACATTTGACCACATGGTCAACTTGTAAATATAAGAAGTTCATTTTTGAGTCAATTACCAAATATAAACAAAATGAACAATTTTAACTTAAATGATTTCATAATGTTTATAACAAGGTAGTAAGTAAAGTAAAATGAATAATAAAAATTAAAAAATTATTAATATTTTATAAAATAATATTAGTTTATTATTCTAGAGATTAAAGAATGAACAGCTCATGTCGGACATGAGGTAAGGGAATTCGTCTCAATCTCCATTCATGAAGACATATTTTGTTTTATACATGACTTTATTTTATAGAGTGTATTAGAACATTTTCCTACAATTGATTTTTTCTTATTTTCAAGACACTTTTGAGGAGAATGTGAGAAACCATGATTGCAGAGACCACTACATATCCTCATAACCATACACAACATAACATCCGCCATAAGTTTCTTCATACGCAGTGGATGATTCCCACTCAGAGGTCGGGTTATAATGCCACACTAGATTACTATACTATTTGATGAGATTTTTCTAGTCCAATTAACTCGCTTCCAGACATAACTGGTTGACCACGTGATCATTCCCAAAAGCAAGGAAACCCCCTCTTTCACTCTTATAAGCGGACCTTGTTATCCTTGGTTTTGACAAGTAAGAATAATACTTCATTGTTCTTCTCTTGGCTAGTGGTGACATAACTTCTTCACATGCAGGTATCCTAGATTTTCCACATCGCACAGTATCTCTATATAAAATTCTAGCTATATCACTCACATTATCCTTTCCACCATCCCTCCTTTGTCAATGTTTGGCCCAACTTCCTTAACCTAGCATTTATCCTTTTTCATCAGTAGGGGATTCATGTTAGAATCCATAGGAGTAAGAAATTGAACCACATTTCCATGGATATCAATAGATTTCATTCCCATTGAACCACCCCCACTCACTGCCTTATGAACGCTACACTCCTTTTGCCTGCTAACAACACCGGGGTATTGTTTTTTACCTAATTGAGGTCCCATCTCTTTTGGTATCTATAGGTAATCCTTGTGTCCCCTCATTTGCTTCTTCTTGATCATGCCTTCCTCAAGATCCTTAGATAATCCTACAACCTCTTCATACCCCACACCTTTCGAACTACTTCCATCTGGATGATAGGATGCTTTATGTGGGAGCACCTCAGTGTCCATACACTCAAATGAATTATGAGTTTGAACACCACCCTAAACCAATCATGGATCAACTTCTTCATGGTTGACCCCTAATGAAGAAGCAGCAAGGGGGTCACTCACTATGTCACCCATCCAAACCAAAACCCCTTTCCCTAATAACCTCCCACCTCCAGATTGAGTAAACATTGGGGATTGATCATTAACCCGAACATACACTATTTTACCCCTGTCCTAACCCCTCAAATCCCTTTTTATCAAATCTGCAGCCCCCAACATAGGAGGTTCGACACCCGGTTGTGCCATTATGCATTTTGCCGCATTGCTCGCCCGGTGAGCCTGATTTCCATCTGCAACCATTCTCTCCTGGTATATCACCTTCACATGCATTGACCCTACCTGGAGACATCACATGAATGGCCTAGTTGATGGCCAGAAGGGTAGTACTCCACCCATTGTTCAAAAACCACTGGTTTCTTGAACATAACCTACTCGCCTGCTTCAATCCACACAAACTCCACTAGAGCATTTCAAACATACACCTCCACAGACATGTGGGGGTTGACCATATGGAAAACTGTAGTAGTAAGAGAATCAATGAAAAGGAACCATCCAACAAAATTACCTAACATACGAATAATTGTAGGGTTATGTAATAGAAGAGGTTGCTGAGGAAGGTATACCCAAATAAGAACTGTAGAAGATTCCTGATTCAGATATAAATCGAAGCTTCACCGAGATAGGTGAAATATGAAACCACTGCACCTCTAATGAGAAAAGGCCAGAGCATGAACAAGATATTCCAATGATGAACATCACATCATCATATGTATTCAATCCCACATACTAACAACCTCTCAATATTTCATCCCCCAGGAATAGAGAACAAACCTATCAATGTCGACCACCGATGGTCATCTATTTCTGAAACTAGCTACAAAATTGAGGTTCTTAAGGCACTCCGCTTCTGTAAACTTCAAAGCCGATAGTGGGACCATGGGCATGCCATCACGGAGACCAGAAACCTTTAGTGCATTATTAATTGATGTAAGTTAAATAATAAAATTATGGTTGGTGAAAGGAAAGAAAAATCGAGTTCAGATACTCCGATTCCAAGGATCCTCCCACCTTGCGTCGAAAAGCAGCGGAGGGGAGAACGTCGTCGATCCCATTAGGGTTACACCATTGATGTCACATAGAAGGAAAACTGAGAGGACTTTTCATAGCCCAGTATATAAAAACCTTTGAATTTTAATTTTATTTGAAGGGAATCTTTTTATACGAGGCATTTTACTAAACAAAAAAATCTTTTTAACGTATGCGGTGATAATGACCTTTTCAGCTGTCGTGAGTATTATTTGATATACATATTCTTTAATAGGTTGTAATGTTTTTAAAATGAAAATAAATATCATATACTCTTTTACTTATTTTGGTTTTGAAAATGTTTTTGCTGATGGATTTTTTATGTTAATATATTTAGTTGATATATTGTGATTGAAATGTAGAAATGTTATCTTTTCTTTATGTTTCTTTTATGTGTTATGAATATGTTTCAGTTCTTGAGAATTGTTTTCATATATGGGTGTTTCCATGATAAAACTATAGGGGGTGATCCCAAGATAGCTCTCTAATGGATTGAGTAATGTGGAAGATGTTAACGTGAATGTTTATCCTATGAGATTTAGGGAATATAGTGTGATCGTTAATCAAAATGTAACTCCCTACATGGTTGTGAAAGCTACAACATAAGTATTTTATCGACGACACAAGATACCTTTATTATTCATAATTATTATGTGTTATTCATAAATTTTAGGATTTCCTGATGTGTGTAAAAGAGTTTATTTTTGTATGTATTGATAGACTAATAATTTCTTTCATTATTTAATTACCCTGACATAGCTTTTTATGCTCATCACATGTTTTTGAAATTTTATTCACAAGACATAAACATAAATATGGTGGTGGATGAGATTAAGGAAAATTCATGTTGTCTAAATCATGGAACTACACATGACCCTATTTTTCTAGAGTATTTATTATATGAAAAAATGGATACTAAGTAGAAGTGTCTACTTTGTAATTTTTGAGATGTAATGTAATAGTTATGGAATAATTTTCAAAAAATCTAAACCAGAATAGAACCTCAATGTGATTTATTCATTTAATTCAGGATTCAGTATTTTTATAAGGTTGGGTCCTTATAAGGGGGTTCCCATTTATATATGTGGGAAATGCCACACGTATAGTTTTTTTATACATAAAAACAAAATGATGTCTTAATAATTTTGATGTTGATAAAAAATTATCCAAATTGAAATCTAAATTGATAAGGGTATAAATAAAAATTTCAAATATAAAATAAGAGAACATTTTTTTATCACTTAATTTTTATTTAATAACTTGATTTACCCTTTACCATGGTGACACAATTTATGATTGTTACTATTAATAATTACCAAAAAATAAATTTATGGAAAGAATAATTTTATAAAATATGGATTACATTTTTGAAGAAACTATCTTGATCGATGGAAAAAATACTTTTATTTTAAATGTTTGAAATGCAATGAATAGTACATTTTAGAACATTTTATTTTTCTTAATGAAATTTAACCTATTCCAAAATAAAATATAATGTTTATTATTTTGAAATTATTTGGATTATGTTTTATAAAATTGAAAATATGAAATTTTAAACAAATCCAAAATATTGTGGGAATTTTAAATTATTTATTTTGAAGAAAAGAAGAATGTTTTCCAAAAATATCATTTTTCATTGTTCACTCAAAAATACGATTTTTCTAAAAAAATATCACAAATTAATCCAAATATGTATACTATAAACAGATTATAAAAATATAGAAATTTTTTAAAATTTAATTTCTATTATGAATATATTTACCTTTTAAATAAAACCATGATATTCTTGGAAGAAAATTTTAGTTCAATAAAATATTCATTTTTCTGATAGAAAACATTCCTAATATTATTTATAAAACTGAAATGTGAATAATCCTATAAAATTAATAATGACATATAACTATATTGATTTATTTTTTGGATTACATTTGCTTTAGAACTCATCCCTCCTTATGAAATTACATAATCAGAATTGTATTCATTAGATAAACAAGTGAGGGTAGTTTTTTCCTCCATCAATTTTTTTATTCGCATGTTGCATTTTTATTTTTATTTTACAATTTTTATTTAATTTTTAACATTATCATTAATTTTTATATTTTAAAAAAATTAATGAAAATAAATTTTAATTTATTTATATATTAATTTTTATATGTAGATTCCTCATATATGTGAGTCTTCTATAGTAGAGTTTCTTAGTAAATCATCTTATTCCATAGTACATAATCTCTTCGATCCACCATCTAATCTATATTTTCTTCATAATATATCTTATCCTATAACTATACCACTTTAGGGCTCAAAAAATGAGATGTTACAAATATGTACATTTAGAGAAAATAAACATGATACACATCATGTACCTGAGGTAAAATAATAGGTAAAGCTAAACATGATTAAAATTAACATACCATTTCAATAATTACATATGGACTAATAAACCATGGATATAACATTACATTTCTGCTAAAATGCATAATACATTTCCCTTGAGATACATTAATCGAAGCTTGATCGATTACAACAAGAGAGATATCATTCCTATAATGATCTTCCTAACTCATCTTAATACTCCTAGAAATAGACATGAGATTATAAATATTCATTAATTTTTCTACCATTTATTTTATAATTAATTATCTCAACAACATCATTTCACTTAAATCATCCCAACATGATGGAGTTCTATACTGCTTTCCATGCAATTTCTAGAATGGTTCAAAATGAATACTTGAATGAAAATAGATTTTATAAGAAAATTACACAAATTTAAGATGATGATACCAACATCTATAATAATTCTATGATAATTCATATAAAATAACATTCAAATTGTAAAATAGTCTCTCTAACTTCTAATTAAATTTAATATGAATTGTTGTGCATGAATCTAATTTAGTACCCAATGAATTTTGAAGTTATTTCCAAAAAATTGAGACAAATATGAGATCCTATGAAAATAATATATAAAGAGAGATATTGAATATAAATAATTAGATTATCTCATTAATATAATTTTTATCATGTTGATCCAATGACATGGAATCTCACATTGAATGGAAATTTTCCGATTTAGTCAAACAATCAAAAAACAACCAAATCACATTAGGATGATGATGTTTATTTGGTAATCGCACAAAAAATATATGAATATATTCACTCATTTCCATTCATGAACTATGAAATGTTGAATCATCCCCATCAGTAGTTTCAATCAACTTTAACAAATTGACACATTAAACATTTCGTGTTAAAATAAGAAATATCCATCATCATACCCTATGATAAATAACATTTTTGAATATTTCTAAACATCATAGTACTTCAAGGATGAATGGAAATTGGTGAGGTATAAGATTAACAAAACAATACATTCATTAAATAGGTATAAATTGGTATAAAATACCCCATTCCAAATATGATAAAATATAATTTATCATTATTGACCTCATGAAACAAACCCTTATTCAGTAATTCTACTCTTTAGTTAAAAACAATTTATTCCTTCTAAATTTACTTTTTTATTAATAATAATATAAACTATAATGATACCATATCAAAAGTAGAATAATTTCATGTAGTTCAATTTTTAGGACAACATTTATGAAATCATTATTTACAGAATCATGATCATGTTGTAACATAATCACTTATAAATTTACATTTCAATTCAAGGAATAATCAATTTTTTTCTTTATCTAAATGAATTTTAATTATGAAATAATAATTCTAAATTAGTTATAATCATCAACAGTACCCCATGTTCAACTCATTTTGAGTGAATATATATTTTAAAACTTTTTAATTTTAATATATTTCACATTTCTCCAAATATAAATTACTCCACTGTATTTTTGAAGAAAACAATTACTATATTTATGTCAATGAAATGTGTAAGATAATTATTCTAATGTTATTTCAATTAATTAGTACCATATATGATAAATTGATCATTCGAGATCAAGAATCTACCATGTCGTATTAAAGAAACATTATTGTAAATAATAAATTTACCATTTCTTATTAAGAAAGTTATCACTCAAGCATTAAAAAATATTATTTTCAATTTTTAAAATATTTCATCACATTCCTTTTTACTTAATAATATATATCCTTTTTGAGAAAAAATAGTTCTTGGGAAAAATAATCAAGAAATATTCTAAAAAAACATCAGTAGTATCCTGATAATCCAAGAAAATAAAAAATCCGCGTATCATTTTTGTATAATTTACGAATCATCCAATACACTTGTTATAGTAGGATCAAATTTTTTTCATATTTCGAAATGACATACCAAGGAAATGAAATATAGTAAAACACATATTTACATTTATTGAATTTTCCATACAACAAATTTTCTTTTCATTTTTTGTAATACAATCCTCATAGGTTCCCTTGATCTTAAGAAATTTTAGAGTTAACATGAAAAATCATTGATGAAAACTACCAAAACATTATCCTAATGCTCAGAGAACACTCTATTCATTAGATCCATAATTATAATGGGAAATTTTTTAACATGAATTGAATAACCAAAAACTAATAATGGTCATACCTATTTCTAAACAACATTCTTGTAATGTCCAATTTTTTCATCCTTATCTTATAATACTCATACCAGAGATTCATATTCGAAAAATATTGTGAACCTATGAGCTGACACTACTTCATTTGATATTCTAGTACCCTTTATTTTAGTAATAGTAGTAGAAAAATTCTATTCCAAACGTTTATGATTTTGTTCTTGATGACCTCCACAATGATTAACTAACTATTCTAATGCATCATCCTAATTACCCAAATCATGTCATCTAAAAAAACTCACTCCAAACTGACTATTTTATTTCCCATTAAAGTTTTGATTAGTAATATTTTCTATGTAGAAACAAGTGATGATAATGATCATACATAATTAGTAATAATTTTCAATCCTAAAAAAATAATTAAAAATTATTATACTATATTTATAATGTTTTGGGGCTTTACCTCTAGGTTTCGTGGTTGAACTGTGCACCATTTATTACCACCTTGACACTTATTATTTTAAAATCATAAAGTACATATATTTCTAAAACACCCTTCCATCATTCTCAGAATATGAAATAAATTTATCATGATTTCTAAATTAACAAGAGTCCAGTTGTCTTTTAAATGTTCTTTAATAACGTTTTAAAATATATCATATTTACTCCCATGTCTAAGAAAAAAATATTTCACACCTAACCAATCTAGAAAATCTACCTCATTTGTGTCCACTGAGTATTTTTACTTTTTCTTCAACCCTATAAATTTTCTCTCCAATATAGTTTGAAGAACATTAAGAAAATATTAATCTAGTAAAAGATCATTAAATTCATTCAACTCCATGGAATAAATATCATCTAATTTATGTTCAGTTTTTTATCTAATACCACCATTGATAGAAATAAATATACAAATTAAATATGTAAATAGTTACCCTTTTATGATCTATAAATCCCAAAACTAAAAATATATTTTTCTTGTCATTGATCTATCCTTCAAATTTCACAACTATAAAGATCCACCAAATTCTAGAAGGTGTTGTTCCATGAAATTATCCAATATTAACATGTTCCTATATATATAAATGAGTTTTTATATTTCATGGTTTCCACTATTATTTGATATAATAAAATGTTTTCATATTGCCATAAAAATCTATGTTTAAAATATTCCATATTTCTAATTTAGAAATACATTGTGCTCTTTATGCCTTCTTACATTATCTTCCTTGATTCCTCTATTGAAATCCATATTGAAAATACAAGGATTATATAAAACAATTTGAATATAATTGAAATCTATCTCATGCTAATATAATCGTAAATTTGTGTCAATCTAATATTTATTTTATCCTTAACCTAACAACAATATATTTTTAAATCGTTTATTTGAAACCAACTATAATGGCTCGATTCTAATTTGACAAATAAGTACATGATTTATAATAAGGGTTTCACCATCTTACTTTTCTAGGAAATTTTTGGTTCATGGTTTTAGATGATTATGTAAAAAAATTACATAATAATGTTCACACATTTACATAGTATACATTACTTCAAAAAAATAGAGAATTATTTTCACAATGATATTCCATTTAAGACACATTTTATTTATATTAGATGAGTAACAATAGTAGGAATCTTATCCTAGATAATATTTATACTCATCCCTATATCCTACAGATATCCTTGAAAACATTGGATGGTAAAAACAATGCCCAATATGGATATAAAAATAAGGGAATGTCCTTAGTCTATTGGAAAACAAGATAAACTATGAGTATTTATAACATCTCACAAAAACATTTGGGCATATATATTAGAATTTACACAATTGAAAATCAATCATTTCTCAAATAAGTCCCTTGAAACCAATTATATATCATAGGAAAAATCATGAACTAATCATGATCCATGTGGGAACTCATGAAACCATTTCATAAAAAACAAATTATTCACTTTTATAAAATCATAACATTACATGCCCTCAAGAAATCAAAGTATATACTTGAAAAAACGTTTTTTCTATAATATTATAAGTATCTTGTGATCCATACTCATAACCAATGTTCACTAATTTTTAACTCTTGGTAAAATAATTAAACAAAATTATTTCCATTATTAGTAACCTACATGGTTATCTCTCTAATTTCTCACCTTCAATGAATATTGGTTACCAAATGAATTCAAGAGATATGTGAGGCACATTCATATTAATGAGATATATTGGTATCATACTTCATAATCTATAATTATCAAGTACCTTATCATGATTAAATTATTAATAATCTCCCAAATTTCATTATTAAATCCTTATAAAACTCATATGATCCCATTTTCAATTTTTGTATAATCATATGAAGAAATATTTTTATTTCAAAAATGTTAAAATTAAATTATTTTTGTATGTGATGGAATTATATAATATTTTAAAAATTATTTCAACTAGATGATGATACTTGAATAGTACTAATGACTTTGATGGTGGGAATTGGAGGTCTTGACATATACGTTAAAAACATTATTTTTTTTCATAGGTAAAAAAATAAAACATGACTTGTACATTAAATGCCTAAAAGATTATTTTTTAAAACCATTAAAAATACAAAAAGTACTTGATAATTAATTTTAACATTTTTTGTGTATAAATAAGAACATTTTTAAGGAAATTGATATAGAGGATAAATATTCAAAAGGAAAACTTTCAAAATGTTTTTAATTAAATAACTTTTAGCATAATTATTAACTAGATTTATATGTTCTCCATATCACAAATACTAAATTAATATTATTTTAATACATGTTTAATTAAAATATTCACGCTAATTTCGTTATTTTAACTTATTTTATTTCATATATTGATAATTTTTATTTAGATACTCTAATTTCTATGTTCACATTGGATGTTTTCAGTTTATTTGATTTATAACCTCAAAACCACATCAATACATTGACAATGGTACATGGAGTTATAGTTTCATTATATATTTAATATTAAACATGTTATATTTATCGTATTTAGACATTAGTTAAAATTTTAAAACCAACCATGTAAGAATTGAATGGAAAAATGATCCATGTAGTTTCATGGAGTTGGTTGCTCATACATACACATGAATGAAATTTAAATTAATCTAATAAGTTGAAAAGAAATTTTATATATAATATAATAATTTTTCAAAATCATAAAATTTTTATAAATTTTATATTTATTCATTATTACAATTTTTATGACCATATTAATGTGGTAAAAATGAAGAATTAATCCCATTATTTTTTAGAGGTGGTATTCCACACTTATTCGCGAGTGATGTTATCAATTTTCAATGGATAGTAGTGGTAATATGGTAAGTAATATGTAATTTTCAATAATATTAAAAAAGTAATATATAATATATATATATATATTCATTTTTCCATCATTTTAACATGTTATAAGATCTGGGGATGAAAAAAAAACACATCACTTTGTCGATGTGGTAGTCCACACATACAAACAAGTGATGTTTTTATTTCCCATTAGATGGAAAAGAATAAGAAAAGGGGGTTTACCATAATCGTAATAAAATTTCATCATATTAAATTTTATTATTATTTTATTTTACAATGGATAAAGATGATTTTAAGTATTAAGAATAAGAAATATACATCGAATAGGTTGGTTAGGATTTATAAATTCTCTTTAGATATCTCCATTTGGTTTGAGAATTAAACCTTCTAAGATTGGTCATTTGAGAGGGAAATTACATCTATATTTTGGATAGGTATGATGGGTATGGTTTTCTATAGGTATCAGTTAAAATAGAGTTTTCTATATTGGGGAGAAAATGAGGAGAAGAAATTCCATTTTATAAGTGAGGGGAGTGGGACACTTGTAATTATTCTAAAATTTTAGATATAATGTATTGTTAATCATGGGTAGTTGGTGATAAAACTATAAAATTTCAATTATATATTGAAAAGGGATTAAATATCATAATCTAATAAGTTTTAATATAATATTTTTGGGTCTTGTCACTTAGTGTTTAACTTAATTAACCTGATTTAACCTTTACCACACATACACTGTTTTCCATTGTTTTTATTCATAATAACTAAAAATTGAATTATCATAGTTAATATTTATCAACCTCCGAATTATTTTTTTGAATAATATTATCAATATTTAATTTGAACATGTGACATAACATATATTTAATATAATATCAAAAAAATAAATGAAAACCAATTTTTATATAATTGTGTTTTTTGCATGAAAATGAAATTATTCCAAAATAAAATATATTTTTTATTGAATTGGAATTATTTATATTTTTTAATCTAATGTATTTTATGGTACAATAAAAAACTAAAAATATAATGTTACTTTTAATTTATTATTTTTAATAGAAAAGGACACCTTTTCAAAAATATTTGAATATAATGTAATTAAATCTATGAAATTAATAATTTTTTCTTATAAATAACAAAAAATAATTCATTGAAAATATAGATCAATAAAAATATTCTTTTCTCAAATGAAATCTTTTATAAATTTATTTATAAAACAATAATGAATATAAACACATAACAAGAATAATTATAAATAATAAAATTGATTTCTTTCACGGTTTACCTTAGTGGCCAGATTACTCTCCACATATCAAATTGAATCCTCATGTTTATATTCATTACCTTAACTAGTGAGGGTATTTTCACATTATATAATATTCTGATTACCATGTTAATTATACAATTATGTGATACTGCCATAAAACCATTACTCAGTGAATCAACCTATTTCATATTATCTTCTATTGATAATTTAAAATTGGAAATGATTTTCTTTATAACAAATATTTTCCTCTATTTGTTTATCTTCAAGGATAAAAACATGAGATGATTTAGTTATTTACTAACTCTGAAACGAAATATGAAATAACTCATGTAATAGAGAGAAACAAAAAAAATTATACTACTTTTTAAGAAACAAATCCTACCCTTTCTAAATCATCACAGGGAATAATAATTCATGGCCTTAATTTTATATATATTTCAAAATGAATAACACTTTTCTGTGTATATTAGTTTAAAAAAATGAACATTTACATAAAATGAGATATATTTCCTCTTTTGATCTATACAAATCTTATGAAAAAATTGAGATTCACCTATGTGATATTGAATCATCTTTACATTCTCCACTATTTATTATACTATTTTTCATTCAAACAATTTATTTTCGTCATTTTTTTAAACATTATATAGTTCATCATTTTTTTCAATATAATTACACTAAAGGTTTCATATTTATAATACATTAAATACTAATGTTATTAAAAAATTCCACCAATTAATGATGTTGATCCCAATTTCCCTAATAATTCAAAGATAATGAAAAATGTATATATACAACAGTTTAAATTATTCACTAATACTATCCACAATGTTAAGGATGTAATGTTATAACAATATTTTATTTATTAACCAAGGAATTTTGATATCATTTTAAGAAAATTGAGGTAAATCTAGGATCAGAATAAAATACAAAAGAGAGATACACACTATATAATCGTATTAACTATTTATGATAATGTCTATAAAGTAAAATAAAATATATATTATTAGTAATTTCAATAATATACACATATTTAGTCAAAATATGATCAATAAACCAAATAAATTTTTTTACATTGAGTTGTTTTTTTTGATCCCACCATGAAATCCATGGATATATTCTCCAATTTTGATTCAGGCACTATCAATGGATAAAGAATCCCTTTCAGGAGTTCTTTTTCTGCCCTAACATGTTGGAAAGTAAATTATTTCATGGAAAAATTACAATATATTCCTTTATACATTCCTATAAATAATATTATATAATATCTATATATATCATACTACAACCAAAATGAATATAAAAAGGAGAGCTATGAGCTTCACTTAATAATTCCTTATTCAACTTAAAACGATATGTCACACACAACAACATCCTAAATAAATTAAATACTTCTTTATAAACAATAAGCACACGTCACTAAACCAAATTAAATGATTAAACTCATTCTTTCCAATGAACGTATTATTTTTAAGCCTTGTTAATTTTGTTAAAAAACATGAATGCACTAATACAAGAGTCAAAATAGAGGAAGATTAAGTCGATAGAATTTATATTCCATTATTCACTAAATCTTTAAATAATGGATCATTTTCTTATTGTATCATATTTAATGATTAATTATATTTTAGAAACAATGATTCAACCACCTTTTTCATTATTATAATGATAGTAAATTATACAATATTAATCTTTAATTAGATCTATCCATGTTATCATTCTCATGTTCAACACTTTTTAAGTAAATATATTCATTGAATGTCTATCATCAGTATATATTAAATATTTATCCACATATAATTTATTACATCGTATTTTTGAAGAAAAACTAAAATAAATAGCTCAATTTCTTGTATCGGATAATTCTTCTCATGTGGGTTCAATTGATGAGAGTTGTATACGATAAGGCAATCAGCCAGCATCACGGCACAACCTAGTCCCTTAAAATAAGAGTCAATATAACTAAAAAATTAATGATTTCTTACTATAAGTGACATCATGATACCATTTACCAATATTATTTTCAATTCAAAAAATCATTCCACACATTCCACTTTCAAGATGAATAGTTAGTGGGCTTGAGAAATGAGAAATTTATCCGAATCAATATCTGAAGTATTCAATTAAAATGAGGAATAATTTAATCTAAATGACACTTTTAGTATTGGGAAACTATTCCACACTTTAATTTTAATATTATCAACAACTGTTCATAAATTTTGAAACAATATGCCCATACAAAAACATTTCTACTCCCAAATTTCACATTTAATGAACTGTTCATACTTCTTCGCTTCTTTAACACTATAATACTATCCTTTTGTGTTTCTCATGTTATTCATATGTTTAATAGTATTAAATAATATCATCAATAAAAAAAACCAAAAATGTATCTAAATTATCATGGAACACATTTATCATTATAACTGTATGTACAGTGGTTCTTTGTGCTAACCTGAATATAATAGCTAGAAAATAATAATGTCCCTATTTAGTTCTAAATATCATCCTGAGAATGTCCTCAAATTTTTTCAATTATTTATATCTCACCAAAAATAAAATCAAAATTTGAAAAATAATGTACCCTTTGGAACATCCACCACTTTATTTGATAGTCCAACATCTTCCATAGTAGTTGAAAAAGACATTTTTACACCTTTATTATTTCAATCATAATTATTCCCTAATTGAGTGACAATAATAGGAAATGAATTAATTTAATGATTCAACAAGTTGGAACAAAAATATCTCAATGTGGGATAAATATATATTTTCCCATTACTATTCTAATTAGAACTGATTTCCATGAAGTCATTTTCTAAATGAATGAGATTACCACATCTGTAACACATTTCTGATCCAATGAGAAATTCATTAAAATTCCATTCAACACATATGGAACATTTTGGATGCTTAACTCTAGATTTCACAATTAAAATCTTCTAAATATTAGATCTCATTAATATCTTATAAATTTTAATATAATGAAGTGGATATGTTTCAAAAATAACGATCTCAACTTTTCTAAAAATAAGGAACAACATCCTCACAATATTTAAATTAATGAGGGGATACCAGCCTTTATGTAGTTATTTTTTGTCTTGTGCAAGATATATCAATTTCAATGTCATGGTCCAATATATAATTTTCCGAATTCTTATCTAGTCTAGTATAATTTTCCTCATAAGAGGAATGTGCAATGTCTCCTTTCGATTCAACTCCTTAATTTTTTTTCATTCTAAAAATAAAATCATTAGAAAAATACTTATTAATTAACATATCTTTAAATCCCACCCAATTTTTGATATCAATCTCATATTTTTCATTTGTATTCTTCAATAGATACAATAATAAATTGAATTCAACATAAAAAAATGATTTAGATTTTTATGTATTTCACATCCCAAAACATTAATTTTCTTTTTTAGGGAAATGCTTTTTCCTTTAAATTTTACTGGGTCAGAAAACCCATTGAATTCCAGACGAGGTATTTTATAAAATATTCCTCAATATATATTTTTTTATGTAGAAAATTAATTAACTCTCTTTCATGGTATCCACAATTAATATCCAATGTGTAATGAGTATATATTTCCAAATAATTCTCTATGACAACGATTTTAGGCTCTTATTTTGAACGTTATTATCCTCTTAATGTCGTCCTACATCTGTTGTCTTTTTTCCCATATGGAACGCATTTCTAAGAATGCATGGATTAGATGAAGAAATATGAAAATATAGGAAATATATCTTATGATCATATAACCAGAAATTTGAGTATATATAACGCTTATTTTTTAACATTCCCTTATCCATTAAATGTATCTACACATTTCCCTCGATACTAACTATAACCACTAAGGACTTATTTATCCTATAATGTTCTGATTTATAACAAGGGTTTCATAGTATTATATTAAAAATGAACTTTCAATTTATATTTTTTCATAATTGGGAAAAAAATACATTTGAAAGAGGACACTTTCACTCTGCATACATTTTCTATCATAAATAGAAAATTATATTTACACCCATATCCCACTCAAGCCACTTTTTCTTTATTTAATATGAGTCCCGATATTGGAAATATAAAACTCGATAGAATTTATATGAATCAATATATACTAATTAAAAAATTGCATTACATGGGAAGTGAAAATAGAATCCAAATAAGGGATATAAAAATATATGAATCTCATGAGTCTAGAAAAACTGGAAAATCTGAGATGAAATTTACCTTTTTCACTATAAAATGAAAATAATATAAATAAAAAATTTCCTCAAGTGATGATTAATATTTTCTAAATGAAAAACATTGATACCCATGAAAATCATATGAAAAAACCAAATGGAATCATGAGGTTTATGGTAACTCATGAGTAAATTTATATTAAAAAACATTCTCTGTTATAAATACACAATCATTCCATAACCCATGAAACCAAAAAAATCCTTAAAATCCATTTTTCAAGATTAATATAGGTATTTTATTGGATCATATTCATAACTCTTATTCATTAATTTTTCAACCATTTCAGAATAAAAAATTCCTTGTTACTTCCAAATGAGTATCCTACCTAGTAATCTCCCCCTTTTTTCTTTTAAGAAAATAAAATAACCAAAGTACTTGGGAGCTATATAAGGCTCACCATCATCATGATATATATTGGTTTGATCCATAATTATTTAAAATGACCATTTACTATATCATGAATAATAAATTTATAATATTCTAACATATTTTTTTCATCTGTATCTTTGAAAACTCATTTGAACCAATTTTCCATTTTTTTCATAACCATAAGGATAAATATTCGTTCTATTTAAAATTATTTAAAATTGAAAAATTCCCAAATGACAAGGAATGTGATAATATTTCAATAACAATATAATATTTTAAATAAATCATTATAACTATTAACTTCTATTATGGAGGTAAAAGGTTTTCATACTAGATACATTAAAAATGTTATTTTCTACATTGGTAAAAAAATATCAGAATGAATTGTATATTAAAATTAAGAGATTAATTTTTAAATATTTTAAAAGTAATTATAAATTACTTATAAATTAAATTTTAAAAATATAATTATATAAATAAGAAAATTATTATAACATTTATAATGATAGGAATAAGAAATAGATATATTTGAAAAAGAATACATTAGAACATTGTATTTAAGAAAATCCTCTTACCTTAATCCAAGACTAACATTTCTTGTTCTCTAACTACTTAATGTTAAAATAATAATAATTTTATAATTTTTAAATAATGTTTTAAATTTTCTTTTCAATATTATTATTCCATTTACTTCATTTACTACCATATTTTATTTAGACAATACACATTTTTAGTACACGTTTTGTGTTTTGGTGACGTTCGATTTATAACCTTAAAATAACATTTGTGCATTGATTGTGGTTAAAGGGATTATGCTTCTATTACTTTTATAATCTCAATAATTTTTAATTATAATATTTTTATGTTACATACACATTTAAAAATAACCATGTATAGTGGTAAAGAATAATGAAACTTGTCGTTTCATGGAGATCACTGTTCTTACGTACACATAAATGACATTTCCATTTTTCTAATGGAAATAAATGAAATAATGTAGATAATATTTTCATTTTATAGATGAAAAATATTTTTATAATTTAAAATTTATTTAGTGTTTCTATCATTATTACAATCTTTATATGGTTAAAATAAAAAATAAATCACATTTCATTATAGTGGTGGTCTTCTACGCTTCTTCACAAGGGATGTTATCAATTTAAAAAAATATAATAGGTAAAATGGAATGGAATATATTAATTTTAGTGATTAATAATTTTAACATAAATATCATAAATGTTCATTTTTTTCATAATTTTAATCTTACAAAAGATCTCGTTATGAAAAATGAATCATATTGTTTCCGGTAGTTGGTAGTCAACAATTACACCCAACTAATATTTTCATTTCTCATAAGATCGAAAAGGATATTAAAAAGGGTTGTACCATAATCTAAATAAATGTTCAATATAAGGATGATACAACGATTTTTACTTCATCGGGTTTGATGAATAATTAAAGTAGATAAAAAAATAAATAAATAAGAAATATGTCTGTCAAGAGTTATACCATTTATATATATATATATATATGATTAAATTACAACATAAACATTATAAGATTCGTCTTTTGAGATAAATAATACCTTTATGAAGTGTGAATGTATTTTTGGGAGTGATTTGAGTTTGGATTGTATGAACTATATTTCTAAAAATGTTTGAGGATGGAAGGATTTTGGGATCCATTTATATTTGAGGGGAGTGATATTGTGGTATTTTTTCTAAATATTTAAATAGTATAAAGCCGAAAAAAAGATAATGTGGTTAAAAATATAATATATTAAAGATAATGTGATAAGGTTCTACATTATATCACCTAATAAAATTATAGAATATATTTTTAGTAATTAACACTTATTTTTTATCTTATTTAACTTCATTTACCAAATACCTTGGTGAATGTTTTTACCATGGTTACTATTCAAATTGATCATAATTGAAATTATTTTAATTTCTTATTTTGAAACACTTAATTCTAATATTAAATCCAATTTTAAATATTCAATATGAGGTTTTGGATTAAATAAATTTTAATATATATTAACAAAATGAAATGAAAAACATTTTTTTTAATTTAATATAATCATAAAAAGGAAATTATACCAAATTAAAATATAATTTTGATTAATAATTAATTATTTATATTAATTTGAAACAAATTGATCTAATATTAATTACAAAATAAAAAATATGGACATTTCAATTACTTATTTAAATGAAAAAATATAAATTTTGAATAAATGAATACATTTTTACAAAATTCAATTTACAACCTCAATAAATTTATATTTAAAAAAATTATGTTATTCATGAAATGTCTATTTCGTTGAATAACAAAATATATTTTAAATAAATATATATATATAAATAATATTTCTAAAATAATGGCAAATCTAAATCCTTGAAATATATAGTTTCAAAATCATAATATTAGTTTATTTCTAGGATTACATGGATTGTCACATTATTCTCCCATTCAAAAATTGCATCCTAAAAATTTCATTCAATACATAAAAAGTGAGGTTATTTTTCCCTTATATAATATTATTATACCTTTGGTTTTTATTCAATATTTTGATTCTTAAATAAAAAATTTACAAAATTAATCACCTTATATCACAATACCTACTCTCTACGATTGAAAATTTGATATGGGTTTTCTTCAGAAGATAATTTTTCCACTAATTCTACCACATAAGGGATAAAAACATGAGATTAAATAGGTAACTAATTTCTTATTAAATAATAGTGAAACACATCATGTACTTTAGATAAACACAAAGGTAGAGATACCTTGTAAGGAACTAATCATACCCATTCTAGAAATTCTTATGGTCTAATAAATCGTGGACTTAACCTTCTATGTCAACGAACATTAAAAAAATTAAAATGGATATATGTTTTGGAAAACATGATCATTTAAATAAAATTAGGTATCTATGATCCTATGATATGAATAAATATTCTGCACACTCTAAGCTGCCCTAATATGCTATTAAATCATCTTAACATTTTGTACTATTTCATCAACCAATGATTTTCCCAATAATATTTTTCTTTTATTTTATCTCAACATGAATAAATTCCATATGAATTTCTATATAATTCCTCAAAATGTGAAATATGAAAAGAAGAATAAAATTATTTTGATAAGTTAATTACAAAACAAAAAAATGTTTTTCAAAACATTAATGATTATCCAAATATTATGCTTGATGAACATCTTTAAATTTTTGAATTTTTCTCCATGATTGTTCATCATATTGTGGATGAAACTTTTTACAAAAATTTAATTCAATACCCCATGAATTTTTATATCATTTAAAAAACATTGAGATAAATATATAATCACAATCATACACAATAAATTGAGGGACTCTATGTAATGTGATTATGTCTTGATGATAATGGAAATTAAGTTTATTCAAAGATATAGTATGTTGAATATGAAAGAAAATATGTTGATTTAGACATAAAATTAATAATAAACAAAATGGAATTACTACTTTGAGGTAAATTTGGTACATTGATAATGATATATAGGTATATATTATATCATTTTCGTTCTATCATTGGAAAAGGATGATGTTTCCCATTTAGTAGTTTTTTAACAACTTTATCCTCTTGAAAAGTAAAATATTTCATGATCAAATAAACAATATATTCTTTACACCTTCTCAACATCAATATTCATGAATATTTATGTACATATTAGTAATTATCATATGAATGAAAAAATAGATATATTAGAATCACTTAATAATTTTTTCTTCACCTGGGAATCTCGTGTAATACATAACCCCTTACCAAATTTGATAAAACAATATTTATCATCATTAAACTGCAGAAACATATCATTCATGAATAGTTTTATAGTTACTTGAAAACCAATATCTTATATTTGATCCTCCTTGTTTTTATTTCCTTAAAAATATGCTTATACCCATACCAGATCAAAGTATATATTTATGCATACACATCATCAATGGAAATTTTCCATTAATCGTTCAGCAAATGATTGTGTTCTAATCAAATAATATTTCATTATACATTATATTTTCATCATGAGGAATAAAATGACCTGTTTTATTTTCCTAGATGATAGTGAATTGTGTAATCATGATCCTTAAACAATTCTATTAATCTTATTTCTTCATGTTCAACACTTTTTGGGTGAACATATAAATTAAGATATTATCACTTGTGTATATTTCATATTTCTCCATAAATATAATGACATAATATTTCTAAACAAAAAAAATAATTTATCCAACTAAAGGTCATGTGTATGATAATATTTATCTTTTGGTTTCAATTAATATGATTCATATGAAATAACCAAATCATTTAGCATCAATATATATCTATGTCCCATCAATAAAGCATCACATTAAATAAAAAACATCAAAATTTATAATTGGAAGGCCTAGCTCCAGAGAATTACTCAGTCATCATATCAAATACAAAAAGCAATATAGTCTCATTAAAATTTGTAGGTAATTTCCACCATTCCACTGGTTTAATTTTAAAAGGATAACCATTTATGAAATCTTTAGAAAAACAATTCCAAAAAAATCATTTCTGAAAAAAATTCACATTTACTAAATTTTTAAAAATCCTTATTTTTATTTAATATTGAGAGAACAATCATTAGGATTTCCTTATGATATTTATTTCATTTAGAGTATACTACAATATAATCATTAAAAATAACCACAATTGTATCCAAATTTTAATGGAACACAACAATCATTAGCTCTATAAATACATAATATTAAATGTCTAATCTTACTAGAATAGCCATAAACTCTTAATTACTATTTGATGTTCTGAATGTCATCCTCAAAATGTCCTATTATTTTAAAAAAAAAACATAGACTCAATTTCAATCCAAAAAATATATTTTTTACCCTTGAGCTTACAACAATTAATTTCAAGATTCTGAAAATCCATCATATTAGAAAATTTTAACACTGGGAAATTATAATAGAAAAAACATTATATTCAGTAGTTTCTGTCACTCAAAAACCCAATATTAGATTCATATATAACACACTGAGACAATATAAAGTAAAATTTTTAAACAAAATAATTATATTCAATTTATTTCATTGTATGAAATACGGATTTTAGATTCAGTTATACCTAACATTTAGTTTAGCATGTGTTACATTCAACACCGAGTTCAAACAAAATGTAAAATTTAATTATATATTTTTTCTATGTAAAATTTTTAACTTAAACATTATAATAGATTTTATGAATAATATTATCTAAATTATCTAAATAATGATAATCTATTTCTGATAAATTAAATATGAATAATTTAAATTAAAAAGAAATATTTTCTATAAATACAATAATTTTCTAAATAAACGTTTTGTTGCATTTTTCCGACATAATATAAAATAAATTTTTAAAACATTATGATAATTTATTTTTAAAAATAAAATTAATTTCATAAATAATATAAAAAATATCCTACGATTATTTTTTGGTATTTTTATGAATGTTTTATATTTTTTATGAATATTAGAAAGTACTAAATTTTAATTAAAATATTCCTTATCATTTAAATAATTTTAAGGATCAACTATATTTTAATTAGGTTTTATATTAAATTTATTTAAATTTTGTATCAATTATTCTAATACAGGTAATTGGAATGATTTTTATATTGAATTTATATATAAAAACATTATAAACATTTGTGCATTTTCTCTTTAAAAACACGCTTTCGCATCGCGTCTGTGAGAATAATTTTAAATTAAAATTTTTCAATTATGTGTAATAAATTTAAAAAAATGTATTCTATATTTTTAATCATAATAATTTATATTGTCTAATATATTCAATTTTTTTTAACTAGACTGATTAGTGAGTGAAATAAAAAATTAATTTCCATAGTAATGGAAAAAATTGATTTACAATCGTGTTAAACAAAAAATATAACGGTCAAAATGACCAAAAAACATGTACTGAACATATTTTCATACCATAGTTCGACCTTTTGTCTTCTAGGATCTATAATTTCAAATTTTTTGGGCTTTTGATATTATAAAAATGTGGTTATGATTGAATCTGTTCAAAAAATCCAAAGTGTGTCAGTCACTTCCCTTATAAAAGGACACCCCTCTCTTCCCTTTTTAACACTGTAAAACAATTTTTTATACCAATAACCTCCCAAATCACATCTATAATTATATAATATCACCTATGAAGTTTTATTTTGGGATTAAATCCATTCATGGAAGGCCTTTGGTGCAAACCTAAGGTGGAATCTTGAAGAATATGTAATGTTCTTCAGGATACGTTCTTATTTTATTTCTTTCTCTACCTCATTCGATTATTATAAAAACAATGGTGATAAAATAATCTATGTAACTTACATATACTGAAATGTTTTTATAATAATTGAATTACCAAAAACCAGCTATACTTCCATCAATTGGGTTATAAAATGATTCTTCCAATGTGAGGCGGACTACCTCCTCACCGACCAATGTAATTCATTTTTCTATTACAACCTCTAACTGTTGGGTGTGATGAGGGATATGAATCATATATATGATATATATAATATAATTATACCTTTTTAGTCATTTTATCATGTATTTATTTGTTATATTCCATTTGATAGGGTATTAGATAACTCTCTCGTGTGTACGACAGACCACCGCCTCCCAAAGTGATGCCATTCGTTTTTCACTAATGCATAACATAGAATGTAATAAGGATAAAATAAATTAGAATCTATTATATAAAAGAGGTAATAATTAAAATCATTAAATATTTATTGTTTTCAAAATATCATATAGAATATTCTCATTTTACACTGAAATATAGAACATTGTTTATGTACGTGTAGACTATCACCTTCACAAAGTGATGTGTCCCTCTTTTCATAACAAAGACACATGGATGATATATATATTTATATTTAATGAAATAATATTTCATATGATATTATTATATTTATAGAAATAAAAAATGTTACTTACCTCCTTTCCATAATGATCATTGAAAAATGGAAATGTTACTCATGCATTTTTATGACCTACCATCTCTATGATTTTCACATAGTACATTTTTCGAAACTATATTTCATGATGGGTAATAAAACAAAAAATTATGAAATATTATTATTATTATTTTATTATTTTTATCTTTAGGTGATAAAAATTTATAATATGCATAAGAATTGTTTTAATAATGATTAAACACACATGAAAAAATAAGGCAGTTAACACCTAAAACAATGAAATTAACAAAAAATTATTAACCAATTAGTGATAATATGTTATAAAAGGATCATTTATGATATAATAAAAACAAATATGGTTATTAAATAAGTTAATATAATTTTAATAACATTATACATGAGCTTAAATCACATTCAGCCCAAAATAAAACATGAGGTAAGGGATATTTTCTTAATTTTATTTCATTGATGCATATTGTAATGTTAAGAAATTTATATCATTTAAAAGGATTATATAAAGACCCATTAAAATTTTATATCATTACTATTTAACAATTCGTGTTATTTTAATTTTTTGTTTTATTTTTTTTATGGTTTTTGACATGAAAATTAGGAATTGGTAAAGTATTACATAACTCAACATCATGTTATTGGGTTATATTAAATTTTCATTGTTAATGATATTCTATGAATATGTGTATAATTAATTTTGATTATAACATATTAAATTAAAACTTTTTATGTGGGTTTATAATAGATACAGATAATTGATTCATGGAATAATTCTTAATTCATTGATATGATCATTTTAAGGGTTTGTTTGGAAATATCATTGAAATGATAATTATTTATTTTTTAAATTAAATTGATGAAAATTATTTGACAACTATATAAATAAAACCATTTAATTTTATTATAATGTGTATTTTCGTGATATTTTAAATTAATAATAAATTTTTTCCACTCACTTGTACATAAAATAATTTATGAAATATTTTCATGAATACTCGAAATCATTTTGTTTATTGGTCAAAAATTAATTTTATTCTATAAAATTATTTTATAAAGAAATAAATTTTTTTAACAATTTAAAATTTATTAATTAAATAAATTTATACACATTTTGTCTTATTAATTTTTTTAGGAATCATCTTATTTTTTTCCAAACAAGGAAGCTTTATAAACATTTTATAGTAAAAATTAATGTTCTTTTAAAATTTTAATGAATGTACAAAATTACCAACATTGTGCATTTATTTTCACTGAAGACTCGTTTTAATACTTATAATTATATTTACCAAATATTCTGGAAATTCTAATATTTCAAAATGCGATTTTGAAAGAAAATGATTTTCAAAATGATTTATGTTCAAAAAACCTATTTTCAAAATTAAATGGATATTTTCCTCAAGAATGTTATGAATTATATTTATGGTATTTTTATTTATAAAAAATATCCCTTTATTTTAAATATACTACACTAAGAATGTGTTGTATGTATACCATCCTTATTATTTCTAAAGACTTTTTATGATTTTTTTGACCAATGATAATATTTACATTCTCTTTATTGATTAATTTTCAATTTCATTAACATTACCATGAAATGTCATTTTCTTATGAACATTGTATATTATATTTACACTAAATATCCTTTTTATTTATAAATGGTATATTAATTTCATAATCCATATTTCATTTTACATACAATGTACTGTACTAAAAGTTATTTGTTTATCTGAGGAAATATTGATAAATCTGTATTCTCTACTCAATATGGATATTTGAAGATGAGGCACATTGTTTATAAATTATAAATATTATTAGATATTCAAGGAATATTTTGGAAAAGCATGAAATGGTTTGGGCTCTATTATACATATCCCCTCAAGGAATCGATAGTCTCATGGGATGAATAAGTTGTCTAACCTTGGTAAAATAGTTCTCTACCGATGTGTCATAATCTGTCTTGAGGATAGATCTTCATGGTAGAGGTATCATTTGACTGAGAAACATGATATCTAATAATTATGTATTTTCTTCACTAATAAATTAGTTATTATTATCCATCATATTTTTTATATAATATTATCTATGGATTCATTTCATTCTCAGTTTATTGATTGAATGGAATAATTTTTCTGTTATTTACATTTTCATATTGCCTATTCCTTATCTTGTAATGATATACATTTTATTGATTAAATTGAATGTGTTATCAGTTATTTACAGTTCCGTATTTATTATATTAGTCAATTTGATAAAATAGAATGTGTTTTATGTTACTTTGCTCCCCATTTTGATTATTCTTATTTATTCATGATATATTCCAATACACATAATCATTATTAATAATTTATCTCACTGATTTTTATTTCCATTCCCTTGGGATACAGATAGGAAATAATTGAATTATTTTTTAATTATGATGGTCATTTTATGTTCTCCTATATACTTTTTTATTTTATATTCCCAATGTAAATTGGGAATAATGTATGTTTTTGTTTCCCCCAAAATTATAAAATGATTAGTTTTTCAAGGTTTGATTCCATTGATTTATGCCAATGTAATAAATTAAGATATGTGATCAAGGCTACTAGAGATTGGATGACTATAGATGGTATCAGATTAAATTTAGTAAAAACCATGGGAATAATATTAAGGAAATTATAAATCATGTAACAAAACCATATGAAATAATTTGAAGATAAGTATTGAATAAAATCTTATTGTTTTTGTGAGGAAGATATTATATGGTTCTTTCACATAAATTCATACATGATTGGATACTACATGTAGACAAGGTTCTGGTAGATAGTTATCTAGGAGTAATAACTCTAAAAAGGGGACACTGGGTTTGACCCAAGCTTCACCTAGTGAATGACAACAGTCATTGTTGTACACGTCGATTGAAACTAAAAATTGATATAATTAGGATATTTTTTCATACAATAAATTATGAAGGATTCATAAATAAATACATCCCCAAAGAAACCATATTTATAATTATTATAATAATAATGCATGAATTTAAATTTATTTGTTATGTAGCATTTTTATTTTTATAATATGATTTAAAATTCAAATTTATATGTACTAATACAGTATATTACATTGTTTAGAAATGGAATGTGGATAGAAGAAGGGAATAAATTCGCATTGGAAAATTAGTTATTTCAATACTAAAGAATACAATATAGGTGGAACAAAAATATGGAAAATTATGGATATATTATTGAAACATAATCAGGTTATGAAATTTAACCTTTCCCAGATGGAGAATCATTTTTCATAAAACTATTCTTCTATGATGTATCACATCATGCAATATAATCCCTCATCATTTTATGCAATTACTAATCCAATTGTTGATAAGAAATTGAATATGCTTCTCTAGATGATATTTATGACATTGGGATGTGGTGAAATGGAAATAGTTATAGTAATAGTATATTGTATTAATGGTGAAAAGATCAATGTTGGTTTTTGAAACATAATACTATGGATGAGTTGAAAATAGAAATAATTTAATGGAATTCATTCGTGGACATATTCTATGAAAAATAAATCCCACATTAGAAATGAAAACTGAATTGAAGAGATAGTTCCTTGTAATAAAAAGAAGAATAAAGTGTTCAAACATATGAATCCAACTTATCATGGTTAGATAGGTATGTTATTGATTACATAAACAACATAGAGTTCATGAATGGACTTTTAATTGATGGGATTAAGCCATGTCTATGAATGGTACTGGTCTCTCAAAATTATTCATTATTCGATGAAATAGTATTATGTTCTGTCAAGAGAGAGAATGAATTATCCAAAACATATGGATTTAATGGGGTGAAATAGTAGTAGCGTAAAATATAGAAAATTAGATAATGTAAATAATGGAAAGAAGAATTTTACCATATTTGAAACTCATGAAAAGAAACACATGGGTACTTATATGAAGGGAATGGGAGTTTTCTATATGTTTGGAGAAATTGGAAACTAAACATCTTGTTGTTAGGGAATGAAAATAAAATCAATGTTAAATTTTTACAATACAACGATTTATGGAACTATAAAAATGAATTCCCAAAACATAAAGGGAATACACCTCAAAATAATCTAAGGAATACATGTTATGTTTATGCAATTGATAAAACTGAAGATGAAATATTAATATGCTTGACAATTTAGATCAAATAAATATTTAATAAAATTATTTTTTTGATTATATTCTAATAAAAAGAATTATGAAATTTTTAAGGATTCTAATGAAGTACTATTTCATTATGGATTTGAGAGTATATGAGGAATGGTACTGATGACCATGAAATATCATTCAGTAGAATGTTATTCTTCTTTCAGAAGGCATGATTGATGGAAAGATAACAGTTAATATGCTCTTGATGTTAATAAAAATATGTAGGGATATAGATATAATTAATATGGATAATGTAAATTAGATATTACTGACAATATTGGAAATGACTAACGACTTGTTGAAAATGTGTTTTATGCTGTCATTGAAGGTGTTAACATTGTTTTTGGATATTTAGATTACATTCAATGATATATATTTTATTTAAGAATAAGGAATCCACAATTTATTTAGTATGATTTTATGGTAACTTTAGTCATTAAAATGATTCAAGAGAATACATGATGATGGTATACTTATTTTTTGTATATAATGACCAAGGGCCACATTGTTTTTTTAGGGGAATTTAATGTGGATTTAGTGACCTTCCATATATATTTTATAAGAAATATTATGGATGATAATTAAAGTTTAATATTTATGGAATTAATAAGGATATATATAGGTGTTATTTGAGAAATTGTTATGAATATATTTCTTCTGGTAAATACATGGGGAATGTATTATTAATTTATGGATCCTGCGATATGTAAAAAAGTAATTTCAATGATTGATGACTTAAAAATATAAATTTGGATATTCATTTCATAGAGTATGTGATAGAGTAGAAATTGATAAAATAAAAAAGATAAGATGGAATTGATTTTATGAATTAAAAATTCATCAATTCTGTGAATTTTCTTATATTCATAAACAGTAAAATAATTCCTCATCTCTAGGTAATGGAAATTTAAAAAAAAATTAACTTAATACATTTATACATGATGAATAAAATAGTACATTAAATAATCAAATATTTAGGGTTTTTAGGCCCTTAAATTTCCATTGATCATTGAATTTCATGTGATCAATTACTTCAATAACTCTACATAATTATGTACTCTTTAATTCCATGTCCATATCAACACATTCCACCAATGTTCTCCAATAATGAATCCTTTTTATGTGTTATTCCATATGACATTTTCAACATCAATTTATATCTTATTTAGATTATATTTTAATATATCATTTTATAATTGACATGTTAAAAATAATAATTTTCAAATATAAATCCTCTATTTACCAATAGTACATTTAAATTGTGATGAGAATATTTATATAAGGTGGGTACAACATAACACCAAAACATTATATGGTAAATAACATTATATATAGTAGGGAATGCGACCTGAAACACCAAGTCTAGAAGAAAATATAACACCTTATGAGAATACGATATATATTTTTTAAATAAATTCAGTCTCTTAAATACATGAGTTACCCATAACACCCAGTTTATCTTACATCACACACAATAATGATTTTAACCTTTGTTAAATGTAACACAACGTTTAAATAAAATGTGAAATATTATTAGACTATTATTATTTTAAATAAAATTAATCTCCAAAAAATTGGAATTAATGGTATGAATATAATTAAATAAATTATGAAAATTAGGGATATCAATTCATTATAAAATAAGTAAGAATCAATTAAAATAAGAAGTTATAATTTATAAAAAATAATATTTTTTAAAAGACAGTTTAGTCACGCTTTGCGAACATAATTCAAAATTACTTTCTAAAAATTTTATAAAATTTATTTTTAAAAATAAAGGTTATTTTTTAAATCATCATATCAAAATTATATTAGGATGAATTTTTTGTATTTTTCTGAAATATTCTGTTTTATGAATAGAGAAAAATAATTAAATTAAATTTAAAACTGTATTTTCATTTATATAAGTTGTAATGTTAGATTATATTTTGAATTTGTTATAAAGAATAAAAGAGAAAATTTTATATCAATTATTCTAAATTTTTCCATTTTAATAAATATAATATTGAATTTACATAGATGAACAATATAAACATTTCAACATTTTCTCATTAAAAAACAGCTTTCTCGTCGTGTGTGTGGTAATAATACTAAAAAAAATTCCACTTATATGAATGGAATTTGAAGAAATGGATTAAATATTTTTTTTGTAGCATAATAAATAAGTTTAAATAATTTCAATATGATTTTTCACATAAATGAATAGTGTAATCTGTGAAAATCGATTACCATGTTTGATTTAAAAATTGTTTTACCATGTATTAGACAAATATTATAATGATTAAAAATAAAATAAAACCTATTCATCATCCATTTAATGGCCATATTTTGACAAGATCTTATTTAGGTTTGATAATGGGAGATTTTTTATTCTTTTTGCTGGATAAAAATTTTGTTATGATTGAATATTTCCAAAACAATAAAAGTTTTCCACTCACCTAACTTATAATGGATTCCCATGAACCTCTCTTATTCACACCATAAAACCATTTTTTTTCACGAAATACATGTCGAAATTAATTAATAAATTACATCCTATCATTAGGGAATCCTTATTTTAAGAAAAAAATTATATACTACGGCCTTTTGTGAAAGCCTTTGGTAGAGACCTAAAGAAGAGGTAATGTTCTTCACAAGAGTTTTTATTTTATTTCTTCATCCACATAATTTAATTTTTATTAAACAAAAATCATAAAAAATATGAATAATAATAAATATATAGAACGATTTTATTTTTTCATAAATTACCTACATCCCCATCCACTACTATCAAGTTGGTTATGAAATCATCATTTGAATGTACGACAGACTACCTCCTTGCAAATTGATCTCATTCGTTTTTCCACTACCAACTCTCACGGATGGGTATGATTATGAATATAAAATATATATATATATATGATATTTATATAATTATTATACACATTTAATAATTTTATAATCTATTAAATTTTTATTTTGATTCTGCAGGGGAAAATATAATGTCGCTTGTGTGTACGGCGGACGACTGCCTTGTGAAGCGATGTGATTCATTTTCAAAAACGATTAACATGTCATATAATATGAATAATTATAAAAAATATATGTGACATACATGAAATAATTATTATATTCATTACTTATTTATCATTATGAAAATATAATATAAGATTTTCTATATGACACTATTATTTGATTGTATCATTTATGTACGTGTGCACTACCGCATTTAAGAAGTGGTGTGACCCTATTTTCATAAGTATGCCACCTGGATCAGATATATAAGTTTTTGTTGATAAATATTACTATATACAAGATAATAAATTAATTATTTAAAGATAAAATATTATATACCTCATTTCCGTAATGAAAAATGAAAAATGGAAATAGTACTCATAGGTATGTCAGACCATTCGTTTCCATTATTGTAAAATAGTCAATTTTCATAAACAACATTCATGATTGGTTTTAAAATCAAAATAATTTTAAAAATATAATAATTATATTTCTATTATTCCATAGATGATGTAACATTATAATATTCTCATGAACTAGATCTTTCATGATGAAACACGCATGAAGAAACAAGGAAATTAACACCTGAAATATTGAAATTAATTAAACATTATTAATAAATTAATGATACAAAGTTATAAAAGTATCATATATAATTTTATTAATATTAATATGGCTCTATAATAATTAAATAACATATTTAAAACAACTATAGAAGATTTTAAATCAAGTTAAACCAAAAAGATGCACGAGGTATGGGATTTCATCTCATTTTCATTTCATAAGAGCATATTACATTGTTTTGTACCTATTTTCATTTATACGGGGTATATACTACTAGTTTAGAAGATATGTACCGATTAATTAATAATACATGGTATTTTAACTTTCAATTTGAATTATTTCATCCATGGGTATTTGACTTCAAAATTACAAACTCATAAATAATTTCACAACTCATTTTATTTTCATGGGGATATAGTACTTTTTTATTGTCAATGATATTTTAATATTATAGGTTAAATAAATTTTTATTGTCTTATAATTTATTTAAACATGTTTTATATGTATTTATATTTGATAAAAAAACTATTCATTGATTAATTATCTCACCAATGTTATGATCATTATAATGGTATGTATTTTAGTGTCATTATAATTGATATTGTATATTAATGATTATAAGTTTAAGGAAATTATTTATTCATTGTTCAAAAACCAATTTAAATTTATTATAGTATATTTATTCATTATATATTCAATTAATAGTATTTTTACACACACTGTATGGTACTTAAAATAATTTGTTAAATGTTTTTAATATAATTTGACTTTATTTTTCTCTTCTGTTATATTTCTTCCAAAAATATGTTTTCAAAAAAAAATTTGAAAATTTTTTAACATTATAAAAATTATTTTTTAAATTAATTTATTTCATTTTTTTTTCTTTTGAAAAAATTAAAAGGAATCTTATTATCATCTTCTGAAATAGAGAGTTTTATCACATTTTTACAGTTTTAAAGGAATGTGCATTTTAACTTGTATAACATGTTCATAATTAACAAAAAATATAAAAAACTTTTATTTGCAGGATCATTTTAGTTTTTATAAATATATTTGTAAATAAAACTTTCTTCTTAGTAACCTAGGATTTCAATGTTGTTTAAATATTTTTTTTGAAATATTTTGTTTAATTTTTTTATTTTTTAAAACGGGATTTTAAAATGGAAATTATATTTTTTCATGAATTTTTTAAAGATCATTTATGGTATTTAAATTCATAAAAAACAACCCTTTATTTTGAATATACTATTATTTGTTTACATTTTATTGATACCATCTTTATTCTTCCATTGAATGATTTATGATTATTTTGATGAAGGATAGTATTGATATTCAATCCCTTTATATATTTTACTATTTAATAACATTCCCTCGAAATATTCACATTCATGTGATCATTGGACATTAAATTCCCACAAAATATCCATATAATTTTCATGGATATGTTAATTTATTAAAATTTATATCATTTTTACATATGATGTTCTAAAATGAATGTTATTTATTTATAAGGGGTAATATTGATACATTGTAATTCTAAAAACATAATATTTTTAAGATGACAAGGACCGATGTTTTGGAATTAAATAAATTATTCAATAAATGATTGGGACATGAACTACACAAATGGTGATCGATTATAGATATCACCTCGATACATCGCTAGTCTCAATGGAAGAATCACTTAGCTAGACTTAGTTAAGTGGATTTATACCGATCAGTTTTCATATTCCTTGATGATAGATCTTGATGGTAGTGGTATCATATTCTTAAGAAATAAGGCATCCAACAATTTTGAATTTTCTTAATTAATAACTATATTATTATTGTAAAAAATATTTCTATTTTTCTATTATAATTGGATTAATTTCATTTTATGCATATACATTAAATGTAATGTGATTTCAATTATATAAACTTTTATATTAACTGTGACTTATCCAATTACCGTAGTCAATGTATTGATTAAATAAAATGTTTATTTAGTTACTTACCTTTACATATTGATTATTCTTGTGAAATTTTTTAAATTTAATTTTTAAAGTTATTTACCATTATATGTTGATTATTTTTATTTATCCATGATAACATCTTGAATACTTAATCATTAATAAGTATTTCAGATCACCCTTATTTTTTTCATTTCCTGATGATATGAAGATTAAATATTTGAATGAAATTCAAGGCTAATGTTAATTTTACTTTTTTATGTATTTTGTTTTAATTTATATACTCAATATAAAATCCATATAATATATGCATATGGTTATCCAAAATTTCTAAACTAATGTGTATATTAGGTTTTGATTCATTATATTTATACCAATATAATAATGTATGACATTGGCTCCAGCATACAGGAATCAAGGACACTATATAAAAGACACATCAACACCATTGTTCTTTCCATCCTCAAGATTCCAACATTGAGTGACTAAATTTGAGATTTTATTAGGATAATGATTTAAATCATTGAAACTAGAACATTTTTCCATTTATTTATTATCAGTTTCACCATTGAATATATGATTAGAACTCTTTTACTTATAGTAATGTTTCAAATGATCAATATTAACACATCAATGACGGTTTTATGATCCTAACAAATAGTCTTAAAAATGGTTTTTATCACATTCATAGAAATTGGGGGGGCATACCTCTAATTTTCATCATATACTACTTCTTCATTTCATTCCACCACAACTTTGTCTAGATTTTTTCATCACTAAGTACATTACTGTCATCATGCTTCATCTAAACATTCTTAGAATAATGAAAATATTCCTCACAACTTATAAATTTTTGAGAGACTAATGGTCTTCATTAAATTTTTTAGACCTGTGTAAAATATAATAATATTATACTCATGGTCCAGAACAAAATTCATTGCATCCTTTCCAATCTAAAAAAATATTTCTCATAATCCTCCATTAAGTCTCCATATTTTGTCAACTCTATAAATTTTCATTCAATTGTATTTCATTGAACATTAGGAATATAATTTTCAATAAAAATAACGTCAGAGGTATTCTAATCCATTAAATCATTGCCATATTTTTTCCTTGTTCTTTTTAATTATCTGTCACCTTCAATCTTATTCACATTCGAAATGATAAATATAAAGGGTTTACTTTTGATGTTACATGCATCAGAAAACATAAATTTTCATTTCTAGATCCTTGATTCATACATGATCATAAATTTGATTGAAGATACATCGAATTTTAGCGGGTGATATTTCTTGAAATTATCCACAATAGAAATGTTCCTCTATTGAAAAATAAGTCTCTCCTGTCAGTTCAAGAAACTATGAACATTCTGCATTAATAGAGCTATTACTATAAAAAAACTACTTCGGTACAACCATTCTATGTTACTGATTCATGAGGTTATTATCCTTTTGATGATTTCCTTTATTAGTATCCTTATCTTTTCTATGGAAAACAAAAATCAAAATACATTGGATAGATGTGGCGAAATGAAAATTATAAAAATATATCTCATGATAACATAACAATAAATTAAATTATCTTTCATGTTTATTTTAATATTATCCAAACCACAAAAGGTATTAAAAACATTACATTAATACCAACTATAATGACCCATGACATATAAACCAAAAATTACATTATTTATACCAAGGGTTTCAAATTATTGAATTTAAAAGGACTTTTTGATTTATATTTTAATATAATTTGGTAAAAACATTACATTATAATTTGAAAATGTCTAAATTGTATTCATTTATTCAAAAAAACAAGGATTTATGTTTACACCCTTATATAATTAACTACATTTAATCATTATTTTGGATATAAAAACATAAATGAAATATGGAAATTATTAAAATATATAATCATCCTTACATCTTATAAAAATGCATTTGAAAACATGGGAAGATAAAACCAAAACTCAGTGTGGCATATAAAAATATTTAAATCACATCAGTAAAGTGAAATACTCGAAAACACCTGAGGATGCATACCCATGTTAAAAAACATTGAGAAAGTACAAAAACATTTTTTGTAATAGAAAATAAATTTATTCTCCAGGTAACTCTTGAAAACCATTACTATGAAAAGAAAATACCATTAAGGAAAATTGAGGCACGTAATAAATCTGTAAAAAAATTTATCTATGTAATAAAAATCACGATTAGAAGTATATAACATTTTATTACATCATGAAATCGAAATATTTCACTAAATAACCAAATTTTAAGAATAATATAGCCATATAAGAAAACTATATTAATTAATTTGGTAAACTCAATATTAACTTGTTTCAAAATAAATTATTCTAAACTAATTCTATAAGAGTAACTGACCCAATTATCACTATTATCTTTTACCTTCGAAGAATATTCTTTACCCAATGCATTAGATAACTATATCGGGAACACTCATCATAATGATCTATATATTGAGATCACCTATAATCATATATATGTATCATGTAACATATTATTAATAAATAAATTATCATCATTCATTTTTATATCAAAAATCCATTTCAAAATTAATTTGAACAAATTTTCCATTCTTGTATGGCCCAAAAGGGAAATATCCTTCTTATATTAAAATTCATAATATAGATTAATTACCAGAATAGGTGGAATAGAATAATCATTAAAAAAATATGATAAATTTTTTACTGATCTTTCATTTATGTAATTTATATGACATTATTAAATGGTGGTCAATTAATATATATTAAAAAATAAGCTTTTCCTATTATGAAAAAAAACATCGAAATGAATAATCCAGTAAATATATAACATACTCAGTTTTAATACCATAAAAGTTAAGTGATAATTAGTTGAAAAGGAATATTCCAAATAATTTTGGTATAAATATTAAAATTCTTCGATCATTATTAATAACATGGACATGGAGGAGAAATATTTAAAATTAATACTTTAAAACAATTTTTTAATGATAAATATTCTACATTATGTTTCACCTATCATTGTACATTACCTATATCTTGAATAATATTGTTATATTATTATTCTTCTTGATAAATAATTTTTTTCATCTTCATTTCTTCATTATTATTCCTTTTCATTCCTTTATTACAATGTTTTATTTACTCTAAAAATTTTGTTAAGTTCACGTTGAACTTATTGTGGTGATTTAGTTTATTACATCAAAATCACATTGGTACATTGATCATGATCAAAGAGGATATATATATATTATCTCTCAAATGTTATTCTTGTTTTATTCATGATATTTATATAATATAAAAACTTTTAAATCCATCTTTTCAATGCAGTTTTAAAAAATTGAACCACATTATTTCATGGAGACGGTAGTCTATTCGCACGCATGAACATCATTTTCATTTTTCAAATATGTGGGAAAGAAATAAAGAAGATAATGTTTTCCTTTTATAGAACCACAAATATTTTATAAAAGTTTTATTTATTCATTTGATTATTCCTTATGGAAATATTTATAAATTTAAAATGATAAATGAATCACGTTAATCTATATAGGTGGTATTCCACACGTACGCACAATAGACATTATCAATTTATAAAATATTGAAAGGATAAGAAGATAAGTAATATTTTTCTTTAATATATTAATAATTATTTTATAAATACCCTATATAATCTTTTATTTTATAATTTTATCTTGATATATGATCCAATGATTATAAACCAAACACCTCACTTCATGGATGTGGTAATCCACACCTATACACGAAAGATGTCTTCATTTCCCATAAGATGTAATATGTGATTAAAAGGGTTTGAAAAATAATTATAATAAAATTTACATATATTTATTTTATATATATTATTTTTCTAAAAAATTATGAATATTTAATGGATGTAGTATAAGAAATATACATGAAATAGGTATGTAATGACTTCTAACTTCTCATATATCTCCCTTTGGATTACACCATAATCTTGCATGGATGGGTATTTTGAGAATAAAAAGTCATCTCGGACATTTGGACAGATTTTGGGAAGTGGTTTGGGTAGGTATTGGTTGAACTATAGTTCTAAAAATGTATGAGGAAGGGAGGAGATGATGTTCCCTTTTATAAGTGATAGAGGAGACACATTAATAATGTATTATTACATTAAAATATTGTAAAGTTGTAATCACGAGAATGTACATAAAAACAATCCTATTTAGATGCTATGGTTATAATGGTAATCATATCACCATATAATAGGAATTATGAACATAATTATTGGCCTTATCAAATAGTTTATACCATAAATTACCCGATTTACCTTTTTTCGTGGTGATATAATTTTACCACGGTTACTATTCATTATAAAAAAATGAAATTATTTGAAAATAATTAATATGGACCGATAGATTTTAAAAATGGAATATATTTTTGAATGTTAAATTTTAATATGTGGTGGAAACTAATTTTAATAAATTTCTTTAAAACCAAAGAAATTAGTTTTCATAAAATTACATTTTTAAGTATAAAAATGATCATATACGACAATAAAATATAACATTGATTCTAATGAAATTTTTTGGATTATGTATAATATTATATTTCTTATGTTTCATTAAAACAAAATAACAAATTATAAGGGTTCATTTAAATTACATATTAAAAAGGGAAAACAACAATTTGTAGACAACCAAGATTTTTTCACTATTCACTCAAAAATAAATCTTTTTAGAAAATACCTAAAAATGTATCATATGATATTTTTGATATGTTGATTATAAAATTTAATTCATTTTTATCAAATTTAAAATTAAAAAATATAAATTATTTATTTTATACATAGAAAATTAATTCATGGAATCCTAATTTAATTAAACAAATCTATTATATTTTTTCACTAATTTTTTAAAAATATTATTAATAAAACTATACTGAATATAAGTCCATAAAATGAATACATAAAAATATTTAGAGTAACATTTAATAGGATCACATGGGTTTTCAAATCCATTGTTTCCAGCGTACACTTTAGATTCCTCACAGATATACATTTCAACTGATTTTTTGGAAAACAAATTTTGTGATTAATCATGGATATTGAGTTATACAAAGTGTTTAGAACTCATAAATTATATTTCATTCTCACCCTAATAACATGATTCAACTATAATTCTCATTATTATAAAAACATATATAACACATTAAAACAAGGGGAATAAGATAGATAATACTTGCTTCACAATGTGATCATAATAGTTGAGAATATTTTCAAAACCATGATTCTCCAGTATTCATTATTGGATGTTTTTCTTAATATATTATTTCTTCTTGAGGATGAATTGATCTATTTAAAACCATAAATTCTTTTTCTAGAGACCTTTTCATTTAAAAACCACTCATTCTTGATGCATTATTGATTGAATAGTTGTAAAAATTAGAGAATTATGTATAGTTTCATTATATCTCCCAAAAAATTCATCTTATGCAAAAAAATATTTTTCATATTTTAAAGAAATCTCATGAAATTGTATTCCTTCAAATATACCTTCTTATTCACCTCTATTACCATATTTTACTTACTCCTATTCAAAAATCCACATTCTTCCGAAATCTGCTCGAAAAATGAAAAAAATATATTAGGTCTATGCACATCCTATTTTATTATTCCACATGACTTCTTGGGTCAATTGAACGACAATCTTGCACCACTTTTATTTTATACTCTCTATGGAGTATCATGATTTTCAACTATATTCATATTTATTCCCAAGAAAACTTCTCTATTATTCACTACTTTATGTGATTTATTTTACTCATTTTCATTGGATATATTTTTATATAAACATGCATCACTTATATTACCCCAAGAATTGGAAATATGATACGTATTTTTATTCAAAATAGATATTTTTAAACCTAATCGATTTATGTTGTTCATATTTGGATTTTAAATATCATCTATCTTTATATAACTTATTATAGGCATCCAATGATATAAAATATTAAGTGGTTTTAATGAATAATCTAATTCCAAATTCACAATAATATTAGAGAACCCAAAAAACATAATAAAATTTGATATTACCTTAAAATTAGTTTGTTTCCTAAATTTTACCACATCATGTTTTTTAGATTTCTCAAAAACAATTTGTGAAATTATTAGGTAAATATAACTCATAATACTTATTTTATCAAACTTATACATTGTGGTTGGATTTAATATATTTATCTTCATCCATTTTTTACAAATTTATTTTTAAACCTACACTATCCATTAAAATAATGTTCGAAAAATTTATTAAAATATGTTTAAATTGTATCTTATTTATTGAGTATAATTTATAATGATAATTTGGTAAACTAATGATCATATTTCAACTTTATATATTCATTTTAAAATCATTATACCATATAAAATAGCCCATGATATCATCTCATTGGTTTTTAAAATGTGATGCCTCAATTTATACACCCATAATGTTTTTAAGTTTTACTTCCTATTCTCGAAACATCATATTGATACTATCATTATTACTTTTAATGAATTATATCTTCTCTAAAATATATTTTTATATGTTGAGCCTTTTCATTGTGAATTTTTTTGTTCTCTTGTAAAAGTGTGTCAAGATCTGTTATCATCTTATAAACAATATCATTTTGTACAAGCATATATTCAATTCTATTTTTTAGATAGACATCCAATGCATGGATCTTATATTAATATTATTGAATACATTATCCTTATATAAGATTATATTGACATACTGACCATAATAAATTTAATATCTCACTTTAATCACATCATTCATATCTTCTTTGACAGAAACTTGTTTAAATAGCTTCATAAAAGTTAGACCAATTTATCTCAAGGATTTCGCAATGTTATATGAATCACATTATATCTATGTGGTATCATTTTGATTTCATTCTAAAAAACCTAAAATAATATAAAAAATAAATGGGAAATAATGGAGCATGTTTTTTAATTTTCTAAATGATATATCTTGTGAATCATAAGATATATTGTCACTCCGAATGATTATAAAAAATTCATCAAAATATTTTGTTATAGATTTATATACATTGAGACCACATACAATCATTGATCTAATTGAGATAGAAGGTCTATCATATACCATTGTCAAATATTTAACCATATATTATTCCACTTTCATACTAGATATTTCGAATTCACCAATATTTCATGGTGAGTCCAGAATTTATTCTTCTTTTGACTAGATAGAAAACGCCTTTATCTTTATCATTTCATTATTTCCCTTGTTTATTATGGTATTGGTAAAAACTGAACTATTATTTTATTATTTGGAAAACAATGGGGATCCTTGTAAATGTATCATTTTATGAATTTCTACCGGCTCACATCCTAATTATTTCATGATCATTGTAATAGGAGATTCCCTTGGCCTCCATTGCTTTCGCCCCTTTAATTGTATTATTTTTTTTAATTAATAAATATATGAATGATGTTGTCATTAAACAAACAAAAAAATTACATTTTAGTGTAAAATAATGTTGTTATATGAACCACACTAGTGTGTGAATCAATGTTTTCAAATTTTAATCTAATTGTAATTTATACATTTTATCACTTTTTTACCACTGTTTCTATTAGTCGAGGGGTTCTCCTCATCAGTCTTTTCATCATTTTTCATTATTATATCACAATATAAATCAAAATTCAGGTATATATGAGTGACACCAATTCACAAGGATCAACTATTAGTATGAGAATTATTTCCCTTAGTGTGATCCAGTAAAACCTAATGTCACAATTCCCACTTGTAATACCCGGAATGTATTACACTATTGTTTCCCAATAGTGTTGAGTGTGCATCTTGGAAATTTTTTTGGTTCATCTCACATTCATGTATATCTCATATGTTTGTAACTGATTTAAGGGAAATCCATTGGAGAGCCTATCACCAATTTTGAACATTTTAATTCATTAATTTTATTACTTCAACGTCTAATTCTTCTTCCCTTACATAGTAGAAAGACACTTATTAAATATTTTGGAAAACACTACATACAAACTCTTCTTATTATTATTTCTATTTTTTTGTAAAATTAAATTTTCAATACATTTCCAGTCCTTTCTTTATCTTTTCGAATCATGATGAAAAATTATATTCTTCTATTGGTGAACATCATGACTTCTTGGTCATTTACTATAATTTTTCTTAACTCTTCTATATTCCTTATTTTGACATAATCAACATTGTATCTTCCAATAATTTATATTTAAAAAAAATATTTATATTAGAAATACAGTTGGAGCTTCTCAATAGAAATCTTTCCATTTGTATTTTTTTTAGTATAATACAGGTCTGAAACCATCCTAAAGGGGCCCATACCATGAATCCCCACGCCTAACTCCAATAGGCCTAGGACTACAGACTAGTGCAATGTCGACAAATCACTAACATGGGAGACCTTATCCTATGAGACCTGTTCAAAGAAACACATCTTCAAGCAAAAAAAAACAATGAAATATAACAATATATATAAACCTTGCATGAATAAACCATAATCACTAAACCAAAGTACAACAAAAAAATCTAGAAATTATACTTTTCCTAATATATCAAACCAAAAGGAGTCTGAAAAAAGTCCGACATGAATGATTATATGGGGTGATTCCCAAAGAACCCCTGGAATACACATTAGTCTATTCAAATAACTAAGCACCACCTAGTCCTGGTCCCTCTAGAAATAGGTCAAAAGGACTGTCATCTTCACGAGAAATGATACATGTAGAAAATTCCTGTATATGGGTGAGGATATAAATACCCAACAGGGAAACCTTAATACATGATGTATGTAATGACAAGAATGAAATTCTTCTCTATATAAGTATAGTTATATTACACATGTAACAATAATCACTATATATACACAATAAAGACACACAATCTCAAGGTAATTTCAAAACCAAAATTCAAATATTGGAATCATTCTCAAGGGTAAACATAGAACATTTCTAAGAGAACACACTTCACAATTTTGATAGAACTGGTGGTGTCTATCTTAGATGTACGGCTCAACGGTTCTTTTCTATAAGAAGTATATGATTGATATCTAAAGAGATGGATACACATAAGATGATTACACCTAAGGACATTTTTTATACTAATGTTTCTTTAGGAAACGGGAATGAACTTTTTTGTTTAAGATTCAAACATTCCAATTGGTTTCAAATGGTTTTATTCATAGAACCGAAAACATATAATGATTCTATATCCATTTGGACCTACTTTCCAAAGGTAGGTGCTCATTAGTTGTGGACTGATGAGGCTTAAGAATTTTCATTGGTCAAGAGGATGGGAGGTCAGACTCATGACACCTTTTGGGGGGAATTATTGTCTATCTGGGACTCTCTTATAGATTTAAGTAATGTTCACAAATCTTTATTATTTTACCAAGCATGAAAATGAGTTTTTCCTTTCGATTTAGAAATAAATGAGTGATAGGTAAGGGATTTAGAGAATCTTTTATATGTATTTTAAGTTCTTCATCGATAGAGAATCATCCATATTTGTTAAAGATTCTTAGTCAATGGTATCCTTCAACTCATTATATAGAAATATCTTTGTCATTATGAAAACCATACTGGTTTTAAAGCCAATGAGTGGGGCACTTGAAGTTTTTTATAATTCAGAATGACAGTTATTATTTCATATTTGGGATCATACCCATAGATGCGCTACCTATGTATCCTTTAAAAAGAAAATAATCTAAACCCAAATAGTTTGATATGAAGGATATAGTTTAACGTCATATGGAACAGAAAAGAATCAATTAAAGATGGGCTTCAACCTTAGAAAGGCTTCCTACGTACTCTACTTTTAAGGCATAGATCAAAGTCCATGTAGTTTGGGTGGAAAAGTATGAGGTTCATGCATAATTAATGTCCCAAAGAGAGATGTTGTAATTACTTTTACACTCTAAGCTCACATGAGTCATGCTCGGTGTGAGAAACAAGAAGTATTTGTAAATCTGACGATTGTTCCATGAAAGATGTAGTCGTAATAAATGATGTGGGGCTTACGAATGTATGACTGCCCAATAACAGGATCCATAAATGTATTTGTACTTTATGGAGATTTGTGATTTTAACCCAGGACATACTCCTCTACGGTATGGCCAAATTAAGAGGGACTTATGATTGTGTTTTATTCCTGTGAAGGATGCCCATATTAAAAGAAATTAAGACAAGGGCTTACTCCGGAGGAGGATGCCCAATGAATTCCTCTTAGTTAAGGAATTCATCGAAGGAACCGTGCCATAAATGGGTTTGATGAGGGTTTTAAAGGCCATGTCATGAAGAAGAGAGATGGATTTGGGGAAAGGAGGTGACTAGGAAGGAAATGCGAAAGTATTTTTCTAGCGCACAAGTCCTGGTCACGCAAGTATACTTGTGCGACATTAGTCACCTTGGGCGATGAACAATCCATAGGGTAATAGTTGGGCGACTTTGAACTCGAGCCCTTAGTATCAACCCTAGAGGCTTCCAGAAGGGTGGCACACAAGTTCCCTTGAGAGAGCAAGGAAGCGCTCAAGTGTTTCCATTTCTCTAAAGTGTTGAACACTTAGGCACGCATGTATTGATGAGTTCTAATACTTAGGCCTTATTCTTCCTCTTTAGAGCCTCCATTCTAGGTAATGAATTACCTTAGAAGTGTTCGGAAGACGTCAGAAAATGACTTGGTGACCAGAGCTTGAATCTGAGTATTGAAAAAATCATCCTTGAAATGGGTAGCCCACGGGAACTATTTATAGGCCATTTGGAACCTTGGGCGAAAAAAGGAATAAGGTGTGCACGTTAATTGTGCGACCCATATGTGGTGTGCAAGTGACTTGCATGACCAGAAGGAAACATGCACACCTCTCCCATAAAAGGTTCCTTGTTCATGCCTTTGTCAATTTTTGATGTTCATCAAAGAATGATTCTCTTTTTGCTTAAGGTATTCCCCTTTTCCATTCGTTAAACTCTGAGACAGAAAGAAGTGTCAAAAAAAAGTTCCCCCTTAGAGTTGGATCTGAAAAAGGAAAGAGGATATGACTCTTAGGAAAGAAGATAAACAGAGGTTCAGCGACGCGCAGATGTTGGCGCACAGGTTTTGGCGAGCAGGTTTTGGCACGCAGGGTTGCAAGATCGCCTATATATATGGGTGTTACTTCACACAAACCATCATACCTTCAAATCTTTGAGCTCTCGCTACGCAAGTTTCTGTATATCCTCGGTTGATCACTCTTTTTTTTTGTCACGCTTCTTCAGTAAGATTTTGACTTACGCGTCAATACTTGCATGACCACATATGCGTGACCACATTTACGCAACCACACTTGTGCGACCACACATGAGCACCTTAATGCCTTAGTCATTTTTTTCTTCACAATTATTTCATAAAAAACAGACATTCATAGAAGTTAACTATTAGATCATTGTGAAGATTCAATAGCCCCCAAAAGAATTGTATCGGCAAATGAGTTGCCTAGGAGGAGAATTGATGATAGGATCAACATCGTTGGCCATGACTATTATGATATCTGTGAAATAAATCTACCAAATTTGTCCATGTACTTGATGAAAAATATCATGTCAATTTCCCACAGTGCATTTACTTGCCTTTATATGGCCATGGTCATCTGCAAGGAGTCAACGTTCCAGAGGCAAAGAATTATATTCCTCATTCCTGGTTTCAGACTTACAACAATTTCGCTTCATCAAATGTCTCAGTTGCAGGATCATTTTTAAATGCTAGAATAGTGGAGAAGGCATACATAATGCAACATAGCCCAAGTGCTTCAGATCTGAAACCACACGAGCCTGAGCTGCAGCTGCATTGCTATCCCTCTACTTTCCAAAATTCTCAGATAGATCAAACTAAGGGTCCGAAAAAAAGTTGGGATTTTCCTCCCATAGGAGGTGTGAAGACGACTTGGATGTGGGCATATTGGGTGCGACAAACCTGTGTAGAGTTAGTCAAATATTTGAAGGGATCTGAAATATATGATGTCGTCTGGGCTGAGAAAACATATGTCTACAGGAATGATAATTTTGTGCCAGAGCTAATAAGTAACTGGAGTCTAGAAACCAATTCTTTGCATCTGACTCAGGAAGAAGTTGGCATCATCTTGAGGGATGTCTACAAGATCTTAGGGGCTCCAATTTTTGGGAGATATGTATGATGAATTCATCCCCCCTAAGGTGACCTGGAATGATTCGGAGAAGACTCCGTCCTTTTCTTGAGAGTTATTGAAACATTTCCACAAGCTCAAGAATTCAAAAGTCCACCAAAACTCATTCTAGAATGGATATTAATACAAATGAGTGGGAGGATATATTTCTTATCAAGAAGAAGGTAAAGGGGCCCATATGTACTTGTCCTACTAGCTACCCCAGAACTTATAAGAGAGGTTCTCTTGGAACATTCTGGCCAACTCTAGAAGCATCAGAGTTTGAAAAGTGGAGGTATGAAGTGGATCGAATAATCCTAGAGGAGACCCATTTGGAGGGATTTTTAACTTTGTGGCTCAGGTTTTGTCTTCTACAAGTTAGGGATTCGAAGGGAGGCGTCATGCTAGGGACCTTCATTGTTGAAGCCAAGTTGGCTGAGAGAAAAATTGTTTGGTTGGCCACCCAGATTTTAGAGATGATTCCCAGGAGCTTACTCCATGTCTATATGGGTAAGTCTCCATTGAGAATAGTGGGACCATTCCATGTTTTCTGGGGATGGATCACCACTCACATTAGGACATACGCTGTACAGAGCGGAGTACAGGTTCCTAGAAGTTCTTTTAGGCCATCAGTACAGGAATTTTCTTGAATTTCTTCGGTGTCCCTTAATCTCTATGATCTGAAAGAGAGGCTGAGCATGTTCGAGGAATTTCATTTCATTTGTTATGGAAACCCACCAACCAGGCGGTTTTTTGATGATGGAACAACTCGCCTGGAATTGAGGTCATATATGCTGGCTTACAGAGATTGTGTATTGGCCACTAGAATTGACGGTGATATTATATGTGAGGCATATGCTCCATATAGATTTTCATGCCAATTCAAGTGTCTACAGTAGATTGTTTTATCCCCTCCCATGCATGTCAGATCAGAGCATCATCTAATGGTTTCCTGACAACTATGGTTACTGATAGCTATGGAGAAAACTGGGGCCGTGTTTGATCTACCTGTTACTGGAGTGGTGAATCATTTGACTACATGGTATGTCGATAACTGGGTAGCATCATAGACTAAAGGGGTACTGAATCATCTGGTCCCTCAGGTGGGGACAACAAAGAGAACCGTCTGGAAAGAAACCCTTCGTATTGATGGTGACTCTTCCTCACCCATAGCTAATTCACCAGGTTCCTCACCCGGAGTTGATTCACCGGATTCCCAGGATGGGGATGATGAGGCACGACATGTGTTAATGCAGCCTTATACCAGATATAATCCTCCTTCCAAAGTCAAGAGACCTACTCCATTGACTCCTGGTGAGTTATAACATTGGGGAAATTTAGTCTCCATTTATTTTATAGAGCAATAAGTTTCATTTTTTATCCTTTATCTATGATTGCAGGAGCAGGGAAAAGGTTGAAGTCCAAGATTGTAGGACCCTCCTCAGGGCCTTCTAGTGAAATTGCAGAGTATTTATGTCCAGATCATATCCATTCATGGAGGATTTTATATTGTGATACTAAAACCGCCTGGACGGACTTATGTGAAGGGCTACATATCCCTAGAGTGAGGAATATTTAGCCTTCTTCTGATATCCGCTTCGAGGATAACCCCGATGAAGTGCGGGATTGCATCAGAGAGCTGGAAATGCTCATATATTCCACTGATGATTTTGTTCCTATTACCAAACGGGTGAAGGAAATGGTGAATCATGGCACAACTGAGGGGATTAGTGCTTCAGTAGATGAGGAGTGGCATGATTATGTGGCTCCTGAAGATGTAAATTTCCTTCTTTATTTTCTTTGCAACTTAATTTTAGTCAAAGAGTTTTTACTCAAGGAAATTACTTTCATCATCCTGCATCTTGTCAAGAAAGGAACTACTGAGGTCCTTTCACCATTGTATATCCCTGGTTGTACCACTCTGGTAGTGCCTGAATCTCTTTATGAGCTAGGAGAGGTATCTCTAGGACGAGAATCCATGGACGAGGAGTTAGAAAGGGATTTTCACTCTCCAATACCTGTATTTGGAGGTGATGATGTCAACACATCCAAAAAGTCAAAGATGCAAAGTCATCGAAGGAAGAAGCCCACAACTAAATGCTTCATTAGTAGTGGTAAGAGCTTCAGATAGTAATGAATCCTTACTCATGAAAATATTGCTCATACTTCTTGGGATTGCAGGGGATTCTTCGGTTTCCCCTTTGATGGAGAGGACTGACCCTCCTCTGAGGATGACCGAGGGTACTAGTGAACAGTCGAAAATTCATGCTGACCTGGCTGCTACTGAAGAAACGAGGAGAGAAGAAGAGCCATCTTATATTCCCAGTACTACTCTGGTTGTATCTACAAGGAGAGAAGAGCTTGATTCTGGTAAATTAACAATACTTCATAGAACATTGAATGAAGAAATCAACTGACTTCCATTCATTGATGCCTTAGGTTCAACACCTGCACCAGAACAGTTGTCTACCACTACAACTGACTCCATAATTTTCTCTGAGGAAGCTGTTAGGGGTCGAGGGTCACAGGATGAGGGTCTCCAATAAGACATGTCAATTGCTCTTACTAGTGAGACTAACTTGGAATCTGAGATATCACTGGATGAAATGACGAAACATGGTGCATATTTTGAAGAAATTTTAGATCATGTTAAATTACCATGTGATTTAGAAGATTTTGGACGTGAGTGTTATCCTTCAACCTATAAAAATTTCTTATTACATCTTTGACCATGATTGGTTGAAAGGTGCAGTTATGTCTAAGAAATCTACTGATCTACTGATTTATGAAGGGGGTAAAGACAACCCTATCATGCAGAGATGCTAGTTCAAGTGGATCTTAGCCCGGCTGAGCTTCCTGAAATCCATCTTGAAAATCCTATTGAATCTAGGAAAGACGGGGAGGAGCCTTTATATACTGCTGATCTACCATTGGGTAAATGATGATAATATTTGTGGTTGTACTTAATTTTCAAGATAGCTTAATCAACTTTTGTTATCCTTTGAAACTAACAAAATAAATAAATTAACATTGCAGGGATGTCAACTTCAATGGCTAAATTCGAAGGCGAAGCCTCAGTCTTCACCCCAAAAGGACTAGAAAGTGAAGTACCAACGGTCAGGTTGACGGAGAAGAACATGGCACTTCTTTAGGTGCATTAATCCTGGACTATATTCCCCCTGTGATAGTGATGTTGAATCAGACCCAGAGGTGCAAACGGAGATTCAATTATCACGTCACAAGGCATGGTAGAATATATGGAAGATCATATCTAATGTTCATATTGATGATCCATCTTCGAAGATCTTGTGACTATCACCCTTGTTTTTCATGCTGGGACATTGTGGTTTTGGATATCAAGAGTTCCATACTGTGGTGAATCTAGTCATTTTATGGGGGAGAAGAAGCAAAAGTGCCGTCAAGATCTGACTAGAGCGAGGTTGTCGACCAATATCGGAAAATTCGAGGCTGCGGTGTCCCGAGCTGAGATTGATCATGCTGCAAAGATGAAGGAGTTAATTCATAAGATCAAGGATACTGTTGTCCAATATATGCATCTTCACCAAGAGTTAGATTTCATTTCTAGGGAACTTTACCAGCTTAACAATTCATTGGAAGAAGTCCAAACGAATAGAATGAAAGCCATCATAGATGACAAGAAGTCACTTCATCAAGCTGAAAAGATTGAATTTGGTCGATTGAATGAACTTCAAGTGGCTTCTGATTAAGCTCTGGATGTCGTAAATCAAATAAAAAGATATGTTGAAATCCTCTTTTAATTCTTGGAAAAGAGAAGATACTCCAATCTATGGATGTTCATCAAATCTTGTGCATCAATGAAAAATACATTTCATCTTCAATCATTTGTACCTGCATTATCCTTCTAATTACTTATATTATTACTATATATTACTTTTTTACCTAATCCAATGGGCCTTAGTAAGCATAGTTTGATTTTTTTCTAGGATTATACAAACAACCCCACAATCATTGAATCTTGTATTACTCAATATTTCCTAAAAATACAATATGTACATTTAGCGAGTTGTGAATCGACTTTTGTTCGTATTTCCTTTTACATGTTCCCAAATTAATGACTACCCTGTCTTTTACTTCCAGTTTAATGTCACGCATGTCGGACATAAAAAGGCTAATGTTTAAGGTCAAATATCTTTGAATGAATGGATTAAAATTGACTCAATTCCTTGATTATTTGTTTGAAAACATATTACCACATTCATGTATGGAGTAAAACATGTAAAATATGACTTAAGAAATTTTGAATCTGAGGGATTATATGAAAAAATGTCTTAAAAGTCCTTAGAGGAAGTATTTTCTTAGAGTGAAGTTACCACTATTTGAAAAACCTGGTAGGGGGTTGAATTATGCATGGCCACTTAAGTGCATTGGCTGTATAGTCAAATAATAGCATCTTTTGGCTGAAAGGTCCGTTATGTAGACTTCTTATGCAAGGCCACCTAGGGGCATGTGCTGCATATTCATGCAAAAGAACTCTCAGAAATTTTACATTTCTATTGTTAAAACCTAGTGGATGTTTATGGAGATTCAAATTTTCCAAAGCACAGAGTATGTTGTATGGAGACAGGTAATTGAATATGGAGAGGATATTCCCAATCAATATTATCAATGAATTGGATGAATGTAACTCATGCGAAGTTCTGACCCAAATGTAGGAAAGAGAAATATAAACCACAGACTTGAATACTTTCAGATCATGAAAAAGAGTATGGGACCAATATGTTAATGATGGCTAGTTTTTTGGATCCCTACATATCATCATTAAGAACAATAAGAACAAAAGAGGTTTTTCCCCCAAGAATAAAGTTACCACTCTTTTACAAACCCATTAGGTGGTTTGAATTATGCAGGGCCACTTAAAGGCATTGGCTGCATAATAAAATAATAGAATCATATGGCTGACAGGTCCATTTTGTATACTACTTATGCAAGGACTCCTAGGGGCATGTGCTGCATAGTCAGGCAAAAGAACTCCCGGGTATTAGAAATTTTGTGACCAGAAGTCAATAAAAATGGTTATGGAGACTTGGAAGTATTTAAAGTTAGGATTATGACACATAAAAATGGGTATTGTCCAATGCATGAAAGAGATACATAGACCAATGCTGACCATAATCATGCTGTGGCTTGGTCCGGAATTGAGATGCTAGACTTCACTAAATATCTCATTAGGATGAGAATCAAGCCATACGTAGTTCTTGAAATACAGTTTAATGTCATGTGGGATGAAAGTGTATGAGATCATAGTTTAGGGTCATAGAGTTCTGACCATAATGAGGGAGACAAATTGTGTGTTTGTTATAAACATGGTGTCAATAGAGACCAGGATTTTCATACCACATTCATGGGATCACAGGGGGACTTTTCAGCCAAGGGACTCATAGTGGAGCTTGGGGTTAGGCCCAAAGACTTGGGACTAGATTCGAGGGATGCTCGAACATTCCTACGTATCCCATAAGGATGGGAATAAAGCCATATGTAGTTCTTGAAATACCCTCTTGATAAATTTAATTCGTACGTGTGAAGGGTGAAAGAGGACTTTAGTGCAATTATAGTTCGATCTAGGATTAAAGGTTCAGTCATTTCCATGTATGCACATAGTCCCTGTAATATTACATGATTAGAGATCGATGTCAATAATGATTCCCTCTCTGGTGAGGGTGTAAGAGACTGTTGTAGTTTATTGTTGTATAGGACAAAATTGTGAATAGTTTAAGGTCATATGCATGGACCGGTGCTGCATAGTTTCAAGTTATATAGCTAGGATATATTTCTATGCAGTTTAATGTCTTCCAATGAGGAAAATTGGGGAATTTATTGTTATAAATCATATAGCAAGGACGATGACGATCCAATGTGTATATATTGGTTTCGGAAAGGGGGATTCATAGATCAACATCGTAACAGATGGAGGTGAACTGATGTGAATATATTGGTTTTGGGCATGAACCTCAGGAGGATTCCTACATACCCTGCCTAAAAGGAGAGGATCAAATTCCATGTAGTTCAATTGAGAATGAATTGGTGATTGAGTTGTACTTGATGACAACCCGAAGGTGGTGTTGGGACCTACAAGTGGTTAGATGCCCAGAGAGGTTGTTATGGTTGAAGCTTACTCTATGTTCACGTGAATCATGCTCGTTGTGAGAAACAAAAGGTAAAAACAAACCTAACAATGCACAATTTAACATCTTTTGGGACAAAAGGGTGTCGTAAACAGTTTAAATGTCATTCATCACAGACATGGGGTGCTTGGTAGTTTAACATCTTGCAGCTTGGATGAACAATTTAACGTCACGTTGGACGACAAAGGGGACACAATTTAACATCATTTTTGATGATAGAGGGGCTATGTTGTTTAATGTCCTTCAGTAAGGACAAAAGGGACCATGAAGTATAGAGCCTTACATTAAGGACTAAAGGGTGTATTTGTGTTAAAAAATATACTTCTTCATGAATCATGCATTGTTTGGAGTTGTAATGAGTTATCCATCCATTGATATTAAAGAATATGCTCCATTAGAGTAGACCTTATGTATTGAATAAGTTTTTTCATACTTTGGATCATACTTTGGAGGTTTCTTTCCAGGTATCATTGGAGTTCTAAGGACCAATACCAATTTTCCTTGAATGAATGAACGATGATGAAATTTTTTATTGAAATCTTGTGCTATTCGATTCTGATAGACTTCCAAGTGGTGCAAGGTGCATAATCTTTTTTCATCTATTCATTCAAATTCATCAAATCGCTTATGATATTGTTCATCTATAGATAACTGATCACAAATGGTTACTCTAAGAAAAGGTGATTGAACCTCAATGGGAAATACTGCTTCAGTTCCATATACCAATGAATATGGAGTTAACCGTGTAGCAGTGCGGGAGGTGGTCCTATAATCCCATGAAGCATGAAAAATTTTATCAGGCTATGATTACTTATCTTTATCCACCATCTTTTGTAGTATGTTTGAAAGAGTCTTATTGATGGATTTTATTTGGCCATTGGCCGCTCCATGATACCAAGATGAATGGTTGGATTTGATGTCGTATTCTTGATACAACTTTCTCATCTCATATGAACAAAATTTGGTTCCATTGTCTGTCAATATGTTATGAGGAATGACAAATTTGGTAATGATGTTAAACATGAAGAAGCTAACAATGCCTTTAGAAATAACTACTTTGAGAGGTATTTCCTCTTCCCATTTAGTAAAAAAGTTAGTAGTAGTAAGAATATACATAAAATGCTTGGATATAGCCAGAGGATAAGTCCCTAAAACATCAATTCCCCATGTAGAAAATGGCCTTGAGTATTTAGCTGTATGAAGCAACTATGGGGGTTGATAAATTAATTTGTCACATACATTTCAACAATGACACTTCTTAGTGAAATCAACACAATCTTGTATCATTGAAAGCCAGAGGTATCCAAGCATTCGAATTTGACCAGAAAGTCAATGTAAAGACTGGTGGGGACCACAAACTCTTGCATGATCTTCACTCATGAAAGATATTGTCTATTTACTATCAATAAATCTGAAGATAATTCCATCAAAACCTTACTTGTAGGGAATTTGTTTGGTGATATGGGCTACCATAAAAAGTAAAATTGACCACACGTCGCCAGACATGTTTTTCTCGGCTCTATCAGGTGGGAATGTTCCATTTTGAAGGTATTCCCTAATAGGTGTCATACATCCTGTAGTATGACTATATGGTTCCGAAATGGGACTGATTTCATTGATTTCCTCTGTTCTGATTTGAACTAAAGGAGAAACTACATGACAGTGGGCAATAATGATGATTGTTTCATCCCGGTTTGGATCTGCCAGGGATGTGGCTACATTGTCCAATGCATTATCTTGGGCATTTTATGATCATAGTACATAAGGAAATTTCAGTTCTGTAGGAAATTCTCCATTAACTCTCTGACGTAATCAGAAAAAGGGATTAAATCTTCTTTTCTGATGGAATAATCCCCATTGATTTGCTTGATTATGAAATCGGAATCACCTTTTACTCTCAAGTGATTCACATGTGCCTGAAGTGTCAATTCCCAGCATGCGATGAGAGCGTGATATTCTACTTCATTATTTGTACCGCCTTCCAACAATAAGAAGGAATAGGGTATCACTTCCTCTTATGGGGAAATAGTCACGATTCCTAACACAACTTTTTTGAATTTATGATCTTCTATTTTCTTCCCATTTGGCCTTCTAGAGGCACCATAAAAGTACATTTCCCATTTTTGAGGATTATCTTGAATAGAGAAAATGTCATAATTAAGAAGTTCAATATTTAAATATGTATATTCTATAGATTTGTGTTCAGTAAGGAAATCAGCCAGAGCATGGACCTTTATTTCCTTTTGAGACACATACTAGATATCGAACTGCTGTAAAATAACTACCCACCTTTCCAGACGTCCTGTAAGCATTGGATAACTAATGATAAATTTGAGTGGGTTATTATGAGATATCAATTAGACCTCATGATGTTTCAGGTAGTGTATCAATTTCTGAACTGCAAAGATTAATGCTAGGCATCATCTTTCAATACTTGAATATTGAGTTTCTGCCTCAAGCATAGTCCGATTGAGATAATAAAGGTTGGTCTCATTCCAAACATCATTCTTTTGGGAAAGTAAGGCCCCCGTAGATTCCTCTAAAGCTATCACATAAAGAATAAGTGGTCTTCCATAAATGGGTGGAATTAATTCTAGTGGACTCAAGAGATATATCTTGAGAATATCGAGTGCTTCATGACATTATTCAGTCCACTGGTAGGTGACTCCCTTCTTCTGTAATTTGGTGAAGGGTAAAAACTTTCCTGCCAAATTGGAAATGTAAAGCCGAATATAGGCCATGTGTCCTTGAAGTCCTCTTAATTATTTCAAATTTCGAGGAGGTGACATACCAAGGATTGATTTTGTCTTAGCAGTACTACTTTGATACCACGATGGCATATAACAAAGACAAAACAAATTCCTGAGGTTACCCCAAAATCACATTTCAAGGGGTTCATCTCCAAATTGTGTTATTGAAGTTTGTTGAATATGATTTCCAGATAGTCCAAGTGATCACAACATTGTCTGGATTAAACCGTCAAATCATTCACATAACATTCAACATATTTCCCTAAAAAGGGTTTGAAGATATGGTGCATGGAACGTTCATACTTTGCACCTATATTTTTCAGGCCAAAGGGAATTACCCGATAACAAAACACACCTTGAAGAGATCTAAAAGATATAGACTCCTCGTCCCTTGGGGCCATTCGTATTTGATTATACAGAGAATAACCATCGACGATGGAAAGATCTTCGTAGACATTTGTTGCATCAATTAAGAGTTCTGTGATCGGAACTGGAAAATCACCCATGGGACAATGCCGATTAAGATCTCTAATGTCAATACAAACTCTAATTTGTCCATTCTTCTTTTTCACAGGGAAAATATTAGCTAGAAATTTGGGATACTGACCATCTCTAACAAATTTAGCTTTGATAATCTTATCATCTTCAGCTTCAATTTTGGAGGCATAAGTTGGGTGTTTTCTTCTAACGGCTTGCTTGAATCCACGATGTTCTTCTAAAAACCCCAAAAGACGAGTGGAAACATTGGGATCAAGACCTGGAATTTCTGTATAATTACAAGAAAATACATCTCAAATTTTCTTTAAAAATTAATTATACATTTCTTGCTCTTCAAGAGTCATGGTCGCACTAATTAAAGTGGGGTGTGGATCTTCTTTTGTACCCAGATTTATTTCTCTGAGTTCATCCACAGTGGTAGTGATACCCCCTTAAAATGTGGAAGGATCGTCCCTAAGATCTTCATATTCTTCTTCAATATTTGTTAATTCTTTTGTTTCTACTTGCATAGTAGATGATGAAGAAAAATTTCCCTTATTAGGGGAGAAGTTAAAATTTGAACACATTGAAGAAGAGGCTGCCATTTATTACCCTATTAATGATGAAGGGTCTTCCTGGGATGATAGAGAGAAGATGATGGATTGAAAGTCGACATCATTATTTTCCTCTGTTATTGCTATGACTTCTTCTGGCCTAGTTGATGAAGTATACAATTGTTGGATTTCAATGGATGAAATGAAGACATCTCCATTTAAGATTTCAACATTTCTTGGATAATCATCAATTTCTCCCATGCGGTCTGGATCGATTTCCATAATTGGCATTATGGATGTTTTCATAAGATTGTTTGGATTTGGGTCTATCCTATCAATTTGACTGAAAGGAAACACATAATCTATACTCACATTTGTTAATGGGTTTACTAGAATCTTTTCCAAACCATATAAGGAATTGATTTTGGTGACCTCCTTTATTGTGGATTTCTCCTTTCCCCCAATGTGATAGAATTATAGCTCAAGGTATTGAGATTCACATGTTTTTAATGGGGCTTTGTTACCATACAATTTTCCAATTTGACCATTGAAAAAATATTTGAGTCATCAATAGTATGACGAAGGTACGATTGCATGTTGTTGTAACCAAGGTCTTAAAAGAAAAATGTTGAAATATTTGTCATGATGAACAACCATGAAATCTGAATTAGACACAAGGTATCCAAACTGAGTTCTGAGTGTAATTTCTCCTATAGGTTCTTGTTCATTTTTATTTTATCCTTGCAACTTCAAAGTAGAAGGAGATAAATCAGATTATGTGAGGCCCTATCGACGGAGTGTACGAATATGAATGAGATTGAATCATGAGTCATTCTCAATGAATGCTCGTCGGATGTCTATAGCATTGACTTTTCCTGATAGATATAAAGGTCTGATATGTCCATGTACAACATCATCTTCATATTCATTTGTAAAAGATATCACTGCATGGCATTCTTCAGGATCATTATCAATATGGTAATCCTCAGCAGCAAAAAATTCAGTTTCGAATTATTGAGGACTTGAAAAAGCCTCAATGAGCGCCTCCTAAAGATCTTTTGATAGATTCATAGCATCCATAATTGATAACTTGTTCAGTACTTGGGCCAAATGTTTCCAGACATCATACTTTTTGTCCAATGGTTTGCATTTCCCATCATGAAAATGTTGTTTTTCAGGTTCCTTAGAAGTTGATGCTTTGGAAGTAGATACATCTCGTATCGGGGTAGGAGCAGGAAATACTCCTGGATTCGGAAGATTAGACTGACGAGGTCTATTTATTTGCTGAGAAGAAGAAGGTGTAACCTCTTACCGGTCCTCCAAAATAACTGTTCCAGGACCGAATCTTCCATGTGTGGATGAACATTCTTGTTCTTGTTGAGCCCACTGAAGGGCTATTCAATGAGTTTCTGTCGCATATACAGTTCTAGTAGGGATAGGATGGAAATAGTTGCATCTGGAATATTCACATATTCCCCTATATCTAAGACCTCTGTCTCTTCCTCTAATTCCACCGTTTGATACAGATAACTTAGGCTCATCAAAATCGAAATTGTTACTGCGATAAGAATATTTTAAATGAACCATGTTAACAGAAACAAATATTAATTCCTCATCTAATAAAATTTCTGCCTGATTAGCCAGTTAAATTTGTGCCATTTGGTGGGGTGGTGCCCGTACTTTTGAATCAGATGGCGTAAAATCTTCCAGATTCAAAGACAACTTAGGCTTTGACACAAGCTCGTCTTCTTCTGACTATTCTTTTTTCGAATTATGCCACCTCTTTTGATGGTTTTCCTTCTAATGAAGGGGGTCTTCTATGGAATTTATATAAGAATACAAAATTAGATGATTCAATTGTGTTCATAAAATGGCATGAGTTCGATTGATTGTTTTCCTGATCATCCAATCCTCATATTTCTAACCATTTTTGTCTTTTGACTTCATGCCACTCACTTTCTTCTTCCAGATCAATAGAATTCACACATGCTTCCTAGGATGAAGAACCTTTCTCTTCTACCTGTCCAGAGTCACCCATATTTTTCAAGAGGTCTTTTAAGAAAAAACACTCATGAATGGGATTCCCCAACATCTGATAAAATGAGAAATAGTTTGGGAGGTCTTCAACTCCATCCTTGTTCGTCTGTTTAAGCCTTGGAAACTGAACCAGATTGTTTTCTAGAGCCGAGATGAAGTAGCCATGAAATATTTCATTCCGGAAAGAATAAATTTTTTTATTCAAATCTTCAAACTGTTTCCGCCTTGGATCGGTTTGATCATATTGCTGAGGTGGCCATTATTGTTGATGCGCAGGAGAAGGAGCCCTCCGATATGATGCAGGTTTTGAAGTGGAATTAGCCACATGTGTTTGTTTAAGTGTAACTGTAGCAGTATCTTCTTTCTCTGTTCTCCTTCCTAAAACTGATAGAATTACACAATTTTTCACCATAGCCTTTGTAAGAGAGTCTTAAATCATCAGAGTGATTGATGTAAGGTCTCGAAACCCTCGTATGTATTTAACAGGGATCAATGGTGTGCATAATTCATCATGCAGATTTTACGCACAGATTGGCAAATACTCTTCTTGAGGGAGTGCTAAACTTAAGGAATATGTTAATCCCTTCCCTTGAGTAATTAAATATGAAACTCTTTCATTTTCCCATTTCTTACACTTTGTATGATCAAAAACTATCATCTTTGGAAATGTTGACCTAAATTGAATAAGAAATCCTTGATGTAGATATTCCCACCCAGTAATTGACCGAGATTGCCAACTTGTTTACCAGAAAAAAGCAGGCCCTTGTAATGAGTGCACAAAAAACCTAATCTTAAATGCTTCTTATTGTTGTGGAGTTCCCATCATAGGATCACAACAAGAATCATTATGTGTTAAGTGTTGTTCAGGATCTCCTAAACCATTAAAACATGGAAATGTGGTATTTTCCAAATTTGATGGGGGAGGAATTACATCCACCCTTTCATGATACGGTTTCATTTCCGGTTAAACTTGTGCATTTTTTCCTTCTATAGCTTACAATTGATTTGTTAATGAATCAATGGTAGTTATTAATTTTTGAGAAACATCTGGTTGAGCTTGGACCGGAGCAGGTGCAAGAACTGGAGTTTGGAAGAGTGTGGTGACTGGTACTGCAACTGATGGTATTACTACCGATTGATGTACCACATGACCCATAAGATTGGACAAGTGAGGGTGTACATGTAAAGGAGGACATTCTTGATCCATCCCAGTAGCTGCAACGAATTCCCTTGACTGAATAACTCAAGCACGCTTCGGAGGATGACTACCTTGAAGTAGTTCTTCATTTAACCTCCTTAACTCCTTCATTTATTCTTCTTGTTGTGAAAACCACTCATCCAATGAGAGTGATTGGCCTTCTCTAGAGGTAGGATGGGATGTAACCTTACTTTTACCCTTTTCCTTGGAATGTTCCTTTTTGGAGTATGGAAGGGAATTACCCGAAGGAATATCTTGCCTCTGAGAAGCCCTCTAGATTCTGGTACGCACACCTTCTTCATTTATTTCTGTGTGTATAGCTTCTTGAACAGGAACTTCTTCATATGATCCCTCTGAGTGAGCCTCATGTTCTGGGGGATTAGTGACAACTACATTGAAGACATTTATCGATACATAATGCATTGCATAACTTCTGTCGACATTTCTGCGATATTATCCACTTCCTTGTCCTTTATGAGACATTGCCTTTTGTTTGGTTGACCCCTCAAGAAATTCTGGATGAAACATAATTTGAAGAGAATTTCCTGATAATTCGGATCTGTGTTCCTCTTGTGGCTTCTTCACTAATAGAGAAAAGACTAACTTTCACTGAGGAAGAGATTGAGAATTTGAAAATGTCCCCAGTTCGGTGGACTAGGGTTGTTCTTGTTTTTCCTGATCAACTCCTCAAATCCTATCTGTTGTTCCGGAGGGTTGGATTAAAAGAGTCCCTAGTTTGGAAAGCTGAGGTGGCTCTTGAGCTGCTACATCTGAAACTTTCTTAAAAGCTCTCCTGATTTTGTGAACATTAGTTCGGAAATTAGTCGGATGCATCAGCCGACATCAACTCAAATCACCTGGATCAGATGTCCGTTGGATTATTTATAACACTTCTATCACCTGATGATGTTCATGCTCTAATCGAGAAGCCAGTTTGATATTCTCATTTACTTGATGCAAGAGTAATTCAACAACTTGTTCTTTATATGCCTAACTTTTGGAAGAACTAGTTGAGGCATGTTCTTTGGATTGCCTATGATTACACACAAAACCATCTAGATTTGGCCAACCATGAGAAATATCATAGCATGAGACCACATTTGGCGGGCTTTGTTGACTGGAGAGTATAGTGAAATGCAGTTCCCCATGAACACCCCATCCCCTGATATAAATATCAAATGGGGCATTTGTAATTAATTGGTGAAACCTTTTTAACACGCCAAGGCATGAACATTGAAGGGATCTCTGCTGTTTTTCAACCTTTGGATTTTGGGAAACTGAGAGAGATTCCAAATCAATTTGGCATTGCAACCCTTCTATTATCTTGACATGATTCTGATATTCATCATAAGATAATATTTTCTCTTTTAAGTGACAAAGAGTTTTCCATGTGTTGAGACGAATATCGTGAATACAATATTCTGTCAACATTTATGAAATATCATTCTGAGAGTCAACCAAAGGACCAAACATGACTGGTATTTCACCTTTAGCTAGTTGTTTTATCATATTCAGAACTTCCTCATTATCATTTGATGAAGACTATTCTACTTGATTGGATAAAAGTTGGTGATTCATTGTTGCTTCATCAGATTCAACAATATTTGTAGAGAATTCATTTGAAAAATTAGAAGATGATTAACCCAGGGGAGGTTCGGAGAATGACCTACACCCCAGGATATCTTTTGATTGAGAAAGTATTTCACCCACTAGCGATAAGGCGTTAGACATGACTGGATTCGTATTTGCAAGTGCCTAAAAATAAGAGGGCTTTCTTGTTACTGCATTGTCCATTAAAGAATCTTCCAGGAAATGAAAATTAATACTGTGGAGAGTAATCTCGCAGCTAAATTCATCATCCTTGGTAGGACCACCATGGTGGGTTACAACAAAAGATGAAACCTCTTGCTCCTTGTTCTTCTGTCCAGGCAGAGGGTTATTGTGGCTCTCATCTGAAAATGATACTTCGAGATCGACCGAATTATCATGAATCAAGCCTTCATGAGGGAGTATCTAATGAAGACCTTTGGAATTATTGTTTTCACATCTGTAATATGGAAATGAGGGAGTAGAATCTTGAGTTGCAATAGACAATTGTCTGAGCATATCAATAACATCAGCATCGAGTAAGGCCTTATTGCAGATTGGCTCTTGATTTCTCGACTATTATGGATGGGTCTTTTTCTTAGACACCTTCTAACTCACTTTGGAAACTGCTTTTTGATGAAGGTGGTTTTTATGGGGAGGTGTATGTGCCTGCTTAGGAGAAATGGTCAGGTTATGCTGATTGTCTACATTTAAATTGGGTGTATGTGCCCGACTTGATTATCTGTATGACATGGGGGAGTATGCCCTACAACCCTCCTGGACTAGGACAGAGGTGTGTATCTTCTCTATAGTGATATGTTGATGAGTCACTCCACTGATAGGGATTGATTTATGATTCATTCCCTAAGATTCTTTTAAAGTTCTTATAATATTCTAAGAGGTATCTGGTATATGGGTAGGGATTTGTTTCTACTCTTTCACCGTTGTCAGAATGTGCTTGGTGACTTTAGCTGCTGGAATGGGAATATACATACATTCTATGTCTAGATTAGGTGTATGTGCCTTCACCTGTCCTCCTTTTCCTATCAATGAATTCCGACAGTACTCTTATGTGGGGGCAGAAAATTGTGCCTGCCTCCTGCTTGTCATTGGGGCGTTCCAATTGACATCTCCGAGTGCTACGAAATGAGATTATTGGTTAGACCGATGAATTGCATGTGTATGTGCCTACTAATTGTTCTCCACCACATTTAATTGTCATGTTCCTTTTCTTGTAGTCAGACGAGCCTGCTGACTAGCTAATGAATTATAAATAGGTGTATATGCCTGCCTATAATACTCCACCAGAATCGTCTGGTAGGATTGGTGTGTTATTGCCAGAAGAGTCAGCTAGGTTGTGAAATTTGGATGGATGGGTGTATATTCTTGCTCATTCTTTTCCATAAAGTTAGCTTGATGGACTTATCTAGAGGGGCAGAAATAAGAACCTGCTCCCTGTTGTCCGAATTTCCCCTTTGATGATTCGTCTTGCATGCTCGGGTCTAAGGGACCTGAGTTGAACCCCTAAAGGTGATACCCTCATCATGTTGAGGGTTCACTACCGCACGAGACTGGTGGAGATTTTTGGTGGGAGTCCTCATTAAGGTCTCATTTATTCTTGAACTAAGGCCTTGAGTGACCTCTTCATTCACCTCCCTGTAATATGGGTGGGATTGGTTGTTGTGTTCCGAGGATAACGACCTGAAACGGTTGGAAACGGTGGTTGGCACCACATGCTTTTTGACCACTGGTCGTCGCTATCTAGAAAACTAGGGTTAGTTTTTAAATTGGAGGGCTTGTCGAGCGGCCTCCATAGTTGGGATGGTACTTCGTTGAAGGTATTCCCTCACCAATGCATTCGAGTCCCAGCATTGAAGACCCTGAGTAGGTGATATCCCCCTCAGAGCGGACGAGGATCCAGCCGGAGTAGCAGCTGAGGTATTCACAGGTGTGAACTTTAATGAAGCCATTTGTTTATTACATAGAGATCTTGGAAAAGAGTGCATGTTTGATATAACAAACGTAATCAAGATAAGCATGGCTAGACTACATCTTTTGGATGAACACATATGTGTTTGATTGCTTTGTTGGCCTTCATATTGAATTTGATATGGGCCTCACAAATAATTAAAACATCATTTTAACATGGTTAAGGATTCCCGTCGGGTTCACCATTTAATTGTTTCTTCTAGAAATGGGAATGACCTTGTTTGTTTAATGTTAAAACTTTCTAATTGGTTTCTAACGGTTTTATTCGTAGAACCGGAAACATCCAATGATTATATATCCATTTGGACCTAATTTACAAAGATTGGTGATCATTAGTTGTGGACTGATGAGGCTTAATAATTTTCATTGGTCGAGAGGATGGGTGGTCAGACTCATCATACCTTTTTGGGGGGAATTATTGTCTACTCTGGGACTCTCTTGTAGATTTACGTTATGTTCATGAATCCTTATTAATTTACCAAGCATGAAAATGTGTTTTTCCTTTAGATTTAGCAATCAATGATTGATAGGTATGGGATTTAGAGAATCTCTTATAAGTATTTTAGGTTCTTCCTCGGTAGAGAATCATCCATATTTATTAAAGATTCTTAGTCAATGTTATCCTTCAATAGATTATATAGAAATCTCATGGTCATTATGATATCCATACTGGTTTTAAAGCCATTCAGTGGGGCACATGACATTTTTGTCATTCAGAAAGACATGGATTATTTTAGAGTTGGGATCGTAACTGCAAATCGGTTACCTACATATCCTTTAAAATGAAAGGAATCAGAACCCGCAGAGTTCGATAGGATGGATATAGTTTAACATTATATTGGACGGAAAATAATCAATGAAAGATGGGATTGAACCTTAGAAACGCTTCCTATGTACTCTACTTTTAAGGCAGAGATCAAAGTTCGCGTAGTTCAGGTGGTGAAGTATGAGGTTCTTTCATGATTAACGGCCCAAAGAGAGATGTCGTAATTACTTTTACAGAGTAAGCTCACAAGAGTCACGATTGGTGTGAGAAATAATAGGTATCATTAAATCTGATGATTGGGCCATGAAAGATGTGGTCATAAGAAATGATAAGGGGATTACGTATGTATGACTTCCCAAGAGTAGGTTCCATCAAGGTATTTTAACTTAATGGAGATTTGGGATTTTTACCCAGGACTTACTCCTTAAATGGAAGCCCAAATTAAGAGGGACTTATTATTGGGTTTTATTCCTGAGAAGGAAGCCCAAAATAAATGAAATTAAGACTGGGGCATACTCTTGAAGAGGATTACCAATGAATATCTCTCTGATATGGAAGCCAATAGAGGAACCATGCTATAAATGGCTTTGAAGAAGGTTTTTAAGGCCATATCTTGAAGAAGATAAGTGGATTTGAGGAAAAAAGTTGACTAGGAATGAGGCGCGCAAGTATTTTTCTGGCACGCAAGTCCTGGTCGTGCAAGTATACTTGCGCGACATGAGTCACCTTGGGCGACGAAGAATAGATAGGGTGATTCATGGGCGACATTGAACTCAACCCCTTAGTATCATCCTTAGAGTCTTCTAAAAGGGTGGCGTGCAAGTTCCCTTGAAAGGGAAAGGCAGAGCGCAGGTGTTTCCATTTCCCTAAAGGGTTAAACACTTAGGCGTGCATGTATTTATGAGTTCTAAAACATAGGCCTTATTCTTCCTATTTAGATCGTCTATTCTAGGAAAAGAATTACCCTAAATGTGTTTGGATTCCATTAGACAAAGACGTGGGTGACCAGAGCTTGAATATTAGTTTTGAAAAAACTATCCTCGAAATGGGGGGCCCACAGGGGCTATTTATAGGCCACTGGGCACCATGGGAGAAAATAGTAATAGGGTGCGCAAGTGACTTGCGCAACCCATATGTGGAATGCAAGTGACATATGTGACCAGAAGGAAACATGTGTGCCTCCTCCTTAATGGGTTCCTTGTTCATGCCTTTGTCAATTGTTGATGTTCTTCGAAGGATGACATTCCTTTTGCTAAAGGTATTCCCCTTTTCCATTCATTATACTCTGTGATGGAATGAGTGTCAAAAACTACCTAATCAATATGTAATAACATGAAAAGTAGAGGATCTATGCCCATAGAATTTTGGTCATGACTATACAAATAACTCCACCTATAAAGAAATAGCGATAGGGGATCTCATTTCAGGGCTCACAGAAGAATTCCAACATCTGTTTCCAAGAAGTCCCATTGATTGTATCATTATCTTATGTTTAGGAAATTATTCCCTACTAACCCTTGTAGAAAGGATATAGTGAACACACCCTATTGATAATTTTCCAAGCTAAAGAGTAAATGGGATCCAAGCCATAATTGAAGGAGTTAGAACATGTACAAGTAGTACATATCTTTTTTGATGTGCATGACTTGTATTATGATGTGTGCTTTTATGCATGTCCATGTACACATCATTTCCCATGCACTCCAGGATTGTCCTTGTTCGTGTCGAAATACACAGTTTTTCCATGACCGTGTACATTTGGTTGTGTCTATGTACCATACGTGGTATACCTAGATCATTTTGGTTGTTTCAAATTTAGTGTGAGGGGGTGAAAAATATGTGATATTTGACATCAGTTTGGAAACCCTATCACTTCCTCATCAATTAGAAATAATGTGAAATCCTAGATTATGTGTCGTGTGTTACGATATTTTCCAGAATCCCAGATCTGTTTCATCTATAGTCATCCACTCCTCCATACATCAATCCTACCACACCCCATGCAATAATCCAAGGTACACCTTTGTTTAATCCTTTCCATCATCCAACACCGTTATTCGCCCATCAATGCTTTCCAAAATCACCTTCAAGTGTCAGTCACCATTTCTCTCTAAAGAATAGGAAACCTAGTATCTCAAATCCTTCTAATCCACTATTGCTTCTATTGTACCTTATTCTCATTGTGAATCCAATCCCAGATCAATGATATCTATTATTTTCAACATGAAGTTGGTGCACAATGATTGATTATCTGACATTTGTCAAAACATGAGCCATGGTATTTTCCCATGATAAACATAGAAATGGAAAATGAAAATAACAACCACAAACATGATAAAATAACATTGGTAAAAAAAATCTAATTTTTTTTAAAATTAAAAATACAGTGATAATAAAATATTCACAATGAAATCCACATAAAATTCCCCATAGATCAACCAGTCCCTCAGTACGACCAATCCATGAATTAATACATTGCATTATTGATTCATGATCATCATATAAATAAATAAACAAGATTAAATCAAAAAAAAACATCCTACCTCAATTTGAATCATTATCTTGTGATTTAGACATCCACATTGTTGTCTTTGGTGAGATCCTTGAATTCCATTCCACATTGATCGATGATCCTCTATCTGGAAGTCGTGTTCCAATATAAGTTCATCTATGCTATCAGACTTCTCTAATTACTTTTTTTGTTATGAATATGACCCTAAAAATAATAAATAATCATTTTAATAAAAAAAATATTAGGTAGGGTGAATAATTTAAAAAATTAATTTATTTACACATTCACCCATGTATGTGCCATAACCCGAATACTCAACTCGTTATGATGTTTTAAACCCATGCTCTAAACTCAACGATGGCCTAATATTTATAATCCTATAATATGTTTAAAATTTATTCCGATTTTTTATGAAATATATCCATGTGTGCATATGATAAATTTTATATATTTCAAAAATTAATCATGGAAACACTAGGCCTTATAATCATGTATCATCTTAGCACAAGGTCTGGAAAATATTATTAGATATATTTGAAAAAATTAAATCGATAAAGTAGTTTGATATTCTCCCCATATTAGAAATTTAATTACCAAAAATCCAATAGAAATGATACACATTGAGACATGGGTAATATGTATTCATATGAGTCTCTTACTCCCATGTTCCCTACTAAAAATTCTTCTACCACTACTAGAGATTCACTAAAGGAATCACTCACACACAAAGGACATTCACATATTGATAATTGATATCGACTAGTAATTCATCAAAGATATGTTCAATCATCAATGTTCTGCTCACCATAGTTGGTAACTTGCAATGGATGATTCATTTCCTTCTCATCTACGACACATGGAGTACATCATGTACCATGTCTAATTGTAGTAGTTTAGCCACATGGTACACCATATCTCCAACACATCATAGTATCTTGAATGGTCCAATTAATGTCATAGATATCTTTCCCCTCTAACCATATCACTGCATTCCATGTCAATGTGAAACCAATAGGAAATCAGCATCTCCCTTAATGAACACCAACGACCTCTATCATCTATTATTATAGGTCTTATGACAGCTCTATGGAGTCATCATCCCCATATGGATGAGCATCACCTTCTCTGAAGTGGCTCTCACCAACATTGGGTTAATAATTTCTGACTCTCTTGGGTCAGTCTATTAATGTTGTGACCTATAGGGTAACCAATAAAAGGTCTTGAATGCTTCCATTCTGATTGTGGAAGGGTAGATGATTGTGAAAAAAAACTAAACAAATGGTTCATGATTTTCCCAAAAAATAATAATGCCAAGCATTAAATCACACATCATGCCCTTTAGAACATTAATTATCTTTTTATGTCTAGATATCAGTCTGGGAGTGAAAATCCATTCACAAACCTAGCAGAGTCCAAAAATCCACTTTTAATTCATTAATAAACTAAGATGTGAAGTGAGAATCACGGTCAAAAAAGTTATTTGCTGGAACTACATTGAGAAATATTATCTACAACATGTAGTTTCCTCCCAAACTCTCTACTGAAATCTACTATGGGATAATTAGGATGTGGGATGACTTGGGGAGACATTCAATGATAACCAAGATGAAATCATGTCCCTTGAATGTAAATTGAAACAATATGAAAAAATCTATGGATATGCAATCTCACATTAACTCTGGAACCTCAAGTGGTTGATCTAAAGCAATTAGGTCTTGGTGATCAACTTTTACTTGGTGACATGTAAGACATTGAGGGTCAAAATCTTCAACACCCTCCTTCATCCCCAGCAACCAACATTGACATTGAATGACTTGGTATATATTTTTGACACCATTATTTATTTCCAATTTTTATGATTTCAACACTCTTAGAACCACCATTAGAAGAATCAATTGAACCATTTTGCATCCTCTAAAAATAATGACATGCTCTCCACCTTGAAGAAAATACATCAGGATCATGTCAAGTGGATGTTGGAGTATTTAGCATATAAAATTTGGTATCAATAGGTTGTGCCTCCCTATATTATTTTAAAATTGGAGGGGTAAAAAACATCACCTGGATATAATCAGATCCATCCCTATCCATAAATTCTAACATCCACTATATCAACTTCTCTAAAATCTTTATTAACAAATGGGAACAATATCTCCAAATGAGATTATCTATTACTACATTCACCTTATTGTGTGTATGGCCTATCTCGAAGATATAATCCTAGAGGAAATCATGACATTTCCTTTGTCTAAAGATAATATGATTATCATGGAAGATATACATGAGAATATTGTGGACCAAATAGATAATAAATTGTTCTCCCATTAGGTAGTGTTAGCACATCTTCAGTGTGAAGACCATCGATGGTATATCATGATCGTGGGTTTCAATGTTTTGCTCATGTGGTCTCAAATTCCATGAAACATATGAAATAAATTCTAGGATCTTCTTCGGGGAACATCCATGTGAATTCCCTATGGTATAACCAAACAGTACATACTCGACACCCTCTTCTAGAAATATACCATTGAAGTACACTTCAGTATCTACAACAACTCTTAGAAATCCTACGGGTTTTTTTCAATCCTCACAAAAGTATTCCCCTTATATGTTAAAGTTGTTATGAGAGATATTATCATGGTTAAGTTATGTACGAATCTCCAATAGTAGCCTACCAACCCAAGAAATCTCTACACCTCTATCACACACTTGGGTGTCCCCAACACTGACACTTCCTTGAACTTGGCTAGGTTTACTACTAAAAAATATATTAAGAAAATGTGTCCCAAAAAGTCTAGTTTTTTAATCCATCACTCACACCAATAGATATTTCCCTAAATATGGTCCCTTTATATTTTGTATGAAACAATCTTTAAGTGTCTTGTGTGCTCCTCCTCGTATGATGAGTACACTAGGATATCATCGATGTAGATTACCATGAAATGGTCTAAGAAAAGGTAAACTATCTATGTCATGAATCCCATGGACATAGTGGGGTTGTTTTGTAGGATATTGGTAATAACCGCGTACTCATAGTGGCCATTGACACATCATAATTCTGTCTTTGGTTTATCCTCATCATGTACACACAACTGGTGATAGACTGATATGAGGTCAGTCTCTGAGAACCATTATGTAATTATCAACTTATCAAAGAGGCAATTAATCCAGTTAATAGGAATATATTCTGTATTTTCACCTTTATTATGGGATAGTAATCCAAACACAACCTCAATATCTCATCATGCTTCTTAGAGAATAATGCAGGAGATTCCCACAGTAAAACAATTGGTCTAACAAATACCTTTATTTGGAAGTCCCCCATCTACAAACACAGCTTTTGAATCGCTTTGGGATACATTAGATTTACTAGAACAAATATCATTGTCATCTTGGGGTGTATATCAATTCTGAATTCTGTCTCAAGGTACGGAGGAGAGCCTAATTAACTCTCAAGAATGACGTCCCCATACAATACAACAACTTTTGGGAAATGAAAAATCATATTCTCCACTACACCAAGGGATATTCTAGCCAACTAATGAATAATAAGATGCAACACCCTATGCATAATTCCGTACCTACAATTCTTTGGTTTCCTTTTCCACAAAAATGGAAATCCTAGTCCAATCCTTGCGAACACAGTGCACCCTCTACCTAAAATAGTCTGTCTGGGCATGAACTATAGATATAAATTCCACACATAAGATGAAATAATAAGTATGCGTCAATGATACAATGAAGTCCCATAATAATATCTGACCTCTATGATCCAGGTCACACTATCTCCATACATGTTTTATCACCGAGTCATCTCCATTAGGAGTCTCCATTCACTGGGGTCAATCCAAAGGCTCAACCAAAATATCTAAGTCTTGAACAAGATAGTGTAAATAAAATAATGAACATCACCAATGTCTATAACTATAGAAGATACTATATAAAATACATATATTTTACCTCATATATTCCATGGAACTTATGGTTCAATAGACTCGACCACCCGAAGTTCCCCTCACACCTACTCTTTAGCTATCTGGCCAAGCGTTGACCACCTAGGGATGGTGGTGCGGACAAGTCCAAAATTCTACCACCTCAAGTTACTCTCCCAGCTCCTCTTCCACATCATTTCCCTACGAACCTTTATACTCCTTTCACTGTACATATCTTGGTGGCTTATCCACTATCTTTTTATTGGCCATATGGTGGGTCAGATAACCACATGTCATATGTCCCCTAAAACAATAGTAGTTGCACCACCTCTCCCTACACCGACTAGAACCACCATTAGATATCTGAATCATATAGCATATATCCACATATTTTCTCCAAGACATCTTTCATGTCTAGGTATCTATTTCTAACATTGGCTCCTAGATATTGATGTCTCTTCTCTAGAGCTCCAACTGCTGACAACAATAATATATGTCCCCTCAGATATGAAACTCTCAACCACCTAATATATCTATTGAACCCCAACATAATTAATAATTTAAAAAATGTATAACAAGGTATTTAAGGTCTATTTTTAGTCCTTTCTCGATTTTATGATCCTAGAATTACTTATCCTGATCTATATCTATTGAGTACCTCCAGAGGTTGGTGAACCTTGATAAATACTCAGCTACTGTTTTAATTCACTATTAATGTTGTATAAGCACTTATAGGTGCACAAACTTCAACAATGCAAGAGAGAACTCCTCTATGGATATTTTCTCAGACTATGAACATGATAGATTTGTCTCATCATACCAATAGGTCCCTAAACCGCACCCACATCCTACTGATCCCTAGAGAAGTGTCACTTCTAGGACAACAATATGATATGCCACTGTCCTAATAAGATATAAATATTGAATCAAAACCTCATCCTAGGCCTCATTAGTTTGTGGATTGGTCCTGCCTTAGAATATGAGAGGTCATTTTAGAATAAATCCATGAATTACACTAAACATATGTACCTCATTTTCTGGTAGTGCGTCTACAACCTACTAATCAGTAGGCAGTGATATAAATGGTGCACCACCTAGAGGTAAATGTTTTGGAACATGACCATGTTTTAGTGCAACATATCTTACGGTATCTGCCTCATGGTCATGATTCTGATTTCTAGCCATCATACATCATGATGGAATTCAATAATAGACCACATGTACCATGGATAATAAGATACGACTCATGAATGGAATGAAAACCACAACCCAATATAATAGGATTCGTGTATGAATTTTTTTTTCATGTAACCAGTTGTAACCATTGTCTTTTTGTACTCTGTTGAAATTCTGGTGAATAGTATTCTGGTGTATGGATATGTCAGCCACCTCACCAATGCTTGAGTCCCTAGCCTAAATGATAAACTCATAACACTTAACAATGTTTCCCCAAGACAATATAACCAACTTCCATCCTATGATAGAGTCAGATGATTTGATACCGATTCGTTCCAACCCATCCCAAAGGGTCCCATTTTACGACTCTGATAGCCCATCTCTATTAGGCCAGTGAACGATGACTAGCACCGATTAGTCTTATTACTAGCATTGAATTAATTATCATAATATACCAAGACACACACACAAAAACATATCCATGATTGTACATTTATAAAATGTAAAAAAACTATGAAGTCATATACCAAAATCCCACAAATAGAGTATGATATCAAGCCCTTGATGGTAAAGAGGTCCAAATACAATCCCTCCAAAAAGAGTCTATGAAATTATAACCTAATAGAATATATTGGGAATAATGTCATGATAATCATTAGACCACCCCTTGCTCAGTCTAGCTCACTAAGCATTTCCTTGTCTAGGTCCCTCTGTGACATCTTTAAAAGGTTGGCCATCTTCAAAAGATATGACATGTATGGGAAAATTCCATGTATATAAGACTAAAATAATTTCTAATTGGACACCCTAAAAACAAATTGCATATAGAAAAAAGAATAACAGTCATCTTTACAAAGGTATATATCTACATCACAGAAAACAAGAATATCTAGATATACTCACTAAAGACCCAAAATCTATTGGTAAATTCATAATTTTAATTCTAGTATAGGAGTCATGCTCATGGGTTTAACATAACACTCATTTATGAGAACACACTCCACAATTCTAATAACATTAATTGAATCCCTCCGAGATGTACTAGTCATTAGATATTTTCAAAATATGTATACAATGGATGTATTAAGAAAATTATACATAGATGAGGATCAAACCCAAGTCCATGGGGTATACCAAAAACTCTTTCAATTATGTCCCACTGAAGGGATCACAATACAAAGTGTAATATGTGATTCCAAAATAACCCATAGAGGAAGGATATAGGAGACATACCCTAACAAAACAAGGAATGGATGAAGAGAAAAATGGATCCAATCCATCTTTAAAAGAGTAAATATTGACAACAAGTAGTACATGGTATGTCACTTTGGTATCATGGCCTTCCCATGTATCACATTCTATTCTAGTTTCCATTTCAATGTACAAGGTATTTATTATCCCTTATAATTTTAACTGTGTCCACATACACAGATTTAACCATTTATACATGGTTTGTCTAGGTTCGTGTCAAAATAAAAGGTGTGTCCATTACTATGAACTTCTACCCAAGTTCATGTACCATCTGAGGTACTCACAATGTTGCTAGGTTGTGTCACACACCGTGTGATATTTATCGTCACGGTGGAAATAGTAACACTACATTAGGGGTCCCATATTATTTGTAATCATTGATTACACACCATGAGTTATGTTATATTACACAATAATATATCTATTTCATGTTAAATTTCCTTCTCCTCCAGCCATCAATCCAACCAAGCCCCATGTTATAATATAATGAACACCATGAACTGAGACTTTCTAACTTTGAAAATTAGAATCTGGTCATTAAACTATTTATTAAATTTCCACAATATCATCCATCATCGCATACTAAAGGACAGAAAATTAAGTATCCTAAATATGTATAACCTAATAAATCCTCATTTATGACTTGATCCATGCTTAGATATATTATATATATATTTTATGCCCTGGATTGTGTGAAAATGATTGATTATCCATCAATTTTTCAATCCCTAGGCCAAGAGATTGTCTCCCGATGAATAAAGATACGAGGAAAGAAAATTACAAACTAATAATATGACAAAGGAACCTCATCTAATATTCATTTTATTCCATAATTCATTTATGATAGAATGAAAAACGAATATAAAATAAAATAGTCCCAAATAAATCCCCAAAAAATTCCAAAAATAAACCCATCTCACAATAAGACTGATCAAAAAATAAATCCATTGGACAATTAAATCATGTTCATCATTAGAATAAATAAATGGGAAGAAATCCTAATAAACAAACTTCCTACCTTTATTTGGATTAATCACAGATGGATAATGAATCATCTTCATTTCCATTGGCTTGATCAGTAAATATAATTGCACAATACTCCCCGATCCTTGATCTAGTTATTTTCTGCAAATATAAGTTCTTCCAATCTCTCCAATGGAACCACTATACTTTTAGGGTTATATGATTAACTATAAAAATATTCCATATGATTTTTATAATGATATTATTATATCAGGTGAATAATTAAATAAATAATTTATTAAATTAACTTATTTTATAATCCAACCATGACCGCACATCAACCCTAGAACTTGAGATGTCTAAGGATGCATTATTCCTAGGATAAAAATAGTATTCTAAACTCAAAAATGACATCGAATTTTGATCTGAGCCTTAGTTTAAATGTTAATACTATCATTTATGAATAGTTTTTGTGCATGAATTTAATATATTTTTTATAATTTAACAATTAATTTCATGTATTGTATTAATTTGTTTTCTAAGTTCCTCATCCCGAGAACATTTTTAGATATATTCCAAGTCTTTATAATGCAATAATAGAGATGTTACAATACATGAAATAACATTGGTTACATGATCTTATATAACATATTCATACATGAATTTTTAGAATAGTGTAAATATTTTTGAATTTAATTCTCTCAGAATTATCAAAGTTGTAATACTAAAACACATATCTTCATTTATAACTTCTGGAATCTACGTGAATTTATGCATTGACCGTATTAATTTAAACAAGAATAATTTTACAATATTTCATTATTTTTTCTATCAAAAAAATTCACTTATATTTAAATCATCATATATTCATGTGACCATGAATTTATAGTTTTGGTAGTATTCCTTAATTCTCAGCTTCTCCTTCATCTAACTAACTCTTATCCCTTCATCAATCATTCAATTATTATAATTAGAACCATTTAACCAGTTATATGATGTTTTTCTCACATTCCATCACCTATGATTACATTTTTTAATTTATGAAGGTAATTTTTATAGAAACCACATTTTCAAGATAATGTTATCCAATAATATTCTTCATCTTCAAAATCTGATGAACAGACATAATTTCAAATCATATCATTCCCTATATTTTGAATTTAATATAACAGTATCAGGTAACTCCATAAAAATACACATCAACATGTCACAACCATGGCCTCTTTAATAGAACCTTCATTGTTCCCTTATTTTCATAAACCATTCTGGCATTTAACATTGAAAATAAATACGCATGCATGAAATAAACATAGTTATGAATGTCTCATTCGCAACATATTGTTTTCCATGATTTATACATTCTATAATATTAATTGTACATCCATAAGTCCAATAGAATATAGTATCATATTTATCATTAAAGAACTATATTTTTGACAACATATCGATTTAACTTGTGAGAAATATCACAGATTCCTATTTTCATTCTCGTTTTACACTTATATGGCTTGTAGAAATTTATAATTAATATTGTATAGAAAATATAATAATTATCATATCATTTATATAGAGATTAATCTTATTCTTACATAAGTATTGAATTGTAGAATTACCATTACATGACAATGCCTAAATCTACAGAACATAACTTCTTAAAACACTATTGAAAAATTTCTATTTCTTCTCTTTTTGAAATAATTCCAAGAAACCATAATATATGATTCATTTAATAACAACTCCATTTACATCAATAGATATTAAGAATCTCAAACCCGTAGATCAACAATGTAGTTTTTATCGACCATGAGTAAAGCAATCACATGATAAAATGCAAATCATGTTCTCACCGGATTGATTGTGTGGTTGTTGGTAACATGAAAGAAAATATGTCATATGTTATCTTAATTTATCATGTGTAATATTTTTAGTGATTGGTTATGATCTTTGTGATCACTTAAACTCTCAAGTGAAGGTTCAATGGATCAGCCTTATATTTTTTAACTTCAATGTGCATGTATAGATGATGGTCAAATTTTAAGATGACTTATATTGAGGGATTTAGTTAGTCCCAAAAACATTTAAATCATTAGTGCACCACATATTTAAAATGTTTAGTTCATGCTTAGTTTTTTTACCATACATAAATCTCCCATATAGAGAAAATATACTTAATAATACAAGATACTCCGTCATTTGGAAAAAACAAGAACACATGGGTGTTATTTTCCACCTAATAGAATCTTTTGTTAGCAGGAATGTGAGTGGCTAAGAACCTACATCCTCCATGACCCAACCAATGATCATGAATGCATGCATACCTTATGAAAAATGTACTTTTCCTACCTTCACTTCCTCCCTAGGACTACTCTATCTAAGTGAGCTCAGTTAGGCCACCTCTGTAGATGTATGGATTCATAGGTGTTGAGCAGGTTATGAGTTATAATTTTTTAGGTTATATAATAAATTATTTCCATTATAAAATATCAATATCAAATAATAAGAGATAATTCTGTCCATCTTATTTATTTTATAAAATCAATAATTCATCATAAAAATCAATGAGTAACATTACATGTCTTTAAATAATATCCATATAACTCCTATATTCATTTTTGTCATATGAATAATGAACTGAATATTAAAATACCCATCACAAAATATATGTGACAAACTGAATATTTGGAAACTTCTTCTTTATCAGAATCTGGGGTGGAACAACTCATCTTCCAAGTTACTTCTTCATCATATTTACATTATTCTAAAAAAACTCAACAAATTGATGCCTAAATAAATCTTATTTATATTCACCCATCCCTAAATACCATGATATTGTCAACTCTAGGGTTCCACCTACACTATTATCATTTTTCAATGTCTCCCACAAATTTGGAAAATCACACATACTAGGAGGGGAAACTCACATGAATTATATCCTAATTTTATGAGTCCCCAATGACCCATTTGAGACAATTGTTTGGTGGTACCACACTAATGAATTAATAAAAAATTAAACAGTGCCTAACATACAACATTATTTATGATGACATGTATGTGACACCAAGGGTATAATCACAAAATATCCCAAAACAATCTCTCACCTCATAATTATATGAGGGTGTCTAATGTTTTCCATAATCTCTAATACTGTGTCATGATATATTCCTACCCAAGACTACCATGATATCGTCTTATCTAGGTTTACTCCTACATGAGTTTTTATGGTCTCCCTGTAAAGACCTGTAAATTTGAAGGAAATTTATTTCTTAAATTTTTTTTGGATTTTACTTGTACGCAGTTTCTGACGGCACCTGATTCCGAGGCCTGATGTACTCAGAATCAATTTCTGAAGTTTAGCTTGGGTACGTTTAGTGAAATAATGAGCGGGGTTTTCTATCTTTTTTAACTGGTGCTCGGAATTGAAATCTGAGGGCATCGATGGAACCGTAGTGCCAGTAATTGCTTAAGAGGACTTTTATCGTAGATGCGTTTGCATGAGAGAAGGAGTTTAATTTTGTGGTTTAAATTAGATTGGAATAAAAATTATTGAACAATTTTTATTATTTATCTTAGGTGGTTATATCCTACACGGGGTAGTTAGGATGGGACCCACAAACTCATAACTACCCATGTGAGGATAATTGTGAGGTGGGCCCACACGAGCCCCAACCATTCACATTCCCTAAACCCCTTAAACCTCCCATTAAACCCTATGTAATTAATTGGGCAACTCCTCCTCTCCCCACTCTTCCAATTTAATTCATGCCAACACACATTAATTTAATTAATTAAACCTCATCTATTAATTGAATTAAGTATTTGAATTTGTATTTTTGAATTCAAGGCATGTTTTAATAAAATAAGGAGGAGCCTCATTTTTTTTGCTGGTTGGATTGTTGAGTTGTGAATTGGAGGAGAGAGCTCTAGTTTCCTTTGAAAAACATTGTCTTCAATGAATAATGCCAACTTTCTGATGAAGAACGTTGATTCGGCGGTCTGGGTTTCATTATCCTCTTCTTCCTTTGCGACAAGGGAGGAGACACAGACGACGACGGAAATGACACCATCATCCATGGCGCCTGACAACCACAAACTTACTTCGAGGTAAGGGTTATCTATGTTAAAGATTTATTTATCGACCTTCGTTGATTAAAATTTGGCCTCTTGTTATCGTCATAACGGGAGGAGATCGGTCCTCACAAACACGGATGATCCTCCTCCCCTTTTGTTGTTGATCTTCATTGATCATTGTGGCAATGGTGGTGTGGTGTCGTTGCACCGCATGAGGATGAAGAGGACTGCGGCCGGAGCGAGCTGCAGCGGTGGTGCGCAGCGCCGTCGCGCCGCACTGCTAAGGCCATTGGGACTACGTCCGGAGGAAGCTGCGGCGGAGGTGGGCGGTGTCGTCGCGCCGCTCCGCTCCGGAGAAGCCGAGGGAGGCCGCGGCCAGGAGAGGGTTGTGGCAGAGGGGTGTGGCGTCTTCACGCCACGCTGGATAGAAGATCCATGGCCTAAGGCCTCGGCGGACTAGCAAGGGCGGCCGGGCTTGGCCGGCTGTCGGTGCTCTAGGAGGCGGGACCCCCGCGGGTCCTGTGGCAGCTCACAACCGGCCTGCCATTAAGGTCGACCGTTACTCAAAACAGAGGGTGTGTAACCCCCCTTTTGACCTGACTGGGGCGGACCCCACAAGGGGGGGCTGCCATTTCCGAAACAAAGGGGGTTTCACCCCCTTCGCACCTTGCTCAGCCGACAGCCGAGCCGGGCCGCAGGACGCGCCGGGTCGGGCCGCCCGTGCAGTGCCGGGACGCCAGCGTCGGGCTGGGTCGTGCCAGCCGGTCCGGGCTGCACACAATCAGGATGGGCCGCTCCCAATCAGGCCGGACCCGGACCTGGGTTGGGTCGACCCGGTTCGGGCTGACCCAGGGGGTATTGGGCCGGGTCGGACCGGGCCCAGACCCCCTATTTTCGGACCAGGTTCGTTCAAACGCCCATATCTTGGGCTTCGGACCTCTGATCGACACACCATCAGTTTCATAGGGATTCTAGTATCGAGAAGGTTGTTTTGGTATATTACACTCGAGGTTTCTACGAAGTTTGGGTATGTCCTAGTTGGTTCGAACTCAAAACCAACCGGGCCTTTGGAGCGGAAACGCTTATAACATAAGGATCGGACGTCTGAAAGACGTTCCATCAATTGCATTTAATTCCTCTTAGTGAGATTGTTCTTTTGTCTTAAACCACTTGAGGTTTGGACATGACTGGAGTATGGTCATGTTAGTTTTAGCTTAAAACCCCACCGGGCCCCTGGGACGGAAAAGCCAATATCTCTCAGACTGGGTGTCCGATTAAAGTGTCGTCTGTCTCATTGAGTTCCTATCGACTAGATGGAACATTGTGATACATTAACTCTGGATATTGTGATAGTTGATGTATCGACCCCTTGGCTCATGGAGCGGACCCTCCCGGAATCGAGTGTGCTGTGTGTAGGAACCAAAGAGCTGGCTGCGACTACGACGACGATGGCGACTGTTCTGGGATCCTATGTGGGTTCGGCAACGAGGATGACTGTACTTAGATCCTCCATGGGTTTGGCAGTGATGAAGACTATACATGGATCCTATGTGGGTTTGGTAGTGATGGTGACTATACTTGGATCCTACGTGGGTTCGGCAGCGATAGCTTCTGTACATGGATCCTACATGGGTTTAGTAGGGGAGATGATTCAGAGGCTACATCTATCATATCCACCCATCTTCGTGAATAGTATACCTTTTTGAGCTGAGTCTTGATTTGCAATCATTATCATCGATATGATTGACTTGCTTTCCTTTGTGGACTAGGTTGTGATTTCTTTTGTGGACTGGGATGTACTTGGGCTTGGGAGTTTGAGCTGAACTGGAATCGATGACTTAGGTATATGTATGGGCATATACCTATGTAGAGTTTGTTGATACTTCGTGTTTGTATCATCCTTTGTGGTTTATCCTTCATGGATTCTGGGAGGCCTTTGGGGGTCTCAGGGTCCCTACTGAGTATAATATACTCACCCCTGCATGGGCTATGCCCTCACAACGTTGTGTTGGTTGCAGACGACGAACAACGCAGATCGTGGATGAGGCTTGTGGAGCAGGATGGTATCCAGAGGTGGACTATCAGGCAGGATGTCTACAGAGCGGACAGATGGATTCGAGGAGCTGAGGAGACCATCTATACCAAACCTTCAGGTGGGATTTCGGAGGACTTCTTGGTGGATGCTGCATTACTTTTCAACTGTTGTACTTCACTTTTCATAGTTATACTTTACTTTCAGTTGGGTTAGTATACTGTCCTATTTACTTTTCATCACTTACTTTTGTACTCAGTTTAATTAGTGTTTACTTCATCTTGCATACTATATTGTGTTTGTTTTCTTATATAAAGGAAACTCCTTCCCTTTAATTGGGATTTACGCCTTTGGTGCTAGTCACAGCCCCTGGACTATGGAAGGCGAGCTTGGGGTAGTCACGGCACCGACCCCGAGGACGGGTCGTGACAAATTGGTATCAGAGGATTCGGTTCTACTGCAAAACTCAGGACTCTGATAATTTCATATATGTGAGGCAATAGTGTTAAGGTTATAGAGTGTGGTGATCAGTTGATGGATTCCAGTGTTAGTGCGGTGGCTGACGTATGTATACACCAGGACCCTGATTTTTGATTTCTAACTGAGTGCACGAAAACATTGATTGCATGTGTGTTTTAATGGTTTTAATTGTGATTACTTTATGTCAGCTCACCAGGTATACTGTATTAACTATGGCGCACCAGTTTCTTTTTAGGATTTCCCCATGATGATAGCCATCTAGGGTTCCTACCTTTGTGCGAGATGGCATCCCACCGAGCGATGAGTCCTCGGTGCAGAGCCCCATTACAGCAGAGGCACTGGCGGTACCTCTACCCACCGAGCCATCTATGCCACCACCCCCAGAAGGTGAGAGTGCATGTCGCATGAGTGCACTGCATGAGTTTTAGCATCAGAGGTCTCCAAGGTTCCGCAGAGAGACGGACCCTCAGGCTTCCAAGGATTGGCTAGAGGCTATTGTCCGAGTCTTCGGATTAGTAGGGACACCAACTGACCTCATGGTGATCCTTGCAGCAAGTCTCATGTACGCAGCAGAAAGTAGATGGTGCAGCCTAATGGTCCAGGTGCATGATAGGCATCACTACAATAGACGGACTTCAGGAGCCTCTTTCACTCAAAGGTCGTTAAAGGCACCCTAAGTGTGGTGCGCATTCAGGATTTACTACAGCTGCAGCAGGGCATCATGACAGTAGCCCAGTACTCGGTGAGATTTACTAATTTCTCGCACTACTCCACGGACAAGGTACGAGACCGATTCTTCCAAGCCTGGACCTTCAAACAGGGACTAAGTCATGAGATCATGGCTTTGATGATCTCCCTCAGCATTTCGACGCAGGCAACAGTACTGGAGTGAGCCTTAATTGTCGAGAGCTTCCTAGTTGATCATACACCAGCAGTGAGGCCTACTGCAGGGCGACACATAGCGGAGTCTTCTGCAGCTGGAAGTAGACAGATGTCACAGAGGTCCAAGCGGACCAGGCCATCAGGTGGGCGACCTCAAGATACTTGTTTGGAGGTGCGGGGAACACGCAGCAGATCTAGTCATTCGAGAGGCAGGAAGTGCTATGCTTACGGCGGGCAGGGCCTCATGGCTCGTGATTGCCCGACCCGCCATGCATGGGAGCAGCAGACGGTTGAGGGACCACCTAGGCAGAGGTCGAGGTTCAACCGTGGCAGTCCGTAGGAAGCAGGCGGATGAGGTAGAGGAGCTAGACAAGTAGCAGGTGGTGTAAGATGCTTTGGGGCTCTACCACCACCACCACCAGGAGGTCAACCCTGACCATAGGGAGCTGGTGGACAGAGGCAGGCTCAGCTTCAGGAAGTGGGGGCTTATGACCACGACACACATGAGATTATTCGAGGTACTATATATTTCTACTCCACCCATGCTGCAGTTCTTATATACATAAGAGTGAGTCATTCTTTCATTACCGATGCCCTTTTTCAGATCTCGGAGATTCCAATGGAGCTGTTGGCTCGATCATTACGGATAGAGACTCCTACAAGAGCAGACTCGATGATTACGCACTAGTTCCGGCAGTGTGAGCTTACTCTAGGAGCTGAGAGCTTCGGCTGGAATCTTCTTATAGCGGCGTCAAGGCCTTACGACGTCATATTGGGTATGGATTGGTTATATATGGTCCATGCTCAGATCGACTGTATTAGGCGCAAGGTACGGTGTGTCTACACAGATGGGAGAAGGTTCACCTTCACCATAGAGAAGGGAGCCTTTGCAGCGTAGGAAGGACACACGCAGAGGAGAGGGCAGCCGATCACACATCAGTTGGCTAGTCTCATCCTCGGAGCAGTTGATGCGTAGAGTCTGAGTTTTTCTATTGTGGTGGATCAGTATGCGGATGTTTTTCCTGACGATGTTGTAGGACTACCTACACGCAGAGAGGTAGACTTCTATATTGACATGTACCTCAGGACAGCCTCGATATCTACTCCAGCATATCGGATGGATCCCACTACTCTTTGAGAGATATGGGTACAGCTGGAGGACTTGCAGGGCCAGTGATTCATCCGACCCAGTGTTTCACCCTAGGCTTCTCCTATTTTATTCTCTAAGATGGTGTATGGGAGCTTATGACTATGTGTCGACTACCGTTAACTGAACCAAGTGACAGTAAAGAACAAGTATCCAATTCTGACGATTGATGACCTCTTCGATCAGCTCATGCGAGCATGATGGTTCTCAAAGATAGACCTCAGGTCAGGCTATCATCGGCTCAATGTTCGAGATGAGGATGTGTAGAAGATGGCCTTCAAGTGTTGGTATGGCCACTATGAGTTCTTGGTTACGTCTTTTGGCATAACCAACGCTCCAGCAGTGTTCATGAGTCTCATGAACATGATCTTCCAGCCTTACTTCAATAGATTTGATGTAGTCTTCATCGAAGACATATTGTTTTACTCGACTACTAAGGAGGAGCATGCCTACCAATTGTAGGTTTTACTGGATACACTCCGTGAGCAACAACTTTATAGTAAGCTCTCGAAGTGCCAGTTCTGGATTTGAGAGTTCCACTTCTTGGGGCACGTTATCTCTGAGGTGGGAGTTGCGGTGGATCCTGTGAAGATCGAGGCAGTTCTAGCTTGGGATCCACCTAGGAGCGTGACAGAGGTGCAAAGTTTCATAGGTCTAGCTTGGTACTATCAGAGATTTGTGCCATACTTCTCTAGAGTTGTTGAACCACTTTCATCTTTAAAGAAGATGGGGAAACACTTCGTGTGGTCAGATAGATATCAATAGAGCATTCCTGAGATGAGACATAGATTTACTAGCACACCCATCTTGAGGATACCAGAGGAGGGCGTAGGGTACATAGTTTACTACGATGCATCAGGGACCGAACTCGGGAGTGTCCTGATGCAGGAGCGGGCAGTGATCGGCTATGGTTCATTACAGTTGAGGCAGCACGAGCAGAACTATGCTACCCATAACCTGGAGTTATCAGCAGTGGTCTTCGCCTTGAAGATGTGGTGGCACTATCTGATGGGCGAGCACTTTATAGTCTACTCTGACCACTGGAGTCTCAGGTACAACTTCTCGCAGAAGGACCTGAACCTAAGATATTGGAGATGGATCGAGTTCTTCCATGACTATGACTTTGAGATAGTATATTCTTCTGAGAAGGGGAACGTAGTAGCTAATGCTCTCAGCAGGAGGTCATGCATTCATCTACTTCGAGAGGCGGCAAAGCAGTTAGCCGCTTTGTAGATATCCTTCATGGATAGAGATGGGGTAGCCTTTCTACAGTCGCTCACAGTCACTCCTCCACTACTTCAGTGGGTCAGGGAGGTACATCGTGGGGATGTTGACTATGAGACGCGACGTGCACATTTCTCCACAGGACATGAACCTGGTGGATTTTCTATAGGAGGAGAGCACATCATCCTTTTCAGAAGATGTACCATGGTACCAGTTGCATTACAGAAGGACGTGTTGAGTGAGTTTCAAACTTATCCATTGACGGTACATCTAGGAGTATCGAAGATGTACCAGGATCTCAGACGACAACACTGGTTTCCAGGTATGAAGAAGGCTATGGCAGAGTTCGTTTCTCGATACCTCACCTACTAGCAGGTGAAGGTGGGGCACCAGGAACGAGTTGGTTTGGTGCATCGCTTAGAGGTCCCGGAGTGGAAGTGGGATGGGATATCCATGGATTTCGTGACGGGGCTTCCACGTACATCCGAAGGACATGACTCCATATGGGTTATTGTCGACCAACTCAGCATGTTGGCCCACTTCGTACCTATTAGAGAGCAGGGCTCAGTGGAGATCTTGAGACATCTCTACGTTCAAGAGATTGTACAACTTCATGGTGTTCCATCATCTATAGTCTCTTAACGAGACGGTCTCATTACTACCTGGCTACGGAAGGGGTTGCAGGAGGCATTTGGGATGCAGCTACACTTGAGCACCGCCTTTCACCCTCAGACGGATGGCCAGACAGAGATGGCCATTCAGACACTCGAGGACATGCTCTGTGCATGTCTCCTTGACTTTGCACATTGCTGGGAGGATCACCTACCTTTGGTGGAGTTTGCGTACACCAAAAGCTACCACTCCACCATCGGGATGGCACCATACGAGGCATTGTACAACCAAGCTTTCAGATCACCTCTATGCTGGACTGACCCTAGGGAGTCAGCACTCATAGGACCAGAGATGGTTCAGACTACGATAGAGAAGGTGCAGATCATCCAAGAGCAGATGAGGACTGCACAGAGCCGATAGAAGTCCTATGATGATAAGATGCAGAGACCACTATAGTTCTAGGATGGCGACCATGTTTTCTTATGGGTATCAACTCTATGTGTATTACTATGATTTGGTCAGGGCGGCAAGCCTTCTCTATGCTTCATCAGACCATTCCAGGTTCTCAGCAGGATATGCGAGGTGGTTATCACCTGGCTCTTCCACCTAAGTTGCACCGGGTGCATGATGTCTTCCACATATCTCAGCTGAAAAGATATGTGCATGACCCGACGCATATCATCGACCATGGGGAGCTGGACATAGATGATGAGGCGAAGTTCGAGGAGGTTTCTGTGGAGATCGAGGATCGACAAGAGCAGGTCCTATGTGGACGGTCGATTACTCTAGTGCTCATCAGGTGGCAGCATGAGAACCTCCAGGAGAGCACATGGGAGCGGAAGGCTCAAATGTGTGCACAGTACCCTCCTTCATTTCCCTAGTTTATGATGTATCTTTACGGGGGCGTAAATCCCTGAGGTGGGAGTAATGTAAAGACCCGTAATTTTCAAGGAAATTTTTTTCTTAAATTCATTGGGATTTTACAAGTATGCAGTTTTTGACGGCACCTGATTCCGAGGCCTGGTGTGCCCGGAATCAATTACCAAAGTTTAGCTCAGGTATGTTTAGTGAATGAACGAGTGGGTTTTTCTATCTTTTGAACTGGAGCTAGGAATTGAAATCCAAGGGCACCGAAGGAACCGCAGCGCCAGTAATTCCTTAAGAGGACATTTACCGTAGATGCTTATGCACAGGAGAAAGAGTTTAATTTTGTGGTTTAAATAATAATTGAATAAAAATTGTTGAACAATTTTTATTCGTTATCTTTAGTGGTTTTATCCAACATGGGGTAGTTAGGATGGGACCCACAAACTCCTAACTACCCATGTGAGGATAACTGTGAGGTGGGGCCCACAAGATCCCCAACCATTCCAATTCACTAAACCCCTTAAACCTTCTACTAAACCCCATGTATTTAATTGGGTAACTCCTCCTCTCCCAACGCTTCCAATTTAATTAATGCCAACACGCATTATATTAATTAATTGAACCTCGTCAATGAATTGAATTAAGTATTTTAATTTTTTTTTTTAATGCATGGCATGTTTTAATAAAATAAGGAGGAGCCTTATTTTTTTTTTGGTTGGCTTGTTGTGTTGAGAATTGGATGAGGGATCTCTACTTTCCTTTGAAGAACTTCATCTTCAATGAAGAACGCCAACTCTCCGACGAAGAACGTTGATTCGGAAGCCCGAGTTTCTTTATCCTCTTCTTCCTCCAGGACAAAGGAGGAGATACTGACAACGATGGAAACGACGCCATCATCCGCGGCACCTGACAACCGAAAACTTCTTTCAAGGTAGGGGTTATCTACGTTCAAGTTTTATTTAACGACCTTCGTTGATTAAAATTTGGCTGCCAGTTATCGTCATAACGGGTGGAGATCAGAACTCACAAACACGACCGATCCTCCTCCCCATTTGTTGTTGATATTAGTTGATCATTTTGGTGAAGACGGCGCGGTACGGTTGCACCGCACGGGGACGAAGAGGACCGCGGTCGGAGCGGGATGCAGCAGTGGTGCGCGGTGCCGTCTCACTACACCGGTGAGGCTGAAGGGACCACGGCCGGAGCGGGCTGCGTAGAAGGTTCGTGAAACCGTCGTGTTGCGCCGGAGGAGTCGAGGGAGGGCGCAACCAATAGTGGGTTGCGGTAGAGGGGCACAGCGCTGTCGCGCCTCGCCGGAGAGAAGAGCCACAGCCTGAGGACACGGCGGACCAGAATGGGCGACCGAGCTCGGCCGGCCGCCGGTGCTCCAGGAGGCAGGACCCCCGCGGGTCTGCGGCAGCTCACAAATGGACAACCGTTAAGGCCAGCCATTACCTAAAATAGGGGGGGTGTGTAACCCCCCTTTTGTCCGGGCTAAGGCGGACCCCACTAGGGGGCTGCCGTTTTCGAAATAAAGGGGGGTCGTGCCCCCTTCGCACCCCGCTCGGCCGACAGCCGAGCCGCGGCCGGCTTCTGAGCCGGGCTGCAGGCCGCGCCGAGCCGGGCCTCCAGCACCGGGCCGGGCCGCGCTAGCTGGGCCGGGCCGTTCCAGCCAGGCTGGGTTGTGCCCAATATGGCCAGACCGCGCCCAATAGGGCCAGACCTGGGTCGGGTCAACCCGGTTCGGCCCGACCCATGGGGTATTGGTCTGGTTCGGACCGGGCCTAGACCCCCTATTTTTGGGCTTGCGGTAGTCACGGAATGGGCCCCGAGGACGGGTCGTGACACTCCAAACCATCTATAAAAAGACTCTTACTAGGGTAGAAAGTAACTATACTTATATTTTATTCTCTTAACACACCCTCATCACATGGGGGACTCCACATGTGTGTCACCAAACTGATTCCTTTTTTAATATGAATCACAATGCTTTCAAGACCATAATATGGTTATGGATATGCCATAGAAGCCAAGGGGATTACTATACAATAGAGTAAACTATGAAAAATCTTATAGGCATTCAGGCCTTGTAGATTGAAATCCATAAGAAACCCCTAACATCGCGAGCAATTTCGGCACCTAGTATACCCTCAATGATGCATCGGGTCTTTTTCTTGCCCCATTTCATAGTGAATGTGTCCAAAACTTAGTAGAATAATGTTGCATCCCTTCTGATCAAATATAGAAGCATCGTTAGAGATTTACAGCACTATGAATTTATCCACTAGGTTGAGTTTTCTCATTGAGATATCACCCTATAGAGATGGTCTAGACACCCAATGGACCAAAGTCATATGATGGATTAGATTCTCAATGGCTAGATGACCTAAAACAGTATCCTAAAATACCAAATCTAGTGATTATTGTCACTATTATTGTATGAAACTATAATACCTTCTAGGGTACTTTCACTACTATAATGTTGTAGTCCTTCTACACCACCACGGTAATTCATTCCCACTAGAATATGATCCCATTTTTTTATGTTTGATTATGGTGGATTTACAAATCAGGTGTGCCCCTTACTAAGGAATTTGATTTACATGATTAGAATATTAGCATGTCAAATTATATATTAATATAAAAAGTTATAATTTATTTAATTATACATATTATAAAAATAATAGTAAATAAATTTAATTTTATAAATCCAAAATAAAAATTTATTTACAACATATTTTTATAATAAAGTTTACATGATAGAAAATATATTAAAAAGGAAAAAATTAATATACAGACGTTATTTGAGAATGGTGCTCAAAAATCATTAATCAATCATAAAACATAAAAGACTCAAATTTGGAGTTTAAAAAAATATTTTTGAAATTTATATATTGTGCATTATTTGATATAATCAGTGATAAATTAGGGTATTTGGGAAAAAAAATTATTTAAATTATTAGTAAAAACTACCCAAATGACATATTAACCATTGTTTTTCCTAAAACATCAACTTCAACATTATCTCCATGGATTTTTTTTATTAAAATATTAACCATTTTAATTTTTAACACATTAAAAAGATATATTTTTACAAATTCATATGATTCAATAGACGAATAATATTTTTCATCACTAATAAACAGAAGTAAATAAAATATATTATAAGCTTCACTACTCTAATATTAATCCTTAAATGTTTTGTTGATAGTATAAACCAAATTTTTATATAATACGTGTACAAACCCTACCTCCATTGTCTCATATAATTGAGAATATACACACACAAATCTTTTTTATTTTTATTTTCTTTTTTAATCCAAAATTTTGAAATAATTTATTCAAAGAATAGTTCAGATAATCAAGAAATAATAAATTCCAATATAAGACACCCCATAAGACAATTTTTAATATTGATGGCTTGAAAGACACATAGATAGATAGCTTATGGACAAATATTACCTATTATTTATTGTCTCTCAGACTTTCTCATCCATTTCTAAAGACATGGTACTTCATTAGTTATATCAATCATTCTAATATGAGTAATTACATTATCAATTTTACATTTAAACTTAGTGTTTAAGATATTTCAACACAACAACTCATCTTCTCACCCAATTTATAATTTCATAATCAATTCTATTATTCCAACATATTAATTTTTGCATGCTATTTGCATTCAAATTATCAAAAGAAAATGATTTCAAAATTTTGTAACTAATCTAATAATAAAGAATATGTCACATAGGACAATAAATGATTATTGGGAACTTATGCTAATAATTCCCCCACACTTGGTTTATAGTGTATGTTTATATAATATAAATATTTCAGGTAGCTAAAAATAATGAATAAAATTTATTACATCTAAGGAGATAAGTAAAATATAAAGGAAATGAAATAATCTACCCAAATGTGTATGCAATCAATCAATATTTTTTATATCTATTTTCTATAATAAACATGGCTTCCTCCTGGCCTACGTGTCACTATTTCCATCTTCCACGTCACCTAGCATTCTAATTTACTCTACTTCCAATTCCCCATCCCGCGACACAATTCTGTCTCCCCCTCCCGTGCTCCACCTCCATTCCATCTGGGTTTCTCCTAGGGCTCCCGCCGGCCTCCGCCTCCACGCCTTCACCTCTGCGTGCTCCACCTTCGGTCCCATCAGGCATTCTCCAAGGGTTCCTGCAGCTCTCTGTGACTCCCGAATCATGAACCTTTCCATGATTCCCATCTCCCAGTCCCCTTCCCGATCATCCTCTACCTCCATGCCTCCGCTTCTATACCTCCACCTCTGCGAGCTCTGTCTATAGTTGAGTTCGGCTGTCGGCAAGGAATCCAAATAGGACCGAATGTTGGTGAAGTATATGTGAGCATCGTCGTTGTTGGGGTACGCTTGCAATTACAGTTTCCAAATAAATCTATATCTAAGGGTTTTAATAATGTATATACTTCGATCTATGTAGAGTAAGTTTTGTCGATTTTTCTTTTGAGATGTCTGAATAGTAGGTTTTCATTTCTGGCCAGTTGATTTGTTTAATATTTTGTTTCCTTCCATTAATTTATTTGTCTATATACTCATGTTGTTGAGAAATCCTGCATTTGTCTTTGTCCATTGTTATATGAAAATCTATTGTCCAATTTTTTATAGTGAAGAAGGTATGGATTTCTTATTTTATTCCATATTTCCTTTCCTAAAGCAGGTTTTCACTTCAATGGGACAGTTCACATTGAGGCTTACGATTCCATAAATGTATGCTTCCTTTTACAAAACATCAAAGCATACAACTAATTGTAGCATTCCTATAAATGCTACTAATATTAGCTCAATAATTTATATTACATATGTATCTGGTTTGCTGATTGTGTTGTCAACATATATTAAAGTAACTTTATTTTCCACTGTGCATAATACAGTTACAACTACAACCCATTTATGGGTACCTATTAATGCATTATATTATAATACATTCAGACTGCATATTATGTTGTCTAATTTCAATCTAATTTGCACCCGTTTCATTCATGTTGCTATGATTATACTTCATTTCATTAATAGGATAGTGCTTTGTGAGGTATAAAAAATATTCACTCAAACTCTTTCATCTGTCTTCACTGTTTAAATATTCATCAATAACCATCCGAGGAAATCATATTTGTATACTATTTCCCCTCTGCCCAGCCCCCCTCCCCCTGCCCAGCCCCCTCCCCCGGCCCCTGCCCAGCCCCCTCCCCCTACCCAGCTCCCCCCCTCCCCCTGCCCAGCTCCCCCTCTGCCCAGCTCCATCCCTCCCCCTACCCCTCCCCAGCCCCATCCCCCTGCCCAGCTCCCCTCCTCAACCTACCCCTGCCCAGCCCCCTCCCCCTGCCCAGCTCCCCCCCTCCCCCTGCCCAGCCCCCCCCTCCCCCTGCCCAGCTCAATCCCTCCCCCTACCCCTGCCCAGCCTCCCCTCCCCCAGCCCAACACCCCTCCTCCCCTACCCCTACCCCCTCCCATCTCCCTCCCCTCCAGTCAATTTCAGTATAGCCTAATTTTTAATTGAAAATTCTATTTTCAAGTAATTAATTTCTATATACTGTATACATGCTTTGTTATTAGAGGTATAAGTGTTGTTTAATAAATTTACAGAACATTTCTTATCTATGGGTACCTCTTACTACATTATGTGACATTCAATAATGAGATTTCATTGAATTTTTTTGTCTGTAATGTATATATGTATCTTTGATGTTGGTATAAATTTGGTTCATTGAAATCACAATACAACAGAATACATAGTCGTGGGATCATCCTTCTTGACTACATAAATTGACCTCAATACCCCTCCAAGGTATTCATTCAAATTGTTTTGTAGATGTCTTTCCATAGTGCATTCAACTTATTTGAATATACTGTTTCCAAATGTATCATTTCTATATAAAATAGATATTATTTTTCGTGTTGGTGTAACTATCGTTCATTAAAACCAAAGTACACAGCATGTTTGAATGACATTTACAACAAACATCATATAGAATTAAAACATACATTCTTTGTCGATTGTCTAATCAATATATTTTAAATTGACTGTACGTACCCATAAACATCTTTTCTTTGCATTCTAGAACTTGACAATTCAACATAAAGGCATCGAAACAAAGATGCAGACGCCATCAGCATCTCGAGATGCAAGGTTTCAATGAAGATTTCGTATGAAAGAACGACAAATTGGTACAACATTAGTGTATTCCCTTGGAAACATTCCATGAACGAACTTACTGAATTACAGGTTCGTAACATTACAAGAAAATCACCGATGAGCTCCCATCAACTATTTTCTACTACAACATTTGACACTATGCAATTGAATTCCGACTTAAGTAGAGGAGCACACATACCTCTTTCACCTATTCGTACCAATGGTCAGTACTTTTTATATTACTAACATTTTCAAATATATTAAAGAAATTAAATGTGAATAATCTCATATGATTTACCCATTTTAATAGTTGAACTGACAGTGGCTCTACATTATGGGTCTTATTCACCAAATACTATTCAATCAAGCCTCATAAATGATAGTAGTAACCGTTTTAACTTTACTTCAAGAAAGTATCTAAGCGTTTCAATATTAAATTACATCTAATCGTTACACTTTTGTTGATGTCCTGTCTATTCACCACAGGAGGTTCAAGCATTTCATTGACACCTATGTCTTTGAACGGTTTGTTATATTAAGCTATCAAAGAACATTGACTAAATATTATTTTCTTACTATGTTGTAACATTGTATATTTTGTCAATTATTAACTATCATTGACAGCTCATCATGAAGCTTCATCAACAAGATCTGCGCCCGGTAGCAATAGAAAGCATATATCATCTTCTAATATAGAAAATTATGACCCCTCTGGTATCTACTGCATCATCGTATTTTTGTGAATGATTTCACGTTCGTTTTGTCTCACTTGTATTGAAAAAATAAACTATATTTACATTACATCTTGTATGTATAACGATTGAGGGACATATTCCCAGTTACCGTACTCGTGACACATTATTAGAGTAAGCACAACTCATGCTTTCAAATGATCTTCAAATATGACTTAGTGTAATATGTTCCATACTATTTTTAAAACAAATATTGTTTTACTTCATCAACTACTGGTAACGAAGAATATTTTTCCGACACATGTCTGTTGTATATTATAATCATGTTGTATTCTCTATATGTATCTAAAGATATATAACTCCTATGAATCTGTATTCCCCTGTACATTTAATGCATTATTTAGACTTCAAAAATATGTTTCATCTAAATTGACTCATGTCATTTCAGAAAGAGATGTAACAACTGGTTAAATCAATACTGCATTTAATCATCGAAGAGAGTTTTCAGGTTTGACGAAATACGTAATCATTTGTCACTAAAAAAGAATTTTGTATGAATTTTCCTACTAACTAAATGAAAACATTGCTGCAGAAATCATACATTAACTTCACATTGCAGAAACTGCAGGTCACCGTACTATTTTTATCATTAACTACTATTATTCAGGTCCTGATGGTTTTACATAATTTATAATGCCAAATTTCTTAACACCATTAATTTAACCATTATTCACCTACCGAATATTTGAATAGTGGAGGTCCCTCTAATGTTTTTCAACACTGTGGTTCTATATTTTGGTTTGATGAGAGAAATATTAAATGTAGCACCAAAGATAACCCACGATTTTCTATATGTTCTGCGCTTGGTAAAGTCTCTTCGTAATTACTACCGTCCTGCCCTCCATACCTTCAAACATTGGTCTTTGATCAAAACACTATGGAGGCAAGAGGATTCTAGGAATATATGCATATTTACAATTATATGTTTGCATTCACGTCAATGGGTGGTAAGGTCGAAAAATCATTCAATGATGGAAGAGCTCCGACTATATTCAGATTGAATGGTCAAAACTACCATCGCATAGGTACTTTGTGTCCTCATGAGGGACAACCGCCTAGGTTTTCCCAATTATATGCTTATAATACTTCAAACGAGTCTCAAAACAGGACTATAAACATCTGTTAAAATTTAATATGTCAGTTACCACGTTTATGTGATTGTCATATTTTCACTTCATTTGTAACATAATTCACTTTTCAGTTATGATGGAGAAAATTCAAACACAATAGTCAATTATAATGTTGTTTTAAACATAAAAAATATGCTGCATGAAACAAATGTTTTAGCTCGTCAGTTCAGATGTGCAAAGGATGTTCTTGATCGTCAAGAACATTTAGACTTAAATTTGTGTCTTCTCAAGAGAAGACAAACAAAGGCAACGACATACAACTTGCCCACATCTTTTGAGATTGCGATGCTTATTGTCGGTGACACTGAAGATCTCAACTGTGACAGAGAAATTATTATTCAGAGCATAAGTGGTGATTTGAAGTGGATTGATGAGCATCATCCCTTGTACCTTCCTTTGCAATATCCACTTATTTTCACAAATGGTCAGGATGGATACGTTGACAACATTTTACATATATCTACATCTATTAGTACATGTACAAAGGTTCAGAAAGTTACAATGCGTGAATACTTCTCCTATCACTTGTAGTGTCGTTCGAGTGATAGGTCAATATTACACTTTTCGAGAATATTGTTGCAACAGTTTAATATTGATTCATATACAATGATAGAGTCTCAGAGACTAACCTTCATTTGCTTCAATCAAAAATGCTTGAGGGTTGAGATGTACAATGGGTTGCAAGATGATTTTCTACGAGGTGACCGTGATAGTTCAGCATGTGGGAAGCGTATCATTTTACCATCTTCATTTACTAGTGGTCATAGATATATGATTCAAAATTACCAAGATGCTATGTCAATATGAAATTGGGCAGGATATCCAGATTTGTTTTTAACGTTTACATGCAATCTACTATGGCCTAAGGTCACAAGATGTGTATCATCTAACAATCTTCACCTTCAGATTGTCTGCACATTTTATCTAGAATTTTCAATATTAAGGTTTACCAGTTGATGAAATATTTACAAGACAGATGTATCTTTGGAAAGTCAAGAGCAGGTACCTGCTTTAATATAGATTATTTTATAATACATACTTTATCTTAACTACTTAATCTATTTTTGAACTATGTCATTTATATCATTACTTTCTATGCAGTTTTTCATACATTGGAATTTCAGAAATGAGGACTACCTCATTTACACATTTTACTGATTTTATGTAGAGAGAGAAAAGTAGGTACTCCTGTCTGCATTGACAAATGTGTTTCTTCTGAAGTTCCAAACAAATGTGAATTTCCAAAACCTCATGAGGCTATTAAGAAGTTTATGATGCATGGACCTTGTGGTGATGAAAATCGTCGATCACCATGTATGAAAAATCGCAAGTGTACTAAATTTTTTACAAAAAAAATTGTTGAAAGTACAACAGTTGATGATGATGGGTATGTTCTATACCAACGGCGAAATTATGGAAACACGATCATGAAGAATGGTGTCCCATTGGATAATTGGTTTGTTGTACCATATAACCCTTTATTGCTAATTATGTATCAAGCTCATATGAATATAGTAGTTTGCAAACAATCAACTTCCATCAAATATTTGATTGAGTATTTTATAAAAGGTAATGATCGTGTCACAGCAGCTTTGTATGAAACTAACAGTGCAACCCAGTTAAGAAATAATGTTGATGAGATTAAAATGCATTATGATTGCCGGTACATCTCTCCTTGTGAGGCTTCTTGGAGGATATTTTCAAATGATATCTACTATAGATATCCTCCGGTTTAAAGGTTACATTTCCATTTACTAGGCTAGAATATTGTTACGTACACTGACACTGATCATATTGAGGATTTGTAGAGTAAGAGTAATATTTGTTATTCAATGCTTATGGATTGGTTTCAAGCTAATATTGATTGCCCGTAAGGAAGGTGTCTCTTATTTGCAGAATATCCAACTAGATTTGTATTCCACCAACAAGAAAAAAGATGGTGTCCAAGAAAGTAGGGGTTCAGTATTTGTAGAATTTATTATGTGCCACCGACAACTGGATAACATTATTACCTATGATTAATGCTCACAAAGATCAGAGGTGAAACTTATTTTGAAATTATTAGAACTGTGAACAATATTATCCATGGTACTTTTCGTGAAGCATGTTCTGCATTGGGACTTCTTGCTGATGACATAGAATTTATTGAAGCAATAAAGGACGTGTCAACTTGGGCTATAGGATTGTCTATGCGCAGACTATTTTCCAGCATTTTGTTCTCAAACAATATGTACCTCCCAGACATTGTGTGGCATGAAACATGGGAGCTCCTCAGTGAAGACATCCTCTATGCGCAACAAAATAGGATTCAAATTCCAGGTATGTGTTGTCAAATTTCATGATCTATACTATGTGATCTATATAGCTGTTGGTTTATTGAACTTTTACTTTTTTATAAATCTATTATACTACTTGAATAACAATTTTTCAGGATTCTATATAGATTTGACACTCAAGGATCATCAAAAACAAATGTATGCTTTGCTTGAAATAGAGAATATACTTCAGAGGAATGGCTGATCTCTTCATGATTTTCCACCAATGCCGGTTCTAGATTATGATATTGCCTCTCCACGAAATCATTTAGTAGCTGATGAACTGAATCATAATAGAGGCAGTCTTCGGAATGAGTATCTGACTTTGCAAAGTCATCTTATAATGAACATAACGACGTGATGACTAAAATTATGTATTCGTTAACTGCATCTGCCAGTGGTTTCTTTTTCTTGCATGGTCATAGAGGCATAGGTAAGACTTACATTTGGAAAGTATTGACATCTTTAGTACGGTCAGAAGTTAATATTGTTCTGGTAGTTGCATCCAGTGGAATTGCATCATTACTGCTACCTGGTGGAAGGACGACACATTCTAAATTTCGAATTCCTATATCTATTTCTGAAAATTATGTTTGCAATATTCAACAAGGCAGTGATGTCGTAGATCTTCTACTGTTAACAAAGCTAATTATTTGAGATGAGGCACCATTGACTAATAAGCATTACATTGAATCCCTTGATAGTACATTAAAGATATAATGTCAATAAAAAATGAAAATGCTTCAACCATTCCATTTAGTGGAATAACATTTGTGTTGTGTGGGGATTTCAGGAAAATACTATGTATCGTACTAGGTGGAAATAGAAATGATATTGTTTTTTCAAGTATAGATTCTTCATATTTATGGAAACATTTTCGTGTTCTGAAACTGAAAAGGAATATGAGATAGTTTTCCACTTCTTCTACAATTTCAGATGAGCTTCTTCAATTTTCCAAATGGACTTTAGATATTGGTGATGGGCGCATTGCAGAACAAAATGATGGTGAAACTTTAATTCCAATCCCATATGCATATCTTCTTCCTTGGACTACAGATCCTATTTGTGCAGTTGTTGAACATATTTATCCCAACTTCATGAGTAACCATGCTGATATTAATTATCTTAAATACTGTGCCATCTTAGCTCCAACTCGAGATATTGTTGAAGAAGTAAATGCGTACATGATGCCACTCACCTGTTCTGAATGCAAAGATTATTTCAGATCAGATTTAGTTTGTGATGCAAGTTTTGATACCGATAGGCCGGAAAACATTTAAACTTATGATATGTTAAATGGGATTAATGTTTTTGGGATGGATTCCCATAAGATTATACTCAAAATTGGGGTACTTTTCAAGTTGCTTAGAAATGTATATCAGTCTATGAAATTATGTAATGGGACTCTCCTGATTATCACGCATTTGGGAGATCATGTCATCGGAGCAAGAATATTATGTGGTTGTAATTCAGGATATCTTTCTTTCATTCCATGATTAAATATGACACACTCCGACTATCAATGGCCTTTCAAACTGAAAATAAGACAATATCCTTTGACTGTTTCTTATGCTATGACAATTAACAAAATTCAAGGACAATCACTATCTATTGTTGGGCTATATCTTCAAAAACATGTGTTTTGTCATGGTCAATTATATGTTGCTTTATCTAGAGTCACATCACCATTAGGTTTGAAAATAGTAGTTGGTGATAATAATTCCACAAATCGTCAATCAACGCAAAATATTGTGTATAAAGAAATATTTCATAGATTGTGTTTGGTATATGTCAAATTATATGTTAAATTGTCAATGTTTGGTTCTGCTTAGCTTATTTCTGTATGATTTTATGAATCTAAATATATCTGATTATGATCTCTTTTTATAGAAAAAACATCACATTATTACCATGATGTCGCGATCTATTACCCCTTTGAATGACATCACACCTGATACTGATGAGACATTGAAGATACAAGTGCATATTCCAAATTCGGGGTCCAACACAACATCTAGGTACTCCAATGATGTTGTTGTGATTGATATGATTCCTGGTGATTTACAGGTGAATTTTAAATTAAAACTAGATTGCATTTTATATTTCTATTGTTACACTTATATTCTCATTTCATGTATAGGACAAATTTGACAACTACATTGATATGTCTTTATATTTATGATATTATGAGATCTTTATTTATGGAGAAAACAAATATAAAATGTACAGTTACTGGGCGTAAATTTCTATCTAAGTTCAGATATATATTGCGTGAAAACATGTTCTATTTCATACAGAATTTTCAGATAGCTGTTAATCAAGTACATACCTAGGAAGTAGACATGCATGTCGATTACTATTCACATCAACAACGCATGTCCGGACTTGTGATGCGTCGCTGCCACATTTCTGTTTCGATTTTACTTCCTTCGAAGACATAATTCAGAGAGGGGTTCCAGAGCAACATTTAATAGGTAGATGTTTCTTAAGATTCCTGACACATAAGATTAATGCTTTTAAATATTCTGTATTGATCAATACAGAATATTATGGATTGGTTTTATATACTGTTATCTAACATTATCATTCTTTTTCTTTTTTGTAATCTATCATACAAATTATTGGATACTTACTTTGCTCACATCCTCATGAGGCATTTGGTAGTTCCAATTCGAGGATGCAAATTGTCTTACTGGATGAAAGGTTAGTTATTATGGCCTTTTAATTTCTCTGACCCACAATTTATATTTAACATCATGCGGTACATATTTTTTGGGCAGTGGGTTACAACTTAAATGCAGTTTATGGGGTGACTATGCTAACCAGATGTCGTCATACTTGGAATAAAATATCGGTTCACCAATTGTTTTAAAATTGCAACTTGTCAGAGTTAAGAAATTGAATAGTTTTCTCTCTAATAACATAATTCCTTATTTCCATTTTTTAATTCAATTATTTGATGATTTTTAACCCATTATTCCAACTACGATTTTTTTAAACCATTTTCGAAAGACGGTTTCGTACTTACAACTTCCATTAATGCAACGAATATCCTTTTCAATCTTGATATCGAAGATGTTGAATCATTAAAAAAAGGTTCTTTGTATACTTTATTTATTTCTAATTTTTTTATTTGATGTCCACTGATTACTATATGATAGATGTACATATTATTTTTGACATTTGAGTTTCATTTTTCAATATTCAGATGTACATTTATAATGGCTTCAGAGAATCGAAGTTCAGCATCAACTAACCCATCTTCTTCCTCTACACCATTCCTATTTTGGGAAAATAAAAAAACCCTTTCTAAAGTGAAGAATTATGATCAGGTATGTGATATACGTAAAATTAACAATTAATTTCGTGCACTTTCTTAATATAGGTGTACCAGTACAGTACTGTATAAATTCATATTCTACATTTTTCTCAATGTTGGACAGCCTACAAAGTGCTTGATTTCTATTACCATAAATAAAATTCAACCAACTCACAATTGTTTCTGTGAATCATGCAATTATTGCATTAAAAAATTGCATATTGATGATGGAGAAATTAAGTGTAACAATTGAAAAATATATGTAACTTTCACCATTCCCAGGTTTTTATTTGTTCTTCTCCTTAACCATTTATTACTTATTTTATATATCAATAATAATTAATTTTAGTTATTTCATATTTATAAATCAACAGATTTAGAGTGCAGCTGCTTGTGATAGATACCATAGACTGCTTTTCAGTTGTCCTATTCGATAAACAAGTAATGCAATTTGGAGAGAAAAAATGCTTCAGATCTGCGAGATTATTTGATTCAGGTACTACCACATAATAAACTAGCATGCTGAAAAAATATGTTCGCTTCATTTAAACTAACAACTACATTCTTTTTTAAATAAGGCAGAGGACGAGTACGGTTTTCCTTCCAAATTTACTATTTTCAAATCAAAAAAGGTTCTCATTCCAATTGAACTGTCAAATTTTAATAAAACAAATCATCACCGTTCAGTAGAACAAAACACATACAAGGTACTTTTCATTACCGATGACAAAAACTATGTTGAACCCTTTGGGAGAACTAGTTGAACTTATATTTTGATAATCCCAACTATGCTCAATCCTATTTTAACTATGCTCAATCATATTTTAACTATGATCAATTATATTTTGATAATCTCAATTTTGTTCAAGTATAGTTTGATAATACCTATATTGATTAATGGTTAATTACTTAATTCAGTATTTCTGTACACCATGCACATATTCATATATTATAATATTTACATGATCTTCAGAGAATTCGGTTACTGGATGGATATATATTCTAACTTAACCCATTCTGCCAATAGAATGCTTAAACAGGCAAGTGGTCACCATTACAGAACAAGCCTACCGATACGTGAAGGTCACCGTTACAACAAGCCTACCGATACATGAAGGTCACCGTTACAACAAGCCTACCGATACGTGAAGGTCACTTTTATAACAAGTCTACCATTATACAAGGTCACTGATACATCAATCCTACCAGTACATGAAGGCTACCATTACACTGAAGATCACCAGGACATCAAGCCTACCGCTACCGATGCAATAAAACTTACCGCTACCAAAGTCTACTGACTGACATGAAGTCTACCGATAGAAGAGTTACCGATGGAAAGTCTACCATTACACAAAAGTCTACCATTACCCAAAAGGCTACCGTTACACGAAATTCTATCATTACACAAAGGGCTACCGTTACACAAGAAGCTACCCATACTCAGACCTACCGATACACAAGGCTACCGATATCTGAGGCTACTGTTCCCAAGACAGAACCCGACACTGCTTTAAATTCTTTATCTTTATTTAATCTAACCAACGGTCATATCAGGTATATTTTAATACACTGACATTTATTTAATGTATGTTGTTGGATGTCAGGGAACCATACATCGTACCTGTAAAAAGGAAATCATTTCTGTTCCGGAGCTCGTGCTTTAAATAAGAGATGCTCCTGCTGGTGAAAGAAGGGGGTTGGAAAAACAAATAAGAGCGTGAAAAAAATAAGAAGGCGCTGTGTGCATGAAAAGAGACGACTAGAAATGTCAGTATACATACACACATTACTGCATACCTGTGAAGAGCCATGAACGAAAAAGAGAACATCAACACAAGAACTTCATCAACTACATTTTTCTCTATCTGTGAACCTGGATGTGAAACAGACGACACTCTTTTTTCAGAAAAAAAAACCAGAAGAGGACACAGAACCATTTTTGATCAAATTCTATGGAGTTTAGAGCTACACTGCAATCACTTGAGCCATTTTAAACTCTATATCTTTCTCAGTGATTTATTATTTACATTTTGAGCAGTGTGTGGCATCTGTTGTATTTCACAAACACACAGTCTCATATACTTTAACTAGAGAATATGTAAATCCTCATCCAACTCATTACATCTTTTATTTCCCACTGTGGATAGTGGTAGAAGTCGTGTGTGACCTGGACAACTGGATTTGATGTTGTTTTGTTTCCCACGTAAAACTGTGGTAGAGGTCATTGACCTGGATAGTTGTAAACTGTTGTGAACCCCGATCCAGTGTGTGGATCCAATTTTTATAAATTGTTGAGAGGACTATGTCTCGGCTTGAGACTGAACCTCTTGGTCATATCTGATGTGCCTTATTTAGTTTTATCCAAAACCTTTTATTCCGCTGCCAAGTGCTTTAAAACTTAAACTGTTTTTCAAATTTACTCTGATAATTGAATTAGCAAGTGTTTTCATTATTTGTAAATCATTAGGTTAGTTTCAAAAGCTAATATGATCTTCGGATTCGATTAACTGGGAATTAATCAATCCCTTGAGAACCTAATAGAAAGATTTCTTTAATGAAAATTCACTATAATTCAATTAGTATTTTAAATTGGGGGAATTTGGTAAATGATTTTAAAATAGAAATTTTAATTGTAACTCAATTCACCCCCCCCCCTCTTGAGTATCCACTCTGACCGACATTTGGTATTAGAGGAATTAAAATATTTTCTGAAGTACTCTGTTTTTCAACTATGATTTTAGTTGTATTTTAAAGTTCTTAAAATTTCTGTTATTTCTAAATTTGTATCTCTTTAAAATTTTTATTTTAACCTAGTTATCATGGATAACAGACTTGAAGGTGTTGCTACTGATAGACCACCATTTTTCAATGGAGACAACTATGCTCAGTGGAAGATTAAGATGAAAATTCATTTAGAAAGTATGGGTTTTGATATTTGGACTGCCATAGAATCAGAATATAAAATTCCTACAACCGTTAGATCTACTTGGAATGAAGCTACTAAGATAGTCTACAATAAAAATTTCAAAGCTATTAATGCCCTGTATTGTGCTTTTGGAGATGATGAATTTAATAGAATATCTGCTTGTAAGACTGCACATGAAATTTGGGATACTTTAAGTGTTTCTCATGAAGGAACAACCAACGTTAAGGAAATAAGATTGAACATTTATAATATTAAATATGATAATTTTAAGATTAATCCCGATGAACCCATTTCTGATATGTATCTCAGGTTTAATGAAATTTTCAACACAATGATATCACTGGGAAAGGATGTTCCATCAAAGGAGCAGATCATGAGAATTTTGAGATCCTACCTGAAAGATGGGGGGGCACTTCTGTTTCAATTATAGAATCTTGTGATATTGGTGAACTGACAGTTAAGGAACTTATTGGTAAGTTGATGATGTATGAAGAAGAGCTTAAAGTAAACAAAGAAGAAGAAGAAGAACCAAAAAGGAAGTCAGTTTCCATCAAGAATTGTACTTCAAAGAACAAGGATAAGGAGAAACTTCATGCTATAAGTGATAGCTCAAGCTGTGAAGAAAGTAAAAGTGCATATAACAGTGATGCGGAAATAGATCATATAGCCATAATATTTAAGAAGTTTTATAGGAAAATGAAGTTTTTCCAAAAATCAAATTACAAAGGTAAGTATGACAACAAGGGACACTGGAAAAAGGACTGGATGAAATCTGAAAAATCTGATGAAGTTGTCTGGTATGAATGCAAGAGAAAAAGACATATAAAAGCAGACTGTCCAAAACTGAAATACAAGACGAAATATGAGTATAAGGATAATAAGTATAAGAAAGCCATGAAGGATACTTGGAGTGCTTCAGAGGATAGCTCCAGTGAATCTGAAGCTTCTGAAACTGAAATCAGAAATAAGGAAAACATGTGTTTTATGACAAACACCTCTGAGGTAACATATGAAACTCCTGCTTTAAATTCATATTATTCTAGAGATGATTTTGATTCTGAAACTATGTCAAAATCTGAATTATATGAATACTGTGATATGTTGGAAGAAACCTGTAATGATATGAAAGACAAATATAATGGTTTAAAGAAATAGTATTCTTTAACTGTTAATCATAAATCTGATCATGACATAGAAATGGAAAAGAATGCTCGATTACATAAAGAAAACACTGAACTGAAATTGTCAAATGAGAAAATTAGGAAGGATTTAGAAAAATTCACAAATGGCAATGATACTCTTACTAAAATTCTAGGTAAGAAGATTCCACCTAGATATACTACTGGCATAGGATACCAACCTAGACAAAGAAAAATTACCAAAACTAAATTTATTCCTAAATCTGGACAGAATGTAGATAGTTATAATTCTAGAAGTTCATATGCTTCAACTAGTTATATTCATAGTTACAGATCTAATAAAGTTTATCTTTCAAAATCTGTTGATTCTACAACTTTTTATGAGACCCATAAGTCAAATTTGGGTACCTAAAGTTTTATTGGCTAACCTGTCTGGACCCAAGAAAATCTGGGTACCAAAATCATTTCCCATCTAAATCTGTTTTGTAGGGAACCTACTTAAAGATCTCCTGTAGAAAGACCTGGTACTTGGACAGTGGATGTTCAAGACATATTTCAGGATACTTCTCATGCTTTAAAAGCTTATTCAGAGTTGATGGTGGTTCTGTCACTTTTGGTGATAATTCTAAAAGGAAGATCATCGGCTTAGGCCAGATTGGTAACACTGACTCAGTATTAATTTCTAAAGTTTTATTTGTTGACAGACTTAAATATAATTTACTAAGTATTTCTCAGTTATGTGACGATGGTTTCAATGATAAATTTTAAAATGATTCTTGCAATGTTTTTTCTAAAAATGCTTTAGTATTTTCTGCCTTGCAAAATGAAAATGACTATAATGTTGATTTAAATTCTTTAGCTATGCAAAATATTACCTGTTTAAATGATTTTCATAAAGAGTATTGGCTTTGGTACAGAAGATTAGGTTACTGAAATGTATATTCACTTGGAAAACTTTCTAGGAAGAACTTAGTTAGAGACTTACCAAAACATGAATTCCCAACAGATAAAGTTTGTAATCCCTGTCAAAAGGGAAAGCAACATAATGTTTCTCTCAAATAAAAGAAAGAAGTGTCAACTTCTCAACCTCTCGAGTTGGTTCACATGGATTTGTTTGGACCTTCTAGAGTTTCGAGTTTAAATGGGAAGCATTATGTCTATAGTAGATAACTATTCTAGGTATACTTTTGTATATTTTCTAGCTCACAAAAGTGAAGCTTGTTCTTACATTGTTAAATATTCCATGTCTGTAGAGAAACTTAGTGGACATAAGATTAAATCATTGAGAAGTTATCATCGTCGTGAGTTTTAAAATCATGAGTTTGAATCCTACTGCTCACACAATGGCTATAGTCACAATTTCTCTGCCCCTAGGACACTTAAGCAAAATGGTGTAGTAGAAAGGAGGAATAGAACCCATCAAGAAATTTCTATAACCATGCTCAATTAGTATGACCTACCTGTTTATTTTTGGGCTGAAACTGTCAATACAGCCTATTATATTATCAATAGAGTCTTGATCAGACCTGTTCTTAAGAATACCCCTTATGAGTTGGGGAACCATAGGAAACCTAAGGTTAACTACTTCAGAGTTTTTGGTTGAAAAGTCTTTATTCTTTATACTAAAGATAATCTTGATAAGTTTTCATCAAAGAGTGATGAAGTAATTTTCCTAGGTTACTCTATTTCTAGTAAAGCCTATAGAGTTTTCAATAAAAGAACCAAATGTGTGGAGGAATCTGTTCACATCAAATTTGATGAAACTGATCCACATGAACCTAAGACTTCTCTTGAAAATCTTGAAGATAATCCCTCTGTTTTGAACCTTAATGATAAAGTTAGTGGACCTATAGTTAAAACATCTAGTTCTGGAAATTTCCCAGAACCTGCTTCTGTTGACTCCCAACCTATTGATAAACCTGAAATCTCTAGCCCCACTTTTTTTTAGACCAACTAGGATTCTGAAGATCCATCCCTTAGATGCTTTCGTAGGTAATCTGGATAGAGGAACACAGACTAGAGCTTCTCTAAGAAATCAGGTTGAACATCAAGCTTTTCCTTCATAGTTAGAACCTAAAAATATCAATGATGCTATCAATGATGAATTTTGGGTAATAGCTATGCAAGAAGAACTAAATCAATTTGAAAGAAATAATGTCTGCGAATTAGTAGAAAGACCTAAAGACACTTTAACCATAGGCACAAAGTGGGTGTTTAGAGACAAAGTTGATGAATCTAGAAATATCATTAGAAACAAAGATATACTAGTTTCACAAGGTTACAATCAAGAATAAGGAATTGAATATGAGGAAACCTTTGCACCTGTAGCTAGATTAGAGGCAATTAGGATCTTACTTGCCTTTACATCACATCTTAATTTCAAGTTATATCAAATGGACGTGAAAAGTGATTTTCTAAATGGTTTCATTGTTGAAGAGGTTTTTGTAGAACAACCACCTGGTTTTTCAAATCCTCACTTTCAAAATCATGTTTTTAAACTTTCTAAAGCTTTATATGGTTTAAAACAAGCTCCAAGAGCTTGTTATGAAAGACTTACAAATTTTCTTATTTCAAAAGGATTTATAAAAGGAATTGCTGATCCCACTCTTTTTATAAAAATAATTTCAAAAGATGTTTTAATAGTACAAATCTATGTTGATGATATTATTTTTTGATCTTCGAAAAATTCTTTATGTACTGATTTTTCAAAGGTTATGCAAAATGAGTTTGAAATGAACTTAATGGGAGAGCATAAGTACTTTCTAGGATTTCAAATCTTTCATACTAAATATGGTATTATTTTGAATCAACGAAAATATACTAGGGATTTATTAAAACATTTTGGTTTGGATAGTATTAAGGGAAGTGATACACCTATGAGTACCACCTGTAAATTGGATATTGATGAAACTGGTAAACCAGTAGATCAAACTAATTATAGAGGTCTGATTGGGAGTTTACTTTATCTTACTACTCATCGACCTGATATTATGTTTAGAGTATATATGTGTGCTAGATTTCAAGCTAACCATAAAGAGTCACACTTACATGCTGTTAAAAGGATTTTCAAGTATCTCAAATATACTGCCAATTTGGGACTGTTTTACCCCCAAAGAACAATCATTTGATTTAATAAGTTATTCAGATGCTGACTTTGCTGGATGCAAGTTAGATAAAAAGAGCACATCTGGAACATGTCATTTACTTGGAAAGTCCCTAGTATCATGGTGTACTAAGAAACAGAACTTAGTTGCAGTATCTACTGCTGAAGTAGAGTATATAGCAGCTGGTAGTTGCTGTGCACAAATTCTGTGAATGAAACACACATTATTGGACAATGGATTTGAGTTTAAACATGATTCAATTAACTGTGACAACACTAGTGCGATCAACATCTCAAAGAACCCTGTGTCTCACTCTAGAACCAAACACATTGATGTTAGGCACCACTTTCTAAGAGATCATTATCAAAGAGGTGATATAACTCTTGAATTTATAGGCACTGAACTCCAATTAGCTGATATTTTCACTATGCCATTAAAATCACAAAGATTAAGTTTCATTAGACACGAATTAGGAATGATAATTTACCCTTAAACCGTTAGATAAACCTCACCGTTAGATAAACCTCACCATTAGATAAACCTCACTGTTAGATAAACCTCACTGTTAGATTAACCTCACCGTTAGATAAACATTACCGTTAGATAAACCTCACTGTTAGATAAACCTCACCGTTAGGATGAACCTCACCGTTAGGATGAACCACACTGTTAGAATGAACCTCACTGTTAGGATGGACCTCACAACTTAAGGACACCTCACCGGTACATCTCTCACGCTGTTTTAAGTATTCGTATTAAGGCCGATACTTTTCAGTTTATTTTAATATATGATTTATTTTATATGTGAATCCTAAATGATATTAAACCCGACTCTAGACATCACTCAATCACCGCGAAACCGTCTGTTCGAATCCCTCCTACCTAAACCTCTCAAGCTTGAAAAACCCTAATCCTCAGAATCTGAAATGGCCCGTGTGAAGCGACCCTCAGTGGATGAAGGGAGTGATGTGCCGCAAGCTAAGAAGCAGAAAGTAACCAATGCTGGTGCTAGTGGATGTAGTAGAGATGCTGTTTGAAGGAATCCTGTGAATCCACATTTATCGAAGCGAGACATTGTAGTGTAAAAGGAATTATGTGCGGCATGGATGCTCGAATGCAAGTCCATGATTCTGAAGGTTTTACAAGAACAGGGATGGCTCGAATGCTTCATGAACAATAATTGACCTTATTTTCCAGCACTGGTAAAAGAGTTTTATGAGTTTGTCTGTTTTGAGACATCAGAAGAGGAGAATAGGATGATTTCTGTTGTGAATAGTCAAACGTTTTCATTTCCATCAGTTGAGTGGGCTGAGAGACTTATGGTTCCTCATAATGGTGATTATGGATTTTATTCAAATCCCATACCTACTTCTAGTGACTTTTTTGAATATGAGGATGCCTTGTTGGAATTGACAGGAAATGGAACTCCTAGAAAGGTCATTGCTGCAGAGATGTTAGAGGAGGATAAAATACTTTTCAAGTTTATTCAACATGTGATTAGTCCAAGGAGAGGATATTTTGCTACTCTCAGATTTAAAGATATTTATTTGTTGTATCTGTTAAAGCATGGAGTAATGGTGAATTTATGCAGACTGACAATGATTCAGATTAAGGAGATGACTAGACCGAAGTCTAAGTCCAATGCACTTTTCTTTTCTATGTTAATTTATATTATCTTGAAGGCAAAGGAGGTAGCTGGACCTCAAGATGAAACTGTTGTAGTTACGGATAACTTTTGCTTCACCAAGACTGTCCGTAAGTTTATGAAAGTCATTTGGAACCCTTGGAATAAATCTTGGGTTATGATAATGGAAAAATATATTACAAGTATACTCTTGTGGATCATCCTTCTAGACCAAATGATGTGAGGGATCCTGGTCTTGGACCAGATGATCCAGAACCGGTCTATAGTGACGATGAAGCTGAGGAGGAAGAGACATCAGTTGAGGAAGGAGGAGACCCTGATTTACCTCCTAGTCCTATGCCTCAAAACATTTCCTATGGAGCAGCTAGCCCTTCAAAAGAACTACCAAGGAGAGAAACTATTCTAAAGGACAATGACACAAATACCACAAAAGATGAAGAAGCATATCAGTTTGTCGTCCAAGACACCTCTGAAGAGGATGAGGCAACCATGTCTGATCAGATTTCTCATGAAGAGAAGGAGGCTTCTGGTGAAGAAGATGATGAGGAAAATGAAGAAGTAGAGCTCGTTTTGAGCCCTCTGATAGACTGTACAGTCAAGATAGTGCCTGATCCGGAAGCAGAAGTAGTATTTGTTGATGAGAAAGTCTTTGAGCCATCAGAGCAAATGGCTATTGAATCTGCTGCAGTTGCAGACGAAGATATAGAATTACCTCGAGCAGAACAGTTGGAGGAGATTCCTCAAGTGAATGCTCTATGTGAGGGGGAGCCTCTTGGTTCAGTATCAGTGTTGTATGACATTGAAGGTTGGAAATCAGATCCAGGATATATGGTTCTTTGAATTAATTATGAAGATTCTGATGAGGAAGACCAGCCCCAAAGAGAATCGGTTATCCTACCAGCTGTGGCTAAAAATTTGGAAACCAAGGAGGACATTGAGTCCTTAAAGGATGAAATGAAAGAGACACTGAGAGAATCAGTGGCAGATTTGAAGAAAAGCCTGGTTGATGAAATGAGAAGTGTGGATCAATCACTGAAGTTATCTTTGGGATGTGCTGTTTCTAGTCCAGTGAAAGGAATGATGGATGAAGTTAATGTATTCCATACTCAAATTAAAAGTTGGACAAGAGCTGTGGTTGCTCTATGACAATTTATTGCTTCATTGACTACCATGAACAGCTCTCAAAACCAAGTGCATACTGATATCAGATATATAAAAGAAGTAGTCAAGAAGTTTGTGGATGTCTTTGAGGCTTTTAAGACTTCAGTCAAAGAACACTTGAACAGTCAAGATGAAATTGTCCAGAAGGTGGTTAGTAATCTGACACAATCATTCATGGAGACAGTAGCTTTCTCAGTTAAACCCCTCCCCTCATCCAGCTCCACTGTGAACCTTGACTAGATCAGAACTGTTATCCAGGAAGAGTTGACTAAGGCCAGTACCAGTGGCTCCTCAAATACTCAGATCCTTGCTACCACTTGGGAAGTTAGTAGTTTTGTTCATGATCACCTACGGACAGCTACTGCTTCACAAGAGGCAATTAAAAATAAAGTGGATTCTTATTTTGAGAAGGTCTATACCAAGCATCAAATTACCAACCATTTTAATATCTTGCTAGAAAATATGAAGTTTCCTATAGTGACTCAGGCTTTCACAGAACAGGTTAGGAATCTTAAGGAGCTTACTCCTGCCTTGGATAAATTCATTGAAAATCGAGATGATTTTGTGTCAGCAATGGAGAGAGGTGGGAGTATTATTATGAATTTCAAGAACCGGTTGCAACCCTTCCTGCATGTGGATGCCAGACCTGTGATTGTACCTCCTGCACTTCCTGAATCTGTCTCTGGGAGTACACCTCAGTTGGCTCCAGTTCAAGATATTCGAAGCTTGACTCCTATGATCCCACAGAAGAGCACATATTTCAGATCCGGAATAGTTTCAGTGGTTGACCCTCCAGTTGTTCTTTTCGCTATTCCCAAGCCATCTACTCAATCTGAACCTACATCCTCTTCTGATCCTAAGGGAAAGACTCCTGTTCAAGAAGATGATTGAGTGATTCTGGATGTTTTTGATAGGATTCACTTGTATTTTTGTAGTCTTGACTTTCTCAGTTTGTACCTTTTGTACCTTAATAGAAATTTACTCTTACATTCTCCACTTTACTGTGTTTATATTTCCTTGTAATATGTTCTCTTTTTTTCTCTACATTTCCTGATTCTACCCTTCTTTTTTTAATCACAAAGGGGGAGAAAATTCAACAAATGATAATTGGGAGTGCACTTGAAAGGAGGAGTACAATGAGAAGTTTGTTTTAACGTTTTTCTTAGGAAATTTTTTCCTCTGATATTAGTTTGATTTTCTTAATACTTTGTCATATGTTGTGATTGTAAAAAAGGGGGATAATGTGGAAACCTCTAGGAGAATTAGTTGAACTTATATTTTGATAATCCCAACTATGCTCAATAATATTTTAACTATGCTCAATCATATTTTAACTATGCTCAATTATATTTTTATAATCTCAATTATGTTAAAGTATAGTTTGATAATCCCTATATTTATTAATGGTTAATTACTTATTTCAGTATTTCTGTACACCGTGCACATATTCATATATTATAATATATACATGATCTTCAGAGAATTCGGTTACTGGAAGGATATATATTCTAACTTAACTCATTCTGTCAATATAATGCTTAAACAGGAAAGTGGTCACCGTTACAGAACAAGCCTACTGATACGTGAAGGTCACCGTTACAACAATCCTACTAATACATGAAGGTCGATGTTACAACAAGCCTACCGATACGTGAAGGTCACCATTATAACAAGTCTACCGTTATACAAGGTCACTGATACATCAAGCCTACCGGTACATGAAGGCTACCATTACACGGAAGATCACCAGTACATCAAGCCTACCGCTACCGATGCAATAAAGCTTACCGCTACCAAAGTCTACCGACTGACATGAAGTCTACCGATAGAGGAGCTATCGATGGAAAGGCTACCGTTACAAAAAAACTCTATCGTTACACAAAAGGCTACCATTACACAAAGGGATACCATTACACAAGAAGCTAACGATACTCAGACCTACCGATACACAAGGATACCGATATCCAAAGCTACCGTTCCAAAGACAGAACCCGACGCTGCTTTAGTTTCTTTATATTTATTTAATATAACCAATGGTTATATAAGGTATATTTTAATACACTGAAATTTATTTAATGTATGTTGTTAGATGTCAAGGAACCATACCTCATACCTGCAAAAAGGAAATCATTTCTGTTGCCAGATCTCGTGCTTTAAAAAAGATATTCTCCTGCTACTGAAAGAAGGGGGTTGGAAAAACAAATAAGAGTGTGACAAAAATAAGAAGGTGATGTGTGCATGAAAATAGATGACTGGAAACATCAGTATACATACATAAATTCCTGCATAGCTGTGAAGAGCCAATAACGAAAAAGAGAACATCAACACAAGAATTCCATCGACTACATTTTTCTCTATCTATGAACCTGGATGTGAAGTAGACGACGCTCTGTTTTTCAGACAAAAAACAGAAGAGGACTCAGAACCATTTCAGATCAAATTCGAAGGAGTCCAGAGCTACACTGCAATCACTAGATCCATTCTAAACTCTATATCCTGCTCAGTGATTTGTTATTTACATTTTGAGGAGTGTGTGGAATCTGTGTATTTTACACACACACTGTCTCCTGTACATTATCTGGAGGATCTATAAATCCTCATCCAACTCTTTACATATTTTATTTCCCACTGTGGATAGTGGTAGAGGTCGTGTGTGGCCTGGACAGTTGGATTTACTGTTGTTTTGTTTCCCACGTAGAACTGTGGTAGAGGTCATTGACCTGGACAATTGTAAACTGTTGTGAACCCCGATCCAGGGTGTGGGTCCAATTTTTATAAATTTTTTAGAGGACTATTTCTGAGATTGAGACTGATCCTCTTGGTCATATCTGCTGTGATTTATTTATTTTTATCTAAAACCTTTTATTACGCTGCCAAGTGCTTTAAAACATAAACTTTTTTTCAAAGTTACTCTGATAATTGAATTAACAAGTGTTTTCATTATTTCAAAATCATTAGGTTAGTTTCAAAAGCTAATCTGATCTTTTGATTAGATTAACTCGGAATTAATCAATCCCTTGAGAACCTAATTGAAATTTTTCTTTAATTCAAATTCACTACAATTCAATTAGTATTTTAAATTAGGGTAATTTGGTAAATGATATTAAAATAGCAATTTTAATTGGAACTCAATTCACCCCCCCTCTTGAGTATCCACTCCGACCAACAAACTGCATCACCATGTTCAATGACAAATTCACAGATTTGCAGGTATATTCTATTGCATTTTCGTATTTTCTTTAATACGGATAGATTACACAATGTTATTTCTATTATTATTTATAAACAACATTTTCAAAGCATAGGTTGTATAAATGTAAGTAGTGTCGAAGAACATAATCAACTATAATATAATCCATTATAACATTAAATACTTCCCTCCATGTAACGAACATGCAACTGGATTAATGCTATATTGTTCTATAATATTATCATCAGAGTGCCGAATCATTTCAACTCTGCGCAAAGGACGACTTAGAATTTGAAAAATATTCTGCTGTATCATCAGCTATTCAGGTATATATATATTTTCTTCTTTATAATTTTCATTATAAGGCTTTATTTTAAGCCTACATTGTTATTTCTCCTTCATCTGATGCTTCTTTTAATTATGTTTTAAATGCAGAAAAACCTACTACCGGAATTTCTAAATGATGATCTTACTGAGCAATCTCATCATATCTCACATGAAAGTGTTAGTAGAACAAACCTGGCAAAAAATGTGGGAGTCTGAATGACTGAAAAATTAAAGGACAAAGTTGAAAAGATTGACTGATATGTACAACATATATGAAAGATAATACTAAATGTTGTACATGAATTACTAAATGTAGAATTTTCATTAGGTACTGAAATAGTGACTACGTCATGAAAGTCTCATGTTTTTAGAAATTGTACTGAAGGCCTCTACAAATGAGATCATTGAACATGTTCATGTTTACATATAGTTGTTGTTATTCAACACCATGGTATTGATGGTACTACGGTCTTCCAATGATCCTATGCTGTCTACAAGTACATGATTTTTATGATATTATTTTCTGTTTACCTGCTAGAGTTTAAGATCGGTAATTTTAAGTGGGGGTGGTCAGGGGGTCGGGCTGGGCAGGGGCTGGTGGTGGAGGGGTCTGGTGGGGGTGGGGAGGGGGCCTGGGTAGGGGCTAGTGGAGGGGGGGAGCTGGGCAGGAGGAAGGGGGAGCTGAGCAGGGGCTGGGGGATGTGGGGGAGCTGGGCAGACGGAGGGGGGCGAGCTTGGCAGGGCCTGGGGGAGGGGGGAAGTTGGGCGGGGGGAGGGGGTAGCTAGACATAGGCAGGAGGAGGGGGTGCTGGGCAGGGGGAGGGGCTGGGCAGGGGAAAGTGGAGGGAGGGAGCTGGGTAGGGTGAGGGGGCTGGGTAGGGGGAGGGGGCTAGGCCGGGGGACGGGGAGGTGGTTAGGCATGGGAAGGGGGGATGGGCAGGGTGCGGGGGAAGGGGAGGGGTTATATTTTATTCCTTTTTATTTAGTAAGAGATTTTTCTTACTGTTATTATGATTTCATATCAGGTTCTCTTTATGTTTAAATATTACCTACCACTATCTTGTCTTTCTAACATATCTTTCTGTTCGGCCTGGGTTGGCATCTCGGTTGTGGAGGTGCTTCTCGGTTTTGGCCCAGGCTGATTATTGAGGTGTACAAAATATTTACTCCTAGTCTTGCATCCGTCTTCACTGTTTAAATATTCATCAATAACCATCCTAGGAATTCATTGTAACTGATTTGGATATCTCTTCCTATGGTTCATTTTTTTAAATTTAAATAGCTTTCCACTGCTTTTCTAAGGGAATATTTTAGTGGGCGTGGGTAGGGGGAGGGGCTGGGCGGGGGCAAGGGGGAGGGATGGAGATGGGCAGGGGAGGGTGGGGGGAGCTGGGCAGGTTGAGGGGGGAGCTGGGAAGGGGTTAGGGGAGGGGGGAGGAGCTGGGCAGGGGGAGGGGGGAGCTGAGTAGGGGCAGGGGGAGGGGGAGCTGGGCAGGGGCTAGGGGAGGTGGGGGAGGTGGGTAGAGGGAGGGGCGAGCTTGGCAGGGCCAGGGGGAGTGGGGGGAAGCTGGGAATGGGGAGGGGGTAGCTTGACAGAGGCATGATGAGGGGGGATCTAGGCATGGGGAGGGGGAGGGAGAGGGGATTGGGCAGGGGGGAGCTGGGCAGGGGGAGTTAGGTAGGGGCTGGGCAGGGGGAGGGGGCTGGGCAGGGGGAGGGGGCTGGGTAGAGGGGAATGGGAGGGGCAGGGCTATGAGAGGTTATCATATTTATAGTAAGGAGTAATTTTTAGTTCAATTTGTCTCAATAGATTTGTAAATTCACACCTTCTGACCTTCGCCTCCCCCATTCCAGCATCTTCTATTTTCATTATCTTTAGTCTTAACTCCATTTCCTTCCATCATGAGTAACCCACTCACATCATTATTGGTATTAAATTTTTTAATAAATTTCATAATTTTATTTCCATTTTCAGGTGGCTATCTTCAAATCATGGTTTGGATAAAGTCCATGATTTCCAAACAGGATGACAACACCTCTACAGTGGAACTACTCTTCAACACAATGTCTGAGAAATCCATGTTTTCATTCTGCTCATGTTTTATTATTTTCATTTTTCTGGACTGATTTTCATTAGTTTATGTTTTGTAGGTTTTCTCATCATACCATATTTATTTCAGTCATTTTCACATTTGTCGGTTTTATTTTTACAATCACTGTCTTATGTTAGATTTGACTTTCACTCATTAGTCAGTATTTTTGTTTCTTCTCAACTTTTATAAATACAAATTCTTTTTAAAAGTAAAACCATTAATCAAGACCTTCACTTTTTAGTCAACATTATTGTTTCTTCTCAACAATTATAAATATTAATTCTTATTAAAAGAACAACCATTAATTGAATAAGTCGTGCTATTGCACGAGTGAGTACTAGTTTTATATAATAGAGATATTTTTAGGTATTGCATGAATTGAAAAACATATAAAAGGAAGCCCGAAAAACAGTTAATATGTCTTAAAAAGAGAAGAACAAATAAAGACATTCAAATTGAAAAAATATATTGTATATGTCATTACTGATTATAACTGACAACCCACATTTTTGAACCAGTTGATTTCCCCAATCTGCACTATAAATATAAAACCCTACTTATATAATGAGGAATTTTGGTAAAGATAAATATAGTAATGGGTGATTTTTTATGAAGAACAATGGATAATAGTGGAGTAGTGACAAACACCCCTACGTCTGATAAGAACCAGTCAATCAGAATTTGAAACAGAAAAAAAAGACTATGAAAAAGGATATAGAATGTTTTTGAATCATTAATGAAACTAGGAAAAATAATAGACACCTAAAAATTGATTTTATCCTTTGATTCATGTAGCATAAACTACAATAATCATATATGGGAACCCCCATAATATAATAAAAAACAATATAGACCCATTTGTGGAAAAGGGAAAATCATTGATTCATTGAAACCAAAAACCGATGATTCAATGATAATATCATTAAGAACCACAATTGGAGATACAATTATGATTTGATTAAAATCTATTCTAACATAGAGATGAAAAAACATGAAACAAAATATATAAATAAATAAAAATTTATAGGGGAAGGGAATGACTTAATGGAAATGAATTACCTTGAAGTTCATTGTTTGAATAAAAAAACAGCATGAGAGAAATATAACTATAAATGGATATTAAAACATTATTATGAAAGAATCAATAGTATGAATTACTCCAAATATATTTTATTCATTAATCACCATCCTGAAATAAAAGATAGGATTCCAGGAGAGAAAATTACTCATAGAATATTGGTAATTCATCATGACACCAATGAATGTAATATATATCAGAGGAATCCACCATGAATACGCGGAATAAAAATTGATTATAAATAAAATTACTCACCACCATTAAAAAATCCTGATAACTGAGGAAACCACAAAAAACAAACCTCATAAAAATATGACAAGAAGTCCATCATATGTATTGATATACAAATAATCAATGAAAAGTATGCATAACTAATGAAGGGGAATTATGGAAGAAACCCATTTGAAAATATGAGGGGGTGAAAAACTATAGAAATTTTATAAGGTTGGTAATTTAGGATGCTTCAGAAGATATTAATAGAGTGGCTTCCAAAATTATCGGTACTTTTTCAACCATAAAAGAGACAAGGTAATACAAACTAAAATAGATAAAAATAGTTAAATTTAAATATGAATCACTAATTATTCTTTATAATTCCTAATAATATAGAACTCTTTTCAGGATTTGGTCAATTTTAACCCCAAAAATTTTAGTCACAGCCCATAGGTGGGTATGTATTATTAAGAAGTAAAAATTATTGGATACTCCACATTTTCTCATGATGTAAAAAATAACATGGTTTATAGAACATTTTTAGGTAGTAAGCTTGTGTTTATATGATTAAAATATATTTTATACTTCCCCATACTCAGTGATATATTATAAAAATAACACTTCTTCTTTTACAACTAGTATTTTTTTTGGGTTCAGGGAGGGTGGAACTATAGTGTGGGTGTCCTTTTTGGGTTCTTATTTTTTTAGTGTCAACCTAATTCCTCTATGTACTTCTCGTATTTTTATTCTTTTGGAGCATCTATACACATATTTTACATGATATGGATCAGTCACTACATACTCAACCACATCATGATCATGCTCTTTTATTTAAATTTCATCAATACAAATATTTATTAAATGTAGTTTGATGATCTTTTTTATATCACCTCTCAAATAATCTAATGTGGAATCTCATCTATCTACCTTGATCATTATATATTAACACACATGATCAACTAGGGAATCCCTATTAGCTTTTCCCACTATTATTTTTTAAAGAATAATAATGACAATAATCTGTTATTATTTTTAAAGATCATTTGTGTTGGGGCCACTTAAGTTTTAACCCAACACAAGACCAATATTGATGTCTAGTAGCACCAAAATTTCTATACCAATACTCCTATTTATCACTTGATACAATACCATCCATTTTCTTTTGAAAACATTTGAAAATAGTGAAATAATATAATTTGGGAGAATTAGTTTTAAATAATAAATAATATAAAAATAATATTATCAATACTTTAAAAAATTCAATAAATATTATTAAATAGTGATTCTTTTATGTTTTTTATGTTTTTTTAATTTTATGGTTTTTGTTATATTTTTGTATCATGAAATGTTTATTTGGTTTTTATTAAGTAAAATATAATAAACCTAATAAATCAATCCCTATATGTGGTGAAATTTTATGTATTATTATTTTATAGATACTAGTCATTATCAAGACACTCTCTCTATAGGGATAGGTTTTAAGATACTAGTTCTATTAATGAGTTTAAATTTAAAATATTGAAATAATTATAATATGAATGTGTATGATGTCTCAATCCCATAAACATAGATTGTATGTTATTAAATGAGTATTTACTAACCTTTATTCAACAACCAGGGTATTCACCCCCATGATAGTGGATTAACATATACGAAATATAAGGAAATCAAATTACCTACACATATCCACAATTCATGCTATGTAGTGAAAAACGAACATTTTATTCCAAAGAATAATCCATCAATATAATCACAGAACATTGTAATAAATCCAAAAGTCCCCATAAAGTTGATTATCAATCCACAACTAAATAAAGAATGTTCCACAGCTCTGAGGTGCTTTTATGTCATTGCCTATCGGGTTATACTTACTGGGTAGAATATCAGGCCACACATCCTCACTCGTGTTTGGTTTCCTAAGCCAAGTTGATGAAACTATTTTTGTCTCTAATTACATTGGTAGATCCCTAATATTGTTCCCTTGATGATAATTTGAGTGATCTATATTTTTAATTGTTTAAGATGAATAAACCAACACTCACAACCGAAAAAATTATGGAACATGTAATAAACATCGATCACCGCATAAAAAATAATATATAATATTTATATAATGATACATATAAAACATTATGAATATGTAAAATAGTTGTCTGAAATCCATCTTGGTGTCCCCTATTAGTCATATGAAATAGATATTCACTCCTCCTACATTATCCTATAAATCTGGAGTCTCCTATCCTTCTCCAAAAAACTCACCCCCTCTAGATCAAATATTCTTATCTTATTTTATATGAGATAATTCTGCTTTCCATATCCTTTTAATTATCTAATATTTTTATCATAATCGGTTATCATGCTCATGTTTCCTCCTTTTTTGAACTATATATGTGTATTAGTTGGTAAATTGATTCCTCAATGTATATAACTTTATTGTAACATATTAATCATTATTATAGCTTCATCCACATGGTTATGAAAATATGACGCCTACCTACTCACCTGATTTTTTTCATGTGATTTTTATAATTTGATATTACATTGTGAAAATTATATAATTTAAAAAAAATGTATTTCTGGATGCACAACTTCATACATATTACCCACATGGCACTAAAACAATCTCCATAATTTATATTATCCTTATCGCCCATCACCTATATTATATAATATCCAGAGATGTGTACAATGAGAATGCATGTGATATTTTTGAACATTTTGGATTTTGGAAAAATCATGACCTATATTTGTTAGATTATTCATTAAAAATATTTGGTTATATTAAATTATTTACTAATATTGTAGGCAATAAAATTTGAGATGTCATGTTGCTAAGTGACTCATATGTGTCGATATGGGGTTTTATATGTGTTGAAATATGATTATTCAAAATTATGGGAAGTGATGTGTTTTTTCACAATCAATGTTGATTCATAATTTCCAATAGAGGTATCTTGTTAGGCTTAGTTGTGAAACACATTTTATATCATAAGAAGTAGATATTCTAGTATGAGTAGTTTTGGTAGTCTAACTTCTAATGTTGGAATAATATGGAGGAGACACAATTTTGAAATCAAGAAATCTAGATGTTATAAAAACTGGATTATGGGTGTCTGAAAATGATAATCAATATATACCCCATCTTTATCTGATTGTGGATGTTGGAAATGAAAATGACTTTCATGATAGTAAGTCTGAGATTTATAAGTTTCAATTTTACAGGTTTTCTATATTCTTTATTTTTTTCAATTTCATTACATAGGATTCATTAATGTTATATATAATATTATGCTTTTGTATTTTCTAGAATCGAGCACTGGGGATTGGAATATGGAACTATGAAAATGGAAGTATTTCACTTTTATGTACCATCCTGCGATACTTCTTACCGTGGCACCATGATTAGTTAATGGAAATACTAGTAGGGTGTTCCCAATAACCATGAGATAGTAAAATACTTCTTAAAAATCAATTAATGTTCCTTGGGAATGGTTTTCCCAATAAATTGATTAAGATTTTCTTAACCAAGATCAAAATAATACCTTACCATGCATTGTAGAGTCATGAAACTAATAATGTAGAACTACAAAAATAACTCATAAACATTATACAATATAAATAAAATCTCTAATAAACAATAATGTCCACATATGAAAATAAAAAACACCATCCATAATAGGACCCGAAATAGGGATAAAATTAAAAGGTTCGTCATGAGAAGACAATGAGGTTATACAAGATTAAATGTCCCTAATAAAAACCAATGTAACCAAACGATTGCAACCCATTTTTGTGTCACATGAAAAATGAATGTGGTACCATGTCACAATTGTTATCCCATGCTCAACTAGAATGAATATTCACTACCTCCACGTAGCGTCTTTCCTTTACCAATATAAAAAAAACAATGTATACATATACCGACTAGGTGTAGAAAGGTCATGATCATAACAAGTCCAATTATATCACACTAAGTGTTTTATGATATTTTTTTAGAAAAACCATAGAATTCTCATTTAAAGTAAACTATATTTAAAAACACATAACAATTTTAAGGAATATAACACATTATGCACCTTATAATAGAATAATATTTAATGTATATTCAATGTAAATATCATTTTCAAAACAAAAACCATTGGAGAATCCTAGAGATATCTATGTTCTTGGAATCCTAGGATACCCATACTATTTTATTGATCAAACCAGTCACATATTTCTCTATTCATGGGTCTCTTAGGTAAACTATGTCATGTCCTATAAGAAATTCACATATGTGAAATAGTATTATCTAGATAATTTGGTGTAATGCAAGGACAGAAATGGTATGGAAATTCGTAGTGGTACATGTCCCAATATTTCTACCCAAACCACAAGGATCACATGTTCCATTCCCCTTTCAAATAATTACATTTTAATAATTTGAAACAATTTTACATTTAAGGGGTAATTTAATTAAACACCTTTCACGAAACCATATATTTATATATAAAACAAAAACTTGAATCCACATTGATTTATCAAATGAAAAATCGTAAATAGAAACAACTATTTCAATTATAATCAGGATTCAGTGACAGTATAATATACATAAAAAAATTCAATTAACCCTCTCAATATAAAGAGATCATATATGTTTAGTCATGAAATGGGAACTCAGGAAACTGAAAACTATAATCAATGAAATCAGATTACAAAAATGTTCTTTTAAATTAAACTAAGAAGAAATAGACTAATTTTGAAAGAGAAATACATAAATTTTAAAAAAATAGAATTATAATTTGGTAATGTAATCCTAAATCCTCCATGGATGTTGAGGATGATGAAAACTAAGAAAAATGGGATAATATAACCCAGTAATGTAAAATAAATAACCTAATATATGTTTTCATTAAAAAAAATTCTTCAAACCCACCAAAACATGAGCTATTGGAGGAACGAAGTATATGTGGGTTTTAAATAGGGGAGCAAGAATGTTTAGAAGGGTTATAATAAGTATGTTCAAAGAGTGAAAACCATATGATAATGAATCATGATGATGGTTTGCCCATTTAATTTACCAAATTATATAGAAATCCTATGATTATACTTATATTCCTAAGATATTAACAATACAAATCCATTGTCTAGAAAACCAAAATCCTATCATGAGAACACCACTAAAATTTGTTTCAAACACTAAAACATTTATGTCAATTAGTTTGTACAAAATATACTATTTTTATGTAATAATATTTTACCCAATTTGAAAAACAACAAAGAAAAAGTGGTGAGATAATTGGACCTCTAAAAATATTCATGCATCCACATTGTTTGGGAGTCACACTCATGTTATCATAACACCAAAACCATTGGAATGTATTTCCCACATAGATCAATATCCTATGACACAAAAATTCACATCATTTTCAAAATCATAGAGATATCCTACTCCACCTCTAGATCTTCTGTGTTCAATATTCGAGAGGGTTTGGGTGGTACGTCTTCAAAAAATATATGTAGAAGATAACATTCATCAACATCAGTTGAGGTTGTAAAGATAACTGATATGTGATGTTCTCAATTTAATCAATGATTTTCAAGGGTCACACATACCTTAGGGTAAGCTTCTTGTGGTTCCTCAGCTATTAGACACCAAATCAAGGGGCTATATATATAAGAACACATGGCCAACAACCAAAATTGAAAATAATGAAACCGATGATCTGTATAAAGCTCATGGTAGCTCTATATCATTACTATTCACAATTGGAGACCCTAGAACCTTCCTTTAATCCCTTTTACAATACTCATTAGCACCTGGGATGATTTATTCATGTTAGTCAAATATACGGGAGGAATACATTATTGAACATACAATTCCTCAAAATAATCAATCATGACAGGGGACTATTAATTGTTATTATAAGTTAAATCATCATGTACCATATGGCTATCCTACATGCATCTAAATTAAAAACTTCAATATATATAATATATTCACGAACCATAATTTTAATGTATGTTTGGCCATCATTTTATGAATGATAGTTCATACTCATATTCACATGGGATCCTATAATCTTGTGAAGGAATTTCAAAAATATGATGTGAATTAAGGGTCTATATTAGAAATGATAAATATGGAACCCTGTAATGCTTCAAAATATCTTGATTATATTTCATAACATCCATTTGATGTCTCTTAATGACACACATCATAAATTAAATACAGGAAAAAAAATCTTTATTGATAAATATATATAATAACATGTAATTGATTTCGAATTTATTAATTATGAAATCCATTATTATATAGTCAATACATTCGATGTAAATAGTGTAATTAGGTTTCCAATTATAATATTAATTTATCTTTATGAAATTTAATTCTATTATTCATAGGATGCCTATATGGTATGTTATAATGATATACATGTCTTGTTCGTTATTTTCAATGTATCTGGGATATGAGCATAGGGACTATGTGTGTATCTCAACCTGGTTACCCAACATGTATTACAAGATACAAATCATGTGTTCTACTTGTATGATATATTCACAACATAAATTTTGACTCACATTGTACTTTGGACATGATGAATAATTAGAGACAATGTGTATAGACCAACTACACTTATTGTGGCCAAACAGATCATATGTTAGGATAACCCAATCTACATATGGTATGCATTAAATACACAAAAATTTATTTCTACATCATGTTTGATATATCCCATGATACATCATGGTTTAATGTGATTTGGTAAAAAACATACACTTCTGTCTCACAATATGTAACTATGACTACCATCTAGAATCCATGGATTCTTTTGAAGGAATGTTTGATCGTTCTTCATCTAGTATTATCTTATTTAAGATGATATGATACTTAATAAAATAGAATAAATATTTCAAAATATAATAATTTAAAATTTTGATTTTAATTATAAAAAAATTAAGAGAAAACTAACACTTTCATATAATTGGTCAATAAATAAAAATTAATTATATGTAATTTGGTGACTATTATATTGAAACATGATGGTTACAGGTTCGACAAAAGCACTCGTGGAGGGACATAAAACACGTCCTTTTTTCATTATCTATGAATAATATATGATCCACATGATGAATAACCATCATCAACAATGAAATTAATTTGAATATTAACTAACAAGAATCAATAACTAATAAGAGATGAAGTTTTTCACATATATTTTATATTTTATTTATTTTATTAAATTAACAATGTTAATTAAATTATTAGATTGGTATTGATGATAGGGAAAATATTTCATCTAGTAACATCATTTAATGAGTTGGGTCAATGGAAGATTACCTTTAGTAGTGATTGGCATGTTTACAACCACCTCTGATCATATCTATATAATTTTCATGGTGCTAGTTTGGAAAAATCTATCTCTTTCAATAATCGATGTTGATAACAACAGAATCCTTTATAGGAGAATCATTCATTCTTGTAGAGGAGTATAATTTCTCGATATTCCTCATGGTGTTATTGAGGATTGTTCTCTAGGTATTGATAATATATTCTATAGAACTCTTTGTGTACAGTGATGGAATAAAACATTCACACACACGAAATGAAATAACAGGGATAATATAATTCTTGTCTTATAAAATAAATAATTTCACAAGACCATTCTATATTTTCTTTTTTACTAGAGAACCTCGCGGATTTTTCTGCCTTTTCATGTTATCAAAATCTCCTACATTATATATGACCAAGGTGGTATACCATAAGAAATAATCTCAAAATAATATGAATATCTACTTATAATATCTTGTATGATCTATGACTTAAAAATGATATGAACAACACACATATATATATATATAGGAATACAATCATGGGTCATCTGGGATAACATCATTGTATAGAACTAGTTTGACCATTATCTACAACAAGGACACATAGGACATTATCATGTATAATGTCACATAAAATAATAATCAAGATTGGTTAGATAATTTTATTAAGATTAAAATTCATGAATAAAATTAATCATAATGAACATAGATTTTGGTTTGAGGGAAACATCTCTTACACGAACTCAGTTCTATGATTCAAAAAGTGCACTCCACTTCGAATGAAATATGACACTTCATTCCAAGATAAATTATATTCAGATAAATTGTAACATAATCCGTAATTATTGAGAAGATAATGTCATGGATATATAAATTATGGATAGATATATATTTGAATATATAAGGTATTCTAACAAAGGATGTATACTAGGATGTACACATGCGGTTCTTCACCTCACATAGGATATGATAATCAAATACATAGTGGGACCCATGTGACTATACATGAATTTTTAAGAGTGGAATGAGATTTTTAGAATTATATATATAACTTAATATATAGTGAATAGTGAAAATATTTCCCATGTGGGAGATTTTAAGTCATAGAAAGTGAATACTATTTTTGGGCCAAGATAGAAGATATTATAAAAGTATGAGTTTTTGAATTGTATATTCTGATGCTGGATGAAAATTATATAGCACTAGATATAATGTTTGGACATTTTTATGTTATAAAAATTAGATTATGGAATCTGAAAGATGTTAATTGGAATATACCATTGATCATACTTATGGACAAGTGAAATTTACTTTAGTGATATTAAATCTTAAATTCGAAACATTCATGATAATTTGTTTTAAGATTATATGATTTTAAAAAAGGGGTTATGTATGAGTCTTTAGGGTGATAAAAAATACTCAACATAAGTAGTAACTAATTGAAATTCATGTACTCGACTATTTAGTTGGATGAATTATCTAATTATTTTAATGATTAACGTTACAGATTACAATCATCTTTTTATTCCATGAAGAAAAGTACTAAAAACGCCCCATGGAATAAGATTCATGTCTAAAGAATAGAAATGATGTGTTTTATTTCAATATTTTAAGAATTTACTTTTGAAAATATTGAATGTTTTTTTTTCAAAATTTATTATTATGGTGTGGTGACTATAGTAAAACATGTCTTCTATATCATAGTAAATTAATACATGGGGCTCAATTGGGTATTTTTCTCAGTAAATTATGTTCCAGTGGATAACCTATAAGATTCCAATGTTATCCATGAGACCAGTATATCCAATTTCCATCAGCTATAACATATATAAAACTTTCTATTTTAATTATGAGAGGGGAACTTAGGAACTGTTATATTATAATGGGCATTGTAAGTCACTCCACCTAAATTTGATTAACATATCATGTTGGTAATCTAATGATACTTTATACAGTAATGAAAATCATGTACTACTACATAAAAATATGGGTCATTACCACTTTGTCCCTATTGGTGTAGATGAACCCTTGTTCCTCATGGTGTTGGGATCAATTATCCTAGTATGATTTCTTGCGTAAGGTGAAAAAAATCGCAATATAATTGATAGATATTGTAGTATTAATGTGTTGTAAACTGTATTTTACAGGCCTCCCAGGATCATATCTCATTATCATGGTATTCACAGATCAATATGACCATTGGAAAATTTTTTCATATGGATTTTTGGAGTTTCACAGATACTTTCTAAGATGGAATACTGGTGTCATGATGTTATGATTTTTTAGTATATACAAATTGGGTGTGTTTTAATGGTTGGATGGGTTGTTGACGGATTTTTTGGGATGATTCCAAATAAAAATAGTCAAAAATTTATCATGAAATTACATTTTCATAAAACGTGGGCTTGTTAGCTACTATAGTTTTCTTCACACAACACTAATCAAATTTATTGATTTACTTGGGCCTCAATGGATGACATGAATGCATGCTTTATAAAACCTATATTTTTTATACAAAATCAATTAATAATGTAATATATAATTAAACAAATTAAATAAATTAAAAAGGTTCAAAACTGTAAAATCAAATAAATAGTGAACATTTAAAATAGAAATAAATATATATTATATTTATAAATAAAAAATAAACAAATTATTATTTTTTATTGTAAAAATACTTAAATATTTAATTTTAAATTATTGTTAAAACAAATATGAACAGTTGATAAAAAATAATAATAAAACATTAAATAATATTATTGATAAAAAATAAAACGATAATAATTAATATAAAAATTATTGTAATAATAATTTAAATACAAGTATAATAAATTGAATAAATAATATAATAATAAATTTAATAACATATTAAATTGAATTATATTTACAAGATGAATATTTTAATGTCTTAATGTACATATTGTTATTGGAAGATATATTTTACAAAATAATACATAGTATATACAATTAAATAACATGTATATTTTCTTATACAAATGAAAAAATTTATTGACAACATATTTTTAAAATATAATTTAATTGTTAGAACATATATTACCAGAGTTGAACAAAAATATTACCAAATCTATTCAAGAATTTGAAATTGTGAAATTGAATTATAAATCAATTATGTATAAAAAAGACTCAAATTCAAAATTATACCTTATAATTCTAAAAATTATATATGTATATCATACAATGATGTAATCATTGATAAGTTAGGGTGTTTGGAATTAATTTCACAGAAAATATACAAAAAATGGTACGTAATATTTTTACCAAAATCTAGTAATTATCAACCCATAATAAATTCTGAAAGACCATCCTCAATTGAATAAAGAATTATCTCTCATTTCATATGGAAAATTTTCATTAGTAAAAAGTTTTGTGCACTCAATTAAAACCACTTTCATAAATAAACTCTCTAGTCAAAACATTACCAGATTTCCATTATAGTAGTACAATACTTGTTTAGGAAGTATATTTTTTCCATAATCTATCTGTTTATAATTCATAGATAATTTTTTATATGTTCAAATGAATTGAAATATGTAACGTAAGAAGTCATACATGATAGGGATTTAACGAAAAAATCCTTCATCATTTATATTTAAATGTTACAAAAAATATTATGAAACTAAGAATTAAACATTATGAATGATTATATCTATTAAAACTAAATAAATAAATGGGAAAAATAAATTGAAAATAAAAATATCATTATAACTAGCATCTCTTCTAGGCCATCATTATCTTTAAGAACCTCTATTAAGAATAAAAAATAGTTATAGAAAACATGGTCAGTTTAAATATGGTCATTATAAATATGGTCCTTGTAAATGTGGTTACTGAAAACATTGTCATTAGTTATATATCTAAAAGGAATATTGATTTCTTGAACTATAATGTATTAAATTTACAATAATAAAATTTGCAAGGAAATAAAAATATGATATCAAAATAATATATATATATATATATTAATTAAATATAAATATTATTTTTATTAAATGATATTATATATATAAGCAAAATAATTATTTTAATTTCAATGGTGTTGTAAAATTAAATTTTGGAATATAAATTATTAATTTTAATTGTATTTGTTAATGTGTATTTAGTAGAAAAGTAATATTTAAATTATTCAAAGAACCATTTTGGAAGGTGTTTTATGTATTTTACTAATAGATTAAATTAATTTTTTTAAATAATTTATATTTAATCTAATATATATTAGAATAACTTAAATTATAAATTCTTATCAAATAATAATAAGAGTGCATAATGTTTAAAAAACATTTTTCACTTAAATTTTTTTATCTTTAATTTTTTTATTTTCATTATAAATATTAATATATAAATTTTATAATTTTAATTAGAAAAAATTAACATTGTTTTTTAACATATAGTGTGAAAATTACCTTTTCATGATTTTTTTAGATTTTTGAATAACAAATCATTTTTCTATTAATAGTGAAATATTCCTTTTTTACTAATACTCTCACCTTTTTGGTCATTATTATTATATAGTTATGAATTAAAATTTTATGAAAATTTTTACATGTGAAAATATTTTTTTATTAATACAAATTATACATTTTAAATTGATTATTATATTTTTAGAAAACTCTGATTAAAATATTACGACTCAAGTAATATTTCACTCAAAAAGTGTTTTAATATATTATATATATATTATATTGAAATTAATTTTTAATACTTTTAAAAGTTGAATAAAAAAATTGTTTAAAATTTATAATCCACTTGTAAAAATTATTTTATAACATCCTCCTTATTTCGTAGCATAAATAATATGTTACCATAAGAAACAAAATATTTATATTGTCAAAAGAATAAAAAATAAAATTAACAATTCAGTGGTTAAAGGGATTGAAACATGTAAAATACATTTTTTGGAGATATTATTTACTATATCTCACCCTCCTCTCAATTGTTTTCTATTTTTTTGAGCAACCTGACATGATTAAAGTTTTCTCCACTTTTAATAAATTTAAATATTTATAAATATAGCATCCACACCACTTATAAATGTGGTCTCCCACCACCCCATCAATACCAATATAAAAATTAAGTTTCATAATGAGAATCTACCTTAATTACAATTACTTTCATCACATTAAACTTTTATGAGATTTTTACACAATGGATTTTCTTATGCTCTTACTATCTAAGGAACCCTGTAAGAGAGACCCATATTTCTCAATGATATATTAACCCTTTCAAAAAATATTTTCTCTTTTTCAATCAATTTAAATTTTTTTTTAATATTATATGGTGAGATTAGTTTTTATATTATATTTTATGATGTAATTTTTTGGAAATAAAACTTTAAAAAACCACTCCCATAACCCTTAAGAGAAGATAAAACATGAAACATCCATCTCTACGGACTACCGGCTCCACGAAAAAATGAGTTCATCATTCATTACAGTATTCATATAATGGTTATATGGATATATTAAAAATATTTATATGATGTTTGTTTTTTAAAAAATATTATGGACATATATTTTGAATATCCTCATGTTGATATGTACTGTAAACAGTCATTAGAAAAATAAACCTCTCAAACAAATAAAGTGGAAAACAATATATTGATGCTATGAAATTATTTTTTATTTATAAATTGTCATAATTATTTATAATTATAATATAACACAAAGATAAACAAAAATAAATACGTAACTATTTTTATTTTATAATTTTAATTTAATTTTACACCTCGTAATCTCCTATTATTCAGGTTATATTCAAGATTGAGCTGGTTTGACCACCAACATAGCCAATGATATGAAATTATATTTTTTATGAAAATATAATTTCTATTATCATTGTTATAAATATTTAAATAATGATTTATTTTTCTAAATATGAAATCTATACTTAAGTCACTAGTTAAAACACACCCTTCATAGGTTAAAAATCATATAAAAATTCCCTTTACTCATTTGTCTTCTAAAAAAGACTAATGTACTTGTGCATGGAAATTTTGAACATTATACATAATTATATGTAATTTATTATAGTAATATTAATGATTTTTCAAAGATAAAATTTTGAATAAGAATAAATATTGACATCACTCCTACCAAACTTGTACAACCCCTTAAAATTATAAAATACCGATGTGGGAAAATATGTAACAACAACATATATATATAATTGTATATAAGGATTATAAATTGGGAGTATAATTGTTAATACTTATAAATATGGTTATCGGTTGTAAAATTAATAAACTTTATTTTATTATTTATGAAATTTTTAGAAATTTACGAAAGAATCAAGGCTATGGTAATGTTTTTTTCTCAAATTTATATCATTAAATATTGTGTTGTCTTATTCAAAATATTTATTATATGTGGTGTATATGATTAATAGTTGAGATATTATATCATGAAATAATTTTTATTCATTGAAAATTATGTTCGATTTAATGATCTATCTTTCAAGAGGTTTTGATTTAAAATCTCTTTATTTGATAATGTTTTCATCCAAATTCCTCCCTTTTAGACACTATTTGTGTTATTCACATAATTTATTTTAGGAGGTGTATATGCCACAAAATTGAGATATTATATAATGAAATCCAATTTATTCATGGTAATTTATAATGCAATTAAAATTGAATCTTTTATGAGGATTTTATGTAGACACTCCTCATATTGTAAAAATTTTCATCTCAATCACCATTTATTGAGGCATACATTGATATTTTTCAATAGTATTCAATTATACAGTGTAAATACATCCCTATTGAAAATTGATAACTTCTGTTAAATTTAATGGTTTTCCATAATTGAATGTTCTTATTGAGATATAATGTTCCTCCATAAAAATATTCTTTCATTTCCTATGATATACCAAATTTATATATTGGGAGATCAATTTTTATTCAAATATTCTTTATTTATGAGTTCATTGGATTCATGAAAAGGGAAATATGTTTAGAATATTTATCAACTTCTTGAATTATAGTTTCCCCTCATTGTACATATTTAACATCCCCACCAAAACACTCTTTTATAAATAAAAATTAAACTATGTTTTTCCCATGTGACCTGCAAATTATAGATTCACTATTTTATAATGGATATTTTGGTTACACTTTTCAAATGTTGGTTTCCAACAAAGGTATTTCAAAATGCTCAAAAGTTTTCCCTTTAAAATAAAAGATTATATCTTTCAATTTATTTGTTTTTTATAACCATTATGTCTTTTAAAATATATATTATTGAAAATTATTTTAGAATTTGGAATTTATAAATGTTTATTGTAATTCCATGTGATTTTTAAGGAACACTATATTTAATAGTGTACAATATACACAAAACACGTCATAAACAAACTATAAAATATTGTTTTTTAAATATGATCCTTATTACATAGCAATTAAATTTGTGGGAATGAATATTATTAATAATGTTATGAAATATATATATAACACACCTACTCAATATAAATACTTCTATTAATTTTTATAAAATATTTAAAAATTTTATAACAAAGTTATTTTACACATTAGAAACATGTTTTCTCCAAAAAATGGATTTTTTATTTATGAGTGATTATTATAATAGTTTTTCTGAAATCTATAAATTTTATTTTATAAAATTAATATGATATTTTAAATCATCATACAAGAATTATTAGAGGGTGATTTTTTGAATTCCCCTAAAAATGTTCATTTTCTAATGAATTGTACAAAATGCTGATTTTTATAAAACGATCATTTTATTTATATATAAATCTACCTATATGATTTAATTTTATATAAAGCTTAATTATGAACCAATTATTTATTTATTATCTAATTAAATAAATTTTAATCATTCTTATATCATAGTCTGTCATAAGTATATATTTCAGCATAAAAATTCATTTTAAATAAAATTGTTTCTCATTACATTTTATAGGAATATATTAAAATTAAACTATGTCACTTATAGGTTTTAAATTTTGAAAATTGATTTCAAATTTTATTTAGGTGTATAAATTTAGTGAATATGACCCTTTTTTGTCTGTAGAAATAATAATCATATTAATTTATTTACAATGGTAATGGTTATGTCGGATAATTTAGCTTACAAATAATCTGATAAGGAACATTAAATGAACTAAAAACATTTCTAAATATTATTATATTAGTAAATCTAGGGAAAAATCAACCAACGCTGTAATTAATGAGGATTTGGGGCCACTTGGATGATATGATAACATATATAATATTTTATTTTAAGAAATGTCAAACATTTAACATTCTAGTTTTTAAGGAGTGTAATATTTTTAATATAGTGTTATCTAGAGGATATGTTTATCTATAAATATTATTATGAGATGGAAAATATTTATCTATATCATGGTAATTTATTTATAATTTGTATTGATGAAATAATTACCATAAATTCTTACAGAATGATGATATAAGAATTATTGAATTAATTGTAAATTCAAATAAATTATATTAAAAATGTTAACAGTTACAAAAGTTTAGATATTTAATGTGATATAGGAATTCAATTAATTTAAATTACATGATTGAGATATTAAAAAATAGTTTTTTTAATTTTTCTTTTGTTCATGACATTTTTAATGTCAATGTAATGAATAGTATCAATGTTTACAATAATAATATTTTCGAGGATTAATATTTATTAAATTATATATAACGCATAAAAAATAAATAATCACTAACGGAAAAATATAGCATCAAACAAGTCACCACATTTTCATTTTAAAACCATTTGAATGCATATATCTTTTGATTGACTTATTATATTATAATATTTTGTGAAATTCCATAACATGGCCTCACCCAATTATAAATTCTCACCCCTAACACCACTTATTTACACCACCTTGAGCCATCTTGATTGATTAAACCCTTTGAATTCCATTTATAAAAATCCGTATCTATGTTCTAGAATTTTTTTCTCTTCAGAAATAATATTTCTAGATCCCTTAAGAAAGGAACCAAATGAAGTCCGTATAAGAAGTAGTAATAACCATTACCAACTATAGCAGGTTTTCTTATTCTTACATATCCTCTTAATTTTTTATTTAGATACTAAATTAATAAATAAAATATCATAGATACAATTAGTTATTATTATAATTATTATAAAACTATATTCCACTTTTTTCCAACCTTAGAAATATGATAGCATAATGCATGAATATGTTCGACTTAACTTCTCCATGAAACGGTGTAAATTTTAAATGACCACACTACAGGGAATATTATAGTGACAAAAATAATTTATATATATGATACTCATGACATGATTTTTATTCAAAAAAATTAATATCTCATCCACTTATTTTTTAATTCAAACATTTATAAATGATATCATCTCTCACACGTAAGTATGATTTAGCATCTCCAAGAAGCAATGTGACATATTATCAATGGAAAATTATCATTATTGATTCAAAAAAATATAATGAATTAATATTATATTTGTAAACCTATATTATTTATATATTTTATGTAAAGATATATTCTATACAATAATCAGAACTTCCATGATAAAATATGCATGGGAAAATAAAGTAGTTAACACTCGAAACAAGGGTAATAAGGATATATTATTATATAATTGATGGTTATATATAATAATATGATAATATATGATATTATAAGTAAAAATATGGTTTTTTATAAATTAATAAAATGAATAAAATAATTATAATGGTGTATAAATCATGTTTGACTATAAAGATACATGTGGTAAGGATATCTCATTTCATTATTTACTTTAGTGAGGCATATGCCAAATCATCGACTAATTTGTTTTATGTGGTGTGTACACTTCCTCTTTGATATATTATATCATTAATATCATTGTCATAATGGAAATTTATTGTTTTATGGTTTTTTATTTTATCGGGATAACAATTCATAAGGTTCTAGAGTGGTATGTTTTTGTTTCATAATCTCATCATTATTCAGGATTGTATATGTTTATGTCCTTAATGTGAAATTGTTATTTTACATCACCAGGTTTTGTAAATGTGTTTTAAATAAGTTTTTGACTATTCCCCCATAAAAAATTAATGTTCTATTTACACAAGTACTATTTTTTTAAATAATCTTTTAAATAGATTCTTCCAGTTTTTATACAAATGAGTTACACTATGAATTTTTTAAAAAAATACAAAAGGAATATTTTATTAACATATTCTAGAAGTTTATATTTTCTAACCATAAAAAAATTGATTTAATGATTAGTTTAAAATATTATAACGTTATTTTCTATGGAAATGATTTTATTTGTATTTTCACAGTTTCTTTTTAGAAGAAAATTTCAAATTAAAAAAATATATTTTCCTCAAACTATTAGTTAATATTTTTATTGTAATTTTATTTATTCCTATCAATAGAATGTTATATTACTTATTCACCACAGGGTATCTGTATTTATGATACAAAATTTTTAATCAATGACTTACTTTTGATCATTGGATATGAAATTTATATTATATATCCATAAACATTTATCATCAATACGATGGTTGCCTATATCGTATTCCATTTCTTCATACGGTGTTAAAATTTTAAATTATTTGATGGAGTAGGGAATTATTGATAAACCCATATTCATTGCACAGAATAAATATGTTTTTAAAGAGATATCGGTTCATGAATTAAGTAGATCATTTAGATATATGATTAACACAATGGACATATAGTGGCCAGTGGGTCCCATAATTATGTAGCCCTTGAATTCATCGGTAAGTCTCATGAGGAAACTTATTTGTTAAAATTGAATTGGATTTTACCCGTAATGATTAATATATCCCATTAAATTTTGTTAATGTATAGATAAAATTATTTTTGATATCACATCAAACAATATTAATCATTTTCCTTATTAATAATTTTTTTTATTATGCATGATATTTTAACAATGATATTATCTATGGAATAAACTTTAGAAAATGTTATTGATTAAAAAAAATTCCAGTTATTTAAATTCTAAAAATTATTATTACTTATTTTCTTGTGATATTCAAGTTATAGATTAAATGTAATTCATGTACAGTTACATACCTTGTCATATTTATTATTCATTATTTATTCAAGATAGATTCCATTATATACATCCCTGACAAAGAATTTGGGCCCTCCTATATATTTTTTCTTTTCCCCATGATATAAATAAGAATAATTTTAATGATTCCAATGACACTAAATGTTTTCCATTACTACGTTTTTTGTCTAATCCCCAATTTAACCAACATGACATGTATGTTTTCACTTTTTTTAAATGATTAGTCCTTTAGGATTTTGACAATTTGTAATTATTCCAATATAATATGGTGGGCATTGAATCCGGGAACATGGAGTAGGTGTTTTTATAGTTTGTATCTGATATTATTATTTCATGGATATATTTTATAGTATTTTAATATATTTACTTCTATATTTAATTGAGTATTCATCTCTAATGTTCGAGAATTTGACTAGGATTGTGTTGTGTTGAATTAACAATTGATTTATGAAAATGGAATAAAAATAGAAGAATATTAGAGCTGTAGAAAATGAGCAAGAAATTTACACATCAATTATTTCAATACATTTCATGTGATTCAGGAGAAGCTGCTAGCACTCACGACAAATCATGAAGTGAATTTATGAGGTTGAAATCGTTATACATCATGTATGTAAATACCTGTCCGGAATGATCAAGATAAAAAAGATATATAAAATCCACCACTAATATAGATTACAGACAATGTAATTTTTCACATTGTGTATTTTTTGATAAACAGAAAAATAAATATCTCATTTATGATGGTTTAATAGGGGACTAAAACCAACCCATTGCAAACTCCTTGAAATTAGTTTTAGACAGAGGGAGTAACCTCATTGACACGCACACCAATAAATATATTCTTTGCCTCTATTATTCACCACCATTATTTATTGGGTATCCATGTTTCTCGTTATCATCATTCATAGCATGAGATAGTAGTATTTTTGTGTCAGGTGATGTGATTTTTGGGGTATGTTTGATTAGAGATTATTTCAATTTAATAATCCAATTTTAAATTGTTGGAACACCATTTATCAATTCCAATAATATTCTTTTTTAATTTTCATAACCATTTCATGTGATTCAGGGAGGATTATTTCATAAAATCAAGTAGTTGGACTATTTTTCATATTACCTTTATTCACTATTGGTTAGTTAACATTAAGTATGGTTTTGGTTCACGTAGTATTTTGATTTCACCATGTAGATGAAAATTTCCATAGTGCAATCATAGGATTCACAAATGGTTCCCATATCAATGACCCTTGTTGAAATAATTCCTAAAACAAATATGAATGACCTCGTTATAAATTAAATTCCCATCAAATGAACAAAAAAATCATGGAATCATTCATGTGTTCTCTATTTATATAAAACTTAATATTCATTTCACTTTCTTTCTCTTTCCCCAAACAATACAAAAATATGGCATTGAATTTATATAAATAATTTATAACATATGGGACATCCTTGTGGGTTTGAACTTCAAAATTTATATGTACTACATTTTTAGTTAGATTACCTTATTTTTTAAAATTATTAATCAAATTTCTACCTCATGGGATGTCAATGATTTCATGCAAGCATCCAAATTATTAGGACCCTTGATATGGATAGTTTCCACTATAATTATGTTAATTTGGACTTATGAAAACTATTTGAATTTTAATTAATGATTTTAAATTTGTCTTGAATTGATTTTATTTCACGTTCAAATAAAATTCATGATAATTACGACCATGGTAAGGAATATTTTAATGATCTTGCATATGACCCTCATCATGAAAAAACTTACTATATTTGAGAAAAGATAAAGAATATACAAAATTGAACACCAAAAAATGGATCTTGGAGTCCCACAACAACATCTTAAGATTCTCATGCTTATGGAATTTGAAAGAACAATAGGGATGTGTATTCAACCCATTATTATGGTTCCACTAGTAATTTCATTGAATATTGAGATAAATCCATGTATCAACCAAAAAAATTCAACATCGATCCAATTTTTTAGACAACTGCATGAGGATCACAAAATAGATAGAGGGGTTTTTTGAACACAACAAAAATTTTAAATTTAATAATTCCAAATATTAGGTGGTTAAGATTAGGTTATTTATATTATCAATAAAATAATATGAATGAAAATGGTTTAAAATCCCCCCTTCTCATTCCATCACTTCATGGTATGTGTTGGTGAGAATCATTTGGACCTAATTTCTCTCAAAATATAATTCAATTTATATTAAGGTAGAACATTTAAATTTTAATAAGTTTTATGATGGGTAAATTTAATGTTTTTGGGAATGATTAATTGATTTAAGATAAAAATATCATCATCATGGAATTGAAATATGGTTATTAATTCAAAGATTTTATAAATGTATATCACAGGAGAATAAATACTTTGTAGATGTTCCATTAATAGAATCATTGATGATGAAGTCACCATGTATAGATATAATATTATTGGTGAAATGTCAAAAAATAGTTACCCATGGTAATAAAAAAACCACCCAATAATGATAGGGGAACATGGTATAAATAACTGGATGGATCCTCAAATGGAGTTTGTGACTTGGAAGATGAATGTGATGATAGATAATCAAAATCACCAAGGTATGTACTAATCATATGTAAATTATTTAGATTATAATAAAAACATTATGTATAGAGATTAGGACAGGAAAAACATCTTAAATTTATTAAAAACAAATGGGAAGTATTTAAACTAATGAAATAACGTTTTCAACCTCAAATATACAAGAAAAAATTGAAATTTCAAGATCATTAACTAGATTAGAACCTTGTAACATTTTTGACTACCTTAGGTGATGTAGTTAAATAGTTAACAAAATATTCAGAGGATCGGGGTACTAAAATCAATGAATTTGGGAATCATTCTTAAAACCAATAAGATGGAATAATGAATTTATAACCTCAATTATGATATATTATTGATAAAATTATGGAAATACATATTGGAGTACTTATAGGATTCATAGATCGGAATTCTAGTTCATATTTGAAATCTAAATTTCATTTCAGTTGGAATAATACCCATGTATGTGGTGTATACCATAAGTGAAATAATAATAATAAACAACATGGATAATGAAATGAAAAAAATAGAGAGGCTAATAAACATAATGATGGAAAAGTACCACTACAGTACCGACTACCACTATCATTTATGGATTAGTTGAGGATGTAGAATATTTACCAAAGAAAATAAATGTTCTTAAATTTGCTAAAAAAGATACACATCAACATTCCATTTTCTTAGTAAACCGCTAACCTGACCATCTATACAATGTTATTGAAGGAGTCGGTGATAAAAACATGCGTGAATAATTAACCACTACTACACTAGAAAGAGAAAGTTTTAAATTTGTTTCAGGTATCCTACCAAAGATGTAGAGTGATACATGTAGGTTTTCCATTCTTATTACTAATTATTCTAATGACTTTGGTATCACTCGTTTTGATTTAGATAGAAGTGTAAATTTAATTTCATAAGAAACATTCAAGATCTTGGGATTTATAGAGAGGTAACCAACTCGAGTTATTATTAAACTAGATGATATAATAGTGACAAATCATAAAGGTCTAATTGAATATTTCATCATCAATGTAAACAAGTTATATTTTTCAGTAGATTTAATGGTGATATACATGGATGAAGAGAAGCTTTGATTATTCTGGGAATGATTGTTTCATACCATGATAAGGGAACTGATTGATGTTCAAAATGGATAAATTAGTTTAAGAGTTTGAGGATAATAAGTAATGTTCAATTTTCACTATGAAATGTATAATTTAAAATAAATAGATGAATAATTCTAATAATATAGTCTTCATAAAGTAGAGTAAACAATTTCCTATTGATGAAGACCTAAAGTATCTGTTGTAGATTTTAAAGAAGAAAGTAAGGAAAATATGTATAAAGATAAATATATTGCGGTCCATTTTGTCTAATTGGAATTCAATGAAGGAGAATATGATTGGGAAGTCATTGACCTACAATTTATTTTTTCATTATGGGACAAAAATAACCAGACTGGGCATTTAGAAATTTATAAGGTACTATCCACAGAGGAGTGAAATTAGTTTCTTAAAAAGAGAGACAAACCATCTATATAGTGTAGTAAATACATCATCATTTATTAATATACAGAAAATTTATCATCTTTCCTACAATCATCCAATTGAGATAAACTATTTGTGTTCTAGCTAATGATAGTAAACGAAAACTATTCAAAGAGGCAACATTAATAATTAGTGTTTTTATATATCTTTTTTCTATTTTTGGAGCACAATATATACCAAAAAGATATTTTAAATTTCATTTATATGTAATGTAGTTTAACTTATTTGTTTTTAACTATTCATGACATGCAGTGGAATGAAGTACGTAGATAAAAGATGTAAGGGAAGAAGTTCTAGAATAAATACAAATTATAAAGAAAATATAAGTCAAGAAGCATAGTTCAGTTAGACCAAACAAAACCATTTTTAAATCATAATTAAGAATTGGTGTAATAGTTTCATTTCCATAAAATTTATAATTTACTCAACAAATTTATGTTGATTTGGGATTTTATTTTAAATTTAATTCTCTATCTTGATTTTTTCATTACTCTACTGAATTAGGAGACATAAACTACCTCGAATAACTACTATGCCATGAATTTTTAATTTCATTGTCAATAAATTTGAATGAATGAAATGGGTTTACGAGTTATTGTAGATAAGAAAGTGTATTAGGATTTATTAATTCATCATATATGAATCCATGTTAATTTTCATAAATGAAATCTTTATGAGATTTTTCTTTCCTTGAGTTTCTGATATTTTGAATAATTAATTTAATTATTAATTTACATCATCATGAATGATTGGTCGAACCATTAATATCAATATTTATATATTATTTGATCCAATATTTTTAATTCTGTGTATATTATATTTTTTGAGAAACTCAAGAATGCCTTATTTTAAAACTCTCATTGCAAATGATCAAATCTATGACTGACAATATAAATTTTAATATGATTGAATCATATTTTTGGTTATACCTTTATCATTGGACCTAACTTGTATTAATATTTTTAAGCCCATAGAATCCATAAACATCCATATTCGAAATGAGGTATGTTACAGGCCTATATTATACACTGATACATTAATCTAAATATATATCATTATATTTGAATGAATATATGTGGGGGAGGGAATTTTCATGTGTTTACTAGGGAGGAATATATATATTAAATATATAGGAGGTGATTTATATTGAGATTATATTTTGATATCATGCATTATGATTTAGAGTCAACCTTATTTTTTGGATTAATATTTACATTATTTAACCACATTTCTTAAGCATCAGTGTCATTTGAACCTTAATGGATAATCCCTAATGATTAGTTTTGATTGTGTATTTACATGATGGATATGCTAGATACCTTTCAATCTTATGTTAGGTGACATTTTTTAGGCATTTTTTTAATTTAATTTGATTTACATTTGTATATTGATGATGAGAAGATAATTTCAAGTGATTCAAATTTCTAATGGCATGCATGTTAATAATTAATTGAAAAATTATAATCGATGATTGAATATGTGTGTCTATTTTGAAGAAGAAATTATAATACCTTATTGACTTGTTTCTTAGAATAAAATGAGGAATTTATGAGATCTTTTAAAAGACACATGAATATATAACTATTCATTTTATTAATTACTATTTTTGAAATTTAATTTTATTCATGGTAAGGTGAGTGTCCATTTTATTATAATGAGATTCCATCATCTGTGGAATTTCATAATTAATTTTTGAGTGTATTAGATATCTTTATTTCATTCCTGTATTTTATTCTGTTTAAATATGTTCATTTTGGAATATAATTTATTATTCATTATAAATGTTTAACTATATGATTTTATTGGTGAATTTTTTAAGGAACCAATTATTTATGAAAATTAAAATAAAGGAGATGTATATTGGATCTATGGAACTGAACTACGAAATTTACATGTCATTTTATTCATTTTATGATGAGAGATCTTGGATAACCCAATGCTAGTCAGGACAATTAATGATGTGAATATGCATTGTGAAAAAAATTACATGTTGTTAAACATCAATATAGAAAAATATGCAAAGAATCTAGTGCAGACTTTTATTACACAACGTGTAATTTTACACATCATGTATGTTTTATAGAATAAAAAATATATATCACATTTATGAGGGTTTGATAGGGTTGGGTTCAAAACCACCCTTTGGGCATGCCTTGGGAGAGGTTTTTGACTGTGGGATATAGCTAGAATTCTACCATGCGACATGTCTTCCGCCAAATCCCTGATTCTACACCTTTAATAACCTCTATTCTTCATCCACTATCCATGTTTATTGTTCTCATCGTTCGTAGAATAAGCAAATTGTCTTTTCTAAGTAGGGTGATGGGATTATATTGGGATGTGTGGTTATGGATTATTTATTTTTCATATTAATTTATTGTATTTCTGTAACACCATTTATCAATTCATATATTCTTCTTAATTCTTTTTCATAATTATTTCATGCGATTTGAGGAGGTTTCTTGCATTTTATCAATTAATTGGCTTATTTTTAGTGTGATGATTATGTAATTCTATGTAGTAATGTTTAAATAGGGTTTTAGGTAACCTAGTTTTTTTATTTCACATAGTATTTGACCATTAAAATAGTACAACCACATGATTAGCATAGGGTACCCAGATCAGTGATCCATTCTAAAAAAAATTGACAGCAAATATTAATAACCTCATAATAAATTGAATCAATAAAACATGATTCTAACTATAACTGAAGCTAAAATTTCTTATCTATTTAATATCAAACCTAATAATTTTTCGCATTCTATTCATTTCCCTAATCAATTAAACAATTTCAATTTTAGTTTCTATAACTAATTTAGAACATATTTATCATCCTTGTGGTTTTTACACATAAAATTGCTACATAATATATTTTTATTTAGATTTAATGATTTTTTAAAATCATTAAATTTGTATAGAAAAATAAGAAATTAATGATGCCTTGTGTGATATCAATATAAATATAATTTTAGTAAAAAAATAGAATTTAGATTTTGGAAAACATAGATTAGAGAATGATGCATTATGATAGAATTTGGAAATATTCTCCATGAAATTATTACACTATTTAGAAATTGATCATTGAGGAAGGAATGTGAACCATATTAATTAATTTAATCCAAAGAGTATGAATGATACTATTGTTGATGGTCATAAGCCAAAAATTTTAAGGTAATGATTATTATAAAAAATATTATCATACGATGACATAATATCATGTTCTAAAATGACTGAGAAATAATCAGATGTGTATTATGGATTCCTAGGGATGCAAGAGAATGAGCGGAAAATAATGAAATAAATGATTAAGGGGAAGAATAAAAAGAATGGTTTTCCAATATTTGATAATTTTGGAATGAAGCACAATGATACATGATTAAAGGGAATGTAATTTTTATTCTTTTTTTTAGAAATTTACCCAAGAACATTAATACCAGGGTAAAAAATAAAGCTATCATGTTCTTTATTTCATCAATGAATAGATGGGCAATTGTGTAAAAGAAGTTAACAAACATCAAGGGAATAAAGTTTAGAATAATTAATGGGATCAACATCAAAATTATCTTATTAATACATTTGATGTGTAACAATTACAGTACTCTAGTATTTGGATTCAAGAATTATAATTTAATCCATTAAATTATAGTTATATAAATTATGAAATATATAATTATTGTACTAAATAACCAGTTACATAAATATTTGAGAGCATATTTTTAATGGCATTGATGCCCAAGAACTGTGATTCATTGGGAGGTTTATCCTTTAGGAAGAAACATGATTGGGTGAAGAAAACCCTTAATATGTTCTCCATGATAAGATAACACTGATAAGGAGATGGTTATGGGACATTATTTGTGACAATAAATTTAGTTAATGATTTTATGGATTATGTTATATATTTTGGAGTTTATAATATCTTAGGATTTAAGGAATATATTAAAAAACTGAGTATTTTACATTTTAAATAATTCTTGTTATCATTAAGGATTTTGGTTGATGAAGGTATTCACATATTTTGTATGTGTCATTAAGAGAAATATTATGTTTTTTGGGGAATCTATTATTAGGTTGATTTTGTATATATAGTGACCATCCTTAAAAAATTTTGGGGTTTGAATTTGGTTAATCATATTTCTGAGGTCCAATATAATTGCCAAATTATGGAATGGATAAAGATGAACATTTGATGTTGTTGTTCGTCGATAATTTATAATTTATCATATTGGATAACTTATGAAAACTATTTCTATTTTGGTAAATATTTGTTTAATTAAAAAATAACTTATGGAACTTATAACCTGTTAAATGTTATATAGGAGTGAAACATTAATCTCAAATACCGATTTCATGGAGTAAGAGGTGAAGAGGAAAAAGACTGATGAACATCCTAATTATGAGATTATGTCCACGGCCTAGAAAGAATCAAGTAAGTCTAATTTTTTTGAGTTCGTTATATTGATAGTAAAATAATCCCATTAATTTAGTAAAAATTACATTGAAATTAAAAATATCATTAGTTTATATTTATTATTGGAAAATCAATAGACTTTTATCTCATCACATGTTTATAGCTTTGCGAGGGTAATATTTTTCATGACCACATTCTCTATCACTCCTTATGAAGATGTGGGGTGTTATTTTTCACTTCCAAATCCATATTTTCAATGCACACTACTGTTCTCCGATTCTAAAATATATTTTTTTGGTGTCCTAATCATTTCACTCTATTAATTTTGAGAGGTAGTTTTATTAACCCTTTTCTATGATATGGTATTTCCAGAAATGGATATTGAAATGTCAAACCCTTGATTACTGATCTCAAGTTCAAGTTATAGCATAAAATTTACATAATTTGGGTATAATGTAACACATTCATATTTTAGTAGAAAACTTTATTAGATATTTTACTAGATATTAATCACCCAAATTAAATGAACAATGAAGTATTGTTATTTAAATGTGATAGTTATTACAGATCTATTCAATTATAAGAAATTAATAAAATTGACAAAATTAATATATATATATATATAAAGCACCTACTAAATATAGATACATTGATTTATTATTATGAAATATGTAATTAATTTTTATATGGTTATTTTATGATTCAGAAATACATTTTCTTCAAATGAAATATGGGTTTTTCCTATAATGCAGGAATATTATAATTTTTTTTGAAAATTATATAAATTTTATTTTATAAAAAATTATCATATTAATAATATTATTATTAAAATTATATTATAGTGAATTATTGTTATTTTTCTAAAAATAATGATTTTTACAGCCAAGAATACAAAATAACGATTTTTATTAAACAATAATTTTTATTATATTATAAAGTTACATTCTACGTTTAATTTTATCGATAATTATATTCTACACTATTTAGTTATATATTATATTAATAATTACAAATTAATCATCCTTATACCTTATTTTGGTATATGTACATTTTTTATCTTAAATATTCATTTTTTAGAAGAACTAATTTTTATTTCATTTTAAGGGATAAATATTAGATTAAAACCTGACAGTTCTATGTTTTTAATTTTGAAAAAATTATTTCATATTTTCAATTATAATTCACAAATTTATTAAATAGTTTCCATTTCATTTTGAATAATACTAATATTAATCATTTTAATTTTTCTACCATGGTAATGGGTTTTTCAGGTAATTTAAGTAACAAATAAAATGATCACAACCATTTAAAGATGAAAAACATGCATAATTATTATTTATGTGTATATATCATAAAAAATTACCCAATTCTAAAATATTTTACCTTGTGGGATAATTTTATGACATTACAACAATTGAATTATCTTATTTAATGAAAAGTCAAACATGTCACATTCTTGTTTTTAATAAATGTAATATTTTTAATATGGTGTTATCTAAAATATATGTTTCAATATATATTATATTTATCAATATAAAATATATATTTATATCATGGAAATATATTTTTAGTTTTTTGTGAAAAAAATTATATTAAATACTTACAAAATGCTGAAACACTAATTATTCAATTAATAGAAATGTGAAATTAATGATATTTAAAAATAAAAAAACTTATTTTTAGTTATTTTAATGAAATAAATGAATTATTTGTACTACCATCACATATTATGGATATAAAAAATTAATTATACTTTTTTCCATATTTTATTAATGGTCAATGTAATGAATAGTATCAAAATTGACAATAATGATATTTTATGGGATTAATATTTAATCAAATTATTTAAAAATACCAAAAAACATAAATAATAAAACATTTAAAAATATATAGTTTAAAATTTCATCACTTATGGATTTATAGGCTACTTGGAGGCCTTTTTCTCAGTAAAAGTCTTATTATATTTTAATCTTTTAAGAAATCTAAAATGTGTCCCTCAAGAAAATTATAAAAGTCCACCCTTTACATAAATTATTTAACACAACTTGTGCCATATATATTTATGAAAATCTATAAATTAAACTAATAAACATATTTAGAAATGATATAGTGGTTCTATTCCTTCCAAAATAACAACCATAGATCCCTTAAGAAGATATTAAAGAGAAGTCTATCAAAGTAGAGGTAATCATCATTACCAACTATTTTAATTGTAATTATTATTATTATTCATCCTCTATATGTATTATTTCATTATGAAATTAATAAATAAAATATCATATATATACTGAGGTGTTATTACTATTATGATACAGTCATATTCCACCTTTTATCCATCCTATGAAAAATAATATAATTGCATGTGCATTTATACGACTTCAAATCTTTACATATTGGGGAAATTTGTTTTTCATCACCACATTAAAAGAAAAATTATAATGATACAAATTATGGATATATATGATAATTATTACAATATATTTATTCTAAAAAATTAATTTCTCCTTTACATATTTACCCTTTCAACCATTTAAATATGATATCATCGCTCATGTGTATGTACGACTTATCGTCTCCAAAAAGTTATGTGACTCATTTTATATGTAAAATTTTAAATAATGATTATAAAAATGAATATGAAAAACGAATATATTATATATAGCTTAAAAGTAATTTTTTAGGTTATGTAACTATATTATATTCAGAAGAACATGAACTTACATGTAAAAATATGAATAGAGAAGTGAAGAAATTAACACTTGAAACAAAGGTATTAAAGAAATATTATTAACAAAAAAGTTATAAGATGATATAAAATATTAATATATTATATTGTAAATATGAATATGGTTCTGTTATAAATTAAAAATATGATTAAAACCATTATATACTATTTTAATTCATGTTCAACTAAAGGGAAGAGTGAGGTAATGGTTTATTCATCTCACTTTTACTTTTGTGAGACATATGACATATCCACAACTAATTTATTTTATGTGGTGAATATAAATACTCATTGAAGTATTATATAATTAATATATATGTATTAAATGTGTTTATAATTTCATTTTAATTTATTTATTTCATTGGTATAATAATTCAAATGTCACTAAAGTGGTAAGGGTTTATTTCCCAATCTCATTGTTATTCGGGGAAGTTTAATTTTATGTCCCCACTATAGAATGTTTCTCTTCAAGGACAATGTTTTATAAAAGTTATTTCATTTTTTTATTATACTACTAAAATTATTTAAAGTACTTTTTACCAATGTTAAACATTTTACAAACATCATTATAATGAATCTTTATTTATTTTTAAAAATAAGGTTCTTTTAGATTTTTTTGATAAAAATATGAAACAAATGATTTTTAATATATATATATATTTAATCTGTGCCTTTTCCCAATATCATGATGATTTATGGCTTTTATTCATTCATTTAATTTTTATACGTTTATATTCATAGAAAATTTTTTCTTCATATTTTCTTAGTTTCATTTAAAATGTTAATTTCAAAGTGAAAATTATGTTTTCCTTTAATGAATTTTTTAATATTTTTATGTTACTATTATTTCATAATGAAAAAAAATTATTTTACTTATTCACCACTGGGTATATGTTTTAATGACACCATTATATGATTTATTCACATACTTTTAATTATTTTATTTTTCAATTATATTAAATTCCAAAATTCATCTACATTATTATTTACTGGGTCGTAAAACATTTCTACAAAGAGTGTTAAATGTTGAATTTATTTTATCAATGGAGGAATTATTTATAAATTTTTATTATTTAAATTTTATGGATATTTGTTAGTAATTAATATTGGTGGATTAATAAATTAATCATTATGATATTTTAGTAATGCATTAGGCACGTAGTGATGGGTGGAGCCATGAATTTTATAGACCCTCGATGCATCAGTAGGTCTTCTGAGAAATATAATTAGAAAAATTAAATGGGATTTTCACATAATTTATAATGTGACTTGTGAAAGGCCTTGACATTATAGATACAATGATTAATGAGATCATGACATCCTATATTAATCATTTCTCCAATTAATTATTTCCTTATTATTATCCATTCAATTGTCAAAAGATTTTATCCATGGATTTATATTGTGCTCAAGTTATAAATTAAATGGATTTTATTTCCCATTATTTAAATTATCATAACAAGCATAACTTATTTTCTAATTATATGAATGTTTTTTATTAAATGGATTGTTTTTTCAGTTATTTTCCTTTCCACACTGAAAATGAATTATTTATTCCAGATAGATTCAAATGTATTCAACCCTTATAGCGCATTTGAGATCACACATATTTTTTTCCATTCCAATTGATATGAATTTTAATCCTTTTCATGTGTTCAAGTATAATTAATTTTTTTCCATTTCTATGTTTCATTCCCTATCCCCATTGTAAAATGTGTCTCATGTCTATATCTAGGATTCCAAAAATAATAGACTGATTGGACCTTCAAGTTTTGATTTTATATATTTATGTGAATGCAATAAAGTGACCCCCAACTCCATGATTTTGGATATAGGGTTGTTAAATGTTTTCACTTCACCTTTATGAAGATATCCCTTTAAAGTGGCCATAAATATTTCTCTTTTCCCAAATATAAAATCATTTTCTAAAAAATATTTTTTGGATTTCACCATCAATTGTTTTTTGCATATCTAAAAAAATTGTCTACATGAAAATAATCTTTGATAATTAAACCACTAAATGATCATAATAAATAATATTTTGGGTGTTTGTATTGTGGTAATTGACAATTTACATTCTTGACTTAAATTTTTGGGAAACCATCAATTAATGATGTGAAACCCATTTTTCATTACAAGGTTTCTTTATGATATGATAAATGATTGATTTCATGTGGCCCCCATTTGTATTTATATTGATCGGTGGGATTCTCTATTTCCATAAAACTTATTATTTATTGTTTTATATTTCAAGGTATTAGGATATTATTTGTATAAATTTTGTTTTTTCACAACCTGATGTATGGGAATTGTTTATTCAGAATATGAATCATTGATATTTTGTTTATTCAAAACATTACATGTGGGGATATTGTCTATTCAAATAGTAGAGAAGAATTTTATTTCACAATGTTATAATTCCCCATTGCTTATGAATTTTCCAAATTTATTTTTTATTCATTTATTCAAGGGAATGTTAAATTTCCTAGACAAATTCCATGATCATATTCCTTGAATCCTTTTTATTATCTTCTAAATTTACACCCATTTTCCAAATCTTGAATTAATTATACTCAAAAGTTTCTAAGTAAGTATAATTTTGGGTTATTTATGGTCAAAATGATGTGAATGGGTATAATTAGGGCTCATCTACAATCAGAGGGATTTTTTGGGGAATAATTGTGGATTAGGTATACTCTTATTATGGTGAATATGAATAATTGTGGTTAAGACATGCTCAAAATTCTTTGTTTGGGATTAACAGTTTTTTAACTATGTTGGAAATGATATATTTTCTTATGAAAAACTATTATTAATTTTCTTATGATTATCTTATGCTCTCTTAACACATGTTTATTGGGTAATTTATCTACAATATTTTTTTTCATTTCATTTATTATGTCAATCCAAATTCGATAACCCATTATTTTTTTCAACGATTTTTTTGGGAATGTTTTTTGATTTGTCTTGATTATACCCATATTCACATCTTATGTTCACTCATGATTTTGATTAGTATCACTTATCATTACCCTTATTGAGTATATGAGATCACCCATTTATTATGTTTCCATTCCCCATGTTATGAAAATGAGTATAAATTATGATTTGTCTAAAAAGGGTCTTGTTTGGATCAATTTTATACAAATTTTCACAAGTATTTCAAAATAAATTGATTGTGTAGGTAGTCCTCAAAGTCACTAAACAATTTTTTCACAAATTTGTGATACTTTTTTTGATGTGTATTAATTTAATCTTGGTGCCATTGTAATATTTATATACGTTTATCTTGGGTCTCCATAATTATCCCTTCTAACCCTAAGTTTAATACTACTAGTGGGATATCATTGACTAAGTATTCATATATCAATATGTCTCACTAAGGAATCATGTATCCTATCCAAATAATCACATTAAAACAAGGACATGTAACCCATCCCAAACCATTTTCGAGGGACAACACCTCAATATTGATTGGATGATGAACAACACTACATAGGACCTCACAATGCTATACAAGATTCATCGTAATACTATAGGCACTTCCTATGTTTCATTCGAATATATAAACAACACCATTTTCATAAACTTATTTGATTGAAATTTTGACACCATGATGAAGAAAAAGTGATAAATCCCTCAATATTATATATTTTCTAACACCACCTAAAATTGACACCCCAAGCCCTGTCAGGAAAATTCATGGTCACACATACCCACATACCCAAGATCGTTATCTCACCGTCAACAAAAAAAATACATTTAGGGTAGATACAAGGAATAACATTCAATATATTATCACGAGTGAGGACATCCATTGTCATTGGATAAATATCCCTTAATCATTTCATATAAATGAAAAAGATAAAACCCCTTGCATTTACGTATCAAAGGATAGGTTTTTGGGAACAAAAAAGTAATGAAGGGTGGGAAGTGTATGAATATACTTACCACTAAAAGGAAACTATTATAGATGGATTATTTACTAGACAAGTAAGAATTGGTATAAAGTATGGAAAATATTAGATAAATGGTACAGCAAAACTCCCACTAGGATGTTCATGAAGTAAATGATAAAATTGAGTTAGATGGTTTAACTAAAAAATAATTTTAATTAAAATGTTATTAAATCTATAGTGTCCAGGAGACTCTTGGGGCCCTCAATTATAATTTTAGTGGCACGTTAAGGTATTTAATTCCATTAGTATCTATATTGGGATTTAAATACAACTCCTCCATCCATCCAATTGAGGTCTATGACCCCTCATTTTTTAGTTTCTATTTACCCATGACTTTATAATTCATATCATACTGTTCAACCACTCATATACCTCCAAAAGATCCCCCTTTCCATTCCAAATAAAACAAAAATTTCCAGTCTCTCATCCAAACATAAAAATTCAAAATTCCAACTAATCCTCTTCCAATGGAGTCCATTCAACAAATTAAATACAATAATTTGAATGGATATGGCTCATTCCCACCATATTATTTATTTTCCTCAAGAAGGACTTTGAGGCATTGTTCAAATGAGATTCACCTACTTTAATGAAAATTAGATCACATCCTCCAAAATATATAACCATGTCACCCATACACCTGATCTTGATAATTAAAATTTCAGCATAAACCCACACATTAATCCTATATACATTTTATTTATATCCGAAATGATTCACATAGTTATAAGATTATTTAACCATTCTATAATAATTGAGGATTTAGATAAAAAACGAAAAACCTAACCAGTTTCCCTTGAAGATAAAAATTAAAAATGAACAAATCATAAAAAATATTTCATTCTTTCAAAACAATGATACAATAACCAATTAATACCAATAAAACTCTCAATCACTGATATTAAACACATTATAGTCAACATAATTGGTCTGAAAAAAATAATACTCATTCATAGTAACCATCGATTATCGCATAACCATCAACACCTAGCACTAGAGTTGATTAATGAGAAATATCATAAATTAAATTAAATCTTCACTATTCTCTCTTAGGATGCATGAAAACTATAGAAACAATATTCAAACCCACATTATTTTCATACTAAACAACATTCAGCAGTCAAATATATTGAATTCCATGAATAATCGGAAGAAAACTAAATAAATATGTTTATCCTTCATAAATCCACTATTCCTATAATAATCTCATGAAATAGAATTTTATACATTATAATAGGAAATGTGATTTTCAATTGATCCAATTTATACTAAATAATATAGAAAAAACATAGACAAAAAATTCATCTACACATCATGACAATCATACATGCTTTAATTAGAAAAAAGTGAAATCTTGATCTCTATAAGCATGGGTGAACCCAAAATGTCACATATGGAATTCCCCATACACTTCTTATATTAAGATTAAAATTCTTGTATAATTTATTGTTTTTCCCTTTCCATTTGAATATAAATATCTATTAATCATCGATCATTGATGGATTTAGTTTATATCACCACTTATGTGTAATCCATCACAAGACATGCTCATAATAACCCCAAACACGACAATAAAATTATCACTCCACATCAAAGTGATTTATGATGTTTCACACTACCACTACCTTAGAAATCAACTAGTTTACAACATTACACCTATGTTAAAAAAAATAAAGTAAACTGGAATTAGTTTCATAACTACTAAACCCCACCCGTATAGGTGTCATATCTTTCCATGTCCATGTAACTCCCCAAGATCAAAATGGTGTTGTGTTTATAAATATTCTACCCTAAAATATTGAAATCTTCTAAGAGATCACTTTAATTGTGTTCAAAAAAGTTTATACCCACTTCATCAAATGGAATGATATTCAATATCTCATAAAGACAACACCCCATGTTCACTTCAACATAGCTTTTATTTTTCTCTTTGTAACATCAAGAGATAAGGAGAAATATATCATTATGGAAAATGTCCTATAAATTACCTAAATGTGTTTTTAAGGAAACCAATCAGTATAAATAATCATGAACAACAAATAATGCCCTTTTATAATATCATATTTCATTTATTTTCTAAAATATGTTTATAAATAAAAAAAATTAAATCTCCAAAACATTAACTGTTATAGATCAACCAAATTGAAAAATCCCTATAAATTAATAAAACCATAAAATATTTAATATAACATGATATAATATCTTATAGAATAAATAGTATAAATCTATATAATATGATCTGCCACTACATCTCTCCAACTTCATGGATAAACACCATTACGATTTTCACATTCTCATTCAATGAATATATAGTTCATATGTAACATTATGAGTACCATTATGATAAAAAGTTAATTTGATAAAATATATCTAATTGTTCCAACATTCCACACCATGATTTTTTACCAAAATTTGGGTAAGATGGATTCGTGGAATTTACGATTTCCCTAACCACTATCCCTTATTCTTACATCAATCATTATAAAAGGAAAGAAAAATTAACAACATGTCTTATATAAAAGATTTATCTTTAAGATCACCCATTTATCACAGCCCAAGGGACATTCATCATATAATAATATTTAATAATGTTCTAATCATTTCCATATAACAAATCGATCTAAAATATTTTCCTTAAGGTATATAAAACATAAAATAATAAACATGAATACCCAATTATATTTTATTGTAATAAGATATTATCATTTTAAAATGATTATGATCATATCATTCATATGATCACACACCTAATGAACTAAGTATGTCATCCAATATGCAATCATTTTTTTCACTCTCAGTAGTATAAATAATAAGAAATATATATTATTTTGGCCCAAAGATACTAAAAGAGATCCAAATTCTTATGCTAACCCACTAGAATGACCTCTAAATCCTATAAATACCAATGTTATCACTAAATTAAGGGATAAAAGTCTAAATCAATAGAGAAAAATAAGAAACCTTCTAGAGTGACATATACATGGTTAAGGTTAAGATAGATTGTATATAAGTCAAATCACATGGGACATACCATATAAGAAATGTTATTTCATTTAGACAAATAATTTTAAATTATATATATATATATATTAATAATACATCTAAAAATTAATAGATATTTCAATGTTTGTCAAAATTAGGTTTTTTATGTATGGATCTACTTCAACCAGAATTTTATATTTTTTATCTATCAACAAAATTTCATATCATTTTTTCAAATACTTAAAAATATACTTTTTAACCACATACTAGAATGAGCAGGTCATAGGATCATACATGTCAAATAGGATGAATGGAAACACAAATTTTACAACCCTAAGTGAAGATAAATTAAAATAAAACAGAACAGAAATAATTATATATCATGAAATAAAAAAGCATACCATTATAATAAAAAAATCTATGTCGTTATTGTTTAGTGGAATATTAATTTGATTAGAATATAATGAAATTAGAGTTTCAGTGGATTTAAATTTTAAGGTTTTGATTTTTATATGGTCAAATTTTAATATTTGTGGTGTTATTATAAATTTTTAGAAGTGGGTTATCAAGTATAAAATACAATGGTTTCATTATTTGGTTGTGTAAAACTACTTGGTCTGGTCCCACAATATGGCTTTGAGGAAGGCTAGGGGTATGGAGCCATAGAATAAGTCACTATAAAACCATTTTAAACTAAAATTTTAATTGATACCTATTTTGGGACTAGTGGTCACAGATGAGTTTTTCTAATAATAATTAGTAAATAATTTTTTTATAAAAGGGGGATCCCTTCACTTCTTCTAGAAACAAAATGAATAAGTGGGGTTGAGATATTACTGTCTATCAATCTTATTACTATAAAATATCCATGAATGATTTCATATATTTAATTTCCAATTAATATGGTATCGAATAAGATAGGATAATTTATTTTCTATGATTTCTTGTATCATATCATTCATCTCATTGGGTTAAGAAAAAATCATTATTTAGGATTATTTTTAATCGTTCCCCTATTACATGTTATTGGAATTGAATCACTGGGTAATAATGGATGAGACACTTCGATTTTATCAAGGTAAGTGTTACATTATATTATAATCCATGTACAATATGTTTTATGTTTGGCATATTGGTATTTCATGGGTTATTAGGATAGGGTGACCTAAATTTTGACTAATGGGTTTCCAATTGGAGATACAAATTAAGAGTATAATTATATTATTGAAATATACATTCCACTCTATGTTTGGTCATTTTAGTATTTATTTATGACAATGATTTTAATGGGTCTGGGAAAAAATTATGTATGAGGGACCTCTAATGGAACGTCACTCTTTTTTAACCTTCAAGTATATTATGACTGTTTACCATAGGATACAATTAGTGGATCCATTGGTATAGATATAATGGTTGTGGGTGAGGTGGGAATTTTTTCATATAGGTTATTGGAATCTTCACATTAATTAATGGCATGGAATTTGGTTATTTTTTTAAATAGGTCTCATTAATATTGACGAATCATCTTGAGGGGATACTCTAGAGTATCTTACTGGAGTAATGTTAAGTGATGGTTTATCCATTTTGAACCATTAGCGGGTGAGTAAAAAAATCTGATTTGTTAGTGTTATGATATCTTTTAAGATACATTGTAGTGGTATTAATACATTACATTTGATGTAAGTCCTAAATGGATATGTAATCATGAGTGAATACAATACATTATATAAGGATAAGGAGTTATCTGGGTGATTTGTTTCACACCATGCATAAGAGAATGGTTTGGTTTTTGGTATCACCATGGGTGATGGTAACAAAATAGAATGTTGATAGTACATGATTAGTATTGGATGAAGGAGTGTGTTTAGTCCCTTATTAATATATTTTTAAGTTAAATTACAATGTAATAAACATATCAGTGTTGTGTATTGGTTGGTGTCAATATTTAGGGAACATGATTAGTTATAGGGAGCTGAGTGTGATAGTTTCAATAGTAGGGGTAAAATTAAATTATTTATTCCACTAAGTACTAATTAATTGGTATAGGTTAAATGTCATATTTTTCTTTTATGTAATAGTCAGTGATGGATTACATTATGGATAACATTCATATATGTACAATGAATAGATGTTCGTCATTATGAGTTAGGATATAAAATGTACATATAATATTGAGTCTGAAATGGAGTGTTAGTACCTATGATATGTATTCCATTTTAATATTTTATTATTATCCTAAATAGCTCATATTATGGTAATTTCTTCATGATGAATATAGAAGATGGAGATGGATGTGAATAACAATTCCCTTCTAGAATGATATTGTATTTCAAATTTACAAACCATCTATGTGTATGAGAATAAATTATTCGTAAAGGTGTTTAATTTATGTAATAATCATATTTAAGTCTAGTATTTTATCTAGATGATTTTATAAAAATAATGGATATACTATTTTTGAGATTATGAATAATATTACATGCATGCATACTTTTGATGGACATAACATCTAAGATAAGTTTATTCCATCTAGAACTTTTTTGATTCATTGAGGGATAGAATAGTTGTGATACTAAGATTCCAACATGGATTAATTTTTATCATTGGTGGATAGAAAAATTGGCAGAGTGGGACATTATCAACATTAATTTCTATGCATAAATGTAAAGCCTAGTTTTAGATAACAATGAGAGAGAGAGAGAATGAGATAATAGAGTTCTTGATATGATATTCAAGAGGAAATTAAAACTTATTGAATTTTAAAAACATTTTCCCATGTATATGATCCCATAACATTAACAGAAAGGAAACAACTAATATCCCCCTAGATTAATGAATTAATGATTAAGCTCAGGATACAAATATTTGATCCATCCTTTAAAGAGGTGATTAGTCCACTTTTGTTATGAAGCCACTTTTTAATGGATCAAAATATCATACTAGATAACCTCTATTTAAGTTCACAATAAATTTCATGTTGGTTACCCAGATGTTTTGGTAGTGATAGCTAACAAAACATTTGAATCAAAAACCATTTTGGGTCTACTAAGATTGGATAATAATGATTTTGGATCCCAAACATTCTAAAATTTGTGACGAAGATTATATGAAATATGGGTAGTATGAGGTCTTACATGTCTAATTTTTTTACAGTCACACACATATATAAGAATCAAATATCTAAAATTATTCATGATTTTTTTTAAATCTAATATTAATAAAAGTAGTTTTTTTCAAGAATATTCATTATTTTCAAAAAAAATATTATTATTTTATAGTTTTAGAACCAAGTATTATGTGAAGAAAATTCACCTTGGGTGAATTTATAATGGAATATTTTTAGATCATTGATTTTATATTTTAAAACATCAACATATAAATGATTTATCAATTTCAATACCACATCCTTTTTTTAAACATGATCCTTTTTATTAAATGATTATTTCTCTTATTTAAGATAACAATTATAATTCTTAGAAAGATCTTTATATGTTTAAAATAATTCATTGTAAATGTTTTCTATTTTTTCTTGCTAGGAAGTGAAAATAGAATAGAATTAATGATAGAAAGAAGAGGAATGAGATGGATAGTGATAACTAACATCCTTTCTACATTGATATTATATACAAATCATTTACGAATTGATTCATCTAATTAATATGTTGAAATATAATCCTATCTATCACACAAATATGTGAATTTTAACACATAATAATTATAGGTATTCTATTTTAAAATTTTTCGAGGGAAAATTCAGATTGATGTGAGTATTTTTTTTACAAACAATGATAAATTCTTCCATCAAACAAATTGGATTTTGATTTCCGGCAGGATGGATGGATTTCTACTTTTTGTTCAATTATTCTAACACCATGTTAAAGTTTTCCATCTCATATTTTTTCGTGGTAAATTCTAAATGAATCCTTGTATTAGATTTCATAAAAAAATAGATTCATATTGGTTTCATAAGCATCAATTTTTTCCTTTAACTATGTCATTCTTAATGGTAATTATGTATGTCATGATTGATCAAATGAGTTTCTCATACAGTAATTTTTTTTTCTTTTATAACTGTAACATTGGGATGCTAAGAACAGATTAATACCTAATGTATATTTTTTTTACTACTGATGGTGGTAGAAAACTAATCAGTAAGATACGTTTTACAATTTAAAATATTATATATGAATTTAAACATATTGAAAATATATTACCATGAATGTATGATAAAGCTCTTAGATTATTTTTAATTTTAACCAATTTAACTGTGTTGCGCTTAATGGTAATTATGTATGTCATGAGGGATCAAATGAGTTTCTCATTTAGAAATTTTTTTATTTGTTTTCGTTTATAACTTTAACATTGGGATGCTAAGAACAGATTAATACCTAATGTATCTTTTTTTTACTAGTGATGGTGGTAGAAAAATATTCAATAAGAAACGTTTTACCATTTCCAATGTTATATATGAATTTAAACATATTGAAAATAAATTACAACGAATGTATGGTAAAGCTCTTAGATTAATTTTAATTTTAACCAGTTTAGTGTATTTTAATTCATTTATATTTCATGTGTGACTTCTACAATATTCTATATATCAGGAGTTTTTTTTCATGGAGACATACGATTAAATTAATTTTGGTCAAGCCTGTTATGGAGAGAATTCTTGGATTATCTATTATATTCCAATGATGTTATATCTTGAGGAGTCAATTTATTATCTAATTATTTAGTTAGAATAAATTAGTTCTTATACTTTTTAAATATATGATAAAAATTGATACTAAAATTGGTAAATATGTGTTTTTTACAATAATAATAATTTTATCTATTAAATAATGGTTACTATAAAAAATCATTTCCATTGGAATCATTTTGAAAATAATCAATTTGAACAATATAGCTTTCAAATACATTACAATTTTGAAAATAAATTATTACAACAAAAAATAGGAATTTCAATTCTCTCCTTTGATACTAGTTCAGTGAGAGAGATGGATATAAAGAGGATATCTATTTCGATTTGGAAATTAATAATTTTAGTTTAAGAGGTGGTGTTGGAGGATGTTATTGATTCGAAATTGATTTTATAAGTGAGTTGTTTCCTATGTATTTTATAGAGATCCAACCACGTATTGAATCTATTTATAGGCATAAGAAAGTATTGGTAACCTTCTATAATTATCCAGGGGTAACGATGCTGGTGGAGGATACCTTAATGGGTTTTTGACCATAATAAATGAACTCTCATAATAGTTGTCTCAATTCCAGTAGGATGAACCTAGACCACCAGGAGAATAATATTGCTATAAAAACCCCAAAGACTATTTAGTAAACCACTATCAGGTATTTTGTGGACCTATAGATATTATGTATGCTATTGTCTCCAACATTGGTTAGCTTGTGGTTCTTCTACATATTAGTAAGAATGCCAGTATGTAACCAGGTAGCCGATTAATCTCTCACTAGTTTAACATTGAAAGGTTCAACATCATCTTCCTTCAACCTAATTCTCTTGATTTTATATCCTCCATCTAAAACTTCAAAACATTCAAATATATTAGATGAATATCATTAAATAAACTCAAATACATCAATTTTATAATTAAATTTTTTTTAGTTTCTACCACTTGATACTCAATATTAACACAAAATCCACCTAAATGAAATCATTAGACACATAGGTGAGAGTTTGTGTTCATTTATACACAATAAGACAAGGATAGAGATAGGTAAAACATATAACAATACTAGTTAATTTAATAGTACGAATAACATGATTCATTGAAAATGTACAAGGATGGTAGGTTTAGGTCTCAGCATGGTTAAGATATGATATAATGGACCAAATTGGTTTCTTTAATTTTATTTTTCCCTGATTTATTTATATTCTCAGACATACTCTAGTATACAATAACATATATTTGGGATTAAATTGGTAGTAACCTACAATAATTTATACTCATACCTTTTATGTCCACATTTTTTGACTTACCGACATCATATTTGTAACGACCCAAAGTTTTTCAATGGAAATTCCATTATTTTATTTATTTCATAAAATAACGTGAAAACAAAAAATAATGAACTAGTAAGTGATTAGTTACCTTTAAACATAATTTTTTCACTCCTATGTTTGTGAGTTTGAAAATCCGACATACACGGTTGGGTTCAAGATGTTTTTTGGAGTCTAATGAAAAAATAATAATTTTTGGTGAATAGTAACATACCCTTAGGAATAGTAACATACCCTTTTGAATAGTAATTTGACCCTTATGCATAGTAAATCATCCAACATAAGAGTAACATTACCTATGAATTATAATATAAAATTTAGACATCTTAAAAAGTGACAATTTGACCTTAGTAAACGTTTTGGTATTTTGTAAGTCATAAATAATTAATTATAATTAATTAATTAATTTTAAAGAATATTTATTTCCTTAAAATGTATTCATAAATTATTGAATCAATGTCTTATAGTTTTTAGATACTTTTATATGACCCTACGTAATTTTTGAAATCAATATAAAATCTGTTTTAATCTTAAAAACTGTTTTTAAGTAAATTAAGATTTTAATTAAATAATAAATTAATAATATATAGATAAATAATTTTTGAAAAGTTGACTTCATTTTTGGATTCTACATATCGAAAAATGGTTGGGATAAATTTTAGGTATTTTTCTGAGATACTTGAACTTTTTATGAATAGTGAAATACCGTAATTTACCAAATAGGTTAAATAAGCTAATTATTGGGTCATGTGTGATGTTTTGCTGATGTAAGCCCACTTGGTTCGGGATTAAATTATAAAATTACTATTCTTGGTCGTTCATGACTCACTATTCCTTGAATTGTGGTGAAATAATAAACTAATAAATTTTATATTAAGGAAACCCCTCTCCCCTCCACTATTAAAGCCACCCTTCACACCCTCATTTCCTCACACCTCTCAAGCTCCAAACCTTATCTAAAATCTGCCCAAACACGATTCCTAGCCCCTCCCACATGTCCAAGAGCTTCTGGTCTCATTAAAATACCATTGTTAGGCCCTTAAGGAGGTTCTCAAGAGAAGGATGCAAGAGGTAATTTCCCTCCCTCTTCTCCTTTAATTTCCTTTCAAGTTCAAGTTCATTTCTTGATCTCTCCCCGCCTATATTCATTTAAATTGTATTGTAACTCTAGTATTATACATATACTGTAATTTTATGATTCTAATGGTATATTATATCATCAAAACCACTTTCCCTCTTCCTATTATTTTATTAAAGAGAATGTTGTTCGTGAGGTGTTAATTTATCACCTTCAAGAACGACATGCTTTCTTCTTCCATTTCTACCTTCAGATCTGGTCATGAAACCATTTTTATGGTTTTACCATAATATTTTATGTGTATTAAGTTCTATTTAAAGATCTGGAAATAACCTATGTACATATTAATAAGTTATAAGTTAAAACATGTTCGTTGTGATCCAAAAAAAACCGCACAAATTGACCCAAATAACCATCATTTAATTCTTATCTATTGATTCATCCACATGGATATAATATAATTCATTATAATATCATTTAATCTCATGTAATATCATTAATGAGATGTAATATCATTTGTGGATGTTTACTCATCTTCTACCCAAACATCAATTTAAGAATACAAGTGAACAACCCAAGAAAAACCATAAAAACAAACATCCCCGAACAATGTTTTTAAACTATATATGTCATCCAAATGAACATAATATTAATTTAAACATGGTTATGGATTTCTAATTAATGAATATAATTTCATTATATAGGACATTAAATAGAAGGAAGTATTCGGGTACAAGGTAAGGGGAAATTCTCGAACCCAACTTTCATCCTTCAGGTTCTACCTCTTTCACTCCATTTTTGATATGGTCACTCCTTAAATATCATTTGTTCTTCATTGTCTTTCCTTTTATGGGGTATAAATCTTTTTAATGAAGTTTATATCAATCCAAATGTTTTCCAAAAGAACTCTTCTTTTAAGAACTCAACTTTTACCTCTCATTCATGGTTGATGGTTCTCGTATCCAGTATGTTGTTCCCTATTTCTTTTGGGAAACCAAAGAATATGAATTTATTCTTGTGAGATTAAACCCATTCCTTACCATGGTTTAGATATGATCACTTTTGATTTTTGTTCCATGTGGAAATCATGATAATGATAATGTAATGATGTTATGGGTGCGCCCGGAATTATATAGCGTAATTATGAATGCTTCAAAGTGATGGGTGCTCCTGGAATTATATAGCACTCCAATGCATTGGGTAAAGTAATAAATCTCATGAGAAAATGTGAAATGATGTGTGAACAATATTATAGCTTGGTTCACAAGTATGTGGAGTAGTTAACCACTAAGACATGACGTTTCATTTTTATGCATTTCCACATTTCAAGCCTTTTATTTATGCTCCTATCAAGTTCATGATCTTTTGCCTATGTTATGATTATACTCACCCCATTATATATTGTTCTTATCTATACTCTTAATGGGCTTTGAGCTCACCCCTTTTGATGTATTTCCTCAGGTGGATACTTGTACTAAGGAGAATAGAAGTGCCAATATGAAGCTAGAGAAGAAGAAATTAAATAAATGTTTATGCTAGATGTTGTATTTGTAAGGTGTGGTCCTAGTTTTCCCAAGAAACTAAGCCTTTGGGTACTCTTTGTGTACTACTATTTTGTTTTTTATCTTTGAAATGGTTTAATAGTAATGTAAGAGAAGGCTGGGTCTCTAAAGTTGGTATCAAATGGAAGGTTTTGTTAATTTGGGAATTATGATTAGTGAACCCCAGAGGAAACCTATAGCATGAGACTAAGTACAAATATTCACAAAAGAATATTTACCTAGGGATCCCATATTTTATGTTTTCGGTATAAATTGTTTAAATGAATAAATTATTCATTAATTGTTTACTTATGTTTTGTTTAACCTTTTCTATTTTAGAAAATGGTAGGAACTAGGAAAAATCTGGCCAACAACTCTTGAGAGGGCCAATGAGACAATTTCACAGACGACATCCATAATGATTTGGGAGGTGGAGCTCAAAAATTCATGGTGATGCTAACCCAATTATCTCAGGTTATGAATAAAAACAATAATAATGTGGAATTTCCTCCTTCACCAAAGAGGGAGAAATAGGCTATTGAATGTTTTATGCGGCAACGACCACCAAGGTTTTGTGGATCTTCTGATCCACTAGTTGTAGAACAGTGGGTCAACTCAATGGAGAAGATCATTTCTATGATTCACTGTTCTGAGACGGAGAAGGTGACTATAGCCATTTATCGTCTAGATGGAGGAGCTGATCAATGGTGGGATTTGGTTTAGAATACTAAACCAAGGGAGGAAATTGAAGAGATGGAATGGGAAGATGTTAAGATAATGTTTCTTAACAAGTATTTCCCAATAACTCTTCACACGAAAATGGAGAGAGAATTCATAGAGCTCAAGAAAAAAGAAGCAGAATCTGTCCCAATCTATGAAGCGAATTTCCCAAGGTTCTCAAGGTATGCTTCGGGTTTTGTTATCAACAATGATAGAAAAATTAATAGACTCTTTAGTAGATTAAAACCACAGCTTTGAAAGGATCTTGAAATTTGAGACATTGGGAGTTATGACGAAGTTGTTTCGTGTGATATCAATGATGAAATGAAGTTTGGAGAATAGTCTCATGGCTATGGGGAAAAGAATCAAAAGATAGATTTTTAAGATGGTGGATCTAGTGACAAAGGTGGGAAGAAAAATCAATGACCCACATGCCAAAAATGTGGGAAGTTGCACCATGGGAACTGCGTCAAAGGGATGGGGAAATGCTTAAAGTGTGGTAAAGAAGGACACCATGATCAAGAGTGTCGAAAGGAAATGAAAAGGAAGGAGACTTTAGCCGATGAAAGGAGAGAACCACTAATGGTTCAATGCTACAACTGTAAGAATCTAGGTCACTATGGAAACCATTGAACTAAACCTCGAGTACTCAAGGGTAATCTGTGTCAGCAGCCACCAAAGAAAAAGGAACAAGGGAAGGCTTGTGCCATCACTACTGCGGAGGATGAGCTTGATAATGAAGTCATACAAGGTACACGTTCTATTCACTCAAGAATGGAAATAATATTATTTGATTCTGGTTCTACGCATTCCTTTATATCTTGTATGTTTGCTATAACTATAGAATCGAAGCCCCAAAACCTTGAAATAGAGATATCTGTAAAAACATCAAGTAGTGAAATCATTGCAACCCAAGTGTTTGAATCTTCTCTTGTTGGAGTATGTGGGAAGATTCATCAGGAAAATCTCGTAATACTTCCCTTGGTGGAATATGACGCTATAATGGTAATAGACTAGCTCTCGTTATATAGAATGAATATCAACTTTCGGGAAATGGGAATATCTTTTCATATTCTGCACCATCCCATGCTCCTCTAAAAATGCAAGGAAGACCATGAATCTCCTTTGAAAAATCCTTCAATGGTGTGGGTTTTGATTCCCTATGAAGAAGCATACCTCGCCAAAATGGTTGAGTCGAAGGAAAGTTCCAACCTTCAAGAAATGTCCATCATGAGGGAATACAACGATGTATTTGCTGAATATTTACCCAAAATTCCCCCGAATCGTGAGGTAGATTTTTCAATTGAAATCATACCTGGAGCTACTCATATCTCAATGTGACCATATAGGATGGCTCCTATCTTCCTGGAGGAGTTAAAGAATTAGTATCAAGAGCATCTGGAGAAAGGGTTCATACGCCCTAGTACATCACCTTAGGGTGAGCCAGTCCTCTTTGTGAAGAAGAAGGATGGAACCATGAGGCTGTGTATCGATTATCAAGAACTCAACAAGATCTCTATAAAGAACATGTATCCTCTCCCAAGGATTGATGACTTGTTCGACCAGTTAAGAGGAGCTCAATACTTCTCAAAGGTGGATCTTTGTTCTGGATATCATCAGGTAAAGGTGATGAAGGAAAATATTCAAAAGACTGCCTTCTGTACAATGTATGGGCACTATGAGTTTTTGGTGATGCCCTTTGGACTAAATAATTCCCCTGCAATATTCATGGATTTGATGAATAGATTCTTTAGACATTACTATGAAAAATTTGTGGTAGTGTTTATCAATGATATTCTCATCTACTCCAAGAGCAAGGATGAACGTGAAGAACATCTACGACTTGTGTTGGAGACATTGAGAAAGGCAAAGTTGTACGCCAATTTCAAAATGTGTGCCTTTTGGATAAATCAAGTCACATTCTTGGGACATTTGATCACAAATGAGGGAATTTCTATGGATCATTCAAAGACAAAGGCGATTGAGGAATGGCCCAAGCCCTCTAGTGTCACAGAAATCCGTAGTTTTCTTTAATTATCTGGGTACTACTGACGTTTTGTGAGAAATTTCTCACGATTGTCAAGCCCCCAAAATAAGTTAACAGGGAAAGGGGTAAAGTTTGTCTGGATGGAAGAATGTGAGGGAAGCTTCATGGAGATAAAGATAAGGTTGATCACTGCACCTGTACTCACACTACTGAAAAGTGGATAATGTTTGGTGATATACAGTGATGCTTCAAAAAAATGCTTGGGTTGTGTACTCAGGAAAAATGATAATGTGATAGCCTACGCCTCATGACAGTTGAAGATCCATGAGCAGAACTACCCAACGCATGATCTGGAGCTGGCAGCTATGATTTTGCCTTGAAAATCTGGCAGCACTCCATTTATGGTGAGAAGTGTAACATATACACCGACCGCAAGAGCCTAAAGTATATATTCACACAAAAGGATCTCAACATGTGTCAAAGGAGATGGTTAGAGCTAATCAAGGATTACGATTTCTCTATTCACTATCATCCGGGAAAGGAGATCAAGGTATTTGATTCTCTAAGCAGAAAAGAACCCGCTACTCTATCCATGTTACGGATTGAGAAAGACCCTATCTTCATGGATATGAAAATAATGGATTTGGAAATCATAAGGGCATGGGATACATCATACCTTTCCCAAATGATTGTGCAACCAACTATCCAGGAAAAGATTAAAGAAGCATGAAGGGATGATGTGGAGATACCACAGATGGGGAATTTAGTAAAGGAAGGTAAGCCGCAAGAGTTCCATATCAATGATGATGGTGTGATTTGGATTGAAATGTGGCTTTGTTTGCCTTCATCACCTGGGATAAAAAAGGAGATATTGGAAAATGAACATATCTCAACTTTCTCTATCCATCCTCAGAGTACCAAGATGTAATGTGATATCCAAGGACAATTCTGGTGGGACAACGTGAAGAAGAAGATTGCGGAATATATATGAAGGTGTCAGGTATGTCAGTAAATTAAAGCTGAGCGACAAAATTCCAAGGTTATGGTGCAGTCCTTGCCTATACCTATGTGGAAATGGGAAAATGTTACTATGGACTTTGTCATGGGTCTCCCGAAGACGTCAAAGGTAAATAATGCGATATGGGTTGTGGTTGACCGACTCACCAAGACTGCCCATTTTATCGCTATTCAGGAAGACCTCTCTCTTGAACAACTTGCAAAGATATATGTGAAGGAAGTGGTGAGACTGCACGGTCTTCCACTCTTAATTGTTTCTGACAGTGATCCACGGTTCACATATAAATTCTGGAGGATCCTTCAACATGATTTGAGTACTGAATTAAATTTCAACATGACTTATCACCCCCAAACCGATGGCCAGTCTGAAAGTACTATTCAGATGCTTGAAGATAGGCTAAGAGCCTTCTCTATTGAATTCAAAGGTGGTAGGGATCAACATCTCCCATTGGTTGTGTTCTAATATAACAATAGCTTCCACTCGAGTATTCAGATGTCCCCATATGAAGCTCTGTTTGGAAAGCAATGTAGAACTATAACCTGTTATGATGAAGTTGGAGAAAGAATGGTACATGGACCCAATCTTGTTCAAGAGATGACAGAGAAGGTTCAAGTCATCCAAAAATAAATCAAACTAGCACAAAGTAAGCAAAAGAGCTATGCTGACAACCGTCGAAGGGGCTTGGAGTTCGACATTGGAGATAAAGTCTTCCTTCGAATATCTCCATGTTAGAGAGTCGTGCGATTCTGGAAGAAATGGAAGCTAAGCCCAAGGTATATTGGACCTTTTGAGATCCTTGACCGCATAGGAGTCGTGGCCTATCATCTTGCACTTCCACCAAAATATGGCTCAATATCATGATGTGTTTCATGTATCACTACTGAGGAAGTACATACCAGACCCCTCACATGTACTAAACTCAGAGGTGGTGTACCTGGAAGATGATCTCTCTTATGAGGAGCAGCCATTAAAGATTCTGGATTGGAGAGATAAGGTTCTATGCAACAAGACAACCCATCTTGTCAAAGAGTTATGGAGGAACCATAAGTTTGAGGAAGCAACTTGGGAACCCGAAGAGGTCATGAAGGAGAAGCACCCTCACCTGTTTGTGTAAAGTGAAATTTAAGGGGTGAAATTTCTTAAGGGGGGAAGAATGTAACAACCCAATGTTTTTTAATGGAAATTCCCTTCTTATATCTATGTCATAAAATAACATGAAAACACAAAATAATGAACTAATAAGTGATAAGTGACCTTTAAACATAAGTTTGTCACTCCTATGTTTGGAATTTTGAAAATCCGAAATACACGGTTGTGTTCAATATGATTTATGGAGTCTAATGAAACAAAAATAATTTTTGATGAATAGTAAAATACCCTTATGAATTGTAAATCATCCTACATAATAGTAACATTAACTATGAATAATAAAGTAACATTTATACATCTTAGAAAGTGACAATTTGACCTTAGTAAACATTTTGGTATTTTGTAAGTCATAATTAATTAATTATAATTAATTAATTAATTTGAAAGAATATTTATTTCCTTAAAATGTATTCATAAATTATTGAATCAATGTCTTATTGTTTTTAGATAATTTTATAAGACCCTACGTAATTTTTGAAATCGCTATAAAATCAGTTTTAATCTTAAAAACTGTTTTTTATGTAAATTATGATTTTAATTAAATATTAAATTAATAATATATAGAAAATTATTTTTAAAAAATGGAGTTCATTTTTGGATTCTACACATGGAAAAATGGTTGGGGTAAATTTTTGGGTTTTTTCCGTGATACATGAATTTTTTATGAGTAGTGAAATACCGTATATTACAAAATAAGCTAAATAAGCTAATTATATGGTCATGTGTGATGTTCTGCTGATGTAACCCCATGTGGTTTGGGATTACATTATAAAATTACTAATCTTCTTCATTCAAGACTTACTATTTCTTTTCTTGTGGGGAAATAATAAACTAATGAATTTTATATTAAGGAAACCCCTCTCCCCTCCACTGTAAAAGCCACCCTTAACACCCTCATTTCCTCACACCTCTCAAGCTCAAATCCTTCCCTAAACTCTTTCCAAACACCTTCTATAGCCCCTCCCCCACGTCTAAGAGCTTCTGGTCTCATCAAAAGATCATGATTAGGCCCTTAAGGATGTTCTAAAGAGAAGGATTCAAGAGGTAATTTCCCTACCTCTTCTCCTTAAATTTCCTTTCAAGTTCAATTTCATTTCTTGATCTCTCCCCACCTATCTTCATACAAATTGTATTGTAACTCCAGTATTATACGTATACTGTAATTTTATGATTCTAATGGGATATTATATCATCCAACCCCCTTTCCCTCTTCCTTTTATTTTATTAAAGAGAACATTGTTCGTGAGTTATTAATTTATCACCTCCAAGAACGACATGATTTCTTCTTCCATATCTACCTTTAGATCTGGTCATGAAAACATTTTTATGGTTGAACCAGAATATTTTATGTGTATTGTGTTCTAATTAAGGTTATTTAAATAACCTATGGACATATTACTAAGTGACAAGTTAAAACAAGTTTGTTGTGATCCAAAAAAACCGCCCAAATTGACCCAAATAACCATTATTTATTTCATATATATTGATTCATCCACATGGTTCTAATATAATTCATTATAAGATCATTAAATCTCCTGTAATATCATTAATGACATGCAATATCATTTCTGGATGTCTACTCATGTTCTACCCAAACTTCAATTTAAGAATACAAGTGAACCACCCAAGAAAACCCATAAAAACGAACATCCCCGAACAATGTTTTTAAACTCTATAAGTCATCCAATGGAACATTATATGACATAATGAAACCAGAATCAACCCTATTAATGTAAAAATTGTTCTGTATTTCTAATTAATGTATATAATGTCATTATACAGGACATTAAAGAGAAGGAAGCATTCTGGTACAAGGTAAGGGGAAATTCTCAAACCCAACTTTCATCCTTCGAGTTCTACCTCTTTCATTAAATTTTTTATATGGTCACTCATTAAAGATCATTTGTTCATAATTTTCTTTCCTTTTCTAGGATATATATTTTTTCTAATGATGTTTATGTCAATCCAAATGTTTTCTAAAATAACTGTTCTTTAAAGAACTCAACTTTTACCTCTCATACATGGTTGATGGTTCGTGTATCAAGTATGTTGTTCCCTCTTTCTTTTCGGAACAAAAAGATTATGAATGTATTATTATGAGATGAAACCCATTAATTACCATGGTTTAGTTATGTTCACATTTTATTTATGTTCCATGTGGAAAGCAGGATAATTATAATGTTATGATGTGATGGGTGCACACGGAATAATATAGCGCAATTATGAATGTTTCAAAGTGACGGGTGCGCCCGTAATTATACAATGCTCCAATGCATTGGGTAATGTGATTAATATCATGAATAAATATGAAATGATGTGTGAAAAATATGTTATCTTGGTTCACAAGTAAGTATGGTAGTTTACCACTAAGACATGATGTTTCATTTTTATGCATTGCCACATTTCAAGTCCTTTATTTATGCTCCTCTCATGTTCATGGTCTTTTGCCTATGTAATAATTATGCTCACCCCATGATATATTGTTCTTATCTATCCTCTTACTGGGCTTCTATATCACCTCTTTTTATTTATATCCTCAGGTGGAAACATGTACTAAGCAGAGGACACGTTCCAATAAGAATCTAGAGAAGAAGAAATTAAATAAATGTTTATACTAGATGTTGTATTTGTTATGTGGTGTCCTAGTTTGCCTAAGAAACTAAGCCTTTGGATACTCTTTGTGTAAAACTATTATGTTGTTTATCTTTTAAATTATGTAATAGTAATGTAAGAAAAGGTTAGGTCACTATAATATTTGACGTTCATGTATTAGTACAAGTTATGTGGGAGATCAGGATGTAGTAGATTGATGTGAAATAGACATAAATGATGGTAGCCTTAGAATTGGTGCTTGAGTTTTTTTATATTTTTGTTTTCGTAAATTGTTTATATGATTAGATCAGTGGGTAACCCCATTGAAGCATGAAATGTATGACTTGAATATTTTATTTTGATATTGAATTTATATATATTTATTTTTATTACAGATAACTAACAGTTGTAATTCCATACATATGCATTACATTTTGAAATGAATGATGTTTCTTTTATATATTTATTTCTGTTTTCTCTATGATAATATGGATATAGTCTTCTCAACATTTGTTATAGATCCTTGTCACTAGTCGGTAGCATCAGACATATGGAGAGGCGAACTTGTAGTCACACAACATCACTTGACATAGTTACTATTAATGTAAGACAGTATTTGGTGTTAAAAGTGGTATCCTATCATTATTTATTTTATCTTACGTCTTCTACATGTGGTATACATAAATATGAGAAGTCATAAACTATAGGGATAATATATTTGTTTGATATGATTACGTTTTTAGATAAATTCCATGTTTACATGGTTATGAGAGTATAACTATTGTTTTTTTATGTTCTTGGTGAGTTATTTATTATGTTATGATGTTATTGATTTAGATTTTATGTTTTATTGTGGTTTCAATGTGGATGGAGGGGTGTGAACATGAATCATACTTACTTCATAGGGTAACATTACATGTGTATGAATTATTATGAGTTGGAAATGGTTTTTTAGGAATTTTTTTGGAAAAAATATTTCAGAAAAATGGAAAATAAATATGTGTGAAATATTTTTTGATGAAATACTAATTTTCATTTTTTGTGAAATGGTTTTAGATTAATTAAATACATCAATGAATAATTTATTTTTTCTTGATTAACCTATTATGTTCATGTTAAATAACTAAAACCCACAGTAAAGGTTTTCATCATGTTTTTTCTTGATATGGGGAAAAAGTTGTTTATGTGTGTATGGTATGTGAGGTCCCTAAAAGGGTGGATTGAGGAGTTAGATTACTTTGTATTCTATTTGAATATGAAATGTGACATGTGTTTGTTCAGTATCACTATCTTGGATATATATTCTTACTAACACTATATGACATAGAATGTCATTTATATAAAAATGGTATGACCCGATTGATATAGAAACCATTATGTGGGTGGAGTTGAAAATTTCAATACCTTTCTATAGTTAGATATGAACCACTAAATCAAATGTTAAGTGAGTACTAGAGTTAAGCTAGTATATATGAATGTTTAGGAGGTTTTTTGAATTTTGTTGTTTGAGAGTATAAAATGATAACATTCTATTGGGTAAAGTGGGTCAATATCTTTTATAGAAGGGTAAATAAAGTGGTATATCATGAGTTTATTTTAAGAAATATATTAATTTTTGTCCATTAATATCATCATAATATCACTTAGTTATGGTGAAATTGAATTGAACATCAACATAGTACCTAATGCATTCTTGATTTCAAATTATCTTTTCAATTGGAATTCTTGTATTTGTGATGATTATTGAATGTAAGGATTATTCTAGTGATGAATATTGATGAATGAATTGATTATTTATTAGTGGTGTGTGAGGGTAGGGTGTATGGGTTATGATTTATGAATTAATAATTTGAGTTAAAAATTATGATATGAATGGAGGTAATAATTATTGAAACATTTATCAATGAAATTTCTCACATATTATAACAATTACTTATAGTATAAAACTATTAAAATCACATAGATATCATAATTAAATCATTATAAATGTGTAGTTAATGAAATAAGTTGTTTATCCAGAATTCAAGAAACCTATACTGATGAAATTGTTACACCACTATCGAAATAGTTATATGACACTAATGAATAGTAAATTAGCCCAATGAATAGTTAACACACCCATGAAAGTATAAATAAAATTTAGTATTATTATTAATGAATTTATGGTATAAATATTTCAGAATCCAAGTAAATAAATGTTTGAAAATTATTAATTAAGTGTTGGTATTTTTTATGTCATATATACTTAATTTCAATTATATGATTAATTTAATAATATAATAGAAAGTTTATTTTCATAAAATGAATCCATAAATTAATATTTTTAAGTCTTATTATATTAATATAATTTTTTTATACCTTATGTAATTTTTCAAAGTGTTATAAACTTTGTTATAATTATAAAATCTCTATCTTCCTTGTAAATGATGACTTTAATAAAAAATTAAATAACTCAAACTTAGAAAATTATTTTCATAAAGTGGAGTTAATTTTTGAAATTTTCCCATTGAAAATTGACTATGTTTTTTTTGTATTTTTATGAAATACTTATATTTTTGGTGAATAATTAAATACAATAATTTACATTATATATACATTATAAGTTAAAACATCATTAATTCAGTCATCGCAGATGTGAGCATCAAATATAGAACATCCCATCATTATTTTTATATTTTTTGGTGACAACACTCAAACTATTCGTAGTCATGATCCATATTAATAAACTGATGATTAAAATAATGGGAAAACACACATCTCTTCCAGTATAAATACCACCTAACACCCCATCATCTCCTCAATCCTCCCAAGCTTTGATCATTTCCCAAAATTTGATAAATACTATTTCTTTACCACATCCCCACATCCAAGACCTCTTAGTGTCACCAAAACGAAAATGTCTTTCCCTTTGGAGGATCTCATGGTGGATAAATCCAATATGTAAAATCCTCTTCATTTTAATTTAAATTTGGATAAATTTATTTTATTTTATTCACTTCTAAATTTCTATTAGCAAAATGGAATGATAAATACAATTTTCTGTTATACTATAATTTTATCATGTTGATGTATGATCTATGATCCATCTTTAAATTCATCCATCTATCTCTCTCTCTTATAATAAAAAAGATTTTGTCGCCTATAATGTGTCAGTTCACTAACATCGTGGGCGGTGCACTTCAATTTTTCTTTTAAAACCTTAATGTATATAAATAAAACCATCTTTATTATGGAAAATATTTTAAATTTTATCTTTAAACTCTATTTATGATCGTGAACTACCAAATTTATGAATTACTAAATGATAAAACAAGATGATTTCATTGGGATTGAAAAAACACTAAAATTAACCTAAAACAATCATTTTTAAAATTTATCTAATGATTGAAACACATAAAATATAACGAAATTATTTATAAGATCATTTATGAATGTAGAGGATCATTAATAATATACATTAACAATTCTATAAATTTATCCTCCTTTTACAAGAACTTTCATTCATGTATACAAGTGAACAGATCGTAAAAAACATGAAATAGAATTCACATGAACGAAGAAATTAAATTTTATAACTCATTATAAATGAGAGTAATAAAACTATAATGAATATAATTATTAAATAAAAAAGATATATATATTTAAATAATGAATATTATGTGATTATACATGGTATTAACATGGAAAAATGTTTTAGACACATGCTAGGGGGAGTTCTTGAACCCAACTCCCTTTCTATGGATTTCCTCTCATTCACCCAATTTGATGTATGGATATTTATTGAATATTATCTATCAATCATTATCATATAATTTATGGGATATTCATATTCCTTAAATGATTTTATGAAAATGATATTTATTTCCAAATTAACTCTTCTATCTATAAAACAGTCCTTTTATTATCAATATTTTTTTATCTTAACTCAAGGTTGATGATTCTTATATCAAGAATGTTATTCTCTCTTTCTTTCAAGAACCTGATTTTTATGAATTTGTTCATTTTTTATTGAAACACATTTCCTTCCATGGGTTATTTTATGTCCAATATTGATATACATTCCATGTGGCATGCACGACAATGAAAATCTTATGATGTGACTACTGGGCCTAGAATTATATAATCATCCAATGCATTGGATATTGTAATGAATCTCATGAGACAAATTGAAATAGTTGTGAACATGATTCTATATTTTTCAAAACTATTTGTGTTAGATGACCACTAATACCTGATGTTTCATTTTTTTGCATTACCACATTCCAAGCCCAATCATAATACTTCCAGTCATGATTATGATCTGATTACTATGTAATGATGTTGATGATTAGGCTCACCCATGTTATATTAAATTAAATTTTTATATATAATATTAATTTTCTTTTTTCTCACCCCACTCTCTTATGTATATCCTAAGGTGACTACTGGTACTATGGAAATTTCATGGGGCAAAAATAATCTAGAGAATAAAGAAGTGAATAAATGTTTACAATTTATTTTTTAAATGTATGTATGGTCTTCATTTGAAAAGGACACTAAAAAGTTGGATCATAGATGTGTAATTACTTGAACTTTTTTCTAAAATTATTAAGAGTCATATAAGTAAAATTAGATTCACTTTAATTTGTATCAGATCATGGTTTAGTTAATTTGGAAAAAAGGATTAGATAACCTATGTGAAAACCCTTAGTATGAGACTAAGTATAAGTAACCACCCAAGAAGCTTTATTTTAGAAAATTCTAAACAGATGGATCCTAAAGGACATTATATTAGTCTTAATTTTACAAAAAATCAGGACTCTTATACTTCTAATTTTTTCTTTTCTTTTTTTATTTGTGAAAATGGTGGGAACCTAGAGAAACTATGTTAGCCAATCGTATAAGGGAAAATGCATTGATTTCCAAAAAGACATCCATAATTCCACAGGAGGTGGCGTTCCAAATTAATGTTTATTATTACCCAGTTATCTTAGGTTATTAACAATAACCTAAATAATGTTGAACGTTGACATTAACATAAGAGGAAAAAAAATTCTATCAATAGTTTTATATGGAAATGATCATTGACGTGTAGTGGATCATATGGTCCACTAGTCATGGAACTGTGGGTTAACTCAATATAGAATAAAGTTTCTCTTCTTTAATACATTGAGATGGAGAAAGTGACTCTAGAAAATTACCATATAGATGGAAAGACAGGCCAATGGTGGGCATTGATTATAAACACTAATAGGAGGGGAAAATTGAATATATAGAGTGGTAAGTCTCTAATATAATGTTTCTTAACAAGTATTTACCTCGAACTCTTCATACAATGATAGGGAGAGAATTCATAGAGCTGAGGAAAAATAATGGAGAATCTTTCATGGTCTATGAAGAAACATTCACAAGGCTTGCAAAGTACACATCAGGTCTTGTTATATACAATGATAGAACAATTGATAAAAAATATACTGGTTTAAACCCACACCTTTTAAAGTATTTAACAATTCAATACATTGTTATGAAGATGTTTTTAGATGTGCATAAAAAGTGGAGATGGAGTTTGGTGAATCGTCTCATGGATATCATGATAAAAATGGAATGATGGAGTTTGAATCTTGCTGATCTAAAGAGAATGGTGGAACGAAAACTCAACCACCTTGAGGAAAAAAATGTGGGAAGAAGAAACATGTAAATTTTCTCAAATGGATATGAAAATGATTCAGGGGTGGGATAGATGGCCACCTAGGAAATAAATATCGAAATACATGATGAAGTAGTAAAATGTGGTGGAGGATAGAAGAGAACCAATCATGGGAAAATGATACATCTATATGGATTAATGGAACATTATAAGCCATCACACTTGTAACACCCAAATCTTCCATGGTATGCTTCTCTTTGAGTAATACAATAGCGTGTGTTGTACGCAACTCCGAGATTCTAACACGCCGCAACCAATCAATGTAGCTGTTATGAATAGTAATACCCACTTTTTAAAATTTTATACATTTTATCATTCATAATGGACTTCATTTTTTTATTCGGAATATCAAAATTATCCTAGGTTGAAATTTTGGTACTTTTCAAATAACTTTTACATTTTGATGAATAGTAAAAATTTCTAAATTTTAATTAAAAACAACTTTTTTAATCAGAATAATTAATAGTGATAAATTATTAATTTGAGTGGTTTTAAATTATATTTATAATATATTTTTACCATTAAATACAATTTTGGTCATTGGACATAATTTTACAATTAAACCGGACATAAACAAGTAACAGTCTTTTGATAGTTATTATATCTTAAAAACACGCTTTTTGTTTTGACAATGGGAATTAATTTTAAATTAATTTCTGCCACTTCTATGTTTTTAATATGGAAAAATGGATTCCATATTTTGAATCAGAATGTCCAAATTGTGTAAATAGGTAACTTTTATTTTTAGACATTTTGAATAATTACTTCGGTAAATATTTTATTTACCATGGTTAAAAGGTAAATCCCGTAAATAAGGGTTAAAAATAATATTATAATAATAATAAATTACCCTAAAACGTGTCCTACCCTTATTGGTTGATACATGTCCGACCATGGGCATCTTTGGGTCGATTTTGGGACCCCATGGAGCCACTTGTTGGTGATAAGGATACTTTTTATTAATTAAGTTAAAATAAATACAAAAATTACATAAGCATATATCTTTTAGAAAAAAAATTTTACATAGGGTTATATATGTTGGATTTTAGATTATAAATATTCATTAGAAAGATAAAATAATTTACTACATAATGGTATTTTATTTATAATTTTTTGACATTGAAAAAGTACAAATATATATGACACAATAATGATGTAGTATTTTCCTTGTTAATGAAAGAATCAAATAATTGATATTATAAATGTTAAAATAAATAAGTTTGAATATTTGGATGACATACACGAACTTTATTGGTTAATATGACATTTTAGGATTTCTTAAATGAATTTGGTTAGAATTAATAATTTTTTTAAGACTTTAACATAAATCAATTATAGAGTAGGGTAAAAATTGACATAAATCAGTTTTTAAAACAAATATTATATTATTAATTTATATTCTATTCCAAAAAATCTAAGGTTCAGCCAAAGGACTTATATAATTATTTTTGTATCGTTAATGGACCACTTTTGGGTCGTTTGGATGTATATATTATGTTTATTAACTATATATTATAAAAATACAAATTGACATGGTAAGTGTCAAACTAATTAACTAAGATTTTAAACTAAAATATAAGGTTAATATAATGACCCAGACCTATATAAATTCTATTGGTTGAGTGTTTTTCGACCCATACCCACCTTAACCTTTAAATAATTTACTTTGGAGCCATTATAAACCGAATATGAATTTATTATAATGTAATATTTTTAGATTTTCCTAAGGTGCCCCTCCTCCCCCTTATAAAAGGACACAAATTATAACCAATTCTTCACACCTTAAAATCCATTTGGAACAGAAAATATCTACCCATATATCCTCAAAAAGTCCCTCACTTCATCCTAGATGCCTTAGTTTGATCAGAAAGCCAACCTAAAGATCCATTTTGATCAAATCAAAAGGAAGAACCCAAAGAAGAGGTAACGTCTTAACCACCCTCTTTAAAGTTCCTTTCTTCTTCAACTTCTTATTTCCTTGTTGTTTCCATTCTAAAATAATTACTACAGTATCTTCTATACACTGTTATGTTATTGTAATTATGGAACAAACAAATTCATTATTCTATCCATCCCTTGAATGACATGTCACCATAAGTGCGTACGTACAGCCTACCGTCTCCACATTGTGGTGTAATTGTTATTCAATATATTATCATTTAGATGGGTATAATGATGATATATAATTCATGTAAATAATAAATATATCATGATAATGATTCATTCTATATGATATACCATCCAATTATATATTATTTTAATATCAAAAGAATGATATTGTCACTCATGCGTACGTACGGACTATCATCTCCATGAACGTGATGAGATTCATCACCCATCATATCCATTAGAGTCTAATTATAATTTTAATGATTAAAAATAAGGTTTAAGGACTTGATACCATTCTATATATGAATAAGATACAACCTATCTATAACAAACATGGCTTACGTAACAAAACATACAAAGGAAAATGAATCCAATAACACCCGAAACGATGATAATACTAAGATGTTATTAACAAATCAATATTAAAAGATCATATATGATATCATATTACTGTATATGATTCTTGAATAATTTAATAAAAATTATTTCACCATTATACAGGAGGTTAACCTACCCTCAACCAAGGAAAAGTACAAGGTAATGGTTTATTCCACAATCTCTTCATTGTCTAAGGTTGTTTATACGTAATTATCTACTGGGACCTATTTATCACCCACATCCATGTTTCTTAAAAATTTATTTCAAAACATTATTTCTATTTTACATAATATGGGTTAAAGTCATCTATACCCTTGTTTTACTTTTTATATGATGTTTATAGAGGAATCTTTCCGTCATTTTCCAAACAAGGTCCTTTTTAAGTTTTTCGACAGAATTAAGGTAAGAATGTCTTTTTTTAACTTATACTGTGGGTGTGGCTATTTTCTTCCGTTATAAAATCTTCGAATCTTACCTTGAAGTCTTATAAGAATATTTTCAATGTAAATGCTTTATTTTATTATTATGTGACTTTTAAATGATTTCAATAAAATATATATTTATCTCAAATAGTTTTGATTTCATCTATGTCAACATCTTTTGATGGATTTTAAGCTTATTTGACATTGATTTATTATGATAAAAAAATTCCATATTGTATTGAAGGTTTTGTGATATGATTGACTGTGGATGTGTTATTTTTATACCATTCATGTTTTATGGAGTAACTATTGACATTTCGTATGCAAGTTTTAACACGAATGTTTATGTTATGTTTAAACAAGTTCATATGAGGAATGCATTGGACATAATATGTGACGGCTGGAGCCCGTTATAGCTTCTCGATGCATCGGTAGGTCTCATGAGACAAAATAGAGACTTGGCACGAGGCCTTGACAAAATCTTATTTTTAGTCTTGGCACGAGGCCTTGGCTACATGGTTATGATAGTCTGGCATTATGCATTCCGTCATTATGAAAGTGGTTATTTATATTTCATGTGATTATTTGACTAGTAGAATATCCATGTGAATAAGTAAATGGAATTATTTCATTTTATCTTTTCCATATTATACTGAAGTTCAAGTTTAAAAGGCTTTTGTTTTAGTTATACATTGCCTTAAATGTTTATGTTTATTTATTAAAGATTCCACTATATTGTTATCCTTACTGAGCATCTGAGCTCACCCCTTTCAGTGTTTTAATTTTCCTAGGATGTGAAGAAGTAATTTATGAATGACATGCACTGATAGTATGTGGGTATATGAGTGTGGACTATGGAGACTATGTTGTTTTAGTTTTTAGTTTTATGATGTAATGTAAGACTTATGAATATATCTTGTGTTTCCAAGGCTACTAAACTAATCGGTATTTCGATCTTTGATCTTTCTAATGATCATGTCAATGTTATGTAATAATGCACTGACTCTGGGTAACTGGGTTCGGGGCGTTACAATACTATACGTCGAGTCCCTGAGGGTAATCAAACTCAAAGGACACAAAAGCCAAAGGAGAAAGGAAATGATTATTTTATCACTACTGCTAAAGTAGATCATGAAAACAAAGTTGTACAAGGTAAAATTCCTATTCACTCAAGAATAGAAAAATTATTATTTGATTCGGGTACCACATATTCCATTTTATCTTACATTTTTTCTATAATTATTGAATTGAAACCCTGATACCTTGAAGTAGAGATGTTTAAAAAATCCCCAAGTGGTACAATTATCCCAACCCATGAGTCAGACTCCACTCGTGTTGTAATATGTTGGATGATTCTTCCAAAAAATCTCCTGGAACATGCTATCATTTAAATTGATTATATAATGGGAATGAATTGTCTCTCATTATATAGAAATTATATAAACAATTGGGAAAAGGAAATATATTTTCAGATTCTGGACCATCCCATGCTCCTCTACAAAATCAAGGAAGACCATGAGTATCTTTTGTAAAATCCATCAATGGTGTTGGTATTTATTCCATTTAAATAAGCATAACATGCTAAAATGATTATGTCAAAGGAAGTTATAATCCTTGTGGAAATTCACATTGTGAGGGAATACAATGAAACTTTTCCTAGAGAGTTACCCATACTTCCCCCATATTGTGTATTAGATTTCCATATAGAACTCAAAACCTGAGCTATTACAATATCAATGTGTCCCTCTATGATGGATCCTTATAAGTGGAGGATTTATAGAAGCATCTATAATAAAATTTTGACAATGGGATTATATGTCCTATTGAATTAATTTAGGGTGTTCTAGTGCTCTTATTCAAGAAAAACATTGGATAAATTTGTCTATTTATTGATTATCCAGAACTCAATATAATAACAATAAAAACAAGTATCTATTCCAATTGATTTATGACTTAATCAATTATTTGTGTGGATCCCCTTACATCTTAATGTTGGATCTTAATTCTGGATATCATCGACTAAAGGTGAAGAAAGTGGATTTTCATAAGACTAAATTCCATACAAGGTATGAGAACTATATGTTTCTAGTGATGCCCATCAGACTAACCAATTCCCTTTGAATCTTCATGGACATGCTAAATAATGGATTTGGACATTTCCTAAAAAGAAATATGCAGTGATTTTTGGTGATATTATCATCTACTCCAAGATAAAGGATTAACATTATGATCATTTTATTCTTGGTTTGGGAACATTATGTAAGGTCAAATTGTATTCCATATTCATCAATTGTGTCTTTTGGATGTATCAAGTCACAGTCCTGGGACATGTGATCATAAGTGAGGTTATTTATGTGGATAAATAAAATATAAAGGTAATTTAGGAATGGCCCAGATCCTCTGGTTTCAATGAAATCTACATTTTTCAGCACCTAATAGTGTATAATCAGTATTTTTTGAGAAACGTTTCGCGATTTTATATCCCACAAACTATTTCATAAAAGGTAATATGTAATGTATTTCTGGGTAGAGGAATATGAGGAACAATTCAAGGAGATAAAGACTAGTCTTATCAATAAACCTATACCTACATTGTTGATAATTATATAATGTTTTTGATACATAGAGATTCATCAAATAAATTCTTTAGTTGTGAAATCATGAAAAATAATAATGTGATTACCTACGCCTCACAGTAGTTGACGTGACAGGGGAAAAACTACCTGATGCATGATCTGGAGCAATGAGCTATGATTGATTACCTTGAAAATATGGTGGAAGTACCTATATAGTGAGAAGTGTGACCTATATACTAATCATAAGAGCCTAAAGTATATATTCACACAAAAAGCTCAACATGCATCAAAGGGGATGGCCAGAGATAGTCAAAGACTATGATTGGTCTATTCATTATAATATAGGAATGTCAAACAAGGTAGTTGATGCTCTTAGAAGAAAATAACCTAATACTTCTTCCATGTTATGGATTGAAAAATTCCCTATCTTCTCAAACATTAAAAAGAAATATTTGGAAATCATTACATAAGGAAACCCATCAAACCTTGCCCAAATTATTTCCCCTCCATATATCTAATAGAACACTAAGGTGGCACAAAGGGACAATATGAAGTTAAAAAAGAAGGTGAATGCAGCAATGAAAGCGAATATTCTAGAGTTCTATATCTTTTATTATGGTGGGATTTAGTTTTTATTGAGGATTTGTGTGCCTTAATCAACTGGGATAAATAATGAGAAGTATCATAATGCAGATATCTCAACATTCTCTATCCATCCTGGAAGTACTGAGATGTAACAAGATCTCCGATAACATTTATGTTGGGAAACCGTGAAGATGGACATTGATGAGTATCTCTAAAGCTGATTGATATGATAGAATGTTTATGTAGAGAAACAGAAGTCCAATGATATGATGTAACCATTTCCAATAACATTATGGAAATGGGAGAATGTCACTATGGACTTTGTCACAGGACACCTGAAGATATCCAAAGGAAATAATGTGATATGAGTTGTGGTGAACTAAATCACCATGAATTCCCATTTCATTGATATTTGGGATGATATTTCACATTAAAAACCTGTTAATACATCTAAAAGAAGTGGTGAGACTTCTAGGTTTTTCCCTCTCAATTTTTTAGTGATCATGATCCAATGATCACATCAAAATACAGAGTATTCATCAACATGCCTTTAGTGATGAATTGAATTTCATCATGACCAATCACCCCCAACTAAAGGAAAATCATAATGAACTATTCATGAACTCAATTTCATGCTATGATCATGATCATTAGAATTCAGAGGTGGGTGGGATTAGAATCTCCCATTGGATGAGTTCCCATACAACGACAGCTTCCACTCAAGTATTTAGATGGCTCCAAAAGAATCTATTTATGGAAAGTGATGTATGACTCTAACCTATTGATATATAGTTGGTTAAATAATGCTACATGAACTAGATACTATGTAAGAGATTATATAAAATTTTTATGCCATATAAAAACTTATCAAATATTCTCATAGTGAGCAAAAGAGCATTGATGACAACAATAAAAGGGGCTTGGAGTTTGACAATGGAGATAAATTCTTCCTTTGAATAACACCATGAATGAATGTAATTTAGTTTGGAATTAAAGGTACTATAAGTCAAAGGTATATTGGCCTTTTCAATATCTAAGATCACATAGTAGACATAGCCTATCAGCTTCCACTTACACTAAATATGGTTCAAGTTTACATTTTTTTAAACGTGTCACTCTTGAGGAACTACATACCAGATCACTCACATGTACTATACTCAAGGGAGGTGCAACTGAAGGATGATCTCTCATATAAGGAGTAGCCAGTAATGATTCTAGATCAGAGAGATAAGGTTCTATGAAATAATACAACCCACCTTTTCAATGTGTTGTTTATAAACCATTTTTATGAAGAAGAAACATGGCTACTAATGAAGGCGAAAAAGGAGAAGTACCTTCACCTGTTTATGTAAATCTAAATTTAGAGGGTGAAATTTCAAAAGGGTTGAATAATGTAACAACCCAAACATTTATCAATAGAATTTATCCCCTCTTATTTTAATTTCATATAGTATAAATCACTTTAACTAACATAGTGACCATAATAAAAGCATTATAAATGAAGTATTAATAAAAGATGATTTATTTCTATATGTTCGGTATCTTATACTGATGAAATAATAACTTGATCATAGGAATAGTAAAATGACCTTATGAAAAGTAAACCAACAAAATGAATAGTAACATCACCAATGAATGAATATATAAAATTTATGAGTATTATAAATGAATGTATGGTATAATTATATATTATTCTAAGTAAATAAATGTTTTAAATGTTTTAAATTATGTATTGGAATATTTGAAAGTCATAAATATTTAATTATAATTCTATGATTAAATTATTAATTTAAAATAAAATTTATTCTCATAAATTTATCCATAAAATAATAATTTTATATATTATTATTTTTACCAATTTTTATGAGACCATATGTAAATTTTCAAAGTGATATAAAATTATTTATAATTTAAAAACTTGTAGCTTAAAATTAAATGGTAAATTTAAATAAAAATTTAATTCCTCATATTAAAAAATTATTTCCTTTAAATGGAGTTTAATATTTTATTTTATAAATTGATAAATTTATAGTTTAATTTTTTGTGATTTTTTGGAAATGCTTTAATTTTTATGGATAGTAAAATATGGTTATTTATGCTATATAAACATTATAAGTTAAATACATTATTCATTTATTTTTCACTAAAGTAAGAAAAATAATATAAATGGTACCTTAAATATTTTAAATTTTTTATAATACAGAAACTATTAAAATAATTGATTGAAAAAACTAATCTTATTAATAAAATAATGAGAAAACACCCCTCTTCTCCACTATAATTACAACCAACCACCCCTCTTCTCCTCACACCTCTCAAGATATATCCTTGTAAAAACAATGCCAAATATAGTTTCATATCCCTTTACTTGACTCCAAGGACTATTGGGGTCACCAAAAGTCCAAAACCATTCCATAAGGAGGTTTTGAAGGTGGATAAATCTAATATGTAAAATCCTCTTCTGTTTTCATTTTTTTTCTTTCAATTTAGTTTCTTTTCCTCTATGATCCGTTACATATCTTATCCAAATGGAATGAAAACTACAATATTATTAATATGACGGACTTATATCATGTTAATGGATGATCCATCATTAAACTCCGCCCCCTCCCTCTTTAAATAAACAAATTAAATCATCGCAGGTGATGTCTCAATTTACCAACATCATGTGAAATAGACGTTCATTATCCTTTAACGCATTAAATTATGATAATAAAACAATAATATTTGTTTAAAATATAGTAAAATTTAATTTACAATGATCATTATGTTATGTAACAAACATATATTAATAATACAATATGATAAAACAAAACGAGTTTATTGTGATTGAAAACCAGCACCAATTAACCAAAGACATTCATTATTAACATTGATCTAATGATTCATCCTCATACCATAAAACCAAATTCTTCATATTATGATTTATGATTCTTTAATATCATTAATAAAATAAAAACATAATTTAGGAAATTTATCCTCATTTTACATGAACATCCATTTATGAATATTAGTGAACCAATCATGAAAATCATGAAAAACAATGCTCATGAACAATGAAATGAAACTCTATAACTCACCAAATATCAAATAAATGAGCTTAAAATTTCAAGAAAATTCAGGTATAAATGGATTTTTTATTTTTAATTAAATAATATAACGTGATTTTATACGATATTAATGTGGAGGATGCTTCCAGACGCAATGTAAGGGGAATTCTCTGACCCAACACTTTTTTATTGGGGTTTCTCTAAATCCCCCAATTTGCAATATAGATATATATTAAATATAATTTCTTCCTCGTTATCATAACTTTTCAGGGAAATAAAATTATTTGACTTGATTTTATGAAAAACATAATATTTTCCAATAGATTTCATCTTTTAAAAACTGATTCCTTAACTTCTCGATATGGTTTCTTATTCACTCAAGGTTGACGATTCTTACATCAAGAATATTACATGTCCTTCATTTTGGAACCAAATGTTTACAAATTTATGATTTATTAAATGAAACCCATTTCTTTCCATGGTTTATAATATTTTTAATATTTATATTTCTTCTATTTGGCATGCATGATAATATAAAATTTATTATGTAACGGGTGAACTCAGAAATATATTGTGTAATTTAATTTCTATAATGTGATGGGTGATCCCATAATTATATAATGTTATAATATATTTTTAAAGTAATTAAGTTCATGAGACAGGGAGAAATATGTGTGATCAGGAAGCTAGATTTGTTCACAACTATGTGTTGTAGCAGACCACTAAGACATGATGTTTTGTTTTAATGCATTACCACATTCCAAGTCTGTTCTTATTTATTACACTCATGATTATGATCTTATGTGTATTTAATTTTTGTCGAATATTAGGCTCATCCATGTTATATTAAATTTTTTTCTTATCTATCATCTTTTATGAATTTTAGATCACCCTTTTCTATGATGTATATCCTCATGTCACTAATTGTACTAAAGAGAAATCAAGAGACAATAAGAAGAAAGAGAAGAAAAAATGAAATAAAATGTTATGTTTTATTTTTTAAATTTTAGGTATAGTCCTATTTTTGAAAAGATAGGAAACCTTTGGATCGTAGTTTTATAATGCTTTTATGTTTGTCTTTAATGTAAAATAAGAGTCATATAAGAAAATAACGAAACACTATAGATGTGTATACCCATTTATGAATAATTCTGATTTAGATCATTGATGCTAAAGGACCATAAATAGGTTTATTTTCATTCTCTCTAGATTTCTTATTTCATAAGTGACCCCTAAGTTGAGTTCATAAGAGGAGTGGTGATGCATGTTGTCTTCATGGAAAGAACACATTTTTAGTGGGTAGATCTGAGTGGATACATGCCTTATTACATTGAGAATGGTATATGTTGTTGGATCCTGGGATATGAAATTGAATTAGGATAGAGTATATAAATACATTGTTCTTGAAATCCTACATCGAATTCATCAGAATCTAGTGTGGCTCATGGATGGATTATATTAAAAAATGTGATTCTTAAGCTTAGTGAAATACTGAAGGAATGGTTTCATCAAAGAACCTAGCTATTAAATGGGTGAATACCACACCTATAAAGAAATAATAAATTAGTGAAATTATATGTCACGACCCGACCCGACCCAGGCTCGAGCCGCAACTACCCCAAGCCCACCTCCACAGGCCAGGGGCGAGCGACAAGCTCCGAAGGCTGAACAACTCAGGGAGGCCTTTGCCAGAGTACCTATACAAACACACGCGCAGCACACTCAATGCAAAAGTGTAGAGTAAAAGAAAATACAAGAAGAGTAAAGTGCAACTGCTATATATAAACCACCAAAAGTACATCGAACTCTAAATAGTACAAAGAAAGTGATGAGGTAAACTGAAATGAAAAGGGGATAAACACGCGCCCAACCAGAAAAGGTTCCATAACCTGACAACAGGTAAATAAAAGAAAAACAGCGGGAAGAGCCCCACACTTGGAACCCGACTACTACCACTGCATGCGGTCCAATCTCCTGAACTCCAAAGCTCTGCTGATGTCACGTCCAACATGTTTGTAGTCTGAAAAGGAACACCAAGTGCGGAAAAAGCCCAATCAGGGGTGAGTATAAGAATGCTCAGTAGGATACCTCGAAGGCTCGAGGGAGAAACAAAGGAGGCACCGAAGGGTGAACAATAGATCGAAAAGGGAAGAGTAAAGGAGTACAATAGAGAGTTCCGTAAAGAGTACAGTAAAGAGTGTAGCTCAACCCAACAAGAGGAATGAAGGTAGACTCATCCAGACATAAGGAGCTGGAAATGGGGAGAATATGAACATTCCATCGAGTCGTCGCTACCTATAGCAGGAGAGTAGACTCATCCAACCATGAGAATCCAGACACGGAAAGCACGTGACATACCCTGTGCGTCTTCACCTCTCCTGGAAGGAGAGTAACCAACCCCATGAAGTGGGTACTAGAACTAGGTATATACATATCCATATGATCAATAATGAATCCCAAACAAGATCATAAGGGGATCTCCATCCCGTAGCTCACCCCAAGAAAAATGAGTACCCAACAGTCCCAGACGTATACACCATCGATGCCCATCATCCCGCATGTCTTCCTGGAATTGTAAGTCAAGGGATCAAATCACCGCACCTTGAAACTATCGGCTTTGGGCGACAGTAGCTCACCCTCACAGTCTGATGTCATGTCGCAAGGACGTGTCTCGGTGGGTAAAGTGCCCCTCGTACTTGAGAGTTCTGGGTTAAGTCAAACCACACCTCTTCATTGTCACATAGTCGAGAGGTCTTCTTAAAGTCGAAGCTGCCACAACACAGACCTATAAAAACAAGGGTCCCGCTCTGGTAGTCACAGAGTAAAGCCACAGAATATCCTAGTAAAAAGGACTGAGTGTAAAATTCCAAAGGGTGACCCACTATCGAGCCCTGCTGGAGGGTAATTCATAATAAGATATCAGGTGACCCACTGCCCAGCCCTGCTAGAGGGTAGACCTGGAATAAGCCGACAGGTGACCCACTTCCCAGCCATGTTGGAGGGTAGACCTAGAACAAGACGACGAGCAACCCACTGCCCAGCCCTGCTGGAGGGTAGACCCTCGAGAGTTGTCGGTTGACCCACTGCCCAGTCTCTGCTGAAGGATAAACCCTAAGAGTGTCATTAGGTGACCCACTTCCCAGTCTCTACTAGAGGGTAAACCCTAGAAGTCAGTGAGAAACCCACTGCCCAGTCTCTACTGGAGGGTAAACCCGAAAAGTCGATAAGAAACCCACAACCCAGTCTCTACTGGAGGGTAAACCCGGAACTGCTCTAGCCATCCCTACTGGATGGTACAACACTTTCCCACAAAACTCAGAGTGGGTATCGTGAAACCACCCAACACCAGAACAAAACTAGGGGAAACCACTCAACCCTACTGGTCTAAACCATCGTGAACAGGAGGACCTTCTATGTCGTGAGAGGTCAAAGGTACGTAAAGTAGAACACGACACACATATGGGGCCCACACGACATGTGGCCCTAGTTCATTTCCCAACCAAGAACATACGTTCTCAGGAACATACTACATAATGTAGCTCCAAGCATTCCTGTATACTCCCAGAGTATACCACATCTCTAGCCCACAGGCTATCATGCACATGACACCCAACGTCCACGCGAAGGGAGAAAACGTAATTCGCCAATATGCTTCCTCCACGGCCCTGGCACGGCCAACCACATCTCCTCAAACATCAACTCCACTCACATGGGAAGGAACGCGATCACACGCCAAGGGTCTGCTACAAACACAGAAGGACGAACCAACACCAGAGCACCTTACTTGCTTTCACGTTTAAATGAGTTCTCGAATGAGACTGCGCACATCCAAACGGATCATACCGTTGTAATAATCGTGGAAGAACACGCGAGATATACTACTTACTCGCCTAAAATGGATACCTGATGGAAAAGTCATCCACACCGCTTTACGCTTGAACGACGTCCTGTGATCCTGAGCCTCGGCCCCGAAAATTGTTGGGCGCATCGCACCATTGCGATCCCCTCAAAAAAGCTCGTCAAAAGGACTAATCAGTTAAGTGGAAAGGATATACGGAGAAAAAGATGAATTTCACCATACCGCACACGAGCGGTGCTTTGTGTTACCCGCATCCCGGTCCCGAGGCGCAACGAACGGATCGCACCGTTGTGATCCTCACAAAAAAGTACACAAGATCGATTGTTCTCTTGTCCTAAATGGATACCCAGTGAAGTAGCTGAAATTCACCGTCAACACCCAAATTGGGCCCCATGGGGTACACACCTCAATCTCAGTTTAAGTGCTCAAAATTAGTCTTTAAATGTCCGCCTCAACTTCAGGGTCCCGATGCAGCTGACGGCGCGTCAATCAGATTTGAAATGTAGACGTACAGTCTGATACAAGATTCCCCCAAATAATAATAATTATATTATTATTATTATACATGGGTGTTCCGGGTAACTGATCTATGAGCTAGAATTAAGTATCCAAGATTGGACTCGAAATGACTGTCTCAAGGTGATGGGCACACTGCCATAGACAGCACGTTAATCAGACGCTCTAGGTAGAAGTTACGTTCAAATCATCGTTAAATAATAATAAAATTATTATTTTTAGGGTGTTTTAATGACCTGCTCCACATGTCAGTGAAAGGTACCCAACATTGGTCATAAAAAGACAGTATCAAAGATAGAGTTACATTGCCGCTGAAGGCACATGCATTGGGCACCGCACAGGGAAGTTACGCCCAATTAAATGTTTTAATAATAATAACATTATTATAATTATTAAAAATTATTTTTTTTCAAATTTTTCTTTCATTCGGTGGAACCTTCTATCTCCAATTAATGGACACTCACCCCCCCCCCCAAATTTTTCCCCCGCGCGTTTCTTTTCCCTCTGTTTTTTTTGTTCACCTGCTTTTGCAGGTCAGCTCCAGCAGAGACCCACTGTTTGCAGGTTTCTTCTTCTCCATGAGGGTTGCATGACCCTGGTGGTCCGGCGACCCGAGCACCAGCCAACGACCCGGCCGGCCGCTCCTACGTAGCTCCCCCTCAGACAACCGTCACCTGCAGCCGCTCGCGCCGAGCCCTACTGCCGCCTCGGCTCGACTGCGCTCCCGGCCGCCTTGCCTTCGCCGACGCCCGTTGCGCCCAGCCGACGTCCGCTGCGCCCTCTGCCCCCGCGCTCGCCGTCGCCCATAGATCTCCCATGCTGCATGACGGCCTGCTGAATGCCGCTCCACCGCACTACCCTGGTGCCCGCTGCTCGCCCCTCCTCTCAACAATCGGTGGGTTAATGCGTCCAAAAGTGGGAGATGAAAATACGTGAAGAACGGATGGATTTTGGATACATTTAGGCTTCGAACACATATTTATGACCGTGTTAGTACGATCATAGATGATTGATAAAGGGAGTGAAAAAAAACAAGAAAGAATGAATTTACGAGAACAACATCAATCTGAAAAAGAAGTCGGAATAAATCCTACCTCGATCTGTTCGTTGGTCGATGACGACGAGTTTGCCTTGCTTCCGCTGCGATCCACCAAAGTTCCATCATCATCCGCCGAAGGGAGGAGGATGAGAATATGGGAGAGGGAGAGCTTGAGGAAGAGGAGGTTTCTCCAGGATATTTAGAGGGGAGGAAGTTGATGAAGGGATTAAATAAAGAAAATTAATTATTCCTTTAATTAATTAAAAACAGAACCCAAATTAAATTCGCCTTTGAAACCCCAAACACAGTGAATGTTAGGTCGCACCTAGGGTAAAACCCACCTCTCGAGCACAATGGTGGTCTCGGAATTTTAATCTGATCCTCCGTTTGAATGTTATAAAGTTTAGAGTCTGAAGCCACTAAATTACAAAAACTCCCCTGGGGCCATTTTCCACAAAAGGCACGCGCCCGCGAAACTTACACCCCTATTAGGGTAAACGGCATGCTCCAGACTCAACTGTGCCCTCGGTTTTCTAATCTGAGCTACCGTTTAAGAGATACTTCAGTTAAGCCATTAAACGAATGAATTAATTATTTAATTTATCCGTTTAACGTTCCGGAAGAGAGCGAGGGGTCCAAACGCCCCGCGCCAACATGTTTTATGTCGTTCCTATGGTAAAAACCCGATTTCGGACCCATCCGTACACTCATATTTCTGATCTGTATTATTGTTTTAGAGTTATTTCATTTATTTGGTGTGCCCAGTGTGAACGCACTGAAAATTTAATTCTGGCTACACCGGGGCTCGGAATCACACGCCGTCTGAAGGCGCTGCTCTGGAATAACATCAAGAATATTCCAATGTCTTTTATAGAAAAAACTGGGTTCTTAAATCATTCCCTTCTTCAAGATTTTCATCCCTGAAAAGCAAACCAGGGAACAACTTACGGCACTAAGCCCACAACTAGCTCTCCCGTACCAAGAAGAACTCTTGCACAGTCTCATGTCACTGCACACAGACCAAAGGATTTGATCTGTTCACGCGAGGTCTACCCTTTCTGATGACGTGCATAAGAACACACACTTCTTCTCGGGTGAGTCACGCGGGAGACATTATTCACCCAAACATGCCTTTGGGTTTAGGGAAAGGCGGTAAAGAACCTCGTTATCCCTTTGCATGTTTTCAAACGGTCCAAAGGACCTCAGGGGTAGCTCACCTCCCCGATTGAACCATTACGTCGCACGCCGCGACTGGAATCACCGCCCGCACCTGGAAGAAGGCCCGGTGATTCCCTCCATTAGAATATCTATATGGTGAAACACCCAAGGATATCTGATCACACAAGATTTCACAGTCGATGTCTCGCAACCAAGACTCTCAAACATGCTCGGAGAGTGAAGGAGTCAACACCATCGACTAAAGAAAAGGTCCCATGCATTTTACCTTACCAACATAGGGTTACACTGATGCCACGTGCCACCCTGGTGAAAACTCAAACCAGGAGCAAGGAGAAAAGAATTTCACACACAGAGTCTAACAAATCTACTGAAAAAAGTAGCAGAGCTGTAGAGTGTACCTCTTATCACCTCATGCTCTGCAGGATTGTAGACATCCAAAGCGTGCGGCTATCCACGTTCCCAACTGTCAGCTCCCGGAGCCTAACGTGGACCATATAGTGGTGATGGGAAGAACTTGTAAGGTCGTCCTCCACTTCCAGCTCCTCCTTCTCCTCTTCTAGCACCACCTCTATGGGTAATACTCCGATCATGTCCATGTGTCCTTCGTGGTGGTGCACCTGCTACCTGCCGGAAGCTCTCAGCATGCCTGGTCAGGCAGTCCCGTGCCAGGTGACCTTGCCCATCGCAAGCATAGCACTAACTTTCTTCAGGCTGCACTGGTGCCCTCCGGCGCCACTGTGGTGTACGACAACGCCCCTGAGATCGGTTGTCAGAAAGCCACCTGCATCGAGGTTCTTCTTGCTGATGCCTGCTAGCTATGGCAGACATCTCGGCTCCAACGTGCCTGCTACCACCACCAACTCTAGAGCGTGACAGGAAGCTCTCTGTCACCAGCGCCTGCTCTAGCACCCCGGCACATGTGAAAATTCCTGAGGGAACAATGACATCACGAATCTCTCAGAAGAGACAATGATCAACCTTTTGCGCTTGGATGTTGTCATCATGGACCAAGTCTAGGTAATAGTGTGCATGGTCTGTGAAACTAGCCACGTACTCGGCCACCATCATCCAACCCTGCTGAAACTGAAGGATCTCCTGAATCTAAATGGAGCGTAAGGAGTAAGGGAAAAACTCCTCATGGAACAACAACCGAATGTCGCCCCACGGAAGTGACGACTCGTCAAGAAACTGAGTCACCAGACTCCACCAACTCCAAGCTACTCCATGAAAAAGGTTGGCTGTCATGGCCACTCTCTGATCTTTCGGCGTCTGCACAAGCCTGAAAAAGAGAACCACTATCTCAAGCCAAACCTCTACTGCCTGAGGGTCTGGCTCACCACTGATCCTCAGTGGTCTCTATCACTGGAACGCATGGAGAACGCTCATCCTGCACTCAAGCTCAGCCTACTCTGCTGAATCTATCTACTGCTCACCAGGTGGGGGTGTTGCTACCGTCCCACTTGGAGAAAAGGGATCGCGTGATGGGTCCTGGACTGAGGCCTCATAGCTCATAGGGTCGTCGTCATGAACCAAAGCTGGTATCCTAGTTGGCTGTCTTCACAGAGGCATCCTGAATATTATCAAGGAGTGTCGCGATCAGATGAGCATATATGTATATACCAATAACAATAATGGGGAGCTGACTCAAGGACAGTCAAAGACTCAATCCTATGTGATTCACAAAAAAAATTTCCTTGCAACAAGTGTCTCATCATGCCGAGTCGACAAGAGGGTTATCAAGGTCTTGGTGAATGGATATGTCGGCCGCCGCACCATCACTGGACTCCCTGGCCTGAGATCCACTCTCGAGACATGTTAAAACTATTGCCCTAAATCCCAACTAATTCCTTTTTATTTTAGGGACGTCCGAACAGCGTCCCAAGGAACAAACCACCTCTGATACCACTTTGTCACGACCTGAACCTACCCGGGCTCGAGCCGCAACTACCCCAAGCCCGCCTCCATAGGCCAGGGGCTGGCGACAAGCGTCGAAGGCTAAACAACTCAGGGAGGCCTTTTCCTGAGTACCTGTACACACAAACGCAGCACACTCAATGCAAAATTGCAGAGTAAAAGAAAAGACTAGAGTGGTATAGTGAAACTACTATATATAAACCACCAAAAGTGTGTCGACCTCTAAATAGTAAAAAGAAAGTGCTCGGGTAAATTGAAAAGAAAATGGGAAAAACACGCACCCAACTAGAAAATGTGCCAGAACCCATCAACAGGTAAACATAAGAAAAATAGCTGGAAGAGTCCCACACTTGGAACCCGACTACGACCAATGCACGCTGCCCAAGATCCCGAACTCCTAAGATCTTCTGATGTCACGACCAACCTGTCTGTCTTCGGCAAGGGCACACTAAGTGCGGGAAAATCCCAACCAAGGGTGAGTATAAAAATATTTAGTAGGACATCCTGAAGGATCAACGGAGCAACAAAGGATGTACCGAAGGGTGAGAAGTAGATCGAACAGGGAATAACAAAAGAGTAAAACAGAGAGTGTAGTAAAGAGTATAGTAAAGAGTCCAGCTTAACCCAACAAGAGGAAAGAAGGTAGACTCATCCAGACACAAGGAGCTGGAAATAATGAGAAGATAAACTTCCCGTAGAGTCTTCTCTGCCTATTACAAGAGAGTAGACTCTTCCAACCATGAGAAGCTGGACACGAAAATCATGTGGCATACCTCGAGCGTCTTCGCCTCTCCTGGAAGGAGAGTAACCAAACCCAAGAAGGGGGTACTAGAAAAAGGTTTATACATATCCATATGCTCAATCAAGAAGCCCAAACAAGATCGTAAGGGGATCTTCATCCTATAGCTCAGCCCAAGAAAAATGAGTACCCAACTGTCCCAGAAGTAAACACCATCGATGCCCAGTATCCCGCATGTCTGCCCCGAACTGCTAGTGAAGGGATCAAATCACCAAACCTCAAAACTATCCGCTTTGGGCGGCACTATCTCGCCTGCACTATTTGAGGTTGAGTCGCAAGGACGCGTCTCGATGGGGAAAGTGCCCCTCATACTTGAGAGTTCTTAGTTATGTCAAACCACACCTCTTCACTATCACACAGTCGAGAGGTCTACTCAAAGTTGAAGCTCTCACATCACTGACCCATACAAACAAGGGTCCCACTCTGGTAGTCACGGAGTAAAGCCACAGAGTAGCCTAGTAGAAAGGACTGAGTCTAAAATGCCAATGGGTGACCCACTGCCTAGCCCTACTGGAAGGTAATTCATAATAAGATATTGGGTGACCAACTGCCCAGACCTACTAGAAGGTAAACCATAATACATCATTAGGCAACCCACTACCCAGACCTGATGGAGGGTAGACCTAGAATAAGTTGACAGGAGACCCACTACCCAGCCTTGCTAGATGGTAGACCTGGATCAAGATGACATGCGACCCACTGCCCATCCCTACTGGAGGGTAGAACCTCGAGAGTCATCGGGTGACCCACTGCCCCGTCTCTACTGGAGGGTAAACCCTAAGAGTGTCTTCAGGTGACCCACTACCCAGTCTGCAATGAAGGGTAATTTCTAGAAGTCAGTGACCAACCCACAGCCCAGTCCCTACTCGAGGGTAAACCCGAAGAATTCGATGAGCAACCCACTGCCCAGTCTCTGCTAGAGGGTAAACCTAGAACTACTCTGGCCATCCCTACTGGATGGTACAACACTGGCCCACAAAACATGGAGTGGGTATCATGAAACCAACCAACTCCAGAACAAAACCCGAGGAAACCACTCAACCCTTCTGGTCTAAACCATCAGGAACAAGAGGACCCTCTATGTCGCGAGAGGTCAAAGGTATGTAAATTAGAACATGACACACATATGGGGCCCACATGACGTGTGGACCTATCTTATTTCCCAACCAAGCACATACGTTATCAGGCACATACTACATCATGTACCTCTAAGCATTCCCGTATATGCCCAGAGTATACCACATCTCTAGCCCCAAGGCTATCATGCACATGACACCCAACGCCCACGCGAAGGGAGAAAACGTAATTCGCCAATTTGCTTCCTCCACGGCCCTGGAATGGCCCACCACATCTCTTTAAACATCAACTCCACTCACACGGGAGTGAACACGATTACACAACAAGGGTCCGCTACAAACATAGTAGGAGGAACCACCACCGGAGCACCTTACTTGATTTTGCGTTTAAATGAGTTCTCGAAGGAGACTCTGCACATCCAAACGGATCATACCATTGTAATCCTCATGGAAGAACACGCGAGATAGACTACTTACTCGCCTCAAATGGATACCTGACAGAAAAGTCATCCACACCGCTTTACGGCCGAACGACGTCCCGTGATCTCAAGCCTCGGCCCCGAAAATAGTCAGGCATATCGCACCATTGCGATCCTCTCAGAAAAGCACGTCAAAAGGACTACTCAGTTGAGTGGAATATATATCTGGAGAAAAACATGAATTTCACCTTACCGCACATGAGGGGTGCTTCGTGGGACCTGCATCCCGGTCCCGAAGCGCAACGAATGGATCGCACTGTTGTGATCCTCTTGAAAAAGTACACAAGGACGATTGTTCTCTTGTCCTAAACGGATACCCAGTGAAGTAGCTGAAATTTACCGTCAATGCCCAAAATGGACCCCGTGGGGTCCACACCTCGATCTTGGTTTATGTGCTCAAAATTAGTCGTGCAATGTCTGCCTCAACTTCAGGGTTGCGAAGCAGCTGACGACGCGTCAATCAGATGTCACATGCAGACGTACAGTCCGATATAAGATTCCACCGAATAATAATAATATTAATAATAATATTATACTTGGTTGTTCCGGGTAACTGAGCCATGAGCCCGAATTAAGTATCCAAGATTGGACTCGAAATGTCCATCTCATGTTCATGGACACGCTGCCATAGACGGCACGTTAATCGGAAGCTCCATGTAGAAGTTACGTTCGAATCAGCGTTTGAAAAATAATAATAAAATTATTATTTTTTGGGCGTTTTAATGACCCGATCCACAAGTCAGCGAAAGGTACCCAAAATTGGTCATAAAGAGATATCATCGAAGATATAGTTACACTGCCGCTGACAGCACAAGCATTGGGCGCCGCACGGGGATGTTATGCCCAATTAAATGTTTTAATAATTATAACATTATTATAATTATTAAAAATCAATTTTTTATAATTATTTTTTTTCAAACATTTCTTTCATCTGCTAGAACCTTCTCTGTCCAATTAAGGGAGACTCCCCCCCCCCTTTTCCCCGCTTGTTTCTTTTCCCTCTATTTTTTTGTTCACCTGCTTTTGCAGGTCAGCTCCAGCAGAGACCCACTGTTTGCAGGTCTCTTCTTCTCCATGAGGGTCGCGCGACCCTGGTGGACTGGCCACCCCAGCACCGGCCTGCGACCCAGCCGGCCTCTCCTCCGTAGCTCCCCCTCAGATAACCACCGCCCGCAGCCACTCGCGCCCAGCCCAACTGCCGCCTCTGCTCGACCGCGCTCCCTGCAGCCTCGCCCTCGCTGAAGCCTGTTGTGCCCGGCCAATGTCCGGTGCGCCCTCTGCCCCGCACTCACCGTTTCCCACAGCTCACCCACGCTGCATGAAGACCCGCTGAATGCCACTCCACCGCACTACCCTGGTGCCCGCTGCTCGTGCCTCCACTCAACCATCGGTGGGTTAATGCGTCCAAAAGTGGGCGATGAAAATACGGGAAGAACGAATAGATTTTGGATACATTTAGGCTTCGAACACAGATTCATGACCGTGTTAGTGCGTTCATCGACGATTGATAAAGGGAATGAAAAAAAAACAAGCAAGAATGAATTTACGACAACAACATCAATCTGAAAGTGAAGTCGGAATAAATCCTACCTCGATTTGTTCGTTGGTCGACGACGACGTGTTCGCCTTGCTTTTGCTGCGATCCACCAAAATTTCGTCATCATCCGCCGAAGGGAGGAGGATTAAAATATTGGACAGGGAGATCTTGAGGAAGAGGAGGTTTCTCCAGGGGATTTAGAGGGGAGGAAGTGGATGAAGGGATTAAATAAAGAAAATTAATTAATCCGTTAATTAATTAAAAACAGAACCCAAATTAAATTCACGTCTGAAACCCCAAACGCAGTGATATTTAGGTCACACCTAGAGGAAAACACCACCTCCCGAGCACAATGGTGGTCTTGGAATTTTAATCTGAGCCTCCATTTGAATGTTATAAAGTTTAGCGTCTGAAGCCACTAAATTACGAAAACACCCCTGGGTCCATTTTCCACAAAAGGCCCACGCCCGCGAAACTTACACCCCTACTAGGGTAAACGGAATTCTTCAGACTCAACGACGCATTCGGTTTGCCCATCCGAGCTACCGTTTAAGAGATACTTGAGTTAAGCCGTTAAACGAATGAATTAATTATTAAATTTATCCGTTTAACGTTCTGGAAGCGAGCGAGGGGTCTAAACGCCCCGCGTCGACATGTTTTATGTCATTCCCAGGGTAAACACCCCATTCCAAACCCATCTGTACACTCATATTTCTGATCCAGATTACTGATTAGGAGTTATTTCATTTATTTGGTGTGCCCAGTATGAACGCACTGAAAATTTAATTCCGGCCACAACGGGGCTCGGAATCGCACGCCGTTTAAAGGCGCTCCTCTGGAATAACATCATGAATATTCTGAAATCTTTTATAGCAAATACTGGGTTCTTACACCATTCCCTTATTCAAGATTTTCATCCCCGAAAAGCAAAACTAGTGAACAAAATACGGTACTAAGCCCACAACTGGCTCTCCCGTACCCAGAAGAACTCTTGCACAGTCTCGCGTCACCGCACACAGACCAAAGGATTTGATCTGTTCATGCGAGGTGTACCCTTGCCGATGACGTGCATAGGAACACACACTTCTTCTTAGGTGAGTCACATGGGAGACGTTATGCACCCAAACCAGCCTTTGGGGTTAGGGAAAGGTGGTAGGGAACCTCGTCATCCCTTTTCATGTTCTCAAACGGTCCAAAGGACCTCATGGGTAGCTCACCTCCCCGATTGAACCTTTACATTGCACGCCGCGACTGGAATCACTGCCCGCACTGGGAATAAGGCTTGGTGATTCCCTCCTTCAGAATATCCATATGGTGAAACACCCAAGGATATCTGATCACACAAGATTTCACAGTCGATGTCTCTCAAACAAGACTCTCCTACATGCTCGGAGAGTGAAGGAGTCAACACCATCGACTAAAGAAAAGGTCCCATGAATTTTACCTTACCAATATAAGGTTACACCGATCCCTCATGCCACCCTGGGGAAAACTCAAACAAGGGGAAAGGAGAAAAGAATTTCACACACAAAGTCTAACAAATCTACTGAAAAAAGTAGAAGAGTTGTAGAGCGTACCTCTTATCACCTCATGCTCTACCGGATCGTAAACATCCAAAGCTTGTGGCTATCTGTTGTCCCTACTGTCAGCTCCCAGAGCCTGAGGTGGACCATCTAGTGGTGATGGGAAGACCTCGTAAGGTCGTCCTCCACTTCCATCTCCTCCCACTACTCGGCTAGCAGCACCTCTCTGGGTACTACTCTGATCATGGCCTTTCCTCTGTCGTGGTGGTGCACCTGTTGCCTGCCCGAAGCTCTCAGCATGCCTGGTCAGGCAGTCCCATGCCAGGTGATCTTGCCCATCGCAAGCATAGCACTGACTCTCTTCGGGCTGCACTGGTGCCCTCCGGTGCCACTGTGCTGTATGACCACACCCTTGAGATCATTTTTCAGAAAGCCATCTGCGTTAAGGTCCTGCTTGCTGACGCCCACTAGCTACGAAAAACATCTCAGCTCCAACATGCCAGATGCCACCACCAACTATAGAACGTGACAGGAAGCTCTCTTTCACCAACGCCTGCTCTAGTACCCAGACACATGTGGAAATTCCTAAGGGTACAGTGAAAACACGAATCTCTCGGCGGAGAAAATGATCAATCTTCCTCACTCAGATGTTGTTGTTGTGGACCATGTCTGGGTAAAAGCGTGCACGGTCTGTGAAACTAGTCGCGTACTCGGCCAACATCATCCATCCCTGCTGAAACTGCAGGAGCTCCTGAATTTGAATGGAGTGCAAGAAGGAAGGGAAAAACTCCTCATGGAACAACAACTGAAAGTCGCCCCATGAAAGCGACGACTCGTCAAGAAACTGAGTCACCAGACTCCAACAACTCCAAGCTACTCCATGAAAAAGGTTGGATGCCATAGCCACTCTCTGATCTAACAACATCTGCATAAGCCTAAAAAGGCGAACCACTATCTCAAACCAATCCTCTACTGCTTGAGGGTCTGGTTCACCACCAAACCTCATCGGTCTCTTTCATTGGAACTCATGGAGCACGCTCAACCTACACTCAAGCTCAGCCTTCTCTACAGAAGCTGTCTGTTGGTCACCAGGTGGGGGTGCTGCTACCGTCCCACCTGGAGAAAGGGGCTCTCATTATGGCTCCTAGATGGAGGCCTCATAGATCAAAGGTTCGTCGTCACGAACCAAAGTTGGTATCCTGGATGGCTGTCTTCGCGGAGATATCCTGAATATTATCAAGGAGTGTCGTGATCAGATGAGCATATATGTATATACCAATAAAAATAATTGGGAGATGACTCAAGAAGGATAGTCAAAGAATCATTCCTATGTGATGCACAAACCAATTTTCCCTACAACAAGTGTCTCATCATGCCGAGTCGACAAGCGGGTTATCATGGTCCTGGTGAAGGGATATGTCGGCCGCTGCACCATCACTGGACTCCTTGGCCTGAGATTTACACTCGAGACATGTTAACATTATTTCCCTAAATCCCAACCAATTCCTTTTTATTTCAGGGACGTCCGAACTGCGTCCCAAGGAACAAACCACCTCTGATACCACTTTTTCACGACCCGACCCTACCCAGGCTCGAGCCGCAACTACCCCAAGCCCACCTACATAGGCCAGGGGCTGGAGACAAGCGCCAAGGGGTAAACAACTCGGGGAGGCCTTTTCCTGAGTACCTGTACACACACACGCAACACACTCAATGCAAAAGTGCAGAGTAAAAGAATAGACAAGAAGATTAATGTGAAACTACTATATATAAACCACCAGAAGTGCATCAACCTCTAAATAGTAAAAATATAGTGCTGAGGTAAATTGAAAAGAAAAGGGGAAAAACACGCGCCCAACTAGAAAAGGTACCACAACCTGGCAACATATAAACAAAAGAATAATAGCTGGAAGAGTCCCACACTTGGAACCCGACTACGACCACCACAAGCGATCCAAGCTCCCGAACTCCTAAGATCCACTAATGTCACGGCCAACCTGTCTGTCATCGGCAAGGGCACACCAAGTGCTAGAAAATCCCAACCAAGGGTGAGTATAAAAATACTCAGTACGATACCCCAAAGGCTCATGGGAGGAACAAAGGATGTATCGAAGGGTGAGTAGTAGATCGAACATGGAAGAGAAAAAGAGTACAATAGAGAGTGCAGTAAAGAGTACAGTAAAGAGTCTAGCTCAACCCAACAAGAGGAAAGAAGGTAGACTCGTCCAAACATAAGGAGCTGGAAATAGTGAGAAGATAAACTTCTCGTCGAGTCTTCGCTACCTATAGCAAGAGAGTAGACTCATCCAACCACGAGAAGCTGGACACGGAAAGCACGTGGCATACCCTGTGTGTCTTCGCCTCTCCTGGAAGGAGTGTAACCAAACCCAAGAAGTGGGTACTAGAAAAAGGTATATACATATCAATATGCTCAATCAAGAACCCGAAACAAGATCGTAAGGGGATCTCCATCCTGTAGATCAGCCCATGAAAAATGAGTACTCAACTATCCCAGAAGTAAACACTATCGATGCCCAGCATCCTGCACGTCTTCCCCGAACTGAAAGTAAAGGTCTCAAATCACCGAACCTCAAAACTATCCGCTTTGTGTGGCACTAGCACACCCGCACTGTATGAGGTCATGTCGCAAGGACGCGTCTCGGTGGGGAAAGTGCCCCTCATACTTTAGAGTTCTTGCTTAAGTCAAACCTCACCTCTTCACTGTCACATAGTCGAGTGGTCTGCTCAAAGTCGAAGCTCTCACATCACTGAACCATACAAACAAGGGTCCCACTCAGGTAGTCACGGAGTAAAGCCACAAACTAGTCTAGTAGAAAGGAATGAGTCTGAAATGCCAGTGGGTGACCCATTGCCCAGCCCTGCTGGAAGGTAATTCATAATAATATATTGGGTGACCCACTGTCCAGCCCTACTAGAGGGTAAACCATAATACATCATTAGGCGACCCACTTCCCAGACCTGATGGAGGGTAGACCTAGAATAAGTCGATAGGCGACCCACTGCCCAGCCCTGCTGGAGGGTAGACCTGGAACAGGACGACAGGTGACCCACTGCCCGGCCCTGCTGGAGGGTAGACCCTCGAGAGTCGTCGGGTCACCCACTACCCAGTCTCTACTGGAGGGTAAACCCTAAGAGTGTAGTCAGGTGACCCACTGCCTAGTCTATGCTAGAGGGTAATCCCTAGAAGTCAGTGACCAACCCACAGCCCTATCTCTACTGGAGGGTAAACCCAAAGAAGTCAATGGGAAACCCACTGCCCAGTCTCTGGTAGAGGGTAAACCTGGAACTACTCTGGCCATCCCTACTGGATGGTACAACACTAGCCCACAAAATCCGGAGTGGGTATCATGCAACCAACCAACTCCATAACAAAACTAGGGGAAACCACTCAACCCTACTGGTCTAAACCATCGTGAACAGGAGGACCCACTATGTCGTGAGAGGTCGAAGGTACATAAATTAGAACACGACACACATATGGGGCCCACATGACGTGCGGCCCCGACTCATTTTCCAACCAAGAACATACATTCTCAGTAACATACTACATCATGTACCTCTAAGAATTCCCGTATATTCCCAGAGTATACCACATCTCTAGCCCCAAGGCTATCATGCACACAACACCCAACGTCCACGTGAAGGGAGACACATAATTCGCCAATTTGATTCCTCCACAGCCCTGGCATGGCCAACCACATATCTTCAAACGTCATTTCCACTCACATGGGAGTGAACACGATTACACACCAAGGGTCCGCTATAAACACAGTAGGAAGAACCACCACTGGAGCACCTTACTTGATTTAGTTTTTAAAAGAGTTCTCGAAGGAGACTCTGCACATCCAAACGGATCATACCGTTGTAATCCTTGTGGAAGATCACACAACATAGACTACTTACTCGCCTCAAATGGATACCCGATAGAAAAGTCATCCACACCGCTTTACGGCCAAACGGCATCCCGTGATCCCAATCCTCGGCCCCGAAAAAAGTCGGGCACATCGCACCATTGTGATCCCCTCGGAAAAGCACGTCAAAAGGACTACTCAGTTGAGTGGAACGGATATCTGGAGAAAAAGATGAATTTCACCATACCGCACACGAGGGGTGCTTCGTAGGACCCACATCCCTTCCCCAAAGCGAAACGAACGGATCGCACCGTTGCGATCCTCTCGAAAAATTACACAAGAATGATTGTTCGCTTGTCCTAAACAGATACCCGATGAAGTATCTGAAATTCACCGTCAACGCCCAAAATGGGCCCCATGGGGTCCACACGTCGATCTCGGTTTAAGTGCTCAAAATCAATCTGGAAATGTCTGCCTCAACTTCAGGGTCGCGATGCAGCTAATGGCACATCAATCGGATGTCAAATTCAGACGTACAGTCCGATACAAGATTCCCCCAAATAATAATAATAATATTATTATTATTATACTTGGGTGTTCCGTGTAACCGATCCATGAGCCCGAATTAAGTATCCAGGATTGGACTCAAAATAAACATCTCATGTTCATGGACACACTACCATAGACGACACGTTAATCGGACGCTCCATGTAGAAGTTATGTTCGAATCAGCGTTTAAAAAATAATAATAAAATTATTATTTTGAGGGAGTTTTAATGACCCACTCCACAAGTCAGCAAAATGTACCCAGCATTAGTCATAAAAAGACAGTATCAAAGATAGAGTTACACTTCCGCTGACGGCACATCCATTGGGCGCCGCACGGGGAAGTTACACCCAATTAAATGTTTTAATAATTATAACATTATTATATTTATTAAAAATCATTTTTTTATAATTATTTTTTTTCAAATTTTTCTTTCATTTGGTGGAACCTTCTCTCCCCAATTAAGGGAGACTCCCCCCCCCCTTTCCCCCCACGCGTTTATTTTCTCTCTCTTTTTTTTGTTCACTTGCTTTTGCAGGTCAGCTCCAGCAAAGACCCTCTGTTTGTGGGTCTCTTCTTCTCCATGAGGGTCGCGCGACCCTGGTGGTCCGGAGACCCCAACACTGGCCGACCACTCGGCTGGCCGCTCATCCACAGCTCCCCCTCAGGCAACTGCCCCTTGCGCCGAGCCCAACTACCTCCACCGCTCAAACGCGCTCCCGACCGCCTCTCCCTCACCGACGCACGCTGCACCCAACTGACGTCTGTTGCGCCCTCTGCCATGTGCTCTCCGTGCCCGCAAATCACCCACGCTGGATGATGTCCCACTTAACGCCGCCCTACCGCACTGCCTCGGTGCCCGCTGCTCGCGCCTCCGCTCAACCATCGGTGGGTTAATGCGTCAAAAAGTGGGCGATGAATATACGCGAAGAACGAATGGATTTTGGATACATTTAGGCTTCAAACACGGATTGATGACCGTGTTAGTGCGGTCATCGATGATTGATAAAGGGAATGAAAAAAACAAAACAAGCAAGAATGAATTTACCAGAACAAATTCAATCTAAAAACAAAGTCGGAATAAATCCTACCTCAATTTGTTCGTCGGTCGATGATGACGTGTTCGCCTTGCTTCCGCTGCGATCCGCCGAAGTTCCATCGTCGTCCGCCGAAGGGAGGAGGATGAGAATATGGGAGAGGGAGAGATTGAGGAAGAGGAGGTTTCCCTAGGGGATTTAGAGGGGAGGAAGAGGATGAAGGGATTAAATAAATAAAATTAATTAATCCTTTAATTAATTAAAAACTCAACCCAAATTAAATTCACGTCTGAAACCCCAAACACAATGAAACTTAGGTCGCACCTAGGGTAAACACCACCTCCCGAGCATAATAATGGTCTCTGAATTTTAATCTGAGCCTCCGTTCAAATGTTAAAAAGTTTAGCGTCTGAAGCCGCTAAATTAAGAAAACTCCCCTGGGGCCATTTTCTACAAAAGGCCCGCGCCCGTGAAACTTACACCCCTCCTAGGGTAAACAACATGCTCCGAACTCAACGGTGCCCTCGGTTTTCCAATCTGAGCTACCGTTTAAGATACACTTGAGTTAAGCCATTAAACTAATGAATTAATTATTTAATTTATCCATTTAACGTTTCGGGAGCGAGCGAGGGGTCCAAACGCCCCACGCCGACATGTTTTATGTCGTTCCTAGGGTTAACACCCCATTCCGGACCCATATGTACACTCATATTTCAGATCCGGATTACTATTTAGGAGTTATTTCATTTACTTGATGTGCCCAGTGTGAACGCACTTAAAATTTAATTCCAGCCACACTGGGGCTCGGAATCGCACACCGTCTAAAGGCGCTTCTCTGGAATAACATCAAGAATATTCCAAAGTCTTTTATAGAAAAAATTGGGTTCTTACATTATATTAGAACTCATATAAGAAGTAGGAATATGAAGTGGGTATGTTAATGGATTTTAAGTAACATCTATTAAATTTTTTGGTTTTTTTATATACTTTGAGAACTAGGGTTTTTGTTAATGAATCAATATAAATTTAGCAAAGTTGTAGCTATCTACACCATGATGTTCTCAGACCCTCATAGAGAATATCAGATAGTTCATGGGGATAAAATGGATGTGTCATGTGTCTGGGATTTAATGAGGTGGTGTAACACATTTGGCTGGGGTTATATGAGTGAAATCATGGTGGGAAACTGTGAAACTATAATTTTTGTTTTAGTCATAGATGTTGGTTTTGCGGATACTAAAGGAGGGCCTAGAGGGGAATCATTTATCATGATTTTCAAGTGGGATATTTTAAGATTTTGGTTATGTAAAAATATTTATATTGATACTAGATTAATATTATTGAAATAGATATTCCATAATATTAATAATATATGGGTCAGATGATAATAGAATATTGATAGCTATGAAGTCTAGATGAACAAAATTCTAAGATGATGTCAAATAAATTTAATCCATGATTAGATTTATGAATGATTGGAAGATTAAGATTTCATTCAAAAGATCTATTTTATATGAGGTATTTATAATATTATATCCCTTGTGGTTTGGAAAAAATCGTATATAACAGAATCTTCATGAAGAATAAGTCATATTTCTAATATAGGGATTTTAGAAGTGGCCACTCATCACACAAGGATGTAATTGTTATAGAGGTTTTCCTATAATGAACAATTGGATATTCATGGAAATCAGATTTTGTGGAATTCTTCCCTCATTAATTGAAAGGAACTGGTAATGACTTTCATCATATAGGAAAAACTAAAAATTGTAGTATATTTCATTAGATATGATACAATTCAACTGTAATCATCTCCATCTCATTGATTAATATTAATGAAGTGTTCCTCTTTGGATTAGGACTTAATAATTTAAAAATGTGTTGTTCTCTTTTGTTCATTCTTTCAATCATTCTCTTCAAAAAATATTTTTAGTGTTTTCTTATAAATTTAGTATTATAGTGCAAGGTCTTAGGTGATATGCATATTATAAGTTATAATGTCCAATAGAATTGTGTTCATTCAAATAATTTGTTCTTCCTAATATTTTTGGTCGATAACATTCTTATTTTGGATGTTAATCATGATCCCACAAGAATTATTTAATGTAATGAGAGCTCTTAAGTAGGTAACATTAAATATGAGACTGAAAAGGTGATTTGTCTTCATGAGTTGTGACCTATAGAGGTGCAAGGTCCAACAACTTTGTGGGAGAGCAATGTTCTGATGATATATAATTGAAGCTGGTACTTATCAAGGTTGTAACCAAGTTATAATGATATGATCACTATTTCTTATTACAATACAATGTGTTATATATGAACAGGCTAAGATAGGGTGTTAGCATTGGAACACGAACTCCATGGATATATTAATCATTGGTGGATGCTTCGTGTGACAGTAATAAAACATGGTAACTGTGTTATAGTTTTTTGAATATGTATGTGGGAATCCATGAGAACATATATGAATGAATGAAGAGAAACTGATTCATGAGAATTGATATTGACACGCATATAAGCATGGTAATAATATTGATTTCCCATATGATTCTAGGATTTTTGGGATTCTAATCACAATTTCAAGTGTTTAGAGGAGTATCAGTGTTGTATAATAGATTAATCCATGTAGTGGATAAATTTTATTGAAAACGTTGGAAGTAATGTACAATTGTGTGGCTGGTTTTGGGAACACTATTTCATGGGGTTAATATTGTGTGGTTTTCACCCTCCATGGGAAGAATTTTCAAGGGTATTAACTCGGATTAACTATGTCATAATGATATTAGTGATCAATTTTGAATTATAATCATGGGGTAGTATGTGGGACATGTCTATTAAATATTTTTTGGAAATACATGGGATATGGAAATTGAGTAATAAGGACTATGTTTCATGTAGGCGATGATCATGGTGATAAACAAATATCAATATTGTTTTCATATAATGCCTTTATTGTATATAATATAGGATTAACATGGACATATGTTGGATCCCATGTGAATAATTTGGATAAATTAACATCAAGTAGTATGAATGTGTCATAATAGAGTATTATAAATCATTTTTTTTTTGATTTTTTAGAAACTAATAAATGGGACTATAGAAAGAGTCAATGAATGATGTAGATGGGTGTTAAAGAAATTATGGAATGATTGTAGGAAAGTGTGAGAGAACACATTTGTAAAAATCAACATAATGGTGATATCCTTCTAACACTACATTGAGGGTATGTTAGAGAAGGAAATTATCTATGTATCATTTAATGTGGAGTAAAAAATATAAATCTATTGATCATGATATGGCATGAATATGATATAAAATGTAAGCAGTGTGGCTATATTTTGAACTTGGGGTTTAATGGGGGTGGTTATTATCAAATGGTTAGCTCATTTTTTAGATGAGTTATAACCTGATAATGAATATAAATTATAGTGACATGTCCAATAAATTTATCCAAATTTCTTGGGTGTAAATTGGATCAATATAATTATAGAGGAATATGGAGATTTCCACAACTATGGTGATTTGGCATTATGTGAAATTTTGAATCTACTATAATGACAATATGGATACAATATAATTCTAGAGAGAATGAGTCATATGTTAGTGAATGATGTCTCTAATCCTGAGATAAATCTATCATGGATCTGGACTTCATAGTTGATCTTCAATTAAACATGATATATATAGATCATAGAACCATGATATTATTAAGAACACATGTGAGGATCATCAGATGTGAGAATTGTATTTAAAAACTACATATCATGAGGGATAGTTTCAAATGATGATAGAGCAATGTCGTTTTAGTACATGTACAATGAGGACAAGGTAAATCATTAGGGGGATAATATTATTCATGGTTTCAGGCCGTGGACATTGCTTTAACGGAATTAGGATGAATATTTATAATTTTTGGGAAATAAATGATCATTTAACACTTTAAATAAACATTGAATGTAAAAAAGAAAACCAAAATAGGATCTGCATTCATGAAACAAAAAATCATGTACATTGAAAATTGAAGAAACTATATGGGTATATATCATCTATGGAATGGAATATCTTCTCCAACCATAAATTAATGATAAAGACCATTCAGGGTATCCAAAATATATTCATCCTCTATGGTGTATCCATGGGCCATATGGAATCAATTGAAACAAGAGTGTGATTATCCTCCACCTATGATATGCTAAGATCATAAGATGTAAAATGTAGATGAATAAATAGAAATGTGTTTGATAAAATTAACAATAGAATATGTATGAACTAACAACACCATATCGATCAAGATTGTTCCCTTATAAATCCATTTGGATTCTTCCATGGAATAAATCATATTTTTATAATATATGAGATAATGATACATATTTCCATTAGTTCATCTCATTAATTAATAACATCTCTAGGAAATTTTATATTTTGAAACAACCAATTTAATAATAGTTAATATTGGAATATATGAACATTTTCATTTTAACATTACACTACCATGTAAAGTTACTATCAAGTTATCTTCTAATGGGACATATGATATCTATAAAATAATGGTATATGGTATTCCATGGTTTTTTATTTGATTCCTTTAATATGAATTTCACCTACGATAATATATGATATGTTCCAATTCATGGGATTTATTGAATGTATCCTTATAGAATATTTTATAATTTTTTCCCAACTAGAGGTGTTTCAGGATTCAAATCTGTAATAACAATTAATAAACAATTATTTGTATAGTGATTGAGAAATATAACGTTTTGGGTCTCATTCTGTGTCATTTAGAATTAGTCAATATGCTCATTTTCAAACTAGGGTGAGATTTAGTTAATAGTTCGATGTGAATATCAAATAGGTTAATTTTAATACTCCTAGGAATGTATAGTGACATAGACAATAATGTGTGACTTTGAATGATAGAAATTATATTTTTTGTGAGACTATGAATTTTGATTCTGGTTGTTTAGTGGTTTTTTAGATTTAGCATAGAGAAATATATTATCTGACATAAACCAATGATGTCAAGTTTTTTGTTACAATGTTAGTGATTAGGGGATATACATGTGTTTCTAGTATCAAGTAATAATATTTATGTTAACGAATATATTTATCACTATAGTTCATGAGATATTGCTTTTTTGATGGAATTTATTGAATTGGGGTACTTATAGTGACCCAGTATTAACAGTCATTAACATTGCATCACTTTTGATGAATACGTAAAACATTGGAAAATTTTATTCCCATGGACGGTATTAGTTTAGCTCCTTTGGAATCTTGGAAACATTATTACTAGTACATAATAAAACATAATTATTAACCATTTGGTACCTCTTGACTAGAACAGTTCTTATACACATCATACAAAATACATATCCTCATAAACTATGGAAGGAAACATCAAAAGTGGTGAGATCAGATTCTCAGTATGGGTAATCAAGGGGGACAAGTATGTATAAAAACGACCATATGGGTATGATAACATGATTAAATCATTATAAAATCATTAGTTGTATATCAATGGTCATAAACATGAATCGTGGCATAAATCAAGTCAGTTCATAAGAGATGAAGCATAATTAAATAAATAACATAATCCATGAAATAATAACATAGGAATAAAACCTGGAATTGGAAAAAACACATATGCATTTAAAATTTCTATGTCATGGATGCCTACCAATAACTTGTAACATTTCAGGCTTCGGTTAATAACCTAGGTACCTACCCTGGGCTTGAGATTCCCTCCAATGTACCCACTTGTTTTGGGCTTGGGATGTCCACCCATGTACCCTCTTATTTCGGACATGGGTTCCCTCTCTTTTACCCTCTTATTATAGGCATAGGATGTCCTCCCATGTACCATCTGGTTTTGGAATTAGGATTCCGTCCCATGTTCCCCAGGATCTCAGAAAACATTTATCATTACCTAATGTATTGGAGGTTGATATAGGTCACACCAATATCATAATTAAATCTTAAAAACATTTTCCATAAAATAAATAAAAAATTGTATCATAACCTCGGAAATAAAATGGGTATCATAAATAAGAAATCATATCATATAATATATAATGAGTTATAAGTTTCTAATTGATTTCTTCTAAAGAATGACACATCAAAGAGGAAATTATTTTATAAACAAATTACTCGTGAAAAGGTAAAATAGTTCATAAAGACCCGAACATTAATCATAAACCATTTAGAAATTGAACTTGGAAAGAATGGTTAGATCAATTACTAGAAACGAATGAGTTACATCAATGGATGTCATATTAGATAGAAAATAATATTGAAATATACCTCAAAAAGCTTTCTGTTGTGAAAATATACTTTATTCATTGAAAGAGGCTTTCTAAAGCATTGAACCATTTAAAAATCATTATCTTTTTTAATACGTTGAATAGTTGTACAAATTTTTTTAAAAAAATGTGAAACCCATTAAACTGATAATACATTGGAAACTTATTTATAAATCATAAAAGAATTTGGAAACCCATTTCCTTTAAAATAACTTTAAAAACATATAAAGAAATCTTGAAAATGATTGGGAAAACCATTTTCCATGATAAATTATAAAATAAGCTTCAAAAAATTTAAAACAAATTGAAAAAAATTTGATTGTTTAAAAATAATTCATGAAAATGTTTTTGAAAAACAATTAATAAAACATGGTATTGAAATAACATAGGCTTCCAATTGAAAAGAGCGTGTAGACGTGCTTATCTAAAAATACATTCATAACTATATTATGTACCAAAGAGTGGTTAAATTGTATGAATACCTTAATATCTTATTAATATACATTGGAGAATAAAATTAATGTTTTTTTGAGAGATAGATTGTAGTATTTTAAAAAAGGAAGTGTAAACATAAACAATCTTGAAAAGCTATGAGATTGTTTCAATAAAATATTAAAACTTGTAAAATTGGATAATACTCTACATGTAAGAAAAGGAATATATATTACACTTAAAATAAAATGTGAATAAATATATTCATGAAATAACACATAAAATGGTTTTATATACACCTCATAAATAATTTTGGTGTATAACAAAATGTGAGTCTCAAAAAAGTAAAATTGAGACAATATTATTTTACTGATATTGTAACATTTGAAACATAAACCCTATGATATGAAGATCATAGAATAGATATTTAAACATCCATAAATTTTAGTATAAGAAAAATTTAATAATTTCATGGGAATTACACACACCAGACATAATGAATGTGAGGTGAATAAATTATGTGTCTCACAGAAATAAAATGTTTGAGTAAATCCCCATACAATGTGCCCTGACTCTCATCACACTCATACAAAATTCCTATATAATAAATACATTTTTGTTTGTAAATATATTGTATAAAATTATTTATATATATAATACAATATATTGATTTATTAAGACTATATATATTACCCACATGTTAATAATTCTATGTTATATTTTCACTCTAGGTAACATCCACTTTGTTCTTTACATGTGTCTTAATTTTTTATATATATGGTCCTTATAATTGTGTCATAATTTAAGTAATTTAATCAATGATATAAATATCATTTATATTCATTATATGTGTTTTATAATAGTCTATATATTTTAAAAGTGTGAGACGGAATAAACTGTTTATGAAGATGGTAGACCGTACGAAGGCTAAAACATTGTTTCCGTTTAATTTTTATAGAGATATATAGATAAAAAATTATATATATATATTTATATATGTATGCAATATATTTACAGTGGAATTTAGTTTTAAATATATCTTATATTTTCGTTAAACCAATCTATAATACAGTCAATGTAGTGTGTGAATGAATCCCATCACTTTGAGGGGGCAGTAGTCCACACTTCCTCAAAAGAAAATATCATATTTAAACAAAATAGAACATATAAATACATGTGTTGTAAAATAATTTATGAATAATAAAGAGATAAAAATATATTATATAACATATATTAGATGATTTTCCATCATAGATTCCATTATGACACGTGATAAAGGAAAAATTGACAATTATTGTTTCGTGAGGCTGTGTTTCTCCATACACATGAAAAGTATGTTCAGAACACATTAGATTGAATTTTGTTCAATTTTGGGTTAAAAAATTAACATAAATAATCATTATTATTTTGAAAATAAATTTTTTTAAAATCATGTAAGAATGATAGTAATGGTGGTTGAGAAAGAAAATAGAATAATGAAGTTTGAGATAAGTTCTTACCTCTTTATCAGGTAACTACTTTTGGTTTGTGAAAAAATGATTAATTGGATTTCATTATACCAAACAATAATATTAGAGGAGTAATTAAGTGATGTTTGGAACTATATTGGATAGGTAATTTCTGAATTTATGTTGTTTGAGATGTGTGTAGAAGAGAGAGAGGTGGTAGCCTTTTATATTAAAGGGAAATGACACACATTGAATTTTCAAAAACATGTTAGGTGTACCGAAGTTTTTCTAGAAAAAAGACTTAAAAACAAAATAAACCAATAATATAAGGTTCATGGACTAATAATGTCAATAAAATGGGTTTTCAAAAAGCTTCAAGGTCTTTTGGGGACTTAAATATAAGGTTTCGTACTATGTTAACTTTTTCCCTTAATCATTATAATAAATTTTATTCAAATTCCCTAATATTTTGGTCCAAAAATATGACCTTATTAAATATTATTGAATATAATATTTCCAAATATGGTATCCATTTTTTGAAAACATAATCAAATAGGAGGTAGAAACTATTTAGAAAATATTCCTACTGATGGGACGACACATCATGTTTTTAAAGTAAAAGAGTCCAAAAAATTTCTTGGTTTTAAAAAACAATTTAAAAGTGAAATTGATTCTAATGAAATAAATTGGATTAAAGCATACAATTATAATATAAATACACTTCTAAAATTATTTTAAATTATATTTTAACATTATAAATGAATTAGATGAAAAACTAATTTCGAATTAAATTTCAGTATTTGAATCTATTCATCAAAAAATTGAAGCATAATGAAATATACCAAATATTTATCCAAGAATAATTTTTATATTTCTATTTCATATATTATGTTTATTTTTAAATATTAAATCTATACATGTTAAAAGAAATTGGATTTAAAATGGTTTCATTAATAAAAGGCGGTAAAAATACCTTTATAAAAATATATGTTTTAAGAATAAAATAGGGTTTGTTATTATCTTATATATATAAAATCTAATGGATGATTATAAAATATATTTTTCTAGACATATAATATAAAAATTTAATTGATACCATTCAAATATAGTAACTATATTCATTTATTAATATAATATTGATTTTTCATATAAAAAAAGTTGCATGAAATTAGCCCATTTATAATAATTTGAATGTTATATTAATTTCTATTTATTTAGTAAAAAATTCATTCAAAAATAAATATTAATATTTTATTTAATCCTATAATATTTAATGTAATGGACATGTTATAGAGAAAGATGAAATTTATATTGCATGTAGTGCATAATTAACTTCATGTTGCATATAAAAAATTCCATGCATAGTTATTTAGAAGAAATTAAAATAGTTTATCTGTGGCGTGAAATGTAATATATCCAAGAGAATAAATGAACTAAAAAATATATTTTTCAAAAGATATCTGGGTGTTACATTATACCCCCCATAAAACTGAATTTTTTCCTTGAAATATTCTTCATTATCAAATATTTAATACTTGGATGTTTCATTCATAGAATCCCATCCCCTAAAAATGAATAATAAAACCTCCCTTAAAAAGTGAATGTTTGGCCTTAACAGTTTCCCAAAATAACTCATTATGGGATTAACACAAAGGAGAACATAGTTGGGAAGTGAAAATATATATTTTGAAGAAAATATAACTGTCATGTTCTAGTGGAGAATTATAGATCACATTATTAGGAGAAATTTAACAATATGAAATCCATAAATCGGCGATGACCTAAGGGTCCATTTGATTTATTAAAAATGATGTTAGTATGACAACATTATTTGGTTTCAATATCCTTTTTACTGTAGTGGATGAATTTTCCTCAAATTATATAAATGCTTGACATTAGGACAACATCACCCTTGCTAATGTTTTGATCCACATCACAACTTTCTCGAAAAGGGTAGGTGACTATTTCATTCATGATGTACTGTCAAATCATGAGATCTATGACAATACATCCCATTTTTCATCAACTATCATCAACAAAACGTTATTTGAATTTGATATACAATATGTATAAATCCTCAAATATAGAGAAAACAATTTTATCTCACTGAATTCATCTAAATTTTAACTGAAACATCCCATAAATAGTTAACATTATATCTCTTTCAAAATATGAAAATTAAAATATTGGGAAATAATGTCATGAAATTGGCTTAACATTGATCCACTATATATCACAATGTACAAAATTTTTGTCCCATTCCAAACATGTGAATACCCTCATCATCTATTCCCTTGAAACAAGGCAACAATTGTAATTACTATAAATCCTTTTGGAAAACATTCATGATTCCTTATTATAATAATTACTAGATATATTCATTATATCCAAGATGTTTTAAATATCAACCATGTAGAAATAGAAAAAATTGTCAAAAATCCTTTCTAGGGTAATCTGTACCATCAATTTACTTATTCATATACAACATATATTTTTCTAAACATCATTATCTCAATGTGAAATATTAATTAAGGGTTTCCTTCCCCTAATAAAAATTTCATATTTCCATGAAATCATATTTATATGTATTCATCAACATTCAAAATTTATTTTCCAGTCCTTATTGAAATTTTATAATTATAAAATTTTATATTTCATGATTCATATAACATAATAATTTTTTCCAAAATATAAATACGTCTATAATAAAACCATATTCTTAATCCATTACTCTAGCATCATCAACTTATTCTGTAATACCTCATTACAAGAATATAAAATATGAATAATTTTTATGTTCCCTCAACTTCAATATAAGCACACTTATTATTTTAGTGTAAAGAATACTAGATGAACGTCACATAACTTTAACATATTGTTGGTGGTCTAATTATATTCAGAAGTATATTCAATACTCATACAACCATTGAAATTCTCATTAAGAAATTTCCACATGGGAAATAAATTCTCCCAATGCCCTTACATTCAACATATGTGACAATAAATGTAACCAAAGTTTCTTTTTGTTCTCTCTATGACTAAAACCAGATATCATAGTGTGAGAAACATATATCAAACTAGGATACCATATAATCATGAAAATTTACTTATAGGGTGCCTAAATCATGGATCCTACTTTTTTAAAAAATATCACAGCTTATGTTAATCACGGGTTATTCATATTTTTCATATATTTTAATCATTCATGATGGTTATTAAACTATTTGTGAATTCCCAAAGCATGTCCTCATTGAGTGTCAAACTAGGTGTGTAGTAAGTCTCATTAATGTGTACCAGATTAACCTGAGTTAGGTTCGGAACATCATGTTATAGTTATTAATAATAGGTATATCTATTCCAGATCTACATCCACTGGTAGTATATATAAAGGTATGTATTTCTTGGAAACCACTCACTCTATATTTCACCAAAATTTCATGAAATTTTCTTATACTTTTCCTTATCCATATGCATTCCCTTAGGCATGTCCATAGGGTGCCCAAAACTGTTTTCCATCATATATTCCATGGGTTAACTATATATTTGCTCTGATTCCAACAATAGAGACCCAATATATATATATATATTAACATTAGATCACTTTTCTAGAATACATAAACCATTACAAAAACATATTCCCAAAGACCATATTAGTTTAGTGCCTTTATAATCTTGGAAACATAAAAACTTGTATATAATAGTGCTATGTTATCTCTTAGTGGGTTATTCATGACTATCACCCTTTTTTAGAATCATAATACATAATACATATCCTCATAACATGGGGAAGAATCCAGAAAAATGTATGAGCTCATATTCATATTATGGATAATCAATAGAGACATGTAATTATAAACATGGGCATAGGGGTATGAGAACACGATAAAAACATTAGAATATAATTCCCTACATATCAAATATCCTAAAAATATTCACAACATAAACCTTGATGTTCATAATATATGACCTAAAGCACCCTGAGAGGGGAGGGGTGAATAAAGCTGTAATATTTTCCTTTTTAAACTGATGGATCTTGTTTCGACATTTGTAGGAACCTGTTAAATATGTCTGATGTGAATCTGTATAAAAAATAATCACATCCAAAGATATGTCACAAAAGTTTTACGTGGTTCTCCACTAAGGGATAGTACAAATATCCTATTCCTGCATGTTTTAAGTCATACCAAAGTCCAATAATCTTCACTAGTTGTGGTGTACAAGAGTTCAGAAACAATCATTCTTAACTAGGTATACAACCATTACAAGGGTTTTAGGGGTCACACAATGCGCCCCTTGGAAAAATTCCCTTTGACAGCCCCTTTCTCAATGTAATAGTTGATGTTTTAGTTATTTTATCTTCTAGAAGGCCTCTTCAATATATTGAAATTGAAGTCATTGTCTTTGTCTAGCATGAGACACTGCTTGCATCGAAGTCCTAAATAGATGCACGTGAAATATTTTTTTACATAAATTTAATTGTTAAGAACATCCTTTTGTGAAGCTCCACTAAGAAGATCCCATCGTGAATCTCTCTTTCCTAATTGGAACAAACTTCCTTTGGATAGCACCCCTACCTTTGCGTAAAAAAACTCCTTCACCAAGATCAAAAAGTCAACGTGGAAAATTCTATCATCACGAAGCACACATATCTCAAAAGAAGTGGCATGTGTCAAGACCTAACAAATATTTTATCGATGCCCAAGATCTGAGGGAATGTCAGTTTCTAGGAGCTCCCTTAGCTTCATGAAATTAGAGAGATTCAGGATTTTCCTTCGAAAAATTCATCAAGAGTGAATAGGGGTATCCTCTTATATATTGGCTCGGTTGTTCATGAACCTCCACCTATTTATGTATTTTTTCCAAATATTTCAAAAACATTATTGTATTTTATCCCCTTTAGTGAAGCACCATTATAATTTGGCATTGTTGTGATGTTCTCTATCAAAACCTCCGTGCCACTACGATTTGACAATATTTGAATTCCCAGAGATTATTATCAGCGACCATAATGCTCCAATTCTCCATCATTCTTGATGCTCATCCTAATCATGAGAATATAATTAAATTTATTTTATACATCATGAAACACCGATCGTGTAGCCCTTCTTCAGGAAAATAATTGCTTCTTCATATTTTCTGAAGTCCTTCAATAAAATAAAACATTACTTGATTCTTTCCATTATCCGAATTTTTCAAACCAAAAATTTGGCAAACACATAGAAATGATGCCACCTTCAATACTTTTTTCTGATCAAACTATAAGATATCATCCCTTGTATACATATTGAACAACCATTGAGGATTGACCCAAAACACCATGCATACTTTATTTATAGAAAATAACATCATTGGTTTTAAAACATAATTCATGAATCTTAAGGAATTAAATAATATAATCCATTAAAGTATACCATTGTAATAAAACATTGAATTGTTTAAGTCACATACGAATATAAAAACCCTATGTTACAGTTTCATTCTAATACATTTATACTATGTTAGTCTTGGGTTAATCAATCTTGTACATGATTCAAACTTGCAATTCCCTCTAATGTAGCCACTTGTTTCTAGCATGGGATATCCTCCATTATATCCTCTTATTTTGGTATGTGTGTTTCTTCTCATGTACACTATTATTTCAGGGATGGGATGTCCTCCTGTGTACCCACTTGTTTTGGGATTGAGATGACCTCCTACCTACCATTGATATCATAAAACATTTATCATTACATAATTTAATGGACAGAAATATAAGTCCCACCAATATTATAATTAAACCATACATAAATGTTCAACAAGATTACTAAAAATCGTATCATAATCATTGAGTTCGTATGGGTATCCTAAATATGTAATCATATCATAACCTATTGAAAAAGAAACAAGTTTCATAATCATTTCATCAAAAACCTAACACATGAATGAAAACAAAATTCATTATCATATATAACCTGAATGAAAAAAAAATTCATAAGGACCATTAAATTTTGCATAAACCATTCCGATAAATAATATGAATGGAAACATTAGATCATTCCCTAGAAAGGAATGATTAACATCAACAGATGCCATATTATATGGAAACTAATATTTAAATATCTTTAAAATCATTTCTTGAGTAAAATACCATTCCATTTTTCAATAGGTTTTTTAATGCATAAAATAATTTGAAAAACATTTTCATATAAAAAAACTGCCAAACATATTATGATATTATGATAATTTATAGAAACCCATTTAATTTAAAATAATTTAAAAACATCTATAAAAATATTTAATATCTTTGGGGAAACCATTTCTTTTAAATTAATTTTGAATGATTTAAAAATATTGAAAATGTATTGAAAACCATATTACTTTAAAACATATGAAGGAAGCATGAAAATATTTTTCGAAACAATTTTACTTGAAAATTTATAAAATAATCATCAAAAATTTTTCCAAAAATAATTATGTGAAGACACATTTAATGATTATAAATAAATCTTGTAATCATTTTGAATCCTATTTTAGAAAAAAATGATTTTGAAAGAGCATAGATTTATAACTGAAGAGTGGGTAATGTTGGGCATTCTAAAAATATATTTTAAAACTATATTACCTACCAAAGAGTAAACAATGGTTCCAATACATTAATATACTATTAATAACTAGGGGAGGATAAAATTCATGAGTGTTACTGAGAGATGGATCATTTGATTTCATGAAATGAAGCATAAACATAACAAATAGTGAAAAGTTATGAGAATATTTCAATAAAAACATATAACATGGTCCCATGGGATCATCATATACATGTAAGAAAATAAAATTACATGAATTATAACATATCATTAAAATAATCAAATTCATCATCATCATCAAATTTTTAATACGAATAACAAGAAGAATGTACAGGGAAAAAAGATATGCAAGGGCAGATCAGAGAAAAAAGAATCATGGGGGCATAAAATAGTGAAGACCGAGGGTGTCTTCTCTAATTATGTTAACACCCTATGGTTTTAAACTATACAAGTCGTGAAAAAATAAACATTGTGTACCAAGAATGTCCATCGAAGCAAGGTAGACTATAGATTTATTACCCTCCCACCATATATGAGAAACATTGATATCTCCACCAATTATGCCCTGACATTTTCTAATGATACACGATATCGACCAAGGAATAATACCCTTCCCATGAATTTAATTATGCAAGAGCATAGAATCCGTTTCAGCTTCTTTGATCTCCAAATTCCTCTTCTTACAAATGTTAGCCCTATGAGAAAGGCCATTGCCTCAGCATGAAGTGAGTTACCCTGTCCAAGATTAATAGAGAATGCCAGGAATACAGAACCACTGCTATCACGTACAACACTGCCCCCACGAATCAAACCATCAAAACACGATCCATCACAATTAAGTTTCAAACCCCATGAAGGGGGATTCCAGAATACCCAATTACCCATATGTTGATCATACTGATTAGATAAAATCTGAGAATATGGAATTAATTTCTGTAGAGAAGGCACCTCCATCCATCTGCCTAAGGCCCTGATGATATCCATGAGTAGAATTCTGATCCTTCAGATAATAAACTATCTTTTATAAACCACTCCCTGATAGATAGTTTTATTTCTTTCATGCCATAAACACCAGCAGTCGGCATGAAGGATAACCGTATGATCCACTCTTTCAATGCCTCTCACACCTGAACCATGATACCAGCGATCAAGAAAAGGTTGGTCAGCCATGGTTGGAGATGATATAGCAGTGAACTATCCAAAATACTCCCACATCACATGAGCCTATTCACTATCAAAGAACAGATGCTCTGAGCTTTCTTCTTTATGACTAGTACAACAATCACATCTGTAAAGAATGTAAATCCCACATCATTTACCATTCTCATCCATATAAACAACACCATTTTGAATCCTCCAGACCAGAAAATTATACGTTGTGGGTATAGATTTAACCCAGAGGGCATCATTCCATGTATTAACTTCATCCTAAATATGCAAGGTCTGACGATAGTCCATTGTTGTTAAAAACCCAGATGGTGAAGGAGTAAAGACACACTTATACAGGTCGGAGGATAACTCGATGAGGTTGAAAAGGATCTTTTTATCACTGTCCAAATCCACATTAGTGAAAGAAGGGAATTGACAGGCCTCATTGAAGGAGGTATTTGGAGCAGGAAAACCCGGATACCCAATATTTACCCCCACTGCAATTGTGATGCCAGAACAAAATTTCGCCCTTCCCAACAATCCTGTGAGAAAAAGGACCAAGGGATTCAATAATCAAACTAATCCCTGAACAGAAAAGATATTCATGTTTGTTCAACATAATACTATCACCCAGCAAATTTCAATGCATAGATATTCCCCATAATGTGTAATTTTCTAGAACATCCCATGCGAGTTTTTCGTGTAAACAAGTAAAAGTATCCTCAAGACTATGAACATTTATTCCACCTTCCTACACCGAATGAGCCATCCTGCCCCATGAAACCCAATGCATCTTACCCTTAACATTAGGATCCCAAATGAAGTTGGCTAAAATTCTGTGAATGTTCTTGATCACTGCCTTTGGAACCTTGACAAAAGAGAGAGCATGAGTTGGAGTAGCTAGAAGCACACTATTTATCAATGTTGTTCTTCCTCCAAAGGATAAGTAGGTTTATTTCTAATTAAACACCCGAGACATTACCTTATTGATCAAATAATCGAAATCATGGATTCGAAGTATCCCAGAAGAAAGCGGGGATCCCAGATAATCCATGGGAAAAATTCCTATTAGCATATCCAAAATATGTTCAATAGTTGATATCTGACCTGGGGTACAACTACTGGAAATATAAAAACAGCTTTTGTTATTATTAATCCTCTGACCACTCCAATGAAAATACTCATCTAGAACTCTATTTAATCCCCACAAAGATCTGATTAAGGCATTCATGAAAATTATAGTGTCATCTACAAACATGAGATGAGAAACTATAGGAGAACCCATCATACACTGATACTGAGAAATAACACCATTATTAAGGCTCATATTAATCATTCGGCTAAGAGTATCATGAAAAATGATAAAAATACTTAGGGAAATCGGCCCCCCTGTTGAAGAAAGTGGGTAGACTTAAAAAACCACAGTTCATGCCCATAAAAGATACTTCCAACCAAGAAGAACAAAAGTATAGAAAAATTATATCAATGTTCTGGGAAGAAAAACCCATATCATCCAAGATTTTGTTAATAAAACTCCATTAAACATGATCATAAGCATTATTAATATCATGTTTAATAACCACATTAGATCCTTGAGATTTGAGATTAATCTCCATTAATATTTCTTGAGCCGAAGCTATTGCCCCTGAATAGAACGGCCTCTTACAAAACTGTGTTGTTCCATTGAGATCCATCGAGGCAGGTGAACAGAGAGCCGAGTATTGATAAGGCTGGTAAGGATCTTATAGGGCACATTACACATGCTTATAGGACAAAAATGAGGAATAGTTATGGGGTTCCTAGATTTGGGAATGAACAGCACAGTGGTAGCACTAGAAACACGAGGCAACTTCCCACCTCGGAAAAAATCTTGGATTGCCTTAATAAGATCATACATAATAACCTCCCATGAATACCCATTGAAATAGGGAGGGAAGCCATCCATATCAGCACTGCTATCCTTATTAAGTTTCATCATAGCATCAAAAATCTCTTTCTCCTCCGGAAGAATCCCATGATCATCATTATCTTTCTCAGAAACCCAGTTCGGGGTTACCTCAAAAAGATCAGTTGGTTCCCCTAGATATCCATTAGGTAGCTGGGCATTAGGACTAGCCATGATATCTTCAAGATGAGAGCTATCCACGGCTCCAATAACATCTCTGTCCTCTATAAAAGAACCATCCTCAAGTAAAATATTAGGACTAAAAAAACCTTTCCTCTCCTTAATTCAGGCATGTAAGTACGCTATATTTCTATATCCCACTTTTCACCACATAATTCTCACATTATCCCTGGACAAACTCTTCTGTTTTAAGATCATCTCTACCAAGTAATTTTATTTGAAAGATCCTCATAAATCCAAACATTCCACCATTCCTCAAGACATTGTTCTAGACGACCAGCCTCTAGCATGATATTCTGTAGATCTTTATCAGGGGAAAGAAGATTTTTTGACCACACCGTTAATCTAAGCTTGAGTCATCTCAAGTTATTATGAATTACATTCCAAAAATGACCTTGGGAGGGTTCATTCCAATAATCCCTAACCAAATCATGAAAGACTGGATTTTCATCCAAATACCGATAGTATCTAAATCTCTTTCAATGACCATTCCTAGAAGATAATTTGATCAGTAAAGGGGAATGATCTGAAATACCTCGCACCAAATGTACCACCTTAGTGTTAGAATACATGGAGATGAAATTAATATTACCCAAAAATCTATCTAAACAACTCCACGATCTTCAATCCCCCTTTTATTATTACACCATGTTAACTTATCACTAGAGAAACCAAGATGTAGAAGCCCCTTCCCTGCCAGGAATTGGGTAAAATTCAAGCTAGACCATCTAGGAAAAGGACCTCTCCCATTTTTCTCGTCTGGTTCAGCAATAATATTAAAATACCCATAAACAATCTAGGGAATACCGCCAGGATCAAAATAATTGAGACTACTCCATAAAAGAAACCTTTACTGAGAGTCGCAACATCCATATACAAAGGAAACAAAGATATTATAAGGATCACAATTCTCCTTTATTATGATTAATTGATCATCCTCCTAAATTAAATCCACTCTTAAGCTCACATTCCAAAAAATCCAGATATGACTATTGACCAGATCAGAATGCATGAATCCATGCATTTTTAGTTTTTGGAAAACTCATATATTCTATTTGGGTGTTGCTTATATTCTAGAATTCCAACCATTCCAACCTTGTGTTTAATTATCACTGACATTAGGTAATCCAACTTAATCAGGGCTTCAATACCCTAGGAATTCCATATAATAATTAGGATCATTGATAAAATAAGGTTCTGGGATTGGCTCCAGAACTTATAGCCAACTCAAATTGGGATATACACCACACCTTTTGGGACTTGGAGTGAGAACTCATACAAAATCTATTAGTTCTCGGTATAAAAATAGCTGAGCGAGAAGAAAAATACTGATGACCTAATCTCCCTCTTCATTCTAGTGTGAATTTAGACCCACCACTATTCTATATTAAAGGTGAATAGTCCACCAGACCTTTCAAACAAGTAACAGTCGGAATAGAAGTATTAACATATGATATAAAATTAGTATATAAAAGAGAAGCACCTAAGGAATCCTCCCTCCCTTTATAAGTACCTTGAGATACATTAAAAGGAAACATCAAAGGCCCAGATAGTCGACAAAAAATTCCTTGAAGAAAATTCAAATTACGAAATCCTGTGATTAACATGTGCTTAAATAAGAAAGAAAAACCATTACAAACATGAACCTAGGTCACTTGACTCGTGATATAAGGAATCATCTCATTACAAGACAATACATCTTCCTTCTCCATATCGTTCAGTAGCTCAGATGAAGGGACAGAAAGAACATCACCAGAGGCCTGATTTAATCCAATATTAATCCAGAGAAATTCCCAGCAGACAAAGATATCTAATCATCTTTGATCACACGCCCTCTCCTATTTCTATTCCGTCGGCACACCTCCAAAGAATGCCCTTGGAGGATACATTTGGAACAAAATCTCAGAATAATAGGATACACTATATCTTGATTCCATGAAAAGGAATCTTGCACCCTAATAAAAATCTTTTCAGGCACCGGATGAGAAATATCCGACTCCTCACAGATTCGTTCCATTGACATATCAACACAGGAATTGGTCCTAATATCTGAGCACAATAATCATCCAAGGGATTCCCAATCATCTTCAGAAATCCTTCATTGTGAAATGGATGTGAAAACCGGGTAGATTGATCCAGACCGCTGCCACTGGGTTCTCTTTACCATAATGAGCATCTAATGACCATCTAGATAGACTGAATCGCCACCTACCAACTGAACGAGGAGTAAAGCACCACGCTAGAATGGAATCCTCCCAGGAATTAAGAACAAGACAGTATGACTGCCTATGAATCGAAGATATCTGTGCTGGAATCATAAGACCTCAAGAATTTACAATACGCTGAAATACTGAGTATGGTGGCTTCACACCCCCAAAACAGGCAACAAGCATCCACCTCAAGTAACTTGAAGCCTCCTCAAAAGCTGACAAGGGGAAATCCATACATATTCTGGATGCCTCTCGTATCACTGAAGACTGGGCCGCATTAATTTCCGGAAAACACAGAGAATTAGAAGACTCACCGCCACATAAGACCTCCTTGAACAAAGGGAAAGGACCCATTTCCTGAATAGGAGAACCAGGTGAAGATGACAAAGCAATCACTTGAGGATCAACTGAGGTTCCTGGATCAAAAATCACCGAAGGCGATGGCTGAGAACCAGTTAATCCCACCGTGATAGATGGGTAAGGATGAAGATGCGCGTGTGGCACGTACATTGTGGAATTAATTCTATTAGAACATACACACACACAATCTTAAATATGATTTAAAATGTTATTATATAAACCTTGAAAATAATTTATGTTCATAAAAAACATTAGTGTCAAAGGAGAAAAATTGTGACAAAATAATTTTATCTATTTAGTAACTTTTTAATCCTAAAATTCATGAAATTATGATCATACAATGTATATCATAATACGAATAAATTTAGGTATAATAATAATTCAATACATCCATGGGATGTATAAAAAATATACAAATGATACGGGTGGTGAAAAAAGCATGATCTCACAGAAATAAAAAGTGATAATAATCCCCATAACTTCTGTCTTGACTCTCATCGTACTAATACAATAATCTTGTATGTTGTTGAGGTTGTTAAATTTAATTTTTAGTACATTGTTAACCTAATTTTTTTCTGAATAACTGTAATTAATTTTAATCACATTCAATATTAATTTTTTAAATTATGATTACCTTATTATAAATTATAAATTTTTACGATTAAAATGATTAAATAAATTTTTCCAAATTCTAATCCCATAAGAATAAGGAGATAATTTAAAAAATAATCCCACTGATAGGATGACTCTGTAGGTTTTTAAAAGAACAAATATTCAAATAAAATCAAAATTTCAATACCCAAATTCAAAATGTAATTGATTCCAATGAAATAAATTAGATTAATTTATAAAATTATTTTCTATTTAGTAATTACTAAAAATTTAAAATATAATTTATCCTCACAAATGAATTAGATAAAAAAGTAGTTTTGAATTAAAATTGAGTATTTTTCATATATCATTAAAAAACATTATTACTAAAAAAGTATATATCCTAAACAATTTAATATGATTATATTTAAAATATTATGTTTATTATGGAATATTAAATTTATAAATGTTCTATAATTTGGATTTAAAATTAGTTCTAAATTAAAAGGATTAACACCACCCTTATAAAAATATATGTTTTTAAGCATAAGAATAGGTTTGTTCTTATATTATATCTATCAAATATATCGGATGATTATAAAAAATAAATTTATATATATATATATTAGACATTTGGTTAATAAAATTCACTATTAGTAATTAAAATTGCATATTATTATAAATATTCTTTTTCACATAAAAATAGACTTATAAAATCAGTCCCTTTATATTTATTTCGTTTCTTAATCTATTTTAATTATTAGGTAAACAATAAATTAAACTATATATATTCATTTTTTTAATTGATAATATAATATTAAATTTAATTGAAATGTTTTATCTTATGAAATAAAAATATTTTAATAATGAATTATTGTTCAGCAATACTCAGTCTTATGTGTTGCATAAGTCATCGAGGAAAGTCAGTCTTACTTATAATATATGTTATCCTTAGTGTTAAGAGTAGATAAAGCTAAAATTTATTCTACGAGTAGAACTAGATTGGAATGATGTTTTTTATAGTGTAATACAGTTATAGTTCATTTGTATAAAATAAAATCTTTTTCGTTCTTCTTTAAATGAAAATTTTCAAAGTGATTAAATTATTTTGAAAAAAATATTTCACAAATTATCAGGGTGTTACAGTACTGGTTAATGGTTTTCACGTGATATTAGTGGTAAAAATGTGATATATAATTTTTTCATAAATTTAAAGGATTAATAGTTTATATGACCGGTAAGAGAGTGAGGCGTTAATATATTAAACAATTTCCCATGTTCAGGTGTGGCGATGAAATTTTGTAACTAGTAGAATTTCTAGGAATAATGGTGTCTATAGGATATTGGATAATAGAATGTTAAAATGGATTTTCATGATGAAATAACTCCATAATCATAAATGATATGTTGGGTATGTAACACCCCAAGATTTCATAGTACATTATTTCTTCAAAATAATTCAACAACTTGCGATATACGCAATATCGAGTTCGAGCATACCACGACTTACCAATCTAGTGGTTCTAAAGTGGTTATGAATAGTATTATGTACATTATGAATTTTATATATTCTATATAAATTTTAACATCCATATTATGTGATTCTTAGACATAATATAAGAATAAATTCATTTTTTTCTAATAAAAGAAGTATTTTTTTCTGAAAAAGCAATTTTACCGCCTTTTAATGGAGAACCTTTTTTAAATCCCATAATGGACACATTTATATATTAAATTGGTAAAAATAAACATCTTTTATAAAATCAGAACATAAAAATTGGTTTTCAATAAATTTTTGGGGTATTTCTGATAACTTTAATATTTGTGTGAATAGTGAAAAATACTAAAATTTAATTTGAAACAAATTTTTCAATAATAATAATTTATTTTTTTCAATTATATATTTGAATGGTTTTGGAAGTATAATAATATTATATTTTTATCATTAATACAATTTAGGTCATTATAAATAATTTCACATTTAAATTTGACATAAACACATGTCAATCATTTGATAGTTCTTAATTTTTTAAAACCAGCTTTTTTTGTTTTGACAATAGAAATTAATTTTAAATTAACAAATGAAACATATATGTTTTGAATTTGGTATAATAGAATTCATTATAGAATTCAGAATATCAAAATTAGCTTAGGGTGAAAACTTGGTAGTTTTCTGAAAACTTACAATTTTTATTGAATATTGAAAAACACTACGTTATTATTTAAAACCAACTTTTTATTTAAAAAATTATTTAATTTATTTTAAGTCAAAATAGATATAGAATACCTATATAAGTTTAATTTAATTCATTAGATTCATTTTATAATAAAAATAGATGTATAAAATTTTATTAATCTTTTTAACATTTTTTACCCACCTTCTATGAGCATTTGAAAATTTGCATAAAACATAATTTTACCGCTTCTGTGATTTGAATTTCAAAAATCCGAGAGATACAGTTTTCATCAGTATGTACAATTTTGTTCAATAAGATGAAAATATTTTTTGTTGAATAGTAACTTTGGACTATTTTTACCACAGTTAAAAGTAAATATGGTAATTAAGGGTAAAATTGATATTATAATTACCCTAACACATGTCCTAATTCTATTAGATAAGTGTAATATGACCAAAAACAATCTTAGGATTAAAATATGATCCTCTTTGGTCCATTTGGATTATATTAGGACATTAATTATTATATTTTTTAAAGAAAAGTTAAAAGTGGAAAATTCATAGTTTAATAACAAAACCATTTTTAATATAGGGTTACACAAAATAGTCATTGGACTATAAATATTCAGTAGAATGATAAAAATATTTCCTAAAAAATGGTATTTTATTAATAATTTTTAGACATTAAATAATTTAATTTATTTATGACACAATGATGATGATGTAATTACCTTATTAATGAACTTTTAAAATAATTGATATTATAAATATCCAAATATATGTATGTTGAGACTTCTAATGAATTAAACAAATATTAGAGGTTAATATGACATGTAAGGGTTGATTAGATATATTTGTTTTTGAAGTGATAAGGTTTGTATAACATTCACAAAAACAAAATACCAAATAGTTTCAAAATTGACATAAATTAATTTTTTGAAACAATAGTATATTATTTGTTGTTATAATATTCCAAAAAATCTAAGATTCAGAAAAAGGGATTAAATAATATTATATATGTAATTAATGAACCACTTTAGGTTCTCTATATTGATTAGAGAATGTTTATTAACTATATAGTGTAATAGCACAAGAAGACAAGGTAAAAGTTAAACTATCCAAATATTTGTTAAATCTAAACGATAAGGTTAAAATGGTAATCTAAACATGTCTAAAACATATTAGGATAGATGATTTAGACCCATAACATCCTAAGGCACGAAATAAATTCATTTTATACATTATAAATCGAATATGATTGTATATTAAATTAATATTTTAATCTTTTCCAAAAGTGACCATAGCCCCTCTAATAAAAGGGCATTTCCCCTTCTTTCAAAGTCACACATCAGAATCCATTTGGCTCGACCAAAACCTACACAAATATCCTACCAATTCCCCTCACATAATCCTATGCTCAATAATTTCACCATTATACCATCCTAATGAGCACTTTTGATCAACTCAAAAGGAAACACCCAAAAAAGAGGTTATAATTTCACCACCCTCTATCGAGTTTTTTTCTACTTCCACTTTCGCTTTCTTCTGGCTTCTTTTCCAAATTAATAACTCTAGTACCTCCTACAATTTGTGATGTTATTATAAATATGGTACAACTATATTAGTTATTCTATCTATCCTATATATGTCCAAGTCACCATACATGTGTATGTACGACTTCCCGTCTCCATGTTGTGGTGTAATTTGTTATTCTAAAACAAAATTATTTGTATGGGAATAATAATGAGTAAAAATAAGATAAATAATAAATATAACATTTTAATTATGCTTTATATATGATATAACATCCAATTACATACGATTTCACCATCAATATAATCATATTCTCGCTCGTTCGTACGTACAGATTACCGTCTCCATGAACGCGATAAGATTCATTCCCCTTCATAATCATTCAAGAATAATTTTTGATTTTATGATTATAAATAATGTTTAAGAACTTAATATCATTATAGTTATTAATGAAATACATCCTATCCATAAGAAACATGGTTTACGTAACCTATAACATAAAGTAAAACTGATCAGTTAACACCTGAAACAATGATACTACTAGAATTTTAGTAAGAAAGCAATATTGGAAGATCATATATGAAATTATATTTATGTATATGATTCTTTTATAAATTAATAACTATGATTAAACTATTATAAAGGTGTTTAACATACCATTGACCATGTAAATGTATATTTTAAGGGTTAATTCCATAATCTCTTTATTATCTGTGGTTGTTTTTACGTATGTATCTACTGGAACATATTTATTATCCATGACCATGATTTATAAAGGAGTTTTCAAAGGGAATCTTTTAAGGAATTTTTTTACTAAAACATAATTTTAAATATTTTTAATATTTATTCTTCAAATCCATTCTCATTAATGTCCATGTTTTTAAAGTGGTTTTAAGGATTTATTTATACGGACATGAATGTTTTTAAATGATAATTCCTTTCAAAAGTTTCAATGTGGTATGGAACTCATTAATTCGAAAGTATATTTTAAATGAATTCTATTATAAATTATATTACTTTAAAATGATTTCATTAAAAATGTATTTTTCCCTAAAATATTTTTACTTGTCATTTTGAACTATGTCCTCATCTTTTACGGGATATTATTCTTGATCGAAGTTGATTTATTATGAAATTAATCATCAATATTTTGTTGAAGAATTTGTTATATATTTGACTGTGGATGTGTTATTTTTATACCATTCGTGGTTTATAGATAATTTATTGACATTTCATATTCTAGTTTTAATATGAATTTTTATGTTATGTTTAAAACTTTTCTTATGAGGAATTCATTGGACTTAGTAAGTGACGGGTGGAGCCCACTATAGCTCCTCGATGCAGTGGTAGGTCTCATGAGACAGACTAGTGTATTGAGCTAAGGCATTGAAAAAATCTTATTTGTAGTCTTGTCATAAAGCCTTGACTATGTGGTTATGAAGTCTCGAATTATGCATTCCATCATTATGAATTTGGTAATGGATATTTCATGTGATTATTAGACTAGAATAATATTAATTTGAATAAGTAAATAGAAGTAATTGATTTTACTTTTCTATATTATGTTGAAATATAAGTTTAAAAGTAATTTGTTTTAGTTTTATACATTGTCTTAAATGTTTATGATTATTTATGAAAATTTTTGGTATATTTTAATCCTTACTAAGCATCTGAGCTCACCCCTCTCAACTGATTTATTTTCCAAGGATTCCAAGAAGTGCCTTATAATTGATAATCTGGGTTAAGCTAGTGGATTAATGGCATTCTAAATGGATCATTTATGTTGTGTTTTATTTTCTAATTTTTAATGTAACATTCATCTATGCAATCTATTTTCCAAGGCTTCTAAATTGATCGGGACCGACTCTTGGCTTCTAGGGTCGGGGTATTACAGGGTAATTTTTAAATATCTAAATCATTATATTTTAGTGTAATTTAATAATGGTTAGACTCCAATATAACTAGATTTCGGTTCGATTAGAACTTTTGAAATTATATTTGTTATTGGAGTTTACATAAAATGTTACGATAGGTACAACAAAATTTTAGTGGTTTAGATTTTAGAGGAAAATGGACATAGGTAAATTTTACATTTTCGTTTAATGATGTGTCTTGGTTGACTAAAATAGTAGTCCACAAAAACGCTAGTTAGAGGCCACCAAAATTTTTGTGTCCAATTATGGGCTACTAGACACTCATCTATGGTTATAGTGGAGGATAAAATAGAACTAATGAATTACTATAAATCATGAATAAGTTACTAGAATTCTATTAAATTTCCCTAAGCATATATAATTGGAGGATTTTTTTTTGATTTATAGATCACTCATTTTGTATACGTATCAGGTTTTTGTCTTTTAGAATATTGATAAGTTAGGAAAAAATTCCCCCTCCCACTGTCCACTCTTTCATTATAAGGTCATCTATAATGATTCAGAGCTGGTCGGTTCGTTAATTAGGGGTTTTTATTCCCATAATCCTACTTTATTCTTCCCTTCTTTTTCTTTTTCTTTTATTTTTGATGGATTTAGGTATTTTATTGCAATTCAACTGGATCATTTTGGAATAATGTTACTAATAAGGGTCTTTTATGAATGAAGTATGGAGGGGGTTTTGATTGGATGAATTCATTTCATTCCCCAATAATTTTGTGGAGGATGTTTTTAGAATTATATTTTGATGGGATTTCATTAAAATTTGATTCATTTATTAGACTATTTGGATAGATAAATTTTAATTTCATAAACAGTGAACATAGGGTTCTGTTGGGAGTCATTTGTTCTCTTCTATAGGATATCTAATAATGGATACATCACATATAAAGTAATTCCCCTATTAGATTAATTTATATTATTTAATTACAATTACTTTATTATTTTCTAATTTAAATTTTCATGTTATTAGATGAGATAGGGGATTTGGTTCATAGGCAATTGGTACTGATGATTGGAAAAGGAGGGGGCATGCATCTCTATTATGAATCTATGATCATTGAAGACAATATTTGGACTATAAATGTTTTTGAGTATTAATATTTTCAATGTTATTATTTTTATATATAAATTGGGAGATATTAGATGAAGGTGAAGATGCCGTGGAATTGACTAGTGACATTATTATTATTATTTATTTTAAGAATCCTATTAACTATTATTTCAATAAAATAATCGCACTTAATCTCAGTATATTTTTATTGATTCAGATGAGGTGAATCGTGTGTTGATGTTTGGGAGTGTTTGGTTGATTTTTTTAGTTGAAATGTTCGTTTTGGAGGATTTAGAGTAAAGATAAAATGAATCATGTCATAATGGTGGGCCCAAATAAAGATTTTCTCTCTAGAATTGAAAGATTAAATGATCCAAAAGAAATTATTATGAGTTGTTTGAATCACACATTTTTTTTAATTCTATACATGAGGATTCTCAAGTTGGTATTCCATGATATAAATATCATGCCATAATTGGAATTCTATGACATTTCAGGTTCTTGTTCTTCAGTTTGGGAAATGAGAATGTGGTATTAAGGAGGTGGTATTTTAGTGAAGTAATATATCACTATTTAATGTCTGTGTCGACAATAAATTAGTGTCTCTATAGATTTCCAATTTTTTTAGGGATCATGTTAAAATGTGATGGGTCGGGGTACAATACACTTATCAGAAAACATGGGTTTTGAGAAATATGAGGTAAATGTTTTTTTAAATATATGGTCACAGAACAAGGTACCTAGCTGAAATGTAAATTCCTTAATCATATTTTTATTGACATGTAAATATCATGTTTTCTTAGAATAATCCTTTTTTTGATTATTTTGGATATGTATCTTCTTATATGACTTAATGGGAACTCCTACTTGATCCTAAATGTAATTAATGTATATCAATGGTAAAAAAAGGTTTGCTTCAATCCCAAGTCTCGTATTGATTTGGAAGATGTTTGAAGAGAAATTTAGTTTTGAAATTAGAGTTTGAATTTAAAATTTCAATAAAAGTGTAATGATTCCATATTTTGTGTTATAAGGGTGAATAGACATAGTTGTATAATTTTGATAGAGAGTAATGAAAGAGAGACACCCAAAGTGGATGTTTTTCTACTGATTATCATATATTGATAATGAGTAACATTTTAATTGAGAATATCAATGGATTTTTATTTACGAATATGTAATTTTTGTTTTTTTTTTGGTTTTATGTTATTTGATTTTTCTTGTTTTATTAGGATTATATTTCTATAAATTATTTTATATCACAATACAATAAAGAAAACATTTTGGGTTGTTTATAGGAAATTTCATATTGCTAAATTTTAGAGTTTCAGTTATTAAAGAGAAGAAGATAAGTTGACAATATAATAAATGTGGATTTTGAGACTCTTAGTTATTTGAGAATAATATTTCAACTTTTTATTTAACGACTTATCAAAAAGAAAATTGGAGAGCATTATACTTATTATTAGATATTTTAGCAATATTATTTCAATGATTAACCTTACTTGTTGAAACACACAATGATTAGTAGATCACATGGTTTTAAATTTTCTAATCATTCTATGGATAAAACCGTACATTTTAAATGTTAACACTTTTAATATCATTGTTTTTTATGTGTGTAAAAATTAAATCACCAAACAACCTTATTAATATCAAAATTTATGGTGGTGATGAAGGAAGCATGTGTAGGTATTATTTATAATAATCAAAACAAACTATGAAGCTTCATTAATGGTAAATCATAAAAAATTATATTCACTAATTCAGCAACACACATGATGAAAAATCTTTAAGGGAGAAAAATATATTTGTTGTAGTTTATTTTATAGTTGGTATCCAATATCTAATTTTACAACAAGAAAATCAATATTATATATATTTATTATACAAAATTCCTTTATATATAATTGTTTTTTATTATGATTTTTTTCTTTATCATGGATCACATCAATTCATCAATTAAAAAATGAGTAATCTATATTGACATTAAATTTTTTTATTATAATAATGAAATAATTTTATCGTAGTTTCTATTGTTGTGTTTGGAATTGGTCATTATTATAATTCAATGTTGCACTATAATTATGGAAGATGAAATGATGACTCAAGATGATAAGAAGATAACTAATGTTAATTGGCAAATATGGTTTTCTATAGTAGAAAAACATTCAGAAATTTATTTCATAAATATTATAGAGATAAAACAATTAATAAGACATTTAGGATAAAATAAGATATATTCATAAAGGGATTTATAGAGTGATGAATGGGAATCTTAATATATTCAATTCTAAATTTGAAGAAATTCATATGACTTGAGGAGATATATGGACGATTATTTACAAAATTAAATTATATTGTGATCTTAATTATCGTTTTTGAATAAAATATATAGACTCAATAATTTTCTAGAGGATACATTGTAACATTGTAGATAGGTGTGTTTGTAGAGTTTCATCACATAAAGAATATGATAAAGATACATTTAAACTATATGAATTGTTATTAGAAGAATATATATATATACATTTTGAATGTATTTAATTAACTTTTAATCCTGATTTATTCGATAATGCGTTGGGTATTTGTTTGTTTTCACTTGAACTCAGAGTTACAGACTCAATGGAACAGATCATGAAATAATGGAGAAAACAGACTACATACATCATGAGAGGAGATCATGAAGTGTATTCTACTTTCACAATGTTCCTATAGAGTAATGGTCGGACTGTGAATGTTTACACTATGTGGTTGTTGTAGAAAATGTGTAAAAACAATACATGTAGTGAGATCTTTAAAATCAGAATTTTACTATAATTTCATGATTTGAACGAAGTAAAATACATTTATATCAAACATGAAATGTATAATTTTCATGATTTTATAAGTTCATGATCTCATCCCATAAAAGATATAGGCAATTTATTATATAATATTTTTTATTTTTTCAGATGAGAATCTGGATTTGAAGAACATGAAATGAATCCCACTTTCACATCCTGTAAAATCTGATATTGAATCCCCATAAATCAATTATATGATGTGAATAATGTATACATTATGTACTTTTAGATCCTATAAAAATTTCTAGATCTATTACCGTATACAAGAGTCCTCAATCACACATCGTTTTCCTATTTTATTTTACATTTTTCTGTGCTTCTATTCAAAACTCAATTTTATTCAATTCATTTACTAATATTATTTATTATATTTTCATTTATTGTAATTCTAAATCTATTTTTATTCCATATAATTATTCTATTAATGTTTTACATGTTGGTTTCTATTAAACATCAATTATTTATGATTCTATTATGTTTCATTAATCACATCACGTTTTTGTGGTATTTAAATTACTTTAGTTGTGGGTTTTCTAATTCTGAATTGATCTATATTATGAAAATCATCTTTCATATCATCACATTTATATTTAATTAACATCCCATGTTACTAATCCATATTCTTTAATGGGTCTTTGTTAGGGCTGGGATGTACTTAATGAACATCTAAAATTAATTTTGGTATCCATATGGCTTGTATCCCTGTTTAAAACATTTTTCAATCTCCTTTGATTGCACTAACCCTAAACATAATAGGTATAATTAGATTACCATGACCATGTTGGAGTTGATCAAACATGGAAAAATATCCTGTGATTTTTTCTTTAAAGTGTAAAATTTTCTATCACATAATTTTTCAATAACTCCACAACATAGAGTAATTTGTATCTTATATTTATCTAATTTGGTTGGATTAAGAGTAGTTGGTATTTTTTACTCCACATTGAATCATATTACATAGTTCTTTTCCAAGAATTATTTAGGATTATACTTTTAATATACCTTCAAAGGACCATGACCCATTCCTTTTAAATGTTTTAAAATAAAATATATATTTTATTATAAAATATAATATGAAGAGAGTGAATGCAAGGAATCCTTCCCACTAGGTTCTTACTGCTGGGTTGCTTGTCTGAAATCATCCAATGGGGGTTCAACAACATATTACTACTTACAATGACTTAGTGTCTAAAAAATAACTGGTATATAATCTAATCACCCATTGAGGATTTAATGACATCTTTCAGTTGCATCAAATTTTTTATTCCTTTTCGGGGTAATCAGTTATTAGGTATGGTGACATTTAGTCCCAACATTGGATTACATCATCCCATCATTATTTCTTTTTTCATTCCCGTTATATTTTTTCAATTTCTATCCTTCATAAAAACCTTATTCCTTTATTTTTTTAGCTCTTGCATGAACTAGGGTCCCATGACTCATTCGAGGATATTGGAGATATGATAATTTCTTCATTTCAATCCGAATAGAATAGTATATCATCATGTCGATGTTTTATAATGTCTGAACATAATGATCATGCACTGCCACACCAGTTAGACCCCCATTATGAATCCCCTAAATGTCATGGGGATAAAATATTGTTGATGGGGATTAATATCATGGATTATCATCTTCCATCCATTAGTTATTATGTGCATAGCATTATGCACCCTCATTTCAAAGAAGATACCTTCTACCTTAAACATGGACTCATTCATATGATCCATAAAAAGAGTCAATTATAAGAACATTAAATTGGAAACCCCCATGAACAAATTTCAAATTTTCTAGAGGTTTATTATAGATTTCACAACTAAGGTGTTTCACCTAATGTGATTAGACTCCATATTTTCTGATTCTCCTTCAATTGTAGATCCAATGATTTTCTTTAGATTCAAACTCCTTAGTCCATAATGACTTTTGATGACATATTCTATAAATTTTTTAATAAATATAATTCCCTAATATGATCCTATAAGATTAAAAATGTAACTCAATATTTCAATTTGGTGGATGGAAATTAATCTTGATAAGTATAAGATAATTTCATGGAGATAACCCTCTTATTCCCACATCATGAACTTGATGTGTTACTTCAACTCCACACATATTATCAGGGTCTCAAACCTGCATCCTAGACAATTGTGGAATATTCCTCAGAAGATGGGATCATGATAAAGATACCTAACATCTAAAGAGTAGTGTTAGATTAAATTTCACACAATTAAAGTCTATGTAAAAGTGATAGAGTACCGACTTTGTGAAGAATCGATCAGGAGGAGGGGACTACCTACTTGGTGGCCCAAATATAATCCCTTTACAAAAAGATGAAATCTATTCTTCTTCTTACTCCACCATCACCACCTCATACCGCTATAATGAGAATAAAATCATTATAGTTATATGGGGCCCACATCCATACAATGATTCAAGTGAAATAATATAGGAAACTCAATTCCCAAATGGTAATGATGTCAATTAAAATCAATAAAATCATTAGTTTCAGTAAACCAATAGTTTCAATAATATTACTATCAGTAGAGGATAACATAGAAATATTTTTTGGGAAACAAATGTTCAAATCAGTATAGGGGTGGAAAAGTGCAACAATTGAATCAGAGACCACTTCAATACCCACCTGAAGGACCATCTCCAAGAACACATCAAAAATTCCAACAACCTTTTCCTAGTGCTCAAAATTTTCCACTATCTCAGTAGTGACAGTTTTAACAATCTCTTCTATAATCACCCCAAAAATCCAAAAATCTATAATCTAACATTGATACACTAATCAATTCATACATATACACATCATATATGATAAAGAAAATAAACTAAACCAATATGAAAAACCAAAACGATGCCCTACGAAACCTTGAAATCCCAATTAGGATGATATCAAAAACATTAACAGATGAATTACTACATATGATTCTCAGTAATAATAATATAAATACAAGATAGTTGGAAATGGTTGTGGTCCATATTTCAAAAAAAACTTTATTTCTATTATCCTTGATTAGGTAACGAAAATAATATTTAAGAACCATAAAAACATGATACAATCATTTGAAAGATTAATAAGGATAGCAATAATATATTTGTTATGAAGAAGAAACTAGATTCAAAACCTACTATAAAATATCTTGTTTTGAAGTGGCCAAAAAATGAATTGGTATTTCTAACACCACCACCTTACAATTCGTACACTTTTTAGAGAGGGTTTGAAAAGATAAAATATAGGATAAATACTAATTATTTTAGATAGTTTTAAACAATTTCACATCAGCATACCTTTTTAGATATGATACTTGGAATTCATGTGTATGTATGATTTTTGAAAGGCATGTTCTGAATTATGTGGAATCTGGAATAACAATGTTCCATATCCTTAAAGAAATAATACTCTATAGATTTTCATTTGAAGATACAACCCAATATGATAGTCCTTGGAAATTTATATATTCCTTGCACTTTTGAAACATTCAGTTTCATAAGAGCTATATAGAATCTTATAAGGTGCATAAATAACATACATATTTGTTTCTCACAAAAACTAAGTCTCAAAGTGTTGAAACCAATGAGTGTATCACTTCAATTGGATAACTGATCAGTCATGTACCCTTAAGGAATTGATGAGGAAATGATAGTCAATGATTTCAAATTCATCTACCCTGAAAGTTTCCTTATCATAGACATGGAGGATGGGGTGGACATTACTATCAACCAGAGAATACAATTTATCACCAATAAGAATTCATTTATTGATGTAAATCAATAGTTATTGATATTATGAGTTGGAGAAAAACAAGTAATGTTTGACATAGAAATGTTATCCAAGTATGGGGATAAATCATTTGACTATTATATCATCATTTTTACTAATGAGAATAATGATTATATGACCATTTAAGATAAAAAAAGATACTTTTTTCTCAGTGAGAATATTTATTTTGTGACTATTATAGAGTAAATTATACCTAACATCTATCAAGGTATATTTTCCTTGAATTTATAGTACCATTCATCAAGCCACTAATGTTTGAATTAAATATTCTTTTATGCACACAAAAGTACTAATTCTAGGATAATGTAAATGAAATTGTAGTCATTATCAATGAATAACTAAGCCAATTACATGATGAAAAATAATTAAATTCTTGAAAAGTCACAAAAAAAATATTTTCATATGAAGTGGATTATATTATAGGGATCAACCCCATGACCTAAACCACAAGATTTTATTTGAAGATGGAGATAAACCCAAACATCAACTAGTGGGTCAACTTGCCCAACAAATTAAATAATTGGTCTTGAAAGAAGTGATAAAAATTATAGAAACTGGGATAATACTTTCAATATATGACAATGAGTGGGTGAGTCAGTTACAAGTCATCCCAATGATGAGCGACATAACATTTGTTATAAAAATGAAGTTTATTTAAAATTAACTCCAACCATCACTAGTTGTAGAGAATGTCTTACATATAGAAACCTCAACATGAAAAAAGGAGTATTTCCTATTACCTTTAATTGATTAAATTCACAATAAACTTGTTGAGTTTGAATGGAACAATTTCATGGATGCATAAACTGGGTAAAATAAAATATTTTTCGATTCACAAAACTACTCTAAAACGTTATTTCCTAGACCTTTTCAAACCTTCTCAAATAGAAAAATTCTATTAGGTATGTAAAATTACTAGAAACTGTTATATGATTCACAAAACAGATATATAAACATAAGGAGGGGGAATTCCATGATATCTTTAAATATGATTGATCTATTTATGGATGTTCTTTTAGGGTGTGGCTGAGTAATTTGTATTTGGTCCAGAATTGCATCGAAGAAAACATACAAGTATTAATCTTGAAAATTCTACATTATGGTTTCAAAAGACAATGTTCCTGGACACAATGATTCAAAAGAACACATTGTAGTTGATCCAGTAATAATTCTAGTAATTAAAAACATACCTAATCCCAATACCATAAAATTAATTAGGATCTTTCAAGGTGAAGTGTGATTTTATTATCTATTTTTTCAAGAATTTTCGTGAATTTTCTTCCAACTGACACTCCTTTTATCAATGAAAAGTCCATTTCAGTTGAATAAATTGTGTTGGTGGGCATTAAACAGTCTAAATAGATTCATAGTGGCCACCTTATCACAATATCTCTTTGTTGGGGAAAGGACATTGAAACAATATGTGATTCTAGTGAATTTATTATGGGTGTTATTTTAGGATAGCGATTCAAACATATCTTCCATTCAATTATTTATTCTAGTGATACACTACAAAAAGATCAGGTTTACTATACACCATTGAAATTATACTGTTCGTATTCAACTATGTGTTTGAAAAGTATAATTCATACCTCATTCTTTACAAATTAGTGGCCAAAATAGATCAAGAAACACTAAAATATCTACATAGTAAAAAGGATTCAAAAGTGGGGTGGATATTGTGGATCATACATTGAGAGGAATTTGACATAATAATCAAAGATACTAAGGAGGTCGGTAATTTCATTGTTGATCATATATCTAGCCACAATGTACCTTGCATTAAGGATGATCATAGATAAGATCATTAAGAGTATTTTCATGATGAAAATATTTTTTAAAATCAATTCAAAAACACAATAAAAGTTTATTATTAATGAGATCTATCATGACACAAAATCAATTTACCCTAACTTCTCTTACGAGTAGATAAATATATTATTGTTCATCTCCTAATAAAAATTAATTTGAATAGACACTAATATTAATTTTTTTGAGATGACTTAATGTGACACTACATCACAATGAATAAAATACATATCATCTTCAATTTGTGTCATATGTCACCAGTGAGAGGACATAGTAGTCCAAAATGCACCATGAAAAAAACCCTACCAAGTGGTATTTTCAAACCCACACTCCATCAGGATATGACAAGCTTTGTCAAAATCATCGATTAGTGCAAAAAAAGGTACCATGGGAAAATGAATGTAAATTAACCCAAATACCATCCTAGATGGAAAACACAACAACACATACAAAATCAATTTTATGGGTTTATTTGAAAATTCATTTGGGAAGTTTTACTTCATAATCTTCATTGATTACATTTAAATATTGGTGGAAGCCAAGGCCACCACCCATGGAATAGTTGTGGGGTTATGAAATTATTAAGAAAAATAATTTATTGGGATTTTTATTTCCTTGAATTCTCATTACTAATCAGGAACTCACTTTTCATATAAATATGTGAAGAGTTTTCTCAGAAATTAGGGAATATGTAACAATATAACTCCTTACCGCCCACAAAAAATTAGGAAAGTTAAATTATCTATTATGATGATTAAAAAATCTTATGAAAATAATGTGGGTATAAGTAAAAAGGACTAGAAAACCAAATTTGATGAAATTCTATGGGTGTGTCACACAACATATAAAACAACATCCTTCATTACTCTATTTAGTCTTGTTTATGGATATCCATGTAACATTCTAGTTTAATTAGAGTGTTTCCCTTATTAAGAAATTTAGAAGCTAAATATGGATTCTCAAATAGTCAAGGAAGTTAAAATACTACAACCTGACGAGATGTATGAGATCTATAGGGACCTTTAAAAAAATAATTGTATTTATAAAGAAGAAATTTAGAAGTTAATTTACCTACACAATACATGATGATTTTTTACAAAAGTGGAAAATGTAGTGCATTGTAATTATCAACTGAAACTATTCGTTCGGAATATAAAATCCTGGTGTTCAGGTCCCATTACAGTTTTCAAAATTCCCCCAGGGGGAAATCAAATTTTAACAATGTGAAGAACCACCCATCAAGGATAATGGATAGAGACTAAAATTTTATGAAGAACCATTTAAAAAAAGGGGTTCACTTTATTTAGAGTTCATCTAATTATTTTTTCCATCTATTTGGATGAATATGTAATAGTTGTTTATTTATGGGAGACATCCTATACTTTTTTTGTTCTTATAACCTATGTTTTTTATTTTTTAGTTTCTTTTCACAGGTCATTCCAAAAATTCATTATGCACAATTACACCATTTATCTAAGATTCTTGTTCTCATTATATTTAATATATAAACCTTCCATTTTTCTTCATCTATATTGATTAAATTCTATATACTAATGGTTTATCTAGTGTAAGTATTTTATTTCTAATAATTTTTTTAAGATGAATAATTTCAATTCCTCATCCCAAATGTTTCCCTGATGAAGAACATTCGTTATAGGCTTAATTTCATCCAATTATTAAAATTAATCAATTTCCATTTAAAAATTTTCAATGATTATATTGATTAATAACACATAATTATTTTCATAATAGTGTGGTCACTGTATTAAGTCTCAGGGATTCCTTCTTAAACATTCTTTTCTATAAACATAGATTATTTCTTATATTCATTAGTCTATGAGATTTTTTTATAAAAATAGTTATTTATATATGAATTACCATTAAAACCATTAAAATAAATGACAAATTTACGTCAATTATTTTTGAAAAACATTTTTTATTAATATTTTGATTTTTAGGTTGATTGCGTAGCTGATTAATTTAATTGTAATAATATTTTCTTGAAATTGTTTTCATTGAATTTTGAATGTATAATATGCCAAGCATGATTTCTAGTTTTTTTAATACTCCCAATCTCATGTGGATTCTAGTCCATCAATTTTATATTCTATTCTATGCATATTTCTTTAGAGATACTTGGGTCTTATAAACCAATTAGAACATGAATTGGAATATTATTGTGTATTTAATTGAACAAACACCATGTTAAAATGATTATGTAAATCTTTTTGAGGTAGTTGTCCTGATACCCAAATTTATATATTTCCTTTATTCAGGTAATATCCAAGAATATATTTAATAGGATGGATCCTTGTCAAGCCTTATACCATCTGAACCAAATCTTAAAACAATGCATGATTTTAATAGAAAATTTTTTGGGGTATTTTTCAAATCTAATAGAAAATGGATTTTTAATTTAAAGATGTATAAAATGAAAATTTTACAAAATATTAATTACTATATTGATGAGTACATTTTCCTTTTAAACAATTACATTGTTCCTTTGAAAAAAATAAAAAAAATTGTTGTGTTTTAGGAAGGTCAAATATTACCATTAATGGATGGATGAATACTATGAAGGATCATATGTGGTTATGTGATGGATGTGTGATCATTATTAAACATATTTTTTTAATGTAAAATATAATGAAATAAATGGTGGAACAATGATAATTCATTATGTTATCTGGAAACATTCATAGACATACTTTGAGTTGTTTGAAGCATGAACACATTATTTATAGGAGGAGTTAATTCATTGTATTTTTCATGATTATCATGCTATATAATATATAGGTTACCCTCTTTTTAATCATTATTTATATTATTTTTTCACCTTACCTCAACCAAAGAGACATGTTAACCTTATTTCTTATGTATCCAGGAATAATTTTGTATTATTCTTTATAAAGTGGAGAATATTAAAGAAATTCAAGAATATGGTTTGTAACATGTATTATTGGTATAGAAATTACACCATATTTATTATACCTTAAGATGTGAGAGAACATTTATTGTGAGGTAAATTGGAAATTGGGTATAGTATTTTAGAAATAGTTTGAAAATTGTAATTAAAGGATGAAAAAAATCTAAATAATAAACTTGATTATATGGCATGGATAATTTTATTTACATAATTTATTCCGGAGGACTTACTATTTCTTCATACACTTAGATTTATTTTACTTGTTTTATTTCATGTTTACTATTTATTTATTTTTGATTTGGAATCCTTGTTGAGATTAATTTTTCTTGAGGACATGACATTATTCACGTTTGGGGGAATTTTATAATCTAAATATATATATATATATTAGATAAATTTATTTAATTTTTAATCTTGTTTATTCAATAATTCACTAGGTTTTGGTCTGTTTTTTGTAGGAATATGGAGTTGTAGACTCAAAGGAATAGAACGTTAAAAATTGTGAAATCATAATATAAATGTTATGAAATTAGTTCCTGTGATGAATTTATATTTCACTACATACCTATGAAGAAAATTGTATCCTATGAATACATACAAGATATGATTCTAGTACATAAAGTGTAAAGAAATTACAATTTTTGATATTGTTAGTATTAGAACACAACTAGAATTTCATGATGTAGAGGAAGTAAAATATATGAATCACATATATGACATGTAGAATTAGTAGGACACAAAATTTTGTGATCATATACCATAAAAGATGTATCCTGAGGATTCATCAAGATGTAATATCTTCCATCGGATGTTATGGATCTAATGTACATGATGTGAATCCTATTTTCACATCATTTAAAATTTGATACAAAATCCATGTAAAGCCATTATAAAACATGAAGACATTACACATTATTTACTTTTTCAGTCTATAATTATTCTGGATCCCTCCCTACATACATGAGTCCTGAAGGATTCATATTTTCTCTCATTTTATTTTCCATTTCCTCTATGTTTGTCTTCCCAACTCAATTTTAATCCATTCTTGTACTATTTATAATGATTTTTTTATTACTTATTATCATTCTACATCCATTTTTATTCCACATTATTATTTGATGCATGTTTTACCTATTGGTTTCAAGTCTTTGCCAATTCTTGCTGATGTTTTCCAATTTCATCATTAACATTAAGTATTTTATTTTTATTTGAATTGTTGTAATTATGGATTATTTAGTTTATAATTGTTTATGTGATATTCAAATAAACGTTCCCATCATCTCATTTATTTTTAACACCATCATGCATGCCTAATATACATACGTTTAAGGGTTAAGAGTATGTGTAGTTTGAACTTAATTATTATATAAAATTGATATTATCAACCTTATATATATGAATGATGTCTAAAAAAATTTTAATATAATTTTATTGAACCTACCATATCTATAAAAGGGGTAGTTGAATGACCATGTCATAGATGTAGTTTATCATTATAGGAAAAATATCATGTGATTCATTATACCTTGAAGCTTATATTACAAAATATAGGTTTCCCATTACTTTTTATATAGGAGTTTTTTCCAATTTAGGATTATCCAATTGGTTGGACCCAGATCTATTGGCGACTTTTCAATCACTTTCCCGCTTATTCCATAGGTTTAGCACAACGTTGATTGAGGATTATCAATTTAATGTACCTGTAAATTGAACTCATTCCCTTCATTCAAATTTTTTTAAAAACAAATATACATCATTTAATAAAATCCAATCCTAAGAACCTAAACATAAAGAACAATTTTTAAAAGGTTCTTAACACATGGTTTCTTCTCTATGAGTTGTCTCTGTGTTTTTAACCTTAAAATAACACTAACTACACCTTAGTTGCTGAGTGTAGTTTTTAATATTGATATATAATCTTATCATTCTTGATGGATTTAATGATTAATTCTGGGTGAATCAAATTTCATAGTGTGTAGGTGGTATATGTGATATAAAAATGTCCATCATTCTAGGTGGAATCTAAAGGAAACAATAAAATTGGATTCAAATAAATAAATAATATAATGACTTATAAGAATATCACTAAATAATTTAAATTATACACTCAAATAGATATATTGATATTAATTGTAACATTTTCATGTCAACCATATGATGGAATGTAAGAGAATGGAATGCTAGTTACCATGTTAAGATATATTTTATGTAAACTGGTTGTGGAAAAATTGTATTTTTTGATATTTTTTGATGTTTATGGATATATAAAGTGAAGATGAAGGACTTTTAACTAGGAAGTTCCCTTGGGAAAACTGTTTAATTCATTAAAAATAATACAACTTTTAAGGGAATGGTAATGAAATATGATGCATTTAAATACATGTTTTATTTTTTCATGATAGTTGAAGAGGAGAGTAATAATAATTAATGTGAATACGATTAATCACTCTGTGATCATGAAAACATTATGTTGTCTACAAATATAAATGAAGAAGATTTCTCTAGTGATGGTCATATAGTAGAAACAGACCTAGAATTCACGATAAATCATAAATTGATTGAGTTTCTTGAAAAAATATATAAACCTTATAATATTAAAATTATGGTAGGTAATGTTAATCAAATGTTAAATGAGATTGATAATGCCTGTGGATAATAGGTGAAATTATTTGTGATAGAAATAGAATGTATATTGGTCTCACATTCTATGGAAAAGAAATTTAAATATACATTGTTGTATTTTATATAAAATTTAAAAAGTAACATGTTTTTTTAAAAAAAAATTATTGAGGTTGAAGATAAATTAATGATGATAACGTTGGGTATTGAAAAATATGTTCATAATGTCAGTGAAATTTTAAAAAGTATTAACGAGAATAGTTTAATATAAATGAATGTGACCATAGAAATCATTAAAATGTCATCATCCATATTCACAAATACATGAATTAAAAGAATAAAAATAAAGACAATGTGAGGAAAAAAATGATGAAGAAATAAGAAGTTAAATTATATAATTCTATAAAAATAAATAAAGGGTGAGATGGGCATAAACTTTTCTATCAATAGAATTGTGTAAAAATCAATAAATAAGTAAAAAATTAATTTAAATATTTAGAAACACCTAAAAACTTTTCTTTAAAGAATATTAAATCAATGTTTTGAATGTTCATTAAATTATAGTGATGTAGTCTCGATAGTGATCATATCTTCAAAGAATGTTCTTTTTTTTTCAATTATCAGTATTGTGACTGATAAAAACATATGTTAATGAATTTCTGATTCAATACAAAAAACATTAATATTTTTAAAATTTTATTATATCATTAAATGAGGGTGATTCAACCCAATCAAAAATGTGATGTTTTGAATGAAGATGAAAATTAAAATATACAAGTAAAGAATAGGTTTTATGATATGAATAATGTATTTTTATGATGGGATAAACTATGTAACTTGAATAAAGATTATCTAACCATTTATTAATTTCAACTAAATATTATTAATTATAAAATATTTATGAATAAGATAAAAGAGAGGGAGGAAAAGGTATTAGTTATTTGTTTTTCATAAAAATTGTCTCAAAAGAATCACTCATGGATACTCAACAAGGAGTGGTTAGTACACATTGAAATTGATAAGACATTTTAGAATAGTTATGATATGGGTAGATAAATATTATTCTTATTTGGTGATGGAAGAAATATTAATATAAAAGGATTTGGATTGAAAAATATTGATGAATTTAATTTGAAGTACAAGATTTATCTCTTCATTGATTGTTTGGATCACAACATCATAAGTCTATATCATCTAAAAGTATGAGTAAAATATGTTTTGTTTTAAAAATATGAATGTTTTGGGACTTAATTAATGTATTTATGTGTTGTGACAAGAGTAAAATACAGAAAAGTGTGACTTATTTCAAATAGGAGTTGTTGAAAATTACTATTACTAGAGTATCATGATGAAAATTATGTTTTGGTTGAAGTGAGACTCATATATTTCGTAAATTTACAAGGATATTGACCAAAGATGACGAAATGTCATGAAAATCTAGAATAAAATAACGTATTTAAAAATTTTATTTATATAATTCTTAATATAAACATATAGAATAATAAAAATTCTTTTCCTTATGGAAGTTATGACTTTAATGATAAATACGATATTATATATGAAGATTAAAGTTAAAGAAAAATATCCTCAATGATTAAGAACATTTTAGTTGTATCCTATCATTTTGGTTCATCAAATTAATGTTAAAAAGGTATCAAATAAATAATTTTATAGGAGTGCTTTTTCTGGATAGAAGAGTAGTTATACAAATAGATTTACCTATTTTTATCATTGTTGTCTCTACAATGTCTACGAGTACATTATGAAATTATTATTTTTTAAAGAATATATATTTGAATCCATATAATGGATTTCTAAGAGCACATATTGGAATATAATCCCCTTATAAATAAAAAAATTCATGAATAATGCATTGAATAAAGGGACTTCATGTTTAAGAACTAGTTTATTGACTTATATGAAGAGTGTGGAAGATGTAATAAATAGGGTCATCTTTATATGAGGTGTCTTATTATATTTGTAGATAAAAATATTCAACAACGTGTGTCATGGATATTTCTTATTTTCTAAAAGATAATTAAATTCAATTATAAAGTGTTAATTTACAATAAGGCTGTGAAAATGGATATGAAGTACCGGAGATTATTTAAACTGGAATGAAGGAAAAAACAATTATATTCATGAACATAGATAAAAATTCTCATATGTTTATGTTATCAGTTGTTGATGGATAAAGAAATAGTTAAATATCATGTTCTAATTTCACACTAGAATAAATAATATTCTAAATGGAATATAATGTGATGTGTGTAAATAAGGAAGAGTCTTCAGCATTTTATCATTCTGAATATTAGTGGAATAGAAGTTCTCCAAATCTATAATAGTGTTAAAAAGGGGATAACTGATCAAAATCATTTTGCTCAGTGTATGATGTATACCAAACCTTGGATATTGAATATTAAAACCCAACCATCACCATTTAAATGAAATGATATGTTATAAAATCCACACTACTATAATTCATTGGTTGTTTTATCAAATAATATGAATAATGAAACATAAGTCCAAAGATATATGTTTCTTTAAATGGCGGGTTTCTTTTTAAACGAAATTATATATTTAGTGGGAATTTTTCAGGGGTTAAATATATGAATTTATCTATGTGTATGGTTTTCTAATGTTTTTTTAAATTATTTTCTTATTCCATTTTTTCGACGTTTTAGAACGATATTTTTGGGAAAATTAGATATAGAGAGAAGTGAAGATGAATATGACTCTTGGTTAGTGAATGAGAGATACACATATGAATTATTTTTTTCATTATTTTTTCTTTTTTCAAACACTAACTTTTCTAATGTCTAATTAGTGTATTTGAGTGAGAGCTGACTATTAAGGTTTATAGTGATTAATCATCAATTGTTAACAACAAACACCCAGGGTTGTTGAAACTAGGAAGGTGTCCGGGTGTTATGATTCGATAAAATATATATATAATATTAAAAGATTTTATTTTTATTTATGTTTAAAACTAATGTATATGTGACCTAGTCCATTTTTTAGGATAATACATTCCAAAAAGATTATTATTAATTGATTTACATTCCATTTTAGATGAATTCAATTGATTTAGATTAGTAGAAAGAAATTTGGATGTTTGAGAGTGTTTTGATAAATATTTTAATTTAAGTGTGATTTTTGTAGATATTGTCAAGTAAAAAAATAAATCACAACAAAATATTTAACTCATGTTACAATTTACATTCCAAAATGTAAGGATTTAGTAAGTTAAAAACATTCAATATCCAAAAATTTGGATCATGCCCTGATTTTACTTCTAAAAATTAAGATTCATAAGACTGCATTTTAGGACATGAAGATTAATTTATGATGGGAATTATGTTATTTTTCATGTTATTTATATTTGGTTTTGAAAATGAGTTTTCACCATAATGTAGGTTGTTGTTTCTGGTATTATTAAATAATTGAATGATACTGGTGACCATGATAAATTAGTGTTTCATGGGATAATGATGTTTTTTATATCATTCTATATTGATATGGGCCACACTACAAAACCCCTTGGGGAAAACATTGATTATGGGAAGCCAAATGTATGTTCTTTATTAACCAAAATGTCATGTAGAAATTTTCTATGTTGGTGATTGTATTTAAGAACATTGGTTTAGATAAGAAAGAATGTATTCCATTAGGAGAATTCCTTACAAAAGTATCTTTAAGATCCCACTAGACATCCTGTGAGTATTTTTACCCATATTACTAGTCATCTCCAAACCAAAAAATCCAAAACAAAATAATTTAATCCCCTGAGTATCCCACCCATACCATTTATAAAAGAATAAAAATAACATTGAAATGAACAATTACAACTCTACCCCAGACTTATAGACCATACTCAACCTCTTATGATATGTGAATTTTATATTTGGCCTCACAATGGGATACTTTTCTCTCACAATAATATAAATTCCACCATGTAGTAGTTTCACCTTTTCCAAAATGTGAATACTTGGATACATACTTTTGAGCACATTATCATGTTCTTTTGTTTCATTCTTCTTTGGCCTTCAATTACATTTCTCATAAATCATCTAGATGAACAACTATTTTTCTAATTATATAATATTATATATAGATATATATATTTATCCTATTATAATAATTTATTTTTTTAATTTTACTTCAGTATGATGATTACCAAATGTCACCATTAATTGTAATAACACCCACATTACAAATAATGATATATTGTCCACAATAATAGGACACTAATTTACTACTAATCATATAACTGATTTTATGTTTATTAGGACTCAACATGAACCAAACTAATTCACCCACCTCAAATGTCACCTCTTAATGGTTTCATCTAGAATTACCCTACTTCTATTATGGTGACAACTATTGATTACATGAAATCCATTTCAATGATTTATATCATTCAACCAAAAAAGAAGGCACCACATCCACTACTCCATCTGTAGGAGAAAATGGAACTATTTTTGCTGGGTTATTAACAAAACTACTTCAAAAAGTTAATTCATAATATAAGTATGAAAAAAATTGTTATATCTAAACTCAACCCATGAAAACCATGTCCCTCAGAACCATGGTCGATCTAATATAATAAAACAAATATATTTATTAAAATATTTTTACAACCATAGATTTCTCGTCACATTACCAGGGATAAGAGGAAATCATTTTCATAGTTTTTACTGGTATCTAGAATATTTCACTGTATAAAAATTAAACATAAGTGATCATGGTCCCCCACTATGGCTTCAACTATTCCATGTTGTTCTACCACCTCTTTTACAAATACATATGAAAATATTTTAGCTATATATAGTTTATTTAATGGATTGGAATGTGAGAATTTACTTATATTAATAACCAAACCCACATGAATCCTTAGAAAAATGATTTTGGGAGTCTTAATATAAAATCCATATAGACGTAATCCAATATTAGGACAGGAATGGGAAATAGTTGCAATAATCCTACCATTTACAAAGCCGTATATTTTAATTTTTGACACACTTCACAGTCCAACAAAAAGTTGCAACTAACCATGCATAATCAAGACACAATCCATATCCATCCAACATAGAGTATCCATCTAGTGACAAATATTTAAGCATGTGTAATCCCCAAATAACCACTTTGAGATACAAGGGTTTTGATCCATCTCTTCTAAAAATTATTCAAAGGAATCCTCCTTATATTTCTATCCTAGCCAATGGTAAACATTTGAGTCCCCCTATTCGGGGTCCATTTTTCCTGATACACCCTCATTGTTGTGAAGATCAGAATTCATAGTGTGAGACCATATCTATATGTGACCCAACATTATTGTGTCCATCCTCATATGTTGTTCTGATACATCCATCTGGTAAAACATTATATTTCTCCCACAAAGTGATGGGCCAATCTGATCCACCTTCATAAGTGTTCTTTTCAGTCTGATCCATTTCTACCTGAAATTAAAAATTCATCCAACAATGTGTTAAACAGGGGATTCTAAAGGAAAACATTAGAGATATGGATCTGGAATAGCGTACCCCATGTCCAATGTGGGATTTCTTAGCCTCTATGCCATTAGGAAGCCCTCCTATGAGGATGAATGTGCGTGACCAATGTTCTAGTACACATAGATGCCCCAACATTGCTAATGTTACCATCTAATCTACCCAAAAGTAGCTACCATGACATGAGACCCTTCAATGTCTTGAATGAAGATATGTAATTTTCCATAATCCATAATGATGTGGCACTGAGAATGAGTATCATGATCAATTTATTAATCTATAAAGGAGACATGGATATGTGCCAAATTCCAAGGTGGAATCCATGGTTGGAGGCACTAAAATCTCATCATCTAATTTCAATCATGGGGAAAATATCTTTAAAGAAACAATGAATCCATCCCGCCTTTGGAAAGTGAGAATATGGGGAAATAAATGTTCTTCATGGCTTTTGGAAAACATGTGAGGTAGGAAGACCCTAGTGGAAAGCTTCTGAACCAATTACATAGAAGACCACTAGAGAAATCAGTATAAAAAATGTAATTACCATATATTCATAGTTCTGTTAAAGTGTGTTAAAATAATTCATTCCAACATCCTATACCTATATCTACAATTGATGAAAATAGGATTTCAGATCTAATTTGGTAAATATGGTTAATACATAAAATTTATACATTAAATAATCTAGTGCAAGAAATCGATAATGATTCAGTATTTTCATGTTGTTCTATGTTTAGTAGTATACACACATTCACAAACCACAGTAATTATTTTTTTTACCAAAATTATTAAGCATGAATATAGGATATTGGTGTCACTTATATACAGAATATCCATCAACTCTTGCACTATTTATTAATTATCATTATTTATGTTGTAAGAGTTCTTATATGCCATGATGTTCCTAGGTTCAACCACTAATTTTATTATTATGCAAGGTCTATTCCCCCTTTTTTAGGAAAATAATCTATAGAATCAAACAATGATTGGTGTTAATCCAATATTAATTGTAATTGTGTCTGATTATAATGGTTCAACTGTGAGTCCAATCCTCCTTCTCATGAATATGTCCACTAATGACTTTGTAATTGTTTCTCACCATTTCCTAAATATTCTATTTTAGATTCCAAAAATAATATTTAATTCTTAACTCTCTACGCGACCTCACACTGGCCTGAACATATCCCATTGTCCTATGTGTACTTTATTACTCTATTATTTTCTCTAGAACACCCCAAATTACATGGTCACAATGTGAATCTTGAAAAAATATTCTTCTGAATGTTCTAGTTGTGTGGATTCTAATAGGAATTTGGTTATACTTTAACTTCATTCATATAGTTGTAAAAGTTTATAAAGTGTGGCTAAATGTTTTGGATCGATCGAATTGATCATATAGAAGTGAGAGAAAGTAAATGAGGAAGTCAGTTTTGGAAATTGAATTCAAAATTTAAATATTAATGAGAGGGTGGTGTTTATTCTGTATAATGTATATGGGTGAATGGTAAATGTTGTAACACAACATGGAATGTATGTAAGTGGATAGAAAAACTAAGGATAAATTCCCCAAATTAAGTCCTGTAACTTATTATCAAAATTCTTTGAAATGGAATCTTCAAAAAGTGATGATTAAAGGATTCTTTGGAAGAAGATACACTATTATAGATTTATAGTGACTTCTAAATAATTTTATTTTGGCTTAAAAAACATATAAATTTCTACACATCATGATATCTTATTTGAAGAAGGGAGAATATTTTGAATGGTCTATAGAAAGAATCCTTTCAATGACATGTAAATTTAATGGATTTTTTATGAAATTTGAAATTACTGTCCCATAATAAGGGATTTTTAATTCATTGTTGCACATATTGGGATTAAATGTGTTTTAAAATTTCAAGGATTATTTTCAAATGTATTTATTGGTATGATAATAGTTTCACGTGATCAGGAGTGTACGAAAGTATTGTCGGGGTGACCCTATAGTTAAATTTTTAGGGAAAATGGATTATCATACCAAGATAGGGAAGGATCAAGATGTGAATGAGGGATGATATAGTATAACACCATAGGGTATAGAGTCACTGGAATATAACAATAGTAGGTTATGTTGTGTGTCATGTCGGTGTCACAACATGCTATGTTTCTAGGGGTTTCCTATTAACTCAAATATCCATAGGTGTTGGGTAATTTTATGGAGGGGAATAACATTATGGTGATAAACATTATATATTTGAAAGTGGAAGTGTAAATGAATCGAATATAGGTATTTTCATGAATCTTATTTATAAATAAAAGGAATCTCGCATATTAAATAGGAAATTATTTAGAGATGTTCTTCCACATTTTAACTGAATGGCTACATTGTGAAGCTTTCTATAGGGATATTCCACAATGTATATAGTTAGGGGTATTTAAAAAAGGTAAGGTTCATATTATTTTGGTTTTTTAAGGGGTAGTTTCAATCCATGAGAAAAAGGATCACATAGGGAGGGATAATACAAATGTTATTTGGTTCTTTCTAAGGGAGGAGTGTTAGACCATGAATCGAGGGTCTACATTGTGACTGGTGTTAACCATATGGAAAACTCCATTATCACTATGGTTTACACATTGATGGAGCAATTTAATAATTTTTAAAAATAATGGGTAGAACCATATTTTCTATTTCAGAATATTCATGATATTTTTAGAATACAAGGTGGGTTGGGTTCTCTTTTAGATGGATCCCTCCCAAACTCACCCGTTTGACCCCCCATGGTGTGGGGTGATTCTTGGGATTTTATATTAAAAATTAATAAGTGTTCTTCCTCTCCTTAATCCAATATTGTTTTCATTCATTTAATTATAATTTGAGGATGATTTTGGATAGGTTTTTTATGATTATTCCTCTAGATTATAGTTGAATTCAGTCAAGATCATTGTGATTTTTGTCAGCATATCTAGAGTATTATTTAATAGTTGGAACATATTAGTATGTTTATTAATTCTATGGTGTGGTATTGATCGATGTAGGGGCGGCATAACCTAACCAAACCACGATGGGTTAGGTTATAGATGGGGTTTGGAAGGGTCAAGATCATTTGGTTCAAGTTAAGATCAGGTCATTTTAGGTTATTGGTTAGAAAAATAATGACACAACCAACTATACTGATCCATTTTTTATTTATTCTCACTTTGTGGGATTCATTTCATGTTGTATTTCATTTAAATTTGAGAAAAATATTTTACAAATTTGAATATAATTTAATTGGAATTGTTTGTCTATTATAATTTTTAATATTTTAAACTTTAAAAAAATTAGATTTAATTTAGTCAAAAGTATTAAATAATTTTTTTATTCTTTATTGATATTTTTCATTACCTAACCCTCTGAACTGACCCAACAAACCCAGAACAACCTCCAGTCAATTTGTGCTGGTTCATTGCAAAAAAAAATTCTTTGATCTTAACCAAACCGACCTGACCACATTTGGTTAGGCCAGTTTCAATAGATTACCAAACCTAGCCCATGGACACCCCATAATTTGTGAGTATTTGTTCATAATTCCAAATTGGTTAAAATTAAATAATTGAAATTAAATTTTTATAATTATTTATTCGTATGTGGTAGTTTAAGATAAGATTTCAGGAATATGTATGAGTTTGAATGAGGAATGGATGGGATGATATAAGGATGTGTGAGATTTTTAGGTACTGGTTCTCTAAAATACATCCAATGTGGATAAAAGAAGATTGATGACAAAAATATTCTATTTTGGAGAAAAATAACAGTTTACTCCATAACATTTATGTGATTTCATAACATATAAAGCTTCTCAAGTATGATGTTTAATAAATGGTATACTATTACATTATATTACCATTCCCATGAAACCTTATCTTACATCACCAAAAAACATCGAGGTTCTATGAGTGGAAAAGACTCTTGTGATCATCCACCATCATTATGAGAAACACTCAATACTCATTTCATATAACTTATTATCCCCGAATAAAAAATCTCCCAAGAATGTTCATTTTTGAACAAATGTAAAACGTTCACACAAACCTAAATTTGTGAGATTAAATGTTATAATGGTTCATTATATGCCTCTTGTATGATTTAATGCTTCATTAATGTTGATGGAACATGAAATTTTTATTTTCCATGATCTAATCTCATTCGTAAAAATACTCTAAAAAAACCTAATTTCGGGAAATTTATTTCTAAACCTTTTACAAGTACTAGGGTATAATAAAATATGTGTATGCACCACATATATCTTTAACACTTACAATAAGGATATGAGTTTCCGAATCCCTTGTTTCACCATTTTTTGACACAATAATCACTTCCAAATGTTTTTATATTTCCTTTACAAGACTTTTAACATGACATAAAACTGTGCGACTAAAAATAAATGACATTGATTTGTGTTCCATAAAAATATGTAGGATTCTTTGCCATAGTTCAATCAAAACACCCAATAAACATTAACATCCAATATCCCATTAGATAAATGGTAAATCCCAAAAATAATAACATTCCTAGAAAACACTAATCTCCAGATTTTTCAATCTATAATTTAATTTGTGACATCCCTCTTGATATTAAATCTTTCCCAATATTATGAACTGAGATTAACAATAATAACCACAATTATGTGATGAGAATAAGATGGAAAACTATAATTATCAATTCCTCATAAGAGTATCAACATTATGTTATGAGAATAATAGGATCAACCACCCTTATGTGATGAGCATAATATGATCATCTTCCCTTATGTGATGATCATAAGAGGATAAACCACCCTTATGTGATGATAATCAGTGCACTATTTAGTTATGTAAAGCATATAATATTTCCTATTTTATGATCATAGGTTGACTATAACTCCCTTATTTTTCTGTATTAGTTTTTTTAATAAATTAACATTCCTTGATGGCTTATGTTGCACGAAAAATAAAATTTTACTACACTATAATAATCCATTAATATTATTATAAAAATAATATCATTGTTATCATCTAACAATTATAATGGTGGATATGAAAGGGATTAGAAAAATATTGAAAATTTCTTTTATTCATTTTTAAAAATTAATTATTTGTAATCAAATTAACATGAAATGAAATTAATAATTATTTGAAAATAATGATATCAATTTTTTGAAATATTATTTATTTATGCCCAAACACGTTCTATCAAACTAAATTAAAAAATATATTTATTAAATGATTTTAATTACATTTGTATACTAAATATATACATAAAACTATTTCACATTCATATTATTTTATTTAAAAACATGAGATTAGAAAAAACCTAATTTAACGCAAAAATAAATTTATTTTTTCCTTAAAGGAATATTTAGAGGATTTAAATAGAAAAATATTTTAAAACTGAACTTTTAAACATTTACAAATTATATTAAACAAAAAAATGAAAAAGGAGAATTAATGTTATCCAATGGTGAATTATTGGTATTTTTCTATGAAGTTTCAATTTTTGATGGACAATGAATTGATAACGAGTTTAAATTGAAAATTGTGTTTTTGTTTGAATTATTTACATAGTTAAATTATGTATTAGTTTTTTTAAAGTACATTTATTTCAATAAAATATCAATTAAGAAAATTTATGTCATTGGTATCAATTTCATATTAAAATTATTTATTACTATGTAATAAACATTTGACGATTTTTCATTTAAAAAATGATGTCTCATTACGTTTTTATATTAAATTCATCCGTTTTTAGATGAATTTATAAATTTGATCCCTTATATTGAATAATCCTTATTTATAATCTCTAATAAATCCAAATTAATTTCTGACCATGATGACCCATGAAATAAATTAAAATTAATTACAATGATTAATGTAAAACAACATTACTTAGTAGAAAGACATAGAGTAAAAGGTTTAATAATGACCCAAGATTTGTCAAAAAACTATTTTATGGACATATTTAAACCCTCAATACCTTAGGAAAAATATTATGAGTCTTTGGGCACTTTTCCATGATACTGACGTGTATAACAAGTTTAGCAATGAAAATGACAAAACATGTACCCTTCATCCTTTAAAATTATTTGAGGATTTAGAACATGGTAAAAACTATATAATTTCCCATATAAATATTATTTTGGAATATAAATTAGTTTTCTATCATGATAATTTATTTTAATTTATTATATATGATATAACTATAATAAAATCTAAATAAACGATAACCCATTAATTTGTTATTTAATAACTAAAAAATAAAATGATACTAAAAACATTGTAAGTGATGAAAACTGAATGAAATATTCTATTGAATTTTTTAGATAAATATATCATGTTATAAATTTGTGAAAATAATGGATATTATTTCTATTATTTTCTTTATATATTTTTTAGTTAAAATTAAATGATTAATGTCAACATTGACATTATTATCATTTTATAATGAATACTAATTTATTAACTGATTTAAAATAAATAAAAAGGATTCCATAAATAAATTAATTTTGAAATATTAATAAATATCAAATAAAGTCCATTCATGTTCAATTTTTTATTATAATGAATATATTGACCATTAAATAGAAGAAACTTAGTTAAAACGGTTATGATTAATGTACTGTATTGTGTATTACATGTAGTTGTGTAAAATTTAATTTACGGCACTCCTATGCTTTATACATCATAAATTAGATATAATATTTATAATTAATCCATCCAAATTATAATAATAGATCACTCTAACATTGACGTAATCGATGAATTACGTAGTTTAGAATACAAGTTAACATTATCAAAAACCAAAAATGTTAAAATAAAGAATCATAAGATCTAAGGAACCAAAATTTTATCACATGTATTCAAATGTCTATTTTATGTTTGGAAAAAACATATCATCCCTCATTTATTTTAATTATAATTTTTTAATAACCTTGAGGTATTCTTGACCTCCCAACTATAAAAACTTCTTAGTAATTACAAGAATTTCGGTCATCCTCAACTGTAAATGGGCACTCACTGTACACCATTATTCACAACACAAAATACATTTGGATCAGAATATAAATACCCAAATGAAATATTCACTTCTGTAATCTCATCCTAGAATACTCAATTTGTGATGAAATCTAACCAATGAATTCCTTTGTGAACACCAAAATATGATACCAAAATAATAGGTAACATTAATGAACAAATGATTGGTTTTATTTCTTCCTCAAACCCCTAAAAAAGAATTTAGATATTTTTTAATATAACACTATTTGTGTATTACACATAATTATAAGTTCTTATTTTAATTTTATGTCCTAAGACATCACATATATCCATCAAATGGATTACGAAATCATCGTTCGTCTGTACGGCAGAAAAGAACCTTATAAGCCAATATCATTTTTATTCCATTTTCTTCTGTGAAATTTTTGAATAATGTTGTAAATAATATATATATGATATATATATATATATATTTTATGGTTTATTTCGTCTTGTGGAATTATTATATAACACATAACTTCCTATTTCAAATTTTTCAACAATATAATATGTTCTTCCGTGTGTACAAAGGACTACCACGTCGCAAAGCGATGGGATTCATTCACGATCTACCATGAATGTATTATATATGGGTTTAATTAAGATATGTGATATATATGAAAGAATACTATTATTTAATGACAATATATCTTATAATATTCTTCATTTCAATTCAACAAGAAAATTGAAACAGTGTTCATATGTATGAACTTCATATCATCTCCTTGAATGGTGTATTCCATTTCTTATAACTATATTTTACAAATTTTAATAAATACATATATAATAAATATATATGATATTAATATAATTATTATCTTAGTTATATAATGAATCATTATTTATATAAGATTACCATGAATAATATGTCAAAATTTATACCAAAAACAAAGCAGCAATTACCCGGAACATAACATTAACATGGAATTGTCAGTAAATGAGTACAATAAAGTCATAAGTTAATAATATACATTATTAAATATTGGAATATAGTTTATTAATATATATATATAATATGATTTTATTTATTATAAAGTAGGTTTTATTGAGTATGACATGAGTCAATAAATATGGTACATGATTTTCTTCTCGATTTTTTACTTTCATGAGACACATGTTATATTAACAACTTCTTTATTTAATATGGTATATATAATTCACAAGAATTTATTTTATAATTATTAAACAGAATAATATTTTCATTTTCATATCCATTTTATTATCTTTCTTAATTTGGTTTACTGTTCGAATGTTTCTATATCGGTAAATCATTTTTATCTAAATTTTATTTATTTTAGAAGTATGTGATGATATGAAATTATATTTATTCATGAGGCATATATTAGTCCAATTTAACATGTAATATCTTTATTTTTTCTATTATAATGTAAATTTTACTTTCTTTTTATTTTATTCATTCTAGGGGAAGATGATTCTATGTTACCAAATCCATAAATATTTATGTTAAAATCTCCACACTTGTCAAGATTGTTTATGATTATGTATCAAAAATATGAAATATAATTATTAACTCTGAATAATTATGATCAATAATACTATACTTTGGTTATTCATGATATATTTATGGAATGGTAACATTTATCAACTCTTCGGTACTTAATTATTTTATGTAAATGTTTTTAATAAAATCTGACTATATTTTTCCTTTCTGTTAGAAAACAACTTTCTCCCAAAACCATGGTTTATAAAAAATGTTCTAGAATGTTCAAATAATTTCCTATGGTCATTGAAATAAATTTTACCCAATATGTTTTTTTACAAAATGTATTTAAACTTAATATTCTTTTCATTTTCCCCTTAAGGATCTTTTGACTTCTATCAATAATATGAATGCAATCAATTGATTTTACATATACCTCTTGTATAGAATTAAACACTTTCATTCACTGATTCTTCCTTTATATTTTTTAATGATTATTTTCAAAATAAATGGTTTCATTAAAAAAATTAATTAATTTTATTTTCAAATTGCTTTCAATGATAATAATTTAAAATTTGTTTTGTTTTCAAAAAATATTAATGTTGTTTTCAATGATTTCTTTATAAGTTTTGAAAGTTATTATTAATGAAATTTGTTATCAGAATTTTCATCAGTTTAAAAATAAATTTTTAATGAAGAAAGGATATTATCCTCAGTAAATGTTTTAAATTATATTGAAATTCGACATCATAAGTTTTCAATGTGGTTTTCAAGGAAAACAACTGTGAAAATATTTTTTGTGTAAAAAAATTATTTTTAATGAAAGTTAATTTTTTTAGAAATAAACATTTATATCATTAGAAATACACATCTATATAATATAACGTTTTTTATAAAAATTTTGATTTACTGGGGATAATATCCAATGACACCATTATTATTACTTCCCAAAATGGTTTATTTTTAAGATGAGATGTTTTTTTAAACATGTTTCTCTTCTATGGGTTATACTATGAGAAAATACATATTAAACAATCTTCTATTAATGGGTAATTCAAAGACTAAATTATTATGAAACATATATATTTGAAAAAGGTTATGAAATGATTAAATATTTACGATACCCATTTCATTTTATGGGTTTGGATACGATGTTCACCAAACCTATCTCCTTTTATTGGACATGATATGATGGATGTTTTATTATCTTGAGGCACACTTATATATGATTTAATTATTTTATGGATGGGACCTATATATCTCTCAATTTCATTGGTTAATTATTTATATATCATGATAAGGAGATGGAAGGAATTTCGAGTGAACTTGGTTCTGTAAGGAATCGTTTCCTCTAAGATGGTCCTGCGAGTGAATCATGACTACTATGATTGTCCTGAGGGTGAACCTTGACTACAGAGATTTTATTGGGGGTGAATCATGAATAAAAATATGGTTTCAGAGTCATCCCATTCCCCAAATATAAACATAGTAGTTAGCCTTGGCTACTGTAGAAATCATTTCATATGTTTATGTGTCTGCCACAATTCCATGTATTATACCATTGTTTTTCTCATATATTTTGAAATTTAATTCCTATATGAATAATTTTTTATAATATTTAATTATTTATTCCACGGTTAGTATTTATGATATTTGACATGTAGCGTATTTTTTCCCAATGATATGATCATGTTTCATACCCATATTCTTGTGTCATGCTAGTGTATCTTCTTTATTTACCCCTATTGACAATTTTCACTCACCCTTTATTATGTTTCAATTTCCTAGGTTATAAATATCTTTTTATGTAGGGTCTTCTTGTGAAGATTACTAAGGGGGAATCTCATTGTGGGAGAATTTTATGATCATTCACCATGTTATAATATTTTTCTCTATGTTTCCAAAACACTAAACTATTACAATCATAATGCATGTACTTTTTTAGTGTGATGAATGTTTATCTAAAATTATTTTATATCAAGTTTTGTTAATCTTGGGACACTATAGTTTGTGACAAATTATAGGTTTAGTCCAACATTAGAAATAATGAAATGAAAACATTAATGAAATCCCTTGGGGTATTTCTATACATATGTTTTGTTACGTCTCTTATGATATGTATAAGTGTGAGTAATGTTTTAGGATGGTGTCCTAGAATATTGGTATTTATTGATTTACTAGATTCCATGAAATAAATCCATATCATGATAATACATGTTTGTGTGGATATGAAATAGATGTTCTTAGTGGTAACAACCCAAAAAACACAGTATTGAACTAGAATCGATCATGATCTAGTAAACGATATTAGTCTTTGATGAACACATGGGTTGAAAATCTCAGGGAATATATATTTGAAAGTCAAAAACACTTTAAGAAACATCATAGAGTATTTAAATAGATTATGATCATGGATGTCCTAGTTTATGCCTAAGGTGTTAGGGATTTAAAATAGGGTCTCATTATTTAGACATATAATATATTATTTTTCATGATTATGTGGTTTTCCAATAAGATCTGAGTTTATCACAATTTTTGGGGTTTTAGTATATGGAGGGTACCAGAAAAAACAAGGTTAATGTTGAATGTGGAAAATAATTTTCTAATTAGAATTCAAATTAGATAATTACGGGAGTGAAGTATATAGTCATTACACCAAATCAGTTTTCACATATCCTGACTAACAATGTATACCTTTACCAACTCTTAGACTCTCCCAAGAATTGAGAGTAAGATTTAGTTGATTGTTCAAGTAGTGGATATCATGGAGGAAAGACGATTCAGTATCTAATGTATCAAGAAGGTGATAAGAAACACTCAATTTAATGAATTAGAGGATGTTGACTATGTTTTCACCATGTTAATGAAAGAAACAATTCAAGTAACTATAAATGGAATGATAAAAGTTTAGTTAATGTAATAAATAGGGATATTGGACTCCATAACATATCATTGACCATTGAATTCTTTAAATGTGGAATGTGTCGGGATTATGAAAATTGATTTCATAAAGGGAAAAGATATGAATTTAAACTACAAGGTGGTACAAGTAATGGTTATATTACTAATGATGATGAAACTATAAGTTATATATAAGGGGAAAGAGGAATTATGTAATATGAAAAGGAATCATATCCAGCGGATTAAGGATGAGATAGAAAAATTGAAATTTTTATATATATTAATTCAATAATTAATTAATATATAATAAATTTTTGTGGAATATTAGCATTAGTGATTTTTGAAAATGATTTTTATGGAACTGATCGACTAAAAAAGTGATATTTTTATAAAGGTAATATGGCCCTTAATATGTTTCTTATGTTGAGATAGTTATGTTATTATAAATAAATATTGGATGTGTACAAAGTAAATTAGAATTTTCAGATTACCTTGGAACTAAATGATGAGTTTTTGACCAAGTGGATCACGTTATAATGGATGGAGTTTACAATATTTTTTTATATTAGTAATATATCAAATAATTAATTTTTTAGGCAATGAAAAAGTAAGACTTTACTTTTTTTAAAAGGTTTTATTGTAATTTAGCACGTCATCATGTTCCATGAGAATACCTAATGACCTAATTACATGTTTAATATGTGACAATCAAGAGATAATTTATGAAATATAGACAATCAATGATAAACAAATTTTTAGTTATTTGGTGATGGTGTTTGTAAGGTTTTTTATTTTCATCCTTCGAATAGGTAAAAACATTAACCATTAATGAAATGGATTATGTCAGACTTTGAATTTTTTTCTGAGAATAACCTATTAATTTACCATATATAGATTTCTGAATAAAACATATCATGTGAAAAAAATTGGTTTTTAGGAAAAATAAAGATATATTAAATGATTTTCCATTCTATTTATGGGTATTATAATCTTTTGGTGATTTAGGAACAATAAATTTACCTTCCCTTCTCATAGTAACAAATTATGTGTAAATTGATCAAGGTAGAACAACAATGTAAGATTGTGCATGTGAAATGGAATCAAGTATATTTATCTACTAAAGAAAACAGATCATCTTTAGGAAAGGGTATTGAAATAAAAATTTGTCCTGTTATCATCTTTTTTGATGATATCCATTGTCAAAACTCGACCGATGCTCAAATTTATTTTAATTATTTTGGGGATCCCTTTTGATATGTGGTTTGAACCGGTACCATTTTAAGGAAAATTTATGATCATATACTAGTGTGTGACCATCCGCGCGACTGTGTGTATTTCCCAACATTATTAAAAAAATTTATGATAAAATTTATTATTCCACTAGCATGCGACTATGTCGTGACCATGCATGAGCTTGTGTGTGGTGTCCAGAATCAATAGTTCATCCAATTATTTTCACAACTCATTTTATTGTTTTAGTTTCATTCTTATTATTATTATTATTTAAGTTAAAATTTCAAAATAGGTTATTATTATTAGTATCATAATTATTTCAGTTAATATTTTAATTAGGTTATTATTTTTATTAAATCATTAACATTTTTATAAAATTATTAACGTCACTATCTTGTTTTCATTATGATATCTAATTATTTTTATTTTTATTTTTAGTAGGTTGTGTATTTATTTTATAATTTATTTATAATTTATTTTTATTTATTTTACCTTGTCTTACTCTCTCCCCCTCCCCCCTCTCTCCCTCATCTCACACAAGACCCCACTTCCCTTTGGTTTCCGCTGCCTCACCCTTCTAACTCTAGGCACCAAAACCCAACTCCATCCTATTCCTTGCTAGACCACTATCACCCCCTCTCTTGGACCAACCTCATCCTCCTCCTATAGCGAACCAGACTAGCGGTCACCCCTCACTGAACTGCGTTTCCCCACTGCCTCACGTCTCTCCCTTCCGCAGCACATTGTCTCACCTCCAATGGATGGATTTCTCTCAGCCGTGAATCCCCTCTGGATCACCTATCACCATTACGCCACCATCCTACTCCTTTTCAGAGATGCCCAGACAGCCTCCCCATCTGGCATCACCCTACCATGTTTCCTCACCATGTTCCTACCATCTCTCCAACCACCTCGTGCCACACTGCCCCCACCCCCAGCTTGGAACCCTCATCGTCGGTGTCACGACCTCCTCCGTCCCACCAAAACTCCATGTGCACACCCCCTCCTCCCATCAGTGGTCAGCCCTCTTTAATCCATTCATGCACACACTTCCCCCGGCTTCATCCAAAGCTCCAAAAGTCTCCTCTCTTGGTTGCGCCTCTTTCTGGTGGTTCCCCCGTTTCTTTTCCAGTGCCACAAAAACCATGATAGCCTCCATCATCCTCCAACCAGCATCTTGGAGTCCTCGATGTGGGTTCCAAGTAACTGGGTTGATCATCTTTTTATTTGGGTTGATTGATGCGGTTAGGGATTGGCTGTGTTTGGTTTATTTTCCACATATATTTAAATTACATTGGTTAGGGTCCGTTAGAAACTACTTGTGGTGCATTCATCGTGCGATGGGAGTTTCACGCCAAGCTCGCAAGTCTTCTTACACTGAGTTAGGTGTATCTGTGTATAATAATTATTTGATGAAATCTTTTTGGATTTTTTTTAATTCATCCTATTTAATTATTTGTTTATGTTCTTTGAATTTGGTTATGTTTAATATTTGATGTACTCTTGATATGTTAGTAATGTGTGGTGAAATTTGTGTTCAATTTTTGGTGAAATTCCATGATGTGTAGTTTATTATATATATATATATATTGTTGTTTGAGTTTTGGTGTTGTGTCATGGTGTGATTTGTTTTAGAAAGCATGTTTAGATTGTGTCATTGGTGTAAAAAATTGATGTGATATTTCAAATGATTTATCAATTATTTAAGTGTTTAATTACATTATTAAATTATATGTATAGTTAGTGGTCACTTAGGGGTTCGATTCATCGGTAGTAAGGACCTATGTATATACATATACGTGAAAATGTATATATATATATACATGAAAATGTATATGCATGTAGGTGAAGCAGTCTCCGGTTTCCCTTTTCAAAATCTGTGTGTTTTGAGATAGGTGCCCTGTGACTATGCCTTCAATTTGAATTCCATAAATTCTTTAGTGAATTAAAAGTGTTTTCATGATTAAATAGTATATAGTTTCTATGAAAAGTTTTAGTGATGCTTATCATTGGACATCTGTTTATAATTAATGGTTCTCTTTTACGATTTAAAATTTGTGGCCTTATTTTATATATGATTTCTAGCATAACACCCTAAATTCTTTGAAGTGTTTTAGAAAATTGTTTTTTCATTATCTGAGAATAATTTTAAAGATTCCAACGTGTGTTCTTCATGTTGATATATGATCCCGACCACACATGGAAAATGTAGTACCCTTTTTAAGATAAATTGTTTTTGAAATGCTAAATCCTTAATGTGGGTTTTCCTAAGTAGATAGCATGTGTGTGTGACGATTAGTTTTTGAATAATGAAATATTAGTGAAAGACGTTGAAAATATGGAAGTTCATGTTTTGGTTATTTTGTAAGAATACATGATTTTTGGAATAATTCTAGGGTTAATTGGTAATTTTCTTTTTTACAATGGTTTGATTTATTTTAAGCATGTTTTTAAAAGCGATGTACCTTGGTATTGAAAATGGATTTTTAAAAAGATTTTTTGATCTTAAAGATGTTTAGATTCATTTTTTTATGATTGGAAATGTTCTTTGTATATTAATTGGGCCTGTTTGGAACATTTAAAATGGTTTACAAAAATGAAAAACCATTCTTGAGGCATTCCCCCTAGTTTGAGAAATGTAATTCTAGTGTTAGAATGTGATTTTTGATATGTTCCTAGTGTAGATTCTTATGTTTTGTATGGAATGAAAGAGGGTGAATGCACTTTAGGAGGGATAACAGTGGTGAGAGGTTGAATGAGATTTGGATAAAGAAAGTGTTGTTTACATATATGTTTTATTGATAAAAATTCACCACCACATGAAATTGAGCAAAATGGTAAACCTGGGTATCTATGTTCGTGAACTAGGATTAGTGTGCTAGTGGTCCGGAGGTGACATGACCCAGTTTCACTACAGGCTTGACTATTGCAACACTAAATAAACATATGAATGACTGAGGGTCATGGCCTTCTACGACACACTTTCTGAGGGTCATGGCCTTCTAAACCATGCTTCACTGAGTCATGAAGTTCCTAGGTCCCCAACTAACACTATCACTTTAGGGACTTCCCATGGGGCTTTTGATAAGATTTTCAATTCAGATGTTTCATCCATGTTCCATATATTTTGAAAACCATAGTTTAATCTAATTTTGTCTCCTTTAATTTTGAAATGTTAATGCATGCTAAAAACCTATTTTAAAAAATGAAGATAAATGGTTTTCTTGGAAATGAATTCTTTCGATATGAATTTGAAAAGAGCGAAAAAAAAATTATTTTATTATGCACTATGTTTAAACTGTCATGATTTGGATTTCTTATTAAAGGCAGTGTCATAGGGCGTTGTTGTATTCTGACATTCCTATTGAGCATCTCAGTGCTCACACTTACTTTATATTTTTAGTTTTAGGTTCCAGTTTTGGATCTCTCTTGTTGAAAGCTTGTTTCTGTGTTTGGTGGAGACCCATTAGTTCACATGGAGGTACGATTAACTATCCATCCTTGTTCTATTTTCAAATGAATTAATTTTACTCCCTTTTTTAGTTTCTATTGATTGTTTACATGTCTTTACTGGGATAAATTGTTCCCTAATGCCTCATTGTGGTGTCCGAAACTAGTTGTCTGCGCGTGGGGATTTGGAATGCCCTTCAGGCTGTGTTGCGGACTGGGTTGGTCCAAGAAAAAATTGTATCATAGGAAGTTTTGTTGTTGTTATTTGGTGTGTCAGGTAGATCAGAGATAGGACTATCAGTACTTGTACGATATTTGTAGGTAGAACATCATGAACTCTTACTCATTTAGATCCTCGAGTAACCAGTGGAAGTCTAGGATCAATGTTTATTTCTTTGGTCTTTGAGGATGGGGATGAAAATTTGAGTAAACTGGTACTGGGCATAGTCTTTCATGGATTAGCGATCCATGTGATCCTCGAGAGTATGGTTCAACACTCCTTATGGTTTGTTCTTGTTTAGGGTATGGTCTGCTAAACCATGTATCCAGGTTAGACACAACCACTAGTCTTCCATTCAGGTGCTTTAATGCATGTGATGTCTTTCTTTAGTTTTGGGTTGGCGTGAAAGTTTTTTTTAAAGGAAGATGAACATTGGAGTTGATTTTATTTTATATTGGTGTGTGTTTGACATGATTAATGGGGAGTGTTTCTTTTGAACATTGTTTCTATATGTCGGTGTTTGATATGTTGAAGATAAATTTCTAAAAGAAATTCATGGGTTAATTGAAATTTAATTAAGTTATTTTTGAAATGTGAAGCCCTTTTAAAATATGTCTTGAATTTTAAAAATGTTTTGGAAAAATGTATTTTCAGAATTTTGGGAATGATTTGTTTTGAAAGAGGAAGAGAATTTTTTTCATCTAGTGGTATTCCTATGGGTGCTTACTTGTGCATGTGGATGCGATTAATGGATAGTTTGTGGATCAGGTGGATGGGTGCATGAGTGGCACCAAAATTCATATCTGCGAGGCATCTAGGAATATCAGTGTTGAGTGATTGATTTTAAAAGTTACTTCTTGTTTCCTTAAAAGTGAGCTTTTCTATAAATTGTGTTTTTGTGCATAAATGGTTTAGGAAATTGTAAAATGGGTTTGAGTATGGAGTGAAACCGATGAGTTCAAAAGAGTTGTTGGGTTTTAATTTAGTGTGTCTGGATCCTCAAGATACTATTTTTCTATAAGAATGAATTGATGTCTTAAATTGGAATTACTGGAATTGTGTATGAGGAGTGGATGTTAGTTTTGTGGTGTGTTTGTATTTTTGGATGGTTTTTTTGTGTTTCTTAGTTTTTTGATATGCCCCCTAGAAAGGTCCCTTGGGTTTCAAGAAACTCTCTCAGTTCTTGGCTCTATCCAGACTCCCAGTGGAGTGGCAGAAATGGGTTCTGCTCTATGGTGTCGACTGTTTTTAGATGTCAATGTCGGTTAGATATTGTTGAGTGCTTTGATAATGATGGCAGTGTCTCCAGTTATTGAAGAACTCCAAAAGTTGTGTTGGTGTATGTTTTCTTGAGTATGTATGGAGGATCAGGACTAACCTAGTGAAAATTGGTTGTTCCGTTTTTTTGTAAGTGAGGATGTTTTTAGTGATACACAAGATTAGCCTCATTTGGCGGTTGTACATAAGGATGTGACAGTGGGAGAATGTGGCGGATTTCATAGGTGCTCAACCAATTAGCAGGTGGAGATGCAGGTGAGTTGACCTTTCTGATAAGCTAGCTCCATGCTCCCCAGAGGTAGTCTAGAACTATCAGTTTAAAACTTGTACAAGTTGTTGGTCCTATTTATACTATTTTATGTGAATGTTCCGCATCTGATGAGGAGTGTGAACCAATGGGACCTATTTTTGGAGAGCCCCTTCTATCAGTTTGTGTCGTGCGTTTGACAGACTATTGAATCGCCTATCTATTGTGTGGTCAATTGGGTACTCCAAGTCTTTCACTGCAATTCTCAATGGGTATATTGACATAGTGGCCGCATGGGACATGAGGAGATGTATGCATGTTTCTTTTCCAGCAGAGGATTTTCTATTGAGAGGTGGTAGATGCTTCAGACATCAAGGCCCCAACCATAGGTCTCGGGGTAAAGCTTGCGTGCTGTCAAACAAGTCGGACGTGGTGCGAGTTTGGTCCGAATTATGTTCACAGTGATAGATGGGGACAATATAAATTTCATTATTGTGGTATCGTCTCTGAAGGCGACATTCATGTTATGAAGGGCATGATGCCCTTGTCTCCTTGCCATGGTGTTAGAAAAAAATTCTAAAATGTTGGGGAGACCCACCACAGGTCTCGCTGATGTCCCCTCTGGTATTGGTTGGTAAAACATAGGGAACATGGATTGTCAAGTTAGTGTTACATGTTTAACTAGTTTGGTGGGTTGTTTTGGTTTGAAGAACAAATTTTTGACGGAAACCCTATTATCGTGGGGAGACCACCATAGGGTGAGCTTGGGGATGGCTCCATTTTTAATGTTTGTTTGGGGGAGCAACCCCATGCTTCTGCTCCACCCAATATCAACCATGATAATTGGTTGTCCTGGTTAGTGGGTCGCTTGACGAGTGTCCTTGGAGATATCTAGCGGCCCCAACGATCCCTAAGATGGGGTTAGGGGTGTTCCATATTGTAATTCTACCTTAGGTGAATTCATTTTTGTTGGTTGTTTTGCTTGATGATTCTGGTTTTGAGATATTTGGAGTTTCAGGTAATGGGTGTTTTGAATGCACGATCATTGGGTGATAGAGTTTTGTTTTAGGTATCTTCATGGTATTTCGTGGAATATTTTCATGGATTAGTGCTTTGGAAATTCTGGGAGAAGAATTTGTTATTGTGGGGAGAATTGTCACACCTCGACTGATGCTTAATTTTATTTTAATTATTTTGGGGCTCACTTGTGAGTTTTTTTTGCACCAGTTCAATTTTATAGAAATTTTTTGATCATATACGAGTGTGTGACGGTGCACACGACCGTGAGTAGTTACCAACATTAATATGAAAACATTTTACGATAAAATATATTATTCCACTCATGTGGGACTATGTGACGACCACACATGAGCTGGTGTGTGGTGTCCAGACTGAATAGTTCATGTAATTATTTATGCAACTATTTTTATTATTTTTGTTTTATTCTTTGTGTTATTTTTATTTCTGTTAATATATAAAAATTGGTTATTATTTTTATTATTATTATTTCAGTTAATATTTTATTCAGGTTATTTTTTTTATTAAATCATTAACATTATTATAAAATTATTAACGTCACTATCTTGTTTTTATTACAATCACAAATTATTTTTATTTTTTTCAGTTGGTTGGGTATTTATTTTAAATTTTATTTCATTTTTTTTATTTATTTTACCTTTTTTTCTCTCCCCCCCTCTCTCTCCCGTATTGCACAAGACCCCCCCCCCCCATCCCTCTGGTTTGTGTCACCTCACCCTTCTAACCCGAAGCGCCACAACCCCGCTCCCTTCTCTTACTTGCTTGCCCAAATCTGCCCCCTCTCCCAGACTAGTCGTGTCCTCCAACTCCTCCAGTGAACCGGACCAACAGTCGCCTCGCACTGACCTATGTTTCCACACTGCCTCCCACTGCTCTCTTTTGCAGCACACTACAAAACCACCCAGGGCTAGATCGCCCTTGTCTGCGCTTCCCCTATGGCTCACCTAGCACTGTCGCACCACCATCTAGCACCCATTCAGATCTACCCATATAGCCTTTCCATCTAGTATAGCCCCATCTGGTTTCCTCACCAGGTGCATGCCAGCTATCCGACCACCTCGCAGAGCACTGCCGCCCCAAGCTTGAAACCCTCCTCACCAGTGTTCCGACCTCCTCCGGCCAACCGAAACCGCCTGCTCACACCACCTCCTCCCATAAGCAGCTTCCACTCCTTTATCCAACCGCGTGTGCACCACCACCGGCTTCATCCGAAGCTCTGGAAGCCTCCTCTCTTGGTGATGCCTCTTTTTGGTAGTTCCCCCATTGCTTTTCTAGTGCCGCAAAAACCCCAACAGCCCTCATCGTCATCTGGCTAGCCTCTCGGACTCCTCAGCTTAGTTGTGAAGTACCCAGGTTTATCATTTTTTTATTTTGGGTGTTTTTTTCTATTGGGTTTGGCTGTGTTTAGATTATTGTTTATGAATATGTAAATTACTTTGTTTTAGGGTCTTTTAGAGACTCCTTTCAGTGCATTCGTCATGCGATTGGAGTTTTGCGCCAAGATTGCTACCTTCCTACACTATGGTAGGTGTTTCTGTCTATAATCATTATTTGATGATGTCTTTTGTGAGTCTAATTAATTCAACCTATTTAATTATTAGTTTGCATGCATTGAGTTTGGTTATGTTTGAGATTTTATGTACTTTTGATATGTTATTGCCATGTGTTGAAATATGTGTGCAATTTTCAGTGAAAATCCATGTTTAGATGTTGAGTATTTTTTTAATATAAATTTTATAGTTTGAGTTTTGGTGTTGCATCATGGTGTGCTTCGTTTTAGAAAGATTTTTTTGAGTGTGTTATTGGTGTAAACCATTGATGTGATATTTCAAATTCTTTATAAAATGTTTAAGAGTTTAATTCATTTATTAAATTATATATATTGTGAGTGGTCCCTTGGGGGTTTGATTCATCGGCAATAAGGACCTACGTATATACATATACTTGAAAATGTATATTCATGTAAGTGAAGCGGTCTTTGGTTTCCCATGTCAAAGGTTGCGTGTTTTGAGGTAGGTCCCCTATGCCTATTCCTCCAATTTGATTTCCAGAAATTCTTTATTGCTTTAAAAGTGTTTTCTAGGTTAAATGGTATATACGTTCTATGAAAAGTGTTAGTGATGCTCAGCGTTGGGCATCCCTATATATTTAATTGTTCACTTTTACCATTTAAAATTTGTAGCCTTCTTTTAGATATGTTTTCTATCTTGACACACTAAATGATTTGAAGTGTTTTTGAAAAATGGTTCTTCATTCTCTATGAATAATTTCGAAATATTCAAACATGTGTTTTTCATGTTGATATATGATCCCGATGAATCTTGGAAAACCTAATAACATTTTTATGCTAAATTGGTTTTGAAATTATAAATCCTTGAATTGGTTTTTCTTAAGTGGCTAGCATATGTGTGTGAAGGATGATTTTTCAATAAATTAAGATTAGTGAAATACATTAAAAAGATGGATGTTCGTGTTTTGGTTAGTTTGTCAAAAATCAAGAGTTTTGGAATAAATTTGAGGTAATTGGTAATTTTTGATTCTTCAATTGTTTGATTTATTTTTAAACATGTTCTTAAAATTGTGGAGCCTTGGTTATGAAAATGATTTTTAAGAATATTTTTGGAACATAAAGATGTTGATAAATATTGTTTTTTGAATGGTAATGTTCTTTGTAAATTAATGGGGCTCGTTTGGCACTTTGAAAATGGTTTAAAAAAATTTAAAACCCCTCATCAGGCATTCCCCCTAGTTTGAGAAATGTAATTCAAGTGATAAAATGAGATTTTTGATAGGTTCCTAGTGTTTCTTATTAATATTTGTGTGGCATGAATGATGAGGAATGATCTTTAGGTGCGAGAATAGTGGTGAGAGGTTCAATTAGTTTAGGATAAAGAATGTGGTTTGTATATATCTGTTTTCTTGATAAGAACTGACCACCACTTGAAACAGAGCACAATGGGTATCATGGTAATCTAGGTGGGTGAACTAGGACTTGTGGGATAGTGGTCCGGAGGTGTGTTGACAAGGTTTCACTGTAGCTTTGACGATTGCAACAATAACTAAACATATGAATTACTGAGGGTCGTGGACTTCTAAGCTACTTTTTCTGAGGGTCATGGCTTTCTAAGCCACATTTCACTGAGACACGAAGATTCTAGGCCCCCAACTAACACTAGAAACTTTGGGACATCCCATGGTGCTTGTGATATGATTTTCAATTCGTTTGTTTCAATCTTGTTATCTCTTTTGTGAAAACTATATTTTTTTCTAAATTGGTCTCCATTAATTTCGAAATGTTAATGCATGATCAAAATCAATTTTGAAAAGGCGAGAGAAATGATTTTCTTAGAAATACAAGCTTATAATTTTAATTTGAAAATAGTGAAAGAAATTAAATTATTATGCCTTATATTCAATCTAGTATGATTTGGATTTCATATTAAACGCAGTGGCATAGGGCGTTGTTTTATTTTGGCTTTCATACTGAGCATATCGGTGCTCACTCCTACTTTATCTTTTCAGTTTCAGGTTCTATTTTTGGATTTCTCTTATAGTAAGCTTGTTTCAATGTTTCGTGGTGACCCATGAGGTCACTTTGAGGTATGTTTAACTATCCATCACTATTCTATTTTTAAATGTAAGTATCTCACTACCTTTCATAGTTTATGTCAACTATTTATATATATTTTTTTGGGGTAAATCAATCCCAACTACCTCATTGTGGTACCCGATAGTAGTTTCTAGCCCGTGTGGACCGAGAACGCACTTTGGGCCATGTCGCGCACTGGGTCTGTTCGTGACATCAATGACATTTTTCAAGCCTCTTTGTTTATTGAAATTGTGATTGTTATCTATCTCTTGAAAATGTTTTCTTTCACACTCTATCTATATTTGGGTATTATTTTTAATTATATGTCCATATTATCCCATTCAAACTATGTTATCCATTCAGGAATCCTCATTATGAGTTACTTTTATTAATCATTATGTTTTCAACTTTAAATCATTAAATAATGTTTTAGTATTCAGTTTTACATTCTATATCTTTGTGAATGAATATTTTAAGTGTTAAAACATTGATTATCCGGAATAATTCTTGAGGGATACATTCATTTTAGGGGGTATAATGTAAAACCATGAATTTATCTAAATTATTTCTATTCAAAATAATTAATAATATTTCATGGCTTTCATTTCACACAAGGACAATTATAACATAAATACAATAAACTATTAATATAATTGTCAAAATATAATTATAGTTATCAACTAACCATTGGAATTGTGGGTATCAAAATTATTATCTAATTTATTAATATTGGGTTCATTCATGAATATAAATTGAATTCTATAATAATCAAACATTTAGAAGAGAATGCAAGAAATATTTGAAAATAATCAAATTCACATTTTGAAAATCTATTTTTCTATAAAAAACACGTTTTACATCAACTAAATTAAAAAACAACATTTGATTAATGATTTTATATAATTTTAAAAATTCTATATATTTACTAAACTATTTAACAGATATCTTACTGTTCTCTGGACAATTGATAAAAATTAATGCAATTTTACACATATAAAGATGTATTTTATATAAATGGAAATGCTACCACCTTATAATAGAGTACTTATTTTAAAACTAGTTTTCTAAATTTATTTAAATTTTATATAACAAAATAATGCTTATTTTTTAATAATTAATTTAAAAATTATTTAGGAGTGAATTTGTTTCTTATTTTTTCAACATTAACTTATTGATGAATAATGAAAATTATATACTTTTAATTGAAAACATCCTTTAATTGAATTATTTGAAAAAAATATATATTTTGAATTGGGTTTAATATATTATTTCTTCAATTATATATCAGGTACTACAAATTTTGTTTGTAGAATAAATTTAATAATGAAATCAGATATAAAACTATTATAATCATAGAGAATAAGGTGTAAGAATGAACCAGAACATGTAAAAACGAAATTTCATGGTTAATTTCGACTATCATAACATTATCTCTAATTATATGAGTTTTTGGCTGACTTTTTCAGGTTAATAAATCATATAATAAGTTATGTAATGAAAAAGACAAAAAATGTATATTCTTTTCTCATAATTTATATAATGCATTGAAATGGGGATAAAACTAACTATGTTAATTTAGGTATATTATTTTTGTATAAAATTTACCTGTTATTATCATGAAACATTTTTTTATTTTTTAGATAGTATATAATTTTATTAAATTCTTAAGAAACACAAACACATAAATTATTTAGTTAATAATTAAATAAATAAAATGATACTAAAAACAGAAAAAGTAAAGTAAATTTATTGAATTATTATGTAAAATTATTTTTTAGATGAATATATCATGTTAATATGTTTTGCACATAATGAATAAGATTTATATTAGTGTCATGATATTTTTTTTAATTTAAATTAGTTTAATATTGTCATAAATTTACAATAATGTCATTTTATAATAAATACAATTTTATTAATTGGCATAACGTTTCTAATAATAATAACTTGTTTAATGTGATTTGTAAATAATAATAAATATAAAATATGGTCCATTAATGGAACAATTTCTCTATTAAAAAATATATATATATTCAATTAAATAGAAAAAATCTATTTTAACACAGTTATAGTCAAAGAAGTTTTTCTCTTGTTAAATACACTTGTGTTTAAGTGAATTTACATCAAATATTGGATTTATACAACCAAAATTTCATATAATACAAATAATATGTTATTAAAAAGTATCTAATATGGTACACACTAAATTATAATTAATGAATTAATTACATAGGTTAGAAAAAAATTACATATAATGAAAAACCAAAATGTTAAAAAAAAAGGAATCATAAGAGTTAAGGGGAAAATGTTTAAAACATGGGTATAAATATGTGGTGAATTTGTGTAATGGCCATATATTTGATCCATGATTTAATTTATTCTTTTCTACGAATCATTATGTAATATTGACCTCCCAATAGTAAATAAATTTTAGTATTAATAAAAATGTCACTCCTCCACAACTATAAAAATGCGCTCCATATCCCCCATTTTTCACACCAATAAAAATATATTTCATGGAGAATTACTAAATAATTCACTTATACATTTAAAACGCCACATCCTAAAATCCTTAATTTTGGAATAAATGCATCCAATAAAGACTTTTGGTGGAAACTAAAAGTAGATACCAAAAAAAGAGGTAACATTCAGAAACAAACATTTCATTTTATTTCTTTCCAAATACACATAAATTGATTTTTTATCAGACTTATAGAATAAATTCCGTATTTTATGTGTACTTATATCATTATATGTTAATTTTATGACCTATAACTTCATTCATTTACATCAAAATGGTTACTAAATCATCGTTCGTCTGTATGGTGGACTACCGCCTTTCAAATTAATGTTGTTCATTTTATCCATTACCAACCTTCATGTTTTGTAATAATTATATAATTATAATTTAAATATGGTATATATTATATTTATTATTTCATTATTATTATTTTTATATATAACACATTCCTTCAAGGATTCCAATTTGTGATAATACAATAACAATTTTTATTTGTACGAAGGACTACCACCTCGTGAAGCGATGTGATTCATTTACACTATAAATGTAATATTTTCAGGATGAGATTAATAAATCATTATTATAAATATTACATAAATATTATTATTTAAATATTTTAAATCAAATAATTTTCCTCCTTAAAATTCTAAACAATAAAATGGAAACAACATTCATGAATACGTACATCATACCATCTCAACGAACGGTGTATTCCATTTCTTATATATATATTTCATTTTTTTATAAACAAAATACCGAATATATATATGATATTTATTTCATGATTATCATTATATAAATTATTTAGTCATTATCTATGGTAGAGGGCGCATAATAAAAATTCAAAACACTTAGGAAAACAATGTTGTTAATACCCAAAACATAACATTAACATGGAATTATTAATAAATGACTAAAATATACTCATATGAAAAAAATGTATATTATATTATATGAAAATATGGTTCTATGAAACATTTATAGTTCACTTATATTTATTATCTATCATTTTTGAATGAGTATTATGTGATTCAATACTTAATGTAAGGGATTCTCGTCTCTCTTTTTTACAATCGTGAGACACATACTATATTCACCACTTCATTCTTCAATGTTGTGTATATACATAACATGAATATATTTTATGAATCATATAATAAATATTTTTTTTATTTTTATATCTATTTTAGTATCCATCTTTCCTGTGTTTTATGGTTTGAAAGTTACCAAACCAATAACGTATTTTGAATAATGTATATTATTTGGGACTTATGTGATGATATTCACCCATATTAATTCATGTAGATTGTGTACAACCCATTTGACATATAATATATTGAATTTATATTTTTTTCATGATATTTAATGTTCCATTTAATTTCATTTCTTCATGTGGATTATGATTATATGTTAACAAAGTCTTAAATTGTTTTGTTAGAATCTAATCATTTTTCAGGTTTTTTATGGTTATGTCTCAAATGTTGAAATCTCATGATGTACCTCTAAATAAATATCTTTAATTTTGTTCTCCTCTAGTTAGTAATTATATATTTTGGAAATGTTACAATATATCTACCCTTTGGTACTTAAAAAAATTAATAAATTTATTATCAATATTCAACTTTATTTATCTCTTAGGCCGAAAAACAACATTCCCCAAAACAATGATTTCAAAAAATGATTTAAAAAATGATATAATATATTTAAAATTATTTGATAATTTTTTTTATCATGACTTACCTTCTAATATAATGGTTTTAAAATGAATGTTCATTTTTTTCAATCAAGTCTCTTCTGACTTCTACTAAAAACATGAAAAGAACCTTTTAATTTTATGTATAGGACATGTATGGAATTATCCATAGTTATTAATTATATAGTATTTATAACATTTAGTGAATATTTTATAAATAAAAATACTTCTTTAATATTTTTCAAATAAATATATTTTAAATTTATTTTCAATTAAATTAATTTGGGAATATTTTTCTATTTTCAAAATTGTTTAATTTGGTTTAAAGAATACATTATAAATATTCTTGTTTATTTTAAATTAAAATTGTTTTCAAAGTCTTTAATGGATTAAAAATACACTTTCAAATAGTATATGATATTTTAATTTATAAATCTTCAAAAGTTTATTTATATCCTACACTACATGTTTTGAAACCTATTTTATAAGAAATGGATTTTGGAAACGTTTTATGTGTAAAAAATGATTTTTGTTGATTTTTTTTTTCCTTTAAAAATTTTATAAGGGATCTCTCAAAATTCTTCTCTATATAAGAAGAAATATTTTAATATATATTAATAATTAATCAGGATATTATCCAAAGAAAACATTCTTATACATTTTTTTGAATGTATTATGTCTATGTTATAAAGTTATTTATGAAACCGCATTCTATGGCATGGGTTATAGAATGATAACATACTTATAAAACAAAATTCCATTCATGGGTTGTTATATGATGAAATGATTATGAAATATCTATCTCATCCATAGGTTATGATTTGTAAATATTTTTAAAATATCAATTTCATTTCATTGGTTATGATATGATGTTTATAAAATCAATCTCTTTTTATGTTTCATGATATGATGAATGATTAATTATCTTCTAAAAAACAAATGTATATTTCATAATGGTATGGATGGGACCATTATATACCCCTAATTATTTGGGTAAATATTTTTATCTCATGTGATATACATGGATGAAATAGGGAGTGAGCACATAAGTATGGGATTTTGTATGCTAATATGGTCATCAGAGTAATCCTTGACAACTAAGATATACCTGGGACTGATCCATGACTACTAATATTGTATTGGGGGTGAACATTGACTTCAACTATGGTTTGGGGTGTGAACCCATTCAACTAATATAGCCTTAGTATTTGGACATTACTATTATGGAAATCATTTCATATGTTACTGTACCATTCACATTTCCATATCTTATATTAATGTTATGATCATACGGATTGTTCTATTGGATTCATTTATAAGTCATGTATTATGAGTTGATTATATTTATTCCATGACTAATGTTTATGATCTTTGATATGCAGGGTAGGTTTTCCAATTTAAATGTCATATTATCAAACCCATATACTTATGTAACGCTTATATATCTTCCTTGTTTACACTTACCAGGGAATTGAGCTCACCCTTTCTTCTGTTTTCCTTCCCTAGGTTAGGAAGAATGTTTTTTTGTAGGTTATGTTTGTAAATTAAACTAATGGTGAATATCTTTATGGTCAATGTTATAGATCTTTAACCATGTTATATAATTGTGTTCCATGTTTCCAAACACAGTAAACAATTATATTAATTGAGCATTTATATTTTAGATTTTCTGAATATCCACCTAAATAGATATAATATCCATGTCTGTTATGCATGGATCACTATAATAACACCTACATAATGTATTGATAATACTAATCCTTCTATATGTGATAAGACAATGATTCCTTATGTAACAATTATAGGATTCCTTATGGGACAATCATTGGTTTTCTTGGTCAAGAGCATGATATGTCTTGTGTAATGAGCATAAAATGGATTATGTGAAAATATTAACATGACTTTTGATTAGAAAATGAAGAATCATGTGATTATAATTGGATTCCTAATGTGATGAGAATGGGATGTCATGACTATAAAATATTAAACTTTTTCAAATAGGGGAAATTTTTTTGGTAATGGTATGTTCTCTATTGCTAAATGATTTTACCAACATATTTGTGCCTATAAAAATTTTATGGTAAAAAATATATCTCAAAATTTTATTTTGATAAATAAAATTTCTATATTTAATTATAATATAATAACAAATAATGTAAATATTTATATATATTTGTCATAATGTTTTGAAATAGTTTCATTAAATATATTTTTATATTGATAGTGTTATCATCAAAAATTACAAGTAGTACAACATATTAATATCAGTAAGTAAATTTTATTTTGAATAATATATTATTTGTTAGTATTAAAATATTTGTATCTAAAATATTTTTTCTTATTAATTAATGTAATTATATAACTTATATTTATTATATTTATTATATAGTAATTTAAAAACTAACATATATAAAACTCTAATGAAATATAGATTTATTTGAAAAAATATGATCTAATATAATTATAAAACATGTTGAGATTAAAATAAATTAAATAAAGCTACATGATACTTATTACAACCATATTTAAAAATATTCAAACTAAAAGTGAATTTACATTGGATACTGCATAAAATATCATCTACAATCTGTCTCACAAACATTATTTGTCACAATCATTGGTTTACACAAGAAGATGATGGGTTCCATGAATGAATTTTGTAAACTCAATCCTGAAATTTCAATAATTTAAACGATCCCCTATATAAGGCACACATTGGATTCGTGACATTAGTCATCCCCAATTTTGATCATAGATGGATGGATAAATCTGGTTATCAACCCTCATGTAAGCATTTACCCTTTCTTTAACTTATGGATATAGAAAGATCATCCCAAATTTTACATTAGAATCAAGAATAAGATTAATTTAAAATAAAATAAATACGGTGTTCATGATTGTAAAATAAAATAAAACATCAAATGTTATAAATGAATATTCACACCTAACTTGATCAAGAATCACATTTGAATTTTTAGTTATTTCATAAAATATACAACGTTGAAAAAACAATATTTAAACATTTTACTCAAAAAAAATTATTTCCAATCTCATTTCACTAAAAAAATATATTATTTAAAAAATAATGTTCATCTAAAATATCAATATATATATATATATTTAATCTGGTCTAGTAATTCTTCTATCATAATAGAAGTTCACATATTTTATCCCATTAAAAATACAAAATAATAGAATTCATATTTATGATCTAGTTGGTCTTTGAAATGGATACCACAAAGTTAAATATTTATTATCAATAGAAATAAAATATATTATAGGATAGAATAAAAAACCATACAATTAATATTATTTATAAAATAAGCTTTCTTTTCCTCATATGGTTAACCATTCTTTCATCTACAAATAAAACAGTTTTTAAATAAACCACTTTGACAATAAACCTACTAGTTTAATACTTGTTTCTTATTACGATCAGTTTTACTATATATTAATAACAAACTGATAATCTTTTTCATCACAAAATTAGGAACCAAAAAGATTTTTCATCTTAATTTGAATGATAACCTATTTCTTTACATATCATTATCTAATATTATGAATGAATAATCGTTATTGACAGTAAAAGATAATGTTTTAAAATTTGACCATAAATAGAATAAAATGTTATTTAAATTTAGATACTCCAAGAAATAATTTTAATGTGGTGCGATGTTCTTGTATTTATAACCTACAAGGGTGGATAATTATGATCGATGTTCTTAATATAAGAGAATCTGCATTTATAATAAAAGACATATATGATAAATTAAAATTATGACCAGAAAATGAATTAAAAGAATACTAGTTGTTTTCATTTATATTACCCCTTAATAACATAATGATGTGTTCATACCATTTGAGGAAGAACTGTAAGGGTGAATCGTTTTTAATAATCCATGGAGATGAACCCATTGTCCATTTTTTATATCAGAAATAAAATTCAATTGTAGTTCCCTGGTTTCAGTCATCTTTGTGGCATCCAATTTCATCCTTGAGTCACTGATAGAAGTTTGTTAATTTACTTTATGGGGGAGGATAAATAATTATTTGAATATATAGAATTCTATAAATGAAATGAAATAATTCTAGGAATAAATGTTAAGATATGGTTATCAAAAGAATACCCTGTGATATAAGGATGGATGTATAAACATCAATTGGAATGTTTTCCAAAAACCATGTCAATGAAAAATTGATAAATCATTTTATTCAAATAAAGATGTAGTAATCCCATAAAAAATACATTATTATGTGATTGAAAATTGAAATTCTTGAAGTGAAAAAAAGTATATATCATCTTGGATGTCAAAGAAACAATAATATAATGCTAGGTCTAAAACACCATGGGTATTTGGGGTTTTTCACTCAAATATATAACTATGGATAGAAATTAATTTGGAAACATTATATTTCGTAGACCAATATTTTTCATAATTTCATTAATGGCTCGACGTATTTACTTCTAACATAATTTCTAATGATCTACATTTGAAAAATAAATTTTCAATTTTCATAAATATAAGTTCGTTTAGATGTATAATTAAATGAGCAGTTATACATAAATTAAATTAACAATACAATTATAAATTGAATTCTAAAATTAATTAATAATAGAAAATAAAAAATAGAAAAAATTAAGGAACAATAATATCCCTCCAAAGGTTATCACCATGATAAAAACAAATTACACTAAAAACTTAATTGGAAATATTTATATAAAAAATACATGTATAAGATTTTGAATTTTTTTAATGGATCTTAAGGAACATGATAATGTATTTGGTTTGTTTTATATAACATGAAGTATAGTTTTTATTCAATAACTTTTTTAAATTTTTAATATTAAAAATTATTTTCTATACTACAATGTTGGATTCAATATTTCATTTTATCATAATAAAGATAAATGTGTCAAGTGAAATAGGCTAATTTAATATTTTTTATTATAATGAACTTGTTCTATTATATTCAAAATAAATTTAATTGAGAGTCAATCAATGTTGAAACATAATGTCTATAAATGTAAAGAGATATGAATAAAGATACCACCAATACAAAAGTTTAAAATTCATACGTTTTTTGAATAAAATGTTTGATGCCTTGTATAAATGTGATAAAATTTCAAAAATAGACACCATAATAGGGTATATTGTATTTCAATTCATAAAATATAAAATATAATATTGAACAAAATAAAAATAATTGGAATCATTATACTTCTATTTTTAAATTTGGGAATATTGTATTTAGAATTGGAGACTTCTTATTTAGAATAAAAAACACTGTATCAAAAAATGAAACACAATACCAAGTATTAGATGAAATCAGGATTCAATATCATCAATCAAGTATTCAGAGTTAATATATATGTTTTTAAAAATTCATATTCTAATTCATGGAAAAGGAATTTAAATTTTGAAATTTGGAATAAAAAAAACAAAATATTAAAAACATGAAATTAGGTTCTTATGATTATGATGTCCGATTAACTTAGAATTGCATCAAATAAGGCCAATTTGTTTTTCTATGTGAAACCAAAAATAAAATTAAATAATGTAATTGAAGGATACTATATTAAAAACAATGATTTTGGACTTCAATTATGATTTTTATGGAACTTAAGTTCTATTAAAATTATAATAGGAAACCATTACATTTGAGAAAATTAAAAAAGGATTCAGAAAAGTAGTCACCTAAGAAAAAAATATTGAATAAAGAAAATATTACTATTAAATCCATTTCAAATATTATTAATTATATGACATTATTATATTTTCAGTGAAATTATTTGGATAATAAATTCATGCATGGTGGCCTCATGTTCATGAATACATATATTTAGATCTATGTGCCCAAGAACTGAACAACTAACCTAATTATAATTTCAATAATAATAATAATGAAGATTAGAAGAAATTTCAATCCAGTTTCATTTTCTAAAATAAAAAGTATAATTTTTGTAAAAAAAATCAAATTTTAATAAAATGGTCAAGGTAATGGTGAATTGCTATGAAAAGATCATGAAACATTAGTGGTATGTTTGTCATTTATAAGGTTAATACTTCTATAAAACCATTTGAAAAATTAACATTGAAGAAACAATCATAGTATATATGTACGAACAAAATAATAATAAACTTTAAAAAATGTAGGTATGATATTAAAATTCATCTTCATAAGATATTTGAGAGAAAATTTCAATATTAGATGAATTTTGGATTATTGATGGTTACACCTTATGATAGATTTCAGATATAAATAGATAGGAAAATGGTGTAGAATAAGGTCAAATCTAGTGTAGTACAACTAGTTTCACTAGCATGATGGGAAACAATATGACTACCAACATTGAAATATGTTACTTATGGTGGTCCCAAAAGGCAACAATGACCCCTTTTGGTTGATGTTTTATGGGGGAATAGAGGATTGATGAGAAGGTGTGGTAGGGACGAATATCAGTGGGGAAGTGGGGAATATTAGAGAGGGAATATGAAGAATCATTGAGGGATTATGGGATGAATATCAAGGATGAAATGGACACATTTGAAGAGATAGAGGCAGATCGAGGAATATTTGAGATGTTGAGGCATGGGGGTGAGAGTAGAGACTGTGGAGATGGAGAAATATTTTAACTCAGGTTTCAATTCAAAATTTGTTTTTCTATTTAACATATTTTTTAATTTTTCTTTTCAAAATGTATTTCATTATTAAATAATATGGCATCGATGACTTCAACCACTATCGCTCAAAACACACGAAATAATAAACATTAAACATGTAGTTCAATAGACATGACCCAAAGTCATTCCCCTGACTCCCAAAAACATAAACAACCCAAAAAATTAGTAATTTTTATCTTTTTTAATGTAATTATCAATCTCCAAATTAGTAGCACCTTTACAATTAATTCAATTTAGTTCAAAAATCATCACTTATACTTAGTTATTTATTCTAAATTATTTTATCATATAAAATTATATTTTTATAAAAAACAATTTATGGATTTTATTTTAATTGTAAATATTATTTATAACAGAATTATTTGAGACATAATATTTCAAATAAAATAATAATAAAGAAAATTATTTTAGTTGTACCAGTTTCTTCGATCTCTTTTTATTACCAATTTATATAAATTCTTGATTAGGTTAAATTCATCAAAAAATATGATTCCCTGTCAATATATATATATATATTATCTTCTAATGAAATTATATGAATTTTCTTTATTATTTTACAATTTATAAACCTCTTTTTATAACAAATGATGTATTTGGAATAAATAATTAATAATAATATATATATAGATTATTTTAAAAGTATTTTTTATTATGAAATATTTTATAACAATATATTTTATTATAGATAAATTATAATCTATTAATAATTACGTTTAATAATTGTTTCATGTGTTGGTAAAACATTTTTTGGTATTGATATAATAGTGAAATTTATTTAAATGTTTGTAAAAATTATGTTATTATTAAACAATTAATATTATTATATATTTCTGTTGGTGAAAATATTTGATACCAATAATTTATACAGACAAAGCATAATATATGTTAGAAGTATATTTTTTAAACAATATATATATTATCCAACATGCAATTAATGATAGTAAGAAACCCATTTTAGTTCATATATGATTGGAATAAGATACCATATTTGATGAGTATAAGATGGATTATGTGATGATAATTATATGAGGTCATGGAATAATATTGAGATGACACGATAACCTTCTTTAAGATCTTTAAACCCAAAAATACACCTCTTATTCTGGTATATGACAAGCACAAGACTCCCTTATATGTAGATGATTATACACAACATTGTGTGGAATAAAAAACAATTAATTTCTAATTTTGAATATACAGATAATGGAATCATAGGATGAATCATAAATAGTAGTTCACACAAAAAATAGTTCTGAATTTTTCAATTAGTTAAATAAAATGGAATTTTATTTTGTGTTGTGATTTCATAAAATAAATCAATATAATGAATGAAAAAATTAATTTGAAGTTGTCCAGGTCTGGTTTGAATAAAACTATTATAGTGAAATCATCATGTAATGTCCCAAACCGGCTCACCCCTGAACTTGTGGCCAGACCTTTCACCCCAGGACCTCAAGCACATCTTCCCCTATTCCAGATGCTGCTGACTACCAGCGAGGGTCTACGGATAGTCAGTGGGTAGATGATACCTTCTTATCAAACTTCCACATTGGTATAGTAGAGTAAATAACAAAAAATAGTGGAAGCAGTAATACAAAATTATCAAAACAATAGAATACAAATAGTAGTCAATTTATTAAAGTGGCTAACACCAATTACACAACAGATGAATGCATGAAATGTAATGTAAACATAATTGAATGAAATAAACAATACATCATGCATTATACATAATGTTCAATACAAATAAAATTCAACCATGAACTATGGTCTTTCCACATGAGCATCCCAAGCTCCCGCTCAGTCCTCTGCTCCAATATCATAAGAATTTGCAAACAACACAATCCTGCAACCAAATAAAATATACTCGGATACCCCAGTGCAATTTCAGCCCAAGTAGGTTGTGAGATATAAATATCCATAGGCCACGAAAACTAGTGTCTACACCAAATATATACATTTAATAAGTAATTTTAACAGTGTGAATGCAGACATAATTAAGGTAAGAAGTATAATGTAACTATATACCCAACTACCTACTTCAGCTCTCAGCTTCTGGCTGAACCTGTATTATACAATTTTCATGTATACCCAATGGTAATCACTCATTCATTTTCATTTATCATTTATTAAATCCTCAATAAATTTAATAATTCTTGTGATCCCACCAAAGCTTGACATCCCCAGTATAAGTCAGTCACAATAGATTTCTATACGTTCATTAACATAAAATAGGAAAAGACTGAATTCAAGATTTTGATTTTGCTTGGATAAATCATCATAAGACATTATATTTAATCTTTAATATACATAGTCTGAGCCCATCAATTAGAAATAGTGATTCCCTTATAGGTCCATCCACTAACTATGATTCACCCAATTCATTGATAAGTTATGACACTTTCTCATATTCAATTAACAAATCCTTATGTCAAAACAATTTTCATTAACCAATTAATTCATTTCATGTATGACCAATTGCACCCACATTCGAATGTCAATTAATTGACAAAGAACATCATGTCTAGCCCCATCATGAGTATTTGGATCATCATTCCTTCTCTCACTACCCATGGGTATTTGGAGCATCAGTCCATGTCCCATAAAATGATGATTGAATGCGAACTGGTGGTAGACTGCCATGTCCAGCACAAATTGAGTATTGGGATCATCAATCCCTATCTCATAACCCATTCATCAATCATACTTACATATTTATCATGACTGTAGAATTACATGTCTAACACCCTAAAACCATCCATTAATTAATCCAGAACTTAATTAATCCAATCCGTTAAAAAATTTAGCAACTAATTAACAACATGAATCTCGCATCAAATAATTATACAATCAATTAATCATTCAATGTGTGAATAGTTAATAATTAATTATCAATTAATTATTCTCAATTAATTATTCAAAATCATTAACAAGTCTGAACTTGCCAACTAAAATAGGTGTTTCGTCGAGGACAATAACAATTTGCATGCACATCGTAAACATCTCAAGTCCAACATGCTGACCAAGGCCCACATATTTAACAACCATCTCACATAACATATCATATTTTTAAACAACTACATCTTAAACAACATAAGTCTTGGAAAATAAACTTGCATCCAAATGTATTATTGGCCAACTTTCTTAAAAATAAATCAATTCAAAATAATAAATTAATGTATCCAAATTAATTTATTAAAAAAATTATTAAGTAAATAATATCTCTTTAACCAATTCATCAATAAATTTACCCTTTATAATATATCATTAAATAATTAATTAATTCATTAATTATTATCAATTTCAAATTCATATTCCAAACATGTCAAAATATTCAATATTCTCAATATTCAAAAAATGCCACAATTTTCCAACATGTTACTTCATAATTAATTCCTCAATTAATTACCCTATTACCCATCCTGCACCATTCAAATCATTTAACTATTTAATCATACCATATAAACCAAATTAGAAATACATGCTTAAAACTGACGCATGACCAAGTCCTAATTTATCTCATGTGGGTGGCATCATTAAATAATGTCCGAAGTTTCATGCATCAACATATCATATATCTGCACCAGCAAGAAGACATATGAAAAGCCAATCGACATCATGAATGATGTGATGTTACCACTAACCAGCAGTTTATCATTAATCTGCATTTCAATAAAACTTAGAAATTCCATAATCAAATAAACTCACATTCTCAATTTATTTAATGAAACTATAATTCTTAAATAAAGTTATAGAGAATTGGGAACTTACCTCAGGGACAACCGATTTTTATTCCACTAAGCATTAATGTACTTGGCGGAAACCAGTCCACTACTAGTCCACATGCACACGCATGAACCCATTCATATATATATATACGTGTGTGAGTGTGTGTGTTGACTTCATTGATCCAAAAAAAATTCAATATATTAAATGTGTACCCAAAATAAAAATTATAATGAACAACGCAACTCTAACATGGTACTAGGGACTGATATAAAATTAATAGACCTTAATTTAAGAGTTGAAAACCAAAAATTTGGTTTAAAATCCTACCTCAAACAGTGACCCCAAAGAAAATAAATCTCTTCCACATCGCCCTAGGCGGCGGATGCCAGAACATGCACCTTTTGGTCCATAAACAACATTTGTATATCCTTATAATTAGTAGAACATAACAACAACAAAAAACTGAAACCTAGGGTTTTGGTGGAGCAAACATTGTGAGAGAGAGGAGTTGAATGGCCGATGAAAATCATGAGTTAAATGAAGAGATACTCAAATTGATAGGGTTGACTAGATTTGAGGAGTGTCTGAGAGGAATCATCACGCGCAAAGTGGATTCCGAGAGAGGGGGTGGCGCGCTACAAGTTCTTCATGTGACTGTCGTGTGCTGCTGTGAGGGGGTTTGGCTGAGGGATGCATGCTAGGGAGAAAGGATCATGTTCTGCTAGAGATTATGGCATAGTGACGGAGCTGGAGCAGTGGGAGCGTGAGGGTACTGCACACCTGGTGCATCGCCTAAGGAAGAAGAAAATAGGGTGGGGGTCATGCCCCTCTCTTGGATGTTGCGCCTCCCATTTCTATTTTCGTTTTCACCATTAAATAATTCTAATTAATTGTATGTAATAAATATAATAATAATACTCATTTTATTATCATTATTATAAAAATTAAACACTTATTTAGTAAGTGAAAAACATCCTATTTAATTAAAAACAATTTTCATTTACTATTATCATAGTAAACATTTCATAATTAATTATGAAACTCTGTATTGGTAATTTAATTAAATTCATTTAACATTTATATAACGTAATAAACACAATAAAAATAATAACATTATTATTATTTCTATTCAAACATTCATTTATTTAAAACTGAGACCCCCCATTTTATTACAATATCATTGATATGATAAAAACCCCAACCCATAACAACTAATTTAATTTCCATAATAATAATTATTATCACCTTCATAAAACTAATATAATATTAGTTTCATTATAAATAATTTTTCAATCCTTTGATAATCCCAACACCTCTATTTAATAAAAATACTTCATTAAATCTAAAATCCCTTATTTAATTAAAATAATAATAATTAATATTACCTTCATAAAACTAAAATGATAATAGTATTATTATTATTATTTTTCAAACCATTTATAATCCTAGAACCTCTATTTAATAAAAATAATTCATTAAATATGAATCACTTTATTCAGTAATTTCTTTCTTTGAAGTGATCAAAAGGTACAATATATTCATTTAACATTTATTTAATTAAATAAACACAATAATATTAATAACAACATAATTATTATTATAATTCCAACATTCATTTGATTAAAACCAAAACCCCCAATTTATTTCAATGTCATTAATACGATATTAATGATAAAAACACCAACCCATAACCACCATTCAATATTAATTGGACCCTTAATAATTCTGAAACTCTTCATTTAATTAAAATGGTTCTTCAATAAACCGAATAGCCACATTAATTTCTTCAACCGTCAATTAATTAATTCGTTGTCATTCATTTAATTAAAAAACCAAAAAAATAATAATAATAACATAATTAATATTATTATTAAAACTTTTTTTTAATTAATCTCACTCTCTCATATAATAATATTAAAATAAATTAAATAATTTATTAAGTAGTGTAAACTGCACTTTTGGACCGCAACCATGTGGTTCCCGTGTAGATACATTAATGTGATTTTTTTTCAATCTAGTACTCCCAAAAATCATCAGGATACCCACTAAAATTATAGGATAAATACACAAGTCCAAAAAATGACACCATTAACTCTTCCAACAGTCAGAATAAAATTTCAGAGCTCAGTTTAAAATTGACCCGTCAATAGACCGAAAATAAAATTCAAAAACCGTCATATTTTAACCCAGTTCATAAATAATGGACATTATAATCTACAAACCTTAAATACATCTCGTCCTCTAGAAGACATCGAGAACTACCAAAAAAACCCACCAAGGTCATTTAATCATGTTAGAACTATCGCGCTGCATTTGAAACGACAAATGCACCTTTAACCATTTTCACATGCCTGATGAAATTGAAACTTTTCGAACCATATCCAAAACACACTTTAATGAATAAAAATATAAACATTTATTATCTCTGAGGCCATTACAAGGAACTTGTAAATGAAAATTTTTGAATTTTTATCCTCCAACAGAACATGTTGTGCATGCTTCCCTTGAAAGACGTTGCGAACCCGCAACCCACATTCACACTTTATCTAACAACATGCCTTTAAAACAATTCCAAAACCATATTCATGTATAAATAAGTCCTTACCTGACCTCTGTAAAGTTTCCCAGTCAATCCATCACAAGGCTATTAAAATTATTGTTTCCAAACACAAAAAAAAAGATTATCCTAAAGAAACACTGCTTCTCGCATACTACCCCGATAACAACTACCCATCAATCCCAATAAAATTTTAACATTAGCACATCATAAGACCAACACTATCTTAGTGTCTTCATGATGATTTTAAGATAGGTGACATGGTCTTCATATTCATAAGAGCATACTAAGAAAAAACCGAGGTCATTAAGATGATCAGTTGATCTACTAAAAGATGACTTTGTTCAAAAAGCTTGGCATAACCTAACAACATATTTACCGAAATTAATACCACACTTACCTCCTTAATATTTTCCATGGAATCGAAATAAAATATCATCCACTCACCAGAACATATCGGTGTGCCATAACACCCGAGTAACAAGAAGTCAACACGAATAGTATGACGAACTTAGTTTAATGTCCTAGAACATTCTAATGGTACCACCTACTGTGGGTTATCCCCTTACGAAACATAGACGTCGATCCCTCTCACTTGGTCATGAAAAACCAATATAATTAGGTTCCAAATCCCCCTTTTTAGACATCTAAATTAATTCATTTTAATCTTTTTATCATTTGAAAAAAAAATCAACAAACACATAGGTAATTTTTCACAACAAGTCACTTGGTTTTCAATTAACACCCCACAGGAAAACAGACATGCTATAACCAACATCCTCTTTGAACATTTCACATATTGTGTTATCCAAATATAAACATGCAATTTTGAATCTAAATTCCTTTTACCAAAAAGGGGACCTCTGAGGGTCCCATTTATTCAATTTAGGATCTCCAAAAGAAACACAACAGTAGATCATTCCAAACGAAACTCAACAGTTTTACATTCAAAACAATTTTCAACCATATTATGGTTATATGGTACAGTCACATGGATGTCCATTAAAAAGTCAATTAGGCGCCCATACACCTTACTGCTGGAATTTGAATCCCATTTAAGATATCCAGTTTTCATTTAACATTTTAACTTTAGAATCCCTTTTTAATTGATAGTAAACACAGGTTACCCTTTTTCACAGTTATAAGGCACCCATACACATTATAACTGAAAACTGGTTCCTTCGAAATTGCAACAAAATAAATTGATCCAATGAAACCAAAAATTTATCAGCAAGCTAGCATGTCACTACCAGTACCTAACACATATCGATATGCTGAAATCAGTAAAACATTATATAACACAGAAGCATGGAACATATGAATTGCATATTATTACTCAAGCATGTTAATTATATCACTAAAACATTTTATTTAAAAATAAATACAAAATAATATAAAAACATTGAATATATTCAAGGAACACGATCCATATTAGTAGGTATCCTACTAATGCAACTACATGATGTGTTATACACATGACATGTGAATCTCTAAGTGCTTAAGATGATGCATGTATGAAACTTGCTTTCCATTTCAGGACAAGACAATTATTTTTTTAAAATTCTCCAAATTAATGAGCATCATAATGTACACCTATCACGTAAGGTCAAATCATATCAATAGTTACCTCATATACTAAAAACATCAATTCCTATCCCTAGACAGATTGTTATTTCCATGACAAAGGGAGATCAGTCCCAAGAATGAATATTAACTAAAGCTACGACACTTTACTAATCTCATGTCTACTAACCCAAAATAGATAGACAAAAGGAAAATAAACCCACTGATGCCTCTTTGTAACATCCCAACTCGGCTCACCCCAGAACCAGTGGCAAGACCGGTCACCACATGACCTCAAGTGTGTCTCCCCGTATGCCAGAGGCTGCTGACAAGCATCGAGGGTCTAAGGGTTGTTAGTGGGGAGAATATACCCTATTATCATAGTTGCACTATGATATATCAGAGTCAATAACAAACAATAGAGGAATCATTAATACATAATTGAAAAAAATGGAAGATAATTAGTACTCATTTTATAAAAGTGGCTAACACCAATTATACAGCAGATGAATGCATGACATGTTATGGATACATAATTCAAATAAATAAACTATACATCATGATTTACACATCATGTACAATACAAATAAATGGAAACCGAGCCCTATAGGATTTCAACTCGAGCATCCCATGCTCCCGCTCGGTTCTCTGCTCTTATCTCCCAAGAATTTGCTGACAACAAAATCTTGGAACCAAATAGAATATACCAGAGTACCCATGTGTAATGGAATCCTGAGTAGGTTTTGAGATATAAATCTCAGTAGGTCGGGACCACCGATGTCTTCCCAAATCATGACATTAAATAAATAATTTTAACAGTGCGAAAGCATGCATAATTAATGTATGTAGTACAATGTAACTATATACCCATGTACCTGCTTCAACTATCAACTAGTGTCTGAACCTTCTTTATACATTATTCATGTATACCCCATAGTCATCACACATTCATTTTAATTTATCATTTATTCAAACATCAATAAATTACATAATTCTCATGATCCAGCCTAAGCCTCACTTCCCTCGTATAAGTCACTCACCACATATGTCTCTAAATATCATCTAAGTAAACAAAGAAAAGACTGAATCATAGCATGTTCTTTGGAATGGATAAAGAGTCCAAAGTCATTCTATTTAATTTTTCATTTACAATGTTCAAGCATATCCCTTAGAAATAGTGATTCACTCCAAGGTCTTTCCACTAACAGTGATTCACCCAATTTATTAATAAGTTAGAACCCTTTCTCATATTCAATTCACAAATCATTATGTTGCATCAGTTTTCACTAAACAATTAATTCATTTCATGTACGAACAATTCCACCCATAGTATAATGTCCATTAATGAGTGTAGAACATCATTTCTAGAACCCTCTTGTGTATTAGGAGCGTTAGTCCTTGTCTTGCAACCCATGGGTATTTGGAGCATCAATCCCTATCTCATAAAAGAATGATTGAATGAAATCATGGGGTAGAACTCCATGTCCAGAACCCCGCGAGTATTTGGAGCATCAGTCCCTATCTCACAACCCATTCTTCAATAATACATACATATTTATCATTGGTGTAGAACACTATGTCTAACACCCCGATACCCTAACTTTATTAATTCATAAATTAATTAATGCAATCTATTAATTAATTCAACAACTAATTAACAACATAAATATCCCATCAAATAATTATATAATCAATTAACCATTAAACATATCAATAATTTATGGTCATGGTATGCCTCTAGGCCTTCGGGTCATGTATTGCGGGTCATGTCGGGCCTTGTGCCTTGGGCCTACGGGTCATGTACGGGTTCCCCTTCAACCCTTAAAAGGGTGATTATCTATTATAAAATAAAATAAAGGCCTTCGGGCCATTTGGGTTATAGTTACCTATCAATTGATTACTCTCAATTAATTATCCCAAATCTATAACAAGTATGAACTCGTCTAATGAAACAATGTTTCATCCAAGACATTAACAATTAACATGCACATTGTAAACATAAAAAGTCAAACATACTGACCAAGGCCCATATATTAAGAAACAATCTCACATAGAATATCATATTTTTAAACAAATACATCCTAAACAACATATGTCTGGGAAAATAAACATGCATCCAAAGGTATTATTGGCCAAATATCATAATAATCAATCAATTAAAATTCTTCCTTGAATTAATCCAAATTAATTAATTCAAAAAATAATTAATTAAATCATATTTGTTTAAATAGTTTATTAATTTTTTAACAATTTGTCATTTATCATGTAATAATTAATCCACACATTAATTATTAACAGTTACCAATTTTTATTCTGAACATGTCATAATATTCAATATTCCCATTATTTAGAAAATGCAACAAATTTTCCAACATGTTACTTAATAATTAATTACTCAATTAATTACCCTATTACCCATCCTGTGGCATTCAAATCTATTAACTATTTAATCATATCAATTTAAAGAAATTAGCAATACATGTTTAAAACCAAAAAAACGACCAAGTCCTCATTTATCTCATTTGGGTGGCCTCATATAGTAACATCAAAAGAGGAATTCATCAACATATCATATATCGAAACCACCAAGAAGACATATGAAAATAAAAACCGCAGTAAGCATGATATGACATTACCACTAACCAGCAGTTTATCTTTAATCGGCATTTCAAGAAAACATAGCAGTTCCATAATCAAAGAAACTAACATTCTCTATTTATTTAAAGAATCTCTAATTCATAAATAATGTGAAATGGATTTGGGACCCTACCTCAGGGTGACCCCTTTTTTATTCCACAACACATTAATATACTTGGTAGAAACCAGTCCACAACTAGTCTGTAGTCGCACGCGTGCACACATTTATATATATATATATATATTTATTTGTTTATTTATTTATTTATATGTGTATGTTGTATGCATCGATAAAAAAATTCAATATATTAAACCAGTACCCATAACCAAAGTAGTAATAAACAACACACCTCTAACATGGTACTAGGGACTCATAGAAAATTAAAATACCTTAATTTAACCGGTGAAAAACCAAAAAGTGGGTTTAAAAGCCTACCTGAACCAATAGTTCCAATGAAAATCAACCTCATCCACCTCGCCATTGGTGGAAGATGCTGGAACAAGGACCTACGGGTCTCTAAACAACATTCACATATACTCAAAATTTGAAGAATGCAACAACCAGATAAAACTGAACATTAGGTTTTCAGAAAAGCAAACAAGGAGAGATAGGAGTTAAATGGATGATGCAAATCCTAAGTTAAACGCAGGAAAACTCACCTTGATGAGGCGGACATGATCCATGAAGAGTCTGAGAGGAATCATAGCGCACGGAGTGGAGTCCGGGAGAGTGGGTGGTGTGCTACAGGTTATTCCTGGGAGTGTCGTGCGCTGCGATGAGGGAGTCTGGCCGAGGGTTGAACAATAGGGATAAGGGGTCATGCACTGCTGGAGGATGTACTGAAGTGAAGGAGATAGAGAAGTGGGAGAGCGAGGGCACTGCACACCTAGTACATCGCCTAAGGTGAAAGAAAACAGGGGGGGTCGTGCGACGCACCATCAGGTCAAACCTCCCCTTTTTATTTTCATTTTCCCCATATATATAATCTAATTAATTGGATATAATAATTAAAATATTAATACTCATATTATTATTATTATTATTATACACATTAAATACTAATCCGAAAAGTGAAAAACTCCCAATTTAATTATAAATTCTTCTTCATTTACTTTTATCCTAATAAACATTTAAAAATTAATATGAAACTCCCTTTTGATTATTTATTAAATTAATTTAAAATTTATTTTATTAATAACCGAATAGAAATAATAAAATAATTATTATTATATTCCAACATTCCATTATTTAAAACCCAGACCCCCAATTTATTACAATATAATTGATATGCTAAAAACTTCAAACCATTACACCTAATTAAATTTCCATAATAATACTAATAATTACCTTCATAAATAAAAATTAATAAAAATCTCATTATAGTTATTTTCAAACCATTGATAATCCCAACACATCTATTTAATAACAATAATTCATTAAATCTGAAATTACTTATTTAATTAAAATAATAATTATTATTATTATCTTCATAAAACTAAAATAATAATAGTCTCATTATAATTATCATTCAAACCTTTGATAAACCCAACACCTCTATTTTATAAAAATGCTTAATTAAATCTGCAACCCCTTATTTAAATAATTGTTTCTTTGAGAAGATAAAAAATGCACATTAAATTGTGTTAACAGTTATTTAATTAATAAGACACAATAATATTAATAATAACATCATTATTTTTATTATTTAAACATTATTTTAATTAAAAATAAAACACCCCAACTTATTACAAAGTCATTATTACGATATTAAGGATAAAAACACCATCCCATAACCACCATTTAATAATAAATGGTCCTTTAATAATTCTGAATCACTTTATTTAAGTAAAATGTTTCTTTGATAAACCCAAAACCCACATTAATTTCTTCAACCATCATTAAATTAATTCATTATCATTCATTTAATTTAATAACCACAACAATAATAATAGTAACTTAATTATTACTATTATTAAAAATTTCTTTTAATTAATCAAACTCTCTCATATAATATTATTTAATTAAATTAAATAATTTATTAAGTAGTGTAAATTGCACTCTTTAGACCACAATCATGCACTTCCTGTATAAATCCATTAATGTTAATTTTTTTGGATTTGGTTCTCTAGAAACTCATCGGGACACCCACTAAAATTATCGGATAATTTTTCAAGACCAAAAATGACACCATTATGTGTTTCAACACTCGGAATAAATTTCCTGAGCTCGGTTTGAAAACCAACCTATCGATAAACTGAAAATAAAATTAAAAAACCTTCATATTTTATCCCGGTTCAAAAACATGGGACATTACACATCATTTTAATTTTAGATAATCAAATTTTCTATGATCGTAAGAGATAGATTATACAATTTCTTATTCCAGATCCCTCAACCAGATGAAGGTGGTGAGAATATACCAAACTATGATCTTAGTTGGTCTACCCTCAGCATTATGTGCATCAGTTCTATAGAGGGTCTTCTCAGCTGAATTAATCAATTCCCAGTCATGTATTATTATTCATAAACAACATAAAGTACCAAAAACCCGTTCAAAAACACTAACAATCTAAAATCACATCACCACAAAGCCCTAGCATGTTCTATGATATTCAAATGAAAACTTGGAGGTCGTATAATGATGATCCTCAACCATTGAAGTCATTAATAATAAAATAAATAAAAATATGATCACCATTGATAATAAAGAAAACAATTTTAGTATTGAAAACAATTTCTTAGAAGAAGAAAGAATTATATTCTATCAAATCTCATGGACTCAAGTATTATAATGGTTTATTGCTTGACAAACCCTGTCACTCAAAGTATACATCTTTTTGTAAAGGAAAATAGAGAAAAAAAAGGAATACAAAACATTATAGGCTGTAAAAGGTAAAAATGAAAATAGTTGAATTTACACACAGACTGAAGAAATTATCTCCTATACCCATCAGGATTGGAATCCTCTTAATGGAAAAATGTTGTTTTCATTGGAATCAAAGGTCAAACCTCTTGGATAATCTTATTTTTGATTTGAATGTTTCTTTTTTTCCTTACGTTGTGTATTTCCACATGATTGTTTCTTTAATAGAATCCACAACTTCTTATCTTGATCAAAATGATATACATAAAATTATCTGTGAGGTTCCCTCTTTAAATATTTTTGGATATTGATTTGGAACATCACGACTATGTCTTGATGTTTAGGAATCCTTTCTTTAACTGTTATAGATAGCTTTTACCTAGCTAAAAAATTATATTACATAGAAAATAATCCCCTACATGAATAATGACAATGTATTAGAATATGGATACACCCACGAACATTACAATTACCATACATGAAGGATTCATGTATGTGGATCACTATATATCCAAATTCTTATAAATGGATTAAATTTCATATATTGATCACTAAATAGGAAAATGCACATATATAAGAGTATTTTTGTATTTGGATCGACGCATAGCCAATTTCCCATATGTAACTGAATTTATACACATGGATCATTGTATAGATGAATTTCTTGTATGTAGATAAATTAACATACATGTAATCCCTGTAGGTATATCTTCGGAATATTTAGATTCAATAAATCACACTACTAGAAAAAAGGCTATTCCAATGGTTTGGAACCATTCGCATACGCCCCCAAACCATTGATATAGCCTGTATCAATAGTTTTATGGACCAATGGGTGAGTCCTTTTTTAGTACAAGGCTATACATATGGTTTGGATAATCCATTGGTGTATGTGGTCTATATAAATGGTCCCTAAACCATTGGTATAGCTAATTTTATAAGAAATATATATAGAAACGGTTTAAAAAAATTTGGTATAGGATATGTGAAAAAATGAAGTAGTGGTGTGTGTTGAACCCAAGATCTCACCCTTATGACTAAATAACATAACCACTAACATATGGCCACTATTATATATATATGTGTGTGCGTGCGTGTGTGTGTGTGTGTAAAATCCCAACCCGAAAGCCACTAAGACAGTGCTTCGAGATGGTTCACCACAAGGCCTCAATCGCGCCTCCCCGTACACCTGGGGCTGAAACTAGTAATGAGGGCCTAGGGTGTGATAGTGGGGAGACCATGCCCTCATAATAGAGTAATAAAATAGTATAAATAACGAAGTATCACACACATCAGAAAGTAAACAAAGTCTATAAGAAATAAACAACTGAAAATGAACAAGCTGTAATAGTAAAATGATGTAAAATCCTAAACAGCTACCCAATACAATACAACACTGGTCACCCACTAGGCCAACCATATAGATACAAGTACAAAAGAAACTGAAAGTAAAAGTACAGGGCTCTACTACTGACTCAGAGCCAATCCATGTACTCGATCTCCAGAAAATATTGAACTACAGTAGCCTGATCAGTAGAACCACTCGAGCAGCTCCTCTCGATCATGCAACACTGGGCCTCAGCCCTATCCACCATGAAACTCATGCTAAACCTGAAAAGAATACATAAGGTCTACACATACACTGAGGTTCATGTTCAGGGGTGATAAATAATCTCAGCAGGGCACCCCGACAAGAAACCTATAACTGTGTTGCTATGCGTATGCAACATCTACGTGCTCAACCTAGCTGGAACACAACAAAAGAACTAAACCAAACGTGCAACCATTGTAGATCCTAGGGTATGAAAACCCTGTCAACTTTCCAAGTTCGACCACTGATTTCCATATCAATATACGTACACATGTATAGTCCCATACCTATAAACATATACATAAATATGATTATTCAGTATTAAGTGATTAAACTAACAAGAACAACATTAGCAGTCGATCCTTAGGACCATAAGACCGATCTCCAAGACATCATGTGCATGTGAATTAAGCTGGATGTCATGCCACCCATGCCGTGTATCATTAGGTCGATATATGGTTCTGTAATCGCATCAAAATATACCTACTTTGACAAACTCCGGAATTATGTCTCCAAACAAGATAATCAAAAATAAGTTACCCTATAGGAAGTACTCACAGCCTATCCCCTCTGGTTCAACAAATCAACCACAATCATGAAGATAACACAATAGGTAACCCTCTGAGAAGTACACTCAGCCTATCCCCTCTGGTCATACCTAACAACACAGCAAACCCTCTGGGTATTAAACTCAGTCTAAAACCTCTGGTTCAGATTAATCATAGACTCTCTCGGGATGCACTCACTGTCAATTATTCATATAGACTTGTATCGTACCAAAGGTGCTCTGGGGAAGCACTCAACATCAATGCCCCATATTGCCCACATCTAGGAACTACAAACACTCTGGGGAAGCACCCAACGTCAATTCCCCCTATGGTCTCGCATCGTATAATTATAAAGACACTCTAGAGAATCCCTCAACATAAATTCTCCCTATGGTCTATATACTAGGTTCTCACGGCCCTATGTATTTCAAGATAGTTTAGCATGGTATATCGGCCCAAGTAAACCTCAATAACTACTTGACTAACAGTCTACAACATAATATCATGTCAATAATATAACCACTCCATCCTAACAATACATGTCATGGAAACAAGGCAGCCTAACATGAAAATCTAGACCAAATGGTCGAAATAAAGCAACATGTGAAAACACATCCACAACAAGGTAAAATACAATTTTTACAAACAATCCACCTCTACCCAGGCACACAATTAGTAGTAGGAATCCAAACAAACAAAGAAGACGTGTCGCGTCAGGCTCAAAAACCCCCAACCAGGAAGAACCTCTTGTAAACACTAAAGCATCAGCATTCCATGTCAGATATAAACAAACAGTGAGGGTGGCCTGAATACCCATCCCAACAAACATCCATAGCCCCATGGATTTACTAGTTTGGCACAGGTTCAAGGTGACACCTGATCAGCATCTCTACCCAAACCCAACGTAACAACTCAGGGTCGGTCAAACAACAGGAACCTGCTGGGTCCCACAATTCAAACACATTGGAGGCATCATACTCGGGATCCTCCAGGTAAACACGAGCGAAGGCATCCTACACGGGATCCTTAGTGAAGAGTAAGAGAAGAATCCTACATGGGATCCTCAAATGAAGTAAAAAAATTTCATTCCATAACAGGGTTCCTATTAAAGGAAGAACAAGGGAGAGATCCTACAAGGGACTCCCTAGGTCAACCCCCATGAAAAGGAATCCCTCATGGGATCCTTAGAAGTACCAGGTCTCAAAGCCTCATAGTCCAGAAGGGAACATATCACAAGGGAAATGTCCTATAAAGAATAGGTTATGGGTGATAGCTCATAGCTCATCTCCTATTAAAGGTCTCAAATAAGTTGGTCCAAACACCCAACCTATCATACACACCAAGTCTCAATCTCAGGTGACAACTAAACTCGATTACTGGTGGAAGAATCCCTCAATTTAGACAGAAACCCCCAAAACCCCCTCTAGATGAACTATAAATGTCAAAAGGATTCCACCATTGTGATCTAAATGGAAAATTTCTCAGAATTTACTACTCACATTCCAAATTATGACTTCTAGAGCCCAAGATATCCGCAAAACTACTAAACTGAAGTAGTACATGGCCAGAGCACATGGCCAGAACACATTGGGCCTGCCTGTGAAATATTACACGGTGTGTACTTTACTATACACTGTTTTTACTATTCACAAAAATTCACCCCTTGTTTTTTTCAATAAAACACATGCCCAAGTACCACTATATGGCGTGTACATATAGTACACAACGTGTAGTCCAAATAAACCACTATTCTGTGTTCTATTTCAAACGGCCAGTCACACGGCCACCCACTACACGGCGTGTACTCAAACTGCACATCATGTACTTTAGAAAACATTGTCTTCCCTAAACGAGAAGAACACACGACATGTTCCCCTATAACAGACGCCGTGTATTCTGGTTTTTCCGACGAGAAATCCCTCAAAACGCCCGATTCGCCCATTTTCGCCCCTGAAACAACAGATCGATCACAATGTGCATACAAGAAAGAAATATTAGGCCTTGTAGACTTAAAAAACATGTTTAAAGTGGATATATGGTGAAAACATAAATCTCCCTACCTTCGGGCGGAAACCGTCAAAGCTTCGGTTGATTTCACAGCTGCCGGTTGCCGCACGCTGATTCAACGCATCGAGAGCTTCAAATAGGTACCCATCATGATTCCCAACTCTCTATATTTATCAATCTCTAAATCCCCCCCCCCCAACATGGCCAAGTAGGAGCGCATATGAAGCATGCACAAGAAAGATGAGGAAGGAAGAGAGAATAAAATAACAGGATAGAAGAAAAGAAATGGAAGAAAAAGGGGCACGGGCCGACCCCGGCGCCCAGCATGAGTTTATGCCATCCCTAGGCTAAACTCCCCATTAGAAACTCAATGGAACAGACGAAATATAAATCTGATGCTTTATTTGTAACACCCCGAGCTTCCACGGTATGCTTCTCTTTGAATAATACAGTAGTGTGTGTTGTACGCAACATCGAGTTCTAACACACACCACGACCAATCAATGTAGCCGTTGGGAATAGTAATACCTACTTTTTAAAATTTTAGAAATTTTATCTCTTATAATGGACTTCATTTCTGGATTCGGAGTATCGAATTTAGCCTAAGGTGAAATTTTGGTACTTTTCGGATAACTTTCATATTTTCATGAATAGTGAAAATTACTAAATTTTAATTAAAAACAACTTTTTTAATCAAAATAATTAATAGTGATAAATTATTAATTTGAGTGGTTTTAAAGTATATTTATAATATATTTTTACCATTTAATATAATGTTGGTCATTGTACATAATTTCACAATTAAACCGAACATAAACAAGTATCAATCTTTTGATAGTTATTATATCTTAAAAACACACTTTTTGTTTTGACAGCGGGAATTAATTTTAAATTAATTTCTGACAATTTTGTGTTTTGAATTTTGAAAAATGGATTCCATATTTGGAATCAGGATTTTAAAATTGTGTAAATAGGTATCTTTTATTTTTTGACATTTTGAATAATTACTTTGGTAAATATTTTATTTACCATGTTTAAAGGGTAAATCCGGTAAATAAGGGTTAAAAAATAATATTATAATAATAAAAAATTACCCTAAAATGTGTCCTAACCTTATTGGTTGATACATGTTCCACCATGGGCATCTTTGGGTCAATTTCGGGACCCCATGGTTCCACTTGTAAGTGATAGGGACACTTTATTTTAATTAGGATAAAATGAATACAAAAATGACACAAGAATATATCTTTTAGAAAAACAATTTTTACATAGGGTTATATATTTTGGATGTCAGACTATAAATATTCATTAGAAACCTAAAACGATATCCTACATAATGATATTTTATTTATAATTTTGAGACATTATATAAGTTAATTTATTTATGACACAATGATGATGTAGTAATTACCATAATAGTGAAAAATTAAAATAATTGATATTATAAATACCCAAATAAATATAATTTGAGACTTTTAATGAATTAAAGTAATTTTCTAGGATAATATTACATATTAGTATTGATTTAATTGACTTTTTTTGAAGTAATAATCCAGTTATGAGTTTCACAAAAATCAATTGTTGAATAGTGTCAAAATTGACATAAAAGAGTTTTTAAAACAAATATTATATTATTAATTGATATTAAATTCCTAAAAATCTAAGGATCGGCCAAGAGACTTATATCATGATAGTTGTATCATTAATGGACCACTTGGGGGTCTCTTGGAGGTATATAGTATGTTTATTAACTATATAATATAAAAATACAAAGTGACATGGTAAGTGTCAAACTAATTAACTAGGAGTTAAAACTAAAAGATAATGTTAATATAGTAACCCAAACCAGTCTAAATTCTATTGGTTGAGTGGTTTTAGACGTATCCCCATCTTAAAATTTAAATAATCCACTTGGGAGCCATTAGAAACCGAATGTGAATTTATTATAAAATAATATTTCTAGCTTTTCCAAAGGTGCCCCTCACCCCTCTTATAAAAGGGCACTCTCCCTTATCATTAACTCACACCATCAAAGCCTTTTGGTTCGGCCAAACCCTGCCCAAATACTCTCTCAACTTCCATCACTTCATCCTATAGGCCTTCCTTTAGTCACAAAGCCATCTTAAGGAGCCCTTTTGATCAAATCAAAAGGGAGAACCCGAAGAAGAGGTAATGATTTCACCACCCTTTTCCAAGTTCCTTTCTTCTTCCACTTCTTCTTTATTTGTTATTACCATTCTAAAATAATGAATCCAGTATATCCTATATACATTAATATTATTATAAATATGGTACAACCATATTCATTATTCTACACATCCTTTTAATGACATGTCACCATACGTGCGTACGTACGGCTTACCGTCTCCACGTCGTGGTGTAATTGTTATTCAATATATTTTTATTTGGATGGGTATAATAATGATTTGTAATTCATGTAAATAATAAATATAACATGATACTGATTCTTTATATATGATATACCATCCAATTATATATTATTTTAATATCAAAAGAATGATATTTTTGCTCGTGCATACGTACGGATTACCGTCTCCACGACGTGATGAGATTCATTTCCAAGTTCACCATTCATCGACGATTATAAAAATATATATTACTAATAAGTATGTAATATATTAAATAATAATGCTACTGGAGATATATATATATATAAAGATTTGTGTACATACATATGTCTTATTCACTTACTTCCGTTCAATACTATATGAAAATAGAAATGGCGTTTATGCGTACGTACGGACTACCGTCTCCATAAACGGTGTTTTCCATTTCATATATATGTCTATTATACATATTTATATTCTAAATATATATGATATATTTATCATGTTTTATATTATGGACGTATTAAAATCATGATCTAAGTGATACAACCAGGAGTGACAAGTTAAAACACGTACGATAAAGAAAGTGATTATTACCCGAAATGTTAACTTAACATCGAAATTATTATTAAATGGGTAATATAAAGTCATAAATGAATCATGTGTGATATCATAAATATTAATATGGTTCTGGTATAATTTAATAACATACTACGATCTTTGTACAGGAGGTTAAATGTACCCTCGACTAAAGGAAAGTGCAAGGTAAGGGGTTTTCATCTCACTCTTTATTCCCGTGAGATTCATGCCCTATTTCCACCATTACCTTTTGTGTGGTGTATGTACTTCCCATAATTATATTCTTTGTGTAATACAATTTAATTTATTGAATTTACATATTCATTCTATGATACCTCTTTCATGGGTTGTATGTTTCGTAAGTTACCAAATTGGTAAGGGTTTATTTCACAATCTCTTCATTATCTGAGGTTGTTTATACGTAATTATCTTCTGGGACCTCTTTATCATCCACATCAATGTTTCATAAAAATGTATTTCAAAAAAAAATTACTATTTAATAGAAAATGGGTTAAAGTCATTTATACCCTTATTTGACTTTATATGTTTTTAAAGGAATCTTTCCAACGTTTTCGAAACAATTTACTTTTTAACCTTTTTGACAAAGTTAAGCTAAGAATGTCTTTTTTAACTTATATGGAGGGTGTGGTTACTCTCCTTCGTTATTACACCTTTGAAGTTTCCTTCACAAGCTTATAAAGATATTTTCAAAATAATGTTTTTCTCTATAATTATGAAACTTCTAAATGATTTCAAAAAAAGAGATATTTCTCTCAAATACTATTGATTTCATATATGTCAACATCCTTTGATTAATTTTACACTTGTTTCAAGTTGATTTATTATGATACAAATCATCTATATTGTATTTAAGGTTTTGTGATATTTTTGACTATGGATGAGTTATTTGTATTCCATTAATGGTTTATGATTAAAGTTTTGACATTTTGTATGTTAGTTTTAATACAAATGTTTATGTTATATTTCATCCCCTTCTTAAGATGAATGTGTTGGACTAGTATGTTCCGGGTTGGGGACCGGTAAAAGTAAGCCCTCCGGGTTGGTGTCTGGTTATTAGAGGAACTCCGGGTTGGTGTCCGGTTATGAGAGGCACTCCGGGTTGGTGTCCGATTATTAGAGGCACTCCGGGATGGAGTCCGGTTACAGAGGCTCTTCGGTTTGGGTTCCGGTTACAGTTATCCCTTAGGTCTTGGCACGAGGCCTCGACACAGAAATTAAAGTTCGGCATCATGCATTCCATCATTATGAAAGTGGTTAGTGATATTTCATGTGATTATTCGATTAGTAGAATATCAATGTGAATAATTAAATGGAATTATTTATTTTATTTCGTCCATACTATGTTCAAGTTCAAGTTTAAAAGGCTTTTGTTTTAGTTCTATACATTTCCTTAAATGTTTATGCTTATTTTTGAAAGTTTCCGCTGTATTTCTTACCCTTACTGAGCATTTGAACTCACCCCTTTCTATGTTTTATTTTTCCCAGGATTCCAAGAAGTGTAATGTGATTGATATGCAGGGTTAAGCCAACAGAATACTGGCGTTCATAAAGATTATTTATGTTTTTTTGTACATCTTAAAGTGAAAATGTAACATTCATGTATGTGATCTATTTTTCCAAGACTGATAAACTGATCGGTCCTTCAGGACTTGATTCCTTGTAATCATGCCAATGTATTAAAATATGCACTGACTCTGGGTAACTGGGGTCAGGGTGTTACAGTTGGTATCAGAGGAAGTTTAGCAATAACCTTGGAAACTAGATTTAGATAAACTCTGATTAGAGCACATAGCCATAAGATAGACTTTGAGGATTAGTATAGAAGAACTTCCTAGAATTTTGGTATTGTAGATATTTTGTGATTTTTCCGAGCAATAAATCACTTTCTGGATACGAGCAGGTAGAGGCGGCTCTAGCACAGATGTACCTAGGGGTAAAACCCGAAAACACCGATTTGAGATAGACTCGAACGGGAAATGGTGCACGACAACGGGCCTTGGTGCACTATTGGTTACGACACTCCCGGGGGATATGCTTAGGATAATTCTCATTTCCTTTACAAACCATTATGAAGGGCTTATTAGTATATACTTACTCAAAAAAAACATTTTTACAAATATGGATTATATCCATAAACTGCTCAATTTGTGTTAGGTATTTTACAATTTTGGAAGTTATTCATTGCAATTCATAAACTGAACTAGTTTATGATATTGTATAGAAATGGCACCCAGTAGAAGGGATGTGAACTCCCATAATACGTATGATCCAAAGAGTAAGAAGGACCATATCTTTCGTGGTCCTAAGCCAGAATTTAGAAGGGAAATAGTTTCCCACGTATTATCATCATATGAAGAAACAGTATCATGTGTTGATAAGATGAGTAAAGAATTCTAGGAGTCCTATGTCTTTGAAGGGAAGCAAGAGAAGAAAAGTATGGAAGAGAGAAAGATGGATAAAGGGAAGAGGGAAAAGAAAAATTTTCCCATATGTGATAACTGTGGGAAGAAACACCCTGGAACTTTCCTGAAAGGAATGGGAGTTTTTTATAAGTGTGGAAAAAAGGGCACAAAGTACGTGACTGCAAGGGTAAGAAAATGGTTTCAAATGTAGAATTCTTTATTTGCAAGGAGATTGGACACTACGTGAACCAACGTCCCAGTCATCAGACTATGCCGCAAATGATGCTATTGGATAATAATCAAGTTATGATACTACCACAGATGAAGAGGAATGACTAGTGTTTTTATGTTGTTATTTTAGAATTATTTCATTTAGGTGTTGTATCAATGATGTTCTGGAAATAAATAAGGATTGTACTGCAGTACTATTTAATTAAGGATTTGAGATTTTATAGTACTAAGAAAACTGACTCTACAACGAGTTAAATTTTATTTTGAAAATTACATGATTGAAGGAAAGATAAACCTTAATATGGTCCTAATATTGAGGTATTGATTTTGGAATAAGAGATGGTTGATTTTGGTAATTCAGGATGTTGCGGTGTTGTAAAATAATATATGAGGAAGGCGTTCACATGTTATTACCTGGCAAAAAGGATCCTCATTATGTTTAACTTCCTTGTAAATTTTGGACTGTGAGTTTGGATAATATTATTTTGGATAAGTTTAATGGTTGGAATGGATTAAGTTTGAAAGGTTATTTTTTGGATTTTTATAAAAGGACAACACGCAGACCGTGTGACGACCCGTCCTGTCGGACAAAGCTACGAGAATTGAACCCACAACCATAGTGCAATTTGAATTTATCTCCTACCATTATGCTACATGAAGTTACTGGATGGTATAATGTAGTTTCATTACATAAAGGGTCTGATATGTGAATTATAAATTCAGTATATTTGGAACCCTATAGGATTAGGATAAATATAGTATTTTTGATTTGTATTATGTTTTGGGGTGAAAGATGAGTTTGTGGTAGAAAGTTATTAATGGATAAAACACTAATTATAAAGTATGTATGACTCCTTATAATCTTATCCAATCTCATAAATAAATTCTTCAACATTAATAAAAGGAACTTTAAACAAAAATTTTGTCCTAGATGGTACCTTAGATCATCACTAATTTATGGCTTTGGGATTTTTGGCCTTTTCATAGCCATGTTATCTACCACTCTCCATCAGATAATTGTTTGTTATATTTCTCTTCCATATCCATATTTTCTTACATGGAAGCCTAGTATGTGTTATTTTCGGTAATCTTCATATTTTCCACTCTTTATTTTAAATAGAGGCCTCATTAATTCATTTTTCGATGTGGGATTTCAACTAAGATATTTTGGAAGGTCAAAAATGTGTTATCCTAATACCTTATGTTTTGTTGAACTGATGGTATTTTAAATCATCATAGATTGATGAATTTAAGGACCTCAATTTTAAACTTGTTTGTGATTGATGACCTCAATAACTACCTATAAATATTTACATCTTTCCTCCAATTATATGTCTATAATTTCCACCAATGTCCTCCTAATCAAGAACATAATTTTGTGGTGACCCTTTCATTTCTCTTTTCATCTTGTTAAGACTAAATTTTATTAACCAAATTTCCGATGTGGGTTTTTCCACAACGATATTTTCTATTTTCAACCTTTATTTTCAAAAAAAAATATCAAATTGCGAGGACGCAATTTATTGAAGGAGGGGAGAATGTAACACCCCGAGCTTCCATGGTACGCTTCTCTTTGAATAATATAGTAGCGTGTGTTGTACGCAACGTCGAGTTCTAACACACACCATGACCAATCAATGTAGCCGTTGTGAATAGTAATACCTACTTTTTAAAATTTTAGAAATTTTATCTCTTAAAATGGACTTCATTTTTGGATTCATAGTATCAAATTTAGCCTAAGGTGAAATTTTGGTACTTTTCGGATAACTTTCATATTTTGATTAACAGTGAAAATTTACTAAATTTTAATTAAAAACAACTTTTTTAATCAAAATAATAAATAGTGATAAATTATGAATTTGAGTGATTTTAAAGTATATTTAGAATATAATTTTACCATTTAATACAATGTTGGTAATTGAACATAATTTCACAATTAAACCGAACATAAACAAGTATCAATCTTTTGATAGTTATTATATCTTAAAAACACGCTTTTTGTTTTGACAGCGGGAATTAATTTTAAATTAATTTTTGCCAATTCTGTGTTTTGAATTTGTAAAAATGTATTACATATTTGTAATCAGGATGTTCAAATTGTGTAAATAGGTAAATTTTATTTTTAGACATTTTGAAAAATTACTTCGGTAAATATTTTATTTTCCATGGTTAAAGGGTAAATCCAGTAAATAAGGGTTAAAAAATAATATTATAATACTAAAAAATTACCCTAAAACGTGTCCTAACCTTATTTTTTGATACATGTTCGACCATGGGAATCTTTTGGTCAATTTTGGGACCCCATGGTTTTGCTTGTAAGTGATAGGGACACTTTATTTTAATTAAGTTAAAATGAATACAAAAATGACACAAGCATATATCTTTTAGAAAAACAATTTTTACATAGGGTTATATATGTTGGATGTTAGACTATAAATATTCATTATAAAGATAAAAAGCTTTCCTACATAACGATATTTTATTTATAATTTTTAGACATTAAATAAGTTAATTTATTTATGACACAATAATGATGTAGTACTTACCATAATAGTCAAAAATTAAAATAATTGATATTATAAATACCCAAATAAATATAATTTGAGAATTTTAATGAATTAAAATAATTTTCAAGGATAATATGACATATTAGTATTGATTTAATTGACTTTTTTTGAATTAATAATTCTTTTATGAGTTTCACAAAAATCAATTATTTAATAGTTTCAAAAATGAAATAAAAGAGTTTTTAAAACAAATATTATATTATTAATTGATATTAAATTCCTAAAAATATAAGGTTCGGCCAAGAGACTTATATCATGATATTTGTATCATTAATGGACCACATGGGGGTATCTTGGAGGTATATAGTAAGTTTATTAACTATATAATATAAAAATACAAAGTGACATCGTAAGTGTCAAACTAATTAACTAAGAGTTAAAACTAAAAGATAAGGTTAATATAGTAACCCAAACCTGTCTAAATTCTATTGGTTTAGTGGTTTCAACCTATCCCCAAATTAACCTTTAAATAATATACTTTGGAGCCATTATAAAACGAATATTAATTTATTATAAAATAATATTTCTAGCTTTTCCAAAGGATCCCCCCACCCCTCTTATAAAAGAGCACTCTCCCTTCTCATTAACTCACACCTTCAAAGCCTTTTGGTTCGGCCAAACAAGGCCCAAATACTCTCTCAACTTCCCTCACTTCATCCTAGAGGCCTTCCTTTAGTCACAAAGACATCTTAAGGATCCATTTTGATCAAATCAAAAGGAAGAACCCAAAGAAGAGGTAATGATTTCACCACCCTTTTCCAAGTTCGTTTCTTCTTCCACTTCTTCTTTATTTGTTATTACCATTCTAAAATAATTAATCCAGTATCTCTTATATACTTTAATATTATTATAAATATGGTACAACCATATTCAGTATTCTACCCATCCTTTGAATGACATGTCACCATACGTGCGTACGTACGGCTTACCGTCTCCAAGTCGTGGTGTAATTGTTATTCAATATATTATTATTTGGATGGGTATAATAATGATTTTTAATTCATGTAAATAATAAATATAACATGATAATGATTCTTTATATATGATATACCATCCAATTATATATTATTTTAATATCAAAAGAATGATATTTTCGCTCGTGCGTACGTACGGATTACCGTCTCCACGACGTGATGAGATTCATTTCCAAGTTCACCCTTCATCGACGATTATAAAAATATATATTACTAATAAGTATTTAATATATGACATAATAATGATATTATAGATATATATATATATATAAGTATTTATTTACTTACATATATCTTATTCACTTACTTCCGTTCAATACTATATGAAAACAGAAACAACGTTTATGCGTATGTACGGACTACCGTCTCCATAAACGGTGTTTTCCATTTCATATATATGTATATTATACATATTTATATTCTAAATATATATGATATATTTATCATGTTTTATATTCTGGATGTATTAAAACATGATCTAAGTGATACAACCAGGAGTGACAAATTAAAACATGTACGATAAAGAAAGTGATTATTACCCGAAATGTGAACTTAACATCGAAATTATTATTAAATGGGTAATATAAAGTCATAAATGAATCATGTATGATATCATAGATATTAATATGGTTATGGTATAATTTAATAACATACTTCGATCTTCGTACAGGAGGTTAAACATACCCTCGTCTAAAGAAAAGTTCAAGGTAAGGGGCTTTCATCTCACTCCTTATTCCTGTGAGATTCATGCCATATTGCCACCGTTACCTTTTGTGTGGTGTATGTACTTCCCATAATTATATTATTTGTGTAATACACTTTAATTAATGTTTATTTACATATTCATTGTATGATACCTGTTTCATGGGTTGTATGTTTCGTAAGTTACCAAATTGGTAAGGGTTTATTTCACAATCTCTTCATTATCCGAGGTTGTTTATACGTAATTATCTTCTGGGACCTCTTTATCATCCACATCAATGTTTCATAAAAATATATTTCCAAACATTTTTACTCTTTAATAGAAAATGGGTTAAAGTCATTTATACCCTTATTTGACTTTATATTTTTTTAAAGGAATCTTTCCAACGTTTTCGAAACAATTTACTTTTTAACCTTTTTGACAAAGTTAAGGTAAGAATGTCTTTTTTAACTTATAAGGAGGGTGTGGTTACTCTCCTCTGTTATTACACCGTTGAAGTTTCCTTCACAATCTTATAATGATATTTTCAAAATAAAGGTTTTCTCTAAAATTATGCGACTTCTAAATGATTTCAAAAAAAGAGATATTTCTCTCAAATACTATTGATTCCATATATGTCAATATCCTTTGATAAATTTTACACTTGTTTCAAGTTGATCTATTATGATACAAATCATCCATATTGTATTTAAGGTTTTGTGATATTTTTTACTATGGATGAGTTATTTTTATGCCATTAATGGTTTATGATTAAAGTTTTGACATTTTGTATGTTAGTTTTAATACGAATGTTTATGTTATATTTCATCCTCCTCTTAAGATGAATGAGTTGGACTAGTATGTTCCAGGTTGGGGACTGGTAAAAGTAAGCCCCCCGGGTTGGTGTCCGGTTATTAGAGGCACTCCGGGTTGGTGTCTGGTTATTAGAGTCACTCTGGGTTGGTTTACGGTTATTAGAGGCACTCCGGGATGGAGTCCAGTTATAGAGGCTCTTCGGGTGGGGTTCCGGTTACACTTATCCCTTAGGTCTTAGGACGAGGCCTCAACACAGAAATTAAATTTTGGCATCATGCATTCCATCATTATGAAAGTGGTTAGTGATATTGCATGTGATTATTCGATTAGTAGAATATCCATGTGACTAAGTAAATGGAATTATTTCATTTTATTTCTTCCATACTATGTTGAAGTTCAAGTTTAAGAGGATTTTGTTTTAGTTTTATACATTGCCGTAAATGTTAATGCTTATTTTTGAAAGTTTCCGCTGTATTGCTTACCCTTACTGAGCATTTGAGCTCACCCCTTTCTATGTATTATTTTTCCCAGGATTCCAAGAAGTGTAATGTGATTGATATGCATGGTTAAGCCAACAGAATGATGGCGTTCATAAAGATTATTTACGATGTTTTGTACATCTTAAAGTGCAAATGTAACATTCATGTATGTGACCTATTTTTCCAAGACTACTAAACTGATCGATCCTTCGAGACTTGATTCCTTGTAATCATGCCAATGTAGTAAAATAATGCACCGACTCTGGGTAACTAGGGTCAGGGTGTTACTGTTGGTATCAGAGTAAGTTTAGCAATAACCTTGGAAACTAGATTTAGATAAACTATGATTAGAGCACATAGCCATAAGATAGACTTTGAGGATTAGTATAGAAGAACTTCCTAGAATTTTGGTATTATAGAGATTTTGTGAGTTTTCTGAGAAATACATCCATGTCTAGATACGAGCAGGTAGAGGCGGCTCTGGCACAGATGTACCTAGGGGTAAAACTTAAAAACACCGCTATGATCTAGACTCGAACGGGAACTGGTGCACGACAACGGGCTTTGCTGCACTCTTGGTTATGACACTCCCGGGGGATATGCTTAGGATAATTCTCATTTTCTTTAAAACCCATTATGAAGGGCTTATGAGTATATACTTACTCAAAGAAAACATTTTTACGAATATGGATTATATCCATAAACTATTAAATTTGTGTTAGGTATTTTACAGGTTTGGTAGTTATTCATTGCAATTCATAAACTGAACTAGTTTATGCTATTGTATAGAAATGGCGCCCAATAGAAGGGATGTGAACTCCCATAATACGTATGATCCAAAGAGTAAGAAGGATCATATCTTTCTTGGTCCTAATCCAGAATTTAGAAGGGAAATAGTTTCCCACGTATTATCATCATATGAAGAAATAGTATCATGTGTTGATAAGATGAGTAAAGAATTCTCAGAGTCCTATGTCTTTGAAGGGAAGCAAGAGAAGAAAAGGATGGAAGAGAGAAAGACGGATAAAGGGAAGAGGGGAAAGAAAATTTTTCCCATATGTGATAACTGTGGGAAGAAACACCCTGGAACTTGCCTGAAAGGAATGGGAGTTTGTTATAAGTGTGGAGAAAAAGGGCACAAAGTACGTGACTTCAAGGGTAAGAAAATTGTTTCAAATGTACGATGCTTCATTTGCAAGGAGTTTGGACACTACGCGAACCAATTTTCTAGTCATCAGACTATGCCGCAAATGATGCTATTAGATAATAATCAAGTTATGATACTACCACAGATGAAGAGGAATGACTAGTGTTCTTATGTTATTATTTTAGAATTATTTCATTTAGGTTTTCTATCAATGATGTTCTGGAAATAAATAAGGATTGTACTGTAGTACTATTTAATTAAGGATATGAGATTTTATAGTACTAAGAAAAGTGACTCTACAGCGAGTTAAATTTTTTTTTGGAAATTACATGGCTGAAGGAAAGATAAACCTTAATATGGTCCTAATATTGAGGTAGTGATTTTGGAATAAGAGATGGTTGATTTTGGTAATTCAGGATGTTGCGGTGTTGTAAAAGAATATATGAGGAAGTCATTCACATGTTATTACCTGGAAAAAATGATCCTCATTATATTTAACATCCTTGTAAATGTTGGACTGTGAGTTTAGATAATAGTTTTTTGGATAAGTTTAATGGTTGGAATGGATTAAGTTTTAAATGTTATTTTTTTTGTATTTTTATAAAAGGACAACACGCAGACTGTGTGACGACCCATCGTGTTGGACAAAGCTGCGGGAATTGAACCCACAACCATAGTGAAATTGGGATTCACCGCCTACCATTGTGCTACATGAAGTTCATGGATGGTATAATGTAGTTTCATTACATAAAGGGTCTTATATGTGAATTATAAATTCATTATATTTGGAACCCTATACGATTAGGATAAATATAGTATTTTTTATTTGTATTATGTTTTGGGGTGAATGATGAGTTTGTGGTAGAAATTTATTAATGGATAAAACTCTAATTATAAAGTAAGTATATCTCCTTATGATCTTATCCAATCTCATAAATATATTCCTCAAAATTATGAAAAGGAACTTAGAACAAAAATGTTGTCCTAGATGGTACCTTAGATCATCACTAATTTATGGCTTTGGGATTGTTGGCCTTTTCATACCCATGTTCTCTACCACTCTCCATCAGATAATTGATGGTTATATTTCTCTTCCATATCCATATTTTTTTTCATGGAACCCTAGTATGTATTATTTTCAGTAATCTTCATAATTTCAACTCTTTATTTTAAATAGAGGCATCATCAAATTATTTTTCAATGGGGGATTTCAACTAAGATATTTTGAAACGTCAAAAATGTGTTATCCTAATACCTTATGTTTTGATGAACCGATGGTATTTTAAATCATCATAGATTGATTAATTTAAGGACCTCAATTTTAAACTTGTTTGTGATTGATGACCTCAATCACTACCTATAAATATTTACGTCTTTCCTCCAATTATATAACTATAATTGCCACCGCTGTCCTCCTAATCGAGATCATAATTTTGTGGTGACCCTTTCATTTTTCTTTTCATCTTGTTAAGACTAAATTTTATTAACCAAATTTCCGATGTGGGTTTTTCCACAAAGATATTTTCTATTTTCAACCTTTATTTTCAAAAAAACAATATCAAATTGTGAGGACGCAATTTATTGAAGGAGGGGATAACGTAACACCCCGAACATCCACGGTACGCTTCTCTTTGAATAATACAGTAGCGTATGTTGTACGCAACGTCGAGTTCTAACACACACCACGACCAATCAAAGTAGTCGTTGTGAATAGTAATACCTACTTTTTAAAATTTAAGAAATTTTATCTCTTAAAATGGACCTCATTTTTGGATTCGGAGTATCAAATTTAGCCAAAGGTGAAATTTTGGTACTTTTCGGATAACTTTCATATTTTGATTAACAGTGAAAATTACTAAATTTTAATTAAAAACAACTTTTTTAATCAAAATAATTAATAGTGATAAATTATGAATTTGGGTGGTTTTAAAGTATATTTAGAATATATTTTTACCATTTAATACAATTTTGGTCATTGGACATAATTTCACAATTAAACCGAACAAAAACAAGTATCAATCTTTTGATAGTTATTATATCTTAAAAACATGCTTTTTGTTTTGACAGTGGGAATTAATTTTAAACTAATTTCTGCCACTTCTGTGTTTTGAATTTGGAAAAATGGATTCCATATTTGGAATCAGGATGTTCAAATTGTGTAAATAGGTAACTTTTATTTTTAGAAATTTTGAATAATTACTTCGGTAAATATTTTATTTACCATGGTTAAAGGGTAAATCCGGTAAATAAGGGTTAAAAAATAATATTATAATAATACAAAATTACCCTAAAACGTGTCCTAACCTATTGGTTGATACATTTTCTACCATGGGCATCTTTGGGTCAATTTTGGGACCCCATGGTTCCACTTGTAAGTGATAGGGACACTTTATTTTAATTAAGTTAAAATGAATACAAAAATGACACAAGCATATATCATTTAGAAAAACAATTTTTACATAGGGTTATATATGTTGGATGTTAGACTATAAATATTCATTAGAACTCTAAAACGATTTCCTAAATAATGACATTTTATTTATAATTTTTAGACATTAAATAAGTTAATTTATTTATGACACAATGATGATTCAGTAATTACCATAATAGGGAAAAATTAAAATAATTCATATTATAAATACCCAAATAAATATAATTTGAGACTTTTAATGAATTACACTAATTTTCTAGGAGAACATGACATGTTATTATTGATTTAATTGACTGTTTTTGAAGTAATTATTCTGTTATGAGTTTCACAAAAATCAATTATTGAATAGTGTCAAAATTGACATAAAAGAGTTTTTAAAACAAATATTATATTATTAATTGATATTAAATTCCTAAAAATCTAAGGATCGGCCGAGAGACTTATATCATGATATTTGTATCATTAACGGACCACTTTAGGGTCTCTTGTAGGTATATAGTAAGTTTATTAACTATATAATATAAAAATACAAAGTGACATGGTAAGTGTCAAACTAATTAACTAAGAGTTAAAACTAAAAGATAAGGTTAATATAGTAACCCAAACCTGTATAAATTCTATTGGTTGAGTGATTTTTGAACTATCCCCACATTAACCTTTAAATAATCCACTTTGGAGCCATTATAAACCGAATATGAATTTATTATAAAATAATATTTCTTGCTTTTCCAAAGTTGCCCCTCACCCCTCTTATAAAAGGGCACTCTCCCTTCTCATTAACTCACACCTTAAAAGCATTTTGGTTAGGCCAAACCCTGCCAAAATAATCTCTCAACTTCCCTCACTTCATCCTAGAGGCCTTCGTTTAGTCAGAAAGTCATCTTAAGGAGACCTTTTGATCAAATCAAAAAAAAGAACCCGAAGAAGACGTAATGATTTCACCACCCTTTTCAAGTTCCTTTCTTCTTCCATTTCTTCTTTCTTTGTTATTACCATTCTAAAATAATGAATCCATTATCTCCTATATACTGTAATATTATTATAAATATGGTACAACCATATTCATTATTCTACCCATCCTTTGAATGATATGTCACCATACGTGCGTACGTACAGCTTACCGTCTCCACGTCGTGGTCTAATTGTTATTCAATATATTATTATTTGGATGGGTATAATAATGATTTTTAATTCATGTAAATAATAAATATAACATGATAATGATTATTTATATATTATATACCATCCAATTATATATTATTTTCATATCAAAAAAAATGATATTTTCACTCGTGCATACGTACGGATTACCATCTCCATGACGTGATGAGATTCATTTCCAAGTTCACCATTCATCGATGATTATAAAAATATATATTACTAATAAGTATTTAATATATGACATAATAATTCTATTGGAGACATATATATATATAAGGATTTATGTACTTACATATATCTTATTCACTTACTTCCGTTCAATACTATATGAAAACAGAAACAGCGTTTATGCGTACGTACGGACTACCTTCTCCATAAACGGTGTTTTCCATTTAGTATATATGTCTATAATACATGTTTATATTCTAAATATATATGATATATTTATCATGTTTTATATTCTGGAAGTATTTAAATCATGATCTAAGTGACACAACAAGGAGTGACAAGTTAAAACACGTAAGATGAAGAAAGTGATTATTACCCGAAATGTTAACTTAACATCGAAATTATTATTAAATGGTTAATATAAAGTCATAAATGAATCATGTATGATATCATAAATATTAATATGGTTCTGGTATAATTTAATAACATACTATGATCTTCGTACAGGAGGTTAAACATACCCTAGACAAAAGGAATGTAAAAATTAAGGGGGTTTCATCTCACTCCTTATTCCCGTGAGATTCATGCCATATTACCACCATTACCTTTTTTGTGGTGTATGTACTACCCATAATTATATTCTTTGTGTAATACACTTTATATTATGTGTATTTAGATATTCACTGTATGATACATCTTTCATGGGTTGTATGTTTCATAAGTTACCAAATTGGTAAGGGATTATTTCACAATCTCTTCATTATTTGAGGCTGTTTATACGTAATTATCTTCTGGGACCTCTTTATCATCCACATCAATTTTTCATAAAAATATATTTCAAAACATTTTTACTATTTAATAAGAAATGGGTTAAAGCCATTTATACCCTTATTTTACTTTATATGTTTTTAAAGGAATCTTTCCAATGTTTTCGAAACAATTTACTTTTTAACCTTTTTGACAAAGTTAAGGTAAGAATGTCTTTTTTAACTTATATGGAGGGTGAGGTTACTCTCCGCCATTATTACACCTTTTAAGTTTCCTTCACAAGCTTATAAATATACTTTCAAAATAAAGTTTTTCTCTATAATTATTCGACTTCTAAATGATTTCAAAAAAAGAGATATTTCTCTCAAATAATATTGATTCCATATATGTCAACATCCTTTGATAAATTTTACACTTGTTTCAAGTTGATTTATTATGATACAAATAATCCATATTGTATTTAAGGTTTTGGGATATTTTTGACTATGGATGAGTTATTTTTATGCCATTAATGGTTTATGATTAAAGTTTTTACATTTTGTATGTTAGTTTTAATACGAATTTTTATGTTATATTTCATCCACTTCTTAAGATGAATGTATTGGACTAGTATGTTTCGGGTTTGGGACCAGTAAAAGTAAGCCCTCTGGGTTGGTGTCCGGTTGTTAGAGGCACTCCGGGTTGGTGTCCAGTTATTAGAGGCACTCTGAGTTGGTGTACGGTTATTAGAGGGACTCCGGGATGGAGTCCGGTTACAGAGGCTCTTCGGGTGGGGTTCTGGTTACAGTTATCCCTTAGGTCTTGGCACGAGGCCTTGACACAAAAATTAAATTTCAGCATCATGCATTCCATCATTATGAAAGTGGTTAGTGATATTGCATGTGATTATTCGATTAGTAGAATATCCGTGTGAATAAGTAAATGGAATTATTTCATTTTATTTCTGCCATACTATGTTGAAGTTCATGATTAAGAGGATTTTGTTTTAGTTTTATACATTGCCTTAAATGTTTATGCTTATTTTTGAAAGTTTCTGCTGTATTGCTTACCCTTACTGAGCATTTGAGCTCACCCCATTCTATGTTTTATTTTTCCCAGGATTCGAAGAATTGTAATGTGATTGATATGCAGGGTTAAGCCAATAGAATAATGGCGTTCATAAAGATTATTTATGTTGTTTTGTACATCTCAAAGTGAAAATGTAACATTCATGTATGTGATTTATTTTTTCAAGACTGCTAAACTAATCGGTCCTTCGGGACTTGATCCCTTGTAATCATGCCAATGTATTAAAATAATGCACCAACTCTGGGTAACTGGGGTCGGGGCGTTACAGTTGGTATCAGAGGAAGTTTAGAAATAACCTCTGAAACTAGATTTAGATAATCTCTGATTAGAGCACATAGCCATAAGATAGACTTTTAGGATTAGTATAGAAGAACTTCCTAAAATTTTTGTATTGTAGAGATTTTGTGAGTTTTTTGAGAAATACATCCATGTCTGGATACGAGCAGGTAGAGGCGGCTCTGGCACAGATGTACCTAGGGGTAAAACCCGAAAACACCGCTTTGAGCTGGACTCGAACGGGAAGTGGTGCACGACAATGGGCTTTGCTGCACTCTTGGTTACGACAATCCCGGTGGATATGCTTAGGATAATTCTCATTTTCTTTAAAAACCATTATGAAGGGATTATGAGTATATACTTACTCAAAGAAAACATTTTTACGAATATGGATTATATCTATAAACTGTTCAATTTGTGTTAGGTATTTTACAAGTTTGGTAGTTATTCATTGCAATTCATAAACTGAACTAGTTTATGCTATTGTATAGAAATGGTGCCCTGTAGAAGGGATGTGAACCCCCATAATACGTATGATCCAAAAAGTAAGAAGTATCATATCTTTCGTGGTCCTAAGACAGAATTTAGAAGGGAAATAGTTTCCCACGTATTATCATCATATGAAGAAGTAGTATCATGTGTTGATAAGATGAGTAAAGAATTCTCGGAGTCCTATGTCTTTGAAGGGAAGCAAGAGAAGAAAAGGATGGAAGAGAGAAAGTTGGATAAAGAGAAGAGGTAAAAGAAAAATTTTCCCATATGTGATAACTGTGGGAAGAAACACCCTGGAACTTGCCTGAAAGGAATGGGAGTTTGTTATATGTGTGGAGAAAAAGGGCACAAAGTACGTGACTGCAAGGGTAATAAAATGGTTTCAAATGTACAATGATTCATTTTCAAGGAGTTTGGACACTACCCGAACCAATATCATAGTCATCAGACTATGCCGCAAATGATGCTATTTGATAATAATCAAGTTATGATACTACCACAGATGAAGAGGAATGACTAGTGTTCTTATGTTGTTATTTTAGAATTATTTCATTTAGGTGTTGTATCAATGATGTTATGGAAATAAATAAGGATTGTACTGTAGTACTATTTAATTAAGGATTTGAGATTTTATAGAACTAAGAAAAGTGACTCTACAGCGAGTTAAATTTTTTTTTGGAAATTACATGGTTCAAGGAAAGATAAACCTTAATATGGTCCTAATATTGAGGTAGTGATTTTGGAATAAGAGATGGTTGATTTTGGTAATTCAGGATGTTGCGGTGTTGTAAAAGAATATATGAGGAAGGCGTCCACATGTTATTACCTGGAAAAAAGGATCCTCATTATGTTTAACTTCCTTGTAAATTTTGGACTGTGAGTTTGGATAATAGTATTTTGTATAAGTTTAATGGTTGGAATGGATTAAGTTTGAAAGGTTATTTTTTTTGGATTTTTATAAAAGGACAACACGAAGACTGTGTGACGACCCGTCGTGTCGGACAAAGCTGCGGGAATTGAACCCACAAACATCGTGCAATTTGGATTTATCGCCTACCATTGTGCTACATGATGTTTCTGGATGGTATAATGTAGTTTCATTACATAAAGGGTCTGATATGTGAATTATAAATTCATTATATTTGGAACCCTATACGATTAGGATAAATATAGTATTTCTGATTTGTATTATGTTTTTGGGTGAAAGATGAGATTGTGGTAGAAATTTATTAATGGATAAAACTCTAATTATAAAGTAAGTATATATCCTTATGATCTTAGCCAATCTCATAAATAAATTCCTCAACGTTAAGAAAAGGAACTTAGAACAAAAATGTTGTCCTAGATAGTACCTTAGATCATCACTAATTTATGGCTTTGGGATTGTTGGCCTTTTCATAGCCATGTTCTCTACCACTCTCCATCAGATAATTAATGGTCAGATTTCTCTTCCATATACATATTTTCCTACATAGAACCCTAGTATGTGATATTTTCAGTAATCTTCATAATTTCCACTCTTTATTTTAAATAGAGGCCTCATCAATTCATTTTTCGATGTGGGATTTCAACTATGATATGTTGAAAAGTCAAAAATGTGTTATCCAAATACCTTATGTTTTGTTGAACCGATGGTATTTTAAATCATCATAGATTGGTTAATTTAAGGACCTCAATTATAAACTTTTTTGTGATTGATGACATCAATCACTACCTATAAATATTTACATCTTTCCTCCAATTATATGTCTATAATTGCCACCGATGTCCTCCTAATCGAGATCATAATTTTGTGGTGACCCTTTCATTTCTCTTTTCATCTTGCTAAGACTAAATTTTATTAACCAAATTTCCGATGTGGGTTTTTCCACAAAGATATTTTCTATTTTCAACCTTTATTTTCAAAAAACAATATCAAATTGTGAGGACGCAATTTATTGAAGGAGGGGAGAATGTAACACCCCAAGCTTCCACGGTACACTTCTCTTTGAATAATACAGTAGCGTGTGTTTTACGCAACGTCGATTTCTAACACAGACCACGACCAATCAAAGTAGCTGTTGTGAATAGTAATACCTACTTTTTAAAATTTTAGAAATTTTCTCTCTTAAAATGGACTTCATTTTTGGATTCAGAGTATCGAATTTATCCTAAGGTGAAATTTTGGTACTTTTCGGATAACTTTCATATTTTGATGAATAGTGAAAATTACTAAATTTTAATTAAAAAAAACTTTTTTAATGAAAATAATTAATAGTGATAAATTATAAATTTGAGTGGTTTTAAAGTATATTTAGAATATATTTTTACCATTTAATACAATGTTGGTCATTGGACATAATTTCACAATTAAACCGAACATAAACAAGTATCAATCTTTTGATAGTTATTATATCTTAAAAACACGCTTTTTGTTTTGACAGCCTGAATTAATTTTAAATTAATTTCTGCCACTTCTATGTTTTGAATTTGGAAAAATAGATTCCATATTTTGAATCAGGATTTTCAAATTGTGTAAATATGTAACTTTTATTTTTAGACATTTTGAATAATTACTTCGGTAAATATTTTATTTACCATGGTTAAAGGGTAAATCCAGTAAATAAGGGTTAAAAAATAATATTATAATAATACAAAATTACCCTAAAACGTGTCCTAACATTATTGGTTGATACATTTTCTACCATGGGAATCTTTGGGTCAATTTTGGGACCCCATGGTTCCACTTGTAAGTGATAGGGACACTTTATTTTAATTAAGCTAAAATGAATACAAAAATGACACAAGCATATATCTTTTAGAAAAACAATTTTTACATAGGGTTATATATGTTTGATGTTAGACTATAAATATTAATTAGAAAGATAAAACTATTTCCTACATAATTATGTTTTATTTATAATTTTTATACATTATATAAGTTAATTTATTTATGACACAATGATGATGAAGTAATTACCATAATAGTGAAAAATTAAAATAATTGATATTATAAATAGCCAAATAAATATAATTTGAGACTTTTAATGAATTAAACTAATTTTATAGGATAATATGACATATTAGGATTGATTTAATGGAATTTTTTGAAGTAATAATTCTGTTATGAGTTTCACAAAAATCAATTATTAAAAAGTGTCAAAATTGACATAAAAGAGTTTTTAAAACAAATATTATATTATTAATTGATATTAAATTCTTAAAGATCTAAGGTTTGTCCAAGAGACTTATATAATGATATTTTTATCATTAATGGACCACGTTGGGGTCTCTTGGAGGTATATAGTATGGTTATTAACTATATAATATAAAAATACAAAGTGACATGGTAAGTGTCAAACTAATTAACTAAGAGTTAAAACTAAAAGATAAGGTTAATATAGTAACCCAAACGTGTCTAAATTCTATTGGCTGAGTGGTTTTCGACCTATCCCCACATTAACCTTTAAATAATCCACTTTGGAGCCATTATAAACCGAATATGAATTTATTATAAAATAATATTTCTAGCTTTTCCAAAGGTGACCCTCACCCATCTTATAAAAGGGCACTCTCCCTTCTCATTAACCCACACCTTCAAAGCCTTTTGGTTAGGAAAACCCCTGCCCAAATACTCTCTCAACTTCCATAACTTCATCCTAGAGGCCTTCATTTAGTCATAAATCCATCTTAAGTAGCCCTTTTGATCAAATCAAAAGAAAGAACCCGAAGAAGAGGTAATGATTTCACCACCCTTTTTCAAGTTCCTTTCTTCTTCCACTTATTCTTTCTTTGTTATTACCATTCTAAAATAATTAATCCAGTATCTCATATATACTGTAATATTATTATAAATACGGTACAATCATATTCATTATTCTACCCATCCTTTGAATGACATGTCACCATACGTGCGTACGTACGGCTTACCGTCTCCACGTCGTGGTGTAATTGTTATTCAATATATTATTATTTGGATGGGTATAATAATGATTTTTAATTCATGTAAATAATAAATATAACATGATTATTATTATTTATATATGATATACCATCCAATTATATATTATTTTAATATCAAAAGAATGATATTTTCGCTCGTGCGTACGTACGGATTACCATCTGCACGACGTGATGAGATTCATTTCCATGTTCACCCTTCATCGACGATTATAAAAATATATATTACTAATAAGTATTTAATATATGACATAATAATGCTATTGGATATATATATATATATATATAAGGATTTATTTACTTACATATATCTTATTCACTTACTTCCGTTCAATACTATATGAAAACAGAAACAGCGTTTATGCGTACGTACGGACTACCGTCTCCATAAACTGTGTTTTCCATTTCATATATATGTATATTATACATATTTATATTCTAAATATATATTATATATTTATCATGTTTTATATTCTGAAAGTATTAAAATCATGATCTAAGTGATACAACCAGGAGTGACAAGTTAAAACACGTATGATAAAGAAAGTGGTTATTACCCGAAATGTTAACTTAACATAGAAATTATTATTGAATGGGTAATATAAAGTCATAAATGAATCATGTATGATATCATAAATATTAATATGGTTCTGGTATAATTTAATAACATACTACAATCTTCGTAAATGAGGTTAAATGTACCCTCGACTAAAGGAAAGTGCAAGGTAAGGGGGTTTCATCTCACTCATTATTCCCGTGAGATTCATGAAATATTTCCACCATTACCTTTTGTGTGGTGTATGTATTGACCATAATTATATTATTTGTGTAATACACTTTAATTTATGTGTATTTACATATTCATTGTATGATACCTCTTTCATGGGTTGTATGTTTCATAAGTTACAAAATTTGTAAGGGTTTATTTCACAATCTCTTCATTATTCGAGGTTGTTTATACGTAATTATCTTCTGGGACCTCTTTATCATCCACATCAATGTTTCATAAAAATGTATTTCAAAACATTTTTACTCATTAATATACTATTGGTTAAAGTCATTTATACCCTTATTTGACTTTATATGTTTTTAAAGGAATCTTTCCAACGTTTTTGAAACAATTTACTTTTTAACCTTTTTGACAAAGTTAAGGTAAGAATGTATTTTTTAACTTATATGGAGGGTGCGGTTACTCTCCGCTGTTATTACACCTTTGAAGTTTCCTTCACAAGCTTATCAGGATATTTTCAAAATAAAGGTTTTCTCTATAATTATGCAACTTCTAAATGATTTCAAAAAAGAGATATTTCTCTCAAATACTATTGATTTCATATATGTCAACATCCTTTGATAAATTTTACACTTGTTTAAAGTTGATTTATTATGATACAAATCATCCATATTGTATTTAATGTTTTGTGATATTTTTTACTATGGATGAGTTATTTTTATGCCATTAAAGGTTTATGATTAAAGTTTTGACATTTTGTATGTTAGTTTTAATACGAATGTTTATGTTATATTTCATCATCTTCTTAAGATGAATGTGTTGGACTAGTATGTTCTGGGTTGGGGACCAGTAAAAGTAAGCCCTCCGGGTTGGTGTCTAGTTATTAGAGGCACTCTGGGTTGGTGTCTGGTTATTAGAGGCACTCCGGGTTGGTGTCCAGTTATTAGAGGCACTCCAGGATGGAGTCCGGTTATAGAGGCTCTCTGGGTTGCGTTCCGGTTACAGTTATCCCTTAGGTCTTGGCACGAGCCCTCGACAAAGAAATTAAAGTTCGACATCATGCATTCCATAATTATGAAAGTGGTTAGTGATATTGCATGTGATTATTCGATTGATAGAATATCCATGCGAATAAGTAAATGGAATTATTTCATTTTATTTCTGCCATACTATGTTGAAGTTCAAGTTTAAGAGGCTTTTGTTTTAGTTTTATACATTGCCTTAAATTTTTATGCTTATTTTTGAAAGTTTCCGCTGTATTTCTTACCCTTACTGAGCATTTGAGCTCACCCCTTTCTATGTTTTATTTTTCCCAGGATTCCAAGAAGTGTAATGTGATTGATATGCAGGGTTAATCCAACAGAATAATGGAATTCATAAAGATTATTTATGTTGTTTTTGTACATCTTAAAGTGAAAATGTAACATTCATGTATGTGATCTATTTTTCCAAGACTGCTAAACTGATTCGTCCTTCGGGACATGATTCTTTGTAATCATGCCAATGTATTAAAATAATGCACCGACTCTGGGTAGTTGGGGTTGGGGCATTACATTATTTAAATGTTATTGCAAAACATTCCTGTGTGAATAATTTAATATTTAATTTAATAATATTAAATATTGAATATTCCTTTAAAATTCGACCAGCTCATATTTTCCCTAATCTCATGTCCATGGGTAAACACCCTGTTCTAGGACCACCGGAGTGGTCGAAAAAATTATCTGATATTAGATCATGGGCTAAAATGTCTATTTTACACCTCACGAGCATCCAATGGAAAAAATTCAAATTTCTACTATAAACGACAGCCTGGAAGAACACGGGTTCTTAAAAACTCCCCACCATAAACCTTCTCGTCCTAGAGAAGCCCATTGAAAGGACAAGCACCTTGCTCCCAACCTGAGCATCTGCACAACCAAGCTATTTGGACCGTCCAATGACCATCCTTATAGCAGTAAACACCATATTCTACACAGAAGATATTCAACTACGACCAAACTGGTGCTCCCCACTATAGGAATACCATTTTCTTCATCTTAAAAGAAACTATGATCCCAAAAGACCACTTGAAAGCAATGTAGTTTAACCTGAACAATGAAAACCAACCTTAAAAGGCCAATGGTTCACTCCCTACCCTATGGATTTAATTTCACTCCTCCAAGAGTAAAACTAGAATATGTTCCATCTGCAACACGGATGAACATTAAGAAAGAAAAATGTGATCGATGAATGGTCAAAGTTGTGTCAGCATACTCAAGAAGAATCAAGATAGTGCATGATTGTCTCTTATATGAGTACACTAAGGATTCACTGAAGGCATGCCCAGCTCCCTCCGAGCCCCACTAACATCCTGCCAATACCCGACCAGGATTCATGCACGGGTCAACTATTTTCACACATGTTTACCTAGAACAGAACAGACATCGACCTACAATGGTTTGAGTGAAAACCAAGGGTCTCTAGGTCTTCCACCAAGCCCTATAGAAAAAGCCTCAAAACTGGGTCACAGGGTCTAACCACCTAGCCCAAAAGAACTTCAACCTCGTAGAAGATGGTAAAGATCACACATACCAACAAAAGTCAATACTCAAACACAACTTACAAAGGCCCAGATCCTCTCCAAGAATCCATAAAATGAACTACTCCCTGGATTTCACAACCCATGTAGAAGAGAAACTGAACTGAAACTCATTGGGTATCTGTATACAGAAATACCAGAAGGAGGTCTAGTTCACAAGAAATGCCTTTGTATCTATCGACATCATACTCATCAATTCTACTAGATGACCATTGACCTAATAAACAACACCCAATAAAGTGTTAAACAAAAAAGGCATCACATTCCACATAGACCAACTGGGGTCACAACACCACCTGTTCTCAAGGACTGAGTCATCACCCTCAATAAAAACGCCTCAACGTAGATTCACATAACCTTCCATCAAAGAAAAATGTATTTTTAAGAAGACCAAAAGTTCTTAGTTGCTAGTAAAAACACACACTAGCAGGCCTATATGATGTGAATCTTACGTGCCTAGAAGGATGCATGAGACACCTCTTGCCTTTGTCAGCCAAGTGTCAAAATCCATCCCTCACATCTTACCAATGTCCAAGAGCCAGAGATCCATAGTAAATCAAAACACCACACAACATGTGTGTCTCTCAAGGAAAAAATCAGATACAACTGTAACATCACAAAATCAGAAAATCAATCCCAAACCTTGGCAAACAGGACTTCTTACTGGAACATGTGTTCTCAACGCACCAGCCCGATATCCATCACAGGTTCTGACACATTCCTAATACTCTGGTCTACCATATCCCAAACAGTAAATACCTGGAAAGAAAACTCCTATGATAACACTATGTAACATCCAGACCTGGAAGCCACTAAACCGGTGCTCTAGGCCAGTTCGCCACAAGGCCTCAAGCTCGTCTCCCCGTATGCCAGAGGCTACCGACTAGCAGCAAGGGACTAGGTTGTGATAGTGGGGATACTATTACCTCATATCAAATTAAGTGAACATGGAAATAACTATGTATCATACACAGCAGAAAGTAAACAGAGTGTGGAAGCAATAAATAATTGAAATAGAACAAGTTGTAATAGTAAAATGCAATAAAATCTCGAACAACTATGCAATACAATACAACACTGGTCACCCACTGGGCCAACCATATAGATACAAGTACAAAAGAAACTGAAAGTAAATGTATAGGGATCTGCTACTAACTCCGAGCCAATCTACATACCCGATCTTCAGACAATATCGAACTGCAGCAGCCTGATCAGTAGAACCTCTCAAGCAGATCTGCTCGATCATTCAACATTGGGCCTCAACACTATCTATCATGCAACTCATGCGCAACATGAAAAGTAGACATAAGGTCTACACGTACACCGATGCGCGCATGTAGGGGTGAGAAATAATCTCAGTAGGGAACCCCGACAAGAAACTTATAACTGTGCTGCTATGTGTATTCAGCATCAATGTGCTCAGCCTAGCTGGAACACAACAAAGGAAGTAAACCAAACATGCAACCACAATCGAACCTAGGGTATGTAAACCCTATCAAATGGGCAAGTGCCACCATGTATGTCCATATCTATATACATACACATGTATAGTCCAGTACCTATATACATGTACATAAATATGAATATTCAATATTGAGTGATTAAAATAACAAGAACAACATTAGCAGATAAAACAACAAGTCAATCTCATGGACATCCTGTTCAAGGGCTTTGAGTTGGACATCGTGCCACTCAAGCCATGTATCATTATGTTGATCTCCGGGTCCGTAATCCCATAAACATGTACCTGCTTCTGCCAATGCCGGAATTATGTCTCTGAACAAGCTAAACAAAACAAGTAACCCTCTGGGAAGTACTTACAGCATGTCCCCTCGGGTTTAACCCAGCAACCACTAGCAAGAAGATAAAACAACAAGTTGCCCATTGATAAGTACACTCAGCCTATCCCCTCTGGTCCTACCTAGCAACACAAGCAACCCTCTGGGAAGTACCCTCAGTTTGACCCCTCTGGATTAGCTTAAGCATAGAAACTCTCAATAAGCACTCACCGTAAATTCCCCCTATAGTCTCGTATCGTACTAAAGGCGCTCTGGGGAAGCACTCAACATCAATTCCCCATGTGGCCCCTGTTGAGGAACTACATACACTCTAAGGAATCACTCAACGTCAATTCCCTCTGTGGTCCTAAATTGTATAATTATAAAGACACTTTGGAGAAGCCCTCAATGTCTACTCTCTCTATGGTCTATATACCAGGTTCTCACTGCACTGTGTAAGTCAATAAAGTGTAGAATCATGTATCGGCCCAAGTAAATCTCAAGAACTACATGGATAAATGTCTACAGCATAACGGTATGTCATAAATATAACCACTCCATCCTAACAACACTACGCATTGAAACGAGGCATCCTAAGAGGCAAAGCTAGACCAAACGGTCAAAATCAAGAATCATGGGGAAAAACATCCACAAAAAGTTAAAATAGACTATTTACAAACAAAATACCTCTACTCAGGAACACAAGGAATAGTAGTTATACAAACAAACAAGGATGACACATAGCATCAGGATCAGTAGCCACCAACCAGGAAGCACCTCTGGTAAACACTAAATCATCAGCAACCCAAGTTAGAAATAAACAAACAGTGAGGGTGGCCCGAATGCCCAAACCAACAAACATCCATAGCCCCATGGATTTACCAGTTTGGAATGGGTTCTATGTGACACTCGATCACCATCTCTACCCAAACCCAATGTAACAACTCAGGGTCGGTCAAACAACGGGCACCTGCTGGGTCCCTCAAGTCAAACATAGTGGAGGCATCATACTCGGGATCCTCCAGGTAAACACGAGTGAAGGCATCCTATACGGGATCCTTATTGATGTTTATGGGAGCAATCCTATACGGGATCCTAAAATGAAGTAAAAAATTGTCATTCCATAACTTGGTTCCTATAAAAGAAAAATCATTACAGAGATCCTACAAGGGACTCGCTGGGTCAACCGCCAAGAAAAGGTATCCCTCAGATGATCCTTAAGTGTACCTGGTCTCAAAACCTCATAGGCCAGAAGGGAACATCTCACAAGGGAAAAATTCTATAAAGTATAGGTTATGGGAGATATCTCATAGATCATTTTATATTATAGGGATCAACTAAGTTGGTCCGAACATGCAACCTATCATCCACGCCAAGTCTAACTATCAGGTGACAACTGAACTCGATAACTGGAGGAAGAACCCATCCATTTAGAAGGAAACCCCAAAAACTCCCTTTAGATGAACTCTAAATATCAAAAGGATTCCACAATTTCTATCTACATGAACAAATGCTCTAAATCAACCTATCACACGCCCAATTTTGACTTCGAGAGCCCAATATATCTCTGAAACTACGAAACTGAAGTAGTACATGGACATAGCACATGGAAAGAACACGTTGGGCCTGCCTGTGTAACAGTACACGGTGTGTACATTACTGTACAAGACATGTACTATTCAAAAAAAGTCACCCCATGTTTTTTTTCACTATTACACATGCCCATGTACCACCACAAGGCGTGTACTTATAGTACATGGCGTGTACTCCAAAAAAACCACTATTCCATGTTCTATTTCACAAAGCCTCTACACAGTGTGTACTCAACATACCTGGAATGTACTTAAGAAAACAACATCTCCCCCGAATGGGAAGAACACACAGCGTGTAGCCTTAGATCACATGCCGTGTTTTCTGGGTTTTTTGACAAGAAATCCCTCAAAGCGCACAAATCACCTGTTTTCACCCCCGAAACAACAGATCAAGCGCCATGGGAATACAAGAAAGAAATATAAGGCTTTAAATACTTATAAAACATTTTTGAAAGGGATTTATGGAGAACAAATAAATGGCCCTACCTTCAGGCGGAAACCGCTGAAGCATCAGTTGATTTCAAGGCTCCCGGTTACCGCACGCCGACTCAGTGTGTTGAGAGCTTTGAATCGGTACCCCTCTGGCCTCCCACCTATCTTTTTTTCTCAATCTCCAAATCCCATACAAAATACACGGCCAATGAGGAGCACAAATTGAGTGTGTGCAAGAATGATTAGGATGGAAGAGTGAAGAAAAGAAAAGGAAGAAAAAGGGTCTCGGGCCGGCCCTAGTGCCCGACATGAGTTTATGCCTTCTCTAGGCTAAACTCCCTATTCCGGACTCAACAGAGTAGACAGAATCCCAATCTAATTCACTGTTTAAATGTTAATTCCAAACGAACCTTCCTGAATAATTTAATATTTAATTTAATAATATAAAATATAAAATATTCCTCTAAAATTCGAATAGCTCAGATTTCCACCAAACTCTTGTAATAGGGTAAACACCCTATTCTGGGACCAAAGCAGTGGTCAAAAGAATTATCCAAGATTATCTCTTAGGGGAAAAGACTATTTTACCCCTCATGAGCATCCAACAGCAAAAATCCAAATTTCTGCTCAAAATGACAGTCCGAAAAAACATGGGTTCATACAATATTTATTTATTTAATTGAAAAATAATTATGAAATATGTAAATTTTTATTTTTTTATATATAAATATAAAAGAGAAATTGTTTTTCCTATAAAAATAGTTTTAGAAATGGTAATTGTTTTGGTTTCTATTATTTTTAGTACTTATACTAAATGTTTTTAAAAACCCTTTTTTATAGGTACCAAAATGAGACTCATGTCAATGGTTATAAAAACAAGTTGTATATTTCTCAGTAATTATAAGACCATATGCTAATGGTTCTACCAAAATAGTTCTATAATGTTATTATTGGGTAAATATATCAATGGTTTTCGAAACAATTGGTGTTGGATCATTGTAATAGAGTATATTTTTAGTAGTAACAACTATGGACTTCATAATTTATTTCAAAATAGACTCTTTGAAAGATATTCATAAAATCATCCAAAAATAAATTGATTCCTTATTTGAATAGTTTTGTTGGTCTAAAATTATCAATTAAAACTCAACATTTATGAAAATTGTTAATTCCACTACCTGTTATTTTGTAAACAACAGTTTATGATTAAAAAATATTTCCACTAAATGGTTTGATTAGTGTTATTGATTCTCAAGATTAAATATATGAAAAATAAATTATTTGAATTCCAAGAAACATAATCCATGTAGTCCATACATGAGAACGTTAAAAAATTATCTTAAAAATTAATCTTCCAAGCCAATGTGACATATTATATTCAATATTATGTTTTTTAATTAATCAATAATCATCAATGATAGTGTATATATTTCATTTATTATGTAAATTAATTTTATTCCCACTTTTCCAATACCCTCATAAATACTTATACAAACTATCCAGAAAATATTTCACTCTACACCCCTGAATGATTTTGAAGAATGAATTTCTTCATCTGAAGCTCACACAAGAATCAACATAGTATTGATGGATTTCTTCATATACACCAAATTAATCTTGTAATTGTTCTTATCAGGATTGATTAATCATGGATATTCTACGTAAAATGGGTTGGAGGTATATAGCTATCAATCGATTGAGGCAAAATTTGGTCGCTTGGATATAAAGTAAAACTCAATGCCTGGTTTTCAATTTCTAATTATAATGTCTTCCTACCTCACTTCGTCTCTCACACACTCTGATGAATTCCTTTAATTCTACATGGATAGTCCAGACCCTCTTATTACTCAAAAAATAATAAAAATCCCTTTTTTTATTCCCTTTCAGAAATATATTTTTATGGATTTTCTAATAGAGGAAGAGGGAGATACAAATTTTTTATATTAAGAGGGGGTAACTCCATCATTTCATTTAAAAACATATCATTTGTAAACTCTTTAATTAACTAAATCACCATCTATGATTCCCTCTTCCCCAATAGTATTTCTCAATTTTTTCAAATATGTATTTATTTTAAAAATAAATACTTTTTGGGAATGGGTTAGAGTTTTCCTTTTTAGATAGTGGTGGATATCAATGGCCAACACTGGATTATATAATGAATTTGGTTTCCACAATATCTTTTGTTTTGTTTCAATACAAGTACGGAAAAAAATTTAAATTTTATTAAATTTAAAGAAATTATTCTGAAAATGATTTATTCCTCCTTTTATACCCCCAAACTTTAATTCAACTGAGATAATGAAATATCATCTAGTATAAAAAAGGATAGGGATACTGAGCTTATAATAAGGATTCATAAAATTTCATTCATTTATGTTAAAGTCCATACTGATTAAATTTAATGGTAGGATTGAAAATGGTGTTTACAGAACAAAAGGGGATTTGAAATTAAAAAATATAGCTCAATATTTTATATCACATGTTCCATTAAACCTCCATGGTTTTGATGATATTACTCATAAATTTTTGGTTATTTAGTTATGTTGTGGTTCTCATAAGGAAAAGGGTTTATAAATAATAATTAAAAAAAATTAGAAGGTTCTTAGGCTTGTGTCTAAAAATTTAAGGAATATGTCATGTCCAATGTTTCAAAAATTTGGGGGGTTTTCATGATAATAGATTGTTCTAATTTAGAAAACAATTTAATTTAACCATTCATATTAGATGAATTTATGGATAAATTGTTTTTCTCATCATTTGAATTAATTCAATGGTTATATGTCTAATAAATTTGAGCTAACAAGTTTCAAAAACATACTGAAAAGGGAGGAGAGAAGACACATAAATTTAAAGAAGAAAAATATTAACATACAAAATGTTTATAAACTATAATTTTACCTCCTGTAAAATTAATTATTGTGTTTACATTATTAAATATACACCGATTAGTCATGTAGGTAGATTATAAAAGTAATTATAACATTCAATAATTAATTTAGGATAGGAAAAATATTGTGGGATTTTATTGATAAATAATTTTTAGGACCATGATATTCTCTACTGGTTCTTGGGGTTATTCCCAGGGTACTTCTTCTGAATATTCCCAATAACATTGAATGAGGATTCATCCCCTTCATTTTCAATATTCACAACACCTTAAGGGTATACTATAGTAATTTTAAAGGATCCTTCCCATCTAGAATTATGTGTACATGAAATTATTTTATGTATATAATTGTTTAATAACATGTGATCACTAGGATGACTGGTTTTAGGTTGAATAATCTTATCACAAACCAATATTTTCTTATGTGTTTAAAAAGTAAAATTTTTTAAAATCTTATCTCTAAATATCTGCTAGTTACTGTAGTTTCAATCTCTTTCTATTTTTAGATTTATCATGGTCTAGATTCGTCTCACATTTATCCAACTCTGATTTGTATTCAAATTCATCAGTTGGGTGAAAATGTTTTCCACAAATCAATAATTGGGTGATCATTCCAATGACTATTTTTAGACTAACTTATAGGCTTTAATTGAATAATTAACAATTTTCCCAATTCCTTCCTCTTCAGTTTTATTTTCACTTCCATGCTAAATTTTATTTATTTAGTGAACACTTCAGCTTCTAAACTTGTTTGGGGTTAATATGGTTTATATATATTATGATGTATTAAATACATCCTCAATAGATCCTCCATTTCAATTATTAAAGTGAATGCATGAATAACTAATGATGGTTTTGGGAAATAAAATCCTAAAAAATATTTTAGCCTTGATAATATCATTTCTAACATGAGCATCTTCATTTTGGTGGCCTTAGCTTCCTCCTAGTTTGAGAAATAGTTCACACTACATTGAATATATGAATTTAAAAGATGAAATTATGAATGATTCCCAAAAATTATTTTCCCAATATTAAATATTCCCCAAAATATAATGCTTCACTAATTAATTTCTTATCATTTAGAAAAATGTCATGAAAATTGATATTTGAAACATTTCCAAAAAATATCATGTGTATCTTTAAAAAAATATGGTTTAATAAAGTCCATATTCTAATACCATTTTGGCTATTAAATTTTGTTCATTGTTCCCCCATAATAAAAATTGTCCAAAAAACAACAAAATATACTCAATTTGAAAAGATTAAATTCATCTATATATGATCTAATCATTATAAATTTCCCAAATTAAAGGATCTTCCCATATATTAATTCTATAATTAGATTTCGTTTTTTAAATTTTGGTGGAGATAATATGTGATGGTACTTTTGAAGTTAAAAAATAATTTATGATATCTATATAACATGGTACTTCTCTATCAATCATTTAGAGTTGTTCTCCAATAATGTGGTAATTCAATGGGTTTTGGCCTTGGATTTTTTCTTTAGTAGTATAGGGAAATATTTTTAGGTAATAAGACACTTTATTTATAGTTCCCTATTTATCATTATATTCTATGTTGATATCCTAAAATTGTATCTTCTATATCACATTCATGGGACCGACATTTTACATTTCCATTAAGTATTTTATATTTTTTTGGTAGGAAAAAATAGTGATTTTAGTTCAATTAAAATTGGATTAATGTTATCTGAAGAAAAAAATACTATAATGATAACATTTTTTGGTGGTGATGTAGTTAAGATAGCCAGGATCTTGTGTTCTTCAAAAATATGCAATTAATTTTGTATTTCCATTCATCCATGGTGAAACAGATAATCCCATAACATGGTTCTATGTATCACATAGTAGTTTATATGGATGTCCCCAATTAGGTGTCTCTATTACATTACTAATTGGGCGATTCTTCTCTAGTTAAGTTTATTAAATGATTCCCAAAAATCACCATTAAAATCAAATTTATCTTCTTTTAAAATCTACTGAGAATGTGGGATATAAATCTTAAAAAAAATATTTTTTGAGTATTCTATAGAAACCAACAAGGTCCAAGAAAAAGAAAAATTCATCAAGTATGTTGGGTAGAGAAATGAATTTATTAATTCAATATTAGATTTTTATACAGAATTGTATTTTTTTAATAATATTCCCTAACACTAATCCTCTTTCTACATTGAAGTGAAACATTTAAAATTTTAAAATTATACTATTATGTATTGATGTAATATACAATTTTTTTATTTCATAAACAATGATCAAAAGAATCACCAAAGATTGAGAGGCCATTTAATAATACCTATATGAGGTCGTTAATGTGATATATAATTATAAACACCTTATAAACTAGAAATGTAAATGTGGTATTATATATCCTAAAAGGTATCCTCTAGTAGGAAAAGGTTTCGAAAGTACATGTGATGATTTTATTTTCTTGGACATCTAGATAAATCGGTATATTAAAATATAATAAAAACCAATATAATAAATATCAGTTTATTCTTCCAACCATACATTCCATAATTTTCTCAAAGAATATGATGATAAAGTGATCTAGACATGTGATTTATTTAAAATTTTTACAACCAATACACAATCTCCCAGTATTTTTTAATATCTTTGGGATCCATTAAATGTTCTCATTCCAGAATGTAGTTAGGATGGATTTAATGGGAACTACATGGATGGAGATAATAAATTGTTATTCTGAAATATTATATATAATCCATTCTACTAAGAGTTTATATATTTCATTCATTACTACCTCTATCAACGTGGGATTTAGAATCCCATGGGGATATATAATAGGGTGTGAATATCCTTCGAGCAATTTTTTTATAAACATATTTTGTGGTTTCTTCCTTGGATATATCTTAAGATCTATCTAATTCATGGAAATTGTGATCAAATGTTCATTTATAATATATAAGGGTTTGTTGAGTTTTAATAAAAATTATTATATATAAATATTCTTTTTCCATTAAATACTGATATTTCAATACTCTGGGGTGTGATTTTAATTCCATATTTAGTGATTTCTTATGTGATAAAAATTGAATGTGTTTTAATGCTCGTAAGGATTCAACTTCATACATATAGGGAGACACACTATCTACTAATTCAATGATTAAAATATCTGATCCATCATAAATTTCTGCAGTTACCTCTTCTTCCACGGTGAATACAAAATCTCTAGAATTATGGATAACTTTATTTTAAATGGTATTTTTAATCATAAAATGTTATTCTAAGGTTAAAAATATATGTAATTTTATTGTATTTCCAAAGTAATATCATTCTTCAATGTGAGATTGAATAAAAACTGATTTGTAATATGAAGGGTTTTCTAGGGAGTAAAATATATTGAAGTGAACCATTATCTCTCCAAATTCCATTGTGAACGTTCCTTCATGAAAATTAATAACGATCTTGGATATAATCATGAAATAACCCATAGTATTATGTGTTATTATAATGGTTCCCTATCCTCTTCTATATTGTTAACATAAAAATACTTTTGAAAAAGAGTGTATCTTAATTCATAATGGAAATCTTAAAATACTCATCCTGAACAAATAGCTGATCAGTTTGAAATATATACGGCTACCATTTTGGTTTGAAATATCATATATATAATTATTTCAATAAAAATTGAGGTATAACAACTATTAATGAAATGTCACCATAGAAAGCATCAAAAAATAATGAAAACCAATGATGTATTGAATAAAAATATACATGGATTTTGAATGTCACGGGGTTAATGAAGAGTGATTAAATCTAAGAAACATCCTCTTAATATTAACATATCATTATATTAAATTATAATATTCCTAGTAACCAAATACTTGACAAACATAAAATATCTTGGACTATATTTGAGGTATTGTATAATAGGGATATTGATTTTCACTTTTTGGGAGGTGTCCAGAATTTCATTGTGATGTTCTTCTTTCAGAATATTTTTTGATTGTATCATACTTGATGGGAATGGTAAGGGTATGTCGTTATTCTACTTTTTTTTACTTTTGATGTTTTATTTTTCCCATACTTCCCCATTCATGATTCTATTTTTCCATTTCTCTACATTTTTTTGGGATTTTAATTCAAGCATCTTCCTCGAATTTCAAAATTTCCATCCTTATTCTCTTCCTGTTCATGTTAGTTGGGATTATGTAATTGTGTGGTTAGTAGAGGTATCTTCTTGAGGGGTCTTTTTTTATATCAATCAAAATTTTATTTTAACTTTTGATTATTTTATATGGTAGTTTCCAAAGATTTATTAATATAATCTACAACATAACTTTATATTTGGTTGTTAGGTATTCCATTTTTTCTTCAATCCATCTATCTATAGATTTTTTTTAATATTCAAAGGACTATACAGTTGATTAAGGTTTATATAAAAGATTATTTTTAGGGAAAGGATAGGGTTTTTGGTAAGGATTGTGGTTTTAATATTCTTTATAAAATTCATCATATGAGGGTAGTTTTTCATATTTTTTGTTGGAATATGTGTTTTTTAGGTTATTTTTTATTATAAGGGGGGCATGTCCAAGTTCTATTGACATCCAAATATTGTGTTGGATTTTGGGTTACTTCTCTATGGTTTATATTATTGGAATTATTTTGGTTGAAATGTTGATGAACCAAAATCACTATCTTGCACATCAACACAATAGTTATTTAAATGATTAAGTGATGAGCCTAGACCTCCTAGCTTCTGTGTTCTATTTTCGCTAACATGCTTTATAACCACTTCTATCACCATAATGGTTAGCTTATTTGTTTTATTTTTATTTAATGCGATGAATCATATGTTATGACCTCATGAATTCCTTTTGTTTCATAACACTTATTCAGAATTGTTGATAATTTTGTGTAATACATTCAAATAAGAACATTGATTTTTGTGGAAACACTTCAATCAATTATCCTCTAGATGATTCATCCAAATTAATCTTATAATATTTTATCAGACCTTGGTATAATGATATAAGTAAGTCGTTTTCTCCCACTACATAATGTGGGTATATTGAAGATAAATTTTAGAGTCTCTCTCAAAAATAAAATAAATTATATCAAGATGATTGAATTATGATGTATATCTTAATCCCTATTACTGTGCTCTATAGGTTGCAAAATACCTTTTCATTAATCACCATTGAGGATAATCCCAATCATGTAAATCCCCAAGCAGTAGGATGTAAAAACATTCTATAAAATGTCCTTCATTTGAGAAGTAAATCATAGTCTACATCAAATTCAACCCATCCACTAATCAGGGTTTTAGAGTTTATAAAACAAGAGTGAATACCTATATGTTTATATTATAGTCACCTACATCAAATATATAGAACATGGGAATAATTATTATTAGGATATTTTTTTAATTCAATGTACTTTTGTATTCCAAGAATATTAACTTGGTTGTTTTCTATGCTCAAATAGTTTTGAAAACAAATCTATAAGGATTTGGTTAGAGTTTTTATAAATCTATATAGGATTTTAGTGGAATGTTTGGGTTTCAATTGAGTTAGAGATACTTATTCTTTGATGTATGTTGGTAAATTTCTCTTTCTTAATATAAATGTGGTTCCATCAATTTCCCGATCAAAATCAACTAATGGGTTATTATATGTTCATGTTATACATGGTTATTGTTTTTTATTTTGTGACACTACCTCCTGAAAACCCATTCAATGTTTACCATCGTTCTTTAGAATGGGGAGTGAAAAAAAATTATAACCTAACATAAATATAACGATAATGGTATCATGGGTAGTCACCTAGATAGGAGGTAACATTGAAACTATTTTTTAATTTTTTTGTTGATTAAAGAAAATATTTATGGATTTTAGTGTGTGATTTTGAATAAAAATAAAAAAAATTGAATGAGTGTATAAAAATAGTAATGAGAATGTGATCCAGTTTGGCATGGAAAAAATGTTGCAATAATATCCTATATATCAAATTGCCCAATATTTTTCTACTTTCCTGGTAATATAATGGCTACATAATTTCTTATTCTCTCATCCTTATCATGATATTTTAGTAATAATATACATAACCGGGATCTCAGGATGGTTTTCCCTTTTCCCTATGCACATCTATGTTTCATAAGTGATTCTTAGGTGACTTAGAAAATTCCCAATCAGTTTTTTTATTCATAAACAACTAAAAGTTACCACTACCACTTACACATGGTATAATCATTTTAAGGACATCACTAGCTATAACTATCTTATTTCATCATATATAGTCTAAAACATGGAGGAGGGATAATAATAAAATTGAGAATATAAAATAATTAACAATTAATCTAGAAAATATGATCACAAGTGATAATAAATACTATAATAAGAGTATTTAAACAATTTTAATATAAAAAATAATCAATAATATTCCATGAAATTTCATTAATACAATAGTTATAATTTTTTTAAAACCCTTCCCCAATCACTCAGAATATAGCTCACCAAGCGAAGGGAAACTAAAATGAAATGGGAACATGAACTCATTACAAACTAGAAAAAAATTAAACTAAGAAATAAAATAGCATAATGTGATCATAGTTATAATTTAATATATATTATCTTGACTATGTAGAAATAACATTTAAATTAATGGAATTTCATTCTTTGGAATCAGAGATCATTCCTCCCAAATCAGTTGATTTTCATTTTGGAATGTTACCATTTTCCTAACATTACAAATTTCTATGTGACATGGTCTCCCATTGAATACATGGTTTCACTACTTTATTACTGATCAAAATGATATGTATAATATTTTTTCATGAGGATGCCTTAGATATATTTCATGGATACTAATATGGAATCCCAGGATGTAATATCATAGTGAAGGTGGATTTTCATTCCAGACTACAGGGAGCACATATAACAGAGTAATTTCTATACATAGCTAGTAATACCCTATGTAGACCACCATATATAAACTATAAAGGATTAAATGAGTTTTTCTATTTTATCTGTATTTGAAATTCCCATAAGTGAAGGTCTTCATATTGCAATCATTACATAGCTCAATTCCCATACATAGATGAATTTGTGTATATGGATCACTGAGTATCTGAATTCCATTATCATACCAAATGTGGATACATGGAATATTTTTTATCTGAATCCATATATGATGGTTTATTTAAATACTTTGAACATTTCATAGGCTAATTACCTTATATTGAAAATCATTAATATGTGGATCGTTGTGTAGATGAATTTCTATATGTAATTGAACTTGTGTGTGTATAATACCCACACATGGCTCTACAGAACATTTAGTATTCTCTGAATTAGATCCAAATATCATACTTGCATTCATAATGGAATCAATAATCCAAAAGATTCATCAAAATAAAAAAAATATTTTATTATAATAATATTGGAATAAAATAATCATTTAAAACTCATTATTTAAATAATTTAATAATCAAAACTCGAATTGTTACATAAATAATGTTTCTGATAAGAAAATAGGATTGGATCAAAATATTGGGTGCAAATTCATTTAAAATCAAGATAAAAATGATAAAATATTGGCATGTAACTTGACATTTTAAATTTAAAGCGTCATCGATGATGCCCATGTTTAACATCATACTCAAAAGACTCATCCTCTCTAACCACAAGGTCAAAATCATACCAAGGCAACATGTGATATAATTAACCAATTCCAATAAGGAATTAGATTCTTGAATGTGATTCACTCTCATGTCCTAAATATATGATCGAGTCTTAGACAAGGATATACGATTTTATGTGAGATGAGGCAACCTCCCTTCATCTTGCTCCGATCTTTTGGTGCCTTTATCATCACCCTTAGTGGTGACTTGATTCATGAATTTGTAAAGAGGGAATGATAGGATAGATTGTGACCACGACTGTAAATCCAATAATCAATTCTGAACATAATGTATCATATCCCTACTTTAGGGAATGTGTTTTTGATCTTTTGGATAGACTATGTTGGGTTTTGTGATGTGATGGTTGGCCCTCGATGGATTAAAGGTTGTTTTAAAATTTTCTAAATGCAACACAATCAAGACTACATCATGTTACTATTCATGTTGAGCAAGTATATTGCCTATGTATTATGGGAAATACTTGAACACAATGTGTTGGGAGGTTCTCATTCATGGGGAATGAGTAATCTACCTATGAACCACAACCTGTTTTCCCCCACCACGCCACGGTTCAAAGTGTAATGACTCCAAAATAGCCAAGGATTCTAAATTATTCAATGGATGATTAGTATGTATGGATTCTATGTGTGATATAATTATGACAACCCTAGGTATGGTGTAATCCTATATTCCATGGTGTTCGTGGTTTCATAATTTGGAAACAATGGTCTGGTTTTAAAGAGGGATTTATGACCATTGATATGGGATTGTATGTTCATTATGGGAGGCTTATCTAGTGTTTACGTGGCTCATTTTACCATTTCAAAATCCATCTCGCTTCCTAATTTTATATATCTTTCAGATTCAATCGACTCTATAGTGATTTATTGGTATCGTCATCTTTATTCTGACAAATATCATGGGAACTAAATCCCTTTATATGTTTCTCCAACTTGGAGTTACTAGTGTATTTAAAATAGAGATATGTGGTTCCCCATAATACCTTTTCATCATCATAATGTTTATTTATATATGATGTCTATGGTATCATATGTTTCATTCCATCCAAATTTTCTAAGGTTGGATTTGGGGTTTAGGACTCCCTACTACTTCTTTAGAGTTATCTCATTTTAGCAAGTGGATTACATTCCATTGTGGGAAATTCCATGTGGATGAGGTTACAATCCCATTCATGTATACATAAAATTCAATCTATGATAAATTTATCTTTAATCATTGAATTTAATTATCTTACAATTTTTTATAATTATATATATTAGATATATCAATGAATTATTTTTTTGACCTTTTTGATAAAATATTGGAAAACGGAATTTTTTATATGATTTGATATGAAATATGTTTTAAATTATTGTACACTAATTTTAGAAATTTTAATTCCATATTGGATCTTGATAATTTATATTGGAACTTTTTACAATGTTGATATACAAAATCATGGGAAATGTTTCGTTTTTTAATGATCGGTATGCCCAATATTTTCTTAAATGTATTGAATGTTTTTATTTGATTAAGGTTGTTAAATGATGAATATGTATTAGTATTACCAAAGGTATTTTCATTTCAATTATTTTTAATGAATTCATTTATTTCTCGATTGTTACATTAAATGGATGAATTGGGAAATAAAAAACCATAAGACATGCCTCTTTATATATAATGAAAGTTATGTATGATTCAATGCTTGTGAAAAATGTATCTATTGAGATAATTGGATACATTTTATTAATCGTGGATAAATGGATCTTCATGTGTTTTTCATGAAAGGTGTGAACAAGATAAATTATCTTATTCAATATTATTATTTTAAATGAATATTTCTCTTAGATGACCACCTCAATTTTATGTCATTGTAAGATAAGGTAGTCTATAAGGGATGTCTAGGTACACATGTACAGTATTTTAGAATTATTCTCTAGCCATTGGCCCTTGGTTGGATTTAGGCCAAAATATTAGACTTTTCCCCAATGTTATGATAGGAAGGCTAAGGATAGGTGGTTGGGGGAGGTTGATTTATGTGACCTAGTTCTTCTATATAAAATCATTTGTTCATTTATTCCCATGTCATCTCTACATAACATTATTTTCCTTTATCACCTATGATTCTATTACGATGACACATATTTATTTTCCTAAGGTATGTGTATTGGGAATTAGGATATTATATTTTCATATCTTTCAATATTTATAGAAAACACCTTAATCAATAATTTATGATCTTTTTTCTTAAAATAATAAATATCATGAATTTATTTTGAAAGAAACTAATATTTTTTAAAATGAGTTTTTGCAAGGATATTTTTTTGATTAATTTTTTAATTGAAAAACTATAAAACCTATTTTGTATCATTATATTCTGACTTGCATTAAATGTATATTATTTTAAAGATCTATAATATGTGTCAGAATGAAGCAACCTAATGTGAATTTTAGTACACTGCTATATATTATAGGTTATCCAGTCAAATAAATGTAGGATATGTTTTTTGAACCTCTCAACCTTGGTTGATGGAGGTTCATGTGGAGTTATTTAATTGAACATAGAGCTTTGATGGCATTTTTCTTCTATTTAGCACCCCTTTTATTCCAGAATATTGTATCTATGTTTTTTAAAATTATTACTCATGAGTTCATGGTTTAATATCCTTGGATTTTTTTTCATTTTCTAATTTTTCAATTTTATTATTTGGTGAAATTGTTCCCAATGAATTATTTTGGATGTTTATGTGCTTTTAAACAACCCATGGTGATTGGGAATTTCCTTTGAGTATGGCCAAAACCGGATCAGGTGTCCGGTCTGGGATTAACTATGTTGTTTTATGACAAAATGGAATCAAAGGATGGTGGTTTTTCATTCATGCATTGGAATATTCATTAGAAAAAATATGGGATTTTCTGAAATTAGGAGATATATCACCAATAGGTTTTTTATCAACACATTTTTTGTGGGGCCTTGAGAAACCAATGTTCTCGGATATTTGTTTTCCTAACAGTATTTTTTGGGTTGTCATTTTTTTTGATAATTTTGGTATTTATATTTTTAGTGACATGTGTGTTTTAATGGAAATATTGATAGTCATAGTGACATTAATGTCCTGATCATTAAGGAAACAATCCACTTTATATTAATGTATTAATGATATAGAAAACACATTCAGTTATTTTATTATTTTTATTGGTATTTAATGACCATTTGGTGTCATTATAGTTGATGATATAGTCGTCAAACAATAATCACACAACTAAAATAAATATAAGGTTTTTACTAATCCTTTCGACACAGAAAAAGGATATGATGTCCTCATCTAGTAGACTCCGGTCATAAAAAACTCAATTTTCGAAGCTCCTAATAGATGTTGTGTTACTGTAATTGCTATTCACCAAGCCCCAACCGAGATTCAACACATTAATCTTGAATATAATCGCATATGAGTGAAGTTCATGTTACTAGGCATTCCCACCCGAGCAATATTACCTGAGCCACACCCTGAGTTAGTCATCATCCCATACCTCACCCTTAGGCCGTATGCATGTGTTATAAGGGGTTATGTAATAAGGTATTAGTTACTTATTGTGTAATCCATTATAGGAAATAAAATTCTTATTCCATCCATCCCTTTATGGGTATATTCTTTCTTAAGAATGATGACTTTGATAAATTGATTTTTCAGGTAAAAATAGTAATTTTGAGAAATATATGCATTATTATATTAAAATATGTGTTTAATAATATTATTATAAAAAATGTTATAAAAAATGATTATTTCAGTTCTTTATATTTAAATTATTTGGTGATCTATTTAATAGGATTTATATTTTTATAAGATAAAAAATAATGTGTAATTTTACTGAATTTGTTTTATGAAATTAATGAATTTTTTATTAAATAATTTTTTAATAAAATATTTCTATAAAATTTCATTTATTAACTATATATTAGTATAAAATTTTTATTACATCGAAGGTAATTTTTATTAATGGTCAAGTTTGTTTTTGGAAAAACCCATCAATTTTCAATACAAGTCGATTGTCATTTTTAAAGTGAAAATACAAATATTTAGAAAATTATCTAGATAAAATGATTATTTTTTTTTTGAATTAGGATGTCGAAATTAACCAACTGTGAATTTTTAATAATTTTCTGAGATGATCGAAATTTTTGGTAAAAGTTATATAATATATAAATATATTGTTTGTTGTATGACATCATTATAAAAAAATTAATGTTATAAATTCAATAATGGATATTTTGACCCAATATATTCAATATATTTAAAATAATGTGATTTTTTATTTATTTGACTTATTTTATTATGCTTCAATGAATCCTCGAAATTTTATAATATATTTTATTATTTTAAATTCAATTTCATGATAGTGTGGCTCATATCCATATAATAAAGGAAAATATATTAATTACTTATTCCCATGGATATTTAAAATAACATTTTCTTCTCCTTTTTTGAAAAAAACCATGGGAAGAAATATTGTGTTGTTTTGTGGTTTTGAATATTTTAGTTTGTACTGTCCAAAACCTAAATAATAAAGAATTCCCCTCATTTCCTATATAAAACCACCGAAGCAACCATTCCTCTTCAATAAAAATATTTTATGCTCTTTTTAAATCATCTATACAATCTCTGGAGTCCTCCCTAGGTTCCCACAAACTTCCCATGAGCCTCTCCCCTTCATTTTGGATCACACATCCAAGAAATGGATACTCACTTTCCTTGAATTTTCATTTTTATTCAAGTTCCTTATAATGTTATACCCTTTTATTTTAAACTAAAAATTGTGGTGTATTTTTTTAACCTCAAAAATAATTCCCTTATTCTGTTTTAATTTTTAGATTCCTATTTCCCGATCATTAACCCCTCCCATGCACACACATTACTATACAAAAACTCCATAAGAGTTATTCCATTTCTTCTCTTTCTTGAAGTTTCATTATTATGTTACGCCCCCTATTTCCAAATTCCTTATGTTGTGACATATATTTATATTACCCCATTACTGTAAATTTCATATATATATATATATATATTGGGAGGCATCTTATCTCTCATCAACCTTTTTAGAAATTTTTATGTCACATCGTTATGCTGTTGAAATTGCACCACGATTTTCTATACTAAAACCATTATATAGTGAATTCCATACCAATTCCCCTATCAAGTGTATTCACTATTATGAATATATACATATTTATTGGGGTTATAAATTTATATATTCCCAAGTATTCAATCATGGAATTAATTATTATGTTGAACGAATCCTTGCAATATAGTCTATGTGGCACACTTAAGCATGTGGTAAAAATGTTCTTTAATGGTGTTACATAATAGACCACCAATGCATTGGGTAATGTATAGTATCAGGATACGTCATGTTGGGATAGGGGTTTACATGATTCTTTTTTATTACTTTAGTCAACCATGTTGGTACATGGGTTTACCTGATTCCTTCATGAGAATGGTGTAATGTTTTAACTTGATTCCACATTTCCATGTTATGATAATAATGCTATGTCATGCCTTTGTGTTCATGTTTATCTTGTAATCCATTGATATTATTATTTCCAAAAATTTATTATATTCTACATATTGTTCCTTATTTATTCCTTTACTGGGCAATATAACTCACCCTTTTCTTATGTATGTCCTCAGGTTATCCCATGAAATGCTAAGTAAAAAGGAATGTTGTGGTCATGTAGAAGTTGTTTTCCATGATGATATTGTTTTTCATGTCTTATGTTTTCATGTAATATTTCTGTTCCCCAAAAAAACTAGACCAAGTGATCTTTTGGGTTGTATTATGTGCATTTTTAAGTAATAAATCTTTTTTTATGTATGAAATAAATAGCGGGTTTGTTAGAGTGATGTATAGTATTTGAACAGCGTTTATAAAACAATATATATAATTTGAGAAAATTTTGACATTCATTCTACTTCATATGGTTATAGTATAGTTGAACATACCATGTAATTAATCCTTACACTTCCATGAGTTTTTAAGTTTTTATAAATTTTTATGGCATTTGAGAAACTTCTATTTTCATAGAGATGTAAATATTGTGAATTGTGGAGTATTATGTTGTCAAAAACAAAATAGAAATGGAGATCATACTGGGATTTTCTAAAAATTGTTCAGGAATATGAACTGATTTTCATATAAATTTATAGAATACATTCAAAATGAATTTTAAATTTATTGAATATTGTTTAGGTATAAAATGAATCATCATTTTGGAATTATGTAATTATTTTTGAACTAAAAAGAAAATTACTTTTTTTAAAGTTTCTCTAAAAATATTTTATTTTAAAACGATTAATGTATTTAGAAAAATCCTATTATATCTTGGGGAAAATATATATTTTTATTTATTTTAATCATTTTAATGTGATTTTAAAAAATACTATATGGAATATTTTAGACATTATTTTTGAAATATTTTAGAATTTGTGGTTTTGAAATATTTATATGTCAATGAATATTCAATAAATGATCCAAAATAGGTTTAAATGATGGTTTTATGAATAAATTTTCATTTTATATTTAGTTTTGTTTTCATCCTATTAAGTCGAAGAGATAAATTTATTTTTTTAATTAGAAAATAAATTAATTTTTATTTGGAAATTTTTTTATTGATGGATTAATAGTTTTATAATGTGTTGTTTTTGAGATTTCATAGTAATCCATTATTTTATCCATGTGATTTTACTTTTGAAATATATCTTGTTGATGTTAATACTGCGTTTTTAAAGTATATCACAATTTTAATATAAATGGACTATTTTTTTATCATATTTCTATTTGTATTATTATTTCACCTTCTCCAACTTATGAGGATGGGGTTATTTAGAACTTTCACTAATATAAATATTTCATTAAATATTTTATACCATGAATCATCTTCATTGTTTTGGGGAAAAAGATTATCTAGAATAAATTTGTTGTCTACTAATTACTGAGCAATTTATAATCCATCATCCACTTCTAAAATCTATTAAGGTAAACTTTTAAACCATTATGATAATGTGTCCGACTTGGAAGTCATGGAAGTCAGCCATTCAAAATAATCCACTAAAGGACCACTCTTGAAAGTATTAAATATATTATTTATTTAAATGTTCATTTATAATGAAAAAATTGTGTCTGAGGAAATATAATTTAATAATCTCCAATATGATGATAAAACAATGTATGATTAGGCATGTAATTTTATCATGTTATTTTTATACCTAACTCATATAGTGTTGGATAATCCTTTAATTTATTTTTAGTTTAGATAATTTTGTTACAATGAACATTCCCTCATAGTGTCTAATCTCATCCTTGACTCATATGGAGTGATTGTAAGGTAAGATATGAATGTTGAATCCAACATGGTAGTAGCATTGATGGTATTAAAAGATTCTACTACTATTGGGTGTGGTGAATGAATCTATAATAATGGGAATGAAAAATTTATCAAGTATGTACTTATGAATTGTCGAATCAAAAAGTCTATATTAACTCTAAATAAAGACTTTTCCTAGATGCACTTTTTTCATTATCAGTGCAGAAATATGTGACATATTAAATGTTATTATCATAAAACTCTTATGTCCTATCATGCTAATAACCTATAATGGCATTTGATAAGTTTATGTTGAGGTTCTACACATAATAATGGTGCTGACAAATCTACCTTTTTAGAGATCCTCTAATTCATCTCATTGATTAATATGTTAGGCTAAATACCATTTGAGTTTTGTTTTAATATAATCTATTTTCTTTTATTCAACCTTTTGATGTTTGGAGTGGTTTTTTTGTATTTTATTAATTTTTATTGTAATGTTTTATGTTTTTTGTGTCATTATAGAATCCTATCTTAGTGATGTATGAATTATGTTTATATGGACTGTTAATTGACCTTCCAATCATCCTGAATACCCATATTTTGTTGAGTTGAGGGAAGAGAGTTTAAATTTTTGGGAAATATTATATGGTGGGGAGAAATCCTCATTACATATATTTCCATGTGGAAAGGGTGTCACCACTTGAAATGTTGGGGGTTTTATCATCATGTTATGAATTAAGTAAGAGGTGAATTTTTTGGGACTGAAACCTTTGAGGTGATTAGTTTTCAGTTTATTTTTTATGTTTCTATTTAATATCACTTTAGGGGTGTTTTTTATATTGGAAATGTTCATTCCTCAATGATTTTGTTACTTCTCTTCATGTAGTTAGATGTTAGACTTGTGAATAATCATTACCTTTTTATAGTTGATCATAAGAACGAATGGGTAGGTATTAGGTTTAATGATAGATATATTTAGTTTTCCTACATTGTAAATTTAGAATCACCAAGAGTTGGTGCTCAGGAAGTTTATCCCCAAGTTACCCTAACATATCCTTATGTTGGGCTATGTAGTTTTAATTGAAAATTGATACCTTTTAAGGAATTTCTAATTGTTGTCCACTTCTATTTATATGTGTAAATATTTTCGAACCTTTTTTCTAATGTGGTGTCTTAGGGATTATAATATATGGTCATTTTTAGGTTTAATAGAGTTAGTAATGTTTTTTTTCAGATTGAGTAGTTGAGAATTTTCCATTTAGCTATTGAAAGAATATTAGTTAGTGAGTTTTTTGTCGTAGTTTTCCTCATTAATGAGATATTATATTATCTATTATTTCTGAGAGACATGTTGTATATGGGAGTCTAGTGGTAAAATGTGTTTTTTCATGTTGGGGAGACAACAATTGATTAGAATCTTTCATAGAGGAGTATAAACTTTTAGTTTTCATCATTAATAGGTGAATTTTATGAGTTTTTTAAATTTTTACTGGGTTTTAGATTCAAAATAATATCCTTAGTCATAATTTCCTTAGTGTGTTAAATTCTTTTCATCCCTTTGATCATTGATTTTACTTGAAAATTTATGTGGTTATATGTTATATGATGGACATAAAGTCAAATCACTCATCCGTGGAATGTTTTTTTAGCTTTGTGATGGTTTATTTTATTATTATGGGGTGTTGGTTAGCCCCTAACTGATTAAACATTGATTTAAGAATTTATAGGTGAAATATTGGACAGAATACACCACAATACAAATTCTGTAATTTCTAGGGATCACAAATATACCATTCGTCAGACCAAAATATCTAGTGATGGATGTGGTCTCGGGCATGTGGCTTGGGGAGTGTCCCTTTACACCTCGATTAGGTTGGCCAATATCATTCCCCGGTGCATGGCCTGATGAGTCAAAAAAGATGAAGGATCCTATAATAAAGTTTTTCAATTTGGTTTATCACGATCATAAGTGTTTCATAGTCAATACCCCCACTTCTATGGTGAATGCCTACATTCATTTTTTTAGAAATTTCCAAATTTTGAAATGCCTAATCCTCTATTTTTTATTAAAGTGGGAGTTACACTAATTGATAAGTGAATTATTTTTTTTATGGGAGGGTTATGTATTGTGTACATTACTTATTGTAACTTCTAAAAATAATTAATCTTTGATCATTTCTTAGATATTTCATATAAGATGATTTTCTAGGTTGAATTGTATGTTTCCACTTCATTATTCAAATAATAACATTGTAAAATCACATCCTTTTTGTTAAAAAGAGTGGAATGTGTTTTTCTTTTATCATTTCACCATAATCATCGTGTTTCTTTCTTACTAAAGGATATGGGCTCCATGGTTTATTCAATATAAATTTATTGATGTGGGATTTAGGGTTTATATATCTATATTACAAAATCTATATCTCTCCCCATCACATTAGATTGTGGATTTTGTTTAGTTTTTAGAGATTACAAGTGTTTTTAGAAGTAATCCCATTCAACTGTCATTATATTTGGATTTGGGATTTTTTCCCATCTGATGTTTTAATGAATTTTAATTTTTTCTTTATATATATTGTTTCAATATCAAAAATTGATATTTTCATGATATTTTAAAAATGTGGGAAGTGGGGGGTTTTGTTTTATTTTGTATGAAAAGTATTTCAAATGAGTAATAGTTCTTTTAGGAAATTGTAATTCCTATATCTATTTGAAATATTTATGATTTTGATTTTCAAAATTTTGGAAATAGTGTGTCCATTAAAAGATCAAGTGGTTTGGTGGTTTGGTAAAATGTTTTGAATGTTATTATTTGATTTATGATATTATATGAATAATAGGATGTTGTTTAACCAAATATATTTTTATTTTTGATATTTTTAGAGAATGATTATATGGAAAGATTGAAAATTTGAATAGTTTAATTGTTAAATGAAATACCACGGGGTGTGCCACTTTACGTATGATGGAAATTGTTTTTGTTTGAATTCATATGAAAACTATACTCGTTGAAGGATGTTGGATCAAATAAGATAAGTGGTGTTTGGATGTGTGTGTGAGATAAATAATTGTTTTCCAAAATTATTCTATTGAATAAATATATATTTAAAATTATTATAACCATTTAATGTAATCGAAACAACAAGATAATTAGGATTGAATTCTAGTTTCACATGCAAGCTAGTTTTGAAAGATGTTATAGCTAGTGGCCCAAGGAAAGACATAGGCCAACCTATTAGATGTATCCCAATTTTTAGGCTAGTAAGGGTAATGTCAGGTTTTTGGTTGGGGACAATTGATGTGTAATTGTTCTTTAGTATATATACTTTTCTTCATTGAAGACCATGTAATATCAATAATAGATTGTTCCCCTTCAACACCATGCATTCCATGGAGATAACATTAATATGTTTTTACAATGTATAAGTGTTTAATAATGTGAAATGATATTATAATATAATTGAAGATTTGTGGTAAAACACTTTTACATATAATTAATGGTTATTTTTTAAATATAATGAAATTTTGGTATTATTTAGTAAGAACCTCATATTTGTGAAAATGGGTGTTTTCATGGAAATTTGTTTGGTGCTTTCTTTATAATATACAATATGGATAACCTATTTTGTATCATTATTTTAAATCATTTATGAATATAATTTTCTTTTAAAGTGCTATTATATGTTTTTGAATGTGGTTAACTATTGATATTTTTAGATCATTCCTATATATTACACGTTATTTGACCACATAGATGTGGAATACGTTCATGTACCTATTTTTTAGGTCGATTGTGGTTCATGTGGAATTATTATTTCATGTATGGATATTGGGAAATGATCTTGTTCTATTTATTCCCATTACCATTCTATAATGTAGTGTTCATGTTTTTTTATTTATTATACATGAGTTCATGGTTGAATTCCAATTGATTTTTTTCTTGTTCATTTTTATTTACTGTTTTTTTTGTAAAAAAAAATCACAAGACATTTTTATTGATTCCCATGAACGTTTCTCTAGCCCGTGTGGACTAGTAACACCCTTCAGTTCGTACCTAGAATATCTTGAGTTTCAAGTTCATCTATGACATGAGATGGTCTGTGAAAAAAATCATAAACAATAATGATGAACCCAATGGAAATCCCATATCTTTCAACAACAGTCAGATGAGTACTATTGGACATCACCATCATTGGGATTCACCAACAAAATGGTGAACCCATCCTAAATCCATTCTCACAAAAACAATAGAGGATGTGTAATGGTAGGTTTGTTATATATAACTATTATCAATGAGATAATCATGGTTTTCTATAGTTATTATAAGATTATAGCCACTGAATATTCCATGTTATCCTCCCCTACCACTACCAATAGGTGTGAGGATGGGAGGGCTACCCATTATGTGAACAAAAACCATAGACCCCACATGCAAGGATTCCATATACATAGACCAAGGAAATTACTGATATATTTCCCATGTCTACTAGGTATCCTCGCTCACATTCCCCAATAAACATAACATTGTAAAGGGTAATCAATTCCCTTATCTATCACTAAGAATAATAAAGACAAACCCCAACCCAAAATAAGGATTAAGATGATTTGGATGTAATAGTGCCCCACTAAAACCTCTAAAAATATAGATCCAATAGGGAGAAATCAAACCATTTCACCACAACTAACCACTTTGAGATATTATTATCATAGTGAACAAACACAACCTACCCCAACAACCAGGAGTTGAAATCCAATGTGTGATAGATCTAACATATATCTAGGAGCTACTAAAGAGGAATCATTCAATTTAATTTTTTCACCGACATTGTGTGACACAACCATCAGAAACATAGGTTTATTTTTCACACATTTAGGTTAGCTCATTCTAATGAACACAAAATTAACATTTGGTGAGTAAAAAATCCAATATAGTCTAGGATTGAGACCCCAACCATCCATCAAGTATAATGTGTAATCCATCCTAGACACTGGCTCCACCAAAAAGTATAAGAGATTTCCCCCCTTGATAAAGAGGTATACCACCCTGAGGTCCTCTCTAGGGAAAAATAATTACATGACATCATGGTGGTCTTCCTTACGACATCAATAACAATTTTTTTGGAAAATCTCCCCTCTAATAATGATATGATCACACTCAAGTAACATATTCCCAGTGCTAGAGTTACATTTGGGAAATTGGTTCTTGATTTCCCTAATAATCCTTAATTACTAAGGATTCAAAGGATATGTTGTTTCATATACCACCAAAACAACTATGGGGGAACCACGTGATGATCAAGTATTATCATATGAAATCCAAGGTGCATATAGTCATAATTTCTATTACCATATACCTATTCATAAATATTGAATTTACGTTATATTGGGCAATATCCATGATGTATTACCTAATATCACTATATTTTTTCCCATTCATTTATAATATATATTGGGGATACCTAATGCTATAAACTAGAATTTTAGAGGATTAATTGTTTCTAAAATCATAAGAAACACCCAAAGAGTCCCCTTAATGAAAATATGAAGACTTCACATCCTATATGGATATTTCAATGAAGCTTAATGTATCTCGTCTTGACACCTACTGAAATCATGTTAGAGAATAATAAATTTTTTAATTACAACATATATTTTTCTATAAAAGGATATTATCAACACCCACTACTTTGTATTCCTACAGATCTCATCCAAATGTCAAGAGTGATCAATCAATATTCCATACTGCAAATGAAGTTGGGGAATAAAAACAATCTATCAGAAACTTTGGACATTGAATATAACATTGATTTTTTTTATAAATGTGGTACCATAATTATACATATTGTAGTTTCTCATTGTAAACCATGAAACATATAACCGAAGGAACCAATGGTATATGTTTAACCATGATCGCAACATCCATTTGGCATGCTTGAGAGGCTCTAAAAAACATCTGAACATTGATAAGTTGTGTTTACTAATTAAACTAATAGAATTTTTTATTTTGTTTAATCTTAAATAGAAAGGATAATATATTTAATTTTTGAAATTATGTACTAAATATATTGTAGTACTACACTAGATTGTTGAAGATTATTCATACCATGTGAATTCTTGAGTCTAGTGGTAGTCTTCCTCCTCAAAGTTCAATCCTCTCACAAAGAGAAATAAAGTTCACAAATTTATTCCTAGTAATTAAATTTATATTTCTTCAATTCCACCCACCACCATGATGAATTTCATTACAACTAATCGATATAAAAATCAGGATTTTGATACTCGTGACAATGAGTAAAAATAAATATGTCCCCTATCAGAATAGAAGTGATATGTTAACACATTAGAGATGTCCAAACCCATCAATAGATAAATCCATTGGTCTTGGGATTCCACCTGTTATACCACTCCCAACCCCCCCCCCCCCTCCCCTCAATACTTGAAAAGAGAGAGGGTGCAGTTGAGACTTCGGTTGTGTCAAAACTCACTAAGAAAACCTTTTTGATTTCTCATACTATTACTATACTACACAATATTGAGTGCTATAAACAACTCAATTTTGAGTAGATTTGAGGATGTTTATGGGATCAAGATAATGTTCATGAAAAACTCATCACACCACCGATGGATCCTTGAATATAGACATACATTGAATGATCAACCTAGATCAATATTGGGTTTCTACTAACCTAAGACACTATATAAAATTCCTTATAACTCCCTCTATAGTGGACCATAATAAATTCTCACTTATTATTATGTACTCCCTAATTTACATGTGAATTAACCAATAAGGTGATAAAAACATGATAAATTATCTCATGATGTGGTAATTAGTTCCCCTATTTCCTTAATGGAGGACATGAAAATTCAACGCGCCCCAATACACCCCCAAATCAAGTTGTATTGAGAATGGATATATGAGATTCCCCCACCATAAAATTTTATAAATCTAAGAGCACATTCAACCAATTGAATGGTTGAACAATAGTAGTAAATTTTATTGATTTCCTTCCAGAATGGACCAATGTCAATAACCATAATTAAGTAAGAAATGAAATTATTTATTCCATCATATTGATATTGTATGGACATATATTAGTTTTGTATAATAATCTATAACCAGTATTCATCACCTACTGAAGGGATCTTCATTATATATTAATCTACCAATTAAAATTCAAATTACATAGGACTAGTTCCAGAACATATCCAAATATAGTAAATGGGTGTAGATTTGCATAACCAAATTCATCACTTGATGGGAGACACTGACATACTCTATCAACTCTCAAATTCCCTATGAATAGCCATTGGTGATGTGTGTAGAGTATATTTTGGAGATGTTAATCTGATCTAAAATTTCCCTGATATATCTAATTGTATTCTAAGAGATCATTGATTTGGAACAACACCTAGAGGTTTTTATATATGCGAATAAGAATATATCTTATCAACCACACTAATGATTGAGAAAAATAATTGTAGACAAGAAATAATGGTTATGATGAAAACAATATTCTATTAACTGATCATACTCTTGATGAACCTGTAAAACATGACCCATTAGGTATATTTCCATGCTAAAAATTTCATAGATATCATGACAAAAATAAGTATCTTGAACTTTTAATGGTCATATGGAAAATGTATACACATTCCAGGATGAGAAATTTCATAAATTATTCACTTTTTCCATGTAAAAGAACCTTTTAAATCACCTAAATATTATAAATCCATGTGAATATCAGTTGAAGAGTCAACCATCTATTTCCCCCACCATATAATCCCTATATTGAATATTGAGGACTTCTTCATCTTCATGTACTTAATTTAAAAGAAGTTATATCAATAACTAGAAGAGTTAGAAACCTCATAGGTTCATTTAATATGTGTTTCAAAAATAAATGATGATGAAAAAGGTACTGGGGACTCTAAGTAGGTATTTATATGTGGATATCATAATTCATATGATTTTATAGGCCAAATGTTGATCGCCCAAGAAAAAAAAATTGAATTTTGAGGAGTTGAATTTGCGTAAACATATATATAATTCATCTTCTCCTAAGATACCCTTAACAATACTACCCTAATGTGATAAAAAGATTTTATTTATATGATTAAGTGTGACTATAATCCCTTTATAGTGAAAAATATGGTCAATACCATCCTAGAGTTCTTGTCCTTTAAAATGCAAGGGAATTTTACGATCCAACATGTTCTTATGGAATCCTACAGTGGGGAATATAAATATTCATGTTTTTGAATAATATGACTGGTATATAAATATATTAATCACATGTATGACACAATCCTAACATATCCTCTTGAATATCCTCACTGATTATCTTTACCTAAGGGAAGGTGTTTCTTAATCCATAATTTTTCCTAGGGAACCGTCAATAAAAAAGGTATTCATCGTTGTAACAAAAAAATTGAAATGTTTTGATATCAAAAAGGAGATTATTTTATGAAAAAAACTTATAGTGACTATCTCCATTACATTTGGATGTTTGACCATCCGGATGTCTTGTATATATCTAACCATCAGCCAATGTTTGTAGATGACACCGAAGAAAATCCACCCCAGCCAAAAGATCCCTCAACACATCTTATCAGGGAAATAACCATTGATACAAAAAAACCATAGAATTGAATTATGAAATTCTCATGAACCTTTAATTTATCCAATACAATCTTTTAATCCTTTATCAAATTCTCTTTTCAATGGTAGTCCTTGAAATCCTCACCAGTGGAGTAGAGGGCCCAATAAATTTTGAGATAGATGTTCTATTAACAAAGACAAACATTCTAATGAAAGTGATCATGAATAATTATTAGGATTAATATATTTCCCTGGGGGCATAGAGGAATAGTCATAAAATTCCTCATACTTACACTCTATCTCTTAGGAAAACTATGTTACACTTATATTCATTATAACATGGTAAATAATGGCTTTGGGATCATTCTCATCTCGATCTGAATGATTCATTGGCTATGATACCCATATGAAAATATTGTCCATCCAACCTAATAGTATGAATAGAGTCCAAAAAATATTTTTGAAAACATCCAATGGAATAATGAGTTCTAAAACATGATTTGAAATACTAATTTCAGGGTTGTCGCATAAGACATTAATTTTAACCCCTTACTAGGTAGGCCCCCAGTACACCTACATGCATCTGTCACTTAATTGTATCCCATGAACCTCTAATAATACCTCAATAGTTTATTATGGGTGTTTCAAAGTTTTTATAAACTAGTTTACTCATGTGAAACTCATTACCTTGATGTTGTGTTTTATAAGAGATATGGAATGAAGTGAATGTTTCATGGATTTATGGTTTCAATGGCCCTAATGACTTGATATCCATATCATTGGATCCCTGGAATTCATTCAATTATAGTTTTATACTACCAATCCTCCACCTAGAATCATAAAAACTAAACCGTCGACACTATTTCATAATTCCTTAATTAAATGTGTTCTCCAAGTTAAAATACTACACATATGAAAAATAGATGAATCCAAAGATGAAAAATATCTCTTTGAGAATGCATCAGAATATTTTCCCTATGTATGTCATGTAACACATCTAATGATATAAGAGAGTGGGTGACCTCAAAAAAGGTTAACTAATTTACAATGCTTTAACGTAGTGAGATGACTATTCTAACAATTAATGTAAGGGAAATGGACACTAGAATACATTAACATGGTCAATATGGAACCATAGGATCTGATAACTCCTTTTGAATATTCTACCATTTCGTACGTAGGAAATGTCATCTCATAACCTCTATTTACCTAGGTTTCATCTCCCACATCCATCCCTAATGCTTCTATTATGGAAGGGTTCGATGAAGATCCTCCTATAATTGTAGGAGTTTACACAGGCTTTGATGAGATGAAATAGTATAACTTTGGTACAAAGGATAACCCAATGATGAAATTGATTAGAATCACCTTGCCTTCCAATGACCAAGAATTGTACAATGTATTCTTTATGTAACACCATGGTATATTTTTATTGAACTATAATGATATTATATAGATCCTTATTTTTGTCATCTTTTTTCATTTAGTATATCCTAATGTCCAATGTTGGTATATGTAGGATCCCATAAGGATTCACCCCTTAAATGACAACATGGTCAATAATGTAGTTGATTGGATGATCAAGTTCAACTTCTCTAGGGAGGTTTGATGACCCATGTGCCTATATAAAATCATAATTATTATGAAATTAATTGTAAAATTATAGATTATATTTACCAAAATTACCCCAACTAACACTAACATATGGATTACTTCCCAATCAAAGTGACATAGGTTTTTTATTGACGAAACCAATATATTTCATAAATTCACTTATAGGGATAGAAACTCTAGGTAAAATTAAATATTAATGGTCACCAAGGATAAATTGGGAAATATATTCAGCGAACACTAGGGAACATATTTCTATTGAGTGATAGCTTTCATCTTGTAGAATAGTGGAGTAAAATACTAATGGGATTTATATCACATATTTAATCTGTTATAGGTAATGATGTTGGAGTTTTATGTGGACAACATGGTATAAACATTCTTCCTTTTAAAGAACCTTCTAAAAGTTGTTGAGAATTTATTTGGAATGATATATGCCCCTAATATGAATATGAACTCCAAGAAATGTGCATATGGGTTCTCCCTTAGAAAATTCCATAATTTTTTCAATTAAACATGCATCAAATTTGATGAAGATGATATTAGGTCTATCCCTTATATTCCTATCTTTTTAATGTATGATACTTTAATGATATTAAAATAAATATGGATTACAACTATAATTTTCTCTTCAAAACGGTAATGAACTATATGAAATTATTGAATGTGATAAAGAAATGAATAACATATCAATGAGATGAATATTATCAAGGAGTGTTTTAAAGGATCGTGTATTTATTAATAGACCCCCAGTGATGATGTTTCAAAACCATGGGAAACTATTCATCCTCTATGTATGCTTGGATTAGAATCTTAGTTCCATTCATTCACAAAAGGGGAGTAAAGTGAAAAATAATATCATCTATTACAACAACCATATGATGATTGATACTATGGTTTGTTATTATCCTATTCGGAATATAGGAATTATTAATGTCTTTGAATTCTAGAACTTTTGTCAATATAGGTTTCACCATGAGTTTTATTGGATCCCGATAAATCGACATTATATAGTTAATTCTTGATCTTCCCATGATGAATGGATTATTATCATGGTGGGTGGTTATTCTCTAGTAACACTAAATTATATTCATCTCTCAAAATGATTTCAAGGGGATGGTACTAGAATATTTCCTTTCCATTTATCCAAACCCATAACAAATTCTCATGAATTTCAATTTCCTAATGGGTCTATTCTCACTATCGATGAAACAACACAATAATATAGTTAAAATTTTATAGTAACTCATAAAGCTAAACTCAGAATAGGATGAATGGTACTATGATCAATAGGGTTGGTCATGGATTTTTAATTACCACTCACCTAATGTCCTTCATGTCATACTCATTCATCCCTTCGTATGGATGTATTAAAAAATATTAAGAATATGATTTCCTTATAACGAGTCTCAAATTATTCCATTAGCTTTATGTACCTTAGTTTCAAATGATGGCTATCTCTTATATGGTCATAAGGGAAATCATTGGTTACTATGATATCAAGAAATATGTGTTTATCCCATTTCTTTAGTAAACATGAAATTTATTCACCAGATATAACTCTATGATTAAGGATTCTCATGTCATGTGGTGGACGAATGATCATATAGACTCTGTGGAAAATGATGTCAAATTCTCTATTCATTAAATTTATGATGGCATGGTCCTTTACATTGAACTTTGGTGAGTGATTTCCTTATATCTTGATATATAAGGCCTATAAGAGGACCAACTTGATAGGGGCCCCTCCCGAGAGGGACCCTAAAATTCTCTTGATATGGATGAAGAAATAAATTTTAAGACCTATCCCATTTAATATATGAAAGAAATTTTTTATTTTGAAAATCATTTCAAACTAAGAAAAATCAATAGAATGGAATTTAATTTCAGCAATGGTAATGACCCCAACATAGATATAGTCCCCTAAAAACAAAAAAAATACAATCATTCGCTTTTTCAGAAATGGAAAAGAAAATTCCTTAGGATTATAGGATGTTCATGTTGGGACAGGTGGAAATTATCATATTTTATTGAATCTCTCCTTCTATATTTGATTGATTGTATACATTTTTCTGACATGAAATTTTCTAAGAGGTATAATTGATAAGAAGTTAAAAATATTCATGCATCATAAAACAAAGATCCTCCACACCACCAAGTAATATTGATCCTTTTCTACACGGGGCATCATCATATATAGTCCCTATTCATTTGTTAAAACTTTATGTTTCATGTTCTTCCTTATTTTCATTGATTCATTTTTAAATGGGTCATACCCATTCATCTGAAGGAGGATAAGACATGGTCTAAGATCAATATTATAAACTCTAAAATTATTAATTTGGTTAGGATCACTTACTTCATTATTAAATATAATGATTCCAACTTCAGAGCCTTTCAGATGAAGAAGTTTTACATTAATTATTTCATCTATTATATGCATACATCATCTAATAATACTACAATAAATAGAATGATCATGTAATTCATGAAATTAGTCTCTAAAATTTATTTGATGTGGTTGTATTGGATTAATAAGAGTTGAAAAAAAAGTTTATATTTAGTGGTAATATTATACCATGAAACAGAATTTGAGAAAGTAGAATCCTTAATCTATAGTTCCTGAAATAGATTTTTTTCTTCCCATTGATAACCATAAATTAAGAGTACACTACACTAATAAAGAAATTATGTGATTTTTGTGTGACCATAAACATCATATCATATCATCCTCACAAGACAATGTTAAACTGCATAGTAAATGTCCATGCTTCGTGATGTAATTTTTCATCAACCTGGTTCCCCACAACATAACCTAAAAATATTTTTTTGATTATTAAACAATAATGTTATTTTAGATTCTTCATAATAGTTGATTCCCTTTTTATTACAGTGTTGGAATCCTTAAAACTGCTCTCCTTGAATTATGTGCAGATATTTTTCCTTCCCTAAGAGTGCATAGTATTGACGAGCTCTCTTATCATAGGCACAACTATAAATTTTCCTTGTCCCTCTTATTTTTTGGGTATTAATCCCTACATCAAGGTTGAAATACAATACCCTATGTTGAGACAATACTTCACTCCTAGAAAATGATCTATGTTCCTTGACCATAATGTAGGAACCATGGTCTTGGAATCATGATGTAAAATATAAGTATTAATCCTTGAGAATATCTATATTAAAATTTGTGTTCTCAATTTTTGACTACCGTTGTCCACCCTAATTTCTCTATATACTGACTAATCCCCCCCCCCCCCACTAAATCAGTATTGTATGACTTCAAAAAATCTAGAACTTTGTCCATGACACATAGAGTTTAACTATATAGTTGTGGTAATAGGATCATTGGCATAAAATGAGCCTCCTCGTGGTTTAAATTCATTAAAAATAAACAATGAATCAATATCCTATGGTTTAAAAATAATGAAATTAAATTTTCTGCATGAGACTTTGCGATTGTATATATTAGAATTGGACACCTAGTTCATGTTTATTTTAATTTTATTTTTTTGGTAAATTGATTACTCTGAGTTACATAACCTTAATTTAAGAACCACCTCTGAGGTTTACAATGTTATCATTGGGTTCTAAATCCATGATATTATTTCCAAGACCCCATCACTATATATAATATCTCAACCCCAATAATTTATGTTGTGTGATCTTAACATCCCAATGACACCACTCATAGTTTAAGTTACATTACCATAAATAAGGAACAACAATTTTCTCTATGATATACAACATTAAATGATTAATCTTATGGGATCATGACAGTATCTCCCAAGGAATGATAAAATTCCATTATCAGGTCTCTATTGGGTTTTATGTTCCATTATTGGTGGTAATCCTAAGAAATATGATTAACACTTCACGACATAACCCCATATTTCTCGAGATCCCCATGAATATTTTCTATTCCCTTGCCTCTAAACATTGAGCCTTCAATGACTGAATCACATAACCAAACATTCATTTGTAAAAATACTATAAATGTTCCCCAGTGGTGAATTACTTGCCCCAATCTCATCCTGCCTCTTGTACTGGGTACACATCCAAAAGGAATCACTTTAGTAAATATTATGATGAAATCATGCCATTCAAATAGTTACCAAATAGTAAACCTCAAGATATTTTTCCATGTTTCCTAGATGTAAGGTAATTGAACCCATGTTTCGATCATGGTCAAAATCCATCCACAACGTATCCAGTGTTGTAACTCCCATATTAGGTGGGGTTTATTTTATAGATCACAATTTAAAATTTTTTTCTTTTTAATTAAATTTATTTTAGTATTTTCTATGGTTTTATAATTATAATAAGTGACTAGATCAAAAATATTTATCAAGAGGCATGTGAAGTCCAAACATACTATCCCAAGAAAGCTGGAACCAGTAGCTAGCTCATAGGTTTTCACCAACTATATAGTAAGTTATGGTACTAAAAAATTAAATCTATATTTCACTTGCTAATTTATGGACTATAATGGTGAGCCTGTTGGATTTGGATATGACACATGTTATGTCTTGTAGCCACCAATTAGGAATTAGTGTTTAGACAACTAAAATATTTAGTCATTTACAGTGCACCCCGGTGCATTATTTGCTTGTCAATGGAATTTAAAGACCCATAATGTATCTAGAACAGTCCTTAAACCATTGGAGCATATTAATACATTGTCTCGGTCCCTTATATTAGAGTGGTTACATTGAATATCCATTCTAAATCTTGTTTATGAAAAATTAATCTCTTTCTCTCATACTCTTACAATTGTATCTCTTCCTCCCATAATTTATTTTTGACGTATTGAGAGTGTTATTCATAGGGTTTTCAAACAAAAAATCTCTCCCTTCTAACTTTTTTGGGTTCTGATTAACAAGGACTGTGATGGGGGTTTTGTGATCCCAACCTTATGTGAGGGAAATTAGGTACCATATAGCATTTGTGTGTGAGGGGTTTGGTGCATAATACCATCAATGTATGCGGAATTTATCTTGTTTACTACAAACACTAAAAATATAGGGATATTAGGTTTCATTCTATAATAAAAAAAATAAGTGGTCTTATTTTGGTAATGGGTTTCTTAGAAATGGATAAATATAGGAGTTCAATAAAAAAATCAAGGTTATTGACGGGATTAGATGTAGTATTACCTATATAGAAACAACAAATTTTCAAACATATTTATTAAAAGTTAATAGATGAATATTAATTACATAAAATTACAGTCCATGAAAAAATCATACAAGTCATTAGTCTATGTAAATTTTGGATTCATGGAAAAACATTATCATAAGATATCTACTTCATCTACTACTACGTTCTATAAAAATTACTCCCTTATTATAATTTTCATACAAAATAATTTTCTTCATAATCTGGTGAAATGAAATTTAAAAAACGTTAATCCTAGAAGCTCAGTAAGAGAGAAAATGGGTTCTATCATTTACCACTTATACATAGCAAGATCACAATGGTGTGATAAAAATATATTAAAATCTTAAAACAATTACTTTAATATCATAGATCATAATGTTTAGTCATGGAACAATGATTGGATGTTCATAAATCATTAATAAAAAGTTAATCAAAGAAGATAGTTTATAATAGAATAATAATGTAATAAGACATAAATTTTTGGCGTACACATAATAATGAAAATCCATTTCTTTAGTTATGTCATTATACCAAGAATATCATTGTGGACTCAGTTCACTCAACATTACATTATATCCATAGTCTAAGTTCACTCCTAGGATTATAATAGTTGCAATAGTCTCTTACTAAATGGGGATAACTCTCCATTTGACCTTTACTATCTCATGATATATCTATCTTTACCAAATTCATTAGAGGGATATATAATTTCATTCCCACCCATTACATAATGAAAATAAAATGAATGTGTTCCATAATATCCTGAAACATCTGTCATAGCATAACCAATTTAAAGGAATCATGTTTTATAAACATTTTATCATCCCATCATAACATAACCAGGGGAATTTAAATGAGTTTTATAAAAATGTTATAACTTGTCATACTATATCCCATGGAAAAGAAATATGATTCATAATGGTCTCATAATTTATTAATTAACCGATATAAAAGGAATGGGTTTCATATTAGAATGCTTAAATAATCATCATCATAAGCCATAAATATAGAATTCTAGGATTTTATACAATAAAATAACATCTTTTCATATGAATATTCAATATATTTTATAAAAATAAAACACCAGACCATAATATTTTAGTAGTATTGAAGATAATAATAACAATATTATTATTTCATGATTGATCTTAACTAACCCTCATAATGATCTTCACACATGGTACTCCTATTAGTTATTCCCCACACAAACCTTTCTTCATTACATGGGGAAGGAAACATAAGAATTGTTGATCTCATATTCTTATTGAGGGTAAATATATGAGATATTAATATATAATTTTATAAAATAATATTTTAAAAATAATTTTATGTTATTATGAAAATAAATTTGGAAGTTCATAACCAACCTATCATTTAATATAAACATGTGTAATGGAATAAAACATTATCATTTTTGAACATAAGGCACATAATAGTGACAAATAACTATAATGAAATCAATAAGAATAATCTCATTTCATAAAAGTGTGTTACCATTAAAAATATTTAACACCCATTCATATGTCATTGTTAAATTCCAATAACATCATTATAGTGTATTAGGAATTATCACCTATTTCCAATAGAGGATTTTGATACTCATGTTTCGCAAAGTGTGATTGGGTGCACCTATTTCCCCTAGTAGATCAATCCAATCGAATTATTTCCCATTATTATCTCTGGATATATAATGATAACAAAATGCATTGGTGGGAGACATAGTTCCACCCAAATTATTATAAAATTCATACTTATGGGTTCCAAAATATCATAAAACATTCATTATATCAACGCATAATAAACCATATAAATAAAATAGGTTTCATAAACATTTCATCAATTATTATAGCATAACCCCTGAAAAATGGGTTTCATAAAAATTTCATCAAAAACATTAACCATTAAGATAAATAATAAAGATTGTATCATTTAATCTTACTACTAGTAAACATAACTAATATAAATTGATGTCATCTTAGAAAAAAACAATTTGAAATATAACATGGATCATTTATTATATAATATATACCATCCACTTTGAAAAAAACATTTTATTACATAAAAAAATTTCAAAATAATTTTATTTAAATTTTTTTTAACTAATAAAGGATTTTTAAAAAATTCAATTTAAATTTTAATTAAGTAAAATACTAGTTCAATTATGAAAATTAGTTTTCTATAACTAAAACTCGTTTCATATAATTTTATATGTAAATAATCTTTTACAAATTAAAAGGATTCACTGAAACATTAATTTGGACACAAACGTGGAAAATACCATTCTTTTCGTATACGTTAAAACCAAGACTCCATTCACATTTCTAGTAAAAATATAATAGATATTTTTTAGAAAATGACTCAAATGTTATTTTTGAATAATTTTCCTAAATTTTGAAATACTTGTGGGAATTATTATCATAAATTATTTAAAGGGTTTTAAAAAATTGATTTTTTTTAAAAAACATTATTTTGGAAGAAAATGGATTTTTGGAAGATTAGAGAAATAATGTCTGGAATCTCTAAAAAACAATTTAGAACTATTGAGTACATATATAGAGGATAAGGACAGAATACATTTATTTTCATTATGTAACCATAGTAAAATGCATTTCACGTATTTACTGAGGGTTGGATCATAATATTTCATCATGAGATGCATACACATAAATAATCCCAATAAACGATGAGATTGTATTCTAAAACCCTTACCACATTGGTGACTTTTTTAATTTAAATACCATGAAAGATATATTCTAAAATGAATATTAAAATCCCAATTATATATATATTTATATAATTAATGGGAAATTTATACATTACCTAAAATAAACCCATGGTGAATATGGATTCTTCGTCATAAAAAATAAAAGTGAGAAGAAAATCCCATACCATAGGTCTTCACTTATATAATTCTTGTAAAATAAAATATATATTAAATATATGTGTTTATTAATATGTTAAAATAATATATATATATATATAACATATATGATTTAATTATGAATTTTATTGGGGGTTTATTAACAATTCTATATTGAATTCATGTTTAATGATATAATTGCTTGGTTTTTCATTTATGTTATGATTTTTTTGCACATATTAATTTGATCATGATTCCATAAAATAAATAGTTTCAATAATGATTGAAATATCATATATTTTCATTATATTTGTATTTATTGGGAGTCATAAAAGCTATAGATTGAAAATAAAATACATCATTCATCGAGACAGTAATTTGTTTATACGTAGGAATGTTGTTTACATTTTTTTTAATAGAATGAATAAAATAAATGTAAATAAAATATTACCATTACAGAATAATTTTAGTTTCATATATATATATATATCACATATTTTCATAAAACCAATCTTATTACATTTCCATTTAAAGCATGGGCAAATCACATTTCCTGGGGAGGATGTATTTCGTTGTACACATGAAGAATATTATCACATTCAAAAATAATTAGTGGTAAGAATAAAATTTTATATAATGATTCAAAAATAATATTAATTTAATTAATTTCATATATAAACAATAAATCCATCATTATAACCATCAGTTATTGGAAGTAATGATAATTCATAATACTTATTCACAAGGTTGTTTTCTATCACAGACATAATTGATGATTTCAAAACCCATTTGATGGAATATGGGAAGTATTTAGGTTATTAGATTATGATAATAAAATATAATTATATTTTTTAAACTTAGGATACAATATAATCATGTTCAATAAGATTTGAAGGCTGTGGAGAAATAATTTAAATAATAAGGTTGGTTAAGGATGTTACCTATTCATCTGACAACTTCTTTTTGGGTTTTCACAAAGATGTTTTTTCGGTTTAATTTCTAAACACAATAAGGAATATATGATTATGAGAAGGAATTATTTGAGTAATTTAGGTGGGTATTTTTGGAATAAAATGGTTTTGGAAGTGTTAATAGTTGGCAATAATGGGTGTCCTTTTTTAGGTGAGGCGAGTAATACACATGTAATTTTTGAAATGAAAAAAGCATACCAATCATTTTTTAAATAAATAAAGGCCCCAATTTTTTTATTATTTAAAATAGAAGATATAATTTCTAAATATGTACCTGAAATTGTAGTTGGATATGTTATGGGTCGTTTTTTACCCATATCATTTGAGTTTAACCCAATAGGTAAACAATTGTCAAACTAACCATGTTATATAATTTTTACTATTTTTACTAGTCATTACGATCAACGATTAAGTTGAAATTATTAGATGATATAAATAATTCATATTTAAAATATTGAATCTTTGTTTCCAAATTAAATTAACAAAAGTGGAAATTTTAAATTTAATATAAATCATGTAGATGCAACGAAGAAGTCGTTATCTAAAGAGAAAATGTTAAAATTTTAAAAAAAAATTAAAAATTAAAAAATATATTAAATATATTTAATTAAATTATATTTATACAAATATAAATGAACTAATTTTACCATTAAAACAATATTCTTTTTTTTTTTTTAAAAATTTTTTAAAACAAATGATAACACTTATTAAAAACCAGTACTTCTCACAAGTCACTGAAAAATTTATCTTCTTAAGAAATTATAAAATATACAACTTATGATAATTTGTAAATGATGATTTAATAAATTTATTTTATTTTATAATATATTTTTTCAAAGATTATAAAAAATATTTTTTATAATATTTTAGAAAAAAGTGATAAAACTGGTTTTTTGAATAAATGAATTCTTTAGCATTAAATTGGATTAGTTTTTATCAATTATTTAGAAACTCTATATGATGCATGTTAAACATATGGTTGAATATATAATATAAAAATTTCATTAAATTAATTCATTAAAATTTATTTATTAATTTTTTTAATATAAAATATGTATTTCCCATCAAAATAGTTGATTTTCAGAAAAAAAATCTACATAATTTTCAAATTGTTTTTAGAAACATTTATAATTAATTTTTCATCAATGAAATAATTATATATACATGTTAAAACCATAAATTTTGATAGTTTAGTTTATCTTCTTCATTCCCACCATTCCCATTGATATGTGATAACTATCATATTAAATAATAATATTTTAACATTATGTCATATTTCATTTCAACTCAATGTTGTGTGTATTGAAGTCTAAACACGATGTTCTATGAAACATAAGGTAAACTCAGTATTACTATTAACCATTTCTAAAATCATTGTTTTATTTCATGAAAAATATTAAAAGTATAAATTTAAGTTGATAAAATTATTTATCATATCTATAGGAGTTACATTCTATCAACTTAATGTGAATATAGCCCTTGAAATTTAACACTTAGGTACCTAAAAGGCCACTTATAAATCATTTCATCATCAAGATCCCACATTGTTTCCTCAATAATATTTTTTTCTCAAACAAAAATGACCTAGAAAGTGGTTTTATTTTCTATCACATTCTATATAAGACCTAGAATCTCAATTGGGTGATCCTAATAAAAATTTCATTCTTTAATTGTATGAACTACGAGTTTAGTACATGTGTATAATGATGAGTGTACTTCATCCAGAGAGGTATATGGAACACATTGTTCACCAATGAGTGATTATGTAGAAGTTCAAAATGATAGTCAACTATCCCAATACAATAAACTATTGCAATGGGACCAATAAACATCGAGATTATATTTTGCTCATTTCTTTTATGGATAAATTCATAGAAAGGCATTCACACCAAAAAAAATTCTCTATCCCCTCAATTATTATATTCATAACATTAACTTAAAAACCTATGTTAACCTTATATGTTTTTAAAATACATTAACCATCTCTACCATCTCAATAGCTTTATCAGGTCCTAATGATTTAGTTTTGAAACATTATTCAAAAATATTGGATTTATACACTTATTTCAACCAAGGGTTTCTTAATGATCCATATGACAGATTGATTGAAATAAATTATTGTAAGAAAACTAAAATACATGAATCTGTTGATAGCAACAACCATGGAAATAAAAAAACAATATCATTGCCTAACCTCTAGGGTTTGAATTGTTTTCCCAGACTGCCATATATTTTAGGGTGATACTCAATGATAAAACACAAATCTTTATCAAGAACATGATGAAGGATTCAATAAAACATCATGGTAAACATCGTATCTTGATCATATCAAATTTAATGTGGTTCTCTAGGAAATTATACCTTTTCATTTATAATTATTTTGGTAGTGGATCTAGATAGAACTTTTATCTGATATAAATTATATGAGAATGCTTCATAAGGATATCGACTAAAGCCATAATAACTCTAATATTATTGAATAGATAGACAGAAAAGGTAACTAGTACCTATAATCATATGTCCACAATGATTAAAGGCTATAATCCTTAAATACCCTTTTCACACATGTTTATACAAAACCCAAAGGTTTCAATGCATCAATTGTCTCTTCAAAAAATCATTTATCTTTAGACACTCCTATAACATAAATCCATAAAATGGTTACAAATGATGTTGAACTTATGGAAAAACAAAAACACATTACACATGGAGGTATCCAAAACATGAAATGTAATCTTTCATATATACAAATGTAATGCCCCAACCCTAGAACCCCAGAGTCAGTGCATTATTACATAACATTGACATGATCATAAAAAAGAAAGTCTATAAAGACTGATTAGTTTAGTAGCCTTGGAAACACTAAATAAATTTATAAGTCTTATATTAGATGATAAAATAGAAAAATACAACAACATAGTCTTCATATTCCACACTCATATCCCCTGAGACTATCCCTGTAGGTCAGTCATAAAATACTTCTTCACATCCTGAGAAAAAATAAAACATAGAAAGGGCTGATCTCAGATTCTCAGTAAGGATTACAATATAGAAAAAACTTTCATAAATTATCTTAAAATTTTAAGGCAATGTATAACTAAAACAAACGACTTTTAAAATTTAACTTCACCATAACAAGGAAAAAATATAATGAAATAATTCAATTTACTTATTCGCATGGATATTCTACTAGTAGAATAATCACATGCAATATCAATAACCACTATTATAATGATGGAATTCATAATGTGATACTATCATAACCACATAGTCAAGCCCTTGTGCCAAGAGTACAAATAAGATTTTTTAAATGCCTTGTGACAAGACACTAGGTTGTCTCATGACACCTACCGATGCATCGAGGAGCTATAACGAGCTCCACCTGTCACTTATTAAGTTCAATGCATTCCTCATATGAACAGGTTTAAACATAGCATAAACATTTGTATTAAAACTAGAATACGAAATGTCAATACTTTATCCATAAACCATGAATGGTATAAAAATAACACATCAACAATCAATAATATCACAAAACCTTCAATACTGTATGGAAGTTTTGTATCATAAAAAATGATCTTCAAATAAGCTTAAAATCCATCAAAGTATGTTGACATAGATGAAATCAAAACTATTTGAGAGAAATAACTATTTTTTTCAAAACATTTAAAGGTAACATAATTATAAAATAATACATTTATATTGAAAATATTCTTATAATCTTGTAAGGGAATATTCAATGATTTTATAACAGTGGAAAATAGCTGCACCCGCCGTATAAGTTAAAAAAGAAATTATTACCTTAATTTTGTCAAAAAGGTTAAAAAGGACCTTGTTTGGAAAACGAAGGAAAGATTCCTTTATTAACATCTTATAAAAAGTCAAAAAATGGTTTAAATGACTTTAACCCATATTATATAAAATAGTAAGAATTTTTTGAAATACATTTTTAAGAAACATGGATGTGGATGATAAAGAGGTCCGATTAGATTATTACAAATAAACAACCTCGGAAAATGAAGGGATTGTGAAATAAACCCTTACCTTGTACTTTTCCTTGGTCGAGGGTAAGTTAACCTCCAGTATAATGGTGAAATAATTGTTATTAATATATACAATAATGATATACATTAATATGATATCATATATGATCTTTTAACATTGTTTTGTTAATAATAACTTAGTATTTTTGTTGTTTAGGGTGTTAACGGATTCGTTTTCCTTTATATTCTTTGTTATGTGAGTCATATTTGTTACGGATGGGATGTATCATATTCATATCCATAAGGACATCAAGTATTTAAGAATTATTTTTAATCATATAATGAAAATTAGTCTTGAATGGATACGATGGGGAATGAATCTCATCGCGTTCATGGAGATGGTAATCCGTACGTACACACGATAGACAATATCACACTTTTGATATTCAAATAATATATAATTGGATGGTATATCATATATACAGAATCATTATCATTTTATATTTATTATTTACAACAAATACCCATCATTATTATACCCATCAAAATAATCATGTATTGAATAACAATTACACCATGGCGTAGAGACGGTAAGACGTACGTACGCACGTATGGTGACATGTCATTCAAAGGATGGATTGAATACTTAATATGGTTGTACCATATTTATAATAACATCATATTATATATAAGATACTGGATTTATTATTTTAGAATGTAAATAACAAATATTGAATAAGTGGAAGAAGAAAGGAACTTGAAAGAGGGGGGTGAAATCATTATCTATTCTTCAGGTTCTTTCTTTTGGTTTGATCAAAATGGATCCTTAGATTGGCTTTCTGATCAAACTAAGGCCTCTATGTTGAATTTAGGGAAGGTGGGAGAATATTTGGGTAGGGTTTGGCCGATCCAAATGGCTTTTAAGGTGTGAATTTGAGACAAGGGGAAGTGCCCTTTTATAAGAGGGGTGAGGGGTACCTTAGGAAAAACATAAATTATTATTTTATAATAAAATCATTTTCGGTTTCTAATGGCTCCAAAGTGGATTATTTAAAGACTAATGTGGGTATGGGTCAAACACAACTCAACCAATAGTGTTTAGACAGGTTTGGGTCACTATATTAACCTTATCTTTTAGATTTAACTCTTTGTTAAATAGTTTGACATTTACCATGTCTCTTTGTATTTTTATATTATATGGTAAATAAACTACCTATATACTTCCAAGAGAACCAAAATTGGTTCATCAATAATACTCCTATAATTATATAAGTCCTTTGGCAGAACTTTATTTTTTTAGTAATATAATATCAGTTAATAATGTAATAATTGATTTAAAAACTCTTTTATGTCAATTTTGACACTATTTGGTATTTTGTTTTTTTTAATTCATAAAAGCATTATTACTTCGAAAAAATTCATGTAACCACCCCTAATATTTTATATTAACCTATAAAATTATTTTAATTCATAAAAGGTCTCAAATTACATTTATTTGGATATTTATAATATCAATTTGTTTAATATTACATTAAGTAGGTAATTACTGCATCACCATTGTGTCCTAAATAAATTAAATTATTTAATGTCTAAAAATTATAAATAAAATACCATTATGTATGAACTTTTTTAGATTTGTAATTAATATTTATAAAATAATTTATCTTATGTATTACACTATATTAAAAAATTAGTTATTAAACTTTTATTTTAACTCTTTTAACTCTTCATTGAATTAAATAATAATAAATGTCCTAATCTAAATCAAGTGGTCCAAAGTGGTTCATATTTTATTCCTAAGGTTGTTTTTGGTCGAATTATACTTATCCAATAGAATTAAAACATGTTTTAGGGTAATAATAATTTCATTTTTACCCTCAATTACCCTATTTACTTTTAACCGTGGTAAATAGAAGTAAAAAGCTACTATTCAACAAAAATTATTTTCATCTTATTGAACCACATTTTACAACTTGATATTAACTGTGTTTCTCGGATTTTTGAAATTCAACTCACAGAATTGTTAAAATTAATTTTTATGTGAATTTGCAAAATCTCCTAGAAGATGGGTAAAATACGGTGAAAAGTTCAATAAAATTTTAATATATCTAAAATTATTATAAACTCACTACAATGAATTAAATTGAACATATATATGTATTAAGTATCTATTTTGACCTAAAATAAATTTAAACAAAATAAATAATTATTTAATTAAAAATTCGATTTTAAACAATAACTCAGTGTTTTTCACTATTCATCAAATATTGAAAGTTTTCAGAAAAATAACAAAAATTCACCCTAATATAATTTAGATATTCTGAATCCAAAAATTAAGTCCATTTTAAAATATAAAATTTATAAAATTTCGAAAAGAGGGTATTACTATTCATAACGGCTAGTTTTATTGGTTGTGGTTTGTGTTTGAACTCGAAGTTGCGTACAACACACGCTAATGTATTATTCGAAGAGAAGCGTACCGTGGATGTTTGGGGTATTGCATTCTCCCCTCTTTCAATAAATTGCATCCTCGCAATTTTTAAAATTGGGCGTGGGAAAATAATGTAAAGTACCACATCGGAAAAAGAGTCAATAAAACTATCACTTTAAAAGAAAGAAAGAGAAGTACAAAGGTCACCTAAGTTAACCTGTACTAGGATTCCATGTAGGAAAATTTGGATATCGAAGATAAACTATGTGTCAAGTTCTAATGAAGAGGGATAGAAAACATGATCGGGAAAAAGTTTACAATAAGAAAACCACAAACTTGTGATGGGAAAAAGGGTCATTAGTTTCCCAGTAGGAAAAGTAAACGGAAAACATTTTTTTGTTTTAAGTTACATTTCATAAAGATGTGGAATTTATTTATGATATTGACAAATAACATAAAGATATATACTTAATTTTTAAGTAGAGATTCATTCTTTAATAAATTTTTACCACTAACTCATTTTTTTAAATGATAAGTATTCAAGAAGACTTGGTCACACCAGAAGAGCTAGAAAAAACATCTAGAGAATCACATTATCCACAAAGGATAAACTATATATTTACCTTGTCTTTAGAGATTAATCAAAACCAAAATAGTTAGTACAAGATCTGATGATCCCTCAAAAGGATATTCCTTTAGATAAAGAAACACTAATTTTAATTTCAAAAATTAAACCAACAATACCCCAATGTTTAATAAATAAAATTCAACAAACAATTGTCCTTAAAATCCTTCAATATAATCCAAACTAATATTGAAACCCAAAACTAAGAATAATTTTTTATGTAGTCTTCCACATTGAATTTTATCTCTAAATGACATCAACTGCTCTTAAAGTCACATTCTTAAAAGTAATTAACCTAATCACATATTCTCTTTTATAGGTTAATCATTTCCATAAATAACCCAAATCACTATAAATCCAAAATAAAAACATATATAAAAATCCAACATTACCCCTCAAATGAAATCCCATGGTATTCTATTTTCCTTCGGCATATAGTTTTCCCAACAAAGCGAACGTCTTCCAAAATAACATTTATTACTTAATCAGCAAATCATTTTCCTATACTAAGGGTATTCATTTGATAAGACATAAGATCCAAAATCAACTTATTATTGATCAATAAATTCATTTAACTAAAAATAATTAGTCACCCTAACCAGGGACGTCACATAGTCCAGTGGTAGGAGATAAATCCCAATCGCACTCTGGTTGTGGGTTTGATTCACACAGCTTTGTCCGATGCAACAGGTTGTCACACGGTCTGCGTGTTTTTCTTTTTCAAAAACTATATTTTATAAAATTACCAAAATGAGATAAATTCCTCAAAATAACCATAACATAATTTAACCACAAATGTTATCCCATACCTTGCATTTTCATCACAAAATATAATAACTTGTAATTTTCTCAAACCCAATGATCATATAAAACTAAATGGTTATTTATAACTATATCCACAAGAAAAAAGGTATGTCTTCCTCAAATATCATTTTCACATGACAAACTGCAGGGTTACAAATACAAGAGAAAATTATTCCAAAGTAATCCCATCAATAAGGATCACTAATAATTTTCAACATTTCTCCAACCATTTATTTCAACAAAGCTTCTTCTTTGACCAAGAAGATATCCTATAGAATATGGAATTCACTCGGGTAATGGCCAGGTCCCCTACATTTACAGCAAATGACTGTAAATGAATTCTTGGGACCATTTTTATTTTCTTCCATAGTACTCTTCATTTTTCCTCATCAATTCTTCACTTTGTGTCCTTCTCTCCCACACGTAAAGCATTTCTTTGTTCCATTGAGACACTTTCCTGGGTGTCTCCTTCCACATTTGCTCCATTATGGAAATAGAGGATTCTTTTATCCATGGTATCCACTACTAGAGATCTTATCATTCATCCCCTTTCTCCTCTTTGTTGAGTCCAAGAGTTGGTTAATATATATGTTTTTGATCATATTTTTGGAAAACTAATTTGGCATGAACACGATATCTTTTACGCCTATCAAAATTCCATTTTTTTGCTCATTTCCAACATTGTTCCCTCCTTGTACATCATTCTCAAAGTAACTATGACTTCCATGGAATCCAGCCATTTACTAAAACCAGAAAGCATTGTGTGAGTAACAGTAGTCATAAAATCATTTATAGAATATCATGACACCATATTTTCAATTTGAAACAAATTAGGATTAACCAAGGTCATTTATTCTCATCTTATTTTAAAATACATCAATTCAGTTTGTAAAGAAAATGTAAATTATCCTAAGCATAACCCCCAGGAGTGTCGTAACCTAGAGTGAAGCAAGGCCCATTGTCGTGAACCAGTTCCCGTTCGAGTCTAGGTCAAAGTGGTGTTTTCGAGTTTTACCCCTACGTATGTAACACCCCGAGCTTCCACGATACGCTTCTCATTCAATAATGCAATAGCTTGCATTGTACGCAACTTCGAGTTCTAAAACATCGCGACTAATCAAAGTAGCCGTTATGAATATTAATAACCACTTTTTAAAATTATAGAAATTTTATATTTCAAAATGAACTTCATTTTTGTATTCGTAATATCGAAATTATCCTAAGTTGAATTTTTTGTAACTTTCTGAGAACTTCCAATTTTTTTATGAATAGTGAAAAATACTAAAAACAACTTTTTTAATCAAAATAATTTATAGTGATAAATTATACTATTTAGTGGTTTTAAATTATAATTAGAATATATTTTTACCATTTTATCCAATGGTGGTCATTAGAATTAATTTAACATTGAAATTGGACATAAACAATTGCCAATCTTTTGATATAAATTGTTTCTTAAAAACACGCTATTTGTTGTGACAGCGGGAATTAATTATAAAATTAATTAATGCAACTTATATGTTTGGAATTTTGTAAAATAGAAATCATTTTTGAATTCGGAATATCAATTATAGCTTAGGGTGAAATTTTGGCATTATTCTGAAAAACTTCAATTTTTGATGAATAATGAAACCACTAAGTGGTAGTTAAATAACTGATTTTTCGTTTAAATGAAATATTACCACTTCTGTGGTTTGATTTTCAAAAATCCGACATACATGGTTCTCATTAAGAAGTAAAATGTGGTTCAATGAGATTAAAATAATTTTTGGTGAATAGTAACTTTTAAGTTCTTAATCGCGATTAGAGGTAATTAGTGTAGTTTAAGGTAAAAACAATGTTTTAATAATATGATATGAGATTGAAACTTGTCCTACTCCTATTGGATGAGTCATGGCCGACCAAGACAACCCATGGGTCAACTTGGGGACCCCATGGAGCCTCTTTGGTTGGAAAATGACATTAATATATATTTATTTAATGTTAAAATTAAATTGACACAAACATGAGTTTTTTTACTAAAACAGTTTTTAAGTGGGGTTACACAAGTCAAAATTTTGATTATAAATATTAATTAGATATCTAAAAAGATTTCCTACATCATAGTATTTTTTTTATAATTTTTAGACATTAAATAAAGTAAATTATTTATGACATCATGATGATGCAGCGATGACATCATTATTTAACGATTTAAATAAAATGGAAAGATAATGTAAACTCCAAAGCTTACACTTGTCAAAAACCTATTGGATGAGTATATTTCGAACCCTTATCATCTTATCCTCGAATTATATATGTGTGGGACCTCTAAAATCCGAAACTCATTTTATAATAAAGTGACTTTTCTTTACTTTCCAAGAGTGTCCCTCCTCTCCACTTATAAAAGGCCCCCACCTCTCCCACCTTATTCACACCTTCAAGCCATTTGGCTCGGCCAACCTCTGCCCAAATACTCTCCCAACTTCCCCCTCTTACTCCTAGAAGCCTCACTTTGGGCATAACTCTTCCCAAGGAAGCCTTTGGCTCAAATCAAAAAGAGTTACCCGATTTTGAGGTAATGTCTTCTCTAATGTTGTTTTGTTTTATTTTTCTTCTCCAACCCCCTAAACTCTTTTTATTCATTTCTTTTGTAACAAAACCAGTATCCTCAATATACTAGGATATTGTTAAAAGAAGGATTCGAGCTACACTTACACACACCTACATCTAATGGTTAAAGAACATACGGTTTCTGTGGATGGAGAATTTCTGCCTCACGAAGCGATGATTGTTCAACACTCATATAACACCTTCAAAGGTGGCCATTAAGATGTCACTATTTTTATATATGATATATAATATGTTTATGTTTTACTTATGCTTCTGTATTTCTCATTTATGGCATACTTTATGATTTCCATTATGGGTAAAACGCGATAATTTCATTTTAGGAAGTGCGGACTACCGCCCCCTCAAAGTGATTTGAATCGTTAATTCCATATGTGGGATGTATAAAGGATGGATTAAATGGTATTATACACTATATTATACTGTAATTATATTATAAATTTATATCATTATGATTTCATTCCATTAAATATGAAATAGAAATGAAAGTAGCGTTCATGCGTACGTACGGCTTACCGTCTCCATGAACGGTGCATTTCATTTCTTACCCCTAAATGTTACGTGACATTATGAATGAATGTATATACTGTATATATATGATATATATGATATCTACATCATGAATATAATTCTGGATACAATTGATATTTCACCACATGAACAACTTGTAATTATAAGAAGTTTATTTTTGACTCAAGTACCAAAGATCGACAAAACGGCCGTTATTAACTTAAATAATTAAATAATGTTCATAACATGGTAATAAGTGATATAAATGGAATAATGAACATTAACAAGGTTCTTAAGTAAATAAAAATTAACTCTAGTCTATTATTCAGGAGGTTAAAGAACGGTCGAGTCAAGTCAGACACGAGGTAAGGGAATTTCTTAACCAAATTTTCATTCTTTGGGTTAATCTCCTACTTTAAAATTATGTCATGATATTATTATGTCATATCTTGTATTTATACTTTATTTATGTGTACATATAGTGAATACACATAATAGATCTATTTTATTTAAAAAACTATATTGGTAAGTGACTTCGTCTCAATCTCCATTCATTGAGGCATATTTTGTTTTATACACAAATTTCATTTATACGGTGTATAAACCCCTTTGACTTTTACATTTATTCAAAAGATTTTCTTTTATAATTATGTGATTTTTAAATGGTTTCAAAAAAATGATATTTATCTCTAATATATGAAAACCCAGTGCAAATGTATACGTATTTAACGCAAGCTTAAAAATGCTTTTGAAAAACCCGACTCTCGAGTGTGGTAGACAGGAAGGGATTTGGAGTGGAACCATCATGGCCTGTAATTAGTCGAGCAGTCTCAAAATTAGTTAATTGGTTTTCAGAAGCTTGCATAATGATTTCAGAAAAACACTGAAGTATATTTGAGCAATTTTGAACGTAAGTATCTTCTAAAAAAATTGCATCGGTAGGTCTCATGAGACAACTAGACGTGGAATTGGCTGAGGCCCTTTCCCAATTTGATTTATGGTTTTGGACGAGGCCTTAATCATTTTAGATGTCTTGGTCGAGGCCTTGACAAAATGTTTCAGAATGTCCGGCATTATACAATCCCTCATTATGAAAGTGGTTATTGATATTGCATGTGATTATTCGACCAGTAGAATATCCATGTGAAGAAGTGGATGGCATTACCTCATTTTATTTTTTCCATATTATTCTGAAGTTCAAGTTTAAAAAGGCTTTTGTTTTAGTTATACATTTCCTTAAATGTTAATGTTTATTTATGAAAGCTTCCGCAATATTGTTATCCTTACTGAGCATCTGAGCACACCCCTTTCAATGTTTTAATATTTTCCAGGATGTGAAGAAGTATTTTATGAATGACCTGCAGGGATTGTCAGAAGAGGATATGAGTGTGGTCTATGGAGACTTTGTTGTTGTAGTTTTTCACTTTATGATGTAATGTAACGTTTATGAATGTATCTAGTGTTTCCAAGGCTACTAAACTAATCGGTCTTTCGAGACTTGATCTTTTGTGATCATTCCAATGTTACGAAGTAATGCACCGACTCTGGGTAGCTGGGGTCGGGGCGTTACAGTTGGTATCAGAGGCAGTTTAGTACAAACCTTGGAAGCTAGATTTAGACAAACTCTGATTAGAGCACGTAGACCTAAGATGAACTTTGAGGATTAGTATAGAAGAACTTCCTAAAATTTTGGTATTGTAGAGATTTTGTGAGTTTTCCGAGCAATACATCCCTGTCTGGATATGAGCAGGTAGAGGAGGCTCTGGCACAGATGTACCTAGGGGTAAAACCCGAAAACACCGCTTTGAGTTAGACTCGAACGGGAACAGGTGCACGACAATGGGCCTTACTGCACTCTTGGTTACGACACTCCCGGGGGATATGCTTAGGATAATTCTCATTTTCTTTACAAACCACTATGAACGGTTATGAGTATATACTTCCTCAAATAAAACCTTTTTATGATTATGGATTATATCCATAAATAGTTCAATTTATTTTAAGTATTTTACAAGTATGGAATTATGTATTTTGATTCATAAACTAATCTAGTTTATGCCATTGTTTAGAAATGGCGCCTAGTGGAAGGAATGGAAACCGTATCAATGCACGCACTCCATGTAGGGATTGCCCTCCTGCTCAAGATAATTATTGTGGATCTGGAGATACAACTGGTGTTGATCAACTTATTACCATACTGGGGAAACTCACTCAAGTTATGAATAATAACCTTACTCGTATGGATCACCCTGATCCGCAATGTGGAGGATCAATGTTAGACCGCTTCATGAGGCAACAACCACCAACATTTAATGGGGGTACAAATCCATCAGTAGCTGAGCAATGGATAAACTCCTTAGAGAAAATATTCCACGCCTTGGGGAGTAGTGAAAGGGAAAAGGTTATCATGGCAGTTTACCACCTCACTGGAGATGCTGATCAATGGTGGTCATTGATTCAAAACACAAAGGAAGATGATGAAGTATCGAATATGGAATGGAGGGATTTCAAAGAGCTTTTCCTAGAAAAATACTATCCTCGTGACCATAGAGCAGATATGGAAAGACAATTTTTGAGTCTGAGACAAAAGGAAGATGAGAATGTCGCAAAGTTTGAGGCCATCTTTACAAGGTTAGCGAGGCATGCTGAAGATTATATACGTAACCCAATGTGTAAGATTAATCGTTTCATTGATGGGTTAAAACCATTTCTCCATTGAGCTTTAGTATCACAATCCTTCTCATCATACGAAGATATTGTCTCTTGTGCTATCAAGACAGAAAAGGAATTCTCTAAGTCTTATGACAAAAAAGTAAAGCAAGAGAAGAAGAGAACGGTGGAACAAGAGACAGATAAAGGGAAAAAGGGAAAGAAGGATTTTCCATTATGTGATAATTGTGGGAAGAATCACCCTGGTACTTGCCTAAAAGGAATGGGAGTTTGTTATAAATGTTGAGAAAAGGGTCATCAGGCTCGTGATTGTAAGGGAAATAAAGAGGCTATCAAAGTTTAATGCTATAATTGTATATAAATGGATCATTATGAAAATGAATGTCCTAAGCGTCAGGGAAACTTACCTCAGAAAAGGCCAAGGGATCAAGGACAATCTTATGCTGTTACTACAGTTGAAGAAGAATAACTAATGTAATGGTGCTTTTGGACTCATGGATTATATTCTGGTTATTAGAATAATGTGATATATATATAAGGATTGTACTGCAGTACTTGTTGATTTCAGTAAGGTTTTAATATGATGAAGGTAATTATATTTTTAGTATGTGACAATAAGAGAAACTTCACTTTGTTTGGGGAATCTAATAAATTGATTTTGGAATTAAGAGACCTTTTAGAGAAAGTCTGGACAGAGGTATTTTGGATAACTATAAAGGTTGGAGTGGATTAAGATGATCTTTGGATAGTAATGTTTAAGGTTAAAAAATTTATGAAGATTATTTTTGGAATATTATAATACTATAGTTTTAGGAAAAGGACAACCTGAAGGGTGGGGCATAACCCGTCGCGTCGGACAAAGCTGCAGGAATCGAACCCACAATCATAGTGCGAAAGGCCTTTATTTCCTACCACTAGCCTACAGGAAGTCCCTGGTTATTAAAAAATAATTTTAATAATCTAAATGGTATGTGTTAACATTTGGAACCTTATACAATTAGGATAAATAGAATATTTTTGAGTTCTGTTACCATTTGGAGTAAAAGTTGGGTTTGTGGTAAAAATTTATTAACGAATGAAAGTATACATAACAAGTATGTATATTCCCTTATGTTCTTAGTAAATCTCCTAAATAAATTCAACAACATTATAAAAGGTAACTTAAAACAAAAATGTTGTCGGTTAACTTTTCCAACTGGGGATTCAATGACCGTTTAACCAATCACAAGTTTGTGATTTTCTTGTGGTTAAACTTTCTCCTAATCCTGTTTTCTATAACTCTCCATTAGACCTTGATGGTTTGTTTGTCCTCCATATCCATATTTTCATAGAATCCTAGAATGGGCTATATTGGGTGACCTTTGTACTTATCTTTCTTTCTTTTAATGTTATATATTTATTAACCTTATTTCCAATGTGGGTTTTCCTCAAAGGTATTTTCTCTTTTCAACCTTTTATTTGCAAAGAAAAATTTCAAATTGCGAGGACGCAATTTATTGAAGGAGAGGAGAATGTAACACCCCGAGCTTCCACGATACGCTTCTCATTCAATAATGCAATAGCTTGCATTGTACGCAACTTCGAGTTCTAAAACACAGCGACTAATCAAAGTAGCAGTTATGAATAGTAATAACCACTTTTTAAAATTATAGAAATTTTATATTTCAAAATGGACTTCATTTTTGTATTCGTAATATCGAAATTATCCTAAGTTGATTTTTTTGTAACTTTCTGAGAACTTCCAATTTTTTTATTAATAGTGAAAAATACTAAAAACAACTTTTTTGATAAAAATAATTTATAGAGATAAATTATACTATTTAGTGGTTTTAAAGTATAATTAGAATATATTTTTACCATTTTATCCAATGGTGGTCATTAGAATTAATTAAACATTGAAATTGGACATAAACAATTGCCAATCTTTTGATATAAATTGTTTCTTAAAAACACGCTATTTGTTGTGACAGTGGGAATTAATTATAAAATTAATTAATGCAACTTATATGTTTGGAATTTTGAAAAATAGAAATCATTTTTGAATTTGGAATATCAATTATAGCTTAGGGTGAAATTTTGGCATTATTCTGAAAAACTTCAATTTTTGATGAATAGTGAAACCACTAAGTGGTAGTTAAATAACTGATTTTTCGTTTAAATGAAATATTACCACTTCTGTGGTTTTATTTTCAAAAATCCGACATACATGGTTGTCATTAAGAAGTAAAATGTGGTTCAATGAGATTAAAATAATTTTTTGTGAATAGTAACTTTTAAGTTCTTAATCGCGATTAGAGGTAATTAGTGTAGTTTAAGGTAAAAACAATGTTTTAATAATATGATATGAGCTTGAAACTTGTCCTACTCCTATTGGATGAGTCATGGCCGACCAAGACAACCCATGGGTCAACTTGGGGACCCCATGGAGCCACTTTGGTTGGAAAATGACATTAATATATATTTATTTAATGTTAAAATTAAATTGACACAAACATGAGTTGTTTTACTAAAACAGTTTTTAAGTGGGGTTACACAAGTCCAAATTTTGATTATAAATATTCATTAGAAATCTAGAAAGATTTCCTACATCATAGTATTTTTTATATAATTTTTATACATTAAATAAATTAAATTATTTATGACATCATGATGATGCAGCGATGACCTCATTATTTAACGATTTAAATAAAATGGAAAGATAATGTAAACTCCAAAGTGTACACTTGTCAAAAACCTATTGGATGAGTAGATTTCGAACCCTTATCATCTTATCCTAGAATTATATTAGTGTGGGACCTCTAAAATCCGAAACTCATTTTATAATAAAGTGACTTTTCTTTACTTTCCAAGAGTGCCCGTCCTCTCCACTTATAAAAGGCCCCCACCTCTCCCACCTTATTCACACCTTAAAGCCATTTGGATCGGCCAAACTCTGACCAAATAATCTCCCAACTTTCCCCTCTTACTACGAGAAGCCTCACATTGGGCAGAACTCTTCCCAAGGAAGCCTTTGGCTCAAATCAAAAAGAGTTACCCGATTTTGAGGTAATGTCTTCTCTAATGTTGTTTTGTTTTATTTTTCTTCTCCAACCCCCTAAACTGTTTTTATTAATTTCTTTTGTAACAACAACAGTATCCTCAATATAATAGGATGTTGTTATAATAAGGATTAGATCTACACTTACACACACCTACATCTAATGGTTAAAGAACATACGGTTTCTGTGGATGGCAAATTTCTGCCTCACGAAGCGATGATTGTTCAACACTCATATAACACCTTCAAAGGTGGCCATTAAGATGTCACTATTTTTATATATGATATATAATATGTTTATGTTTTACTTATGCTTCTGTATTTCTCATTTATGGCATACTTTATGATTTCCATTATGGGTAAAACGCGATAATTTCATTTTAGGAAGTGCGGACTACCGCCCCCTCAAAGTGATTTGAATCGTTAATTCCATATGTGGGATGTATAAAGGATGGATTAAATGGTATTATACACTATATTATACTGTAATTATATTATAAATTTATATCATTACGATTTCATTCCATTAAATATGAAATAGAAATGAAAGTAGCGTTCATGCGTACGTACGGCTTACCGTCTCCATGAACGGTGCATTTCATTTCTTACCCCAAAATGTTACGTGACATTATGAATGAATGTATATACTGTATATATATGATATATATGATATCTACATCATGAATATAATTCTGGATATAATTGATATTTCACCACATGAACAACTTGTAATTATAAGAAGTTTATTTTTGACTCAAGTACCAAAGATCGACAAAACGACCGTTATTAACTTAAATAATTAAATAATGTTCATAACATGGTAATATGTGATATAAATGGAATAATGAACATTAAAAAGGTTCTTAAGTAAATAGAAATTAACTCTAGTCTATTATTCAGGAGGTTAAAGAACGGTCGAGTCAAGTCAGACACGAGGTAAGGGAATTTCTTAACCAAATTTTCATTCTTTGGGTTAATCTCCTACTTTAAAATTATGTCATGATATTATTATGTCCTATCTTGTATTTATACTTTATTTATGTGTACATATAGTGAATACACATAATAGATCTATTTTATTTAAAAAACGATATTGGTAAGTGACTTCGTCTCAATCTCCATTCATTGAGGCATATTTTGTTTTATACACAAATTTCATTTATACGGTGTATAAACCCCTTTGACTTTTACATTTATTCAAAATATTTTCTTTTATAATTATGTGATTTTTAAATGGTTTCAAAAAAATGATATTTCTCTCTAATATATGAAAACCCAGTGCAAATGTATACGTATTTAACGCAAGCTTAAAAATGCTTTCGAAAAACCCGACTCTCGAGTGTGGTAGACAGGAAGGGATTTGGAGTGGAACCATCATGGCCTGTAATTAGTCGAGCAGTCTCAAAATTAGTTAATTGGTTTTCAGAAGCTTGCATAATGATTTCAGAAAAACACTGAAGTATATTTGAGCAATTTTGAACGTAAGTATCTTCTAAAAAAAATTGCATCGGTAGGTCTCATGAGACAACTAGACGTGGAATTGGCCGAGGCCCTTTCCCAATTTGATTTATGGTTTTGGACGAGGCCTTAATCATTTTAGACGTCTTGGCCGAGGCCTTGACAAAATGTTTCAGAATGTCCGGCATTATACATTCCCTCATTATGAAAGTGGTTATTGATATTGCATGTGATTATTCGACCAGTAGAATATCCATGTGAAGAAGTGGATGGCATTACCTCATTTTATTTTTTCCATATTATTCTGAAGTTCAAGTTTAAAAAGACTTTTGTTTTAGTTATACATTGCCTTAAATGTTAATGTTTATTTATGAAAGCTTCCGCAATATTGTTATCCTTACTGAGCATCTGAGCACACCCCTTTCAATGTTTTAATATTTTCCAGGATGTGAAGAAGTATTTTATGAATGACCTGCAAGGATTGTCACAAGAGGATATGAGTGTGGTCTATGGAGACTTTTTTATTGTAGTTTTTCACTTTATGATGTAATGTAATGTTTACGAATGTATCTAGTGTTTCTAAGGATACTAAACTAATTGGACTTTCGAGACTTGATCTTTTGTGATCATGCCAATGTTACGAAGTAATGCACCGACTCTGGGTAGCTGGGGTCGGGGCGTTACAACGTACATCTGTGCTAGAGCCACCTCTACCTGCTTGTATCTAGACAGGGATGTATTGCTTTGAAAACTCACAAAATCTCTACAATTCCAAAATTCTACAAAGTTGTTCTATACTAATCCTCAAAGTCTATCTTAGGGCTATGTGCTCTAATCAGTGTTTATTTAAATCTAGCATCCAAGGTTTGTACTAAACATGATCTGATACCAACTATAACGCCCCGACCCCAGAAGCCCAGAGTCGATGCATTATTACATAATATTGGCATGATCATAAAAGATCAATTCTCAAAAGACCGATTAGTTTAGTAGCCTTGTAAACACTAGATACATTTATAAGTATTATATTACATGATAAAATAGAAAAATACCACAACATAGTCTCCATGGTCCACACTTATATCCCCTCAGACTATCCATGCAGGTCTGTCATAAAATACTTCTTCACATCCTGGGAAAACATAAATCATAGAAAGGGGTGAGCTTAGATGCTCATTAAGGATAACAAAATAGTAGAAACATTGATAAATAACAATAAACATTTAAATAAATGTATAACAAAAACAAAAGCCTTTTAAAATTCAACTTAAACATAACAAGGAAAAAATAAAATGAAATAATGCCATTTACTTATTCACATGGATATTCTACAAGTCAAATAATCACCTGCAATATCAATAACCACTTTCAAAATGATGGAATGCATACTGCCAGACAATCATAACCACATAGTCAAGGCCTTGTGCCAAGACTACAAATATGATTTTGTCAAGGACTTGTGCCAAGGCACTAGTTTGTCTCATTAGACCTACCTATGCATTTAAGAGCTATAGAGGGCTCTATCCATCACTTATTAAGTCCATTGTATTCTTCATATGAACAGGTTTAAACATAGCATAAACAATCGTATTAAAACTAGCATATAAAATTTCAATACATTATCCATAAACTATGAATGGTATAAAAATAACACATCCATATTCAATAATATCACAAAACCATCAATTCTCTATTTTAGATTTGTATCAGGATAAAACAACTTCAAATAAGCTTAAAATCCATCAAAGGATGTTGACATAGATGAAATCAAAACTATTTGAAAGAAATATCTATTTTTTTGAAATAATGTAAAAGTCACATTACTATAAAATAAAACATTTACATTAAATGTATTATTATTATATATTAAGGGAAGCTTAGATGGTATTATAATGGTGTAAAATAGGCTCACCCACTGTATAAGTTAAAAAATAAATTCTTACATTAATTTTGTCGAAAAGGATAAAAAGGACCTTCTTTGGAAAATGACGAAAAGATTCCTTTATAAAAATCTTATAAGATTTAAAACAAGGGTATAAATGAATTTAACCCATAGTCTATAAAATATTAAGAATGTATTTAAATACATTTTTAAGAAACATGGATGTGGATGATAAAGAGGTCCCATTAGATAATTACATATAAACAACCTCGGATAATGAAGAGATTGTGAAATAAACCCTTACCCTATACTTTTCCTTTGTCAAGGGTGGGTTAACCTCATGTATAATGGTGAAATAATTGTTAGTAATTTATAAAAGAATCATATGCATTAATATGATATCATATATTATCTTTTAACGTTGTTTTGTTAATAATATCTTATTATTATCATCGTTTCGGGTGTTAATGGATTCGTTTTCCTTTATATTATTTGTTATGTGAGTCATATTTGTTATGGATGGGATGTATCATATTCATATCCAAAATTATATCAAGTCTTTAAACGTTATTTTTAATCATTTAATGAAAATTAGTCTTGAATGGATACCATGGGAAATGAATCTCATCGCGTTCGTGGAGACGACAATCCGTACGTACGGACGAGCGACAATATCACTCTTTTGATATTAAAATAATATATAATTGGATGGTATATCATATATATAGAATAATTATCATGTCATATTTATTATTTACAACAAATAAACATCATTATTATACCCATCCAAATAATCAAGTATTGAATTACAATTACACCACGATGTGGAGACGGTAAGCCGTACATACACAGGTATGGTGACATGTCATTCAAAGGATGGATAGAATAATGAATATGGTTGTACCATATTTATAATAACATCACAGTATATATAAGATACTTGATTTATTATTTTATAATGGAAATAAAAAATAAAGAAGAAGTGGAAGAAGAAAGGAACTTGAAAGAGGGTGGTGAAATCATTACCTCTTCTTCGGGTTCTTCCTTTTGATTTGATCAAAAGGTATCCTTAGGTTGGATTTCAGATAAAACTAAGGAATATAGTTTTAAGTGAGGGAAGTTGTGAGGATATTTGGGAAGGGGTTGGCCAAGACAAATGGCTTTGAAGGTTTGAATTTGAGAGAAGTGGAAGTGGCCTTTTATAAGAGGGTTGAGGGGAACCTTAGGAAAAACTTAAAATATTATTTTATAATAAAATTATTTTCGGTTTATAATGGCTCAAAAGTAGATTAGTTAAAGGATAAGGTGGGTATGGGTCGACAACCACTCAACAAATAGGTTTTATACCGGTTTGGGTCACTATATTAACCTTAACTTTTAGATTTAACTCTTAGTAAAATATTTTGACATTTACCATGTCTCTTTGTATTTTAATATTATATGGTAAATAAACATATTATATACTTCATATAGAACCACTAGTGTTTCATTAATGATTCACCTATTATTATATATGTCTTTTGTACAAACCATATATCTTTAGGAATATAATATCAGTTAATAATATAATATTTTATTTAAAAACTCTTTTATGTCAATTTTGACACAATTTGGTATTTTGTTTTTATAAATTTATAACAGCCTTATTACTTAGAAACAAAATAATCTAACCAAACCTAATAAGTAATATTATCCTATAAAATTAGTTTAATTCATAAAATGTTGAAAATTACAATTATTTGGATATTTATAATATCAATTTGTTTAATATTTCTTTAATTAGGTAATTACTGGCGCACAATTGTGTTATAAATAAATTAAATTATTAAAGGTCCAAAAATTATAAATAAAATACCATTATGTAGGAAATATTTTTATCTTTATAATTAATATTTATAATCTAATTTGTCTTTTTTATAACCCTGTATTAAAAATGTTTTAGTTATTAAACATTGATTTTAACTCTTTTATCTCTTCTTTGAATTAAATAATAATAAATATCCTAATCTAATTCAAGTGGACAAAGTGGTTCATATTTTATTCCTAAGGTATTTTTTGGTCGAATTATACTTATCCAATAGAATTAATACATGTGTTAGGGTAATAATAATATCATTTTTACCCTTAATTACCCTATTCATTTTTAATCGTGGTAAACAAAAGTAAGAAGTTACAATTCACCACAAATTATATTCATCTTATTGAACCACACATTACTAATTACTGTTTACTATGTCTATGTTATTTTATAAATTCAAAAGATAGAAGCGGTAAAATTATGTTTTATGTGAATTTTCAAAATCTCCTAGAATATGGGTAAAAGACGGTGAAAAGTTCAATAAAATTTTTATATATTTAAATTATTATAAACTGACTCCAATGAATTACATTGAACTCATATAGTATTTCAGTATCTATTTTGTCCTAAATTAAATTTAAATAAAATAAATAATTATTTAAATAAAAATTCGGTTTTAAACTATAACTCAGTGTTTTCACTATTCATCAAAAATTGAAGGTTTTTAGAAAAATACCAAAAATTAACCATGGGATAATTTCAATATTCTGAATCCAAAAATGTAGTCCATTATGAAAGATATAATTTAAAAATTTTAAAAAGGTGGGTATTACTATTCATAATGGCATGTTTGATTGGTTTTGGTGTGTGATAGAACTCGAAGTTGCGTACAACACACTATACTGTATTATTCAAAGAGAAGCGTACCGTGGAAGCTTGGGCATTACAACAAATACACTTAAAAAATTCAACTCACACTTTATTCCTTATATATGATGTCATAATATACAAAATAAATTTTATTGGAAGCTTTTCATCATCCTTGTATTGATAGAATATCAAATACTATTTCATTATTCTATAATAAATGTATAGAGAGATAATCACATGAATTATACCTAATGGATGAATGTTAACATATTCATATGTCTCATTTATAAAAAATCAAACCTAGAAATACCAACTATAATGGGGTGTGCAAGTGTGCTTTGAATATAATGATTCACTTCATCGATCAAGAAGTTTTATGATTTTTTGTTATGTGTTCTTTTCAGTGGTTATTGTGGCTTATAATCCACATTATCCCCTATATTGGTGTATTGATTATCATAATTCCCAAAATCCTTTCACATGAAATACTTGAATGTCGGGGGTGCATTATTTGGCCTCTTATTCTCCTCTATTACATTAACTGGCCCATTAATCGCATTTATAAATTCATGGTCTTTATGACCGACCTTTCTACATTTATATGACCTCCAAATTCCTTTCAATAAATTTCATTAATTTTTCTTCCACAATTTTTGGGAAATATATCGGTACAATTTCATTCCACTATTTGAGTTTTCAAGAGGCTTAATATTTTTTTTCTTATCAAACCCGTTGGAATGGTGGGGATATCTAACTTCCATTTATATATTCATTACAAATTGAAAGACTTATTCATAGATACTAATTTTTCTTATATCCATGTTCTATAAGGTCATGGTTTAATCCAAAAAATATTTGATCAATTTTTCATTCAAGGTTATTGATTAAACCAGATGTGTGCCTTGAATGTATTCTAAATATTACATCACATGTACCAGTCGATTCATCATCCTTTTATATAAGATTAATGAATTCCTTCCCTATCATTTTTCATAGAAAATTATGGATGTAATTGATGATAAATGTCCCCTTAAACTATTCACAATCTATATATTCAATTTATTTTCCCCTTATTTTCTTAATTAGACTACATCACTGATCTACTACAACTTCCACATAATAAATATCCAAAATGAATTTTTCATGATCCTAACACTGAAGAACAAAAAATATTATCTCATTGTTACAACTATATTTCATAACAATTAGATGACCAGTCGCACCACTAAATGAATTTGTACATTGCATAATGATGGAGTCCAGAAAACATTATTTTCTCCTTTGATTGTTTATAATTTAGAATAATTTCATTCTTGAGAAAGATGTGTGAACATAAGAAAACAATTTTTAATTCCACCACCCTCAAAATTTGGATTCTTAGGAAGAAAATAATTTATCTTTCTATCATACTCATCATTAACATTTTACCTTCTTGTTCAATCAAATGACTAAAACTAGAAAGTAATGTTTGAGAAACAAAAAAAAATAGTATAAAAAAAGTAATCATGAAAACCCGTTTATAGTGTTTCTAAATCCAGATACCTTCTTTTCAACCTATTAATCCATGTGATTAACCTAGTACATTAAAATAAATTATTTGAATCCTAAATTATGGTTCTTAATGAGTGTGTGAGTGTCCAAAAAATATCACCTACGAGTGTTAAAACAGGTGTGAAAATGGCATGTTTCTGATATATGGTGGATATCATGTCCATGTCAATACACCATTATGGTGTTATTTCACCTAGGTACCATTTACGATGATCTATATTTACTTCCAGTATCCAAATAGGGATTAAATTTTGTGGAAAACCATTTCTCTTTCATTCACTAAAATTACATGATATTTCCCTATACATAGAATAATCCTTAGACATATCATTAGAGATATCCCTAGTCAAATACCAATGTACATAATAATAACCTTATGTCTATCACTAAATTTTTTTAATCAAAATCTTGAAATATAAATTAATTCATTGTATCTAAAACTAAATATAGAAACCAAGGATTTTATAGATAGATATCCCATATTTTAAGATGAATATCTTATATATTTCATAAAAACATTCCCAATTATTATAGTAGTTTATTTTCTTTTGATACTATAAAAAATATTCTTATTCCATGAAATATATTCCACATATTTAACTGTAATATTTTTATATAGTACTCCTCTTTGGGATACACCACCAAAAACATTCATCATAACCTATGGATGGACGCATAAGAATGTGTGATCTCAAATTCTCAGTAAGGGAGAACAAAATAGAGTTGAATCTATCATCATTTTAAAAGTATAGGCTGAAGCCTCAGTTTATTCTAGGAAGGGGATAAATTACAAATAATATCATGCAACAAGTAGTATAAGGATGAACTCGGTGAGAATCGAACTCGATACCTCACCGAGACCCACAGGAGCAGTTACCAACTGAGCTGCACCCAAGGGAAGGATCTATCATCATATTAAATCATAAGATAATTATAAGGATATATGATATATCGACCTGGACTTTTATTGCATTACTATTACATAATTTGAAATATAAACAACATAATAGTATTATACATAGAGGATCCAAAGTATTAGTGTCTTGAGAAAACTAGGACAGTACAAAGCAATTACAACATCATGCTTAAACATTTATTTAATTTCTTCTTCTCTAGCTTCTTATTGTCACTTGTCCTCTCCATAGTACATGTTTCCACCTGAGGATATACATCAAAAGGGGTGATCTAAAATCCCATTAAGATGATAGATAAGAATAATATAGCATGGGGTGAGCATAATCATGACATAGGCAAAATATCATGAACATGATAGGAGCATAAATAAAATACTTGAAATGTGGCAATGAATAAAAATGAAACATCATGTCTTGGTGGTTAACTAACACACCTAATTGTGAACCAAGATAGAATCTTGTTCACATATCACTTCACATTTACTCATGAGATTGATCACTTTACCCAATTCATTGGAGCACTATATAATTTCGGGCGCACCCGTCACAAACAAGCATTTATATTACGCTATATAATTCTAGGCGCACCCATCACATCATAATATTATCATTATCATGCTTTCCACATGGAACATATATCAATAATGAACATAACTAACCCATGTTAAGGAATTCGTTTCATCTCATAATAATACATTCATATGCTCTGGGTTCCCAAAAGAAAGAGGGAACAACATACTTGATACAAGAACCATCAACCATGAATGAGAGGTAAAAGTTGAGTTCTTAAAAGAAGAGTTCATTTGGAAAACATTTGTATTGAAATAAACATAAATATAAAACATGTATATCCATGAAAATTAAAGAAAATGATGAAAAAATTATCTTTAAGGAGTGATCATATCAATAATGGAGTGAAAGAGGTAAAACCCAAAGGATGAATGTTGGGTTCGAGAATTTCCCCTTACCTTGTATCTGAATGCTCTCTTCTCTTTAATGTCTTTTATAATGATATTATATTCATTAATTAGAAATAAATAACCTTGTGTACATTAATATGTTTCATTATGGTTTCATTAAGTGATTTTATGTTCCTTTGGATGAGTTAGAGAGTTTAAAAACATTATTTGGGAATGTTTATTTTTATGGTTTTCTTGAGTGGTTCACTTGTATTCTTAGATTGAAGATCGGGTAGAACATGGGTAAACATCGAGAACTAATAATACATGTTATTAATGAAATTATAGAATTTAAAATGATCTTATAATTATTTATATCATATACCATGTGGATGAATCATTAGATAAATATTAAATGAAGATGGTTTTTGTTAATTTGGGTGGTTTTTCGATCACAAAGAGCTTGTTTCAATTTATCACTTAGTAATATGTTCATATGTCAGTTACAAAACATTAAATAGGATATAATAAATATAAAATATTCTGGTTCATCAATAAAAATGGTTTCCTGACTAGATCTGAAGGTAGAAATAGAAGAAAAAAGCATGTCATTCTTGAAGGTGATAAATTAACACCTCACGAACAGCGTTCTCTTTAATAAAATAAAAGGAAGAGGAAAAGGGGGTTGGATACACTATATGTATAAAAATGGTGTTAAAATAGAATTTTTATGAAGAAAGGTGGGGACAGATTAAGAAATCAACTTGAACTTGAATGGAAATTAAAGGAGAAGAGGGAGAGAAATTACCTCTTAAACCCTCCACATGAGATCCTCCTTGAGGAAGATAGGCATGGTCTTTTGATGAGACCGGAAACTATTGGACATGGGATATGGGCTGCAGAAGATTTTTGGGAAGAGTTTAGAGAAGTCTTGGAGCTTGAGAGGTGTGAGTAAATGAGTGTGTGAAGGGTGGATTTTATAGTGGAGGGGAGAGGGGTTTACTTAATATAAAATTTATTAGTGTATTATTTCTTCACAAGACAAGTAATAGTGAGTATTCCATGACCAATAATAGTAATTTTTTCATGTTATCCTGAACTAAGTGTGATTAGATCATAAGAACATCACACATGTCTCTATAAGTAGCTTATTTAGATTATTTTTGTAATTTACGGTATTTCACTATTCATCAAAAATTCAAGTATTTCAGAAAAATCTCAAAAATTTCCCCAACCATTTTTGACATGTAGAATCCAAAAATGAAGTCCATTTTCCAAAAATAATTTTATAATTTTTATTAATTTAATATTTAATTAAAATCATAATTTACTTAAAAAATAGTTTTTAAAAATTAAAACTGATTTTATAGTGATTTCAAAAATTACGTATGGTCTTGTAAAATTATCTAAAAATTATAAGACATTGATTCAAATATTTATGAATAAATTTTAGGAAAATACATTTTCTTTTAAATTAATTCATTAATTATAATTATTTATTTATGACTTACAAAATACCAAACCATTTACTAAGGTCAAATTGTCACATTCTATGATGTCTAAATTTATTTAGTTATTCATGGGTATGGTTTCTCTTATGTTGGATGATTTAATATTCATAAGGGTCATAATACTATTCATAAGGGTATGTTACTATTCACAAGGGTACGCTACTATTCACTGAAAATTATTTTTGTTTTATTAGACCCCAAAAATCATCGTGAACAAAACCCTATATGTCGAATTTTCAAAATTCAAAACACAAAGGTAAAAAACTTATTTTTAAAGGTCACTTAGCACTTAGTAGTTCATTATGTTATGTTTTCATGTGATTTCATGACATATTTATAAGAAGGGAATTTCCATTGAAAAACATTGGGGCGTTATATTCTTCCCCCTTAAGAAATTTTTCCCCTAAAATTTCACTTTACATAAACAGGTGAGGGTTTTTCTCCATCATTGCCTCTTCTGGTTCCCATGTTGCTTCCTCAAACATATGGTTCCTCAACAAAACTTTCACAATATGGGTTGTCTTGTTGCGTAGGACCTTATCTCTCCAATCCAGAATCATTACTGGATGCTCCTCATAGAAGAGATCATCTTTCAGGTGCACCACCTCTGTGTTTAGTATATGGGAGGGGTCTAGTATGTACCTCCTCAATAGTGATACATGAAACACATCATGAACTTGAGCCGTATTTGGTGGAAGTGCAAGACGATAGGCCACAGCTCTTATGCAGTCAAGGATCTCAAAGGGGCCAATATAACTTTGGCTTAGCTTCCCTTTCTTCCCTAATCGCATGACTCTCTTCCATGGAGATATTCAAAGGAAGACTTTATCTCCAACTTCGTATTCCAATTCCCTTCGATGGTTGTCAACATAGCTCTTATGCCGACTTTAAGCAACTTTGATGTGTTTCTGGATGACTTGAACCTTCTCTGTCATCTCTTGAACAAGATCGGGTCTAAGTAACTTTCTTTCCCCAACTTCATACCAACAGGTTGGAGTTCTACATCGTTTTACATATAGATCTTTATATGGATCCATCTGAATACTTGAGTGGAATCTATTGTTGTATGAGAACTCGACCAATGGAAGATACTGATCCCATCCTCCTTTTAATTCAATAGAGCAGGCTCTTAGCATATCTTCAAGCGCCTGAATAGTCCTTTTAGATTGGCCATCATTTTGGGGGTGATAGGTCATGCTGAAACTTAATTCAGTACTCAAAGCATGTTGAAGGCTCATCCAGAATTTAGATGTGAACCTTGGATCATGGACAGATACAATTGAGAGTGGAACACCATGCAGTCTCACCGCTTCCTTCACATAAATCTTTTCAAGTTTTTCAAGCGAGATATCTTCCTGAATAGCGACAAAATGAGAAGTCTTGGTGAGTCAGTCAACCACAACCCATATTGCATTATTTCCCTTTGACGTGTTTGGGAGACCCGTGACAAAGTCTATAGTAACATTTTCCCATTTTCACATGGGTATAGGCAATGGCTGCATCATAACATTGTCCTTTTGTTACAAAGATTTAACTTTCTGACATACCAAGGACCTTGATATATATTCTGCAATCTCCTTCTACTTTTTATCCCACCAGAAGTGTTCTTGGAGATCACGGTACATCTAGGTACACCCAGGATGGATAGAGAAAGTTGAGCTATATGCATTATCCAATAGCTCCTTCTTTATCCCGGGTGGTGAAGGCACAAAAAGCCTCATTCCAACCCGAATCATACCATCATCGTCGATATGGATCTCTTACAGCTTCCCTTCCTTTATTTCATTCACCTTCTTTTGTATCTCCACATCATCCCTTTGTGCTTCCTTAATCTTCTCCTGGATGGATGTTTCAAAATAATTTGGGAAAGGTAGGATGTATCCCCTGCCCTTATGATTTCTAAATCCATCCTTTTTATGTCTAAGAAGATAGGGTTTTTCTAAATCCATAACATGGATAGAGTAGTGGGTTCTTTTCTACTTAAAGAATCAGCTACCTTGTTCGACTTTCCAAGATGATAGTGAATAGAGAAATCATAATCCTTGATTAGCTCTAGCCATCTCCTTTTATGCATGTTGAGCTCCTTTTGTGTGAATATATACTTTAGGCTCTTATGGTCAGTGTATATGCCACACTTCTCACTATAAAGGTAGTGCTGCCATATTTTCAAGGCAAAAATCACGGCTACCAGCTCTAGATCATTCATCGGGTAGTTCTGCTCATGGATCTTCAACTGTTGTGAGGCATAGGCTATCACATTATCATTTTTCATGAGTATACAAACCAAGCCTTTAATTGAAGCATCACTTTATATCACAAAACTTTCTCCACTTTTCGGTAGTGTGAGTATAGGTGCAGTGATCAACCTTCTCTTTATCTCGTTGAAGCATCCCTCAAATTCATCTATCCAGACATACATTACCAATTTCCTTGTTAACTTAGTTATCGGGCTTGACAGTCGTGAGAAGTTTCTCACAAAAATTCAGTAGTACCTAGCTAATCCAAGAGAACTACGGATTTCTGTGACACTTGAGGGAATGGGCCATTGCTCGATCACCTTTTTTTATGGATCCACAGAAATTACCTCACTTGTTATCACATGTCCCAAGAACGTAACTTGCTTCATCCAAAAGTCACACTTGTTGAACTTGGCATACAACTTCACCTTTCTCAATGTCACCAACTCAAGTCTTTGATGTTCTTCATGTTCCTCATTTCTCTTGGTGTAGATGAGAATATCATCAATAAACATTACCAAAAATTTGTCGAGGTAATGTCTAAAGACTCTATTCATAAAATCCATGAAGGTTTTAGGGGCATTAGTAAGTCTGAAGGGAATCACCAAAAACTCATAATGCCTATACCTTGTTCAGAAGGCAGTCTTCTGAATATCTTCCTTCTTCACCTTTACCTGATGATATAAAGAACAAAGATCTACCTTTTAGAAGTATTGATCTCCTCTTAACTGATCTAACAAGTCATAAATCCTTGGAAGATGATACTTGTTCTTTATGGTGATCTTGTTGAGTTCCCAATAATCGATACACAGCTGCATTGTTTCATCCTTCTTCTTCACAAAGAGCACTGGCGCACCCCAAGGTGATGCACTAGGGCGTATGAACCCTTTATCTTGATGCTCTTGCAGCTGCTTCTTTAACTCCACTAGTTCGATAGGATCCATCCTATAGGTACACTTCGAAATAGTAGTAGCTTCATGTAAGAGTTTAATTGAGAACTCTACATCAAGATCCGAGGGAATTCCGGGTAACTCTTCAGGAAATACATCACTGTATTCCCTCACAATGGGCATTTCCTCAAGGTTGTAACTTTCCTTCAACTCATCCATTTGGGAGAGGTATGCTTCTTCATAGGGAATCAATACCCACACCATTGAAGGATTTTTTGAAATATATTCATGATCTTCCTTGCATTTTTAGAGGAGCATGGGATGGTTCATAATATGAAAATTTATTTCTTTTTCCCAACAGTTGATATGTGCTCTATATATCGAGATCCAATCCATTCCCATTATAGCGTCGAATTCCACCAAGGAAAGCATTATGAGATTTTCCGGAAGAATCTTCCCACATATGCCAATATGAGAAGATTCAAGCACTTGGGTTGTAATGAATGCACAACTTGGTGTTTTTATACATATCTCTACTTCAAGGTTTCGGGGCTTCGATTCTATTGTTCTAGAAAACTTGCAAGATATAAAGGAATGCATAGAACCAGAATCAAATAAGACCTTTTCCGTTCTTGATTGAATAAGAAGTGTACCTTGTACGACTTCATTAGCATGATCCACCTCCACAGTAGTGATGGCATAATCCTTCCCTTGTTCCTTTATCTTTGGTGGTTGCTGATGTTGATTACCCTTGAGAACTAGAGGTTTAGTGCACTGACTTGCATAGTTCCCTAACTCCCTAAAATTATAGCATTGAACCATGAGTGGTTCTCCCCTTTCATCTGCTATATTCTCCATATTTTTCATGTATTTTCGAAACTCTTGATAATGGTGTCCTTCATTCCCACACATGAAGCATTTACCCATCCCCTTATGGCAGTTCCCATGGTGCAACTTCCCACATTTTCGGCATGTGGGTCATTGATTTTTCTTCCAACCTTTGTCATTAGATCCACCAGCTTGAAACTTCATATTTCTTTCCTTATCCCCATATCCATGGGACCATTCTCCAAACTCCATCTCCACTTTGAGATCACATCGAACAACTTCTTTATAACTTCCAAAGTCATTAATTGCAAGAGCCTTTCTAAGGTGTGATTTTAATCCACTAAAGAATCTATCAATTTTGCTATCATTGTTGATAACAAAACCCAAAGAATACCTTGCAAGCCCTGTGAAATTATCTTCATAGGTTGTGACAGATTCTCCTTATTTTTTCTTGAGCTCTATGAATTCTCTCTCCATCTTTGTACGAGGAGTTTGTGGGAAATAATTATTAAGAAACATTATCTTAAAGTCTTCTCATTCCATCTATTCAATTTTTTCCCTTGGAATGGTGTTCTTCATCAAATCCCACCATTTATTGGCTTATCCATCTAGAAGAAAAATGGATAGGTTCACCTTCTCCATATCAGAACAGCGAAGAACAGAAAAGATCTTCTCCATGTAGTTGACCCACTATTCCACAACTAGTGGATCGGAAGATCCACTAAACGTGGGTGGTTGTTTCCGCATAAAAATTCGAAAGCCAGTTTCTCCCTCTTTGGTGAAGGAGGATGTTCCCCAATATTATGATTATTTTTCATAACCTGTGATAATTGGGTAAGAATCTCCATGAAATTTTGAACTCCACCTCCCAAATCATTGGGGATGTCGTTCGGGCAATCGTTGCATTGGCCCTCGCACGAGTTGTTGGCATGATTTCTCCTGGTTCCCACCATTTTCTAGAATAGAAATGGTTACAACAAAACATAAGTAATCATTTCTTGAATAACTTATTCATTTAAACAATTTATACTAATAACATAACATATGGTATTCCTATGTAAATATTCTTGTGTGCATATTTTTACTTAGTCTCATTCTAGAGGTTTTCTCTAGGGTTCACTAATCCTAATTCCCAAATTAACTAAACCTTTCCTCTGATACAAATTATAGAGACCTGACCTTTTCTTACATTACTATTACATCATTTCAAATATAAACAACATAATAGTATTACACATAATGGATCCAAAAGTTTAGTGTCTTGGGAAAACTAGGACCATAAAAAACAATTACAACATCAAGCTTAAACATTTATTTATTTTCTTCTTCTCTAGATTCTTATTGGCACTTGTCCTCTCCTTAGTAAATGTAGCCACTTGAGGATATAAATCAAAAGGTGAGAGATAAAATCACATTAATAGGATAGATAATAATAATATAGCATGTTGTGAGCATAATCATGACATTGGCAAAAGATCATGAACATGAGAGGAGCATAAATAAAAGACTTGAAATGTGGCAATGCATAAAAATGAAACATCATGTCTTGGTGGTTAACTACGACACATACATGTGAACCAAGATATCATCTTTTTAACACATCATTTCACATTTACTAATGAGATTCATCACTTTACCCAATGCATTGGAGCGCTGTATAATTCTGGGCACACCCGTCACATTCAAACATTCATATTGCGCTATAGAATTCCGAGCGCACCCGTTACATCATAATATTTTCATTATCATGATTTCCACATGGAACATATATCGGTAATGAACATAAGTAACCCATGGTAAGTAATGGGTTTCAACACATAAGAATACATTCATAATATTTGGATTCCCAAAAGAAAGAGGGAACAACATACTTGATACAAGAAACATTAACCATGAATGAGATATAAACATTGAGTTCTTAAAAGAAAATTCCTTTTGGAAAACATTAGGTTTGACATAAAATTCATTAGAAAACATTTATATCACAAAAATGGAAAAAAAATGATGAACAAATAAACTTTAAGAAGTTACCATATAAAAAATGGAGTGAAAGAGGTATAACCCGAAGGATGAATGTTGGGTTCGTGAATTTCCACTTACCTTGTATCTGAATGCTTCCTTATCTTTAATTTCATGTATAATGAAATTATATTCCTTAATTAGAAATATATAACCTTGTGTACATTAAAATGGTTCATTATGGTTTCATTATGTTATTTAATTTGCCTTTGGATTAGTTATGGAGTTTAAAAACATTATTCAGGAATGTTTGTTTTCATGGCTTTCTTAAGTGGTTCACTTGTATTCTTAAATTGATGTTCGGGTAGAACATGGGTAAACATAAAGAACTAATATTAAATGTTATTAATGACATTCCAGAATTTAAAATGATCTTATAATGAGTTATATCATTTACCATGTGGATGAATCATTAGATAAAAATTAAATGAAAATTGTTTTGTTAATTTGGGCGTTTTTTCGATCACAAAGAACATGATTTAATTTATCACTTAGTAATATGTTAATAAGTCAGTTCCAAAACATTAAATAGGAAATAATACATATAAAATATTATGGATCAACCATAAAAATGGTTTCATGACTAGATCTTAAGGTAGAAATGGAAGAAGAAAGCATGTCGTTCTTAAAGGTGATAAAGTGACCCCTCACGAACAACATTCTCTTTAATAAAATAAAAGGAAGAGGGAAAGGGGGTTGGATACAGTATATGTATAATACTGGAGTTAAATTACTATTTGGATGAAGATAGTTGTTGAGAGATCAAGAAATTAACTTGAACTTGAAAGGAAAATAAAGGATAAGTGGGAGAGAAATTACCTCTTAAATCCTCCTCTTGAGATCCTCGTTAAAGAAGTTGGGGTTGGTCTTCTGATGAGACCAGTAGATCATGGACGTGGGATAGGGTCTAGGGAATATGTTTGGTCAGAGTTTAGAGAATCCTTATAGCTTGAGAAGTGTGAGGAATTGAGTGTGTGAAGGGTGGATTTTATAGTGGAAGGGATACGGGTTTCCTTAATATAAAATTCAATAGTTTATTATTTCTTCACAAGACACAGAATAGTGAGTATTCTAGGACCAAGAATACTAATTTTATCATGTGATCCCGAACCAAGTGGGATTACATCAGCAGAACATCACACATGACTCTATAATTAGCTTATTTATCTTTTTTTGTAAATTACGGTATTTCACTATTCATCAAAAATTCAAGTATTTCTGAAAAATCCAAAAAATTTACCCCGGACATATTTTGATGTGTAGAATCCAAAAATGAAATCCATTTTTGAAAAAAAAAATTAATTATTATTATTTTAATATTTAATTAAAATCATAATTTATTTAAAAAAACAGTTTTTAAAAATTAAAACTGATTTTATAGTGCTTTCAAAAATTAAGTAAGGTCTTATAAAATTATCTGAAAACTATAAGACATCGATTCAATAAATTATGAATAAATTTTAGGAAAATAAATTTTCTTTTAAATTAAATAATTAATTATAATTAACTATTTATGACTTACAAAATACCAAAATGTTTACTAAGGTTAAATTGTCACATTCTAAGATGTCTAAATTTTATTTAATTATTCATGGGTGTGTTTACTCTTATGTTGGATGATTTACTATTCATAAGGGTCGTAATAATATTCATAAGGGTATGTTACTATTCCCAAGTGTATGCTATTATTCACTGATTTTTTGTTTTTTTATTAGACCCCGAAAATCATCTTGAACACAACCGTGTGTGTCGGATTTTCAAAATTCAAAACAAAAAAGTGACAAACATATGTTTTAAGGAAACTTAGAACTTAGTAGTTCGTTATGTTGTGGTTTCATGTTATTTTATGACATATTTATAAGATGAAAATTTCCATTGAAAAACTTTGGGTCATTTCATATGATCATTAAATTATTTAGGATGTTCATACCCAACCCTTCATAAATCATAAACATGGTTCATATCATAAAACCTGATATTTAGAGAAAGAACGGTCCATAATAGTGATAAGTAATCATTAATAAATTATTATCCATAATCGTATTTCATAAATGTGTGTCACCACCAAAAATTATGAAAATTTTCATATTTCTTAGTTAACTACCAAGGTTATCAACATAGTAGAGTAGGACTGATTGCCTATTTCCTATGGATAATTTCTAAGCACCTTTTTCCCATAGTGGATCATGATTTACATGTTTCCCAGTGTGGATCATTCCCATTGACATGTTTCCCATTTATATATCATGATATAAAAAGCATTAAAAATTATGTGTGGGAGATATAGGTCCTAACCATATCACAATTAAAACCATACATATGTGTTTTATAATATCATAAAACACTTTTTATATCAATAAATCATAACCTATGGAAATATAATTGGTTTCATAAAAATTTTATCAATTCAACCTAGAATAACCAATGCAAAATGGATTTCAAGAAAATCCCATCAACATAAATGTAAACAATGTAGAGAAATAATCTGGATGGAAATATTCAGCCTTGTCCCTAATAAAACATATGTAATATCTAAGAATGTCATATAATTTTGAAAATGATTTTGAATGATAATGTTGATCATTTATTGAGTAATATATTCATTCCACATCAAATAGTACTTTTTTAAACATAAATAATATTCAAAATTATTTTCGACAAAAATAAAATTACAAACTTATAAAGGAATATTTAACAATAATTTAATACATTTCTTGAGGAAAATGTCCTTTGAACATTGAAGATATGTTTTTCAAACTAAAATTTTATAAATAATTTATGGAATAATTTTCATAGAAAATAATATTTGAAACATATAAAGGAATATTTAACATAATTATTTGGTTATTTGGCTGGGAAATAATTTTCATGTCATAGATGTTAAAAAAATATATTCCATTCACATTTTCGGTAAAATAAATTAGGCAATGCAAAGAAAACGACAGAAATATTTCTCTCAAGAAATATTTTAAAATGAAAGATGGTTCAATGAGACTTTTCATTGATTATTGATCATTTAATAACAACACTATTATGAAAAAATTATCCTTTGCCTCATATTGATGATTTGTTTGATCAGCTCTAGGGAGGTCAATATTTTTCGAAGATTGACTTGAGTTCGGGGTACCATCAGTTGAAAGTAACGGATGAAAACATTCCGAAAACTATTTTTCATACTAGATAAGGCCATTACAAATTTGTAGCTATGCCTTTTGGGTTAACCAATGCACTTGATATATTCATGGATCTTATGAATATAATTTTCTGTGAGTTTTTGGATATGTTTGTGGTTGTGTTCATTAAAAATGTTTTGGTTTATTCCAAAAGTAAAGAGGAATATTAAATTCATTTAAGGGTTGTCTTGAAAACTTATATGAAATGAAATAGTTTGGGAAATTCATTATGTGTGAGTTTTGGTTACAACAAATTTGGTACCTTGGTCACACTATTTCAATAAATCACCTATCTATTGATCCTACTAAAAAATATTTTTTTGAGGAATGTCCAAGAACCACAAATATTACTGAGATCCGTGGTTTTCATGGTTTGTTAGGTTGTTACCAAAGGTTTATTGAAAATTCTGCATGGTTATCAAGACCACTGATTAAGTTAACTTGAAAAGGTCTTAAATTCATTTGGAAAAAATAATGTGATGATTGTTTTCAAGAATTGAAAAGAAGATTAGTGAATACTCCTGTTTTGGCACTGCCTTCCAGAAATAGTGACTTTATTATCTACGGTGATGCTTCCTTGAAAGGACATGGTTGTGTCCTTATGAAAATTTATCACTTAATTTCTTATGCCTCACATCAGTTGAAACCTTATGATTTAAATTACACTAAACATGATTTGAAATTAGCAGTTGTTTTTTTTTCTTTAAAAATTTAGAGGCATCATTTGTATGGAGTAAAGAGTGAAATATATATTGATCAAAAAAGTTTGAAGAATATATTCACTCAGAAATAACTGAACATGATATAGAGGATATGGATGGAATTAATAATTGATTATGGTGGCACGATTCATTACCATCCAAGAAAATAAATTAAATTGGCTAATGCTTTGAGTCAAAAATTTAATACTTCATTAAAATTGTTATGTTTGGAACAATATCCATTGATTACAGACTTGATTAAATTTGGCATAGAAGTTGTTGGTTTAAGAAATTCCTTTTTTTTCAGGTGTAAGCGGAATCCTCTCTATCAGATAGAATTAAGCAAGTGCAGAAGGAAGACAATGAGTTGCATAAAAAGAAAGAGTTGGTTCCAAAGGGTATGTTTCCGGGTTTTAACAATGATAATTATTGTATTTTGATATTTGGAAAGAGATTTTTTGTGCCCTGTGATTTACAGTTGAAGAAATAGTTGTTATGTAAAGCTCATTGTTCTCCTTTTTGGATTCATCTTGGAAGTACTAAGATGTATAGAGATCTTCAGGAGTATTAATGGTGGGATGGAATGAAAAGAGATATTACTGGCATTATTGTGAAGTTTTTGTCTTTTGAACAGGTAAATCTAGAGTAGAAGTTTCCAAAAGGGATGTGTTATCCTTAACCAGTAAAAAACCCAAAGGTTTTCTAAATTTAAATTTAAATTCATGAAACTTTGTTCATTTTAGATATTTATAACTAGCATTTAAACATAATTTTACTGCTTCTATGTTTTGAATTTTGTAAAACGGTTATCTACAATTGTGTTCCGTAGGTTATTAGGATTCTAATGGAACCAACTTGTTTTTTGGTGAATATAAATGTACACTTATGAATAGAAATATGAATTTAATTATGACTATAATGAATTATAAATGTTATTATTATTTTATTTTCTAAAGGATTGAATATAATGACATTTTGGTGAATTTTCAATGGGATATAAATGTAGTTATTGTTTTAAAATTGTTAATTTTTTATTTAAGTATGATTTTATTTCAAAATTAAATTAATGATATTTAAAATATTATTTTTGAAAAATGGACTTCATTTTTTATTTCTACATGTCCATAAATGGCTCGGGTGAATTTCGGGGAATTTTCTGAAACTGTTGATTTTTCACTAAATAGTAAAAAATATATAGTTTTGAGTTTCGGTGTGTTATTGACATCATTAATGATGTCATAATGATGTAATAAATCAGCTCAACTTTTTTATAGTTACATAAGATGTGAGATATCCCATGTGGTGAATACCATGGAAAAATACCATGGGCATGCCCACGGTTGTGCAAGTACAACAATTGAGGTGTCCCTTGGAAATTATTAACATATTCCCTAACTTTTTTAAAAAATACAAACACATTCCTTAATTAAAATCAATCCAAATTTTTCATCAACGAAGCTCTGGCCTCCTTACCTGCCTATTAGTCCTACCGAGGTTCCCTCAGGCCCCCAGGGTTCCAACCTTCATGTTCATGGAATTTCTCTACAAGGTATGAAAATTATCAATTTCATTCCTTTTTCATTGAAGTTTTATTTTATGTGGTATAACATTCAATTTTCTATACCATGTTTTTATTTCCTTATTATTAATGATCCATTTTGTATTATGATTCATTTTTGGATGGGTGACCTATCACACCCCGACCTCGGATGCCTATTTATTTTGTTTTATTATTATTATATACTCAGTCTGACGTCATTTGGATGATTTTTAGTTGGGTCCTAGTTTGAAATTTTCAAAGTTTGATGTTTTTGGCGGGTTTCGGGTTGGTGCGCGGTCCCTGCACCACTAGCAGCAACCGTGCATTATGTCCTAGAGATTTCATGGTTGAACAATTATTATTATTATTCAAAAATGAAATGAGATAAATCTTTCTTTTTAATTTTCTTTTAGATTATATTAGTACTATTTTGTTGTTAATAATCTCATTAATATTATTATCCTTTAACTATGAAAAATATTATTATTATTATTGAGAAAGAAAATTTTTCTTTTCTAATTCTATTTTTGTTATTATTATTATTATTATGAGTAGTTAATTATTATTATTAACATATCAATTATTATTATTGATATTATTATTATTATTACATAAAATAAAATGTATAAGAAATGAAAGCTATTATCTGTTTTATTAATATTTATTGCTTTTATTATTATTAATATAATTTATTTCTTTTTTTGAAACACTATACCTAGCCCCATTCCCATTTTTCTCTCCCCCCTCCCAACATGTGGCCTCCTGCCCACTACACACATGCACGCCACCGCTGGTTTCCCCTTTTTTTTAACCTTCACCATTCCGTGCCGCGAGCCCCTGCCCAACACTTTCCCTCACCTCCAACTACTCCGGCATCTACCATGCGCGGTCTCCCCCTCCTATGGATCACCTCCCGCCTCCTGCAGGTCGCGCGCCAGCTTACCCCCTCTGCTTTTCTAGTCGACGTGATACCTCCCCTTCCCCTACATATCACATAGCCGCTCCTCCCAAAATCTCACCCTCTGGCGCCCTCGGACAGCCTGCTCGCTTGCCTCCCAGACTCGCACCGCAGCCCCTCTCTCTCCCGAAGTCCATTGCACCCTTCTCCCTTTCCACTTGAGCAAGCGACTACCCTCATGCCTCCACCGTCTGACCGCGCCCCTCTCCTCATGTCTGGCGACTAGTTGTGGCGAGACCCCCCTACCCCCTTCTTTTGTTTTTCCACTTGGCGCGACCCACTAGAAGCAGCCCACTCTTCCACTTCGTCCAGAGCCAAACAACACCCTCGGTCCCCCCCTTACCATGCTCTGCACTCCTCCTTGCTCTTTTAACCCATAACGAGCCGACAACATCCTCTCTTCTAACTCTGGTGATGCAGTTTGTTCCTCGGTGTATATACTTCCTATCATTGAAGTTTCATTGTGTTCGCACGCCTCTGAGGTAGATGTTTCCCTCTCTTCCCATCCCAATTCAATTCAAATAATGTTTTCTGGATCTAATTATTGTTTTGGCATGATTAACACCACTATTATGGATTTGATTAACTTATGTTGGTGTTTTTTCAATAAAACGTTTTTTCCAAAAATAGATTTTGAATTTTTTGTTTATATTTTTTATGCTAATTGTGTGTGGTTAAATGTTAATTTGTCTTTAATAGTGATGTTGGATGATTTTTGTGTTGTCTTACATTAATATTATTGTGTTAAAATGGTGGGGTTGTATTTCAGGCTATTTTGGGAAGAAATAGTGATTTTTATGGAGTGATTTTTATGTTGTTTGAGAAATATTTATGGGTTTATAAAATGGGATGGGGAGTGTTTTGCATATAAATATTTTTAGGTGTCATTTGATTGTGTGTTATGACATGTGCATTTGGTTTATGTGAGTCTCGGATACCTTTTTGGGTGTTGTTTAATTGTTGTATGGTGTTGCTCCAACGTGGCCGCGAATCCCCTCACTGGGTTTGCAAAGGGTGTCTCGGGTCATGTCAGACCGTGCTCCGTCTGCCGCCACCGAAGGCGAAGCGATCCAGATTGCTTGGAATTTTTGCCTTTATTCATAGGGCACATCTTGTTTTACCGCATGTTTTGGGTTCGTTCCGTTTCGTCTGCATTGGTTTCTAGGTGGGTTTTACTCTATCTACTCATTTGGATAATTTTTAAGACATTTTTTCTGTGTTTTTAGATACATTGCATTGTTGCAGCGCATTGACAAGGTTTTTCTGTGATATTATGGTTGTCGGCAAGTGGTGTGTGCTTGTGCGCAAGTTGGGATGTACCGCATCGTCGTCGTTACCGAGATGCGAGTCGAGGTAGGTCCCCCACAACACTTACCTATAGATTTAGAATTTTTTAATTTCTTGATGTTTTATTATTTTTAATAAATTGGATATAATATAATATAATTAATTTTTATATGATTATTTGGTGGTAAAAGAGCCGTTTATTTTATACCGAACACTTGAAACGTTTTCTTGACGAGCGGACACCCAGTATTGGAAGAATGAACGTATGAACTTTAAACATAATTCACGGAATTTCAAATGTACCGATAGTTTTAAAGATAAATGATTTCTTCTGAACAAGTGTTTTGGGTTTTCTCGAGAAATGATGTTTTTCTATAAAATTGGCGAAGGCCCGTTTGGCACATTAATAAAATAAATTATTTTGGAAACCCATTCAGGGGTGATCATTGGTGTGTGTTGATTGTGTGAGCCGTATGTGATGTTTGTGCATCGTGACTCATTGATTTACATTGTGGACGCACCCCTTTTTATTGCATGTGTTGACATGGGAACCTAGCATAGTGAGTGAATCTTCTGAAAATGATTGTTGCACTAGTTTAGATTACGCACTAGCTAGTGGTCTCACAGCAAGGGAATATTGAGGTATTGCTGATATGTGGATTGGGCCCCTCTTTTAGGCCATGTAGGGCTATACCGGGCGTTAGGGCGTTATGACTTCATTGAGTTAGAGCATGCTTTCAGGATGAGTCACATGTATTGTATGTTCTGGACTGTTCACGATATCCTAGGTTTGACCCATGTTTCTTGTAGTGTTTATTTGTATGTGGTGGATGATTGAGAGGTCTAGTTCGGTAGCTGGCCCCTGTGTGCCACTTTCTCCATTTTCCTTAGTGTGTGTTGTGTGTTATGTGTAGTTTTCCTTTTGGGATAATAAATAAATTTCAGTTTTCTAAATTGCACACAGAAATGTTTTAAAATTCTATACACCAATTCCATACAAACATTAAACATGTTTTAAATTCAAAAGGGAAATGGTCTGATACTTGCTTTAGAAATGAAAGTGTGTGTGGAAACTATTATTTTATATAATTTAGTTCAAACCTGAAATTGGTAGATTCTTTATTTAAAGGTAGTGCATTGGGAATAGATATAGGGCTAGCTTACTGAGTTTTAATACTCACACCTATAGTTCTTTAATATTTTTAGTGTTTTTGTAGGCTACAGCTTGGGTGCGTTCTCCTTGGGTTGTGTTTGTTCATGAGTTGGAGAGTGACCCGTGATGTCACATGGAGATAGTGGTTGTCTGTTTCGGTTAGTTTTATTTTTTTTTCTTTTGTTCTTATTTAGTTACATTGCTCTGTTTATTTATTTTGCATTGCTCTGTTTTATTTCAGTTGCTTTATTTATTTATTTTTTTGGGTGAAATCATTCCCACAACCTCTCTTGATTCCCTGGCGCTTGTCGCCAGCCCAGGAAGATCGGGAATTCCTCTTGGGCCATGTCGCAGGCCGACTCAGGTGACCGGTTCAGGGTTGACCCGGGTTTGTTCGTGACAAAATGGTATCACAGGAGGTCGGATCTTAGCAGAACCTACTTTTCAGTGCATCCTTTGTTATTTGGGATGTCCACTAGATGGAGATTAGGACTGTTGGGGCTCATGAGGTAGGTTACGGGTCGGTGACTGATCACCACCGCTCGTGACGAGACCTGAGTTACCAGGGTTAGTCTGGGATTTGAGTCTTTTATATTTGGTTATTTTGGATTTAGGGATGACAATGAGAGCTAATCGGTTCACGTTGCGGCCTCACATGGGGTGGTGACCCATGTGGAGTCCAAGTGTCTGGTTTAAGGTCCTCTTAGTGTTATGACTTACTTGGATCATGGATCACCACCATGTCGCTGGGTTAAGCACATACACTAGTTCCTCATTCTAATGGTTTATGCCTGGATGTGTTTTATTTTGAACTTAGTTGATGCGAGCGTGTGTTATAAGTGAAATTGATTTTGAAATTTAAAAGTGTTTCTTCTAAATTGTTTTTGAAATTACTAAAGTGGGTTTTTAAAGAGATGGTGTATCGGTTTAGAAAAACTTAGTATGTGTTTTGATTTGTTAAGGAAAATAAGTGTTTGAACCTTGTTACCCCTTATGGAGGGTCACACGTGCATGGGTATGTATGGAAAGTGTGTGGGGGAACTTGTTCACAAATGATGTGAGCGGGATTCAATGAACGCGCATGTGACGGTTCATAAAGTTCCATAGGTGAGTTTTCAAAATTTTAAATAAATAACGGTTTTGGAAAAGTGATTTCTCCTTGTGTTGTATATGTTTGGATTATGGGACTATTTACCTTGGCTTGTGTTGTTTCCTTGATTGAGTTTTGGATTGATGCCGGTTTCGATGTTGTTTTTCGTGTTGTTAAGAGTATGCCACCTAGAAAGCCTCCCAAAATTTGTTAATGAGTTATGCTCAGTTCTCAGTTCCTTTTGTGTGTTGCTTGCTTTTCGATGTAATCGATGTCTATTAGAGGTGGTTGTATTTTTCTAAAAAATAGTGTGTTTTTGGGTAGTCGGGAACTCCCAGTGTATTTAAGGTTTGTACCGCCCTAGAGTTGTTTGAGGGTTCAGTTCTGGGTTTGTAAAGATGGAATGTCTCATCGTCTTTAGAGTTTTGGGTGTGATTAACTTTGGTTGACTTCCGAGAAGGTTCCCCACCTGGCAAGGAGTGCTTTCTGGTGGAACCTGTCCCCAAGAAATCATCCTCATCAGTACTGACTCCTATTTTGTCGCACCGCTCTCATGTGAACCTCTAGTATGGCTAGTCTGGACATTCTAAGAAATCATGTTGCATCCCATTGAAAATGTACGACCATCGTGGTTGTTCGAATCATCGAACAGAAGGAGTTAGAAACCAGAAGATGAAAATGCCTGACTGTGAGGCAGAAGATGCTTCAGTCATCAGACCCCCAACCACAGGTCTCAAGGTGAATCTCGCCCACAGTCAGGAGTTTCCGAGTGTGTGGGGAACCTCGGTCTAGACAATGACTTCAGCTTTGTAATGAAAATATCAAAAAAAAAATCCCTTGTTCTATTCTCGTTGCTGTCGTAACCTCATCCTTGTTTTGGTTGCAGGATGAGTGTGTTCTCTCACAATCCATGTGGCCTTATCTGCTCTCAGTGTGATTTTTTTTAAATTGTTCAGTCTCTTTGAATGGTGTGGGCCGTGAATGAATGTGCCTATACTGATTTTGAGTTTGTATCGACTGTGTTTGTTAGGGGGATGTTCGTTTTGTGAAATTGACAGTAGGTGTTGAGTTTATTTCTCATCCTTAGGTTTCTAGGACATTCCCTAGAGAGCTTTTCCTCATAGTCTCAGGTGCGTTGTTCAGTCCATGTGGGGAAAATGAATGAGTTTGTTATGAGAGTTCCTGTGTTGCCCCCCCGGGGGTAGTGTGTTTGAGTTTCAAGGGTTTCCATGTTCGTAAATTCTTGTGGTGGGGAGAACCCTCCCATGTTCTCCCCTCAACTCCAGGCATTGATTTCTCATTAATTGGTTGGGTGTGACATGTGTTTGTAATGGTCACCCCGATCCTCTCGGTTTCTTCTGGTTTGGTTTGGTCATGAACTCCAGTTTTGTCAACTATTGGCTTGGTGACTTTCTGGGGGAAAAAGTGTCTGTGGTGGGGAGATTTATCACACCCCGACCTCGAACACCTATTTATTTTGTTTTATTTTTATTATTTACTCAGTCCCGTGTCATTTGGACAAGGTTTAGTTGGGTCCCAGTTTGAAATTTTTATTGTTTGAAGTTTTTGGCAGGTTTTGGGCCGGTGTGCAATCACCACACCGCTAGTGGTGACCGTGCGTTTGGTCCTGGAGATTGTGCAGTTGACCGATTATTATTATTATTCAAAAATGAAATGAGATAAATCTTTCTTTTTAATTATCTTTTAGATTATCTTAGTACTATTTTTTTGTTATTAATATCATTAATATTATTATCCTTTAACTAATATTATTATTATTATTATTATTGAGAATGAAACTTCTTCTTTTCTAATTCAGTTGTTGTTTTTATTATTATTATTACAAGTAGGTAATTATTATTATTAACATATCAATTATTATTATTGACATTATTATTATTATTATTATTATTATTATTATTATTATTATTATTACCTAAAATAAAATGGATAAGAAATGATATCTATTATTTCTTTTATTAATATTTATTGATTTTATTATTATTAATCTAATTTATTACTTTTTTTAGAAACCCTAAACCTACCCCCCATTCTCAATTTTCTCCCCCTGACCTGCAGCCTCTTGCGCACTGCACACCTGTACGCCGCCGCTGGTTTCCCATTTTTATCTCCTTCACCATCCCGTGCCGCGAGCCCCTACCTAGCGCTCACCCTCACCTCCTGCTACTCCGACATCTTCCATGCACGGTCTCCCCCTACTATGGATCGCCTCCTGCCTCCTGCAGGTCAAGCGCCAGCTGACCCCCTCTGCTTGTCCAGCCGCCGCGAGACCTCCCCATCCCCTACCTATCGCATGGCTACTCCTCCCAGACTCTCACCCTTCAGCGCCCTCGGACAGCCTGCTCGCTTGCCTCCCGAACTCATGCCACACCCCCTCTCTCCCCCAAAGTCTGTTGCACCCTACTCCCTTTCCGCTTGAGCAAGTGACCACCCCCTTCCTCTACCATCTGATCGTTCCCCTCTCCTCTTGTTCGGCGGCCAGTAGCGGCGAAACCCCCCTTCCCCCTTCTTTTTTCCCCTTGGCTGACCCACTAGCATCATCCCACTCTTCCGCTCTGACGAGCACCGAACAGCACCCTCGCTCACCCCCCTTCCCATGCTCTACACTCCTCCTTGCTTCTTTGACCTTTAGCAAGCCGATAACATCCTCCCTTCCCACTCCGGTGATGCAGTTTGTTCCTTGGTATGTATACTTCCTACCATTGAAGTTTCGTTGTGTTCACATGCCTCCATGGTAGATATTTCCCTCTCTTCCCATCCCAATTCAATCTAGATAATGTTTGGAGGATCTAATTGTTGTTTTGGCATGATTCCAACCACTATTATGGCTTTGATTAACTTATGTTGGTGTTTTTGAGATTGAAATTTTTTTCCAAAAAATAGATTTTGAATTATTGTCTTGTTTATGCTTAAGGTGTTTATGCTAATTGTGTGTGGTTAAATGTTAATTGGTCTTTAATAGTGAAGTTGGATGATTTGTGTGTTGTCTTCCCTTATAATTGTTGTGTTAAAATGGTGGGCTTGTATTTCAAGCTCTGTTGTGAATCAATAGTGATTTTTATGGTGTGATTTTTATGTTGTTTGAGAATGATTTATGGGTTTCTAAAATGGGCCGGGGTGTGTTTTGGATATAAATCTTTTTAGGTGTCATTTTATTGTGAGTTATGATGTTTGCATTTGGTTTATGTGAGTCTTGGATACCTTTTTGGTCGTGCTTTGGTCCTTCCGCATTAATTGTTTTTCGGTGTTGTTTAATTATTGTAGGGTGTTTCTCCGACGTGGCCACGAATCCCCTCACTGGGTTCGTAAAGGTTGTCTCGGGTCACGTCGGACCACGCTCCGTCCTCTGCCGCTGAAGGTGAAGAGATTCAGAATGATTCGGATTGTTCGCCTTTATTTGCGGGGAGCATCCTGTTTTACCGCATGTTTTGGGTTCGTTCCGTTTCATCTACATCGGTTTCAAGGTGGGTTTTACTCTGTTTATTCATTTGGATTATTTTTAATACAATTTTTCTGTGTTTTTAGATACTTTTCATTGTTACATAACATTGAAAAGGTTTTTCCTAGGATATTATGGTCGTCGGCAAGTGGCGCGTGCTTGTACGGAAGTTGGGACGTACCGCATCATCGTCTTTACCGAGCTGCGAGTCGAGGTAGGTCCCCCAGTACACTTACCTTTAGATTTAGAATTTATTAATTTCTTGATGTTTTATTAATTTTAATGAATTGGAAATAATATAATATAATTAATTTTTATATGATTATTTGGTGTGAAAAGAGCCATTTCTTTTATATCGAACACTTGAAACATTTTCTTGACGAGCGGACACCCAGTATTGAAAGAATGCATATTTGGCCTTTAAAAATTATTCATGGAATTTCAAATGTACTTCTAGTTTTAATGATAAATGATTTCTTATGAACAAGTGTTTTGGGTTTTCTCAGGAAATGACGTTTTTCTTTAAAATTGGTGAAGGCCCGTTTGGAACTTTAATAAAAAAAATTATTTTGGAAAACCCATTCATGGGTGATATTTGGTGTGCGTTGATTACGTGAGCTGTATGTGATGTTTGTGCATCATGACTTGTTGATTTATATTGTGGACGCACCCATTTTTATTGCATGTGTTAACAAGGGAACCTTGCATATTGAGTGAATCCTCTGAGAACGATTATTGCACTACATTAGATTACTCACTGGCTAGTGGCCCCATAGCAGGAGAATACTGATGTATTATTTCTATGGGGATTGGGCCCCTCTGTTAGGCCATGTAGGGCTATGCCGGGCATTAGGGCGTTATGACGTCATCGAGTTAGAGCATTCTTTCAGGATGAGTCACATGTATAGTACGTTATGGATTGTTCATGATCTCCTAGGTTCGACCCATGTTTCTTTTAGTGCTTATTTGTATGTGGAAGACGATTGAGAGGTCTAGTTCTGTAGCTGGCCCATGTGTGCCACTTTTTCCATTACCTGTGGTGTGTGTTGTGTGTTCTGTGTAATTTTCCGTTTTCTCTAATAACTAATGTTCAGTTTTCTAAATTGCATGCAGAAATGTTTTAAAATGCTATACACCAAACTCCATACAAACATTAAACTTGTTTTAAATTATAAAGGGAAATTGGTTGATACTTGTTTTAGAAATTAAAGCTTGTGTGGAAAATAATATTTTATATAATTTAGTTCAAACCTGAAATTGGTAGATTATTTATTTAAAGGGAGTGAATTGGAAATAGATATCGGGCTAGCCTACTGAGTTTTAATACTCACTCCTATAGTTCTTTTCTGTTTTTAGTGTTTGTGGAGTCTACAGATTGGGTGTGTTCGCCTTAGGCGATGTTTGGTCGTGAGTTGGAGAGTGACCCGTGAGGTCACATAGAGATAGTTGTTTTTGCCTTCGGTTAGTTTTATTTTTTTTTTCATTTGTTCATGTTTAGTTACTTTTCTCTGTTTATTTATTTTATGCTGCTCTGTTTTATTTCAGCTGCTTTATTTATTTATTTGTTATGGGGGAAATCGTTCCCACGGTCTCTGTTGATGCCCTGGAACTTATCCCAAGTCTGGGGGGATCTGGAATGCATCTCGGGACATGTCACGGGCCGGCTCGGGTGACCGGTTTAGGGTCGACGCAGTTTGGTTCGTGACATGACCCTTGTCGCCTCTATTTTTAATGTTTTCAAAAACAAGGTTGCATAGTCGTTAGGATGCCGAATTTTTGTAAGAGATTTCTCAATTGTTCTTTTAATTTTAGGTCCTTTTTTTATTCTTTCCACATATCCTCTTAACCAAGAGTCAGGAAATCTCTATAAATCATGTAAACTCTTTATGTTCCCATGTTCATGGAAAATTCATCATCATTCTTCTTCTCCTCTCCCACTTAATGATGTAATAAAAACATTGTCTCTGATGTGTCGAATTACCGACATTGTGGATGATTTGATTTCAATTTGAATTAATTCTTTCCAGTCTATTAAAGAAATGATTTTTATGGTTGAACAAGGTTATAATTTATGTGTTATGTCCCATCCATGGTTATGGAATTCTTTTGTACTCATGGTTTTAATTTATAAGACAATATGATGTCGTTATTTTCAAAAAAACAACTAAAATGATCTTAACCAACATCATTAACATTTTAACTTATGAATCATCCTCATATCAAAGCTAAAAATGATAAATGGTATAAATTATGGTTCTAGAAATATTAAAATACCTTTCAATTCCAATTATGTCATTTCACTTCAAATCGACAAGAACAATCCATCATGAATTGATCATGAAAATCATGTAATGAACTTACCCAAAAAGTAGAAGGAACAAAATACTAACAATTAAAGGGTAAAATGTTGTAATGAAATTATCATATATGGTATTATAAAAATGGATATGATTATATAATATATTAACAACACTCTTTTAAATATTATACAAGAGGTTTAAATGAGTTGGAACTAAGACAAACCCGAGGCAAGGGAATTCTTAACCCAATTTCATTCTTTTAGGTTAACCTTCGACTTTTTTATTTATATGGTATTAAAATTTATTGGGTGATGGGTTTTGTTTATATTATTTTGAATTATTTCAAATTACAGTATATATATATATTACATCCACTATATTAAGTCTCACTCTAATTATCTAATTTATATTGGGGGATTTTCTTATAAAATCCTCTTTTAAAATTCTATTTTACAAAAATCAAACGAAATGTTTTTATACAATTATTCATGTCGTATGATTCTGTTATAGATCTTGGAAATTTCTTATGATGATGTTTGGGACTAATATCTCCCTCCAATGCGTTGTTTATGTGTAAGTTGGAGGTTGGCCATATGGTTACTCCATGTGTAACTGTGATGGTTTCTCAAATTGTATTGTAGTCATGAGGGTTACAAATTATAAGGTAGCCGAGAGGTTTAGAAAATTATGTAAGTAATGTCTAAAGATACCTTTATTATTATTTTTATTTTCACTAGTTTTGTGTTGATCTTGTGAAAATATCATGTTTCATAAAGTAATTATATATGGGTGACAAGCATCTCTTTTGAAAAAATTTTCATACAATACATGTATTCATGGACTAATGTGCTCATTCCTTCTTTTACATCCCTTACTGAGAATTTTGTTCTCAACCCATGTTTATTAAATGCTTTTTACAGGTCATAAAAATTTGTAAGATAATGAAAGAATTCATGTTAAATGTTTCATGAATTGTCAATGAAATCATGTCATAAGCTTTAATGTTTTATATTTTGAAAAAAAATGGAAACTATTTTTATAGTATCCACTCTATAACAATGTGTAATGTTATGAATGTATTATGTACCAATTCTCTAAAGATCTAAACTTTGAAAGATATTCAATGTAAAAAGGAAATGATTTATTGTCTAAATTCAAGATTATTTAATGTAATAAGACTGGGTCCTTATAGTTGGTATTAGAGAATGGTTTAGATAACATTTGGAGTTAGGATGATGTAAGGATAATACCATAAATGATATTTACTCTATGATTAATTTGAAATGTTATAGAATTTAATGATTACCATGTTTCTTTGTCTAGGATATGTTTTTTCAGAATGGTTGTCCTTAGAACAAACATGGTAGCTGAAGCGGAGAGGCACCGATAGAATGACATCCTTCCGAATCTGCAGCCTGGAATGGTAGGGATAGGAACCGAGCAGTTTGTGATAGTAACTTATCAATAAACATATGCAATAAATGGTGGTGGTATCCATGAAAGAGAATAACCTAAGGTTCCACAACGGATCACGGAAGTAGTAGAACATCTTATTTGACAACACCCTCTTACTTTCAATGGATCTTTTGGACCAATAGTGGCTAAAGGATAGATTAATGACCTCGAAAAGATATTCAATGTTATGGGATGTTCAGAAAATCAAATGGAATGACATGCCATTTGTCATAAATAAGGTGAATAGAATTAGTAGTGGTCAATGCTAAATAATATCGTGGATATAGAGGATATTGATGACTTAGATAGGGATGAATTTAAAAGTATTTTCCTTGAAAAAAATTATCCTAAGGGGGTGTGACTTAGGATGGAGAAGAAATTACATGAATTGACGAAAATGGGGGAATATCCATTGGTTGTGTATGAAGATAACTTCACTCATGTGGAAAGGTACACTCCAAATCGTATTCTTGATCATGATAGAAAAATAAACCACGTTTAGTCTGGATTGAAGCCATTGTATTGAAGGTTGTTGGCCTCCCTTGAATTCAAAAGATACGAGAATCTTGTCTAATGTGCTGAGAGGGTAGACATGTAGTTTACTAATAATCATGTGCATTTTGGAAATATAGAAAATAAGAGGTCTAGGTGACAAGGGATGGGTAAGAATCAACCAATGAAATATGATGGAAAGAAAATCCAATTTCTAGTTTGTAAAAAGTGTGTCAAGATACACCCTGTGGAATGTCGTAGAATAACTGGGAAGTGTTGTAAATATGGTTAGTTTGGACATATGACCCAAGATTTAAATGAAAATGATCCTAAGAATAATCCTGATATGAAAACTATAAAGTTTTATAAATGTGGTGAGATAGGTCATCAAAAAATTTCATGCCCAAAGACAGATCCGAATGATGCAAAGAAACAAGACAACAAGAAAAAATTTGTAGTGAGATCATTTGTGACAATGTTAGAAGATGTAGATCTATCCAACTATGTGGTATCATATACTCTATTCATTTACTCAGATTTTTCTAATGTTTTGTTTGATATGGGTTCGAAACATTCCTTCATTTCTGAGAAATTTTCTGGTAAATTGGATATATCAGTTCAACAAATGAGATAAGAACTTTTTGTTAAAACACAAAAGGGGTTATTATAGGGAATGAGAATTATAAGAATCTTTCTACTATGGTTTGTGGAATGACGTTACTGGCAAACCGTGTTGTTTTACCCTTAGTTGATTTTCATGTTATTCTAGGAATGGATTGGCTTTCTGTTTACCATCCAATGATTGGCTGTTGAGTTATAGAAGATGTTTTTCAGAATGCGTATAATTTTTTATTTAGGATAGAACACCTAAAATTGATAACATATCAGGAATCTAAGAAACTATTGAAAGATAGAAATGAAATCTATCACTGCATATATTGTTGAAAAAGGGGAACTATTTAGATTGATGATGTGACTATGGAAAATGAATACCTTGATGTTTTTTATAATGAGTTATCAGGTATCATAACTAATCAGGTAGTCAAATTCACAATTGACTGAGTTTCTGATGCTAATCCAATTTAAAAACACCCATATCATATGGCTCAAATCGAACTTCTTGAATTGAAAAATCTATTACAATATTTTTGTGATAAAGGCTTCATTCATCCTAGCACTTTACCATGGGGAGATCCTATTTTGTTGGTTAAAAATAAAGATGGTTCCATGAGACATTACATTGAATATAGTTCTTTGAATAACATCACTGTTAAAAACTAGTATCATTTGCCTCACATCGATGAATTGTTTGATCAGCTCTAGGGATCAAAGTACTTTTCCATGATTGAATTGAGATCTGGATACCATCAGCTGAAGGTTTAGGAGGATGATATCCTAAAAACAGCCTTACGTACTAGATATGGGCATTATGAATTTGTGGTTATGCCATTTGGTTTAACTAATGCACATGCATTATTCATGAATCTTATGAATAAAATATATCATAAGTTCTTGGATATGTTTGTGGTCGAATTATTAATGACATAATGGTATCTTTTAAAAATAAATTGGAGCATGAAAAACATGTATGGGTTGTTTTAAAACCCTTAAAAGAAATGAAACTGTATGGAAAATTCACTAAGTGTGATTTTTGATTGCAACAGATTTCTTTTCATGGGCACATTATAAAAAAGGATGGAATAACAGTTACCTCCAAAACAAAAGTATTTGATGAATGGAAAAGAAATACAAAACATACACAGATTCCTAGTTTTCATGGATTGGAAGTTATTACCTATAGTTTTTAAGAACATTGCATGGTTATCAATCCCGATAACTAAGTTAAAATTAAAGGGGTTAAATTTTTTTAGATCAAAGAATGTGATGTTTGTTTTCATGAACTAAAGAAGGGATTGGTGAATGCTCCAGTTATGGCATTTCCTTCTCGAAATGGTGAGTTTGTCATATGCAGTGATGCTTCATGGAAGGGACTTGGTTGTGTTTTGAGGAAGAATGATCATTTAATTTCTTATGCTTCAAGACAACATAATCCTCATGAGTTAAATTATCCCACACATTAATTGGAATTAGCCGATGTGGGTTTTGCTTTGAAAATTTCGAGGCATCATTTATATGGAGCCAAATATCAAATTTATACTGACCATAAAAGTATGAAATATATATTCACTCTGAAGGAATTAAACTTGTGGTAGAGAATATGGCTAAAACTGATATTAGATTATGATTTCAAGATCAATTACCATCCTGTAAAAGCAAACAAAGTGGCAGATTCCTTGACTAAAAAACATCATGCATCATTAACCATTTTACGTTTGGAACAAGATCCTTTAGTTAATGATTTGAAGAATTTTGTCATATAAGATGTTGGTGGAGGGAATACATCTGTTTTGTCTCAGGTTTCAGTGCAGTCATCATTATCAAATAGAATTAAGCAAGCACATAAGGAAGAATGTGAGCTACAGAAATAGGTAGAATTGGTTAAAATGGTGACGTGACAATAATTTAATGTTGATAAAGATTGTGTTTTATGATTTGGAAAAAGGTTGTGTGGGCCTGGTGATTTCCTGTTGAAGAAATAATTGTATTGTGAAGCTTATAGTTCTCCATTTTTAGTTCATCCTTGCAGTACTAAGATGTACATTGTCATTTGGGAGTATTATTGATGGGATGGAATGAATAGAGATATTGCTAATTTTACCAAGAAATGTTTGACATGTAAATAAGTTAAAGCAGAGTGGTAGTTGCCCAAGGGAATGAATCATCTTTTGTGAGTGCTATAATGGAAATGGGAGAATGTATCCATGGACATTGTAGTGGGACGAGGTAAGACTTCTTCAAGGTAACAATATGGTTTGGGTTGTTGTTGATCAGATGAAAAAATCTGCACATTTTGTTTCTATTCGAGATACAATGTCATTAGATCAACTTTGTTGACTATACCTAAAAGAGATTATCAGGTTACATGTATTTCCCGCTTCCATTGAATCTAATTGGGATCCAAGGTTCACTTCGAACATCTGGAAGGGACATCCGAATTTGTTGGGCATAGAATTAAATTTCCGTACAGCTTTTCATCCTCATTCAGATGGGCACTTAGAATGAACGATTCTAATATTGGAGGATATGCTTTGAGCATGTTCAATGAACTACCCAAGAATTTGCGATCATCTTCTTTCCTTAGTTGAGTATTCTTATTATTAAAGTTATCATTTCAGTATACAGATGAAACCTTTTGATGCACTGTAAGGGAAGCAGTGAGAGACTATTGTGTTTTGGGATGAAGTCAATGAATGAATGTTGGTGGGGCCAAAATTAGTAGAAGAAGTGGCTGGGAAAGTGAAAATGATCTAGTACCACAAGAGGACATCTTTGAGAAGACTGAAATTTTATGCAGATAATAGAAAGAAAGACTTCTCTTTCAAGGTAGATGACCAGGTTTTCCTTAAAAATATATTCTTAGAAAAGTGTGATGCATTTCAGCAAGAATGGGAAGTTAAGTTCAAGGTTCATCAGCCCTTTTGAAATCCTATAGAAAGATGGAATAGTTGCATACCGAGTAGATTTGCCTCTAATTTTGTCTCAGGGACACAATGTTGTTCATGTTTCGATGTTAATAATATATGTGCCAGATTCATCACATGTCTTGAGCCTATAAGCAGTTCAACTAGAAGAGAATCTTTCTTATGAAGATAAACCATTTAAAATTCATGATCGAAGGGAATAGGTTTTGTGGAATAAGGTAATCCACCAGTTAATGTTTTGTCGAGAAACCCCATTGTAGAAGAAGAAACATGGGACTCTGAAAATGCTATGATGGAAAGGTACCCTCACTTGTTTAATAAGTAAATAAAGTTACGAGGATGTAATTTCTAGAAGGTGAGGATAATATAACACCCCAAGGTTTTCTAAAAATAAATTAAAATGGTTGAAATTTAGTTTAATGTAGATATTTATAACTATTATTATGACCATAATGAATAGTATATTGTAGTATTATTTTATTTTCTTAATGCTTTAAGATAATGACATTTTGGTTAATTTTTCAATGTGATATAAAAGCAGTTATAGTTTTAAAATTGTTAGGTTTTCAATTAAGTATTATTTTATTTAAAAAATAAAATAATGATATATAGAAAATTATTTTCAAAAAATGGACGTCATTTTTGAATTCTACACATTGATAAATGGTTTGGGTGATTTTTGGGGATTTTTCTAAAACAGTTGATTTTTCAGTGAATAGTAAATAATACAGATATGTGTTTTAGTGCGTTAATGAAATCATTAATGATGTAATAATGATGTAATAATGATGTAATAATGATGTAATAATGATGTAATAAATCTAGAAGAATATTGTAATGTTAAAAAAAGATTTTATGTGTTCCAAGTGGATAATACCATGGGAAAATACCATGGGCAAACTCATGGTTTTCCAAATACCACTAATTAGGTGTCCCTTAGAAATTATTAAAATAACCCATCACTTTTGTTATAATTAGCAAACAAATCTGTCATTAACTTAATTTTGAATTCCTCAAAAATTAATCTCGGGCCTTCATATCACCCTATTAGTCATCCCAAGTTTTCCTAAATTCCCCATGGTCCAGCCTTCACGTTCACGGTGTTACTCTACAAGGTAAGATCATTCTCAATTTATTTCTTTTTCCATTCAAGTTCCATTTTATGTGGTATAACATTCATGTTTCAATACCATGTTCTCATTTCATTTTAATTATTTATCTATTATGTATTTTAATTCATTTATGTAAGGTTTAACCTTGTACTATCTCTTTTTAATATTTTCTAAAACGGTGTTGCATAGCTGGTAGGCTGCTGAATTTATGTAAGGGGTTTCTGAATTATTTTTTTATTTTGTGTTCATTTATTTTCTTATTCTTTCCTCATATCCTCTTACACAAGAAGAATCAAATCTCCAAAAATCATATATATTCTGGATATTATCATATTCAAGTAAAATTCAACATCATTCATCTTCTCCTCTCCTACTTATTCATGGAATAAAAACATTGTTCGTGATGTGTTGAATTACAGACATCATGGACGATGTGATTTCAATTTTCATTAATTCATTCAAGTATTTTCATGAAACCATTTTTATTGTTGAAAAAGGTTATAATATATGTGTTATTTCGCATACATGGTTCTGGAATTCTTTTGTACACAGGGTTTTAGTTTATACGACAAAATTAGGTTGTTATTATGAAAAAAACCACTAAAACGATCTAAACAAACATCATTAATGTTTTAACATATGAATCATCCTCATATCAAAAATAAAAATGATAAATTGTATAAATTATTTTACTGAATATATTTAAATAATTTTCCATTCAAATTATAGATATTCACTTCCTATCGACAAAAAAACCATCATGAACTGATAATGAAAATCATGTAAAGAACATACCCAAAACTGTGCAAAGAACAAAATATTAACAATTAAAGGATGAAATGATTTAATGAAATGATCATATAAGGTATTATAAAGATGGATATGATTCTTTAATATATTAATAACACTCTTTTCACTATTATATAGGTGGTTTAAATGAGTTGGGACTAAAAAAACACGACGTAAGGGAATTCTTAACCCGGTTTCTATTCTGTGGGTTAACATTCTACTTCAATATTTATGTGGTATTAAAATTGATTTTTTGATGTGTTTTGTTTATATAATGTTGAATTATATATAATAACTGTGTATATACTTATTACATCCACTATATTATGTCCCGCTTCATGTATATGATTTATTTTAGGGTCTTTTCTTTTAAAATCCTCTTATAAAATTCAATTATAAAAAATTTAAAAGAAATGTTTTCATGCTGTTATTCATGTTGTATGATTGTGTTCGGGTTCTTGTAAAATTTTTATGATGAAGTTTGGGACCTATATCTTATATCAATGCATTGGGTATGTGTATATTGGAGGCCAACCGTATGGTTACTCCAAGTGTAACTGCGATGGTTACAGAAATTGTAAGGTAGCTGTGAGGGTTACAAATTATAAGGTAGCTGAGAGGGTTAAAAAAATATATAAGTAATGTAACTAGATACCTTTATGATTATGATTATGTTCATTGGTTTTTTTGTATCTTGTGTAAATCTCTTATTTCACAAAGTAAGTATATATGGGTGAAAAGCCTATCTTTTGAAAATGGTTTCATACGTTACATGTATTCAAGAACAAATGTGTTCTTTCCTTATTTTACGTCCCTTACTGTGATTATGGTGCCCATACCATGTTATTTAAATGATTTTCACAGGTCATAAGGATGTTTAAGACAAAGAAGGAATCCATATAATATGTTTTAATAATTTTCAATGAAATCATGTTTTAAGTTATAATGTTTTATATTTTGAATAAAATGTAAACTGTTTTTATGGTATCCACTCTGTAACAATGTGTAATGTTATGAATGTATTATTTCCTTATTCTCTAATTCTCTAAAGATTAATATATTTTCCATGTAAAACGAAATTATTTCATATCAAAAATAAATATTATGTAATGTAATAAGGTCACGTCTTTATAATTGGTGCCATAGTGGAAATGGAAAAATATATCCATGGACATAGTTGTGGGATTACCAAAGACATCTTGAGGTAGTAATGCAATGTGGTTAATTGTTGATCGATTGACTAAATCTTCTCATTTTCTTTATATTTGAGATACTTTGTCTCTAGATCGATATCCTATGTTGTATGTTAAAGATATATTCAGGTTTCATGGAGTTCCCCTCTCCATTGTATCTGACCGTGATCCCATGATAACTTCTATCATTTGGAAAAGATTTCAAAAGTTGTTAGGTGCTGAATTAAATTTTAGTAAAATTTTCATCCTCAAAAAGATGGGCTGTCATAACGAACAATTAAGACCTTGGAGGATATTTTGCGTGCTAGTTCAATGGATTACCAGGAATTTTGGGACCAACATCTTTCTTTGATTGATTTTTTTTATAATAATAGTTTCAATTCGAGTATACAAATGGCTCCATTTTAGGAATTACATGGGATGTGGTGTCGAACTTCAGCTTTGTGGGATTAAGTAGGGTAAAGGAAGGTGATTGGACGATAATTGGTAGAATAGATGGTAGAAAAAGTTCAGTTGATTCAAAATATCATGATAATATCTCAGAGTAGGTAAAAAAAGTTTTGTGGATAACAAGAGTAAGGATCTTTCTTGAGGTATGTGATTATGCCTTTCTCAATGTTTTTCCATAGAAAAGTGTGATGTGTTTTGGTAAGAAGGGAATGTTGAGTCCAAGGTTCATTTAACCTTATGAAATCTTGTTGAAAGATGGTTCAGTTGCATACAGAGTGGCTTTACCTCTATGTTTATCCCAGGTACACAATTTTTATTGTGTACCAATATTGAGAATGTGTATTCCGGATCCATCTCATGTTTTGAGCCTAGAGGTAGTTCAGTTGGAAGAGAATCTCTCTTATGAGGAACAACCACTTCAGATATTTAATTGAAGAGATCATGTGTAGCGGAATAAGTTAATTCATCTGTTAATGGTTTTGTGGAAAAAAAATATGGTTGAAGAGGCAATGTGGGAATATAAAAATGTTATGAGGGATAAATACCCCCACTTATTTGGTAAGTGAATAAAAATTACGAGGATGCAATTTCCAAATGGGGGGAATGATGTTACATTCCATGTAAATAAAGAATAATACATTTTGATATTTATTAATATTTTGGAATTTAATATTAATTTTATTTTTAAATGGGATACTATGTTCGATGTCGTACTTGATACGCAACAACGGGTATCATTGAAGTCTAATGTTACACACAATGATGGGTCATACTGAAAAATAATAATATAATATTTTTTTAAAAGGTTGTTTTCTTCTAGTCATTGTATTGGAAGGATTAAATAGAACTAACAACAATATGATTATACCTATTTATTAAATGTTTTTATATTTATCAAACAAAATTTAGAGACCTAAAATGTGGATGTAGCTAATTGTAAGCATAAATACTCCAATATTCATTGAAAGGTCGATTTACTGCCTTTCGATGGTGAACCCAGATTAAATATAGTTTTGGTCACTTTTATATGTTTTATTTGACAAAATTAAATTCTTATTTATAATCAGTACATCAATATTTATTTTGGGTAAATTCTTTTTATTTTTATTAGAAAATTCATTACTAAATTAATATTGAAAAATTATTTTATTTTAATTCAAAACTACATTATATTCTAATTTATATATATGGATAGATTTTATTTTTAATTGGTTCAAAAGTGTAATTGGTTTAATTTTCTACCATTTAATCCAATGTTGGTCATTGGAAATAATTTTACGTAGAAATTGGATATAAACAAGTTTCAATATTTTGATAGTTATTATTTTGTAAAACAGGCATTTTGTCTTAATAGTGGGAATTGATTTTAAATTAATTTATTCGACTTCTATGTTTTGAATTGGGAAAAATGGATTCCATATTTGGAATCAGGATGTCAAAATTGTGTAAATAGGTATCTTTTATTATAAGGCATTATGAATATTTACTTCGGTAGATATTTTATTTACTATGGAAAAGGGTAAATATGGTAAATAAGGGTAAAAAATATTATTATTATTATTATAAAAAATTACATTAACATGTGTCTTAATCCTATTTGTTGATACATGTCCAACCATGGGTATCCTGGGGTCAATTTTGGGACCCCATGGAGCCACATAAGAGTGATAATAACACCATGTATTAATTAATTTAAAGTAAAGACAAAAATGACATAAACATATATCTTTTAGTAAATCAATTTGTACATGGGGTTATATAAGTTATCTATTCAACTATAAATATTAATTTGAAATATAAAAATATTTCTTACATCATTATTTATTTTTTATAATTTTTATACATCATATAAATAAAATTATTAATGATATAGTAATGATGCAGTGTTTACCTCATTAATGAATGGTTTAAATTAATAAGTTTATAAAAACTAAAAAAATATCAAAAACCTATCCAATTATTATTGGAATATTTTATTTCGTACAAGGATAATCATATCTTCATCTTCATTTAGTTTTAGACCTTTAGAAACCAAAAATCATTATATAATAAAATAATATTTTTAATCATTTTTAAAGAGACACGCATACACCTGATAACAGGCCCTCACCTCTAATCCATTACTCACTCCTCTCAAGCACCTTGTCTTGTAAAACATCATCATAGTTAATCTTCATACATCCATCTCTTCAACCTATAATCCTTACATTAGGCACAAAGCACTCCAAGAAAACCTTCTTGTTCAAACCAATGGGAGTTTCCTGATTTAAAGGTAACCTCTTCCCTTGTGTTCTTTTTTTATTCTATTTTCCAACCCACTAAACTCTATTTATTCCATTATATTATAAAAAACCAGTATCCTCAATATAATACGTTTTTTATGAGAATTATTCGAACTACACATAAACACACCCCCATCTAACGGTTAAAAACATAAAGTATCTATGGACGGCGTACTACTGCCTCACGAAACAATTATTGTTCAATCTTCTCTTACCACCTCATTTGGTTTCCATTAAGGTGAAACTGTATCGATATGTGATATATATTCTATATATATTATTTCTATGATTCTATATTTTTCATTTATATCATACCTTTATGATTTCCATAATGGGTAAACACGATAATTTCATTTGAGGAAGCGTTGACTAACGCCCCCTCAAAGTGATTTAACCCATTCATGCCATATGTGGAACATGTATAGGATAGAGTAAATGAAATTATATATGATATTATACTAGATTTATAATATAACTATTTATCATTATGTTTTCATTCCATTAAATATGAAATATAAATGGAGGTAGCATTCCAGAGTACATACGGCTTACCATCTCCATGAATGGTGCATTTCATTTCTAATCTTCAAGTGTTATGTAATATTAGGAATGAAAATATATACTGGATATATATGATATATATATCATTAATATCATTCTAGAGATAATGTAATTTTGACCACATGAACAACTTGTAATTATAAGAATTTTATTTTTGACTCAAGTACCAAATATCGAAAAAACGACCGATATTAACTTAAATGATTACATAATGTTTATAACATGTTAATAAGTTATATAAAAGAAATAATAAACATGAAAATAGTTCTTAAGACACTATAAATTAACATTAGTTTATTATTCTAGCTATTAGAGAACAAATGAGTCATGTCGGACACGATGTAAGGGACTTCTTCTCAATCTCCTTTCATTGAGGCATATATTGTTTTTTACAGAACTTTATTTTATATAATTTATAAACACCATTGACTATTCATTTCATTCAAATGGAATCTTTTTCTATGATATTTTTTACAAAATGAAAAAAACAATGTTTCTTTTAACATAAGTGGTGACGATGACCTTTTCCGCCACAGCGAGTATTATTTTATCTATGGCTTTCTTAACAAGCCATAAAATTTTTAAAAGGAAAATAAATACCATATATACTTTTTATGTATTTCTGTATTGAAAATGGTTTTGAGGTAGCATTTATTTTATCAATAACATTAAATTATATATTGGGATTTAAATGTTGAAATGGTATCATTCATTTATATTTGTTTTATGTGTTATGAATACGTTATGGTTCTTTGGAATTGTTTATATATACAGGTGGTTCTATAATAAACCTTGTGCAAGTGAGCCCAAGATAGCTCTCCAATGCATTGGGTAATGTGATGGAGGTAGATGTTAATGATTATCCTAATACATTTAGGGATTATACTATGATGGGTATTCCAAATGTAACTACCAACGTAATGGTGAAAGCTACAATGTAAGAATGTTATTGATACACTAGCTACCTTTCTGATTTCTGATTACTATGTGATATTACTAAATCTCATGATTTCATGAGGTATGTTAATGTGCTTATGTTTTGTATGTAATGATTAACTAATATTTTCATTCTTTTTTTATTATCCTTACTCAGATTTTTATTCTCATCGCATGTTTTGAAATGTTTTTAACATGACATAATGATGAATAGGTTCAAGGATGGGATAAAGGAAAAGTCATACTGTCTAAAACATGGAACAAGACATGACTTTTTTTCAAGAGTTTTTATTTTATGATGAAAATGGAAACAGGGTAAAATTGTCTACCCTATAATTTTTAGATGGAATTTAATAGTTATAGCCTAATTCTCAAAAACACTACACCTAAAAATATCCTTAATGTGAATTATTATTTTAAATAAAGATTTTGTAATGTTTAAGGCTGGGTCCTTATATCATGAGTTGGTTAATTTTCCTCATGGGTAAGAAATTAGTATGATCTCGGTCATAGTGATATTTATATAGAAATGTTCAATAGCTTCCATTGATGATGTATCCATCGATATACCCTCACTTGATATTATATAACCAACACATATTGGGTTGTTTATCTAAAATTTACACTTCGTAAATTTTTCAAAAAAATTATACATTTTTAGGGCCTTCATTACAATTATCAATTGATAGTCAAAATATAACATGAAATTGGAATGTATGAGAATATCATCTCTAAAGAGTAACAATAATTGATCAAGTTAATCTATAAATACTTTATTAATTAAATCCATGAAGATAGAGGGTGTATTAGGAACACCAAATAGAATCAAAATTAATTAATTGTGTCCATAGTAAATATAAAATTCTTCCAATGGTATATCCTTCATATTGACACTCAATTGAAGATATTAATAATTAAGGATAATATCTGAAATGTATTATGCTTAATGTAGTTTCTCAAAAAAGTAACCAAAACTGTGTGGAGGAACATTTTTCATGATTGTGATATTCTACAGTTCTCGTCAATCAATAAAGAGTAACATTGATAAACATTTCTTCTTAAAAAAATTGAAGAAATGAACCCCATGGGGATGCACTTGTAATATTGAATATTTTATTAACATTCTGTTGGAGTTACTTCTTTAATTCCTAAAATTCAGTTTGGTCCTTTCTATATAAAGTATTTAAAATTTGTTTATCGCCATATCGTAGTTCTGTTGAAAAATAAACTTCACGATTCAATGGAAAACTTTGATACTATTCATGAAATACATAAAAAACTCCTATAAAAAACAATATATTTTATGTTGAATTTATCCCAAACAATCAAATATAAACACTACTTTTTAGTAGGAATCAATACCCCTATAATGGATCCAATTTGTATTAGAAGTTCATATTTATCATCTCACTAATTTAAGAGAAAAGGTTTGTTTATAATATCAAACATGTCCCCCATTCCTTTGAAATTTATAATATATATATATAAATAAAGAGAGTCTATGAAAAAAAACATCAAATTAAACTAGGGGAAAATAATGTGATTTTTAGGAAGTACATTCCCAAAAACATGAATTGAGAAGAATCATAGACATGAGATGTGATCATAATACCATTAGATGTTTTCTCTCCTAATTCAATATCTAATAATTGTTGAGGAATTTTGACACCCTTATAAAATTAATCATAAATAATGGTTTTGATTAATCTACAATCAAATAAGACAATACTAGTTCAAGAGTGTATAGTAATTGTTCATTTCTACACATTATTATAGTACCCCTCATTGGAAATATTTATTTTATGATATTTCAATTTTTTACTCACCTTAAGTGGATTGTGGCATTGATCATCATCATTAACTATTGGATTTGATCACGAGTTTTCATGATGTATATATTCCTTGCATTTGAAACACAATAGTGTGGGTGGTGCATTCTATAGTGATTTATCTCAATCAGTAGATAAATATTCTTCATGTCACTTCGATATTCGATTTCCAAATGAAATTACATTCATTATAAAAAACATTTACCAGTTCCCTTAAGATAATATAATCCATCATTCCGTAAAAACATTGATAATAAATAAAATCTCATGTTATTCTCTCCAATGTATTTACAAATTACTTTTTAATTCCATCATTCTTTTTATATCAAAGCAATGAGATTAATGGGTAACTCCTACATCTATTTCCACTTTGATACCATATCTTCTGATTTATTCATCACTATGAATGTATCTTATGGATAATAAGATTTAAAGACATTGTTTTAAGCCACTGAATTACCAATCATCTTTAAATTACTGATAGATGATAATACAGGAACTACACATCACAATTCTTGTTAATTTTTCCTCATTGGTACTAATAGATTCATTATCCTTCTATTTAGAAGAAATAATTCCTCCTCGATTTACATAAAAAGTATACTAAGAAATTAGTTATTGAAAAAAATCACGTAAACACATCACACACCATGGATGGAGTTTTTTCATATTTCCTAATGTTATTTATAATATCACATCATTTTTTCATCTCAGTACTTATAATAAAGTGGTAAAATAAATTTTTTAGTTTTCAAACACAAGAGAATATAAAATATCTTTTCAATGGTATGAATCCATTATTCAAAAACTAGTGAATATAAATATCATCTAAAAATGGTGGATGTTTCCACATGAAGGTCTCAATGGAACATTACTCCATCCTTTTTCATTTGGAAGGATTTATGATTCAAGGTTTTTGAATATTCTGTAATCATATCAATGAGATTTTATATTCCATATCCAAAAACATTTTATTCTTAAAAATTTAGTAATTTAATTTTATACCACATTAATCATTAGCATGTTCCCTTCATGTTTCTTGCTTTTGAATTAAAATAAAATTACATTATGAGAATCAATAATAATATTTTAAATCCCCATATTCAATATCATGCCAAAAATCTCGGGTATTACTTTATACGTAATCTTATCCCCAGGGTTTACCAATTTTTTTTATCATCCTTGCTTTTAGTTGTATATGAACCTTGAACTAATACATACTATTGAAACCCAAACATTTCATAAAAAGATATTACTTCATAAAAAATATATATTAATTACATACATTTAAATTCCATTCCATAATTATATAGTTCTAGTATCCTTGGAATCTAGGATGCATAAAACAATTATTTGTAACACCCCAAGATTTCATAGTGTGTTATTTCTTCAAAATAATTCAATAACTTGCACAACATGCAACACCGAGTTCAAGCACACCATGACTTACCAAACAAGCCATTCAAAAGAGGTTATTAATAGTATTAACTAAATTTTAAACTTTATATAATCCTTATAATTTTAGAATCCATATTATGAGTTTCTCAGACATAATGTAAGAACAAATTCATTTTTTGCACTTTTACCAATTTTAATAGTCAACCCTTTTTAAATCCAATATTTTAAACTTTTATATATTCAATTTGACTAAATAAATTTACTTCTTAGAATGGGGACATCAAAAATTTACAATAAAACATCCCAATCTTCCACGGTACACTTTCCTTTGAATAATACAGTAGTATGTGTTGTACGTAACTTCGAGTTCTAACACACACAACAACCAATCAAACTAGCCATTATGAATAATAACACCGACTTTTTAAAATTTTAGAAATTTTAACTCTCAAAATGGACTTTATTTTTCGATTCGGAGTATCTAATTTAGCCTAAGGTGAGATTTTGGTAATTTTCGGATAACTTTAATAATTTGATGAATAGTGAAAATTAATAAATTTTTAATTAAAAACAAATTTTTTTATCAAAATAATTAATAGTGATAAATTATTAATTTGAGTGGTTTTAAAGTATATTTATAATATATTTTAACCATTTAATACAATTTTGTTCATTGGACATAATTTCACAATTAAACCGGACATAAACAAGTATCAATCTTTTGATAGTTATTATATCTTAAAAACAAGCTTTTTGTTTTTATAGCGGGAATTAATTTTATATTAATTTCTGCCACTTCTGTGTTTTGAATTTGGAAAAATGGATTCCATATTTTGAATCAGGATTTCCAAATTGTGTAAATAGGAAACTTTTATTTTTATACATTTTGAATTATTACTTCGGTAAATAATTTGTTTACCATGGTTAAAGGGTAAATCCGGTAAAAAAAGGGTTAAAAATAATATTATAATAATACTAAATTACCCTAAAACGTTTCCTAACCTTATTGGTGAATACATTTCCGACCATTGGCATCTTTGGGTCTATTTTGGGACCCCATGGAGCCACTTGTTGGTGATAGGGACACGTGATTTTAATTAAGTTGAAATCAGTACAAAAATGACATAAGCATATATCTTTTAGCAAAACAATTTTTACATAGGGTTATATATGTTGGATTTTCGACTATAAATAGTCATTAGAAATCTATAATGATTTCCTACATAATGGTATTTTATTTATAATTTTTAGACATTATATAATTTAATTTATTTATGACACAATGGTGATGTAGTAATTAGCTAATTAATGAAAAATTATAATAATTGATATTATAAATACCCAAATAAATATAATATGATACTTTTTATAAATACCAATAATTTTCTAGGATAATATGACATGTTAGGATTGATTTAATTAACTTTGTTCGAATTAATCATTCTGTTACGATTTTTACAAAAATCAATTATTGAATAGTATCAAAATTGACAAAAAAGAGTTTTTAAAACAAATATTATATTATTAATTATATAAGGTTCGGCTAAGAGACTTATATCATGATATTTATATCATTAATGGACCACTTGGGGGTCTCTTGGATGTATATAGTAAGTTTATTAACCATATAATATAAAAATACAAAGAGACATTGTAAAAGAGAAAATAATTAACTAAGAGTTAATACTTAAAGATAAGGTTAATATAATAACCCAAACCTGTCTAAATTTTATTGGTTGAGTGGTTTTCGACCCATACCCACCATAAACTTTAAATAATCCACTTTTGAGCCATTATAAACCGAATATAATTTTATTATAAATTAATACTTTAAGTTTTTCCTAAAGATCCCCTCCTCCCCATTATAAAAGGACTCGACTTCTAACCAATTCTTCACACCTTCAACGCCTTTTGGTTCGGCCAACCCCTGCCAACATACTCTCTAAACTTCCCTCACTTCAACATAGAGGCCTTAGTTTGATCAAAAATACAACCTAGGAAGCCCTTTTGATCAAATCAAAAGGAAGAACCCGGAGAAAAGGTAATGTTTTCACCACCCTCTTTCGAGTTCCTTTCTTCTTCAAATTATTCTTTCTTTCTTATTTATATTATAAAATAATAACTCCAGTATCTCCTATATATTTTGATTTTATTATAAATATGGTACAACTATATTCAATATTCTATCCATCCTTTGAATTACATGTCACCATACGTGCGTATGTACGGCTTATTGTCTCCACATCAGGGTGTAATTGTTATTCAATACATTATTATTTGGATGTATATAATAATGATGTGTATTTGATTTAAATAATAAATATAACATTATAATAATTCTTTATATATGATATAACATCCACTTATATAATATTTTAATATCAAAAGAATGATATTTTCGCCCGTACATATGTACGGATTACCGTCTCCACGACGCGATGAGATTCATTTCCAAGTTCACCATTCATCGATGATTATAAAAATATATATTACTAATAAGTATGTAATATATGACATAATAATGCTACTGGAAATATATATATTTATATATATATAAGGATTTATGTACTTACATATATCTTATTCACTTACTTCCGTTCAATACTATATGAAAACAGAAACAACGTTTATGCGTACGTACGTACTACCGTCTCAATAAACAGTGTTTTCCATTTCATATATATGTCTATTATACATATTCATATTCTAATTATTTATGATATATTTATCATGTTATATATTCTGGATGTATTTAAATCATGATCTAAGTGATACAACCAAGAGTAACAAGTTAAAACACGTACGATAAAGAAAGTGATTATTACCTGAAATGTTAACTTAGCATGGAAATTATTACTAAATGGGTAATATAAAGTCTTAAATGAATCATGTATGATATCATAAATATTAATGTGGTTCTTTTATAATTTAATAACATACTACGATCTTCATACAGAAGGTAAAACCTACCCTCGACTAAAGGAAAGTGCAAGGTAAGGGGTTTTCGTCTCACTCCTTATTCCTGTGAGATTCATGCCATATTTCCACTATTACCTTTTGTGTGGTGTATGTACTGACCATAATTGTATTCTTTGTGTAATATACTTTATCTTATTTGTATTTACATATTCATTGTATGATACCTCTTTCATGGGTTGTATGTTTCGTAAGTTACCAAATTGGTAAGGGTTAATGCCTCAATCTCATCATTATCCGAGATTATTTATGTGTAAGTATTTACTAGGACATTTTTATCATCCATGACCATTTTTCATAAAAATGATTTCATAATGAAGATTTTAAGGATTTTGAAAGGTACTCTTTATCAAGATCATAATTTCAAATGTTTAAAAGATTTTTCTTTCTAAATCTTTTTAATTAATGCCCATGTTTTCAAAATTATTTTAAGGATTTATTTATATGGGCATGAATGTTTTGAAATGATAATTCTTTTCAAAAGTTTCAAAGTGGTATGAGACACTTTGATTCAAAAATCTATTTTAAAATTACTTCCTTTATAAATGTGTGACTTTTAAATGATTTTAAAAAAATGATATTTCTCTCCAAAATTTTTACTCATCATTTTCATCTATGTCAACATCCTTTGATATATTTTAAGCCCATTTTAAGTTGATTTATTATACAAAACTTACATTGAAGTTTTTGTGATATGTTTGACTGTAGATGTGTTATTTTTATACCATTCATGGTTTATGGGGAAATTATTGACATTTTGAATGCTAGTTTTAATATGAATGTTTATGTTATATTTAAAACTATTCATATGAGGAATGCATTGGACTCAGTAAGTGACGGGTGGAGCCCGCTATAGCTCCTCGATGCATTGGTAGGTCCGATGAGACAAACTAGTGTCTTGGCATGAGGCCTTGACAAAATCTTATTTGTAGTCTTGGCACGAGGCCTTAGCTACGTGGTTATGATAGTCTGGCATTATGCATTCCATCATTATGAAAGTGGTTAGTGATATTGCATGTGACTATTTGATTATTAGAATATCCATGTGAACAAGTAAATGGAATTATTTCATTTTATTTATGCCATATTATGCTGCAGTTCAAGTTTAAAAGGCTTTTTTTTTAGTTTTATACATTTCCTTAAATGTATATACTTATTTTTGAAAGTTTCCGTTGTATTGCTTACCCTTACTGAGCATTTGAGCTCACCCCTTTCTATGTTTTATTTTTCCTCGGATTCCAAGAAGTGTAATGTGATTGATATGCAGGGTTAAGACAAGGGAATAATGGCATTCATAAAGATTATTTATGTTGTTTTTTACATCTTAAAGTGCAAATGTAACATTCATATATGTGATCTATTTTTCCAAAACTTCTAAATGGATTGGTCCTTCGGGACTTGATTCCTTGTAATCATGCCAATGTATTAAAATAATGCACCGAATCTGGGTAACTGGGGTTGGGGCGTTACAGTTGGTATTAGAGGAAGTTTAGAAAAAACCATGGAAACTAGATTTAGATAAACTCTGATTAGAGCACATAGTCCTAAGATAGGCTTTGAGGATAAGTATAGAAGAGCATCCTAGAATTTAGGTATTATAGAGATTTTGTGAGTTTTCTGAGCAATACATCCTTGTCTGGATACGAGCAGGTAGAGGCGGTTCTGGCACAGATATACCTAGGGGTAAAACCCGAAAACACCGCTTTGAACTAGACTCGAACGGGAACTGGTGCACAACAACGGGCCTTGCTTCACTCTTGGTTATGACACTCCCAGGGGATATGCTTAGGATAATTCTCATTTTCTTTACAAACCATTATGAAGGGCTCATGAGTATATACATACTCAAAGAAAACATTTTTATGATTATGGATTATATCCCTAAACTGTTCAATTTGTGTTAGGTATTTTACAAGTTTGGTAATTATTCATTGAAATTCATAAACTGAACTAGTTTATGCTATTGTATAGAAATGGCACCCAGTAGAAGGAATGTGAACTCCCATAATACGTATGATCCAAAGATTAAGAAGGATCATATCTTTCGTTGTCCTAAGCCAGAATTTAGAAGAGAAATAGTCTCCCATGTATTATCATCATATGAAGAAATAGTATCATGTGTTGATAAGATGAGTAAAGAATTCTCGGAGGCATATGGCTTTGAAGGGAATCCAGAGAAGAAAAGGTTGGTAGAGAGAAGGACAGATAAAGGAAAGAAGGTAAAGAAGGGGTTTTTCCCATATGTGATAACTGTGGAAAGAATCACCTTGGAAAATGCTTGAAGGGAATGGGAGAATGTTATAAGTGTGGAGAAAAAGGACACCAAGTATGTGACTGCAAATGTTAGAAAAAGGTTTCAAATGTACAATGCTTCATCTGCAATGAGTTTGGACACTACGCGAACCAATGTCCCAGTCATCAGACTATGCCGCAAATGATGCTATTGGATAATAATCAAGTTATGATACTACCACAGATGAAGAGGAATGACTAGTGTTATTATGTTGTTATTTTAGAGTTACTTCATTTAAGTGTTGTATCAATGATGTTTTGGAAATAAATAAGGATTGTACTACAGTACTATTTAATTAAGGATTTGAGATTTTATGGTACTAAGAAAAGTGACTCTACAGCGAGTTAAAATTTTTGTAATTTACATGGTTGAAGGAAATATAAACCTTAATATGGTCCTAATATTGAAGTAGTGATTTTGGAATAAGAGATGGTTTATTTTGGTAATTCAGGATGTTGCGGTGTTGTAAATGAATATATGAGGAAGGAGTTCACATGTTATTACCTGGAAAAAAGGATCCTCATTATGTTTAAATTCCTTGTAAATTTTAGACTGTGAGTTTGGATAATAGTATTTTGGATAAGTCTAATGGTTGGAATGGAATAAGTTTGAAAGGTTATTTTTTTGATTTTTTAAAAAGGACAACACGTAGACCATGTGACGGCCCGTCGTGTCGGACAAAGCTGTAACACCCCAGGTAAATAAAGAATATTACATTTTCAAATTTATCCATATTTGTGAATAAAATATTGATATGACTTTAAAGGGGACGCTATGCTCGATGGTGTACCCAACACGCAACAACGAGTTTCTTGGAAATCTTACGTTGCACTCTAATAATAAAATAATATTATTTTAAATGGTAGTTAACATGTAGCCGTTGTAATGGCGGGAATGGATATAAATAACTAAAATATGAGTATATATGTTTTTAAATGTTTTTACATTTATCCAATAAAGGATAGAGGATTAAAATACGGAAAGAATTCAATTTTAGGCGTATATGCCCTAGTTTTCACTAAAGGTTCACTTATCACCTTTTGATGGCGAACCGTCATTAAATATAGTTTTGTTCACTCTTAAACATTCTTTTGGACCAAATAAAACTCTTATTAAGAATCGGTACATCAAAATTTACTTTGTGTAAATTTTTGGTATCTTTCCGATAAAGTTCATTTTTTTAATGAATAGTGTAAAATGTTGTATTTTAATTCAAAACCTCTTTTTAATCTAATTTATTTATATGATTAGATAATCTTTTTAATTGTTTTTAAGTGAAATTAGAATATATTTTTACCATTAAATCCAATAGTGGTTGTTGGAATCAATTTCACTTTGAAATCGGACTTAAACTTGTGTTAATCTTTTGATACTTATTGTTTCATAAAAACACGCTATTTGCTCTGACAGCGGGAATTAATTATTAAATTAATTAATGTGACTTATATGTTTTGAATTTTGAAAAATAGACTTCATTTTTGAATTCGGAATATCAAATATATCTTAGGGTGAATTTTTGGGATTTTTCTGAAAAAACTTCAATTTTTGATGAATAGTGAAACCACTAAGTGGTACTTATAAAAGCTAATTTTTCGTTTAAATGAAATTTTACCACTTATGTGTTTTGAATTTCAAAAATCCGACATGCATGGTTGTCATTAAGAAGTAAAATGTGGTTCAATGGGATAAAAATAATTTTTTGGTGAATTGTAACTTATTAAGTTTTTAATCGCGATTAGTGGTAATTAGTGTAGTTTAAGGTAAAAATAATGCTTTAATAAAATGAAATGAACTTGACACATGTCCTAACCTCATTGGATGTGTAATGTCCGACCAATACAAGCCATGGGTCAACTTGGGGACCCCATTGATCCACTTTGGTTGGGAAATGACATAAATAACTTTTTATTTAATGTAAAAGTAAAAATGACACAAACATGATATGTTTTACTAAAACAATTTTTAAGTGGGGTTATACAAGTCATATTTTTAATTATAAATATTAATTGGAAAGATAAAAAGATTTACTACATCATAGTATTTTTTATAATTTTTAGACATTAAATAAATTAAATTATTTATGACATAATAATGATGCAGTGATGACATCATTATTTGACGATTTAAATAAAATGGAAAGATAATGTAAAATCTATGAACTAAACATGTCCAAAACTAATTGGATGGGTTTATTTAGAACCCTTATCACCTTATCCACGAATTATATCAATGTGGGACCTTTTAAAACCGAAACACATTTTCAAATAAAGTAATATTTCTTACTTTCCAAAAGTGCCCCTCCTCTCCTCTTATAAGAGGCCCCCACCTCTACCTCATTTCACACACTCCTCAAGCCTTTGTCTCGGCCAACCCCTGCCCATTTACTCTCTCCACATCCCTCTACTCATCCTAGATGATTCCCTTTGGGAATAATCCTTTCAAAGGAAGCCTTTAGGCTCAAATCAAAAGTAGTTAAACTTTTAAAGGTAATTCATTCTCTCATGTTCATTTGTTTTATTTTGCTTCTCCAACCCCCTTAACTCTTTTTATTTATTTATTTTGTAACAAAACCAGTATAATAAATATACTAGGATGTTTTTATAAGATTTATTATAGCTACACTCTCACACAACTACATCAAATGGTTAAAGAACATACGGTTTCCGTGGATGGCGAAATTCTGCCTCCCGAAATGATGATTGTTCAATACTCATTTAACACCTTCAAAGGTGGCCATTATGATGTCACTATTTTTATATATGATATATAATATGTTTATGTTTTACTTATACTTATGTATTTTTCATTTGTGTCTTACCTTTATGGCTTCCATTATGGGTATACGCGATATCTTCATTTTAGGAAGTGCGGACTACCGCCCCCTCAAAGTGATGTGATTCGTTAATGCCATACGTGGGATGTATAAAGGATGGATTTAGTGTTATTATATATGATGTTATACTGGAATTATTATATACTTATATATCACTATTATTTCTTCCCATTAAAGTATGAGATAGAAATGAAAGTAGCATTCATGCGTACGTACGGCTTACCGTCTCCATGAACGGTGCATTTCATTTCTTATCCCCAAATGTAATGTACTATTATAAGTACATGTATATAATGGATATATATGATGAAAGATACATCTAAATGAAGAATATAATTCTGTAATTAAAATATACATACCTCTCATTTAGTTTTAATTCCATTAATATGACAAAGAAATGAAAGTAGCGTTCATGCGTACGTACGGCTTACCGTCTCCATGAATGGTGCATTTCATTTCATACCTCTAAATGAATATGTAATGTTATAAATGCATGCATGTACTGGATATATATGACATATATGATATATACATCATGAATACAATTATGGATATAATAAACATTTGGCCACACGAACAACATGTAATTGTAAGAAGTCAACTTTCCACTTAAGAACCAAATATCGACAAAACAAACATTATTAACTTAAATGATTACATAATGTTAATAACATGGAAATAAGTGATATAAAAGGAATAATGAACTTGTAAAATGTTCTTAAGAAAGTATAAATTAACTCAAGTTTATTATTCAGGACGTTAAAGAACGATCGAGTCAAGTCGGACCCGAGGTAAGGGATCCTACACCTCTCTTTCTTTTTAAGTACACTCTTTTATGTCATTCCTTTTAAGCTCATATTTCTTATGATTGGGATGTTCTTTTATATTACACCTACTCTACTTATTGTGTTAATATGATGAGAGACCCTATTTCCTCTCATCAATCCATTTTGGAAGTTTTGAGTGGCGCCGTTAGGCTGCCGAATTTTCGTAAGGGATTTTTCATTTCACTTTTATTCCCATGAGATTTATGCTACATTTGCCACAAATTTCATTGAGTGGTGTATGTACTTCCCATTATTCTACTCTTTGTGTAATATACTTTCATTTATGAGTATTTACATCAATGATATATTGTCCTTCTTTCATGGGGTGTATGTTTTGAAGGATACCCAAGTCGGTAAGGGAACCTTTCACCCTCCTCTTTTTTAAAACACTTCTTTTGTTGGGTCTTTTAATTTACATATTGTTATGTTGGGATATGTTCTAATATATCCTTATTGATGTAAATTTTATGTCCAAGTGATGAGATACACTTTTTATATCTCATCAACTCATTTTGATGTGATGCCGTTAGGCTGTCAAGGGAACTTTTTAACCCAATTTCGATTTCTTTGGGTTCAACATGTAGTCATTGATTATGTCATCCATTGAATATGTGTGAATGACATTTTATTGTTTTACACTTAATATACACTTATATTGGGTGTATTTATATTTGTCACACATATTTTTGAGATTGATTTGTCCTTAATTTAAGGATACCTTCTTTATAAGGGATTTCATTACATTTGACATTTCTATTGAGGGTTCATAGTTGTTATGAACCAATTCACTCTTATATGGTTTATATACTGTCCTTTGGAGTATTATATCATGAATCCATTTATTCACATGATATTATAAAGTTCTGACTAAATTTTATTCCTCAATTATTGTATTCAAGTGTCTCTAATTTTGGTAAAACCCCTTTAACCAAAATATCGTTTTAAATGTTTTAATTATTTGTTCTTATTAATATCCATGTTTTCAAAATGATTTTAAGGATTTATTTATATGGATATTAATGGTTTAAAATTTTAATATTCAAGTTGGTATGGGACACTTTGATTCAAAAATCTCTTTATTAAATGTTTTAAATGGTTTTGGAAATGGTTTCTTTTTTAATGGATTCATTATTTCAATATACTAAAATGTTATATTGTGATTGAAATGTGGAAATGTTATGCTTCCTTTATGCATGTTTTATGTGATACGTTTATGTTGCGGTTCTTGGGAATTGTTATGAAAACTGTAGGTTTCGTGATAAACTAAGGGCGTGTGAGCCCGATATAGCTCTCCAATGCATTGGGTAACGCGAAGGAGTGAAACGTTAAGGTTTCTCCGAAGAGATTTAGGGAATATACTGTGATGGGTATTCCAAACGTAACCAAGAGGGTTACTCCCTACGTAATAATGTTATGAATGCCTCAAGTTACCTTTATGTCTTATGATTTCTATGATTTATTCATGGTTTGATGAGGTATGTTAAAGTGCCTATGTTTTATGGTTAAAGTATGATTTCATTCTTATGTATATATGAATCCATATTTTTATAACCCTTACTGAGCTTTTTATGCTCATCTCAAGTTTTTGAAATGTTTTTCATAGGTCAAGGGAAAGGTACATGATGTGATGATAGTGTCAAGGATGTGTCAAGAAAGAATCCGTGTTTTATTTTAAATATGTTTCCATTGATGGGAATAATGAATATTGTCTTTTATGTAACCACTTTGTTTAAAAGTGGAATGTAATGAAAGTTTCATGATCTAATTCTCTAAAACTCTAAACCTGAAAAGATCCTCAATGTGTAATCTTGTAATAACTCAAGATTAAGTAAGGTTTAAGGCTGGGGCCTTATAGTTGGTATCAAAGGTCGGTTTAGATAACTTTAGAGGTTAGGGTATTCTTTAAGCATAAGTGACAATTACCATAATGGTTAGGATTTCAGAAAGAGTCTTAATTTTAGATAAAGTGAATGAGTAAGTATATCTTATTGTTTATCTTACTCATTAGTACATGATGGTTTTGTTGATATACTCACACTGACCTTTTTGGTTTTAGTAAATGGCTGGATCTAGCAGGCACCAAAGTGACAATGGGTTTGAAGGAAACTGTGGTGGTTCTCTGATTAAGATACTAGATGAGAAGGGGGATTCAATGAGGAATCTCATAGTTGTTCTAAACCAACTATCAAGGAGTCATGATCAACCACTTAAATCTTGGTGAGTTCTCTAATGCATCATTTACATGATGGCTAACTCGATGTGGAAATTCGGGTAATAATTATTAAGGTAACCATTAGGGGTTATATGATCCTTACTTTTGAGGTAATTATGGGTTATTATATGATATGATGGAAAATGAAGGAATGAGATAAACTTGAGGTTAAAATATGTTATGATTATTCTTGAAGATTTTATCTCATTTTGGGGAATGTTTTAAGAATTATGTAGTTTTGGAAAAAGGACAACACGCAGACCGTGTGACAACCCGTCGCGTCGGAAAAAGCCGCGGGAATCGAACCCACAACCAAAGTGCGACTGGTATTTATCACCTACCACTGGACTATGTAAAGTCTCTGGTTATTTTGACTTTTCTTTTTAGTTATATGATTTTATGAATTAATAGTAAGTTGATTTTGGGTTATTTATGAAAATTATTAACCTATCATGGAGGATATGTGATTAGGATAATTACTTTTCAATGCGAGACTTTAGGAGCGACAGATGTTTTTTGGAGATAAATGTTACGATTTAACTTGGAAGACTATGGGACTAAATCCTTCAAATATTTGGGTTTCAATCTTAGTTTGGTTTACTTTGAAGTATTTTATGGACAAATTGTTTATCTAATGGTCTTCGTTGAACTTTGGGTTTTGTTGGACAAATTTTGGAGATTAAGCATAGATTTTCTTTTTAAAGGGTTATCCTTTTCTGGATTATCTGATCTTGTAGTAACCTTTTTGGTTTTAGTTTTGGTTAAGGTTTGAAGACATGGGAATTGTATAGTTATTTTTTTTTTTTGTGGATTAGGTTCTCCTCTATGAATTTGTTTATAGTACTCTTAATGCGAACAAGTATCCCTAAATACTCGTCTTTTGTAAAAAATATGAGTTTGATTAAGGAATCTAGTAAAAGTTGAAAGTCAACATGATAAGTGATTATGTTTCCTTATGAATAAATTCCTCAATAAAAAGTAACTTAAAGAAAAAATGTTGTCTATTAACTTTTCCTACTGGGGAACCCAACACCGTTTAACCCATCACAAGTTTGTGATTTTCTTATTGTTAACCTTCTCCAAAACATGTTTTCTATCACTCTCCATCAGAACATGACCCTATGTTTTCTCCTCCATGTCCATGTTTTCCTACATGGAGTCCTAGTATGGGTTAACTCGGGTGACCTCTGTACTTATCTTTCTTTATTTTAAAGTGATTGTTTTACAGACTCTTGTTCCGATGTGGGACTTTCAAGGATGTTTCCAAGCCCAATTTTAAAAATTGCGAGGACACAATTCCCAAAAGGGGGGAAGGATGTAACACCCCAGGTAAATAAAGAATATGACATTTTCATATTTATCCATATTTGTGAATAAAATATTGATATGACTTTAAAGGGGACGCTATGCTCGATGGCGTACCCAACACGCAACAACGAGTTTCTTGAGAATCTTACGTTGCACTCTATTAATAAAATAATATTATTTTAAATGGTAGTTAACATGTAGCCATTGTAATGGCGGGAATGGATAGAAATAACTAAAATATGATTATATATTTTTTTAAATGTTTTTACATTTATCTAATAAAGGATAGAGGATTAAAATACGGAAAGAATTCAATTTTAGGCGTATATGCCCTAGTTTTCACGAAAGGTTCACTTATCACCTTTTGATGGAGAACCGTCATTAATTATAGTTTTGTTCACTCTTAAACATTATTTTGGACCAAATAAAACTCTTATTAAGAATCGGGACATCAAAATTTACTTTGGGTAAATTTTTGGTATCTTTCCGATAAAGTTCATTTTTTTAACGAATAGTGTAAAATGTTGTATTTTAATTCAAAACCTCTTTTTAATCAAATTTATTTATATGATTAGATTATCTTTTTAATTGTTTTTAAAGTGAAATTAGAATATATTTTTACCATTAAATCCAATAGTGGTCGTTGGAATTAATTTCACTTTGAAATCGGACTTAAACTTGTGTCAATATTTTGATACTTATTGTTTCATAAAAACATGCTATTTGCTCTGACAGCGGGAATTAATTATTAAATTAATTAATGTGACTTATATGTTTTGAATTTTGTAAAATATACTTCATTTTTGAATTCGAAATATCAAATATAGCTTAGGGTGAATTTTTGGGATTTTTCTGAAAAACTTCAATTTTTGATGAATAGTGAAACCACTAAGTGATACTTATAAAAGCTGATTTTTCGTTTAAATGAAATTTTACCACTTATTTGTTTTGAATTTCAAAAATCCGACATACATGGTTGTCATTAAGAAGTAAAATGTGGTTCAATGGGATAAAAATAATTTTTTTGGTGAATAGTAACTTATTAAGTTTTTAATCGCGATTAGTGGTAATTAGTGTAGTATAAGGTAAAAATAATGCTTTAATAAACTGAAATGAACTTGACACATGTCCTAACCTCATTTTATTTGTAATGGCCGACCAATACAAGCCATGGGTCAACTTGGGGACCCCTTTGATCCACTTTGGTTGGGAAATGACATAAATAACTTTTTATTTAATGTAAAAGTAAAAATGACACAAACATGATATGTTTTAATAAAACAATTTTTAAGTGGGGTTATACAAGTCATATTTTTTATTATAAATATTCATTGGAAAGATAAAAAGATTTACTACATCATAGTATTCTTTTTTATAATTTTTAGACATTAAATAAATTAAATTATTTATGACATAATAATGATGCAGCGATGACATCATTATTTGACGATTTAAATAAAATGGAAAGATAATGTAAAATCTATGAACTACACATGTCCAAAACTTATTGGATGGGTGGATTTCGAACCATTATCACCATATCCACGAATTATATCAATTTGGGACCTTTTAAAACCGAAAAACATTTTCAAATAAAGTAGTATTTCTTACTTTCCAAAAGTGCCCCTCCTCTCCTCTTATAAAAGGCCCCCACCTCTACCTCATTTCACACACTCCTCAAGCCTTTGGCTCGTCCAACCCCTGCCCATTTACTCTCTCCACATCCCTCTCCTAATCCTAGAGGATTCCCGTTGGGCAGAACCCTTTCAAAGGAAGCCTTTAGGCTCAAATAAAAATGAGTTAAACTTTTAAAGGTAATTCATTCTCTCATGTTCATTTGTTTTATTTTGCTTCTCCAACCCCGTAAACTCTTTTTATTTATTTATTTTATAACAACACCAGTATCATAAATATACTATGTTGTTTTTATAAGATTTATTAGAGCTACACTCTCACTCAACTACATCAAATGGTTAAAGAACATACGGTTTCCGTGGATGGCGAAATTCTGCCTCCCGAAATGATTATTGTTCAATACTCATTTAACACCTTCAAAGGTGGCCATTATGTTGTCAATATTTTTATATATGATATATAATATGTTTATGTTTTACTTATGCTTATTTATTTTTCATTTGTGTCTTACCTTTATGGCTTCCATTATGGGTATATGCGATATCTTCATTTTAGGAAGTGTGGACTACCGCCCCCTCAAAGTGATGTGATTCGTTAATGTCATATGTGGGATGTATAAAGGATGGATTTAGTGTTATTATATATGATGTTATACTGGAATTATTATATACCTCTATATCACTATTATTTCTTCCCATTAAAGTATGAGATAGAAATGAAAGTAGCGTTCATGCGTACGTACGGCTTACCGTCTCCATGAACGGTGCATTTCATTTCTTATCCCCAAATGTAATGTACTATTATAAGTACATGTATATAATGTATATATATGATGAATGATACATCTAAATGAAGAATATAATTCTGTAATTAAAATATACATACCTCTCATTTAGTTTTAATTCCATTAATATGACAAAGAAATGAAAGTAGCGTTCATGCGTACGTACGGCTTACCGTCTCCATGAACGGTGCATTTCATTTCTTACCTCTAAATGATTATGTAATGTTATAAATGCATGCATGTACTGGATATATATGACATATATGATATCTACATCATTAATACTATTATGGATATAATAAACATTTGTCCACACGAACAACATGTAATTGTAAGAAGTCAACTTTCGACTTAAGAACCAAATATCGACAAAACAATCATTATTAACTTAAATGATTACATAATGTTTATAAAATAGAAATAAGTGATATAAAAGGAATAATGAACTTGTAAAATGTTCTTAAGAAAGTATAAATTAACTCAAGTTTATTATTCAGGACGTTAAAGAACGATCGATTCAAGTCGGACCCGAGGTAAGGGATCCTACACCTCTCTTTCTTTTTAAGTACAATATTTTATGTCATTCCTTTTAAGCTAATATTTCTTATTATTGGGATGTTCTTTTATATTACTCCTAATCTACTTATTATGTTCATATGATGAGAGACCCTATTTCCTCTCATCAATCCATTTTGGAAGTTTTGAGTGGCGCCGTTAGGCTGCCGAATTTTCGTAAGGGGTTTTTCATCTCACTTTTATTCCCATGAGATTTATGCTACATTTGACACAAATTACATTGAGTGGTGTATGTACTGCCCATTATTCTACTCTTTTTGTAATATACTTTCATTTATGAGTATTTACATCAATGATCTATTGTCCTTCTTTCATGGGGTGTATGTTTTGAAAGATACCCAAGTCGGTAAGGGAACCTTTCACCCTCCTCTTTTTTAAAAGACTTCTTTTGTTGGGTCTTTTAATTTACATATTGTTATGTTGGGATATGTTCTCATATATCCTTATTGATGTAAATTTTATGTCCAAGTGATGAGATACACTTTTTATCTCTCATCAACTCATTTTGATGTGATGCCGTTAGGCTGTCAAGGGAACTTTTTAACCCAATTTCGATTTCTTTGGGTTCAACATGTAGTCATTGATTATGTCATCCATTGAATATGTGTGAATGACATTTTATTGTTTTACACTTAATATCCAATTATATTGGGTGTATTTATATTTGTCACACATATTTTTGAGATTGATTTGTCCTTAATTTAAGGATACCTTCTTTATAAGGGATTTCATTACATTTGACATTTCTATTGAGGGTTCATTGTTGTTATGCACCAATTCACTCTTATATGGTGTATATACTGTCCTTTGGAGTATTATATCATGAATCCATTTATTCACATGATATTATAAAGTTATGACTAAATTTTATTCCTCAATTACTATATTCAAGTGTCTCTAATTTTGGTAAAACCCCTTTAACCAAAATATCGTTTTAAATGTTTTAATTATTTGTTCTTATTAATATCCATGTTTTCAAAATGGTTTTAAGGATTTATTTATATGGATATTAATGGATTAAAATTTTAAAATTCAAGGTGGTATGGGACACTTTGATTCAAAAATTTCTTTATTAAATGTTTTAAATGGTTTTGGAAGTGGTTTCTTTTTGAATGGATTCATTATTTCAATATACTAAAATATTATATTGTGATTGAAATGTGGAAATGTTATGCTTCCTTTATGCATGTTTTATGTGATATGTTTATGTTATGGTTCTTGGGCATTGTTATGAAAACGGGTGGTTCCGTGATAAACTAAGGGCGGGTGAGCCCGATATAGCTCTCCAATGCATTGGGTAACGCGAAGGAGTGAAACGTTAAGGTTTCTCCGAAGAGATTTAGGGAATATACTGTGATGGGTATTCCAAACGTAACCAAGAGGGTTACTCCCTACATAAGAATGTTATGAATGCCTCAAGTTACCTTTATGTCTTATTATTTCTATGATTTATTCATGGTTTGATGAGGTATGTTAAAGTGCCTATGTTTTATGGTTAAAGTATGATTTCATTCGTATGTATATATGAACTCATGTTTCCTTTCCATATTTTTATAACCCTTACTGAGCTTTTTATTCTCATCCCAAGTTTTTGAAATGTTTTTCACAGGTCAAGGGAAAGGTACATGATGTTATGTTAGTGTCAAGGATGTGTCAAGAAAGAATCCGTGTTTTATTTTAAATATGTTTCCATTGATGGGAAGAATGAATATTGTCTTTTATGTAACCACTTTGTTTAAAAGTGGAATGTAATGAAAGTTTCATGATATAATCCTCTAAAACTCTAAACCTGAAAAGATTCTCAATGTGTAATCTTGTAATAACTCAAGATTAAGTAAGGTTTAAGGCTGGGGCCTTATAAAAGCTACGGGAATCGAACCCACAACCATAGTGAAATTGGAATATATCACCTATCATTATGCTACATGAAGTTACTGGATGGTATAATGTAGTTTCTTTACATAAAGGGTCTGATATGTGAATTATAAATTCATTATATTTGGAACCCTATACGATTAGGATAAATAGAGTATTTTTGAGTCATATTATGTTTTGGGGTGAAAGATGAGTTTGTGGTAGAAATTTAATAATGGATAAATCTCTAATTATAAAGTAAGTATATCTCCTTATGATCTTAGCCAATCCCATAAATAAATTCCTCAACATTAAGAAAAGGAGCTTAGAACAAAAATGTTTTCCTAGATGGTACCTTAGATCCTCACTAATTTATGGCTTTGGGATTGTTGGCCTTTTCATAGCCATGTTCTCTACCACTCTCCATCAGATAATTGATGGTTATATTTCTCTTCCATATCCATATTTTCCTACATGGAACCCTAGTATGTGTTATTTTTGGTAATATTCATACTTTCCACTCTTTATTTTAAATAGAGGCCTCATTAATTCATTTTTCGATGTGGGATTTCAACAAAGATATTTTGAAACGTCAAAAATGTGTTATCATAATACCTTATGTTTTGTTGAACCGATGGTATTTTAAATCATCATAGATTGATGAATTTAAGGCCCTCAATATTACACTTGTCTGTGATTGATGACCTCAATCACTACCTATAAATATTTACATTTTTCCTCCAATTATATGTCTCTAATTTCCACCAATGTTCTCCAAATAGAGATCATAATTTGGTGGTGACCCCTTTCATTTCTCTTTTACTCTTATTAAGACTAAATTTTATTAACCCAATTTCCGATATGGGTTTTCCCACAAAGATATTTTCTATATTCAACCTTTTATTTTTGAAGAACAATTTCAAATTGCGAGGACGCAATTTATTGAAGGAGGGGATAATGTAACACCCCAAGATTTCATAGTGTGTTATTTATTTAAAATAATTCAATAACTTGCACTACACGCAACAGCGAGTTCAAGCACACCATGACTTACCAAACAAGCCGTTCAAAAGAGGTTGTGAATAGTATTAACTAAATTTTAAACTTTATATAATCCTTATAATTTTAGAATCCATATTATGAGTTTCTGAGACATAATGTAATAACAAATTCATTTTTTTCACTTTTACCAATTTTAATAGTGAACCCTTTTTAAATCCAATATTTTATACTTTTATATATTCAATTTGACTAAATAAAGTTACTTTTTAGAATGGGGAAATCAAAATTTTTGAATTAAACATCCCAAGCTTCCACGGTACGCTTTCCTTTGAATAATACAGTATTGTGTGTTGTACGCAACTTTGAGTTCTAACACACACTACAACCAATCAAACTAGCCCTTATTAATAGTAATACCTACTTTTTAAAATTTTAGATATTTTATATCTCAAAATGGAATTCATTTTTGGATTCGGAGTATCGAATTTAGCCTAAGGTGAAATTTTGGTACTTTTCGGATAACTTTAATATTTTGATGAATAGTGAAAATTACTAAATTTTTAATTAAAAACAAATTTTTTATTCAAAATAATTAATAGTCATAAATTATGAAATTGAGTGGATTTAAAGTGTATTTAGAATTTATTTTTATCATTTAATACAATTTTGGTCATTGGACATAATTTCACAATTAAACCGGACATAAACAACTATCAATCTTTTGATAGTTAATATATCTTAAAAACACGCTTTTTGTTTTGACAGCGGGAATTAATTTTAAATTAATTTCTGAAACTTCTGTGTTTTGAATTTGGAAAAATGGATTCGATATTTGGAATCAGGATTTCCAAATTGTGTAAATATATAACTTTTATTTTTAGACAATTTGAATAATTACTTCGGTAAATATTTTATTTACTATGGTTAAAAGGTAAATCCAGTAAATAAGGGTCAAAAATAATATTATAATATTACTAAATTACCCTAAAACATGTCCTAACCTTATTGGTGGATACATTTCTGACCATGGGTATCTTTCGGTCAATTTTGGGACCCCATGGAGCCACTTGTAGGTGATAGGGACACTTTATTTTAATTAAGTTAAAATAAATACAAAAATGACATAAGCATATATCTTTTAGAAAAACAATTTTACATAGAGTTATATATGTTGAATTTTCGACTATAAGTAGTAATTAGATATATAAAAAGATTTCCTACATAATGGTATATTATTTATAATTTTTAGACATTATATAATTTAATTCATTTGTGACACAATGGTGATGCAATAATTTCCAAATTAATGAAAAATTAGAATAATTGATATTATAAATACCCAAATAAATGTAATTTGAGATTTTTATAAATAAAAATAATTTTCTAGGATAATATTACATATTAGGATTGATTTAAATAACTTTTTTCGAAGTAATCATTCTGTTATGATTTTTACAAAAAACAATTATAGAATAGTGTCAAAATTGACATAAAAGAGTTTTTAAAACAAATATTATATTATTAATTATCTAAGGTATGGCCAAGAGACATATATCAAGATATTTATATCATTAATGGACCACTTGGGGGGTGCCTGGATGTATATAGTAAGTTTATTAACCATATAATATAAAAAAACAAAGAGACATTGTAAAAGTGAAACTAATTAACTAAGAGTTAATACTTAAAGATAAGGTTAATATAATAACCCAAACCTGTCTAAATTCTTTTGTTTGAGTGGTTTTTGACCCATACCCACCTTAAAATTTAAATAATCCACTTTGGAGCCATTCGAATCCGAATATGAATTTATTATAAATTAATACTTTATGTTTTTTCTAAAGAGTCCCTCCTCCCCCTTATAAAAGGACCCAACTTCTAACCTATTCTTCACACCTTCAAAGCCTTTTGGTTAGGCCAAACCCTGCCAAAATAATCCCTCAACTTCCCTCAATTCAACATAGAGGCCTTATTTTGATCAGAAAGCCAACCTGATGAGCCCTTTTGATCAAATCAAAAGGAAGAACCCAAAGAAGAGATAATTCTTTCACCACCCTCTTTCAAGTTCCTTTCTTCTTAAAATTATTTTTTCTTTGTTATTCCTATTCTAAAATAATAAATCCAGTATCTACTATATAATGTTATGTTATTATAAATATTGTACAACCATATTCAGTATTCTATCCATCTTTTGAATGACATGTCACGATACTTGCGTACATATGGCTTACCATCTCCATGTCGTGGTGTAATTGTTATTCAATACATTATTATTCGGATGGGTATAATAATGATGTGTATTTGATGTAAATAATAAATATAACATTATAAGGATTCTGTATATATGATATAACATCCAATCATATATTATTTTAATATCCAAAGAATGATATTTTCACCCGTGCGTACGTACGGATTACCGTCTCCATGAAGCGATGAGATTCATTTCCAAGTTCACCATTCATTGATGATTATAAAAGTATATATTACTAATAAGTATGTAATACATGACATAATAATTCTACTGGAGATATATATATTTATATATATAAGGATTTATGTACTTACATATATCTTATTCACTTACTTCCGTTCAATACTATATGAAAACAGAAACAGCGATTATGCGTACGTACGGACTACCGTCTCCATAAACAGTGTTTTCCATTTCATATATATGTCTATTATACATATTTATATTCTAAATATATATGATATATTTATCATGTTTTATATTCTGGAATTATTTAAATCATTATCTATGTGATACAACCAAGAGTAACAAGTTAAAACACGTACGATAAAGAAAGTGATTATTACCCGAAATGTTAACTTAACATGGAAATTATTATTAAATGGTTAATATAAAGTCATAAATTAATCATGTATGATATCATAAATATTAATATGGTTCTGGTATAATTTAATAACATACTATGATCTTTGTATAGGATGTTAAACGTACCCTCGACTAATAGAAAGTGCAAGGTAAGGGGTTTTCATCTCACTCTTTATTCCCGTGAGATTCATACCATATTGCCACTATTACCTTTTGTGTGGTGTATGTACTGCCCATAATTGTATTCTTTGTGTAATAAACTTTATTTTATGTGTATTTACATATTCATTTTATGATACCTCTTTCATGGGTTGTATGTTTTGTAAGTTACCAAATTGGTAAGGGTTAATTCCTCAATCTCATCATTATCCGAGATTGTTTATGTGTAAGTATTTACTGGGACAATTTTATCATCCATGTCCATTTTTAATTAAAATGATTTCAAAATGAAGATTTTAATGATTTTAAAAGGTACTCTTTCTCAAAATCAGAATTTCAAATGTTTTAAAGATTTATCTTTCTATATATTTTTAATTAATGTCCATGTATTGAAAATGATGTTAAGGATTTATTTATATGGATATGAATGTTTTGAAATGATAATTCTTTTCAAACGTTTCAAAGCTATATGGGACACTTTGATTCAAAAATATCTTTTAAAATTACTTCCTTTATAAGTGTTTGACTTTTAAATGATTTTACAAAAAGGATATTTCTCTCAAAAAAATTTAATCATCATTTTCATCTATGTCAACATCCTTTGATGGATTTTAAGCTCATTTGAAGTTGATTTATTATACAAAACTTCCATTTAAGGTTTTGTGATATGTTTGAATGATGTGTTATTTTTATACCATTCATGGTTTATGGAGAAATTATTGACATTTTGTATGCTAGTTTTAATTCGAATTTTTGTGTTATGTTTAAACCTATTCATATGAGGAATGCATTGGACTTAGTAAGTGATGGGTGGAGACCGCTATAGATCCTCAATGTATCGGTAGGTCTCATGAGACAAACTAGTGTCTTGGCACAAGGCCATGACAAAATCTTATTTGTAGTCTTGGCACGAGGCCTTGGCTACGTGGTTATGATAGTCTAGCATTATGCATTCAATCATTATGAAAGTGGTTAGTGATATTTCATGTGATTATTCGATTAATAGAATATCCATGTGAATAAGTAAGTGTAATTATTTCAATTTATTTCTTCCATATTATGCTGAAGTTCAAGTTTAAAAGGATTTTTTTTTAGATTTATACATTTCCTTAAATGTTTATGCTTATTTTTGAAGGTTTCTGTTGTATTGCTTACCATTACTGAGCATTTGAGCTCACCCCTTTCTATGTTTTATTTTTCCCAGGATTCCAAGAAGTGTAATGTGATTGATATGTAGGGTAAATCCAAGGGAATAATGGCATTCATAAATATTATTTATGTTTTTTTGTACGTCTTAAAATGCAAATGTAATATTCATGTATGTGATCTATTTTTCCATGACTACTAAAATGATCGGCCCTTCGGGACTTGATTCCTTGTAATCATGCAAATGTATTAAAATAATGCACCGACTCTGGGTAACTAGGGTCGGGGTGTTACATTATTAGAGCTCTACATTATCTCCCACTATGTTATTCATAAATAACACCCTTATTAGAAATATCATATTGAAAATTTTTCATCATAACATGGGTAAATGAATCATATGAAAGGGTGATTGGAAAAACTGATAAACGGTGAATACGGGAGATATAAATGATCGCATAATATTAACATGAGAATGAGGTTATGAGAATATGTTATTAAAATTTGAAAACAAAACCCAATGTGTCATAGTTCATAATATTGAGTCGTAAAATAAACTCTTGGAAGTTCTTACATCATTATTCATAAAAGAATCGATGAAAATAATCCACAAGAGAAAAAACTGGAATAACACATAAAGTTATGGCATACACATAGTCATGGAATATAATTTCTAAAGTCATGTCTGGCTACCAATACTATCAGAGTGGATTTAGTTCCGTCCTTATTCGATCATATCTTGAGTCATGGTAAACTCCTCAGACTATCATAGTTGATAAAGTCCCTTTCAAAACATGGTTCTCTCCCCATTATAGTAATATTTATCTCCTAAAATATCCATCATTAATAAATTCATTGTATTGACATATAATTATTGTCCCACCCATCACGGAATGAATATCATATATATATGTACCAGTATGTCAAAATAAAAAACAACAGAGAATAACATGTATAAAAAAATGGTTTTATTAACATTTAAACATATCAACATAGTATATCACATGTAAGGATATATGTTTAATAAACATTTCATCATTTCATCATAGAATAACCATGTAAAATAAACAGGTTTCATAAAGGCTTCATTATAACTTAATTAACCCATGTGAAATAAATAAGATTCATAGAATAATCTTTTAATCATTTTCATCATAGTACATAAAAATAACTAATGTTGATGATATAATTTTTTCATAATCCCACTAATGAATAAGTAACATAAAATTATGTTAAAATATTTTAAAATTTCCATTAAAATATCAGTGGGGCATTTTTTTGGATAATATGCTTTTCACGTTAATATATCATATTTAAAATCTAATAAGATAATAAATATTAATGGAAATTTTTTATTTAAAAATAACTTTGATAATTTGTAATTTAATTTTAAAATAATTGAGTATTTATGAAAGAGGTTAATTTATAACATGAAATGTATCTGAAAATATAGACTCTTTTTTCGTTTTTAGTAAAAAGTCAATAGTACCTTTTTCCGAAAATGACCATAAAATTCCTTTTATTTTTTTATAAAAATTAAAAAATGGGTAAAAATTAATTTAAAATCATTGGAAAATAAAAATTATATTCATGAATTTTTTTTAAAAAAATGGACATTGAAGGAAATCTATTTTTGACCGATGAGAGAAATGAATGAAAATTTCCTAAAAAGTATTCTTTCAGTCTCATGAGTACATAAAGAGAAGAAAATGATGGAAAGAAATCTAATTTAATAAAATAAAAAATGTAGAATAATTTTAATTTAATTAATTAGAGATAGGTCATAAAATTTTCATATCATACGCATGATTTTATACAATATCAATAAATAATGAGATTACAGCATAAATCCCTTACCTTAGTTTCAACATTCTTTAAAAAATGTTTATCATTATGTATAACGAATTTAAATTTCATATTCTTGTATAATAGTGTCATGTAAATACGTATAATTTCATATATTATAAAAATATAACATTTCAACACACATTTATTAATAATTACTAATTAATATTTTCATTTTTCAATGTTAACAATTTTGTTTGTCATTACACTCACGGTTTGGTGATTCTGGTACATCAACATTATTCATTGTTATATCACCTAAATAATTTTATTAATGATATAAATATCATATATATTCAATATATATATATATATATTCATTCATAAATTATAAATATTGAAAATGGAATTACACTGTTCTTGGAGACGGTAGGACGTGGGTATGCATGGACCCTGTTTTCACTTGGATTTAATGAAAGAAATTTAAAACATAATTCACATATATTGAATTATTTTTATATTATAATAATAATTTATATTTATTTAATATATCATTTTTATCATCCATGTAGTGTAGAAATTAAAATGTATTCACATTTCTTTATGGAGGTGGTTTTACGTACGTACACATGAGTGACATTATCATTTTCCAATGGATAGGAAAGTAAAAAGGTATATATGCTACTATAATTATAGAAAAATAATTATATTACTAATACCATATATATATATATATTATAACCATAATTATAAATATCTAAAATAATATTGTGATGGAAAATGAATCATATCCTTGCATGGAGGCAGTTGTCCACACATACACATCATCCACATATTCACTTCCCATTTGACAAAATCAAGAGTGAATAATAATGGATATATAATCATAATAAAATTTATGTATATTTGGGATAATATATTTTTTATTAATTGAATATATTTAGGGGAGGTAGGAAAATAAATTAAATGAAAGAAATCGGGTAGGAAGAATACCTCATTTTCAATAGGCCTCTTTTAGATTTCATCAGAAGAACATTAGAATATTTCTTTATGTAGGAAAAACCTATAGGTTTATGATAGATATGTTTATAAGATAATTGGGAAGGTTTTAATTGATCTATATTTCTAACGTATGTGTACAGAGAAGAGTTAATGGGTGTCCTTTTATAAGGGAGGGAAAGGACAAACATGGAATTACATAAAATATTTAGGTAAATTAATTTATTTCTCTTGTAAAATTCTTCTAAATATACAAGAATTTGAAGAAAAAAAATATGATTAAAATACAATAATACAATTTATCTTATATAGGTTTTGGTATCATTTTAAACATTATATTATGTTCAACCCCTTCAGTAATTGATTTTAACCTTAACTGTTGTAATGCATTCTTCAATTATAAACGGTTATCATTATTTTATAAGGTAAAAATTTCCCCTTAAATATATAAGGGATTAAATTTTCTAAAATATATCATCACCCATTTACTGTAATGATATATTTATTATTTTTAAATAATTTAATTAAATTTTATATTTATTACTATCTTTAATTCCATTTTGAACATTATTCACTTAATTTTACATTAAAGAGATCTATATATTAACAACTATAATATAAAACTTTCACACATCGCTAATGGGTTTTATTAATCTCTATGATTTGCGGTGAACTATAACTCACCCAGAAAATACTAGTTTTATAGTTTTCAAAATCATTTATAAAATTTTTCTACTTCCTGAACAAGCATGGTGTTAGGATCATATTAGCATTGGAGGCAATTATTTAATCCCAAAAAATAAAAAAAACAAATTTATCATTAAAAAAATTATATTTAAATATATCATCTTCTAATAATTTTTTAAATATCTTAAGGATATAAATGTCAGTAGAGTGACATTTAAAAATTTTATTTACCTAAAATAAGATACATGTCATTATTAAGGGAAAATAGTACCAATGTGTCATATATTAAAAAGATGGATAGACATGTCCAAACTACACTCATCCAATGTGATAATGTAATGTGATGGATAATTTTTTATGCCTTATCAAAATGTATTAAACCCGTATTACATATTTTACCATTACTGAAGTGACAAATATTTACAAAGGTTACTATTCATAATGACCAAAAATAAAAGATAGATATTTAGAAAATTTATTCTTCCACATTAAAAATATGAATTACATTTTTCATTCCTCAATTCATATATGTGATAGTAATAAATTTTAAAATAATGGTAAAAAATGAGAAGAATTATTTTGTTTATAAAAATTAAATTCTAAGAATAATAGTGGATTTATTCATATCACATTTTTCAAAATAATAGATGAATAATAATATATTTGATTGAATAAAATATATATATATAGATAAAATGATTCACCAATAGATATTAATTTAGTTTAGGAGAACACATCATTCACATAAAAACAGTTTTTTAGAAAAACATCTAATTCACTTTCAAATCTTTTTTATTTACATTTCTATTTAATTTATCTCCAATGAAATCATTTTAATCATTTGCAGACCATATATATTTCAAAAATTTATGAATTCATATTATTAATTTCCAAAGAAATGTCTTGGAATGAACTATCAAATTAAATAGTATTTCAGTAGTATTTAAAACTACATTTGAACTCGATGTTGTGTATAATGTATGTTATGAATGAAATAAATATATTTATAAAAAGTTATATTATAAATTCATGGGTTGTTACACCTTTCAGGGATTGTTTTTTAATTTACCTATCAAATTCTTTTATCGTTATATTATAATTTTTACTTCCACCTGGTTAAACAATAATATTTTACTTATCACATTAATTAAGAAAATTTCATTTAGATTAGTTTTAATTTCTAAAAAAATTATAATACATAATTCATCACCCTTTTTTTAAGATTTACATCTACCAACATATATTCGGACCCTATTGGATTTATACTCCGTGAGCCAAAATCTACCATTCTATTAATCTGTTTTGTTCATGTGGAGTTCTAACAGTATTGTTTCTAGCCTATAGGTTGAAGGATATAGGTGATTAAAATAGAAAGGGGGTAGATTACTTACTAAAATATTAAATTAATCAATCTATTTTTAAAAAAATCACATTTTAATATTTAAAAATATATATATTTTAAAAATAAAATAATCAAATTATAAATCCAAATTATGATAATATATTCAATATAATAAATAGATTGTGTTATTTAGAAATAAAATGATACAATTATTTGAATATTAAAATGATTAAGTGAATAAGAATTATTTGTGGGATTAAAAAATTGACTAAATATATTAAAGAAAATGATAATTAATTAAAATTATCCAAATTGAATAAGATAATTTAATTTTTCCGGAGTTTTTAATGTTAATCTAAAAGAAAACATAGGTTTACCACCTTAATCTCTTGAGGAATTGAAGTATTGTCCCTTGTATTGATAGTAATCCAATATAGAAAGATTGCCCATTGTTTTTGTTTTCATATAAAGAAACCAATATTATTAATGACACTAACACTTTAATGTTTTATCTATAAATATCAGTACTAAAACTCATTTGAATTATTAATTTACTAATAAGAAAACAAGTAACCTCACATTAATGGTTGGGAGACCCAAATATAAAAAATAGAGGACCATGTGGTAGATTTCATATGAGAAATAACTTTTAAGAATAATCTCAATTACATTAATGAAAATGATGAATTACTATATTATAAAGGGAATATATATAGGGAGAAAAATGATATTATAATTTAGCACACACTCAAGTAATGAGAATTAAGACTTTGAAAGTAAAATTTTAGTAGTAATTGATGATCGTAAAGAATTGGATTTGGAGATTGGACAAACAAGTTATTGAAGATTTAAAAGGCCACCTAGGGTGTCAATTTATATTATTTAAAAGAAAAAAAATGTTATAGAATTTTAATGGGGCTCCTTAGTCCATCTAATCCAACTTTTAATGTGTTTTGACCACTAAATATATTGTGCTTGGAGCTATTCTTCCTACTCATCTTATTACCTGATAGCCTTTAATAGTTGGTTGATTGGATACCAAGAGTTACAAGGATATTTCAAACTTCCAAAGAAAGATAATAGTCTTTGAGATCATTCCCAGGTTCTTTCCACTAGCACCATATTGTTGGTGCTACACAACTGGGAATATAGTGGGGTCTTGCAGCATAGGGAAGCTTATGTGGATGCCACCGAATGGGAGGTGTTGCATAAAGCCTTTTCGTCATGACGTGGAATCTCCATTTCCATCAATGATTCTTTAAGGCTTTGAAAACATCAATTAAGAGATGTTCAATGATTGTACAATGGATATTAACAATATATCACTAATATAGTAATCCATCAATTAAGTGTTACAAATATATATTATAAGTGTTTATGATCCTTAAAATGAATAAATGTTGATATGAAAATTAATTGTTCCATTTATAATAATCAATAAACATGGATAATAATTTAATTAAAATAACAACATAACCATGTAAAATTAAAAATAAAGAGTTAACAGGATATCCAAATTTTATTATCCTTTGAAAAAAAGAACTATTCTCCCCCAGAAACATTTTTTTAAATATAAATAGTCTTAATAATAAGCTGAAACCATTTATGAGAAATACTAAAACATATCACCCATTGATATTATCAAGAATAAGTAATATAATAAGTTAGAAAATAATAAGATATAAAATTTAGATCTACATTTATCGTCATTAATAATCTTCCAAGATATATGAAAAAAAATATTTTTGAAAAATTTGATCAACTAAGCAATTTGAAATAGAAAAAACAATGATTTTTCAATTTTTTAAAATATATTGAATTATTAATGCAATAAACATAAAATATTTTTTGAAAAAATAACATTAGTTAAATGGAATTTTAAAACACAGAAGTTCTTTTTTTGAAATAAAATTGGAATCCAAAAAAGTATCTTGTTCGAACAGTTTTTTATGAACATGATTCAATCAGGCTCATATAATGTATCTTGAGTATTACATAGATCATGTCCCCTAGAACAGATTAAATAATGAAATAAATGACTTATAATATTCATTTGAAAACATTTCATCATTAAGGTTTCGTAATTATTTTACTAATAAACCATAGAAAATTTCTTTACTGTGTCGAACCAGATGATCAACATTGTCCCACTAACTATTCCAAAAATGTAGAAAGTGTTAAAAAAATTCTCAACTCTTTTGGGGATAAATATATAGGATGAGTACAATTATAACTAAATCAACCTTTTTCTATGAATACAATCATGTATTTATCATATTATCATACTCAGTTTACTTATTTAATGTTATAAATATCAAGAAAATATTTTATTATTAAAAATCCATTTTTGATTTAATTTTTCAAAAAATAAAATATCCACAATTTTATTTGTGATTAAATGTGTTGAATCAAAATACTATAATACACTAATATTTTATTTGGTCAAACATATCAAGATAAAGAGTTTTAGTGAAGATATTATCATCTTAGAGGTTTGTGTATGTAAATTCAAGATTTAAATCAACTTTTTGAAATTGATAACAAAAAAATGTTCTTCAACATAATGCTCTTAGTTTGAGAATGTTGGGTTGAATTATTAATAAAAATAATCACAATAGTTTTATAAAAAAATGATAGGGACCAGAGAGTATGTTATCCCATATTTTAATAGAGTATGTTTATTCCTTATAACTCCAGAAAAACAATTCCCAACAGTTATTAAAATAAAGTTTTGGTCCAAAGAATCTTTTTATTATGAATTATAATATATCTCACTATTTGGATTGTAAAGACCCATTACATAGTCTATAGTTCTAAGGTCCAATGGCCCATTAACATGTCATGAATGCTACGTGTAGAATCATACAGGCATCATCATGTCTATATCACCAGGCTAACATCATGTTGGCATCCATGCCTTCTAGCATCATCCGTACATAACCATATGCCTACATAACGCCTACACCACTGCCTTCCCATGTCATGAATACATCACCACCTCATTTATACCACCAAGGGGGTTTCTAGGATTCTAAGTGTGGTCACTTGGATGCAGGATTACAGGGTTTACCACATAGGTACTTCCCCACATACAACAATTCCCAACATCTAGGTATTTCACTTTTCCTGTAGAAAGAGAAATATATTTTGTCTTTTTACTACACCTAGAGAAAATTTATTTTTACTATTAATTTCATGTTACACTAGTAATATTCCAATCTAATTTGAATACTCCAAAATAAGCATCATAAAATCATGAAATTTTAAAATATGTCACCATATGATAAAATAATTTGTTCTTTTTGTTACTTTTAAATAAAAAAATATTATGATGAATTTTAAATATGATATATTTTGATAAGATTGAAAATTAAAATAATGAATAAACTGAACATGTGGTGTGGTGAGGTCCATGTATGGTAATGTATGCATTCAATCATAATTTGATAAAAAATAATTTATAGTAATTAGGAGACATCATCCAACATTACATTAAATGTCTTACTAATTTGTTTTCTGATTTATGTTTCATGATTAATTTCATACATCATTATATGTTACATAGTTTATTAATAAATTTTAAAAAGTATCCAATATAATTTTCTGAAATTTTATATCCAAAGAAAAATGTTTAGTACTCCTATTGAACTCATTTCAAACTCTTTACAAATTAAATAGGAAAATTCATCATTAAGAGATTATTTAGTTTAGCTATATATAACATTGTAAACATAAAATATAATGAATTAAAAATTAAATGAATTTTTTTATGAAAAAATATTGGAATCAACTTTTCCAAATTTGAAGTCATTTTTTAAAAGAAATTAATTTAACATCTAATACCAAACTCTAAGAGATTATTTTACAATAGATTTATATTTGGTTGGCATAATAATTGAATTTGGAAATATATTATTTTCAAAACTAGATGTTTATTCCAAAAAATATTTTTGAAAACAATTCCATTTAGAAAAGTGCTTTTAAATCCATTTAAAGAAGTATGAAATAAAAAATAGTGCAGAACAAAAATAAGATTTTAATGGATTCTATCCTTGATACGGGTGAAATTAATTCATCTTAATTTGTACCTACTTCTATACTATAGTCTTTGGAAACAATTAGGGCCTTGTTAAAAATAATATTTCTTTATTCGTTATGTTTTTTTAAGAAATTGCTTGGTTCTATTGAAATCATAATTATCAGGAACATCCATGAGAGTCCAAACATTATTCCATTGAAATTGGTTTAAATTCACTTCTACGTAATGTATATAATTTTCATATTTAATATAATAATCAAGGTAATGAGGTTTATTATGATAGAGAGAATCATTATTTTCAACCAAATTTAATACTGAATATGTAGTTTGAGTTTTAGATTGCATTTCACCAATACAATTATCAAGATTATGGAATTTAGATTGAAATCAGGCCTTAGGTAAAAGAGTATAGGGGGATTCTACAAAATCTCAATTATAATCGAATATCAAGGATTATTAAGGTTGATTCTTATATGGTCAACATCTTCATAACTTTTTGGATGTGATCTAGGAAGGTTCTCATCAAATTTGATGTGAATAGTATCTTTTAGGGTCTTGAATCTCTTGTTAAAGACTAAGAAGGCTTTACATGAGTTATAATACAATGAAATATTCCTTCAACATATTTACTGTAAAAACATCCAAGAATATTACTGGTATTAAACATAAATAATTTACAAATGAAGATATTACTGAATCCAACTTTTGGTTTTTTTCCTCTCTAATGTTCATAATGTGCTTTTCCTAATATGGGTGTTATGAATAATCATTTAAGGATTAATCACGTGGTATTAACCACCATATACTAAAAATATAGGAGGGTAAAATTCATATTTAAAGTTCCTAGAAATTTCTTGTATGTTCTTATTTCTTCCTTCGATAGCCCCATTTTTTTGATGTATTATAAGGGAGGAGAATGATTGATCATTAACATTAGAACTGAAAAATTCATAAAATTATTTATTATCAAATTATCCACCATCATCTCCTATAACAGAGGAATTTGTGGTATTTTTCATTTTTTTACATTTCTAGAATTGTTGATGTCAACATTTCGAGACCCATTCTTATTTGCTAAGAAGAAAACCAATGTAAATTTATAAAATTCATTGATAATTCTAAAGCTGTAAATTTTAATAATGATTCTACAACTTGAGTTTCTCCAAAAATTTTGGGAGTAACTATATTTGTTTATAATAGGAATAAATGTTTTTAGATTGGAAATTTTATTTATGTATCATTAAATGATATAATGTTTCAAAAAATATTTTATCATTGAAATAAGATTTCGATAAATCTCATACTAACTACTCAAAATTAAGCTTGACAAGCAAAGAAATATTAGAATGGCCTAGGAGATAATGAAAATGCCATGAGTCATTATCATTTTCAATTAAACACTTAAAAGTTTGACTTCAAAATTGTTTTAATTCAATATTAAAAAATTTTAATATAAAAATGTAGAAAATAAAATATTTATTTTAAAATTAAAAAAAATTATAAATATAATTTTGAAAAGTAATTATGAAACTTCAATAATATAATTAACTAATACATAGTAAATTATACTTCCAAAATATAACAAAAAACTATTTATTAATGAAATTCTAGAAATACCAATCATACATATATTGGTTATTTTGTATATTGAATCATCTACAAATGTAGTATTCCTCTTTCGATGTCATCAATATGATTGAATTTGGAAGGATCACCAAACATGCTCTTCGAGCTCCCACTATCCTTATCCAATGTAACATATTTGGTTATTCTCTTGTGACCTTTTTTATACATTATTTAAAAGTGTAATTTTTTTGGTACACAAATCATGGGTCCACTTAAGTTATCAAACCTGAATTTTAGAATCTAAACATGTTTTTGAACATGTCATTCCATTAGAGAAAATGCTAAGATATTTGAATGATTTTTAGTCTAAATTATATATTGTTTTTATAATATCATTAATAAAAAAAACATTTATTCCAATAATTAAAAATTCAATTATTAGAAATTCCCTTTATAATAATAGTAATATAGTTTTTCTTGAAATCAATGTTTTTTTACAAAAACCACACTATTAATTTTAGTAACACATTCAGATCCAAAAAAATTATTTAATAATTATTTTCGTTATGAAAAAGGATATATAATTTTCTATATCCTTAATATGTAATAATTTTTTTAATGAAACTCTTTTTGGAAATAGAAATAAAATCATTTCTTTCTTTTAAATAATATTATTTTTAAAAAAGATATTTTAAATAATTTTTAAGATCACTAATTTATGAAAAAAAATTATAAAAACAACATGAATTTTTTCTCTAGTAAAAATAATATCATTATGCTTTAATGATGTTGTAGAATATGTATAGATGTATGGACAAGAACATGAAAAAAATTGTTTCATTACTTACCTCAACATTGTCGTTTAAGCAGCTGGGATATTCATCAATTTATTATTATGTTGAAGTGGAACATTCAATCACACTCCATGTTGTAACATTTAGGTCCTTATCAAAATGATTCGTCTTTTCTAATTTTTTCTTCAAGGGAAAATAATTCCTTATGTGGAATTTATTTTTGAGATAGTAGCAAGCGACCTCCATGTCTGGATTTTCCTTTTTGAACTATTGGGTAGCTCTTTACATTTCAATGTAATATCTTCCCCATTTGGAATTTTTTGTACATTAATATTTTATTTTGTAAGAGACTTTTATAATTTATTTTAATTCAGTAGTATATTTATCTTATATGACTTCCTTATCTTCCTTTTTCATGTTTTTTTCTTATAGTAATCTCATATTTCATGTGATTACTAATAAGATCATCATCCTCTTTGTTTTTCGTGTCTTTATATTCATGAGCCCAAGTGACATTAGTTTCCTAATAGATTGAACTAAAAAAGTATTTTATTGAAAAAATTATATATATATATATATAGAATGACCATTATAATTTCGACCATTAAAAATATCAGTAAGTCAAGAAAATATTTCTGTGATTGATTTTCAAGGTTTCATAGTTATCAAATCAAAAGAATAAATATAATCTGATGTCCATTTATCTTTTTTCCTTTTTTAGTGTATAGACATGTATAATAATATTATAAATATGATGGAAAATAAATCTTGTCAAAGTATACATGTGATTTTTCTAATAACCACAATTTTTACCAAAAAAATGTGAGTGAACCAAGGACTATGCTTTGGGGCCACCAAGGGTATATGAAAAATTGATTTTAAAGAGTGGAATATATTTGAAAACCCAGTTAAATATTTTAAAAAAAATTAATGAATTTTAAAACAAAAAATATATTCCATTCACAACCCACTTGATTAAAAATATAGGTCAAAGATGAGTAAAATGGTTGTGGTGAATTCCCATTCATGAAATTAACATAATATTTTTTGAGATTTAAATATTATGCTTAAAATATTGAAAAAAATATAATATTTTTAATGAATAATGATTCAATTTAGATATAAAAATGGATTTAATAAAATCAAATGAATATCAATAAATGGGGATTAGAAATTAAAATGAATAGTCAATTTGATTATAAAATCAATTAAGAGATTAAGCATTAATTGAAGGATTAATCAATTTGATCCAATGAGTGAAATATATACAAAAATAATTGAAATAATGTAATGTAAATGAGACATGTTATTTGGATTTTAATATCAATAATATCTCTAAAATATATAATATATCTACCACCTCAACCAATTGAGGATATAATGTATTAATCCCACAAATTCTTTTGTAATAACAATACCAAAGTTATCCCTTGATTTTTATGTTATATTAATAAACTATAAATAAAATATAAACTTGCTCATTAGTGATAATGACATAAAACCAATGAAGAACATTCCCATGCCTTATAAAATCAGTTGAAATAAAACCATGGTTCCTCATTTAATTTTTGTAAGAAAACCATATAAATCAAATGGGAGGAAGGGGGATATTTCATATGATAAATAAATTTTTATTATAATCATGATTATTTTAGAGAATATAATGATAGACTATAAGTGAATTATAAATAAATTCAAGTGAAATAAAGATATTATAATCTAGAAGACACTCTATAATTGTGACAAGAGATTTAAAAATAGATAGAATTTTGAGAAATAAAAGAGCAGAAAGCATCGTACTTGGTTATTGGATTATAAAGATATAGTAGATTGGAAAATCCACAAAAGTTATTTATTTTAAGGAATTAATAGAATATGAAATTTTCTTTAATTCATTGGGGTTTATTTAAGCCATATAATTCTTTGTTCAATGTATTTATACCACTATAAAATATAGTATCATAGCTATCTTCCCAAGTCTAATAGACAATGAGAAGCCTCTATCAAGTAGTCAGTGGGCTGCCATGGGATACTCACACATTACTTTCTTTCATCAGTTGGATGATGAACCTATATTGGACAGTTGATGGTCTCATAGAGAGTTCATTTGTTATTTTCATCAGTATCTGCTATACTAGACTCCTCTACTGGGTAGCTTGTGGGGTACTGCTATTTAAGGAATCACTTGGGTCTTGCGCTCATTGTCCAGTGCTTCCTACTACATTTAGCTTAATGAATTGAGTTGTCCACTACCTTCTAAAATCTTTTATGTCCTCAAAAATTATATTATGATATGTTCAAAGATATATCAAAGGGTTATATAATGATTTCATGAAGGTAGTTTTATATAACATAAATGAAAAAATTGAAATCATTTAAAATTTTTCATGATCATTATAATGAATAAATGGTGAGATGTACCACACATAAAACTTCTCACATTGGTAGGGTGAATCAATCATGTGTAATCAATCATAATAAATTTATTATATTCATTGGTTAATTTATAGTTCTCAAAAAAACACTCAAAACAAAACTCATCACCCCTTATTATTCAATCTCATGTAACAAGAGTAATAACCCATTACACTTTATTTATCACATAGAGTATGGGTTACATGGTATTATACAATTTGGTTGATTTTTTTAGCAGCATGATTAAGATGGATCTAGATCTAATGTACGGAACCCCAATATTACTTGCTATATGAATTTAAAATGTAGTACCCTCACTAGTCATTGCTGCATTGAATTAAAATTACACATCTTACTTTCATCCTCTCCTTTTGATATTACACTAGATTATCAACATTCTCACCACATGACATTAAACTGTATTGTTTTCATCATATCCATGAGATGTTAAAATATACAGCCAACATCTTTCACATATGAAGTTAAACTATATGGAACCCCCCTTATTACATGAATTAAAACAACATCATTATTTTTTCATCATATGATCTGATTCCCCTTTGTGGTGGTGTTAGTCTTTTACCACACATCTATTTTGTTATCGACTGCATAATGCACCAGCCCCAAGAAATATGTATGGAATTACATATTTTCCGTGGTATATGTAGTGATGTTCATATACCATATACATATCCTAGATTCAACTTCAAATTTCATTCCATCCTACTATTTAGTATTCTCCATTGACCCATGTCATTCCTCTTAAACTTCTTAACTTTTAGAGATAATCCAAATCAATAATTTCATATATATGATCTACATCAGTGTAATTAATTTACCTTCAGAACATTGTGTGAATTAATTCATATTAAATGGGATACATAGTAGAACATGGATGAATTATCTCAAGGTTATATAGAGACAAAGTATTTATGATATTCTCTACCCCATGTGAAGATACTCCCACCAATTTACATTAATTAGAGTCATTTTTCTATTAGTAGGGAATCCATGTATCATTCTCTATTTTCCAACATAAGAGCTAGATCATCATAAAATTTAAATATCATTAAATACATTTTACTTGATTTCTATTTCAAATTTGGAATTGTATATTCTAAATATCTCTCATCCCAATCCCAACTACAAATATACTATCACATACAACTCAGCCTTTTTTTAGTGAATCTCCACTGGTTTCCCCTCAACTGCATTACACCGAGACACCATTGTCCTCCAAGGAGATGTTATGAACACTATGTACATAATCTATGTTCACCATTTCAAGATCTTTCTTGCTTTAGTATTATCCCTTTATCAATTAACATTGTTTTTATTCCTAGAATTCGTCAATAAATGAGATACCTCACCCCAAGGGAAGGGATGTATAACCTCCATCTCTAGGCCCATAGTTAATACATAATGACACTAAACTATAAGTATCTACCCATGAAGTTGTATAACTTAGAATTGGGATACCAATTAATAATTTTATTATATCACCCTTATTTATATATTTTCATCTGAATATCCCTATTTTCTGAGTCGATTGACACTAATCTAGAAACAGAACCATTTGATGGTGTTGTATAACCATAAACTCATGTAGCCTCATGGTCTAATAATCAATACCTTGAAATATGTGAATATATCCTAAGTTATTGTCTGTATTATCATGCTGGATTTAAATTCATCTCATTAGTTCATTTACCCTGTTTATATATAAACATGTTCATCCCATGGTCTAAGACAATTGATCTTAATGTCCATCTCCCCTTCGGTCTATGCTAAATTACCATAAAATCCAACACCCCTATTGTTTAACCTATATACCCTTATACTCTAATACCCCCTATGGTATGAGCTCCAAGATATTAAAATATTATCCCACTATGATTCAAACTGTATAAACATAAACTATAAAATATCCAAGATCACACATATCCCCTGTTTTGAGCATATATGTATACCTAAACTCTTTTCTCTTCTCGGATACACATTTGGGTTTGACCTTGAATCATATTATATAACATTCTCTTGATCGGTTTTTTTACACCACATTAATATTCTCAATGAACCATGAAATGAAATTAAGAATAGTTAAACTATTACTTAACAACCATTTCAATAGAATTTTAACTTTATGTCCTTTTAATTTGAATGGACATCTCCCAACAGACCCAAAAGTTTGAAAAATTGTAGAAATTTTTCCCCAATCTAGCCTACCTCCAATCCAAGGTACTTATCCAAAAATAAATATTGCATCCCTAATATCACTATAGTGGAACCCATGCTTTAAACATGGTCAATGATCATCTTCAATATTTTTCCCCCCATGCATGGTTGTAAAATTCAATCAAAGAAACTCACACCACATACACAGATGAAACAGGCTGGTGATATGATAGTGGAATCAATTTAATAATCCGAATACATTGGTCATCACATAACTATCTTCCCCATCATCCATTGACAACAAATTTAAAAGTCTTAACATATATTTATCCTTCTTCCTTTTAATTATATATAATTCCAACACGATAAGAACTCAAGATACCGTGGGAGGGAGCGAGGAGGGGGTTGAATCAGGATGTTGACCAAGTTTATATTTTATTTTTATTGTGACTCTAATCCATATGAATGATGCTCCTTTGTTTATAGGAAAATATTAATCTTCCATTCTTAATCTCACTGCTCATAGGGAATGATTAAAACAAATTTAATATTTCAAATCATTTATAATACAGTTATTTTACTTGTTTAAACAATAACTTAAAATCCAATGAGCATACACATGATATTAGGTCAGTGTAACAGAAAAAACTATACAAAATTTAATTGGTTATAAGATTTTAATAAAGATTGTTTTTTATCCATTTGAACTCCACTTTCTTGTCTAACCGAACACTAATTTAATATAACTATTAGATAATGTATAGATTTTTAGGTCTTCTGTAGAAAATTATAGAAATAATTTTTCTTTCAGTTCATCACAGTTTACTAAAATAACATTAATCATTATCTATTTGTTGATTCATGGATACAATTCTTGGTAACTTATCTCCTATTTTTCAAGATGTATAATATTAGCACCCGAATGTAAGGTTTGAATCTATTTCTTCCATGACATCACGAATAATGTGACATCTTGTTACCCACTTTCATGTATTTTCAAATGCTTTTCTTATTTTCCTCTTTAATTGGATGCATCTTGGGAGTCATGATGATGGATAAATTTTGATGATAAAATTTACCAAGTGTTTAGAGATTTATTATTTTTATAATTAATTGTTTCTGTGTATAAATATATTAATGTATTTTTTTGTTCCTCCACGAGTTTGGAGGCCACTCGGGGTGTTTTATTTTCACGTAAGAATTCATAGATTTCAGTAAATGTAATAAATCAGAACACTGTGTAATGGGAGTAAAATATGTGAAATGCTTTCCAAGATCCTTTTATTATCTTATTATAAATTTTTAAATAATACACATCATGTAATTTTAAAATATTAGGTTTAAGTAAAATAGACATGAGTATTTTTGTATATGTGATCCATGTGCATTATATATGATGTAAATGGATTACACACCATGTAAATAATTTGAAAATTAATTTTATGGATATATCCATCTAATATGTTGTGTCATTCCTCGACAATTGTCTTCCCTCCTAACCTAGGGCTCTTATTCAGTGATTTTGAGAGACTATGTTCGACCTAAATTTATTAATTCAGTAATTGATCACCATTTAGGTTGGGTTTTATGTATTAGGGTGAGTATACCATTTTTTCTTATTCATATCCTTTCATCAAAATTGTTATGGTGTATTGCGCTATTAGATTTGTAGACCCATAGTGAGGATTCATTGGGTTCTCTTCTAGATCCATTGTCTGATATTGCTTTGGGGGTAACTTCATTGTTGGTTATTGTCAATCCAGTGTTTATTCATTGAGGTATGTGTAACTTATACTATTTTTTAACCCCTTTGTAAGAATTGAATAAATTCTGATATGTATGGATTGGTTATATAGCTTTCATTTCAATTTTTGTTTTCCCTATTGGTGGATCCCTTTTCAAGTGTGTTCAACCCTGAGTTTGAGGTTGTTAGGTATGTCTCTGGGTGGTTTTACAAAATTACATTTCTCTTGTTTTTTTTATTATTTTTATTAATGTAATTTCATGATTTGTCTTTTTTTGGAACATGGTTTTAATAAATGATGGTTTCCCCATTTTTTTGAAAATGAAAATTGTTTTTGAAGAATTGTCAAAATTGTTTTTTAAATGGGTTTCAAATAATTGTTTTATGAGAATAGATTTATGATTTTATTTGAAAAATAGAGAACATTATTAGAATTGGGTACTTATTTCGAAATTATAGTAACATGACTCTTTCACTATTGGGGGGTTTTCATTTTGGGCTTTCCTCTTCTCACTAGACCTTTGGTTGTAGGGACTAGTTAGACCAGTTGGGTAGTTCACTTACTATGGTGTTCCTCTACTCTCTAGACTAGATTCATTTTTCTTATGGATGAGTGAATAAAAAATTGTTTATGTTAGTTATGAGTATCCTATATACCCTAAAATATTTTAATCCATGGCTTGATCTTACCTATGCCTATACTTTTGACTGGTAAAAAAAATTTTCTACTAGCTTGGTATTGATATGATATGTGATTAATGATTAGTTATTATATGATATACTATCAATGATATATGATTATGAAATGATTTAAAACATATTAAAATATTTTATTTGGAAAGGTGAAAAAAGTTAAAATTAAATAGTTATTCAACACATTTCATAAAAAAAATTGTTAATATATTATCATTCCTTATTTTATTTAATGTTGAAAATGATTAGATTATTATTCAAATACATGATATTGATGACTTGATTAGGAACCTATTCATCTTGTTTTCCCACACCCTGCATACCCCTTCAGCTGTGCGTAGACATGGATGGGTCATTTGATTTGGGTAAACAATGTTCTACACTAAGGTACCAATGTTTTCAATCAATTGTGATTTGGGTAGCTGATGGTGAGAGGGCGGTACTCTTACCACATTATTACATAGAGGATATAGAGTATCAATTTTGTTTTCGTAGTCCATTGTAGTTGTGAATTTTACTTGGATATTGTTCGATACATTTTGTAGTTGTATCGTTTGTATGGTTCCTTATCTGTTATAGTATACATCTACATCTTCCATTATTTTTTAATGGTTAAATATACATATGTCATTTTGTTAGATAAAGAATTTTTAAATATTTTCCTATAATTTTTTTTGATGCCTAATTTCTAGTATCAATCCTATGGGGATCAAGAACCACCTTTAGAACAATTTCAGGTTGGGTTGTATACCTTTTTGAGAGGGTATTCTGGTCAGATCATTAAAGTTTGATATCAAAGGTGGTATATCATCATGATCCCCTTTCATGTATCCTTTTTTAATATAGATATATTAAAATTTTCAATTTAGAGGTATATTACGGTGTGAACCTTGTTTTCTCTTACTATAATAAGGCTCAAGTTTTTGTGGGGCATTGGTTTGTGTGTGTCCTTTTTTGAGTACTTGATGTTACTCATTTTTTTCTAATAGGTTATGTAGTTTGAACTTTGATTATTCTTTTGTATGATAATTTCATTTAATTCAGTGTAAAAATATGCCTCTAAGACATGTCATATATGTTCCTTGGGTGGGTGAAGTCATTACTCTTAATGAGAATCCTCTGATGGATAAAAAATTTATCAAGTATATTATGCATGTAGTTTTTGATGTTGATTAGAATTTATTGCAAGCTCAAAACATAGATGTTGAGTTCTATCCGTGATATACTTGAGAAATATATTGAACACTAGAGTTATTTAAGGAAAATACACCATCCATTAAATGTTTGAGAAAATGAGCGCATTCATTTATCATGCACACCAATCATTTTTCTATGGCGATTCATTTTTTTACCAATTCTTTTTTTGAATGGCCAGATAAAATATCATAATTACGTATAATTTTTTTATTTTATTTCACATAACAAATATTTAAAGTGAAGCTTTCAACTTGTTAGGAGACAACATAAAACGCTATGATGAATTATATGAATTTGGAAGGCAGTTTTGATTAATCAACCTATACTCTTACACATAGTGGTACCATTACATGAAATCCATGGAAGAACTTGAAGTGTCAAGATCATCATAGGAGTGGTGGGAGTGGATCTAGGTAGCATGTATGTTTATCACATCTAGTTACACCTTGTTGTGTGCCTCTTAATTTTTATTAGTGCTATAAAGTAAATCACACATGATGTTTTTTTCCTTAATTTAAGATGATTCGTCACATATGTGGATGTTATAGTAATCTATAAAGAATATATCAGTCTCTGTCTACACCTTGATAAGGTTTGAGACCATCAAATCAAGCAGCTACTATAACAGTGTAAAATGATTAAAAGAATATTGGGAACTTACCACATTCCTCAGGAGTGAATCACTTACATGTGGTAGATGATTTTCTAGTGGCGTTAGACATGGGTCCAACAATAGTGAGAGGTAACAACACTATTTCATACAAAGTAACAATTTAATTATTTTATATTTGTGCTTCCAACTTGTTTTAATCTGGTCATTTTTTTATTTGATTAAACATCCAGTCATACTCATATCCTATCTTATAAAGTTAGAAACATATATTGGGAGGAGGATAGAGTTGGGTTTCATTATCCTTAGTGTGCACTATTGATAGCTAATGCAGAGTTAGTTTGAGATTCTCTTTCAATCGCTCTATATATATTTTTTTCATAATTGGGATTGATTTTTGAATTTATCATTTTCATTTGTTTGATTGTTATCTTTATTTCATCTCAATGATTATGGTCAATGGGGGATAAAGGGGGCTTCATAGAGAGTGGGATACAAGGTATGTTCATGAAGGACCCTCCAACCCATAGCTAGTTTTTTTTTCTAGTATAGAAGTTGTTCCTGATGAAGTATCTTCTATTGTTGATCATTATGTTGTTGATTTTGAATTTACTAATGTTTTACGATAAGATTTATGTATTATTCCTCTAAAAGAGAAGGTAGATTTTATGATTAAATTGGTTTTAGATACGTGGTTGATATCAATACCTTCTTGTTGTATGACACAAGCATAGCTTAATGTATTGACAATTCTGTTGGATGATCTTGTGGTGAAGGGTTTTTCGCCGGAGTTTCTCTCAATGGGAAGACTAGGTTCTCATTTAAATGAAGGTAGATAGTTCACTCCGATTTGGTTTGGATTATAAAAAGTATAATAGAGTAATGGTAAATAAAAAAGTATCATTTACCATGTTTTTATGATTTTTATCACTAAAAGGGGGAAAAGTGGTTGCCAATGATTAATCTCCATTCAAGTGATCTTCAACTCGGATTTAAGTTGTGTGATATTATAAAAATGAATTTTCATGAGCATGTAGGGCAAATAAAAATATCGTGTTATGAAATTTGGGTTGACTAAAAATACTTCAATTTTTATAGATTTATTGAATTTGATATTCTAGCAGTATCTTGACAATTTTACTATAGTGTTCATAGGTGATATTTTGGTTTATTCATCTTTTTATCCTAGCCACGAACACCACATGAGTTTTGTATTTGAAATCCTATTGATTCTCCATTTCTGTAGAATTCTTTTAAAATTCAAATTTTGGATTCAAAATGTGAATTTATTTTGGAATGTTATCTATGGCCATGGATTATCAGTTGATCTTATGAAGGTAAAGACAGTTTTTTTGAGGAGGAGCCACAAAATGTAATAGATATTATGAGTTTCCATGGTCATGCTAGATACTATTGATAGTTCACCGTGGATTTCTCTAACTTGGAATCATCTTTGACTAACATTACAAAGAAACGGATGAACTACACATTGGATGAAAAGTGTCAGTATTCAATCAATTTGTTGAAATAAATTCAGTTATCAGCAACTATTTTGTTCTTACGTGAGATTGATAAGTTATATGTGGTTTTCATATTCTTATTGAATTGGATTTGGTTGTGTGATCATGTAAGATGATCATGTGGGGGATTATGGTTTGCATCAATATTCAAAATATGAGACTAATTACACTTCTCTAGATTTAGACCTTACCCATGTTTTTCATGCACATATGTTTTGGCAGAATTATCTTTTTTGGGAATGGTTCAAAATCATTTCTTACAATAAGAATTTGAACTGTATATATTATACTATTTTATTGAATCATAGAATGACGTGGTGGTGAAATACCATTAGATATTTGAATTTGATATTTCAAATCCTCGGGGAAGAAAAATTTTGTTGAATACTCTCTCAGTATGAAACTTCCTTCACAAGATGTTTTTTAATTGAAGCAATAGTGAAATTTATGGGGATTTTTTATCTATTGAATATATATTATCAATATAATGTTTTATATATGGTTATGAATAGTGTTCTGTTATCACCATCTCTCCATGGGTCTATTTCACTGAGTCATTATGAAGATAATGATTTCATTTGAATTTAAGAACCCCTATATGGTGGGAGACCGTTTTCGGTTGGTCACTCTCTTAAGATTGTATTCCTAGTTTTTTGGATTGGGTTTTCATCCTAACAAATTTTATGAGCTCAATTTTTATGGATTTTTTTTGTGGGATGTTCATTTGGGAACTATAGAGATGTATTATGAAATGACATGGTGATTCTGGTGGCCAACACTAAAGGGAGACATTTCAAATTATGTGTCACATTGTTACACATCCCAATAGATTAAGGCATAGAATTTGAAATCTAATGGTTTTATCCAATTAATCTAGTTTCATTTAGGAATGGGGAGGAGGTATCCATGGACATTGTTTCTAAATTAGCATGGACCCCCAAATGGAGTAATTCTATTTGGGTGGTGATTGATTTTCAATCAAATTCAACTCGTTTCATTCCAATATATGACACCACTACCACAAAACGGGCTAAGGCCAGTGCCACCCTTTATCAGTGCTAACAAAAAATTGCTGAGAAAGGGGGTACCTTTATCAGCACTAAAAAAGCACAGATAAACGTAACCCTTTATCAGTTTTTTTGCGCTGATAAAGGTACCCCCTTTAAAAGTGCTTTTTTTAGTGCTGTTAAAAGGTACCACTTTATCAGTTCTTTCTTTAGTAGCGCTGATAAAGGGGGTCATTATCAGTACTTTTTTTAAAAGCACGGAAAAAGGGTCTACTTCGACAAACAATTCATTAAAAAAGTATATTAATATTTAAATATATAGATATAGTTATATTGATTTAAATATAAAATATATTTTTTAAATAGTATTTTAAATATATTTTAGATAAGTATAAATTTACAGTTACACTTAATATATAAGATATTTAGTGAAAATGGCTAATAAAAAATTTAATAAAATATTTTTGATTAATAATTTGAAAATTATTATGGAGTAATAGTCATTTAATAACAATTTGAAGACTAAAAAATTTTAAAAAAAGATCCAATGTAACACCCCAGGTAAATAAAGAATACGACATTTTTGTATTTATCCATATTTGTGAATAAAATATTAATATGACTTTAAAGGGGACGCTATGCTCGATGGCGTACCCAACACGCAACAACGAGTTTCTTGGGAATCTTACGTTGCACTCTAATAATAAAATAATATTATTTTAAATGATAGTTAACATGTAGCCGTTGTATTGGCGGGAATGGATAGAAATAACTAAAATATGATTTCATATGTTTTTAATTGTTTTTACATTTATCCAATAAAGAATAGAGGCTTAAAATACGGAAAGAATTCAATTTTAGGCGTATATGCCCTAGTTTTCACTAAAGGTTCACTTATCACCTTTTGATGTTGAACCATCATTAAATATAGTTTTGTTCACTCTTAAACATTCTTTTGGACCAAATAAAACTCTTATTAAGAATCGGGACATCAAAATTTACTTTGTGTAAATTTTTGGTATCTTTCCGATAAAGTTCATTTTTTTAAGGAATAGTGTAAAATGTTGTATTTTAATTCAAAACCACTTTTTAATCTAATTTATTTATATGATTAGATTATCTTTTGAATTGGTTTTAAAGTGAAATTAGGAAATATTTTTACCATTTAATCCAATAGTGGTGGTTGGAATTAATTTCACTTTGAAATCGGACTTAAACTGGTGTCAATCTTTTGATACTTATTGTTTTATAAAAACACGCTATTTGCTCTGACAGCGGGAATTAATTATTAAATTAATTAATGTGACTAATATGTTTTGAATTTTTTAAAACGGACTTCATTTTTGAATTCAGAATATCAAATATATCTTAGGGTGAATTTTTGGTAATTTTCTGAAAAACTTCAATTTTTGATGAATAGTGAAACCACTAAGTGATAATCAAGCAAACTGATTTTTCAGTTAAATGAAAGTTTACCACTAATGTGTATTGAATTTTGAAAATCCGACATACATGGTTGTCATTAAGAAGTAAAATGTGGTTCAATGAGATTATAATAATTTTTTGGTGAATAGTAACTTATTAAGTTTTTAATCGCGATTAGTGATAATTAGTGTAGTTTAAGGTATAAATAATACTTTAAAAAAATGAAATGACCTAGACACATGTCACAACCCTATTGGTTGTGTCATGGCCGACCAAGACAAGCCATGGCCTAACTTGGGGACCCCATGGATCCACTTTTGTTGGGAAATAACATAAAATACTTTTTATTTAATGTTAAAGTGAAAATGACACTAACATAGTATGTTTTACTAAAACAATTTTTAAGTGGGGTTATACAAGTCCAAATTTTGATTATAAATAGTCATTGGAAAGATAAAAAGATTTCCTATATCATAGTATTTTTTTTATAATTTTTAGACATTAAAGAAATTAAATTATTTATGACATAATAATGATGCAGCGATGACATCATTATTTGACAATTTAATTAAAATGGAAAGATAATGAAAAATCTACAATATACACATGGAAAAAACCAATTGGATGAGTGGATTTCGATGCCTTATCACCTTATCCACGAATTCTACCAATGTGGGACCCTTTAAAACCGAAAAGCATTTTCAAATAAAGTAATATTTCTTTGCTTTCCAAAAGTGCCCCTCCTCTTCTCTTATAAAAGGCCCCCACCTCCACCTTATTTCACACACTTCAAAAGCCTTTGGCTCGGCCAACCCCTGCCCATTTGCTCTCTCCACATCCCTATCCTCATCCTAGAGGATTTACCTTGGGCAGAATCCTTTCAAAGGAAGACTTTAGGCTCAAATCAAAAAGAGTTACACTTTTAAAGGTAATTGTTTCTCTCATATTCATTTGTTTTATTTTGCTTCTCCAACCCCCTAATCTCTTTTTATTTACTTCTTTTGTAACAACAACAGTATCTTAAATATACTAGGATGTTGTTATAATATTTATTTGAGCTACACTCTCACACAACTACATCAAATGGTTAAAGAACATACGGTTTCCGTGGATGGTGAAATTCTGCCTCCCGAAACGATGATTGTTCAATACTCATTTAACACCTTCAAAGGTGGCCATTATGATGTCACTATTTTTATATATGATATATAGTATGTTTATGTTTTCCTTAAGATTCTGTTTTTTTTACATTTTGGTCAAACCTTTATGGTTCCCATTATGGGTAAACACGATATCTTCATTTAAGGAAGCGCGGACTACCGCCCCCTCAAAGTGATTTGATTCGTTAAATACCATATGTGGGACATATAAAGGATGGAACTATGATATTAAATATGATATTATACTGGAATTATAATATACCTTTATATCATTATTATTCCATTCTATAAAATACGAATAGAAATGAAAGTAGCGTTCATGCGTACGTACGGCTTACCGTCTCCATGAACGGTGCATTTCATTTCTTACCCCTAAATGATTATGTAATGTTATAAATGCATGAATGTACTGGATATATATGACATATATTATAACTACAACATGAATACAATTCTGGATATAATAAACATTTGGCCACATGAACAACATGTAATTGTAAGAAGTCCACTTTCGACTTAAGAACCAAATACCGACAAAATGAACATTATTAACTTAAATGATTACATAATGTTCACAACATGTCAATAATTGATATAAAAGGAATAATGAACTTGGAAAAGGTTCTTAAGAAAATAGAAATTAACTCAAGTTTATTATTCAGGACGTTAAAGAACGATCGAGTCAAGTCGGACCCGAGGTAAGGGATCCTGCAACTCTCTTTCTCTTTAAGTACACTCTTTTATGTCATTTATTTTAAGCTCATCTTTCTGATGATTGGGATGTTATTTTATATTAATCCTACTGTAATTTTTATGTTCGTGTGATGAGAGACCCTATTCTCTCTCATCAATCCATTTTGGAAGTTTTATGTGGCGCCGTTAGGCTGCCGAGTTCTCGTAAGGGATTTTTCATCTCACTTTTATTCTCATGAGATTTACGCTACTTTTGCCACAAATTTCATTGAGTGGTGTATGTACTGCCCATTATTCTACACTTTGTGTAAAATACTTTCGTTTATGAGTATTTACATCAATGACCTATTGTCTTTCTTTCATGGGGTGTATGTTTTGAAAGATACCCAAGTCGGTAAGGGAACCTTTCACCCTCCTCTTTTTTTAAAAGACTTCTTTTGTTGGGTCTTTTAATTTACATATTGTTATGTTGGGATATGTTATCATATATCCTTATTGATGTAAATTTTATGTCCAAGTGATGAGATACACTTTTTATCTCTCATCAACTCATTTTGATGTGATGCCGTTAGGCTGTCAAGGGAACTTTTTAACCCAATTTCGATTTCTTTGGGTTCAACATGTAGTCATTGAATATGTCATCCATTGAATATATGTGAATGTACTTTTATTGTTTTACACTTAATATCCATTTATATTGAGTGTATTTATATTTTTCACACATATTTTTGAGATTGATTTGTCCTTAATTTAAGGATACCTTCTTTATAAGGGATTTCGTCACATTTGACATTTCTATTGAGGGTTCATTGTTGTTATGCACCAATTCACTCTTATATGGTGTATATACTGTCCTTTGGAGTATTATATCATGAATCCATTTATTCTCATGATATTATAAAGTTCTAACTAAATGTTATTCCTCAATTATTGTATTCAAGTGTCTATAATTTTGGTAAAACCCCTTTAACCAAAATATCGTTTTAAATGTTTTAATTATTTGTTCTTATTAATATCCATGTTTTCAAAATGGTTTTAAGGATTTATTTATATGGATATTAATGGTTTAAAATTTTAATCTTCAAGGTGGTATGGGACACTTTGATTCACAAATCTTTTTATTAAATGTTTTAAATGGTTTTGGAAATGGTTTCTTTTTGGATTCATTATTTCAAAATACTAAAATGTTATATTGTGATTGAAATGTGGAAATGTTTTGTTTCCATTATGCGTGTTTTATGTGATACATGTATGTTATGGTTCTTGGGCATTGTTATGAAGAACGGGTGGTTCCGTGATAAACTAAGGGCGGGTGAGCCCGTTATAGCTCTCCAATGCATTGGGTAACGCGAAGGAGTGAAACGTTAAGGTTTCTCCGAAGAGATTTTAGGGAATATACTGTGATGGGTATTCCAAACGTAACCAAGAGGGTTACTCCCTACGTAAGAATGTTATGAATGCCTCAAGTTACCTTTATGTCTTATGATTTCTATGATTTATTCATGTTTTGAGGAGTTAGGTTAAAGTGCCTATGTTTTATGGGTAAATTATGATTTCATCTTTATGTATACATGAACTCATGTTTCCTTTCCATATTTTTATGTCCCTTACTGAGCTTTTTATGCTCATCCCAAGTTTCTGAAATGTTTTTCAGGTCAAGAGGAAAGGTACATGATAAGACGTTAGAGTCAAGGATGTGTTAAGAGAGAATCCATATTTTATTTTAAATATGTTCTCGTTGATGGGAAGAATGAATATTGTCTTTTATGTAATCCACTTTGTTTAAATGTGGAATGTAATGAAAGTTTCATGATCTAATTCTCTAAAACTCTAAACCTGAAAAGATCCTCAATGTGTAATATTGTAATAACTCAAGATTAAGTAAGTTTTAAGGCTGGGGCCTTATAGTTGGTATCAAAGGTCGGTTTAGATAACTTTAGAGGTTAGGGTATTCCTTAAGCATAAGTGACATTACCATAATGGTTAGGATTTCAGAAAGAGTCCTAGTTTTAGATAAAGTGAATGAGTAAGTGTATATTAGTGTTTATCTTCCTCATTAGTACATGATGGTTTTGTTGATATACTCACACTGACCTTTTTGGTTTTAGTAAATGGCTGGATCTAGCAGGCACCAAAGTAACAGTGGATGTGAAGGAAATTGTGATAGTCTTTTGAGCAAGCAACTGAATGATATGGGAGCTGCAATGAGAACTCTTCTGATTATCCTCAACCAACTATCTGGAGTCATGATTGACCACCTAAACCTTGGAGTTTTCTCTAAGGCATCAAATATGCAAGAAACAAATCCCTACGGAAGTGCAGGTAATAATCATAAAGGTATGAGTGTTCAAAAACCTATGTGTCAGAGATGTGGAAAGAAACACCTAGGGAAATGTTTCAAAGGGAAAGAAATATGCTATAGATGTGGAAATGAAGGTCATAAAGCAAGAACCTGTAATGGAAAAAGGAAGCATCCCGTTGACTCGAGGAAAGAGAAAGAAGTTCTTTCTGAGGGATCAATTGAATGTTTTAAATGTGGTGTGCATGGTCATTATGCAAACACATGTTCTATGAAGAAGTATCGTGAATGGGGTCACCAAGAGCGTACAAATGTTCGTTTACCAATACCTAATGCCATTCCTATTGAGGATGAAGAAACTGACAATGACCAATCAAAGGTATGTACTATTTCATGACTGTTGTTTTCCTATTTTGAAATCTTAGGATATGATTCATGATTTTGTTTGTAGGAAAGAGGTATTTCGGAATAGGTTGGAAAGGAATGGATAATGGATCATGAAGAATGTTGAATGAGTAAGATGTCAACATATAAGGGCTTCAAGAGTTATGGTGAAATTCTTAAGAGTATTATGTCTCTTTTGATGATGGGGTTACATTAGAAGACTTTTTATATTATGTGTAACCCTGATGATTAATATAGGCAAATTTTATCCAAGGAATAGTTACCTTTTCTTTTGTGGACATAGTTATAAAGAACCACTTGGGTTTATATGATCCTTACTTTTGAGGTAATTATGGGTTACTAAAGGTTATGATTGAAGTGGAGGGCATGAGATGAAATTGAGGTTAAAATGTGTTATGATTATTTTGAAGATTTTATCTCGTTTTGGGGAATGTTTTAAGAATTATATAGTTTTGGAAAAAGGACAACACGCAGACCGTGTGACATCCCGTCGCGTCGGACAAAGCTGCGGGAATCGAACCCACAACCAAAGTGCGACTGGTATTTATCGCCTACCACTGGACTACGTGAAGTCCCTGGTTAGTTTGACTGATTCTTTTGGTTATATGATTTTATGAATTAAGAGTAAGTTGATTTTGGGTTATTTATTAAAATGATTACCCTATCATGGAGGATATGTGATTGGGATAATTACTTTTCAATGCGTGACTTTAGGAGCAACTGATGTTGTTTGGAGATAAATGTTACGATTTAACTTGGAAGACTATGTGACTAAATCTTTCAAATATTTGGGTTTCGATCTTATATTGGTTTACTTTGAAGAATTTTATGGACAAATTGTTTATCGAATGATCCTTGTTGAACATTGGGTTTTGTTTGACAAATTTTGGATGTTAAGAATAGATTTTATTTTTATAAAGGGTTATCCTTTTCTGGATTATCCGATCTTGTACTAGCCTTTTTGGTTTTGTTTTTGGATAAAGTCTAAAGACATGGGAAGTATATAGCTCTCTTTTGTGGATTAGGTGATTCTCTAGAAGTTGATTATGGTACTCTGAATGCGAACAAGTCTCCCTAAATACTCGTCTTTTGAAAAAAATATGAGTTTGATTAAGGAATCTAGTAAAAGTTGAAGGTCAACATGATAAGTGATTATGTTTCCTTATGAATAAAATTCCTCAATAAAATGTAACTTAAAACAAAAATGTTGTCTATTAACTTTTTCTACTAGGGAATCGAATACCGTTTAACCCATCACAAGTTTGTGATTTTCTCGTGGTTAACTTTCTCCTAAACATGTTTTCTAACACTCTCCATCAGAACATGACCCTTTGTTTTTTCCTCCATGTCCATATTTTCATACTTGGAGTCCTAGTATGGGTTAACTCGGGTGACCTTTGTACTTATCTTTCTTTATTTTAAAGTGATTGTTTTACCAACTCTTGTTCCGATGTGGGACTTCCAAGGATGTTTCTAAGTCCAATTTTAAAATTGCGCGGACGCAATTCCCAAAAGGGGGGAAGGATGTAACACCCCAGGTAAATAAAGAATACGACATTTTTGTATTTATCCATATTTGTGAATAAAATATTAATATGACTTTAAAGGGGACGCTATGCTCGATGGCGTACCCAACACGCAACAACGAGTTTCTTGGGAATCTTACGTTGCACTCTAATAATAAAATAATATTATTTTAAATGATAGTTAACATGTAGCCGTTGTATTGGCGGGAATGGATAGAAATAACTAAAATATGATTTCATATGTTTTTAATTGTTTTTACATTTATCCAATAAAGAATAGAGGCTTAAAATACGGAAAGAATTCAATTTTAGGCGTATATGCCCTAGTTTTCACTAAAGGTTCACTTATCACCTTTTGATGTTGAACCATCATTAAATATAGTTTTGTTCACTCTTAAACATTCTTTTGGACCAAATAAAACTCTTATTAAGAATCGGGACATCAAAATTTACTTTGTGTAAATTTTTGGTATCTTTCCGATAAAGTTCATTTTTTTAAGGAATAGTGTAAAATGTTGTATTTTAATTCAAAACCACTTTTTAATCTAATTTATTTATATGATTAGATTATCTTTTGAATTGGTTTTAAAGTGAAATTAGGAAATATTTTTACCATTTAATCCAATAGTGGTGGTTGGAATTAATTTCACTTTGAAATCGGACTTAAACTGGTGTCAATCTTTTGATACTTATTGTTTTATAAAACCACGCTATTTGCTCTGACAGCGGGAATTAATTATTAAATTAATTAATGTGACTAATATGTTTTGAATTTTGTAAAACGGACTTCATTTTTGAATTCAGAATATCAAATATATCTTAGGGTGAATTTTTGGTAATTTTCTGAAAAACTTCAATTTTTGATGAATAGTGAAACCACTAAGTGATAATCAAGCAAACTGATTTTTCAGTTAAATGAAAGTTTACCACTAATGTGTATTGAATTTTGAAAATCCGACATACATGGTTGTCATTAAGAAGTAAAATGTGGTTCAATGAGATTATAATAATTTTTTGGTGAATAGTAACTTATTAAGTTTTTAATCGCGATTAGTGATAATTAGTGTAGTTTAAGGTATAAATAATACTTTAAAAAAATGAAATGACCTAGACACATGTCACAACCCTATTGGTTGTGTCATGGCCGACCAAGACAAGCCATGGCCTAACTTGTGGACCCCATGGATCCACTTTTGTTGGGAAATAACATAAAATACTTTTTATTTAATGTTAAAGTGAAAATGACACTAACATAGTATGTTTTACTAAAACAATTTTTAAGTGGGGTTATACAAGTCCAAATTTTGATTATAAATAGTCATTGGAAAGATAAAAAGATTTCCTATATCATAGTATTTTTTTTATAATTTTTAGACATTAAAGAAATTAAATTATTTATGACATAATAATGATGCAGCGATGACATCATTATTTGACAATTTAATTAAAATGGAAAGATAATGAAAAATCTACAATATACACATGGACAAAACCAATTGGATGAGTGGATTTCGATGCCTTATCACCTTATCCACGAATTCTACCAATGTGGGACCCTTTAAAACCGAAAAGCATTTTCAAATAAAGTAATATTTCTTTGCTTTCCAAAAGTGCCCCTCCTCTTCTCTTATAAAAGGCCCCCACCTCCACCTTATTTCACACACTTCAAAAGCCTTTGGCTCGGCCAACCCCTGCCCATTTGCTCTCTCCACATCCCTCTCCTCATCCTAGAGGATTTACCTTGGGCAGAATCCTTTCAAAGGAAGACTTTAGGCTCAAATCAAAAAGAGTTACACTTTTAAAGGTAATTGTTTCTCTCATATTCATTTGTTTTATTTTGCTTCTCCAACCCCCTAATCTCTTTTTATTTACTTCTTTTGTAACAACAACAGTATCTTAAATATACTAGGATGTTGTTATAATATTTATTTGAGCTACACTCTCACACAACTACATCAAATGGTTAAAGAACATACGGTTTCCGTGGATGGTGAAATTCTGCCTCCCGAAACGATGATTGTTCAATACTCATTTAACACCTTCAAAGGTGGCCATTATGATGTCACTATTTTTATATATGATATATAGTATGTTTATGTTTTCCTTAAGATTCTGTTTTTTTTACATTTTGGTCAAACCTTTATGGTTCCCATTATGGGTAAACACGATATCTTCATTTAAGGAAGCGCGGACTACCGCCCCCTCAAAGTGATTTGATTCGTTAAATAACATATGTGGGACATATAAAGGATGGAACTATGATATTAAATATGATATTATACTGGAATTATAATATACCTTTATATCATTATTATTCCATTCTATAAAATACGAATAGAAATGAAAGTAGCGTTCATGCGTACGTACGGCTTACCGTCTCCATGAACGGTGCATTTCATTTCTTACCCCTAAATGATTATGTAATGTTATAAATGCATGAATGTACTGGATATATATGACATATATTATAACTACAACATGAATACAATTCTGGATATAATAAACATTTGGCCACATGAACAACATGTAATTGTAAGAAGTCCACTTTCGACTTAAGAACCAAATACCGACAAAATGAACATTATTAACTTAAATGATTACATAATGTTCACAACATGTCAATAATTGATATAAAAGGAATAATGAACTTGGAAAAGGTTCTTAAGAAAATAGAAATTAACTCAAGTTTATTATTCAGGACGTTAAAGAACGATCGAGTCAAGTCGGACCCGAGGTAAGGGATCCTGCAACTCTCTTTCTCTTTAAGTACACTCTTTTATGTCATTTATTTTAAGCTCATCTTTCTGATGATTGGGATGTTATTTTATATTAATCCTACTGTAATTTTTATGTTCGTGTGATGAGAGACCCTATTCTCTCTCATCAATCCATTTTGGAAGTTTTATGTGGCGCCGTTAGGCTGCCGAGTTCTCGTAAGGGATTTTTCATCTCACTTTTATTCTCATGAGATTTACGCTACTTTTGCCACAAATTTCATTGAGTGGTGTATGTACTGCCCATTATTCTACACTTTGTGTAAAATACTTTCGTTTATGAGTATTTACATCAATGACCTATTGTCTTTCTTTCATGGGGTGTATGTTTTGAAAGATACCCAAGTCGGTAAGGGAACCTTTCACCCTCCTCTTTTTTTAAAAGACTTCTTTTGTTGGGTCTTTTAATTTACATATTGTTATGTTGGGATATGTTATCATATATCCTTATTGATGTAAATTTTATGTCCAAGTGATGAGATACACTTTTTATCTCTCATCAACTCATTTTGATGTGATGCCGTTAGGCTGTCAAGGGAACTTTTTAACCCAATTTCGATTTCTTTGGGTTCAACATGTAGTCATTGAATATGTCATCCATTGAATATATGTGAATGTACTTTTATTGTTTTACACTTAATATCCATTTATATTGAGTGTATTTATATTTTTCACACATATTTTTGAGATTTATTTGTCCTTAATTTAAGGATACCTTCTTTATAAGGGATTTCGTCACATTTGACATTTCTATTGAGGGTTCATTGTTGTTATGCACCAATTCACTCTTATATGGTGTATATACTGTCCTTTGGAGTATTATATCATGAATCCATTTATTCTCATGATATTATAAAGTTCTAACTAAATGTTATTCCTCAATTATTGTATTCAAGTGTCTATAATTTTGGTAAAACCCCTTTAACCAAAATATCGTTTTAAATGTTTTAATTATTTGTTCTTATTAATATCCATGTTTTCAAAATGGTTTTAAGGATTTATTTATATGGATATTAATGGTTTAAAATTTTAATCTTCAAGGTGGTATGGGACACTTTGATTCACAAATCTTTTTATTAAATGTTTTAAATGGTTTTGGAAATGGTTTCTTTTTGGATTCATTATTTCAAAATACTAAAATGTTATATTGTGATTGAAATGTGGAAATGTTTTGTTTCCATTATGCGTGTTTTATGTGATACATGTATGTTATGGTTCTTGGGCATTGTTATGAAGAACGGGTGGTTCCGTGATAAACTAAGGGCGGGTGAGCCCGTTATAGCTCTCCAATGCATTGGGTAACGCGAAGGAGTGAAACGTTAAGGTTTCTCCGAAGAGATTTTAGGGAATATACTGTGATGGGTATTCCAAACGTAACCAAGAGGGTTACTCCCTACGTAAGAATGTTATGAATGCCTCATGTTACCTTTATGTCTTATGATTTCTATGATTTATTCATGTTTTGAGGAGTTAGGTTAAAGTGCCTATGTTTTATGGGTAAATTATGATTTCATCTTTATGTATACATGAACTCATGTTTCCTTTCCATATTTTTATGTCCCTTACTGAGCTTTTTATGCTCATCCCAAGTTTCTGAAATGTTTTTCAGGTCAAGAGGAAAGGTACATGATAAGACGTTAGAGTCAAGGATGTGTTAAGAGAGAATCCATATTTTATTTTAAATATGTTCTCGTTGATGGGAAGAATGAATATTGTCTTTTATGTAATCCACTTTGTTTAAATGTGGAATGTAATGCAAGTTTCATGATCTAATTCTCTAAAACTCTAAACCTGAAAAGATCCTCAATGTGTAATCTTGTAATAACTCAAGATTAAGTAAGTTTTAAGGCTGGGGCCTTATATCCAAAATATGTTGAAAAGGAATCTCAAACTTCAAACGGCCAAAACTTTTGATACGGGTGTCTGTTTGAGCTCTACCATATATCAAATTGATACCTACGACAAGCTATACACCATTGGGACTTGGGGGACCTCGGTAAAGGTTTTTTAAAAGCCAAAAAATGCCCATAAGGCCTCCAAAACTGAGTTTTCATTCGGGATACCCCTATTTTTTAACATTTTGTGGATTTTTAGCCGCGTATAAGGGGGTATTATTGGATTTTTTTTGTGGGAACTGAATTTATTCCAAGGTATTACATTCCTCTTGATATTATGTCTTTGAAATTTTTTTGTTTTTTATAATGCATTGTTATTTATAATAAAATATATAACAATATATATATTTTTTTTATATATTCACACATAAAACTTATACTACAAATATAAATAATAAAATATATTTACATATAAAATATATTAGATTTATCTAAATAATAACTAATATTCATTTTATTTAAAATACAAATATATGAATATTTATATACCTATATAATAATCTAACTATATATATATATTAATATAACTACATATATATATTAATATAACTATAAATATATATATTAATATAACTATATATATATTAATATAACTATATATATATTAATATAAATATGAATTACTATACAAATAAATATAACTATATATATATAGAGAGAGATATCATGAAATAGAAAACAAATCAAACTAGGGGAGTGGTAAGGGCTTAGGCGCACAGGAGGGGAGGTTTAGAGTTACAAACCTGTTGGAGGTAGGGGCGCGCGTGCATGGGGCATTATGAGAGCTAGCTCTAATAATGGGTGGGGGATAGTGCTGGTAAAGGGTGGAGGGGGTGTTTGGGGGCATTGGAGGTGCAGGAAGGTGTTGATAAAGGGGGGCTCAAGCACTGTAAAAAGCCCCCCCCCCTGAGATTTCTAGGTTTTTTTTAAAAAAAATTATTTTTTTACCTTTTATCAGTGCTTTGTTTTAGCGTTTTTAAAGGGGAACCCCCCCCCCCACCACACACACACACACACAGACAAATTTTCTATGCCGGATTTAACTGTTCTTTTCTAGCGTTGTTAAAGGGCATTTTTAGCGCTGATAAAAGGGGTATTTGTAGTAGTGCACAGCTAGAACATATGATCTAGGTAAACTGTATATGAATAAAATTGTGAGGTTACAAGTGGTCTATTTTATGATTTTTTTAGATTGTGATCCTAGGTTTACATTGAGGCTCAGGGGGAGTCTTTGAGAGATGATGGAGATTCAGTTTAGATTAATTACAACATATCATAAACAAAAAAATGTTCAAATAGAGAATACTATTCAAATTTTGATGGATAAGCCCCATACTTGTGTATTGGATTTCATTATCTCTTGGGATATCCATCTAGATTGGTTTAGTTTTCTTATTACATTATTTATTAGTTTTTGATCAGAATAAATCCATTTGAGTCATCGTATGGTCACCCATAAAAATCGACCTTTTGATGTAAATTTGTGGTTGAAGCTTATTTGGTGGGAACAAGTTTGGTTCAAGAGACATCAATAGATATTTATAATATACATTGACATATGGATACAATACATATTCGGAAGAATTATTATGAGGGTCAACAACATCATCCTTTTATGTTCTCCATAGGAGATTTAGTTTTCTTGAATTTTTCTCTTCGGATGGGTCACTATCATCATGGAAAATATATAAAGATGGTTCCAAGATATATTGGAATTTAATAGTTCAATGAGTGAACTAGGTTGGGTACATATCAGTTGAAATTTCCAGTTTAGTTGATAGGTATTCGAGATGTTTTCTAAATATATCCACTCATGAAATATCATCCTAACCCCTCTCATTTTTTTTGATTGGAGGTGATTAAATTAAATCCATCTATTTCTATTATTGTTTACCTAGTTGATATCATTGACTATTAAGTTAAAGTGTTGACTATGAAGTATATTCTATTTTCTAGAGTGCTATGGTGGCATAGAATAGATTCTCATTAGAGATAGGAGATCGAGTCATTGATGAGGTAGTGGTGGCCCCACCTCTTTACTAGACATCATTCATTTATATGACTTCTTGGGGATGAAATGTTATATGGGGAGATTTTGTAACATCATGTTACCCACTTTATGTATTTTCACTCTATTTGAACGTTTTACTCTTTAATTGTGTGTCTCTTGGGACTCCTGAGGATGGAGAACCTTTTCTGAGAAAAATGAAATAATGTTTGGGGTTTTATGTTTTTTTAAATTATTGGAGTCTTCGTATAAATGTGTTAATGTATTTTCACGGATATCCCGGAGTACGGAGGAAACCCATTGTTTTTTGGGTTTTTAGGTAATAATCATTAGTTTATGTAATATTTTATAAACATACACTTTGTGTAAAGAGAGTACATGATGTGTATTGGTTTCTATACTCCTGTTCTATGATGAGTACCCGTAGTGAAAGAATGCATACCATGATAGAGTTTCATGTCATGTAATTTTAAAATAACTATATTTAATAAAACATTATTGGTTTTATGTATATCTGATCCTTGTATATTACATGATGAGTAAATGAATTACAGGTCGTGTAAGTGTTGTGAATAGTTATTTCAATGTTTTTCTTGGAAAATAAGTGGATTCATTCTTCCACAAATGTCTCCTTCTCGACCTAGGTATCTTTTCTAGAAATATCAAGAGACTCTGTTTGATCAGGATTGATTTTCTTGGGGAATGTTCACCATTTTGTTTGGGTTTCATCCCAACGGGTGGGTAATTATTTTTTATCCTTCGTTACTATTGAATAAAGCATCACCATTTTGTTGTGTAATTTGTTTTGTGGATTCATAGTGATGTTTCCATTGTTTCTTTTCTAGATACATTATGTGATCTTATTTTATGGGTCATTCCATTGTTGGTTGTGGTGTGTTAAGTGTACGTTCACCAATATAAGTGTAATATATCCTCTACTTCGACCCTTTTTTATGAATAGAATCAATTCAAATATGTGAGGATTGGTTCTATGGACAACATTGTCTTAATTTATTTTATATTATGTTGGATCCATTTTTGGGAATGTCGGACCCGGATATTGAGGTAGGTGGTTCCATCTCTGGCATATGATTATGAACTACATTTCCTTGGTTTCTAACAAAATATTAATAAATTTAAATGGAATGATATTAAATAATTTTTTTGTGGAACATTGTTTTTATAAAATAGGTTTTCCCATATTTTTGATTAATGAAAAAGAATTTTGATGAAATTATGAAATGGTTTCCAATTAATGGTTTGTAGAATTTGTTTTGAAAATATACCACTTGAGAACCTTTGGTTCTTAGGTGGATTGTATATTAATAGGTCTCTTCCATTTATGGGGTGTTTTGTCATGGTTCTTTCCACTTCTCCCTAGGAAAGTTGATCTAGGGACTCAGTAGACCTATTGAGGAGTTCACTTGTTTGGGTGTTCCACTTCCCTAACAATATGATACATTTGTCTACTATCTGAATTCATATGTGATTATTTATGTTAAGTACTAATGTACTATCTATCCACACCAATTGTGATCCATATCATGATGTTACCTGTGCTTATACTTTTGGTGTGTATATTTTCTTTTGCTTCCTTAGATTTGATATGATATGTGATGCATGCATTCTTTTGGCATGATTAATCATGCTATGATGTATGGCTATGAAATTATTTGAAATTCATTTACCTATTTTATATGAAAATGTTGAAAAGATGGAAATTTAATTCTTTCGATGATTTTGATATAAATGTTGTTAAACTGTTATCACTCATTATTTTATTTTATGATGAGTCTTCTACGATTATTATTATAAACTTGTTATTAAACACCAGGGTGGGACCCTAATAATCATGTTATATCATACATTGTGTACCCCATTGGATGTTATTAAACCTAGTAATGTATTTCGATGAAGAGAAATGTATGGTTCTGCAGTTAGGTGACATAAATTGTTTTTAGGTAGGTCCTGGTATCTTGTTCTGAGATGGTGAGTGGTTTTCCATGTTATCAAAAGAAGATGTTGGAGTATCAATTTTGTTTTTCAGTCCACTGTAGGCTGAAATGTCACTTGGAGATTGTTATCTACCTTTTTTAGTTGAATCATTTCTACCGCTCCTTATCTATTATTGAATATATCTATATCTTTTTATTTTTCTCTCTATTTCATATATATATTCTCAGTTGTTAATTAATGTTGGGATAAATTGTTCCCTATTATTTTTTTTATGCTCAGGTTCTAGTCTCTAGACTATGGGGATTTTGATTTCACTTGGGGTATTTTTCGGGTTGGGTCAATTACTCATTTGATATGGTATTTTTGTTGGTTCTTTATAAAAACAACATCCACTTCTTCCACATGAATATAATTCCTCATAATAATTATCATGGTACCATAATTTCTTGTAACCCTTATGTGTATGTTATTTTCGTCTCATATCAACAATAATCTTCTAGAATCAAACAGGTTTTGACCATGGAATTCTATTAAGAATCGCATTTTGTTTCCGTTGAATTTTTTCACAAATGATTAGAATCTCTATTCTTATTTTTTTAGGTAGATATACATGTCAATTAAGATATAATATCATGAACTACTAAGAAAATATTTAGTATTCATACAACCAACCGTTATTATATGGGATTTGATGAATTCCCCTTTTTCAAAAACACAGTGATTATTCTAGGTTCACCACATGGGTTTATTGTGGTCATTAAATTTCATTTAATCCAAAAAAATATTTGAATTCTCAATCTATTACCCCATCGTTGAATTTCCATCTGAATCTTCAAGTTAATCTCATATCCTCCTCGTCATAGTGTGGATTCCATAATTATAATGTGGAATTCCCCAACTACCACCATTTTATAGATTAATATTCTTTACTAAGACATTATATAATGCCAATAACTAGATCCAAAACATCTAGAAAAATATATTCCAATTTAATTTACATATATTATAAAGGTTTTTCATGTAGATATTCTCTATCGTTGCATTTTTTGCAATGTTCTCTATTTTTCCATGTTGTATGGGCTTGAAGTATAAATAATCTCACACATTTCATTATTCCAAAATCCCAAACATCACAATACATCGAACACATTTTTGTGTGGCCGCAATTTTTCTCCTGAAATGTTGTGTTGAAAAAAACTCAACATAGTTGAAGTCTCTAAATAATTAATGAAACAAAAAACAGATCTCAAAATCCATTACATCCCAACTGTCATCTCACTATGTATTTCTCTTAAATCGTAATCTAAAATTGAGTTTGTTGTGGAATAAAACTCCTCCCAAGGAATGGGAACATCCAAGGATATTGAACCACCCAAATATGTAGCACCAGATTCATGATGTTCCCCTACATGTAAGCATAATAATCAAAAAAATAAATAACACAATGATCATTTATATTTCATCATATAACCCTTGTTTTCATTCATTTAGTGGTTACATGCCACTTTAGAAATTACTTGATGTCACCTTTTTATTCTTTAATAGTTGTTCAATGCCACTAAACCATAAAAATGAATATTTGAAAATGATTAAACACTAGATCATTCACTTTTACCATTTGAAAGTATTTTATTCTAGAACGAAACACCAATTTTTTATTTTAACAATTATTCTGGATTCTTGAAACAACTTTTTGAGTAATATAATTTTCTTGATACATTTTTTATTTGTGAAAATGAGAGATAATAATTATGAAACTCATAGAAACATACTCAACATTTTTTATGTATCTCTTTCCACCTCATACATATCTTCTTTTTATGATTGCATCAATCTAATTTTAATAAATATACCCAATGTAATATCTCACCCTTAATCCCATACCACGTTTATTAAATATAAGAAAAATTTAAATACAAGGGGGATTAGTTCATCCAGACATTCACAACATGTGTAGTGTGGTTTGTAATATTTAACAACCCATTTTCTTCTTACTTCCTTCCACGCTATCTTAGTTAATATTAATCAAATAATACTTGTAAAAAATTAATATAGAATTATTTTTATATATTTTTTTATCTTCCTTAAATTGGGATCCATCTTTATTTTTGGAATAATACCCCATCTGAAACATTATTTAATTGATGAAACATCAGTACCTTATTTAATAGGAATCTACCTCTATTAGAGGTATTTTACACCTTCCATCACCACATTCCTAATGGTGTTATTTTTAAAACATGTATGAAATGTCCCAAGTATATTATCTTTTCTAACCATTAGATTCACTTAAGACATTTTTATCAACAATTAGTATTTAATGACATATCTCTCCACCTTTTTCATAGTCATTGAGATTTTTTATTTTTATTCCAAATTTGATTTATTATTCTCTATGTGAGATTCTATTAGCATAGAACTATTGGTGTTTTGTGAACAATTTATTGATTTCTATGAAGTAAAATAATAATTCAACTTGTTGATATCTCAACACTCCTTTTCCTCATAATTGATCTAAACATTCATATTAACTTCATCAGCCCCTCCCCCTATTGTTGGGGGGTATTCATCATCTTTATTCTCCATTCCTATCTAAGAAAGGACTTTTTACATTATAACCATTTACATTATCTTAATGGTTCATTCTCTTTTCAATTGATGTCCAACATTAGAGATTTCTCCCAAGAGTTATTGATAGACTCTAGCCTCCTTAGATTATTATTTTTATTTTCATTGATCACATATATCATTCTTGGTGGGACATTAGAAATCTTTTGAATATATATTATGTTTTTTAGTATAGGGAGACAATTATGATACTTGGTGAGAATAACTTTCATGCACGCTTATAAGAGGGGGGGAATTTCATGGTGGGATGGTCGAGGTATTCCCCTTACTTTTGTTCTTATTGGATTGTTTACATTATATTTACTATTAATTTCTACATGGATGAGGATCCCTCTAGGGATTTTTAAAATGAATTTTTTTCTAGATTAATATTCCCCTTCTTCAATATTGGGATCATCATGATATTAGGAAATGAATATGGTCTATTTATATACATAAATTTCCATTCATCATCTATATTTCATTATATTTATTCATGATTCAATATAAAAGTTTATTTTTTGTCTATTTTTTTTATTTTAGTCTAAATTAAAGAATCATGGGATTGTGGAATCATGCCCACATTTTTGTATCTACTAAAATATAAAAAGATCACAAATATCATTTTTCATTAGTAACTACACCTTTACGAGAGACATCCTTTAGTTGTGGATAGGGATTTTATTTATCTATAAGAGCCTACAGCATTCCCAACATGTGGTTTATTTGGTGTTTTCCATGTGGTTAGTGCACATCAGGTTTTAGATTCCCAGATGATTTCTACCTTGGTGATTATCGTTATTTCCATTAAATCAAAAGATGTTGTATTGTGAAATTCAATGCATCCCACTACGGATGCGAGGATTTAATTTGGTATAAAGACAACCTCAATAGAGGGTGGTATAATGACGGTCATTGGTAATGGTTGAATGGATATGAATCCATCAAGTAATTTAAAATACATTAATCAAATTGTTTCAAATATCCACAAGGTAGATACTCATCAACCAATGAAAACCAATAGTTGATAGGTGAAGATGAACTACATGGCATCATAGAGAGGATGACATATTTTTTGTAGAATATTTTTCCCTAGGGTTATTCAAATATAAAATTATATTTTTTGACATAGAATTTACTTATAAATCTAGAGATATCAATGATAGTGATTTAAGAGATGCATCTAGGGTGAAACATGAGCTATAACATAGTATTCCTTCCATTGAGGATGATAAAGCGACACCATTGGGGCTCTCAGCATTAAGTAAAAAGATTAAAAAGAAGTTGTAATGAGAGAATTCTTCTAGATAAAAATTACTTATTTGGAATGTATAAATAATACTAGTATATCATGATCTCTAAATAATATAAAGGAACTCTTGTATTTAGGGTGTAATAGAAAAACCAATTTGGGAACTTTGGATAGGTTGGCATGGTTTTTCTTAATAACAATGGTGGGAGTGTTGAAAACCCTGTGATACAAAAGGGATAATCCTAGGATGGGGAGGTATATCTTCTGAATATATTATAGAGTAATGTTATTCAACTAGAAACATTCATCAAGCATGTTATAGGAGAGGGTGACACTTTTTATGCTTCATTAGACTATAAGGATGACACTCATTTTGTATTGTTTTGTCAATAAAAAAGGGAGAAAGGGAAAAAATATCCTTGATTTTCTATTTAGTTACTCAAATAAAGAGTTCTAAATTGTGAAAAGACTATTCTAATCTTCATAAACCTAATATTACTATATCATAAAAAAGGATTTGAAATATTTAGGAATCTATTGATCATAAATCTAGGGAAGTGAAAGGGGATGAACATGCCTTCTTTATTCTAATGTTGACTAACACCTTAAGCCCATGAAATATGAGAGAGCCCCTAGAATTATTAGATTAGGGGGGCTAATATTTCCCATATTTTCTCCAAATAGATGATAATATCTTATAATAATTTTTTATTGGTACAGATGAAGAAATCACCAATGGGTATAACATGGGTAGTGATCTAGCTTTAGAGTTTCTCGACTAAATTAGGATGGGGGATATCCTAGTGAAACTAGTAAAGTGATTCAATAGTGGTAAAAGTTAATACACCAGGAAATTCATATTGAGTTGATACATGAGACATCCCATCGTAATTATTTTTTTAATTTCAAAATTTATATCTTCCACTTCTATGTATTTTAATCGTTTCATCCTAACTTTGATATCATTGAATTAGATGGAAAGTGTTGGGTTGATTCCTTAGGGTACATTTTTTGTGATACAGGTAGATTTGTGATTTTTATGGTGGGTGGTCATTGGTTTTAATTTTTTTTGGTTAGTTTGTTTCTTTTTATGGTTACCACTAAAACCATTGAATTTTTGCATCCAAAATAAAATATATGATTGGATTGTTGATCTGAAGGACATTTATCTAAAACAAAAAATATATCTTCCAGCTTAATAGATTTCTTTTCATGGAAAATATTATTTTTCTTTGTCATAGGAATGGTTTAAATCATTATAACCAAATTTCTTTCCATCATAATGAAATTTATTTACTTATATCCAATGTTATATTATATGAAACATATAATATGAAATTAATAACACATATAGTTATTTGCAACATGATATATTGATGCAATAGGATTCCTTCCACCATTGATCTTGTGGACTTTTAGACACACTCCCAAGGTGTGTATTAAAATTCCATAGAAATAAAACATTATTTTTAAATTTATATGATATCTCGTTATTACAAATTTCTCATGAAATGTTGTTTTAATTAGTAATTATAGATTTGGAATTCCACACACTTTACATGATGATGATTCTTTGAAAAAAATATACAAATTTTCCATTTCCATTGAATATTTGAGATTTTATTTAATCTATTTGATATTATAAACATTATCCTTTCCTTGGGTTCCATATATTTCAACCTTGAGTATTCTTCATTCCCAAATATTATTTTTCCTGCATGCTTTTTGTTGAGAAAAATAATTCTTTCTATTAATTTTTTATCAATGGCCGTATGTTTACCAATTTTCCATGAATTTAATTTGAGAATATTAATTTAATACTTTTTCATTACACTCATTTTGTTTAGGTAAATTTGGAGACAAAATATACACCCTTCATTGTTCTATATTATTGGAAAAAATATTCTGTGAATTTTAAATCCACTTTTTGAATGACTTCATATTGACTTTCTATCTCAAACATGGATTGGATATTCTATTGATCAATATATATACATTCAAAATACTGAATACTACATAATTTATATTAATATTTATCAATGTGTTCCAAATTTGTAACATTATTGGATAGTCCACCTTTATAGGAGCATTCTTTTTTAATTACTCTGTTCCTTTTGACATAAGGTATTCTTACCTTTATTTTGAGGATGATTACCCCAAAATATTTCTCTTTCACTATTCTATGATAAAAAATATTGAGATTCTTCCACATGTAAGATTAATTATGATAATCATTTGTTTTGTTATATGCATCATTTGACAAAAATCTAACATGATATTCTCTATCAGGGTATCATAAACTCTCCCAGAAATACTTCTCAAACAAAAATGTGAACATATATAATAAATAATATATTTTCTAAAATCATGAATAAAAATAGTAATTTATTTCCTCAAACTATCATAACTAGTTACTATGAAAAATGGAGGCTTTATCATTCATTACATGTTAATAAAATGAAAATTAGATAATGTAATTGAACTACTACTCAGACCCTTTGGATCTAATACCACTTGTGGGAACCTCTGACACCCAAGTGGTGTTTTGAATAATAATAATGACTAATTTAATATTATATTATTTTCTTCTTATAAAATATACTAAATGTGATCCCATGTAAGAAGGAATACATTAAATATCTAGTTCTTTCTCTTACCAATCACACTAAACTATAAAAATTGATGCAAAAAAGTTAAATCACATTGAACATAATGTTTTTATATTGTTCACCACAAATGGTTAATCCTTGTAGAATAAAATTAATTTTGTTCAATTCTTCTAGAATATAATAAACTCGCAATTAGTGTATACAAGGTTTTGAAAAGGATTACTTTTGATCTAGGTGCTCTCCCACTTCTGGTCTATACATTCACTACATTAAGATAAGGATTGGGAAAATTTTAAATTTATGAGTTTTATTTAATACATTATCAGCGTTTTAATATCTTCTTATTTAGAAAATATCACTAAAATATTTGAATCATTTTCACCATGTAGATATACCTATAATATCAATGTTCTCTCCTCTCATATTCTTCAAAATAGATTAGATCACAAACTAATTGTGAGGGTTGGATATTTTTATTCTATAAGGTAACTTTAATTACACCATATTATTCTATACGAGGAAAATTACTCACTAGAAGTATCTTATTTCATTTTCAAAATAACGTATGGGGTAGTGATTTATTTACCCCATGGAGCCTTATTTTAACGAATCACACCAATTGGGAAAATAGTATCGTATCTCAACTCTCCTATTTATTCCTATGAACAATATTTTTCAATGATTCGGATGCTCCCTGTTATAAACTCTTTTTAATAATATGATTGTACAATTAAGTATTATAATATTAATTTTTAATTTATAAAATATGTAAGTGCATCATTATTCATAAACACTACTTTTAGGTCATTTTAGAAATTTAACATTATTTAACATTATGATTGTAATTCTTTCCTAAAATGAACTATTGCATGGCACATTTTGGAAGACCTCATAAAAAGGGTATTTATATTACATTCATATTTTTTATGGCCTCACATGATTTAAAGAACAATTCAAGCATTTTTATAAAATGACGATTTAAATTAGAAGACCACCACAATGTCCCTTGAAATAACAACATTCCAGGAGAAGTGAATCGGACATCATCCTAATAATTTTTTTTGTAATGGTCAATATCCAAGACCAATGATTTTAAAATTTGATTTATTGATGTAGTAAATAATTGGGAATATATATTTAAAGAGTGTTCAGTTCTAATTCTGATGTTTGAATTGTGTTTCAGATGGAATAAGTTGATGATGAAATTTTTGGCCAGATTCTGTGGCCTACAAAAATAGACCACCATTTAGTCCATATCATGAAATCCAAACCGCAATTTTTGTTGTTATTTTAATCTATTATGGGACACCCCAGATATTCATTTTATTTTTTATATTATACCCCAATGAGGCCATATAGAATTTCATTTAGTCATTTTGGTTTTTTTAATTCAAGATGGATTCAATTATGGGTCAATGGTGGAAAAGTATCCTCTCCTTTATCATTCCACCTCCCAAGGCATACCACTGATCATTGGGGTGACTTCCACTAATGGATACTCGACCCATTGCTATTGAAATCCCTATTTAAGGAAGTTGGGTTGAAGGAGTTAATCACTGTTGGTGCTTTGTTTTATTCTGATGGTATGTTGCTGCTTTGTGTTTATAATCACATTACTTTCTCATGTAAGTTGTTCAATTCAACATAAATTACCAATAAAAGTTCATTTTCACCTCTTATTTTGTTATTCTTCCTATCGTGTTGATGTGGTTGCCTCATAGTGTGAATTTTTTCACACTAAACCTTGTGAATTTTATCACATGATGGTGGAGTGATCATTATTTCATCGTTTTTTACTTCTTCAATTCTGACATCACGAGTTCACTAATATCATCTATTTAGATAATTTCATAAATGGAGGGCTAATAATCTTATGTGTTGATCCAATGGAGTTTCAAGGGGCTATATGTGATGTTATTTTTCCTTGTATTAATTTCTAAAAACTTTTAATAATATCAGAATTTAATTTTAAAATTTAAAAACTTCTTATTCCTTATTGAATTTTAAGGTCAAACACTTCAAGTGAAAATACGAACCTTAAACTTGGAGTTCTCACAAATATGATCCTCCAAGTGTATAAGTGATGAGTATTAGGTTGGGTAAGTATTTAACCAATAAGTGATGATGTTTTTTTATCTTCTTGAATGAAACTATCTAGTATATTAGAAATTAAAATCATTAAAAAAGAATTTCATCCAATCCATAACATATAGTATCCTAGGATTAGTCTATTATCATAAATTGAATTAAAACACATATACTAGTTTAATTTTAAACCTATCTAAAATCAACCCAATTTTGGCCACTTTATAGCCATAAACAATCCATAGAATTTACATGTCAGTAGTTTTCTTCATAGTTTTTTGTTAATTAAGAAAATATACATTGTTGATTTATATAATATTCATGCGATTCATTATTCATAAATAACATTTTTATAGCATTTTACAAATAGAAGATTATTGGACATTATGATTGTAATTCCATCTTAAAATTCACTATTTTATGTTATATTTTTGAACTGCTCGTAAAATATAAAATGTTCTTGATATTATTTTTATATTTTATTTTCAAGTCTCCCATGCTTTGGGAAACAATTTATTATTTTTGAGCGCTTGAAGATTCACATTGTATGACCACAAAGATGGGCATTGAAAAAACAACATCCTCGGTAAAGTGAATTAGACATTAACCCAATAAAATTAATGTAATGGAAAATATCCAAGCCTAATGATTTTTATATTTTAATTGATGATAGATGAAATCATGGGGAACATTTCATTGCACATGAGCCTCAGCCCAGTTGGAGAGGACTCCTTAAGTGCATCCAAGAGACCCGGGATCAAATCCAGGCGGAGGCTAATTTACGGGGACTATAGCAGTACTATAGTTGGTACTATAGTAGCAACTATAGTAGGGACTGTGTGAAACTGTAGTAGATACTATGGTGGGAAATGTAGCAGGCACTATATGGAACTGTAGTAGCCGAGATTATTCCCCCGTTTGGGCCTTCGGGCAACTGATTTGGTTTCCGAGTCCTTTAAGGCCTTTGGGCCACCAAGGCCTTAGGGTCAGTAAGGCCTTTGGGCCACCTCAAGGCCTTCAGGACACCTTAAGTGTAGATGCAAACCAGAGAACCTACAAGGAACAATATCAAAGGGAGGATGAGCAAGGATCTTTTATTATGGTAGAAGCTAAATAGATTTCAAGAATAAGAGGGTATGGAACATGCCATCGAGACAAGCCTATGCATGCATGGGAAAGCCTATCCAAACAACCATTTAAAGGTGGAGAGCTGATTTCATGATAAAGATTCTAGAGGGGTGCAGTTCCAAGTAGTTAGTTTGTGTTGTATGTAATGTTTGAATCCTACGGGCATTGAATTCCTATAAGGCCTATGGGCCATTTAATACTTACACCTATGGGCCTTGTAAGGGTTCCACCTCATCCCTTTAAAGGTTTATTATCAAAAATCAATAAAAAATGATGTACTTCAGGCCATTGGAGGATGGGGAACTTTTCATTAAACATTTTCTAGTTCTAATTCGGATTTTTAAATGTAGTTTCAGATGAACAATTTAATGATTAAATTATAGACTAGATTCTTTGGCCAAAAAAACATCTTGCAATTACAACCATATCTATAAATGAAAACATTAATTTGGGATAATATTTTACAAGACAATATGTGGAATCCAGATCATAATTTTAATTTTCTATGGCCCACACAAATTTTTTCATCTAGAGAGTCATTTAGGCACCTATGTTTGTAGGATGCATGGTGGATTCCATTTCAGAACATTTGTAGAAATGCCTCCACTCTAGTAACTTTCCACCCACCTAGGCCAACCACCATTTGTTGGGGTGACTTATACTATTTTAGTCTCAAACAATGAATCTGTAAATTCCAATTAAAGGAATTTGTGGTGAATTAGTTGATCATCTTTTATGCATTATTTCATTTTAAATTTATGCTACAATTTTGTTTTCTTATGTTTGTCATTCACTTGTAAGATATTCTAATTCAACTGAGTTTCATAATAAATTTCCTTATTCTAAACCTATTATATTATTCTTCATGTGATGTTGATACCATTTTTTCATGGTGTGAATTTCTTCTCACTAAACTTGTGATGTTTATCACATGACGTTAGAGTGATCGTTATTTCAGATTTTTTTACTTCTTCAATTTGTCCATCATGAGTCAATTTTCCACTTCTATTGAGATCATTGAATCATGGGAGGGATAATCCTCCTATGAGATGATCCAAGATAGTATCATGGTGTTTCATTAGAGGTTATTTATCACTCCATTAATGGATAATCTCTTCTTTTAAATGAAAATTTCATTATATGACCATAAATCATCTTTCTTCTTATTGAACTTTATGGCCGCATAATTCATGTGATTATATGATCTATTACCTTTGAGTGCTCCAAAATAAGACCCTCCAACTGTATAGGTGATTACTATTAAGATATGTAGGTATTAAACCAGTTAGTGATGAATTTGATTGATCCTCTTGGGTGAAACCATCTTAAACATAAGAAATTAAAAAGGATAAATAAGAATTTCATCCAATCCATCCCTTATATTTACTTGGGTCAACACTATCTCATAAATTGAATTCAAATAAATCTATTTTTTTAAACATATCTAAAATCAACTTAATATTTTCCAAATCATTTCCAAAAACATTCCATAGAATCTATGTGTGAGTAGGTGTCTACTTAGGTCTCTAAAGATTCGAATTCATACACAACACTACAAGCGACTACTTAACCCTTATAACTAGTGTAAATTTGGGAGAGACTAAATTTTGCCTTTGTTGATGGGGACCCCAATTATTTCATCTCAAAACTCATTATATTATACCCCAAATCCTTATTCACACCTCAAATAATCTTATTTATTCACATTTCTTTTTTCTTTCTCTTTTCTTGGCGCATGTACGCTTATAACTGTGACCAATCAAACTATATAGTTGGGGTGTATAGTCATATAGTTGGGGGTTATGTACACTAAGGGAACGAATCACATTATAAACTAATCTTTATAATACCGTAGATTTAAAGATTAATCCATTTTTATTGGAGTGTATTTAAATAAACCAACTCATAAACCCGGGTGGGAACCAAAATGGAAATCTAAATCAGATAGCCACAAACATGGGGAAAGGAGTTGATCCAAAAGTGAATGACTACATCACACCTTCTTGGACCAATTCTACCACATGTATTATCCATTATTACCTAGGATAATCCCACTATTACTTCAACCCTAATTTCATAAACATCCTTCCAACATACCATAGGATGGAGTTAGAAATTTCATACCTTCATGTCATGAAGTAGAATAGAATTTTTGAAACCATGTACCCACTGTATCAACTTGTGTTTTCTAAGATGTGGAGATTTCTGTTATCACTTAATGGTCAAGAAAATAATTGGTATAAAAATTTGATTCCAATATCAAGTCACTTCTAGGAACCACTATAAAGATAATGAAACAAAAAATACATCCCCTATCATAAAACAATTTCACTTTAAAAGAGCACCCAAATTGTTTATGAAAACGAAGGTGAGTCATTTTATGAAACATGGGAAAGGTTCAAAGACACAATCAACATTGTACTTCACCATGGATTCTTAATCCCAGAACATGTTCTAATTTTCTATGAATGGTTACTTCTTGGAAACAAACAAATCATTGACATGATGTGTGATGGAACCTTCGAAAACAAATCTGAAAATGATGCTTATTAGTATCTAGAAGGACTAGCCAAACAAATTCAAACATGGGGAAAATCATCATAAAATTATAATCCACCCAAATATAGAGGAATTCAGACAATGATTTTTGATGAAAGTATCAGGCAAAAAATTGATACAGTCATTATAATGGTCGAGGAGATCAATCTTACAATAGTTGATGAAATTCAAATTGTTGACCCTATTTGGACAATTTGATACAAATATAACCAAAAGACCAACAACTACCCAACTAGCCATTCCATTAAAGATGCTATTTTAGGAGGACCACTGGTTGAGGTCAATGATCTAAGCATTAATAATTTACAATACCACAAAATTTTCATTCCATGGTATAATGACCATCCATGATTCTATTGGAAAGATAACCGTTAAACCAACCAATAACCTATTCATTCACAAGGACAAAACCACTACACTACACAAAATTTTCAAAACCATAACCACATCCTACAACAGAAAATCTAATAAAAACATCCTCTTATACTAATCCAAATACCCATCTAGAAACCCATTCATCAACTAGTCCAACAACCAAAGTATCCTCCTGGGATAAACCAACCCGCAGAAGACCCTACCCTATCAATCCATCTACCAATCCATCAATATTTGTGTAATGAAATTTTGTTAATTAACACAGATCTATATTTTCTAAAACATGAACTAAAACCCATTAATTCTAGGAAGGAACCCCTTCTTACCTAAGAAGTACCATTTTCAATCATAAGGGGATAATCTTGTTACGCACAACCCTCTCATGAACAACTAAAATTAGTCACTATTTTAAGAAGATTCAAATTCCTTGATAAACCCAAAAAACATTCAGGAACCATCAAAATCGTCAAAAACACATGAAAATTTTGAAGAAGAACCCACATATTCTCAATATCCTAATAAGATCTGGAAGGAATTAAAACCACCCCAAACACTCAAACAAACTGATCTCTTCCCTATATACACGAGAAGGAAATCTAATCCATAATTGATGAAACACTGATGAAAATATTCTCACAGAATATTCTTAACATTCCCCTTATCAATGAAATAAAAAAAATCCATCCTATTAGAAGTACCATACGGATTTGATAACTTTTAAAATTAAATTTTAACATAAAAACTAATTCCTTTTTATAATAATCTGTGTACCATCATTCAAGGGACAATTCCTCAAAAGTTGAACTGTCGAGGTTGTCCAAACATCAATTTTGAGTTAAGAGAGAAAAAAATTTACCAAAGGCCTTTGTGATCAAGATGAAAGTCTGAACCTCAGTCCTTATGCCATGTATTTTCAATTAGGGATCGAAGAACACCATAACACATCAGTCACTCTTCAACTTGACAATCGTGGAGTTCGAGTTCCATATGGGGATCATAAAAGGTGATTTAGTGAAGGTTGAAAATTTAATTTACCCTACTTAATAAATTGTCTTTAACCATAACCCATGCTTACGTTGTAGGCATAAGACACCCATCACCCATGTTCATTCTATATTAGCGACAATCAACATAGTAAATAATGTTATTAATGGGAACATGACAATATCCTTTAGAAACAAGAGACTCAATATATACATCTACAATAAAAAATATTAAATTAAGTATGATAAAGAGATCTGTGAGGTCAATTGGATAAGTAGTTTGGATAGTGACAATAATGAATTACTGAAGGATTATTGATTCAATGACTGATTTATTTCTATTGTTCACATGATGGAAATGTTTCTCCATGGGTTGAATCTATTCTAGATAGCTCTCTTAATTATTGTATTAAATAAAAAATTAATTATACCATTGAAAAAATCAAAAACATTAAGTATATACCCATTCATGACATTGATCTAGGAAATTTTATGGCTGAAAAATATAATGAAAAGAAACAAATTCTATCAAGAAATTTTGACAAAGAAACAGTGTTTGATCCAATGCCTCATCTTTATTTCGAAAGTGTTTACCAATCGGACCTAAAAATTAGATTTTTATCTTATTTTCAAAAAGACTCTTTCATTGATTATAGATAACTTATATACCAAGCCGGAACCCAAAAAACAACTACATCCATGTTCAAAATTCAAAATTCAAAATGCATACCACCACTCAGAATCACGCTTGATGATCGACCGCATTACCCTTCCACCAGCCATCAATGTTCATCATCGACGTCCATCCTTCTCTAATAAATAATGCATTCTTAGGGATCAATTGAGCCTTTTATGTTGTCATTTATTACACTATTTAATACAATCAAGAAATGATGCTTCTGTTTTTCCTATGAAATCAAAAAATAATAATTTTATGGACCCTTTCTAATATTATTGGGATTATCGCACTCATTGGAACTCATATGATTGTTATTGAATCTAACTCCGAACAATTTCATAAAACTTAGTGGAAACCCAATCTAAATCTTATGGATGTGGTGAGTAAAGAACATCATAAGCTATTTAAAGTGTATATCCACTTTTCCATTGTTGAGAGTCAGTGGGTAATCACAATTAAAGTACATCAAAAGAAAGGTGGAATCACTGTGATCAACAATGATGATAGTTACCTTATCCCCACAAGGGTAAGTAGTGGATGGAGAGTCTGCATTGACTTCAGGGCCACAACCCATCTACCAAGAAATATCATCCCCCTAGCCCTTTATTGGTTATGTCCTCATGTGAGTGGTGGTTCATCAATTATACTACATTTTATATGGATTCTTAGGGTATAATAAAATCATCATCTACTTAGTTAATCAAGAAGAAACAACCATTAGTTGTCTATTCAACACTTTTTCTATCAATCTCATTACCTTTAGGTTATGTAATGACCATACTACATTCATATTGGTTCATGATGGTTATCTTCCCAGACATGGTGTGTTCATTATATAAGAATTCTACATCAATGGGTATACTTTTGAAGGATTCTATGTAAATGTTGAAAGGGTTCTGTCAAGATTAATGGATAAGAATGTCATCCTAAACTATGAAATGTGTCAGTTCATGATAATAGAGGGACTAGTTCTAGGAAAACAAGTATCTTATATATTGATTGAGGTTGATAAATCTATGGTTTATATCATTATTCCCCTTCCCTCTAAAAAACTATCAATGAAGTGGGTTCAATATTTGGACATTCTAGTTTCTATAGAATGTTCATTAGATGTTTGAGCTCTATTTCCTGAAAACATTGCACCCTTTTGGTGAAAGATTCTCCATTAATATAAACATAAAGCTGTGAAGAAATATTCTCTACTCTAAATTCTGCTCTTATCTATCCACCTATCATTCAACCCCCAATTTTGAAACTTCCATTCCAACTTATTTGTGAGGCGAGTAATGTCGTTCTGGGAGAATTCGTAAGAAAATCATGTGAGAAATATCCATGTCTAATTGTTAAGAAAGAAACTAAATAAATGAAGCACATATCAACTTTCACCACCACTGATAAATAGTTGTTTGTTTTTGTATTTTACATAGAGAAATTCATTTCCTATCTCTTATGATCACCCATCAGAGACTTCACCAATCATTCAACCATTTAATACCTTTTCCAAAAACAAGATTCCAATGCTCTATTGATTAGGTGGGTCCTTCTTCATCCATTTTTTTATTTATCTATTAATGATAAAAAAAGGTGTTGAAATTGTTTTTTCTAATCGCCTAAATATGACGGAATTAAAGGAAAAATTTCATTACCTTTCTATGACAGCTTTATATTCCATTTGGAACCTATATTCTACGAGTGATTTCCTAAGGTATGATGGCATAGAAAACCACTTGGTCACAGGGGACCTTCCATAATTCCTTAGGATCAAAGCTAAGAGGGAATTCCTTGTTGATGTCAAACAATATGTGTTTGATGATACTCACTTATTCATGTTCTTTCCTGATCAATTCATTGTTATATGTGTTCCCTAGTCTGATCCAGAGTCCTCTCTAAAATTCTTTCATAGAGAGGAATTTGGAGGACACTTTTCTACAAATAAAACCAGAGCACTCTTTGGCAATCAAAAAAATGAACATTGACATTTTATTCGCCGAAAAAAGGGGAAATTAGATCTCAATGAATTCTAGAGAACATAAGATATAGGCATAAGAATATTTAAGGATAAATCAAGATGGAGTTAAATCCTACCAATCTAAGAATCACAAATAAAAATAGTTTGAACCTAGAAAATTAGTGCTCTTGTATAGCTCAAAACATTATTTAGACCTGAGAATGTTAAGTTCAAAATAGTTTGGTCCATATAATATGCATCATGTATACCCTCATAGGGATGTAGGGATTTAGGATCCCTCTAGTGGTCATGTCTTTAACGTCAATGGTCATAGGGTATAACCACTCGATAAATATTTTAATAAATAAGAATCAAAGGAGTTAGTTGAGCCAACCTATGAAATAGATCAAAGTAGACATATTTAGGTCCCACGTTGGGATATTGAAATTAAAAAAAGTGCTTTCTAGGAGGCCACCCTATCTTTAATTGTACATTTACTAAAGGTTTGACCTTCAATGTAAACATGTATTTTTTTCAATTCTTTTTTTCTACTTTATGGTAAGTTAAGGGACCTCAAGCAGTTTTGATTATGTTAAAATTGTGTTTCTATGTAAGAATATGGGCTACTGAGATTGATGGATTTTAGGAAATTAATAATTCATCTAGGTGTAAAAACACAAACTGTCATCATTAATGAGACCTCTACAATTGAAATGAATATCAAAAGAGTAATCAGTAGCATCATGAAATTAAACATAAAAAACCTTGGGACTTTGTTCCATGTTTCTAATTTACAATTCTTTTTTGAACTCCACTCCTCTACCTCATCCTCCTTTTATATTTTTTTTATTAATAATTTTAGAAAGTTTTATATTATATTGGGGGAGATAAAATAAAAAAATTTCTTTTTTGTTCATAAACAATTTTAAAAATTAAAAAAAATTGAATAAAAATGTGTGGAAGGAAAACAATTCCTTTAGCATTGAATATGAAAAAAAAAATCACACTTTGAAACTGCACAACAAATAATTTAGCATTATTTTATTCTGATTTTAATGAATGTTTGAGTTCATGAGCATAGGATTTGAAAAGTGTGGTTGTTCAATATGTGTTTTCAAAATTAATCATTTCATACTTTTAATAAAAAAGCGCATATAACATATTTTTGATTGTGGGGTATTAGTTTTAGTTCATGGGGTCTCATAATAAATGGTATATGTTTCGTAATTTTTTTTTATCATAAGTATTCATAAAAATTAAAAAAGAACAAAATTAAATTGCGCATAATGAAATGTACTGACTTAATATGTGTCTTTCGTAATATGGGGATGATGACTTCATTGTTTTCTATCCAAAATTTCATCTTATTATCTCTATTTTTGTTTATTTTAATTTCTTTAGATTCAGTAAACTTGTGATGATTCTTGATTATGTGGCCTTAACATGGTTACCTAAGGTATTTTAACCTTGGAGTCGTCATCAAAGTCTCGGTACATGGGTGAATTCAACTAAGTCCAACATCAATTACCATGGAAAAATTACAACAACAACAAAAATAACTAAAATATTTAATAATCATCTTAATATTACATTTTCATTCCACCTATCACTTACAACATTTCTCCCTTAAATAATTATGAATCACCATGTCTATTGCAACACACAACACATCATCATGCTTAATTGTAATTGGATGAAATATAGAATAGAATTTGATCAAAATAATGGGCTTGGGAATGGGATATAATTTTGAAACAAACATGTATTAAATGGTTTTTATGGGTTTCATAATTCCTTGGTATGAGGTCTTTTATTTACCATTGTATACTGATATTTTTTTAAAAATGGGAATTCAAATTTCCTATTTTTGAGATACATTTTTCTAGTGACTAGAAATTCTCAAGGTTGAGTGTGTGATTAGCCACATATGTTGGATAATATTAATTGTTAATTTATAAAATATTCTTGTGTTTCATTATTCATAAACACCGTTTGTAGTGAATTTTATGAATGGAACATTATTTCACATTATTATTGTAATTCATTCTTAAGATGAACTATTGCATGGTGAATTTTTGAACACCTCATAAAACACAAAATGTTCTTCATATTTTTTAAAATATTTTATTTTCAGGTATCCCATGATTTTAGGAACAATTCATGTTTTTGTAGCACCTGAATATTCCCAGCAGTAGACCACCAAAGTGGGCCTTTAACCAACAACATTTGGGGGAAGTGAATTGTAAAACAACCCAATAAAATTATATTAGTGTACATGATCCAAAACCAATAATTATGAAATTTTAATTTGATATAGAGTAAATCATATAGAAAATTTAATTAAATAGCATCCAATTATAATTATTGTGTTTTAAGGGTGTTTTGGATTTCACAACTTCATGATGAGATTCTAGGCCAGATCATGTTTCTTGGAAAGATATTAGAGGACAATCATATAATTTTTTTCTCCTTATATGGACCACCTAAATTGGGCCATCTAGAATTTAGTGTTAGTGCCTCTGTTTGATGGTTACATGCTGGCTGCAATTTTGGTTTAATGGTGGAAAAGTCGCATCTCTATTAAATAACCCCCTAACTAGTACTACTACCAGTAATCAAGGTGACTTCCATTATTGGAGGCTCATCCCATGTCTCTTTATATTTCTATTTATGGTAGTTATGGTGAAGGATATGATAATATTTGGTGCTTTGATTCATTTTATTGTTTTTCTACGATTTTTTTTCATAAGTTTTCCTTTTAGAGGTAAGATGTTATAATTTACCTTAGTTTTATAATAAAATGTAATTGTCTCATATTACTCTATTATTCTTTATATCATCAGGATACTTTTGCATCATGGTTTTAATTGTTTCACACTAATCCTTTGGATATTTATCACACAATGATGGAGTAATCGGTATTCCATTGTTTTCATTTCTTCAATTATATCCTCATACATTTACTTCCCACATCCATTGAGATCATTGAATCAATGGAGGGATAATACTATTATGTTTTGATCCAAAAGAGTTTCAAGGGGATCGATTCGACATCATTTCTCCATCTATTAATGTCAAAACACATCATATAATTTAAATTTTTTTATTTTAATTCTTCTTAAACCATATTGAATTTTAAGTTCACACACTCTTAGTGCTAATACAATACATTACCTTGAACTGCTTAAAACTATGATCCTCTATGTGTATATCGGATTATTATTAGGGTGTATATGTATTGAACTGGTAACTGAAGATTTGTTTTAATCTTCTTTAATGAACCCATCTCAAATATGAGAAATTGAAATCATAAAAATATAATTTCATCTAATCCATCCCTAGAATTAACTTGGGAGAAACCATGATCTCAGATATTGAATACAAAGATATATGATATTTTTTCATTTAATCCTATATAAAATCAACCCATAGTTGGCCACTTCAAAGTAAAGAACAATCTATAGAATTTATGTGTCTATAGGTTTCTTCTTTGGTCTCTAAGAATTTGACAACCCAGGATACACTACAAGTGACTGCTTTACACTTAAGAATTGGGTAAAATTGGTAGAGACCGTCATGTAATAAATTTTTTTAATATACCTTCTCTATATATGTGGGATCATTTATGTATTTATCTTATAATCAACCATTAAAATAATTATTGAGATCAAATATAATTCTTCAATAAATATATGATTATGCTTAGTGTACCACATTTAATTAATATGGTCGTGAAACTATATTTTCTATGAATAAAACCATCAAATCATGAACCATTACTCTATATTTTAAATTTCTTGAATCTTCCTAGTAATCTTGAAACCACCTCTTTATAGTGTGTATTCTTCTCTTACAGTGTGACTTTCCCCATCACCTGGAACTTTTGGGTGGTATTCGTCACAAAGGTATTATCTTGTGTCAATTTTAATATCTATAAATTCTATCAAAATATATTAGACATTAATTCCATGAAATCATGGAATAATGTCTTTAGAATATTCTCCCTATTCAGTCTTATTTAAATACGGTTTATTATTCCAAAATGCAATGACATTTAATCCCAGGAAACAAACTCCTTTCATTCTGCGAAAAAAAAATCATAGTGCTTCCAATATGTTTTACCATAGCCCCTACATTTATCATGAATGGTTGTGGATCAAAAATCTTCTATGTTATGGATTTATCCAAATAACTATTGTGATTTAAATTCATCCCAACTTCTTTCATTGTTTGACTATCAACTCAAGGGGTGGACCTCTTCAATCTTATTCTACAAATGAGTATGTTACTATAAGACACTCATCTAAGGAATATCCACATGAAAAACTCTAGAACTGCTAAAATATATCATTCCATATTTTTAACATTGACTCCAATGTTGTTCCATAATTTATATAGCACATCAATATCCTCATATTTAAATAGGAAAAGGATAAGTTCATATATTTTTCGAATAAATATAGTACACGTGATGGTAATTTCCCATTTCCAAGATTAATCCCTAGTCTTGATCTGGTTTATTTCTATATTCCACGACTTATACCTTCTACTTCGAGAATAATAATTATTTCAACATATATCTATCTACCTATAAAAATTCTGTAAAATTCTCTTGTAACATCCAAAATATTTTTAAACATCACTACCATGACCATAAAATTGATATATGTAGACGTTAATTTATCTCTTTACATTTCTCTACCAATGAAACCATGTCCACCTACTCTATAGATGTTCTATGACTATTAAAATTATTCTCAATAGCAAATTTCTTTTTAACAAACATAATACACAATATTGTGATTGATAAAAAATACAAAAAAGAAGTATCATTTGTTTTAATAAACTCCCATGGTGTTGTGATCTAAAGAATCATTCACATCATTATGGTAAACTAGTATTTTGGACTCACAACAACCTGATTTCCGTCATATTTAATGGTTACCTTATAGTGATTGATATGAAATTATGACCCTAAATCATCCAGCATGATTATGCACTATCATGTCAAATGGAAGTTCATTAATTTTCTATTTTTTATGATTTCAATAAAGACTAGTGTGAGATTATATATTTTTGTTTCTAATTTATTGTATTCAATAAAGATATAGTTATTTCAAAATAAATGTTTTAAATAACTAGTTTTATTTCTTAAAAAATAGTGAGGTGGGTCATCCATATATTGGAGCCTCTAATTCAAATACCAAAGAGGATTATGAATATCATAAGCCACCACATTCTCAGATATAGTCATCCGATTTTTAGAGAATTAAATAGATTTGAAAAACCTATAAAGGTCATATATTTATTTCAATTCCCATGTGTATACCTAAACTTCCTACATCTTGATCGAGTATTACTAAGCCATACACTCTACCACACAATACATTTCATTGGCCAGAATGACTAAGACATCCAGGAATTGAGTCATATGGCTGTATACAACCTCATTCCCTAGTATAATTAGGAAATGTTATTGGAAATCCTCCTTCTACCATCATAATAACAACTATAGAATAATATAATTATCCACCAAATCATGATCAATAGATATGTTTCGAGCTATGGGGAACCATCCTACCTCTAACTGCTCCAATTTGATATGAATATCATAGTCCATTTCATATGGGGAATGGTATTCAACCCCGTATATCACTAGGTTTTACATGAAATGGTGAAAGGTACCCATATAGATGACCAACATACCATGTGGATTGTAGGTGATGTGTCCCCGATATTTCTTCCAAACTGTGAACATGATCAATTGATTCTCTCCATCCATTACCATCCCCATAATGTATTTATCTTCATTCTCCCTTATGATGGGTTCCAATGTGTAAAGCGGTTTAATGATAATGTTTGTTCCCTATAGAGATGATGAATACACATTTATTATCATGATAGGATCTTCATGAGGTATAGGATCCTACTTGTCAACCCCTGTCACTATCATGCTAATTAGATCACTATCTAGTTTCTATATTCTATGTCATATAAAAACTCTTATCCACTAGGTTGGGGATAAAATCCACATAAACCATCATCACCCTAATCATATTATATATTATTTGATTTATAACTACAATAATAGATCTGACATTATTATAGTTAATGATATCCAATGAAGCATTAATAAATTACAGTATGAATTTATACTTACTGTGAAAAAGATAACAAATGTATAATACTCCTCTAGTGAATGGAATTTATCCTTGGGTTATTGGAAATACGTATATCACATTATTGGTACTAGATAGAGTCCTAGAACATGGAATTAATATACACTAAATCCCCCCATCAGTTTTGATGAGAAACATAGAAAGAAAAGTGGGGAATTCCTTGGTCATAATTTATGACTCTAACCTGTGGAAATAAAAAATTGTTAAAATAAATGGTATAAAAATAAATATATGTAATTATAGTGTAGAAGTTTAAATTTAGATACTCTTGGTAGATATATTAAAACTTCACTAGGTGTTACTCCAAATTTATGATCAATGGAATCCCCAAAACATTAAGATTATATATTCCATAAACCACGAAGAAAGCTTGAAAATTAGGAGATATTGTACCCACTTCCCAACTGTATGAGGGCTATTCAATATCCCACCACAACACATTCACAAAATTATCCTATGAATCCTCCTAGAATGATAATTCATGTTCACGTCTATAAAAAAGGGTCGATGACATTTAGAGTTACTTAAATATGTCTAGGAAGTTATGGTATTTTTGGAATAACATAGTCCAATGAGACCTATCTTGACTTTTTGGTAGATTTTTTTCCTCACCATATATATGAGAGACTTCATATAACATATCAATCCCCCAATGAGTACTCATCAACTAAATCCATTGACTTTATAACCCTAAAATTCATCACATTTTATAGTAATCCACCAAGATAATCCTCAGGAAATAGAAATTCTCATTTGATAGAAATTTCACCATTATGCAAGAAGTATACTACCACAACCAGATCATGTTTGTGGTAAAAAATTACACCATAGAGATTGTTGTCATATAACTGAAGGACCATTTTCATTTATAAAAGTCTCATTCATCTGGATCATCCACCACAACCTCAACCATGTTAGGTGAAGTATAAAATTATCCAAAGTGGCCAAGGAATTGAGAAATATATATTATTAGGTATATATTAACGAAAAAATACACATCGTCTCTTAATGAATCATTTTTTGTATCAAAATATTCATATTGATATTGGACTTGTTTAATTTTGTGTCTCTCACCACTAGGGGTATCCATACTAAATTATTTGTGTCAATGAAGTGATTGAGTCCTTGAAACTCCCTATTTAGCTCGTACTTATTCAATAGGTTCCCTTCCCATTTTTTTAAGAGTTTCCCTATTAATATTTAGTCATCCACCCTACATCACTAAATCTTACATCGATCCATTTTTTCAATTGACAAGATCCTGCAACATCTTCTATAGATATTCCACTATCCATATATGAGAATAATCATAGGGAAATTTCATCAAGGCTCTGCCAACAAATTATGGGATTCCCCCACTGGTACACTCATAGGTTATCCTCCACCAGAGTTGTTAAATTATCATTACATGGTTTTCATGGTGGAATCTGATTTATACCCATGCTATGTGATATTAGAGGAAAAAAACATCGGTGAGAAATTACATGGGATATATGGACCACATATGTTGTTTCCGATAATTCTTCGGAATTAAACCCCTTTCAATAATGTCTGTAAAGACCCGGAAATTTCAAAGAAAATTATTTCTTAAATTCTTTGGAATTTTATGAATCCACAGTTTCTGATGGAGCCGGATTCTGAGGCCCGGTGTGCTTGAAATCAATTTCTGAAGTTTTGTTTGGGTATGTTCAGTAAACATACTTGCGAGTTTTTCTATCTTTTGAACCGATGCTCAGAATTGAAATCTGAGGACACCGATGAACTCGCAGCACAGGTAATCGCTTAAGGAGACCTTTACTGCAGTTGTGTTTGGTCGAGAGTGGAAGTTAATTTTGGGGATTCTTAATTAATTAAATAAAATAATGTGTGGAATAATTTTATTTAGTTGGTGGATATTATCTCCAAAGGGAAGTTGGAGGTGGAGTCCACCCCCCACATAACCTCCCATGGGAGGATATTGTGGGGTGGGGCCAATAGGAACACCAAACCCTTCAACTCCCCTTTAACTCCTTGAACCCCCTATAACTCTTGGACTTCCGTTTAATTTAATGAAGCCACCAATCATTTAATTCTGGAGCCTCTTCATCTCCTCCCTCCAATTTAATGAGCCAACCCACCTTATTAATTAAATTATGTAGCTTAATGAATTTGAATCTCTTCGAATTCATTAAGCCATCCTTTTAATAAGGGGGTATTATTTATTTAGGTTTTGGTTAGACATATTACCTTGAGAGGCATTGGAGAATTATAAGGAAAGCGTTCTTCCCACGAAGAACATGAAGAACATCTTCAACATCCACTCCACTTCTTCAACCGGGGAAAGAATGTGGGGCGACAACCATGAGGAATGCCCATCTTCCTTCTGGTTCCTCCGCGTCAAGGGAGAAGACGATGCCTGAGAAGAACGTCGCCAACAACGTAGCTTCCTCCTCGGACGCACCCCGACGTCAACGAATTGACACCGTCATCAATGAATGAACTTCGAATCAAGGTAGGGGGTTTTGTATAATTTTAAATGAATAAAGTTATACCCTCATTCTCGATGAATTCTTGGGTTCTTCTTTGGCCATTTGTTATCGCCTAACGCGGAGGGCACGGGACGAACTAACACGGCCCGACAAACCACCATTGATTCTTAATTGTATTGGTGAAGGAGGCTGTGTCGGAAGAGGCGACAACGACAAGAGCCAGTGGCAACTATAGGTAGCAGCGGCCGCGCACCAGCCGCATGATGAGAACGGGGGCCACTCGGCCTGTCCGGTCCGCGGGATGACTGATCGGCCAATTCAGTCGGCACGCTAGGAACCACGGCACCCACAGGTGCCGCGCGGAGGGAGTCGCGGACCGAAACCATGGTCCGAATTGCTTGATGAACCGGCTGGCTACGGACAGCCGGGATGGAGGATTGCGGCACCCAAAGGCGCCTTGAGGTGGGGGAACCACGGCCTGCAACCGCGGGCTGCTCGCTTGGTGAACCGGTCAGCTGCCTGCCGTCCAGGATGAAGAACTGTGGCTCCTCATGGCACCGCATCATAAAAAAAATGGCCCGTTGCGTGGCCCACTCATGCCTGACAGAACTGGCCAGCTTTGGTCGGCCGGGCAGGGAGAGGCGGCGCCGCTCGGGGCCGCCGGGCGAACCGGACCAGCCCGCTTCGCGGGTCGGGTCCGCGGGTGGGTCGCGCCCTACTGGGTCAGACCTGCCAAACAGGGCGAAGCCGACCCCTAGCCAGGTCGGGCCTGCCGAGTCGGGTCGCGCCGACCCGCAAGCCCACAGGGCTTGACGGGCAGGGCCTCACATCACCTAAATGCGAATGTCTCCAAAACCGCGTGTCTGAACGACATGCCGTCTACGGAATTGGGACCCCCACGATGATACGGTCCTTTTGTGATACTCAAAGTGAGTTTTGGAAAACATTGGAAAATGGTCGGGTTTGAAATGAGCGTAAATTCAACCGGGCCACTACAATAGAGAGGCTAATAACTCTCAGATCGGGCGTCTGATTGACACGTCGTCTGTCACGTTGGGTATTTTTGATGAGAAGGAACTTTAGGATACATCAACTGAGGACTTCATGATAGTTGATATATCGACCCCCTTTGCTCGAGGAGCGAACCCTCCCAGAACCGAGCGTGCTGTGTGTCGGCACCCTAGAGCTGACTGTGATGACTTTTGTACTGGAATCTTATGTGGGTTTGACAACGATGGCTACTATACTGGAATCCTCTGCGGGTTCAACAATTATAACTACTGTACCAGAATCCTATGTGGGTTCGATAGTTCTGACTTCTGTTCCTTTATCCTATGTGGGTTCGACAGAATAGATGTTCATGTATCATGTCTGGGTCTGACAGCTTAGACGAGATAGCTGGACCTATATCATGTGTTGGTCTGACAGCTTAGCTGGTCCTATATCATGTGTGGGTCTGAAAGCTAAGATGATCTAGTGGCTACATCTAATCATCTATATCTCTCTACTATTGTGGCATACCTATGTGATCTGAGTGATGTCATTCAACCATTATAATCATGGTGATTGACATTACATCCTTTGTGGAATTGTTTTGTACTTGGGCTTTAGAGTTGGAGCCGGACTGAGATTAGTAACTTAGGTATATGTATGGGCATAAACCTAAGTATAAATTGGTTGATACTTCGTGATTATATTTTTCTTCATTGATTATCCTTAGTGGATATTGTGAGACCTTGTGGGTCTCGGGGTCCCTACTGAGTATCGTTATACTCACCCCTGCACGGGCCATGCCCGCACCTCGTTGTGTTGGATTCAGATGACAGATAGCACTGATGGAGGCCGAGAGCACCACAATTGGATGATACCCAAAGGTGGACCTTGCAACGAGTCATCACACGGAGGATACTGACAGACTTGAGTGCTTAGGTGGCCATATGTACCTACCTTTCATGTAGGAATCCCCGAAAGGAGATCCATGAGTTTCTCTTTATATGCAAATGTTTTTTCCTTTTTTACTTGTACATGTTGTTCATTTGGGTTTGTATACTAGCCCATTTACATTCCAACACACTCTTTGGTATTCTGTTTTACTTAGTGTATACTTCCTGTTGCGTACTCTATTGTGTTTGTTTACTTTTTTAAATACAATTCCTTCCCATATTATGGATTTACACCTTTGGTGCTAGTCGCCGGACCTTGGCCTATGGAAGGCGTGCATGGGGTAGTCACAGCATGGGTTCTGAGGATAGGTCATGACAAATTGGTATTAGATTTGGTCGGTTCTACCACATAACTTAGACTCTAATTCTTTTAACGACAATATTGTTAAGTGATTTGGGTGTGGTTATCATTTTAGGGAAACTGGCGATGGTGCAGCAGCCGATGTATCCATACACTAGGACTCTGACTTCTGATTGCTGACTTAGTTCATGAAAACACTAATTATGTGTGTGCTTCCTTTTAAAAAGTTTTCTTTGTGATAAATTTGAGTCATCTCACCAGGTATACTGTTTCTAAAGGTGGGAATCACATCATCCTCTTCAGAGGATGTATCATGGTACCAGTTTTACTACACGAGGAGGTGTTGAGGGAGTTCCACACTTCCCCTCTAAAGGTATATCCAGGAGTGGCGAAGATGTATCAAGACCTCAAACAACAGCACTGGTAGCCAGGTATGAAGAAGGCGGTAGCAGAGTTTGTCTTGTGATGCCTCACTTGTCAGCATGTGAAGGTGGAGCACCAGGTAATAGCAGGCTTGGTGCATCCCTTAGAGGTCCCAGAGTGGATGTGGGATGGGATATCCATAGATTTCGTGACGGGACTTCCATGTACATCTAGAGGACATGACTCTATCTGGGTGATTGTCGACCGACTCAACAAGTCGGCCCACATCCTACCAATCAGAGAGCAGGGCTCAGTAGAGAGCTTGGGATGCCTCTACATTCTGAAGATCGTATGGCTTCATGGTATGCCATCGACGATCATCTCCGATCGGGATTCTCGTTTCACTTCCCGGCTATGGAAGTGGTTGCAGGAGGCTTTTGGGATGCAGGTTATCTTGAGCACCACCTTCCATCCACAAACGGATGTTCAGACTAAGAGGACCATTCAGACTCTCGAGGACATGCTCCGTGCATGTGTCCTTGACTTTGGTCACGGCTAGGAGGGTCACTTACCCTTGGTGGAGTTTGCGTACAACAACATCTACCACTCCACCATCGGGATGGCACCTTACGAGGCACTGTACGACCAACCTTACAAATCACCATTGTGTTGGAATGACCCAGGGGAGTCAGCACTTGTAGGACCATAGATGCTATAGGCTATGATGGAGAAGGTGTAGATCATCCAGGAGCGGCTGAAGACTACACAGAGCAGACAGAAGTCCTATGCTGATAAGATACGGAGACCACTGGAGTTCAAGGATGGAGACCACGTCTTCTTACGGGACTCACCTTGACAAGGTCTATAGAGATTTGGCTGAGGTGGAAAGTTATCTCCACGATTCATTGGGCCGTTCTAGTTCCTCAACAGAGTAGGCGAGGTGGCTTACTGCATGGCCCTTCCACCTCAGCTGCATCGGGTGCACGACGTCTTCCATGTATCTCAGCTGAGGAGATACGTGCACAACCCATCCCACATCATCAACCATGGGGAGATGGACATTGATGATAGGGCGACTTTCCCTGAGGTCCCAGTGGAGATCGAGGATCAATACGAGTGGGTACTGCGTGGATGGTTGATTCCTCTAGTGCGCATTCACCGGCAGCACCGGAACCTCCAAGAGAGCACATGGGATCGGGAGGCTCAGATACATTCTTAGTACCCTCATTTGATTCCCTAGTTTGTGTTATAGATTTACAGGGATGTAAATCCTGGAGGTGCGGGTAATGTAATGACCCGAAAATTTCAAGGAAATTTTTTTCTTAAATTCATTGCAATTATACGAGTCCGCAGTTTCTGACGGCGCCTGAATCTAAGGCTTGGTGTTCCCGGAATCAATTTCTAAATTTTTTTTGGGGTACGTTCAGTAAACATACATGCGGGTTTTTTTGTATTTTGAACCGGGGCTCGGAATAGAAATCCGAGGAAACCAATGAACTTGCAGCGTCGGTAATCGCTTAAGGAGAACTTTACTGCAGTTGTGTTTGGTCGAGAGCGGAAGTTAATTTTGTCGATTCTTAATTAATTAAATAAAATAATGTGTGGAATAATTTTATTTAGTTGGTGATTATTATCTCCAAAGGGAAGTTGGAGGTGGGTCCCACCCCCCACATAACCTCCCATCGGAGGATATTGTGTGGTCGGGCCCACATGAACACCAAACCCTTCAACTCCCCATTAACTCCTTGAACTCCATTTAACTCTTGGAATTCCTTTTAATTTAAAGAAGCCACCTCTCCTCATTTAATTTTGGAGCCTCTTCATCTCCTCCCTACCATTTAATGAGTCGACCCACCTTATTAATTAACTGATATAGCTTAATGAATTTGAATCTCTTTGAATTCATTAAGACATCCTTTTAATAAGGGGGTATTATTTCTTTTGGTTTTGGTTGGACATATTACCTTGGGAGGCTTTGGAGAATTAGAAGGAAAGTGTTCTTCCCACGAAGAACATGAAGAACATCTTCAACATCCTCTCCATTTCTTCAATCAGGGCAAGAACATGAGGCAACACCCACAAAGAATGCCCGTCTTCCATCAACTTCCTCTGCATCAAGGGAGAAGACGTTGCCCGTGAAGAACGTCGCCAACAACGACGCATTGTCCTTGGATACACCCCGGCGTCAATGAATTGATGCCATCTTCAACGAATGAACTTCGAATCAAGGTAGGGGGTTTTATATAATTTTAAATGAATATAATTATACCCTCATTCTTGATGAATTCTCAGGTTCATTTTGGCCATGTGTTATCGCCTAAAGCAGAGGGTGCGGGATGAACTAACACGACCCGATGACCCACCATTGATTCTTAATATTATTGGCAACACAGGCGGTGTCGGAAGAGGCGGAAGCGACTGAAGTTGACGGCGGAAACTGGAGGCATTGGTGGCTGCGCGCCAGCCGGGGGAAGAGATCTGCGGCCGCTCGGGCCACCCGGTCTGCGGGACGACTGGCCGGCCCACTGGGAACTGGGGAACCTGCAGGTGCCGTGTGGAGGGAGTCGCATCCCGCAACCGCGGGCCGCTTTGCTGGACGAACCGGCCCGTGATGGCTGGCCGGGCTGGAGGATCGCACTGCCCACAGGCGCCGCGCGGCGGGGGAAATGCGGCCTGCTACCGCGGGCGGCTCGCCGGTGGAACCGTCTGGCCGCCTACCGGCCAGGCTAAAGAACTGTGGTGCCACTTCGCGCAATGTGGGAAGAACAGTGGCCCGTTGTGCGGGCCGCTCATGCCGGACAGAACCGACCGGCTTCCGCAACCTGGGCAGGGATAGGTGGCGCCGCTCGGCACCACCGAGTAAATCAGACCGGCCCGCTCCGCGGGCCGTGTCCTCTGGTGGGTCGTGCCCCACCGACCCAGGTCGACCCCCCTGCCAGGTCAGACCTGCCAAAATGGGTCAGGCCGACCCCTATTCAGGTCGGACCCACCGTGTCAGGTCAGGCCGACCCGCCAGCCCACTGGGCTTGACGGGGCGGGGCCGACATCACCTAAATGCGAATATCTCCAGGACCGCACATCTGAATGACGCACCGTCTACAGAACTAGGACCCCTGTGATGAGGCGATCCTTTTTCGATACTCTAAGTGAGTTTTGGACAACTTTGGAAAACAGCCAGGTTTGGAACAAGCGTAAAACCAACCAGGCCCCTGGAACAGAAAATCAAATAACTCTCAGACCGTGAGTCTGGTTGATGCACCGACTGTCGCATTGGGTTTATTTTGATGAGACAGAACTTCAGGATACATCAAATCAGGAATTCATGATAGTTGATGTATCGAAACCCTTTGCTCAAGGAGCGGACCCTCCCAGAATCGAGCGTGCTATTTGCGGGAAACCTAGAGCTAGATGCGATGACTTCTGTACCAGAATCCTATCTGGGTTCGATAGCGACAACTACTGTACTATGATCCTATGTGGGATCGACAACGACGACTACTATACTGAAATCATGTGTGGGTTCGACAGTTCTGACTTCTGTTCTTCTATCCTCTGTGGGTTCGACAGAATATATGGTCATGTATCCTGTGTGGGTCCGACATCTCATATAAATTATTGCTGGTCCTGTATCCAATGTGGATCTGACAGCTTAGTTGGTCCTGTATCCTGTGTGGTTTTGACAGCTTAGATGATCCAGTGGCTACATCTGATCATCTACATCTCTCTACTATTGTGGCATACCTTTGTGAGTTGAGTCATGTCTTTCAACCATGATCTTCATGGTGATTGACTTTACTTCCTTTGTGGAATTGGTTTGTACATGTGCTCGAGATTTGGAGTCGGACAGAGATTGGTAACTTAGGTATATTTATGGGCATATACCTAAGTAGGAATTGGTTGATTCTTCATGATTGTATCTTTCTTTTTTTATCCTTAGTGGATATTGTGAGACTTTTCGGGTCTCAGGGTCCCTACTGAGTATTGTTATACTCATCCCTGCACGGGCCATGCATGTACCTCGTTGTGTTGGATACTGATGACAGACAGCGCTGACGGAGACCAAGAATTCCACGACTAGATGGTACGCGGAGGTGGACCTTGCAACGAGTCGGCACACAGAGGATTCTTATGGATGTGAGTGCTCAGGTGGACATATGTACCTACCCCTCAGGTAGGAAACCCCAGAGAACGATCCAGGAGCTTCTCTTTATTTTTAGTTGTTTTTACCTTTTTACTTGTACTTTTAGTTCAGTTGGGTCTTTATACTGGCCCATTTACTTTTCAGCACACTCTTCGGTATTCAGTTTTACTTAGTGTTTACTTCATTTGTGTACTCTGTTCTGTTTGTTTACTTTTATAAAGGCAATGCCTTCCCATCGTAGGGATTTACATCTTTGGTGCTAGTCGCCAGTCCCTGGCCTATGGAAGGGGGGCATGGGGTAGTCATGGCACGGGCCCCGAGTACGGGTCGTGATAATGTCATCATGTAATCCATATAATTATAGATATGATTCCTGGTATCCAAAATCACCCTACATGGTGTATTAAAGAAGGTGAAGAGTAACCACTCATATGATCCCCCAATAGTTCCCAACCTTGACTCATTAATCGCTAGAGGGTATACTCGATTAATTTGGGAATCATTAGACTAATCAATATGTTTAGGGGATGATGGGGTTCAAACCATAGATTGTGAAATGATCCCCCAATATACTTATTGGAATGGATTAAAGAGACACATGGATATGCCCCTTTAATTTACATTTTGTACCATGTTTTATATCTTTAACAAAACTATGATGGAGAGGTTAATATGTTTTCATATCACTAGACATGTCTCCATAAATGAGGTTCCTAGCTGCATGCCTATCTGATCATACCTCACTAGAATTAATGATACACTATCAAAGTCCACCTAGAATCCTAAAAACCATAGGTATATTGTAACTTGTGGGATCACATTGATTCCCAGCTTAATGTACTAACATTGCATTAAAATGTACCAATATGACCAAGGGTTTCTAGTCCGTCAAAACTTGAGAACTACTTCATAATCCCAATCATACGACCATTATGTATATTATAAATATATTGAACCCCGTCTTAAAGGGGGGATATAAGTATTTATGAGGTTATATATATTTTCCATTAATAAATACTTTTATAATCCCCTATATAAGTAGTAGAAATTATTTTTCATACTCCCAATAATTTATATCCAAGATGTATTCATTTTTCATCAAACAAAGATGGTGTACCCTAAAAACATATAGTGACCCCACATGTTAATTTTTAATTCACTATGATATATATGGAATGAATTGGTGTCTAAATATCACCATCATAGAATATCTAAGAGAATATTTTGATGTTGGTATATAATGAATTATTATGTCCATACCATATTAAGCAACATAATCCCATACATGAGGTCCTCACACACCTCAATGTGTAATAGACACATTGGACCCACTCGCCTTTATCAATATTGTATTCCTCTAAGAACTAGAAGCTTTATTCTATACTCATATGCAATATACTAGCATGTTAGGGGGTATTATCTCAGTAGTAGGTACAAGTAAATTGCCTATATGGTTCAAATTCTATAGAATGTAGGATAACATCATGGATTAATCCATCATTAAATGGTCGATGACATAGATGTTCCACCATACATGTTATGATAAGCTCTCAAACCATTTATTTAGAGCATCTATGTTAGCCTCCTTAATATTAATACCATCTACTATAATATATCCAAATAGATAAATCCTCTTGGTTAATGGGTTATCCTTCTATATTTATAGTAGTATATCTATATGGTATTCTTTATAGTATTATATTAGTATATATATTGCTCTAACTTTTTATTCTTTCATTCATCCTTCATGAAACATCCTAAAGAATTTTTTTGTGACATATAGACAACATCCAATCAGTTTTCCTCACATGTGTAAGACAATGATCTCAGAACCATAAGCATTTTTCATATATCCATGAATACCAATTCAGAAATAATCACATTTAACATGTATTGACATTAAATAAAACACCATCATCAAAAGGGTACAACGGTATGTAGAATATATTATTTTTAAGCAACTCATATTTGAGTTCCAATCAAATATCTGATCTTATTTTTCTAACACTATTACTCATTTTTAAAAAAATAATTTAGATGAAAAAAGGCATCTATTTTGGAATATTAATCCTCTGTGACTCAAGTAAATTTTAATGGGAAATTTATGTTGTGCTCACAAAAAATCATGTAACGTCTGTGAGATCATATATCACCCATGATTAGGAAGAGAATGAAATTCCCTAGTGGGATGTTTTAGAGAGATACATTAATTGAAAACTATAAGTATGATCGTAAAAATATCATCACTCAATCGAAAGATTTCCGTGATGAATAAACTAAGGGAAAATCTTGTTTGATAATATGTATTCTCCGAAAGACGATGGTGAATTATTTCAAAGTTAAAACTTTTAAAATATAAGATTTTAAACACATCAAGAAAAAAAATGAAATTTCAATGATATATTATCATGATGTTTATACGTAAATCCATGTAGTTATGATGAAGAGAGAAAATTATGAGGGAATAATAATAATGATGGAGGGTTCCATGTCCCATCAACCTGAAAATTAATGATGGATGTTGGAATGAACCAAGAAAATGATTTTTTTAAGTTAAAATCTAAAGCATCATATGGTATATGATCATCATAAGGTACTACAGAGTTCCTATGTTTCTTGAATTAAAGATCCTATGGTTGATATAAAACATTGTAAAAATAGTAAAAACCACTAGAGTTTGGTTTGTATCCTCATAACTTTAGTATAAGGACATCATGAGGTTGAAACAAGACATATGGGGATCTTCCAGAAGACATTAATGTTAGGGGATATCCACAAAGGTATATTCAAAAAATCTACAATTGTGATAAAGGGATCCATATGTGAGGATTGAATTTAGGGTATCCACTAATAAATTTTGATATATATGGATTCACTCATGAAGATTTATTGAAATAGTATGAATGTGAGGATATTCGTAGAGATACTTATTTCAAAATTTATGGATTAACCATAACTATTATGCATAATTATTGAGTATGGGAAAAGTTCTTGTATGAATATATTTTTGTGGGATTGGATATTTTAATCAAGTTTGAGTCTTCAACTAGATTATACGTATAATTTAAATTAATGTAATATATAAGATTCAATGGAATTCCAAGTAATGACTTATGGTAGTTAAATGTTTGAATATAAATGGAGTTATACCTGGTGGATGTGGAGAATACAAGTGGGATAAAAAATTAAATAAAAATGTACTCACTACTACAATAAATATATAAAATTACATACAACTCAATGAATGAAGGATGAATCAGAACTACACTACATTAATGACTCTATGTATCGATGAATGTTCTAAGTGGTCTTCAATTTAGATGTTCCATATGAAACATTTTAGAATAATAAGTATAATGAAATAAATTGAGTTCGGTTGGTTTTCTCAAATTTATATTCCAATCAAATAATGTGAGATATATAACTTAAAATTTATTGATATTTAAGTACAATGAAGAATTAGGAAGGACACATTATTGATGTTGGTGGGGAAGAAGATCTATGCACAAAAACGAATAGGTACTTCATCCAACATAGATGATCCTACTTGTAGGATTCACCATCTCATTATCTTATACAGAAGGATAAAAAGGGTAGTGATTTAATTGTATCGGGTTTGTTTAAGAATAATGCATCCAAGGCCATACACTTGTTCATATTTCATTTGATATCAATTAGGAAGTTATGTGTGGGGGATAAAAAGCACATGTCACTAGGGTTGTAGTCATCCATATTAAAGGTGAACATCATTAAAAAATTTTGGCATCTTAATGTGTTACTTCCCTCTTATCATTTATACATTTAATCTAATGATGAGATAACATGAGATAACATGATAAAAATAGTTAAATTCATTAACACGTTAATTAAGGGGGGAAGGGAATAAATGATTCAAATTTGATAAAATTCTCAAACTTTGATTGGCCCCACACCTCCCGGTTTTGGATAATTTTTTATGTGATCCTAAAAATTAGTATCAGAGTATCATATTACACCTTTAATAGTGTTGTCTAATATCCCAATTTATTTAATTATATTTGAGTCTCTCTTATAATAAAAAATGGTGTGAAAACATTTAGAAACAATTTATACAATTGATCAAATTTTAGAAACATATATGACCCAAAATAATATAAGGGTGTAGAATTTTAGAATGATTAAAAAGATACAAATAATGTTTAAAGAAGTAGAAACTTTTATTCACTATTACTATAATTCTGAAGAAAACATATAAAAATTTAAAGTAAATGATATACTTAATGAATTAAAAACAAATGAACTGAAAATATATCTACCAAAGGTAGTTAACATTTCTTTCATTAAAATATGAAATCAGAATTATCATTACATACTATCCCCAAGAATATTCAATCACAATTGGTGATGCTCTCTTATAAATAGACACAACATTTGAATCAATAGATTCACTAATAGGTATTGAGATTAAATTTTGTAATGAAATTTTAACTCATAATTATCTCATTTTTAAAATTATTAAATAGGAGATAACCCACCATGATTATTATTTTGAAACTATGGATAATGTTCTGTAACAAAGGGTGTAAACCTATATTAAAATTTATATATAAGTTAGAATCACAATAATATTGAACATGAATATTTTGTAACGATGATCCAAATGTGAAATTTAATTGATGAAAAATAATAATGGAAAATTAATAATCCAAGAATACTATTGAATAAAAAATCCTTTCACAATAGGATATTCCAGTAGTAAATTATGGAAAACAAGGAATCAATTACAACTACATAAATGATATCACTATCCACATTCCAAAAAAAAATATTTGTTTTAAGTGAGTATTTATAAAATAAGAGTGGTTTCTCGGAATTTATGAGATCAATGAAAAATGAGAATGTAATTTTTCAATATAAAGTGTATTTAACTATAACATAAACTTTTTGATCTAATGATGGAACATCCCGAATCTTCAAAAAAATAAGAGGAAATTTTATTCCCAAAAAACTTATAAGTAGTATTATTAATCTAAATTTCCAATATCTAATGGAAAAAAATATCCTATCATATTTGTATTATCTCCGTATAATAACCTCAATGTAAAACATATTATCCATCCTTAAATATAATGGTAATTCTATGTTGGTATACATGGAAAGTGAAGTTTTAAAAATTTAATAATATAAATATGGTTAAATGAGAGTGATGATAATATAAACATCCTCACAAGTATTGATAGAAGAATATTTATGAGGATTAGTTTACCAAAAAAATCCTTACTAACAAATTTAACTTCAAAAAAAATAATGTTTACAATTATAAAAAATTGTGACAACATTTATTTCAAATAATGAAAAAATTAATCTTGATTATTGTTTCTATAACATATTTGGACATATGGTATTAGAGAATTTTTATAATGTGTTATAAAATGGAAAAAATAGAGGCTAAATCACAGGATACCATACCTAGACTAAAGAAAAATCTATAATACAAGGAAAATTATATATATTAAAAATAGATTATAATGATTCATGGATCTATTTGGTCATCCCTATTAATGTGGTTATAATAAGGATAAATTATTTCAAAAAAATCTAACCATACGTTAAAATTGAATTTAAAATAATGAACATAGAATTTTTTTAGTAATAAATAAACAAAATTTGAAGGAAGATGATTAATGTTGGAAACTAGAATACTCAGAAGAAGTTCATAGCAAAGATAGATAAGGTATCCTATTATTATAAAAAAGGGAATCTAGATATATAATAGAAACGATATCCTAACTATGAATAATAGTCCAAGGAAAATCTATTTATTCTTTTATGTGAATGTCGGGAAAACCATGGTTATATAGAAGAAGTCCATGAAAGATATAATTAATGGAGGCATTCTAAAGAAAACAAAAAAATATTCCTAATAAAAAATCAGAGGACATCATTATTGACGAACATTATTGAGATTCCATGTAAAAAAACAATGACGGTTAATTAAATTACCAAAAAATGTATGATTATTTTCATAGAAAACATGGATAATTATAGGTGAATAAAGGAATCCAATGTGAATGAATGAACCAATATAAAGTCTGATATTCCACATAAAGAAAAAGATGAAATTTCCAAAGCGGTTGTTAAATAGTGATTATCTAGGATCCCATTAGGGGTTGTTTAGGTGGTACAATATGGCTTCAAAAAACTCAATGATTTTTTGAAAAATCACTTAAACCCAATAAGAAATTATGAAGATTATAAATTTGACATTGGGTGACACATATTCTTTAATGGATAATGAAAATGGAAACATGACACCAAAATAAAGTGAATCATTGAAGAGATCCATGATTCCAATCGAAATAATTGAAACACATGATTTCATGTATTAATAGTTCACCTTGACCTTTATCTAAAATGGAATGTAAAAACTAATGAAAGATAAATTTCAATCTTAATCTCTTATATTAAAATAAGAGATTATTTCCCATTCCCTGTCATTTGGGTTATATTTAGGCACAAACAATATAATGATTTTACGGTTAATAATGTTCTCAATAGTATAATAATTAGATATATAATGAAAATATGATAAAATAATACAACATAGATAATGTGTAGGATGAGTGTATCCCTTGGGGAGATACTTGAGAATCCACCAAACATACTTGTTATATATAAATTCAGAATTTAGGAAAATTTCATGAGAAATGACCATTTATAACGTTCGGATGCCTTCCATATCACTATCACATTCAAAAGAAACAATCCTAATATTTAAGGGAGGTTTGAAAATATGTTTTGGAAATAAAAAGTTGTTTATGATACTTGATGAGATCATATAGATATTTTTTAAAACCAACTGAATGTGTTTGTAAATGTTTTTAATTGTGTATTAAGATGAGTATTGGTTCTAAATATATACTTATAGTTAAGAAAATATATAAATTGGAACCATTTGGTTTCATTATAAGTATATATGAATGGTTTCTAAATGAGTCGTGGAAATGAGTTTTTGGAGTTGGTATCATATACATAGAATAGTGGTAACATTTATTTATAAATAGACCCTTCTTTTTTCCCACTAGAATTGATCAAGTAGACTTAGAGTGGAATTATTGATGAAACCTTTATTAGGAATGAAATGTCACCATCCAATTAAATGTATACTATAGATATTTTCAATAATGAGGAGAGAAGAAAATTCTATAAATCAATTAGAACAGGGAGAGAGAAGACGTAATGAAGACTGAAGAAGAATGATTGGTTGACATATTATCACATTATTTCCAAGAACTAATAATGAAAAAAAATAAAAGCAGGATACTATTAAACCCCTAATATGTTTTAGATTTATTTATTTTTTGATAAATTATGAATTGTATCATATCAATTTGTTGATGAAGAATATTTTGAATGTTTCTTCATGATCCGAATAATGTTGAAAATAATTACGATTGTGATGATCATATATTTGGAAGCCTTATAGATTAATTTAACTAAAGACACAAATGCTTGAATTTTTTGTGGTACCACAAACGTCTATTTTAAATGGAAATCACTTGAGATTGGTTTTTTAAATAAAATAATGGGATGTCAATTTAAGGATGGATTGTGGTTGAGATAAACTATAATATGATATATCAATTTAATAGAGTGTTTGAGGTGATATTGGTAAACCATATTGCAGGGTAAAACAATATGATTTTGGAGTGCACTGGCTCCAATATATTAAACAATATCTCTATACCACATCATGTATTATTTCACAATGCTTTTCTGAGTTGAAAACCAATATGGGATAACATTTTTTGGTAACTAGTCTACATTTGAACATCACATCATTTATAAATGAAATGACATCACTCCATACATATTTAACCTTATGAATTTTTAGTTATTTTGATGGTAACTTTTAGACATGCCGATAGAATCATATAATATTCCCTCTGAAGATCATTTAGATGTGTAATTGGTCCTGAGGGCTCTCTAGTTAAAGTGTGGATAGACTTGTGAACGAGGTAATCTATTTAGATACCCTCATCAAATTTCATGTTTTTTGTAATGAGATACGATATGTATCTATGGGACTATACCCAAAAGGGATGTTTTGGCTTGTTCTAGAAGTTTCCCATTCTGATGCCATGCACATTTCACTTATTAAGTATTATGTAATATGAGATGTGTCTATGGGACCATACCTTTAGGGGATTGTCGGTCTTGTGAGAGACATTTGCCATCAATATAACCTAATTAGATTACTCTTATGATGTGATGAAATGGTGAGACCATACCCATAGAAAGTGGGTGGTGGTCAAGATATTGTAACACATAGTTCCTTAAAACATTTTGAATGGGTTGGGCTTATTATGGAACCCTATAAATTTTATTTAGTTATGGTTAATAATTTTTGGGATGAGGTAACTTATTCTATAGCATAGGATGATGTTGTAATACATGGGTTTCATGGTGTCCATGTTATATCATGATGATCAAACACATACGATCATGTGTAATGTTCTTTTATTTAGTTTTCTCCGAAATTACACATATATGATGGAATATATTAGGAGAACCAAGAGATACACAATTGACATGTATTTCTCACACCATTCGTAGGCACTCTGATGTGTATGTACACCTTATGCATGTAATACATGGCATAGCAAAGTTTGTGGGTTGGATCGATCTAAAGAAACAAAAAGGGGAGTTTTAGATGGGATATAGTGATAATAATGTATTAAAACAAATTATACTTATATTTTAATTCTTACGTTTATTTTTCATATCTGATCAACCAAGAGGGATATCATTGGGATGAGTGACTATATGATTTCATATTCATTTGTTTTTGTATAACTATGTTTCATTGATTCTGTGTGTTTGGATTATTATTTTAGGGATATTTTTTGTTATTTCCTTGTTATTAATGATAATGATATTTGTTGATTAGTCCACCCAATGTATGATTTAGCACCTCATCACAAGTTTTCATTATCTGATATTCATGGAGAAGTACTTGAGGGTATATAATGAATTAGCTGGGACAATTTCAAGTTATTTCACCTTGGGTGTTATAGTGTTATTTCAAATTGTCACAATTTTAGTGATTAGAGAGGATAAGATAAGTGGACACCCAAATTATATTGGATTAGGAGACCTATATGATTTTATAAGCCTCTTCTTTTTGATTATTGGATTAGTTATCAGAGAAATATGGGAGAAAGTCAAACTTATTATGGATCATTATTAAAAAAGATAGTTCAATGATAAATCGTGCTAATTTTAATGCATGATGGTTAGTGGATAATACGGTGTCAGTTTTTATGAATCCTCCCATTGATATATCCTTTCTTTTTTAATAGTGAACCTTTTACATTGTTATATTCTATTTTATTCTATAAATATCCAAATTAAGCAACTGAACTAACCTAATTATCATCATTAGGATCATTTTTAAAGAGCAAACCTTGGTGATAGCTAGTTTTTCATCATCCTCGCTAGTAATAAGGATGATTGGTAGAGAAAAATTAAAGTAATCTATGTAAAGATTCTCTACAAATAAATAATTTTTGTGATACTATATGAAATTAGTCATAGTTTCTTCAAAAATTGGAGCATAATTTTATCAATTTTTATTATATATTATCATAAATTTTTTCAAGTTAATGAGTTGGTGACTCATTATGACCTACCTGAGTCAGATATTGTGTGACGGAGTGATGGAGAGAATTTAGTAGATCTAAAAGTTCCATTGTAGCGATCTAGGTCACTTCCCCAAAACAATTACATCACTCTGTGACTCTGGTGGATGATAAACTTAATTAAATAATACTAGGAACCCAATGAGGGTGTCCAACCGTGATATATTTCTATAATTACTTAGTTAAACATTATGTGATGATGTATGTCATCTCACATAGAGATTGAATAAAGGGATAGTCCTATGGGGGTGGGGGTATGTGGGTGACAATATAAGATTTAGGTTATCATATGTTGAACTTATATATTTCAACTAAAATAATCAAGATCTATCTTGTATGCCAAGAATATATTATAAAGGGAGTACAAAATTGTGTAAGAGACTGAGATAACAAAATAATGATCAGTTAATTTTTAGGCAATAGTACGGGATGTGTTAGTAATGAGATATATAATTCATACATAATGTGACAGTATGATTTTTAGATAGTAATGGGTTTAATGGTATACATCAATTATAGTATGATGTTAATATATATGATGATCTATAGATGGTATAATATTGTATTTTTAGATAATATTGGTTCTACTCTATGAATTTAAGAAAGGGGATTATGTGTTATGGCCTAGGTGACTACAATACTAGTCTTGTGGTTTCTAAAAGTCATGATTTGAGTTAAGGATGGATGAGATCAACTGATAGTAAAGATTTTTGTGATTCCATTGGGGTAAATTTCCAATGATACTCAAGGTCTCGAAGATAGAACATCCATGATATATGATGCATTAGGTTATATGGGTTTTAACTAAGGGATATAGCTAGAAAATGTGTTCCAGGAATTATGATTGTGATTTTTTCCTAACATTTCGTGTTGATGATGTTATAATACTATTCAATAAATTGTGGGGGATATTTTTATACCATTGTTTTCAGGAGGATATTGTATAATTGTATGAGGTTATATATGAACCTAGTGTGAATAGTATCTCCCTACATCTGTTGAAGGTTGAGTTTGACTAAATCCAAGACTATTTTATTGTGATATTTCTCATACTATTTTAAAACTCAAACATCCAAGTATCTAGTTGATTGTGAGAAAAAATATATATGGAACTGGGACAACCAAGTACCACATATCTACTCTTAATACTATTGTCATTTTTCTTATTTATAGAATTTCAAGACTATGTATGATTCTATTATAGTTGGGAATGTGGCCTTTACATTTGTTATTATATTTAGAATTTACATTATCCTATAATTATGTAATAAATTCATGAACTATATATTGACCAGGGATATACCCAGGCCTACTCTGTAATTATATTGTATAAACATGGTCCCTCTAGGATAATTTCATTACATAATTGTCCCACTATTATAGTTATCCCTAGTGTTACATAAATGTGTTTCAACACCGTATCAAGTGGATTATGGAGGGAATCATGTCATACGAATCCTTGTTAAATTTTACAAATGTCAGAAACTATATCCTATATACTTGAACAAGATTATGTAGGTATTTTTTGACTAATGGGGCGTGTTCTTAAGTTCATTATGTCATTCCATGTGTTGTAAATGGGATGTTTAAAACATTTATTCCCTATTTTAGATGAATCCACTAAAAAATTAAATTAGGTGTATTGTTAATCGTTTCCCATTGATGTTTATGCTGACACTCTAAAAATAAAATTCAGTGGATGTTATCACCTCTTATTATTATAATCTGCATCGCAATGTTCCTTGAAAATGTATGAGAGATAGAGGGGATCTCTAGATAGATATAACTCTGAGGTGTTGATGATTATGAGGGGTTGTATAGGATTTTTTTTTATTTCATTCTTTTTTGTTGGTGTACTATATTGGACTCTCCCACTAGTTGTTTCATGTTTTGTGGTTTGAATATATTAACTATACATGATCTACTTATTCTTTCATTTTTTATTTATGTAGATGTTTTTACATTAATAGTAATTATATCTATTTCACGCTAATGTTATCTTTTTATTCATTTTAGTTTCATTTATATGTTATTGTATACTACGATAATGATTGTATAGTATCACCATGAGTTTTAACCCAACCCTTACCACTATTTATCAACAATTATCATTTATAAGGGTGATTCTTTGATATAAAGAACTCTAACCCTGAATAAATAGATCTTTTCACAATTCTAGATATTACAACAAGATTCAGGATGAATAAAATATATACACACACAAGGTGTTTATGTACTAGGTGTAATAAATATACTCAGTGGGATCAATGCAGAAGTCTCTAAAATTTCGTAATACTCAATGGGTTTACTTGTAAATAAAGAAAGGTAATATAAAGAAAAAAACATTTAAATGGAAATAATTCTAGTTGTTAGATTACACAAACAACATGATGTAATTAGATATACCTTCTATACATATCATATCCCATTGGAACTCACACAATTACAATAATATCATCCTATCCTAACCACACACGTGGATATTACAAAATATCATTACATCGTATTCATACACAAATATTTACACACAAATCACCACATCATAGCGAGTGACGTGAATTACCTTCATTTTATGACATCATATCCAAACACATGGATTTACCTATATAAATTCACTTCCCATCATAGTAGGATATCTATCATATCATCAAAATAATATATCAATCATATAAAACCATTTAGCATTTTGTTATATGTCTATTTATCATATAGTCTAAGATAAAATAAACAATGTGTATTCAATTAGTCATGTAACATAACAAATATTGAAAGAAATAGTTTCTAATATTAAATTATATTATTTTCATATATTAAACTACATTAAAATACAAACATTAAATAATATTTACCCATTTTTTGCACTAAATTAACATATATATCATTCAATCACTAACATTAAATTACATCTAAAAAAGTTATAAAATTTGATTCAACGTGTAAAAACATTTCTAATTCATCTAAAATATTATAACACCATAAATTTCCAACTTGAATAAAAAATAAAATTATTCATATCATTTTACACATTAATCAAAATGGTTTTGATGTAAAAAAACAACATCTAGGTATACATATCTCATAAATTTCAATTTTATTCAAAACTAATCCATAGATAGCACTATTTTAAGATCCCCAATTAAGATAAAAAAAACATTAAAAAAATAGACGTAAAACATTAAATTAAATCAAAGTAAATATCTTATGTAACTTGTAAATACTTAAATAAACACCTCACCCAAAGAACAGAATCCCAATTGTTAATAAATTATTGAAAACTGAAGGATCCATCAATGTAGAAACATATAGGTTGAATTAAAATAATCCAAATTAATCACATGAAAAAATTATAGGATTTTCCATTGCTTAGACTCAAAACATTAATTCACTTTATGGATCATGATTTAAGTGAGTTTTGAGAAGTTTTGAACCAGTTGAAAGATGGAAAAAAGCCTAGATGAATGTATAATATACAAATTTTTTGTGTGGTGTTGTTAAATGAAAGAAATAGAGATTTAATATTAAAATCACCATGAAAATAGACCATGTTCCCATTAATATTATGAAGGGTAGTGAATGAACGATCACAAATCCCATTAGGATATTGGTGGCACACCACCGAATTTATTATGAAACTTCATAAAGTTATATGTTCTCCTCATTGGTAAATATATCCTCCAGTTGGATAACTAATTTTTTTACGAGAAACATTGGATAATTGATGTCTTATAGCATCATCAATAATATTATAATTTTCTCAAAATCTCTCCAATTAAATCTTCCACCTCCACCAACCCCAAAATAAAACAAATGTCTTATATAAATCCAAAAAATACCAAATATGAAACCATAGATTATATTTAAAACATCAATATGTAACAATATTAAGGGAAGAAAACAAAATTGGGAGATATCAAGGTCATTCATATTATGAATTATCTTATAGGGTTTCAAATTTGTGAACAGAAAGGTGGAATTTGATGTCTGGGTTTTTGTTTTTTTAATAAATATTATAATGTGTTTCCATGAAAAATGACCATATGTTATTATTGTATATTTCCATGCATTTACATGTCATAAACCAATGGTATTTAATAATATGTAATATAATTAAACTTGTAGTCATAACACATCATTAATTTTTATAAACTAAAATATATTTACATGGTTGTATTGGGGAGGAACAATTTATATATTGAAAACACATTATAGTTCAATAATATTGAATGGTGTAAATTAATGGATCAAAATAATATAATATATTATAATAATAATTTATAAATGAGAATATATATATATATATATATATTATGTTCTTAATAAAATTGATTTTGGAAAAAGAATTTAAAAAAATTAAAAGGAATAATATAATTCTATTATATTTTCATTATATTATTCATTTTGAAATGGGAATACATGAGACGTGTAATTTCAATGTCTCCTAAACATTAATAATAAAATTCAATAGGACCCTTATAAACCATAAATATTTGAAATTAATTTAATATTTACCTTTTTTAACATGATTACAAAATATTATTAGTTGTTGTATGTTATTGAAAAAAACAATTAATAATGGAGACCAATTAAAAATAATTTTACAGTATAAAAACATTTTACATTCTACCAATGGGTGAGGCCCAACCAAATAAAATGAAACTCTCTTGATCAAATTTCCCAAAACTATTGTTAAGTCTTCAAGAAATAAGAAAATGACTTCCAAAACCTAAAAGAACCTCCATTTTGCAATTGTAATAGTAGTCACCCCAAATTACAACCCATCATAGATCAATAATTAAATGATTTAATTTGATATAAAAAATTCTTACAAAGGAAAAAATATATAAGTGGGACTTTTTTATCATGAATTGTGTTTTTTTAATTTATAAATGTTATGGGTGATGAGAGATAGCTATATTAAACTGTAGGAAATATATGTCATAATCATTAATCAAATAATTCATATTTACAATTTTTTTAAATTTTAATTGATAGTAAAAAATGATATCATAGTTAACATAAAATCACAAAACCATTTATAAGTAAGAAATGACATACAACATTTTGAATAAAGTCAATAAAATTATAAAAAAACAATTCATTATATTCAAGAAGAGGAATAGAAAAATCAATTGTTCATATTTGAATATATCCATTCTATTTTTCCTCCATAATAGATAAAAATTTAACAAATGAGGTCAATGTATTTTGAAATTAATGAAATTTAAAATTACAAAATAGACTAGATTATATTAAAACTATTGTAATAAGATTCACATTGACTCTCAAAGCATTACAAATGTAAAAAAAATGGTTTACATGAAAAAAACACACATTTTCCCCAAAATCTTCAACATTAAAACTATGATAAAAGGATAAAATATTATTTGTAGAAAATATAATAAAAATTCAGAAAAAAAAATCACATTTTTAAAAATTATAAAATACGCCTAAATGCATATTTACAGTTACCTTTACAAAATTGTAATGAAAATGGGGATTTTTAGAAGATAACATTAACACCAGTATATAGAGGAAAATTGTTGTGGTGGTGGTGAGACTATTATACCATTTTACATTATGAAAGTAAATGTTATTGTATTATTGGGGATGGAGGAATAAGACCACAATTTTAGTGACCATCATAATGATTACTTTAGGGATTCAAAAATATTCAATTGTTTAACTATAAGGGATCATTAACCAATAATTAAACATGAACACTATAATATGTAAGGAATATATTAACAAATGAAATCCAAGATTCTGGTTACATTAATAAAATTAAAATAAAATATATAAAAAATCAATAAATTTATTTGATTTTAAATGTCCCAAATTTACATTTATAGTATCATGTCATGGAATATAATATCATGTTATATGATATTGAAATATTTGATAAATTTAGTCAGTTAAAAAAATATAGCATAATAGTTTCACATCTTCAGACTTGGATTCTTGAAACATGGATGGATGATAATATGGAAGAATAATTAATTAACTATATTGATTGAAAAATTTGAAAAATTATAAAAATATTTATAAACTACTAAGTATATAATAAATTTATAAAATATTGAAATACATATATTTCATAATAAAACTATTATATAAAAGAATCTATATTGGAAATTTTATTATTTAAATTATAGATCACATATATGCTATATTGTGGAATTTAATAAAATACATTAGAACAACAAAATGAATTTATATTCAGATTGTGAATTATATGAGAATTAAAATGAATTATCAAATTAACCCAAATTATATCAAATTGGGATGTTTTTTTCCTCCCATATTGTCATTTATTTGATATATTTTATGTCACATCAAATTAATAAAATATTGTAGTAGGAACATAATAAAGGATATAATTATAATTAATTGAACATGTCTGTTATAAATTAGTATGGGATAATTTTCATCAGATTTTTAAAATGAAAATATAGACTATCATAAAATTCAAAACTATGTTATTGTTTAGATTCTTAACATGACATTAATGGATTAAATTAAATTATGAATTTTAAATAATTTCACAATCATATTATAATGGATCTTCATGGGTGTTCTATTCTCATAACACATTAAATCAAATTTGAAATAGCTTTGAACTATATGGTATTTATAATTATCATCCATATGGGACTTCAGAAGTCAATTCAAATACATTTGATTATCAAGTATATAACACCAAAATGTTTTTTTAAAATATTTTCTTTAAATAATTTTTATTCATGGGTACCTTGATTTGTATGAAATCATATGTTTAAATGAACTACGAGTTGACCTTATTATAATATTACTTTTATAGCCTATATATTCGGATAGTGACAATAATTATAACATAATAACAAAAATGAATTATTAATTAATTGGATATCAATTATTTATAAAAATTATAATCAATTAGATATTTATTATTAGTTAAATACATTGGGTAATGAAATTAATGATATATATTTTTTTAATACTTAATAAAATATTTTTTACATTCATCTAATGGATATTTTATTCATAGGGTGTGAAAAAAAACTATTTGATATATAAAAATCTATTTTTTAAAAAGTTTAATTTTACACCGTTGAATGGTGAACTCCATTTAAAGTAAGATTTATTCACATTAATAAGTCTTATATGAAAATATAAACATGATATTTTTATGTGGGATATAAAAAAATGTCTTCCGAAAAAATCTGATATTTATCTTATAACATTCATGTCTTAATGAATAGTAAAAATATGCCAAATTTTAATCAAAAACATCTTTTATTGCTGAGATTATTTATATTGTTAAATTGAAGTATTTAGGGGTTCTAATTTCTAAATATAATATATTTTTATCATTCAATATAATTTATTTAAATATAATTAATTGTACATTTTACTAATTTGTAAAAACTTTTATATCATTTGCAATGATTTATCTTTTAAATCCCATTTTTTTTAAACAACATGATTAATTTTAAATTAATTAATAGAACATGTATGTTTTAAATTTAGAAAAACAGATTCCATGTTCGGAGGTAGTAGGTTCAAATTATTTAAATAGACAACTTTTATCTTTGGGAATTATAAATAGTAATTAGGGACATTATTTCTATTAACAAGGTTAAAGGTAAATCGGATCATTAAGCATAAATATAATATTATAAAAAAACCATAACACCTTTAAAAATACTATTCAATGACTAAATTAGACCATTATCATCTAATGTTAGAAATGTAATCACTTAATGGCCACATACCTAGGAATATAACATGAATGTAATAAAAACTAATGTATGTGACTAAATGTCACAATATCATTTTATATAAGTATATTCATTTTAATATATGGATACCTAGGAGATAATATCTACTATAAATAGTATATGGAAACATAAATTAATTACCTATGTCATAGAAATTTATTTATTAATTTTTAAGATTAAATAATTACCATTAATGATGACCCAATAGTGATGTAGAAATTATTTGATTAAAATAAATATCAAAAAAATGGTTTAAAAAATATTTATATAAATATCATATGAAGTAATTAAGGTTATCCACTAATTTAATAGGTTAGTATGACATATTAGGATTGTATTAATTTTTTTGGATTTATCATCTCTGTGAATTTTATTTAATGTCAAATAAATGAATTATGTCAAAATTTACAGTATTGACATTTTATGAAAATGACATTTTATTATATAATTTAAAAATTATAAGAATATTTAAAAATAAAAAATTGATAATAAAAAATTGTAAATTTTAATAAAATATCTAATAATGGTCAATTAATACCATATAAGTAAATATATATAACCATTAAATATATATAATGTTATCAACATAATTAAAATAAAATAGAATAACTAACTGTTAATTAAAAAGATAATTTTTAATTTGACATAAAGGCTTCTATAAAAAAAATTTGTTGATGATTTTATAATCATATATCTTCTCATCTTCTAAATTGGGAAACTTTGGAGGTTTTTGGGTAGGGTTTTATTTTATTATATATTATTATTTATGATGTTTCAAAAAGATCCCATTACCTTAATTATAAAAGGTCATCTTCTCCCTCACCTTTTCTCTCAATTTTCAGTCTTAAAGCTCAAAAAACCATTTCCCTTTCTCCTTATAAACTTCCTTCTTTTCATTCTAGTGGTTCTGGCCATCTTCAAAGTCCAACTCTATTGTTTTAAGAAGTTATTTAGAGGAGGCACATCAAAGAAGAAGTAATGTCATTTACCGATTCTTTCAAACTTATTTCTTATTCCACTTCCTTTTCACTGGATGTTTCATTATAATGTAATAAGATTAGTATAACTCATATACTGATATGTTATTATACACATTAAATAACCATATTCCAGCTTTTACCCATCCTATTAATAATGAAATTAACACGCGTGCGTTAGTACGGCTTACCGTCTCCACATCGTGGTGTAATCTATTTTTCACCACCACGTTACATGGATGTGTATAATGACGGAAAATATAACTATATATATTTATTATAACATGAAACTACGTCTGAATTTTCATAAATCACCCCCTCCAATACCATTCTATAATTAAGGGAACAATATCGTTGCTTGTGTGAACGTACGTCTTACCATCTCCACGGTGCGATGTGATTTTTTCAATATAATATTTATTAAAGTATGATTATATACATGAATTGATCAAATAAATATGATATATATTACACTGATATCATTATTTAAATTATTTAATAGTAACATAAGAAGTGGAACGTGAAATTATCCAATAAATTTTGCATAAGAACCAAAAGTAGTTAATATCTAAATAAAAAGTGGGAATGTATTGTTAATAAAAAGGATGATAATATTATCATATAATATATTATAAAAATTATATTGATCTTGGAATAAGTCAATAACATTATTTAAATCATTACATTGGATGTTCGAATACATATGAAGGATATCAAACCTAAGGTAAGGGATAATTTTGCTATCTCATTTTTTATCCGAGATTGTATATACCTAAGTATTAACTGTGATATATTTATCATCCACATCCTTGTTTCATAATTATAAAAAACTATTTCTATTCTGGTACAATTTTTTATAGATAATTTTACCCTTGGGGTATTTTTTATTAAATGCCACAAACTAAAACTTTTTCTGTTCTTTGATTTAAATTAATATTTGACTTTTTTAGCAAATGTACAAGGGGAATGTTTTTTAACTTATATGGAATGAATAAACTTTTTAGGGTTTCATGACACCTTATTTCCATGAATCATCCTATACATTGTTTCAATATTATTTTCAAATAAATTATCTTTCATTTAAGATTGTGTGGCATTTAGATAAATGGAAACATTTTCGAAAAAGAAATGATATTTTCCTCATGAATTAAGTTCATGTGTTTTATCGAAATTATTTTCCATTAAAGATGACATAGGGTTGTGTTTATATACCTATTATTATGTATATTTTATTGTGTTTATGAAATAATTACTTTTATTAAATCCATTTATTTTATAAGAAATGTGATGGAATGATGTTTAAGAAACCCATTTTATGTCGTGGGTTATGCTAGGGTGATTGCTTTAATGTTTCTGTGGAAATAATAAGAACAGTTTGATTATGAGATGGGTGGGACTTATATCTCCCTCCAATTCATTGGGTAAAGATTTTATATCACAAGAGGTATACATGACTGGAACGAAATTTCAATCTGGTTTAGTAATATAGGGCTAGAACGAGCAGTGTACTCAGTTCAGTAATGGACTTTGTCTACTATGATGGTCTCAACAATGATCCTGAACTAATATAGTTTATTCTATATTCTTATTTGTGTATGCCATAAAATATAATGTATTATGCTATGACTATTGGGATTACATTTTATTTTTATTATTTATCTCATGACATGATTTTATGATATTTTATATGTAGGATATGATTTTCAAATGATATGTTCTAATGATTATGTTATGAATGATATTTCCCTTTTTTCCCTTATTGAGTATTTAATCTCACCCATTCATATATATGTTTACCCCACGTCATGAAGAATGGTATTATGTAATATGTGTCAAAAAGGAGTCTAGAAATGATAAATTTGGCGGGATATATTTTGGATGTTTAATGAATAAGTTGTTTATGATTCCATGTTTTCTAAAGACACTAAACCTATACGGTCCGGATGTGGATTGGTTGTGTTATGTAATAAATATTCTCCAATGTTGAGGTAATATCTATATGTAAATTATGGTCCATTATATTTGGTATCAGAGCAATGTTATAGTTAACCTTTGGAAACGGGGATGAGGGAACCTTAGTAAGAACCCAAATCATATGTCTAAGTATAGGTTACAATCCAATCCTACTATTTTATAGATCTTCATGAATAATCATGGATAAAGACTAAAGTGTCCTAAAATAAAAAAAATTTCTAAATTGTGTGGTTTTCCTGTCATGATTAGTGTTTCTCACACTATTATTCTTTGTTTTAGTTAATGGATGGAAGGAGAAGGAACCACATTAATGCTGAATGTGATGGTAAATGCAATGATTTCCCCACTAAGAAACCAAATGCCATTGGAGATGGAATAAAAAATATTTTATCCATGATCACACAACCATCTCAAGCGATCAATCATGCGTGACTTAAAAATGAGAAAAGTAGGGACAATAATTTTATTGAGTCTTTCATGAGACGACGTTTACCTTAATTTAGCGGGTCTTCTGATCCATTCATGGTAGAATGATCGATCAATACAACTGAAAAGATATTTTTCAGTTTAAAAATTTTCTGAACATGATAAATTTATCTTATCTGTCTAACATTTTGTAAGATAATGTTATCAGTGGTTGAATCTTGTTAAGAATATGAGGAAAAGAGATAAAATTGAGTCCAGGGAATGTGATGAGATCAAGAATATATATTCCAATAAAGATATTCCCTATATTCTTAAGAAAGTGATAGAGAAGGAGTTCCATGAACTTAACAAAAATGATGATGAATCAATTGGTTCCTATAAAGAAAATTTGAAAATACATTCATAGTACACTTTGGAATTATAATCTAACCTATGAGTAAAATTGATCGATTCTTTAGTGGAATAAAACAACGTCTCCAAAGGGAATTATCTGTAAAGGAATTCAATAGATATGAGTAAATTGTTCGATTTTTTCTCTAGGTTGAGATGTATATTGGATTAACCTATCAGTCATATGTGATCGATAAGAAGAAGAAAATTGTAATTCAGAGGAAAATACAAATACCACTCTAAAAGGAAGATGATTCTTCCCTTATGCTAAATGACTGAAAAAAACATGGAGGAAATTTTCATAAAGGGATATAAAATGTTTTATGTGTGGAAAATAAGTTCATCAGGTAGTTGAATGTTGAAGTTATGGGAAAAATGATTTCTAATGATGCGAAAAATGAAAAGGTTCACATAATTCACCTCCTACTCTTCAATGTTACAAGTGCAAGGAAGTGGGGAATTATTCCTATCAATGAACTAATCCATGTGTTATTGATGATAATAGACGTCAACAAACTCTTAAGGCCAAATACAAAGGAAAGACACATACAATCACTCTTGGGAATGTGGAGTGTGATAATGAGGTGGTGAAAGGTACACATACCATCCACTTTAAAGTAGAAAATGTTTTATTGGATTTTAGATCTGCTCAGTCATTATTTATGATGAATATTCTTAGGGTATCACCATATTACCTAAACAATTAGATGTTGAGTTAGCTGTGAAAACTTCTAATGGTACAAGAGTCTCATTAAATTATCATAATTCTTATACAGTTGAGGTTAATGGGAAACTGCTTCCTGAACAACTTTTGATCCTTCCTATAGTGGAATTTGATGTGATTCTAGGATAGGATTTTATTTCTCTATATGGATCTTATATCAAAATCTTAATAGGGGAAGTCACATTTCATATTCTAGATCAATATAGGATGATCTATCGATGTCTGGATGAATATAACCTTCCAGGATAAATTTGTTTCATCTTATGTGTCTTGATTCAAATAAATTAAGCTTATTTATCTCAAATGGTTAATTACAAACTCGTGATTTAGAATACACACATTGTACATGAGTTTGACGATGTCTTTCTATACGAATTTTCAGATCTTCCACCAAATCGTGAAGTTGAGTTTTCAATAGAACTCTTACCGACTGTTATTCCTATTTTAAAGACACCTTATTAAATGGCCCCAATCCATTTGTAGGAATTTAAGAATCCACTCTAATAGAATCTTGATAATGGATTAATACTCCCTAATGTGTCACCTTGTGGAGAACCAGTTATATTTGTTAAGAAGAAAGATGGATCAATGAGACTCTACATTGATTATAAATAACTTAATAGGATAACTATCAAGAACTAATATCTTTTTCCCCACATTGATTACTTATTTGACCAACTACATATAAATTAATACATTTCCATGATTGACTTTAGTTCATGATATAATCAATTACGGTTCAAAATAGAGGATATACCAAAGACGAAATTCGGTACATGGTATGGAAGCTATGTATTTATAGTGATTCATTTTTGTCTTATTAATTCTCCTTATTTCTTCATGGATCTAATGAATGGATACTTTACTATAACACCCCAATCTTCCATGGTACGCTTCTTTTTGAATAATATTGTAGCTTGTGTTGTACGCAATTTCGAGTTCTAGCACACCACGACCAATAAATCTAGCCGTTGTGAATTTTAATACCCACTTTTTTGGAATTTTATAAATATTATTATTCAAATGGACTTCATTTTTGGATTTGTAATATCAAAATTAGCATAGGGAGAATTTTTGGTATTTTTTTGAAAACTTTCAATTTTTGATGAATTGTTAAAAAAACAATGTTATTGTTTGAAATTGACTTATTATTTAAATAATTAGTTATTCTGTTTAAATTTATTTTAGTTAAAAATAGATACATAATAACCATATATGTTCAATGTAATTCATTTGAGTCATTTTATAATAATATTATATATGTAAAAATTTATTGAGTTTTTAACGTCTTTTACCCACTTTCTAGGAAACTAAGAAAATTGGCATAAAACAGAATTTTACCGCTTCTGTGAATTGAATTTAGAAAATCCAAGATACAAGGTTGACATCATATATTAAAAGGTGGTTCAACAAGATGAAAATAATTTTTGGTGAATAGTAACTTTTGATATTTATTTACCACCGTTAAAAGTAAATAAGGTAATTAATGGTAAAAATGATATTATAATTACCCGAACACATTTCATAATTATATAGGATAAGTTTTTTTCATCCAAAATATATCATAGGAATAAAATATGATCATTTTCGTCTACATGTATTAGATTAGGACATTTGTTATTATTTTATTTAAAGAATAGTTAAATGTGTTAAAATAAAATTTTAATAACTAAACAATTTTTAATATAGACATAAGAAAATGTAGTACCCCAGGTTTCTAGTTAGCAAAACTTGTTTTATTCTTTTTAAGTACATGAAGCATATGGGAGATGGTTGGGAAATTTTGGCAACTTTTAAAGGGTTAAAGGAAAAAACGTTGTGACGCACGGGCTGCGTAGGGTTTTCCCAAACCGTGCGGAAGCTATGCAGGTGGTGTTACTTTGGATAGAGGAGACCGCACGGTGTGCGCACGGTTTGGGAAAACTGTGCGAGGAGGCCGTGGGAAGCACCCCTTCCAAGTAGTGACTACCCCACGGATAGTACACAGTTTTCCAAACTGTGCGGACTAACCATGCGCGAAGTCAACTTAGAACCTATTTTTAATGATCTAATCCATTTTATCCTTAAACACAGTTGTTTTGGCTTCTAGACGACCCTAACTCAGGATTTATCTCTGGTGAAGGTGTGAGAACACTTACTAGGTGTTTTGGAAGTGATCTAGAGGCTTTCCTTTGTGTTTAGAGGCCGGTTGATTGAGATAAGTCTCGTTTCCTTTAGTTTTCTTAGATCTACTTCTTTCCTCTTGATGGATCCTTAGATCTACGCCTAAGGTGGGTAGATCTAAGGTAGTGGATGCCTTTTAAGTTGGGATTTAGTCTTGTTGGTGATAGGGGAAGGAATCTAAGGAGGTTATGTGGTGTTTCGACCAGGTTCTTGGTTGGTTTCTCATATTTTGTTGAGTTAGGTGGCTTCACTCTCGATTCCTCTCTCTTAGAATATGAAGGCTTAGTTTCAAATTGTTCTACTTGATTGAAATGGTTTGTTTATCTATTGTGAAAGAATGTTTGAAACCCCTTTTTAGTAACAGGTGATGGAAATTGTGTGTTTTCGAAAAGTGGTTGTTGAAGAAAATTTGAAATGGTGTTTTTAAATTGGCTATGGTTTTACTGCTTGAACGAAATGGTTTACAATAAAAGGGTGATGCTTTATTCAAAGGTTTTGAACACAATTGGTTTTGGGCATGCTCTTTCATGGGTTGTGGTGTGTGTTCATATGCATTGGGACAGATAAGGCCAAGAATTAACCCCATAAAAAGGTTGGTACGGATAAGGGAGAGAAGTACCCCTATAAAAAGGGACGGATAAGGTCATGAAGTACAACCATCAAGTTAGTTCACTAAGTGATGACTAAATGGAAGGATAACTCACCACTCGTGAGTATAGGGGGTCCAGGTTGTATGCATGGTTGGATTTGTGGATTTTTGAAATGGAATGAATGTGCCAAAATGGAAATGGGAATTGATTTATAATCTTTCTTGGTTTCTTTTCTTGAGAAAGATGGTTTTCGTTGGAAAATGGTTTTGACATGGAACTTGTTATATTGTGAACTTTTTTGGAATTGTTTTATATAAATGGATTTATAAAAATGTGCTAACATGTTTTATCCTAGAGGCATGGGTTGGGAAGTCATCAGAGAAAGCCTACTGATTTTCATTACTCACCCCCTGCTTCGGCAGGTTGGTTCTTTTGCAGATGTCATGTACTGTGATGTTGGCAAATGTAAAGTGTTGCAAACTGCTTCGTGATGCTTGGGCTGGTTCGTGATGTTGGATCTTGGAGCCTATAGAGCATAGACTTGGGTTTTTGTCTCGTAGTCTTTGAGTTTTTCTTTCCACAGTTTACTCTGATTTAGTGTTGGTTTCCATTGTGGTACTCTTGGTTTGTTATGATAATATAAATGGTTGAGTTTCCTAAGTTGTTATCATGCATCATTTAGTTGATTAGTTTGGTTATGGTTGTTGGTTCTGTGGTATGTTCAAAAAGGGTAAATCATCCCCCACTTGTTTTGAAACCCTTTGGAATTTATTTCCAACCTTTGGCACCTCGGGGATGTCTCTTAAGCCCTAGTAATGACTCGTTGATCTCTCAAGCCAATGAGAATTGGCGGGTCATTAAAAATGGTATTAGCTTGTTCGGTCCTTGCCTAACAAGTGGTCATCGATATTCTCTGTCATGGAGTTTAAATTTCTTTTGGTCTATCCCTTGGGTTGGAATCATAGACAGGAGTAGGATTGTTAGAGCATGAAATGTATAGCATAAAAGGACGTAGCTATCCCATTTATGCTGAACTTAATGTTACCAGGGTGTTGGGTACATAAGTGTTTTGGATAGACTTCTAGAATATTGGAAATCTCATTGCCATGGGTTTACCAATGAGACGTTTGTGATATGAATTATAGAGGAATGAATTCCCACTAGGATTTCATATCTCATTATGAGGAATGAGTAAGGAATTTGTGTACGGTGCCAATTTTTTAAAAATTCAGAAATTGTTTTCAACTAAAAAGATTCTAAAAACAAGATATTTGGTGTTTTTTTGAAAATGGTCTAATTTTCAAAAACCATGTGGGATGTTTTCAAAAATGGTTGAACATGGGAATAGATTTTTTTGAAAAAAAAATGTGGTGATAGTTGATGTGATAGAATTTGAAATGCTAAGCCTTCAGTTGGTAGGAAGTGAGACTAATGGAGTGCATTGTTTTTATAGAAAATGGCACTCGTTAGGCATCTTAGAAACCAACCCGAAGAAGCTGCGGAGAATGTGGTTGCACCTAAACCATGTGTGAACCAAGTACTGGTTCAGAGTATCATTCACGCATTCCAGGCTGTGGACACGAGGAATCAGAGGGATAATTCAAGGAATGTAGACCATTCCATCTAGTTCCAGAAGCAGAATCCACCCATCTTTCAGGGTGATTCTGAACCAGAAAGGGTGGAGGTGTGGATGAGTAGGATAAATTGTATCATTGATTTCATCAGCACACCAGCAGAACTGAAAGTAAATTTGGAGACGTATATGCTGGAGGATCTTGCACGACAGTGGTGGGAGCTAGTGGTGCAAGCTAAGGTGGATCAAAGCCTGGGCTAGGAGGAATTTCAGGAATTGTTCAATAAAAAAATTCTATCCTCACACGTTCAAGATCCATAGGAAAGCAGACTTTTTCAGCCTGAAGTAGGATAATATCTCTGCCACGGAGTATGAGGATAAATTCATGAATTTAGTGCGCTTTTCACTAGAAGTTTATGAAAGTGTGTCGCTGAAGGAACACATCTTTGAATTAGGGTTGCGACATGTGATTCGCTTGAAGATAGTTATGCTCTGTATTACGGATTATACAAAAATGGTAAACAGAGAAATAGTAGCTGAAATAGACAACTATGTAGTTATGGGAGGAGGAAGTATGATGATACCCATGAGAACGGGTGGGGACTCTAATGCTGGGAACAAGCGAAAGAGGGACACCTACTTCCAAGGTGGGAGTGAGAATCGGAATCAGATAGTAGGATCAGTGAATCTTCCTCCATGACCAATGATGAAATCCGGGTGTTTTCAATGTGGCCCGACTGATCACATAAAGTGATAGTGTACAGCGCAACCCAGACAATGTCCTAATTGCAAGCAGATGGGGCATCTACAGCACTATTGTAGAAATACTCTGAGGTCAGGTGCACATGACACTTCCCAGGCATCGCAAGCATCGTATGCTTCGACAGGATGAGGACAGCAGAGTCAGTCTTGTTAGCATAATAGAGCTAGCCATGGTGATTCTCGAAATACCATGACTCTTCAACCAGGTTAATCTCAGCAAGGAGACAAGGAGAACAATGTAGCGACGAAGCCATTGTATGGACCCGAGAAGATGATTCTTGATGATCAGGCTAGACCATAAATAGTAAGAGGTATGATTATTCTTAATTCTACCTTTGTACAAGTGTTGTTTGATACTTGTGCATCACATTCCTTCATTTATTCTCGTGTTGTTGACTTGTTGTGTTTAAAAGTGGAAATTATGCCTTCTGTCATGAAACTGCAAACTCCTCTTGGTGAAAAAGAATGTCAAGCCTTCGTGTGTTGAGCATGTACTATAACTGTTGATGGAGCTGAGCTAGAATGGGACTTCTCCATGTTGGATAAGGATGTCTATGATGTAATCCTGGGTATGGATTGGTTGGCAAGGTTTAAGGCTCACATCGACTGTTATGGGAGAATAGTTAGTTTCATGACTGAGGAAGACTTTGAGCATCTCTTCAAGGGAGACAGGATGGTAAAGAAGGTGCAAAGATATTTTTGGAAAAAATGGTAGGAAAGATTTCTTACCAATTGGCAGCATTGACTTTGGCATCATTAGAAGAGATCGCGGAAAATAGTTTTCCAGCTGTGGTGGATCAATTTTCTGTTGTTTTTTCTTGAAAAATTCCCAGGGTTACCACCTGTAAGTGAAGTGGAGTTTATGATTGATCTCTTTTCAGGGACCAGTCATATCTCACTTCCATCTTAGAGGATGGAACCAACAGAGTTACGGGAATAAAAAGTGTAGTTAGAGGAGCTGGAAATCAAGGGTTTCATTTGGCCAAGCGTTTCTCCATGGGCAGCACCAGTTTTGTTTTAAATAAAGAAGATAGGACATTGAGGCTATGTGTGGATTATCATAAACTTAAACAAGTTACGATAAAGAATAGATAGCCATTTCCATGCATTGATGACATGTTTGATCAATTGAGGGGAGCTCAGTGGTTCTCCAAGATTGACTTGCAGTCAGGATAACACCAGTTGCGAGTTCAGAAGGAGGATATCCCAAAGACAGCCTTCGGAAGCAGATATGGCCACTATGAATATGTAGTCATGCCTTTTGGTCTTACGAATGCACCAACAGTTTTTATGGAATTGATGAATTGGATATTTCAGCGATATCTGGATTCTTTTTTTGTGGTGTTTGTGGATGACATATTGGTGTATTCAAGAACAAGGGCTGAGCATGAGCAACACTTGAAGATTCTGTTAGAAATCTTGAGAGACCATCAATTTTATGACAAATTATAAATCTGTGATTTTTGGATACTAGAGGTATGCTTTCTAGGCCATGTTGTTTCTGAGAAAGGTGTTTTAGTGGATCTAGAAAAGATAGAAGCTATTCTTTCATGGCAACCGCTAAACAACGTCTTTCAAATATGAAGTTTTGTTGGTTTAGCTGCTTATTACCAACGCCTTGTCTGTGACTTCTCATGACTAGCTTCTCCTATGACAGCATTGACAAAGATGAACAGTGCATTTCAATGGACTGAATAAGATCATATATCTTTTCCAGAGTTAAAAGTTCGCCTTACATCAGCACCCATCTTTATTTTTCTGGAATCAGGATAGGGGTATGTGGTGTATTGTGATTCTTCGAGAAAAGGGTTGGGTTATGTTCTCATGAAAGGATACCATGTGGTTGCTTATGGCATAAGGCAGTTGAGGGTGCATGAAAAAAATTACCCAACACATGATTTGGAGTTAGCTGCAGTCATCCATGCTTTGAAAACATGGAGACACTATCTCTTTGGTGAGAAATTTACAGAGTTTATGGATCACAAAAGCATGAAACACATTTTATCACAGCAATATTTGAATATGAGGCTGAGGTGATGGATGTAGTATCATCAGATTTTCAACTTTTACATGATGTATACACCGGATAAGGGCAATTCGGTGGCTGATGAATTAAGCATAAAGTCATATACTCAGTTGGTGAAAGAAGCTTCAGATGAGTGGCAATTGATGTCGGTCCTAGCCGAAATGCATATGGAATGTGAATATTGAGCTGATGTTGTGGTTTTCTTTCCAGTTGTGCTTGTTCCTGATTTGGTGGAGATAGTTAAAGAGTCATAGGCATCCGATGTAGACTGTGTTGCAATGAGTTCAAAACTCAATGGTGAGGTGACCATTGACGGATGGAAGCTGGATGGGAGTTCAGTTTAGTGATTTCGAGATCGGATAGTTTTACCTTTAACTAATCAAAAACAACTCCTTCATGCTTACCACCATTCAAGATGGGTTGTACATTTGGGTGAAAAGAAGATGTATAAGTCATTGAAGGTGCAGTTTTGGTGGAGAATCATGAAACGGAAGGTAGCTGAATTTGTTTCAAGGTGTTTAACTTGTCAGTAAGTTAAAGCAGAACATCAGCGGACAGCTGGTATTATACAATCTTTACCTATCCCAGTGTGGAAATGGGATAAGATAGCAATGGATTTTGTTACAGGTCTTCCAAGAACGGTCCGGAAACATGATTCCATTTGGGTGATAGTGGATCTTCTAACCAAGTCGGCCCATTTCATCCCGATTCGTGAAACTCATACGGTGGAAGATCATTAAAATATATATATCTAAGAAGTGATAAAGAGGCATGGTGTACCAGAATCCATAGTCTCAGATAGAGATTCGAGGTTCAAATATCGTTTCTGTAAATCATTACAACAAGCCCTTGGGACTCGGTTGACAATGAGCATGGTGTATCATCCTCAAACGGATGGGAAATCCGAGCGGACGATACAAAAGTTATAAGACATGTTGCAGGCTTTTGTAATTGATTTTGGGGGCTCGTGGAAGGAGAATATACCCTTAGTGGAGTTCTCATATAATAACATCTATCAATCATCGATACACATGGATCCATTTGAAGCATTGTCTGGGCATCCTTGTTGTTCTCCACAATGCTGGGTGGAAACAGGTGAGACTTCACTAGTTGGGACGAGCCTTGTACATGAAAAAACAGAAAAGAACCAGTTGATTAGAAAGAAGATAAAGATGGCTCAGAGTCATCAGAAATCTTATGCGGATCATCACCGAATACCGTTTCCATTTGTGGTTAGTGATCATGCCTTTTTGAGAATCTCTCCAAGCCCTGGACATCGTTGTTTTGGGAAGCAGGGAAAATTATCTCCTCGATATATAGGCCCTTTTGAGATACTGGAATGGGTTGGCGAGGTGGTGTATCAGTTGTCATTACCACCATGGTTCAGTGCAGTGCATAATGTGTTCCATGTATCTCAGTTGAAGAAGTATCAGCCCAATCCTGACCATGTGATCAGATGGGATCATGTTGACCTAGAGCCAGATACTTCGTTGATACATATCCTAGTACGGATTGTGGATAGTCAGGAGAAAGTCTTTCATGGTAAAAGCATCGTTCTAGTGCAGGTTTTATGGCAGCATGGTTAGATTCAGGAAGGGACTTGGGAATGCGAGAAAGAAATAAAAGAGCAGTGTCCAGAACTCTTTCATGCAAGCAATGGTTTTCTACATTCTGAGGACAGAAAGGCCAATGGTGGGGAGAATTTAGTACCCCCAATTTCAGGTATGTATCCCTTGTTTTATGCTTTTAAATTACATGAATCATATGGGAGATGGTTGGGAAAGTTTAGAGACTTTTAAAGTGTTAAAGGGAAAAAAGTGGTGACGCACGGGCTGCGCACCGTTTGCCCAAACCGTGCAGAAGCCGTGCAGGTGGTGTCACTTTGTACAGAGGAGACTGCATGGTGTTCGCACGGTTTGGGAAAACCGTGCGAGGAGGCCATGCAGAGCACCCCTTCGATGTAGTGACTACCGCACGGTTAGCACACGGTTTTCCTAACCATGCGGACTAACCGTGTGCGAAGTCAAGTTAGATCCTATTTTTAAGGATCTAATCCATTTTATCTTTAAACACACTCGTTTTTGCTCCTAGACGTCCCTAACTTGGTATTTCTCTCTAGTGAAGGTGGAAGAACACTTACCAGGTGTTTTGGAAGCGATCTGGAGGCTTGCCTTGGCATTTAGAGGTCGGTTGATCGAGGTATGTCTTGTTTCATTTAGTTTTCATAGATCTCCTTCTTCCCTCTTGATGGATCCTTAGATCTATTCCTAATGTGGGTAGATCTAAGGTAGTGGATTACTTTTAAGTCGGGTTTTGGTCTTTTTGGAGACAGCGGAAGGAATCTAAGGATGTTTCGGGGTGTTTTGACCCGGTTCTTGGTTGGTTTCGCCTATTTTGTTGAGGTAGGTGGCTTCACTCTCAATTCCTCTCTCTTAGAACTTGAAGGCTTATTTTCAAATTGTTCTCCTTGACTGAAATGGTTTGTTTATCTATTGTGAAAGAATGGTTAAAACCCCTTTTTAGTAAGGGGTGATGGAAATTGTGTGTTTTTGGAAAGTGGTTGTTAAAGTAAATTTAAAATAGTGATTTTAAATTGGCTATGGTTTTTCTACTTTAAATAAATGGTTTTTAATAAAAGGGTGATACTTTATTGATTGGTTTTGAACACACTTGGTTTTGGGTAGGAACTTTCATGGGTTATGGTGTGTGTTCATATGCATTGGGATGAATAAGGGCGAGATGTACCCCCATCAAAAAGGTTGGGATGGATAAGGGTGAGAAGTACCCCCATCAAAAGGGATGGATAAGGTCGTGAAGTACCCCTGTCAAGGTAGTTCACTAAGTAACGACTTAGTGGAAGGATAACTCACCACTCGTGAGTATAGGGGGGTCCATGTTGCATGCATGGTTGGTTGTGTGGATTTTTGAAATGGATTTAATGTTCCAAAGTGGAAATGTGAATTTATTTGGAATCATTATTGGTTTCTTTTCTTGAGAAAGATGGGTTTTGTTGGAAAATGGTTTTGACATGGAAATTTTTATATTGTGAACTGTTTTAGAATTTTTTTATATAAATGGTTTTATATAAATGTGCTAACATGTTTTATCCTAGAGGCATGGGTTGGGAAATCATCGGGGGAAACCTACGGAGTTTCATTACTCACCCCCTGCTTTAGCACGTTGGTGCTTTTGCAGATGTCATGTACCGGGATGTTGGCAAAGGTAAAGTGTTGCATGCTACTTTTTGATGCTTGGGATATTTTGTGAGGTTGGTTCGTGGAGCTTGTGGAGCATGGAGGTGGGTTGTTCTCTCGTAGTCTTTTAGTTTGTCTTTCCTTTGTTTACTTTGATTTAGTGTTAGTTTCCATTGTGCTACTATTGGTTGGTTATGATAAAATAAATGGTTGAGTTGCCTTAGTTGTTATCATGCATCATTTAGTTGATTAGTTTGGTTATGGTTTTTGGTTCTGTGGTATGTTCAAAAAGCGTAAATGGACCCCACCTTTTTTTGAAACCCTTCGGCATTTATTGGTAGCCTTTGGCTCCTTAGGGATGTCGCTTAAGGCCTAGTAATGACTCGTTGAGCTCTCAAGACAATGAAAATTTGCGGGTCATTACAGATAAATTCGACAATAATTATTACTTATAAAGCTAAACATATTTCCTACATAATGGTATTTTATTTGTAATTTTTAGACATTATATAAATAAATTTATTTATAATACAATGATGATGCAGTAATTAACTTGTTAATGAATGAGTAAAATAATTGATATTATAAATATCCAAGTAAACGTAAATTGAAAATTATGATGAATTACACAAATATTCTCGGTTAATATGACATGTTAGGGTTGATTAAATTAATTTTTTTTCAAAGGGGAAATGTTTTTATGACTTTCAAAAATACAAAATACCAAATAGTGTCTAAATTGACATAAATGAGTTTTTAAAACAAATACTATATTATTAATTGATATAATATTTTTTAAAATATATGGTTTGGAAAAAAGACCTATATAATGATAGATATATCAATAATGAACCACTTGGGGTTCTCTTATTTTTTTATATTATGATTATTAACCATTTATTATAATAATAAATGAATATATTGTAAAAGTTAAACTATTAAACTAAGATTTATATCTAAAAGATAAGGTCAATATGGTGATATAAATCTATCTAATACTTATTGATTGAGAGGTTTTCGACCCATCCACTCCTTATCCTCGAAATAAATTATTTTGGGTCCACTAAAAACCAAATATGATTGTATAATAAAATAATATTTCAATCATTTCCTAAAGTGATCCTCACCTCTCCAAAAAAAAGGCACTTCCTCTTCTCTCAAAATCACACCTCCAAATGCATTTGGATTGGCCAAAACCTACTCAAATATCCTCCCATATACCATCAATTAGACCTAGAGTCCTTAATTTGATCACAACGCCAACCTAAAGATAACTTTTGATCAACTCAAAAGGAATCACCCGAAGAAGAGGTAATAATTTCACCACCTCTTTCAAATACTTTTTCTTATTCCACTTCCACTTCCTTTGTTGTTTCAATAAAAAAAATTTAAATGCCTTATAAATACTTTGATGTTATTATTAATATTTTACAACCATATTCATTATTCTATCCATTCTATGAATGACAAGTCACCATTCGTGCGAACGTACGCCTTATCGTCTGCACGTCGTGGTGTAGTTTGTTATTCAAACACTTCATTATTTGGATGTGTATAATAATGAGTATACCTGATGTAAATAATAAATAAAACATTTTAATGATTCTATATATATTATAAATCATATAATTACATATGATTTCATCATCAATTGAATCATATTTTCGCTCGTGCGTATGTACGGATTACCGTCTCCACGAACGCGATGAAATTCATTCCCTATCATAAAAATTCAAGAATAATTTTTATTTTATGATTAGAAATAATGTTTAAGAAGTTAATATCATTCTGTATATGAATAAAATACATTCTATCCATAATAAATATGGCTTACATAACCAAACATATGAAGGAAAATGAATCAGTTAACACCCGAAACGCTGAAGCTACTAAAATATTATTAACAAAACAATATTTTAAGATCATATATGATATCATATTTATGTATATGGTTCACTTATAATTGAATAAAAAATATTTAACTATAATAAATGAGGAAATAATTCCCTTGATCAAGGAAAATTACATAGTAAGGGCTAATTCTACTATCTCTTCATTATCTGAGGTTGTTTATACATGAGTAACTACAGGGACCTCTTTATCAACGACCTCAGTGTTTCTTAAAAATTAATTTCAATTTTTTTATACATCCTAAACTATGGGTTAAATTAATTTATACCATTTTTTACTTTTTTTAAGATTTTTATAAAGGAATATTAACATCATTTTCCAAACAAGGTCTTTTTTGACAAAATTAAAGAAAGACTGTTTTTTAACTTATACAGAGGGTGCATCTATTTTACGTTGTTATAACACCTTCAAAGCATCCCATAAAATATTATAAGAATATTTTCAAATTAAATTTTTTTCTTTAAAATTATTGACTTTTAAATGAATTCAAAATAAAAAAAGATATTTCACTGAAATAGTTTTGATTTCATCTATGTCAACATCCTTTGTTGGATTTTACGCTTGTTTGAAGTTGATTTGTTATGATACAATCTTCCATATTGTATTGAACGTTTTATAATATGTTTTACTGTGGATGTGATATTTTTATACCATTAATGGTTTATGGTTAATGTATTGATATTTTTTATACTAGTTTCAATATGATTATTTATTTTATGTTTCAACCTTTTCATATGAGAAATGCATTTGTCTTAATAAGTGAATGGTGAAGCCTTCTATATCTCATCGATGCATCGGTAGGTCTTCTGAGATAAAATAATGTCTTGGAAAAATGCCTTGACAAAATCATATTTTGTAGTCTTGGCATGAGGACTTGACTATGTGGTTATGATGTCCGACATTATGCAATCCATCAATATAAAATTGGATGTTAATATTACATGTGATTATTTGACCAGTAAAATATCCATGTGACTAATTAAATGGTATTATTTTATTTATCTTTGCCATGTTATAATAATTTTTATGTTTAAAAGTCTTGTGTTTTAGTTTTATACATTGCCTTAAATGTTATTGCTTATTTATGATAGTTTCCTCTATATTGTTATCTTTACTAAGCATTTGAGCTCACCCATTTCTATGTATTGTTTTTTCTAGGATGTGAATAAGTATATTACGATTAACCTATAGGAATAGGCTAAGTGTTATGAGTGTGTCAAAGTGGAAACAATTTTTTTCCATTTCCTGATGTAATGTAAAACTTATGTTTGTATCTAGTACTTACAAGGATAATAAACTGACTGGTCTTTCAGTATTTGATCACTGGTGATCAAGCCAATGTTATGTAATAATTCACCAATGATATATAACTAGGCTTGAGGTGTTATATTTGTTATCATAGAATGTTTTGTACAACCCTTGGAATTTAGATTTAGAAATACTCTAATTAGAGAGCATTCCCCTAAGATAGACTTTGAAAATTTGTATAGAAGAACATCCTATAATTTTTGTAATGTATATATTTTGTAAGTTTTCCAAGAAATACATCATATTCTGGATACAATTAGGTAAAGGTGGCTCAGGCACAAATATACCTAGGAGTGAAAACTCAGACAAGGAGTTCGGGGCTTGACCCCTTGTATCTTGGCACACGACAATGGGCCTTGATGAACTCTTGGATATGACACTCCTAGGGGATATGCTTAGGATAATTAAAATTTTCATTACAAACCCTTATAAAGGATTTCTTAGTAAATACTTCCTAAGAAAACATTTTTTATGATTATGGATTATATTCATAAAATTTTCAATTCTTGTTGTGTATTTTACTAGTTTTGAATTATGTATTGTGATTCATAAACTATTCTAGTATATGACATTGTTTAGAAATGGCACCTTCTGGATGGAATGAAAACTGTATTAATGCTTGTAATCCATGTAGGGATTTCCCTCCTACACTAGATAATTATAGTGGTGATGGTGATGCAACTGGTGCTGATCAGCTTATCACCTTACTGGGATAACTCACTCAGGTTATGAATAATAACCAAACCCGTATAGAGCACCCTGATTCACAATGAGGAGGGTCAATGTTAGGTCTCTTCATGATCCAACATCCAGATACATTAAATGGGAGTACAAATCCATTTGTATCTGAGCAATGCCTAAGTTCTGTAGTGAAAATATTTCCTGACATGTGAAGTAGAGAAATGGAAAATGTTTTCATGGTATATTATCCCCTCATGGGATATTTAGATCTATGGTTGTCATTAATTCAAAACACAAAGGATGACGAAGAAGTATAAAATATTGAATAGTGGGATTTTAAACGGATTTTTATAGAAAAATACATTCCTTGTGACCATCGAGTGGATATGGAAGGAAAATTTCTGAGTTTGAGGGAAAAGGAGGATGAGAATGTCGCAATTTTTGTGGTTAACATTACAAGGTTAGCAAGGAATGAAAAAATATATATATGTAACCCAAGGAGTAAGATTGATCGATTCTTTGATGGGTTAAAACCATTTCTCTATCGATCATTACTCTCATAATCCTTATCATCGTATGACAATATTGTCTCATATACTATCTAGATAGAAAAGTAATTCTTAAATTATTATGCCATTAAATAAAAGCAAGAGAATAAGAGATCTGTTGAACACTGTGGAAATGAAAATAAGGAGAATAAGAAAAAAGTTGAATTTTCATCGTGTGGTAAATGTGGGTAGAAACACCCCAGTACATACCAGAAGGGAATGGGATTCAATTACTAGTGTGGGGAAAAAGGTCACAATTCTCATGATTGCATGGGTAATAAATAGGTTGTCAATGTCGAATGCTACAATTGTAGAGAAATGGGGCATTATAAAAATGAATGACATAATATCCAAGGAATCATACCTCAAAAATTCCAAGGGATCAAGGCTATGCTTATTCAATCACTACTGTTGAGTTTGAAGCTCTAAAAGATGTGGTGGCATGTAATTTAATGGTTTTTTCATGTTTTGACAATGCTTTATTTGATTCTTGATCACCGCTTTGATTCATATCATCCCAGTTTTCTACATAAATTAGATATTTCCAATTTGATTTAATAAGGGAGTTCTCTATCAAAACTCCTAAGGTAAGTATCATTGCAAAAACATTTTGTGAATTAGTTCCCATTATGGCATATAAATTTTCCTAATAATCTAATATCATCATCATACCCATGATTGAATTTGATATAATCCTCGGTATGGATTGTCTATCAGACCATGATTCAAAAATTTATTGTAATAAGAAGGAGGTTATAATTTTTTATGATGATAAAGAGTACCTTATCTTTAGAGAAGAAATGTCACTACCTGATTTATATCTTGATCCATCCACAATAGCTCTACAAAATTCAATTATTTGGGTGGAAGATAATGAAATTACAATGGGTGAGAAAATTAATGTTCTATTGGAGGACATACCTATTGTACAAGTATTTGTTGATGTGTTTCCAGAGGATTTACCATGTCATGCTCCAGAATGAGAAATTGAGTTTTCTATTGATTTTATTCCTGGTTCAAGGCCCATATCAAAGACCCCTTATATAATGGCCACTATGGAATTAGTGTAACTTAAGAAACAACTAGAGGAATTGAGTGATTAAGGATATATTCTCCCTAGATTTTCTAAACGGGGATCCCAAGGTCTTTTTATTATGAAGAAAGATGGATATATGAGGCAGTTCATTGCCAAAAAGGAGATCAATGCTATAACAATAATAAACAAGTATCACCCACCTCGTACTGATGATTTATTCGATCATATTCATGGAGATCAATACTTTTCAATGATTAATCTTTGATATACATATCATCTATTTTATGAGAATAAATAAGATATTCCGAAGACAAAATTTCGTATAAGGTATTAGCATTATGATTTTATAGTAATTCCTTTTGACCTAACTATTGCACCCTATGATTTTATGGATCTAAAGAATAGTGTATTCAAAGAATATCTTGATGACTTTGTAGTAGTATTTATTTATAATATCTTAGTATACACAAAATTCTATGAAGATCATGAAAATCACACGTGCACTTTATGAAAACCCTCAGAATAAATGAATTAAATTGGATGTTTAGCAAGTGTGAATTCTGGCATGAGGAAAATTTCTTTTTTTGGCCCTATTGTCTCTAAATATGGAATCTTTGTCGATACTTCAAAGGAAAAGTAAATCCATGAATGTGAAACACCAATGAGTATAACTAAGGTATGCACTTTTATTTGTTTATCAGGTTATTATTGGTGTTTCATCCAGAATTTTTCCCGATTGGAAAACCCAATAACCAAACTCAAACATAAAGGGGATAAATTTGTTTGGATAGAAGATTGCAATGAACTTTTTGAAGAACAAAAGATATGATTATTCAATGCTCTTATCTTGACTCTACCATCAAGGAATGATGGGTTTTTTATTTATAGTGATGCATCAAATAAAGGGCTTGGTTGTGTCCTTATTCATAATGATACGGTTTTTACCTATGCATCACAAGATCTAAAAATTCAGGAAAAAAATTATTCCATTCATGATCTTGAGTTTGCAGAAATAATCATTTCATTAATGATATGGGGACACTATCTCGATGGTGAAAAATGTGAGATATATATGGATCATAATAGTTTTATGTATATTTTCTCACATAAAGAACTCAACATGAGACAAAGAAGATGGCTTGAACTACTTAAGGGTTATAATTTCACAATACACTACCTCCCAAGGAAGGAAAATAAGGTGGTATATGCTTTGAAAAGAAAGGATCATTGAGTTTTGAACAAAATGATATTTAAAAGGGATCCTATGTTCATGGATCTAGTATGGAAGGATATGTGAATAATAATGAAAGGTGAAACATCAATAATTTTAAAATGGTTGCCAAACCATCATTACTAGAAAGGATAAAAAGTTCTCATACTGGTCATAAAGAGTTTCAGAAGAAAATTAATGCTATGAACGATGGGAGATTTATCGACATCATATATGAAGATGAAATTCTGATATTTGGGAAAATACTTTGTGTTCCTGACATTTTTGATCTAAAAAATAAATTGGTGTATGATGCTCATAGCTCTAATTTCTGTATACACCCTGGTATCACTAATATTTAGAGAGATGTGAAGGAACATTCTTGGTGGGATAACATGAAGAAGGATATTGCTGATTATGTGTCAAGATGTATGGTTTGTCAACATGTGAAATCTGGAAGACGTCAATTAAGAGGAGTCATGCAACCTCTTCCCATACATGAGTGGAAATGGGATGATATTATGTTGTAATTTTTCATGGGGATACCATATAACCCAAGAAGTAATCATGTGATATTGGTCATTGTGGAATTTCTTACCAAGTCTGCATATTTTAATGTAATAAGAAAAGATTTACCACTTAAACATTTATAAAGACTATATATTAATGAAGTTGTAAGACTTCAAGGAGTGCCCCTGTCGATTTTTTTTTATTTTGATCCCCATTTTAAATAATGATTATCAAAAAGTCTTCATAAGGCCAAAGATACTGAACTTCACTTAAGCATTGCCTACTACCCTCAAACTGATGGAAACTCGGAATGGACTGTTCAAACCATAGAAGACATGTTGAGATCTTGCTCAGTTTACTTTCAAGGAATGTGGGGTCAATATTTACCTCTGGTAGAATTTTACTATAATAATAACTTCCATTCTAGTATTCAGTTGTCACCATATGAAGCGTTATATGGAACGAGATGTCGCACACCAACTTGTTGGGATGAAGTTGGTGAAAGAAACCTTGTAGGCCTAGAACATTTTGAGGAAACAATGGAAAAGGTTATTATTATCCAATCCCTCATCAATGAAGCTCAAAGTAGAAGAAAGAGGTATGCCGATTTCAAAAGGTAGGATTTTGAATATCAAGTAAGAGATCATGTTTTCTTGAAGGTATCTCCATCGAATGGGGTTATATGTTTTGGTTAGAAGGGTAAACTAAGTTCAATGTACATTGGCCCATTTGAAATTCTAGAACGAATTGGTGTTGTATCCTATCATTTGGAAATGCTGCCAAGTCTCTCCAAAATTCATGATGTGTTCCATGTTTCACTGTTGAGAAAATACAAGCCTGACCCAACGCATGTACTCACCTTTGAAAAAATCGAATTGGAACCTGATTTTTCTTATTGTTATAAGCCTCTCATGATTTTTTCTATCAGAGAACAAGTGTTGAGAAAAGGGATGACTCGTTTGGAAAAAGATCTCTGGAGAAACCATAACACAGAAGAGACAATGTGAGAACCTGAGGAGATTATGATGAAGAACCTCCCGAATCTTTTTATGTTGTAGTATTAAAGAAATTTCGAGGAAGAAATTATTTGAAGGATGGAAGAATGTAACACCCCAAGCTTCCACAATATGCTTCTTTTTTAAAAATAAAATATCTTTCATTGTACACAACTTCGAGTTCTAGCGCACCACGACCAATCAAACTAGCTATTATGAATAGTAATACCCACTTTTTGAAATTTTATAAAATTTATTTCTCAAAGTGGATTTCAATTTTGAATTTTGAATATCAATATTAGCTTAGGGTGATTTTTTGGTATTTTTTTGAAAACATTCAATTTTGATGAACAGTGAAAAACATTGTGTTATTGTTTAAAAGTGACATTATATTTAAATAATTATTTATTTTATTTAAATTTATTTTTGGTTAAACTAGATACATAATACTTATATATGTTCAATGTAAGTCATTGGAGTCATTTTATAATAATATTAGATATATAAAAAATTTATTGAATTTTCTAACTTCTTTTACCCACCTTCTAGGCACGTTAGCAAATTTGCATAAAACGTAATTTTACAACTTATGTGAATTTAATTTCAAAAATCCGAGATACACGGTTGATATTATTATGTAAAATGTGTTTCAATGGGATGAAAATAATTTTTGGTGAATAGTAACTTTTGAATTTTATTTACCATTGTTTAATGTAATAGGGTAATTAAAGGTAAAAATGATATTATAATTACCCTAACATATGTCCTAATTCTATTAGATAAGTGTTTTTCGACCAAAATCAACCATAGGAATAAAATAAGATCCTTTTGGTCCACATAGATTATATTAGGACATTTATTATTATTTTATTTAAAGAATAGTTAAATGTGTTAAATTCAATGTTTAATAACTAACCCATTTTTAATATAGGTTTATAAATAAGATAAATTCATCTATAAACATTAATTATAAATCTAAAAATATTTCATACATATTGGTATGTTATTTATAATTTTTATACATTAAATAATTAAATTTTTTATTGATAAAATGATGATGTAGTAATTTCCATATTAATGAATGATCAAAATAATTGATATAATAAATATCCAAATTAATGTAAATTGAGATATCTGATAAATTACTCTAATTTTATTGTTTAATATGACGTGTTAGGATTGATTAAATAAATTTCTTCGAAGTGATAATGTTTTAATGACTTTCATAAAAACAAAATACCTAATAGTGTCAAAATTGACATATCTGTGTTTTTTAAAATATACTATATTATTAATTGATATAATATTCCTAAAAATCTATGGTCTGGCTAAAGTACTTACATAAGGTTTAATATATCATTAATGAACCACTTGGGGTTCTCATGGATTTTTATAGTATGTTTATTAACCATTTATAATAATAATACAAGAATACATTGTAAAAGTTAAACTATTTAGCTAAGAGTTAAATCAAAAAGGTAAAGTTAATATGGTGACCTAAACAAGTCTAAAACCTATTGGTTGAAAGGTTTTAGACCCATCCCACCTTATAATAGAAATAAATCATTTCGGATCCATTATAAAAAGAATATGATTGTATAATAATATAATATTTCATGCTTTTCCTAAAGTGGTCCTCACCTCCTTTAAAAAAGGGTGTTTCCCCTTCTCTCAAACTCACACATCCAAATCCATTTGGCTCTACTAACCCCTACTCAAATATCCTCCCAACTACCCTATTATAGACCTAGAGGCCTTATATTGATCATAAATCCAACCTAAGGATCTCTTTTGATCAACTAGAAAGGAAACACCCTAAGAATAGGTAATAATTTCACTACCTCTTTCAAAGTTCTTTTCTTCTTCCACTACCTCTTTATTTGTTGTTTCCATACCAAAATAATAACTCCAGTACCTTATACATAATATGATGTTATTATCAATATGGTAAACTATATTCATTATTCTATCCATCCTATGAATGAAAAGTCACCATATGTGCGTACATACGGCTTACCGTCTCCACGTTGTGGTGTAGTTTGTTATTCAAACACTTCATTATTTGAGTGGGTATAATAATGAGTATAACTATTGTAAATAAAAATTATAAAATGTTAAATATTCTGTATATATGTTATACAATCCAATTACATACTATTTCTCCATAAATAAAATGATATCGTCGCTCATGCGTACGTACGGATTACCGTCTCCACGAACGCAATGAAATTCATTCCCCATGATAAACATTCAAGAATAACTTTAATTCTATGATTATAAATAATTTTTATGAACTTAATATCATTCTAGATATGAATAAAATACATCATATTCCTAACATACATTGAAAAAATAAACAAGTTTATAAAAGAAAACGAATCAGTTAACACCCGAAATAATGATTCTTCTGAAATATTATTACCAAAGCAATATTAGAAGATCATATATAATATAGTATTTATGTATGTGGTTCTTGTATAATTTCATGAAAATGATTTAATTATTATAAAAGAGGTTAAAGTACCATCTATCAATGAAACACACAATTTAAGGGTTAATTCAACCATATTTACATTATCTGAGGATGTTATACGTCAGTATCTATGGGGACCTCTTTATCATCCACATCTGTGATTCCTAAAAATATATTTCAAAACAATTTAACAAATTCCTAGACTATGGGTTAATGTCATTTATACTCTTGTTTTACTTTTTATAATATTTTTATAAATGAATATTTCTATCTTCTTCCAAACAAGGTCTTTTATGACCTATTCGACAAAATTAGGAAAAAAATGTTTTTTTAACTTATAAGGTGGGTGTAGTTATTTTCCATCATTATAACACCTTTGAAGCTTCCCTTACATCCTTCTAAGAAAATTTTCAAAATAAATGTTTTCTTTTAAAATTACATGACTTTTAAATGATTTAAAAATAGAAAGAGATATTTCTCTCAAATAGTTTTTATTTCATCAATGTCAACATCCGTGGTTGGATTTTACGCTTGTTTGAATTTGATTTATTATAATACAATCTTCCATTTTGAATTGAAGGTTTTGTGATATGTATGACTGTGCATGTGATATTTTTATAGCATTTATGGTTTATGGTTAAATTATTGACCTTTTGTATGTTAGTTTTAATACGAATGTTTATGTTATGTTTCAACCTTTTCTTATGAGGACTGCATTGGACATAGTAAGTGATGGGTGGAGCCTGTTATAGCTTCTCAATGCATCAGTAGGTCTCATGATACAAACAAGTGTCTTGGAAAAATTCCTTGACAAAATATTATTTGTATTCTTGGAACGAGGCCTTGAATATATGGTTATGATGTCCGGAATTATGCATTCCCCAATTATGAAATTGGGGATTGATATTACATGGGATCATTCGACTGGTAGAATATCCACGTGAATAACTAAATGGTATTATTTGATTTATCATTTCTATATTATGCTGATGTATTAGTTTAAAAGTCTTGGGCTTCAGTTTTATAAATTGCATTAAACGTTTATGCTTATTTATTATAGTTTCTGCTATATTGGTATCCTTGCATAGCATCTGAGATCACCCACTTATATGTTTTATTTTTCCTAGGATGTGAAGAAGTATATTACTATTAACCAGCAGGTATATGTTAAGGGATATGAGTTTTTCAAATGGGACACAAGGTTTTTTTTTCAATTCATGATGTAATGTAAAACTTATGATTGTATCTAGTAATTTCAAGGATACTAAAATGATTGGTCTTTCGGGATTTGATCCCAAGTGATCAAGCCAATGTTATGTAATAATGCACTAACTCTAGGTAATGTGGGTCAGGGTGTTACATTTTCATATTATCATGATCAGTTTATGGTAGTCTTTATAGACAATATTCTTGTCTATTCATAGAAAAATGAAGAGCATGAAGATTACTTTTGAATTAGACTTAAGACCCTGAGAAAGGAGAAGCTTTATGGCAAATTTAGAAATAGTGAATTTTGGCTTCATAAAGTTTCATTTTTAGGTCACATAATCTCATGAGAGGGGATATCTGTGGATCCAACAAAAATAGGTGTTATTGAAAGATGGTCAAGTCCAGCAATGGTAATTGATATTCAACATTTTCATGTTTTGGATGGATATTATCAACGTTCCATGAAAGATTTATTATTATTATATAATACACTCACCAGGTTGACTCGAAAAGGAGTTTGGTTCATTTTGATAGGTCAATTGGAAGAGAATAGAAAAAGTAGGTTAGCCAGTGCACCTGTGCTCACACTACCATGTAGTGGAGAAAGGATTTTGATCTACATTGATGAATCCAAGAAATTCTTGGATGTGTTCCCATGAAAAATGATACAGTGATATATTATGCCTCATAGCAATTGAAAATTCATGAGAAAAATTACCAAACTCATGATTTGGAGTATGTTGTGGTAATCTTTTCATTAAAGATATATTGACACTATCATTATCGTGAAAGGTGTGATGTTTGTACTGATCATAAAATCTTATTTAATATTTTCAAATAAAAGGATCAAAATATGAACGAATGAAGATGGTTGGAGTTGATTAAATATTGTGACTTCTCAATACATTATCACCCTAAGATAGTGAACAAGGAGGTAGATGCTTTGAGCCGAAAAGACCATGATAGCGTATCCATGATAAGGATCATGAATGATCCAATATTTATGGATTTTCGAAGGATGGATTTGGAAATTTAAATGGAAGGATAAGAATCATATCATTCTCGAATGAATGGTCAACCATAAATACATGTGATGATTAAGGAGGCGTAGAAGGAAGATGTAGAGTTACAAAATAGTGTGAGAAATGTTCTTGAATTCAACATTGATTGTGATGAAATAAAAAGGTTCAAGAACTGGGTTTGATACAAGAATTAAATATGGCGCAATTGGATGAGGGTCATAGTTCTTCATTCTCTGTTGACACTTGAATCACAATGATGTATAATGACCTGAAATAGTAGTTCTTGTGGGATGGAATGAAAACAGATGTCTCTGAATATGTCTCTCAATGTAAGGTTTATCAACAAGTTTAGGTTGAGAGATAGAATTCTAAGGGGATGTTACAACCATTACCCATATCAGAATAGAAATGAGATAACATCAATATGGACATTGTCATTGAACATCCCAAAACATCCCATGGAAACAATTCTATCTGGGTTACAGTTTGTCACCTTACAATGTTAGCACACTTCGTTGCAATTAGAGAGGATTTATCTATTTATTAAATTTCTATGATATCTGTAAAGGAAATGGAAATATTTCACTGAGTACCATATTTCATTATATCTGATCAGTGTATGGGTTTTAACTCGACGTTTGTGAAAAATATTCAGCACAATCTGGATAGAGAGTTATGTTTTAGAAATTCTTATCATCCTAAGGTATACAGTCAGTCTGGGAGGAAATTCAAACTCTAGAAGACACGTTGAGAGCTTGCTCTTTGGAATTCAATGTTGGTTGGGATCAACACCTACTTTTGGTGGAATTTTCCTATAAAAACATCATTCACTCTAGTATTCAGATCCCTCATCATGAAACCCTATAAGGAACGAAGTGCATAACTCAAACCTGTTGGGATGAAGTTGGGGAAATAAAGCTATTAGGAACTGATCTTGTTGATGAAATGATAGACAAGGTCAAATCTATTCAACAAAACATAAGAGCTTCTCAAAGTAAAAAAATATATGATGTCAACTAAAGATAAGACCTAGTGTTTGAAGTGGGTGGTAAGGTTTTCTGAAGAATATCTCCCTGGAAGAGAGTAATGAGTTTTAATAATAAATACATGTTGATCCCTAGCAATATATATAGATCGTTTTAAAATTTTGGATCGTATTTGGAAGGTAGATTACCGATTGGAGATTCCACCAAATCTCTCTAAATTTCATGATGTCTTCCATGTGTCTCTCTTGAGAAAGTTTGTAATTCATCATTCACATGTACTAAGCTCAGATTTCATACCTCTAGAGAAAAAATCAATCTCATGAAGAACAACCGATAGAGATTCTTGATTGTAGAGATAAAGTTCAATGAAACAAGACCACACGCTTAGTTTATGCTTTATGGAGGAACCATAAATTTAATAATCCTATATGGGAACTTGAGGATATGATGATTGAGAGGTATCCTTATCTTTTTTCCACGTAATGTATTCTGATAGCGAAATTCAGTTTGAGGGGTTAGAATGTAACACCAAAATGTTTTTATAAAATATTATCTTTAAATAGTATTTATTAATCAGCACCATGCATTTTACACAATCAAGAGAATACACTATACATGGGATTCCCTTATTATAAAATTTCCATTATAGCCTAGTCATTCGCTTAGTAGGTATAATTATAACTAAATTATGAAAATGCATTATGAATTCATTAGATATCAATTATTTATGAAAAATATAAATCAATTAGATATTTTAATTTTGAGTGAATTACTTTTGGTAATTAAATTAATTGGATATATGTGTGTTATGAAGTTAATAAAATATTTTTCGTATTCATCCAAGGGATATTTTAGTCATATGGTATGAAAATAACCGATTTGATGTATAAAAACCTGCTTTTTTTAAAGATTAATTTTACACCTTTGAATGGATAACCCCATTTAAATTAATATTTTTACACATTAATAATTTATATATGAAAAAATAAAAAAGCTATTTTGATGTGGGATATAAAAATAAACATTAGATAAATTATTGTTATTTTTCTGATAACATTCATGTTTTGATGAGTAGTAAAACTCTGCTGACTATTAAATAAAGAAAACTTTTTTTATCTACATAATTTATATGGTTAAATTGTAAAATTGAATTGTTTTAAAGTATTAATAGAATATATTTTTATCATCCAATAAAATTTATTTCATTTTCATTAACTTTACACTTAATTCATAAGTAATAAAATTTCAGCCATATGCAATGTTTTAACTATTAAGACGAGTTTTCATATTTCAACAATGAGATTACCTTTAAATGTATTACTGCTACATCTATGTTTTGAATTCGGGAAAATTAATTCCATATTAGGAATCAGTATGTCAAAATTATGTTCATAGGATACTTTTATTTTTTTTCATTATGAATTATAACTTTAGTAATTGTTTTTATTACCATGGTTAAAGGTAAATCCAGTTATTATGGGTAAAAATAATGTTATAAAATTACCTTAACACCTATATAAAATTTTATTGGATGACTAAAGTATAACCTCAAAATAAACTATTTGAAATGAAATCCCACAATGGGTGATGACCTATGATGATGACATGTTTGTAATAAAAACAAATGAAAGTGACAAAATTTCACAATCTCATTTTATATAAGCATATTTATTTTAATATATAGATAAATTAGAGATTATATATGCTATAAGTAGTCTATATAAAGATAAAATAATTACCAACATCATATAAATTTATTTAGAATATTTAGAGATTAAATAATTATGATTAATGATGACACAATAGTGATGTAGAAATTATTTTCTTAATAGAAATATCGAATAAATAGGGTTTGAAATATTAAAATAAATATCATATGAACTAAAATGTGTGATAAAAGAATAAAATAGAGGATTTTGACATGTTATATGTGTATTAAATATTTTTTCTCTATTTTATTTTCTGTTTGAATTTTATTTTTTGTCAAATAAATGAATAGTTTTAAAATTCCCACTATTGAAATTTTTTAAAAATTACCTTTTATAAAAAAATTAAAAATCATAAAAATATTTTAAAATTAAAAATTGATAGTTATAAGGTCATAAATTTCATAAAATATATATAAATTTTCAATTAGTACCATATAAGTAAATAATTATTATCATTAAATATTTTTAATGTTATTACCACAATTGAAATTAAATAGATTTACTAAGTGTTACTTAAAATGATATTGATTAAATTAACATAAAAACTTGTCAATAATTTATTGGATGATGATATTAAAAAACTATATAATCTTATATTTTAAATCGGGTCACTTTGGAGATTTTTGGGTAGGTATTTATTTTATTATAAATTATTATTTATGGAGTTTCCAAAAGATCCACTAACCTCAATTATAGAAGGGAACATATTCCCTCACATATTATATTTATTTTGAGACTTAATTCTTAGCAAAACCCTTCCCTTTTTCCTTCTCAACAGCCATATTTTCATTCTAGAGGTTCGGTTCATCTTCAAAATCGAACTCTTGAGCAATAAGATGAGATTTAGAAGAGGCGCATCGAAGAAGATGTTATATCATTCACCAATTATTTCAAACTTCATTCCTCATATACTTCCTATTAATTATTTATTTCATTATAATGTTATAACATTAGTATCACAAATATAATTATAAGTTATTATAAACATGAAATAACTGTAGTACACCTTCTACCCATCCAATGAAAAATGAAATCACCACACATGCGTACGTAAATCTAATCGTCTCCACACCATGGTATAATGTATTTTTTCCACCACCTTAAATGGATGGGTATAATGATGGAAATAATTATATTTGATTATTATAACATTAAAATAATTTTGAAATATCAAACACTATCCACTCCAATACCATTATACAATTATGGGAACAATATTGTCGCTCGTGTGTACGTAATGCTTAACGTCTCTACGGCACGATGTGATTCATTTTACATAATCATCATTAAAAGTTGATTATCTACATGAAATGAATGAATAAATATGATATATATTATAATAATATCATTCTACAAATGATTTAACTATACCCTATGAAGTGGAACATGAATTTATCTGAAAAATTTTCTATAAGAACACAAAGCAATTAATATCTGAATAACTACTGACAACGAAATGTTACTAACAAATGAATGATAATATAATCATAAATGATATCATAAAAATGATTATGATTCTGGAATAAGTCAACAAAATTATTTAAATAATTACACTAGATTTTATGATACTTATGAAGGATATTTGACCTAAGGTAATGGAAAAATTTTCAAACTCATTTTTATCTGAGATTATTTATACGCATGTATTTATAGGGGTATATTTGTCATCCACATCCATGTTTCATAATTACGGAAAATAATTTATATTTTTATAAATATATTTTAATTTTAATTTTAACTTTTGTGTAATTTTTATAAAATGGTATGAAAGGAATCGGTTGTCGTCATTGGATTTAAGGTAGTTTTTGACTTTTCGGGAAAATGTACGAGGAGAATGTTTCATTATATTATACGGAATGAATGTAATTTTTACAGTTTCATGAAACCTTATTTCCATGAATATTATTCTACAAAATTTCAATATTATTTTCCACTAAATTATTTTCTTTTATAATTGCGTGAAATATTGAGAAAAGAAATCAATTTTGAAAAATAAAGTATATTCTACTCAAGAATTATGTTCATGTGTTTTATGAAAAAAAATTACATGTATGATGACATGGGGTTATGTTTCTACCCATTTTATTCATTTGATTTGATTGTTTTTATGAAGGAATTATTTTTATGAAATACATTAATTTTATATGGATTATTATTGAATGATGTTTAAGAAACACATTTTAATACCCAAGTTATTGTATGGTTTATGTTTTTATGTTTTTGTAAAACATATAAGAATATTTTTATTATGAGATGGGTCGGAGCCATATCTCCCTCCAATTCATTGGGTAAATATTTATATCTCATGATATAGACATGACTGGAATTACTTGTAAATTTAAATCAGTAATACATGGATGGAATGAAATGTGAACTCTATTCAATGATGGACTTTTTCTTCTATGATGGTCTCGAAAATGAGCATTGAGTAATATTAAATAATTTTCAATTTTTATATGTGTATGCCAAAAAAACTCATGTCTTATGTTATGACTATTTGGATTACATTTCACTTTTATGAGTTATCTCATGTCATGATATTAGGATCATTTATATGCAGGATAAGTTTTTCAAATGTTATGTTCATATGATCATGATATGAATGATATTTTCCATATTTTCCCATACAAATTATTTGATCTCAACCTTTCATATGTTTCTTTATCTCTGGTAATGAATAAGGGTATTAAGAAAGATGTTTCATAACAGAGTCTAGTTATGAAGATTTAAGTGAGAGACAATGTGGATGTTTTATGAACTAGTTGTTTACGTTTCCCAGTTTCTAAAGACACTATACATGTATGGTCCATGTGTGGTTTTGTTGACCTATGTAATAAATATAATTCAATGTTGAAGTAGTATCTTTATGTAAAGTATGGTACTTTATAATGTTACCATATAATAGTTCATGGAAATTTTATCCATATTAATTCCATTTACCATATTTTATGGAATTCTATAAGGTTTTTGATTAGGGATATTTCACACAACACATTAGACATTAACATAGACAAGTAGAATAAATCGAAAACATCCATCAAATTTTTTTGGTTGCAGTTAAATGTTTAAACATGATTAAATTTAAATTAATTATTAATATGAAACTTGTGTGACATTATAATATCCATATTTGATTTTCATAAAAAAGGTCACCAATAGTTTTATAGATAATGTACATCTTAAATATATTGAGTGAAATAATATACCTCCCATTTTAGAAATCGACATACCTCTAATGAAAATCAATACATTCTACTATCATAAAAATTAAAAATGTATTGATCATAAATTTTTATAAAATTAGATACTTCAAAAGGAAATAATAAAATACCTTCTTAAAAGTTACATGATCACTCATCCATTATCCCTACATGCAATGCGAATAATTTTTCTAGTGAAAGTAAATGAAAAACTAATTTATAATAATCATACTTTTTTTGGAATGATAATATTATAGATATAAAAATCTATATAGAAGAAATGATATCATAATATAAATGTATCATTGATTAAAAATAATTTAGTAGTAGTCAAAATAATATAACTCGTTTATTTTTATTAATTATAAATTTAATTATTTAATATCAACAAAGATTTTAAGAACCCATTCCTTCTCATCATGTCATACTAAGGATGTGATCATTTGAATGGACATGTATAATTTATTTTATATGGTTAATAAATGTTTAAATAATAGACATTGACCTATAAGAATATAGTTTAGTAAAATTTATTCATATTTAGATATTTAAAATTAGAAAAATATTTTGACTATAGGAATTTCCAGGGTATTGGAAAAATTGGAAATTTTGAAACTGAAAACTCGAAGACAATGCTTGAAAAATAATGTTTTCAGTTACCAAATATAACTGATGAATTTTTTTAATGTTAAAATGTGTATATGATTCCATTAAAATAATTGAATAATATTTATTAAAATATATTTATTCCATAAAATATAATATATATATATACTAAGTGAAATTTGTAATTCAATCAAAAAAAAATTTTGAAATTTGTTTTTCAAATTTAAGGATTGGATGAGTAAATATTACATATTAATAAAAATAAGTAAGAATATTTTTAATTAATGAACCTATATATGTAAGAAGTAATTATGTGTTTAATTGACATTGAATTTTTATGGATTGTACCTTTAAATACATTTGTTTTTTGAATAATTAATTGATTAAAAATGACATTATTAAATTTATTGAATCTTAAAGTGAATACAAGGTTAGATTAATAATAAATTTTATATTTGTTAAATTTAAAAATGAATTTGAAAATAATAACATACATACATTTTAATTTAAAATATTAGATCATATTGTAATTTTTTTCATAAAGGTTGATGTTGGAACACTATCCTATTTATGTAGGAAAACATCAAAGTTATTGATTACATAAAGAGATGTTATGGAAATCATGAACTTAAATTCTAAATTACTTATATTTGTAAAAAATTATAACCCCATAAAATATAAAATAAAATCAAATTGAATATTTATTATTGGAAATTAATCTAGAGAATAGTGATTTGAGATGGATTATTTATATTAATATTGATATTTTTAAGTAAATTAATGAAAAATATCATTATTTTGGAAAAGATTAAATAATTCAATTGTATGAGTGTAAATAACACACAATTTAATTATATAATTAATAAATGAAACTTTATGGATATTTATAATACATTAATAGTGGATTACATTTTTTGTTGGTGATCAATTTGGAATGTCCTGGTAACTTTCCCCTAGACCAGAGGCCATTTTTATTTGGATAACCCACACTTTTTTAGCTATGATTCGAGGGAGCTCTTTTATGAAGTCCAAGAGGAACAATGACCTTGAAACATGGACTAAATGACCAATAACTTATAATCCTATAGTATAACCCCAATTTACAATATTGCTTCTTTCATGTTTGATATTTTATTTTATTTATTACAACACTTGCAACACATATATTTCTTATAGAGACTTATTGGGAGCTCTGTATAGTCAGTCGCTACTACAAGTGACCATCCACACCACCATCTCCACTTTAATGGATTCTCTAAATTTAGACTCATTATTTTGAAACTATGTATACTCTTCTTGAGATACTCTAGTATATACCCAACCAAAGGCCCAAATGGATTATCAGAAGACCTAGTGGGATGGAGGCCAAGATATGTAACCCAAAAGCCTAATTAGTATGAATAATAGAATTTTTATAATTCACCTCTACAATACCTTCTATAGAAACCACACTGATACAATGATATAATTATACTACAAAAACCTATAAATTATTAAATTCATATATTTTATCTTCTAATTGATGTTTGTTATGATATACATTACCAATCAGGTAAGTCCTACGCTGCTCTTTACATGACACTATATAGCATGAAGTAAAAAAATATACCTGAAATAATTATAATGTTATTTTTTATATGTTAAATCTCATATTTATTTAATGTTTTTTATTTAAGGGGAGTTAAAAACCTGAATAAGCATAATTTTGTTTTTAAACCTCATTATTCTTAATAGAAATATCATGTTCGTATAATTTTCATTGCATTATAAATTAGTAGGTGAAATATATTGGAATAAATTGGTATGAAGTGAAATAATGTTATGATATTCAATAATGTAAATAGATAATATTTTATGAAATTATGAAATATGTGATTAATTGTAATCAAATCATTAATTATAGAAGTAAAATTTAAATATATCTATGTTTGTTTTAAAAACAACCCATATTTGATTACTCAATAGTAATTTTTAGAGAGGTTAATTAAATTAAAAAATGCATATAATGAATATTATGTTAGAAATAATAAAAGATAAGTTCAAATGATTGCCAATAATTTTTTTTATTCCTTACAAAGTAACAAAATATTGATGTCAGCCTTTGATGTTTAATATTATTTATAATGTATAATGACGTTGGGGAATCCACACCCTAGTTAACTATGAAAAGTATCTAGACCGAGTCATTATATGTCCCTGGCCATGACTACAGGTATTATAGAGGCTTCCAGCATGAGGTAGGGATCTCAGGTAGTATCAATGGGGATATTATACCCATATTCTACTATGTGATAATTTAAAAAATTACCAAATATCATTAAATTTATAAACCATCCATACCAGTATTCGAAAAGAATAATTGAAAACGTTTAACAATAATAAATGAATGTATATTCATGAATTCATGGAAACTGAATGTCTTCCCATCAGAATGACTATACATACAAATAAAAGAGGGATACAAATTCACAAATAATCTACTATATGACTAAGCCCTAACTCAATTCAATTATCTAAAAATCATGTCAGAGATATCCCACGTTATCTAACATACAAACTCTACAACCACCCTAACTTGATATATTTGGGGTTTACTCTAGTAACCATGTGTCATGGATGTCTGATTAGTGTGTGAATAACCCTCAATTGGGTGTAACCAATGTATTCTCACACAAAATTAATAAATTTAGGGTTTATAGATTATACATGATTAAAATATAAAAAATAATGACATTGGAATGGAAAATAAATAATCAATATCACTCCATGTGACCAATATTGACACCTGAGATCAAATCAGACATGCTTCAACCAGTACCGTAGTTTCTTTCAGTATTCAAAAATACTATACCAGCCCAATGTAGTCATGAAAAAATGATCATGTCCAAGGAAACCCATTCCTACAAAGGATCTATGGACAACCCCATAACTAATGCCTCCTCTCGAAATGAAGTAAAAAATAAAATGTAACATGAACAACTGTATCCAGAATCTAAATAAATATATTCCAAAACATTGGTACTCATGTCAACATCTTGGATCACATTCATGGAAATCCAATTCATGTTATCCTTTCTCCGATCCTGGGAAATCCAAATCATTAGACTTCCTCCTACAAATCCAGGGGATCACAAAGCATGGTTTTTTGGTTTACTACATATCCCATCATATAGATCGAAGGTCCTACTCAAATGCATTTAAATCTATGTGACATGATAGACTCTGTATCCCACTATTTGGATCTATGGAGTGTGTTCAATGCATCCCAAACCATGAGTTAGTCACAACGGTCGCACCCTAGGAGAATATCCTCAGTATCCTGTGGGTATAAATAAATCATAGATGGTGAAACAACCTAGAGAAACTGTCTCACAATAATATTCTTGATGAGTGGAATGACTGTAATACCTACATTTTTTCAAATATAATTATCTTTAAATTAATTATAAGTGTTTGATAGCTTTCCTGAGAAGCAACACCAATCATAAAACATACCATTATATATTTACGACTATGAATAGAATTTACCTCATTATGAAATATATATAGAATATTTCTATATAAATAAATATTTTAGTTGAAGCATAATATCTAAGAACTCAATTACTAGTAATGTTATAATGCATTTCAAAAATATATTTGTTCCAAAAAAATTATTTTATTATTTTTGTTATTATTATAATTAATTTATGTCAAATTAATAGATTCAATTTGATAAAATTGATATTTTTTTTGTAATCATTATACCAAAATACTTTTAGGGTGACATTTTTTTTATTTTTCTGGAAAGATAGATATTTCAACGACTAGTGAAATATTATGATATTTATAAAATAATCATTTCATTTCATTGGAAGGAAAATTATGATTTGAATTTTTTATCAAAGTAATAAATTTTTTATTTAGTAATATATAATATAAATAATTACAATTAACTTAGCATTATACTAGATTTTAATATAATTTCATTTAGAACTAAATATACATTTTTTTAAAAATTGTTTTCATTGTGTTCTTCATTCAAATTTTAAAATGGAAATTAAACACATATTGAAATTTAATCCCAAAAAAAGGATTAAAATTTTGAAATTAATATTATCAAATTTGGTTAATAGTTCTTTTTTTGTTATTATGAATAGTGACTTCCATGGTTATTTTTCACTTCAGTAAGGGTAAAATGGGTACAACATGGTTAAATCTGTGAGATATGGTCTCAAAATCGTCCCAAAACATGATATTATTTAATTTTATTGGATATATTCTACTAATTACATCAAATAATATAATATATGACCAATTTAGGTCATTTATCATTGATTAAAACCATTATATTATTTCAATAAAAATAATAACAAAAAATGTCACTCTCTTGACATTAATTTTCTTATTTTTTTAGAAAAGGATAAGTAGTGGATAACTTTGGATATAAATTATTATTTTATTTATATATTATAATTTCTGTTTATAATTTACATTTATTTTTTAGTGACTGAATAATTATCTTAAATTATAACACAATGAAGACAAAATATTTATTACATTAATAAGAAAACTATATTTTTAAAAATATTTAAAGTGACATAATTTGAATGAATTATAATGTTACAAGAATTTTTTTATCTAAATATAACATATATTGACTGTACCTAAATTTTATATTTGAATTTAATCATAATAATATTGTTTTCATACTCAAATTATGTGATTAGTTTTTAAAATGACAATAATAATATTTTATGTGAAATATATTCTATAAACTAATTTAAAAATAATAAAAAGCATTTAAGAGGAAAATTAAGAATATAATGTTCTTAAAATTATACCCATTAGTAATTTATGATCCACTTGTGACAATATAAGTTAAATTATAACCCTTTAATATTGAAGAGGTCATTACTATAGTTATTGTTCAAATTTCTTTACCAAGGTGTTAGAATAAACGATATGGTTGAAAATGATATATAAACCAATAAAAATTGTTTGGTTGATTATATTATCATAACATATCTATAATCATATAATTAATATCCTTTTGGATCCATTTTTCATGACTTAGATTCATATTATTTTATAATATTTCATATATTTCAAAGAATTACATTCATGATACTTTATAGTAAATAATTTTTATTAAATGATTCAAAATTCATTAAAATCATATCTCTAGATGAGTGAATGGGATATGGTTTAAAATATTAACCATTTCCATTTATGGGAAATATTTTATTTTATACTAACATTCTTGATACATAAATAGTAGTGACTATTAATATTGTCGTAATTGTCAAAATATTAACTAGGAAAAAAATTTATATATATGGTTTAAAAAATAACATAAAATTGATTTATTTTTTTATGATATTATTTACAAAAATATTCATATTATCGTCAAAATATATAAAATTTGAGTGACATAATTATAAATTAAATTTATATTAATTTGAGACTTTATGTAATTCCAAGAGTGTCTTTCCCCTCACATATAAAATAGAACATTTTCTCTCCATTTACTCACACATTTTGAGCCTTATATTCACCAAATACATTCGATAATCCCTCAATATATTAATTAACCACAATATTTATCTTGTATAGTTTTTAAAAGACCATTCACTAAATGCTTAATTTGTATTCCAAAATATGTTTCTCAAGGGATAGGTACAACTCTTATAAAAGAATTTGAAATTTTAATTATTCTTATACCAACTCTAAATAAAATTATCAATTATAAAATAATAAATAAAACATAATAAATAAAGATAATTTTTATAATTAATATGGAATAACCATTATCCATCATCATTATTTCCTACATAATGATTAAATATCGGTCGATCATATGTATGGCTTATCGTCTCAACAGAGCATTGATATTAATTTTTCATCATCACATTATTTTGGATGTTTATAAATATTTATTTAATATTTATATGTTTAATTTAATATATTTTTATTATTGTTTTAATATTAATTAATTTTTACCACTTTTTTGTTACATACACAAAAAAATGAAACATTATTTATGTATACGTATGTTCATCCATCTCCATGAATGGTGTAATTAATTCTTAAATCTCTTTATTTTATGGATGAATATTATATATATATATATATATAATATTTGATATTCATATCAATATTAAAATCCCATATATTATGGAATCTGTATCATTGTTCCTGGACTAGAATTCAATAATAGAATATTCCATGAAAAAGAAATGGTTAATACCTGAAAATGAACATTTCAATAAGTAGTTACTAATAAATGGGGTTTTAAATGCTTCAAGGGAATAATATATTATATTTTAATTTTGAAATTACTATTTAATATAAGTATAATACTTTTAAATTTATTATATAATAGGTTAAATCAATTTTTATGAAATTTAAACTTTAGGTTTTGGATTCTTGTTTAATATTTATTTCAATGGGACTTATGAAAAATTTAACAATTGTTTTCATTATTTAGTATATATAATTCAACTGAATATATTATATAATTTATGAATGAAAATTATATGTATTTTAAAATCCATATAATTGTATCCCTTTCTTGTGGTTTTGGAATTGATATTACAAAATCATTAGGAATATTATATTACAATTTCATTATTTAGATAGATTTTTTATGATTATGTTTATTATGATAAAATTGTATAATAAACCTTCATATAATCCAATTAATTAATTTATACAGAGGTTATTTCTATATATTACATTTTTTCAATCATTTTCATCTTTTAATATATTCCAGATACTAAATGAATTTTTTAATAGATATTTGACTATATTTCACTATTCAGATGAGAATCATTCTTTTTTAGTGTCCATGTTTTCAAAAAAAGTTTTCAAGAATATTTTACTATTATAATATTATTTTTAAATCCACTCTTACAAATGATTTATTTTTTAGAAAATGTTTTAAATGGAATATTTTTATCATTTTCTGAATGATGTTATTTTTATTTTTTTCCAAAAATTTGATAGGAATCGTTTGTTTAACATTCACAACATGAACCATTTTTTCTTCCATCAATAATAATCAATGATTTACGATTTAATTACATGTTTCCAAGGTTATTTTAAAAAAAAATATTACATATTATTTTGGAAACTTTTGGATTTTATATAAGTCATCTCAAAGGGAAAATATTATTTTCTTAGTGAAATGTTCTTATAAAATTTTAATAGAATATTTTATCAATTATAAAATAATTTGATGTTACACATGATTTATTGGGTCTATGATCCTGTGATACCATCCACTTTAATTCATTGTTTGGATTATGATGATGATTATTTATGGATAATTTTTTGTAAACTCTTTATTTACCAGATGTTAATTAATTTATTATGATTCTTTTATAAGGCCTATTTCTTTTCTAAATGTTATTATAAGATAAAATAATTAAATTTTTATGAATCCGATTTAATTTCCAAAAATTTAAGTAATGATGATGGTTTTTTTATTATTTGGAAGATATATGAATGATTTTCATTATGTGATGGCTTGAAACAATATTATATATCCCTCCAATTCATTGGGTAAAGATGAACGTATCATTAGTTAATAAGGATGAGAATGGGGAATGAATGATGTTAAGTAAGAAACATTTTAATCTACTATAGTCTTATGAGTGAACTATGAGTAATGATATTATTTAATGGGGAGTGAACCCAATACATAATGATAGTATTGGATGTTATTCTTGAATATTGAAGTTTTTTATATGATTTTGTGTATTCAGGAAAATTTGCCTTATGATAATGTTAATCTCTCATTTATAATGTTCATTTATTCCATTATGAATTATGTTTCATGAAATACAAATATTTATACAATTACATGTGAATATGTTCTATGATATGGAATGTATAGTTTTCAAATGTAATCCTCATGTTAGAATTCAATTATTCTCATGTTATGTGTAATTTATAACTAATGTCTTCATTTTTACTCTAACTGAGAAAATTAGATCACCAATTATAATGTTTTAATTTCTCCTCGATATGAAGAAACGTTTTAAGTATAAAGTCTTTATGATGGGTTCAAGATGTAATGAACAAAATAGGAGACAATTTAATGATTTTATAAACTTGATGTTTGTATTTACGTCTTTCCAAATACACTAATCCTTTATGGTTATGTAATGAATATTATTTTCATGTAAAGAATATTTATATAATAATATGTAACCTTTTGTATGAAAAGTATCATTCACTATAGTTGGAATAATGTGAATGTTTAGTTTCCTTTGGAAACATAGATTGGAAAACTATTTTGAGAACCCTAATGATAATACTATATATATGATATCTTCCAATGTTATAGTAAATAAAGGATATTGGATTTCCTAGAAAAACATACCTATCTAAATACAACATTTATATTTTTATTGATCATAGATAAATCTATATGTAATAACCATAAAAAATATTTGGTTGAGTGTATGTTCACTATCATTCAGTTGCATAGTGAAATTTCCCTTAAAACACACATGGTTTAACACTGCCATGACGTAATAAATGGTTAATTGATATTTTCATTAAGAATCATTATGAATTATTTGAATATATGTAGATCATGTATGACCTAGGTTACACCTAATGTGTCGTATATTGGAAATAGTGCATCATGATTTAAAAATTCTATAGTTTTTTCTTTCATGATCTTTCAGTATGATTGTTGTTCCACATACAATGGTTTTTGGTTTTATATAGTGGATTGAACTTGGTGGATTCATGTTAATGCTGAATGTAAATAAAAATTTAGTTATTTTCCACATGATAAAATAAATGAAATAATAACTAGAATGTGAATCCTTGTGATAATGACTACTCATCAATCATGACATATGATTAATAATTTAATCTTTAGTGAGTTTTATCATGTTTGAAATATGAGTATGATCAAATTTTACGTATTTTCATGTTGTAATGAGCAGAGAGGATTGAAATTTAAAATTTATTCATGTAAAAAATTTGGGAAGGAGAACCTATAAGAATATATTAATGTTTGGGGAGGATGTTTTCTGTGTGTAAATAAAGTTCATATGTAAATTATTTGTTGAGGAATTAAAAATTATATGTGTGGGGAAATTTGGTATTAACTGATTGAATGTCATAATCTAATGGTTAAATTCTATAATACAGAAGGCCCTATGTTATATCGATCATTGAAGTAGAAAAATTAATGTTTTTATATATTGGTAATTAGTAATTATGTTGTATGAGTGTTTTATGAGTGATATTATATCAATTAGAATAATGAAACATATAATGATTATTCCCCAGTAGTTTTTCATTGCATATTTGAAACCATATATTGAATTTAACCGATAACCATGAAATGTGATTTCATGGTAAGGTTGTATTTTTAGAGAACACATAATTAAGGGAATGATAACCCTTAATTTTTTCCTGATGTTTATTTAATAATTTTTATATAGGTTAAATAGATGATTTATTTGTATAAAGTATGTTACATAATATTAGTATCCTTGGAATATAGTAGTGATTTGATAATTATTTTTTGGATTTTATGTTTGATGGAGATTACTGCATTTTTGGATTTGCGCAATATATTTAATTGCCTATGATTTTGTTTTCGGAAAAAGTATTGTGTTAATTTTTGGAAGTATATATATTTTCATTGATGTTATATGGTGATTCAAGATACTAAAATTTTTTAATGGAATATATGATTAAGGTATTCACATATCTAATATTTGATATTAAGATAAACATTATACTTCTTCTGTGATTAATGATATGTATATTTTGAAAATTTTGTGAACTTCCCTCCACATATTTGGATATTGAATTTAGTTAGATGTATTTTGATTGAATCTTATGTTAAAGTATTTATGGAATGGAATTAGTTGAAATTTGGTCATTGTTTTTTATCATTTAGTGATTAATGTATTATACTTATCCATTTTGGATATCATGTGTGAACCGTTTTTTGTTAAATATTTAGAGAAATAAGGAATGACATAACAATATTTTATTGATCGTATGATATGTTGAATAATAATTTTTTTGAATAATGCATAACAAAATCATCATTAATATTAATTTCATGGATTAATATATGATGTGGAAATTCATTGATGTACAACCATAGGATGAAGTTGTTCTAATGAAATGGAATGAAAATGATGAATTTTTGCTTATAAAATGGAAATAAATAAAGAAAATAAATTTTATCCTTTTTTCTATGATGATATTAAAATAATACCTCAACATTTGGGAAAGTACCCTTAAAAATTGATGTTCATTTACCGTTATGTTGTGGAAATGAACGTCAGTTCAACAATCATTTATTTTTTTGGTTTGGTGGCCATTAACATTCGTATAAAATTGTTCTCTATTACTCTCTATTAGTCCTTGGACATTAGTTTTTTCCTCTATGTATATATTTTTTATGAACACTAATATTATCCTTATTTGACAACCAGATTATGTGTTATTTCAGGTAACCTTTATGTTTTCAACTTCCCCTTTTCAAAGGATGTTTTATTATCCATTTTCATAATGTGTGTTTTGAAACATTGTATTTTCAAATATAGAATCATTTTTTATCATTAAATTTTTTGAGAGAATAATTTATTTATTGGGATATAATGTAGTAACCCAATATTTTAGAATATATTTCTCTTTAAATTAATTTTTGGTGATAAATAACTTTCACGAAATGCAACACTAAGCCCAAAAAGATTTGTAATATATTGATGAGTATGAATTCTCTTTAACACATCATGAAATATATATTGAAATTTTTTAAATAAATTAAATTTATTATTTAATTAATAAAATATAATTACTCATATTTAGCAATGTGATTTTATAATTGAAAAATATTTTTTTTTTAAATAATATATTTTATTTCCATTTGATTGTCAATTTTATAAATAATTTTTTCTATTTAATAAATTTTTTTAAATATAATAATATAAATTTTAAATCATAAAAACGTATCAAAGGGTGAAATTATGTGATTTTTTATATAAAAATTAATTTTTAGTCAATAGTAATGAAAATACCATTTTATGTAAAATTTTCATTTATTTTCATTTATAGGTCTCATTATGATCTGAATATGATATAAAAGTAATAAAACAATTATTTAATTTAGTTATTATTTAGTTTACTACATTAGAATCCACACTAAACCCTATTTTGGTATTACTTCATAATTGGAATTAAAAACACATTTTTCTAAAAATGATTTTTCATTATAGTTTTTGTGATTATTTTAAAATGCTATTATTCCACATATAGAAATAGAATCATGAATGATGAATTACATATTTGAAATAAGGAGGATAAAATTTTGTAAATAGTTTCGCATTATTTTTAATTATAGTGAATAGTAATCATGTTTACAATTTGTCCCCTCAACAATGGTAAAATGGGGAAAATGTTGTTAAAACAATGAGTTATAGTCTCCAAAAGACCCAAAAACATTTTATGATAAAATTTTATGGCATAAATATGGATATTTATATTCAATTATATAATAAATTTCCACATGGGAAAGTTTTTACTAGATGGGGACTATAATATTATTTTACATAAATAATAAATTCAAAAACTCATTCTCTTTCCTTTAATAAATAAATTTATTATGTAAATATAAAAAGTGAAAATATTCAGTTATAATGATTATTTTTCTTATCAGTTTTTTTTATTCTGAATTTTTTTAATTTTTATTAATTCAATATATAATCTAAAGGCATATGCAATATGTATACAATGTTTATTCTAAGAATCCGGAAAAAAAATATTTTAAAAATATTAACAGTAATAATAAATTAATGAATTATTATATAACTTGATTAATTAGATAAATATAGAATATTGAGGACATATTAAAGGTTAATATAGGAATTCTATTGTTATGATATTGTTTACAACATTAAATTATGTAAATAATTCTAAAAATGACTTCAATAAAATTTTAAAAAATAATTTAGAACTCATAAAAATCATAAAATAGAAATTTTTGAACTTTAAATGGTCCAAAAATTCATCCATTGACCATATAGAATCCAATTATTACCTTATTTGTAAAATAATGACTCATTAGTACTGAAAAATTTATTAACATGGTTTTGGTTAAAATTCATTAAGAAATGTGATAAATAAGGAGATAAGGTTTAAAATTATATCTAAATATGTCAAAAATTCATTGATTGATTATATTAATATCATATATTCCTTATTACAGATTTAATATAACATTGGATCCATTTTATTCGACTTAGACACATGTTATGTTATAATATTCCATTTATTTTCAAAAATAATACTAATGATAATTTAAAATATAATTTATTTAATTAAATGAAACAAAATTAAGTAAATAAATATATATGGATAATTTTATGAGATATGGTCGAATATATGAACTTTTATCCATTTATGTGTATATTTTCCTTTTATGATAACATTCTTGACACTTAAATTCTATAAAACTTTTTAATTTTTGTAATTGTCAAATGATTAACATTGTTAAAACTAAGAGATAAGGGGTAAAAAAATTAATATTGACTAAAGTTTATTGTATAGTATTATTTTGAATTATCCTCATCCTAAAATTTAAATACATCAATATGTATTCAATTAATTGTCAGAGGTTATTTAAATTAATTTTACACTTTATGTAATTCCAAGTGTGCCCCTCCCCTTAACTATAAAGAGGAAAAACATATCCAAAATATCTCAAAAAAATCCATATAGCTCATTCAAACCAAAAAATAATATGTTCATATATTCCTTAACAACAACCTAGTGCATATTTTCTTTCCAAATGACAATCCTTTGAAGACTTGTGTATTAATCCAAAAGTTTTTTCTCAACAAAGAGATAAAAATACTAACCGAGGGTTTTCAATTTTGTTCCATCATATAACACTTCTAAATACCTAGTATACATAAAAAATAATTCTTTTAGTATATAAAATATTCTTATTTTTTATTATTATTATGGATCATTCATTATCCATATTATTTTCATCCCATAGAATGAAAGAACTTCGCTTGTGTGTACGTAAAACTTGTTGTCTCCATGTAGTGGTGTAATTCTTTTTTCATCACCAATTTATTGGTATGGTTATAATAATGGATTTAATACATATATATTAAAATAATGATATTTTTATGATTTTATGATGGTGAATTATTATTCCCCACTTGTGTTCCATCCATCGAAATGTTGAAGCAATGGTAGTACGTACACGCGACCTATGGTCTCCATGAATGATGTAATTCACTATTCTATTTATATCCTTTACAGGTAAATATAGTGCATATATAATGAATATATATTATAATTATATCATTATTAACATTATTTAAATGGTATAAACAGGATCAATGTACATTAAACATAACTACAGAACTGAAAATTCCATGAAAAATGAGACAATTAACACCTAAAACCGACCATTTTAATAAATAATTGTAAAAAAATAAGTGTTCAAATGTAATATGTGGATAATGCAGGATATTATACATATTTTAATGACTAGTTTTGAGAATAATAATATATTTAAATTTATTATAATGTATTTTAGATCACATTCAATGCATGGGAAACATGAGGTAGGGGTTTCATGTCTTAGTTTTATATCTATGAGACTTATGCCATATTCCCCACCTTTTTAAATTTTGTTGCATATTTAATTTACCGGAATTTATTTTAAATTATTTAATGAAAATTGTGTTTATTTAAAAATCCATAAATAGTAATCATTTTCATGTGGTTTAGATTACTAATATTAACAAAGATGGAATAGATTTATATTATAATTTGTTAACTAGGATTATTTGCGATTAAGTTTAAAAAAATTAAATTCATGGTTATACCATTCAATAATTCAATAAATATTTTTATAATTTGTTTATTTAAATAGATTACATGTTTTCCATTTTATTTTTCACATTTTCAATGTCCAAAATAATGAGATAATATTTCTATGGAATCCTACTTTATTTTTATTTTCAGTCAAAAATCCATTATTTAACATGTCCATGTTTTCTAAAAAATGTTATCAATAATGTTTTTAATGTTATCATGTGACTCTTAAAGTCATTTTTACACAAGTTTTTTATTTTTTAAAAATTATTTAAAGTAAATAAACTTTCCTTTTTCCCAATGAGATTTTTTTTGGATTTTTTTTAAAAAAAATCAAGGAATAAATGTTTTAATGAATACATCATGAAAAGAATTTCCCACCATCATAACCACTCAATTATTTGAATCTTCCATTAATATTTTCCTGATTTATTTTTTTGAAAATATTTTCATTATTATTTGAGATATTTTTATATTTTAAATCAATTATTTCAAAGTGAAATGATTAATTTAATAAATAAATGTTCCAAGGATATATTAAATACGTTTTTTATCTATAGAAAAGTCATTTAATAATACTTATTATTTAATGTGGTTGTGATCCAAATATATTATCCCCATTAATTTATTTGATATATTATGATGATTCTATGAAACCTTTTTCCCTCCTATTGGTTAATTGAGTTATGAAGAATCATTTATGAAACCAGTTTCTTCCACATGTTATTCTATAATGATACTATTAAGAATTTATAAAACCCATTTCCTTTCAATTTTTTATGTTATAATGAGTGTTTTAAAATATTTTTGAACACATATAAATATATATATATATATATATTATTTCCATTATGTGATGATTTTGAAAAGAATTGTATATCTCTTCAATGAGTTTGGTAAAGATGCATATCTCAATAGTTAATATGGACAAGAATGGGGAGTGAACCAAGTTCATCTAGGGACGTTATCCACTATGGTAGTCTTGGGAGCCAACCTTGACTATTGATATAAAGGAATAAGGATTAATCCCAATCTGCTATGATATTATTATCGGTGAGCATTTACATAGGAAATGATTTTCTATGATTATGTTAATTCTAAAAATATATGTCTTATTCAAATGTTATTCTGACATGGGTTATATTTTTTTTTCTGATTCATTTCTCATGATCTATCATTCTTTATTACATGACTTAGTATTTTCATCTATAAAATGATGTGTATGGTTTTCCAATTATAAGATCAAGTTATCATAACCATATTCTCATATTACTCTTAAGTGATCACTATTATTTCTATTTCATACATTTATTGTTCATAAAAAATGAACCTTGATTATGTTTTCTTTTCCATATGATATAATGAAAATATTTATGTATAATGTGTCTAAGAATGTTTCTAGTTTTTGAGAACTAATTTAGATATGATATAGATATTTTATAAACAAGAGTATTATTTATCCACATTTCCAAATATATTTAACATTTTATGTTATAGGATAGATTTTAATGTTATTTAATGAATATTGATATTATAATATGTAATATTTATGTATGAAAAGTATTATTCACTATACTAAAATACATAATATTTCATAAAATTGAGTTTGGTTCCTCAAGAGAATGACCTGAAATAGCCAGAACCATAACTGGATCAAATCATTGATTCATATTCAAAGGTAAAACCCAAAATAATAAGTTCTCATTTCCATTATGTGCCTCCCATATGTTTAACATCTCACTATGGAACTGAATGGGGTACCCTTGGTCTTAGCATAGATAAGACACCCTTTATGGGACCCCTTATAACATCCATGTCTCTTCAGTCAGCACCAATCACTCATAGGGAATATATTCCTTATACATTTTAAAAATATCATAAAGGGCTCACTCACTAGTTAGAAAATCCATATAGGCATTGATCACATGAGAAGGCACACAACCCCGCTCAAATTCTAAATCAGTAATAGGTTCATATTGACACACCCAACACATTAAATTTTTACAAAGGGAATGCCCGCTAATGTACTCACATATCGTTGGGGGAAGAATACTTATAAAATATTCATCAAAAATATCCTAAAGGATTTATGGCATCTCAAGGTTCTCGCATTTCTAATCCCAAAGAGAACCATCTCAATTTAACATTATCCTATAGTATGAGGTTTCTAACGGATCTTCTAACAGGGACGCTATATTATATTACATTTATTTAATTAAAACCACTCATCATTCAAGTATATTCAGAGACACATATATAATCATGGGGGCATCCCATCAGCGATAAAGGCATCCCAGCCAGTGAACAATAATCCATCATGACAATTCGAGCATTTCCCAATACATTGATAATTCATTTTTTTTAATAAGTATATTTAATTTAATATTTATGATCACCCTCAGTGGTAATACCACACATAAGATTTTAAAAAATAAATTCATAATATCATAGGGTTATACATAAGGGACCAGATACTTCAATATTCTATTAAACATTTTATGTAAAGCCTAAAAACTCATTCTTGAGATCATCTATGTCCCTTTGGCCACCAACCATCCTTTGGAGTCCTTAAATCATTCCTCTACCTCAAAATAAAATAATTATAATAGTTTATAATTAATTAAACAATTAGTTTAAATAATAATGAACTAAAAAAATCATTTGGAGACCTCATCACACTAAAACAGTAATTGATAGTGGGAAGTCCACTCCAATGACACCCTCGAGCCTAAGAAATAAAAAATCCCTAATTAATACCACTGATTAAATTTCCAATTATTACCTAATTTCAAAAACCATTGGAAAAAAATTCAACAACATACCACATCCAAAACAACACGAAACTATAGAAAAATAATGTCATGAACCAACTTGGGTATCCTACATAAACAACACACAAATTAATTATAACTATTACATAAGTCCATTCACAATCTCTATGGGCTAGTGACTACCAATTGAGCATAAAATAGAATTATTAGAAATTATTTAACTAAAATAAAAGAACCCATAACGAATATAATGTCCTAGAATACCATATAATTTTTTTTAAAATTTTATTGGATCATTTAAAGACTAGGAACTCAACTAACACTTGATTTTGATCCCTGGTTATCCCAAAAAATGTTTTTTAACTTTTATATATTTATTTAAAATAGAATAGGTCATTGGTTTTTAAATCTTCTAAAATGGGTACTCAGATTAAAAATAAGAGGGAACCATTGCGTTTGGAATGAAGACTTTACCTATGAATGGACATAACCTCGACTGATGTTGGTTGAGGGAGAAAGTTAATTTTCGAACTTTTAAAAAAAATTAATTTAGGATTTTCCTTATGGAAAAATAATATACACTTTTAGTTTATTTTATTTGGATTTGGATTTTCATTTGATTGTAAAAGAAATGTTTGTTCATAAATGAAACAGCATAACAGAAATATCGAAGCATGTTTTCCCATTTTTATGGGTTATTAGAATATGGGATTGTGGGAAATATATAGTTTCCACGAACATTGAGATTTGGAATTTGTGAGTGATGGTTCACGAATCACCCACGACGATGAGCACCATCCTTCCACTGTTCTTCCATCCATTGAAGGATCACCAAAAAAATACTAGGTTTCTTATTAAGGAAGCATGAATGACAACGACGTATTCTCTACCAATGAACGATTCATCCATGAGGTAGGGGTATTCTGTGTGAAAATTTTACCAGTTCTTTCTTTCTATAACTATGAATGCGGATCAACCCACTAATAGGAAGATCTGTGGGTTGTTTTTTCTTTTGAGGTGGAATTGTTTATCATGGGATAAAAGGGATTAAAACTTAGTTCTAAATCTTTTCACATTTATTCTAACACGGAGGAATCGGGCCAACACAAACAAGTCATGGACCCCACCATCGATAGTTTTCTTCTATTATTTGTGACCAAACCCCCGGTTTGACGATGTGATGACTTTGAGGATATAGAAGGGAAAATGATGATTTGGGGATTCAAATGATGATTGTTGATCATGAAACAAACCATCGTAGTTGACCAAGATGATGAAAGAAGAGACCATCGGTGCAACATCATAAGCATGTGGCAGTAGTCGTGTGCGGGATGCAGTTTCTTGCTAGAGGCTGTGTGCACTGGTAGGGCACTGTGATAGTGAGTTCACACATGGCATTGACCATAGGTGGTGAAACAAGCCACCGGAAATGGCCGGTTGTGCTAGCGCATGCAGACGCGGTGACTGCACCACATCATGTGACTATAGAGAACAGTCCAGCTTGATTGTGGTGGCCACCCCTGGCGTCGGTCGTGTCCTTGGGAGATAGGACCAGGTCACCCCATCATTCTAGACCTGTGGCCTAGAGGACTGGGTCAGATCTAGGATAGATGAGACCCAGGTCAGGTCAGTGGACCTCAGGCCAGGTCGGGTTGGGTTGGTTTGACCTGGTCAGGTCAGGTCCTGGACCCAAATGTCCCCTTTTTACTAAAATGATCATAACATGTAAACAGTATGTCTGATTGATCAGATATTTGTGGCATTAGGACCATCGTGAAGAGCAGGTCCTTTTAAAATACTACATGTGAGTTTTAGTGTTTATTAGTTCATTAATGATGGCTTGAGTCATATTCTCTCTTGGAATCAATCACGCTATGAGAAGAAATCCTATAGCTGGTTGTGACAGGATGTGAAGAGTAGACATCAGTGGGTATTCGAGCGGACATCAATGGCCTAATAGAAGATTTGTTGAGTAGAAATGAGTGGATTTGTAGACAAGTAGCCTGATGGGCCATAGTGTCCTGCATACGTGTGGTATCCAAGGGGACCTTAGTGGCCCGGTAGATGAGTAGCCGAGGGGACCTCGGTGGCCTAGAAGACGAGTTACCATGTGTACCTCAGTGTCCTAACAGATGAGTAGTCGAGCGAACCATAGTGGCCCGATAGGCAAGCGATATCCTAGTAGACCTTAGTTCCCCAACAGAAGAACATACCTTAGTGAATCATCGAGAATGAGTCCCGTAGTGGTACAAGATGAACCAACTTTACGACTAATAATCTTGCTTTCTCTAATTTTGGGTATACCTATTTGATTTCTCCTTTTCATCGTGTGTACTTATCCTTTGTGGAATTTATTTGTGGTTTGGGGGCACTAATGATTATTTTTTTGTCATAATTTCAAGGGAATAGCTCGCATGTGTTGTGTCTTGTGCAGATGATTGATGCTATGATAGAGACCTTGGTGGTCCAGGACCAAGCAGTGCCTAGTGAGATTAGACAAGCGAGATGTTCTCTTTTGTCTTCTGGCAGCTACTCTACACCTACCCTTCATGTAAGGTTTTATACTGATAGATTAATAGTTTCCTTTGTACTTTCTTGTTTTCATCTTGTCTTTGTTGGGATTTTATTGTTGTCCTATTACATTCATCTTGTACTGTTTTACACTCAATGGTTCTATTAGTGTCATATGTGTTTTCCTTTCCAAATATTTTGGTTGGGGTGGTGAGTGTGCATGGAAATAGGTACTCAGCTAATGCCTCCCACCTGTAGGATAATTCCTTCAGTTCTAGTCCCCAACCCCTAGCCATTGGGAGGTGGTCTTGGGGTAGTCACGGCACGGACCCCGGGGGATGGTCCATGAAAAATTAAAATTAAAGGTGGTCGGTCCAACCGTAAAGACTGATAGTATGTGGTTTATTCATGGGGAAATATTGTTAAATGTTTTGGGTTTAACTTTCAGGATTAGAGAGTCCATTTTGGGTGTGGCGGTCGACGAATCCATACATCCAGACCCAGAATTCTGCTTTTCAACTAGGTACATGAAACCACTGGTTTCTTGTATTATATAAGATTTTGATTGCTTCCTCATGTCCCACTTGGGTTATCTCACCAGGTATAACCTATTTAATATGGTTCATCTTGATTTTGTAAGGATTCCGCTGTGTAGATATCCAGTAAGGGTTCTAGTTCATTACCACAAGGATAGTTTGCCCATTGATGAGGCATCTGTACTTAGACCAGTACTGGAGTTATCCCCCACCATAAGGGGCACCATCATTTCCAGAACCTTTTGTTCAGTAGTTTCACTATCTATACTAGTAGAGGATTCACATAGGCTCAGTTCCATACATGAGTTCCAGAGATAGAGACCTCCCAGGTTCAGGGGTGAGACTAACCTCAAGGTGGTAGAGGATTGGCTCGAGGCGATTACGTTAGTCTTTCATATAGTTAAGATGCCTCTTGACCATACATTGATCTTAGACGTGAGCTTTGTTTAGGTCATTAGAGGGATATGGTGGTGCATGATTTTCTAGAAACATGACAAGGAGACCCAAACCTGGATAGACATTGGGAGCCTCATCTTAAATGATTTCATTCGAGCGACATTCCACTTAGTGCATATACAAGATCTACTACACATACATTGGGATGGCATGATAGTAGTGGAGTACACTGGGAAATTCCCTAGGATTTCTCTCCACTACACAAACATGGAACGAGACCCATTCTTCAGGGATTGAGCCTCTGAGGAGGGACTATTCTTGAAGAATAGGGTGTCCAAGTTATCACTTAGCATCCCTTCTTAGGCAGGGGTGCTGGAGTGAGATCCAATCATGGAGATCTTTCTGGTGGAGCAGGAACTAGTATCTGGAGCTACCAGTATACCCCATGTGGTAGAGTCTTCAGTTATGGGTATCATGATGAAAAAACAGGGGGTATGTGAGAATGGATGTTTGTTGGATGACCCCAGGATTCTGTATTGGTGGTAGAAGACCCCCATAGAGGAGGGGGATGTCAGAGGGGTAGGCTGCACGAATCATGTGTGGGGGTTGGGGAACATGGCTCGTGATTTCTTGACTCACCACACAGACAACCGAAATACGGTCGAGGAACCACCGAGGTAGTGGTAGATGTTCAAGCAAGGTGGTCTGAAGGGAGGTGGATGTGGTAGGGGAGATGGAAAATTAGTAGGACGTGGATGGAGAATTGATGTGCTACCACCACCCCCAGGTGGTCCACCATGTGAGCTTGGAGAAATTGGTCATGGGAAATGCCAGTTATTACAAATGGATACATATGACCATGGAACTCCAGAGATGATTAGTGATAGGATCAATGTCTTCTCCACCTTATATGAAACTCTTTTAGCCACAAGATCCAGTCACTATTTTTTTTTCACAGACCTTTTTTGGTGCTCAATGATTCCGGTGGAGCCATTGGATCAATCCTTATGGTTAGAGACTCTTATAGGAAGGTATTTAGTGATTAAACACTGGTGTCAATAGTCTGAGATTACTCTGGGGGGTGAGAGATTAGGATGGATCTCTTAATAAAATTGTTGAGGGCTTACAACATCATATTGGGTATGGATTTGTTATCCATCATTCTAGCTCAGATCGATATCTTTTTATGTGGAGTGTGGTGTGTCTGCAAAGATAGGACCATGTTTTTCTTCATAAGTGAGAAGGAAATTTTGAAACATATGAATGAATTTCTCAGAGAAGGTGCATCCGATCACTCACCAGTTGTGTAGCATATCCCTTGGTGTGACAAATGAGAAGAGTTTTCCCATTCCTCTAGTGGTGGATGAGTGCGTAGATATCTTTCCTATGGATATTTTTTGATTACCTCCTAACAGAGAAGTAGATTTATATATTGATCTGTACCACTGGGATAACACTGAAATTCATAACTGCATATCGGATGGCTCTTATAGAGCATTGTGAGTTGAGGGAACATCTGGAGGATTTTCAAGAGAAGGGATTTGTGGGACCCATTTTTTCACCATGGGAAGCTCTATTTTCATTAAAAAATGCCTATCGAAGTTTGAGGTTGTACGTAGAATTATAGCACCTGAACCAGGTGATTGTGGGGAATAGGTACCCACTTAAATGGATTGAAGACCTCTTCAATCCGTTGAAGGGTGAGAGATGGTTCTCGAATATTGACCTCAGATCAGGCTATCATAATTTCCATGTAAATGAGGAGGACGTACTAAAGACAGCCTTTAGATATCGGTATGGAAACTACGAGTTCATGTTGATGCCTTTCAGTGTGACCAATGCTCCATCAGTATTCATGGGAGTCGTGAATAGGATCATATATCCTTTCCATGGTCAGTTTGTTGAGTTCTTCATTGATTACATCCTATTTTACTCTAGGTCATAGGAGGAGCATGGTACACACCTACTGATAGTCTGGGATACACTCAGAGAGCACCATCTTTATGGGAATATATCAAAGTTTTAGAACTAGATTCATCTGGTCTACATCCTGCGACACGTAATTTTAGATGCTACAGTTTTAGTGGATCTAAAAAAGATAAACACGGTGATTTTATGGGATAAACCTAGGAGCGTGACTGAGGTACAACGTTTCATTGGTTTGGATGAATACTACATAAGATTAATTCTATAATTTTCCATGGTAGTGGAACCCTTATCATCTTTGAAATGGAAGGGACAAAAATTATTGTTAACAGAGATGTTCCAGTAGAGTTTTCAAGATCTGAGGGAGATACTGACGAGTTCACCCTTCTTGAGACTACCAGAGGAGGGCATTGGGTATGTATATTTTTGTCACAAATCAGGGTTAGGATTGGGCTATTTCCCGATGCATGAAATGGTAGTGATCGCCTACGATTCACGATAGTTGAGGCAGCATGAGCAGAACTACGTGACCCATGTCCTGGAGTAAGCTGTAGTAGTATTTTCATTGAATATATGGTGTCACCACTTGATGGGTGAGCATATTACAATCTACTCCAAACACAAAATTCACATGTATATCTTCTCCAATAAATACTTGATCTTGAGGCATTAATGATGGTAGAGTTTCCCCAGGACTATGACTTCAATATAGTAAATACTCATGTGATCGGGAACGAGGTAGCAGACGAGCTCAATAGTAGATCCAGTTTGTAGTGGCTGAATGAGGGGTTAGATTAGTTAGCTGCAATGCATATATCCTTCATGGATGATGATGTATCAGCTTAACTTCAATTGAGGACTATAACTCACCCAATCTTATGGTGTTTTAGGGAGGCCATCTTGTAGATTTTGACTGTGAGGTCCGACATGCTTTTTTATCCTTAGGACAAGCTCCTGATGGATAATTGGTAGGTATAGATCACGTTATACTTTTCAAAGGATGCACTATTGTGCCAGTTGCATTATGTGAGGAGGTTATGATGTAATTCCCCACTACCCCTTTGGTAGTACATCCAATATGGTTGAAGATTTTCCAAGACCTCCAACATCAATACTAGTTGTCATTGATGAAGAAGGGAGTGGTGATGTTCGTTTTGTAGTGCCTTACTTGATTGAAAGTTAAGGTGGAGCATCAGGTTCTTGTAGGTTTTACACAGCCACATGAGGTGCCGGAGTGGAAGAAGGATTGTATCTTGATGGACATTGTGTTGGGTTTACCTCATACAATTGAGGGAATGATACCATCTATGTGATTGTTGACTGACCCAAGATGTTGTCCCACTTCCTACCCATCCGAGAGTAGGGTTCAGTAGATGGTGTGGGAATCCACTATGTGCAAGAGATAGTTCAACTACCTAGGGTCCCATCGACGATAGTCTCAGACTGGGACATAGGCTTTACATCATGGTTGTGGAAAGAATTAAAGGAGGCGTTTGTGACTCAGATTCCCTTGAGCATAGATTTCCACCCTTAGACAGATGGTCATACATAGAGGACAATTTAGGCTTTAGGGTAATTCATTATTCTTGTATCTTGGACTTCAGTCATAGTTGGGAAGGTCACATACCACAAGTGGAGTTCGTGTAAAATAATATCTACAACTCTTCCATTAATATGGCACCGTTTGAGGGGATGTATGGGTGACCATACAGATCACCGTTACACTGGACATACCTAGGGGAGTCAGCGCTTATGTGTCCAAAGTTGGTACGGGATACCACCAAGAAGGTACAGGTCACCTAGTAGTAGATGAGGACTGCATAAAGCATATAGAAATCTTATTTTGAGAGGAAGAAAAGTCCCTTGGAGTTTTAGGAGGTAGACCATGGGTTCCTCATTGTCTTACCCCGATGGGGATTGAGGAGATATTTCTGTGGTGACAAGCTATCTATGAGACTCATCCGCCCAATTCATGTTCTGAACAGAGTTAGTGAGGTGGTGTACCACCAAGATATTCCCCCATATATGAAATAGGTGCATAATTCCTTCCATTTGTCACAACATAAGAGATATGTACCTGATCCATCACATGTCATTATGAGGTGCGAGATGGAAATCAATGATGGGGTGACGTTTGCGGGGTTCCCAGTAGAAATTAAGGATCAGCAGTTGCAGGTCCATTGTGGATGATATATTCCTCTAGTTCACGTCTAGTTGTATCATGGGAATTTCTTGGAGAGAAAATGTTATCAGGGGGCTCAGATCTATGCTCAGTAACCTAATTAGTTTTTTTTCCCATGATTTTGATTATGAGGACTTAGATCCCCAAAGGTGTGGGTAATATAATATCCTAAAATTCCATATAATTTATTTAAAAAATATGGTATATTATTTGGACTAGGATCTCAGAAGAAACTTAATTTCGAGCTCTGGTGAGCCCGGAATAAGTGTTTGAACTATTTATGTTTATTTAAAATAGCGCACATGAGTGGTTTGGTCAACTCCTAAACAAGTTTCCAAATTTAAAATCTAAAATAAATGTGGGTTATAGAATAATTAATTTACTCATGAATAGACTAAACTGCAATCGGTGTGGGACAAGGGAAAATTTTAATTTTCATACATAAAAAATTTAATAGAGTAATTTTCTTAAGGAAAAATAAATTAATCTTTTAGTTTCTTTCATTTGAATTTTTAATTTCGTTTTAGCATAACAGAAACAATGATTCATAAATAAAATTGCTTAATGATTCTACCACGCAACATTATAGAGATAATTAAATGTGCTTTCCCTAATATATGGGTTATTCGAATATGAAATTGGGGGCATAATTTATTTGCTCTGAACATGGAGATTTGGCGTTGGTGGGAGACGATTGAAAAATCGCCCATGAAGACAAGCACCATTCTCCCTCTATTATTCTATCCTTTGATGGATCACTAACAAGAACAACGAGATTGGAATCATTGGATGATAAACTACATATGTGATCTCTTCACCAAAAATGATCCAACCTTCTTTTAAGGTGTATTCTTTTTGAAATTTTTTACCATTATTTATTTCTATGACAATGAATGCGGATCAACCCACTAATAGGTTGATCTTCATGTCATTTATTCTTGCCAGGTGGAATTTTTTATAACGAACTCCAAGGGATAGAAATATAGTGTTAATATTCTCCCTTATATTCTAAAATAGAGGAATAAGGCTGACACAAACAAGGTCTGGATCCCTCGGTCAAGGTTTGTATTTTGTTCATTGTGACTGAACCCTTGGGTTGATGGTGAGATGAGATTGAGGCCATAGTTTGGTCGACAAAGATCCAGGGATCTCAAATTCCCTCACAAATCAAAAAATGGTCAACCTGAGTTGACCCATTAGCCTATGGAAGAGACATGGGGTGCACCAGAACTAGCGTCGGCACACAGTGGCAGCCATGTTGGAGAGGTAGTTAATGCCGATGAAATTTCATTACATCATTCATGTGTGGTGGAATAGGCAGCTATCAGTGGTCAGAGGCGGTGTCATAGGAGGATGCAGTTACCGTGGCGCATCGCATAGCTAGAGGATGTGGTCTAGCAAGACCACAGCAGTAACCCTTGACAAATGCAGTGGGCAGGACATGGTGCCCCCTACCATCTGAGCGGACCATACCAAGCTACCCCATCGAGTCGGTCCTCCTAGTGGGATTATCCACTTTAGCTCTAGACTAATGGCCCTGCTATTCCAAGATGGGCCAAGTCGATCGTGTTAGAGCTAGGTCAGGACAAATCCAGGACAGGTCCTAAATCTAGGGCTAGTTCGGGTCAGGTCGGTCCACCCAGTTCGGACTACGACTTAGACCCAACCGATCCCTTTTTAATAAAATAGTCAATAGTGTAAACTATACATCTGATTTATGATTTTATTGTGGTGTTTGGATCCTCTCGATGTGGCGGTCCTTTTGACATATTCCAAGGGAGTTTCTATGGGGATTTTTAAATGAATTGTGTCTTGAGGAGTATATTCTCCTAGAATCAAGAATGATATGAGAAAAAAACATCCAATTGTCTATGATGAGGTGGAATGATAAGTGGACCTCAGTGGATAGTCGAGTGTACCTTAGTGTCCCGACAGATGAGTATACGAGAGGAACAAATTGGCCTAACAGATGAGTAGCCAAGCGGACTTCAATAGCCCAGAAGATGAGAAGTATCCAAGTGGACCTCAGTGGCCCGATAGATGAGTAGCTGAGCAGACTTCAAAGGCTCAACAGATGAGTAGTTGAGGGGAAATCAATGGCCCAACAAACAAGAAGACGAGCATACCTCAGTGTCCCACAGATGAGTAGCCGAGCGGACCAATGTGGCCTAACCGACAAGCGGTAGCCAAGTGGAACTCATTGGACCTGAAGATTAATAGAATGTAGTGAATATTTTGGGATTCTCCCCTCATTGGTACAATATAATCTTACTTTACAACAAATAATCCAACTTTCTATATATTAGTATAACCCCATGTCATTTTCTTTTACTTCGTGGGTACTTTTCCTTTGGGGTAGTCTTTGTAGTTTGGGCTCCCTTCTTGAGTATTGTGATACTCGCACCTACAAGACATTCACATGTACATATTTTGCCTTTGTAAATGATTGATTATTTTACAGAGACCTTGGTGGCCCAGGACCAGGAGGTTCCCAGTGAGATAAAATATATAAGGCATACTCTTGTGACTTCTAGAAGCTACTCTACACCTACCATTCTTGTAGGTTTTTCTGTGATTGGATTCACATAGGCATTTTTACTTTCCTGTTTTCATCATGTCATTGTTGGGGTTGAATTAAAGACCCTATAATTTAAGCATTTACTATTTTACACTCAGTGGTTGTGTATGTGGCAAGCATGTTTTCCTATTCATCATTGTGGGGTGGGGTTGTGATTGTGCATGTTTACAAGTACTCTACTAATTCCTCCCACTTACAGAATAATTCCATCGATTCAAGTTTTTATTCCAAGTCCTTCGGAAGGTAGGCTTAAGGTAGTCGCGACATGGTCCCTGGGGGATGGTTCATGTCAATGACAAATCATTAGATAAGATTAAAAAAAATAGCCAGTATTCTATACACTCCACAATGCAGAAATCCCCAAGAATAAAATTATATATCTGAAAATGGTACATCATCAAAGGAAAAAACATTGAACCATCAATTTCATTGACATATAATCTCATGTAACATGAGTGTACCTTTCTCTACCTGCCACCTCCAACTCCCATGATCTCACTAAAAATATCACCTTCCACCTCTATGATAGGCCTTTCCATTTTATAGACCTAATATAAGGAAAAAAATAAATTATTAAATTATGGTCTAAGAAACAATGTGAACATGGAATACACCCATCATCCCGCGATCAATTCCATATCAAATAAATCAAATATGATTAATTTTAAATAAAATATTGAATGATAATATTTTCACAATTCATACCTAAACCATCCTTCAATACATTTCAGTCACTAGAATATAATTTGTACAAAATTTAAATTATTCAAAATATGGAATACATGAGTATATTTATCAAAACATGTGTAAACATATCATTTCATCAAAACATTAATTAATAATCATTTCATAAACACTTGGAATATAGTAATCATTTCCAGTCATATAACCAAGGATATAAGCCATAGGAGTTAGATAGATGGAGTCATAAGTCTCCACATAATCGTGGTGAAATATGGATCATGTTGAACACAAAAAATCCCAACATCCACAATTTAATGTGTAATAGAAGAATATACCAAATAATAAACCCCACACATTCCAATGGGGTTTATTAGAAATAATGAATTTAAATATAATTCATCTCATTCCAAAATATTAAAAAAAATCAGTGGAATCATTTCCCAAGAATCATGATCAATGTCTTTCATCAAATCATTATTTTATTTTTGACTCAGTTTTTTAGAAATCCAAACATTATTAGAAAATCCATAATCAAAATTTCCAACACATATACCACATTCAACTTAGATGTAAATTTTCTTGAATCACTAACCATGAATTCTAAATCATAAATAATTATATTTCAAAATCATCATGCATTAATGTTTTAAATATAATAATAATTCCATTCAAAACCTCCTTCCTCAATTTGTTATAAAATCAACTCCTAATAAGTAATCAAAAAATGGTGATACGGCTAGAATGGTTAAGGTAGAATCCTTGAACAATCAATCATTGAGTCAATATTTGTATCCATCAATGACATGGGGATCCATAACTTTCAATTCAATAAATATATTAAGAAGATAATAATTCATGTTCGAAAACTATTTCACTTACTATAATAGATCAAACACATCAAATGGCATAAATGTCCATGAAAATTTATTTATAGAAGAACCAATTTCATCTCTAGGGTGTCTCCATGGTCTCAAGATTATAATTAATTTCAAGGAATGAGTTTATGGAAATAAATTAGCTAATAAATGATACAGTGTTATGATACTTACCTAGAATTCCACACCCCTATTAGTGTCACTGTTTTTCCTCCATCTTCCACGAGCATGTTGGTGGTTCCAAGAAGAAATCATGGGTGATTACAAGTGTCACCACCTGGGTTATGGGCCAGGATGAATTCATGTACAATTGGATTCTCCACTATCTAGAAAATGATCTCCTAGTAGCATGTCAGTGTAGTTATTTTAGGAACCCACTACTACAATCCTTCTGCTTGCTAGATGGTGGCCCTCAGTGGCTTGTCGATGGACCTCCTATAGCCTTTTTTGCTACAGTTACATATCCACTAAAAAGATAGATACCCAAGACCATCTTATGGCCTCTCTAAAGAGGACTAACACCAACACCTAAAACCTCAACATTCTAAATCAAGTTGAACAAACAATGAATAAACAAAAACAATAATAGAAAAAGGAAACCAAAAATAAATCATTGCTTTTTTTCATTAACTTGCGTCCTAATACCACAATCCCCCCGACAATAGATGATTTTATCTCCCATAAAGCCTGTCAAGAATACTGGTCAAAAAAGGGGGAAAGACCACAACTCTCTCGCTGATGTCTAACTCTCTAAAGTCTCATGAAAATCAAAAACCTTAATATCGAAGCACACAAACATGTGGTATGGAATTCCCATGAATACATATTATACGATATTAATCAATCTAGACTAACTACTCAGTTAGAGAAATGACATTTTACAATTGATGATTTTCCGAACCAAAAAAATGACATGGGTTTGAAAGGTACATATTATGCTTTAATAGATGTAACAAATCATGTGTGTATGTCACCCAAGGATGTAAATCCAGACAACATGAAACCATTATAATCCACTCAAAAATAATAAATATTCCCACATATTGTGGTGTTGACAGCCCCTATTTTCTAATTCGTCGATGAACCAAATGAGGAATGACTCTGAAAAACACATTTTCACCAACCGAGAAACAAAAAATCCAATGACGATGATCAATATAAGAATTTTACTAACTATATGGATTACTATTCTATGATGAGTCAACTAAATATTTATCATTATATCATAAACCAAAATGGGTCCCACTACAGAAGCACCACTAATATAAGACTAATAAAGTGGATATTTACAAGGAAAATCATATAGATCTTAAAAACGATCCATCATAATGGACGATTGGTATCTATTGTTAAAGAAAACTAAAATCATACTAAATGAAATACCATTTCTTTCATAATGTTAGGGGAACAATCATGATTAATTTCTTACAAATCATTTCTATCATATTCTATCTGACTATACATATGAGGATGATATGTTGTGCACAATTTTACCAAGGATTCCATCTTCTACTAAAGTCCTCTCAAAAATATATATGTAAACTTGGGATCCCAATTAAAAAAGATAAGAGATATAACCCCATGTAATTTACTAACCTTAATTACATACAAGTATTTCAATTCATTAATGTTGGTTGTATCATGACTGGGGATAATGTGACTCATTTTTTTGCATTGTTCAATAACAACCCTTAACACATTTTTTCATGATGATTCACATGGGAAAAAACCAAAAAAGTATGTTGATATCTCATTACACTTCCATGTAATTAAATGAAGTGGTTGAAGTATGACATAAGTATTTTTATTCTTTTACTTAATTAGAGGAGACGTATAATACTGATAAAAATCAAAAAAAATCTTACTTCATACCTAGAAATGGGAATAATTTCCCCATATTATAAAAAAAATTCTTTGTGACTGGGTAAATCACTCTCTAGGAATGATGAAAATACACCACCATAGATTTCCATATATGTAATGGAAAAACACATTGATTCCTAATTTAAAGGATACCATGGAAATATTGAGTCAAAACCCCAAAGAAAATTAACACCATATAAAGAATCTAGAAGTCCTTTGAACTAAGTTTCATGATTCTGATCCATGAAGATCATCTCGAGAAGAGAAAATGTAAGGTGAACCCTCAATAAAAAAACATCTGTCTCGACCTCTTGAACTCCAAAGATTATAAGATCAAAGATAGCCATCATTTATATTCCTAAGAAGGTTCTCTCATGGGTTGAGTTGGGAGTTTCCAAATCATATAATCTGATATGACTCCCCCTTACTAGGGGTGTGGTCAGGTTAATAGTCTAAATATTGCAATTATTCCAACCATAAACTATGATGACGATTAAAATCATTTTGCGAGATGGTATAACTCAATATTTTATAACAAAAATATATGGTGATCCATTCTAGAAAAGGTAAATGCTGCATATATCGTGATAATACATCTTAGATATGGTATTGAGATCATCTATGGGATAATTCTTCTCATGAGGTTTGAGTTGATGAGAACCATAATTCACCATATTGTGAATCATCTTATGAATGAATCTCAATCCTAAATGTAATGCATCATGGAAGACCACGTATCCATTCCCAAACCAATAGAAGATTGAACACTAGAAATAAAGTCAAATAAAACATAAAATTATCATAATAATAATTAAATTTTGAATCCCATATGAAATTTACTCCATTTTGAGTGAGAGTAGTCAAAGGAGAAGAATAATATGGGGAATATTTTAAAAAATAATGATAATTCCCTACTGCAACCTTCAAGATCCAAATATCAATGAAATTATATAGTTTATCCTTTCTCATTACTAGATTAACCTTCTTAGGATCAACAAATATATTGAGTATGGAAACCATGTTCCCTAAAAACTATACCTACTGAATCCAAATATTTAATTAATAATGTTTGTAATAAATGAAATGATTTATATATATTTATTGAACTACTCTAACCTGATGTAATTTCTCTTCCTAATTCACAGAGAAAACCAATATATCATCCATGAACAGAACTAAAAAAACTAAGGTATTGGTAAAAAATATGGTTCATCTAATTCATAAACACATTAAAATAATTTTTCAGATAATATCGAATAACAAGGTACTCATATTTTTCTTTCCTTCTCCTAAAGGTTGTCTTGCGCATATCTTACTTCTTGATCCTAACATAGTGATAAATAGACCAAAGATTAATGTTATAATCCACATATCACCTTTTTTCTAGTCAATGAAATAGAATATGTGTAGAATAAGATACCTTTTCTTGGAATTAAATGGATTTACCTTTCGGTAATTAACACACATGTGATGGTTTCTGCCATGTTTCTTTGAAAATGGACTGGGGCATCCCAAGGTGATACATTGGGTCAAATAAATACTTTGTATATAAATTCATCAAACTGATGTTTTTAATCCTTCTCTTTGGCCAGTTCCTTACAGTAAGAAGGAATACAAAATGGTCGGGTTCCTAGTATCATGTTGATAAAAAACTCCACCACTTTCACTAGGGAAAATCAAAAATAGTATGATTGAAAAACATAAAGAATATTAATAGATTATATCGGAATATGAAAACCCAAATATTCCTTACCTAGTCAAAAATAAGTCAAGGATATCATGTTACCCAACTTTGGAAGAGATGGTCGGGAAAAACTGTCCTTCATATCTTATTCTACCTTTAAAACATGGAACACCCTATCATGGGTCCAAAAAGAGACCTTACAAATATAATATCCAATTCAGTATTTATTCTGTATTATCAATTCATTCCTATGAATGTCATCAATAGGATTTATATTATGAAATTAAAAGTCCCAAAAAAATAAGAATTATAATAAATAGAATGAACATGGGGGGCACTAGGGACCCTTATCTCTCTTTCTATAGAGAGGCATTGTAATTTCTGTTTCATATAGCATGAGATATGTAGAGATATTACACAAAACCAATGTGCATATAGATGAGTAATAATGAGGTAAACTAATATAAAACAAATTAGTCAGAAAAGATGAATAAATAGTATTGGTACCTCTCACCGTCACATGACCTGCTTCACTTCTCTCTATAGTATTATCCCTTGATTGATGTATCTTCATTCCTAATTCCTTTGTCTAGAAAAACTTTTCTCTTGAAGATTTTTATTTTTCTATATATCCTCTTAGTATAGAAGATCTGGTACCTCTATGAAGTTTAGGAAAAACATGGAAAAATATCAACATGTTTACTAATCATAAGCAAGATATATAGATCTTAGGTACCTCATTGTAATAATGATTTTTTTACCCAATCATTCCACATTGAAAACAAGTAAATCATCCTTTTCTATACACAATAGACGATTTATAAAAATCATACTATGGAGATCCAGTATCATGGTTTCACCCATAAGACTCATCCCACTTCCTCTTCCCTTTAAAGGGACAACTGAAAAATCCACTTTGAGTAAGAGGAACTCCCTTCAATTATAACATACCATCTAGGTCAATATCATTCATAAAATCCTTATACGAAACATCAATATAAGTAAAAATCATTATATTAAAGAAAAAAGTATAGATATTTCATTAAATACCCATATAAAACCACTAATGGTTCAGATTGTCATTTGAAACTACCATTGGTGAAAACTAAGATAGTTCAACAAAGTGATTGGTATATTGAATCACTATCTGATCACCCTTATAATGTTCTTGAAATTCCATAGAAGATTACATTAACCTTGGTTTTGTTTAGAACTTCTCTATTAAAAGTTCCCTAAATACTATCCTCTACAAACATTAATTCTTATTTTATATAAAAATAGAATCCCACCACCTCCTATAATTACCTTCAAGATTAATGAAAACACATTTCACCTTAACAAAATATTGAATATCTAGAAACTCAATGATTTTTTCAATCATATTCAACCAGTTCTCTAACTCATTAAGATCATTAATAACAAGAAAATATAGTAGATTATAATGATGAAAATCTTGAGCACGAACTCTATTATCTTCCCTCATAGGATCCACTACTAGATCATTAGTGGGGATGGGTTCGGCCACTTGGCCCAAGAGTAAGACAACACACACAATAACCACTACCATGTTCGGGTCAACTGGAGGGTCTGAATTTTTTTCTTTATCAACAAATCCCTCCTAAATTATTTTCACACTTCTTCTTTGGGTATTGTTAAAGAAAAAAATAATATTTTGTAAGGAAACAATTGTCAAAAGACTCAATATCCTCAAATCTATATAGAATAATTCAACTAGAAAATAAACATCATAGATTAATTATTCGTAAAAATATAGAATTTGATCAAAAAACTATTCAATGACACTTTTTACCAATAAACCAGGGTAAATTAAGGAATTATTATATTATGTATGTCCAAAAAATAACTCATAACATGCCTTGTAAGCCTCAACAATCCTCTCTCATATAATCTAAGACATCCCAAACCGCATAGTAGCATTTCAAAATATGAAAAAACTCCTTTTATACCAATATTTCACAAACTATAATAGATAACATAACTAAAAGGTCCATGAATTAATTATGACATGGACTTAAGAGAATTCTTGATCCCCATAGATTGGATTCTATCACCTAGACATCGAAAAAAAGACATTGAATGATCTCTCCACCTTAAAAAAACTCATCAAGACAAAGTTGTCAATATTATTAAATAATATAATTGGTAGGCCAAAATTTACATGTGGGAGAAAACCACAAGGATATAGTTTCAAATTGATTATGTTTTTTCATCCATATCCTACATATTGAACCACAAAACACATCAAATTATCAAACCATGTAACAGGAGGATCGCATGCCCACTTAGTTACCTAAAACTCTCAATTTCTCTATAATGTGAACACAATATTCCACAAAAGGTGAATTACCTTTTCATAGAACTATTATGAGGAAATATATAAATGACCAAAGGAAGAAGTAGATTTTTAGAGACAAATTCCAGTTTTATTCCACCAATCATTCTATAGGAAAATCTATATCAAATAAACAAAACATGGTCAATTTTATTTAAATCACAGGATGTTAATATTTTAACAATTAATATCTAAAAAATATTTCATAACATTTTAGTGGAATGAATATTGAATATATAAAAGTGAAATTCCACCAAATAATTCCTATAATTGTAACATGTTTAAAAATTTATGAATGTATAATTTCATCAAAATAAGATGGAATAAAAATTTCATAAACACAGAGCATATATTGTTAATTTTCAATCATAGTACTGTGGTTATAATCGTAGATAGTTTGTTAGATCGCATCATAAGGTTACACATAGTCTTAGTGAAATATATATATATTAGTATAACCACACTTTCCTACTTCTACAAGCATTGGGGGAATAGGAGAACACCCCAATTAATGAATTCCATACCTAGATATAGTTTAGTATCATTTTCCTTATCAATCCATTACTTGGTAATTATTTTTACCTATTTTTAATATCCTCAACTTAAATAATAAGTCTCTAATCATATTCAAGGTAATAAAAAATACATGGGGATATCAATCATTTCATTCATCCTCAAATAATTCAAAAAAACATTTCAAATTATATATATGTTAAAATTCCAAAAACATGACATTTTATTTCAAAAAAACATCAAATTAGTTTTTTTTAAAAACATGTAATTATTAAAATCAGACATTTAAAAGAATTATAAAAAAAATACATACCATTAGTTATCAAGAATAATTACCAATTTAAACCCTCAAATAATTATCTAATTCTAATCCTTTTTACCAAAAATCCTGAAAATATTTTAAAATCCATATTCCAAAGGAATAACTCAAACAGTGAAAATTACTTTAAGAAATCATTTTTCATGAATTAAAAATCTCAATTTCTAAATATATTATAAATTCTTTTCTTATCGAACAATAATTAATGCATTCAAGTGAAAAGAAAATCCATATGAAACCACCTACCTCAGTTTTCTAAAACATCAACACCCAATAAGGATTATATAAATAGAGGAAGGGTTAGAATGATTATAGGACTATCATAGAACCATAAATAATCAAGTCAAGATATGGGTCCATCAACGACATGAGGATCTAACTTCATTAAGGAGGGAGAGTGATAATGAAGATAAGAATCCATGATAAAAAAATATTTCAATTACTATAAGAGACCCAACACATCAAACAACATTTTTATTTGTGAATAATTGAGGTTGGGAGAGCCAAATTCCTACACATAGAGTCTCCAAGGGGTTTATAGTTAAATAAAATTGCAGGGAGGTGATTAGATAAATAAATGAGGTATTAAATCATAAAATTATTCAAAACTATTATGGTATTCCTCACCCCTATCAGCATCACCGACTACCCTATGGAACCTGAAAGAAATCCTAGGGGAAAGGAAGTCCCACAGGTTGGTTGGTGGAGTTCCAGTTGGAACTCCCTACTACCATCGCTCTAGTGGATAGTTGGTGGACCTCCTATAGCATTTTTGTATACAAAATCTTATCTAATCAAAATCTAAATCCCTATAACAATCTCACAATATCACTAACAAGGATCAACACTAACCCTTAAACTCTCAAAATACCCATTTTATACCATTTATTCATGAATTTTAATTATAGTTGATGTGTCTAAGCCCCTAGTTAAGGATGTCGAAATTGAATTCAGAGTAGCATTATAATGCCATCAAGTAGGGGTGTTTGAATCATGGAATATGACTTTTCTGAATTACATCATTTTATTGAATATATAATAGTACTTTCACGGAATAAAATGACAATTTCATCATATTTCATTGATTTTTCTCATCAATGATGCTGATTTTCTAAGTTTCATTGGGAATTCTTCTATTCATCCTCATTTAGATGAACTTCGATACCTTGTGAATCAGATTCATATCCCAGATCCTCCTACAAATAACTCCATAAAAAATATTCCCCTCTATTCTCATCCTTACCATGTCCCTTAGGACCCCTCTTTGGTCATGTGGAGAATTGTGATAACCAATACCCTCACTTCAAGGTTGTTGATGTTTTTGATTGAAGGATTATCCATCTGATCCTTTCTGATGAAAATCATCCTCAAAATTCTTATATAGGCTAGGTTAGTTTTGGAGGGGCCTCAAATTTGGTACATTCAACCCGAAATTTGATGTTGGGAGAAAATTTTAATGGTGTGGGTATAAATGTGAAAAAACTTATTTTCACTTCTTAGAGTTTAGTATAAAAGCATTGATAAGGAACAAAATGTATTTTCCACATTAGAGGATGTAACTAATGATTCAAAAGATTATGATCTAGAATCATTAGAGAGTGAATCCAAGATATAGTCCTTGAATATATTTTGAGTGGATACTCAGAATAATAAGAGGGGTAAAATTCATTTGTGGGATTACCCAATCAAAAAATTAAAGATATGCAGGGTAAAGAAGGAATTCACTATGATTTGAAATAAAATAGTCACTAGGAATTGAAAAATCTTGTCATAGTCCGAGGTAAAGTGGATAAAGTCCCTACAAAGATCCCCCCATCAAGGTAGAGAAAATATATGAGTCATTATAGAGGGAAGGTAACCTCAATTACAAAATTCTAGAAATTCAGTTTAATGTGAGTCAACAATTTTCATTTACCCAATAGTTCAATAAAAGGATGAAATTAGAATATGATAAATTTGGGAAAGAAATTGTGGAATAATTAAAAGAGGAAATGATTAATGATAAATATTTTTAAAAATGGTATTTGGTTAAAATAAAAAATACAAGGGATATCTTGGTCCTCAAAGGGGATATTTTCAATTGGTACTATGAACAACAAGATGTTCTATTTATTGATTTCATCCATATAACATATATGGTGGATTAATTCATGTAGGTTTATAAATACATAGTATTTATTTACAATGAGAACATGTAGAAAAATTATCACCATGACAACAAAAATATTTTCTGTCTATTTTGGCACCATTCTAGACTAAATGTTTAGTGAATTTTTTATGTTTTTGTTGATGTTTTCCATGTACCATGAGATAGGTTGTGGGTTCTCCGTAATCCCATAAAGGGATTTATACAAAAAATTAATTCTATGAGATTGAATGAGAATAAATAGACATAATAGAAATTAACAAGGAATGCCAAAATCAATAAACCTTTGTACCTAAAATCTAGTGTAATAAATTTATAAATTACATCCTAGGTCCTCCTCTAAAAAATATTATTAGAATACACATATATTTCTACTGATTTTATTATTCTTTTGTGTAATTCTTTCCAACCCCATATCAATAATCCATTCAAATCATTGGAAAAAACTGAAAAAATCTCAATGTAAGGGACGTAACTAGATTCACCATAACACACACCAAAAATCATCCTATTAATGGGAAAACCAATGGGGAGGGAGAGTTGGTTGATCATACCTCCTGTGAATTCTCTTGGACAGTAAGATAATGGGTTTTCTACCATTTTATTATATTAAAAAAAATATTATATCCTTTTTTAGGGAATGTATATATGTTTAGGTAATGAATCACCTAGGAAGTTCTCTTCAGACCCTATACCTGATAACTAATAGCGTAAACACAATGATAATTCCATGAATGGACGATATAGATATTTTTCAATATCACCAACCATCTCTTCCTCTAATGATGATTTTCCAAACCCCTAGGTCCTGCTATGATGCTAAAACCACTTCCAAAAAAATATATTTGAGATATATAAATGTCTTTATCTTTATTCACTCCTAGATTTGAAAAATAACCATCCACTGTCTTGAAAATTAAATTACAATATGAATTTCATAACACCTTCAGAAATGGGGTGTTATAATATGCCCACCATATAAAATCTCATCACTGGGAAGTCTTGATAACCATATAAATAACTACAAAAACCCAATTATGTCACAAAATCACTATCAACTCATCTTGTTCCATCCACGAATGTCTAATGATATATCATTAAGGATGTCCAAATAATTGATTCGCTATCTGTAAATAGTTAATCCACTTCTCACTGATATCACTGAAACACTAAGATGCTTCATAGATGAAATTCTTTATCTTGGGAAACCATAATGGTGTTAACCAGCACATCATCCATCTTTTGTTTCTCCTATGAGAATATGGTCTTATAATAAATGAATATTAAATTATTTTAGATTAATATTCATCACATTACAAAAATATATTCTAGAGGACCATAATAGTTTAGTGTCTTTGAAATCCTAGAAACACATTCTTCTAAATTAGTGAGAGACCATCAACATATCCATTAAATATATTCCTCTTTATTACCTCTACATAAAACTATTCTTCATAACATGGGGAAATAAAATATAAGAAATGGGTGAGCTCTGATGCTCAATAAGGTTAAATAGGATATATATGTTAGTATAAATGAGAATAATGGTATGAGAACATGATCATAACATTATAATATCATACCCTTCACATAAATGATTATAATCAGAATTCAATTCATAAATATAGAAATTTCAGAATACATGAATCATAATGGAATCATATGAATAACACTTGAGAGCATAAATAAGGGTATAAGATATATAATTGTTGCATACAGAAAATCAACGAAAATACTAATTTAATGATACTTACCAATACCATTATAAAATTTTATTAAATTTATAATCCCTCATCTACCTTCTTTAGTATTGGGATTCTCTCCCATGTACCCTCTTTCTTTGGGCTTAGGATTCCCACCCATGTACCCTCTTGTTTCGGAATTTAGATGACCTCTATTATAACCTCTGATGACATGCTTAGGATTTCATCTATTGTACCATTTTGTTTTAGGAGATTTATTCTCTCCAATGTACCCTTCGATCTCATAAAACATTTTTCATTACACAATTAATTTGAGGGAGATATAGGTCCCACTTGTCATATAATTAAATTATACATGCATGTGACACAAGATAAAAACATTCATCATATCCCAACCCATAAAAATAGAAGGTATTAATAAACATAATATCATTATCCATTAAATGAAATGGGTATTATAAAAATTTCATTATATCATAACTTTAGAAAAAGGGATTGGTTTTATAATCATTTCATCATAGAATAATATGTGAAAGTTAGTGAGTTTCATTATCATTTTCTCAGGGTATAACATGTGGAAGAGAAATATATTTCAGAAAAAACATATCGTCTTAATATAAACCATTCGAATAAAAATAATAATGGTGTCCTTGTATCATATAACTAGTAATGAATAAAAAATGTCAAAATAATTCAACTTATATGGTAAATGATTTTTCAAGATCACATGATGCATTTATTAAGTACAATAACCTTTAATTAAAAATCATTTTACAAAATAAATCAATTATAATTTAATTTCCTAGAAAACCCATTTTAAAAAATATAAATAAATATTTTATAAATCATTTATAATTGTTGTAGATTAAATATCCATTTTACATTAAAAAAAATTAACAACTTATATGGAATTCTTGAAAACATTCTGAAAACCATTTTCCATGTAAAATTAAAAAAGAAACATGAAATAATATTGAAATAATTATTCCAATAAAACATATAAAATAATATTTCTAAAATTTACAACCATTTTTAAACATATATCATTTTTGAATCCTTTTTAGAAAACATGGCTTTGAAAGAACTCATATTTTGACTGAAGAGAAATAAGGTCGGATTTTCATAAAACACTTTCTTACTTTTTGTAAGTACCAATGACGGGTAAAATGTCAAAAATAAGTGATGATATCAAAAATGAAAATATAAAAAGAAAATTAATGAGTGTTCATGAAAAAATATATCATAATATTTCAACAATGGTAGCTTAATCGTAAACAATCCTTATATATGTTGAGATTGAAGCAATAAAATATTACAATTTGGTGAAATTGACTACTAATTCACATGATAGAAAAACATAAAATGAAACATAAAATAGAATTTAAATATTTATATTACATATATAACATGTCAAAGGGTAGTTTATACACCTCGTATAAGAATATAGGTCCAAAACATGGAAAGAGTCCCCAACAATGAAAATTGACAAAACATTACTCTAATGATTTGGTTACTTTTTACCATAAACCCCATGAAATAGAGATCATAAAATATTTGTGTAAATACCAAATAATATAATTATAATTATATTATAATATATATAAGGTACTTATATACACCACACAAAAGAAACAAGTGTTTAATAAGGCATAATCTCACAAAAATAAAAGTGAGACTACAAAACCCATACATTAAGTCTTGGAATTCATCAAACATTTTAAAACATCATGCATAATAAGAATATGTTTATTATAAATGTAAAAAAACTATATTTCTATATCAAATACCATAAAATATTTTATTATGACTTTATATAATCTGTCTATTCATAATTCCTCATTCATGTCACGTTTCATGTAATATTTTCTTTATTTTTCAGATATGTTCTCACATGTTACTATTTATTATATAACATATATAAAGATTTAATTATTTTTAGAATTTATAACATAATATAAATATTATATATATTCATTATATTAATATTTTTAATATTGTATAAAATATATAAATATAAATGGAATACATCGTTCATGGGTATTGTAGGTTGTACGTATACATGAACGTTGTTTTCATTTTTTTGATGTATTGAAAGAAAGAAAGTAAATGAAATATATATATATATATATATTCAATAGAATTTCTATTTAAAACATATCATATTAATTTACTATATCCATCCTTAATGCATTCCATGTAATGTGTGAACGAATCACATCACGTTGAGGAGGCGATAGTCCACACGTCAACCAATGAAGTTACCCTATTTTCAAAAAATTGAATGAATGAAGTTATGTGTTATATAAAAATTAAGGAATAATAAATAAACATTAATATTGTATATATCATATAAAAACTGCATGAACATAATTATTCTAATCCTTGAGAGGTTGTAAAAGGAAAATGAAGGACATTGTTTAGTAAGGCAGTAGTCTATCGCACACACGAACAGTAAGTTCATTACACATTTGATGGATGTCTGTGTAAGTGAAGGTATAAAATATAGTATCAAATAATATAATTATAATAAAGATAATTATTTTATTTTATAATCATGGAGTAATAATAACGGAATTAGTGGAGGAAAAAAATTAAATGCGCATTGAAGAACGTTACCTCTTTTTCGAGTACTTAATTTTGGTTTGAACCAAAGGAATTCCTTGGTCATATTTACACACAATGTGAGGATTATTTAATGTAGGTATGGAATTAGGGATCCCATTTTCATATGGTTTGAATGATCCATAAGTATTGAGGGGTGTCAAGATGTGAGGTGGGTGAGTTCCCTTTTATAGTGGAGGAGGAGTGATATTCCGATAAATATAAAATGGTAATAACAATTGTGTGTTATAACATTAAAAAATTTGACTCCGTTTTCTAGTTTTAATAAAATATTTTTCATCATATAAATATTTCTATAATAATTATTTTGGACATCTTTCTAAGATATTTTGTAATTTAAATTAATGTTTAACCACTAAGTAGACTTGTTTTTTTCTTAATTTGTGTAATTACTTTTAATTACCTTCACAAATATTTTTGGTAAAAAAAAGTAATATGACCATATTATATAATACATATTATTATTATTCAAAATATGGAATCCTATTTTACATTACATAATCAAATAAGTGTTTGAAAATAATTTAAAACAAATTCGGCAAACTAGACGAGATGATAGAATTATAAAGTGAAAAGGTCCAAAAAATTGAAATATTTTTATGTTAAATTTCATTGTGAAATTAATTAAAATAAACTAAAATATATTTAAGAAATTATAATTTATCTAATTATACTTTAAGACCAATTTAAAATATAATTTTACTATGTTAAAAAATTACATGAAAAAGAAGATTTGAATTAAAATATAGTGTTTTTCAGTATTCATCAAAAACAAAACACCTCCAAAAAATACCAACTATTTACCAAAATTAAATTTTGATATTCATATTTAAAAAAATGAATTTTATATTTTAAAATATAAATTATATTCATGTAAAAAATTATATTTAAAATGTGTAAGCCATTAGAAAGCGGCAAAACTACCATTTCTAAAAATAAATCTTTTTTATTGAATATATATTATGAATATTTTAAAAAAACATTAATCATAAGTGCTTTGTATTTTTTATTGACATAAAACATTTTTGTTAATTGAAAAATGGTTTTATTAAAAAAAATTAATTTCATTTTTTTCGAAAAAGTATAACTATTACTTATAATTAATTTATAACCAAAGGATTCAGTTTTTCAAACATGTGTAAAACCTATTTTCATAATTTAGTTAATCTTATTTTAAAATTATATTACAATTAAATGGTGGTAAATATAACAATATTTCCATTATTTTATTAATAGTATGTTATAGTTTAGTATATCATGGTCTTGCATGTCATATAATTTTTTGAATGAACTAATAATAGTGTGTAACACAATTCAAACATAATGTAGTGTGTACCACTAGCTAGTACAAGTTTTTCATGTTTCATATTCTTTATTTGGGTTTACATATAATGAAATAATAACATGGGTATTTCATATAACATAAGATACATTTACTGTTTCATGAAATGAATAAAATCAAGAAGATTAAATTTATTCATGAAAATTATTTCACAAAATCTCAGGGCGTTACATTCTACCCAATTAAAATTAATTTCCCATCAAACTTTTTCGAGGTTATAATGGTTTAGTACATGAAATACCCTTTTCCCAAAACTAACATAGTAAAAATGAATACAAAAAATTCCTTTAAAATAAATCATGAAACATAACATTTACCAAAGGTAATTTATAATTAGGTTTCCACATAGGGGAACAAAGGTGGAATGTGAAAAAATTGAAATAAAAAATAAATCTAACTATAATGTTTCTATTGAGAGTGATAAAGAACATGGTCTGAATGAAGTTAATAATCAAAAATCCATTGACCAAATAGACTTGAAAAATGTCATTGGTATCATAAAAAATTAATATAAAAAGGAAAAATTTTATTTCAAGAACCTTTTCCTAAGGTTGAATAATTTTAATTATAAGATATAAATAATTGATTTAATTTCATTTCATATGGTCAATCCCAGTATTTTTTTATTTCGTGATGAATTTCTACTTCATCTCTAACTCCAAAAAAGAAGGTTAATTTGTTATTCCAGAAGAACTAACAGATCATAATATCCATATATATAATGATAATTCATTCCATATTCCTTTAGTTATCATCACAAAAAAAGATCCACATAGGTTATCCAATTTGTATAAATCTTTATATGGAATGAAAATAATTTATTCTCTAAAAAATCAACTAAAGATTAACATAAACAATTACATAAATGGTTTTCCTTTTATCCCTTCCAAAATATGAAAACCAAAATTTATAAATCATGTCACTTAAGTTCTCAATATGATCATTAAAATTGATCCCCCATATATCATAAAGTATTTGTTGGTTATCACATTCCAATTATGTGAATACCTTTATCCAATTTTCTCTTGATACATGGTAATAAAATGAATTAATATAATTCTATATTGAAAACTTAGATGCTTCCTTATTCAGAAGTTTATTGAATATATTCTTAAATCAAAAATTAATTCAATCTCCATCCCTAAAAACATTGAATTTTTTAACTTCAAGAAATCAATATTCAGTTCCATGTTAATGATTAATATCCTATGTAGTTTAACAGTATCAATCATTTATTTAACTAATCTAAAAATAATATTTTCTTCATTAGTAACACGTTAAGGGTTACATTCCGATAAAAAAATATTATCTTTCCATTAAATCCCTTTTCTAAGTCATTAACACCATTAGAAATATCCATTCAAATCCGCAATGAAAAATGAAAATGTAAATTACTTATATATTCCATGATATGAATAATATAATCACTTAATTCCAAAAAATAAATAATTCAATCAGCCAACATTATTCTTAAACCATTATACATGCTTCATAATCATATTCCTTAATACCGTATTCATATAATATGACATATTAATAACATATAAATGTTCCTCAACCTTAATTTATTCATTATTTTTATTTTTATTATAAAAAAAATTTAGAACATCCTCTGGATTTAACCTAACATTTGAATTATCTTTATCTTATGTGTTATAACCAATACTCATAAAACATTATGGATTCACTTCATGACATTTCCACTTAGGAAATTTATTTTTTTAATTCTCATACATTACACATATGAAACATTTATTGTTTACATAGTTATTTCTATTTTATCTTTCTGACTACGACCAAAAATAATAGTGTGAGAAACACATGGTGTAGAATAAAACCACATAATCATGAAAATTTACTTTTAGTATGCCAATATCCTGACTCATAACAATAACCCTTTGACACCTTTAGGATTATCCAAAGAGTCATCATTAGACATATCCTGAGAAATATACCTACGTAACTCACTAGATTTTTCTCATCCTAGTTTCCAATGGTTGAATAAAATTGTTCCCTTGAGAACAAATTGAGTAGCCTAGGATTAACATAAATGTGTATTACATCTTTTTAGATGAATATATGTCACATTAAAAAAAATACCCAATGACCATAAAAGTTTAGTGTTTTGGAAACATTAAAACACAATCTTATAATATGGTGAAAGATCTTTAACATATCCCTTAATGATATTCCCCTTTAGTACACATTCATAAACCCATTCTTCATAACTTGTCAAAAGGAAACATAAGAATAGAGTCATCTAATATGCACAGTAAGGATAAAAAGGGATATATGTCACCATAAAATGATAATAAGTGTATGAGAACCTGATCAAAACATTAAAAGATCATTCCCTTCAATATCGAAGAGAATAATCAAGAGATATGTCGTAATGATTTGGAGTTCATAATACATGAATCATAAGGGAATCATGAGCATAATCAATGAGATTATAATACATGTATAATACATTGATGTGTGGAATAACCATAAATGCCGAAAATCATATTTCATGGCTAGCTAACAAGACCTTAATACCATGACAGGCTTGGTATAATCTCCAATGTACCCACATTACACTTAGGATTCTCTCCCATGTACCATCTTTTTAGGGTTGGGGATTCCCTCCCATGTAACCACCTATTTCGATCATGGGATACCATCTTGTGTACCCTCTTATTTCAAGATTGGGATATCCTAATGTGTACCATCTTATTTCAGTATTGGGATTACCTCTCTTGTACCCTTTTATTTTGGTCTTGGGATGACCTCCCATGTACCCACTTATTTCGGTCTTGGGATAACCACCCATGTACCCTCTTTACTTGATCTTGGGATTCCCTCTGATGTACCCCTGTGTTTTGGGATTTGGATTCCCTCTCATGTAGTCTAATTTTTTGGGCATGGGATTCCATTCCTTGTTCCCTTTGAGGACATAAGACATCTATAGTTACCTATTTCAATGGAGGGGTATATAGGTCCCACCCAAAACATAATGAAATGATTCATTCATGTGACATAATAAAAAAACATTCATCATATCATGACCATAAAAAAAGATGGGTTTCATAATAATATTATCATCACTAATGAAATAAAATAGATTCTATAAACATTTAATCAATCCTAAGTTGTGACAAAGAGACAGGTTTCATAATCTATTCATTGTAGAAAAAACCAAGAAAGGATGTGGGTTTCATTATCATTTTATCAAGGTATAACCCATTGATGAGAAATGGGTTTCATAAAAAACATGTCATATTAACATAAACCATTCAAATAAAGAATAATAATGATGTCCTAGGATCATATCCTCAATATATTATAAGGGATATCAAAGTATGTCATCATTTATGGGGAAGTATTTTCAAAGATCAAAAGAATCATTTATTAAAGAAAATAACCATTATTTAAAAATAAATTTTTAAATCATAAATAATTTTCAAAAACATTTTCCTTGAAAACACACTTTAAAAAATATAATTTGATATTTTTAAAAAAACATTTAAAACAACTCTTTATAAAATATCCTTTCCACTTGGAAAAAGGATTTTTTAAACATAAAACATTTTAAAAACCTTCTTTATTTGATATAACATTGAAAAAATGGGAATATTTAAAAACATTTAAAAATATTTTCTTTTAAAAAATGATGATAAATTATAAAAAAATATTTAAAATGTTTTGAAAATGTTTTTCTTTTAAAACATTTTTAAAAAATATAACATATGCATCAAAACGGTTTTAAAAAATAGTTACATGAAAAATTATTAAAGAATTTTGAAAAAGTTTTGAAACCCCATTTACATGAAAACATATAAAAGAATATTTTAATAATTTACAACAATTTTAAACAAAAAATAGTTTAAAAACTGTTTTACAAATTAAGGATTTTAATGAACACCAATTTCAAGTAGAAAGGAGGGATATAGTCATATTTTCTTAAAAACGCATTTTTAATTATCTTATGTATCAAAGTGTTGAATAATTGTAACAATACAAGAATATATCATGACTATCTAGTTGATAATAAATCTCATGAGTTTTCTAGATATATTGATCATAATATTTCATAAACGGTTGCATAACCATAGATAACCCTACAAAACTATGAGATTATAGTAATAAAAAATGTGATCACAGGTAAATTTGAATCACAATACACATGAGAGAATTACATTAAATTAATCCTAAATAATGGTGATGATAATGAGATTCATGATATAAAATTTCAAATATTATTTTACACCCCACAGAAGAATATAGGTGCATAACATTGCTGGTGTCTCAAAAATGTAAAATTTCAACAAAATTACATTACCAATTTGATAAATTTTTAACCATAAACCCAATAAAAGTGTGATCATAAAATGGATATTTTAATACCTTTAAATTCAATTATAATAATTATATAATATATTCATGTGTCGTATTTATAGAACATAAAAGAAATGAGTGGTGACTAAGGGATGATTCTCACAAAAATTAATGTGAGATGAGAAAAACAATTACTGCATGTGTTCAATTTATTTATATATGTTCAAAACTCATGTATAATATGTATAAGGTTGTTATAAATCTAATACATAAACATATTGTTAAATCTAATAACTTATAATATTTTATTATGAATTTATATTAAATTTTTATTATGAATTCCATGTTAATGTTACAATTCAGGTAATAGCCACATTGTTTTTATGAAATCTGTTTACTTCAAATTCATGATCATCTAACATAGATTACGATTTATTTTTTCCCATAATTTAGTGTATGATATAAATATCATATAAATTAATTATATAAATATTTATAATTGAATATCCAATTTTTGTATGGTTTGTATTTGCTGTCAAATGTACATTGATGTGAATATTATGAATCGTCTCTAAATTAAATGGAGCATCAATGCATTGATCATGTCTTATACATAGATGAAAAAAGTGAATGGTTTTATAATGGTTATAAAACATTTAGTTTCATGGTATCTCCTAGAGAAATGATATGGATTCCATAGCATTGGATGACACACGTCACCAATTCACCATGTTGGGAAATCAGATGATTGTTGAATTGGTTCTATGTTTAAAATACATGTATCAAAGGTGATATAATATTTATAAGAGTGAAGATGGTTTCAGTATAGTATATTTTAGGATGAAGAATATCATTGTAATTCATTTCCAAAAATAATAATGGAATATCAGGAAGGAGATTATTTGAAGAATTTGTAAGTGGAGTTGAGGGATTAAAATTCTCTTTATGGCAATGAAATACTATGCAATCTTATTTTTATGAGGATTAATAAAAAAATATGGCCTTCCTGCAAACTTGATAGGAGGCCTCAACCAATGGAATACGAAAGACACTCTTTCGACCACACCAAAGGGAGGCTAGCCAGGCCAGCCTGCATGTGGTGGTATGTAGGGCAGTGTGTAACCCCGTCAGAGCGCATTGGTGTGCCTGTGTGTGGATTGGGATAAGGGCATGCAGATAGCTGTGAATATCGTGTTCCCAAATAAATTGTATGGTTCTATACCAGGTGTGGGATTGGATAATTCTTAGTTGTGTTTGGAGAAGAATAAATATTATACTGCGGCCAACCCACATTGAGGTTTCTATGTGGGACATGCATTTGAGCAATCTCAGAAGTTCATCACATCTCGTGCCCCACTCATTTCATTGGGGTTTTCTGATTGTCCCAAAACCATTGTATCACATATCACCACAATATTCTTTCATATTCTACTCTATATTGACACTGTCTTGATGTAGAAGAAGAATGAATCATCATCAGTCTAACCCGAGGATGTAATAATTTATATAGGGCCAAAAGAATTATCTGAACATGACAAAATAAATAAAGAAACATTGTTTTCCTGATTTAATTGATTTGGACAAACTAAATTTGTAATTTCAAGATAATATTGGACAATTCTATCACCATGGATGAATCTTCAGCATTCAGAAAAATGAATTTCTTACAACCCTCATTGCATGCATGTGATGTGTTCACCAAATAGGGTAATTCCACATACAAATGAAAACATCATGTTTTCAGCATATCATTAACCAACATGAAATATTCCAAAATAAAAGGTTCTCATATTTTAAATTAGAATATTTTAAATGATTTATCTTATCACATTTTAATATACAACATGGTTGTGATCATCTCCTATAAAAGGAGAGGCATCTATCATGTTGAAGATGTTGTCATCCACATACCCAAGAGACCTCGTTTAAAACAGAGCATCTACAAACTATTGATTCATGAATGGAAATAGGGATCCATGAGCCTTAAATGATTTGTGATGAGAAAAGTCTCATGGGCCTTCAAAAAGGGGAAATCACTATCAAATGAGATTTGCGAAGAATAGTGTTCCATGAAGCAAAGGGATGGTGCAACGCGTCTCACTGGCTCTTAAAATTATTTAATATCCACGAAGCCTTCGTGGTTCACGAACTATCTTCAAAGTACCTAAATCTAGTGAATGAGTCTAGGAATCTCAATTTTCTTCATAAAGATATTGATCTGTGAAGCACAAGGTTTGCACAAAGGATGATATAGTTAGGCATGAATGGAAGAAACCGTTTTTGTGTTCAAAAAGAAGAGTACACTTCTAAACAGTGTGCTTGTGTTACATGAATGAAGATACAGTAATCCATATCTATTGTTGTCTGTTCACATAAGAAGATTGATATCACAATGAAAGGGGAAGTGTGTGAATTCATGATGCACATTCACTCATGAGAATGATTTGAGAGAGTTGAGTTTGTTTTCCTGAAAATAAGAGAGAGATGAAAATAAGGTATATTGTTTATGTGATAAGAAACACAAAGTGTATATTGGTTTGGACCAAGAAATAATTGCATGATTCCACAAAAACTTATAAAACCATTTGACACCTGAACATGTGTTGTTTAAAGAGAAAATGAGGTGGAAAATATTGATTGTATGCTTGCATGCATGGATGAAGACTCATGCACACATAAATTGATGTGCACTTTAGATATCCAAAACATAATTTAAGTTATGTTTGTTGAATTCATTAGATTTCAATTATATAATTGGGTTGATAAATCAATAAGAGAAAATGAATAATAATATATTTTTCCCAATTAATTATTGACCATTATTCATAGGTGTTTAATTCTGGTGATTCATAGATGATCTAATCTTCAATGACTATATAATCACATAAGACGTTTTTGACTATAGCATGAAGGAGAATAATTGAACACAATGAAATTGGTTTTGAATTAAAGAAGAAAGGTATAAGAAGATAATTATAAAGAATAGAGTGTGTACTTTTAGATTTCTGTTGTGAAATGGTTAAAGGGGTTACTTCCACAATATTAGGAAAGTAACACGTGAAGAGAGGAAGAACATAGTAGTATTGAAAAAAACAATATGTCTCAATATGTGGAAGACTTTATTAGTGTTACAAAACCATATCAACATGGGGAGACTTTCTTGGGAGGAATTATAATTATCCATCCAATATATGTAAAACATGAACTATTGGATTGTATTCAAAGTGTTTCACTAGTGTATATGAATATCCTACACATTGTAACCACTGTAAACATTTTTTTTCATGGTAGTGTTGTTAGGAATATTTCATGACCATTATGAGGAATATATAATAATATTGATTAGTTAACCATTTAAAAATATAATGTTATATATAAATTGATTTTATATACTTTCATGCATAAGAAAAATATTATAAGTAAATAAAGATCCTAACAGGACCAAGAGATACAGGGGTAAAAAGATGGACTTTGAATAAAAAGTCACTAAAAATGATTCACCCCATCCTAGTCTTATGAATATCTCTAATTGTACAACTCAATAATAATCTATAAAATGTATAAATATTAAATGTAAGACATCGTTCATGGAGATGGTAGTATGTAAGTATGCATGGAGACTTTTTCTCTTCTATTGGCATATTGAGGGAAAGGATGTAAAAAAATATTTAAAAATATTTTTTATATTATTAAACAATGATTATTACTTCATATATAGTATATAAATTTAATAAAACAATATTTAATACATTACATGTACTGTGTGAACAAATCACATCGCTTCGAGGATGAGGTAGTCTACATGTTCACAAACGAAGTTATTTTATTTATAAAACATGGAATTCATGAATGTATTTATAATATAAATATTATAAAATCAGTATAAAATCAAAAATATCATGTATATCATATAAAAACATTATTAAAACCCATCATAGGTGTTAAGGGAGTAACTAATGACATTGTTTTGCAAGGCAGTAGTCTAACGTACACACGAACGGTAGGTTCGTTACCCATTTTATTGAAGTGTGTATAGGTGTATGTATAACCCTTATAATAAAAACATATAAGTATATTTGGTATAATTATATTATTATGTAATCTTGGAATAATAAGAACAGAGTTGGTGGAGAATGAAATTAAATACAAATGCACAATGAAAAACATTACCTTTGTTTTAGGTAACTCCTTTTGGTTTTCACCAAAGGAATTCTTTTGTTGGATTTATTTCCAATATGAGGATTCTATGATGATTATAGAAATGTTTGGAGCTCATATGATCTGGATTTTGATTATACAAATGGATTTAATGGTGTTAATAAGTGATGGGGGCGAGTTCCCTTTTATTATGGTAGAGGAGTGACATTATTGTAAATATAAAAAAGGTAAACACTATTGAGAGGTATCCCTTACATCATGTGCCAAAATAATAGTAATTTTTAAATAAAATAGGTTATATTGATGAATTATTTCCATAAAAGTTATTTTGGTACTTGTTTATAGGTTATTTGTGGGCCTATTGTAATGTTTAACCACTAAGTAATCTTGGTTTTAACTTATTTGGTTTAATTAATTTTAAATACATTCACCAATATTCTCAGAAAAAACTAAGTTAAACTAATTATAACTTTTTAGTTATGAAGATTATGAATATGGAATCAGTTTTTTCAAATTCTAATCACATTTTTTTCATAAATTAATTTAAAATTAATCCTGCGAATGAGATGAGATGGCAGGTTCTTAAGAAAAATCATCCAAAATTTTGAAATGTTTTTTATCCAATTTAAAATTTGAAATTGGCTATAATGGTATACATTGGGCTAATTGATTTATAATTAATCTAATTATACTTTAAAAATAAATTAAAATATAATTTAACAATATAAAATAATTAGAAAAAAATATGTTTTCAAATTAAAATTTGTTGTTTTCACTATTCATCAAAAAACAAAACTTCTCAGAAAAATACCAAAAAGAAATCCAAAGTAAAATATGATTTTAATATTTAAAAAATTATCTTTCATTTTCAAATAATAACTAAAAATGTGTCATAAATTATATTATATAGGGGTTCACCATTAAAATTCAGTAAAATTACCATTAATAAAAATACATAATTTTATTCATAAAATTGGAATTATTCTTATTTTATACCTATAAAAATTATTGGATGAGTGTCATGAAAATAATTGAATATATAACAAATAAAATTTATTACAATTATTAATAAAAATTGGTTTTCCAAATTTATTGAGATCAAACAGTTTTGCACAAAGAAAAAACAATTCTTTGAAAAAAAATGATTATTTTCTAATAGTTCTCATAATCATTTTTAAATAATTGTTAAATAATGGATTAATTTTTTATACGTGTTTAAATCATATTTTCATAATTTAGTTAATAATATTGATAACTTATATTCCAATGGATATGTTATAACTACAATAATATTTTAATAATATTTTAATAGTACATTGTAATTTGTTAAAATTAGGTCGTGCATGTCCCACAAGTTATCGAAGGAACTAAAACTTGTGTGTAACATAAGGCGAAAATAGTTTTCATGTACAAAAAGTTAATATATGTTTTGAATGTAATGAAAGATCTACAAGGTGTTTCATAAAATAATATAATACCTTGTTATTTTCATATAACAAAAGATATTCTCAGTGTTTTGTGAAATGAAAAAAATGAAAATATTATATTATTTCTAAAAAGGAACTTTAGAAAATGACATAATGTTATAGCTCCCCATAATAAACCACAACTCACAATGTTCGATCATGATATTTTCCTAATTCATAATCAGAACTACTTATAGAAACCCTTTCTTTAGTTATCCAATGATACACTCAATATATTTCTCATCTCACTACCCACAAAGTACAATTGAAAACAATAGTCAACAGATTGTACTGCCTCTTATTTTTTATTATATATTAATTAGATGAGTCACCACTACCCATGAACATTGCCTTTATATTCTAACCTTCATTGATAAGTCCCAATCATACCTCATAATACACCTGTCGTAACAAATATAACACAGCTTAAACTAGAATAACAACTTCCCTTATATTCCCAATAAATTTCATCCCAATGAACACCATTATTATGTTTCAACACATGTATCACCCTTAAATAATTTAATGGTTTTGTTTCATCCCCTAAAAAATTTCAAGAATATGGTTCACCCCATGAATTAGCATCAAATCACCAAAATATTTTCATGATCCATATTCCATAAGTTGTATTCAATCCAATATCAAATTTGAATCCAGAATATGAAATTTTACACAAGGACATACAAATTATGTCCACAAATAACCAACATCCAAATTTCATATCAATGATCCAATGACTCTTCCAACCACACCCATGACCTTATCTGCATAGGGTATCACCTCTAGATTCCACAATCAAATTATTAAAACTCATAATCAATAGATGTTGACACCTTCTTCATAACTGAGAACCTAGGAAAATATCTAATTCCAACCATTCTCAACTCACAAGACACTCTATCAATGATATCCTCAAAATTTTAAATAAAAATATGTTCCATTATCTCCAAGGGCTAATGGTGAACTCCCAACCATATGGATTACCTTATACTTCTCCATGAGAACCATCCCAAAAGACTCCATCACCAAACACATGTTTTTTCTCCAATGGGTTACTAAAAATGGTTTTAGTGTAAAAACATTTACATAGGTCATTAAAAATATCATTGATGTGGTAAACATAAAAATACTATGTATCTTGATCACATATTTAAAAAATAATTCCCCCAATTTATATTTTTGTATGTGTAATATAGTAGTATTTAGGATATTCCCTCAATATATATGTACAATTCTAATGGATTTACATCAAAAAATAATTTCTCAGAACTTTGATGGTTACATTTCCTAGATTAGAAATTTAAATAAATTTTTCCTCTTATTTTATCAATGTTAAGATTAAGATCAACTAATGGATCTTTTAGTGACTTAAAAATCTCATGGCCTGATTTCTCATCATCATTTATGAATCCAAGAAAATCTCATACTTTTAGACATTAAATACTACCCCAAAATCTACTCATCTCTTCATAATTGGCATATATTATTTGTTACTTATAACTTGAGTAAAATCAAGGATAATTGAAAAAAATTACCTCATGGTTTTCTTTATGATTACTTCCTTAATCATATTTCAGAAAAATATTATCAATTCTTTCGGAATTTTATCGTTACGATAATTATTTCATACATCCTTATCTATAAAATGGTGAAAATAATAATTCTTACATTGTTCAAATTCAATAAAAACCATATATTTTAACAAAATATATGATTATTACAGTCATATATATTCTCATTTGGTCCCTGTAATGCTGTGTTATTTGTGGAATGTACCTTCAAAACACATTGATTTCAGTAAGTATCATATTATAATGAATTCATCAATATCATTGAAAAATTCAGTACTAATGTAAATTTTATACATATTTTGACGTCCATATATCGTATCTACCATCCTAAACCTGCTATTATGGAGGTTATACATTTAACATATACTTATTCATGACTATAACATGATTGATCATTCAGTAATCAACACATATGTGATGTATTCAATCAAATTTTAGGGAAAAAAGAACACGTTCCTACCATGTTGACACATTGGGTTGAAGTAATCCTTTGGACATAATGTCATAAAACTAATTTTTTTAATCCATTATTTTAGTTGGTTTCATATTTTTCGAAGGAATTTAAATATGTTGGCTTCCTAGTATGATCTTGTTAGAAAAATCCGTGTACCACACTGGTGGACAACCAGAAAAGTATTTTGGGTTAATTTCGAGAAACCCAATATCTAATATAGGATGATCACAACCCAAAAATTCCATCTCCATTTCAAAATCACACATGGATATAATGTTACCTAAATCCATAAGTGGAGGTCTGTCGTGACCATCCTATAAGTCATATTCCCCAAAAAACATGGCACTCCTCATCAGGGGAAGTAAATGTGACTTTAAAAATATAATAGTCAATCCATAATTTATGGGAAATCATCCATTAAATCACGATTACTTCATAAAAAATATGTATATAATGATATAAAAATTCCAAAACAAGTTTGAAAACCGATAAAGAGAAATCACAAGAGTTGCACCAGGGACACGACTCTCTCTTCATCCCAAGAGGAGTGGGAATTTATATTCCATATGACATGATATCCGTTAGGATATTCCAAAAATAAATAGTGTAATTAGATGATAAGGAATGAGGTGAACTATTATTAAATAATTTAGTCACAAAATATGAAAAAAATGGTGTTGGTATCCTTCACTATCACATGACCAGCATTGGTTATCTCTAGAATCATATCCACTTAGTGAATGAGATTTATTCCTAATGAATGTCTCTATAACCCCCTTAATCATTAATAACCATACTATTGTATTGAAACTCAGAGTACATATGATCCCATACCACTATGATAAGTGTTTAAAACATCGAATAATCTATGTAAGTTTCCTGAATTCCATTAAGATCTATTTATCTTAGGTGCCTTCGTACAAGAATATTTCATCTTCCTAATAGTTCCACAACTAAAACAAGTCAATGGGAATTTTATATACATAGTATATTGATGTAATACTCTAGTTTTAATTCCCAAAAAAATCATTTTTAATTTTTTTTATTACATTACTTTAGGATTAAACATGTTTACATATTACCTTAATGTATTTATTAGTGTTTACCTAAGAAGACGGGTAAAAAGAATTTGGATAAGTCCATGTTACAGATAGCATCAAGTAACCAATTTCTTGACCTAACGATAAAGACTCTGTTATGGATGGAATGAGTCATTGAAAAAATTACATACTGATTAATTCAATTTTACCGATGGAATCATGATAGCCACAAATTGACCTACTAACAAATAAAATGACCGACACTCAAAACTTTCACTATGTATATGCTACTAATAGCTGACATATTGTCGCAACACCAACCTACTGACTGAACTACAGATAGATGAGTTACCAATGCATCAATTACCGATTAAACAACCTACATATAACATATTTATAAATGCATCGCATTCGGGCTTACCGACCAATCGATAATTGGGTTACTGATGCATCACCTACCGAATAACTGACCTATCGATCTAAGATACTATTCAAGAAATAGAGAAATTTATTATCATTCATTTAAATTAAAAATTAATTCCCATAGTCATATTTATCAATCTTATTACATCTTATTATATTAATGATATTTTCTACCTTTTTTAGACAACAATTAATGGATTTCATAAACCAGTGTGAGGTACGAGCTACATGCTCATGTCTACAATACTATATAAACCGCATAACTAATCAAAAAAAATATCCATAAATTCTAGTAGAATTTTCATGTTCCTATGAAAACCTAGGATAAATAATTAAAAAAAATAACGATATTGCTATGAAAAAAAATGAATAAAATCTTTGAAGTAACAATTTTTGAAAAAAGATGATATCATTGACTAAATCATACACCTCACTAGAAACAAAATATAAAAGCACTCATGATAGATTTTTTTGTCTGTTTCTATAAGTTGTATATATCCTCATTTAAATAATATTTAAGGAGTATATATGCTTCATATAACTTAATATAGAGCCTTATAACTCTATTGTATTTAATTTGTGCCCTATTTGTGAACAATTTTATATTTTGATAAGTGTGTGTCTCTGTTTTATAAACACACTTTATCTTTTTTTCATAACTATAATATAGATTGATTTCATCACAAACCATATTTTATATACCTTACACTCCCACATATATTAGTGTAAGAGGTCCATGTATGGCATGTATGTAATTTTCACTCCCATGATAATTATGGATGTTTTCTAGTTGACAGGGATATATAAGTCTTTTTTTGTGTACCCTGGTCCATTTTTCAGATCTTTATTTAGATATATAATTTTCTTGGTGGTAGGAGATCACCAAGTGGAGGGAAGTAAGGGTCATCTTGAGACTTAAACTCTTTTTTTAAAATTTTCTATATCATCCAATGTTTTATTTTCAATATTTTATTTAAATTAGAAATTTTACATAACTTTGATAGTTAATATTAGATAGTGTTTATATTATAATTCAGTTTAGTAGAATAATTTAAAAGGCTAAGATAATAATTCATCTTGTTTTAACTAAGAACTAATCAGTCTTTGACAAATCCTTAAAAATATAGAAACTTTTATAAATCTACTATATTGGAAAACTGGGTTGTATTTGATTTTAATATTATTGGAATTTTTAGTAATCCATTTACACATTAATTTTTAATGGGAACTCAACCCCCTCTTGAGTGTCTTACTCTAACCAACCCCTGGTATCAGAGGATTTTTGTTTTCAATGGTTTAAAATATTTTTAACTACGAATTAAGTTTTATTTTAATGATCTCTATATTTATGTCAGTTCAAAAATTATTTTTCATTAAAATCATTGAAAATTTATTTAATAGAAAATATATAGAAAGGTTTTGCTACAAAAATACATCCCTAGTTTAATGGCACAACAATTATTATTGGAAAATTAATATGAAAAATAATTCTGAAATAATTTGTCCTAAAATATGGTATTCTATAGTTGATGAATATAAAATTCCTTCTACTGCTTGAAACCCATTGGATAATGCCAATAAAGAAGTCTATAATAATAACTGTAAAGATATTAATTCATTATACTATTCATTAGGTGATGATTAATTTTATCATAATTCTGCATGTGCAATAGCCTATGAAATTTGGGATACTTTAGATGACTCACAATAAGGAACCATTAATGTTATGCAAATGAGACTTAATACAAATACAAGTAAACATGATAACAATAAATTAAATCTTTATTACCCTTTCAATGAAATGTATCTATGGTTAAATGAGATTGTGAATAGAATTATCTCACTTGGAAAGACAATTACTACAATGGAACTAATCATTTGAATTTTTTGTTTTCTTATTGAATGATGGAGAGGGACATCATTTTCAATTACAGAGTCTTGTGTAATTTATTCACTACCAGTAAGAGATTTGATTGGTAAGTTGAGGATTTATGATGAAGAGTTGAATTTTAACATAGTGGAAGATGATGAACACTTTAGATTGTTAGTCACTTTCAAACAACTGCTTATAAAGACAATGAAAAATAGAAAATGAATGTTCATGCTAAATGTTCTTGCAATGATGATTCACAAAGTGACAGTGATAATGAAATGGCTCAACTAGACATAATATTTAATATGTTTTATAGAATGAAAAAGTTCGTTAAAAATCCTAGTCATAAAGGGATGTATGAAAACAATGTAAACTAGAAAAAGTTTTATAAAACAAGTGATAATAATAATAAGATAGTCTTTTATGAGGGAAAGAGAAGAGGATATTCAAAAACTAATGATCCAAAATTCTTGTAAAAAATGAAATATGAGGATAAGGATAGGTTATAAGAATTTGTAATTATGTTCACAAGGAGCGCTTTAGAGGATAATTCCAGTTACTCAAAACCATGACATGATGAGAAGACTGACAACGACTACATGTGTTTTATGAAAAAAAACATATAATGTAACTCTTAAACCTCCAATACTGAATTATTATTATTCTGAATATTAATCTAATTATGAAAATATGAGAAATGAAGATATATTTGTATACTATAAAATACATGAGGATACATGCAATGAACTAAAGGATAAATATAATTATCTCATGAAGGAACTTTCTCATTTAGATTCTATTAAGTCTTAACAAACTATTGAAAAATAAAGGAATGATGACTTTCTTAATGAGAATAATGAATTAAAACTATATAACGAGAATTTAGAAAATTATTTATATAAATTTAAAAATAATAAAATACTCTAACTAAAATTCATGGTAATAAGGTTTCTCTTAAACACATTAATTGAATATGTTATCATTAAGGGAAAAATTGTTAAAAATAATTTTTTATAAAAAACTGGAAAATTTGGATCATTGCCCGGAATTAAAATATCTGCTGGAAATTCCAATATTTTAAATACTTTTTCTTCTTTTTTTGTTTGGGTCAAATAGTGTTTATTTTTTAATGAATTAACTAATTTCTTATAAGAATCCCATAAAGAATATATGGGTTCACAAAGCATTAGTTACTAATGTTATTGGACCCAAGAAAATCTAGGTACCAATGTCTTTTACTGTTTGATATATTTTGGTAGGGAATCTATTTAAAGAGTTCCTATAAGATCTTATGGTACGTAGATAGTTGTCGTTCAAGACATGTTATGGGGGACTATTCAAGAATTAAGAATATTATCAAGATTGATGGTGGGAATATAACATTTAGTGACAATGAGAAAGGAAAAATAATTTTCTTCGGCCAAATTGTTAACTCCAACACTGTTTTAATTTCTAAATATATTTTTGTTGACGGTCTAAAGTACAATGAGCAGAATATTTTAGAATTATGTGATGATGGATTTTATTTTATGTTTCAAAATTATTCATGTAATGTTTCTAATTAAAAACAAAATTAGTCATTATTTATTTTAGAAATGAAAATATTTATGTTGTTAATTTGGATTCCTTAGTTTCTAAAAATTTGTCCCGCTTAAGTGTCTTCCGTAAAGAGTCTAGGCTCTAGAATTTGTGACTCTGAAACATTAACATTCACTCTCTTAGATACCATACTAGATAATTACTAGTCAAGGATCTTCCTAAACATGAGTTTCTAAATGATAAAGTATGTAATCCTTGCCAAAAATGAATGAATCATAAAATATATTTCAAACCAAGTAATGAAGTTTCATCTTCTCATCCTATTGAGATAGTTCACATGGATTTGTTTGGAACTTATATAATTCCATGATTAAATGGTAATCACTATGACTATGTTTAATTAGATTACTTTTCTAGGTATACATGTGAATTATTTTTATCTCACATAAGTAAAGAACTCCATAATTTTACATTATTTTCAAGGTTAGTAAAAAAATAATGCGACTTAGTTTAAAAACCATAAAATGTGATCATGGTCGTGATTTTGAAAATCATGAATTTGATTGTTTTTCACACACTATAGCTCCAGTAATAAATTCTTGGTTCTTATGACCCCCCAACAGAATGTATTTGTAGAAAAAATAAATAGAACACTCCAAAAAATAGCATGAACTATGCTTAATAAATATGAATTACCACTTAAATTTGGAAAAGATGTCGTGAATAAAACATATTAGATAATTAATATAGTTTTAATTAGACCAAAACATAACAAAACGCCCTAAAATATGAGAAATAGTATGATAAATTAGGTTAATTACATTAATTTCATGGGATACAAACTCTATATACTTAATAAAAAAAGATAATCTTGATAAATTTCCATCCAAGAGTGATAAAGGAATTTTTTTTACATATTCAACCACTAGAAAATAAAATAGTGCCATCAATAAAACAAACCATGTGTGTACAAGAATCTTTATATGTAAATTATAATGAAACAGATCCACAGGAACCTAAGACCTTCCTAGAAAATATTGAGTTTGATTTTTCAAATCATTCCTTGAATTCTAAACCTTCTTACTCTTCTATTAAGGAAGCACCAAAATCATCCAATTCTAGAATATTTCTAGATTCTAATCATATTAAACCCAGACTAATAGATGAACATTAAATAGAAAGCCATACTTTTCTAAATATGTTAGAAATATTAAGAATTATCTTTTTAATGTTTTAGTTGAAGACTTAGATAAGGGGACATAGTCTAGAGCCTCTCTAAGAATCTAGGTTTAACAACATACATTTTTTCCCATCATAAACCTAAAAACACCAATGATGCAATAAATAATGAATTTTCGATGATGTCTAAGCAAGAAGAATTGAATTAGTTCGAGATAAATGATTTTTTGTAACATATTTTTAGTCCCAAAGACACCTTGTCTTTAGGCCCTAAGTGTATGTTTAGAAAAAAAGTGAAACAGGTTTGATCGATATTAATAAATAATTATAGATTAGTTGCATAAGGTTATATTCAAGAAGAAGGAATTTACATTTAAGAAACCTTTTCACCTGATCCCAAACATGAATCCATTAAGATCCTGCTAGCTTATACAGCACATTTGAACATAAAAATTTATCAAATTCATTTCAAATGTATAGTTCTAAATGGTTATATAGTAGAGGACGTTTTTTTAACAACAATACGATTTTACAAATCCCCATTTTCCAAATAATGTTTTGAAATTAGTAAAATCATTTTTTGGATTAAAAAATCCTAAAGAGCTTGTTATGACTTCCTCATCACTTTACATATTTCTAATTATTTTACAAATTGGATTTTTGATCCTACTCTTTTTATAAAATGAATTTATAATGATGTTTTAGTTGTTAAAATATTTTTTGATGATATTATTTTTGGATCATATGAAAATTATATATGTATTTATTTTTCCAAAAATGATAGAAAATGAATTTGAAATAAGTTTAATGGGTGATCTCACATTCTTTATAGCATTTCAAATATTTCATAATAAATAAGGTATTATTTTAAATCAAATTAAACATACTAAAGATATATTAAAACGGTTTAATATGGATATCACTAAATGTAGTGATACTCTTATGATTATCACCTATAAATAAGATCTTGATGAAGATGGAAAATTAGTGGTCAAACCAATTATATAGGTATGATTGGATGTCTTCTTTACTTTAATTCTAATTAAAATTATATTATTTTTAGTGTATTTATGTGTGGTCGTTTTCATGAAAACCATAAAGAGTCACACCTTATTTCCATTAAAATAATTTAAAAATACCTCAAGTATACTACCAACATAGAATTTTATATCCTAGAGGAGAACCGTTTGACTTATTATTAATTTTGATTTTGACATTGGAAGTTTTATGATAGAATGAAAATGCACCTCTATATGATATGATGGGTTGGGAAAGTCTCTATTTTAATGGTATAGTAAGAAATATAATTCTATTTCATTATCTATAGTAGAAGTAGAATACAAAGTTGTAGGTAGTTTTGGGCTCAAGCTTTGTAGATGAAATACACTTTACCATGTTATTGTTATCAATTTATTCATGTCCCTATAAACTATGGCAACACAAGGGTTATTAGAATTTCTAAGAACCCAATTTCTCATTCCGGAACAAAGAATACTGATGTAATAAATCACTTTTTGAGATGAAATTATCAAAAAAAGGTGATATAACATTAGAATTCATTAGAAAAAACATTATATTGCTGACATTTTTACTAATCCATTAAATTCTGAAGGAATGAGTTACATCGGATATGAGTTGGGAATGATCATCTTTTAATGTCTCACCAACAGGACTCACCAATGATGTCACACTAGTGTTGACTCACCGATAATGTCTCACTAAGGATGACTCATTGATGATGTCTCACCGATGATGTATCACCGATGATAAATCACCAATATTGACTCATCGATAGGACTCGCCGATGTGTCTCACTGATCTAAATTATCATTTCCCTTTCTGATTAAAATGTCATAATTTTATATGTTTGATTGTATTTTAAAATGTATTTATTATTCTAAAATTTAAAATCTCTAAAAGATAAATTTAGAGTCAAACCAACACATTTTCTTTCTCTCACACTTCTTCTCTCACACTCTTCCCTTTGAACCTTTCTCTCCCAAACTCTTTCCCTTATTCTTGAAATCCAAAACCATCGAATATCACTAATGGCTCAAGTTTAGAATGTCGCTGATAAATCTATGAATATGTCTCATCATTCAAGGAAGAAGAATAGTGAATCCAGTGAATCTAAATAAAAACCTATCTATTCCAAACACACAATCCAAATTATCACTCCAGACAAATATGTAGATGCAGATGGATAATTCCATGTCAATCTCTCTTTTTGAATGTGTTCCAAACTTAAGAATGGTTAGAGTTGTTCTCCCATAAAAAACACCATTTTACCCAAGGTTAGTGAATGTTTTCCATCTGTACCCATAATTTCTTCTATAAGGCTTAGAGGTATTTCGGATAGAGTATATTCTATGTATAAGAATTGTTTATTTTTTATCCAAGCAATGGGAAGAATTCTTGAAGGTACCCCATGAGGGTGTGTTTGAAAATATTCCGGGATGTTCACCAACACCTAGTGATATTTTCAGTTGTGATGATGCTTTGGTTATGCTTACTATTAATAGAAGTCATAGAATTCCAATAACCATAGGGAATGATGGTGAATGTAGACTATTGTTCAAGTTCATTCAACATCAGTTATGTTCATGAAAACGGGATTTTACAACCAAGAATTTTCCAGTTGCGTTTTTTACTTTATTTTAAGAAAATTGGATATATTATTAAATTGTAAAGGTGTGTATTGGTTCATATGAATGATATTATAAAACAACATTGCAATAAAAATTCATTTTTTTATTCCAAATTTATTTCTGCAGTGTTGGAAGTTAACGGTTTAGTGAATGAAGGTGAATAATCAATAAAAAATGTGGTTGGTTTTTCATCACAAAATTATTTTTTAATATGATGAAGTTAAAATGGAATCCCTAGAAGAAACATTTGGTTGTGTAAATTGATAAGATATATAAGGATTTCAATCCTATTGAGCACCCTACATGGCCAAAAGATATGGTTGACCATGGTCTAAGACCATTTGAGGATGTTCAAAATATTGATGAGGATAATGGATTTGTGTAAAACTATTGAAATTAATCACGTATTGATGATAGAAGTGACCTGAATATCAATTAATTTCCAGAAGGAATGACCTATGGACCTACTAGGCCTCCTAGGCCTCATCATTCAAATGAACCTCTCTTGGATGAAGATGATGAGGAGACTGAGAAATCAATAAATGTGTATTATTTTGTCCAAAGTGGTAATTAATAAGATAAGGAGACGAATATTAAAAATGATGAAAGTAAAAAAATAAGGTATTGGAAGATGTAGAAGGATTTGATGAAGAATTTGTTGAATAAGAAGTTAAAATGACTCTTGTACAAGCACTTGTTTATGTCAGGAAGAAAGATTCTGTTGAGAGGAGAACATCTATTTTGGGGAAGAAAAAACTAAAAAGGGTTAGAATTGATATTATAACAACATATGATGATATTGTTGTGCCTAAATGAGAAATGGATCTAGGATATGTGACTTTGGGTTTGGAGTAACCTGACTTAGAGGATGAGAAAGCTAATCCTAAGGGATCTATCATAGAAGGAACATCTCCTTTTGAAAATGATCAAGCAGTAGCTCCTTATTATGTTCATATGGTTGTACCAGAGCCTATATACTATGTGACTAAGGAGGAATTATATTTATATACGGAAGTCTTTTATTCAGTAGTATGTTCTATCCTTCCACATCAACCAGATCTAGTGGAATTTCATAATGAAAATGATGCAGCTATGTTACCAGAAAGGGATGTTTCTAAAATGAAACCTCATGTGATTATAGTGGTTGAATATATTGTAATCGATAAGAAAAATATATATAATTAACAATTTTTTATGGTTTATAACATTAATAGTATGATTTTTGAATATATAACATCTTTTGACAAGTTCTTGAATGCTCTTGGAGACACCACTTCTATGTCTTCTAAGGATGATACTCCTTCATCTCTAGCCCTTGAGTTGAATTAGTTCAGAATAGTAGTTGAAGATGTAATTCAAGGTGCCTCAATCTTGGCTTCTCCTCCTATTAAGACTCATAATATTCATATGACCATATCTATAATAAGAGACGATATCCAGACTATGACAGGTGGCACTTACCAATAAATAATAAGAAAACTATACATAACAGTGATCATATATATGATAAGGTAAGAATTTTCCGGAAAGGCGACACTAATTCTCGGGAAGAGATAACAAAAACTATACTTCTTATTTAACTAGATTTATACTAAGAATCTGCTAGATAGTCATTTCCTTTATTTGGTTGATAATTTCATACTACCTTTTAGTAACTCAAGCCTTCATAGAATAAGTCATGTATCTTAAATAATTCACTCATACTCATCAAAATATTAAGGAAAATAAAGTGGATTTTAGAGAGGATATGGTCCATGTTGTCTAGATTATAATAGACTGTCAATATATTGAATCCTTACCTATATCAAGAGACTACTACAAATGTTTCTCCAATAGTATATCCACTCAGATCGGTCATGCACCTTTCTACTCGTTCTGCACCGCTAGAATATTTTTACATGTATCCTTCTCAGGATCTCATTAAATTCATATCAATAATTATTTCGGAACTTATAGGCCCTCATTCCTCTTCTAGCACAAGCCCTGATCCTTCTATGTTTACCTGTGTCCCTCTTCCTTCCACCAGCACTTCCACTATAACTCCAACCACTACCTCTTCTTTACCAAATGATCCTACAACTACTGATCCTCATAAGGTAAAAGAAGTGATGGATTATTCGGTGGAGATTTAGTGATTAGATAACTCCTTGATATGGATCTAAAAAAACATTATTTTTTATCTTGTTCTGTTTGTTTATTGAAATATATATTCTATCTAGTCATTTCATTTTCTGTTATTTATATTAATTCTTTTCCTTTATATAATTAAAAACTGGGGAGAATATGTATGGAAGATATAGAGGCATATATCTCCGAGATCATGAGGATAACATAAATATTAATCATGATTTTAAAATAAATTCTTATTAACTGATCTATATAATATTTTTTTTTATTATAAAATTAAATCTCTTATGATCAAAATAATATGTTAAGAAATTACTTTGAAAACCATAATTCAAATGTTGTTGTATTTAATGGCATTATTTGTGATAATAAAAATGGGTAGATTGTTCGCCCCCCCCCCCTAATTTTAATGGCCGGAAATCATGCTTAATTATGTTTTATAAAGTTAATTCTTGTTTAATATTGTTTACGTATGACCATAATCACTCTGGTTAGTATTTACCACATAAGACCTATTAACTAAATTTGGATAAGTCTATGTTTCTGATGGAATCTATTTACCTAAAACATGACCTACTAATGATGTTGATGTTACCAATGGAATGAGTCATCAACATTCTGACCTACCGATGAACTCTAAGTTACCGATGGAATCAAGATACCGATAGCCTATCCTAGTGAGAGAGAGACTAACAGATACATAGAATTTTTCGAATGTGTATGATACTGATAGATGAGTTACTGACACGTCACATTCTGACTAACTAACCTACTGATAACTGATTAACTAAAGAATTACCTACCAACTAACCAACCTATTGATACCTGAGTTACTGATGCATCACCTACAGACTGAATGACCTACCAATAAATATGTTATCGACGCCTCACCTACCGACTAACCTACCTACTAATCCATGCTACTGTTTAAGACTTATAAAAAATTATTATATAAATTCAAAATTACTATTAACTATCATATTTAACAAACTTAGTATTTCTTATTATATTAATGAGTCTCTCTGTCTTTTTTAGAAAACATTTACTGGATGTCGTAAACCAGTATGAGGTACATGCTCTTGTCTGGTGCATTGTGTAACTCATATACCTGATCAAAAAGAAAAGGAGATCCATGCAGTCTATTAGATAGATTATGTGCATATGAAAACCCAAAAATTCAAACTGAAGAAACAAGAATTTATTGATGAGAAAAAAACCATAGAACATTAATGTAGCAACAATATAATAAAGTAGATGCAATCTTCAAACAAATCATACACATCATTGTATAAAGTGAAGAAAAAAAGCACTCATGATGCTCTGTTTTGCTATTTTGTTTCTAGAATATGTATCCAGCATCTCTTTTTCCATCATTAAGGAGTCCAGAATCTAAAAGAACATCACACAGATCCTTCTAACACTGTTCTATTTAATTTTTTCGTTTTCTATGACTATTTTACATTTCGAGTATTGTGTGTGTGTATATTTTATAAACACACACTATATCTTGAGTATAATGAGAAGATATATTGATAACATCAGAAACCTATCCTTTTTAACAGTACACTCTCATATATAATAGTGGATGAGGTCCCTACGTGACCTTTTTTGTAATTTTCACTGACTCAAAAATGAGGAGGAAGTCTTGTTAACCTGGACAGTCATGTAAGATTTTTTATACAACAATCTAGGGTGTGGGAACATATTTTGTTATATAAATTGATTGGTGGCAAGATATCTCATAGTGAAGGAGATTATGTCTCAGCATGACACTGAACATCTTGATTTAAAATATGATGTGACTTTTAATGTATTGTTTTCCCTGCATTATTTAAATTAGAAAAAATTACTTCACATTGATAGTTAATATTAGTTAGTGTTTATCTTATAATTTGGTTTAGTATATTGATTTTAATAGATAAAATAATAATGCTTATAGTTTTAGCGAAGAGCTATTCAATCTTGAATAAATCCATCAAAAGATCAAAAATATTATAAGTATACTACTTTTTTTAACTTTGTTGTATTTTATTTTAATTTGGAAGACATTTAAATAACCATTTTAGATAAAAGAAATTAATCGGAACTCAATTCACGCCCCCCCCCCCCTCTTGAGTTTCCTACTCTAGCTAACATAGATGATTTAGAAACATTATACTCTTGATACCCACTAATATAGATTCCACCACAAGACTCGTCCCATTTCCAAATCCCTTTAAAGGGACCACTAAATATACCACTATGATTATAAATAACTTTCATTAACCCTAACATATCATCTTGGTAAATCTCATTCCAAAAATACATATCCATAAAATCATCATAAGTATTACAATTCAGAATTAATAAAAATGAAAAAAATATATTGAAACACACATAAAACCTTCAGGACTTTAGTTTCTTAAATGTAAAAACCTTAGGTGGGAATCAAAAATTGTCAACTAAGTGATAGATATACTCATTAATATTCATATCACCTTGATAAAGTTAAAAAAATTCAATAGACATAGAAAATAGGATTGATTATAAATAGAAATTATATATGAAATTGTCCCTATTGTCTTTCTACTACATTAATTCATTATTATTTCCCATATATGCACAATCAAACCACCTCCTAAAATTTCCATCATGTTTTAAGGCAACATATTTCACCTTATAAGAATCTGGAACTTCCAGAAACTCAAATAGTTCTTCAATATTAATAATCCAAAAAAAATTCAATTAAGTATCATTCATTTGTTAAAAATATGGGTTATTATAATGGTGAAAATCTTAGGCATGAAATATTGTATCATCCCTCATAGGATCCATAAATGGAACCTGAATGGGGATAGGTAAAGACACTTGGACCAAAGCTTTGACTGCACACACTACAACCTCTCCTAGGTTCTAGTAAATTTGATGGTTCACTTGCTATGGTTTACAAAATATCCCTCCTAAATCATGTTCATAAATCTTCATGAGGTCATGTACAATAAAAAAATTATATATTACAAGTAAAAACCAATCAAAATTCATCAAATAAATAAACTTCATTTAAATTTGAAATAAAAAATAGATATCAATGCTTTGGAAAAATCTAGACTCAGATCAAACTACTCTTTAAAGACATGATTTACCAACAACCCATGGAAATATATGTCTTTCTTTGATTTTAAATATCTAAAAACTCACTCATATCCTAGAGATTAATTCCGTAAAATCCTTTCTCATTTTTTCTAATATATCCCAAACTATATACCGACATAATAAAAGAGTCCCAAAATCCATTCATACCAATTTTTCATGAACCATCTTGGATAACCCACTGAGTATATAAAAAAAATTAAAATATTCCCAAAATTCATTCCCAATCCCCATAGTTTGGATTCGACCACTTGGGAATCAAACCAAAATAGTGGGATTTATATCCCCATAAAAATCATCAAGACAAAGAAGTAGATATGATTCAAAAATAATATTGGTAAAAAAAATCCACCTGAATGAAACCCACAAGAATATAGTTACAAATCCAGAAAGAGTTTTTTATACAAAGTTGAAACACTAAAACGTGAAATACATTGACATATAATCCCTTGTAACAAGTGGATCACATGCTCCCATGATCACCTCCAACTCCCAAGGTCCCGCTAAAGAGAACTCCATTTTCCTTTAAGTGGTTCCCTTACATTTCATGGATCTGGTAGATGGAAATATATAAATTACTTGATGAAAAAGTATGATTTGAGAAACAAAGCCTAATCAAATTACACCAATCATTCCATAATCAATTTCATAAAAAATAAACTAAATATACTCAATTTTAAAAAATAATATGGAATTAGAATTTCTTCACAGGTAATAGCTAATTTGTATTTCAAAACATTTAAATGGAAAAAATATATCATGTAAAAATGATTAATTCCAAAAAACAACGCATATATATATATGTATCTTTTTCAATATAGGGTATAATATATCATTTCTTCAAAATTGGAAAGAATAAAAATTTCCTCAAAACATTGAATGTAATAATTGTTTTCAATTATAACACCATGGTAATAATATTGGAGATTTAGTTAGATCAATTCAAATGGTTTCACACAATCTTGGTTAAATATTACTCTTAGTTTGCACACAGATTCATAGTTCCACCAGCCTAGGGGGAATATGAGAGTACCCAAAAATGAATTAAATATCATTAATGTAGTTCGGTATTACTTTTATAAGGAATCCATTTGAAGGTAATAAGTTTTTTTTTGATCTAATATCACCATCCTAAATAAATAGTCACTCATTTATTCCTTGTTAACCAAACATACAAGGGTATATCAATAATTTCATTAAATCTCATATTATTCAATCGGTCAATTGAAATCAGTAATATGTTCATGTTCAAAAATGTGCAATTTCATTTAAAAACCAACAAAAGGTATTTTTATACTAAATAAATCATTTCAATAAAATTCAAATCAATTCATAATAATAATAAAAATTAATTCCATGCTTTATAAAGAATCATCACCAAATACATTTATTAAATTTTTTCTGCATTTTTCTAGAAAAATATTACTATATTTGAAAATCCATAATTCAAAGTTTCAAAAAACACAAACCATACATTTTAGAAATAATTTTTCATAAATCAAAATTCAAGAATTATATATAAATTAGAAATAAATTTTAAAATCCAAAATAATTAAATGTTTCGATTGATAGTAACTTCTTTATGAAATCACCTACATTAATTTTGGATAACATCAACACCCAACAAAGAATCCAAAAATCAAGGAATGTATAAAAACAACATTAGAGAATGATAGAAATAAATAACCATGCCATAAGCAGGATCAATAAATGAAATTATGATCTCCCACTCTCAAATATGGTGATTTATGAAGAATAGAAGAATCCATGTGTAACACTCTGATATTTTTTGAATTATTTTTTTCATCAAATTAATTTATATTTTTAATATTTTCCATTTCACATAAAACTTGAAATAGTTTTTCTTTATTTAAATATATATATATATTAAAACACTATTACAAACATTATTCTTATGTGGTACCCACTTGTCTAGTGGTGTGTGCCACACCAACTCGACGTACGTTACACGCACCATCAACTTAACATACATTACTCAATAGAATTATCTTCTCTTGATGTCATGCACAACACGCAAGACCAAGTGTAACCTAACTATAATATATTATTAAAAATGTTATTATAAATAAAGATAACTTATAATTTATGTTTATAGATATGAATAGTCTTAACTAAATTAAGAAAATATGTGGTTTACACAAATATGTGAGGAATTCATAGGTTATCATTTACTGAATATGATAACTGATTGAATATAAAAGAAAATATTATTATTATATGATGATATTTAATCAAATTAAATTAAATTAATTAAAAAATTTATTTGAGAATAATTTAATACATGTTTTATTTATACATCAATATATGGTTGATATTCATCCAATATATTATATAGACATAAGAAAAGAACAAGCACCATTTTATGCATATAAACCTGTATTTTGTTAAGAAATTTTTACCGCCTTTTGATGGTGAACCATTTTTAAATAATAATTTTTGAGATTTTATAGATTTAATCTGTCAAAATAAACATCATCATTTAAATTGAGATATAAAAATTGCGTTATGTTTAATATTTGGTGTTTTTATGAAAGGATTTATCTTTTTTGAATAGTAAAAAATAGTGGACATTATTTCAAAGCATCTTTTTCATATAATTAATTTATAAGGATAAATTATATTTTAAAATGATTAAATATTTTATTTAGATATTATTATTAACAATTAATATAATATTGGCCATTGGGAAAAATTTAACATTGAAATTGGATGTCAAAAGTTATCAAACATTTGCTTATTTTTATATTAAGAACTCGTAGTATTGTTCGGTCAACATGATTAATTTTAAATTAATTTTTCTAATAATGAGATTAAAATTTGGAAAAATTTATTCTATATTTGGAATCAGATTAATTTGTATTTTATAATAATTTTCCTTTTTTTAACAAAAATATTAGTGGAAGTGATTAAAATTAATTACATTAGTTAAGAGAAATATAAGGTAAATAAAGTATTAACCCTTACATTTATGGAAAAAAGGACCAAAAAAGATGTCCAAAACCCAATATATGGTCATATATAGACCTTAAAATAAATTATATCGACCTTGGTAAATTATGGGATCCACGTCCAACATTAAAAATGTGGGTGTAATTCTCCTTTCAAATATTTACAATAGTCATCCTCTTTCTCCACTATAAAAGGCCTCCAACTCTACCCATTCCTCATCCCACTCAAAACCTTTTTTGATCGGCCAAGATCAGCCCATGTAGCCTCTAAATATTCCTCTCGTAGACCATTGAGAATCCATTTTTGTAGAAATCCTTTAGTGGAGGCCTTTTGGCACAGACCAAAAGGTGATACTCAATTTATAGGAAACGTATTCTCTCAAACTCCTTCCCTTGATTTTCCTTCTCCACTCCTCCAATATCATTATTCAATTATTTTTTGAGAAAACCATATCCTACATATACTTGGATGTTTTTATGCAATTTATTCCACTTAAAGATACACAAAATTACATCTAATGTATATCGAACATATTGTTTCTTTGTACTCTGAACAACTGTCTCACAAAACGATGATTGTTCATTTCATTTTTACTATCTATAATGGTGGCCGTTATGATGGAATCTATATTTATATATATTATATATAATTATTATTTTTTATTTATTCATATATATTCTTTTATACAATAAATACCTTTTTATTTCCATTTGGTGGTTATTTGATAATTTCGCTTGAGGAGGTGTGGACTACTGCCCACTCAAAGCAATGTGATTCATTCACACACCACATGGAATGTATTAAGGATGGATTTATTTAAATTATATGATATAGTAAATTTAATTTATTAATGATATATGTATATATATACCAAAATATGTATACATTAATCATTTATATACTTTATTTAAATATGATAATAAAAAATGAAACATCTTTCATGCGTATGTACGACTTACCATCTACCTGGGTAATGTTTTCCATTTTCTTATTAATTATTCAAAAAATTATTATAATATAAATATAGTGTATATACCATATATTTATATCAATATCTAAATTATATAATCATTCTATAAGTATAAGGACCAATGAATTGTAAATTATCACACAAGCGAAGAACAAAATGAATATTACTCGAAGTGAAGTCGCAACATATGATTATTAATAATATTGTAATATAAGGTCATAGTCAAACCACATATCAAAATATATATAAGAATATTATTCTATGAAATAATTATAATAAAATTATATTTATTATATATGAATCATGTATGAGTACGAATAGATTCAAAGTATAAGGTATGGGGATTTCAACTCACTTTTAATTTCCCTGAGATTCATGTTATGTTCACCGCACATTCCTTTTGTGTGGTGTATGTAATTACCATGAATGAATTCTATTTATAGTATACATAGAATTATGGGTATTCACATGAACATTTTATAAACTTTATTTCATGGGGTTTAAGTTTCAAATGTTACCAAATCGTTAAAAAAAATTCTCTCAAATTGCCTTCTTTGAGACTCATGTATTTTTTGAACCTAAACTCTTTCTTATGGTGTATATACTTCCATTTGACATGTTATATCATGAATATCATTATTTTTAATGATAAATTAATCTTCATATAATTTCATTTTCTTACATGGAGAGTATGATCCCATGTTACCGAGTTATAAGAGTCTATTGAGGCAATCTCACTACATTCTGAGAATGATTATGTTTATGCTCCCATTGATAAAATCTTATGATCCATATCTCAAGAACAATCATGAGTGTCCTTCTAATCAATTTTTTTGTTATATTATCAGGTTTTATTACACATTTTATACCATTTGGTACATAATATAATGTTTTTATGTAAAATCTGACTATCTCTCTCTTCGGTCAGAAATATATTGTATTCAAAAACTATGTTTTTAAAAATGTTTTCAAAAATGTTTCCAAAAGATACATAAAGATAATTATCAGAGAAAAATGGTTTAAAATGTTTTATTATTTTCATATCCTCTATTATATGTTTTAAAAAATATTTTCAAATAAAAAGGTCTCCCAAGGATTTTACATTATAAAAAACAATTTTCTCAAAGAATGAAGGATATTTTCATCATGGAATGTTTTTTAAATATATTTCAAAACTGGTTTCCATATAAGATGAAATATGTTGAAGTGAAACATCTACTTCTATAAAATTATCTAATGGTTCCATTCATATCCTTTCTATGAATGGGTAATTCTTACTCTCATGGTCATTGTGAATCCCAAATCCCATTCATGGGTAACATATTTAGAAAACCTAATTCTTTTCATAAGTTAAGAACTGATTAAATGTTTATAAAACTTATCCCTTCTTGATAGGTTTTTATGTGATGAAATGTTAATGATACCATTTTCATTTAATGGGTTATGGTTAGATGTTTACTAAACCCATGTCTTTTTATGGGTCATGATGTGAGGAATGTTTTATTATCTTGTGGAATATGTATGAATAATTTTATTAAGAGATGGGTTGGACCTATATGTTCCTCTAAAGCATTGGGTCACGATTGATTAATCAAGAGTATAAATGTTATGTGTGAACCCGATTAAATATTTATAATGTTATGCATAGACTTGGTTGCACGTCCATATGTTTTGTGTGAACTTGATTATATATTCACAATGTTTTTAGTGAACCTTATTAACTATTAACAATTAATTACATTGACTTAGTTTCATGTCCATAAGTTTTTCATGAACCTGATTACATGTTCAAAATGTTATACGTGGACCTTATTACATGTTCACAATGTTATTCTTGTACCTGGTTTCATGTTCGTTAGTTAATACATGAAATTGATTACATGTTCACAAAGTTATTCATGGACTTGGTTTCACGTCTATAAGGTTATGCGTAAACCTAATTACTTGTTCAAATGGGTATTCATGTACCTATTTTAATGTCCAAAATTTGATTTTGGGGCCTAATTTCATGTCCTTAACTTCATGAGTGATCATATCTCTACTTATCCATTTTCACAGTGTAATAAACAAACAAGAATTCCAAAAGTTACATGTCTTTTACTATGTTATACTTCATTGGACTATATTATTTATTTTCATAAAATTCAGTTATTAAGAACTATCATTCTTTATTATGTTCTCTAATATGTAGTGCTTGATCTTAAAATTTTATCCTCAAATTCCGTACCTGTTTGTGTATTTTATTCTTTTGCATTTCCAATATTAACCCATAATGAGCATCTAAGCTCACCCCTTTCATGGGTTTACATTCCCCATAGTATGAAGAATGGCATTAGGCAGAACTAATAATAGTGCAGATCATTGTGTGATATGTTGAAGGTCTTTCACTGTGATAGAAGATTTTGTTTCCATGATTCCAAAGACAATAAACTGTTATGGTCTGGGAGCATTTGATTTTTTAATGTACTGAATATCAATATAATATGATGTAATATACATGTATTTCAATACTGGATCACTATATTTGGTTTCATAGGAATTGTTTAATAAACATTTTGAGACTAGGATGATAAATCTTTAGTGAGACCCCTAGGCATTTTTCAAAATATATTTCTAGTGTTGTTTCTAAGGATAAGTATGAGGATGTGTTTATGTTTAGGAAAATGTCCTGGAATTTTGTAATGGATGGAGTGAGTGTTTTTCAAGAAAAACATCCCTATCTAGATACTACAAGTGGATGTGCCTCTAGAACATATGTACCTATGTGTAAAAACTCTGATAAGATGTTTTGAGCTTGACTCTAGGTAATCTGGTACATGGCAACGAGCCTTACTGCACACCTCGTTTGGAACTCCTATGTGATATTCTTTATGAATTCAGAAACTCTTTGTGACCCATTATGGAGGATTTAAATATATTTTTTCTTCAACTATACTAGGATAAAATTGTGGTTTCATTGATTTAATAAGGTGACTTTATTTAGTTACCCTATAAGTAATTATTTTCATGACTATGTGGTTTTCTTCAATGTTATATAATGCTCACATTGTTCTTCTGGTTTTAGTCAATGGCGGGAATCAGAATGAATTAGATTACTATTGAATGTGATGTCAGAATTGCTTATGGGAAGTCAAATGGGGTTATTAGTGGAGAAAAAGATACCTCATTTATGATGAATCAGCTATTGCAATATATGATTAACAATGTTAGCTTATTTGATATTCCTAATAGGTCTAATTAGAGAAAGATGAACTTTTTTAGAAAGAAACTAAGAGGAAAGAAGATATTTCTTCCTTCATGTCAAGAAGAAGGGATTATTAACATCGAAGAATACCTAAAATGGAGGGGTAGTTTTTATTTATGGTGGAAAAGGGAAATAATGTGATGAATTGTGATAGAGTTTAATGAATTTTCCATGGAGAACATGGGAAATACCCCACTCAATACCCCGAGCTAAGAAATTAAATTGTAACTAATTATGGACATGTTCCATGCCAAACATTAAAATATAAGGATTGACGTATTTATGTATTTGGATTCTTGAATTAAGAATGATGAATTATGTATGGATTATTAAGTTTTTTTATGTATTTACAAGCATATGTTCAATGGTCCCAATATAATAGAATGATGATCACATTAATGGTGGTATTTTGGCTTAGGTAATGTTAACCTTATTATGTTCTTTATGTTAAGATAATGTCATAAGGATAATGATACAAAGGATATGAATAAATAAATGGGAAAATAATAATTACCATGGAACTTAGTAAGGACTTAATGATTGGTGGTTTATGATATCACTATTGATGTTTACAACAATCTTGTAATTAAGGAATAGATCTATTACCCTTTAGAATAAGTAATCATTCATGGTTTCTAATAAAAATTATAGTAGTTTAGGTTGAAACCATATTTCTAGATAGTATATTATGAGGGTATTCACATGTTTGGAATGTGACAACCAAGAACTAATTTTTGATATATGGGGGGCCGATGTTAATCAGATTGGAAAACATTATTTCCAATGGAATGAATTTTGATCTTTCATAAGGATTATATGGTGAACCATTTATGGAAATATTAAGTTAATCTTTAGATAATGTGAGTAAAATTAATGTTTTATATCTCTATATAAAAAATTGTATTTGTTAGATTGTTTAAACTACCATGTGTTGATGGAATCTAATGTCAAATGGGATGGAATATCATGGGTCTCATAATCTGTTAGTACTTCAAAAGTCAAAAAGTCACCATCCTTTTTCGATAAATATGTGATTTTAATCAAAAAAACAACAAAGGGATACATTTTCCAATACTGTTCAATTATATCTTTTGATGATAATTATTGAATTAAGGAAAAAAAAATTGAAACCAACAAATGCTTTCCTAAAACCGTTTTTTTATTATATCTGGAGGTCTCTAGGTCATTGAAGTTTTATGGATTTTTGGTTTCTAACATTCTCATAACATTATTTTCTATCACACTCAATCATAACTTGATGGTAATATTTTTCTTCTGTATCCATGTTTATACATGCCACCTATGTTCTCCAATATGGAAACCTATTTATATATAACTTCAGGAAACCATTATGGTCCCAGACTTCCCCTTTTATGGGATGTTTTATTAAAAAATTGATGTGGGTTTATATAAATGAATCTTTCAAGTATTAAATCATTGATAATCCAGAATAATTTAGAGGGAGAAAATCATTTTAAGTGAGGTAGAATATAACACCCTGAGATTTTGTGAATTTTTCATTCATCGAATTAATTTATCATTTTGATATTTTTCATCTCATGTGATAGTATAAATATTTTATTTTTAATATATATATATATATATATTATAACATTAAGTTAAACATTCCTCTCAGAAGACACCAATTTGGCTTGCGTCACATGAAACACCGACATTGTGTACATTACACACACCATCATCTTAGCATGCATTACACGCAATATTTACCTTTCTCGATGTCTTTGGTAACATCAAAGACAGAGGGTAACCTAACAATGATATTTTATTAAAAATATTGGATTTTTTTCGAAACAATATTTTCATCTAATAAATTTGTGGTAAATTTTTATATAAATTGGATTAATAGTTTAGTTAGATAATATTATTACCTATCAATCCAATGTAGTTCATTGTAACCAATTTTACGTGGATATTGAATGAAAAAAATTATCAAACTTTTGAACAATTTTACTTTAAAAACATAGTGTGTCATCCCATCAGCAGGATTAATTTAAAATTGATTTCTTCCACTTCTGTAATTACAATATAGAAAAATTTATTACATAGTTGGAATAAAAAAAATTATAATTCAACTAAGGTCAATTTTTTTTTGACCAATAATATTTTTGAAAGTGATTAAAATTAATTACATCATTTAAGAGACAAATTTGGTTATGAATGTTCTAAACCTTAAATTTAAGGCCCAAAATAACCTAGAAACGTGTCCAACACCCATTGGAATCCCATATTTAGACCTTATAATCAATTTAATCAAACTTGTTTCATTATTTTACCCACTTAAAACATAAAAACGTGGGTGGAATTCACTCTTCAAATATTTAAAAGAGTGCCACTCCTCGTCCCCTATAAAAGGCCTCCACCTCAACCCATTCCTCACTCCTCCAAAAACCTTATAAGTTCATCCAAGGTCATACCAATTAGACGTCCAAAAATCCTAAATTATACTATGATGCCTCACTTTTTACAGACATCCTTTCAAGGAGGCCTTTTGGAACAAACCAAAAGGTGTTACCCGATTTAGAGGTAACATCTTCTCTCATGCTCCTTCACTTAATTTTACATCACCACCCCTCCACTATAATTATTTAATTATGTTATAACAACACCATTATACTAAATATACTAGGTTTTTTTATGAATTTTTTTTTACTTAAACTTACATACACTTCCATCTAGAGGATATCGAACATATTGTTTCTGTGTACAACTAACTACTACCTCACAAAACAATGATTGTTCATTTCTTCTTTACCAGCAATAATGCTGGCCATTTTTATGAAAACTATATTTAGATATGTTATATATATTACATATTATGTATTTATTGTTATGTATTCCTTTTTTACAAAAAATACCTTAATATTTCCTTTTGGGGGTAATACGATATTCTCATTTGAGGAAATGGGGACTACAACCCCCTCAAAGCCATGTGATTCGTTCACACACCAAATGGAAGTTTTTAAGGATGTTTTCAATGAAATTATATGATATATATGATATAGTAATGATATTTTAATAATTATATATATATATATATATTCATATGTAATTTACAGGTCTTCTTTCAATAAAAAAATAAAAATTGAAACAACGTTCATGTGTATGTACGGCTTACCATCTCCATGAATGTTGTATTCCATTTATTTATTATTTATGAAATAAATTATTATAATATAAATAATATATATATTACTGATATTTATATCTTGTTATACATTATTTAATCATGATATAAGTATATGGACAACCGATATAAAAAAATTAAGACACATGCGAAGAACAACAAAAATATTACCCCAAGTGATTCCTTGACATCAGATCGTAAACTAGCAGTTAATATAAGGTCATAATAATAACATATATTCTAATAGATATAATAATATGATTATATAAAATATGTCTAATAAACATATAATTATTATACCAAAATCCAGTTTGAGTACGAAGAGTGTCAAGGAACCATGTAAATGGATTTCATCTCACTTTTAATTTCTTTGAGATTCATGTAATGTTCACCACCCTTTCCTTTTGTGTGGTGTATTTACAACCAATAATTAAATTTTATTAATAATATACATAAAATTATGGGTATTCACAAATCCATTTTATAATCCTTTTTTCATGGGGGTTGTGTTTCAAAATTAACCAAATAGGTAAAAATGTTTTGTCACAATTCTACTTCTTGGATAGTCATGTTTTGTTATGCACCTAAAATCTTTTTTAGAGGTGTATATACTTTCATTTTACATGTTATATCATGAATCTCCTTATTTTCATGATATCTTAATAATCATGTAGTTTCATTTTCTTACATGGATATTGTGAGCCCATGTTTTCGAGTTATAAGAGTTTATTGAGGCAATCTCATTGCTTTTTGAGATTGTTTATGTTCATGCTTCCATTAATAAAATATAATGATACCTATATGAATAAAACTCATCACTTTAAATATCATATATGTTTTCAATATATACTCTTATGTTAGTACCCTTTTTAAACATTTATTTTCAGAAGATAATGTTTTCAAGTAAATTTTTATCATCTTTCTCTTTGGTTGAATATCTATTTTATTCAAAAAAATCATTTAAAAATATTTTTAAAATGTTTTCAAAATTTCCTTGAAGATAATTTTCATGTAAAATAGATTTTACATGTTTTATTTTTTTTCAAATCTTACATTATATGTTTTCAAATTTATTTTCAGAGAAAAGTGTTTTCAAAACATTTTACATTATAAATAAGTGGTTTTCAAAGAAAATATGATATTTTTATCAAGGAATGTTTTTGAAAGATATTTAAAAATTATTTTCCATCTATGATGGAATCCATTGATTTTACACATTCCCACCTATGAAATGATCTAATGGTAACATTCATATACTTTCTATAAATAATTATGCTTAATGCAATTGTATTTATAAAGCCTTTATCCATTTCATGGTTTATATGTTTATAAAACCCACTTATTTTAATGGTTTATGATTTCATAAATGATTATGAAACTTATCTCATCTCAATAGGTTTTTATCTATTGAGATGATAATGATACCCATTTCATTTCATGGGTTATGGTTTTATGATTTTAAAGCCTATGTCTTTTTATGGGTCATGATATGATGAATGTTTTATTATCTTGTGGAACATGTAGGAATGATTTTATTATGAAATGGGTGGGACCTATATCACACTCTAATGCATTGGGTAATGATGGATGACCCATGAGTATAAATGTTATATGTGAACCTGATTACATGTTCACAATGTTATGCATGGACCTAGTTGGATGTCCATATGTTTATGCATGAACCTGATTACATGTTGAAAATTTTACGAGTGAACCATATTACATGTTCAAAATGTGATGCACAGACTTGGTTGAATTCCCATAAGATTATGTGTGAACCATATTACTTGTTTACAATGTTATGTGTGCATCCGAATACATGTTCACAATGTTATGCATCAATCTGGTTTCATGTCCATTAGATAATGCGTGATCCAGATTACAGGTTTGCAATGTTATGCATGGACTTGGTTTCCCAAACATAAGGTTATGCATGAACCTACTTATATGTTAACAATTTTATTCATGGACTTGGTTTCAATTTCAAAAGTTGTTTCTTATTCCTGGTTTCGTTTACTTGACTTAATGAGTGAACCATTTTCTACTTCAACATATTCACAATGTTATAAACCGATGTACATTTCACAAACTCCTTGTCTTTACCTAAGTTATGCTTCAATGGAATGTGTTCTTTACTTCATTATGATTCATGTCTTATGAAATGCTATTCTTTTATATGTTCTTTAATATATAGGGCATGATCTTCAAATGTTACACTCATGTTCCAAACCCTTATTTTATGTTATGATTATTCATTTCCTTTATTTATCTTTACTGACCATATTATCTCACCCATTTCATGTGTTTCCTTTCCCCAAGGTATGAAGAAGTGTTTATGAATAAATACTAAAGGTGGAGATATTTATGGGAGATGTTGAAGATCATTCACCATGATACAATATTTTGTTTCCCGGTTTCCAAAGATAATAAAATATTACGGTCCTCGGGAATTTATTTTTGTAATGTACTAAATATTCCTCTAAAATAATGTCATATCCATGTATTTCTGGTTTGGGTCTCTAAACCATGTTACAAAAAAAACTCACTTACTAGAAGATGTCTAGCACATCAACGAACACATTGATTTGTGAATAATCTAGGTAGGTTGAGAAAAATTCATCCCTAAAGAGTCTAAAAGGGGTTTGTGGTTGATTGAAATTTGGTGGAGGTGTTTAGAGAAATAAATAAGGGATTAAATCATTAACAAGTTACAAGAGATCTCTAGTGTTCCTTACATTGATTGGTGTCACCAGTTATCCAATGGAACATGGTAGTAAGAATGGATTACTGGATGTCCCTATGGTTGTTTGTTGGTGTTCCCTTATGAAATACCTACTTCTATCACTCCAAAGGTTGGCTAATAAAACTGCAATATCCATTTTTTCTTCATGCTCTTATCCTATTACAAGATAATTCTCCAAGAACATATTCTGACTTCTCAAAAACTAATCAACACACCCCTAACCCCTATAAGTGATTAAACACTGTGAAACAACCCTATATCAATGAGAACAATAAGAGATCAAATCAAATAACAAGTAATACAAAAATAAATCAACACTTATACATGAAATCTAGTGTTATAATGTTAAAAATATTGTATTGAATCCTCCTCTACACCGTCCAAGAAAAACCACCATAGATTTATCTGTATTATATCATAATATGATGCGATTTATTCAAAAAATATTCAAAAAATAGTCCAAATTAGAGAATAAAACTAGAAAAATTCTTGAGGAAATAGACTTACTAGGATTCACCAAAAAACACCCCAAAAATTACCATATTATGAAAAATCCAAAGGGGATAGAGATCCAACTAATAAACCCTCTTTGGAATAATCCTTAAAGATCATGAAAAATGGGTTTTATCCCCATTAATAATTTAAAAATTCATGTATCCCCTCTCATTTTGATGACATAATTTTAGATCATAAAAAAGAAATACAAGCCCCTGAGCTCCTATATATAAAACATAATGGGTTAAACACTATGTTCATGTCGTGAATGTATGTTACTACTATTTTTTAGTAGTTGTGACCATCTATTCCTCCTCGAATGCTTCAATAAACCCCTAGGTAATATACTAAATCATAATCAACGTTTGAAAACAAATATCAGTGATGAATATACTCTAGTAATCTCAATTTGAGTCATTGTTCTAAAATATAATGATCCACCATTTTATGAATTAAAATTATACTTGAACTTCTTAACCCTTTCAAACATTAAGTGTTTAAATATTCCTACCATATAACATCTCATCATTGGGATGAATTGTCAACCATGTATCCAAATACTCCAACCCTATTGGGTCACCAACTATTGATGAACTTGTCACATTCTTTCCCCAAATGAGGAATGATCTCCCACTACACAACTCTAAACTGGAGATTCACAATCCATCAAGTGTAGAGAAACTTCTTACTACTATCACTAAAATACTGGGATAATGATTACCCACACTATTCTCTCTCATGACATGATAGTGGTGTTAACCAACTTATCATCTATCCTTGGGTTCTCTCCACCATATTACTTATCTCACAATAGCTGATATCGATCCTTGGTTATCCTAAATATTAGAGCTCCCTAGTAAAACTTGTTCTCTAGCAGTCTAATGACCCACTTACTATTTTTCCAATCTCACTACCCCATGTATATATGAAAAAAAATCAATATCTAGTACTTTCTCTAAAATTTAATTCTGAACTAAATCAGATGGGTATTCACTACCCATGAACATGTCCTATATATACCATCATTTCCATAAAATATCCTATAAATACCTAAAAATAACCTCATCATACCAAACAAAATGTTCTCTAAACTGAAATAACAACACCCCTTTATTACTAATGAATTTTCATCTAAAAGCACAATATCATTATGTTTGAACACCTGATTCAAAACAAAAATATTGTTACAAATCTGGTTCGCCGCCATAATCAGTCTGTGAATCAGTTTCACCAAAAAAATCACCCTCAAATCACATTATGATCAACCCAAAATTGATTCCATACAACAGAGTCCATCCAACATCATAAAAAAATCCTAAATCAGATATTTTACACTATGATGGATAAATTGAATTCACAACTCACCAATATCCCAATAATATATAAATAAACTAATGATCAGTATTTCCACTCTGATGACCATATTAACATAGGGTATAACATATAAGGTTCATAATATATCTATTAATATACATATAGAAAACATGTGTCCATCCCACATATAAGTCGGTGCTGATAAAAATATATATTTCTAATTATTCCTGACTAACTAAAAAACTGATCATCATTATATTATGAAATTTAAATCATAACATGTTTCATTCCATAAAATGGATAATGTTTCACTCCCCCTATATTGATTACTGTATACTGTTTCTTAATCACCACTTCAATAGGTTTCATCATCAAACGTGTTTCATTCCACCATCGAGTTACTATTATTGGTCTTGGTGTCAAACCCATCACATAACTCATTAAAAAATCCATCGATATAGTCACATAAAAAAATGTATAAATATTTTTAACATATGAAAAAATTATTTTCTAAATAATAAATTTGTTCAGGTTGTATTTATAATGATTTTGTTTATTTTTCCAAAATGGATGGTAAAATTATCTCGGATTTAAATCATTATGTATTTTTTGGGAACCATAATGTTTACATTTATTGTTTGATACATTATCATAAAAGTTTCCCCATGTGTCAAAATTTGTTTGTTTATGATCAACCATTCAATATACAAGTGACATGAAAATCCCATGGACAAATTTGTCATCAAAATTATAGACGCCAAAAAAGGACACATCCATCATGAATTTAATTGCTTCCTCAACATCCACAAGATCTTTTGATATTTGATATCTATTCATTATGACTTCAATCTAGAGTGAAATATATGATAATTTAAAAATATTTCCCTATCACGACTTTCTTCAATATTTTTTATTTAATAGAATTCCACAAAAATAATTATTGATTCATTCTGATTTTTTGGATTATATAATTCTATTGAACATCATTATAAATAACATGATGGTGATGATCTAGCATAACTTGATAAAATTCAAAAAAAGGGAAATCTGTCTACATTATAAATACTTATCATTCTCATAAATCTCTGATTTTGTTCTTCAAAATAGTAATTTATTTTGTGTAGGTACCTTCACAATTCCAATGAGTTGAGTATGTTTCATCTTATAATAGATTATTTCATTTTAAATGATTCATTTGTGGTTCTATAAATGTCATAATTTTTTAATTACACATTTTAATTCTACCCAACGCAAATAATTAGTAATATGATCAAAATTTCTTTCATCCTCCCTAATACCTTTTAAAAGTCACTATAAGAAAAAAGATTCATTGTTTCGTGTTTCTCACCATTTAGAAGGTGTAATAAATAATTAATTATTCTAAAGTGTCTACTGAAAACAAATCACTTTAAGGAATTCATTATTTTATTTTATAATTCTAATCAGCCAATGTTGAACCATAAAAATCACTTAGCATTGTTAATATTTCAATATAATCTTGGATCATAATTTTAATAGAAATATTTTTCAAATTCAAGAATTCTTTGATCTTTAGAATCATAAATAATATGAATATATTTTCATTACTATCCTCATTTTATCTCACATCCATGCCTTCTTGATTTATCATATTGATAGCTTTAGTCACTTGTTCCATTGTAAATTATTCTTCCAATCTAAAAACATTATCATTAAAATGTTTCTCATTCAATATAATATATGAAATGTCTATTGAAATTATTGTAAAAAAAAAATTAGAAATGGGAACCATAAGTTATATTTACATTTTGATTATTATTTTATTTATTTTTATGTTATGAGATATAGAAATTGGAATTGTTTTCAATGTAGTACCTAAAAGTTACAAAATACTATTCAAATAATTATAATTAATTTTTAATTATAACATATTTAAGGTAATCATATTTCAAAATAAAAAACATATATTCCATCAATGGGATTAATTAATTTAACAATCAACTATTATAGTGAAAATTTCTCTGTAAAAATAAATCTACAAATATTAATCAATAAATACATTATTGACTAAAATTATAAAATTATAAAAATAGTTATTTATCATGTAGGTAAAAAAATTTAAATGAAAATATATAAAACTAAAAATTATTAATATTAAGACACTAAATTGTAATGTCAGATAATATTTTGAAAAATTATTATTTTTTATTTTTTTAGTTATCAAAATGTTATAAAAAATTGTAAACTAGAATAGTTTAAAAAATTTACTGAGGATAAGAAAGGACGAAAATATTCTCTAGATCCAATTTTTTTTTGCATTCATTTATTTCTAATATAAATAAATTACATTAGAAATTTTAGAAAAAATATTTTTAAATTTATATAATCAACAAGATTTTAAAATGTACTAAAAACAATAATATATTGTTTAAAATTAAATCAAATCCTTTATTATAAATTAATAAAATAAATTTTTTATATTTTATTATTACGTTGATATTTAATTAATATGTTAAATTAAATTTAAAATTTTTCATAAAATTAAAATGTTATGGATGATTGATCTAAAGCCATAAACAGTGCACAAATAGAAATTTAATAGTTAAAAAAACTGATAATATTATACTGATAAACAAATATGATATGAAACCTAATTAATCACAAAAAATGAAATATAAATGTGATGTTAATTACCTATGAAAATTTAACATATGAAAATCATGAATCAGAAAAATAAAAGAACTCCTGAATCCATAATTCATATAATTTCCAAAAATTGAGCCACACAATCAATATATGAATGATAAAAATGATAATTAAAAAAATATTACAAAAAAATACCACATACATGGGTCTATTGGTTAATCAAAAAATAGCAGGGGAGCAGGAAATGGGGAATTTCTATAATACCCTCATTTTTAGTGGATCTCTTAATTTAATTTATGACATATCTTATATAGAATATTTGATCATAATGATGGTTGAAAATTTGGTTTTGAATGTTCTGGAGGTAATATTAAAAGTGGAATTTTAGATCTTCATAGTTTTAGATAGGAAGAAACATGAATGGTGCATGCTATGGTGGCCTATGATATAAAACATAAAAAGGGGAAAATAGCCATAGACATGGAATGGAACTGGGGGTAGGTAAATGTGGGACTTGGCATGAGAAACATCACCATCACCAAGATGGAATTCATGGTGAGGAAAAAACACTTACTTTTTGTGCCACAACATAGCACTAATTGTTCTGATATATCATTAAGAGACAACATGTTTTGGTGTTGGTTAATGTAGAGGGATTGGTGGTTGTTAGTCTAGTTTTAAATCACCTGAAATCGCTTCCTTCATCCTCATATCATAACTGATACAACGGGTAAATTCAAGTGGGGTAAATTTTGGGTCTTTAATTAAAATTTATTTCAATTATTACTCAAATTAATTGATTCACCCCTCCTCTTTTTGAATAACTTCAACATAATGAATTTTAGACCACTTCCTAGGAAACCTATTGTCTGTAGTGACCCTTCTTTCATTGGGGACTACTAGATTGTTGAATTTATTTATGTTCATCATATTTATCATATTTACATGAATAATTTAACCATGCAGGATGAAGGATGTCAATTTTTATTTGGAACCATAGAATCCTCATTTCTCTTCCTCTTTTAAACATTCATTCTATAATGAATTTCTCCTTCCCAAACTAGGATCATAATATCCCATTGATGGTAATTATTGTTGTGTATTTTATTGTTCTACCCCTAAGGTTGTTATTAATTATTTATCTATATCAATAACCCTTTTCATATTGTAATATATACTTGAAACTGAAGTCTAGAAAACATGTTCCTTTTGGTGTCTGAATATAGTTTGGGTGATACCACTTTTAATGAACCTTGATATTGAATTCGACACATATGAGGTAGGAAGATCCTTAGCATTTAGAGTATATTAATATGATGTCATCATGATATTAATTTTTTTTATATTCATTATATTATTCATGAGTTTTTTAATATGTTTGTGTGTAGCCCATTAGTCCATGTTTGAGTTTTATCTGATTTGTGTGTGTGTGTGCTTGGATACAATTTCTCAATATTGGTATACTATGTGGTGACTTTGTATAATATTCACTATTTCTATGAGATTTATTTGGTATATTATATTTTTTCCTATTTCCAAAGTAATAGTTAGACCCATTGTGGCATAGTATACCTAGAGGGCAAGTATGTTCAGACACTGCATCAGACATGTTTCCATGACTGAGATAGAAAATGGGGCATGATAGCAAAACATACTAACTTGGAGGCATGATGTAATTATAATATCTGACCCATGTGGTGATATAAGTCAATGATAGTTTTTAGTTACCTGACCTAATACATTATGTTAGGATACAACTCCTTGAGGGAGTGTCAAAAATTAGAAACCTTATAGCCTATCCAATGAGAATGATGAGGAAAGGTGGACTTGTGTGGTATAACATGAGACTCTAATACTTATGATTCTTGGGGGATATATGTGGTAACCTCATGGTATACATTAATCTAGGTTGTTATGAATATGTTTTATTAATGGAAACAAATTAGTTACAACCTAGGGTTTGGGGAATTAGGGTTAGTGAATTAATGCTTGATACATGATTGTATGTTGTTTTCTTCTACATTTATTTTTATCATGATATAAACTCTTATAAATGTACACTCATGTTAAACATCCATTAGTGGTGTATTACTAGGTTTATAATCACACTCTTCATGGGAATATAGATGAAAATATATACTATATGGTCAGGGATATAAGGATGGGAAATCCCTAATAATATAAATCTAATAAATAGAGTGTGGTTATTAAAGGTAGTACCTAGATAGACTCTAGAGTGATACCACTATTTTTTATTTATTTACCTATCTAAATAACACTATTTTGAACTTGAACATTAAGGTTCCTTTGTCTATTTTTCAATATAACTTGATATAAAAAACAAGTCATATTTTTCAGATATATTATTTATTACATTCAATTATTTTTTATACTTATATATATTTATATAAATGGTATATTATCCCCACTAACGGCATTCAGACCGTTTCCACTAGTTGGAAACCTCTTTAAAATAGAGAGGATCACATGATGCCAAGTTAAACTATAGCTCAAACAAGAAGATTATGGGTGAGCTTTTATAAAGTTGTATAAAAATTGGTTCTCCCCCTTTATTTATGAATCTTGTATAAGGTAAGGTAGAACTGAGTTAGGTAGTGTGGGACCCATGTAGGGGAGTTTCATGTGTTCCCACTAGTACACATGTAATAGACATATTAGTTATCATTGTTATGATTATTATTAAAATTTTATATTTAACTTTCTTATTGATCCTAAGTATATTATGTTGTTACTATTTTATGGAATTTGGGTTTGTTCAGGAATTATGATGAGGAACATATGATCACATCCCACATTAATACATTTTATGTAATATTTTTTTTTAATATAATGTCCTAATTATTCTATCTGTTTTGATATACATGTATTATTTATTGATTGATATATATATATGTAGCATATATTTTTATATATTTTTTGGTATTAATTATTTGAACTTGATAATATTTTTATGTGTTATATATATATGTCACTAACATTAAATTATGAAGATAGAAGAGTAATACATGGAAGAAAGTTCTTTGTTGTGGTGGGTTTCCACCTTTGATATTTTTCCGTGGAAATAAATAATGTAAGAATTGTAAAAAAATTATGAAATTATATTTAAGAATTATAAATGTAATTTATTAATTACATAAAACTCCCCCTTAAAGACTTTGGACCATGAAAACAATGTGGAGAAATACAAAATGGTATTGTAAGGTAGGGTGTTTAGATTCTCCAACCATACATGAAGGAGAATGTAGCTGATCATGCTCCCACACCCACAAAAATGTTTATGGTGGAATGGATTCTTCACCTATGATTCTTCTTAATAGTGATTTCTCCTGGTGAAGAAGTTTCCATGATATTGGTCGACTATACTAAAGACATTCAGTAGAAACAACCTCCATCATTCCTGGGAACCGAATTCCATTAAGATGTTGAGAATTAGATTTAATTGATTCATTTAATATTTCATCTAGTGGAGTCTCTAAAGGGAATTTGAGGGAATTTAGTTTCCCTCATGATTCAATGTAACTTGATCAAGTGGTGGGGTCTTATGAACCCGGATGAAAAACACGAAGGCTTTACTTGGATGACCTTTAATGGAAGCTTATTTGATGATCATTTTTTATTATGATAAATCTTGATTGACATCATATAATCTTGGATATTGTATAGTATAATAAAATAGAAATTTCAAACATGGATATTAAATCATTTTAGTTGATTAATCATTAAATTACAAAAACACATGTCTGTGGGTATTGATAGTTTAGTGTCTTTCGAATCACAAAACACATTTTTCTAATTTGGTGAAGAATCATAATCATATCCCAAAAAGATGTTCCCATTTAGTACTCATACTTAAAACTTTTATTTATGACATGATGAATGGAATCATTAGAATGGCCGACCTCATATTCTCATTAAGGGTAAAAAAGGGACATATATCAGCACAAACATGTGCATAAAGGATATGAGAACATGATCGTGGAATTAGAATATCAAAATATGCATATTAAAGAACATAAACATGAATTTTGGAATAAATATTTTTAGTTCATAAGACATGAATCCTAAGGGAATCATAGAACATAACTCATGTGGTCATAAAATTGACATATGACATGAAATTGCGCTATACACATAAACTTGTAGCTTTTTGAACATGTGTAATAGTAACAGGTTCACTATTTAAATTACGGAAATGAAATCAATAATTTTAATAAACATATGGACATGGAAACATAGTCCACAAATAAAATTATGCACAGGAAAACATAGTCACCTCATAGAATTGTGAACATGAAATCAGGTTCATAAATAAAATATAAACCTCATGAGTTATCTATATTTATCCAATGCATTAGTGGGAGATATAGCAACCACCCATCACGTAATTACTTTCATAAATATCTATTCTATAAGAACATAAGTCCATAATCATATTAGAACACATGCAATGAAATGTGGTTCATAAACGCCTTATCCTAACATAACTCATTAAAAAATATGTTAATTAAATATAATCCCATCATAAATATAAACGATTTATTGAAATAATAATAATTATATCATGGGATCATATATGCAATAAAACATAAGTAATATAAAATATTGTTTCCTTAGATGAAAAATGATTTAGAAATATCACTTGAAAAAATCCTCGAGGAAAAATCCATTCCATTTTTAAAAATAGTTAATAATTAATAAAACATTTTGAAAAAACTTTTACTGTGAAAATAACCTTGAAAAATTTTAATGGAATATTTTAATACCATTGAAAAAATATTTGAAATCTTATTCTTTTAAAAAATTTAAAATTTCATTTCGATACATTTTTGAAAGCATTTTTTGAAAACATTATTTTGAAAGAACACATATTTCTACCAAAGAGATAAAAAATATAAAATGAAACTAAAAATATAATGAAAATAATGTAATTCATGAATAATCATGTCAAAGGGTAGTATATACACATTTTAAATGAATATTATTTCACAACATAACATTTCTTAGAAAGAATAAAAATTGAATCAAAATGCCTTTACGGATTTGGTATCTTTTGAATTGTAAACCCCATGAAATATAGATCATAAAATAGATATGTAAATAACCAGAAATTATAAAAATTATATTCATATAATAAATTAATTGATATAATATACACCACAAAAAAACTACTACTGTATTGGGAATGTGTCTCATATAGATATATGTGATACCAAATCTATTACCATATGTCGTGTCTCTCGTCATATTCATAAAATCATCCTGTATAAAAAATATATGTTTATTATACATATATATTAAAAAACCATATTCATATATATAATACCATATTTTTCTTAATTATGAATTTATTTTACCCACTTATTAACAATTCCATGTTTCAGTTATGTTTCGAGTAATAACTGTTTTGTTTATCGTACATGTTTTGACATTTTATTCCTGGTACTCATACTTATATCCTGATTTTATTTTCTCTATAATGATTAAAATGTTCTAAATATCATATATATTCATATATTATATATGTATTAATTTATTTTTATCTATAAATTAAATAAATAGAAAATTAAATATCACGTTAATAGTGATGGTAGGTTGTACATATGTATAAACGTTACTTCTATTTCATGTCGTAATGAAAGAAAGTAAGTAAATAAAATATTTTTATATAGATATATATCATTATTGTGTGATTATTATGTCATATAAATCATATAATTTCACATTACCCATCCTTAGAACATTTCATTTAATTTGTGACGGAGCCTCATCGCTTTGAGTAGGTGGAGGTCCACACTTCCAAAACCAAAGATATTGTATTTCCATAAAACTGAAATTCATGAAAGTATTTTAAATATAATATTTAAGTATAAAAACATCATAAATACCATATATATCATATAATAATATGGTTTCCATCTTAATTCCCATACATGATTGTGGTAAAGGAAAAATGAACAATATCATTTTGTGAGGCGATAGTTCACTGTTCATAAGAAAAGTAAGTTCATTACCCATTTGATTAAAGTGTGTATGAGTTTAGGTCTAAAAGATAATATAAAAACATATCAGAATATTTAGGATACTAGGATTATTATATAAACATTACGCTAAAATAACTTAATGGGTTTAATTAGGAAATAAAACATTAATTTTCATTTATGAACGTTGCCTCTTATTTGGGAATATCATTTTGATTTTCACAAAATGAATCCTTGGTTAGATTAATTACAAAAGTATATCATGTAAGAAGATGGTAGAGATTTTAGTATTATATTTAGACATAGATTCTTTGAAAACAACAGGTTGTGATGTGTGAAGAGAAGATAATGGGGTGTGTCCATTTACAAGAGAGGGGATATCACGATTTGATTGTCTCAAAATATTAATTTATAATAAATTATATATAAATAAAAATACCACAAATGGAAATTTATTCAACATTATGATCTGAAATGGTTGTAATATCATCAAAAAATATATTTTATAATTGTTTTGTTGTCATTTTAAATCTTATCATTTTGATTAATCTCGAGTTTAGATATTTTTATTTTAACTATCATGATATTGTTTTTAATATTAAGATGCAGTAATTTTTATATATAAAGTTTCAATGGGAATAGAAATTGAAAATTTAAGATATTTGAGATCATATCATATCTCTTTGTCCTTATTTAATTTTTCATTATTTTTAAATAATTTAATAAAATATTATTTTCATCAAATATTATAAGTGTTAATTTTGTCACTATTCATAAAAATGACAATATGAAAATCCATATAGTAAGATAAATTAAAAAAATACACCCATAAAATGACTTATTCAAAAATAAAATTCATGAACCACATTAATTAACTAAAAACACATTAATTTTCCTATTTCACATATCATTTAGTTGACTGTTTCATCAATTGAATAATTTTTCCATCATCATTATGTAATTATTCGTGATACATATCCCTCCACTAAAAATTAAAAATAAAATTCCATGATATAGAAAATAATTTTATATATTACAATAATATATAGTGTCAATCATTTGTTCTATTTAATCATATAATATTAATATTATACATATTTGATGTATGAGTGTGATATATTGTCACTCTCTTTGATTTTAATAATATCCATTTCATTAGCATGGAAAATTGTCCTTTATATTAATAAATTTAGAGCCATATGTATTATGGGTCAAATAAAATTCATCAATTAATATTTTTCAAAAATTAGTAAATTTTTTTAATATTATTAATATTATTTTTACCCTCAATTTACCTGATTTACCCTTTACTGTGGTAATATAAATTAATAAAGTTGCAATTAATATTTAAAAAAATATGAGGGGCCTATTTACTAAATTTGGAACATTTGATTCCAAATATTTAATCCATTTTTCTAAATAAAATTCAAATAATTATGATAAATAATTTAAAACTTAATCCCTAAAATAGGATGAAACAATGAGTTTTCAAAGTAAAAATATTCAAAACAATGGAATGTTTTTATATCCAAATAGAATATGAAATTTTTTAAACTACCTATAATGGATTAAATGATAAAAAATTTATATTATTATTAATTGAATCGATTTTAATGGACATTTTTACTATATAAATATGTTAGATGGAAAAAATCAATCAAAATTCACTATTTTCATTATTCATCATTATAAGAAACTTATCAAAAAATACCCCAAATGTAACCAAAGAAAAATTTTACATCCCCATTTCAAAAAATATTATTTTTTATAATTTAATTTATAAAGGTGTTAGAAAATATATTTCAATAATGTGTTCCATCAAATGGAGATATAACTACCTTTATAGAAAAATACATCTTTTATGCATAAAATGGATTTGTTCATATCTCCTATCTAGAAAACATGGAAGTTGAATTTTAAAAATTATATTGAATATATTGTAAATATATATTTTTAATATAACTCAATATGTGTTATTTTTTATTTATTGGTATAATACATTTCCTTATTTTTAAATTTTTTATCAGAAAAAAATATCCTTTTATTTTAAATATGATTTTATTTTCATTTATAATTAATTTCTCACCAAAGATGTAATTATACATTCAGGTATAAACCATTTTTCATAGTTTAGTTAATAATTTTCATACATTTAATTCTAACTTATTGGTTATAATTTTATTTTAAAATAATTAAAATGAAAATATTATTTATCATAGAAACTCGGTGTTGTGTGTAACGCAAGATAATATAGTGTTTCATGTAATGAAAGATTAATATGGTGTAGAACGCATGTTAAGATATCAAATAAATAAAAGTATTTAATAATATATTTCATAAAAATATCGAGGTGTTACATTATACCGCATTAAAATGATTTTTCCCTTGAAATTTTTCAGGGATATCAAAGGGTAAATACTTTTATGTTCATTTTGTAGAAACCCACATCGTAAAAATGAATAATAGAACTCCATTTTATAAGGGACCATTAGAAACATAGTGGTTACTCAATGTTACTTGTTGGTTGGATTCCACATTGGATAACATAGGTGGAAAGTTAAAACATATACATCAAAGAGAAATATAATTGTGATGTTCGGATGGAGAATGATAGAGAACATAGTCTGGATAATGTTAACAATCAAAAAGCCATAAATCTGTGATGATTTAATATCCCAATGGATTTATAAAAAAATAATTTTCTAGGATAACCTTTTTGGTTTCATTATAATTTCCCTATTGTTGTATAATTTTCTTAAGAAGAAATACATAGATTATTTCATTATAATTCATAATCACAATATCATCATTTCATTATACCTTGATCCATTTCCACTTCATCTCTTATTCCAAGAAATGATGTTGAGATTTTTATTATCAAAACATGTGATCAATAAATTTAATGATAGGTCATTCCATCTATCCTTATCACAAAAAAAAGTTTGGAAAACGTTATCCAATATGATTAAATCTTCATATAATGAATAATTAATCTCAAAATTTTATTTCTAAGTAATCAATTTCATAAATGGATTCACCAATAAACATTCCAAAAGAATAAAATCCAAATTTTTCAAAAGAATGAAATTATCTTCCTAAAACTACCTTATCATTAATCCCCAAATATATTTGATGTAGATCTTAATTTTTAAACACCAAACTTGTGAATATCATTATCATGGTTTCCATTTAAATATGGTAATAATCCAAACTTATATAAGACCTTATTGAAAATATAAATGGTTTAAAAAATTAACTCTTTCCTCACACCATAAATCTAAAAATTTTATAAACTCAATCCACAATATCAAAATCCATCTTTTCATCTTATCAACACCAATATCAGTAATAATATTCCATTTATTTTATCACAATCTAACATCTCTTTATTTTATTATCCCATAATCGTTGATATATTATGGGTTATCATTCAATTAATAATATGTTCTCCAAATATATGATTATACCATATCATTCATTTTTTTATGAATACCATTACCATTCAATATATTATCATAAATCCTTATGAAAAAAAAGTAGTTGACCAATACATAAATTTCTCATAATTTCATAATACTTTAGAATTACATCCACAACATAATTCTAGAATTCCATTACATATGTACTCAATTATTCCATAATATCATTTTCAAACTCCACATCGCCCATACTGATTGCATGATATTTCCTTGTATCTTTTTCTTTAAGAGGAGGTTATGGATTATCTTCCATATTAACCCCAATATTGGGTCATTGATTTTCATAGTGATCAAACTCTTTGTATTTATATCATTGAAGTGTGAGTGTTAGATTTTGTTAATATTTTACTCCATTAATTTAATTTAATGGACTCTTTACATATCTTTCTCACTATTTTGCTTATTAACCAGGATTTCCACACTTAAAGAATCTTCTTGATCCTTTTAGGGATTCCCCCCTGTCCTCATTCCCACTTTTTTCTATATAGGAGGTCACAAAATTTTCTTTACTTAATTTGTAAAACCAATGGTCTTTACATTAAGATCTTTATTCATTTTCTTATCACTATATCCTTGAGGGTTACAGACTTCTATTTTGACTTTTAGTTAATACTGATCGATTTCATTATAGCTTACACGATCCCTTATAACCAAGGCCTTTCAAGGACTTGGTTTTAGGCCTCCAATTAATCAATTGATTTTTCTTTCAAGGATGTTGATGTTCTCGGTATCATACCATGAATGTCTTGTAATGTTAGTTTCATAGATAACAATAGATTCAACATCCCTTTTCTTATGCTTAGGAAATTTCTTCATTTAATCTGTTCATTGAATATGAGGTATGTAAATACATAAAAATATCCCCTTTAAATACATCCACTACATAGATTCAATTTATTATACTTATCGTGCGCTCTTATTAAGACTCCACCACTGATCAAATTCACCTTCCAAATGATAAACAACCAAAATGATCATTTCATGTTCCAAACAATGAAGGGATGAAAATATATTTTTAGTGATACTGATCCATTGTTCACCAACATGTACATAAGAAGAACCACAGAAATATGGTAGAAATTTTCTCATGAAGGATTGTACTGAATGTGTTTACCTCCTCTTCGAATTTGGAAGTCTACCAAGATTCATAGATTATGTGACTACATCTATATGATTTTTCATTCCATCTCCCACAACATCTGCTTTATTAGGAATAAAATCATTACATTTCTCATTGAATTCATCATTAACATGGTTCCTTCAGGTTCCATCTAAAAACCTAGAAATTCCATATTTTTTTGAATTTATATGGGATTATTATGAGACCACGAAACTTGACGTCATGGGATTCCGAGGCCCAGAGTGCCTGGAATGATCCGTCGAAAAATTGTTATGCTTAAAATAGTGTGTGTGAGTAGTTTTCCTAAAAACATGATATAACTCATAAAAGGGTTTCCATATCAGAAACATGAGGGAATCGTTGCGTTCAGGATGGCGGGTCTACCCTATGCGCGACTAAAGTTTAGTCGGTACATGCCTCCAGTGAGAAAACCCAAAAATATCATAACCGTTAATAAAATCAGTATATATAATTATTTTATTTTTCAAATAAATATAACTCAAGAACGGTGACTCGGATTAAAAATATGAGACCACCACTAAACTCATGAGGGTATTCTTCCCTTAGGAAGATAAAAAATTTGGTCGGTGTGGGCAACCAGTGGAAGTTAGTTTTTGGCCTTAAATAAAATAATTAAGTGACAAATATTTTATTGTCAAATCCTTAACTTCAAAATGGTATCTCTGATTGAAAATCCAAGAGTACCATTGAGCTCATGAGGCCATGTTCCTCTAAGGCGGATCCTAACCTAGAGCGGCGCGGGCTGAGGGTGACTGTTAATAATTTTTGAACTTTTTTTATGGTACGTTTAGTGAATGTGTAGGTGGTATTTTCATTATTTTGATTTGGTGCTTGGATTAAAAATCTGAGGGCACCTTTGTATCTACAGCGGTGAGTTTTTCTTAAGGGATGCTTAACTTCGACTGTATTTGGTTGGGTGAAAAAGGTAGTTTTTACGGCTTTTAAAAAAAATTAATAAAATAACATTGGAATTACTATTTTATTTCTTTTTATTCTACCACCTATTGAGATGCAGTGGTGGGTACCACAGAGGTGTTCAGACTTTTAAATATGGGATATTAATTTCACGATTACACTTTGGTTGCATATCCAGTCCTGGTGTCATCAATGTGGCACATTATATACATCAATTAATGAATCACAATATTTTCTCGTTGCAATACTCACCATTTTCCCCCTATATTTAAATGTGGATTAGGTTAGAGTTTTTGACATGAATTCTAAAAGCGAGGAAGCTATGGCAAAGTGATGTGCCACCTTCCACCGACGGAGATGAAAGCTCAAGAGGCAACAATCCGGGAGTGGCGAATTCTAGTGACTTTGTCAAAGTGTGGATTATCCTTACACAACTGCGACGACTCCAACGATTCATGAGGAAGGGGTTGTCTTTTAATTCAAGAAATTACCACGATTAATCTCCCCATTATTGAAAGTGTGGGTGGTCATTGCGGGGGATTTTCAAGGGGTTTATTATTATTTTAATGTGATTTATAAATTACTCCCACTTTTTATAAAGTTAACGCAGATGGTGCGGGCCAAAGGAATAAGGCCCACACCCTCCACTACTTGATATTCATTGTGTTCTTTGGAGATAGATTATTCCAACTAGATGGAACCTTGAAACCGAGAGGCGCACAATGACAGCGGCATCTTGGGAAGACCGTAGGCATGTCCTGAAGAAAGAAGAGACCACCAGAGCTCACTAGGTGGCCCGTAGAAGATTCGTCGGTGCAACACTGGTGTGTCGGCACTGGCGACTGTTTCTGGTGGTTAAGGTGGAATCCATCACTCACCATCCATGAAATATGGTGGCGCTGCATGGTTTTGTAGAGGACCTAAAGGGGCGGCTAGCAACCGACTGACCGTGTTGGCAAGGCGGCCCGCCATCACGCTCCATAGAGAAGGAGTCGTGGCATCGAAGCCAGGACAGGATGGGGAACTGCGCCCTGTGGGTTAGGCGGACCATATTTCGGAGCCATATGGCACCGCTAATTGAATAGTAGAATGGATCTTCTTGGACCATTCTAGGAGCTGGAATCCAGGCTTGTGATGAGCCATGCTAGGGCAGGAGGCAGCATTGCCCGGCAGGTTGCGTAGAGCCGGTGGGTCCGGCCGGTCTGCGACCCAGTGGGCCAAGCAGGCCACAGACTAGCCCAACCGGGCCAGCCCATGCCTGTTCGGGCCGGTCCAGGTGGGACCCAAACTGGGGGGGTCGGCCCAGGCCGAGTCGGGGTGGGTCCGTATGACTGTGTCAGACCGGACCCTGACCCATTCCGGGCCAGTTACGTGTAAGTGACCATACCTTGTGAACCAGATATCCATTTGAAGAACTTTCTGTGGTGCTGGGATCCTTGGAGCAATATGGTCCTCTTAAGATACTCCACTTGAATTTTGTAGAATGTTAGTGTTTGTCCAGGATTGATCGTACTCGAATCAAACTGATCCCTCGACATTAAAATGTCTATATCTTATAGAACAAGTATCTAATTGATGGGTCTTCTGTTGCGTTGGAACCCTTATGACATGACAAATCATTTTGTTACATCCATGTGGAACTTCGTGGTGGTTGAGGTATGGACAATAACTGGAGTATAAGAACTAGGGTGTTTCATGTAGTGTGAGTTTGGATGGATACTACCTTGATTCCTTAAGGTGTGGGTATTCATAACTCCTCTCCTCCAGTTGGGATGGGACTCCACACATCATGACTGAGCATTAATTTCCCTCTGATTGGGTTTTCTATCTTTGGTGTCGGTACTCCCCTATTGGACTAGGGTGCGGGTCCTCTATACATAACTCACATATAGTTAGGTACTCCCCTACTGGGTATAGTGCAGGTCATTTATGTTAGCAGTAGGTACTCCCCTATCATCCAAGGGTGAGGGTACTCATTATGAAGTACCACATCAGTGTCGGTACTCCCCTACTGTTCAGGGCACGAGTCCTCTAGCCTCGAGTCGGTACTCCCCCGATGTACTAGGGCACGAGTTCCCACATCGAACAAACTTACAGAGTTGTACTCCCCAGCCGGGTATGGTATGGTCCCCACTTATAGAGTTGGTATTCCCCTTCCATGCTAGGGTACAAGTCCTCTAGACGTGGGTCGGTACTCTAACTACATACTAGGGAGCGTTTACCCCACAGCATACAAACTACTAGAGTGGTACTCCCATACCAGGTAGGGTGCGGGTCCTCACATATGGAGTAGTACTCTTCCGTCTCTATGTAGTGATGGGGATCAGGTCTTTTAGGGGAGTTGGAGCTCCCTCGACTGCAGGACACTGTGTCGTGTAGTGGGCCCCTTCACTTGGTTTTCGTTGTTCTTGCCTCGGGCACAAGACTATGACTGTGAGACCTCTAGTTATGGGAACTAGAGGCAGTTCTAACAAAAATTTCCTGATGGAGCACGACCTTTATGACATTCAATTATGAAAGGTTGAGTTGAACATGATGGAGTACATCTATTATATGGGTGCCATCGGGGATAGAGAGTTCATGGAGCATGTACTCATGATCCTTGAGATATGCTTTGAGCCTTATTTGGAAATCCTAGAAATGGTTTGAGGTTTGGGCCATATGCTTCTTTGTGGATGAGCCGAGTATATTTGGTTTGAGTTGTGTATTTTTCTTTGTGCTTCGTGACTGAGATCATTCTTGAGGTTTTTGCATTGTGGAATTCTGAGAGACCTTCTGGGGTCTCGGGGTCCCTACACGGTATAGTTATACTCACCCATGCATGAGATTTTTCACATAAATTTTTGTGTCTTATGCAGACAATGGATAGCCTTGACTGGGACTAGAGGATCTAGGAACTAACAGTGGACAACGGTGATGGTTGATGTGAAGAGCTATCGAGATGAGTTGTATCTAACCTTTAGGTAGGATTCTCGGTGGATGATCTCATGAGCACTTTTATGTTTGAAATTGTAGTTGTATCTTTTAAGTTGGGCATGTATTCTAGCCCCTTACTTTCAGTACACACTTTTACTAAAGTAGTTTTAATTTGGGGTTACAGCTTTTTGCGATCTAATCTATGTGTTTCTAAAGGTTTAAATACAATGACTTTTTTTAGGGTTACACCTTTCCGAATGTACTTTCCAACCACTAGTCTATAGAAGTCGGGCTAGGGGAAGTCACAGAATGGGCCCCAGGGGATGGTTCGTGACATAGTGGTGTCAAATAGGTTGGTTCTACTAACGAAATAAGACTCTGATATTTCCAATGGAGCAATAGTGTTAAGTGTTCTGAGTTTGGTTTTCAGTTCTAGGAGTCTAGTGTTAGAGCGGTGGTAGACGTATCCATACCCCAGGTCCCTGAATTCTGATTCTCGACACGGTGCATAAAAACACTGATTGCGTGTGTTTTGGAATTTTTTTATTTTTGATCCCCTTTGATTCAGCTCACCAGGTATAACTTATTGATTAGGGTTAATCTTGATTCTCTTTCAAGATTCCTTCACATAGACAGCCAGCCAGGATTCCAGTGCATGACCATGACGATTGTCCAGAGTGTGATGAGGCTTCAGTACATGTATTGTTGCCTGAGATAGGTACATTTGGGTGATGTCTCGGTGATAGCACTTCCCATTGGTAAGCAGTTACTGCTGGAACTACTGGTAATGGACACTTATAGGCCCAATGCCTTAAATGATTTTTAGTGACAGATACACCTCAGGTACTGAGGCAAGCCTGAATCACAGGCGGCTAAGGACTAGATAGAGGTGGTGAATGAGTTGCAATCTAGGCAGGGCACCATTAGATCAGATGGAGGTACTAGAAGTTAGCATTTAATGGGGCTCAGTAGGGTGATGGAAGGGTTTAGATTACCCCAATCATACGATGAGGTGACTTTTTCCTTAGATAGAGCTTGAGAAACATCTTCAGAGAAGGGAGTATCAAAATTTAGTAGGTATGTGTTACCAAGAGCTTCTACAGCTTCAGCAGGACAACATGTCGGTAGAAGAGTATTCCACGAGGCTTAACAACTATTCCAGGTACATGATGAATATTATACGACCAGTTCTTTAGGGCTTAGACCTTTAAGTGAGATGTGTTTAGGGACATCTGAGCTAGAAATATTCCTCTATGAAATATTAATTATGTTACAGTGATAGAGAGAACCTTTGGGTTTGAAAAATTCTTTGGCTAAGTAGATACAACAATTGAATGTATGTAATGGGGAAGGAGGAAAGCGAATCAGTCTTGGAGACATGGATGTGTAAAAATATTTCAGGAAGAGGATGTGATGGACAGATGAATATGCTTGGCAGTAGATGTGGAAGAGGAGCTATCAGAGTAGCAGGAGGTGGTATACATTTTGACATGTTACAACCATCACCCCAATGTGGTCCCCACCAAGCATAGAGAGTAGGAAGACAAGGGAAGGGAGTAGCAACATGCAGTCAAGGAGTGTGACCCAAGGGCTCTAGGAATGATTCGAGATATGATCTATGTCTACTACTAGCTGTATTATTAATAGACATAGGTATCAATCATTCCTTCTTGTCACAGATCCTGTTCAAGACCTAGATTTTCTGGTTAAACCATTGACATGACCCTTACATCTTGAGATAAATTTGGGAGGAGACTCGATAATCACACTTATTATGATGGTGTGATCTGAACCTTGAGGTGATATTTTCAGTTGGAAACACTTGTTGGTGGCATGAAGGCCTTATAAATTTAGTTTGGGTATGGACTAGTCATCCACAGTTCATGTTCAGATTGACTATTTTAGGTAAAAAGGTTGTGATATATCTATAGCGTTGAAATGTGTTTTTCCTTGGTCGGTGAAAAGGGAAACCGAGGCAGCATAGGTTAAACTCATGCATAGGAGAGTGCAACCAATCACTCTTGAGTCAGCCATTCTTAAGCTAGTGGTAATAGGCATTTGGAGTGTTCAGTTCCCAACACTAGTGGTGGAGTGTAGGAATATCTTTTAAAAAAAGATTCCAGAATTACCTCCCCGTAGGGAGAGGGAATTCTACATTGGCTTTTGCCCAACGACAACACCAATATCAAAAAATTCATATTTAGTGTCTCCCGTAGAGATCAAAGAATTGATAGTTAGAAGGGGGACATGGTGGCAGATGCACTCATCAGGAGTTCTGGTTTACAGCTATTGAGTCTAGTGACAAAGAATCTATCCCCGTTACAGAAACCCTTCATGGATAGTGACATAGTATCTTACCTCCGGTATATAACTTTCAATCCACCACACCTTCTGAGAGTTCAAGAGGCACAACTTGGGGACAAAGACTTTGAGGCCTGATGTGCTCTAATATCCTCAAGACATTCTCTTGAAGGATTTTCTAAAGGCAGGAAGCACGTCATCCTTCTCAAAGGATGCACCGTGGTACAAGTGACACTGTGAGTGGATGTGTTTAGAGAGTTACACACATCCCCATTGACAGTACATCTTGGTTTGGAAATGATACACCAGGACCTCTAGCATCAGTACTGGTGTCCAAGGATGAAGTCTGGAAGGAGCTGACAGAGGTCTTATTCCAATAGTAGGCATAGACCCATAGAGTTCAAGGAGGGAGACCATGTCTTCTGTCGGGTCTCACCCCAATGAGGATTGTGTAGATTCAGTTGGGGAAGCAAGATATCATTGAGGTTCATTAAAGCTTCCCAGATTCTCAGTAGAGTTGGAGAGGTGGAGTACCGCCTAGCTTTTCCACTATAGATGCACCAGGTGCATAATTTTTTCCATGTGTCACAACTGAGGAGATGCGGGCTAGATCCATTGCACAGTATCGACTACGTTGAGTTGAAATTTCATGATGGGTTGACTTTTACAAATATCCTAGAGAAGATAGATGATTGACTTGAGTGGGTCCTTCATGAGCGGTTGATTTCTCTTCTGCGAGTTCATTGGCAGCACGGGAATCTCCAGGAGAGCACATGGGAGCAGGAGGCTCAGATACATGCTCAGTACCCCCATTTGTTCCCCTAGATTTTTTGTAGCTTTCATGGATGAAAATATCTACGGGGGAGAGTGTAAATACCCAAAATTTTCATATTTTTAATTTATTTATATGGGATTATTACGAGACTGTGAAATCTAACATCACATGATATGGAGGCCCGGAGTGCCCAGAATGATCCGTCAAAAAAAGTTAAGCTCAAAATAGTGTGAATGAGTATTTTTCCTAAAAAAAGTGAAATAATTCATTAAAGGGTACCTTGATCAACAATATGAGGGCATCATTGCATTCAGGATGGTGGGTCTACCCTAGGCATGACTTATGTTTAGTCGGCGCAGGCCTCCAGTGAGAAAACATGAAAATGGAATAAATGTAAATAAAATTATTTTATAAAATTATTTTTATTTTTCAAATGGTTATAACTCACGAATGGTGACTCAGATTAAAAATTAAATACCACCAATAAAATCAATATAGTGTGATTTTGTTAGGCATATGCTAATTTGGTCGGTGCGGGCAACTAGTGGAAGTTATTTTTTCCCGTAAATAAAATAATTAAGTGACTACTATTTTATTGTAAAATAATTAACTTCTAAACAGTTACTTGGTTTGAAAATTTAAGACTACCTTTGAGCTTGTGAGCATGTGTTCTCTTTAGGTGGAGCCTAACCTATGCCGGTGCGGGTCAAGGGTGAATTTTAATAATTTTTTAACTTTTTTTAAAGATACGTTCAGTGAGCGTATGGGCGGCATTTTCTATCTTTAGAACCGGTGCTCAGATTTGAAATATGAGGGCACTGTTGAATCTCCAGCATCAAGATTCACATAAGGGGGTATTAATTTTGACCATAGTTAGTTGGGTGAAAAAGTTAGTTTTTATGAATTTTTAAATAAATAATAAAATAATATAAGAATTTTTATTTTATTTCTTTTATTTATACAACCTGTTTAGTAGTGGTGGCAGGGACCACAGAGGTGTTCAGAATTTTAAATATAGGATATTAATTTCATATTTACACCTTGGTTTTATAACCACCCCTTGTGTAATTAATGTGGCACATTAATTACATCAATTAATTATTATCATTAATTACTCGGTGTGTTACTCACCATTCCCCCATATATTTAAATGGGGCTCGAGGTAGAGTTTTTGAAACAGATTTTTCTAGTGAGGAACCTCTGGAAAAGTGATGTGACACCATAAACTGATGGAGACAGAAGCTCGAGTGGCAAAAAACTATGAGTGACAAATGTCAGCGGCTTCTTCAAAGTACTGATTCTCCTTCAACCACCGCAATGACTCCAACGATTTTTGAGGAATCAGTTTTCTTTTAATTCAATAAATTCCCATGATTTTTATCCTTATTATTGAATTTGTGGGTGGTCGTGGTGGGGGATTTTAATGGGGTTTATAATTATTTTAATTTGATATATAAATTACTCCCACTTGTGATAATGTTAACGTGAAGAGCACAGGTCAAACAAATAAGGCATGGACCCTCTTCTACTTTATTTTCATTGAGATCTTCAGAGACGATATGTTCCAGCATGACAGAACATAGAAAACGAGAGGCACACAATGACGATGACATCCTGGGAAGACCGTAGGCGCATCTGGAAGAATGAACAGACCCCCGGATCTCACCAGGTGGATTGAGGAATATTCGTCGGTTCAGCACTGGCGCGGTGGCACTGGAGACCAGTACTAGTGCTCATAGGCCGTGAAAGTGGGCAGGGCAACATGGTGCCACGGCGGACATGAAGGGGCCACCGGGAACCAGCCTATAGCTTTGGCCAGGGGGAGATCCATCGCGTGCCAAAGACAAGTATTTACGACATCGAAGTCCAGGAAGGAGGGGGACCTGTGCCCCATGGGTCCTAAGTACCATGTGGCGGTGCCACGTGGTGTTGAAAATTGAAGATCCAAATGGCTCTTCTTGGCCCGTTTGGGGAGCTGGAAAGCCACTCCAGCACACCGGGCAGTGTCACCCGTCGGGTCGTGCCCAGCCAGTGGACTGGGCCGATCCATGGCCTAGTGTGCCAGCCTAGGCCAGTTCGAGCTATGCCAGGTCGGACACGGACTGGGTCGGGTCATACCAGGTTGGGTCGGGCTAGGTCAGTTAGACTAGGTCGGACCGGACCCTAACCCATTCGGCCCCATTTACGGTTAAATGAGCGTACCTTGCGAACTAAATGTTCGTCTAAAGAACCGTCTGCAATGCTGAGTTCCTTGGAGCGAGATGGGCCTTTTGAGATACTCCACGTGCCTTTTATAGAATTTTTGAGATTTTCTAGTTTAGATCTTACATGAATCCAACAGGTTCCTTGGAATTAAAATTCCTATACCTTACAGACTAGGTATCTGATTGGAACACCATCTCTTGAATTAGAACCCTTATAACACGGTGGATCATTTTGTTACTTACTTGTGGAACATCGTGGGGGTTGAGTATTGGCCGATAACCGGATGTGAAGAACCAGTGTGTTTCTTGTATTGAGAGTTAGTATGGATACTCACTTGATGACTCAGGGTGTGGGTATTCTTTACTCATATGCTATGGTAGAGACGTGACTCCCCAAGTCATGAGTGCGGGGTTGTTTCCTTATGATCAGTTTTTCTTTTTTTGGATTTGGTACTCTCCTATTGGACTAGGGCAAGGGTCTGCCATTCATAACTCACATAGTGTCAGGTACTCCCATACCAGGTAGGATGAAGGTCCTATATGTTAGGAGTAGGTATTTCCTTGTCAACCCAGGGTGTGGGTCCTCCTTATGTAGTTCTACGGCAGAGTCGGTACCCCCCTATCATCCCAGGGTTCAGGTCCTCTAGCATGGGGTCAGTACACCCCAATGTTCAAGGGCACGTGTCCCACACAATGAACAAACTACCAAAGTTGTACTCCCTGACCGTGTAGGGAACAAGTCCTCATATATAGAGTCGATACTCACCTAATATGCCAGGGTTCAGGTCATCTAGCCAGGGTCCGTACTCCATTGACATACTAGGGCGCAACTTCTCTACAGCAAACAAACAACCAGTGTTGTACTCATATACCAGGTAGGTTACAAGTCCTCACATATGGAGTATTACTCCCCCATCTCTAAGTAGAAACGGGGAGTGGGTCCTTTAGGGGAGTTGGAGATCCCTCGACTGAAAGAAATAGTATCAAGGAGTGAGCCTCTTCTCTTGGTTTTCCTTGGTCTTTCCACATGCTCAAGATGGTGACTATCAGACCTCTACTGCCCAGCTCAAGAGGTAGTTCAAGTAGAAAGTTATTTATGGAGAAAGACCTTTAGGATGTTGCATTAAAAATGGTTTATTTGTACCTAATGAAGTACATCTCTCAGACAGGTTCCATCAGGGGTGGGAACTTCATGTAGCGTGTACTCCTGATCCTTGAGTTACACTTTGAGCCTTCTTTGGAAGTCCAGGAAATGGTTTCATTTTGTGGCATTATGTTTTTTTGTGGATGAGACGAGTATATCTAGTTTGATCTCTAACATTTTCTTTGTGCTTTGTGATTGATATCATTCTTTTGTATTTCCTTTGTAAAATTATGGGATACCTTATGGGGTCTTGGGGTCCCAATAGGGAATATTTATACTCACACCTGCATGAGCTTCGCCCGCACCTTGTTGTTTCTTATGCAGATGATGGGAAGCCTTCACTGAGACATGGGGAGTAAGGACCTGACGGTGGATGGCAGTGATTGTTTGACATGGAGAGATGTGAAGACAAGTTTTACTTATACATTAGGTAGTATTCCTGATGGATGATCTCGGGGGCTATTTTCTGTTTTCAGTGGTAGTTGTATCTTTTCAGGTGGGCTTTTATTCTGACCACCATACTTTCAGTACAAAAATTTACTACCACAATTTTACTTTGTGGTGTAATCTTTTTGCATTCTAGTCTGTGTGTTTGTACAGGTTTAAAGAAAATGCCTTCTCGTTTTAGGGTTAATCCTTTGTAGTGCATGTCGCATTCCCCTTGCATATGGAAGGCAGGCTTGGGGTAGTCACGGCATAGGCCCCGGGGGACTGGTTATGACATTCCAGCCATTGGCTAAAACTATAATTCATAGTGTGAGAAACAATTATCATAGTGGTAGATCTTAGTAATAAAGGGAACATTCTTATAATATCTCAATCTATGACCATTTATCTTTTATCCTTGGTTATTCATGACTATTATGAAAACTCTAGGATCTTAACCTACATTTACTCTTGACACTCGACATATTCTTAGAAATATCTCTAAGCCTCTCACTAATGCTTCCACATCCTAGTATATTGTGGTTAGATAAATTGTTCCTCTAATACCAACAATTACGACCAAGGATTTTAAAACATGTATATTACATCTCTCTGGATGAATATTGATTACATTACAGAAAAATAAGAATGAGGAGCATAATTAATTATTTCCTTTTGAAACATGGACCATATTCATCTAATTTATTAAAATATCTTCAGCTTATCCAAAAAAAATATCCTCACCATTAGTAATACATCTTAAAACATTTCATTATAACCTGAGAAATTGGAACATAAGAAAGGGTAATCTCATATGCTCGATAAGGGAAATTAAGAGGGATATGTAAGAAGAAACACGCGAATAAATGGATTGAGAATATGATTTTAATATTAAAATATCATTTGTTTCATATCAAATATCATAAACATAAAGCGTGTCATAAATATTTATAGTTCATAAGACTTGAATCATAATGGAATAAAGGAACACATTCCATGAGATCATTACAATGCCATAATACAGGAAATCGTGGCATACATATAAACATATAACATTGTAAAAATGTATAATTAGTAACAGGTTGTTTAATTAAACTAGGGACATGAAATTAGGCCCTTGAATAAACTTATAGACATGGAAACTAGGTACACACATAAAATTATAGACATTCAAACCAGTTCCATTCATAGAATTATGAACATGAAATTAAGTTCAAGGATATCATATATTCCTCAAGGATTATCCATCATTACAAAATAAAATGGATAGAGATATTGGTCCCACATGTCACATAATGAAAACCAAACAAATGTGTTCCACAAAAACACAAGCCATTCATCATATAAGAACTCATGGAATGAAATGGGTTTCATAAACGCTTCATCATAACATAACTCATAAAAATGAATTTTTTAATAAATATCATTACATCATTAATAGAAAGAATCCACAAAATGAATATGAATGGTATCATTAGGACATAACCCCATTAAAACATTATTTATATATAATAATTCTTTATTATATGGAAGATTATTTTGAAATATCACAAGAAATAAATCTTGAGGAAACCATCCCTTCAATTTTGAAAAAAAATTAAATAATAAAATAGTTATAAAACCTATTTCATTTAAAATAACCTTGAAAACATCCAATAAATTATTTTAAAACCATTTTATAATTCATTGAAATACTTTTCTTTTATAATTCATCAATTATTTTTAGAAAACATTTTTAGAAAACATTATTTTTGAAGGAACACATTTTTATGACAAAAGATAGAATCAAATTAAATGAAACTTATAATATCATTAAAATTTGGATATTCATGACATGTCATGTAAAATGGAAATATATAAACATTGTAAATGAATATAGGTTTATAACGTAACATGTGTATCAATGAAGATAAATAGAATGAAAATCTCTTTATAGATTTTTGTATCTTTTGAACCGCAAAAGTATGAAATATAGATCATAAAATGGTTATGTAAATACCCATAAATTTTCAGAAAAAAATGTATAAAATAAAATCATGGATATTATATTCATCAACCAAATGATATGAGTACTATATTGATCATGTTTCCCACATAAATAAAAGTGGGACAAAAATCTATTACCTTAGGCCTTTACTCACATAGTAATCATGAAAACCAGAGGTATAATAAATATAACTTTATTATATATATATATATATTAAAGAAACATATTCATATATATAATACCATATATTACATACTTATGAAATTATGTTACCCCCTTATTAACAATTCCATGTTTAAGTTATGTTTCTGGTAATAACTACTTTGTTTCTCAAACATGTTTGGATTTATTATTATTGGTCTACAAACTTTTATTTTGATTTATCTATATCCAAAATGAAATCCTTGATATAAAAATGATATATATTAATTATATATGTATTAATGGAAATATATAAATGATATAAATAGAAAGTTAAATACACTATTCATGGAGATAGTATGTCATACGTACGCATGAACAATGATTCTATTTCATGTCATACTGAAAAAATGAAATTAAATGATATATGTATATATATATATATATATAATATAATATTAGTATAATTATTATCAAATATATATCATATAATATTACTATACATTCCATGTAATGTATAAACTGGTCACATCGCTTTGAGGATCTAGTAGTCCACACGTTCACTAAAAAAGTAATCATATTTCCAAAAAATGGAAATCTTGAAGGTTTGTTTTATACAAAATTTATATAACTGTAATGAAATCATAAATCCATTTTATATAATATAAATTTATATTTTCCATCATAATTCCCAACCGAGAGAGGTGGTAAAGGAAAAACGAATAACATCATTTTGTGAGGTTGTAGTTCTCTATAAACAAGAATAGTAAGTTCGTTATCCATTTGAGTAGTGTGCCTGCGTATAGTTTTAATGCTTAGTAAAAAATTCAATGTATATTTAGGATACTGATGTTATTATATAAACATGAAGTAAAATTAATTTAAATGGTTTTTTTAATAAATAAAACAATAAGGTTTGTTGATGAATGTTCCCTCTTCATTGGGTTCTCGTTTTGATTTTCACGGATGGGCTCATTTGGTTGGATTTATACCCAATTTTATGATTTTTTAATGAATGTAGAGATGTTGGTAGGAGATTAATACAAATTTTGGTGGAAAATAGGTTCTTAATTGTTATGATAATAAATGGATAGGTATCCTTTTATAAGAGAGGGGGAGACTCTTTTGGAATTTCTCAAAAGATTAATTTATAAGAAATTTAATATCAATACAAATACCAACAGACAATAATTTATTATGACATTAGATATGATATAATTTTAATATTTTCAAGCACTTTATTTTAGAGGTGTTCTAGATTCATTTAAAACATTATTATTTTTGTAAACCCTTAGTTAAGACATTTTAATTTTAACAATGGTAATAATGCTTTTGATATTATGAGGATGTGTTTTTTATATATAATTTGTCAATTGGACCATAAATTTAAAATTTAATAAATTTTAGACAATATATAATCACTCTGTTCTTATTTAATATATTTATGATTTTTAAATATTTTAATAAATTAATATTTTCAGAAAATATCATAACTGTCAATTTTGACATAATTAATAACATTAACATTAAGAAAATCTATTGAATAATATAAATTATAATAAATTAATTTAATAGAAACCCAAAATTTCTTCTTCACATTAAAAATTCATGGATCGCCTTAATTATGTAAAATTACATTAATTTTAAAATTTCAAATATCATTCAATTGATTGTTTAATTAATTGAATAATTACTACATTATCATTGTGTAAATATTCATCATAATTATTTATCCACATAAAATTTAAAAAATATCCATCATGTTTATTTTTGTATATTTATTAATAATATATATATATATATATTCTATCATATATTCTCTTTGATTTCATATTAAAAATATTACAATTATTTAAAGTAAGAGTGTGATACTTTTCCACTCATTAATTTTAATAGTATCCAAGTCAATATCATGGACGAGTGACCATTAAATTAGAAAATAAAAAACCATAAGTTTAAATGGTTTAATTAAATTAATAAATTAATATTATGTAATATTTTATGTTAGTTATTTAATATTTACAATATTAATGTTACCGTCAATTTACCTGATTTACACTGAACCGTGGTAAAAAAAATTAGTAATGTTACATTTGATTTTGTCCAAAAATTGGAGTTATTTTTCAAAATTAAAACCTATTATTCTAATAATGGTATCCATTTTTTCATATTAAATTCACATAATTATAATAAATTAATTAGAAATTAATCTCATAGATCGGAATAAACTAGTAGTTCTTAATGTAAAAATGTTCAATAGTTTTGAATGTTTTTATATCCATATTCAATTTCACATTTATTCAAATGATATGAATTTGATAAATTATAAATATTTTATCTAATTATTCTTTAAAATAATTTTAAAAAATAATTTAATTATACAAATATATTCTAAAAATCATTTTTTATTTCAAATTCAGTATTATTCAATATTAATCTAAACATGAAACTTGTCAGAAAAATACCAAAAATTAAACTAAAGTAAATTTTGATATTCTAATTTCATGAAAAAAATTATTTTGTGGAATTTTTATTTACATTTTCAAAAACTATATTTACAATATAGTGTTCCATCAAAAGGCAGTAGGATTTCCTTTATAGAAAAATACTTCTTTTAAACATAAAATTGGATTTTCTTAATATATCATGTCTAAAAACATGTAAGATGAGTGCTAAAAATTAGAGTGAATATATATACATATATTTCATTAATATAATCTATCATGGTTTGTTTTTTAATTTATTGGTATAAAACACACTTTTTTACATTTAAATTTTCTTCTGAAAAACATTTCTTTTATTTTCAAAAAGATTTTTGTATTTATAATTAATATATTATAGAATTGATAATTATAAATAATTTTTTCATAATTATTTTAAGAATTCTCATACATTCTATTATAATTTGTAGGATGTAATTAAATTTATTAAATATTTAAAATATAAAAATGATGTTTCATATAAACTCAGTATTCTGTGTAACATAAGCTCTAATAGTGTGGCGTGTAATGAAAGCTTCATATGGTTCATTGTGAAATGAAATCTATCAATGAAATAAAATTATTCACAAATCTATTTCATAAAATTAATTGGTTTTTATAATTATTGGATGATGATAGTGTCATCATATTCATCATTTTTCTTAGAGTCTCTATGATTTTTTCCTCCATTGTCTAGTAATATGGCATAAATTTCTAGGAATGTTGTGATTAAAATTCATCTGGATCTAAAATTCCTTATCATTGATCATGACGTAATGAGAAATTTAGAGGTGGTTCAAATGGACATGATGATTAATAAGGGGAAGGATGAGAACATTGTTTGGTGTTTTCTTCCACACATTAGTGGAATTCATAATTACACTCATAGTAGTAAGTGAGAAACATAGTAGATTCCCACAAGAGTAGTAGCTGACAACTATATCAAAACCAAGTTTTTGTTGCATCTTTTAGAGGATAAAGAGGTCCTAAGTGTTTCAACTATGGAAACAGTGGGAACTATTATATAATGTCTATAGGTCTTTAGATATATTTTCATTATTGTGTTATAATGGATTATTTAAAGTCTTTTGAGTCAAAGGAATCATGGAAGAGGTAGCCTAAGGGACCAGGTCAGATGTAGGCATTGAGCCATTGGACTAGTCGGGGTTCTCAATTTCTACTTTATACCCCCTATATGATGATGAATCATGTGAGTCATGAATACCTAGGATAAACCTATGTAGAAGAGGTGGGATTAGTGTATGTGAGGGACCATGTTTCAACTAACTAGGGATAGGGGACATCAACCATTTAATTTACAATAATTATCACCTCTTTTCTATTGAAAACACATTTTGGGTTTGGTAATTTCAATTCAATTATATCTTTTCCAATTGTTACTGTGTTTTACATACCAATAATGTAGCATTTTTATTTTTTTGTCTCTTGATACCTACTTAGTGAGGAAAGTGGATCATATTTAGATATTTATAGGATGTACCATATGAGTTACTATCTATGAACATCTATGTGAATTTATACTTATGGTGGACAAATTTGATATGATCCTCTATATGGACTTGATGACTAGTTATCAGGAACACATCAACTCTTATATTAGTCTCATACGCATTATTTCTCATAAGGGAGAATTGTTTGTGATGACTGCTGAGTGGGATATTAGATCTCGAAGAATTGGTCTAGACCGGAGTTATATTAGGGCTATTATGTCATAGGTAGTAGGCATGGATCCTATGGTAGAGCCAATCATGGACCCTTCCTTTCCTCCAGTGGTGGACCTATACCAAGATGTATTTTAAGATGAATTACCTAGTCTACCTCCTAATATAAGAATTGAATTTTAGATCTAACTCATGCTATGAGAGAAACCTATATCAATTCCCATTATCTTACAATTACGACTATTTTGAATGAAATCAATATACAGTTAAAGGATTTAGAGGGAAAAGGGTTCGTGAAACCATTCAAATAACCTTGGGGTGATTTATTTTTATTCATAAATAATGAGTAGGGAAGTATTTTATTTTGGGTAGACTATTAGAAGGAGAACCATGTAACCATGAAGAATCGATACGCATTGATGCAGATCAATTATTTTTTTGAATAGTTGTAGGGAGCTCAGTGGTTCTCTAAGATTAACAAAATTCTATGCTACCACTAACAACATATATAGGAGGATGATATTACTAAGGCAATTTTAATGATTATATATAGAACTTATGAATTTCTTATACACCTTTCAAGATTAAACCATTCTGATCTATTTCATAGCTCTCATGATCAATAATATATATATATATATATCTCAACTTTTTCTTTTTGAATTTTTTGGATGGTATACTTATATACTCAAGGTCTCTATAAATGAATTCAAGGAACCTTAATATGATATTCAGTACACATCATGCACATTAGATTTATCCCAAACTATCCTAGTGTCACCTGTGGAATCAAGAGGCGTGGTTTTTGGGATATGTTTTCTTGAAGGATATAATTTATATGTACCTAAATAATTTTGATATTTTGATGTCTTGGTATTTACCCTAAACTGTGGTTGACATCAATATCTTCCTTCATTTAGTTGGGTACTACATATGGCTCATAAGATAATTCTATTGTTTGGAAGGATTCATTACTAGAATCATATATAAGTGTGTGAAACTGAATATGAAAAATAAAAATGATGAAACCTTCCTAGAGTTGAAGAGTAAATTGATGATAACATAGATTTAAATACTTCTAGAGCCTAATACTGGTTATTTAGTCTACTCTGATGCCATAATTTTTAGTTTTTGTGATGTGTTCATGCATAGAGATAAAGTGTTTTCATATAGTTCATGTTCATTGTGACCTCTTGAGGATAATTACCCAACAAATTTCTTGGAGTTCAAAGTTGAGCTCAATACTCTAAAGGTTTTGAGATGTTATCTCTCAGGTGAGTGGTTTTCTATTTAAATTGATCTAAATATCCTCCATTATATGTTCTCTCCATGATATATGATCTTTAGAAAGAGTTATTCAGTGGAGTATCTATATACATTTGACACTGAGAGTACTTGTTCTCTAGGAAAGGGTTATATCATTTTATATAATCTCATAATGAGAATTTCATAAATGAATGATCTTGGAGAGAAACCATCATCAGAGAAATGTAGTCAGATGAGTCTGATAGATGAGGGGATTGTGTATTCATTGGAGGATCGTGGATTTATTTCATGCGCACCATTAGTGATCAATTATTCTTTTGTGTATATTTTGAAATTGATCCATGATTCAGATCCTGAGTTTGTGGTGATGTGGAAATTATTAATGGGGATATATTCTATTCGAGGAAGATATTTAAATAATGGAAATGTGATCTATGTTCTAGATAAGGTATTTTTTCTTGAATCCTTGAGAGAGGATTTGATGATAATGTCCCATGAGTAAAAATGGATAGTGTATCCAGTGTTGATAATGATATATCATGAATCCCAAAATTATATTTTGTCTCAAGGTATGAAGAGTCTCATTGATTGTTTCATTTCACCATGACATATCTACAAGAGAGTAGATAACAAGAATTCGTGTCTTGTACCTTCTATTCATCGAATTCTTGTTCCTTTACCAAATAAAGATGATGTAATTATGGGGTTACTAATAACCCCAATGAGTTTTGATTTCATTTGGGTGATATTTGATCAGTTATAAAAAGTAACACATTTCAGAATGATATGATGAACTCACTATATTTCAGAGCTAAAAATTGTGTGTGTTAGAGAGATTATTTTACAATATGTAGTTCCACCCAACATCATATTAGACAGAGACACATGTTTTACATCATGGATTTATAAAATATTGTAGAAGTCTTTGGGGGCTCAGTTGAAGTAGAGTATTTTCATTCATCCCTAGACTGATGGATAATCATAGACGATGATTCATATCTTTTATGATATTCTTTTTGCTGGTATTAAGAAGGTTTTTTATCCTTATGATATATTAAAATTGGGACTTAAATTGTCTAATGTTTTTTATAAATATAAAAATGTGGGTATAGAGTTTATTATTTCAAAATGTCTAACACTATGGTGTGGTGTAAGCTGTTGTGACCCCTTCTGTGAAACATGAAAAGGGGGGTATGGGAATAGCCATGGTGTGGTACTTGGTGAAGGTAACTATGTGAAATATATTGGGTGTCCTAAATATAGTCATGGTGTTGGTTGTAGTGTGGGAAGATTATATACTTTTTACAGTCATTCTATAGTGTTGGTTGATTTTGGGTGACATGAAGATCCAACGTAATGTGGTGTGGGATGTGGTTAAGGGCGTGGTTGTAGCCTAGATGGGTTTAAAATGCCCAAAATAAATTCCTTATTTCTAGTATCTTGAAATATTGGAAGTTTAAACTTCCTTGAATTAATTTTGTGGTCATTAATACTATTTTAATAAGATTGTTACAAATATTAATCAAAATTCTCTATTATCATTCGAGTTTCTTTCAATATAAATAATTTCAGACAAATTTCAGAAAAACATAAGGTGTGAGGTTGACCAACCCTGAGTTGAGTGTTACTACATAGTTTATTTATATTCATCTCAAAATCTTTTCATGATCTTCCTAGAATAATTAAACCTTTGAATATAAGCATTTTTTTGTTGAATCGGAACCAAGGAAGCATCGCTTCTCTTCAATTTTTTCCATTCCTTGTGTGATGAATATATCATTCACCAACAAGACTAATAATTTACTATTGATTTTAATTATCATTGGTTGTGGTATTTTTATAACCCATTGTATGTTATTTATTATTTATCTATCTCATGAACTATTTTTAAGTTGAAATTAGTTATAGGAACATATTGTGTAAAAATTTCTTCTGGTTGGTATTCAAATGTGGTCAAGGTAAGGACACTCTTATTGAACAATATAATTGAAATATACACACTTGAGGTATGAAGTTTCATTCAATGTTGATTACATGTATATGATGTTATAAAGATATTACTATGTGTTTCTAAATGTTTTACATCAACCTTTGGTTAGATCAGATATTTTTTCTTGCGTAGTCCATGAGACAATGTTTGAGTTTCATCACATCTGTGGGCATGTTTCTATATTGTATCTCACTCTTGATAAGATATGATGTCACTTTATATGATATTTCATGATTCCACTACATTTATGTGGTTTATATTCTTATTTTTGTTTTTTTCATGGTTGAAAATGATAGGGGGGCCTGTCATGGATCTATAGTTGTAAAGGGGGAGCATGTTCAAACACATCTTGTAATGTGATGGCATGACAGGGATAAATGATTTGACATGATGAAATTGTTTTGTAACCTGGGGGTATTATTTTTAGATTATATTTAACCCCTAAGATGATATTATGACATGATTCCCATCAATGACTTGATATTAGGCCCAATGTTGAGATACAATCGCCAGAGGGAGTGCCTAGAAGCAGTAACATTTTTCACTAGCCCACAAAATATATGAGGAATAATATAATTTTGTGGTGTGACATAAGACTCATTTCTATGTAACTATCATTTGATACATGTGGTGACATCATGGTTTACATTAGTTGATAAATTGTTTTGTGAATACCTTTTTAGAATTGATCTAAATATGTTACACTACGAGTTTTGGTAACATAATTATTGCATGATCACTCGATATGTGCATTTAAGGTTATTTATTTAGAATTTATTCCTTATCGTGAAGTGCACTATTATGAATGTTAACTCATGTGAGTGACACATTGGTTGTGTCCTTCCAAGTTTATACTTAAACCCTACATAGACATCTTTAGGCATGTTAACCATCATGTTCAGGGATAAAAGAAAAGAAAATTCCCCATTATCAAGGAGATAAAATAGGGGGAATAGTGATTGGAGGAAATATTAGGATGAATTCTAGAGTTATGGAATAATAATTTATTTATTAATATATATTTCTCACACATTTTTTGAGCTCCCATTTAGGAGCAATTATTTTATTATTTTTTATGACTTGATTTATATTCTATGACATATGTTATAGAATTGTTTATTTATTCTAGTTTGTTATTATTTTTTTATCAATTCACAATGGGGGTATAGTTCCCAAATTTATGACCTTTTAACTATTTCTACTAGTCAGAAACCTATTTCATATGAGGATGCATGCATGATATAATGTGATAGTCTATCTTGGACACATTAATTCATTGTAGGGAGTTATAATAAAAAAAAATAAGAGTCCTAGTTGGTTCGTATAACCATAGGGAAGGGGGACTTAGGTGAGGAGGTTAGGTGAGATGGTATGAAGGGGGTAGTTCTTCAACTGATGTTCGATAGTGGTGAGGTGATACTATTGGTCTAGAAAGAAATTGGGGACATTGAATGAAGGAGATTAATTGGCCATAAGAGGATGGTGAAAGGAGGAGGGAATTTGGTGGTGGTGGGGGCGGGGAAGGATGGCCACATAAGGATAAAAAAAATTAGAGAGTTACGTCACAATGGAGTATATTGCGTAGGGTTGGTATGGGATGAATTTTAGGAACAATAGGGTCGGAATTCCAAATGCCTCATTTCCCCTACCCATCTTATTGGCCAGTCCTAGAGGATAACTAGGATATCACTTTGGTTGAATATATATGAAATTATGGATCTCAGTTACTTCTACATAAAAATATAGGGTTGTGCATAATACTTCCTAGATTCTGTAGGAAAATTGGTGTTTCTCATTGAGGTTGGAATCTAGAGACCCAATGAGATCTGATGCTCGTTAGGAAGGACTCTTAGGGCAATGGATTGTTCATATTTTATTGAAGTGTTTCAGAATAATTTTTATTGGGAATCATAGATCTTGTTTTTTTAAAATGTAATTAATAGATTTATATTGTAGTTCCTCATCCAAGAAAACTATTTTTCATCGTAGAAATTGTGCACCACATGAACTTATGCATACATCCCCTATTCCAATGGATTTTGACTAGTGGAAGAAGTATACAACTAATGTGGTGAGAATATAATCTCAGTATCATAACATACAACAATAAATAAATAACATAAACATCATATAAAACATTAAAGTAAACAAGTTGAATTACACCTAATGTCCAACCAACATTAACATGTAACATAAAATGATATAAAAATATGTACACATGATTGTAAAATAGTTAAAAATGATGAATAATTACTTTCTCATTCAAATATAGTGTAAAAGAGAAAAAATTATAATAGATTGAAAAACATAAATTTTTAGTGTCTCATCAAACCTATCTTCTAGAACTCAGTCACAATTCTCCATCTTGATCTCCGATATAATATATTACTAGATGACCATGCATTATGTATTCACACACACTGGGGTTCCCCTACATGCAGTGAGCTTAAAATATAGTTGTGTACCACCCACATTTCAAATATTTATTCCATCATATATTGTATAGGTATTTATAAAGGAAATTAATCAATAAAAAACCCTAATATGCATGAAATTTTTTAGGTCATTATGTGCTAAATAGACCCCAATGAATCCAAAACCCTACATAATTTATCAAATTATGGAATGATAAATAATTTTCATCAATAAGTAATAGAAAAAACTCACGGGGGAAATAATGTATTACAAATAATTTTATTGATTCAAAGGTCTCTCTTAATGTTGATGAATAGGTTCTCCTATATTAATAAGTTTATAAAACCTAAATTAAAGAGAAGGACATAGAATATTTTTTATTGGTAAAAAGAAAAAAAGAAAATCTCCATATCCACTACACCAATACCCAATACTGTCTTGATGATTTTATTCAGATCCATTTGTTATAGATATCAAAACAAAGTGAAATAATTCATAACATAGTAAAGGGATTTTTCTAGGTAATCATTTCCTTTTATTGGGGACCTCATACCTAAATACAAGGATTGGATACATACTCCACATCTATGTAGATATATATGAAAATTAATCTACAACTGAGGAAAAAAAGGACACTTAATGAACAACTGATTACAAGATTTAAATACATAATCCACAATTCTTTACAAATAGTTCACACACAAAATGAATAGTTGTAGTGTATAAAATAATCAACAGCATTTAATAGTTCCCTCAGTATCTGATAGTCGAAGGATATTACCCTAAAAAATGTTTCTTCTAAGTGTATAATTTATGAAAAGATCATTTGTTGTAATTTTATCTCCATTGAAAAAAAATATATATGTATTTTATCCCAAAAAATCTATTATTTCTCCTTTCAATTTTCTTTATTATCTTTGTTTCAGTTATGCGACAATTAAAGGAATATATTAATGAATTTACATAAAATTTTTATTCTAATATTTATTTATCTTTCAAAAAATTTATCCCTTTGTAACATTTTAGTAGAAATTATGTGATTATTTTAAATCCCAGAAATCATGAAAAAAATCATATATGTAATAAAATATAAAAAAATTCGTGTTTCCTCATTTGATAATTCAAAATAAGTGATTCAATGAAATCTATAATTTTCGTGGTGGTTTAATAATAGATGTTTCATAATATTTCCATGAAAAATATGTTAAATAACGTAAATTAAATAAATCCTCAATCATATCAAAAAATTCATAATGTTAAAAATAATTTTAAATATTCATTCAACACTTTGAATCAACCTTGAAATCTCACAAAATAGACTTATTGATAATTCAAACATATGAATTTGATTAAGCACTGTTTTATGTCTTCATAATATATGTCATGACCCGCCTTCAGCAAAAGGACGGAAGGGTCAGTAGATTGTTAGGCCCTTCCTTCTTTAAGTTGAAGGAGAGATAATGACCCCTGAAACCCACCTTCAATAAGTCCCGGAGTGGTGACTAGCACCAAGGGTATTGAATCACATACTAAATGGAAGGCATTACCCTTTTTCTTTTAATAAGATCGGGAGATAAGATGGTAAATCCCAAAAACACCAAATAAGGAAAGTAAAATTAAATCCAAGAACCATTCCCAATGCATGTTACAAAAGTAAAATCCACAAGGTACAAAGTGACTACAAGGGTAAAGTACCAAAGAAAGAAAACAGCGATTGCAACTGCCCCAAAGGTCTGAGCTAGTATGGTCCCGCGTGATCCCCAAAGTCCTCCTGGAAACCTGAAAGCAGTTTATATACATAGGGTGAGCATACAAGTATACTCAGTAGGGAAAACCAAAGACTCTCATGCACAAGTGGGGGAACGTGCTAAAGTCCCATGAGAAAAGAAGTAAACCAAACACCTAACAAGGTAAACTATCCACCCAAGCCTCACCAAGGAACACTCCCCAAATAACGCAAGTCAAGTAATGTATAGTAATAGCACATCGATGTTTGGGTACCCCGTGCCACTTTCCCACTGATTATTGAAGACATCCTACACATCGAACCAATCATGCCATTCTCACCGCAGTTCCATTGCCAACCCTACCCGCACACACCTGGGCCACAACCTCATGCAGTCCCACTGCCAAACCCCGCCCACAAACACCTGGTCCATGACTGTCATACATAACCACGCCTGCAAACACCTAGGCCAGAACAACCATCACCACGCCTGAAGACACCTAGGCTAGAAGATCCACTGCCATGCCCGAAGACACCTGGGCCTCATCCCGAAGACAATTGGGAAACCACCTTCCCACACACACCTAGGCAAACCACCACACTACCCCACTCGAAGGTTCTTGGGATAATAATGGACTTCAGGCCATCACAGCCTTCCCGAAGATACTTGTGCTATCCGGGAAAGGGAGCATAAAGGAGATAATAACCAGCCACTAATAGAAGTGTTGGGAAAAACACCCTCCCCTAGGAAATGGGGGTTTTCGGCACTAAGAGCTCAACATGGGTGGGGTGCGAATAAGAAACACAAAAACTACAAGTATATATATATATATAGGTAACAAGTACTCTCCCTTTTTTAGGTTTTTCGTCAACCAGCCTAATAAACACAAACATCACTCAAGTCTGAGTAACAACTCTCACAAACAAAACCCATTTGTCCCATTTGTTTTCATGTTCAATAATGATGTTTAAATAAGCTCTGGACCTACTTGGGAAACTAGTAAGCATAAGCACAAGTCCAAGAAATAAAAAATTCAAGCATTAACTACAACATCCACACCCGGTTTTCTTTTAAATCCACAAAAACGAAAGAAAACCCCAAGATACAGCCATGTGTCCAATATCCAGGAGCCAAAAGGTTTCACAACAACAGAGGATTCCACCCCAATTCGTGATATAAACAAGGTAACCACCCGGTCCTAAAATTCACAACCACTGAATCCATAACAACAGGGGATCCCATCCCCACCCACATCACCCAGAAAACGGACCGTGGAGGAAAAACAACCAACCACCACCACTAAGCAGGCCCATGTCGGTATTCTTAGATTTATAAGATTTAACACACTCCATGATTTCAATTTCTGTGTTATTGAACCGAGGTTATCACAGAAGGATTGATCCTGGTGCCTCAATTTATTTAGCCGGATATACATGATTAACCAATTTCCTTTTCACAGCAGGAGTTCACAACTACAAAACAATCCATTTAAAACGTCACCAGGGGTTCATTAGTTCACAGATAAAGACCACCAATGGCCATGATTTTTAGTAGGCATAAGCCCACAAAATTCAGAAAATAAGATCATAAAATAGAGCAGCATCATCAATCACCACCCCCCCTTCGTTCTTTATAGAATTCGTTCATTATCTTTATTTAGGTTAGGTTCATCAAATTCTACAGAATCAAAAGCATTCCCACCCCGCATGATACACAAAAAGGGAGAGATGAAGGAGAAATTCCCTACTTGTTGATCAACGATCGACGCTAAGGTCGGGCGCGAAACTTCATGGATAGCGATGCGGCTCATCTGAATGAAAATCGGCTCATATGAACGAAAGGTTCTCCTAGCAAAAGTTGATCGAGAAAAGAACCCTAGGGAGAACCCTTAGATTATAAAGGGTGAGATACAGCACACCTTGGGCCATTCAGATATGGAGAAAAAGAACTTGAACCCACGTAAGGTGAGGGGTCGTGGGTTGACCACGTGGTCACGTCATTAATGTGTCCCCTCGGTTTAAATCGACGCACTATAGGTTAATTCATTAAATATTTAATTAACCATCATGTATGACATTATTGGGCTTTAAAACAAGCTTAAAGGGGGAAATATAGGGTTTAAAACCCAGTTCGCGCAAAAAGAGCGCTACTGGAAAGACCCTGTGGGGGTAGGTGGGAGCCACCGGTAGCTGAGAGCTACCTGTGGCTGATAGTGACCGATAGCCAAGAGCTACCAGTGGCTGATAGCTACCAGTATCCAAGCTACCGGTAGGCTACATCTACCGGTTGACCGAGTTATCGGTTGGCTGCAGCTATCAGTAGACCGAGCTACCAGTATCTGCAGCTACCGGTAGACCGAGCTACTGGTAGACAGAGCTACCGGTAGGCTGCAGCTACCGGTAGACCGAGCTACTAGTAGGCCTGCTACCGGTAGGCTAAGGCTACCGGTAGGCCTAGAGTTAGGCCAAACTTCACCAAGATTCCCAGACTAGAAAACCCAACATGAGATTTTCACAAAGTAATGGACCCCAAAAACTCGGGCCATTACATCACATACCTCTTAAAAGATTCTCATCCTCGAGAAACAAAACAACCCAGAAGGAAAGAGAGGGTCAGAACAACCACCTCGAAAGATACCTTTCAGGAGTGAACCTCATTGTTAACTAAGAACACTTTCCTATCATGAACCAAGAAATATACCATACCAACTGCCCATCCATGTGAGTTGGGGAGTCTCCTTCCCCCATGTCAAGATATTAGCCGCTTTGGGTGGCACTGACTCACCCACACGGGTTTAATCTCATCCACCTTAATGCTTCTTGATTAGGGGTCGGGTCCTCCCCTCCCCGTAGCCAGGACTCATCACACACATTCAGATGAAAGAAAACCGCATATTTCATAACCAATAAGACAAAACGTTCTACTACAATAGGTATAACAAACAGAACATAACAAAACTCAAAACAATTCTGGGTACTGGGCACGCATCTGTGCTTCCCTCTCCCATGTACTCTCCTTAAGCCCACCATGTTTCCATAACACACGAACCAAGGGAATGGTTTTCCCACGAAGCACCTTTTCTTTTCGATCCTCAATCATCACTGGTCTCTCCACAAAAGTCACGCCATCCTCGATGTCCAGCTCCCCCCATCCGAGGATGTGTGAGTCGTCGTGCAGATACTGATGGAGCTAGGACACATGGAAGACATCATGTATCCACAGTATTGGCAATGGTAATTCTAGCTGATAATCCACTTTTTCGATCTTCCGCAACACTTCGAAGGGTCTGATGAACCTGGGAGAAAGCTTACTCCCCTTGTCGAACCTCCGTTGTCCACACCGAGGGGAGACCTTCAAGAACACGTGGTCTCAAACCTCAAACTCCAAGGGCCTCCTCCTGGTATCAACATATGACTTCTGTCAGTCCTGGTCCGCCTTCATCCTTTCCCTTATAAGCTGAACTTTCTCCGTCGTGCTCTACACCGCCTCTAGGCCAAGGATTCCTGCCTCTCTGACTGCGGTCCAACACACAGGTGAGCGGCATAGCCTCCCCTACAGGGCTTCAAACGGGGCCATGCCAATGGTAGAGTGATGGCTATTATTGTAGGCAAACTCTACCAGAGGCAAGTGTCATACCCATGATCCTCCTGAGTCCAGAACACATTCCCGCAGCATATCCTCCAAGGTCTGGATGGTGCACTCTGTCTGTCCATCTTTCTGGGGATGGAAAGTAGTGCTAAGACGTAGCTGGGTGCCAAAATCATGCTGTAATCCTCTCCAGAATCGTGAGGTAAACCGTTCATCCCTATCTGATACTATAGACCTCGGAACTCCATGCAATCGCACCACCTCATCCACGTACCTTCGTGCCAAAGCGACAACTGCACTCGACTCCCTGATCGCCAGAAAGTGAGCCGATTTCGTCAACCGGTCCACTACCATCCAGATGGCATCGTATCCCCCTTGGGCCTTGCATAGTCCCATGATGAAATCCATCGGGATGTCATCCCACTTCCACTAGGGTACATCTAGAGACTGCAGTAGGCTGCCTGGAACTCAGTGTTCAGCCTTCACTTGCTGATACACTAAGCACTTGGCCACAAACTCTGCCACTACTCGCTTCACTCCGGGCCACCAAAATTGTCTCTTCAGTCCTTGGTACATCTTGGAAACTCCTGGGTGTACCGCTAGGGGTGAGTTTTGGAACTCACTTAGAACCTTGCCACACATCACTTCTGGAACAAACAACCTTTCCGGGAAAAGCATCTGGTTCTGACCATCCTCCGTCCACCCTTCCGGAGCATTCCTCTGGTCAGCTCGGTCACGCATCACTTCACACTCTGGGTCTCCCCACTGAGACTCCTCCACATGCTACAACAGAGAATACTGCACTGTCATTTGATTTAGAAAACCTCTATCACTATCCATCCTCGCTTCCAGGTGTAAGGCAGCCAACTCCTACATCATCTTCCAGGCATCTGTCGACTCTCGGAAAGCATCCTTCTGCGTCCTCCTGATCAAGGCATCGGCTACTACATTCCCCTTCCCTGAAGTGTAGGAAACCTTGAAGTCGTAATCCTAGAGGAACTCCATCCACCTTCACTGTCGCAAGTTTAGGTCCCGGTGGGGGAAGATATACCTCAAGCTTTTGTGATCGGTGAAGACCACAAAGCGTTCTCCAATGAGGTATTGCCTCCATAACTTCAGTGAAAAAACAACCACTACAAGATCCAAGTCATGGGTGGCATAATTACGCTCATGAGGGCGTAACTGCCTAGACCCATAAGAGATCACCCCTTGTCGCTGCATCAACACACATCCCAGGCCTTGTCCTGAAGCATCACAGAACACCTCATAGGCTGCCCCTTCTTCTGGTAATCTCACCACTGGGGCAATAACCAACTTCTCCTTCAGATATCTGAAGGCTTCCTCGCACTACTCACTCCACATGAAAACCTGGTATTTCTTGGTCAAGGTTGTCAAAGGGGCTGCAACTCGGGAGAAGTTGGGTACAAACCTCTGATAGTAACCTGCCAGCCCGAGGAAACTATGAACCTATGCCACATTCATGGGTGCTACCCAAGAAACAATTGCCTCAACCTTTGATGGGTCCACCACTACCCCCCGCTTGGACACCATGTGCCGAGGAAGTGCACTTCTCGTGTCCAGACCTTGCATTTTGACAACTTACCATAGATTTGGTGCTGTCGGAGGACCTCTAAAACCGTCCTCAAGTGCTCTGCATGGTCCTCCTCTGATCTTGAATAGATCAGGAAGTCTTCGATGAACACAACTACGAACCGATACAGGTACTCCCGGAAGGTGGATTTCATAATCCCCATGAACATAGTCGGGGCGTTCGTAACACCGAAGGGCATAACTACGAACTTGAAGTGTCCATATCTGCACCTTAAGGCTGTCTTTGGGATGTCTCCCTCCTTCACTCTCATCTGGTGGTACCCAGATTGTAGGTCGATCTTCGAGAACCACCCTGCCCCTTTCAGATGGTCGAAAAGATCGTCTATCCTCGGAAGAGGATAGCGGTTCTTGATCATCACCTAATTCAAACTCCTATAGTCTATGCACAACCTGAGACCACCATCTACCTTCTTTGAGAACAAGACTGGAGCACCCCACGGTGAAGCACTTGGTCGAACATAACCCCTCTTCATCAAATCGTCAATCTGAATCTACAACTCCCATAGCTCTGAAGGTGCCATCCGGTAAGGAGCCATCGAGATCGGTCGAGCACCAGGCTGCAATTCTATCCCAAACTCGATATCCTATCGAGGGGGTAGAGTCGTAACCTCCTCAGGGAAGATGTCCATAAACTCACAGACGATCTCTGTAACCTCCACCATCTCAACATCTACTGACTCCACTGATAGCTTGGCTAACAAGGAGAGGAGGGGTTCCTCTCGCATGCTGCCCTTCTGATTGCTCTGCTCACTGGTGAAAGTAACACACCGACCGCTCTTGTCCGAGAACACAACCCTTCCTCGGAATCATTCGATGACGGCACACACGGAGAACAGCCAGTCGATGCCTAGGATGACATCGTATGGTTGTATCTTTAGTAGAAGAAGTTCCTCGTTCGACTGATGTGGCCATATCATCAGTCTGTATCCCTGACAAACTTATAACAAATCGGTCTGACCTCTGACTGGTGTGATCAGCACCAGGGGCACTGGAAGTCTCTCGACATCTAGACCCAAAGCACGGGCTAGACTAGGTGCGACGAAGGAGTGCGAAGCTTCAGTATCGAACAAGGCATAAGCAAGGGTGCTAAACAAACTGATCGTACCTTGAATGACCTCCGGCCCTGCTGGAATTGCTGCCTCCGTGGTGTGTAACTGTCCACGCCCAGCTCCTTTGCCCCTCAGCTGTTGGCCACCTCCTAGAACATGCCCCGGTCAAGGTCCCTGGGGATCGCCCTGATGTCGGCTTCCTCCTACAACGTCTGCCCTCGGAGGAGTGGGAGCTCGTTGTCCCTACTGCTACTGCTGCTGCTGGAAAGGCCTAGCAGGAAGCTGCTGCTGGGGCGGGTGCTGGGCCTGTCCACCACCGCCATACTGTACTCGGTCTAGGAACTGACTCCGGAGATGCCAATGGATCCCACAGATGAAACACCTTGGTCTTGGGCCCGAAGGAAAAGGGAGAGGACCAAGGGACCGGAACTGAAACTGCTACGACCTGCTCCCTGCTGGTCGAAACCTAGAGGGTCCTGACGCTGGAGGCCTGGTGCTTACGGCCTTCCCCTTCGATGGTCCTAGTTGGATCCCCTCTCGTGACACACCTCCCAAAGCATGCATCCTCTCTACCACTTCGGCCTTCTTCTGGACCTCCAAGTACATCGGTAGGGTAAAGGGGGTAACAGCATACTGGAGGGAGGGTCGGAGTGCCTCCCCCAAACTTCATTCCCGAGACTCCTCATCGGGAAATAGGTCCGGAGAAAAACGTATGAGGTCCTTGAACTTGATTCCAAGCTCCCTCAAGGACATACTCCCCAGCTGGAGGGAGAGTAGCTCCTGTATCTTTTCTGCCTTCATCATTGAAGAGAGGAATTCCACCCGGAACTCCCTCTCGAAATCAGCCCATGCCACCTCAGCCTCTCTCCTCTCCCCTAGGTAAAGCATCCACCACTGAAGTGCCGCTCCCCGCATCTGTTTGACGGCCATAAGAACCCAATACTCGGTCGGAGCCCGGATCAAGCTGAAGGCTATCAATAGCTCCTCTATCCAGCCCTTCGTCTTCATATCAGAGGTGCTTCCCTCATACTTCTCGAGGGTCTATCGCTGGAAGGCCCGAAGTTTCTTCTACCACTGGTCGTCCTCCTCCTATCGATCAGCCCTCTGCCGATCAGCCAAGGTAGTCTCTGGGGCCTCGATCGCCCACACCAAACGTGGTCACCTTCCAGGTGCCATAGCTGCAAGGTAAACAAGGAATTCCTAAGCCCAAGTAGTGCAGAATATTGTTCTTAAAATTTCATAAACTTTTTATTTATTCTTAATTCCCAAGACACCCCAGAAACACGAGACCACAAGTCATTATGATGCATGTACCTTCCCTAGGGTCTCTACCCTGCAATCAGCGTGGTCTCACTTGGTCATTCAGTTGGTCCAGAGTCCTTGCACCGGATCATGGGGGGCCCTAAAATCTCATGTCCTAGCCGGTCTTCCCAGGCCTAATTCATGCACCAATGTCACCCAACAATGTTTCCCTACCATCCCATGCAATCCTCACTATGCATAACTCCATACTCTATCCTATCTCTCAACCAAAGTGGCTCTGATACCATTCTATCACGACCCGCCTTCACCAAAAGGAGGGAAGGGTTAGTAGATTGTCAGGCCCTTTCTCTTTTAAGTTGAAGGAGAGATAATGACCCCCAAAACCCGCCTTCAATAGGTCCCGGAGTGGTGACTAGCACCAAGGGTATTGAATCATATACTAAATGGAAGGAATTACCCTTTTTCTTTTAATAAGATTGGGAGATAAGATGGTAAATCCCAACAACACCAAATAAGGAAAGTAAAAGTAAAGCCAAGAACCATTCCTAATGCATGTTACAAAAGTAAAATCCACAAGGTACAAAGTGACTATAAGGGTAATGTACCAAAGAAAGAAAACAGTGACTGCAACTGCCCCAAAGGTCCGAGCTAGTATGGTCCCGCGTGATCCCCGAAGTCCTCCTGGTAACATGAAATCAGTTTATATACGTAGGGTGAGAATACAAGTATACTCAGTAGGGAAAACCAAAGACTCTCGTGCACAAGTGGGAGAACGTGCTAAAGTCCCGTGAGAAAAGGAGTAAACCAAACACATAACAAGGTAAACTATCCACCCATGCCTCACCAAGGCACACTCCCCAAATAACGCAAGTCAAGTAATGTATAGTAATAGCACATCGATGTTTGGGTACCCTGTGCCACTTTCCCACTGGTTATTGAAGACATCCTACGCATCGAACCAATCCCGCCATTCTCACCGCAGTCCCACTTCCAACCCCGCCTGCACACACCTGGGCCACAACCTCACGCAGTCCCACTGCCAAACCCCGCCCACAAACACCTGGGCCACGACTGTCATACATAACCATGCCTACAAACACCTAGGCCAGAACAACCACCGCCACGCCCGAGGACACCTGGGCTAGAAGATCCACTACCATGCCCGAAGACACCTTGGCCTCATCCTGAAGACACTTGGGAAACCACCTACCCGCACACACCTAGGACAACCACCACACTACCCCGCCCGAAGGTTCTTGGGATAATAATGAACTTCAGGCCATCACAGCTTACCCAAAGATACTTGGGCTATCCGAGAAAGGGAGCAGAAAGGAGCTAATTACCAGCCACTAATATAAGTGTTGGAAAAAACACCCTCCCCAATGAAATGGGGGTGTTCGGAACTAAGTGATCAACTTGGGTGGGGAATGAATAAGAAACACAAAAACTACAAGTATATATATATAGTTAACAAGCACTCTCCCATGTTTAGGTTTTTCTTCAGCTAGCCTAGAGAACACAAACAACACTCAAGTCCGAGTCACAACTCTTGCCAACAAAACCCATTTGTCCCATTTGTTTTCATGTTTAGTAATGATGTTTAAATAAGCTCTGCACCTACTTGGGAAACTAGTAAGCATAATCACAAGTCCAGGAAGAAAATATTCAAGCATTAACTAAAACATCCATACCCGGTTCTCTCGTAAATCCACAATAACCAAAAAAAACCACAAGATACAGCCCTGTGTCCAATATTCATGGGCCAAAAGGTTTCTCAACAACAAAGGATTCTGTAAATACCCGAAAATTTCAAGGAAATTTTTTTCTTATTTTCTTTGGAATTTTGTGAGTGCGCGGTTTCTGGCGGTAACTGATTCCGAGGCCCGGTGTGCCTGGAATCAATTTTAGAAGTTTGGCTCGGGTACGTTCAGTGAATGAACAAGCGGGTTTTTCTATCTTTTGAACCGGATCTCGGAATCGAAATCTGAGAGCACCGATGAAACCACAGTGTCGGTAATTTCTTAGGAACACCTTTTTTGGAGTTGCGTTTTCTCGGGTGTGGTTATTAAAATAATGGGTTAATTTTTGAATAAAATAAAATTCATGCAACAAATTTCATTTTATTTATATCTAAGTGGTTATCCTATGTAAGGGAGTTGGGGTGGGACCCACTAGTTCCTAACTAACCAATAGGAGAATTAAGGTGATGTGGGGCCCACACGAACCCCACCCCTTCATATTCCCTAACCCCCCTTAACCCCTTTTTAATTTGTAACTCACCCGCACCCCCCCCCCCTTGAAGAACGCGAAGAATGCACCGTCGTAGATGAAGAACGCCGGCCTCTGACAAAGGAAGATGAAGAACGCCAAATCCTCGTAGATCGACGACGCGACGCCGTGTACCGTGACACCGACAGTTCTTTCCCGGTGTTGACGGAGTGACATCACTTCTCGCGTCTTCGACGAATGAACCTTATTCAAGTAGGGGTTAATTTCTTGTTCATGAATATTTTCCTTGCCGTTCATCGTAATATTTCTTGCGCCGCCTGTTATCAGTATAACGGGAGGAGGTCGGACCACACGAACACGACCGACTCTCCTCCCACTTCGATGTTGTGTTTGTCGCGGCATGAGCAAGGGTGTGCGGTGAAACGGCACCGCACGGAAACAAGACGAATGCGGCGAAGAAGCGCGGCGTTTTCGTGCCCCGCCGTTGAGGTCGAACGAAGTCGCGGCGCCGTCGCGCCGCGTCAGAAAACCACGAAGAGGCCACGGTTTGTTTATTTGATGTACGGATCGACGGGCGAAAATAGAATGGGCTGCAGAGGCATTTTGAAGATTTTTCAGTGAAGAGCAGGTCCGGGGAGGACCGCTGGCGAAGACCGCAGGCAAAACGGACCACCGGAGCACGTCTGGTGGTCCGCGGAAGATCCTGCCAGCATGCCCCACCAGCACGGCGGCGCCGGCGGCCGGAGGTGGAGCCCGGCGCGCCCCCAGGAGGGTCCGCCGCGGTGGCAAGCGGTGGTATCATAGCCGCGCGAGACCAGGGTGGAGACAGGGGGTCGTAACCCCTGGCTGTCAAAGGGAGCGGCCCCCACATGGGGGGGTTGCGGCTTCAATCAGGGGGGCAGCGCGCACCCCCCCCCCCCCCTTCCGCGACAGCTCGGCCGAGCCGAGCTGTCTGGCCATGCGGGCCGCGCCCTAGTGGGCCGGACCTGGACCAGGGTCGGGTCGACCCGTTTCAGGCCGACCTAGGGGTCTTGGACCGGGTCGGACCGGGCCCGAACCCCCTATTTTCGGGCAGTTTTTGTTCAAATGCTCATAACTTGGGCTACAGACCTCTGATCGACACACCTTCAGTTGTGATGCGATCCTTGGATCGAGACGGTCGTTTCGTTATATTAAACTCAAGGTTTCGGAGAACTTTGGGTATGGCTGGGTTGGTTTGAACACGAAACCAACCAGGCCCTCGGAGCAGAATCACTTATAACTTGAGCTCCGGATGTCCGATTGACGTGCCGTCGACTTTGTTGGATTCCTCTTGATGAGACGGAACTTTTTGCATACTTAGCCTGAGGTTTGGACATAGATGGTTAGTGGCCAGGTTGGATTGAACCCGAAATCCAACCGGGCCCCTAGAACAGAAAAGCCGATAACTTTCAGACCGTACGTCAGTTTGAAAAACTGTCAGTGGCGTTGGTGATCACGTTGAGAAACGGTCCCTATGAGTATACCCTATGAGATTTTGGGGTACAGTTGAGATACAGCCGGGTTGGTTCGCACACGAAACCTACCACACCCCTGGGACGAAAAGGCTAATAACTCACATACTGAGCGTCTGATTGGCGCACTGTCTGTTGCGTTGAGACCCCTAAGACGAGGCGGTCCTTTGAGATACTTCTTCTTGGGACTTTGTGATACTTGGAGTATCGACCTGTAGCTCGTGGAGCGGACCCTCCCGGAGATGATCGTACGGAATACGGAGACCGTGTAGCCAGTTGAGACCTGACGACTACTGGACCGACTCGACTTGGAGTGAGTCGACTAGCCAAGTGGACGGAGCACTACTATGTTTGGGTGCAGAACCATGGGAGATAGAGCACCTGGTAGTAGGCAGCAGACCCGCGGTACTCAACAGAAGGAGTACCTCTGCAGGCTATTAGGGGGGTTGCACTACTGTGTTTGGGTGGCCGACCCCGGGGGGAAGCACTACTGTGTTTGGGTGGCTGACCCGCGGTACTCGATAGGAGGAGTACCTCAGCAGTCTTAGCTTAGTGAGCATTACCTCGGAGTCGTGATAGGATCACTGTACTCATCAGAGATGGGGCTCTTCAGCAGTTACAGTTTTGATAATGAAAATCATAGTTTGAGCTGAGTCTATGACCTTTGTGTTTACATCATGATTGAGATGGGTCACTTGATAATGAAGGTATATGTATGGGCATATACGTAGGTAGTGGTTATCCATTGATATCGTAACCTTTATGTTTCTTCATGATTGAGATGGGTTACTTGATAACTTAAGTATAAGTATGGGATTATACGTAAGTAAGGGTTATCCGTTAAGATACTTCTTTGTGGTTATCCTTGTTGGATTTAGTGAGACCTTGAGGGTCTCGGGGTCCCTACAGAGTATCGTATACTCACCCCTGTATGGCCTATGCCCGCACCTCGTTGTGTTGGTTGCAGATGACGAGCAGCGCTGACAGAGGCCGAGTGTTCGAGGACTGGACGGTACCCGGAGGTGGACCTCATGACGATTCAGTAACCGGAGGTGGACTTTACGATGAGTCGATACTCGGAGGAGGTTGACGGGCGAGAGAATTGTGGAGGCTCTCTGTACCTACCCTTCAGGTAGGATTCATGGTGGATGATCCAGGAGTTGCGCTATCTGTACCTACCCTTCAGGTAGGATCCGAGGAGGACGTCACAGGAGCTGCTTCTATTCTTCCAGCTGTTTGTCTTTTCTGTTGTACTTTCGTTCAGTTGTAGCAGTACTTTCAGTTGGGTTTGTATTCTGGCCCACTTACTTTTCATAAATTTCTTTTGTACTTGGTGTATTACATCTGATTGTACTCTATGGTGTTTTTTTTACTTTTATAAAGGCAATTACTTTCCAGTTATCAGGATTTATGCCTTTGGTGCTAGTCGCCAGCCTATGGCCTATGGAAGGCGGTCTTGGGGTAGTCACGGCACGGGCCCCGAGGACGGGTCGTGACAAATTGGTATCAGAGGATTCGGTTCTACCGCAGAACTTATTACTCTGATTTTTCTTTTCTGTGAAGCCATAGTGTTAAGAGTACCGAGTGTGGTTTTCAGTTCAGGGAGTCCAATGTTGGTGCGGGCGGCCGACGTATCCATACACCAGGACCCTGACTTCTGATTTCCGAATTTTTGCACAAAAACACTGATTGCGTGTGTGTTCTCAAAGGTTTTCCCTTAAAACAGCTCAATCCAAGTCAGCTCACCAGGTGTAAATTGTTTGATTATGTCACGTATGTTTCTTTCAGGATGCCTTTCCACGGACGACCAGCTAGACCCCAGAGGGATGAACGTACTGACAGCCTGCCGAGCGACGAGGCTTTAGTATAGGGCCCTCTTTCAGTTAAGGCACCATCGGAGGCACTAGCGGTACTACCATACGTTGGGCCACCGATGCCACTAGCCCCAGCAGCAGGTGATGCATGCCGCTTGAGCACGCTGCACGAGTTCCAACACCAGAGGCCACCCAGGTTTTGGGGAGTGATGGACCCATAGGCGGCTGAGGATTAGCTGAAGGCTGTGGTGAGAGTTTTCAGGATAGTAGGTACTCTAGCAGACATCATGGTGATCTTTGCTACCAGCCTCCTTCAGGAAGCAGCTGAGAGATGGTGGAGCCACTTGTTCCAGTTTTGCGACGGGATGACCTTCACCTGGGGAGACTTCGAGATCTTCTTCAGTGTGGAGTTTGTACCGGTAGCTCTACACCCCGAGCGTGTTCAGGAGCTACTGCCTTTGCCGCATGATTTTCGATCAGCAGCTGAGTCATCTGTAGGTAGTAGACAGATGATGCAGAGGTCCAAGAGGACCAGACCAACAGGTGGGCGACCTCAGGTTATAGGATCGGTAGTGCGGGGAACCCGGGGTAGAATCAGATCCAGGCGTGCCAAAAGCGGATAGTGTTATTCATGCGGTAGGAAGGGTCACATGGCATGTGACTGTCTGACTCCCCCGCACAGTTGATCCGTAGGCATTAGAGGAGTCACCGAGGTAGAAGCAGCGGCAGGTGCTTGAGCAATAGCAGAGCAGTGGACAAGGTAGTAGAGCTCCAGAAGCAGGTGGATAGGAGCGGAACTAGTGGATTACTTTTGTTCTTGGTAATTCTAGTTCCATGTTGCTGTTGTATTTGTGTCTTTGTACTATGAGCTGCAGTAATAAAAAGACACTTATCTTTGTGATGTTTTCTTTCCTGTCCTTTTGTTTAATTGATACTGAGAGGTCCTGGTTAAAACTGTTGACTTGACCCTCAATTTATAGATTTCTATAGGAGGAGACCTAGTGACCTCACACTGATGCCAACAGTGTGACTCGACCCTTGGAGGCGAGAGTGACGGTTGGATCTCTTGGTAGTAACGTCGAGGCCTTACGATGTCATACATGGCATGAATGCATCATTCATGTCAGGAATGACTGTATTAGGCAATGGGCATGGTTCATCCAGGGGATGAGACCAAGTTTCTCTTTTCGGCAAGGGAGAAATTTGAGCAGCTCTTACGGATCGTAGGCAAAGAAGGGGGGTCATTGACCGACTTGCCACATCGACAAACTTCCAACTGACCAGTGATGGTACGAGTTACGACAGAGAAGGTGTAGATCATCTAGAAATGGATGAAGACTGCACAGAGCAGTAAGAAAAAAGAAATCGGCGCCAGTCATAGAGACTCGGGCATGTTAAATGTTTTAAGAAGAGGAAGCTTTAAGGAGAGATGAGTCTGTGAGGTAGCAGACATGGAGGCAGATCTAGGAGAGCAGCATGAGGTGGTGTACATTTCAACATGCTACAACCACCCACCTTAGTTGTCCCCGCCAGGCTCAGGGAGCTAGAGGGTAGGGGAAGAGTGAAGCTGCATGCGGTCAAGGAGTGTGACCCAATGGATCTAAAAATGATTCAAGGGATAGTCTGTGTCCACTACTAGCCTCCGTAGTAACAGACGTTGATATTAATCATTCCTTCCTTCTACGAATCTTTTCCCAGACCTAGAGTTTTTGGTAAGCCGTAGACTTGACCCTCATGTCTGGAGATACCTTGGGAGGAGACTCGATAATCACACTTATGTCGACAGTGTGGTCTGACCCTCGAGGTGATAGTTTCGGTTGGAATCTCTTGGTGGCAGCATCTAGGCCTTACGACGTTGGTCTCGGTATAGATTGGAATCATAGTTCGTGCTCAGATTGACTGTATTAGGCAAAAAGGTTATGGTCTAACTACAACGTCGGGATGGGTTTTCCTTGGTCAGCGAAAAGGAATCCCTAGGCAGCACAGGATAAACTCATGCACAGGAGGGTGCGGTTGATCACTCTTGAGTCATCCAACCTTACCCTCGTGGCAGCGGGAGTTTTGAGTTTCTGTTCTAATTAGGAAATGGAGGCCTCTTGAGTTCGAGGATGACGACCACGTCTTTATATGGGACTCACCTCGACGAGTTTTACGGAGATGTGGCCAAGGTGGCAGGTTATCTCTGAGGTTCAACGGACCTTTCTAGGTCCTCAGCAAGGTAGGCGAGGTGGTTTACCGCTTGACCTTTCCACCTCAGTTGCACCAGGTGCATGATGTCATCCACGTATCATAGCTGAGGAGATATGTGCATGATCCTCCACACATCATAGACCTCAGGAAGTAGAACGTTGATGGCAGGGCGACATTTACAGAGGTTCTAGTGGGGATCGAGGATCGACAGGAGCGGATCCTACGTAGATAGTCGATTCCTAGGGTGCACTTTCACTGGCAGTACGGGAACCTCCAGGTGAGCACATGGGAGCAGAAGGCTCACATACGTGCTCAGTACCACTTTTGTTTCCCTAGTTTGTGTTATAGCTTTACGGGGACGTAAATCCTTGAGGTGGGAGTTATGTAAAGACCTGGAAATTTCAAGGAATTTTTTTTCTTATTTTCATTGGAATTTTACGAGTGCGCGGTTTCTGATGGCACCTGATTCTGAGGCCCGGTGTGCCCGGAATCAATTTATGAAGTTTGGCTCAGATACTTTCAGTGAAAGAATGAGCGGGTTTTTCTATCTTTTGTACTGGTGCTCGGAATCGAAATCTGAGGGTACCGATGAAACCGCAACGCTGATAATTGCTTAGGAACACCTTTTCGGGAGTTGCGTTTGCTCGGGTGTGGTTATTAAAAAAATGGGTTACGTTTTGAATAAAATAAAATTCGTGCAACCAATTTCATTTTATTTATATCTAAGTTGTTATCCTATGTAAGGGAGTTGGGGTGGGACCCAGTAGTTCCTAACTAACCAAGAAGAGAATTAAGGTGAGGTGGGGGCCACACAAACCCCACCCCTTCATATTCACTAACCCCCCTTAACCCCTTTTTAATTTGTAACTCACCCGAACCCCCCCCATTAAATGAAAAGTCAACTCATTAATTATTTAACTTATTCAATGTAATTAATGAGGGAATTCATTTTGAATTTCAAAAGGTTTGGCATGAGAAATAAAAGAAGGCAAAGCCTTATTTTATTAGGTTGTTTCGTTGTGCGAGAAACTTTGGGAGAGGAAAGCTCTAAGTCTTGAAGAACGTTCTTCCTCCTTGAAGAACGTGAATAATGCACCATCGCCGACGAAGAACGTCAGCCTCCGACGAAGGATGATGATGAACGCTGAATCCTCGGAGATCGACAACGCGACGTCGTGTACCGCGACGCCGACGGTTCTTTCCCGGTGTTGACGGAGCAACATCGCTTCCCGCGTCTTCGACGAACGAAACTTTTTCAAGTAGGGGTTAATTTCTTGTTCGTGAATATTTTCTTGGCCATTCATCGTAATATTTCTTGCGCCGCCTGTTATCAGTATAATGGGAGGAGGTCGGACCGCACGAACATGGCCGACATTCCTCCCCCTTCGATGTTGTGTTTGTCACGGCATGAGAAAGGGTGCGCGGTGCAACGGCACCACGCGGAAACAAGAAGAATGCGGCAAAGAAGCGCGGCACCGTCGCGTCGCGCCGTTGAGGTCGAACGAAGCCGCGGCGCCGTCGCGCTGCGCCGAAAAACCACGAAGAGGCCGCGGTTTTTTTATTTGACGTACGGATCGACGGGCGATGATGGAACGGGCCGCAGAGGTGTTTTGAAGATTTCGAAGTGAAGAGCAGGTCTAGGGAGGACCACTGGCGAAGACCGTAGGCAAAACGGACGACCGGAGCGCGTCTGGTGGTCCGCGGAAGATCCTGCCGGCGTGCCGCGCCGGCACATCGGCGACGGGGCCCGGCGCGCCGGCAGGAGGGTCTGCCGCGGCTTAAGGAGCGGCGGTAGGCAACGGTCCCAGGGCCGCGCAGGACCAGGGGGGATACCGGGGGTCGTAACCCCCAGCAGTCAAAGGGAGCGGCCCCCACGTGGGGGGGTCGCGACTTCAATCAGGGGGGTAGCGCCCCCCCCCCCCCCCCTTTCCATGACAGCTCGGCCGAGCCGAGCTGTCTGGCCATGCAGGTCGCGCCCGCCCAAGCTGGGTCGGGCCGGGTCACGCCCGCCCAAGCCGGGCCGGGCCGGGCCGCGCCCTAGTGGGCCGGACCCAGACCCTGGTTGGTTCGCCCGGTTCGGGCCGACCCAGGGGGTCTCAGGCCGGGTCGGACCGGGCCCGAACACCATATTTTCGGGCAGTTTTTTTTCAAACGCTCATAACATGGGATACGGACCTCCGATCGATGCACTGTTAGTTGCGATGTGATCCTTGGATCGAGACAGTCGTTTCGGTATATTACACTCATGGTTTCGGAGAACTTTGAGTACGGACGGGTTGGTTCGAACACGAAACCAACCGGGCCCTCAGAGCAGAAACACTTATAACTTGAGATCCGGACGTCGGATTGACGTGACGTCAACTTTTTTGGATTCCTCTTGATGAGACGGAACTTTTGGCATACTTCGCCTGAGGTTTGGACGTAGATAGATAGTGGCCAGGTTAGATTGAACCTGAAATCCAACCGGGCCCCTGGAACGGAAAAACCGATAACTTTCAGACCGGACGTCCCTTTGTCGAACCGTCAGCGGCGTTGGGGATCACATTGAGAAAAGGTCCCTATGAGTATACCCTATGAGAGTTTGGGGTATAGTTGAGATACGGCCGGGTTGGTTCGCGCATGAATCCAACCGGGCCCCTGGGACGAAAAGGCTAATAACTCACAGACCAGGCGTCTGATTGACGCGTCGTCTGTTGCGTTGAGACCCCTAAGATGAGGCGGTCCTTTGAGATACTTCTTCATGGGACTTTGTGATACTTTGAGTATTGACCTGTAGCTCATGGAGCGGACCCTCCCGGAGACGAGCGTATGGAGTACGGAGACCGTTTAGCCAGCTGAGACCCGAAATGCTTGACCGACTCGACTTGGAGTGAGTCGACAAGCCTAGTGGACGGAGCACTACTATGTTTGGGTGCAGACCCACGGTGGACGGAGCACCTGGTAGGAGGCAGAAGACACGCGATACTCAACAGAAGGAGTACCTCTGCAGGCTATTAGGGGGGGTGCACTACTGTGTTTGGGTGGCAGACCCCGGCAGGAAGCACTACTGTGTTTGGGTGGCTGACCCGCGGTACTTGATAGGAGGAGTACCTTAGCAGTCTTAGGTTAGTGAGCATTACCTCAAAGTCGTGATAGGATCACTGTACACATCAGAGACGGGGCTCTTCAGTAGTTACGGTTTCGATAATGAAAATCCTGGGTTGAGTTGAGTCTATGACCTTTGTGTTTACCTCATGATGGAGATGGGTCACTTGATAACTTAGGTATATGTATGGGCATATACCTAGGTAGTGTTTATCCATTGATATTGTAACCTTTGTGTTTCCTCAGGATTGAGATGGGTTATTTGATAACTTAGGTATAAGTATGGGCTTATACCTAAGTAAGGGTTATCCGTTGAGATCCTTCTTTGTGGTTATCCATGTTGTATTTAGTGAGACCATGAGGGTCTCGGGGTCCCTACTGAGTATCATATACTCACCCCTGCACGGGCTATGCCTGCACCTCATTGTGTTGGTTGCAGACGATGGGCAGTGCTGACAGAGGCCGAGTGTTCGAGGATTGGACGGTACCCGGAAGTGGACCTCATGACGAGTCAACAACTGGAGGTGGACTTTACGACGAGTTGATACTCGAAGGAGGTTGATGGGCGAGAGCATTGTGGAGGCTATCTGTACCTACCCTTCAGGTTGGATCCATGGTGGACGATCCATGAGATGTGCTATCTGTACCTACCCTTCAGGTAGGATCCGAGGAGGATGACCCAGGAGCTGCTTCTATTCTTCCAGATGTTTGTCTTTTCTGTTGTACTTTCGTTCGGTTGTAGCAGTACTTTCAGTTGGGTTTGTATTCTGGACCACATACTTTTCAGCACTTTCTTTTGTACTTGGTGTATTACTTCCACTTGTACTCTGTTGTGTTTTGTTTAATTTTATAAAGGCAATGCCTTCCCAGTTATTGGGATTTATGCCTTTGGTGCTAGTCGTCAGCCCCTGTCCTATAGAAGGTGAGCTTGGGGTAGTCACGGAATGGGCCCCGAGGACGGGTCGTGACAAAGTCCACCCCAATTTGTGATATAAACAAGGTAACCACCCGGTCCAAAAATTCACAACCACTGAATCCATAACAACAGGGGATCCCATCCCCACCCACATCACCCAGTAAACAGCCCATGAAAGAAAAACAACCTAACCACCACCACTATGCAATCCCATGCTGGTATTCTCATATTTATAATATTTGACACACTCTATGATTTCAATTTTCTTGTGCTTTAACCGGGGTTATCATAGAAGGATTGATCTCGGTGCCTCAATTTATTTAGCCGGATATATGTGAGTAACCAATTTCCTTTTCACAGCAGGAGTTCACAACTACAAAACAAGCCATTTAAAATATCACCAGGGGTTCATTAGTGCACAGAGAGAGACTACCAATGGCCATGATTTTTAGTAGGTGTAAGCTCTCAAAATTCAGAAAAGAAGATCATAAAATAGAGCAGCATCATCAATCACAGCCCTCCCTTCGTTCTTTATAGAATCCATTCATTATCTTTATTTAGGATAGGTTCATCCAATTCTACAAGAATCAAAAGCATGCCCACCCCACATGATACACAAAAAGGGAGAGACAAAGGAGAAATTCTCTACTTATTGATCAACGATCGACGCTAAGGCCGGGCACAAAACTTCAAGGATAGCGATGCGGCTCGTCTGAACGAAAAGAGGCTCGTATGAATGAAAGGTGCTCCTAGAACACAGTGATCAAGAAAAGAAAATTGGGGAGAACCCTTAGGTTATAAAGGGTGAGATACAGCACGCACCAGGCCGTTCAGATATGGAGAAAAAGAACTTGAACCCACGTAAGGTGCGGGGTCATGGGTTGACCACGTGGTGACGTCATTAATGGGTCCTCATGGTTTAAACAGACGCAATCTAGGTTAATTCATTAAATATTTAATTAAGCATCATGTATGACGTTTCTGGGCTTTAAAACAAGCTTAAAGGGGTCAAAATAGGGTTTAAAATCTAATTCGCACAAAAAGAGTGCTATTGGAAAGACCCTATGGGGGTGGGCGGGAGCCGCCGGTAGACCGAGCTACGGGTAGGCCGTAGACACCGGTAGACCGAGCTACCGGTAGACAGATCTACTGGTAGCTACAGCTACCCATAGACCGAGCTACTAGTAGACAGAGCTACCGGTAGGTTATGGCTACCGGTAGACCGAGCTACCGGTAGGCCTGCTACCGGTAGGCTAAGGCTACCAGTAGGCCTAGCGTTAGGCCAAACTACACCGAGATTCCCAGACCAGAAAACCCAACATGATATTTTCACAAAGTAATGGACCCCAAAAACCCAGGCCATTACAATATAAAACCTAAAAATAATTTTTTTTGTCATTACAGTGTTACATACATCACCATGGTCATGTCGGGTCATGTTGGGCAGGGTTTGCCTTTGGGCCTTCATGTCATGTATTACGGGTCATGTCGGGCCTTGTGCCTTAGGCCTACGGGTCATGTATGAGTTCCCCTTCAACCCTTAAAATGGGGATTATCTATAATAAAAATAAAAAAGAAGGCCTTCGGGCCATTCGGAGTCGGATATATTTCTTCTAAAAACTGAAGATGCATAATATATTCTCCTGCACAAAATACTTTTCTTTTCATTCAAAATATATTCATATAATTTACATAATATAACATTGTACTGATGATGATTTTTAATATTATTTAATTTTAAAAATATTTGAATGTATGGTTGTCTTCCAGGTATAAGATATTATACCCAAATGTAATATTATTCCCCTTCTGAAAATTTCAAACATAAGGTTTCTATCTAGGGAAATTTTTATTTTTTTTCATACAAAATATATTTTATAAATTATGTAAGAAGTTACTTATGATATGTAATACAATTTCTAGATTCATCTCTTTTGAATAATATTTTGTACTTAGACAATTCTAATTTCTAGATTCTTCAACTTTCAAAATCCTCCTGAAAAATTAAAATCATAGAATATGTATTCAATATTTATTCTCTATTCTAAAGATCCATTTTTAGGAAATATTTATCAAGTATAAAATTTTATTATTACATAAATAAATTTTTGAATCATAAATATATATAAATAATATTTAAATAACTAAATCTCAATGAATATAAATAAATTTTTATAGAATAATGTAATTTTCAAAACACAAATATTGTTTGAATGATATATCTCAACAATATTACCCTACTCAATAATTATAAAAAAACTACAACACATTAAACAAACTCTCCACATTTGTTAAGTATAAAATATTAATATATAGATGATTAGGACAAGTGAAAATAAATAAATAAATATAAGTAACACATTCTCCCCCTAATAGAATCTAACAAAAACCCCAGGGACATTGGTCACATTATCCTCCATTTCAATAAAAAATTATGTGAAACATTACATTACAAAAATTATAGTTATACACCTTTCAATAAATAATGATAAATATAATAAAGTAACATTATTCATGATTAAATTATGAATAATATAAAAAACATGATTAAATAACAAGTATACCAATTTTTTGGAAAAAACATGCTTTAAAATATTAGACATGAGATAAATATCCATCATTGAAACAATTTAAAATAATTACACCCAATAAAACAATAAATTAATGGTAAATAAATATAAATCCTCCTTTAATATGATGTCATTAATTTAAGAAATATGACAGTGAAAGCATCCATTATTGAAAACATAAGGTAGTAAATAATCATTAAGTGAAATCCTTTTTTATAAAATAAATAATAACATGTATCCATGAAACAAGTTAAAATATATTTTCAATGAATTATTTTCAAATAGTTTTTATAAATTTCATGTATACAAAAGATCAATAAAAATGCATAATATATGATCAAAAAATAATTGAATAATTCAAATAATCAGTTCAAAACATGAAATAATAAAGTGGTGATATCACTTACTCATAACCAAAATAATAAGAAAGTAAACACTAACTTACTATAAAAATTCCAACTTAAAAATCATCTTAGGCCAATAAATATAACTATAAAGGGTATGAAAATAGAGAAATAATAATAGAATAATTATGGTAATCTATTATGTGATTAAATAATAATTTTGATAAATAGACGATGGAGAAAATTGGATAAAAATCACAAACATATCCCCCAATTGTAAATTATTTTTTTCACATTAAACGATCAGTATAACTATAATATTCATGACTGATATACTCCCAATATAAATGTAAAAATTTATCCAGTGAACATCAAGTTTCCTTACACTAACATTATCTTCCGTAATTTCATAAATTAATTATGGAATAATTATTTAATAAATATTTATTCACTTAATTTTGAGTAGCCACTATCTGTAAGATTACTTAAATTTTATGTCCTATTGGTTCACATCATAAAAAATATAAAACCATAATAATTTTTTTCACCTATATTATATTGGTTCCAAAAGTGTTATCTGTAAGAGATTTAGGTACAAAAATATTATAATTTTGAAAAAAAACTATATCCTTAATGTTATACAGATCATTAAAAATACTTTCTTTCTTAATATAAAAAATTGACCAACATAAAATGAATACATATAATATTTTTAAACAATACCATATTGATAACAAGAGACAATAGACCTTCATTTACTATTTAATGTAGGAACAAAATAATTCATATAAACCTTTTGTAACGTTTTGGAATTTTTCAGAGGTAAAGACCATTACTTGTTTGGTTCTAATTCATTCAAATAGACCCAAATATGAAGCCCAAAATGCATGAAAATGTTTTGGTTGTGTCTAAGGATCTGTTGAAGCCTAAATCTTGTAAAACAAGAAGTATAATGGGACACACGGTTTTTCTAACACTGAATGTCCAAGGTAACATGATCGTGTGAGCTATCTAAAATCCTTGAAACAAGGATTTTGCATGTTTTAACACATTTAGTCAAATTGTGTGGAAACCATGTGATGTGAGCCTTATAGTAATGAATAGAAGATCATTGGCACACTTTTTTTCCAAACCATGTGGCCAAACCATGAGTTAGGTAAACATGGGTGAAATTACATTTTCTCCCAATTAAATGAATTTATATCATCCTTGCACCTCCTTTTCTTTTCCCCAGTTGTTGGGATCCTCCATCACATTTAAACACTTATCTACTCCAAAATCATGGAATTACTACATCTCCTCCATCCTGTCCCTGATCTATCTACAATTAAATCCTAGAAAAGGATAGTGGTAAAATATCTAATCATATATAAACTATTTCATGTTCTTTGTCCCATCCCATTAACAATTTAGGTGGAAGCTATTTTTACCCTATTACATAGAATTTGACGTTTTCATCAATTTCATCTAACCTAGAATGAACTAAATGTTGATACATGATGAGGTAATCTCTCTAAGGATAAGGTAGGTGGTTCATTCCTTTCCTCATCATTTCATTTCAATGCATAATTAATTATTTTTGGGCCACTGTTCGGGCCATTATATTGATGCCCCAAAAATGCACTAATTTTTTCAACTAGTTTTGAACTTGTATTGTGATTCTACCTAGTAACTAATCTCCTCCATGGTCGATCACCTCGATTTTAGCCACCCAATTGGAAATAAGATACCTATATTGCTTAATTTCCAAATTTTAATTGGATTGTTGAACATTCCAAATTGTTCTTTATTTTTATTAAATACCTTGATATATGTATTCAATTGATATGGGTGATGAACCTAGTGAATATTCATTCCCCCATTGTACTTACACGTGGATGTAATTATGGGGAATTGACCAAAAGCTTATACCTTGTGCCTTGTGATTTAAATTCAACATTCCCAATGACATTATTGACTAATGTGACATGTATAAACTGACAGATTGAATTAAAATGAAATGGTATCCTATGAGACTACATCTATATACTCTTTTCTTGGATAACTACTTTTTTCTTAGATTTGAGGGTGAAACAGGGGTTCCAACATAAGGACCAAATGGGTGGACTCTCATTCTATTGTTATATTTTCTAAATTCCATGTCAATATGTTAGGGGTCATATTAGATATGTCTGAGATAGGATCATTGGGGTATTTTTGTTTTACCTATAGGCAATTGACACCAGTTCCCTTGGGGATACCCCTTGGATTATCTCAATGGAACGATTGGTTATACCATTCCATGATAGAGACTTGGTCCCCTTTGTTTCGTACTATGTATAGACTCAAAGGTTAGTTTATGATGTTATCACTTCACGCTTGAGTGACAAATGGGACATCATACTTGTGTCATCCTTAATGGACTCCTTGGAAGTGGAATTGTGCTGATCCCTTCAAGTAATACTTAGAAATCCTCTCTAGATTTCCCTAAATGTGTTGAAGGTGTCTAAAAATTTTTTATAATGAAATGATCAAATGTTTTCAATGGTAATAATACGATTTAAATTGAGAATTGATTAGTCTCTTTAGAAGAATGTGGGGAAGTATCCCCCAAGACCAATGATATCCTTGGGGATTTTCCAGAATATGGAATGATACCTTACGCAAATTAAAATTTCATCATATTTCATTTAGACATGCCTAGTTAGGCTGAATGAGGCTGATTTGATGGGCCTCCATGTGGATCCCAATCCAATGTGACTATCCATTTATTTGGAATTGCAATTAAATTATTATGGTATACTAGTAATTTATTATTGCATGAAATGGAATGTCTTAGTCATATTGGGTACTAGCCTACTCAGTTTGTATATAACACCCTAATCATACAAAATTGGACCTAAATAGATCCTATGGATTCAGGTATGAAAAAATGGGAAGTATCTAACTTCCAATGGTTGATTTATATTTGTTGGATGGAGTAGGGAGAGGCGGACCAATCCTATTCTTCAGATTCTAGGTGTAGCAGATTTTGTCCATTGGTTTAGTTTTTCGAGAATTTTGTATATTCTTTTATGAAATTCCCCTAGAGTAGATATTTTTTTAATGACATATGACATACTATCATCATTAGTTGATTTTGTTTATTTTTTATATTTTTCTAAAATATTTCATTATCTTCCATGGTTATGCTTTTGGATTCTGCTAATAGTTGGATATTGTATTTTTAGCTAATATTTCATTTATTTATGCAATTTTGTTATACTCTATTCAATGAGTTAATATTCTCCCCATGTAATTAACCAAGTCCCTCTCAACAAATCGATAGCCTCTGGTGGTTAGGGAGGCACTCTTGAGGTCTCGTGGCTCACCGCCTTGAGGTGATATTAAGTTTCAGTCAAGGTTGGAGGCTAAAATGCGGTGTCATAGGTGTTTTTTACTTTTTACATACTATTTTAGTTTAGATAGGAGACTATGAAATTGGAATTTGGTAAATAATCTATGAATGGAAGTACCTAACCCACAAACAACGGAAATCCAAATTACCTAGGAAGGGTAAATGCAATTATTACCTAAACTTGTTATTATTTCACTTGACTTCACCATCAGAGGACACACTCATTTTGTCAATCTCCCATTATTGATATTATTTAAATGAACTATTAACCTTGGGCAGATGATATGAGGGTGTATTGATATCTTGAATCATACTAGGCACAAAAGAACTAAATTTCCAAGCATTATTCCATGCCATATCTACTTTACTTTAGGGATTTACTTTAATTCTTGTGATTTCTATTTTTGCCTTATTTATTATTCCCTACAGTGTGATTTTATTTCTTATGATGGTATAATTGGTTGAATGGACCAATTCATCTACATAAAGTGTTTTGATTGGTGAGTGTAAATGGAATCCCATCCAATTTTTTGAGAGAAAATACAGATATCATTAATGATTAAGATCATCAGACGTACATAAGAAAAGCCATGGAGGGAAATTATCCAGCCAGAGCTGGTTGGCATCGAAGGGGCCTGATGCCACCAACTGGTGGGCCGCATTGTTTCCTTCTCTTTTGGTGAAGGAGAAAGTGCAGAATGAAAAGCATTGGAGGAGCGAGATAATTCTCCTTATGATGAGGCCAAATGACTGGAGTCCGCCGTCATTGTGGTTAATGGCATCGATCGCGGTGAGGAAGTCGGAATCAATGTTGATAGTAGGCCATCCATGATCCCTAGCCAGCATCATACCTGCTAGGATAGCGTAAGTCTCAGCCACGACAGGTTCCCAAAAGACCTGATGTGATTCATATTTTGCAGCAATGATTTTCCCCAGATGATTTCAGGCTAGGAGATCGAGGGAGGCAAGTCCATCCTTGGGGAGAGACGCGTCCACGTTGATCTTAAGAGCTCTTTCCGTTGGGAGGTTCCACCGTGGAGGATAGGAGGGAGGAAAATCTGGCATATGATGTCTGTTTTGGTGGTTCCAACCCTCAATCCATGATGTGGACCGTTCGATCCAGAATTCAGGAGGTTTATGAACGTGATGGAAAACAACATCGTTACGCCAGACCCAGATGATCCAGGCCAGGGTACAGAGTGAGCCTGCATTATCCGAAGAGAGGGAGAAGCACCAGTGCATCAGGAGAGCAGGAAGGTTTGAAGCCATGGCCAGAGATGCAACTGGATTCGGTCCCCATTTGTTCCAAATTTCCATAGCTCTAGGGCATTGAATGATAGCGTGCAAAGGGGTATCAGGGATATTCGGGCAGAAAGGGAAGGCAACGGCATTGGACATATGTCGGTAGACGAGAAGGCTCATGCTAGGGAGGGTGTTCGTCCACACCTGCCACCAGAAGTGGTGTATTTTTTGGGGGACGTTAAGCTTCCAGAGTGATTTCTATGGACCCTCATTCCGGTCGACTGGGTGGTTTCCAAGAGCAAGTCTCTATCCGGATTTCACCGTGTACTCACCCGAAAAATCATTTCTCCAGAAGAGGTGGTCGGGTCCTGCGTCTAGGATCCAGGGGATGCTTAGGATAATTCATTGGTCTCTTTCAATAAACCATTCATGGATCTTATCCAAACACCACCTCATCCCTTGGTCAGAAAGGAGGCACCTGACAGTGGCCTTTTCAAAGCCTGGTTGGGCCTGGGAAATAGCTCGCATACCTTCTGAATCGATCATCTAGGGATCGGTCCAGATATTGACAGATGAGCCATCCCCAATCCTCCATCCCATCCCTTTTTTCAAGAGCTTTCGGGGGCCCCAAATGCTTCTCCAAAGGAAGCTAGGACGAAGGCCAAGAGAGAAAACATGGAAGTCTGTGTGGGGAAAGTACTTAGCTTGTAGAACCCGCACACAGAGAGATGATGGACGGTTAATAAGGTTACATCCTTACTTGTCCAATAGTACGTCATTGAAGACAAGAAGATTTCGGAATCCCATCCCTCCCTCCGACTTGGGTATGCAGAGTTTCTCCCAGGCCATCCAGTGGGGTCTATTCCTTGCATCATTTTTTCCCCACCAGAAGTTAGCCGTGCGTGTGTGGATCTGGTTGACAATGGTCACCGGGAGCTTAAACATGGACATAAAATAGCTAGGGATAGACTGGATGATAGCTTTAATGAGGGTCTCTTTTCCATATTTTGAAATTATTTTTGGGGTCCAGCCTTGAATTTTCTTCTCAATCCTGTCCACCAGAGATGAGAATATTTATTTTTTGGACCGGCCTATCTCTGTGGGTAGCCTGAGGTACTTTTGGTGTTTTTCAACCATATGTATGCCAACTGCTGCGCATAGTTCATCTCTCCTAAAATGGGGTACCCCTTTACTGAAGGAGATTTCTGATTTCCCATAATGGATTGACTGACCCGATGCCCTCTCATACTGGTGGATCGCTTGGATGATCACCCGACATTCATTAATAGTTGCCCTGTAGAAGAGGAGGCAGTCTTCGGCGAAAAAGAGATGTGACACTGGTGGACTTACGTGGCAGACCTTTGACCCATGATTAGATTTAGCAGATGCAGCCCTGGAAATAAGGTTAGAAAAAACATAACCCGTCAAGATGAAGAGGAAAGGGGATAGGGGATCTCCCTGACGAAGGCCTCGGGATGGAACGAATCTACGAGTGAGCTCCCCATTGACCCAGATTCTGAAGGAGATGGACGAGATGCATTGCATGACCATATCTGTCCACTTGGTGCAGAAACCCATTTTCAGCATCACAACTTTGAGGAAGTGCCATTCCACCTTATCATAGACCTATGACATATCCAGTTTCTAGGCCATGGTTCCTCTTCTCACGGTGGAGCGTGTTTTTATAGATTGGACCACTTCATGGGCCACAATATCATTATCAGTGATTAGCCTCTTGGCCACGAAGGTGCTCTGGTTTTCCAAGATAATGTCAGATAACCACGGTCGCAGCCAGTTAACAAGGATCTTTGAGAAGATCTTGTAGGAGACATTGCATAGGCTGATAGGCCTGAAGTCAGGGACCGTCATGGGTTTCTTGATTTTGGTAATGAGGACGAGGACAGTTTCATTGATAGTGAAAATGCTTGTTCTCCCGACCCAAATATTCCTTATCATTTTTCATATTTCAGGTCCGATGATATGCCAGTATTTCTTAAAAAAGGACATGGAACCCGTCTAGTCTCAGGGATTTAGTGGGGTGAATCTATTTTAGAGCCATGCAAATCTCTTCATCTGTCACATCTTTGGTGAGCTGTCGGTTGATCTCATCGGTGATCACTGGTCGGATACAATCTTCCACATCAGCAGAAATGATAGTGGTTCATGTATTGAAGAGGTTCTGGTAGTAGCGTGTCAAGGATTCGTGAATTATGAAAGTTTTATAGACTATGATCCCATCTGGTTGTGTGATTCAATTGATATAATTCTTTCGGTGCCTCGCAGAGGCTTTTTGGTGAAAGTACCGGGTATTGGCGTCTTCTTCTGTAATGTGGGTATCCCGCACTCGCATAGCCCAGAAGCTTTCCTTAATGCACAGTATAAGGCCCCGGCCTTAAACATCTCTTAATATTGACTTAAATGAATAATTCACATTGAGGATCTTTTCAGGTTTAGAGTTTTAGAGAATTAGGACATAACAGTTACATCTCAAAAGATTACAAAGTAGACTAAGTTTCCATAAAATAAAAACTCTTAAAAAGAAACATGCCTAGTTCCATGTTTTATATAGCATGAATTTCCCTTGATTCCATCCTTGACCCTATTCCACATTAAGTCCTGTGAAAAATATTTCAAAAAACTTGGGGTGAGCATAAAAACCTCAGTAAGGGATACACAAGGAATGAAAACTGTTAGTTTTTCAAACATCAAGTAAACCATGTATACTTTATCAAAGTAATACCTTCACCTTCATGAAGTAGTAAAAACTATTCACTGAATAAAATATCATTACTTACCCTTTTGTAACAAAAGGATTACCATAAAACCCATATAAAGAACACATAACATATAAAGGTAACTTGGGACATAAACATACTTAAGTGGAATAACCATACGGTCGACTTCCACACACATCACTTAATAGAATAGCCATACGGCCAACTTCCATACATACTTAATGGAATATCCATACGACCGACTTCCATACCCAATGCATTGGAGGTTATAACGTAACCACCTGTCCTGGTATTCACGGCACCACCCATCATATGGTTTATCACGTAACTACCCATCAAATGTCCAAGTACCATTATAAAAATCATAAGACATAAAACAAATATAATGGAAAGAAAACAATTCCACACTTTGATCACAATATATCACTTAAATATACTGACATAACAAATCCATTATAAAAACCATTTTCAATACTAAAACACATAAAAGAGTATATGGTATTTATTTCATTTTATAAAAAACATTACGGCTTGTTCAGGAAGCCAAAGACCAAATAATACTCACGGCGGCGGAAAAGGTCGGTGTCACCGTGTACGTTAAAAGAAACATTCCTTTTTGTCATTTTGTAAAATGCTTTGTAGAAAAAGATTCCTTTTGTATAAAAGTAAAAGTCAAATGGGTTTATACACCGTATAAAATAAAGTTGTGTATAAAACAAAATATGCCTCAATGAAAGGAGATTGAGACGAAGCCCCTTACCTCGGGTCCGACTTGACTCGATCGTTCTTTAATGTCCTGAATAATAAACTTGATTTAATTTCTACTTGCTTAAGAACAATCTTCAAGTTCATTATTACTTTTATATAACTTATTATCATGTTATAAACATTATGTAATCATTTAAGTTAATAGTGTTTGTTTTGTCGATATTTGGTTCTTAAGTCGAAAGTGGACTTCTTAGAATTACATGTTGTTCGTGCGGTCAAAGGTTAATTATATCCAGAATGATATTCATGATTTGGATATCATATATATCATATATATCCAGAATATACATGTATTTATAATATTACATAATCATTTAGAGGTAAGAAATGAAATGCACCATTCATGGAGACGGTAAGCCGTACGTACGCATGAACGCTACTTTCATTTCTTTGTCATATTAATGGAATTAAACTAAATGAGAGGTATGTATATTTTAATTCCATAATTATATTCATCATTTATATGTAACATACATCATATATATCCATTATATATATGTACATATAATAGTACATTACATTTGGGGATAAGAAATGAAATGAACCGTTCATGAAGACGGTAAGCCGTACGTACGCATGAACGCTACTTTCATTTCTATCTCATACATTAATGGAAAGAAATAGTAATTATATAGAGGTATATTATAATTATAGTATAACATAATATATAATAACTTTAAATCCATCCTTTATATGTCCCACATATGGCATTAACGAATCACATCACTTTGAGGGGGCGGTAGTCCGCACTTCCTAAAATGAAATTATCGTGTTTACCCACAATAAAAACCATAAAGGTAAAACACAAATTAATAATAAATAAGCATACATAAAACATAAACATAATATATATCATATATAAATAGAGTGACATATTAATGGCCACCATTAAAGGTGTTTAAAAGAAGATTGAACAATCATCATTACGTGAGGCAAAAATACGCCAACCACAGAAACAGTATGTTCTTTAACCATTTGATGTAGATGTGTGTAAGTGTAGCTTGAAATCTTCTTATAACAACATCCTAGTATATTGAAGATACTGGAGTTGTTACAAAAGAAATTAATAAAAAGAGTTTAGGGGGTTGGAGAAGCAAAATAGAACAAAAGAACACAAGTGAAGACATCACCTTAAAATCGGGTAACTCTCTTAGATTTGAGCTCAAAGGCTTTCTTGGGAAGACTTCTGCCCAAAGTGAGGCTTCAAGGAGTAATAGAGGTATGTGGATAGCCAAAATGGGCAGGGGTTGGCCGAGCCAAAGGCTTTGGGAGTGTGGCTAAGGAGGTAGAGGTGGGGGCCTTTTATAAGAGGAGAGGAGGGGCACTCTTGGAAAGTAAGGAAAAGTTACTTTATTTTAGAATGAGTTTCGGATTTTAATGGTCCAACATTGATTTGTTTCTAGGATAAGGTGATAAGGGTTCGAAATCCAGCCATCCAATAGGTTTTGGACATGTGCAGGTCTTATATTTTACATTATCTTTCTATTTTATTTAAATCCTTTATTAATGAGGTAATCGCTGCATCATCACGATGTCATAAATAATTTAATAAATTTAATGTCTAAAAATTATAAAAAAATATCATGATTTAGGAAATCCTTTTATCTTTCTAATTAATATTTATAGTCCAAAATATCATTTATTTATACAAAATTAAAAATATTTTACTTAGGTGATACATTTTTTGTTACATTTAACATTCTTTAAAAATAAAAAGATAAAAAGTCACTTTCTCACAAAAGTGATTCCATGGGGCCTCCAAGTTTGGCACAAGGAATCCCATGGTCGGCCATGAGACAACCAGTAGCCTTAGGACACATTTTGTGGTCATTTTCTATTATTATGATACTATTTTATTATCCTTAACTACCCGATTACTCATTAATCAAGATAATTAAAGATAATTACTTTCATTAATATTCATAATGTCCAAAAACAAAAGAGTCTTGATTACATAATTTGGACCTTCTGATTCCAAATATTTGATCCATTTTATCAAATTCCAAACACAAAAATTGTAATAATTGATTTAAAAATAATTCCCGTTGTCAAAACAAATAGCGGGTTTTTTAGAAACAATATTTATGAAATGTTTGGCACTTGTTTATGCCTAATTCCAAAGTGAAATTAATCCCAATGACCATCATTGAATTACATGGTAAAAATATATTCTAATTACACTTTAAAACAAATTAAAAATGTAATATAACCATATAATTAAATTATATGAAAAAGTAGTTTTGATGTAAAATGCAGTATTTTAACTATTCATTGAAAAATGAACATTGTCAGAAAAATACCAAAAATTAACCCAATGTAAATTTCAATGTCCCAATCATAAATAATATGTTTATTTTGAAAAATAGAGATTATAAAATTGTCAAAAAGTGGATTTAAAAGGGGTTCGCCATCAAAAGGTGGTTAATCAACCTTTTAAAGAATATTAGAATGTTTATGCTTAACAACTGGATTCATTTGCATTTGTAATCCACTAACATTTAATGTAATGAGTAAAAATATTTGTCAAACATAAATAATCATATTTTAGTTATTTCTATCCTTTCCCGCCAATACAACGACTATGTGTTAACTACCATTTAAAATAATATTATATTATTACTAGTGTGCAATGTAAGACTTCAATGAAACTCTTTGTTGCGTATCGGGTACGCTATCGAACATAGAAACCCCTTTAAAATAAAATTAATATTTAATTCGTAAATATTAATAAATATGAAAATTATTTATTCTTTATTTACCTGGGATGTTACATCCTTCCCCCCTTTTGGGAATTGCGTCCTCGTAATTTTATTTACTTATCAAAATAAGTGGGGGTATTTATCCCTCATAGCATTTTTAGATTCCCACGTTGCCTCCTCAACCATATGGTTTTTCCACAAAACCATTACCTGGTGGATTACCTTATTCCGCAACACTTTCTCTCTTCGGTCAAGAATCTGGACTGGTTTTTCTTCATAAGATAGGTTCTCTTCCAGCTGAACTACCTCTGGACTCAAAACATGGGATGAATCTGGCATATACTTCGTCAACATCGAAACATGAAAAACATTGTGTACCTGAGATAAACTCGGAGGTAAAGCCACTCGGTCAGCAACTGATCCAACTTTCTCCAGAATTTCATATGGTCCAATGAACCTTGGACTCAGCTTTCCTTTCTTACCAAATCGCATCACACTTTTCCATGGAGAAACCTTGAGAAAAACATGATCACCTACCTCGAAAGATAGATCCTTCCTCCGGTTAACCGCATAACTCTTCTACCTGCTCTAAGCTGTTCTCATGTGTTTCTGAATCAACTGAACTTTTTCTGCCATCTCTTCTACCAATTCTAGTCCCATCAACTTCCTTTCACCCACTTCATCCCAAAATGCTGGAGTTCGACACCGCTTCCCATATAATGCCTCAAATGGTGCCATCTGTATACTGGAATGAAAACTGTTATTATAAGAAAACTCAACCAAAGAAAGATGTTGGTCCCAACTTCCCTGATAATCCATTGAACAAGCTCATAGTAAATCCTCCAAGGTCTGACTTGTTCGTTCTGACTGCCCATCTGATTGAGGATGAAAAGCTGTACTAAAATTTAATTCAGTAGCCAACGACTTCTGAAGGCCTTTCCAAAAGTTAGAAGTAAACCTGGGATCACGGTCAGATACAATGGAGAGAGGAACTCCATGTAACCTGACTATCTCTTTAAGATACAAATGGGAAAGTTGATCTAGGGAAAAAGTATCTCGTATAGCAAGGAAATGAGTAGATTTAGTCAGGCGATCAACAATAACCCACATTGCATTATTACCTCGAGATGTATTTGGTAATCCCACGACAAAATCCATGGATATATTTTCATATTTCCACTCTGGAACTGGTAAAGGCTGAAGCATCCCTTTCGGTAACTGTCGCTCTGCTTTAAACTGTTGACAAGTCAAACACTTCACAGTAAAATCAGTAATATCTCTTTTCATTCCATCCCACCAGTAATACTCCTGCAGATCTCTATACATCTTAGTACTGCCAGGATGAACTGAAAATGGAGAACTATGAGCTTCACATAACAACTCTCTCTTCAGCTGTGAATCACAAGGCACACACAATCTCTTCCCAAATCTCAAAACACAATCATTATCAATGATGAATTCAGGCAATTTACCCTTCTGAACCAGCGCTACCTTTTTCTGCAACTCACTGTCTTGCTTATGGGCTTGCTTAATTCAGTCTGATAAAGAAGATTTCACCGATACCTGAAACAAAATAGAAGGACTTCCTGCACCAACAAATTCCATGCCAAAGCTCATCAAATCCTTAACCAAAGGATCTCGTTCCAAACACAACATTGTTAATGAAGCATTACTTTTTCGACTCAAAGCATTAGCCACTTTATTTGATTTTCCCGGACGGTAATGAATTGTACAATCATAATCCTTGATTAATTCTAGCTATCTCCTCTGTCGCATGTTCAATTCTTTCTGAGTGAATATATACTTTAAACTTTTGTGATCAGTATATATTTCACACTTTACTCCATACAAATGATGCCTCCAAATTTTTAGATCAAAAACAACAGCAGCTAATTCCAAATCATGTGTAGGGTAATTTACCTCATGAGTTTTCAACTAACGTGAAGCATTAGAAATTACCTGATCATTCTGCATAAGGACACAGCCATGTCCCTTCAAAGAAGCATCACTGTATATAACAAACTCACCATTCCTGGAAGGAAGTGCCAAAACTGGATCATTCACCAATCTTCTTTTCAACTCCTGAAAACAATCATCACATTCTTTTGTCCAGATGAACTTAACACCCTTACGAGTTAGCTTAGTCATTGGACTAGATAACCGTGAAAAAATTTCAAGAAACCTTCGGTAGTAACCCGCCAAACCAAGAAAACTACGGATCTCGGTTAGATTTGTGGGTCTTGGCCATTCTTCAACAACTTTTGTTTTAGCAGGATCAACAGTTATGCCATCTTTTGAAACAATGTGACCCAGGAAAGAAATTTTTTGTAACCAAAACTCACACTTCTTGAATTTCCCATATAGTTTCTTTTCTTTTAAGGTTTGCAAGATAACCCTTAAATGAATTTCATACTCCTCTTTACTTTTAGAAAACACCAAAATATCATCGATGAAGACAACCACAAACTTATCCAAGAACTCATGAAAAATTCTATTCATAAGGTCCATGAATACAGCAGGTCCATTGGTTAACCCAAAAGGCATAACTACAAATTCATAATGGCCATATCTAGTACGGAACGCATTCTTCAGAATGTCTGCTTCTTTTACTTTCAACTGATGGTACCCCGACCTCAAGTCAATCTTTGAAAAATATTGAGCTCCCTGGAGATGATCAAACAAATCATCGATATGAGGCAAAGGATACTTGTTCTTAACAGTAATATTATTCAAGGCTCTATAATCAATGCAAAGTCTCATTGAGCCATCTTACTTATTAACAAACAAGACAGAAGCACCCCATGGTGATGTGCTAGGTCGAATGAAACCTTTATATAATAACTCCTGCAATTGTTTCTTTAACTCTAAAAGTTCAACATGAGCCATTCGATAAGGGGGTTTTGAAAATGGCTTAGAATCAGGAACTAAGTCAATAATAAATTCAACTTCCCGATCATGAATAATACCAGGCAACTCATCAGGAAAAACATCAAGATACTCATTTACCATTGGCACATCATTAATCTGAACAGTTCCTTTATTTTCAACAATATGTGCAAGGTAACATTCATTTCTATCTTTTACTAGTTTCTCAACTTCCCGATATGTTATCAAAATCAAGGGTTCATTCTTGTACACAAACTGAAAATTTTTCTGAAAATAAACCGTTTTAGCTCTGCAGTCAATCTTAGCATGATAAACAGAAATCCAATCCATGCCCAAAATAACATCAAACTCTACTAGAGGCAAAACAATAAGGTTTGCTGGAAGATTCTTTCCACACACAAGGATATGAAGGTTCTTATAATTCCTTTTTGTCTCAACGTTCCCTCTGGGTGTTTTTACCGTAAGTTCAGGATTCATATCTTGAGATGGAATTTTCAATTTACTAGAAAACTTCTTAGAAATGAAAGAATGTGTAGACCCTAAATCAAACAACACATTGGTATAATCTGAATAAGCAAACAGTGTACCTGATACTACTTTATTCGATGGCCCAACATCTGCTGAAGTTGTTGCAAAGGATTTCACCACCCCTTTCTTCTTGTAGTCTGGCTTCTTTCCCCCAGTTGAGTTCTTCGTTGGACACTCGTTTGTATAATGACCCATTTCATTACACTTAAAACATCTTACCGTTAGATTTTCATTGCCTGCTTGATCATCTTCCTTACAGTTACGAGGAATATGACCAGACTTACCACACTGAAAGCACTTACCAGACTTGGATAAACATTCTCCAGGATGCATTTTACCACACTTCTCATAGGAATGATATTTGGTTTTCTTACCTCCTTGCTTCATTGATGAATTATTCCCCTTTTCCTGCCAACTGGATCTCTTATTCTATTGTTTGTCATAGAACACCTGATCATCGGAAAACTCCATTTCCACCTTCTCCGCACATCGAACAAGTTTTTCATAACTTTTGAACTCACGAGAAGCTAAAGCCCTTCGATAATTTGGCTTTAACGCTGAGTGAAAATGGTTTATTTTACTATCAAGATCTCGTATGAAGTTTGGAGCATACCTTACCAATCGAGTGAACTTTGCTTCATAAGTAGCCACTGAATCATCCTCCTGCCTCAACTCTAGGAACTGTTTTTCCATCCTAAGACGAACCACCTTAGGAAAATATTTCTCAAGAAACATACCTTTAAATTCGTCACAGTGAAGATCCTCAATCTCATCACTATCCCTGATATTTTTCACCATCGACCGCCACTGTTCAAGTTCACCTTCAAAACGGTAAACAGAAAGACTAACCTTTTGATGTTCTGAACACCCCGTGACATCAAAAATATTCTCCAGTGCTTTAATCTACCCTTCAGCTTTCACAGGGTCGGATGATCCTCTGAATAATGGGGGATGTTTCCTCATGAAATGTTCCACCACTGACATGTTCCTATGCGGTTGATCTGGCTGATCTCATGCATGGATACCACCACCATTTATAGTCTGAGTCAACTGTGTCATCACTGCAACAAACTGTTCAGTTCCGATTCTGACCATCTCAGGTTGATGATTTGGAAGGTTGTCTTCCTCCTGATGTCGTCCCAACATAGCTTCTTTGTTTCCTCTACAGAAAACCATTATGAACACAGAAATATCTTAGGCGAGGAAACATGGTAATCTTTAAATGCTATATCATTTCAGTCATACAGTAAATTAACTTATGATTTAACAATTTTCTACCTCCTAAAGTTGTCTAAACCGACCTTTGATACCAACAATAAGGCCCCGACCTTAAACATCTCTTAATATTGAATTAAATGAATAATTCACATTGACGATCTTTTCAGGTTTAGAGTTTTAGAGAATTAGGACATAACTGTTACATCTCAAAAGATTACAAAGTAGACAAAGTTTCCATAAAATAAAAACTCTTAAAAAGAAACATTTCTAGTTCCATGTTTTATATAGCTTGACTTTCCCTTGATTCCATCCTTGACCCTATTCCACATTAAGTCCTATGAAAAACATTTCAAAAAACATGGGGTGAGCATAAAAAGCTCAGTAAGGGATATACAAAGAATGAAAACTGTTAGTTTTTCAAACATCAAGTAAACCATGTATACATTATCAAAGTAATACCTTCACCTTCATGAAGTAGTAAAAATTCTTCACTGAATAAAATATCATTACTTATCCTTTTGTAACCAAAGGATTACCATAAAACCCATATAAAGAACACGTAACAAATAAAGGTAAATTGGGACATAAACATACTTAAGTGGAATAACCATACGGTCGACTTTCACACACATAACTTAATGGAATAGCCATACAGCCAACTCCCATACATACTTAATGGAATATCCATACGGCCGACTTCCATACCCAATGCATTGGAGGTTATAACAAAACCACCCATCTTGGTATTCATGGCACCATCCGTCATATGGTTTATCATTTAACCACCCGTCAAATGTCCAAGTACCATTATAAAAATCATAAGACATAAAACAAATATAATGGAAAGAAAACAATTCCACACTTTGATCACAATATATCACTTAAATATACTGACATAACAAATCCATTATAAAAACCATTTTCAATACCAAAATACATAAAAGAGTATATGGTATTTATTTCATTTTAAAAAAAACATTACAGCTTGTTCAGGAAGCCAAAGACCAAATAATACTCGCGGCGGCGGAAAAGGTCGTTGTCACCGCGTACGTTAAAAGAAACTTTCCTTTTTTTCGTTTTGTAAAATGCTTCGTAGAAAAATATTACTTTTGTATAAAAGTAAAATTCAAAGGGGTTTATACACCGTATAAAAGAAAGTTGTGTATAAAACGAAATACGCCTCAATGAAAGGAGATTGAGACGAAGTCCCTTACCTCGGGTCCAACTTGACTCGATCGTTCTTTAATGTCCTGAATAATAAACATGAGTTAATTTATACTTGCTTAAGAACCATCTTCAAGTTCATTATTACTTTTATATCACTTATTATCATTTTATAAACATTATGTAATCATTTAAGTTAATAATGTTTGTTTTGTCAATATTTGGTTCTTAAGTCAAAAGTGGACTTCTTAGAATTACATGTTGTTCGTGTGGTCAAAGGTTCATTATATCCAGAATGATATTCATGATTTGGATATCATATATATCATATATGTCCAGAATATACATGTATTTATAATATTACATAATCATTTAGAGGTAAGAAATGAAATGCACCGTTCATGGAGACGGTAAGCCGTATGTACGCATGAACGCTACTTTCATTTCTTTGTCATATTAATGGAATTAAAACTAAATGAGAGGTATGTATATTTTAATTCCAGAATTATATTCATCATTTATATGTAACATAAATCATATATATCCATTATATATATGTACTTATAATAGTACATTACATTTGGGGATAAGAAATGAAATGAACCATTCATGGAGACGGTAAGCCGTACGTACGCATGAACGCTACTTTCATTTCTATCTCATACATTAATGGAAAGAAATAATAATGATATAGTGGTATATTATAATTCCAGTATAACATCATATATAATAACTTTAAATCCATCCTTTATATGTCTCACATATGGCATTAACGAATCACATCACTTTGAGGGGGCGGTAGTCCGCACTTCCTAAAATGAAATTATCGTGTTTACCCACAATGGAAACCATAAAGGTAACCCACAAATGAAAAATAAATAAGCATAAGGAAAACATAAACATAATATATATCATATATAAATAGAGTGACATCTTAATGGCCACCATTAACGGTGTTTAAAAGAAGATTGAACAATCATCGTTTCGTGAGGCAAAAATATGCCAACCACAGAAACAGTATGTTCTTTAACCATTAGATGTAGATGTGTGTAAATGTAGCTCTAAATCTTCTTATAACAACATCCAAGTATATTGAAGATACTAGAGTTGTTACAAAAGAAATGAATAAAAAGAGTTTAGGGGGTTGGAGAAGCAAAATAAAACAAAAGAACACAAGTCAAGACATCACCTTAAAATCGGGTAACTCTCTTAGATTTGAGCTCAAAGGCTTCCTTGGGAAGACTTATGCCCAAAGTGAGGCTTCAAGGAGTAATAAAGGGATGTGTAGAGCCAAAATGATTAGGGGTTGGCCGATCCAAAGGCTTTGGGAGTGTGGGTAAGGAGGTAGAGGTGGGGGCCTTTTATAAGAGTAGTGGAGGGGCACTCTTGGAAAGTAAGGAAATGTTACTTTATTTTAGAATGAGTTTCGGATTTTAATGGTCCCACATTGATTTGTTTCGAGGATAAGGTGATAAGGGTTTTAAATCCACCCATCCAATAGGTTTTGGACATGTGTAGGTCTTAGATTTTACATTATCTTTCCATTTTATTTAAATCCTTTATTAATGAGGTAATCGCGGCATCATCATGATGTCATAAATAATTTAATAAATTTAATGTCTAAAAATTATAAAAAAAATATCATGATGTAGGAAATACTTTTAGTTTTATAATGAATACTTATAGTCCAAAATATCATTTATGAAGACAAAATTAAAAATATTTTACTTAGGTGATACATTCTTTGTTACATTTAACATTCTTTAAAAATTAAAAGATAAAAAGTCACTTTCTCACAAAAGTGATTCCATGGGGCCCCCAAGTTTGGCACAAGGCATACCATGGTCGGCCAGGAGACAAATAGTAGCCTTAGGACACATTTTGTGGTCATTTTTTATTATTATGATACTATTTAATTATCCTTAACTACCTGATTACTCATTAATCAAGATAATTAAAGATAATTACTGTCATTAATATTCATAATGTCTAAAAACACAAGAGTCCTAATTACATAATTTGTACCTTCTGATTCCAAATATGTCATCCATTTTACCGAATTCCAAACACAGAAATTTTAATAATTGATTTAAAAATAATTCCCGTTGTCAAAACAAATAGCGGGTTTTTTAGAAACAATGTTTATGAAAAGTTTGACACTTGTTTATGCCTAATTCCAAAGTGAAATTAATCCCAATGACCATCATTGAATTAAATGGTAAAAATATATTCTAATTACACTTTAAAACAAATTAAAAAGATAATATAACAATATAATTAAATTATATGAAAAGGCCGTTTTGATGTAAAATGCAGTATTTTTCACTATTCATTGAAAAATGAACATTGTCAGAAAAATACCAAAAATTAACCCAAAGTAAATTTCAATGTCCCAATCATAAATAATATGTTTATTTTGAAAAATAATGCTTATAAAATTGTCAAAAATTGGATTTAAAAGGGGTTCGCCATCAAAAGGCGGTTAATCGACCTTTTAAAGAATATTAGAATGTTTATGCTTAAAAACTGGATTCATTTGCATTTGTAATCCTCTAACATTTATTGTAAAGAGTAAAAATATTTGACAAATATATATAATCATATTTTAGTTATTTCTATCCTTTCCCGCCAATACAACGGCTATGTGTTAACTACCATTTAAAATAATATTATTTTATTACTAGTGTGCAACGTAAGACTTCAATGAAACTCTGTTGCATATCGGGTACGCTATCGAACATAGAAACCCCTTTAAAATAAAATTAATATTTAATTAATAAATATTAATAAATATTAAATTTCATTATTCTTTATTTACCTGGGATGTTACACGCAAGGTCATGTCCAGCTCTCTTTGCGTGGCACCAATCAAGGCAAGATTGCAACTCGATGGGGTTTGCTTGAGAATGTTGTGAAGTTTCTTTTCAAGGAAATCACAGTGCCTCTCCGGATGATGGAATTTCTTGTTGCTCCAAGACCTTAGGTCTGAGGCGACCTATTGGAGATTAAGGCAAACATCCTCGTGGTTACTGTTCCAGCTTGATCAGACAAGCTCTTCGCATTTCTGGTCCTTTGACCAGATGCTTTCAAATCTGAAGGTTCTACTGGGCTGTTTGTTGCGGTCACCTTGAGTGAAGTCAATGAAGATTGGGCAGTGGTCTGAGCAGTTGAGCGTCATGTGGACGATGTGGAACATGCTAAAGAGTTTTATCCAATCTGTTGATCCCAGAAATATGTCAAGTCGTTCAGCAATACTTGTGCCCTCCGTATTACCTCAGAACCATGTGAAGGGGTTGCCCGTGTATCCCAAATCGACCAGGTCTGCCCTAGTGACCGCGTCTTTAAAATTTGACATTGAAGCAGGATGACAGTCATTTCCTCTTCTTTTTTCCTTGTGATACATGATCTCATTAAAGTCCCCACCGAAGAGAATAGGGCTTGGAAGCTCGTGACAAATCTTATAGAAAAGGTCCCAGGATTTCCCCTTCTCATTGTGGGACGGCCAGCCATAGAATCCCACAAAGGTCCATGGCGTGTTGTGGTTCGCCTGAATAGTTTCAGCCACGTGGTGTGAGGAGAAGGAAAAAATCATGACGTCGAAATGATCCTTCCATAAAAGACAGAGTCCCCTAGAGTGGCCTTGTCTAGAGACCGGGAGACAGCCTTGGAAGCCGCACTTCAGAGCAATGCTAGTGGTGTCCTTGTTTTCCAGTATGGTTTCGGACAGGAAAACCATATCGGGGTGACCTTGGGTGCAATTCTGCTGGAGCATGTGAACCGTTCGTGGGTTTCCAAGACCACAACAGTTCCAGCATAAGACAATCATTGATCTAGGCGGGGCTGGGTCGCACCCGCCTCCGCCTTTGAGTTCTCGGAACTTGTTTTTCCGTCTGTCATTTTTCCTATCTTTGGGGAGTTCCCCATTGTCTGGCATGTTTCACTTCGTCTTTTCATATCCCCAGGTTTAGGTTCCTCTATTTTACCATCACTAATTCTACATTGCACCCTTTTTCAGGATCGACGTGTGATTGGGCCTGGTGGTGAAGCTCCTGTATTTCCATCTTTGTCCTGAGTTAGGGTGTCTTCCATGTTAATTTCTAGGTTAGGGTCGGGGTATGGTGGTTCAGTGTGTAGCTGCTTTGGACGCGCTCTTTGTTCTGCAAGAGCTTTTGGTGACTTCGTCGGCTTTGTAAGTGTTGTGGCGGTAACCTTCGGGGGGAGGGAAAGATGCTATTTTTCCTCAGATTGGTTGAGCCCTCTTTAGGAAATTCTGGAGGGCCAAGCATGATGGTCTTTCCCTGTTCGGTTCCCGCCTGTCTTGAGTGGGCCACCGTGATACGTTCACAATCCTTTTGTTTTTCCGATTCTGGGATGAAGACATATCTAGACATTTTGGCCCAGATCCATGGGCCATATTGTAGAATGATGTTGCCAGATCTCAGCTCTTTCATTAAGACACACGCTCTTTCCAGATGGCCGAGGCGACCGCAATAGAAGCAAAATATTGGGAGTTTCTCAAATTCAAATGAAATCCAGTTGTCTGTGTCATCGATTTTCAAGAACATGCCCCTCATCTGCGGCTCTAAAACTTCGATTTCGGCTCTAATCTGAACCTCAGGTCCCCATTGGATAGGATCCGAGTAGTCCCATTCAATGAACTGGCCAATGCTAGCCCCAATTTCTCTCATAACACGTTCCGTTCGTGCGTGGAGAGGAATTCCTTTTATGCGTATCTAGAAAGGGGAGCGGGTAAGCTTAATGTTCTGGATCTCATCCCCCCCCCCTTCTGAATTTTTCCATGAGGAGAAGTTGGTTGTCAAAGGACCACGACCTTCCTCTAAGGATTTTACCTCTCCCTTTCGTTGAAGAACTCGAAGACAATGCGATTGTTCCTCGCTTCTCGAATGGCCACTCCAGCTTCCAATTTCCAATGATTCTGGAGGGTGTTTTTATGTGCCCCTGATTGACAGAAATGTTTTCCACAAACTTTCCAACAACCAGCAGGGACATGCATTTTTCTAAGAGTGTATCTTCGTTTCTCCGAGTTTTGATAGTTGCTTTCTCTTTATCCGTCAGGAACATCCTCTTCTAGAGATTCACAATATCCACCTCCATTGATAAGTGTAGGTCGGATGGGGAAGAGCTCCAAAGAGGCCCGGTGATCCGTACTCCTTGGGTTAACACGTAAAAATCTGTTTCCACAAATGACCGGGCCTAGCACCCTACTCCGCACCTCTTCCCGCGAAGTGGAAACAGGGGCAGAAACATTGGCGGAGAGTCTTCCGCTAAGAGGCTCCACGGTAAAGTCTCTGCGAACCCCTCACACTTTGCACGAGCGCTCCGTGAAGCAAAACCGCCTATGCGGAATGGTACACCGTGGTGGGGGCTCATGGTTTCGCTTCGCGAGACAGTCGCAGCCTTTGTGGAAGGAGAACGCCTTTGTGGAAGGAGAACGCCTTTGTTCCCAGGGCTGCCACGAACCCAGATTTCAACACACTACTTACTGCGAAGCACTTCGGCCACCGCGAACCAGTTTCCTTCACACCTCTCTCCGCAAAGCACAACTGGCCACCGCGGACCAGAATTCTTCACACCACTCTCCGCGAAGCACTTCGGCAGTCGTGTGGAGTTTAGTCAGTGGAATCTTCGGAGCCTTCCATCTCATCTGGGTCTTCGCGTTTCGGTCACCACACTCGCCGGAGGAAACACAATCAAAACCAGGAACACAACGAGCCAGAAAACAACACACTAATTCCCTGCTCAGAAAATCAAATGCCATTCTTCGTGAATCAGAAATGAGAACCAGTCCGAGCCCTCGAGATCCAGGATTCCGGATGGTCGACCAAATCCAGAGCTCTTCGTGATGACGATCGAGGGCAGAAGGTGATGATTTCAAAATCCAGGAAAAACCAGCCCCGATCCCCCTGGAAAAACCGTTATCCCACGGGGATGGTGAAGCCCGCCGCCCACAGGTCGCCGCCGATATTCACGAAACAGGGAGAGTTTTCCGAAGGGGGAAAGATGTTTCCTCGAAATCTGGGATTTCTAATGAAACGAAGAGTTCTCGACACTGAGTACTGAATGGGGGTTTGAGATTTGGGACCCAGGCCGCCCTCACTATCCCAGATCTGGCACAGGCGTAGGGAAACGACAACGGGAAAAGATCTGGGCGACGTTGAGGACCGGGATCAACGGCTGAAGATGAATTCAAGAAGAAGGATCCCAAGACCCTCTGAATCGCAGGTAACGGGGTCCGATACCTGGCGAGGAAGAACAAAGGACAAAGGAGCCAAGATTCCAAACCACGGGAGAGACGGGAAACGACAAACAACGGGAAGCCGAGCCCCTGCTTCCGGATCCGAAGGAGGTGAGGAAAACGATAGATGATGTGGGATGCACAGAAGAAGATGGCGCCGCCAAAGACGATCGGCCGGAGGAACTCAAAACCCTATGAAATTCTAGGAGAAGACGCTCTCAAGTAGGAGAGACTAAAATATTATGTAGATTTTCTGGTGTAATTGTCAGGATACAGTTAGTTTATGGGAAGATTCTAATATATAAGGTATATGTGCCAATATAAATAGGAATTGGTGATCCAATTTAATGGACCATGTTTCTAATAAACAATTAAAAAATAATTAATCTACATTTAATAAAGTGAGCATGATCCGTCAAATTGGAGTGGTCACCAAAAATGAGACTTTGGCCCTAACATGACCTAGTAGTGGGATGTAATTCATGTATCCTATATTTCCATCTGTTACTTGGTCAAATCACCCAAAACTAAATCTTGGAGTAGGAAGAGGGGTTTGATTCTTTAGTATAGTTGTGTGCCTTTCCTCTCTATCATCTTTCCCAATCCGTTATAAATCATTTTTGAGACTTGAGTTTGGAATTTGTAGAGTCATTCCACCACCAAAAACTTGTGTTGTAGGCCAAGAGAGTGTCTATGAGCATACTCTTGAGGTGGTGGCCCATAAGCCACCCATGATACCTCATACAGTGAAACATGAGGCACCTCTTCCAGATCCTCCACTGGGTGTTGAGGCCTAGTTTCATTATAGATTCATGCACATTATGAAAATTGTTTTGTGTGGACCTCAATCTTCCCCTTCTATAGAAGAGGTGACTTGGGAGTTCTTGTAACAACCTCCTCCATCCTTCTTAGGGAAAGGAGGGCCCCAGGCTGCTGAGTCATGGTCAGAGGCTATGAAGTACATCTTCAAGCATATTGAGATGCCTCTAGAGTGGAGTGTCAATATCATGACCTATCTATTAATAAACTCCACCAAGTAGTAGTGGGTTGTTCTTAAATAGTATGGATGACATTAGGGGATGGTCTGGGTAGATTTTTAGGTATCCATTTTCGAATATTTTTTTACATAGACCTCGAGAATTGATCTAGTTCGGAAATACATTCACCTTGATCATGGTGACATGTCACTGATAGAATACTCAACTAAATTAACCAAATTTCATCATTTTCTATTGTCCGTGAATAGTGACGAGTAAACTATAATGAGATGCTTTATTAATGGGATAAATTAAGAAATACACTCAAGGGTGAATATTATTTGGATGACCACCTTTTCAGAGACAGTAAGCTAGGCCCTCATCACGGATCAGAACATGATGGAAACAGGTGATGTGAAGCAGGGGATTTTAAATTCCATAAAGACTATTAGTTGTTTGTCCAACATCAAGAAGTGAAACTATGAGGGTATATGTGAGGGAAGTACAATCCTATTGGCACGCACAGAAATATTTGTGGTGTGTCACTATTGTGGAATACCATGTCACAAAAATCTCAACTGTATTAGTTACACAATTTAATGTCAGGTGAAAAGAATGATGGGTAACCTCTAGCATTTTTGACAATCCATTCCATTTGTGAAAGGAAATTGGGGTTCTATACTAGCACTTCCTTTAGGTTTAGGATTAGTGAAACCTCGTCAGGCACGTTGTTGGTCTTTTACTGGATATTATATCTGAGCAAGTCGACATGGCTGAGGTAGTCCGGCTTTAGAGTTCCATAATCATTAGATAGGACCTCATCATACTACTCATGTAGTATCTCATTTTTTTGGTTTATGAAATATTTATTCCATGTAGCCTATGCAAGAGGAGAAATGTTTAGGTCCATATAGGGTTATATGTATTATTCTGGTAGCCTATACGTTAGTGTCTTGCTAATTGGATATAGGTGCATCACACTCTATTCTATCTGATGTTTCCATGAAGAGTCTAGGCCTAGTAATCGAATACACTAGTGGTGCTATGACCCTTGATGGAGCATTTAGAGTTAGGGTTGAGGATATGCACCATTAGAAGGAGTTCCCCTTGAGATAAGAACGTATCATTTTCTATAGAGTTTCTTCTTCATCTAGATGGCTGCTTTCGATGTCATTCTTAGTATAGGATAGCTTGTAACTTAATGAGCCCATGAGAGATTAGGGGATATATATTTTTGAATTTCCTTATATTGTGGATTTTTTTAGGGATTTATTCCATGAAGAATTATAAAACTTACTTCTTGAGAGGGAGATTGAGTTCACTATAGATCTTGTCCCTATTGTGGCATCGTTTTCCATTCATTTTTGTTGAATAGAACCTAAAGAGTTCTAGGAAATCAAGAGGATTCTTGTAGAAATTGAGTCTAAAGGGTTTTATATTTTCCAACACATCTCTATGGGGTTCACCAGTCCTTTTCAAAAAAAAGAAGGATGGTGTCCTTCTATTGTGTGTGGATTATCGCTGCCTGAACTAGCATATGGTGAAGATAATGTAACCAATTTCTTGTATAGAATACCTCTTTGACCAACATTGAGAAGTAACTATATTACCTAGGATTTATTCGAAGTCATTATACCATCAGTTTCACATGATGCCATCATAAATACCACGTAAAATGTTTCAATGTAGGCATGTATTGTAAGAGTATCTGGTTATGTCATTCGGTCTGAAGAATGTGTTGGCCGTATTTAAGGATATGATGAATTTGGTTTTCTACCCACATCTTGATTACATTATGGTAGTCTTTATAAATGATTGTCGAGTATATTCATAAACTAGACATGGCCTTGCCAACAATCTTGAGATCATTATGAATACACTAAGATAGCACCATCCATATGCGATGCTTAGTAAATTCTAGTTTTAGATCAGTAAGGTTTACCTATTAGGTTTTATCATATCAGAAGCATGCGTTTTTGTTGACCTAGAGAAGGTGAGCATCGTGGTTTCCTAGGAGAAGCCCAAGAATGTGTTTTACATACCCATTTTATAAGGATGTATGGTTAAAATAGGTAACTCTTCCAAGGCATTTCATGACTGTATGTTTCCATTAGGATCTTGATCATGAAGGGTGTGGAATTCAACAAGACTGATTCTTGTGAGATATCTTTTTCAGGTGTTAAAGGGTAGACTCACATCAGCTCTGATCCTGATTCTTCTTGATCTAGAAATATATTATAATGTTTGATGTGATGCTTCATGAATCGATCATGGTGATGTTCTGATATAAGCTAGTCAGGTCACGGTTTATGGGTCCCACCAACCGAGGCATGATTAGCTGAATTTCATTATGCACGACCTCAATCATGCAATTGTGGTTCATTCTCAACAATGTTGGAGGAACAAATTTTTGGGTAAATAGATCACTTTTTACATAGACCATAAGAGTCTAAAATACAACTTTACTGTGTGATATTTGAGTATGAGGTAGTGAGGGTGTATTAAATACATGTATTCTTTAGATTTTGATATTTCATGTACACCCATAAATTTGAATATCATAGAGGATGCATTGAAATGGAAAACTCAAACAAATTCCATCAAAGAGGCTAGATATGAGTCTAAATTGATGGATTTGTTCTCTGATATGCATCTAGTGGTTCAGGAACAAACCAGGAAGCCGGTTCCAGTAGCTCTAACAGTGAAATCCTCCAATATAGATTGGGTCTGGATGAAATATCTCTCTGACACAATGTGACTTGTTTTGAGGGAGTGCATCATAAGAGAGAACCTACCTCTGGGTTGGGATAATGATGGTAGTGAGAACCTAATTTTTCATGGCCCTATATAGGTGTATTCAGATATATGTGAAGGCATTATGAGGGAATCACATGACTATGTATTGGATGATCATCCTGGGCTTACGAAGATGTACAGAAATATGCATTGTTAGTATTTGTGGGAAGGTATAAAGATGAATGTAATAGGATTTATTACCCAGTGACCCACTTATTAGTAGGTAATGTAAGTGAACCAATGACCTATTATACTTCTATAAAAGTCTTTATTACTAATTTGAAATAGAACAATGTCATAATACTTTTCTTGGTATTCTAGCCATGATCCCCTCAAGGTAGTGATGTTGTATTGGTGATCATCATGTGGTTAAGTAAGGTCTCACACCTCCTACTGATCTGGGAGACCTTCTCTGTTGATGAGTTATGAGGGATATACATCTATAAGATAGTGTGACTATATAGTCTTCCCCATTCTATAATTTCAAACTGATTCATCCACTTCACATCGTAGTTCGGGATGGGGTTGTATAAATCATATGGCTCACAAGTTCTCTTATGTACTCTATATCAATCTTAGACAAACAGGCAGTCTGACCAAACCACACAGGTGATAGATGATATTTTACCGGCATGTATCCATACATTTAGAGGTTATTGGGAACATAATATTCCTCTAGTTGTGTTTTCATACAACAACATTTTCTAGGAAACATTTTTTATGGATATATATGAGGCCCTCTATAGTAGACCACAACATTCACCTTTATGATAGATACTGGTCGGTGAGGATGCTCTATTGGGTCCTCGTCTCATTATGGAATCTTTAGAGAAAGTATAAGAAATTTATAAGCATATGTTTATTTCTCAATCTATGTATATGTCTTATACAGATCGTCACTATAGACCTTTTTTGATCGACATGGGAAATTGGTTTTTTCTAAGTGTATCTCCTAGATTGGGTTAGAGATGAATCAGGATATAGGGAAAGTTATCAATGAGATATTTCAAGCATTTAGAGAGATTTGATAGAGTTAGGATGATATCCAATTAGTTTTTGTTAACTCAGAGGTACTATTCCATGCACGATAGCTTCCATGTATCTTTATTTCAATAGTACCATGTCGACCTATCTCATTAATTTGACCCTAAAGATATCAAGATGGAATTAGATGCATTCTTTGAGGAGAATTTGATACATATCAGTGGTCATAACATGAAGGTTCTCTGAATATGGTCAGTTCCTCTGGTTAGGGTGTTATGGAAGCACATATGTTCATTGAAAGATACCAGAGAGTGGGAAGTAAGTGTATGTGTTCAGTGGCTATAACTTTTTTAAATGATATTCTACTACCATTTGAAGGGATACTCGAGGAAAATTTTTCTTAAAGAGGTGTTGTTATAGTGTTATCAATTTTCTCAGACGTACATACTAATAATTTTTGGTTTGAATTAATCAGAATGGAACTAAATTTTCTTCCTAAATGATTCAATAAAGTGTTAGGTGTGTTTGGAGCTCATTCAAATAAGAATCATAGAAAATCCAGAAGGCGGGGCCACTCAATTTCTATATAACCATGTGACATATGGTTCATGGATGTGAGAGATATTAGAAATAATTGATAGAGAGATTTTTGAAGGATTTCACATGATTAGTAAAACTCTATGCAAACCATGAAATGTTTCCATTATATAGTGAAAGGCACATGGGTTTTCCAAACCATGGTGCCAAACCATTTTCAATGTAAAACTGGTTGATATTACCATTTACAAATCATAAATGAATCTAAAAAATCATTCATCAACCTTTTATTTTCCCAAGCTTCTAAGCTCCTACCAAGCAATAAAACCATCAGCTCATCTCAAATCTAGGAATTCATACCACTCCTCCATCTGGTCACTAATCTATTCATTATCAGATCCAATGGAAGATGGAGGTATAATCTCCAATACACTAAAAAATATTCAATGTTCTTCATCCCAAATATATTTCAAGTTCTTCATCCCATCCATTAGTCTATTTTGGTGAAAAATAATTTTCCAAATTTTCAGATTATTTGACGGTTTTATTGATTTCCAACTGACTAGCTCAAATCAAATGTTAATAATGGATGATTGAATTCTTATAAGGATATGGTTAGGGGTCCATGAATTTTCTAATTTTTTTCATTGTGTTTCATAATTTGTGTCACTGTGACACTCATCAGGCCATTCTGGAGATTCCCTAAAATGAAATTTTAATTGTTCTAAGTGGTTTTACATGTGTTTCATGATACTGACTAGTGGGGAATCACCTATATGGTCAATCTCTATGAGTTTGGTAATCCAATCGGTTATTATATACCAATTTTTATTAGTTTTCTATTCTTCCTTGGCTTGTTGAAAATTCCAAAAGAGAAATTCATTTTTTTAAATACCATGAACTATGTATTAAATTACTATGGTTGACGAACCTTGTTACTACCCTTTCTCCCATTACACTTATGGATGGGTGTACATCATCGGAATTGACCAAAATCCCATGCCTTATGCCTTTTGCCTTACATGAAATATTCCCAATGATATACTCAAACAATGTGCCACGTACGAACTAATGGCTTGACATGAAATGAAATGGTCTCCAAATAGACATGATCTATATACTCATTTCTTGGTTAATTTTAGTTTCCTTTGTACTGAGGGTTAAACAAGGGTTTTGGACTTAAATACCCCTTATAAATATTTTTGTTCCATTGTTAAATTTTGAAAATTCCTTATAAATATCTTGAGGGTGATGTCACCTATTGTCGAGATAGGCTAATCATGTGTTTTCTATTTTACCTCTAAGAGAGTGACACCAGATCCTTATGGGAGACCACATTGATGGTTTCATGTCATGATTATATTTACCACGAAATGATAAAGACACTATCCCTTATGATACTAGGTACAAACTTGAATGTAAGTTCATGATACTTTCACTCCATTGGTTGGTGACATTTGGGATATCATAATTGGTTCACCATGGATAGAATCATACACATTGGACTTTTACAGAGACTAATGAATGATACATGGAATGTATCTCTATATTGCCTTGGATGGGCTCAAGGTGTCTTAGTTTTTTTATAAGAAAAGTGATCAAATGATTTCAAAGGTGAATAAATGTTTTCATATGAAAAATTTTCATTACATTTAGATGAATGTAGGGACATGTCATCCAATCCCAATAAAAATATTGGGTATAGTCCAGACTATGGAACATACCTTACTCACATTACCATTTCAGGATCTTTACATTCAGACACACCGACATAGGTCAAAGAAAGTAGGTTGGATGAGTCTCCAAGTGGAACCCAGTCCAATGTGTATATTTATTTTATATTTATTGTATTTAAATTATTATGAAACACAACTTATTTGTTATTGAACAAAATGGAAAGGTATATACACCATGGGTGTCGGCCTGTTGGGATTGTATCACATACCTTGCTCAAGCACGTTTGGTACCTGAGTGAAATTTATAGTTTCAGGCCTGGAAAAAGGGAACCAGCTAGCTTCCAATGCTTCATCAACATTTCTAGGATGGATTTGAGATCATTGGTCTGAGCCTATGCTTGATATTTTAGTTGTATATGTTTTTAGACTTTTTTTATTTTGATATCAAGTTGTATATACTTGTAACACATACCCCATTCTTAGTCATTTTTTAAACATATATGACATAATATCATTATTAGATTCTTATTTTTATTTATTATTATTATGCTGCTTTATTTAATTGTCTTTAATTGTTATGGTTTTAGTTTCTTCTACTATCTAGATATTATCTATGCTTATCATGTTTCTTATATTTATTCTGATGTGCTCTACTCTAATCAATGAGGGAATAGTCTCCCCAAGGACTTACCCAAGACCATTACTGCTAGTTTGTAGCCTCCAGCATTCTGGGGGGCTCTCTTGTGATATTTGGCCCACATTCTTTGGTAAAAGTTCTTTATCATCTAGGGTGGGATGATACACCTTTGGATTTTGGAAATTTCTTCTAATTCAATTTTTAATGTTATTTCATATGCTATTTTTCAAGAATTATTTTTAAGATATTATTCTATATTATCAAAAGAACTAGAATCCAACATAAATGAATAATCTTTATCTAATATATATTAATTACACTACAATCCATGGAATAAGAATACACAACTTTATCATTTTTAGAAATTAATTTTATAATATGATTAAACTTGTAATGTTTTTAAATATGAATAGAATTATAATATTTTTTTAGAGATTAATCGGATTTCATTAAATTAATAATTTTATCATCACGAATTAAAAAAAATTACCCTTAGGATTTTCAAAATAATAATCTTAATATTCCAAAATTTATTGTACTTCTTCAATATATGTAGTAAGACAAATATTTTTCTTTTTATTCGAATGATAAATTTCTAATTTGAAGGTTTACTCATCAGTAGAGTTTTTAGAATCGCTATAAGAATATTACATAACTCATTTAACATTATTGTTTTAATATAACATTATTGGAAACATTATTTTAGATTTGAGATGACTAAATCCATGTCAAGCATGTCCTCATTTCAAGAATTATTTGCATCTTACTTCCTTTCTATTACCTTTAAAAAAAATCATTTATCCTATTGCATAACTTATTAAATGATCAAGAAATATCTCAACTTTCATCACTAGAATCCTAGGTATGATATTCTATATTAGAAGAGTCTAAATATATTTCTTTAACCATTTTCACATCCTTTGAACTCAAAAAATTAAGTGTATCGTTTTAAATTTTTGACTTGCTAGAGATCATTAGCTTCTACATGTATCTTATATTCATATATCATTATTGTTCAAATAAAATACTTCTTTCTCATATTTTTAACTACTGTGTAATTTCTAATACCAGTTGATATTCCAAAATATTTACATGGTATAACTATAATAAATAATAATTCTAGATTTTTTTCTAATACATCATTTACCAAAGCAGTAACATCATTTAATATTTCAGTGAGTCTTCCATTCATTTGATTAATATATCACCCATAAAACATTCCGGTCGTATCAAACATAAGGTTAGAAATATTATAACATTTTTCCATAAAATTATTAGTTCATTATGGGAAATAAATATAGCCCCCCATATATTATAAGTAGTAGAATATTTTGAAACTCTATTAAACTCTCTGAATCCTAATCCTCAGGTAAAAACATTAATACCAATTTAATTTAAATCAAATAAAACATGTTAAATATTATATCATGTCTTCATTTAATCAATTAGAATTTTATAGTGTTTGAGTATATTTATATAAACTTTGAAACCATTACTCTTGGAGTAAATAATAATTCTAAATTTCCAACAACCACACTATTCACTATTTTAATAAATTTCTCCTTTCATTATCATAATTTCTCTGTGATCAACCCTAATTATTTTTCTTGTTTAATATTTTCATCTCTACCATGTTCTTTTTAAAAGGTAATATATTTGAAAAGAAGATAAAGATATCAAGTGTTGAGAATCTAATACTCTTTATCTGAAAAAATGGTGTTATTAGTATGAAGATAAATTTATCATCATACTTCACCTATTCATTTTAGATCTTCCAAGAGAAAAAATCTGATACCAAATATTTTCTTAGAGAAGTAATAAAAAACACCTAATTGAAGGGGGGGGGGTCAATTGGATATTTTAAATAATTTCAACAATTTTATGTCATTTATTAAATTTATTGAATCCATAACTATATGTTAATATTTTTATGTAGTGACAATTAATTTCAATTAAAGAGAAAGGAAATGAATATTTTTGTAGTGGTTTATGGGAGAAATGATCATCCCTCAGTACACTCCTCCAACACACTAAGTAGGTTTTATAGTTTTATTTAGATAATTTTCCTTGGGGTCTCTCAAATGAGTGTAATCTATTGAAATGTAGTAAAACACTTTTACTTGCCCATTAGATCCTTATACATAGGTCATTAAAACTGAGTTCATGAAGTTGAAATTCACTTCACATCACATTATAAAAAATTGAAACTTCACCCATATCTAAGTAAAAGTAGTCTTAAATCCATCAAAAAAATTTATATGGAATTAACATAATCCAAAACTAATTACAAGCAATTAATTCTTAGAATAAATACTTGAGGTGTTGAAATAAAAATATCTTTACTGTATAATTAACTTCACATCTTAAATTAGATGGATATTCCCCCAAAATGGTTATTCAAGTCGTATAAGTTCTAAAGATACCCTTAACTGTAATTTGATATTTAAAAAACATAGAAAAAATAGTAAATAATATTCAAGTTATAACAATAGATTCCTCATTTCACATTTTCTTCCATTTATTTGTTTTAGTCGAGTTATTTCACTAATAAAATAATAATAAATATATATATTATTTTAATTCGATTTTTTTATCATTCATCATGTGCCAATTTTTTTACTTATTTTTTACTCTTCATGTGTATATTGTAACTCTCCTCTATTTCTATAGATTGTATATATATAATAAAAATATATTCCTCCTCATAATATGTACTAAGAAAATTTTAACATCAATATTCTATAACCTATAGAATTATACCCCGAAATGAAAATACTAAAATATAAATTATAGAATCCATCTCCATTCTAAGGAAATTATTATAAAAAAACATTTCTCAAATTTAAAATCTGGGAAATTCAAGAAAAATTACAAAATAATAAAAAAAATAATTGTGGGAAATATAAAGCTCAATGAATATAGAATTATTTTTTAGAGAATAATGTAATTATTAGAATATAAATAATGTGTAATGTAAAAAAAATAAATGGAATACACATTGCACCTTATCCCATCCCCTATCACTTTCTTCTAGGGTGAGATACCTCAAATTGGACCTTACGAAGACCCTCCCACAATGTGTTGGGTCTCATACCAAGTGATATCCATCTGCCTATCACCCAAGTTAAGGTCATGTACCATGTCCTGATCACCAAAATCTATTAATAGGTAGGGTCTATAACTGAGTCTCATACTCACACCCTATCACTAATGGTGTACTCTCAAACCAAGTTATGTACCAACACCCTATCACTTATTATGATATCTTATACTGTGTTCACAGATAAAACCCCATCACTTAGGATGATTCATCCCATAAATTTCATACTAACACCGTATCACATAGGGTAAGCTCATGTACCACGTATAGTATCAACACACTATCACCCATGGTGAGGCCTCCTACCAAGTCTCACAGTAACACTCAATCACACAGGGTTTGGTCTCATGGATAACTCTAACCATGTTTATATGGAACTCATGAGTACATTACATGGTCGTCATTTAGAAACTAATCCACACTAATAACTCATCTAGAGGATAACATATCATAAATGAACATATCCCACCATAAATTTTGGGACTAGGGACACCCTAATAGGGCGGCTGCAGTAGAGAGATAACAGAATTTAACCTCTTACAAACTTTTCCACATTCTGCATTTAACTTTAGGATCATATTCCCTAATAGGAAGGAACACTATTAAACAATTCAATTATTCTCCACACACACACAAACACATATACTGAGATAAAAATTCCATGAACATGTTTAATTTACTTGGTTCACCTATAAATGGAATGTCTTAGGATAATACACTCTACATTATTTTGGTGTACCTGAGATTAATATAACTAAATTTTTGTGAGAATATAGTGCTTTGTTAAGGGAAATCCTCAAAATAAATCACATCCTATACATGTTTTAGGTATAAGATCAATACCTCACATGACTCACTACCTTTTAATATTTTTTGGATAGATCACTTCCTCCCAAGTGACACTCCCTATTCTTCCTCATTAGTCATTGTTTTGGTAAAGGAATCATTTTATAGACTTGTATGTCTCATCATAGATTAAATACACGAAATACCCAGCAAGAATGGTCCCAAATATCTATATCCTAGATTCCTATTTTCGACACATCGATCTATAGATAATGTTCATCTTTATTCTTCTTCTATATATCAAAAACCCTTATAATGGGATTTCAGTATTTGATCTTAAATTTTACATTAGAAAAATTTAATACCTTTTATAGAATAATTATAAGATTAGAATTTTATTTCACCTGATCTTCTATGATAAGGACCCACACATATTTAACTAAATCAAACTAAGTGTTGAATAAAATTAACAAAAACTTATACATCTTATCTTTATCAATATTCCCATAGCACTATTCTTTATATCTCTCAAACATTTTCTTAAAAGTCATACAAATAATTTGTAACAGTAATATCATTTAGTGATGTTCTTCAAATATCTCTATTTTTATATCTTCTCCCTATTGGAATGCACAGTTCCACTCTACCTCCAAGAACACATAGTTCCTCTTCATTATAGAATGTGTTCCTTGTTTTCATTTTTTTCAAATTTGAACAATATATTTTGATATATTTATCAATTTTTCTAAAATTTAAAATTCAATCATTATTTAATGTCTCCCAATGTAATGTTGTTATTTAAATTATTAACCATTTAATATGAATAATTTCAATTCAAAATGTTAGTTTTCATAGTTAAGAATAACAACCAAACTCAACAGATAATTTCATATCAACATTATTGTTCAAACAACCATGTTTTCAATCATTACTGTGTGGCACCATGTATTACGGTGTAGTCTATTTGTTTCTATTAATTACAATTAAACTATTTGGTGTTTTTTTATATAGACCATGTACAATGGTGGGGAATAATTTTATTTTCTAGGGAATTATATTTTTTCATACATTATGGTGAAATGAATTCCTTTTGAAGTATAACTCTTTAAATTCTCAATCATTAATTACTTATAGTATGAAAACTATTTCCATTGTATGGAAAATTGTTCCTGAAAAATCAACAAACTCTAAATTATTATTTTTTAAACACTTTAGTGTGTAACCTATTACTACATTTCAGAATACTTCTTATATATCATGACGAATTAAGAGCTAATGAGTAATACATTGTCCCCAAAAAATTTCCATGGTGACTAAAAACTACTAGATATATATCCATCTGTAAAATAATGAACTTCTATTTTTCATTCTAATTATTCATCATAGAGAATTGATAAAAATTAACGTTTTGGTGTACCCTTAGTTTATTGAATGGGAATCACCAAATTTCTAGGAAAGCTATAATTAGAATAGTTTGGATTATAGTTTATTCTTTACTATTGGGATGTATAAATTGTCTACAATATTCAGATTGACATTCAACCACATAAAAGCATCCATAATAATAATTAATGAATATCGCATCCCATACTATACTTTTTCACCTAAAATATGATTAACACTGAGAAATTTCTCCCTTAACAATATCACCATACTCAAATAATTTTTAGGTTCCCATGAATTGTATTTTCATAAAATTATTCTATTCTTAAATAAAAATATAGAATAATCTACATACATCATTATAACATCATCAGTTTTCATCCCGGGATTTAACATTCCAACAAAATATAATATTTCACATCAATTCCACAACATCAAACTTAATTATGAAGAAAACATGGAAACAAATATTCAATAAGAAACTTCTTTAAAACCTCTTTAACTTCTTCAATATCCATTAATATCTACCATCAATTATATCAATCATTCATCATCATTGTATATATTTCAGTAATATAAAAACATTCTTCTTCAATAGATACACTTTAACAATATCAAATATTCTTCATCAACATTTATACACAAAATTTCTACATTTTTGATTTCCAATACTTACATAATGCATTCACACTCTAACTATGGAATATATTTCTTGCAAACCAATGTCAAAAAATAAAATTAATAATTCAAGAAGCTTAATTTATGAAACATATTTACCTTGAATTTCCTTTAATGCATTCAACATATCCCCACTCCATAATACATATTTTCCCAAAATGTATCCAATCGTTACAGCTGAAAAAAATCTCTTACATTGGATTTCTTTTGACAATATCTCATGCTCCAAATCTCTCTCACTTTTTCAATAAAATACAAAGGTCCTCTTCATAACCATTTCTTTATATTCATTCGTATTCTTCTAATTATTATCATCAATAACTATCCCTTCAATGTAAATAATAGAATTTAACTACCTATTACTCTCTGTGATCAAAATACCTCTCTCATCATAATAGTAATAAAATTATTCATCATATCATCCCTTTGAAAAAATCAAAATTTTCAAGAGAAAACAACATCCTATAATTTCTCCCAGAATTCTAGAATTAGAGAGATTATTCCCCCTATTTTTCATATACACTTCATATCTTCTCCCAAAACATATAAATATATTATCTTACAAGTTTCATGGATAAGTAAATTCCTCACAAAAATTTATTTTGGAGAATTTACTACATGGAAAAGAATCATAAAAAATTTCATTATGCATACTAAAAGATATATTAGTGTAGGAAAGAAGAGTATTTATTAAAAATATAAATGACATCTATATTAATCCCTAATTCTCATATAACTATTACAAGTAAAAAAATTAAAATATTCAACATAAATCATAATATGATATCAATAATAGAAAAAATATATATATTAGTGAATAACAAGTTATACACTATATCATTAAAATAACTAGATATAGAATCCACTAATTCTACTTTTAATAAATAGATATCACTTTTTTTTCTTCATCATGTCATTGGAAAAATTTCTCATATTAAGCTCAACAGTCTCTTGATTATCATCATAATAAACCGCCATTAGTGTCCTCAACTTTGGAGTCAATCCAAAAGTGAAATTAATCACGAAAATGGGGATACAACATGTGTATAATAATTATTTAATCCTAAAATTCCTTATATTTTACTAAAAAACAATCCAATGATGCAAATTTTTTAGGACAAAAAATGTAATATAATTAAATGTCTATTATTTTATTTTATTCTTCAATAGGTGGTCTATCATTTCTATGTCTTTCATCACTTCATATGACACGATACCATGTATATAACAATATATAAAACATGATATAATTTGGAAAATTTTAGATGTGTAATTGAATGGAATTTCAATAATAATATGTATTCAACTCCTACTTTAGGTGAACATTCTAGAAGACTCCCCCTAAATTAAAATTTGGATATAGTTTGATACCAATTGTGAATCATGAAGTGTCTTGACATTAATTGAGATAATTTATCACTATATTTATATCATGATTTAATAAATATATTCTTCTAAAAATTTAACCAACATAAAATCCAAACACTTATCATTGTCAATAAAAAGTGATAAGACCACTTGTATGTGATACCACTCATCAAAACACATTTACACTTTGATACAAATAAATGATATTCTTTTAGTGTATAAAAATTTCAATATTACCTTAATAGATATACAAAATGTGAATTCAAAAACATTTCAAAGAATTCATCAATTTTTTAATGCATATGCCAAATATATTGTGTCTTCACTATAATCCTATATTAATTAATCAATTATACATAATAGTGATAGGGTATACCTCCAATATTTAAAATTTTGGATTATGGATGACCATGAAATGCCATCCCATTTATTTTATCTTTATTACAAGCTAAATTATGGGTAATCCATTATATATAAGAAAAAAATAAACTAGTTTCTCTGAATCTATTCATTCCCATACATATTCTTCTTTGACTTTGTATAAATTCCACAAATAGTAATATTATCAAATATTCCATAGGTGAAATAATCCTTCTTCAATAAACCATTTGTTCAATTTTTTTAATACTTATTTCTTCATTCATGGGAAAATCTTCCAGTATTTAAATCATTCTATGTAGTGGTTTGATTGAATCCACATTAGAAAACTTCATTCATATCATCAAGGACTTTCATGAGGGTATTCTATTATTTATTATATGATATCAAAAGTTCCTTAATTTTATTCCATTTTGGTTGTTTAATCATATATAACATTATGTTATGATTTATTTTACTAAAAAATATACTTTTTCTACCCTTCCTCATATTGTTCTCATATTAAAACACCTTTAATTATAACTATTGTTTCCACATTGATAACAACACAAATGTGATAGTTAATTATCCATTTTATCCTTACCTAATATTAATTTTATTTTATTGATGGTTTCTATGAAAAATCAATCAAATATTCAGTTAGAATATATCTTTTCCTTTCCACATCATAATAATATAATATCATAATTTTTTTTAAATAAATACATTAATCATCATTTTTTATGACTTCTTCGTGTCTCATGGGGAGGGAATTTTTCATGTCAGTTCGATTACTTATGTTTCTGTAATATATTTCAATATGACCATGTATGAACAATTATAACATCTCCCAATGAAATATCCCATCCTTTAATTGTATTTCCATTTTTTTGTAAAAAGCATTCCTTTGATTTTACATCTCCATGTACTTTTTATAAATATATATTGTGTTCCCCATGTTTTTATATATATATAATTTATTTAACATGGTATTTCTGATGATTCATTTTTATGATTTGATATGAATAATATTTTTTTATAGGGATTTTCAACTTGAGTTCTTCTTTCTACTAACTAATGTTTCCATAAAAAATCTTTAGTATGTTCCCTCTTATTGAAAATATGAATCTATTCATAAAGATTATAAATATTTATTTTATTATACTTTAAAATGACATCATAATTTATAATGTGAGAATTATTTTCTTCATACACAATCTTAAAATTTCTTATATAATGTTCTCTTAGGATAGAAATTGATATTTCATGATGATTATGTTTTTTTTCCATTCTTAACAAGATACCTTGAGCATGTTCTTCACATATATCACTCTGTTATTTTATTTTCATATTTATTTTTTTAATAAAATACTTTGTGGCCATCTCTTACACCAAAAAGAGTCCACTAGTTTTCTCCAAAGCTTCTATGTAAGTACAAATATTCTCACATTCATCCTTCAATAATTTAATTTTACATCTCAAATAATGAATCCCCTTTTGTTAACCACAAAATAGTCCCCAAATTTACAACAAGATGTGGTGGCCTCTTCTCCACAAAAATAATTTATGTACTCAAGTGATTTGAAACTAGTAACTTTAGTTTTAACAGTAAAATTCTATTGAAATTATAGATTTAAATAAACACATTGAATCAACATTGTCCACCTATAATAAGATACCTATCTTTTTAGATAACTTTTTCTTTTAGTTTTTCTTCCTTGTTCGTGATAGATGACACACTTCAACTAAATTCATTTCCAGACTAATAATTGGTTCATTTTATGTAGATGTATAATTAATCCAATTATCTTCTCTTTATATAGATACTTCACTATACAGCTTATAAAAATCTAACCACATTTATTTTAATGAATTAAAGTGATATAACATCTCAAATACCTATTCTTCTAGAGAGAAATTAGTGAAATCATAGAAAAATCAGGAATATCCCTTTTTATTTTATTTGATTCATATATAATATATTTTATTCTTATAAAAATATACCATTACCAAATTATTCTCAGATATTCCAACATTTTCTTCAAAATATTATCTGACCCCTTCCTTATAATTTGATAACTGAATTCCACTAAATATTAGTGGATTTATAAGAGATTACATATCATGTTTACTCATTATGATCCATATATGTATGGTTGAACACTCAAAAGAATCTTTCACTTTGATACCACTTGTTGGGACCCATGACACCTTGACATTGGGGGGAGGGTTACTTAGTGTGATAGAAGAGATTAAATTCATTAAAAAATTCCCGTTCTTATTTTAACTTCACTATCATTTTTTCTCATCAGAAGGAATATTATTCAACCATATAGTTATTCCTCAGACACAAACACTCAAATGCATAACTGTGAATGAAATTCACACACTAATTTAACTTGGTTCACTTATAAAAGGTTACCCCACAAATCATACACTCACCATTGTGTTGGAATACCTGATTCCAATATAACTCACTATTTTTATGGATAAATTGTTTAGGTACTAGAAATTACAAAGTAGGGTCACTAAATATACATGTTTTAGGGATAATAAGGCTTCCACCCAAGGCTTATTTCCTATTTATAGTTTTGGGATAGATCACTTCTTATAAAGGGTCACTCACAATTCTTATTCTCTTTACACCACTATGGTGAAAGATTAGTTTTATATATAGTAATTTATGTTCTCCTTTTTATGAAATGGAGGCCCCTCCAAGAATATTCCATGAAATAATAAACATATAACCATGATTTTGATGATTCATCGTATTCCAAATGGTTCACTGTATTCCCCTTGTAGATATCGAAAAATCCAACGATTGGAGTTCAGCCTTTTCTCTTCAAATATGACTTTATATAGAAGTAATACTTTAAATAGAATACTTTTATGAGTTACATTATCATTTTAATAAAATTAAATGATAATAACACTATCTTCCTTAACTCTATCAAACCTAGTATTCAATAATATAAAAAACATCCAAATATTATCATTCTCGATATACACAAAGAAATATTATTTAATTATATTAAACCGAATATTAAATAAAATACCAACCACAAGCAGCACTAATATCTTCTATTTTATATATGTAATGATTCACTAATTTCTATATTCCTCTTGTTAAGACATAGAGTTCCACATTATCTACTAGAACACACAATTCCACTTCACACAAGATTAATTTCTTTGTTCTGTGATAATTATTTATAAAACATTCATAATTGATTTTTATATATCTAACAATGTATTTGAATTTCAAAATTTGAATTTAAAATGTCATTAGAATTCTCCTAATTTAATCATAGTCTGTTTATAATCCATAATTTATTCTAAAACATTTAAATTATAAATTGTATTTCTTAAAAGTCTGAATAACTACCAAAATCACAAAATAATCCCAATCAAACCGTACTATTTAAAAACCAGAATTTAAAACATTATTGTGTGAAACCATGTATTAAAACATTTACAATTGGTTTTTATTTGTTATTTTAAAACGACTTGAGGCATTACAGCATAAACCATGCATCGTGACGTAGAGATCCTCATTTTTCTAAGGCCACCAAAATCCTGTTTTTATTCCACAAGGATGCATCGTATTCCTTGGGATAATATAAATATTAAAGTTTTTGTACATTTTTTCATTATTGAATAACCACCCCCATGGTTTGGAATTCTATAGAAAAAATTCAATAATTTACAGGTTTATTTGATTTCAAAAGCCCATTGGGGTAGCCTCTTTATATAGTGTAAAAGTCTTATTCTTCTTCTTAACTATCATGTACCCATTGAAGATTAAATAGACACTTACAAATCACAATGGTTACTAGATAAATCCTTGATATACTTCCATCTGTTAAATATAGACCATTCATGGCCCAATTAAAATTTTAAGCTTGGGGAACACAGATCATTCAAGCTATGGAATTGCCATATTCTCTAACGTGGACATCACCTAATTTCCAAAGAAACTATTATTTTCGTAGATTTAATTATAGTATATCCTGTAGTTATAAAAATTATAACATCTCAATGATATCCAACACTGAGAATAAATCAACACAAGACTTTCAGAATGATATTCAATGAATATCACATCCCAAGATCCAATTTTCTCACCTAATAATATATCAAATGTTGGGAAATGTTTCCATTAAACAATCACTATTGTTAAATCATTTACATGATTCCTTAACTCATATTCTATTATAAGTAAATTATTCCATAAAACTATAGGGAAATCCACATGATTCATTCAAAAACATCAATTTTCATCTAGGGCTTTTACATTCACACATCAGACAATCTCTCACATCAATTCCACAACTTCCAATTTCATTATCAAGATCACCTAGGAACACATATTCAATTGGCTACGTATTTATATCCTCTTCAAATTATACCATATCCAGCTAAATAAACCTCAAAAAATATCAATATTAATTAGTATAAATAATTCAACAATATAATGAATTATTCATCAGAATCACTACATAAACAATATCAAACATTCTTCAACACCATCTTCAATTCACACAATCATTATGCATGAAGTCCAATGCTTACACAATTACTACACACCCTAAGAATGAAATCCATATATTATATTCCAATATCAAAACTTCCATGAAATACTTCCTATAGGTTACTCTATCCAAATAATTCATATTAACATAACATAACTCCATATAATATATCACTATTTCTTAATCCATAATTTAAAAAAAACTGACAAAACTTTACGGGTATTACACTAACCTTATGCCCCACTCCTACATATGAAAACATAAACTATGAATACAATATACCCATGATATCCTAAGACCTTTGGGAATAATCCATCTTGAATCCAATTTTTAGGTTACACTAGGTCACTAGAAAACATCATTCTTATTTTTTGAAATGTACTACCAAAAATATAATGATGTTACCATATATATTACTCTATCTCAATTGTGATCATGTGTGTGGTTCCTAACCATACCTTTGGATGTCTCACTATTCAATTAACCCCCTTCATACAACACTCATATGAACTAATTCCAGACACAGATCAACCAAAACCTAACTTGGGACACCTATATGTGTATATGTTTCTATAAACTCTAAGCCTTGAAAGTATTCTAACAAGATATCCATACTCATATCACATTCTTGTTCCTCATCCTCAAAAAATCCATTCTCAATAGGGAACGTGCCTCCAATTTACCTTCACCTATTTGCTCAAGGAATTCCTAGGAAAGGTGATTAACCTATTTCACAACACTAAAACACATATGAATCATAACCAGCAACCTATAATGATTTACTCTATCCCTTTACAATGAAAAACTCCGTTCAATCAAGGAGTTTTATGTGTCTAAGGAAATTTCTATAGTTTGTCCCATAAAATTCCCAAGTTATGAAATCAATCGAGTCTATTACCCAAGATCCAAACACGTATAATCTCTTAACTCTAACTATGTCCCACTCTAGTTATTAAATATTTATCAAAAAATCCCTACCCACTTCAAGGTTCTTTTTGAAATTAAATATAATTATCTCCATAGTGTAATTGACATAAAACATATCTCAATTATTAAATGAAAGGGTTTCACATTCAATTTAGTACTAAAATAATTAACCCCCACCTAACACACATTCTGGGACTCACTCATCCCCCAAAATAGAATCCACATACAGAGAAACTAATCTCCAATTCCCACACATGAAATTCGTATTAAATAACACACATATATATATATATACATGTGTGTGTGTGTGTGTGGTTATGTATCAAAGGGATTTCCTACCATGATAATGAAGATAATGTACATAATCTTGTCCCACCCGACCCACTTTTAGCTCATTCTAAGCATCACTAATATCTCAATTACATACCTCATACTACACGAATCAAACAATTAACTATAAAAATTTATAATTTATTTATAAAAAAATTCCAAAGTGCTATAATATCTAAAACTCATCAAGCATCATTATTTGACTAAGAAACATCCAATAAGTATTAAAAGATTCACAATACTTCATTGACACTCTTAAAACAAAAGTCCATCTGAATAATCATCTAATCAATTTATTATTCCAATATTATTTGGTATATATCCCATAAAAATGCATCGTGTGACATGTGTCTATCAAAAATTAGATAAACAAGAAACATTCTAACAATTTCTTCTTCCTAAACCAATCACACCATGAATGCATAATATATAGGATTTATTTCACCATTATTAAGTTATATCTGATGTAAAACCCTAAATAAAAATGATAATTGTAGAAGATATAAGTAAAGGATAACAAGAAAAGAAGTTAAAACATTTACCTTAGTACGTATAGAAGAATCAAGCCCATACAACCTATTATCCATGAGAAAAAATAGAGAGAAAGAATGGGGGAGAGGGATATCCCCCAACCATGTTTGACGGGACAATGAAGAATACCTATTAGGGGGAAATGAATATGGTGTGTAAATTACCCCATTTTTTTCACACACAAAAAACACATCATAACTCCATTTGATTCATGGTCTATCCATACATGGTATTCAGTGGCCCTATGAGATTGGTAACACCATTAGCCACCCCATTAAGTACCCAATACCCCTCCAATGATTACCCGATATTTTTTGAAATTTTCTACATACCCTATAGAATTATTTACGTACTTGGTTTACCCTTACTAGGTCCAAGTTTCTATTATAGTCTTCTATTGTTATCCACCAACATTTTATCCAAAAACAAAACATCCAATACAACTTTTAGTATCTTAAAAACCATTAAAAATGAGTAAAAAATCATCCATAGATATTTCAACTCCTTGAATTCCAATACATAATCCAATACTCCAATTATCCTTTTATTCAAACCCAATAATTAAAATTTACACTAAATCCAGCAAATCATAACAACATGGGACATTAAAAATCATCATGATGGGTAATCTCATCTCTGAGAAGAAACTAAGAAAATAATTTGATAATTTATCTGAAAATTAGGAATTTATTCCACCAACCATTTTAAATTAATTCTAGTTATGAATTTACTACACATATTCTAGATCTATCCCAAATTACAATTCACAAAAATTACCCATGCCACTTCTTGACATGCATCAATCATCACCCAAATAAAAAATCAAATTCTAAAAAAATATTACCCTACCCAAAAACATAGAATAGTTCCCATCAGATTCCCAACAAACCCACACACTAAAAATATCTTCACCCCCTAAATATATCAACTCTTGATCTTCAATGTGATAACACAACTAGATGGTATCCTGAAAAAAAATATGCTCCACCAAGATCAGTTACTATCCCATACTCCTCATCATCTGTCAAATGCATTGGAAACACAAACTATGACAAACAATATTCCATATTGAGTATGGTTATAAATCCAAACAGAAAAAAGCTCTTGTATACATGCCTTGCTTAACATATCCCTGGAGTTGGATGTTAACCACTACCCCCAAGTGTCATGATAAATCAATTAAAAATGGTTTGATACATCACACAATGTGATTATCCATACAATTATGCAACTAAAACATCCTCTAAGAGACTTCTATATAATATGATACCCCTTAAACATTATCGCTTTTATTTGAAACTCATTAATCTTAACCCGTGATTTATGCCTTTCAGTACAATAATCAACTATATGGGGGGGGGGGGGGGGGGTTGGTAACACCATAATCCAATTCTAGGTGTAAATTGGCTTAATGTCATTATTATCCTCTTTTTTACATTTATAAATAATTGAGGCATTAATGGGGAACCTGGTAGTTGTTTCTAAGATAGAACCCATGGTTGGGTTATAAATATGTTGTTGGTGGAACATCACACTATGAAAAGTAAAGGTTATATCATGACAGGTGCCAAGATGATATTATGAATTTATAGTATCATGATATGTCCTATTAAATCCTACATAATTATAGTATGGTGATACTCATGAGTGATATGTTTTGTGATGCTATCCAAGAAACATATTCCAGATAAGGGCATTTCATTGTTGTGACCACTAGGGATTTAGTGGTGTAACCCCTATACACCATTGGGGAACACTTATGTGTCAACTAATATCTGTCATTTATTCATTTCTTTGGGAATTTTCTCATGTTTATTAATTTTTTTAATTTGGTTCTGAGTTAAGTGATGAAATTTATTAGAATGTTTCCAACGATAATAATGTATGTACTTACTTAACTATCCCTATCTCATAACCTTGTTTTCTATATGCACATGATGTGTGGATTCAAAGGCCTAGTGTACACTATAACATAAACATAATGAAATGTATTCAATATATATTTCATGTGGAATTCACCTTATTCATTTCATTGGTAGTCTATCAATAATTAGACGATTTAATCCTTTGGCCTCCAATGTCATGTGTTCCCCGAACTAACAAAATGGTAAATATGGAAAGAATCATGAGGTGTTTATATAATGTAATATATACTTAGTAATATGATATTAGATTAACTAAGAGGGTTCCTAGGTTTATAATGTGTGGTAAATATAGTATAGTGTTTTAGTATCCCTATGTGAGCATGAGTTTGGACCTCAGTTGAGTGCATGTCTAATTGGTGAGACCATCAGTTAGTTAATATTTGGAAATTATGAAGCTATTTAAAATGATGGAATTGATCTTGGTAATGGGTATGATGTTTATTGATGGTGATCTTTGAAATGTATATGAAATTGTAAAATTAATACAACATTAAATTTTTTGGGTATCCCATGTTGAAATGTGTGGTTTGTATTACTATTAAAAGGGGTTAGGGGTTGGATTCTTATCTGTACAAATATTTTACTAAGGTTGGTTAAGATATATGATGTTATATATTTTGGGGTTTAATCCCCTCGAGGATTATTTATTAGGATGGTATCTGGGATGGGGCATAATCCACTAATTGATAATGTTATATGATTGTATCCCATGTGGGTTCTATGCCCAAGATAATTATGATATATGTTTGTATTTTGGGTGGGTGCTAATCCACCTAATGATTATGATAAATAGTGGTATCATTGGGGTACTAATCCCTCAATTATTTTGATATGTGATGAATTTAATGATAGTATCCAGACAAAATAATTATTATCTTAAAAGATGGAATTTATGGTGTGTGAAAATATCCCTTAAGATTATGTTATACGATAGTATCCAGGTTGTGAATTAATCTCCCTAATGACTATATCATATGATATTATTCAAGTTTGGTGATAATTCCCCTGATAAACTATGATATATGATGGTATTATGGGTTGTCACTTATCCAACAATTTATTTCGGTTATGTATCATGTTATAAAATATCTAACACTGGTTGAAGTAAGTTTTTTCCATCTCATGTGTCACTATAAAACTCGATAATTTACTTTGAAATATTTTATTATTTTTTAATTTTTTATAATGCAATATAAACTTGAGCACTATTTAGACTGTATATTTTTAGGGAAACTATTTTAGTTGTACAGAAACCCAACATTGGTTCCATGGGTTCCTTAGAAAAATTCATAGTTATAGTTTTTGATGAGGGAAAGGACCTGATGCCTAATGGTTGAGTTTAATATATGAGTGAATGTTTCGGGATGGAATTGATCAACGATTCAGGACAAGTTGTATCATCTCCCCTATTGTTGTTTACATTTTGAAATTTCACACATCATAATATCTGATCATCCCATGGGGTTCCTAATTATATTTTATTCCTTGTATTATATATATAGTTTCAATAACATGGGATGAAATATTTATTTATTGGCATTTATTTGTGATATTAATTTATTCATATTTATCTAAATAGATTTCATTTTTTATATTCAATTTTTTTATTGTCTAACACCCAATGTCATTTTTTGGTAAAATTTAATTATTTATTTAATTTTATTTTCCTCCTCCTTTTTGATCTGTTTTTCTTTAGAATTTTAAGATATTGGGCTAATGGGATTCCCTAGTCAATTGGTTCAATTTTCAACAAACTAAGGTTCAATTTCTTCTTTTAGTATTATAGATCTCATTTTAAGAACATTGTTTATCTAACCATATTTCTAGGTCCTATGTAACATCATGGTTTTTCTATTACCACATGCATAGTTGTAACATAGTTTTAAAAACCACTCATGCACATTATGTGACATGTTTTATAGCTTAATAATATGAATTCACCAAAATTACCTTTTATGATTTTAACTACCAAACCCTTCCATCTCCCCACATTTAATGTCTAGATGCCTCTCCCCGGATTAAAACATATCCCTTATACTCATTGGAATGATTTTGGGTAGATTTTTAACAATTTTCTACATAGTGGACTTCTAGAACGTGGTTTATCCCTTTTCTCTGGGTTTTATTTCCCTTATTTACATGGACTTATATATTTTCTAGGGTCATGATAGCCTAGGGTTTACTCTATCTGAATTTTATGATATGGGGTGCAATTTATAGGGATTCCTATTATCTTTTTGGGAACCCTATTTCTTTTTTTGGTGGGATTTATCAGAAACAAGATTTTTCTATTTATAAATGTTGGTGTTTTCATTAGTTATAGTTTATTGACAAACCTATACTCCATTCATTAAATAAATTTTGGTTTTATATTTTTTCATCCATGTTATAAAATAATTTAAAAACCGATATCTATATATCATGGTTGGTGTTTCGTTGTTTGTGTGTGTGTGTTTCAATTTTTTAGAATGGTTTCTTTTGAAATTCTCCATAAAATTTATTTTAAAGGTTGTTTGAATTGAGAAAATGGAGGCTACATGTTACATGTTTTGTGAGGTTACCCATTTCATGAAAATTGGATTTAAATGATGGAATTATATTATTTTCAAAATAGTGAAAGGACCTAAGGAGACTCAAGAACCATGGGGAGAATTTGAAATGTCCATCTAGACATGACGCGCCCTACACTGTCTTGGAATTACACTACAATAACTATACATTATGATGATGAAAATTATGATATATATGGTTGACCATAGGGAGATGACTTAAATTGTTCAAAATAACTTATGAATGTGAATTGATGTGTTTGGTTTGATCACCATGAAATGATGAAGATCATAAGGTTATCGTGGCCTTCTCCACATTAAAGATTCTCCATTGTTCTTGTTCAGAAAAAAATAACATGTAATTTTCATTCATCATAGAAATTATATGAAGCATGCTTTTATTTCTTTTATTTATTTTTTTAAACAGTAGTTCATATAGTTTATTTTCTAACTCAATGATTGTGTTTTTTAAAAATGATGTCTCATGAATAACCTAGTTGGATCCTACTAGGATAATTATTCTCAACCACTTCATAAACCCAATGGGTTTATATAGAATTTATTTTGTGAGATAAACAAAATGGGACAGAACTGCATATAGGTGCAAAGTAATCCCATTCTATGGGATTGAGTTGGAGATAGTTAAATTGTGGGGAGTTGACCCTTATGTCACACGGAGAAGGTTAGTGGTCCATTTATTGTTTTTGTTTTATATTTTTATTTATATAATCCTTCACATATTGAATAATCAGATTCTATCACATTATGTGGATTTGTAGGGAGGATTATTTTGGGTACCTGTTTTTATGAACCCTTTTGAGATTATTTTATTTTGTTTTGATCATTGAGTTTACTATTGCTTTGGTTATTTTTATTAAGAAGTGTGAATTTACAAATTATAGAAAGGACATTATAGGTCCTTAATTGAATCATAATTGATGGATCATCGGGAAAACCAATCCCAAGGTGTGTTTCTTGATTCTAAAACATTATTTGTTAGTTTTTAGGGATCATTAATTTATTTTGGGACTTATCATAGTCCAGTTCAGGTTCTTAGTTCAAGAGTATCCATGATTGGTTTCGTACAATTTTCTACCTGATATAGTGGTTATAGTCTCCTAGGTTATTATTATACCCTTTTTTCTAGTTAGTAGCATTTTTCATATTGGGAGGAGCGATTGAGTTATGTAATGACCTAGTATGGCCTTGGTGGAGGTGAATCGGCTAAAGATATTATAAAGTGGAATCAAAGACATTTTTTTTCATTTTGTATTACTATTTGGTTAAGGTATAAGATAGATATGATATATTTAGAGTTTGGTACTAATCTTGTTCATGGGAGTCAGTTTCCCATATACAAGGGTAGTCTATATTACTAAGGATGGAAATATTAATGTTGGATTTCACTTATATGATCAGGTTACATTACTAATGGTGATTCAATTATCATGTATATATGATCAGTGTGATTTTACTCTTGGAATGTGGTTGGAAATAAGTTGTATTTTAATCCATCATATTATGAATGTTAGATTGACATGACATTCATGTATCTTCCTCTGATTAATTATCAAGATTTTCATATTGTATTGGTTAAATAAAGTATCTTTAGAAACTTATTGTTTCCTAATCTATTACCTGATATTTAAATTAATCTCAAATAAACCATGATTATTATCCAAATTTTAAAAAATAAAAAAATGATTTATATCATATATATATATTGTTGACCCTGATTACGAGTAGTTGGGGATGGGAAGGAAGTAGAGTTTTAGTATTCCTTATATGGGATGTGAATATAGAATAATATCATGTCTTAAATATTAATTCTTATCATGAAAAATTTTGAACTTTATTATAAGGCATGCTTTTAAAATTGTAGAGATATTCCAACAAGGTGACGTCCAGTTGAGGAGGGTGGGGTTGAGCCCACCCCACAAATAGTTGATCCAAAACCCCTTGTTGCACCAAAATTCACTATGGATGATCAAATATATGAGGTATTATTTCCAATTATACAATTTTTTGATAGAGATATCATGGAGGATTCATCTTTTATTTCTGATAAATAATAGTAGTTTTAGACGAAACATCAACATTTATTCATGGGTAAGGGTGACCCTCACACTGTTAGCTTTGGGTGGAGTCGATGTATACTATTTTTTATCATATTGAGACATGACCTAGGATGTGGGTAAAATTAGTTGTCTATATTGAAACAAACCAACATTTTTTGATATAGTTCTCTGTAATTACATTTGATCCCATTGATTTATTACTTTACATGAATCATTGAGTTTAAACAAACATTTTTATACTATTGAAATACTATTATTTAATGTCATAGTTATGACTTATTCCTTGGAATTGTGGGTATTAATATGGATAAATAAATTATTAAAATAATATTATATATATATATATATTGAATCCATTGGATGCAAATGAATCAAAAATAAAATAAGATCCTTTCAATGTAAATAGAGATGTTTTTATGAAAATTAATTTTTATGGGCCCAATGTGTTTCTACATAAATAAATTATATCAATACCTATTGATGGAGTATTTTAATAAAATTGTAATATAAAAAACTAAATAAAATGTTTTAATATTAATCAAAAATTTTGTACAAAAATAGATTAATAATGACACCATTTTTATATAAAAATATAGATTTTATTAAAAATGGGTTTGTTTTGTTTTTCACACATATTATTAAATGAATTTTTTCTAATTAAATGTATTTAATCTGGAAAAATTGATCCAATATTTGGAAATTTTATTTGAAAATATGGTTAATAGGTAAATTTTATTTTTAGTAACAATGAGTAATTACATTGGTAAATGTTTTTGACACAGTTAAGGGTAAAATTAGTAAACCTATTAAAACCCTTGAGATACAGTCACAAAATCATCCTAAAACATTATTTTATATAATTTAATGTGTGAAATTCAACCATATTTATTAAATTTGTGAATATATGGAATTTTGGTGTGATTTTACCTTTATAATTACATTTACATCATTTTATGAAATGAAAATCAACAAATGTCACTCTCCAGACATTAATAATTCTAAAATTTATACATAGAGATAAAAAGGAGATAAGTTCAGTTTTAAACATTTATTTTAAATATGAATTTATTTTCGTACCATTTTAATCTATTTGTAACTCTAAATTATGAATCAATTACCTTATATGCTTACACAATGTCGACATATTTCTTTTTCAAGTATATGAAAAATCATATAAATTATTTTAAAAACTATAAAAGTAATAGTTTTTTGTCCGAGTTATTATTACCCAAGAATTTTATATGTGGATAAAACATAATATGGTTGTATGGAAGGTGTATAATTTAATTAAATTATTATCTTGATTCCATTAATGTTAACATAAGTTATTAGTGTTAAAAATGAAATTCAATATATTTTATGAAAAATAATATTTTTTAAAATGAAATAAACACATATCAAAATTTTTAGAGGAATCGAATGATTAGAAATGGATGAAAATGTAATTACTTGACCATTTATGAGACAATTATTACCTTATATATAAAATTATAATGCTTTAATATTTAAAATTTGTTATAATAGTTAATGTTAAAATTTAATAACTATGGGATTAATCCAAAATATATGGTTTAAAATTACACCAAAACATGTCTAAATTTCATTTCATAGTGATATTAAACCACGTACTCTTTTTATTCAAATTCATGTCTATTTGGAAATAGTATAATTGAGAAATATATCAATTATATATAAATTGTTTATCTAATTACATGTGTTCCCTTTCCCTCCCTTATATGACACCCTTTCTCACATTCATTTACACCTCCTCAAACCATCTAGATTGACCAAACCATACAAAATTATTTTATAAAATTCCATATCAATGTTATAGATGTTTTTGTATTCTTATAAGACCAATAAGATCATCTTTATGAAGGAATCTAGTGAAGTGATATCAAAGAAGAGGTAATTGTCTTACCCGAACCCCTTATAATTATATATTCTTCTACCCACTCTAAATCTATATTATTAATCATAAAATAATATATTTTGTATCCTATATATACTAAAAATTTATTATGTTGATGGGATCACCATTATCCACCCTATATTCTATCAAATATGATGTGAATGTATCACTCATGTGTACGTGTGTACTACCGAAACCACATAGTGATACAATTCATTCCCCTTCACGATATTTCATGGATTCATATTGTGATGGTTTTAAAGTTTATAAATAATATTTATGATATAATTATGATCCTAACATTATAATGGCATGTCTTCATTCTTTTCATCCCATTCATTATAAAATGACCACATCGTTCATATATATATATATATATATATATGACCTACCATCTCCATGATTAGTGTCATTTGTTTTTGAATCTCTACATATTATATAATGGCTCATAATTTTTATAAATAGATATCACATTTTAATATATGAATATTCATTACATAACATAATGAACCGTTCAAAAACAATATTGGTCTATTACCTTTCGAAACATGGACACATAATGAACTAGTTCATAAATGATCTCCTTTGTGTCCCTCGATAATCTAAATAACTAGAAAACCATCATAGAAATATCATACATAGAACATTTCATCATTACCTGGGAAAATGGAACATAAAAAAGGTTTATCTATGATTATTATTAAGGTTATATAAGGGATATATCAATGATCACTTGAGCATAACATGCACATATATGTATGAGATCATGAGTATAACATTTGAAAATCGTACCCCATATATCATAGATCATAATAATGAGTCATGGAATAAACATGGTAGTTCATAAAACATGACTTCTAAATTGTTCAAAGAACATGATTGAAGAGACCACAACATATTGATAAGACATAATACTTAAGAATTTACACAATTATCAATGAAAATTTCATTTGTTGTTAAGGATAAGTTCCAAGACTATCATAGTGGAATGGGTACACTCCCCGAACCATCATAATAGTTAGGGTCCACTCACAATACAATCATAGTTAATATACCACATTGTCATAATTGTTTCACTCCCTTTTCAAGTTATGCGTATCTCATGAAATATCAATGTTTATCTAATTCATTGGAGGGAGATATAGTTCTCACTTATCAGAAAATGAATATAACACATCTGTGTTCCAAAAGATCATAAAATATTAATCATATCTCAACCCTGAAAATGAAATGGGTATCATAAACATTTCATCATAGCATAGAATGTGTAAAAGGAATGGGATTCATATAAATTTCATAATTTTATCCTAGAATTACATGTATAAAATAAATAAGTTCGATAAACATCTAAACAAAAACATAAACCATCTAGAGAAACAATATGGATGGGATCTTTGGAAAATATACCGATTAATGTATAATTGAGTTAATGGGTTGTTCTATTTGATGAATAGAAATATTATTAATATATCATTAAAAACTTTTTTGACAAAACAAAACATTTTAATTTCGAAATCACATCATTAAAATATAAAACATTCAAAAATAGAATGGATTTTTTTTTTATTTTGAAATAATCATCTAATAATATAAATTAATATTCCATTATTGGTGTGGTCATGATGTTGAGAAATTCAATTCATAGCATATAAGTTAAAAAAACATTCCTTTATACGTTTTCAAAAAAATAAATATGTATATAATTTATAAAATGACATGATGATTACTTTTTAACAATCCTATAATAATTGAAACAAGGGTAAAAATGACTTTAAAATTTATAAGAGAATTGTGAAAATATTATTAATTTTTTTAATTAACATGCATATGTAAGGAAATGGTTTTTCTACTAGGAGAGAAATAATGTCAATTTTACATAAAATCATATAATTGGTCTCTTAAAATAATATTTTCATGATAAAGAATGGAAAAAATTAATTTTTAATAAATAACTAGAGGGTAAAAAAATAATATGTTTAATTAGAGATAAATCAAAATATTTTTTCCTCTGAAACATAGTCCTAAAAATTCCATCTAAATAATGAGACTATGACATAATAATCTTACGTCATCGATAATATTGAATTCATAATCCCCATGAAAGAAGGATCCTAATTTTGATATGTATATACCATTATTTTTATGAAAAAAATCATAAAATTACTTCATGTGAATAATATACACCACATAATATAAACAATTGGTGTATAAGTCTTCTATCCTACAAAAAATAGTAATATTAAAATCTCTCAGCTTATATCATACATCCATGAAACGCATTGGAATATCCTGAATAATAAATATATATTAATTATAAATATATTAAAAATTATAAAAATATATTTCATACCATATATGATTTACTTATAATTTTTTATCACCTATTTATTATTTAAATCACTATTCTTGGTGATATTAGCATCATTTTTAACTAAAGATTTGTTTAGAGTGATATGGTCCTTGAAATTTGATTAGGGATACATCATAAACAGAATTTTAACAATGATATAAATATAAAAATCATGATTATATAATTTTTTATAGTCATTTAACAAATTATATATATAAAAATGAACTATGCCATTCATGGAGATGTTAGGCCATACATAAGCATGAATGTTATTTAATTATTATCATTGGATGGAAAAAATGTAAATAATAAACAACCATTATTGAATAATTATTTTATGATATATATATATATATATATCATATATTTTCATTAAATCCATACTTAATACCGTCCAAGTAAAAAATAAATGAAAAATTAATCACATTGCTTTGTAAAGGTGGCAGTTTGTGCCTATGCACAATCGACATTAACATTTTCCAATGGGATGGAAAGAGAGAAGGTAGATGTGATATTATCATTGCATAAGTATAATACTTTCATAATTATCATATATTAACATTTAAACAATGATAAACCCCATCCATAAAATATTTTTATTCTAAATGAATTGTATTCCTACATGGAGATAGTAAGTTGTATGTACCCATGAGTGATATGTTAACTTTACATTTGATGGAATGATGGTCTATAAAGGTGTTTTGATAATCATAATGACATTTCAGAATATTTAGGATACAAAATTTATTATTTTATGAATAATATAATTGATTTATAGGATCTATAATTAAAAATAAAGTGATTGGTCTATGAGATTACATCTTTTTTTAAAAAGTATCTAAGATATCAAATTAAAGGGTATCAGTATGGAATTTTGGTAATAACAGAACCTCTAGAACATGGATAGTGAGTGTAAAATAGAAATTTTCATATTTTAGTCAGTCTAGAAGGCTAAATTTTGTGTGAATATGAGAAATGAGGGATTCCATTCCATAATTAATGGGTGGTCACCCTTTTAATTTCATAAAATATTAAATTAATATATATTAATTTTTTTAAAAGGGATATGTACATATAATATTTGAATATAATATGACAATAAATATAAATAAAATCATAAAATAAAATATGGACAATTTTTTATCACACTTTCACCCTTATCAATTTTTTAACCCTTTTAGCAATTACCGTAATATAAATTTTTTCTACACATAAGGGTTAATAATGTTGCAATAAAATTTCAAATGACAAAAAATGTACTAAGGGTGAATTTTAAATTCATTCGACCATATTTTTATAAATTTAATATTTTTATTAATTTTATATCATTTAATAAAATATTATGTATTATTAAATATCATTAATTTCATTTTTATATGAATATTTTAATTTGAATTAAAAAACATCAATATATAGGGGGAATTAAAAAAATATCATCAAAATAACACCAATATGTCATATTAATCAAAAAATTTACATAAAAAGTTAACTCAATCAAATTATATTAATTATAATATTAATAAAATCATTTTATATTTGTATATTATTTTTAGAAATATCACATCTGTGTTACATAATAATTTAAGGTCATTATATAATTATTAAAAAATTTAAATAAACTTACATAATAAATAAAATATTATTAGGATAAAAATATAATCATTTATTCATTCATATCATTATTTTTTCCATATGTAGACACATATGAGATAATTAAAACTAAGAGAGTGACCTTCTATTTCTTTCTTTGTGTTAAATATCATATCGGCAATTTGCATAGACAAGTGTCTATTAAACTACTCAATTTAAATTATAAGCTAAAAAAGATCTAATTAAATTCATCTAATACGAAATAGGTAGAAAATTTAGTGCCTTATCACTAATTTTTATCCGATATTTACCTTCTTTAACCATTACCGATGTGATAAATTTTACCGTAGTTACTATTCATATTGAACAGAATAAAAGTGACCTATTAAAAATGATTTAACCTCCTAATTGAAAATGTGGAATGAATTTTATAAAATTAAATTTCAGTATGTGTATGAAATTAAATTTAATATAATCCATAAACACTCAATGAAAACTTCTTTTTTGAAAAATACATTTTAAGAATAAATTGTTGTTTATTCTTATCACACGACTAGAAAAAATATTAAATAAATGTTAAAAAATATCTTTTAATATATAAAATTAAAATTTAAATAAAATAACGAACCAATAGTGAATAATTTAATAATTTAATATTAAAATACATTATTTTAATGAAAACATTTTTTTATAAAAATATCTCTTTAACATTGATGTTATTTTTATTTTTGTTTAATCCTTTTTGATACCCTATGAATTCATTTATACATATGTATCCATGAATTTTTAATAATTTATTTAGTATTATTAATACCTTATAATCCTACTACTATGATCTAATTTTAAGTTAATTGTATATCACAGTTCGTTTAAACTGGGTGTTGCGTGTAACACAAGATATCAAAAAAATTAAATTTATTTGAAAATAATATTTCCTAAAATAATGGACTATAACATTTTATGGATGAATATTAAAAATTAAAAAAATTAATATATATTAATTTTATATCCAGAAAAAAATAGTGTATATGATGGGACCCTGATCAAATTATAATGACTGAAACAACCGAATTGAAATATGCTTCATAAATTATGTAGTTATCCACTAGAATTATGATTTTAATAACATGTTGTTAATAAACAGGAGATAATATTATATAAGTAAATCATATAGGGTATGATATATATATATAAGTATGGGTTATGAAAATATGAATAATAAATATATATTTATTATACAGGTTAATAGAAAACGTATGAACAAGGACAGGACTTGAGGTAAGAGATTTTTTATTTAATTCCATTTCATTCGAGATTATTTAATCTTGAATTTACATTTAGAAAATTAAATTATAATTTTATAATAAATACATTTTTTATTGTCCTATGATTAATTATGTAATTTTTATATTTTATTACAATCTTTCTATCTTTAATTCTCAAAATGGTCCAAAAAATGTTTTTTTAATAACCAGCCTTATTCGACACCTATTTTTTGGGAAACAATTTTATTATATAACCTTTTTTATAAATTTTTTTAGTAATGTATTTGGATATTATCCAATTATGTTTTAAAGTATTTTTACCCAATTTTAGTTTCTTTTTTAAAAAATAAAATAATATGCTTATCATTTTTTAATGAGGCACTTTTGAGTTTTCCCCAAAATGTGAAAGAAAGAGTTTTCTAATATAGTCAACATGAATGGAATTGTTTTCAATAATTACCACTCAAAAAAATATTCCTTTATAATTTTCCTTGTTCTTTTTAAACATATTTTTTTCCAAAATATTTTGTGAATTATTATATTTTAAAGAAGTGATCTCAAAATAAAAATGGTATTTTCCTCAAGAAATATTACAGTAATCCTTTAAGGGAATATTATTCAATGATAACATCTTTTGATGTTAATTAATATTTATAGGGGTATGATCTAAGGATATGATCATTATTATTTATATGGTTATTTATGATTATGATGAATAAATTTTAATGTATCCCAATAATTTTCCACAGGTTATGCTATGATGAAATCTCTATAAAATCAAATTTCATTCCAATAATTATGTTACGAATAAATGACGATTTTTTTGTTTTCTTGTATAACACATATATATGGTTTTTATTATGTGATGCATGGTCCATAATTAAATATCCCACCAAACCGTTGGGTAAAGTCTTATATCTCATAATATAATTAAATAATGTGAGTTGATGTTCTAGATCAACTATGGGAAACATGTAAATATTCCAGATCCAATATGTTAAATAGGTAGGGATGCCTAATCCAATATGGGAAACATGTGTCTATTCTTTATCCATTGTGATATGATAAATAGGTATTGATTCCTAATACATTAAGATTTTATGGTCTGCTTATTCAGTATTGAAACATTAAATAATATGAATGATTATGATGATGCCATTATTTTTTTACATGTTCAAATGATCACTATATAAATATATTGGGCATGATTAATTGATGTTGATTTTGAGATCATATGATTCTTGCCTTTGGGAAATAATAAATTTTTATTTCACTGATCATGTTTATTATTTATTCTAGATTGAATGTAATGTTTATAAATTATGGTCACGATATCATACTCATATGTTTATTTTATGCTTTCATATGATCATCTATTTATATTTATCATGTTTACACTAACTAAGCATATAAGATCAAACCTTTATTCTATTTCCTTTTTCTAGGACATGGAAAAAGGTTCTATGATGTGTTAGTCAAGAAGGGTAAAATGTCATAAATAAATTATGAGAGAAGATGAATAATGTAACTAAATATGTTATTTTTGTCTCTAGTATCTAAATACACTAAACAATTAAGGTTATGAAATTGATCATAATTTGATTCATCCTAAAATATGTAATATTTATATATGAATGATTTGGTTTGCTATAATAGTTATGAGAGTGAAGTTATGTTAATCGTTCAGTATTATTGTTATAAAAAATTATTGAAAACACCGGGTATAAGTATAAGTATATGATAGCGTCCAGAAAAAATATTGACTATATATAACCTTGGTTATACATACTATTTCATATATTGATATTAGGGTGTCATGATTTTGATAATTTATTTCTGATATTTCCTGATTATATGATTGTTCACAAAAAAATATTATTTCATGATGATTACACATTAAATTTTGAATTTAGTAAATGTATAGAACTAAAAGATATCATGGTAATATCAAATATGATGGATAATTAAATGATTTTCCACCTAAGAAATTAAATTTAATGGGAGATGGAATGAAGAATCTTGTTACAATCCTCACATAACATTACTAATTTACGAATATTGTTCACCATACAAATGATAAAAGGAGGGAATAATGTATTATTGGGTCCATCATGATGAAACATAACCCTTGTTTTATTAGTTCATCTAATCCACTTGTGGTTCAGTGATTCATCATAACTATTGATAAAATATTTTCTATTCTCTATTACATTGTATATGATAAATTTTTCATAGCCATCAACCAGTTGGATGGTGATGTATATCAATAGTAGAATATTATTAAGAATAAAATTCAAGGGGGAGAAATTGAATCTATGGAATGTGATGAGTTTAAGATGAAATTTTCCATTCTCACTTCCCATATATTCTACAAAAAAATTAAATCAATGATTTTGAGTGGAATAATGATGAATCCATTGGTACATTGCAAAAATATTTTACCAGACTTATAAATTATGCCTCCTATTTAATCACCATTAATAAAAAAATGATATATTATTTAGTGGATTAAATCTATGTAACCAAATCCATTACCTATAAGGGAATTTAGAATCATAAAATAAATAAATTAATGTACTCTAAATAATGAAATTCAATTTGGATATTTCCATCATTCATTGGGTTTTTTATAAAAAAAATAAAGATGTATACTAATGAAAACCTAAATAAATAACATGGTGGAACAAAGTTATAGCCATATAAATGAAGAAATATGGAAAAAATCATTGAAAGTGATTAAATATAATTGGGTGTTTCATTAAGTATATAAATGACAGTCATAAATCCCACTAATATCTAAAAGTGATGAATACTAGTGTTAAAATAAAAGATGAAAAAAATTCCTACTAATGCACCACCCACATTACAATGAATCGAAATCAAGTAATATGGTAATTATGCCATCCAATGAATCAATATGATGGTTTATGATGATTTTTGGTGTGAACAAACTATTAATACAAAAAAAGGTAAATCTCAGGAAATCACATCCATCTAAGTGGGTTATAAGGCTAACATGGGTAAAGGTAAACTTACCATATGCTCTAATATAGCTAAAATATTATTTGATTTTGGCTCGACCCAGTATTTTATATCATGTTAACTTTCAAAGGTTATAGAATTAACACCTAAAATATAAGGTGGTTATTATATATTAAAACTTATAATTTAATAATGGTTATTTATGAATTCCACAATTCATCTCAGATTGATGTTTATAGGAAAGTGCTTCTAGTATATCTTTTGATACACAGTTCAGTTGAATTTAATGTAATTTTATACATGTATTGGATTTCATTATATAGTTCCCATAGCATTTTTCAAGGAATATAGATCACATTTTATATTACAAGTTAACCTATGATTGTTTCACATTGTGAGGATGAGTATGAACATCCTATGGAAATTAATTCAGCCATGTTGTTCAAAATTCTTATCCATGAAGAGTATCAATCTTAGATGGTTGGGGAGAAACTAAACATTATTTATATGACTATTTTATGGTAGTTTATTGAAGTATTTATAATATATTTTCCATGTATTCACTTGAGTCATTATGTTTAGTTTTTAATAGAACTCATACTCGGTGCTACACTTATTTAAATGTCTCCTTATAGAATGACACCATTTAAGTTAAATGAAATGAAAACTAAAATTCAATTGAATAATGAAAAGTGATTCATATTAATGAGTTGATATGTATGGGGTACACTTATTATTTTTTTAATAATAAATTTTATCCAATGTTACTTTTCATTCGTTATCTATAAAGTAAAAATATCTCTATAATGAATAATTCTCCTCTATCCCAGATCGATGATTGATTTGATAAATTATGAGAATATAAATAATTTTTTATCAATGGAATTTTTTTAATCATCATTTATTAGTTAAAATAGAGGATATACCAAATACCACATTCCATAAGTTGAATATATACTATGAATTTATAGTGATTCTATTTGGTTAAACTAATGACCCTGCAATTTTTGTTGATTCAATGAATATATTCTATTGAAATTACCATGATCAGTTTTTTGTAGTATATCAAGATGGTACTATTATATATTCAATGAGAATGTAAGAGTAATAATATCATTTGATAAATATTCTAAAGTCCCTAAGGAATGGGAATTTTTATTAAAAATTTACCAAGTATGAATTTTTGCTTTAGAACATTTCATTATTGGGTAATAAAATCTCAAGTGAGAGAATATTGAATGATCCATCAAAGGTGGAAGTTATTGTGTAATGTTCTAGACCAACCTAGGTAACTTAAATCCATAGTTTTACTGGGATAGCTATATACTAATGATATTTTAAGATATATTTCCTATTAAAAACTAATCCACTCCCCAAGTGGAATTAGAAGGGGTTATGTTATTTTGGAAAAATGAATGTGAATAAAATTTCAAAGAGTTAAAGAGTAGGTTGGTCACCAAAATTATTCTCACACTACCTTATAGTGGATAATGGTTTTTTATATATAGGTATGTATCAAATAAGTGTATGGGATGTGAAATCATAAAAAATGATATTGTAATAACTCATTCAACTTGATAATTCTAGGCTAATTAGAAACATTACTTTGCTTCTTATTTTGAATTAACTATGTTGAATTTTTTACTAAATATATGTGGGAAATATTGTTATTGAAAAATGTGTGATATTTATATTGATAATAAAATATTATATTATACATTAAATTATAAATATTTGAATATGATCTATATAATAAGTATATAATTGATTGAAGATTATGACTATTTAATAAATTACCTCCCGAGGAAGCTAAATAAGGTCGGTGATGCTCTGAGTTGAAATGGCCAAGTTATTTTTTCCACGACAAGGGTTGAAATAGATCCAGTGCTTATGGATTTTAAAAATAATGAACTTCAAATCATATGAAATGTTAAATATCCTATCTTTCTCAAATTAATTTTCAATCATCCTTCCATGTGATGATTTAGAGGCACTGAAGGAGGATGTAGAACTATAGAATAATGTCTAAAATTTTCCTGAGTTCAACCATGATTTCTATGTAATAATAAAGTTTAGTATAGATTATGTTTCACATTAATTACAAATATTGAAGATCAAACTACAATATAAAACTCATAATTCTTCATTCTCTATTCATACTATAAGTAATAAAATGTATAGAGATCTAAATTAGTATTTCTTGTGGGATAATATTTAATGTGATATGGTAGAGTATAAATATAGAAGCATATTATGTCATAATGTTATTGTTTATATATAAAATATTAAATTAAAAAAAAACCATTTCCATTTCCTAAATGTTAACTATAAAATGTTACCATGGTTTTCATTGTTGTACTTCCCACAACATTTAAAGGAAAAAATGTTATTGGGGTCATAGTTTATCAAATTATAATGTTAGAACACTCCATTACTATAGAAGATGAATTTTCTATTGATTGGTTTTAATTGGTTTATATTAATGAATTTTTAATATTTCTAGGAGCACCACATTCTATGGTGCCTGATCAGGATCGATGGGTTTGCAGGATGATCCTGATAAGTATTTAGTTGGCTCTGAATAATATGCAGTTTTTTAGTTCTCTATATCACCCTAAAAATATGGCTTGTTTGAGAGGACCAATAAAATATGGAAAACATTATGATATATTTCTATAAAGATTTCAAATGTGGTTGGGATCAATACCTTTATTTGGTGATATTATCATAGAATATTAACTTCCACACATGCATTCAGATGACTCTTTATGATTCCCTATAGGGATAAAAGTATCAAACTCTAACATATTGAGGTGGAGTTTGAGATAAAAATCTACTTGGATCAACCTATTTGAGTAATTGGAAAACAATATTAGATCCATTCAATATCACATAAAAGTATCTCAAATTCCACAAATAAGTTATATTTAAAATATTTGGTGAGATCTGTAGATCAATGATGGTGAAAAGATATTCCTATGAAAATCTCCATAGAAGAACATTATGAGATTTAGAAAGATGGAATAATTGTTTCCTTGATATATCAATACTTATGTGACTATTGATTACATTGGTATGGTATATTATCATTTTTAAATTCCACCAAATCTCCTTGAACTTCACAATGTATTCCACATATCTCTCTTGTGGATATACAAACATGATCGTTCACATTTAATGAAGTGAATGTTTTCGCCATTAGAACATGATCAGTCCTATGATGAATTTTTTTGAAATCATGGATCATATAGATAATGTGGTATAGAACATGACTAAACACCTAGTTAAATTTCCAAATATTAATAATAAATTCAGATATGCTACATGCCAAATGTTTGATGTTACAAAATAGAGATAACAACAATTTTATATTCCAGAGTGATTAAATTTTGTGGGAAAAATAATTTCATGGTGGTTAAATGTAACACCCCTACATATTATGATATATTTATATATAAATAAATTTTATTCCATTGATAAATTGTTTATAAAGAATGAAAATGCTTACAAAACCATGTTATACAATTCAAATATTATTATTTTAAGTGATATTAATCACCAACCAATTTGACTATAATATATGTATATAGATAACTACAATAAAAAAATTATTATATATATATAATAATAATTTTATTGGTAATCAAGTGGTTAGAAATGAAAATATATGTTTTCATATGTAAATATTGATGTTTTTTGGTAAAACCCATTTTTATTCAAACAATGGTTTTTGTAATGTCTTCACTCGACTGAACACTAATCCAATAGCCAGTTCAGCCTCCACATGAGCTCAATTGCATCTCCCCAAATGCAAAAAGACTATAACTAGATATGAGGTCCCAGGGTGTGTTTATGGGGAGACTATTACCTTATAATTCAGAGTATTCATAGTGGTATAATCAATGTAAATTAGTAGGCAATAGCATAATCATATGTAATAAATGACAATTAGAGGAAACAAGAACAAAGTAGAACAAAAATAGAAGAATAAATTTAATAAGAAAATCAAATATGAATGGTCAATATCAATACCATATAACGATGAATGTAATCTCTGGTGTTATTACATGGTACATGAAGTACAATATAACAAGAAAAAATAAAACCCCAACTGTCATATCCTCGAGCATCCTATGCATGAGCCCAAAATTGTTCTCCCAAGCTCCCACATACACAACACAACGCAAGAGATAGATCCAATGACGTGTGAGAAAGATGATCTACTCAAGTTCCATATGGAACATAAGCAGGGTGTGATATATAAATCTCAGTAGGTCAAATCCCATATTGTGAAGCCCAATCCTGTTCATGAAATATAATTTATGAAGGGATCGATATAATAAACTAAAGTTTTGATTTATGATTTATTTTTATTCATCCCATTTATTTATCATGTGTTGAACAAGGATCAACTCCATAAACCAGAATTGGTTTGTGGGTTGATGTCTGATTTATTTTTTTGTTGATTTAATTGTTTTTGGTTAATTCATTAGTCATTATATTGTAAATGGATTGAGGACAACCTAAACACAGCTGAGGTTCATTCCTATTTTGTGTTTTATGAATTTATCCCCCTTTTAATCACACATTCATCACGTGAATTTTTTTTTCTTTCATTCAATGAATTCGTAGTATTCGATAATTGTGTGATTGTTCTTCATCACAAAAGATCAATACCACGGTTTTGGTTCATGATTGAGTGTGTGATTGAGGAGTGGTGATGATAGAGGAAAATCAGAGGTGGATCAAAATTGATCGTCCACTCCCATTATTCATAATCTGATGTGTGATGTATGTCTGAGGTGAATTATCGATCTAGGATCAAGTGGACTACCAAAATTTGATCTCTAATGATGGAAAGGCTTGGGTAGATTCATTTTTTTTCTCTTTGAATGATCTTAAGTGGATCCAAATCTTTTAGTAGTGTGAGTTTCTATGGAGAAGAACCATTGGTTAACAAAATTCCTTCAATACATGACATGTAATCCGTAGATGCAAGCCATGTCGAAATCTTGGGCTACAACTATAGGTTTTCTACTGATGTAAAATACTACATTCCTTTTAAAATATTCCACACGCTCTATGACACGATGATGGAAGCCTAGAATGTACTCATGGATTACATGGGAATGGAAATGGAGAAATGAATGGGAATAGACAGTGATGCATAGGAATGACCATGTGTACATTAGCATGGTCTAGTGTACATGAGAATTGGTTGAGGAACATAGGAACAGATATGGGAATATCCAGGGTTTGAGGTACGCATCATGTTCTTTCTATATAGGTCATGTACCTTGTCTAAGATAGCTTGAAAATCATTATTTCATCATTATAGACTAGGTTCATTTTAGCGAGGTTCCTTATTCCACCCATATGAGGGTAAAATGAGACATTAGAAAAACAACATATGGTTGTGATCCCATTTATGGGTTCTATTTTAGATAGAGTTCACGATGTCCCTTTTTTAGGCATGGGAAGTGATCCTTTACCAAATCCTTTCATGATGTGGTTATTAGTATCATCATGATATCCATTCATAGGGATTTTACCCCTATCTAGAAGATTGATAAAATAGGTTTATTGGAATCTCCCAATGGTCTAGGGTGTGACTCACTATCTGGACAGTGTGATCCTTTACGTTCTTGTGATATATTTCATGGGACGGACCAATGGGTATGAAAACTGAAATGAGTTTTGTCAGTAAAAATTTTTCTCATAGATTTTTTGCTCCCAGAATGACAATTACATATATGACTTGATAAGTACCATGTGGTTGGATATATTATTTTAGACCACATGAGACATGTTTTGTATTATGAATATATCAATATTTTTATGTATCTTATCTATTTTACCAATCTTATGTTAGGAAAAATCCTCTTGATTCTTTGTCTTATTGATTATAAGGTATTATGTTCGGTATTGTAATACTAACCCTTGCTTTATATTTTTTCAAAACATTCTATGTATTATGAAAATGATAAAAATTTTGAATCCATTCTAGGTGGATTTGGAGCTAGAAGATCTTAGAATGGGCTAGACATACCTTCATGTATAATGGTGTGGCATTAGATGGTAGTCCCCTCCATTTGACTAGGTTGGAAGCTTTTTCAGTTTTTAGTGTTATATTATTTGGTCCATTATCACATCGAATACATTATTTTCATGCATTGTTTGTGAGATTATAGACATATTCATTCTTAGGTACAGGGTTTTTAATATTTCAAAATTTATGGGGTTGGAGACATGTTTTTGTGTGTGTATGTAGGAACATTATGATACATCCTTTCATGTGCGGGATATGCCTACTGGTGTAACAGCCCAAGATTTTATAAAAAAATATTCTTTTTAATTTTATTAATGTCTTGTGTTGTACGCTACACCAAAAGGAGCTTGCACAACACACATCTTTGACTTGACTTGCATTACACGCAATCGCGACCTTCCTCGATAGCGTGTGTAGTACGTAATACCGAGTTTCACTAAACAACGATATGCTATAAAAATATTATTAAAACTAGCCATTATGAATAGTAATAACCACTTTTTTGAAATCCAGTAAATCTTATTTTTCAAAATGAACTTTATTTTTGGATTCGGAGTATCGAATTTGGACTAAGGTGAAATTTTGGTACTTTTCAGATAACTTTCATATTCTGATGAATAGTGAAAATTACTAAATTATAATTAAAAAACAACTTTTTTTAATCGAAATAATTAATAGTGATAAATCATTAATTTGAGTGGTTTTAAAGTATATTTAGAATATATTTTTACAATTTAATACAATTTTGGTCATTGGATGTAGTTTCACATTTAAACTAGACATAAACAAGTGTCAATCTTTTGATAGATATTGTTTCTTAAAAACACGCTATTTGTTTTAACAGCGGGATTTAATTATAAAATTAATTAATGCAACTTTTAGGTTATGAATTTGGTAAAATAGACTTCATTTTTGAATTCGGAATATGAAATATAGCTTGGGATGAAATTTTGGCATTGTTCTGAAAAACATCAATTTTTGATGAATAGTGAAACTACTAAGTGGTAGGTTAAAAACTGAATTTTGCATAAAACTTAATTTTACCGCTTCTGTGAATGGAATTTCGAAAATCCGAGAGACACGGTTAATATCAAGGACTAAAATGTGGTTCAATGAGATAAAAATAATTTTTTGGTGAATAGTAACTTTTTACTATTTTTACCGCGGTTAATAGTAAATAGGGTAACTAAGGGTAAATATGATATTACTATTACCCTAACACATGTCCTAATTCTATTGGACAAGTTTAATTTGACCAAAAACAAACTTAGGAATAAAATATGACCATTTAGGCCCACTTGGATTAGATTAGGACATTTATTATTAATTTATTTAAAGAAGGGTTAAAATAGTTAAAATCAAAGTTTAATAAGTAAATCATTTTTAATATGGGGTTATACATAAGATAAATTCGATTGTAAATATTCATTAGAAAGCTAAGAAGATTTACTAAATGATGGTATTTTATTTGTAATTTTTAGACATAAAATAATTTAATTTATTTATGACACAACGATGATGCAGTAATTATCTTATTAATGAAATATTGACATAATCGATGTTATAAACACCAAAATAAATGTAATTTTAAATTTTTTATGAATTCCACTAATTTTCTAGGTTACTATGATATATTAATGTTGATTTAATCAACTTGGTTCGAACATGTAATTCTGTTATGACTTTCACAAAAATCATATATCAAATAGTGTCAAAATTGACACAAAATAGTTTTTAAATCAAATATTATATTATTAATTGTTATTGTATTCCTAAAAATCTAAGGTTCGGCCAAATGACTTAGATAAGGATATATATATTAATAATAAACAACTTGGGGTTCGTTTGGCATGTTATAGTAAGTTTATTAACCATATAGTGAAAGAAAACAAAAAGACATGGTAAAAGTTAAATTATTTAACTTAGAGTTAAATCTAATTGATAAGGTTAAAATAATATCCTAAACTTGTCTAAATTCTATTGGTTGATAGGATTTCGACCCATCCCCACTTTAGCTTCGAAATAAGACCCTTTGGAACCATTATAAACCGATTTTGACTTTAATATAAAATAATATTTTGAGATATTCCTAAGGTGCCCCTCTCCTCCCTTATAAAAGGACACCTCCTCCCCCTCCTCCTCACAACAATTTGAGCACTCAAGCTCGGCCAACCCCTGCCAAAATCTCTTCTCCACTTCCCTAGCAACATCCTAGAGGTTCTGGTCTTCCTCAAAGACCAATTTTAGTGCCCTAAGAGGAGGTCTCAAAGAGGCACTTCAAAGAAGAGGTAATTACCGTTACCAATTCTTTCATCTTTATTTCTTCTTCCACTTCTTCTTCTTAGGTTGTTTCATTATGAAGTAATAACATCAGTATCACTCATATACTGATATGTTATTATAAGTATGAAACAACCCTATTTCACCATCTATCCATCCTACGGAAAAAGGAAATCACCGCGCGTGCGTACGTACGGAATACCGTCTCCACGCCGTGGTGTAATCTATTTTCCACCACCACCTTACATGGATGGGTATAATGGTGTAAAGAATAACTATACATAGTTATTAAAACATCATATTGATTCTGATATATTTTATAATACACTCCAATTCAATTCAATATTTATAGAAATGATATCATCGCTCGTGCGTACGTACGGACTACCGTCTCCACGACGCGATGAGATTCATTCTCCATGTTAACCATTTAAGAATGATTATAATGTATATATAAGAAATAATAATGAAATATATGAGATTATAAAGCTACTGGATTTATGTATATATATACATATGTATGTCATCTACTTACTTCCATTTCAAGACAATAAGGAAAGAAAAACAGCGTTCATGCGTACGTACGGACTACCGTCTCCATGAACGGTGTTTTTCATTTTATTTATCTATCTATTATATATATATATATACTGAATATATATGATATATAAATCATATTTTATATTATGGAAGTAAGTAAATCATGATATAAGTAATAATGATGTCAAGAACAACAAGTCAAAACACCTACGATAAATGAAACGATTTTACCCAAAACGCTTCTTTAACATGGAATTTACAAAAGAACGGGTAATATAATGTCATAAGTGAACCATATATGATATCATAACAATGAATATGATTCTGTAATAAGTCAATAACATGATTTAAATCATTATACAGGAGGTTCGGACACTTACAAAGCAAGTCGGACCTAAGGTAAGGGAAATATCACAATCTCATTTTTATCCGAGATTGTTTATTCGTAAGTATTTACTGGGGTGTATTTTATCATCCACATCCATGTTCCCTCAATATGTAATATTATTTCCATCCACCTACAATTGTTTAAATCCAATTTTACCCTTCTATGAGTTTTTAGTAAAGGATATGAAAGGAATCTTTTTTCGTTTTTCGTACGAGGTACTTTTTGACTTTTCCGACAAAAGTACGAAGAATGTTTTTTTAACTTATACGGCACGAACGGATTTATACTGTTTTATAAAGCCTTATTTTCATGAAGCTTCCTCTAAAAGATTTCATGACTATTTTCAATAAAATCTCTTTCTTTTAAAATTGCATGATGTTTTGTGAAAAGAAATGGATTTTGAAGAAGAAAGGATATTTTCCTCAAGAATTCAATTCAAGTGTTTTATCAAAATTATTTTCCATATAAGATAATAAAGGGTTCTGTTTCTATCCATATTTTTACATTGATTTGACTATGTTGTGATGGAATTATGTTTATGAATTCCTTTATCTTATATGAATGGTTTTATGATGTCATGTTGTTTAAGAATCCCATTTTTATTACATGGGTTATGCAATGATGTATGATTTATGATTTTGTGGCACACATAAGAATGGTATCATTATGAGATGGGTGGGACCTATATCTCCCTCCAATGCATTGGGTAAAGATTTTATATCTCATGAGATAGACATGGCTGGAATGGTAGGTTATACCGGTTCAGTGAAACAGGACTGAAACGAGGATTACTCGATTCAGAAAGGGACTTTGTCCACTAAGATAGTCTTGGCAATGAGTCTTGACTAACAAGAAATGATTCTCTATGATTATGTGTGTATGCCACAATGAGTAATGTTTTAAGTAAGGGTTTCATTTTCACTTCTATGATTTATCCCATGTTATGATATTATGAGCTCTTTTGCAGGTTAAAATTTCCAAAAGCTATGTTTTTATGTATATGATGTGATTAATATTTCTTTTGTTTACCCTTGCTGAGCATTTGAGCTCACCCTTTTATGTTTTCTTTTCCCCAGGATATAAATAAAGGTTTTAGGTAAAAAAAAGGGAAGATCTTTATGGGAGATATTGAAGATCTTTCACCACGATTAGAAGATTACGTTCCGAGTTTCCAAAGACACTAAACTATTACGATCCTTGTGTGTGTGTTTTTGTTATGTACTAAGTATTCCGCAAAAGTAATGTAATGTCCATGTATGTCAGGCTTCGGGTCTCTACATTTGGTATCAGAGGAAAGGTTTAGTCAACCTTTGGAAACTAGGATGCGAAAACGTTAGTGAGATCCCTAGAGATATTTCTAAGGTATGTCTAGAGATGTCTCTAAGGTTAAGTATACGTATAGGATACAGTCCTAGAACTACGGTAACGATCATAGAATTTAACCTAAGATGTTAGATATTGAGGGTGCTCCCCCTTTACTATGTTGTCTTCCCTAGCATGATTTCGCCTCTCACAAAATTATTTTTGTGTTTTAGTTAATGGAGGGAACCAGAAGGAATTTGGTTAACATTGAATCCAATGGACAAATTGGTGACTATGAGCAACAAAATTGTGTGATGCCTAGAGATAAAGATATTCTGATTATGCCGAATCAGTCATCGCGATATATGATTAACAAGGTGAAATTTAGTGGTATGACTAATTCATCAAAGAAGAGGAAGATAAACTATTATGCATGTTCGCATGTTGAGGAGCATAAAGAAAGGAAGATTGAGATTTCTAAAGAAGGGAAGAAGAACCTTGAGGAATACCTCAAATGGAGGGACCGATGTTATCTGTGTGGAGAAAAGGGTCATAGAGTGACAGATTGTTATGGAGTTCAATGTCTTATTTGTGGAGAACATGGGCATTACCCAACTCAATGCCCTGATCTGAAAAGATACTTCTAAATCAAGGAAGGAATTATTCCAGGACAGTCATTGAAGTGGATGGACTGAAGTGTTGGTATTCAAGAATAATGTTGTTGAGGTACTTTTATGGTGTATTGGAATATTTATGTATTGGTCTAATGTGGTATTCGAAGTGATTGAGGTATTTTTGGAAAGTATATGATATGCGCATAATGAAGGGATAATACGATAATGAGATGTTTGATTGTATGCATGAGCCCATGATTGATATAAGGACTAAGTGATATCATGGTTTGAGTATATAGAATTTTGAGGATTTTGGTATGTGGAAGGTGTTAACTTTTAACTGCATTCATGTTTTCACTAAGTTATTCAAGAGAATACATGATTAAGGACTTTGAATGTTTGGAATGTGACCAACAAAACATATCTTATGATATATGGGGATCAATGATGGTATTAAATCTCTGGTAATTGTTTTCACTTTGTTATGAGAGTGGACTGTAGTATTATGGATAAGCCTAAGGATTGGAATGAATTATGTTGGACATAAGTTAGTATTGTTTGTTTTTCGATATTATTTATGTGATGTTATAGTAATGTAGTTTTAGAAAAAGGGACAACCTGCAGGACGGGCGACAGCCCATCGCTTCGGACAAGGCTGTAGGAATCGAACCCACAACCGAAGTGCGACTAGCCTTTATCGCCTACCACTGACCTACAGGAAGTCCCTGTTTAGTAGAAACTAGTTTTATTATATTAAGCAGTATGATATATGAAGTATAAGTCCATTTTAGGAACTATATATGATTAATCTCACTATAGAATGACTTATGTATATTTAATAACTTTTGCTAACATTTTGTTTGAGACAGATGGAATGACCCGTCATTCTATCACATGATCTGCTAACACTTCACGAATAACAAATTCAACTTCATTTATTTAAGAGATGAAGTGGAAATTGTTAAAGGCACGAACAACAGTGAGATTGTACCAAAATAAAGTAAGTATTTATTCTAATTCAAATTCTTTAACTTTAGGGAAATGATCTTGAAAACCAAAAATGTTGTCCAAGTTCTCTTATACCTGATGAATCAGATGGTACCTTAGATCGTCACAAATTTATGGATTTGTGATTACTGGATTTTCCATAGCCATGTTCTCTACCACTCTCCATCAGAACATGATGGTTAGATTTCTCTTCCATATCCATATTTTCACCTATGTGGAAACCCAGTGATTAGTTTATTTGGGTAATCGTTACATTTCATACTTTAGTTTTTAAAGCCAAGTTTTGGTATTCCCTTTTACGATGTGGGTTTCTATTAATGAAACTTTCAAATAGTAAACCATTTATAACCCCGACGAATTTCGAGGGCGAAATTCATTTTAAGGGGGGTAGAATGTAACAGCCCAAGATTTTATAAAAAAATATTCTTTTTAATTTTATTAATGTCTTGTGTTGTACGCTACACCAAAAGGAGCTTGCACAACACACATCCTTGACTTGACTGGCATTACACGCAATCGCGACCTTCCTCGATAGCGTGTGTAGTACGTAATACCGAGTTTCACTAAACAACGATATGCTATAAAAATATTATTAAAACTAGCCATTATGAATAGTAATAACCACTTTTTTGAAATCCAGTAAATCTTATTTTTCAAAATGAACTTTATTTTTGGATTCGGAGTATCGAATTTGGCCTAAGGTGAAATTTTGGTACTTTTCAGATAACTTTCATATTCTGATGAATAGTGAAAATTACTAAATTATAATTAAAAACAACTTTTTTTAATCGAAATAATTAATAGTGATAAATCATTAATTTGAGTGGTTTTAAAGTATATTTAGAATATATTTTTACAATTTAATACAATTTTGGTCATTGGATGTAGTTTCACATTTCAACTAGACATAAACAAGTGTCAATCTTTTGATAGATATTGTTTCTTAAAAACACGCTATTTGTTTTAACAGCGGGATTTAATTATAAAATTAATTAATGCAACTTTTAGGTTATGAATTTGGTAAAATAGACTTCATTTTTGAATTCGGAATATGAAATATAGCTTGGGATGAAATTTTGGCATTGTTCTGAAAAACATCAATTTTTGATGAATAGTGAAACTACTAAGTGGTAGGTTAAAAACTGAATTTTGCATAAAACTTAATTTTACCGCTTCTGTGAATGGAATTTCGAAAATCCGAGAGACACGGTTAATATCAAGGACTAAAATGTGGTTCAATGAGATAAAAATAATTTTTTGGTGAATAGTAACTTTTTACTATTTTTACCGCGGTTAATAGTAAATAGGGTAACTAAGGGTAAATATGATATTACTATTACCCTAACACATGTCCTAATTCTATTGGACAAGTTTAATTCGACCAAAAACAAACTTAGGAATACAATATGACCATTTAGGCCCACTTGGATTAGATTAGGACATTTATTATTAATTTATTTAAAGAAGGGTTAAAATAGTTAAAATCAAAGTTTAATAAGTAAATCATTTTTAATATGGGGTTATACATAAGATAAATTCGATTGTAAATATTCATTAGAAAGCTAAGAAGATTTCCTAAATTATGGTATTTTATTTGTAATTTTTAGACATAAAATAATTTAATTTATTTATGACACAACGATGATGCAGTAATTATCTTATTAATGAAATATTGACATAATTGATGTTATAAACACCAAAATAAATGTAATTTTAAATTTTTTATGAATTCCACTAATTTTCTAGGTTACTATGATATATTAATGTTGATTTAATCAACTTGGTTCGAACATGTAATTCTGTTATGACTTTCACAAAAATCATATATCAAATAGTGTCAAAATTGACACAAAATAGTTTTTAAATCAAATATTATATTATTAATTGTTATTGTATTCCTAAAAATCTAAGGTTCGGCCAAATGACTTAGATAAGGATATATATATTAATAATAAACAACTTGGGGTTCGTTTGGCATGTTATAGTAAGTTTATTAACCATATAGTGAAAGAAAACAAAAAGACATGGTAAAAGTTAAATTATTTAACTTAGAGTTAAATCTAATTGATAAGGTTAAAATAATATCCTAAACTTGTCTAAATTCTATTGGTTGATAGTATTTCGACCCATCCCCACTTTAGCTTCGAAATAAGACCCTTTGGAACCATTATAAACCGATTTTGACTTTAATATAAAATAATATTTTGAGATATTCCTAAGGTGCCCCTCTCCTCCCTTATAAAAGGACACCTCCTCCCCCTCCTCCTCACAACAATTTGAGCACTCAAGCTCGGCCAACCCCTGCCAAAATCTCTTCTCCACTTCCCTAGCAACATCCTAGAGGTTCTGGTCTTCCTCAAAGACCAATTTTAGTGCCCTAAGAGGAGGTCTCAAAGAGGCACTTCAAAGAAGAGGTAATTACCGTTACCAATTCTTTCATCTTTATTTCTTCTTCCACTTCTTCTTCTTAGGTTGTTTCATTATGAAGTAATAACATCAGTATCAATCATATACTGATATGTTATTATAAGTATGAAACAACCCTATTTCACCATCTATCCATCCTACGGAAAAAGGAAATCACCGCGCGTGCGTACGTACGGAATACCGTCTCCACGCCGTGGTGTAATCTATTTTCCACCACCACCTTACATGGATGGGTATAATGGTGTAAAGAATAACTATACATAGTTATTACAACATCATATTGATTCTGATATATTGTATAATACACTCCAATTCAATTCAATATTTATAGAAATGATATCATCGCTCGTGCGTACGTACGGACTACCGTCTCCACGACGCGATGAGATTCATTCTCCATGTTAACCATTTAAGAATGATTATAATGTATATATAAGAAATAATAATGAAATATATGACATTATAAAGCTACTGGATTTATGTATATATATACATATGTATGTCATCTACTTACTTCCATTTCAAGACAATAAGGAAAGAAAAACAGCGTTCATGCGTACGTACGGACTACCGTCTCCATGAACGGTGTTTTTCATTTTATTTATCTATCTATTATATATATATATATACTGAATATATATGATATATAAATCATATTTTATATTATGGAAGTAAGTAAATCATGATATAAGTAATAATGATGTCAAGAACAACAAGTCAAAACACCTACGATAAATGAAACGATTTTACCCAAAACGCTTCTTTAACATGGAATTTACAAAAGAACGGGTAATATAATGTCATAAGTGAACCATATATGATATCATAACAATGAATATGATTCTGTAATAAGTCAATAACATGATTTAAATCATTATACAGGAGGTTCGGACACTTACAAAGCAAGTCGGACCTAAGGTAAGGGAAATATCACAATCTCATTTTTATCCGAGATTGTTTATTCGTAAGTATTTACTGGGGTGTATTTTATCATCCACATCCATGTTCCCTCAATATGTAATATTATTTCCATCCACCTACAATTGTTTAAATCCAATTTTACCCTTCTATGAGTTTTTAGTAAAGGATATGAAAGGAATCTTTTTTCGTTTTTCGTACGAGGTACTTTTTGACTTTTCCGACAAAAGTACGAAGAATGTTTTTTTTAACTTATACGGCACGAACGGATTTATACTGTTTTATAAAGCCTTATTTTCATGAAGCTTCCTCTAAAATATTTCATGACTATTTTCAATAAAATCTCTTTCTTTTAAAATTGCATGATGTTTTGTGAAAAGAAATGGATTTTGAAGAAGAAAGGATATTTTCCTCAAGAATTCAATTCAAGTGTTTTATCAAAATTATTTTCCATATAAGATAATAAAGGGTTCTGTTTCTATCCATATTTTTACATTGATTTGACTATGTTGTGATGGAATTATGTTTATGAATTCCTTTATCTTATATGAATGGTTTTATGATGTCATGTTGTTTAAGAATCCCATTTTTATTACATGGGTTATGCAATGATGTATGATTTATGATTTTGTGGCACACATAAGAATGGTATCATTATGAGATGGGTGGGACCTATATCTCCCTCCAATGCATTGGGTAAAGATTTTATATCTCATGAGATAGACATGGCTGGAATGGTAGGTTATACCGGTTCAGTGAAACAGGACTGAAACGAGGATTACTCGATTCAGAAAGGGACTTTGTCCACTAAGATAGTCTTGGCAATGAGTCTTGACTAACAAGAAATGATTCTCTATGATTATGTGTGTATGCCACAATGAGTAATGTTTTAAGTAAGGGTTTCATTTTCACTTCTATGATTTATCCCATGTTATGATATTATGAGCTCTTTTGCAGGTTAAAATTTCCAAAAGCTATGTTTTTATGTATATGATGTGATTGATATTTCTTTTGTTTACCCTTGCTGAGCATTTGAGCTCACCCTTTTATGTTTTCTTTTCCCCAGGATATAAATAAAGGTTTTAGGTAAAAAAAAGGGAAGATCTTTATGGGAGATATTGAAGATCTTTCACCACGATTAGAAGATTACGTTCCGAGTTTCCAAAGACACTAAACTATTACGATCCTTGTGTGTGTGTTTTTGTTATGTACTAAGTATTCCGCAAAAGTAATGTAATGTCCATGTATGTCAGGCTTCGGGTCTCTACAACTGGACACTAGTTTTCAACCATAATCCTATTGGAGGTGGGTTTCAAGTAGTCACTCCAAGATTATTACTACGAAGGTGGGGCCTAGTGGGTCAGTTCGTGATAGAGTGGTATTAGAGAACTATTCTACCGAAGGAAAAGAACATATATTTTTTCTAGCTATGAGATTGGATTTAGATTTATGGAAATACTGTCAATGTATTACATGCTACACTTCATGAAAGTGTTTCTAATTTTTGTGTGGTGACTGATGTATCAATTCACCATGGATCTGATAACCTACTTTTTTACTCACTATATGTAGGAACATGTGGTAGGGAATAATTTGGTACATGCAATATATTAGAATGCATTATGGTTTCTATGTCCATCTTGAGTCAGCTCCCCAAGTATACTCATTGCCCATGTTGTATTTTCTTAGGATTTAACCACATAGACATAGATCAAGGATTCTACTACATGGTCATGTGGATGAACCTATAAGTGATGAGGCTTTAGTACTAGGGCCTATAAATGAGGAAGTACCACCAAGAGGTTTTTCATATTTCTCCACCACTTGTTAAACTGTAGATATCACCAGAAGTTCTGGATTAGGATGGGCATAGACTAAGTGCACTGTATGAGTTCTAGAGGTAACAACATCAATTTTTTTAATAGGAATTACCCCTAGGGAGAAGATTACTAGTTATAGGAAGTCACATGATTATTTTACCTCGGGAGGACAATGAAAAACTGAATAATGGCCCTTGTAGTGAGTCTTCTATAGAGTTCAGTTGGGAGATGGTAGAGTATGGTGACTCATTCAAATGATGATACTTCCATCTCATAGCCAAACATTGAGTTTCTATTTAAAGAGGACTTTTATCTGTCCACATTGTGATGATTTATCAACCAAAATAGAATTTATTTTCAATAGTGAAGCTTGACCATAGAAAACATTTCAGTGAGTCTTACTAATCTCTCAAGGTATTCCGTGGATATGTTTTAGGATCTATATTGTATATCATAGAATAATGATAAGGTATTATGATGATATATCATTAATTCAGTTATATATATATGGATTCCCACCAATACTAGAGATCATGAGAGGGATATAGTAGTGGAAATATTCATAGAAGAGAAAACAAAGCCTCTGGGTGCTCGTAGTGGGCATAGAGCAGCTGAGTCCTCGGTAGCATGTAGCTAACAACAGTCCCATGGGTCTTGGCATGGTAGATTCTCTATGAGATGATACCATGGTAAAGGATCTATATTTTATGGTTCTTAGGATTAATTATGTTAGACGAGGGATAGGATATTCTTCACATATGATGGTCTGAGGAATCATTCCATATATTGCCTGGCACATCTTATAGTTGATAGGTATATAGTCATTATAGCACCCTGATAGATGAAATAGAAGGGTAAATGACTTATGTAGGGTGATATATGTGGTATATTAGTGGGTAAAGTAGACAGAGGTGGCATGGAATATGACTGGATACCACCACCAACCCATGAAGGTCCGCGCGAGGCACAAGGAGATGGTGGTCGTGGGATGGGACAACGGAATGTGGTGGAGTCCTACAATCATGAGTGTCCTAGAATTATTAGTGGCACAATATGTGTTTTATCTACATTATCAATAGTATAGATTGATATGGGTTGGTGACACTATTTTCTTTCTACTTCCCACGATTTATAACTAGATATTACAGTTGATCCCTTGACTTGACCACTGTTCTTGGAGACTCGAACTAGAGGTTGATTAGTGATCACACACTTCCACTAATATTTTGAGTAGAAGTTTGTAGTCTAGAGTTTTATATGGGATATATATATATACAATTAAGAGGAATTAAAACCTACCCATAGTTATGGACTGGTTATCCATTTTTCTTTCCCAAATTGAATTTTTTAGAAACATGTTGTTGTGTGTCCACATATATGGGATGAGGTTTTCTTATTTTGTTGAAAAGGATACCAAAATATATTAAGATGGCATTAGGCATTGGAGTGTGTAGCTGATTAATCACTAGTAAACTAGAGTGAATCCTACTATAGTGGATTCTATAAGATACATTTTTTCTACCATGGTGGTGAAGTATGGGGACATATATCAAAGGACATTTCAATCATAACTTTTTGCAAAGGCATAGACCTATGCATTGAATTTAGAATTGGGATGCCCTTGATATCGACACAATTATATCATATGGATCACATATTTCATATTTTTTTGAGGGTGTAGTTGAATAAATTATAGAGGAAATAATTTTTTTATACATATTGTATCTCCATAGTAAACACCAATTTTTCCTCCCAGGAGACTGATGAGAGGTGGATATTTTGTGTGGAGTATGAGTACCTATACAAGGGGTCCATTAATAGTATGTATCATACAATAAGGATCAAAAATAATTTTAATCGGATGAGAGGGGTGTGATGTATCTAAAATATTAGTGATCGATATGGTAGTCACTAGTTACAAGTGTAGGACACATATATACTAAATAATGAATTTAGAGGTCACTATAGTCACTATAAGTACTTGATTATTCAATTTGGAATGATGATAGACCCAAAAGTGTTCAAGAGGCTAATGATATATATTTTTCATCCTTTCTTATTTTATTTTGTGGTGTTCTTAATTGATGATTTCCTAATGTACTCAGTGTCTGGGGAAGAACACACAAGACACCTGAGGATAGTCATGGATGTAAACTAAGAGGACCAGATTTATGGGATTATTTCCATGTGACGTTTATAGATCTAAGAGGTCTACTTTTTATAACAATTCCTCTAATTTGAGAGAGTAGTAGTGGAACTTACATAGGTTTAGAGTGTGTAAACATAAGAACCACGCAAGGGAGTGATCTTAGTACATTGCTTCAACAGTTTCGTATGATAATACAGAAGATTAATCCTTGATTTCACAAATATTTCACCACCTTTAACTTCTTTGACCATGAATATATATCCATTCTTGAGGATATAGAGGGGATGGTAGGAATTTTGTAATTTGAGATAGAGGTTTACATACACCCTAATCTTGATATTTCCATAGGAGTGTATGATGAACACAACATTCAGTAATCTCTTAGGGACCGGACTAGGTAATCTAGTGATGAAGAGTAAATCTATGATCACCTATTGGTCTAGGAAATTTTGGAGACATATGTAGAACTATGTGACTCATGATATTCATTTAGTAGTGGTATTCTACTCCCAAAATATGTGGAAACATTTCCTTATGGGTGAGTGTTTTATCTTCTACTCTAACCATAAGATTCTCAACTATATGTTCTCTCACAATTATCTTCAAACGAGATATAGTTAATGGATAAAGCTCCTCCAAGACTATGAATTCAATATTTTCTATACTCCATAGAGGGAGAACATCATTGAACATTTTCTCAGCAATAATTATTACTAAAATTTATTTAATGAGTTTTTAGAGTAGTATCTTTATTACAGTTGTCCTCAGTGGGGACGGATGATGCTTCATATCTACAGTCAGTAGTTTTTATCCAAAAACTTCTACACCATGTTAGTAATTCTCATTATAGAGATAATGACAGTGAGACATTACATGATTAGATATCCATTTGATATGTTCGTGATATATTTAACGATGGTGTGGAGTACATCATCCTTTGTAGATGATGTTTTATGGTTCTAGTGACATTGAAAGAGGTGGTGATGATGGAGTTATATAAATCACATATTGTTTTACATTCAGGTGTTTCAAATATTTATAATTTCATCCAACATCATTTCTAGTGGTCAAGAATAGTGAATTTAGTATTTGAGTTTGTCTTTTGCTGCCTCACTTATTTGCAGGTGAAACTTGAGTACCTTTTTCTAGTAGGTTTAGATCAACCCCCTGAGGTTGTAGTGTGTAAATATGATAGTATATCTTTGAACATCATGATGGGGCTACCATGGATATAAATTGGACATGATTCCATTTGGGTGATCATAGTTTAACTCACCATGTTTTCCCACTTTCTAGCACAATTAGATTAGAGCTAGTAAGAAATATTGTGATTACTTAATGTCGAGGAGATATTATGTTTCTAATAATTCCACTCGATGAACATTTATGAACATGATTTTCACTTGAAATCAAGATTACAAGGAATATGATAGGAATCCTATGAGGCTCTATTTTATTTGAGCATTGAGTTTCACAACAAAACTAATGACCCGACATATAAAACTATTTAGGTTCTTGGGGAATTTCTTTGTCCTTACATGTCAGACTTTTGTTGGATTTTTAAAAAATATATACACATTTAAGAGTTTTTATGCATCAAAATATATCATTCCAACCATCAGTATGACACCATTCAAGGCCTTATACGTGATACATTGTAAGTCACCACTCTGTGGGACTGGCCCTGGAGTGTTAGAAATTATGTGAAAATAATTGGTGTCAGATATGATATACTAGGTTTTGATAATATACGAGTATTCAAGTTCTACATTGATACATCATAATTTCATTGAGGACCGAACGTTGAGGCATTTAGAGTTTGAGGAGGGAGAGAATGTGTCCCTGAAGGTCTAAAAGTAATGTGGACTATGCATATTTTTTGGGGTACCCTGATATCTCATATATTCATTGGAACATTATATATACTATATAGAGTTACCGAGGTTCTATATCTCTTGGTTCTATAGATAGAGTTATACTAGTTACATGTTGTTTTCTATATGTTCCATTTTAAGAGAAATTTTCTTGATCCATCAAATGTAATCAACATGGGATAACTAGAAATCAAGGATGGAGATACATTTTTTGAGTACTTGTTTGATATCAAGGATCAGAAGAATGAGATTAATTGTGGGAAAGAAATTCTTTTTCAGCATATACATGCATAACACAATAATATTAAGGAGATCACTAGGGAATGAGAGACCCATATGGGAATTTAGTTCTGAAAAAAAATTAGTAATATTTTTAAATTACTAGGAATATAATACCTAAGGTGGGGAGAATTTAATTTCTCATTTTCATTCTATGTAAGTATTTAAAATATATCAGGTAAAATGTTTGGATCCAGAAACTGACATGGTGTGAAATTCCAAGGCCTTGTGGGCCCAGAATTGGTATTTTAAATATAATAAATAAATTATTATTTCGTGTGAGACGATTTATTGAAATTTTCAAAAAATATATAATGTAGTCTTATCATAAATCAAAGGCCTCCCTTGATTTATATATTATGGGTTTTACCATTAGTGTTTCATAACATTGGCATGTGCGGGGGTGATCGGGTTATGTTTGGTCTTGGATGGATTAATAAATAAATAATTAAATTAATTATTTTGATTAATTATTTTTCATGAAATTATCCTTTACAATAAATATGCATGTAAGGGAATGTCTAAAGGCTATCCACATAACCCTATAGATTTTAGAGGATACTGTAGATGGGTGTTGGAATATGTAAATGAGTTCAATGATTTGATCAACAGGACATGGATCATCTACTCTAGTAGAGTTCATGTATCTCATCTACAATGTTAACATTTAATTATTATTCATCAGTGATCGATCCAATCTCAAGGTATGATGTTTTATTAATGTGGATTCATATATTTTATTTTACCTTTGTCAAAATCAAATGATTTCTATAGAATAATTATTAGTGCAGAAGAGGTTGACTTATTTTACGGATGATTTAATAGTTATTTGTTTATTTGTAACATCCCATGTAAATAAAGAATATGAAATTTTCATATTTATTAATATTTGTGAATTTAATATTAATTTTAAGTTCAAGGTGATTCTATGTCTGATAGAGTACTCAACACGCAACAACGAGTTTATTTGAAATCTTACTTTGCACACATCTTTGAGTGATACTGAAAAATAATATAATAATATTATTATATAAATAGTAGTTTACACCTAGACATTGTATTATTAGGGATGAAAAAACTAACTATAATATGATTAGACATGTTTTTTAATTTTTTTTAGATTTATCAGATAAATTTTAGAGGATTAAAATAAGAATGGATCCAATTTTAAGCATGAAGTACTTTAATATTCTTTAAAAGGTTCATTTACTTCGTTTTGATGGCGAACCATATTTAAATCTAGTTTTTTCACTTTTATACATTCCAATTGAAAAAAAAAAATCTTATTTAGAATAGTGACATCAAAATTTGTTTGCGTAAATTTTTTGTTGTTTCTATGATAATGATTATTTTTTAATGAATAGTGAAAAATACTGCATTTTAATTCAAAACAGCTTTTAATCTAATTTATTTATATATTTATATTGTACTTTTATTTGGGTTTAATGAATAATTGGTGTATATTTTAACCATTTAATTAAATGTTGGTCATTGGATTTATTTTTAGTTTTTAATTAGAAATAAACATGTGTCAATCTTTTGATAGTTATTATTTCTTAAAACATGCTATTTGGTTTTGACAATGGGAATTAATTTTAAATTAATTTTTTGTAATTTATTGGTTTTGAATTTGGAAAATTGGATTCTGTATTTGGAATTAGGAGGTAAAAATTGTGTAAATTTATATCTTTTATTTTATACATTATAAATAGTACCTTCATTAAATATTTTATTTATCATGGTTAAAAGGTAAATCCAGTAAATAAGGGTAAACAATAATATTATAATAATATTTAATTACTCTAACTCTTGTCCTAACCCAATTGGATGATACATATCAGACCATGGGCATCCATGGCCCCATTATGGGACCCCATATAGCCACTAGTAAGTGAAAATGACACATTATAAAAAATAATTTAAAGTTAACGAAAATGTAAAAAAACATATAACTTTTAGTAAAGCAACATTTATATTGACTTATATAAGTGATATTTTCGTCTATAAATATTATATAGAAATCTAAAAATACATAATAAATAATGGTAGTTTATTTATAAGTTTTAGGCATTAGATAAATAATTTTATTTATGGCATAGTGAAGGTGTAATGATTACCTCGTTAATGAGTGTTTTTAATAAATGAGTTTATCAATATTAAAATAAAAAAAATTGAAATTTTTTGCCATACAAGAATTTTATGTCGGATTATGACTCGTTATCATTTAATAAATTAATTATTTTCTAATTGATAATGTTGTTATGGATTTCTAAAAAATCATTTTATGAATACTATAACAATTGACATAAATGAGTTTATAAATGAATTAATATTTTTTTAATTGATAAAATAGTCCTAAAAATATAAGATTCATCCAAATGACATATATGATTATAAAAATGTCATTAATGATGCATTTTGGGTATCTTGTAATTTTATTGTAAATATATTAACCAAATAGTATGAATATACAAGAAGACATGGTAAAAGTTCAATTATTTAACTAAGGGTTAAAGCTAAATGAAAAGGTTATTTATATGCCCTAAACAAGTATAAAACCCATTGTATGAGATTATTTAGAACATTAATCACCTTATATTCAAATTAAATTAGTTTTTGATCTTATGTAATATAAATTTAGTTTATAATAAAATTATATTTTTAGAAATTCCAAAAGAGACACTCCTCTCCCTTATAAATGGCCACAACCTGTAACCCATTACACACAGCTCTAAAGCTCCTTGGATTATCCGAACTATGCTACAATAATCTCCCAAAATCTATATCATACTCCCAGAATCCTTATTCTTGGTATAAGTAAATTAAAGGTATCCCTTTGTCTCAAATCAGAAGAAGTTACCCGATTTGAGGTATCATATTCTCGCATGTTTCATTCCATTATTTTTCCATCACCACAACCTATGCTCTTCTTATTATTTGTTTATATAACAACGCCATTATCCTCAATATACTATTTGGTTTTTATGATATGTATTATAACTATAATTACACACACCTCCATCTAATGGATACATACATACTGTTTCTGGGTACATTGAACTGCTGGTTCCCGGAATGATGATTGTTCGATTTTCCCCTACCACCTCTCATGGTGGACATTATGATGTAATTTTAAATATATATGATATTTATGATATTTATTTAATCCCTGTTCTTTTTTAATTAACATTTATAACATAAATTTATGCTTTTCATGTTGTATAAATTCAATAATTTCATTTGAGGAAGTGCGGACTACCGCCCCCTCAATGTGATATGACTCGTTCATACTATACATGGAACGTATAAAGGATGGAATTAATGAACTTATGTAACATATATAAATGATTATATTATACTATAATAATAATATACCAATGTATCATTAATTTTCATTCCATTAAAAATGAAAAAAATGGAAGTAAAGTAGTGTTCAAGTGTTTGTACGACTTACCATATCCATGAACGATGCATTTGATTTTAATATTTCAAAATGATATAGACTATTATAAATAAATATTTAATAGATATATATTATATATATTATATAAAAATCATGAATATCATTCTTAAGACAATGGAATTTTGACTACATGGACAATTTTTAATTATAACAAGTTCATTTTAGTCTCAAGTTCTGAACTTTGACAAAATGTCCGATATCAACTCAAATAATTAAATAATTTTTATAGAATGGTAATAAGTGAAATAAATTGAATATTAAAGATTAAAAGGTTCTTAATAAAGAATAAAATAAATTAAGATTATTATTCATTTAGAACAAGGAAACATACAAGACAAGTCAGACTCGATGTAAGGGAACATCGTAACCCAATTTCGATTCTTTGGGTTATACTTCGACTTTTTGACTATATCGGGATATGAATTTCTGCGAATGAACTATTATTGTTTTAAAATTAATATCCACTTATATTGGGTGTATTTATATTTTTCACACATAATTATGTCATTGATTTATCATTAATCTGATTATACATTCTATGTAAGGGACTATGTCTCAATCTCTTTTCATTGATCCATATCTTGGTGTTGTGCACCTTTATTATCCTACAAGGTGTATATACGACCATTTTGGCATTTTATATCATGAATTTCTATATTATAATGATATTTATAGTTTTATCTTATATTATTCTTTAATTATTTTATTTATTATTTTCTCAACTGGTAAAGGATTCATTAACTAAAACAACATTTTAATTGTTTTAAAGATTTAATTGTCTAAATCCTTCACTTTTATGTCCATGTTTTAGAAATTATTTGAAGGATTTATTTATATGTACATGAGTGTTTTAATTTATAAAATCCTTTAAAAAGTTTCAAAGTGGTATGAGACAAATTGATTCAAAACTCTTCTTTTTGAATGAACTGATTATGTCAATATCATAAAATGATATATTGTGATTACAATGTGGAAATTTTATCTTTACTTTATGGTTGATAATGTGTTATGATTCTATTATGGCACTTGGAAATTATTTACACATACAGGTTGTTCCATGATAAACCTAGGGTGGGTGAACCCAAGATAGCTCTCCAATGCATTGGGTTATGTGACAGAGGTAAACATTAATGTTTCTCCTAAGAGATTTATGGAATATAGTGTGATTTGTATACTGATGTAACTCCATATGTAGCTATTAAATCTAAAATGTATGTATGAAATGGATGCCACAAGTTACCTTTATTATTTCTATATGTTATTCGAAAATCTTATGAATTTATGAGGAATGTTAAAGTGCTTTTGTTTAGTAGGTATTGATAGGATACTGTTTTATTTATTTATTTTATAACCCTGACTGAGATTTTTATACACAAACAATGTTTTTTGTAATGTTTTTCATTGGGTATAAGTAAGGTTAAGATAAAGGAATAATTCTAGAATATTTATATCAATAAAAGAATTGTTGTTTTCTTTTAAGAGATTTTATTTAATGAAAAAAATGGATACTGAGTAGTATTGTCTATATGTAATATTCATAGTGTAATGTAATAGTTATGGCCTAATTGTCTAAAACTCTAAACCAGAAAATATCCTCAATGTGAATTCTTGACTTAATTCAAGATTATGTAATATTTAGGGTTGGGGCCTTATAGTTGGTATCAATGGTCGGTTTAGATAACATTATAGGTTATGGTGTTATATAAGAATAAGTGACCTAACCATAATGGTTAGTATATTAGAAAGAGTCATACTTATTTTTAATGAATCGAATGAGTTTAAGATAACACGATTAAGTATATCATAGTGTTTTCCCTCTTTATAGTATATTATATGATAATTTTACTGATATACTCACACTGGCCTTTTTAGTTTTAGTAAATGGATAGATCTAGAAGGCACCAAAGAAACAATGGATATGAAAAAACTATGATTATTTTTTGAATAAGAAACTAAATGAAGTGGGAGATGCAATGAAAACTTTTTTGGTTATTCTTTACTACCTATTTGGAGTCCTGATTCACAACCTGAACCGTGGTGATTTTTATAAGGCATCGTATATGTGAGAAATAAATCCCAAGGGGAGTTGAGGTAACAAGTGTAAAGGTAAGTATATTAAAAAACATATGTGTCAACGATGTGAAAAGAAACATCGAGAAAAATTATTCAAAGGGAGGGTAAGATGTTTTAGATGTGATAATTTGGGTCGTAAATTAGTAACCTACCTTGGAAAACGGAACCATCTAGTTGACTTCATGAAATGGAAAGAAGTTATTTTGGAAGAATCAATTTAATGTTTTAAATGTGGTCTGTATTGTCATTATAAAGATAAATATATTACGAAGAAGGTTCGGTAATGAGATTAGAATAATGGTACAAATATATTTTTACCATTCTCTAATGCCATTACAATTGATGATGATGAAACTGAAAATGAGAAATGAATGGTATGGATTATTTCTTAGCTGATGTATTAACATTATTGAATCTTAGGACAGGATTCATGATTTTGTTTGAGGGAAAAGTTATTACAAGATATTTTAGAAAATAATTTTTAATGAATCATGAAGAATGTTGAATGAGTAAGAAGTATACATATAATCGACTTAAGAGTTTTAATATATTTTAGGATGATGAAATTCTTAAAAGTATTAAGGCTCTTTTGATGAGGGGATTAACTTGGAAGATATTTTCTAGTATGTTTAACCCTAATCTTTGTTATGTGAAAATGTTATTCAAGGAATAATTATCTTTTATTTTGTGGATATAGTAATAAATAACCAATTGGGTTTATAAAATTCTTGAATTTTTGGAAATTATAGATTAACATGATTTGGGATGAAAAATGAAAGGTATTAGAAAACCTTTTATGAAAAAATAGGTTATGGTTATTTTTTAGGAATTTATGAATTTTTTATAAATGTTATAAAATTATATAGTTTTTTAAAAAGGACTACACGCAGACCACGTGATAACCCATCGCGTTAGACAAAGCTGTGGGAATCAAACCCACAACTATAGTGTGATTGGGATTTATCTCCTACCACTGTACTACGTGAAGTCCCTGGTCAGTATGATTTATTTTTTTAGTTAAATTATATTATTATTCAAGAATATGATTATTTGGGATATTATGTTTTATCTAATGGATATCCTCATTATAGGAAAATGTTATGGTGATTAAGTTATAATGGTTATTTTGGAAGATGTTTACTCTTTCAAGAACACCATATTCCTAAATAAAATAGAATACTTTGGGATTTTAATAAAGGAGTAATGGTGGGATTTTTTCTGGAAGAATCTATGTTTTTATTGTGGACTTATAGTGGGTTGGGATAGTTATGGAAAATATTAACCTATCTTTGAGAATATGTGATTAAGTTAATTACTTTTCAGTGAGAGACTTTAAGAGTAATTGATGTTATTTGGAGATAAATGTTAAGATTTTCCATGGAATTCTATGTGATCAAATCCTTTTATGTTTTTTGTTTCAATATTATTTTGGATTAATTTCATTAATTTTAAGAAAAAATTTGTATTGAATGGTCTTTTCTAAACATTGGGTATTGTTTGATGATTTTTGGAGATTAAGAGTAGTATTTCATTCTATAAAGGATTATACTTTTTTGGAGTATCTGATCTTGTAATAACCATTTTGCTTTTGGTTAATATCTAAAGACAAGGGAAATATATAGTTCATTATTTCGGGATTATGTGATTCTCTTGAAGTTTATTTTAGATCTTTATGTTTGACCATGTAATCTTGAATACTCATTGTTTGGAGAAAATATGAGTTTTTGGTTAAAAATTTATAAAGGTTGAAACTATTCTTGAAAAGAAAGTATATTTCCTTATGTCCAAAGTCAATCTCATAAATATAATCTCTAAATTTATTAAAGGGAAATTAAATAAAAAAATGTTGTCCACTTAATTTTCCTACTGGGAAACTAATGACCGTTTAACTGATAACATGTTTTTGGTTTTCTTTTTGTTAACTTTATCCTCATCATGTTTTATATCACTCTCCATCATAACATGAAACTTAGTTTCTCCTCCACATACATGTTTTGCTGCATTGAATCCTAATATGGTTTATCATAGGTGACCATTTTTACTTCTCTTTCTTACTTTTAAAGTGATATATTTATTTACTCTTTTTCGGATGTGGGACTTTTTAAATAAAGTTTATAAGCCCAATTTTAAAATTGTGAAGACGGAATTCCCAAATGGGTGGAAGGATGTAACATCTCAGGTAAATAAAGAATATGAATTTTATATATTTATTAATATTTTTCAATTAAGTATTTATTTTTCTTTCAATGTGTTTCTATGCCTGATAGAGTACCCAACACACAACAATAAGTTTCCTTGAAATCTTATATTGCACACAACATTGAGTTATACCAAAAAAATAATATAATAATATTATTATTTAAATGGTAGTTAAGGATAAGACATTGTATTGGTAGGAATGAATATAACCAACTACAATATTATTAAACATGTTTGTTAAATGTTTTTACATTTAACCAAAAAAATATAGAGTCTTGAAATTAGAATCGATCCAATTTTATGCATGAAATATTCAATATTTTTTAAAAGGTTGATTTACCACCTTCTAATGGCAAACCAATTATAAATATACTTTTTATCACTTTTATATGTATCATTTTACAAAATAAAAATTTTCTTTATAATCGGGACTTCAAAATTTACTTTGGGTATTTTTTTTTGATATTTTTCTGATAATGTTTATTTTTTAATGAACAACGAATAATACTGCTTTTTAATTAAAAACTGCCTTTTAATCTAATTTATTTATATAGTTATATTGTTATTTTATTTGGTTTTAAAGTATAAATAGATTATATTTTTACCATTTAATCTAATTTTGTTCATTGGATGTAATTTTACTTTTTTAATTGGACATAAACACGTATCAATCTTTTTATAGTTATTATTTCTTAAAAACATGATTTTTGGTTTTGACAACGGAAATTAATTTTAAATTTATTTTTGAAAATTATCTATTTCGAATTATAAAAAATTGATTCCATATATGTAATAAAAAGGTCCAAATTGTGTAAATAGGTAATTTTATTTCTAGACATTATGAATAGTACCTTCAGTAAATATTTTATTTACCATGGTTATAGGGTAAATCAGGTATTTAAAGGAAAAAAATAATATTATAATAATATTAAATTACTCTAACACATGTCATAACCCTATTTAATGATACATGTCTGACCATGGGAATCCTTGGGCCGATTTGGATCCCTAGGGATCCACTTGTAAGTGAAAATCACACTTTATAAAAAATAATTTCAAGTTAAGTAAAATGTAACATAAACATATATAGTTTAGTAAAAAAATTATATAGGGTAATTTAAGAGATATTTTAGACTAAAAATATTCATTAAAAATATAAGATGATTCTTACATCATGTTATTTTATTTATAATTTTTTGACATTAGATAAATAAATTTATTTAGGACACAATGATGATGTAATGATTACCTCATTAATGAATATTTTAAATAAATGAGTTTATAAATAATAAAATAAATTTATTTTGTAACTTTTTATACCATCCACAAATTTTATGGAAAATTTTGATTTTTTATCTTTTAATTAATGATGTTTGATCAAATTGATCAAGTTGTTATGTATTTTTAAACAGTGAACATATGAATAGTATAAAATAGACATAATTGAGTTTTTAAATGAATTAATATTTCATTAAATGATAAAATTGCACTAAAAATAAACTATTTTGTCAAATGAAATATATGATGTAATAAATGTCAATAATGACCCATTAAGGGTCTCTTTGTATTTTATGGTAAATACATTTTCCATGTAGTATGAATATACAAGGGGATATGTTAAAAGTTAAATTTGTTAACTAAGGGTTAAAACTAAATGATAAGGTTAATTTGATGCCCAAAACCTATCAAAAACTCATTGGATGGGATTATTTCAAACATTACACAAAATATATTTGAATTAAATGGGTTTTAGTTACTTTGAAATCAGAATTCAGTTTATAATAAAATAATATTTTCTGACGTTTCTAATGAGCCCCTCCTCTCCCTTATAAAAGGTCACCAACTCTAACCCATTACACACACCTCTCAAGCCCCTTGGATCATCCAAACTCTACTCCAATAATCTCCCAACATAATTTAATTCCTCCTAGAATCCTTCCCTTATGTAGAAGGCAATTCAAGAGAGCCCTCTGGCTCAAATCAAAGAAGTTACCCGATTTGAGTTAATGTCTTCTCTCAAGTTACTTTCCATCATTTAACTTCTCCACTCCCTGTGATCTTATTATTATATGTTTATATAAAAAAATAGTATCCTAAATATACTAGTTTGTTTATGATAATTATTCTAACAACACTTACACACACCTCCATCTAATGGATACAAACATACTGTTTCAGTGTACGACGAACTACTGCCTCACAAAATGATGATTGGTCGATTTTCCCCCACCACCTCTAATGGTGTCCATAATGTTGGAACTATAATTATATATGATATTTATGATATTTATTTTATCTCTGTGATTATTTAATTCTCATTTATAACATAACATTTTTCATTTCATGTTTTATAAATATGATAATTTCATTTGGGGAAGTGCGGACTACCGCCCCATCAAATTGATATGAATCGTTCATACCATACATGGAACATATAATGTATGGTGTTAATGAACAGATGTAAATTATATAAAATATTAAATTATACTGCAATAATAATATACCCTTGTATCATTTGGTTTTCAATCCTTGACGAATGAAAAAAATTAAATGATATAAGCATTCAGACATACATACGGCTTACTGTCTCCATGAACGGTGCATTTCATTTTCATATATCAAAATGATAAGCACTGTTATAAATTCATATATACTAGATATATATGAAATATATGAAATATAAATCATGAATATAATTATGAAGATAATGTAATTCTTACCACATGGACAATTTGGAATTATAATAAGCTCATTTTTGACTCCAGTTCTGAACATCAACAAAATGTCTGATATGAACTCAAATAATTATCTAATGGTTATATCAAGGTAATAATTGATATAAAAGGAATAATAAAAATTAAAAATATTTTTATGAAATTAGAAATAAACTTAAGTTTATTATTCTTGAAGAACAAGGAAACATACAAGATAAGTCAGACTTGAGGTAAGGGTACTTCTTAACCCAATTTCGATTCATTCAGTTATACTTGTATTTCTTGATTATGTTGGGCTATGAATATGTGTGAAAGAACTATGATTGTTTTAAAATTAATATACACTTATTTTGGGATTATTTATATTTTTCTCACATAATTATGTCATTGATTTATCCTCAATCTAATTGCACAATATTTTTACGAGACTACATCTAAATCTCCTTTTATTGATGCATATCTTGATATTGTGAAACTTTATAATCCAATAAGGTGTATATAAAACCCTTTTGAAATTCTATAACATGAATTCATATATTATCATGATATTTATAGATTTCATTTATTTTATTCTTTAATGATTTGTATTCAAGATTTTCTCCAGTGGTAAAGGATTCTTTAATAGAATCATCAGTTTAATGTTTTAAAGATTTAATTTTATAAATCCTTATTTTTTATGTCCATGATTTAGAAATTATATTAAGGATTTATTTATATATAAATTATTTTTTTAATGTATAAAATTCCATCAGTATATTTATAGTGGTATGGGACACTTTGTTTCAATACTCTTCTTTTTGAATGAACTATTTGTGTAATTATCTTGAAATGATATATTGTGATTACAATGTGGAAATTTTATCTTTACTTTATGGTTGTCATTGTGTTATGATTATGTTATGGTTCATCAGAATTTTTTACACATACAGGTGGTTCCATGATAAACTTGGGGTGGGTGATCCCGAGATATCTCTCCAATGCATTTGGTAACATGACCGAGGTAAATGTTAATGTTTCTCTTAAGAGATTTATGGAATATATTGTAATGGGTATTCCCATGTAACTCCCTATGTAGAATTGAATGCTACAATTTATGTATGATATATATTCCACAAGTTACCATTATGATTTCTATATGTTATTCATAAGTATTATGATTTAATGTAGTACGGTAAAGAGCATATGTTTTGTATGTATTGATGGTCTAAAGTTTACTTTCTTTATTTTATAACCTTTACTAAGCTTTTTATGCTCATCCCATGTTTTTTGAAATGTTTTTCATATTTTATAAGTTAGGGTAAGGGAAAAGAATAATTAAAGAATATTTATATCATGAAAATAATTATTGTTTCATTTTAAGAGATTTTATTTTATGAAAAAAAATTGGCAACTAATTAGTTGTGTCTATATGTAATATTCATGATGTAATGTAATAATTATGGCATAATTCCCTAAAAATCTAATTCTGAAAAGATCCTCAATGTGAATTCTTGACTTAATTAAAGATTATGTGTCATGACCCCCTCCCCAAAAAGTGTACCCCTCATGGTCTGGCAATGTGAGAAGGGAGATAATGACCCCTGAGTCCCGCCTCTAGTAGGCCCCGAGATGGAGACTAGCACCGAGGGTATAGTAACACACAAAATGGGAGGCATTATGCTCTAAGAGAACACATGCAGAATATAGAGATAAGATAGACACCAATCAACTCCAACTTGAACTGGAATATAAACTAAAACCCAAGTACACATATGAAAATCCATGAAAAAGTACTACAAATGAATGGGGAAAGACTGAAAGTACCCAAAAGAAAGTAAAAATAGCAGCAACCACAAGCCCAAACAGCTCCTGCAACCCCAAGCTAGTAGAAACGAGCTTGATCTCCAACCTACTACAAGTGACCTGAAAACAGTTTATATATACATAGGGTGAGTATAATAGTCTACTCAGTAGGATCCTCCCCAAAGCCTCTCGTGAAAAGTAAAAAAAGCATGCTAAAGTACAGTGAACAACAAGTGAAACTAACTCATCACATAAACCGGTATACTAAGTTCCCAACCTCACCATGGATACTCACACCAAGTAACGCATACAAGAATATATCATATAATAAATAATATCAAGGGTACCCTTCTAATAATTCCCCACTGGTTTACCACTTTTCCCCAATGTCCCACGTCCTGAGCATCTCTCTCCAAAAAGTCTGCCCGTAGACACCTGGTTGAAACAACACAATATGCACCTCGTGCAACAAAACCACAAAGTCCACATAGCAATGTAACTATGTAGTTTCTAGGAGCCACCACAACTCTCATAACATGTATTATACGTTGGGTATTATACCTCAAGCCATTACAACCCATACACCGAGTAAGGATCCTCAAGCCATCACAACCTATACACGTTACACCTATAGTAGTACATAGAAAACAATATCTAGAATATATGTGTGTGAATAACCACAATCCATTATAGCTCTGTACACACATATATGGGTAAAACTAACCAATGTGCCTTCCAGCACCAGTAACTACCAAGAGAAGAGATCGGTGCCAAAGGGGGTAGTCAGCCATCCATCCACCCACCTGAATGTTGGCGGAAACACCCCCCAGGGCTCAGAATCCCTGGGGTGTCAGTTTACCTTACTGACAGGGTAGAGTAGAGTATAAAAACACAAAAGTTATAGGATATATTATATCTCACAACCACACTATGGTCATTACCTAGTCTTAGACACAACTGCAGCTAACGTCTCTCAGACTCTAGGCTACTACTTTTAAGAATACATATCCTATAAGCTCACAACCATTTATAGATATTTATTTTATTATTTCATTCCCTTTTTATCAGTTCCATTATATGTTAATTAATTCTTTAAACATTAACTAACCATGAACAATTCCACATTAAATTTTATTAGCATCACACCTAAATTCAATTGTTCCTTCAAAAATTACAACCTCTTCATTATGTTCTTGCAACTCCATCCCCATGGGTTTATTCAATTATTCATTATAGAATTACTTTCCCACATTCCCAAGAATTCTAGAAAACCATTCTATTCTACTAAAAACAAGGGGGATCAATATGGTGAGTAGATGTACTACCTGTCGAGTCTTTACCACTTATAGAAAGAGAATATACCCATCCTTCCTTGAGAATCTAAACACGGAAATCACGTGGCATACCCCACGTGTCTTCTCCTATTTCGGAAGAAGGGTAAGTATGACCAGCTACCTTGATCAGTGGAGAAAATTAAAGCATATAGACAACCAATCAAAAAATAGCAACCATCCAACAATCACATCCATCCCATTCCATCATCCCTGGTGTCCTCCCTGACACCCACATGCATAAACTGATGCATCTCGCCACTCTAGGCATCATCTGCTGCCACAACCAAAAGGGCCTCAATGCCTCCATATATTACCACAACCATCCAGGCTCACATTAAAACAAAAGCAGTAGTAAAACAAAAATCTTCACAATTGGGCTCTTGGCCCATAAACAAACAATAGGGTAAGTCAGAACCCTATAAGAAATTAACTTTTAACAACCACTAGTTATTTTATCAATCTTGGTTTAACTGATTTATTATTCATTGGTTCCAAATTCGGGAAACCTAACCAGTAAGTTATCACAAATAAATAAACGTTCTTACTGCACTAATTTTATTAACATCAAATTACAACAAGAACCAGATTCGTTTTCATGCCTCTTTATATTTAGACAATAATTATCAATAAATCCCGGTTTACATTCTTTACCAATTTCCATCAATAACAAACAACAAAGCAATGAAAGCATAGATATAACACTATCTAGAAAAACAAGAGGCAATAAAATACGATCGATATCAATTTATTTATCCGATTAAAATATTTATTATGTCAATTCCATTGTCATCCAGTGGTATTAAACATGCTAACAATACAGTTGCACGTAAAAGAAAGATAAGCAATGAATCCCCTACTTCAAATACTTCCTCAAGTTCATTATCCACACAACGGGTTACGATCCTCCTCTCACGATAACTGCATCCACCCGAGGATGCCACAATATGACTGCAGCAACCAAACCCCAAGAAAAACCACATTAGAAGCATGGATATTACATGTTATAACATGGAAAGGAGAAACATGAGGAGATGATCCCTGAAGGAATGACTATAAAACATACCTTATATCGAATATTGACCGATATAGCTCGGTTGCATCAAAATAGAGTGGAACCAATCCGAGGATTAAAGTTTGATTGTGCAACTCCTACGGGAAGGGTTGAAAGGTTCTAGCATCTCATAGCTGAGAAAAAAGAGGAACAATAAGGGATGATGATATCTTGTCCCTTTTGAAGATTTAATGAGGTGATGGTTTAAGATACACTTTATTCCCCATTAAAAGTGGATCGCATTAACCCACACGGTTTGACAAAGTAAAAACATCCCGATACATAGGAATAATTAATATAGGATTTATGGTCTTTGAATCGGCCTTAAGAGTCCTTAAAATAAGGCTTTAAATGTATTTTACGTCAAAGGAAACGTCAATAGGGTGAAACTGTAGGAAGCTGGAAACACTGTTCATGAACCTCACTGGTCTGGAAACACTATATACCTACCGTTACTGTACACCTACCATTACTGTACACCTACTGTTAGAGGTTACCGATAAAGGTTACCGATAGACCTCACCGTTCTAGAAACACTGTTCATTGAACCTCACTGATAGACCATTGTTCACTAAATCCTCACTGATAGAACATTGTTCTCTAAATCCTCATTGATAGAACATTTTTCACTAAATCCTCACTGATAGAACACTATTCACTATATCCTCACTGATAGAACACTGTTCACTGACTCTTCGATGATAGAACACTGTTCACTGACTCTTCGATGATAGAACATTGTTCACTAAACCTCACTGATAGAACACTGTTCACTAAATCCTCAATGATAGAACACTTTTCACTAAATCCTCACTGATAGAACACTGTTCACTGAACCTCAGTGATAGAACACTATTCACTAAATCCTCACTGATAGAACATTGTTCACCAAATCCTCACTGATAGAACACTATTCACTAAATCCTCACTCATAGAACACTGTTCACTATATCCACACTGATAGAACATTGTTCATTGAATCCTCACTGATAGAACAGTGTTCACTAAACCTCACTCATAGAACATTGTTCACTAATTCCTCACTAATAGAACATTGTTCATTGAATCCTCACTGGTAGAACACTGTTCACTGAATCCTCACTGATAGAAAAGTTTTCACTGAATCCTCACTGATAGAACATTGTGCACTAAATCCTCACTGATAGAACATTGTTCACTAAATACTCACTGATAGAACATTGTTCACTGAATCCTCACTGATAGAACACTGTTCACTAAACCTCACTAATAGAACACTATTCAATAAATCCTCACTGATAGATTATTGTTCACTAAATCCTCACTGATAGAACATTGTTCACTAAATCCTCACTGATAGAACATTGTTCACTGAACCGCACTGATAGAACACTATTCACTAAATCCTCACTGATAGAACATGTTCACTAAATCCTCACTGATAGAACATTGTTCCTTAAATTCTCACTGATAGAACACTTATCACTAAATCCTCAATGATAGAACACTGTTCACTAAATTGGAAATTTGGAAAAGTGTTGGGGATATGTCACCTTGACCTCCCGGAACACCTCAAACACCATATTTTCACAAAGTAATGGACCTGAGAGGTTTGGGCCATTACATCAGATACCTCTCAAAACATTCTCGTCCTCAAGAATTCAAAACCAACCTAAAGAGACAAAAAAAGAAATGGGGTCTGATCAACCACCCATCGAGATACCTCTCAAAAGAGAGCAAGCCACAAAAGCAACAAAAGAAATACATAAATAAAACATGAAAGGTCTAACCCCAAAGGGAACATCATTACATGAAAAGAGTTAAACATCAAACAACTCTGGGTACTGAGCACGTATCTGTGACTCACGTTTCTAGGTACTTTCCTCCATGCCACTATGTCACCACAAGACACAAACCAAGGGTATAGAATGCCCACGCAGCACCTTCTCCTTGCGGTCTTGGATCTCCACAGGTCACTCCTCAAAGGATGCATTGTCATTAACATTGATCTCTCCCCAATTGATGATGTGATATTCATCATGAAGATAAAGATTGAGTTGTGATACATGGAAAACATCATGTATCCAACTCATCTGTGGGGGAAGTGGTGCTTGATACGCCACAGCTCCAACATGGGCTAACACCTCAAAATTCCCAACAAACTGGGGAGAAAGCTTGCTTCCACGACCAAACCTTCACTGCCCACGACGGGGAGTCACCTTCAGAAACACATGACCTCTAACATTAAACTCTAAGGGTCTCCTTCTTTGATCAGCATAAGATTTCTAATGATCTTGTGCTATCTTCATCCTCTCACGAATCACCTAGACCATCTCTGTTGTATTCTGCAGATGTTCTAGTCTGAGAATTGATGACTCTCTAACCCTAGTCCAGCACAATGGATAACGGCATGGTCGAACATACAAGGCTTCAAAAGGTTTCATACTGATGGTGGAGTGAAAACTATTGTTGTAAGATATCTCCACTAAGGGTAAGTGCCTTATCCATGAGCCTCTAAAATCAAGAACACAAGAGCATAACATGTCTTCAAGAGTCTGGATGGTTCTCTCTGTCTGACCATCTGTTTGAGGATAAAATGTAGTGTTAAGGCATAGGTGAGAACCAAAAGAATGTTGGAGACCTCTCCACACCCTAGAGGTAAAACAAGGATCTCGATTAGAAATGATCATCCTAGGGACTCCATGAAGTCTCACCACCTCCTCTACGTACTGCCTCGACAAAACATTCACTGTGCTTGACTCCTTGATCTCTATGAAGTGGGTCGATTTTGTTAATCGATCCACTACCACCCAAATAGCCTCATGTCCTCCTGGATCATGAGGTAAACTAGTAAAAAATCCCATTGAGATGTCCTACCACTTCCAGTAAGGAATCTCTAATGGCTGGAGAAGACCACCTAGAACACGATGTTCAGCATTCACCTTCTGGCAGACTAAACATAGAGACACAAACTCCGAAACTGCACGCTTCAGCCCAGGCCACCAAAACTGACTCCTCAAGGATCAGTAAATATTTTTAATGCCAGGATGTACTGCTAAAGGCAAACTATGGAACTATTAGAGAACCATCTCTCACATCGTCAAGGGAACAAAAAACCTTCCATGATACAACACTCGGTGTTGTTCATCCTCAGTCCAACCATCTAGGGCTTCACCACAAACACCTCAGTATCTTCAGACCTCCACCTCAAGATCCCCCAAATGGGACTCTTCCACCTTCCACACCAGGTATGATTGTACCGTCATCTAAAAAATATAACCTTTACTCCCTACTTCTCCCATATCAAGATGCAATGCTGGCAGTTCTTCCATTACTCTCCAGGAATCACCGGATTCACGCAAAGTATCACTACGTGACTTTTGACTTAGCGCATCAGCTACAACATTCACTTTTCTAGGTGTATATGATATTTCGATGTTGTATTCCTGTAAGAACTCCATCCACCGATGGTGTCATAAGTTCAAGTCACGCTGGGAGAAAACATACCTCAAACTCTTATGATCGTTGAAAACCACAAAGCGCTCACCAATGAGGTAATGTCTCCACAACTTCAGAGAAAACACAACAGCTGCCAAATCAAGATCATGGGTGGAATAGTTGGGTTCATGGGGACGCAACTACCAAGATCCATAAGAAACAACTGACCTCTACTGCATGATAACACAGCCTAGCCCCAGATGTGAAGCATTGTAGAAAACATCAAATTGAACTCCCTTAGCTGGAAGACAAAGGACTGGAGAACTTACTAACTTCTCCTTTAAATACTCAAAAGATGATTGACACTGATCAGTATATATGAATGCATGATCCTTCCTAGTCAAAGTTGTTAGTGGAGTCGCAACTCGTGAGAAATTTTCTACAAACATCATGTAGTAGCCTACGAGACCAAAAAAACATCGCACCTCTGAAACTGTCTTGGGGGATGCCCAAGACACAAATGATTCTATCTTCGATGGATCCACAACTACTCTCTGTTGGGACACAACATGGCCCATGAAATGGACTTCTCGAGCCCAAAACTCACACTTCGACAACTTCCCAAATAGCTGATGTTGACGAAGAACTCTCAAAACAGCTTGTAGATGCTCTGTATGCTCCTCTTCAGATGTGGAGTACACAAGGATGTCATCAATGAAAACTACCACGAACTTGTCTAGGAACTCATGGAACATAGAATTCATCAATCCCATGAATACTACTAGAGCATTTGTCATGCCAAATGGCGTTACAATGAACTCATAATGCCCATGATTACAACAGAAAGTTGTCTTCGGGATATCCACATCCTTCACACTCATCTGATGATATCCGGACCGAAAGTCGATATTTTAGAAACAAATTGCACCATTTAGTTGATAGAATAAATCATCAACTCACGTAAGAGGATAGCGATTATTTATTGTCACTTTTTTTAAGCGATGATAATCGACACACAACTGCAAACTGTCGCCGGCCTTCTTTGCGAACAAAACTGGTGCACCCCATGGTGACACACTTGGCCGAACAAAACCGAACTGCAACTGACCATCAAGATGTAAATGTATCTCTCGTAACTCAGAAGGGGTCATCCTATATAGAGACATATAGATAGGAGACGCTCCTGGTTGTAGCTCGATCCCAAACTCGATCTCTCGTCAAGGGGGTAATGCTGCAACCTCTTCTGGAAAGACATTAGGGTACTCCTATAAGACCCTAGGAAACACCAAATGCTGAACCTATAAAGAACTCAAAATCATCTCATCCATCATGAATGATAAGGATGGAATGTGCCTATAACCCATCCGAGGATATCGCTTACCAACAAACACCACTTTCTCTCTATCCGCTCCAATTAAGATGACCTTCTTCCTAAAGCAATCCATAATGGCTTGCACCGAATACAACCAATCCATGCTGAGGATGAAATCATATGGTTGTATTCTTAAACATAGGAAATATCCCCAAGACCAGTGTTTCCCCAACACTAGCTCACAGTCTCTACATACTTCAAACAAGTCAGATCGACCTCCAAATGGCGTAGTCAATGCCAAGGGCACTGGAAGCCTCTATACCTCATGTTCCAAAGCGTGGACAAGGGTAGGTGATATGAAGGAGTGTGTCGCTCCTGAATCAAACAAGGAATACACCAAGGTAGAAAAAAATAAAAGGGTACCTCGAACGACATCTGGCTTGCCTGGAGCTGGCAATTCTAGAGCATGGAGCTTGCCACGACCTCCTTCATGGCCTCTCTGGCCATGATGACGACCACCACCACAGTCGTTCTCTACTCTCTAAGGATGGGGAGCATCATGGGTATGGCCTCTACCTACCCCATAAAACCTCTGTTGATCTAATGTTGGTGCAACTGGATGCTGCTCCCTTGGCTGGAACTGCCTCAACGGAGGAACCTGGAGCGTAGCGCCCGATGCACGATGACCACTTTAAAAGATCGGGCAATCCCGCTACTGATGGCCACGACCACCACAAGAAAAACAAGCACCTGATCCCTTGTCATAAGCATGAGAGTTGCTGCCTTGGGAGAAACTAGATGTGAAGGGCTGGGACCTACCCCCAGCTGAATGGAAACTCTTCTGCCCTGAAAACCGGGAACCCCAGACCATAGATCTGCTTCATGAGGAATCATGCTGATTCCTCTCTCGTGGTGATACTGTCCTGGAAAAAGTCCTCTCGACAACCTCTGACCTTACAAACACCTCAAGATATGTTTTCAACATGAATGGGGCGACCTGGCACTGGATAACTAGATGCAAAGCCTCCTTGAAATGCTTCTACCTGGCCTCCTCATCTGACCGCAGGTCTGAAGCATATTGTAAAAGGTTCCTAAAATGGATTCCAAACTCACGAACACTGTAGCTCCCCTGTTGAATGGTAAGAAGCTCCTGGCGACTGGACGCCTTCACATCAAAGAAAGAAACTCGACTCAAAACCTATCTTGGAACTCCTCCCATGAGATCATTGACTCCTCACGATCCTCATGGAATAAGATCCACTACTGCCTCGCTGCTCCATGCAGCATCGTCACAACCTAGGACACCCAGTGCTTCTTACGAGCACGAATAAAACTGAAGCTGATCTCGACCTCCTCTAACCAGTCTTCTGTGACTGCATCTGAAATATAGCCCTCATACTTCTACAGACTCTAGCACTGAAACTCTTGGAGTGTCTCCCTCCATGTGTTACCGTCATCAACCTCTACCCTGCAGCGATCTGCTAGAATAGCCTGTTGGACATTTTCTGCACAAACCTGACGAGGACATCAACCTGGAGACATACCTATAAAATAAAAACATTATATTTTCTAAACTTGGAATATGGGAGACTCAACATTAATTAATTAATTGTTTTATTTTATTCATTTTATTCATTTTAGTTAAACCTATCCCAAGGTCTACTAATTCAAACATAGGCACAAAGAAGAATGATGCATGATCCTTTCCTAGGTCTCTACCATGCAACTAGTATCACCTTATTTAGTAGCCATTGTAATCTTAAAGGTCTGTACATCAGATCATAGGGGGCCCTAAACGCATATGTCTCATCCGATCTCTAGTGTTTACCTCACTTGCTAAACATGAATGACACTGTTTCCCTACCAACCCATGCAACCTCACCTATGCCTAACTCCAAACTCCATTCTATCCCTCAACTAGACCTCTGATACTACTCTTTCATGACCCCCTCCCCACAAAGTGTACCCCTACTGGGCCGAAAATGTGAGAAGGGAGATAATGAACCTGAGTCCCGCCTCCAATAAGCCCCGGGTTGGTGACTAGCATTGAGGGTATAGTAACACACAAAATGGGAGGCATTACCCTCTAAGAGAACACATGATGAAAAGAGAGATAAGATACAAACCAATAAACTCCAACTCAGACTACAATATAAATGAAAACCCAAGTACACATATGAAATGCCATGAAAAAGTACTACAACTGAAAGGGGAAATACTACAAGTACCCAAAAGAAAGTAAAAATAGCAGCAACAACAAGCCCGAACAGCTCCTGCAACCCCAAGCTAGTAGAAACCAGCTTGATCTCCAACCTGCTCCATGTGACCTGAAAAACATTTTATATATACATAGGGTGAGTATAATAGTATACTCAGTAGGATCCTCCCCAAAGCCTCTCATGCAATGTAAAGAAAGCATGCTAAAGCACAGTAAACAACAAGTGAAACTAGCTCGTCACCTAAACAAGTATACTAATTTCCCAACCTCACCATGGATACTCTCACCAAGTAACACAAAAAATAATATATCATATAATAATGAATATCAATGGTACCCTGATACTACTTCCCCACTGGTTTTCCGCTTTTCCCCAACATCTCACATCCTGAGCATCTCTCTCCGAAAAGGCTTTCCCACAGACACCTGGGCGAAGCACTACAATATGCACCTCATGCAATAAAACCACCACGTCCAGACACCAAAGTAACCAAGTAGTTTCTAGGAGCCACCACAGCTCGCATAACGTGTATCATACATTGGGTATTATACCTCAAGCCATTACAGCCCATACACCGTGTAAGGATCATCAAGCCATCACAGTCTATACACGTTACACCTATAGTAGCACATAGAAAACTATATCCATAATATATGTGAGTGAATAACCACAAGCCATTACAGCCCTCTACACACATATATGGGGAAAACTAACCAATGTGCCTACCAGCACCAGTAACTACCAAGAGAATAGAGCGGGGCCAAAGGGGGTAGTCAGCCATCCATCCTCCCACCAGAATGTTGGGAAAAACACCCCCCAGTGCTCAGAATCCCCGGGGTGTCAGTTTCCCTTACTGATGGGGTGGAGTAGCATATATAAACAAAAAAAGAACAGGATTTATTATATCTCACAACCACACTATGGGCATTACCTAGTCTTAGACACAATTGAAGCTAACGTCTCTCAGAATCTGGGCTACTACTTCTAATACTAGGTATCCTATAAGCACGCAACCATTTAAAGAGCTTTATTAGATTACTTCATTCCCTTTTTATCGGTTCCATTGTATGCTAATTAATTCTTTAAACATTAATTAACCATAAACAATTCCACATTAAATTTCATTAGCATCACACCCAAAGTCAATTGTTCCTTCAAAAATTACAACTTCTTCATTACGTTCCAGTAACTCCATCCCCATGGGTTAACACAATTTATTCAATTATTCGTTATAGAATTACTTTCCCACATTCCCAGAAATTCTAGAAAAACATTCTATGCTACTAAACACAAGGGGGATCAACACGGTGAGTAGATGTACTACCCGTGGAGTCTTTTTCGCTTACAGAAAGAGCATATACCCATCCCTCCTTGAGAATCTAAACACTGAAAGCACGTGGCATACCCTGCGTGTCTTCGCCTCTTTCAGAATAAGAGTAAGTAAGACCAACTACCTTGGGCAGTGTAGAAAATTAAAGCAAATAAACAACTAATCAAAAAAACAGCAAGCATCCAACAATCACATCCATCCCATTCCATCTTCCATGGTGTCCTCCCTGACACCCACATGTGAAAACCGATTCATCTCTCCACTCTAGCTATCATATGCTACCACAACCAAAAGGTCCTCCATGCCTCCACATATTACCAAAACCATACAGGCTCACATTAAAACAAAAGCAGTAGTAAAACAAACATCTTCACAATTGGGCTCTTGGCCCTTAAACAAACAAGAGGGTAACTTATAACCCTATAAGAAATTATCTTTTAACAACCACCAGTTATTTAATCCATCTTGGGTTAACTGATTTATTATTCATTGGTTCCAAATTCAGAAAACCTAACCAGTAAGTTATCACAAATAAATAAACACACTTACTCCACTAATTTGATTAACATCAAATTACAACAAGAACCAGAATCGTTTTTAGGCCTCTTTATCTATATCCAACAATTATCAATAAATCCTGGTTTATGTTCTTTACCTATTTTAATCTAGAACAAATAGGTATGAAAAGAAAGTATAGATATCACACTATCTAGCAAAATAAGAGGAAATAACATACGATCGATATCAATTTATCTATTCGGTTAAAATATTTATTATGTCAATTCCATTGTCATCCAGTGGTATTAAACATGCTAACAATACAATTGCACGTAAAGGAAATAGAAGTAACGAATCCCCTACTTCAAACAGTTCCTCATGTTCTTTATCCACACAACGGGTCACGATTTTCCTCTCGCGACAACTGCATCCACCCGAGGATGCCACGGTACGACAAAACCAACCAAACCCTAAGAAAAACACCATTAGAAGCACGAAGATTACATGCTAAAACATGGAAAGGAGAAATAGGAGTAGGTGATCCCCAAAGGAACGACTATAAAACATACCTTATATCGAAGATTGACCAATATAGCTCGGTTGCATCAAAATAGAGAGAAACCAATCTGAGGAGTAAATTTTGATTGTGCAACTCCTACAGGATGTATTGAAAGGTTCTAGTGTCTCATAGTCAATAACAAAGTGTAAGAACAAGGGAGGATGATATCTTGTCCCTTTTGAAGATTTAATGGGGAGACGGTTTAAGATATGCTTAATTCCCCATTAAAAGTGGATCGCATTAACCCACGCGGTGTGACCAAGTAAAAACATCCCGAGCCATAGGAATAATTAATATAGGATTTATGGTCTTTGAATCACCTTTAAGAGTCCTTTAAATAAGGCTTCAAATGTATTTTACATCAAAGGAAATGTCAAAAGGGTGAAACTGTAGGAAAATGGAAACAATATTCATGAACCTCACTGGTCTGGTAACACTGTACACCTACCGTTACTATACACCTACCTTTACTGTACACCTACCAATAGAGGTTATCGATAGAGGTTACAGATAGACCTCACCATTCTGGAAACACTATTCATGGAACCTCATTGATAGAACATTGTTCCCTAAATCCTCACTGATAGAGCATTGTTTACTAAATCCTCACTGATAGAACATTGTTCACTAAATCCTCTCTGAAAGAACACTATTCACTAAATCCTCACTGATAGAACACTGTTCACTGAATCCTCACTGATAGAACATTGTTCTCTAAACCTCACTGATAGAACATTGTTCAATAAACCCTCACTGATAGAACAATGTTCTCTAAATCCTCACTGATAGAACATTGTTCACTAAATCCTCACTAATAGAACACTATTCACTGAACCACACTGATAGAACATTGTTCACTAAATCCTCACTAATAGAACAGTGTTCACTAAATCCTCACTGATAAAACACTGTTCACTAAATCCACACTGATAGAACATTGTTCACTGAATCCTCACTAATAAAACACTGTTCACTAAACCTCACAGGAAGAACATTATTCACTGAATCCTCACTAATAGAACACTATTCAGTGAATCCTCACTGATAAAACACTGTTCAATAAATACTCACTGATAGAACACTATTCACTAAATCCTCACTGATAGAACACTATTCACTAAATCCTCACTGATAGAACATTGTTCACTAAATCCTCACTGATAGAACATTGTTCACTAAATCCTTGATGATAGAACACTATTCACTAAACCTCACTGATAGAACATTGTTCACTAAATACTCAGTGATAGAACAATTTTCACTAAATCCTCATGGATATAACATTGTTTACTAAATCCTCACTGATAGAATAATGTTCACTGAACCTCACTGATAGAACATTTTTCACTAAATCATCACTGACAGAACACTGTTTGTTAAATCCTCACTGATAGAACATTGTTCACTAAATCCCCAGTGATAGAACATTGTTCACTAAATCCTCAGTGACAGAACACTATTCACTAAATTGGAAATTTGGCAAAGTGTTAGGGACGTGTCACCTTGACCTCCCAGAACACCTCAAACACCATATTTTCACAAAGTAATGGACCGGAGAGGTTCGGGCCATTACATTATGTATGTTTAGGGTTGTGGCCTTATAGTTTTTATCATAGGTTGGTTTAGATAAATGTAAAGGATAGGGTGTTATTTTAGCATAAGTGACATAACCATAATTGTTAGCATATTAGAATGAGTGATGATTATTTTAAATAAATCTAATGAGTTTAAGATAACATGAATAAGTATATCTTAGTGTTTTCCCTCCTCATAAAATTTTATATGAATATTTTTCTGATATACTCACACTAATTATAACGACCCATACTTTACATACATGGTTATTACTTAAAAATTGAAGCATACTTATTACAACATATAACAAAACCATGAAAGGACCATACATGTATAGTATCCTTAGAAACTGGGAAACATAAACAACGGGTTCATAAATCATCTACATTGTCTCCCATTTATTTCATCATATCTAGAGTCCCTTTTTGGCATATCCTACTTAATATCCTTCTTCCTAACCTGGGGAAAAGAAAACATACAAAAGGGTGAGATCAAATGCTCAGTAAGGGTAAACAAAAGAAATATCAAACATATCATATTCATAAGAACATAACATTTTGAAAATGTTATCCTATAAAAGAGATCATAACATGGGATAAATCATAGAAGTGAAATGTAATCCCAATAATCATAACTTAAAACATGAATCTTTGTGGCATACAAACATATTCATAGAAAATCATTTCTTAGTAGTCAAGACTCATTTCCAAGACTATCTTAGCGGACAAAGTCCATTTCTGAACCGAGTTCACTCCTCGTTTCAGTCTTGTTTCACTGAACCGGTTTAACCTTCTGTTCCAGCCATGTCTATCTCATGAGATATAAATCTTTACCCAATGCATTATAGGGAGATATAGGTCCCACCCATCTCATAATTAAACCATTCTTATGTGTTCCACAAAATCATAAATCATACATCATAGCATAACCCATGTAATAAAAATGGGAATCTTAAACATCATGCCATCATAACATAATCCATATAAGATAAGAGGACATCATAAAAATAATTCCATCATAACATTATCAAATCAATATAAAAATAGGGATAGAAACAGAACCCTATATTATCTTATATGGAAAATAATTTTGATAAAACACTTGAACTCCATTCTTGAGGAAAATATCCTTTCTACTTCAAAAACATTTTTCCTTTCTTAACATGTCATACAATTTTAAAAGAAAAGAAGTTGATTAAAAATAAACTTGAAAACTTGTAAAGGAAGCTTCATGGAAAAAATGTTCTATGAATCCATTCATGTCGTATAAGTAAAAAAAACATTCTTCTCGTACTTTGGTCGGAAAAGTCAAAAAGTACCTCATACTAAAAATGACAAAAGATTCCTTTCATATCTTTTACTAAAAACTCATCAGTGGGTAAAATTAGATTTAAACAATTTTAGGTGCATGGAAATAATATTACATATTGTGTAAATAAGGATGTAGATGATAAATATTCCCAAGTAAATTCTGAAGTATAAACAATCTCGGATAAAAATGAGATTGTGAGATTTTCCCTTACCTTAGATCCGATATACTTCGTATGAATTCGAACCTCCTATTATATGGTTTAAATAATGTCAATTGAATTATTACAGAATCATATTCATTGTTTTGATATCATATATAGTCATATTTGTATCTTCTTAGTAGAAATATTTATTGCTACTTGTTATTCGGGTGTTTATTGCTTTATGTTCTTATGCGTGTTTTGTCGAATAAATTCTTATTACTCTTTATAGGATATAGATATATCATTTAAAGAATGGTATTACTACAATATATATCATATTAATTCATTCAATTCATTTATATAATCATTATTCAATGAAGATCATATAGAAGGAGTCACATCACATTGTGGAGACGGTAGGTCATACGTACGCACGAGCGATGATATCGTTTTCATGATCATGGAATTGTATTGAAGTGTATGTATAATATTTCAGAATAAATACCACTTTACAATAATCATATATAGTTATTTATCTATTTACACTATTATACCCATCCAAGTAAGGTGGTGGTGGAAAACATATTACACCACGGCGTGGAGATGGTATTCCGTACGTACACACGCGCGGTGATTTTGTTTACCGTAGGATGGATAAGAGGTGAAATAGGGTTGTTTCATATTTATAATAACATATCAGTATATGATTTATACTGATGTTATTACTTCATAATGAAACAAATAAAGAAGAGGTAGTAGAAGAAGAATGTAAATTGAAGAAAAAGGTAGAAGGTATTACCTCTTTCTCGAAGTGCCTCCTTTAAACTTTCTCTTAGGGCACTAGAGTTTGTCTTTTGAGAAGACCAGTACCTCTAGTATGTTTCTAAGGAAGTGGGAAAGTGAAATGGTTAGGGTTTGTCCGAGCATGAAGGCTCAAATTTGTGTGAGGAGGAGAGGGAGTAGGTGCCCTTTTATAAGGGAGGAGAGGGGCACCTTTGGAAATATAAGAAATATTAGTTTATATTAAATCCCAACCCCACATAAAAACTTCCAAAATGACTGATATACGAATATTAGATGATATAGGGTTGTAATATCATCATCCAATAAAATTTAGATATGTTAGGAATTTATTTTAAACATTATCAACTTGATTTATCCTTATTTATCAATTTAATTTTATTTATGGTAATAATATTCTAAATTTTAAATTATTATAAATAATTACATATGTGTTGTGAATTTTCCATAATTTGACACTTTATGACATTGTCGACTATATAAATTTTAATTTATAAATTTTAAATATTTTTGTGATTTTTAAACAATTTTATAATATAAAATAACAATAGTGTCAATTTTGACACTATTCATTTATTTGAATTTAAATAAAATATATACAGAAGATATGTTCAAACTAAAAGCATTAATAGATTCATAAAATGTAATATGTATCTAGAAAATTAGTGGAGCACATTAAATAGTTCATATAATATTTATTTTAATATTTTTAAAACCATTTATTAGATATTTTAATTAATAAAATAATTTCAACATCACTATCGTGTCATAATTAATGATAATTATTTAATCCCTAAAAATTCTAAATAAATTTATATGATGTATATAATTTTATTATATTTTTGTAGACTATTTATATCCAAAGTTTCATGAATTTTATCACTAAATTAAAATTATTATACATATAATATTTAAGAGAGTGACATATTGTCACTTTCCTTGGTTTTAATAATAATTATATTATTTCATGGTCAAAAGTTCATGAAATAAATATAGTCTGGCCCTTAGGTTATATGGGTCGACTTTTATTCATCCAATGGGATTTTGGCAGGTGTTAGGGTAATTTTATAATCTTATATTTACCCTTAATTACCCGATTTACTTTTAACTATGGTAAATAAAATTTACCGTAGTTACTATTCATAATGCCCAAAAATAAAAAGTAGCATATTAACATAATTTGGACCCACTGATTCCAAATATGGAATCCATTTTTAAAAATTCAAAATACATAAGTTGCAGTAATTAATTTAAAATTAATCCTGTTGTTAAGAAAACGAGTTTTAGAAGTTAAAACATTGCCAAAGATTGAAATGTTTTTACCTATGAATTCAATGTGAAATTAATTCTAAGGACATACATTATATTAAATGGTAAAAGTATATTGTATTTATACTTTAAAACCATTCAATATTATAAATTAACCATATAAATTAGCTCAATGAAAAAAGTTGTTTTTAATTAAAAATTAGCATATTTTTATTATTCATCAAAATATGAAAGTTATCAGAAAAGTATCAAAAATTTATCCAAAGTAAATTTTTATATCTTTATTCCAAAGAAGAATTTTATTCTTTCAAATTGAACTTATAAACATGTCAAAAACTATATTTAATGTGGGTGCACCATCAAAAGGCGGCAAAACTGCATTTTTTGAAAAATACTTATTTTACCCGAAAAATTTATTTTGTTCTCTTACCATGTTCTAGAAAATGTGTAAGATGAATAATAATGTTATAAAATTCAAAAAGTATTTACTACTATTCATAAAGGATAGTCCATAATAATATATTGTTGTTTAGTGAAACTCGGTATTGCGTACTACACACGCTATCGAGGAAGGTCGCGGTTGCATGTAATGCAAGCCAGGTCATTATTGTGTGTTGTGAAAGATTCTTTTGGTGTTGAATTTAACATAAGTCATAAAAAAATTTCTCATAAAATATTAGGGTGTTACATTCTAACCCCCTTAAAATGAATTTCTCCCTCGAAATTTGTCACTTCATTACAAACAGATGAGGATACCTCTCCCTTATCATATCCTCAAGTTCCCATGTAGCTTCTTCTAATTAGTGGTTCGTCCATAAAACCTTCACCAAGAGAGTGGTCTTGTTCCGTAGGACTTTTTCACTATGATCCAGAATATCTATCGACTGTTCTTCATAAGAAATATCTTGCTCTAGAAGTACAACTTCTGAGCTGAGTACATGTGAAGGATCGGGTATGTACTTTCTCAGGAGAGATACATGGAACACATCGTGAACTTGAGAGAGATTCGATGGAAGCGCCAATTGGTAAGCTACCTTCCCAACACAATCCAGTATTTTGAAAGGACTGATATATCTAGGGCTCAACTTTCCCTTCTTTCCAAATCTCATTACCCTATTCCAGGGAGATATTCATAAGAACACTTTATCACCCATTTCAAACTCTAGGTCTTTTCATCGGTTATCGGCATACCTTTTTTGTCGACTCTGAGCTTCTCTTATGTGTTATTGAATAGATAGGACCTTTTCTGCCATCTCATCAACAAGATTAGGTCCTAATAGCTTTCTTTCCCCAACTTCATCTCAGCAAGTTGGAGTTATGCATTTTTTTCCATAGAGGGATTCATAAGGAGCCATCTGAATACTGGAGTGAAAGCTATTATTATAAGAAAATTCCACCAAAGATAGGTGTTGATCCCAACCACCTTTGAAATACATAGATCAAGCTCTCAACATGTCTTCTAGAGTTTGAATTGTCCTCTCTGACTGACCATCTATCTGAGGATGGTAAGCAGTGCTGAAACTCAACTCTGTATCTAGAGCATGCTGAAGACTTCGCCATAATTTCGAGGTAAACCTCGGATCCCGATCAGATATAATGGAAAGTGGTACTCCATGGAATATTACCACTTCCTTAACATATATCCTGGCAATCTGATCAAGAGAAAAGTCTTCTCTAATAGCAATGAAGTGTGCCGACGTCGTAAGACGATCAACTATAACCTAGATAGCATTATTTCCTTTGGATGTTTTAGGAAGTCCGGTGACAAAGTCCATAGTGATGTTTTCCCATTTCCATTTTGGTATGGGTAATGGTTGTAACATTCCCTTAGAATTTTGTCTCTCAGCTTTAACTTGCTGACAAACCAAGCATCGAGAGACATATTCAGCAACATCTCTTTTCATGCCATCCCACCAGAAGTACTCTTTTAGGTCCCTATACATCTTCGTTCTTCCAGGATGAATAGAGAATGAAGAACTATGAGCCTCATCCAGTAGCTCCTTCTTTAATTCTGGGATGGGAGGAACAAAAACCCGATTCCTGAACCTTATTATCCCATCACAATCAAGGTTAAATTCAGGAACATTTCTCACCTTCTTTTGTAACTCTACATCTTCTTTCTGTGCCTCTTTAATCTTCACGTGTATAGATGGTTGAAAATTCATTTGAGAAAGATAAGATTTTTCCCCTTACATTATAATTCTAAGATCCATCCTTTGTAAATCCATAAATATTGGATCTTTTGTGATCCTCATCATGGATAATCTAGCATGGTCTTATCGACTTAATGTGTCTGCCACCTTGTTTGCTTTCCTCGGGTGATAATGAATTGAGCAGTCGTAATCCTTAATCAGCTCCAACCATCTTCTTTGACGCATATTCAGCTCCTTTTGTGTGAAAATATACTTTAAACTTTTATGATCAATACAAATATCACACTTTTCACCATAAAGATAATGCCTCCAAATATTTAATGCAAAGATTACCACAGCTAACTCCAAATCATAAGTTGGGTAATTTTTCTCATGGATTTTCAACTATCTTGAGGCATAAGCTATCACCATATCATTTTGCATGAGAACACACCCCAATCCCTTATTGGATGCATCACTGTAGATCACAAACCTTTCTCCATTACAAGGTAGTGTGAGCACAGGTACACTGGATAACCTTTTTTTCAACTCCTTGAAATTCTCTTCACATTCCTCCGTCCAAACAAACTTAACTCCTTTCTGGGTCAACTTGGTGAGTGGGATAGATAACCTTGAAAAATCTTTCACAAAAAGTCGGTAATATCCATCCAAACCAAGAAAACTTCGGATCTCAGTTACTTTTGTTGGCCTTGACCATCTTTCGATAACCTCTGTTTTTGCTGGATCCACAGATATCCCCTCTTTTGAGATTATGTGACCCAAAAATGCAACTTTTTGAAGCCAAAATTCACACTTGGTAAATTTGGAATAAAGATTATCCTTTCTTAGGGTCATTAATACAATTCTCAAGTGATATTCATGTTCTTATTTTCTCTTTGTATAGACAAGAATATCATCTATAAAGAATACAAAAAACTGATCAAGATAGTCTCTAAAGACTCTATTCATTAGATCCATAAAGATAACAGGGGCATTAGTAAGACCAAATGGCATCACTATAGATTCATAGTGTCCATACCTTGTACGGAAAGTCGTCTTTGGTATATCCTCCCATTTGACCCTTAATTGATGATACCCTGAATGAAGATCAATCTTGGAAAATTATTGAGCTCCGCGTAGTTGGTCAAATAGGTCATCAATGCGTGGGAGAGGATATTTGTTCTTGATAGTGATCTTATTAAGTTCTCGATAATCAATGCTGAGTCTCATTGATCTATCTTTCTTCTTAACAAACAGAATAGGTGCTCCCCAAGGTGACACACTAGGGTGTATGAATCCTTTATCAAGATTCTCTTGGAGTTGCTTCTTCAATTCCTGGAACTCAATTGGGGCCATTCTATAAGGTGTCTTTAAAATAGGCAAAGAACCCGGTACGAGTTCTATTGAAAACTCAACATCACGATTTGGTGGAAGACTTGGAAATTCTTTCAGAAAGACATCATCAAACTCCCATACAATGGGAATATTATTAATTGTGAGTTTCTCTCCAACCATTTGAGATAAATAACCTTCATTTAGTGGAATCAAGTCCCATAAGATGGAAGAAATTTCCACTGGAAGGTTATGTTCATCCTTGCATCGATAGATGATTGTAGATTGATCATGAATATTAAATGTGACTTCCCTTCTTTGTCAATTGATATGAGCTCTGTATAAAGAAATCCAATCCATGACAAGAATCACATCAAATTCCACTATAGGAAGGATCATAAGATTTTCAGGAAGCAATTTCCCACAAACTTCAATCAGAGAAGAATTGAAAACTTTTGATGCAACCATTGTGCCATTAGGAGTTGTCACAGCCAACTCAACATCTATTTCGTGAGGTAATATGGCGATACCCTTAGAAAATTCTTCAGAAATAAAAGAGTGGGTGGATCCAGAATCAAATAAAACATTTGCTACTTTAGAGTGGATGGTAACTATACCTCTCACCACTTCTTTGTCGTACTCCACATCGCCGATAGTAATTGCATGTGACTTTCCTTTATCTTTATCCTTAAGAGTTTTTTGACATCAATCATCATCATCAACCCTTTGATTTGGGCATTGATTTTCATAATGCCCCATCTCCTTGAACTTGAAACATTGAAGTGTAGTAGGTGAATCCTATGTATCCCTTCCTTTGTTTGCATCATTAGACATCTTATTCCCATTATTTCAACATTCAATTGCCCGATGACCTTCTTTTCCACACTTATAACATTTTCTTGTCCCCTTAAGACAATTTCCTCCATGTTTCTTTACACACTTTGAGTATAAGGGAAAACTCGTCTTCTTTTTAGTGTGGTCTTTAGATTTTCTATTGAATTCCATTTTCCTCTTCTTATCAAACCCATGTGACTGATTTGTTACTCCAATATCCATCTCATCCTTGAGAGCACATCAAAAAATTTCCACGTAGTTATTGAAGTCCCTTATGGATAATGCCCTTCGAAGACTTGGTTTTATGCCACTAAAGAATCGATCGATCTTACTCTCAGGTTGGATAATAATTCTGGAAGCGTACCTTGCATGTCTTGTAAAATTTTCTTCGTAGGTACCAACGGATTCATCATCCTTTTTCTTCAGTTCCAGAAACTCCTTATCCATCTTTTTTCAAAGAATATGAAAGAAAAACTTATTGAAAAAAATGTTCTTAAACTCGTCCCATTACATGGACTCAATTTCATTCCTTTTACTCATATTCCTAATAAGATTCCACCATTGATCAGCATCACCTTCCAAACGATATACTACTAAGAGAAATTTATCATGTTCAGAACATTGAAGAACTGAAAATATCTTTTCAGTGGTACTGATCCATTGTTCAGCCACTAATGGATCAGAAGACCCTCTGAATGAAGGTGGACGCTGCCTCATGAAGGATTCAACAGAATGTTGCTCTTTCCTTTGCTCGTTTGGAAGTCATGCATGATTCATAGATTGAGAAAGTTGTGTGAGCATGGCTACAAGATTTTTCATTCCAACTCCCATAAAGTTTGGTTGCTCCGGGGGACAATCATTACATTGCCTGTCGCATTCCGCATTAACACAGTTCCTTCAGGTTCTAGCCATTGACTAAAACCAAGAAGAATAGTGTGAGAAACACTAATTATAATAGGAAAACCACAAAATCAAGAATAAAATTTCACACTTAAGGTCTTATCATAGGTTATTCATCGCCATTCCTAAAACACTAAGATTTGGACCTATGCTTAGACATAACCTTAGGGTTCTTACTAAGGCTTTCACATTCTAGTTTCCAAAGGCTGACTAACCTCTCTCTGATACCAACTATAATGACCCATAATTTACATACATGGTTATTACATCAAAATTGAAGCATACTTATTACAACATATAACAAAGCCATTAAAGGACCGTATAGGTATAGTGTCTTTAGAAACTGGGAAACATAAAAAACTGGTTCATAAATCATCTACGTTGTCTCCCATTTATTTCATCATATCTAGAGTCCCTTTTGGAATATCCTACTTAATATCCTTCTTCCTGACCTAGATAAAAGAAAACATACAAAAGGGTGAGCTCAAATTCTCAGTAAGGGTAAACAAAAGAAATATCAAACATATCATATTCATAAGAACATAATATTTTGAAAATCTTATCCTGTAAAAGAGATCATAACATGGGATAAATCTTAAAAGTGAAATGTAATCCCAATAATCATAACATAAAACATGAATCTTTGTGGAATACACACATAATCATAGAAAATCATTTCATAGTAGTCAAGATTCATTTACAAGACTATCTTAGCGGACAAAGTCCATTTTTGAACCGAGTTCACTCCTCGTTTCAATCCTATTTCACTGAACCGGTTTAACCCGCCGTTCCAGCCATGTCTATCTCATGAGATATAAATCTTTACCCAATGCATTGGAGGGAGATATAGGTCCCACCCATCTCATAATGAAACCATTCTTATGTGTGCCACAAAATTATAAATCCTACATCATACCATAACCCATGTAATAAAAATGAGAATCTTAAACATCATTCCATCATAAAATAATCCATATAAGATAAAAGGATATCATAAAAATAATTACATCATAACATAATCAAATCAATGTAAAAATAGGGATATAAACAGAACCCTATATTATCTTAGATGGAAAATAATTTTGATAAAACACTTGAACTCCATTCTTGAGGAAAATATCGTTTCTACTTCAAAAACATTTTTCCTTTCTTAACATGTCATACAATTTTGAACTAAAAGAATTTGATTAAAAATAAACTTGAAAACTTGTAAAGGAATCTTCATGGAAATAATGTTCTATGAATCCATTCATTTCGTATAAGTTAAAATAAACATTCTTCTCATACTTTGGTCGGAAAAGTCAAAAAGTACCTCGTACTAAAAACGACAAAAGATTCCTTTCATATCTTTTACTAAAAAGTCAAAAATGGGTAAAATTGGATTTAAAAAATTTTAGGTGGATTGAAATAATATTACATGTTGAGGAAATATGGATTTGGATGATAAATATTCCCCAGTAAATTCTGAAGTATAAACAATCTCGGATAAAAATGAGATTGTGAGATTTTCCCTTACCTTAGGTCTAACATGCTTCGTATGAATCCGAACCTCCTGTAATATGGTTTAAATAATGTAAATTTACTTATTACAGAATCATATCTATTGTTATGATATCATATATGGCCATATTTATATCTTCTTAGTAGTAATATTTCATTGCTACTTGTTATTCGGGTGTTTATTGCTTTATGTTCTTATGTGTGTTTTGTCGAATAAATTCTTATTACTCTTTATAGGATATAGATATATCATTTACATAATAGTATTAGTGTAATATATATCATATTAATTCATTAAATTCATTTATATAATCATTATTCAATGAAGATCATATAGAACGAGTCGCATCACATCGTGGAGACGGTAGGTCGTACGTACGCACGAGCGATGATATCGTTCTCATGATCATGGAATTGTATTGAAGTGTATGTATAATATTTAAGAATCAATACCACTTTAAAATAATCATATATAGTTATTTATTTGCACCATTATACCCATCCAGGTAAGGTGGTGGTGGAAAACATATTACACCACGACATGGAGACGGTATTCCATACGTACGCATGCACGGTGATTTTGTTTACTGTAGGATGGATAAAAGGTGAAATAGGGTTGTTTTATATTTATAATAACATATAAGTATATTAGGTATACTGATGTTATTACTTCATAATGAAACAACTAATGAAGAGGGAGTAGAAGAAAAATGGAACTTGAAGAAAATGGTAGAAGGTATTACCTCTTTCTCAAAGTGCCTCCTTTAAACATTCTCTTAGGGCACTAGAGTTGGTCTTTTGAGAAGACCAGTACCTCTAGTAGGTTTCTAAGGAAGTGGGGAAGTGAAATGGGTAGGGGTTGTCTGAGCTTGAAGGATCAAATTGGTGTGAGGAGGAGAGGGAGGAGGTGCCCTTTTATAAGGGAGGAGAGGGGCACCTTTAGAAATATAAGAAATATTAGTTTATATTAAATCCCAACCCCACTTAAAAACTTCAAAAATGACTCATATCTGATGATTAGATGATATAGGGTTTTAATCTCATTAACCAATAAAATTTAGACATGTTAGGAATTTATTTTAAATGTTATCAACATGATTTATCCTTATTAATCAATTTAATTTTATTGGTGGTAATAATATTCTAAATTTAAAATTATTATAAATAATTACATATGTGTGGTGAATTTTCCATAATTTGACACATTATGTATTTTTAAACCATATAAATTTTAATTTATAAATTTTAAATATTTTTGTGATTTTTAAACAATTTTATAATATAAAATAACAATAGTGTCAATTTTGACACTATTCATTTATTTGAATTTAAATAAAATATATACAGAAGATATGTTCTAACTAAAAGCTTTAATAGATTTATAAAATGTCATATGTTTCTAGAAAATTAGTGGAGCACATTAAATAGTTCATATAATATTTATTTTAATATTTTTAAAACCATTTATTTGATATTTTAATTAATAAAATAATTTCAAGATCACTATTGTGTCATAATTAATGATAATTATATAATCCCTAAAAATTATAAATAAATTAATATGATGTATATAAATTTATTAGATTTCTGGAGACTATTTATATCCGATGTTTCATGAAGTTTATCACTAAATTAAAATTATTATACTTATAAGATTTAAGAGAGTGACATATTGTCACCTTCCTTGGTTTTAATAATAATTATATTATGTCACGGTCAAAAGTCCATGAAATAAATATAGTCCGGCCCTTAGGTGATATGGGTCAACTTTTATTCATCCAATAGTATTTTGGCAGGTGTTAGGATAATTTTATAATCTTATATTTACCCTTAATTACCATATTTACCTTTAACTATGGTAAATAAAATTTATCGTAGTTACTATTCATAATGTCAAAAAATAAAAAGTATCCTATTAACATAATCTGGACCCACTGATTCCAAATATGGAATCCATTTTTCAAAATTAAAAATACATAAGTTGCAGTAATTAATTTAAAATTAATCCCGTTGTTAAGAAAACGGGTTTTAGAAGTTAAAACATTGCCAAAGATTGAAATGTTTTTACCTATGAATTCAATGTGATGTTAATGATAATGACATACATTATATTAAATGGTAAAAATATATTCTATTTATACTTTAAAACAATTAAATATTATAATTTAACTATATAAATTATCTCAATGAAAAAAGTTGTTTTTGATTAAAAATTAGCGTATTTTTACTATTCATCAAAATATGAAAGTTATCAAAAAAGTATCAAAAATTTATTCAAAGTAAATTTTTATATCCTGATTCCAAATAAGAATTTTATTTTGTCAAATTGAACTTATAAACATTTAAAAAACTAGATTCAATGTGGGTGCTCCATCAAAAGGTGGCAAAACTGCATTTTTTGAAAAATACTTATTTTACCCGAAAAATTTATTTTTTTCTCTTACCATGTTCTAGAAAATGTGTAAGATGAATAATAATGTTATAAAATTAAAAATGTAGTTAATACTATTCATAACAGATAGTCCATAATAATATATCGTTGTTTAGTGAAACCCAGTATTGCGTACTACACATGCTATTGAGGAAGGTCGCGATTGTGTGTAATGAAAGCCAAGTCAGTATTGTGTGTTTTGAAAGATTCCTTTGGTGTTGCGTATAACATAAGACATAAAAAAAATATTTCTCATAAAATCTCAAGGTGTTACACTAACCTTTTTAGATTTAGTAAATAGCATGATCTAGAAGGCACCAAGGTTACAATGGATGTGAAGAAAACTGGGACAGTTCTCTTAATAAGAAACTGAATGAAGTGGGAGATGCAATGAGAAATATTCTGTTGTCATGATTTCCATCTAGACCCTTGGTGGTTTTTATAAGGCATCATATATGAAAGAAACAAATCCCAATGGGAGTTTAGGTAATAACCATAAAGGTAAGTATATTCAAAAACCTATGTGTCATGGATATGGAAAAAACAACTAGGAAAAATATTCAACAGGATGGTAAAATGTTGTAGATGTGATTATGAGGGTCATAAAGCAATAACCTTCCATTGAAAAAGGAAGCATCCGGTTGAATCTAGGAAAAGGAAGGAATTTCTTTCTGAAGAATCAATTGAATGTTTTAAATGTGGTGTGCATGGTTATCATACAAAAAGATGTCATGTGAAGAAGGTTCGGGAATTGGATTAGAAGGACCATACAAATATATGTTTACTAATACCTAATTCCATTAAAAATTATGATGATGAAACTAAGAATGACCAATGAAAGGTATGGATTATTTCATAGCTGATGTTTTGACATTATTGAATCTGAGGATTTGATTCATGATTTTGTTTGCAGGAAAAAAGTATTACGGAATAAGTTAGAAAATAATGTTTAATGAATCGTTAATAATGTTTAAGGAGAAAGAAGTGTACATATAATGTACTCAAGTGTTATGGTAGATTTTAGGATGATGAAATGCTTAAAAGTATTAAGGCTCTTTTGATTATGAGATTACATTGGAAGATATTTTCTAGTATGTATAACCCGGATGTTTGTTTTGTGATAATGTTATTCAAGGAAGAATTATCTTTTAATTTTTTGATATAGTTTTAAATAAACAATTGGGTTTATATAATCCTTGAATTTGGGGAAATTACAGGTTTTTACTTTTTCTGATGTAAAAATGAAGTTATTAGATAACAATTGAAGGTAAAATAGGTTATGGTTTTTTGGAAGAATTTATCTATTTTTTCATAATTTTATAAAATTATATATTTTTGAAGGACAACACTCATACCATGTGAAAACCCATCGCGTTAGAAAAATTTGTGGGAATCGAACCCACAACCAAAGTGCGATTGGGATTTATCACCTACCAGTAGGCTAAGTGAAGTCTCTGGTTAGTATGACATATTCTTTTTAGTTATATGATTTTATTGATCAAGAATAATTTAATTTTTTACCTTATGTTTTATCAAATGGATATCATGAGTATAGGAAAATAATTTGGGGATTCTGTGATAAATGTTATTTTAGAAGACGATTTCCTTTTGGGAACACTATATTCCTATGTAATGTAAAATACATTGGGATTTCAATTCAATAGTAATTGTGGAATTTTATTTTGGAAGAATCTATGTTTTATTGGGGACTTATAGTGATTTGGGTTAGTTATGGAAATGATTAACCTATATCTGAGAATATATGATTAAGTTATTTACTTTTCAGTATGAGACTTTAAGAGTAGTTGATGTTATTTGGAAATAAATGTTATGATTTATTATATAAGACTATGTGATTAAATCCTTTTGTATTTTGGGGTTCAATCATAGTGTGGATTTCATTCAAGAATTTTAAGAACAATTGTGTATTGAATGAGCTTTGCTAAACATTGGGTATTGTTTGTTGAATTTTAGAGATTAAGAGTTGTATTTCTTTCTATAAAGGATTATACTTTTTGGGAGTATATGATCTTGTACAAACAATTTTGGTTTTGTTTAATGTCTAAAGACAAGGGAAATATATAGTTCATCTTTTTTAGATAATGTGATTCTCTAGAATTTGATTCAAGAAATTTAGGTTTTACCAATTCATCTTGAATACTATTCATTTGGAGAAAAGATTAGTTTTTGGTAGAAAATTATTAAAGGAAGAAACTGTACTTTAAAATTAATTATATTTCCTTATTTCCTTAGTAAATCTTATAAATAAACTCTCCAAATTTATAAAAAAAACATAAATAAAAAACATTGTATGTTTACATTTCCTACTAGGAAACCAATGGTCTTTTAACCCATAACAAGTTTGTGGTTTTCTTGTTGTTAACTTTCTCCTAATCAGGTTTTCTATCACTCTTTATTAGAACATGACACTTAGTTTCTCCTCCATTTTAATGTTTTCCTACATGGAATACTAGTATGGGTAATCTCGAGTGTCCTTTTTTACTTATCTTTATTTATTTTAAAGTGATAGATTTATTGACTCCTTTTTCCGATGTGGGACTTTCAATGAAGTTTTCGAGCCCAATTTTGAAATTGTGAGGACGCAATTACCAAAAGAGGGGAAGGATGTAACATCACAAGTAAATAATGAATATGAAATTATCATATTTATTAATATTTTTTAATTAAATATTAATTTTACTTTCAAGGGGATGCTATGACTTAAAAATTACTCAACACGCAACAATGGGTTTCTTTGAAATCTTACATTGTACACAACATTGAGTTGTACTGAAAAATAATACAATAATATTATTATTTGGATGGTATTTAACGCCTAGCCATTGTATTGGCGGGAATTAATAGAACTAACTAAAATATTATTACACATGTTTTTTAAATGTATTTATATTTAACTAGTAACTATTAGAGGTTTCAAATAATTTTGGATCCAATTTTAATCATGAAATACTCTAATAATCATTAAAAGGTCGATTTGCAGCCTTTTGATGGAGCACCCATTTTAAATCTACTTTTTGTCACTTTTATTTGTTTAAATTGAAAATATAAATATCCTCGTTAGAATAGTGACATAAAAATATACTTTGGGTAATTTTTTGGTATTTTTTTGATAACGTTTATTTTTCAACGAATAGTGAAAAATACCACATTTTAATTCAAATCGTCGTTTTAATCTAATTTATTTATATAATTATATTGTAATGTTTTTTTGTTTTAAAGTATAATTTGATTATATTTTTATTATTTAATCCAATTTTGTTCATTGTAATTAATTTCACTTTTTAATTAGACATAAAAACATTTCAATCTTTTGATAGTTATTATTTAATAAAAACATGCTTTTTAGTTTTGACAACCAGAATTAATTTTAAATTAATTTCTACAACTTCTATGTTTTTTATTTCAAAAAATGGATTCCATATTTGGAATTAAGAGGTCCAAATTGTGTAAATAATTAACTTTTATTTTTAGACATTATGAAAATCACCTTCAGTAAATATTTTATTTACCATGGTTAAAGGGTATATCTTGTAAATAAGGGTAAAAAATTTATAATAATATTAAATTTCTCTAACACATGTCTTAACATTGTTTGATTATATATTTCTGACCATGGGCATCCTTGGTCTGATTTTGGGTCCCCATGGAGCCACTTGTAAGTGAAAATGACACTTTATAAAAAATAATTTAAATTTAAGGAAAATATAACATAAATATATATCATTTAGTAAAAATAATTATATTGGGTTATATAAGAGATATATTTTACTATAAATATTCATTAAAAATAAAAAATTATTTCCAAAGTCATGTAATTTTATTTAAATATTTTTGAAATCAGATAAATAAATTAATTTATGACACAATTATAATGTAATGATTACATCATTAATAATATTTTTAATTAAATGAGTTTATAAATATTATAATATTTACTTTGAGACTTTTTATGCCATACAAGAATTTTATGGATTAGTATAACTTATTTTATTTGAATTAATGAATTTTTTTAGATTTTATCAAGTTGTTATTATTTTATAAAAATTCATGATTTGAATAGTATAAAAATTTACATAAATGAGTATTAAAATAAATTAATATTCTATTAAATGATAAAATGGTCTTAAAAATAAAATAATCGGTCAAATGAAATATATTATGTTAAAATTTTCATTAATGATCAATTTTGGGTCTCTTGGAATTTTATAGTAAATATATATACAATATAGTATGAATATACAAGAGGTCATGGTAAAAGATATATTCGTTAACTAAGGGTTAAAGATAAAATATAGTGTTAATTTTATGCCCTAAACATGAAAAAAACACATTGGCAGAGAGTATTTAGAAACATACACTCATTATATTCAAATTAAATGAGTTGGGGACCTTTTTAAATCTATATTCCATTTATAATAAAATTATATATTCATAAATTCTTAAAGTTCCCCTCCTCCACCTTATAAAAGGACACCACCTGTAACAAATTACACACACCTATCAAACCCCTCAGATAATCCAAAAACTTCTCTAATAATCTCCCAAAATTTCTCTATTCCACCTATATGCCTTTAATTAGGTTTAAGTCAATTCAATAGAGACCTTTGTCTCAAATCATAAGAAGTTACCCGATTTGAGGTAACATCTTCTCAAAATTTTCTTTCCATTATTTTTTCTTCTCCACTCCCTTTGCTCATATTATACTTTGTTTATATAACAACACCAGTATCCTAAATATACTAGGTTGTTATTAAGAGAATTATTATAACTACAATTACACACACCTCCATCTAATGGTTACGAACATACTGTTTCTGTGTACGCTGAACTACTGCCTCATGAAACAATGATTGTTTGATTTTCCCATACCACCTATCATGGTGGACATTATTATGGAACTGTAAATATATAGGATATTTTTTATTTTAATTTTATCTATATACTTACTTAATTCTCATATATAACCTAACATTATGCTTTTCATGTTGTAGAAATATGATAATTTTATTTGTGGAAGTGCAGACTACCGCCACCTCAATGTGATATGACTCATTCATACCATACATGGAACGTATAAAGGATGGTGCTAATGAACAAATGAAAATTATATAAAATATTAAATTATAATGCAATAATAATATACAAAAAAATTTCATTTTTTTTCATTTCATTTAAAAATGGAAAAAATAAAACGAAATTAGCGTTCATGTGTACGTACAACTTACCGTCTCTATGAACGGTGCATTTAATTTTCATATATCGAAATGATATGGATTATTATAAATATATATATACTGAATATATATATATATATGATATATATGATATCTAAATCACGAATATCATTCTGAAGATAATGGACTTCTGACCACATGAACAATTTGTAAATATAACAAGTTCATTTTTAACAGAAGTTTCGATCATCGACCAAATGTCTGATATGAACTCAAATAATTAACTACTTTTTATAGCAAGGTTATAATTTATTTAAAGATAATTATATATATATAAAATTTTCTTAAGAAATTAGATGTTATTATTATTTTTATTTAGGATGTTCATGGAAATATACAAGGCATGTCCGACTCAAAGTGAAGGAACTTCTTAAAATAATTTTTATTATTTGGGTTATACATCAACATCTTGATTATGTCGGGCTATGAATATGTTTGAATGAATTATGATTTTTTTACACCTAATATCTACTTATCTTGGGCTTATTTATATTTTCACACATAATTATTTCATTGATTTATCTTTAATCTAATTATGCAACCTTTGTAAGGGAATATGTATCAATCTCCTTTCATTGAAGCATATCTTGATATTGTGCACCATTATTATCCTATAAGGTGTATACACAACAATTTTTTCATTTTATATCATTAATTTCTATATTATCTTTATATTTGTATTTTTCTTTGATGTTATTCATTAATGATTTTTATTCAAGATTTTCTCAAGTGGTTAAGGATTCTTTAACTAAAACATTGTTTTAAATGTTTTAAATATTTAATTTTCTAAATACTTATCTTTTATTTACATGTTTTAGAAATTATTTAAAGGATTTATTTATATGAACATGAGTGTCTTAATGTGTAAAGTCCATTCAAATGATTCAAATTGGTATGGTACACTTTGATTCAAGACTCTTCTTTTTGAATGAACTGATTATGTCAATATCGTGAAATGATACATTGTGATTACAATGTGGAAATGTTATCTTTCCTTTATGTTTTTTCATGTGTTAGGATTATTTGATTTTTCTTGGGAATTGTTTATGCATATGGGTGTTTCTGTGATAAACCTAGGTTGTGTTCTCTAAAGATAGCTATCTAATGCATTGGGTAACATGATGGAGGTAAACGTTAATGTTTCTCCTAAGAGATTTAGGGAATATACGGTGATGGGTATTTCAATGTAAACCCATGTGTAGCTATGAAAGCTACAATGTAATTATGATATGTATGAAACAAGTTACCTCTATTATTTATATATGTTATTCATAAATCTTATTATTTCATGAGGTATGTTAAAGAGATTATGTTTTGTATGTACTGATGGGTAATGTTTTCTTTCTTTACTAATAACCCTTACAGAGATTTTTATGTTCATCCCATGTTTTTGAAATATTTTTCATAGGGTTTAAGGAAGGGTAATAGAAATGAAGAATATAATGTGATTTATATCATGAAAGGATGTATTTGTTTTCTTTTAAAAAATTTTAGGTTATGAAAAAAATATACTGAGTAGTAGTGTCAATATGTAATATTCATGTTATAATTTAATAGTTATGGGATAATTATCTAAATCTATAAACCTGAAAAGATCCTTATTGTGAATTCTTGAATTAATTCAAGAATGTGTAATTTTTAGGGATAGGGCCTTATATTATTCATTTTATATTCGAAATAAAATGCATCAAGGCCAACCCGAATACATATAAAGTTCATTCATCAGCATATTTGATGGATTTATACCTTTTTTCTTCATACTTTCATTAATTTTAATTCTTTTGGCCCATAGTTCAATGAATACTTGGTATTCGTTCATTGCATGATAATAAATCAGTGAAATAAGTCAATACCACTTATGAAGTTCCCAACCGAGGGTGTGATAGAGCAATGAAAATGATATAGGATGGTCATAAGTGAATTATAATGGACCAATGGTTCTTTTTCATCTCGGTTTTATGTATTATGATGGTGAAAAGTAATGAAAATATCCAAATAATGTCTAGTGGCTAGAATCAGATTTTCAACAATAGAGAGACTCGGTCTGATGAGATTTTTATTCATTGAGAGTGATCAACGGAGGATATGATGGTGATGGTTGTGAGAGAGTATGAAGGTAATAACTTCTAGTTACTTAAAATTTTATAGTAACCGACATAAAATAAAAAATAGACACATCATGTGGGGAACCCTAGTTACAACATAAGGGTTTCAAAAATATTTAAATATAAATGCGACGTTTCTCGATTTTGGTGGTCTAATATATACTATCTGGGTACACGTGCATGTAAAATGAAAGGTATATAAGAAATACAGGTGGTACAAAAGAATAAATTTGTGTAAACATGCATCGTTAGGTATATACATCATGGAAATAGGAACACCGTCATGTACATGGTTAGGTTTTGGTTTATAGGTACATGTCATGTAACCACTATACACACCAAGTAGATTTTTTCGAGATAGCTTGGAAATCCTTATTTCCTTGGTATATACTATTTTTAGTTGAGTGTGGTCCATTGGTCTATACTATGAGGACATGATGTGTAATTAAATCCTTGGTACATGATTGTGATCATGTCTAAGTGTTCTATATTATATTGAGTTCATAGTACCACTTCATGAGGCTTGAGATGACATCCTCTATCCTATACATCCAAAGTGGGGTTTATTGTATTAGCATGACCACCATGCATAGGGAATTGGTCCCCTATCAAGAATATTGATGTAGTAGTATTAGTAGAATCCCCCAATATTCCTTTTTATGATCCCTTATCTGAGAAGTGTGATCTTCTGAGAACCATTGAAAAACATTTCGGTAGGGGAAAATGGGTATAACCACTTGGATGAGTGTTTAGAGTGACAATATATCTCATGGAGTGAGTTATCCCAGAATGAGTTTTACCTAGAATCCTTAACTTGATTCCTTTTTCATTATATACTAGTTGGGACCAATTGTGCCTGATTTTCTATTATATTTGAATCTTGATATTAATGTCTATTATCTATTAGATTTATCTTGTGTTGATGTTATTACCTTTATCATTTATGCTTAGTAATTTCAGGGTGTCCTACTGGGTATTTGTGTACTCACCCATCATTGTATTTTTTGACCCAACACGTGTCTTATGTTGATGACATATATTTTAATGATATCCTAGGGGGATCGAGAGTACGAAGTGGATATACTGGGCTAGAAATACTGAGGTTTATATCAATGATTCATTTGATGATAGTTACAACCCGTTGAGAAGGTTGGAATAACCTTTAGTTTTTGTTTTATTTTATTCTGTCCTTTATTAATTTAGGTTATTTATTACCATATATTGATTGTGGTATTATAGATGTATACATTCATTATCACTAGTTGGTTTATATTTCAACATTTTATACTCTTCATGATGTGTGTGTGTGTACAAGTAAATTAGGATAATTCCTCCCGTGTGGGGGATATGCCTACTTGGTGATAGTCTCCATACCTTATACTATTAGAGAGAGGCTTGGGGTACTGACACCTAGCTTATTGCTATTTGGGAAGGCCCTAGTGGGTTTGTTCATGAAAGGAGCTCATACTCCTAAAAATAAAAAAATTGAAATCCTTAAAAAATGAGTTCGCTCCATGAAAACATTTTTTAAATTTTTTTTGCAACACCATTACCAATTTCTCTCATGTAATAAGATATTGGAAAAAATTTACTTGGTCTAGCTCCATAAAAAATCTCATCTATGTCCTATCCATATAGGAAAGACCCTATCTTTCTAATAAATATGTTTAACTCTTCCTATGATAAGAACATTCACATCCTAAATTAATCTATTCCACTAGTTTTTCCTTATTCCTAAAAAAGTAATGGATGATTATGCACCATCCATTAATTTTTTCAATTAATAATCTTGGTGGAATCAACTAATCTTATAACATATTTAATTATTTATTTCTTATTTCAATCATATACACTTTTTATTGTTTCTTTCATTCTAGTAACCACTTCATGATTTTCTCCAACTATAGAAACATCATCAGATTCTTCCTTGTTATTTTGTTCGAGATCATTATCTTTAACATTTTCATTCCTTAATTCTTAGTGAATATTGAAAGTCACTTGATTCCTTCCAACTCTTAGGCATAGTTTCCCAAATTTTATGTCCGTAAATGCTCATCTAGGGGCCATAAAGGGTCTTTCCAAAATGAGAGTGGTAATCTCTTCCACCATGACTAGATCTAAAATGTACACTAGGAAAAAGAATTTTTCCTCATTGATTAATATTTATTTAATTGTCCCTATAGAGTATTTCACATTCAAATCATCTATTTGGAGTGAAACTCTGATGTTTTTCATCTATTTATATCCCAATATTTTGAATATATTATATGAAATGAGGTTCATTCTAGAACATACATCACATAGTACATTCCTAATATTATTAGACTTAATATTAATTGTAATTGAAAAACTAAGAAATTATTGTTTATATGTTTAATGACTTTCAACATAAGAACTGAGAACTCCCATGTTAGGGAAATGTTGTAAATTTCTCACACTATATTCTTTTTGATCATCAAATCATTCATAAATTTATCATATTTCTGAAATTTGGGGAAACATTTTATAAAATTGATGTTAATAATTGTTTTTTGAAATATTCTAGAAACTTACCTTTTTCTACATAGATTTTTCATCGCATTAAGTCCTCTAGAAAAGGTAATCAACCAGAATAGAGAGGGTCATTGACTTTCTATATATATATATATATATTCTCCTTACACTTTTCTATATTTTATTATTCTTATTAATTTTTTCATAAAGGTTGTTCAACACATGGTTTAATTTTTTTCTTCTATTTTTTTCTACTTCTTAGGGTTACAAACTTCGGTTCTCCTCATGGGTAGTCTTATGGGTGCTCTTGAAGTGTTATGATTTGTTTCTCAATATATCTATGTTTTATTTGATCCATTTTTTTCATGAGTGTAGTAATCACGAATTAATGATTTAGACCAGAAATTATTGCATAATAATACCAATGATAATTAGGGAAATTAAAAAAATGTAATAAAATAAAAACAAATAATTATTATTCTACAAGAACACCATCCCAAAAATGGTGCCAGAAATTTTATGAGTGTAAAGGTAATCATAAAATCTAATAGGGCTATGAAATTTTAAAAATTAAAATTTAATTAAAACAATTGTGACTAACATAATAGATGTAAAATGTGGTGAGTTTGAGGTCGAATTAATTACATTGGGTAATTTTTTTTAAACAATGAATTAAAGATTTATTAGAATGGGAATAAAGAAAGAATATTTTTTTTAATCAATTGAGAATGTGTGCTATGTTTTTAGATTTTCAATTCAGGTTCAAGTGAATTTGGAAATTAATTATTTTTTGTATTATTATTATAAATTTCATGAAAAGGAAGATCATTGGACATGGTATCCCCCATTTAACATTGAAATTCCCCTCTTACCAGAGTCAAGTACTTTGGGATTCTGATGAATTAAGTGTATTGCAAAAAAATTTATACATATTTCCCATAAACCACTCAATGGGAAAGAATATATCAAGTTAACTAGTAAATATATTAAAAATATAATTTCCAAATTCTTATTCCAATGATAATGTGATAGGAATGTGAAGTAAATAGAAGTAAATTCTTATTACATTAACACATAAGTGAGAAAAATAATAGAAAAAATAATTTATATCACCCTACCCTTTCATATACATAACTAAAAACATTTTAGTAGTTACCCATCATTCTGTTTTTTAAGTAGTGGTAAGGGAGGACAAAATAAAAGAAAGTTTGAATTAAAATTGTCTGTTATGACTAGTGAAGGACTACATAATAGATATAACTCTAGTCAACATGAATTCCCTTAAATAAGCTTTGAAAATTTTTATGGACAATCCTCGAATTCCATTGGAAACTCACTTCGGAATTCCTGAAAGATTCAATAAAATTAGATCTTCAACCCATCTATTGACTATGTGCTCACTGTGTGAAATAATGTATAATGATGTGAATAGTGTGGTTCTAACTCTCCATATATTTTTATTAAAACATTTTCATCATGAAAGATGTTTCAAATCATTAATCACTATGGAATTATTATTTTTCATGATTAACTAATGATGTAAATGGATATTCACAGCATCAATAACTTTTTGGAAACTCTAACAAAGAATGAGTATTTCACCTCACAAAATTAATATAAGTCTTGAATATCAGCCTATGTCTTCCTCAAAATAGTCATTATGTGAATATTTTTCATCATGTGAATGATGATTAACACACATTTTTCATCTTTTATAAATGAAAATAATCATGTGTTGCATTACAACACTTATTTTCCCTATGCGTTGACTTTGTGTTTTCCTTTATTAAACTATTTATCTTCATTTTTCTAAAAATTTCATTGAAATATATCACTTAAAAAATAAGAAATAATACATTAAAATTTCAAAGAATGATAAATTTTAGTTCCGAAAACAATTTATTTTAAATTGAAAAGTTAATTCGTGATATGTAGTAATAAGGAGGCGCATTTGTGTCTCCACCTCTTGACCACTATATTGGTTTGGTTAGGTGTCACTGTATTTATACATGGATTTTTTTCAATAGTTTTAGTGGTTGTAGTGTGTTTTGAAAATTTTATTAATGTTTTTTTTCTAATGGATCTATTTACACATGTTATTTTCCTTTTGAATATATTAGATTTTGGGGGGTAGAAACTATAATTATGGGGAGAATTGTCGAACCCAATCCTCTCCTAGCAATATTATTCAATTATTTTATATATATTTGGTCTTTTACATGATTTTGGGGATGATAGAGTTGAATGTTTTATTTTTTGGGGCTAATTATGCATGGTGTATGATTTACCATTCATAGTTTCTCTACCAATATATCAATCATTCCTTGATTTGGACCCTAAATGGAGAATCTTTGTTTTTTGTAAGTCCACCTTGTTTGTAAATCATTAATTGGTGGGGAGACCAACATTGTGTATCTATCTATTGAATACTTTTTTTGGATCATCCGTGTGTCATTGTATTTGTATAGGGGGTTTGTTTTCAGTAGTTTTAGTTCTTTTATTGATTTTATGGATTTTAATTAAAGAAGTTTCTATTTTATCAGTTAGAGTTATTGGATCATTTTATTTTCTTTTGGAACTCGTTAGATTTCCTAGGTTATATAGTATTAGGGTCAGATGAATTGTCACACCCATAACTCTATCAACATTTTTATTTTATTATTTTATTTATATTTGGTCATATCATTGAATTTTAGGTATAGAAAGATAATATGTAAATGTTTTGGTGATATTTATACATGGATAATGGTTATCCAGAATGTCTTTTCATACCATACATATATCCTATAGATGGGTGTGTAAATTTTACTAATCTATATTACATAGTTGGTGCATAATTTTTCCAACCACACAAATAATCTTTGTGATTCACTATTTCTCTCTACAAAGGGGCATATGACATGGTAAACATTGCTGTCAAACAATGATCAAATGGGAGAGCCTTAAAATTTTGGGTTTCCAAAAGTATCTTTTTGTGTGTAAGACTCCAAATAGAATGTTTTCTCCTGATTTGGTTATGGACCACCTAGGGAACTAGGGCTTGAACCTCCTTGATTCTCCTATTGATTCTGGAGAGATTTCTTTCTCGATTATTAGTGTTCTACATGTCATAATACCATTTCATTCTCCCCTATTCATTCCATAATTATTTTAATAATTTTCTATAGATTGGTTCTCAATTTTATAAAACTTGTGTTAGGGGTTTAAGGATTATTTCTGTGATTCATGATGGTTGGTTGTACAGATCATGCCTTGGGTTTTGGTATTCCCATTTTTGGGTTTTTTTAATCCATACATGATTTGTGATAGATTGTTTTATTCATTCTATTTTTATTAAAATATTAAATATAATTGAAAATTATAAATATTTACCACTTAATTTAATTATTGTTTCAATTTTTTATATAGGTATTATAACTAAATTTTCAATGGATTTGATTATGTTAATTTATTTCAAAGGATATTGGCATGCGTCAAGTGTTTGATAAAAATTCCAAACTAGGTTTTAAATGGAGTTTAATGGTATAAATTGATGACATAAGATTTATAATTCTTTTTACGAATGCATCATGAGTTTTAAATATTTTCTAATTTGGATTCTCGGTTCTTAGGGAGTTTTAATTATTTACCTTATTTAATCCATTTGGATTTCATAAATGTATTGAATTTTCATTCCCCATTGTTATGCTAGTTCCCCCTAAAAACATGGAAATATATAAACTTGTTTTAAACATCCCATAAATGTATATGTATTCACACATGTATTGGTGTATGGATATATATATATATATATATATGATTTCATAGGATACCCTCTATGTAACAGGGGATTTCAAAAAATTTGCTTCTAGAATGAATCTTAAAATGGATTTCTAAATTAAATTCCAAAAAATGAGGCTAGTATGCCTCTAAATAACATTGGTAAATTTTTTCAAATGTAATTTATAAAAAATGTTTTCCTAATGGACTTTGTAAGGCATTATTATTTCCAAATTATAAAGGCATGGTTAATACCTTGAAATTTTTTCTTTCAAACTATGCACCTCCGGTTTGAGTTGATATTTTCCATGTAAATTATAGGGATAAAGGATAAACATTGTTATTTCATTATATTGATTCTAAAAAATATTTTTTAAGAGATTTATAACCTATGTCCCACTTTTATTATCATATTGGTTTCTTTAATGTTTTAGTTTGGGATAACAGAAACTTCTATTATATTCATGTTTAGGATTTTTGGATCCATAATTATTTAGAAAGAACATGGTGGATTATGCCACCACTATGAATTAATGAGAGAAACCATTTAGACGCTAAAAAGGTGATCAATTGGTAGGCCTAAAAATGTTTAAAACCAAGTACATGTAGTTTTTCCTCATGGAATGTTTATGAATTTCCTAGGATAATTTATTCTTTATGTTTCCATACATAATGTATTTGGATACATATATATATATCCACCTCCATTCTTTGTCTTATTGCAATGATTTTTCCCACCAGTTCTATTTCTTTATTATGTTCTTACTTATATTATTTTTTTCATCCATGGAGATACTTTAACTTGTGTCGGGACTTTTTAAATCATGTTTTAAAAAGTTTATTTAAAAAAAATTAAAATGTTTTATAGTTTTCTCTAAACTTTTTTGGGATTCAAATATTAATTGTTTGAAATCGATTTTGTTTGGGTTTTATTAAATTAAAAAACTGTTACTCTTATATATATATTTCAAAATTGAATTTGTGGTCTGTTTTGGAAAGGTTAATTCCTAGACTCTATGGTGATCTTATGTTGATCTCTAATATGATTACACCCTTCTTGTGTCACTCGACATGAGCATGTAATGTTTGGTTTTGAAATTTTAAGTACCATTTTGGGATCAATCATCGAGTGACTGGTTTAGGAATTTATGTTGACCTGGGGGTCACATAGAGACCATTGAGGGTTAGTGGTACATTTTTAGTTGTATTTTTTTTTCATATATGTACCAGCCTAGTTGCACTATTATTCTTTTGATCATGATATATAACACTTCTTTCATTTACATATGTCTATTTTTTTATGTAATATAGATTTTCTTCACTATTATATTTTATAAAAAAATTTATATTCCCCTATTTTTTGAATTGCAATGAATATCCAATTCTTAGATAGGTCATGTCATAATTTTTTGAGAAATTTTTTAATTTTCAAATCATTATCTGTTGAGAATTATCATCATTAGTGATTACACATGATGCCTTCAATGATTTTTGTCAGGCCAGGGGGATTGAGAATACCACTGGGTTATGTCGCCAACTAAATCAGGTTTTTGGATCAAGGATGAACCATGATGGTTTTTGATAGGCATATATGGGTGTAGAAGTTGGAGAAGAACTCTAACATGAGAGCATAGTGGCTGGATTTGGTTTCTAATAAGGCCTGATGATTCTTAGTAGTGTATCTTGAGAATGAGAAACTATATGGTGAGTGGGTTATAAATCCTTGAATTGTATCATAGGGTGAACATGATTAAATGTTTTCTTAATCTCATGTATTTTTATTATTTATTAGTATTTATGTAGGATCGGATAAGTAGATATGTATGTCTATTAGATGGAACAATATAAGAGGGGAGTGAATTGTAGGTTTAAAAACCTTTTGAGTTTTAATACTGAAGAGATTATTTTAAATGATCTTAAACTAATACGAATACAAACACCCACAATTGTATTGAATATAAAAGATATGATGTAATGTAATACTAATGAAATGTAAAACAATTGTATTCAAGATGAACACAATAATCAGAGTAATATAATGATGAATGATTATACCTTACATTGTATAGAATCAATCAATACAATATGTAATAGAATGGATGTAATTGAAACAATTACAAATGTATAAGAGATAGAAAAGGAAACAAAAACAATTTCCTTTCTAATACAGATAGCAGCGGAAATGTAAAAGAATTACAATTCTTTTAACCCAAATAGACAGGTTATCCTTTCACCTAGGATAAAAGGTCTGTCTCACCAACACCTTGGTGAGTCCTCGATACGATGACCGGACTGTCCGTCTACTTATCCCTGGCAGCCCTAGATACGATGATTGGCACGTCTGTCTGCCTATCTCCGGCAGCCCTCGATACGATGATCTGTTCGTCCGTCTGCCTATCCCTGGCAGCCCTCGATTTTGTAGGTAATCGACACCTCTGTCTTTCAATTACTTGAAAGCCCTCGATACGATGATCGGACGCACAAAGCAGATGAGAGAAGTCACAACATCTCTCTCTAGAATCTTGATTGAAGCAAAGTATCACAGTTGTTCCACAAAGTCTCATACGTTGTTCTTTCTCAGCTTCAAATGACCTCCTATTTATAGGCCTCAGGTTCCAACGGTCATGTCGCCTCCAATGGTCATATTTCTCCGAAAAACTCGGAGGGACTTGGACACCTGGCATCATAACGATCATATTGAAACAGAAAGCACGACATCGTTTTGATTAGTTTGTGACTAACTCAACGACATCGTATTGGTTAAAACAAGATATATGTCGATGATAAGAAATGGTACGATTCATATGAAACAAGTGTTTTTGACTAAGTACCAAAACAAGTAATGAAAGTATGAATAGAAGAGTCAGTATGATACATTTGACAGATTCAGTACGATACGATTGACAGAGTCAGTACAGTACGATTGACAGAGTCAGTACAGTACGATTGATAGAGTTAGTACGGTACGATTGACAGAGTCAGTACGGTATGATTAAAAAAACATTTGTGATTTCCAAAACAAAATATAGAAGTCAAAAGATAACATTTGACTCAACAATCTCCCCCTTTTTGGAAATCACAACACACCAAGTAAATAAAACAAAGAATACTTATCTCCCCCTGAGTTATTGGAAACTCTTCTGAATATGAATTTGAATACAACTAACTCCCCCTTAGGTATGGACTTTCCTAAGGATTGTATTCATAGATTTTCCTTAAGAGTTTTGTAAAGCATTCTCCCCCTTTATAAAACATTCTCCCCCTTTGTAAACATTCTCCCCCTTTGTGATTTACAAAAAGAAAGGCGTAATCTTGAATTTTCTAAAGGAGTTAGAAAATAAACACAAGACAATGGATAAAAGAAATTTCATTATGATAACACACAACACTAAACATGAGAACAAAATACAAGTCACTTGTTTTCTCTTTCTTTTTTCTTTTTGATGAACCCATGAAGAACCGCCTTCATCTTTTTTATCTCCCTCTTGTCTTAAGAAATAGCATCACCCTAAGACCCGAGAAGCTCTTGTTGGTCTGCAAAAATCTGATCTTGATTCTTGATAGTCTCCTTCTGGACTCTGATTACTTCTTCAAGGGTATCAATTCTTTCTTGCAGATTCTTGTTATCTTTGGATAACACAGAATTTTGTTTCTTCAACAAAACCATTTCATCCTTGAAAGATAAGACCTTCGAGAATTCAGATTTAAAAGCATTAATTCTCTCTTTCAAGTATTTTACTGAAGGAACATCGGCTCGTTGAGAAGACAAAAGATTCAACCTTTCAACTGTTTCTCAGTCAAGATTATTGAAAGAAACTGCAAGCTCATTTGACAGCCTTCTTATATCTTCAATAGATATCTCATGATCATTGATTGAGCTCTCTGTTTTGTACGACCACTTGGTCATCTTGTTACAGGCCTTCTTATGAGCAACCAAACTTTCTGAAAGAACTTTCAAATCGGCTTCAACTGACAAAACTTTATTTCTTAATTCTTTTACAGAGCCAAACCTCTTCTTCTGATTATGAGTAATGAAATCAATCTTCCCTTCCAGCCTCGGGAAATATGGAATAGTCTTCTCAACCCTTCTTAAAACATGAACAATGTAATCACTCTTCTTGAGAGATATTGTATGTTCTGAATCAGTATCTTCATCGTACGAAGCCAGTTCATTTGATCGGCTTGAATCTACAACTGGATGTTTTCCTTTTGCTTTTTCTTTCTTCTTTCTTTCTTCTTCCACTTTGTCACTAATGACAACAACTTTATCAGTGTGAGAGGATTGAGCACCTTTCTTTTCCTGAGGTGAAAATCTATCCGGTGTTCATGCTTGATCGGCATGAGGAGTTTGTTGAACACCTTAACTCAACTTTTGAACCGATTCCTCCCTACTCTTCTTCGAACTTTGAAGTAATTATAAAAGAAAATCCCCTTCCTCTCTTTCCACTTCTTCTATCTCTTCCATTATTTGTTTTCCTTTTTCTTTCTCAGGAAGACTCTGTACGATGGGCTCTTGATGCACTTCAGTGGTAAGTTGAGCACTAGCTTCCTCAACTGCTTTCAAGACTTTAGAGATATCAAAGTCTTGAGCCTTTATTTTCAAAATAGTTTTCTTTTTCTTTTCAGCCTTAAGGGTTTCTTCTACCCTTATTCTTTATGCAAAAGCCTCAGTCGGGTCAAGACCGAACTTTGGATCCCCTTTCTTTCTCTGTTCCTTATCCTTTCTCCATTTGGCTACAACCTCCTTACTGTACCTTGGCTTCTTCTTAGGCTTTGAACTGGTTTGCGGATCAGACTTTTGAGTAACACCAGTAGATTGAATGTCTTTGGCTGGCATAGGTGCCAATTGATTCTGAGCAAATTCAGCTTCTACATCTCTGACAAAAACTTTTGAATTTTGATCAAAACAAACATTCAACTTCTTCATAGTACTTTTTATAATCCAAAAGGGCTTCAAATCTATCAGGTTTCCTTTCAAAGGAATGTTACAAAACTTCATACTTTCGAGAATAAAATTTGTAAGGATGGATGGATACATAATCATTTGGGACTTAATCCCTCATGTCTTGACATTCTTAATGGTTTCAAAAACATACCCCATGAGATTTACTTTTCTTATATTTACAAGATAGTCAAGCATAAATATATCAGAAACTTTCAGATTTTCTCTATCCCCTTTTCTTGGGATAAGAAAACCTTGCATCCATAAAGTCACAAACTGATTGTCTGGAGAAAGATGAGACACTTTTCTCTTCTCTTCATTAATAACAAACAAAGAATTTTCAACACTTTCTCTATTAAACGTACCAAACTCCTCTAGTATTTTATGAGATGGACAGAAAGAATCTCCTTCTATTGGGACATTCAGAAAATGAGCCGCTTGTTTTATAGACATAGACAACTTTCTATCATACATAGCAAAATTGATAGTCATGTCTTTTCGAAAGATACAGTTTTATAAAACTGACAAACTTCATCAAAGAGAACTGTATCTTGAGAAATATGTCTTTCAACACACAAATGTTCCCATCCTTGAAACAAAATGATTCTTCCGATTGTGGAATCATACGAATCAAAAAAGTCATGAGAAACTAACCATTCTCTGTTAAAGTCTTTCTCTGTAAAAGTCTTTGAAGAAATTTCGGCGGGAGTGTTATCAGAGGATTGAGACATAAAGGTGATGTTGATGAAAGATCGTACGATGATTTAAAAACAGTGGAGCAGAGCTTCGCCTCAAAACCTGAAAAACCAATGTGGGTTTGGGGAGGGGGGGCTATTTATAGGCGATAAAGGGGTGACCGTTGATCTTCTACGGTCAAGATTAGAGGAAAACAGATCAATGGTTAGGATTAAAAATTAAAAAGGGAAAAAGAAAAAAAAATGGAAAATACCTGCCAAAGAATGTAAGGTTGTTGTTGGTTTTTAGGATTTAAAGAATACACAACCGTATGAAATAAAATAAAATAAAACTATCAATCGACATGCCGATGGAAAACAAAGTCATTACCATGAACTGAAAAGCCGATGGGAAACAATCTTGTTACCATGAACTGACAAGCCGATGGAAAACAATCTCATTACCATGAACTGACAAGCCGATGGAAAACAATCTTGTTACCATGAACTGACAAGCCGATGGAAAACAATCTCGTTACCATCATCGGTTAGTATGATGGAAAAGAAATTCATTACCATCATCGGTCGATACGATGGAAAAGAAATTTGTTACCATCATCGGTCGATACGATCGAAAAGAAATTCATTACCATCATCGGTCGATACAATGGAAAATAAATTCGTTACCATCATCGGTCGATATGATGGAAAAGAAATTCGTTACCATCATCGGTCGATACGATGGAAAAGAAATTCGTTACCATCATCGGTCGATACGATGGGAAATAAATTCATTACCATCATCGGTCGATACGATGGAAAAGAAATTCATTACCATCATCGGTCGATACGATGGAAAAGAAATTTGTTACCATCATCGGTCGATACGATGGAAAAGAAATTCATTACCATCATCGGTTGATATGATGAAGTAAATAATAATGTTCTCAATACGATAATCAGAAAAACAAATGAATGATACGATAAAACTGTCAATACGATAAACAGAAAACTAAAAACACATACTAGGAGAATAAATAGTTAAAGAACATAAGATAAAAAAAACATAAAAACATAGAAAGAAATGTCCTCCCCCTTTCAAAGGGAGTTATTTAATGTTAGGAGAATTGTAAAACCTAAAGTATATATGAATGATTATTTTAATGTAATCATTCCTAGATTCTGTTTTATAAACTCAAATCTATCGTATGGTAATGGATTTATAAAAAGGCCAGAAAGTTGTTCTTGTGTTCTGATAAATTGTAGAATAATATCTTCTTTCTGTGTGTGATCCCTAAGAAAGTGATGCCTAACATCTATGTGTTTTTCATGAGAGTGGTGTGCTGGGTTTTTACTAAGAGCTATGGCACTAGTATTATCACAAAGAATTTGAGTTTTGGAGAAACTTAAACCATAGTCAGTGAGTGTGTATTGCATCCACAATACTTGAGCACAGCAACTTCCAGCTGCTACATATTCAGCTTCAGCAGTGGATAGTGCTACTGAGTGTTGTTTCTTGCAGGACCAAGAAACCAGAGAATCTCCTAAGAAATGACATGTTCCAGAAGTACTTTTTCTATCCATTCTACAACCACCGAAGTCAGCATCTGAAAAACTTTTTAAGACAAAATCATTCCCATAAGAATAAAAAAGACCTAAATCCATAGTGCCTTTTAAATACCGAAAGATTCTCTTTACGGATTTTAAATGAGACTCTTTTGGATTAGATTGGTATCTCGCACATAAGCAAACAGAAAACATTAAGTCGGGTCGACTAGCTGTCAAGTATAGCAAACTTTCTATCATACCTCTAAATATTGTTTGATCTACTGGTTTCCCAGTTTCATCAAGATCAAGAGTATTTGATGTACCAATTGGAGTGCTAATACTTTTAGTTTTGATATATCCATACTTTTTGAGTAAACCTTTTATATACTTATGTTGAGATATATGTGTTCCTTCTAGTTTTTGAGAAATTTGAAAACCTAAAAAGAATGTTAACTCACCCATCATACTCATTTCAAACTCAGATTTCATTAAATTTGCAAAAGAATCAGTTAAAGATTTCTGATTTGATCCAAATATGATGTCATCAATGTAGATTTGAACAATCAAAATTTTTTTATTTTCCATTTTTATAAAAATGGTTGGTTCTGCTGTACCTTTTGTATAATTGTTTTGTAAAAGAAATCATGTAAGTCTATCATACCATGCTCTAGGGGCTTGTTTAAGACCATATAGAGCCTTGGTAAGTTTGAAAACATGATCAGGATGTTTTGGGTCTTGAAAACCAGGAGGTTGTTCGACAAAAACTTCTTCTTGAACAAAACCATTTAGAAAAGCACATTTGAAATCCATTTGAAATAGTTTGAAATTGAAATATGCTGCAAAGGCTAATAGAATATGAATTGATTCAAGTCTAGCTACAGGAGCATATGTTTCTTCATAGTCTATTCCCTCTTGTCGATTATAGCCTTTAGCAACAATTCTTTCTTTATTTCTTACAATGATTCCATTTTCATCACACTTATTTCTGAAAACCCATTTTACACCAATCACAGTTGTTTCTTTAGGTCTATCAACTAAAGTCCAGACTTGATTCCTCTCAAATTCATTTAGTTAATCTTGCATTGCTTTGATCCAGTCATCATCACCTAAGGCCTCACTTGGGATTTTAGGTTCAAATTGGGAAAGAAAAGCAAGGTGTTCTATTTCATTTCTTAAGGAATTTCTGGTCCTTACAGGTTGATTTACACCACCAATGATGTTATCACTGGGATGATTCCTAAGAAACAATTGATTTCGGTTTTTTAAAGCCTGTTCATCAACGTATGGTTGAAAATATTCCGTGGTAAATGTTTCAGGAACACTTTATTGAACATTTTCCTTATCAGAGTGATCTTCTAATAATGGTTGATAAAGATTTTTAGAAAACACATCTGAGGATGTAGGATTGGGTTGGTTGAAAACAAAAGGATCAGTTTCATCGAACTTTACATGTACTATTTCCTCAACAGTACAAGTGTTTTTATTGAAAACTCTATAAGCCTTAGAGGTTGTAGAATAGCCTAGAAAGATTCCTTCATCAGATTTTGGTGCAAATTTGTGTAGATTTTATTTTGTATTCAGAATGAATACTTTGCATCCAAAAACTTTGAAGTATGAAACTTTAGGTTTTTGGGCAGTCCATAACTCATAAGGAGTTTTATTAAGAAATGGTCTAGTTAAAACACGGTTTATAGTATAACAGGCAGTACTAACAGCTTCAGCCCAAAAGTGCTTAGCAATTGAGTATTCACTCAACATGGTTTGAGTCATTTCCTGAAGAATACGATTTCTTCTTTCAACAACAACATTTTGCTGAGGAGTTCTTGGAGCTGAGAAATTGTGAGTAATACCTTTCTTACTACAAAAAGTTTCAAAATCGGAATTTTGAAATTCACCACCATGATCACTATGAATAGTTATCAATGGTAGGTTTTTCTCATTTTTAACTTGGGCTCTAAAAGTTTTGAAATAGGAAAAGGCTTCAGATTTTGTTGTGAGAAAGTAGACCCATGTAAATCTAGTAAAGTCATCAACTAAAACAAATACATATTATTTGCCTCCAATGCTTCCAGATTGTGAAGGACCAAAAAGATCCATATGTACTAGCTGTAATGCATTATAAGTTGAAACTTCATTAATTAATTTAAAGCTTGTTTTATGTTTCTTTCCAAATTGACAAGGATCACAGACTTTTGAAGAATCATATCTAAGGTCCGGTAGCCCCTTTACAAGTCTTTTCTTTGAGAGTTTACTAAGGTTTCTCAAATTACAGTGTCCTAGTATTCTATGCCATAGCCAAGATTGGTCTTCTATTGCACTTAAGCAGGGTAAGTTTTGGCTCCTAAGGTCTTCTAAGTTAATAGTGTAAACATTCTCTTGCCTATGGGCAGATAGAATGAACTCATCCTTGGAATTGTGAACTAGACACTTATCATTTCTAAAATTCACAAGGTAACCTTCATCACATAATTGACTTATGCTGATGAGATTGTGCCTAAGACCTCTAACAAACAAAACATTTGAGATACGAACTTTTCCAAGAAAAACAATATTACCTATACCAACAATCTTTACTTGATCATTATCTCCGAAGGTAACTTTTCCACCTTTTGTTTTGATAACCTTTTCAAAGAGATCTTTGTTTCTAGTCATGTGTCAAGAACAACCACTATCCATGTACCAAATGTTCTTATTGGTACACTTCTCATTTTCCTGAAAAAGAAACAATTAGTTTTTCGGAATCCAAAATTGTTTGGATCCAGAAGGGTTAGATAAGAGAATTTTAGGAATCCACATTTGTTTTCCAAAATGAGCTTTATGAAACCCTAAAGATTGAGTTCTGTTAAGAGAACAATCTCTTCTCTAGTGTCCACCACATTGACACTTAGAAAAGAAAGTGGTTTTTTGAGGGACAAAATGGTTATTGCTAAAAACAGATTTGGAATAAGTATAGCCAAGACCAGAAAGATTTCTCAATGGTCTAATTTGAGAATACATCCTGTCAAAGTTTTCCTTTCCATGAGTAAAGTTTGACAAACATTTCTTCAAGGATAAAATCTATGACTTTAGTTTTAGAACTATTTTTTTATTTTCCAAAACATTTGAATTTGAACTAGAGTTAGGCTCTAAAATATTTTTCTTTGAAATTACAGTTTCAAGATCCTTACAAATTTTATCCTTATCAGAGTTAACTTTCTCAAGGGTTTTTAAAATACTTTCAAAATCAGAATTTTTCACATCAAGATCTTTAGAAAGATTCGATACTTCTTTAGTCAAGATTTAAATTATAGAATTTACTTTCTCAAGTATTTTCTTGAGTTTAGAATTTTCATTTTCAAGTAATTCAGCAAATCTAGACACTTCTTCAAAAGAAGGTAAAGTATCATCTTATGATGATGAAGATTCATCATTTGAAGATTCATAATATCTATTATCAGTAAAATTTGCATTCAAAGAGAAATTTGTAATAGCTTCATCATTATGTACCTTAGCCATGAGACAATGATCTTCAATTGGTAATCTGGCTGAGAGTCCGATATTCCTCTGTCCTGAGGACTCATATTCTAAAGAATCATCTGAAGAATCACTACCACTTGCACTCCATGTATCTTTTTCCTTTAAGACTTTCTTTGTCTTATAAAACATTTTCTTGTTTCTTTCAGAGTGTTTCTCCTTTCTGTCTTTCTTCTTTAGTAAAGGACAATCAGGCCTTATATGTCCTGCTTTCTTACATTCATAATAAGTTACCTCTGAATCTTTCTTATCCTTCCTATATTTCTTTTTGAATTTATATTGGAAATCTTTCTTTCCCACAATCTTGTTCATCCTTCGAGCAAGATTGGCTAACTCATTGTCAGAATGATCACAATAACTTGAATCAGATATAACAACTTTCTTTTCTTTAGACCTTGTAAGCCTTTCAGGTGTTTTAGCTTTAGAGGCAAAGGTTATACTTCCATTCCCATTCTTCTTCTTGTTGAAATCAGCATCTCTCTTCATTCTTGTTTCGTGCTGTAGAAGAGTTCCAAAGAGTTCATCAAGAGTAATCTGGGAAACTTTTCTATTTTCATCAATAGCTGTTCTTTTTGACTCCCATTCATTTGGCATTATATCTATAATTTTATCAACTAGAGCTTCATCATAAAGATATTTTTCTCCCATTGATTGTAAGCTATTGACAATTGTCATAAACCTTTGTTTCACTTTACATACTGGCTCTCCATAAGGAAAAACAAACCCATGATACTCTGCACGAAGAATTGCTCTCCTTGTTTCTATAACCTTGGATGTTCCAAAGTGAGTGACTTTTAATTTCTTCCAAATACAATTGGGTACTTCACATGAAGATATCTGACTGTATATATTCCTGGTCATAGAGCATAATAAAGTATTGCGTACCTTGTAATTCAGTTGATATTCTTGCTTCTCTTGGTTAGTGAAAGTACTGACTTCTTTGTCAGGAATTTTGTATCCTCAAGTAAGCATAATAAAATTGTCTACACCAGTATTGATCACATAAGTCTTCATACGATCTCTCTAATACTCATAATCATTTCCATCAAAGATAGGTGGTCTAGAAGGATTCAGATTGTCTATTGACCCAATATTCATTTCTACCATCTAATACAACAAAACCTTTTCCACTCCACACGTTAGTGTAGTAAGTAGTTAAAAAAATATGAAATAAATAAAGCTTTTAATACAAATCAGTGGAAAACCACCCTCTGATACCAATTGTAGGATCGAATAAGTAGATATGTATGTCTATTAGATGGAACAATACAAGAGGGGGGTGAATTGTAGGTTTAAAAACCTTTTGAGTTTTAATACTGAAGAGATTAGTTTAAATGATCTTAAACTAATAAGAATACAATCACCCACAATTGTATTGAATATAAAAGATATGATGTAATGTAATACTAATGAAATGTAAAACAATTTAATTCAAGATGAACACAATAATCAGAGTAATATAAAGATGAATGATTCTACCTTAAAGCGTATAGAATCAATCAATACAATATGTAATAGAATGGATGTAATTGAAACAATTACAAATGTATAAGAGATAGAAAAGGAAACAAAAACAATTTCCTTTCTAATACAGATAGAAGCGGAAATGTAAAAGAATTACAATTCTTTTAACCCAAAGAGAAGGGTTATCCTTTCACCTAGGATAAAAGGTCTGTCTCACCAACACCTTGGTGAGCCCTCGATACGATGACTGGACTGTCTGTCTGCCTATCCCTGGCAGCCCTCGATACGATGATCGACACGTCTGTCTGCCTATCTCCGGCAGCCCTCGATACGATGATCGGTCCGTCCATCTACCTATCCCTGCCAGCCCTCGATTTTGTAGGTAATCATCACCTATGTCTTTCAATTACTTTAAATCCCTCGATACGATGATCAGACGCACAAAGCAGATGAGAGAAGTCACAGCATATCTCTCTAGAATCTTGATTGAGGAAAATTATCACTGTTGTTCCACAAAGTCTCATACATTGTTATTTCTCAGCTTCAAATGACCTCCTATTTATAGGCCGCAGGTTCCAACGGTCATGTCGCCTCCAACGGTCATATTTCTCCGAAAAACTCGGAGGGACTTGGACACCTGACATCATAATGGTCATATTGAAACAGAAAGAACGACATTGTTTTGATTAGTTTGTAAATAACTCAACGACATCATATTGGTTAAAACAAGATATATGTCAATGATAAGCAATGGTATGATTCATATGAAACAAGTGTTTTTGACTAAGTACCAAAACAGGTAATGAAAGTATAAATAGAAGAGTCAGTATGATACATTTGACAGAGTCAGTACGATATGATTGACAGAGTCAGTACAATACGGTTGACAGAGTCAGTACAGTATGATTGATAGAGTTAGTATGGTACGATTGATAGAGTCAGTACGGTACGATTAAAAAAACATTTGTGATTTCCAAAACAAAATATAGAAGTCAAAAGATAGCATTTGACTCAACAATTCCATGTGTTATTAGGAAACTCATGAATCATTTTTTGGTGTTGGCTATGGGTTATCCTAGTAATCTATTGCAATTATCATGTCACAGTGTGATGGGTAAAGGATGCAACATGATGGGTTCCTATATGATTTTATGACTTTCAAGTGTCTAGAGTAGTCACACTATGGAATAAATAATTGATATGAGGAGTGTATTTCATGGGATTAGTTTTTTGAATTTGGTTTGTTGACATGACATAGCCTAGGTGAATGAATCATAGTGAGGATTAGGGATTCAATATTTTTACCCTTTTTTATCATTAGGTAACTCTTATGTATGAGGTTTCATGGTCTTGAAACCCTTGAAAAACATCTTGGAATTGTTTTCAGTTTTTTTGAGTAGTTGGGAAACCATTGTATATCAGTGTTTCAACCATTATTTATAGTGTTACGTAGTCTATAAAACCTTACATATCAGTATTGTAACACTTATATATGGTATTTTGTGATCTATAATCCCAAACATATTAGTATTTCATCCATTAATTACTATGTTGTGTTGTATTGAAAACCATAATTATCAGTGGTGTAATCGTTATTTATTTCATTGAAAATCCTTATGTATCAATAGAGTATCCCTTATGTATTATTGTAGAACCACTTATATATAATCTAGAATCCCTTATACATTTAACCCTTATATATCATTAGATAACTCTTATGTATGACTTTGAGAAATCATATATGGGTATCAATGGTAAAACAGTGACCCCTAAGGATACGCCATGATGGTTGGTGAAGGAGAACATCATAAACAGAGAGAAGTTCCAAGAGCCTAACTGGTAGGTAAATTAATCATGAATGGTGAGGCCACACCATGAATTCATGAAGGATTTTTTGTTACTCTATCCTAGAAGGAGGTGTTGTACCATAACCGTTGGATCATGCTTCAATGCAGTCATAGGTTGTTGGTGTCTTACCACAATTGAGTTAATCATGACCCAAGGGATAGTTTTTTATTTCAATTTAAATCTTAATTTAGATAATTTTAGAATTAGAAAAATCCTATAAATGGTTTTCTATCATATATTTTCAACAGTACTTTTTTGTAGATTTTCTATCTTATTATCTTCTGTTAGTGAGAAATTCTTCAATCAACAAGAGTTTTGTGTGTCTTTCATTATGTTGGCCTTTTATAACTGAGTCTACCATTCATATTAAAATATCCATTATTTTTTCATTATTTTTTATAGACTAATTATAGTTAATGATATAATTTTATGGGATCTTATATGGATTATTTATTTTATAGATTTTGGATTAAATCAACTAACAATATTCAATGCACATTTTCTTATGAGAATAAGTTAGCTGGTATATATAATATACTAAATTTCTAAAAATATGATGTGTTTGATGTGTATTTAAACACACCTTTCTTGTGATATAATTGAAAATTAGTTAAAATTAGTTTACATATATATCAGGTTGAAATCACATTTTTTCAATTAATAGTTTGTACATAAAAAATTAGAAAATTTAATCATTTTTCCGCTGAGTTATTTATTCCTTAAACTAATGGATTGGCGAATATGAATCCATCATAAGGGGTGGTTGTAATGGAATGGAAACATATTAGGTTAAACATAAATTTCTTTAAAGGATCCATTGGTTGAGAAAGTTTGGAATGTGAAGGATAGCATAAGGCTATCATAAATTGGGTCTGAGTTGGGAAATTGGTTGAGTGTGTGACCAATTGGTGATACCATAAGTCTTTTAGGTCATGTGAGTGCCATCCTCTTTAAAATTATGACATTAGTCTTGTAAATTTTTATGATTTCCCAATATGGTGAACTATGAAATGTATATGTAATTTTTAGATGACTAAAGTGTGAGTGGTACTTGGTACATCATATGAAATGTGGTGATTATCTTAATGTATAATATTTTTTAGGGTTTGATTTTTTATAAAAAAATACATGGTGGGGGTGATTATGATATATGTTTTGTTAATTACATGATTTGTTAAGGTGTTTTTTTATCTGTTACATTGAAGAGATAGAAAATGGTATATGATTAAGTGTGCTGGATTATGATATCAATACATAAATCATATTCTAACTAAATTAGATTATGACAGTTAATATTTTATTAATTAATAATTATAATTATTTCTCTATCATGATTTAAGAATTTTATGATGTAGAATGAACCTAGATGGTTAATAGTAGGTTCTTTAATGTGATTAAGGTTCGTGGTAGAAATAAGTTACATACCAGGATGGTCACACCCATGTTTCATGGAATGTTGATATGATGTATGTATAAAATTGGAAATTCCATGGTTATAGTAAGTAATTATAATGTTCAGGGTCTATTGATGTAGTTTTTGTGAAAGACAATTCAAACAAAAATTGGTTGTGTTTGTCCCTATGGTTATCTTCGAGTGTGCCCATGTGAAATATGCATGGCCAAAATGCTTGTGGTGGTCCCAATGGTGTTTATTGAGTCTTACTATGAGAAAGGAGATATGATTGGTGTCACCCCCATGGTCTATCAAGTCATGTTCTAGAGGTAAGGTATTAGATCAAAATTACTTGAACATGAATCACCACACCATTGTTCTCTAACATTTTAAAGGAAAATGGCAAAACATTATACAATTGACCATGATTCGTGCTGTGGTAGGGGGTTTTAATTTATATTCCATTGGTTTTTGATTACATAGACTATTTCATGATATAATGGATCACAAAATCAATATGTAATGTACTTTTATAATCAAAAATGATTTCCAAATGATCCCATATGATTTTATGGTTGAAAATGATGTGATATTAGTTGATTTGGTTAAAGGAAGATACTTATTTGAATTCAAATTTGAAAATTCAATCTTTATTTTATGTTTTTATACTTTTTTTAATGAATTTTTTGTTTTAATGTTGTGAAAAATATGTGAGTTGTTTGTGTGTGTGAGGTACATAATGAAAAATGAAATATTAGATAATATAAGATATAGATTACTTGGTTGTGTAAATTGAAATAAATTTAAGAGATCATACCTAACTTCTTATACATTGAATATGTAGATGAAGAGATGAACTATATAAACAAATGATTGTTATGTCAGGAATTACATCTTCTTGTTAATATCATGTTCTTTATCACTATAACAATTAAGGATGAACTATTACTTTAAATAGAGTTATTGTAACATGAGTAGAATGATAAACCCTTATTCTTGTACCTACATGATAAAACTATTGGGTATTATTATCTCAGTGAAATTTGTGTCATCCCAAAAAATATCCTTAATTTTTTGAGAGGTTAACCATATAAAAAATCTTATGTGTTTGTTGGAAAATAATAAATATTCACTCTAACTTGTGATGAGGGTTGTTTATTACAGGAAATGTAAAATAAAATTGAATCACTGATTCACCCTCCCCCCTAGATTGATCCATTATAGATTCAGAAGGTGTATTTTAAATTTGTATTAGATCGCAAGGTTACCATAATTAGTTATTTTTTGTTTCAAATCTGATAAGTATTTTTTCTATTTTTTTATATTTATCACTAAATATCTGGTGTACATTAATGAAAATCATAATTAGGGAATAAAAAGTTGATTTCTACCTTTATTGGGAAAATATATCACATGTGGTCATAAAAGATAATATTATATATTTTCTCTATCAGTTATGATGTTTTTCAAGTGAAAAATGATTGTTTTTTTGTCGGGATGAATATTTTACTGTGAAAGTATAAAATATATTGAATTTGGAAAATTCCGTTCATTTAAAGAATAATATTCTATCATCACCCTCAGAATGTTTTTTTGGAAATTAGGAGGACCTATGTTCACTAAATATATTTGTGATAATCTTTGTAATATATATGAAATAAACTTGAAAGTGAAATAAGATTAATTTTAATTTTGTTGATATATATAGAAATATTATAGGATATATGATGATGAAACTATTGATAATTTTTCACAATATAGAATAAATACATAAAAAATTAGAGGCTATTGTGGGATGTTTGAAGATATTGATATAGTTGAAAATATTTTTCATACCTTTAAAGATAAGTTTGATTATAAATTATATACATCGAAAGAAATTGAAATAAGTGATATTTCTTTGGATGATTTCTATATTGTGTAAATATCATACAAAATGAGGAATGATGATGCTCTCTATGGGAAGGTGAAGGATAAAAGGGAAGTTTCTGTTAAATCCTCAAATAAGGAGAAGCATACGATGAAGGTTGATGATGAATATGTTGATTATTGTGATTTTAATTATGATTTGGATCATAAGAATTATAATATGATGTCTTTAGTCTCTAATAATGTGATAACTAGAAAGGGAATATTTACAAGTAATCATCCCCTAAAATTATTTAGCTATTAATTAGTTGGAGATCTTTTAGAATATTTTATTATGTTAAAATAATATATAGCCAGTGATGAAGAAGAATAAGCACCGCTATGATTATTTAAGAATAAATATTCAATATTTGAGAAAATGGGTTTATTTAAAAGGTAATGGAAATAATTTTACTAAATATATGAAGGTGAATTTCTTAACAATGTGTGAATGTAGTTATAGAAATGATAGTATTGATGAGTAAGGGAAAATAGATATTTCAATAGATGTTAACGAAATAGTATTCTCGATATGGTTAATGAAGATGATTTAACTAGTGATTTATGAATTGTAGTTGAAGAAAATTATTAAATTGTTATTATATACAAGATTATTTGATAATTAAATAAATACTTCTAAAATATTCACATATAAGATATGGTGATTATTAAATTTAAGATAGATAATGAATATATCATTTAAAACAAGAAGTAAATGATTCATGATGATGTAAAAGGGTTTAGGAATTTTATTATTGAAGAGAATAATATAGGCATCATGTTTGAAGACAATTTAATGTAGAAATAAAAATATGTTGATCAAGAACAACCCGATTTGATCAAAATAAAGAAGGATGTGAAAAAATATGAATCCAATGTTAAAATTTCTATTTCAAAAATTAGAGAATGTTCATGGAAATTTAAAAATCCATAATAACAACAAAAATTATTCAATTAGGATTACAAAAAGGCTGAAAATGTTGAAAAAAATGATAAAAATCATATCAAGGAGACCAAGTATGTAGAAAAATAAAATTATTTTCTATTTTCTCAAAATTGTAATGAAATATTATTTAATGAAAAGAGAAACTATAATGTTGAATGAGAAAATTATTTACAATAATAATAATATGAATAATAATTATTCAAGAGTTAATATGAATTTTGGTTTTATTATAAGAACCAATATTTGGAGGGTAAATAATGTTGAATGATATGTATGTTGTTCTGGATAGAATGATGTTTTTACTTGAAAATAAGTTTTTTATTATTATTTCTTATGCTATGAAGTCTTTGGGAAGCTAAAAAGGATTTATATGGTTAATAACCAATAAATTTAGGATAGTAGAAGGTTTTAAGATATAAATTTATGAGTAATCATCCATTTTAGTGACAGTAAATTCGATGTCAATCAGAGAAATTTAAATTGAAATTAGAAAATAGATTTCTACTATTAGAATATTTTTTTCAATGATGTGAGAAACCTAGCCATATTGAGAATGGGTGATCATTATAATTAAAAACAAAATTTTCTCAATATATAGAGTTGAAGAGATGTATTAAATGAATGATTATGGTAAAGTGAAAGCTTTAGTTTGTAATGTTTCTTAGAAAGTATACAAAAAAATGTTCACTTATTTTTATAGTATTTTCTCTTCACCTATTAAAAGAGATCATAATTTTATCAAGGATTTTAAAAATTTTAAGGATTTGGGGACATTGAAAATGATGAGTCACTCAAAATGTGTGTTTTTTAAAAAATATCAATTGGAAAATATATTTTCAAATTAAATATTGCACTATATTTTGAAGTGATGAAACACAATCTTCCTAGTTTGTCCCTGTTACATGATTAAGGAAATGAATTTATTTTTAAGAAATATAGGTATGTTCTAATGATCTGGAAATATGAATTTTTCTTGATAATAGAAAAAATATCAAATTTTTTCAAATTAGTGATGTGATTAATTATTTCTGTTTGAGTATGAGTGGATAAAATAAATATTGGCATCAAAGATGTGGTTATCTTTTCCAAACCAATATGAGAAATATTATTTATTGAGACTATAGGGAACTATCCCTAAACATTACATAATCATTAGTGTTATTTTTGGAATTTATTCTCTTACATTTGATTATTTTTTCAGGTTTATAGATTTAGAGAATTGGTTCATAACTCATGCATAACAAAACCATATAACACAAAGCGTAAAATTATGCTTTGTAACCATTTTCACGTTATATGAAACATAAATACATGATTTCATTTCATGAAACACCTCATAAAATTTCAAATTGATCGATTCATTTACCTTACTAATCTTTAAATCCTATAAGAAACATTTAAAAAATGTTGGATGGGAACAATTATCTTAGTAAGGGCTATGGAAAGAAATAAAAATGTTAGTCTAGTGAAACCCTATAAAATAAATTTATGTTTACCATTACCATCAATTTTATTTTATCATATAAAATAAAATATATTTATATGAAAAAAAATTCCCAATGAAATATTTTCAAAAACACATAGGATGAAATTAAAAAAACTTTTCACTAACATAGATCATCAAATTAATAACCCATTTCAAACCTAAGTCACTAGTACCTAGAGCCTAGTTAAATCCTTAGGGGGGACACCATTGGTAACTTTATCCTTAATTCCTCCTAAGACAAGGAACATTACTAATTGTATTAAAGAACTATCTGGGAATTCACATAGTTTAAGCTATAATGGGACCACCTAATTCTATTTGGGCAACCCTATCATATAATCTCTAATGGTCTCACTCGGTGCTATCTAGGACATTGCATCGTATAAGCTATAATGGGAACACCAGACACTATCTGGGCATCCCTTTATCTTTTATAATTCTAATATACCATATCATTAATAATATATATATATATATATATTTTTGTAAATTTTTTATCCTAAAAGTTTTGAGAAACTCTTTTCCACTTGTAACAAATCACTTTTAGATATTAAGATTCATTTTTTCTAAAACCCACTTTTTCAATACTAAAATTTCAATTTATTTTGACGAAAAAATTAAATAAGAAAATAAATAAAAATGGTAGATTTTTTTCTTTGAATAAAACATGAAATTTTGGAAAAGAATCTAGAAATAAAATAACAGTCACAGTGGTGGAAAATTCAATGTCTCTGCATAAAATATTCATTCTCACATTTTCTAAAACATTCCGTGTAAAACTCATGAAAAATTTCCATTTTTCAAAACCATTTAAATAAATTAATAACAAAATAAAATGTAAATTATATAATATTTAATGTTTATATAATAATATTCATAAAATAAATTTAAATATATTATCGTGGAACTGGACGATTTGGAAGGAAAACATTATGAGATAATTTTTTTTACGGAAGTGCCCCTTATCAACATAGAATTTTTTGAATTATAATACCCATGAAAGTATAAAATTAAAAACCATTAAATACCATTATATTAATTAAATTACATAAATAAAATGTTAATAGAGATATATATACACCTCGTTAAAAATATGAGTGCATAACATAAAAAAAAATCCTCAATGAAAGGAAATTGAGATGAAAGCCTTACCTTTATTCTAACTTTTCATGTCAGTCCTTATCATCCTAAATAAAAAATTTATGTTAATTATTTAATTTCTTGAGAAACATTTTCATCTTTCTTATTAATTTTATTTTATTTATTACCTTCTTATATACCATTACCTAATAATTATGTTAACATTGGATGTGTTTACCATATTTGACATATGTGTCAAAAATTACTTTGGTAGGTTGACTATGCTCAAAGAGGTTATTATATAAACATATAAATAATAATAATAATGAAATATTTATTATATTTATACATAAATTATACTTTTATATACATTAATTAAATATTGATTCCTAAATGATGTATGCTACAATCCTGGAGATGGTAAGTCGTATGTATAGGTTAGTAACATTTCCATTTTTTCAACAATTATTATGAAAAGGAGTTAAGTAATATATTGAATTTAAATAATTGTGATAATATCATATTATATATATATACATATATACCATATCATTAAATTATTTTTTCTTAAATATATCATTTATGTTTTTTGGTGATGAAAAGAGAGTCAAATTGCTTCATGAACGTGGTAGTCCACACGTACACAAACGATGCTATCATTTTTCAGTGGGTGAAAATGTGAGAAATAAAATGATAAATATAATTTTATAATGATATATATTTTCTTTTTATCATTATTATTTAATTTTATCACATATATTTATTTTATTCAACCTTATTAAATTACATGAAAAGGTTTAGTGAAAAAAACACATCACAATGTGATGCAGTTATCTGCCGTACATACAAACGACGTTATCGTATCCCATAAGGAATTAAAATTAACAAGTGATATATGATATAATGACTTAATAAATGTAATTATTTTATAAATATCTTATATAGACTTTATATCCATCATAATTTCCAACTGTGATAGGTGGTAATGGAAAAACGAATGGCATAAGTTCATGAGGTTGTAGTTTGTCGTACACATGAATAACAATTTTGTAACACATTTGATGGATGTAGAGGATGTTTTAGGTAATGACATTTACATAAAAACATATATTTATATTAAATATTCTGATTTTATTATACTAGAAAGATATAATAATAATTTAATGTGGCGTATGAAGAAAAAAACAAAACTGCTCATTGATGAACATTACCTCTTCTTCGAGTACCCTCAGGTATTCACCCAAAGCCTTCCTAGGAAGGATTTGATATAAAATTAACACATCTAGAATGAGAGGATAGAATATTATAAGGTATTTTAGAGGTTCTTGGAATATATAAAGTGGTTTTAATTAGTGAAGAAGAGGGGAGAGGGGTGGCCTTTTATAATAGAAGAGGAGTGGCATTTTGGTAAATGCCAAAATGTTTTCAATAATGTGAGGTCACCCACACCTCATGTTGGTAAAAAAATAGCTTATTTATTTAAATAATGGATTATTTTATTTATAAAAACCTCCACCACAAAAATAGACATACAATTTCATGTTTTTAATTAGTCTTTAATTGTTCACAATTTTACACTTTAAGTTTTACAATATTAACTTCTATCCTTTTTTACATATGTAATTTATTCTTTAGGTATAATTATAATTGATATTTCATTGAGAATTAGTAATATTTATTAAAAATATTATATAATATTTATTAAATTAAAAATATTATGTGTGTGGAAATTTAATTTCAGTATAAAAGCATGTAACATGCAAAAAAATCAGTTTTAAACAAAACTCTGCTGACAAAATTTTTACAATTTATCTGCCAATATATTATTTATAAAAGAAACATTGTCCAATGAATGGAACATATTTTATATTTATTAAAATTTAAAAATAAATTTAAAAAATATAGAAATTTCATTAAACTATAATCATTTAATAATGTTTCATTTATTAATAAATAATATTAATGGTAATTTGGGAATCAGTAATTTAATTGAAATTTAAAAATAACATGTACATGATGGAATAAAAATATATTATTTTTACACCTTTTTAAAATGATATATTCGTATAAAAAATATTTTTAACAAAATAATTCTTTCAATTTAAATCACTTAATATTTTTAGTATAACTTATTTTATTTACTTATTAACTAAATAATTCATGAGATGGTGTTTCATATGAAATTAAAGTAATTAATTCATTATAAAAAAATTAAAATAATTTTTCAAGATAAAAATATTTCAATTATCATTAAAAATAATATATTTAACCTAAAATATAATGCTTACCCCAATCCCAAATGTTTATATATTTTATAGGAAACAAAGGTTTCTTTTTTGACTTTTTCTTTACATAACTCAATATATTGTTCAATTTCATTGAAATGTGTCCCAAAAAATCATAAAAATACAGAAAAAGATGATATATATCAAAATACTGATATTAAATGGGTTTCGGATAAGTTGGTAGGTCATTTTACCCCTTATTGATTAAGTATATCCAACAGTAAACTTGTTTTAACCTTAATTGAGGTTATTAATTTTAACTATTTTCACTAATAATTATGGCCAAAATTAATATGAAATTTTTAGATAAAATAAAATTTATAATTCTAAATATTTAATCCATAAATACAAATTAAATTTTTATAGTAGGAAAATATAATTTTAAATTAATCTCATAAATGTGATGAGAAAGCAAGATTTAAAAGAAAAAAATCTTTAAAACGCTACAATTTTTTTTAAAAAATCAATATGAACCATATTACATTGAATAAATTTTTATAAATAAATATATATTTGAAATAATGTTACATTTAAACAAATCTAAAATATAATTTATCATTATAAATTGACTAAACTAAATATACATTTCAATTAAATTTTTAGTAATTTTTAGTATTCATCAAAAGAATGAAATATTTTTGAAAAATCACAAATAATCATCTTAATTTAATATTTATATGATGATTTCAAAAAAATTAATTTTATCAAATATATTTTCCAAAACATTGTAATATTATCTATAATATTTCTTTTCAAAAATGAATAAAAATCATGTTTGATGAAAACCCCTTTTTGAATAATAAAATAACTTTACTAACAATTGATAGATTATTTAGTAATAATTTTACAGTAATTTATATATAGTATAAAAATTATATATATATATATATCATAAATTAGATAATATTATTCAGACAATATTACTTAACAACTTGGTTATAATAGTTATATATTTCTCATGTTGTTTAATATCTATGTTGTGTGTCTTGCATGTTATTGAGAATAAAAATATTGAAGTTATGTGTACAAAAATATATTTAAAATAATAAAATTTATTCAAAAATAAATATATAACACTGAATTGGGTTGTTATATTCTATTGTAATCTTTGTAATTCGTGTTGAATATGTTATCGAACATAGTTTTCATTTCTAAAATCAATGGGTATTACATCCTCTCCCCTATTATAAATTTAATCTATTCAATATGAAATTTATCTTGATAATATAATGGTGTAAATTAGAGAATACTTTAGTCATAAACCCATATCGTTAAAAGGGTTAATAAAACAACCATGTGATATGAGATAAAAGGATGTATAGAAGTTATCTTGAATACTGCATAACATTATTTCCATGTATAAAAACATAGGAGGGATGTAAAGATATAGACATGGAATAAAACCATAAATAATTATAGGGAGTGATTCAGGCCATTGATTCCATTAAAGTGAATTATCAATGGAATGTTAAGGTCCTCAAAATTATAAATATGTAATGATTTAAAGGACCATTTGAATCACTGAAAATGAATGTATTAAGATAACATTTTTATTTTGAAGATCTTTTTCTCAGAGTTGAGAAATTATTTTACCATATTAACTAAAATGAATAAGAAAATATACTTACCTATCTAGTATAAATTACTCAATTAATAAATTTCAACCACACTCTCATATTTTTTTCCTATGATTTGTATTAAAGAAAAAAATTTTATTCTATAACCAGTAGAATAAATATACAAGCTATCATGTAATCCCAAAACGGACAAACATATATTCCTCATATCATTAAAAATTAACTGAAAACAAAATATTTAGAATAAGATAATGTTTTTCTCAAAATTTATAGGGATAATATTACAAAACAACATTTATCACATAATCACCAAATCAATATTTCATCACTTGGTTCTCAATTTGAAATAAAAATGTTATGAAAATGATCTTTATCATTACCCATCAAATTGTTTAATTTAAATGAATTATTATATACTCTCTAGAACATCAGATAGACCATTGGTTAGCATTAAACACTTGTCAACCTTTGGTTATTGGTTCAAGCACCACATCTTTTCCAATTGTGATGGATTGTTGTACAATAGTTGATCTATCATTTTTCATAATATTTGATCCATATAATATTACAAAAATGTTAATGGAATACTTATCATAGATCCAAATCTTTGCCTATAAATAAATAAATAAAACATTATTCAAAATTTCTTTAATCACTTGAATATCTCATCACATAAAAAATCAAATTTAGTGTCTAAAAAATTGTACATATGGTTTTCCTTTGAAAAATATCGGGCTCCCAAGAGCTTCCACTACATTACCATATCAAACGAAATAAAATGTAGAAGTTGAAAATTATTTTTCCACCGCTTTTTTATTCATAACATGGTGACTTCCACCCTAATTAAGTAAAATTGTGACACATTACCATAATGACCTAACTCATTATAGAAAAAAAATTCACAATTGAATGAAAGTCTATTATCTCATTCTTGTATTGTTTAGGACTCTTTTTTTACATGTCAAGAACCATGGGGCCAAACATACCAAAATGATAGAACATTATTGATCTTAAAAAATATTCACTAAAATGTATTTAACAACACTTTGAAAGAAAATTGGTTTACGTTAAGAATTATTAGTGGGATGCTTCTCCATTTGGTTCCACTATGATCATTTTTTATTCTTCTCATCTTGTGGCACATAGGTTTTGGAAAACTGATTGTCAACTATCTTAACACAACTAAGCACATTATCGTAACATTTAAATTATCATGACACTAATTCACTTTGTTTACTTGGTTTCAACCCGTTGTAAAATCTATCAAATTTTCTATCACTATTCGGAATAAAATCTATTATATAATTGGACAAAACTGTAAAATTTTTATCATATGTGGAATCAAAAAATTCATCCATTTTTCTCAATCCTAATATTTTTTATCCATCCTATGATAAAATACATTATAGAAATATTTATAATTGAAAATACACTAAAATGTATCCCATTTCATCGAATCAAGATTATATTTACCTTCTATATTCTAAATTAAAGGGTTCTCTCAATCCGTTTCTCCTTCAAAATGATAAATAAAAAGGGTTACATTTTAAAGTTCCAAAAATCCCATGATGTAAAATATATTTTCTAGAGAAATGATCTCTCTTTAGGCTACCATTTGGTACATGGATCCTCTAAATTATGGGGGGTGGGGTTACCTCCTGAAATTATCCACTATAGACATATTCGTTTTTGGTAGATAAGGTTCTTATCTATCTTTGAAACGGGAACCTTTTATATCTTTTTTAAATTGATCCATCATTGTAACAAACTCTATAATTCCAATTCAATATGTATTGGGATGATAATTTGGTATTATAACTTTTTATTAATAAATTCCAACTATATAATTCATATTTTCTCTATAGAAAACAATTCTAAATAGACATAGTCTGGATGATGCAACATTGTAATCATAAAATGATATATCATTTAAACATATGCATAAGGTAAAATATTTCAACGGACTGATAATAAAATTATCCTAACCTATATTGTTTTATAAACCATACCTAGATAAAACAATATAAGGAAGAATCCTTAAATATTAAATAATATTTATTTTATATCTTCGATTTATTCTATTACATTTTATTACTTTTTTCAGATTAATGTTTTAGAGAATTATATCATAATTCATGAATAATAAAACCATATAATATAAAGTGGACACTTCTAATCAATATCCATTTTTACACCATATAAAACTTCTAATAAAAAACATGATTTTTTTTCCATAAAACTCTTCACTAATTTAAAATTAACCTCTTCCCTTCCTTTTCCTATAATTAAATCCTAAGAAATAAATTTTAAAAAAGTGTTTTGAGAAAAAAAATATAATCATGGAATATAAAAATAAAGAAATTCATTATTCCAATGAATACATCAAAATTTAGGTAATGTTTGTATTTATCTTAAAATTTCTTCGATCTTATTAAATGCAAAATTATTACATGAAAAACACACTCACATTTGTCTCAAATAAAGCCTTTATAAATCCTATAGAATGAAATTCAAAACACTATCTATCAACATAGAAAATCACAGTCATAACCCATTTTATTCCCATGTTATGAGTAACTAGAGCCCAGTTAAATCCATAGAAGAAACCCAATGGTAGGTTGTTTTACCCATTATATACTCATTCTAATCACCGTAGTAAATATCTCATTACCTTAAATGAAATAATTAATTTTAACTATTTTCCCAACTAATTATGGTCTAAAATTATGTTTTACATTTTATATAATGTATATTATTATTATTATTAAAAATATTTATTGAATTTTACAAATTCAATTAATGTAGATATATATTTTAAAATAAAATTAATCTACTAGATGTGATCAGAAAATGAGTTTTAAATTTTAATAATGTTCACTTATTTAGAATATTTTTACATCCAGATTCAAAATGAAAACGATTCCAATAACATAAATTGGATTAATAGATAGATAACTGAAATATTGTTACATTAAAATCAATTTAAAATATATTTCAACATTATAAATTAGTTAAGGGAAAAAAATTAAAATAGAAATAAATATTTTTTATTATTCATTAAATGAATACATCTTTTTGTAAGTATTCCAAAGAAATCACACTAGTATATTTTGGATATTATAAATTCAAAAGTAAATTTATTTTTATCTAGTAAATTTTTCCAAAATTTCAAAGAATTATTTATAATATTTCTATAAACATTAATTAAAAAAATATTTAAAGTAAAAATAATATTGATGAAGAAAATAAAATTACTAAACATTGATTAATTATTTAATAAGAAATTACTATTTATTTTATATTGAGTAGAAAAATTATATTTATAAATATTTCAAGAAATTATTTAATACTGTTTTACCCTACAATTTAACAGCTAGGTTATAACTGTTATATGTTTTATAAGTCATTTAATATTGGTGTTGAATTTCTATCATGCTAACAAGAATAAGGATATTTTCATTGATTTTACTAAATTGTATTTAATAGATTTAATTAAATTAAAAAATAAATATATATTAATGGATTTGGGTTTTATTGAAAATACTTCTCAAAAAAGGTAGAAACATATTCTTCTCATCATTTAACGATAATTTACTCGAAAATATGTTAGCCCATGAGGAGTCAATAAACTAATTGAGATATCAATTTTATTTTCTTTGTTGATTAATTTATTCACATTTTATATATTTTTCTACAATTATTAAATTAGATTCACTAAAAAGTTTCAATAGATTCATGAGAAGTGATAATAAAATTGTGGTTTCATTTTGAAGAATCTATGAACATATAATAGTATTGATTATTCCAATTGATGATTTGAAGACTATCTTGAATAAAATGGAATAGATCTTGAATTTTGTTGATAATAAAAACCTCAAAAAAATATTGTTTATTAATGAAATAATATAATTCTTGTGGAGGTGTATGAGACTATGTTGTTAGATCATTATAAATCTCATTATTTCAGGAGACAAAACTTTAGTGTGCAAGTTCATTTTTACAGTCATTGTATTTAATGAACTAACTAAAATATTTCATAATATGACTTGAATTATAAGATATATCCATGTTTGATGTCCCTAAGAGAACTTCAAATCCCTTATATCATCAAAGTTATAGGTGAAAATCTAGTGAAATTTAAAAGAAGAAGTTTTGATAGTATCTTTCTAGGTTATCCACCAAAAAGAAAATGATATTTTAGTTAAAAAAATGGAATATTATTGATTCTATTGAAATCAAATAGATGTAACTTATAAATAATGTGGATTCCATGATGAAAAATATTCTATAAGTGATTAAAATGAATCTATTTTTTTAAACAATAAGGAGATGTTTCATAAAATAGTGAGAATTATGAATAACTACAAGTTAATGATGTTTATTAATAATATTAACATGATGAATAAAATTAATGTTCACATCATTCAAGACTAATAATGAATGTTCATATAAAAAATATAATTTGAAATCATATATTTTATATTCAATCTATAATAACCTTGAGTAAAAAAATTTATATATCATTGTTCAATAATATTAAACCAAGTGATGAAAAAGAATAAATTAATCTTTAAGATTAAATTTATTCAATTAATGAATAGTTGCATTAGATTGAAAATAATAGGTCTTGTGTGCTGGGAATCAAACCCTAATAGAATAACATTTTTAGGACAAAGTGTGTGTTCTGAAACAAGTTTAATGAAAAAGTGATTATGTTAGAAATAATGAAAAATTAATGTGTAAAGGCTATTCCGAGGTTGAAGGAGTTTACTTGAATTCAATCATTAAACTATTTTCATGACTTGAAAACATTATGTTTTTTATTTTAATTATAAAATAATGTAAATGTGATATCATTCAAAGGGATGAAAAGTCATCCTTCCTCAATGGTGAATTGAAAGAGGAAACATATATTGGAAAATTGGGAGGTTTATTTATTGGTGAAGATAAGAATCGTGTTTTTGGTTAAAGAATGATTTATATAGGATAATGAAATCCCTTAGATATTAGTATTATAATATTTACACCATCTTGATGTAATTGAATTTCATTAAAGGTAGAGTTTAAATAAATATTGATATTAACTAATATAATAGGGAATTTATGATTTCAATTATTTATTTTCATAATATAATTTTTGAATTAAATGATGAAGAATTTTGTGAGGATTTATCAAATGTATTGAATAAGATTATTGAAAATTCTATTCAATATTTGAGGATATGATTTCAAAGATTACAATTTTTCAAAGTAAAAGATCAAAATTTTTATTCACAAGAAAATATTCTAATAAAATGTTGTTGAATTTTGGAATAAAGGATTTGAAGACTGTTTCTAAACTCTCCAATTATGAACAAGGATAAAATATAAATCCAAGTGAACTCACAATTCTTAGTGGTAGTACACTATACATGAATAAATCAAGACTAACTAGTATTTAACTTTTAACATTTTTGATAGATATAAATTTTCCACAAAAGTGTATCATTTCATTTCTATAATGATAAAACATAGATAAATAAAATTCGCATAGGACTATTGACTAAAATATGAAACTAAAGGTAAGGATGATTTTTTTGGGATTTTAAATGTATATTGTGATGGAAGTGTTGATAATTTTATGTTGGCATATGGTGGAACATTAATTATTGGAAAATATTTATTTTTTGAAATTCAAAGATGTAGAATTTAGTCACCTTGAGCACTACTATATATCAAAAAATTACTTCAAGTCATACTTTAATTCCACTTATGGAGATGAAGACTCATTTGAAATATTTAAAAGTTGAAGTGATGTTTTCACTACTATTTTTATATGATGATAAAAGTACCATTAATATTTCAAATAATCCATTTCAACATTCAGGATCTGATCACACTAATATTAAATATCACTTTATTAATGAGATAGTGGAGAAGAGAGTGTTAATGATGTAATTTTTTCTTATAATGGAAAATATTTTAGATGCCTTCCCTAAGACACTTTCAAATGAATCATTTTCAAATTTTTTATTAATTTTGGTGTTCAACCTCAATATTTTGATGGATAAGTTATGATATTTGCATCTACTCTCTCATACTGTGTTTTGATATTATTTCAAAATGGGGGGAAAATTGGCAATAAAAATATTTCCTTTAGGTTTATCTTCATAATATTTATCAAAGTGAAATATATAATATATGGGTAGTTTTTGTTGATATCTGTTACATTTAGGGTATTATCTCTTAATATGTAGTATATACTTAGAGAGAGTTACAAAAATAGGTATGTTGTTATTTCCACATGTGTTAACTATTTTAATAGTGTATTAGAAGTAGTTATAGGGTTCTTTCATGTTTGATTGAATTGATGATGTGATGATGTAGTTTTGTTTCACGGTTTTAAATTTCATGGTTAGGAAACTAAACAAAGGCCACTATCTTAATGAAAAAATAGTACTATTTATTCAATGTTATTCTTTCCAACACTGATTTCACTCACACGGTCTAAAATATTTTGTATGGTGATCCATTGATAGATTTTATTAGTTTCGTCATTAATTATGTTCCTTGGTTGAAAAAGATTTTGAGGATCCATGGGTATTTATATAGTCACTCCCACATAATTATGTTTTCCCAATTCTAATCAAGTTCATTACCCATAGGAATACAACTTCAAGTCCCTTACTCTTTATACTATGTCCCTCTATAGTATATTTACCATTCATTACAAAATAAAATCCCACATAAAGGTCTTTTACCTAAAAATGAATCTCAAAAAGGACACCCATCCGACTTTATTCATCTTTGGACACATTCAATGATATTAAAGGAAAATTATTATTAAAACCATTAGTTTGTACATTCCCTTTTTTTGAATTATAGGTGAGATCAAAATCAAATTTATAATGGTATTCCACCTATCATAATTTTTGAATAATCAAATATTTATCATAAAATATATATCTCAAACACTTATTATTTGAATAAAACATGAATTTATCTCCAGAATGTTTAGTTCCTCCATCATTTAAGAGAAATCATAACCACTACATACTCAAGGTATTGGGTTTGTTAATTATTCTCATGTTGTCAAGATGTAAATATTTTTAGGCCAATTTGCGATCTAAATATACAAGAACACAACCACAACTTATACATGATTCATCACAAAAAACAACATAATGCTATCTAGACATGAGTAGAATCAATTTATATGTTTAGAGAATTTTTTTCTTCAACTCATTGAAAGATACCTGAAAAATATGAATCCATAGTAATATCACAATTCTTTATTTGATAATAGTCATAAGAAATTAATTCCACGATAATTATTTCATATACCACTAATATTATCCGTTTTTAATAATAAACATGACATATTGTGGATATTCTTGGGTCGATACCACGAAATAAAGGCTCTCACCTTTTAGGTTCAACTATGTTTCTTTTTTTAATTCCACATTACCTAAGAAACTAATTTATTGGATCTATATGTTTCAATTTTAGGATTTAACATAATTTGGATGGCCATAGAAGGTTACCATAATTATTATCAAATGTTTTTTATACTCCACTTTCATTATATAATAAATCAAAAGTAATCCATGAAAACCATGATGAATGTGTCGAGGTATCATTGAAATATTTTATTTATAAGTTCCATAAGGTTAATTGGATCATTAACTAAACCAAATGGTATCACTAGACACTCAAACATACTATATATACATCTAAAAGTGGCCTTCATATTATTATAATCCTTTACACTGAGTAAATGATAACCTAACTAGAGGTCAGTCTTTAAGAACCATTTTACCCTATTAAAAATTTATTTTAAAAGTATATAGGTGTGAAATTTTCATTATTAAATGAAATTTATAATATTAATAAGATTTCAACATTAAAAATTTAATTGAATTTTGAATGTTACCAAAGTATAAAATATGTTTTATAATTCTAGAGATTGGAGAATTCAATAAAAAATTATAAAAAATATAATAACATTAGACTAAAATTTAAATAAATTAATCTACTCATGATTTAATTAAAATTTGAAAAATTTATCAATGATCATTACAATTAAACAAAATAAATTATATTAAAAAATTTATGATTTATAATAAGTCACATAATTCATAAAATCTTAAGGTCAAAGTATAACCTCATTCAATAATGTTTAAGGTTATAAATTTTCAAATATGGTAAAATAAAAACATTTCTATGAATTTTAAAAATTAATAATTAAAATATGATAGACATAAAAAAATTAATAATGGTATAGAAATGGAGCTCATGAGGGTTCAAACAAGGATAAAAAAATTATTATATAGATCAAAAAAATAAGGTAATATACCATGATTTAAAATACTTTTTTGCCTTTATGATTATTTAAAATTATAAATAAAGGTTAAATAAAATATGTATAAGTCAAAATTAAAAATATAAACCATCTATCAACATATATTACCATTATTTAATCATACAACGTAATATGTCATGTAATTTAAAACACATCTGAAATAATATAAATTTATCTGTAAGAACTATAAAAAAGCCAGGGGCTATGTAGAATATTTGAAATCCTCATTCATATGATTACTGCTTCCAAGAGGATCAAGGATACTATTTCCCTTTTCATCAACCCATTCATGAAACAATAATCCATACAACATGATGTTAAATTACCTGGATTGTTCATTCAAAATGATGTTAATCTAAAACTACACGAGTTTTGATTCATTTTCTATATTGATATGCAGGATTCTTCCACAATGTTTAATCTCAACATCCATAAAGCCTTACCATCCATATCACTTTAGATAAATTTTAAACCCAAATCCCAAACATATTTTTGAAAAATATTATGATTTTCGAGTGTTCCAAATGGACTTTTAAATCTAATCATCCCATAGGAATATTAATCATTTACCACTAATATGTTACTGGCATAAGTGTAATAACCAACCTTATTCGATGAGAATAATATGACCAAAAAACCTTTTGTAATTATTATGAGATAATAAACTATATGTGATCAAAATTAGATGATCAACCTCCCATATGAGATTAGCATACTAGGATAAACTTCCCCCATGTGACGAGCATAAGAGGATCAACCACCCTTATATGAAAACCATATATTGACTCTTTCCTTATATTGAGTAAATATGATTCCATATGTGATGAGAATGGGATGAACCTACTACCTGAGGAATATAAAACAATTTTTTCTTATATGAAGAGAATAATATTAATTCTATAATGAACATATGATTCCTCATGTGACAAAAATGAGTAGACTCATCTAAAGATCATTGTATATCTTTTATGATAAACATATAATGTCTTTTTTGATAAACATAATATACCTTATGTGATGAGAATTGGATGGATCAGGTGATGATCAGGGATTCCTCATGTGATGAGCATGGGATTTTATCACTAAAAAATATTTAACTTTTCCCAACTAGGGAATATTAATTGGTAAGGGTATATTTTCTATTGGTAAATAGTTTTACCAATAGATATGTCCCAATTACTAAATTGATGGTAAAACCCCCATTTCTAAATGATTCAATGATAAAAAATATATTTTTTTGTAATTTTAAAATTCTATTAAATAATATATAAATTGGATTAAAATTTTAACAACATATACATATGATATATTTTTCTATTTATAGTGTTAATATCAATATTCATATACATTAAAAACAAAAAATAGAGTTTTAAATTATATAATAAATAAAATATTCTATGTGATTATTCAAATATTTTTTATTAAAATTATATATCGTATTTGTTATTATAAGATTATATAATATGTCTAATGTATAATATTTATAAAAATAAATTATATGAATCTTTAAAAAACTAAGTACTTATTTGAAATAGAATATTCAATCATAATTTTAAAACATGAATAAATTCCAGGAAAAAATTTAATCTATATGAATTATGTTACAAAACATGCTTAAATATGTTCAATATCCAATATATTTTACATGAAACTACCAAAAACATTATTTTTAATTTTTTTCTTGCACACATCATCTGTCAGTACCATGGTTTACACATAATGGTGTAAATATAGATTAGTGTCCAAAAAGCTTTCTTGACCCATCAGGTTGTTTGATTGGGCCTAAGCTAAAAAATCATGTCCCGGAACAAGATGAAGATGGGCTGAGGGGTTCATTGATCTAGGCATGTGACCATATATATATTTTTTCCATCATTAAATCCTAACTTGTAGTTCCATCCAAGAAGCCCATCCATGTGACTCACCCCATAGGCCTAAATCCAGACCAAAAACCAAAACGTTAATAGAAAACACCGGTTATAGGAGATTCAAACCCCCTACCATTATCTTTTACTGATGTTAATAGAATAAATAGTTCATTAAATGGACCTAATAAATCTATATAATATCAATTAATATTTAAAAAATTAAAAAATATTATAATGTTAATTTTTAAAAAATATTTTTTTTGTTGATATTAAAGGCTTGGTCACCTAAGCCCATGGCCCATCCCAACCTGACATGATAAATCAGGCTGGCCTGATATTAGGCCTAGGTATAACAACTAATCTTTTTATATCATCATGAATAGACCCAAATAGTGACTTATGGTCATAATGTTTTATGGTAAATCCTTCTTCGACCAATCCTAGGGACATTTTTATACCCTTATTCACATTGGTGATGGGGTCCATTTATTGTTTTCGTTAACTCATTCATGACAGGGATGAAATAAAAATGATCTCCAATAACATACTTACATTGATAGAATGAAGAAGGTTATCCCCAATTTCAAATGTAGTTGGCTGGAAGTAGTTGATCATCCTCACAAATGTAACTATGTCTGCGTCCCTTCACATGGGGATGGAATCAACTCAACAACATTTTCAAACTGGATTTATGAATAATATTCATATTATACAAATAAAATAAATGCTTATCATTATAAGATAATATAAATCCTTAAATGATAGAACTGAATATTTATATCTAACATGTTCATAAATATCATTTATTTTTTACTTATTTTATAAAAACTCAATCTTAGAAAATATATGTTTAATTATATTTTTTATAAGAATTGGGTCATTATAAAATTATATTTCACTAATAAACCTAACACATAAAATAATATATTTATACATAATATCATAAAATTAAATAGAAAAGGTGGTGAATGAATTCTAGGATCACTATAGAAGATCACATGTTATATCCCTACAAGACCCCATAATATTTTTAGAACATGGAAATAAATTCATTTCTTGTATAAAGAAATAAAAAACATACATTTCTTATTAACTTGAATGTAAAATTTTTTGCTATAATTTGGTGAGACCATATTTTCTTCTACCAATAAAATAAATCCACAATAAACTAATTCGATAATAATCCAACCAATTTAAAGATACTTTCAAATGATGATCATTTTTACAATATATTTAAAATAAACCAACTATATTTTTATCACAAAATGATAAAATAAAAAGACAATATTCTTCTTAAATTACCTAGAAACAAATTATTTATAGATCCACATTAGAAAATAAGGATGCATCATGCTTAAAAAATTTAGATTGTAATTTTTTTCAAATTACTAAAAAACAAAATGTTAATTGAATTGGGAGTCCCCAAACATGAAATCGAGTTGGGTTCTATATTTTTTTTGTATCATCAACAAGTTTAGATAATGAATATAATTATTCTTGAACCAAGAGAAATAGTAGTCACCCTAAAATATAGATAATATTGATTCAAATTATTTGTGAAAGCTAAATTTGATGAATGTTTTTGGTTCTTTTTCTTCATCATCCCTTACAATGAAAAAACATGAATTATTATTCTTTAATGAATCACTGAAAGTGAGAATATTATTTGACCATCCATGGAGTTTACACACCTTTTCACTTGTTATATCAGAAATTAAAATTGAATATTTATTCTATAGTTTTCACCTTCTCAATGGAATCCAATTTCATTATTGTGTAACTCAAGAACTTTTTTTATTTATATTTTGAACAGAGGATGTTGATTTTTTTTAATATATGGACTATTGAAAAGGAATTATACTTATTCTAAGAATAAAAGCAAGGATAAGATAATTGAGGATGTATACCATGATAGGAGTCTAAATGGATACACATCATGGGAAAACGTCTAACAAAAAATAAGTCCTTTCTAAATAAATAAACAATTTAATTAATAGAAGGATGTATGAAACTGATAAACAATACATGAGAATGGGCTAAAATTTTAAAATCTAAAATAATCAAAATTATCTTTTAGATATAAAATCATGGAAATAAATAAATTAAAAATGTAATTTTTTGTCTAACCCCCTTATGTGTGTGTGGATTCACAATTGAAAACTCAACTATGGTTATAAATTAATCTAGAAGCATGATATTAGTTAAAACTGATTATGTTATAGTTTCATTTATAGTTGGATTTATTTACTACAAACATAATTTTTAATGATTTACATTTGAAAAATTATGTTTAGATATTTGTGTTTTAAAATGACTTCCTTCACATTAATAATTAAAAGACTGTGTATTCCAAAATTCTATAAAAAACTATTTTATATAGTAAACAAAAAATAATAAATTATAAACCATCAGAACTACCAACTCCTATAAATTTATAAAAGGTAAAATCAGTTTATATTGTTTTATGAGGGATTCAAATTTTAGTCTTTCCCTAATCCAAATCAATGTGGAAAGTGCAATAGGATAATATAATATTTATATGGAATTTAATATGTTCTAGGATCTCCACCATAAATGGAACTAATCTTTATATAAAGGGGAAACATAATTTCATGAAATTAAATGATATAAATCTATAAATATCATAAAGGCAAATTTATAAATTTATATATTTTAGAAATGAAATGGTTGATACAATGTAAAAATGTGATGATATAGAAAGAATTGATACTTGAATTAGAATCCAGGTATTACAAATCCTAAAATTTATATTAGTATCATGAACATAGTACTAATAATTAGAAATAGACACTTCTATTTGAAAATATGTGGACATTATATTTAAAATGGTATTTTTCATATATAGAATAAAATAAATACTAGGAAAATATTAAATAATACATACACGATTAGGTGAACATGACATTCAATATTATGAAAATTATATTAAAAATCTAAATATAATAATTTAAAAATGAAAATTCAAATTCAAAAACATGAAATTTAAACTCAACATCATAATCAATAAAAATGTAAACTAGTTACGTACAATTATGATGTTTAATTCACTCATAACTACATCAAATCATATCGAATCATTTTTCTATGTGAAACCAACAAAAAATGGGACAATCTCATTATATATTAATCCTAAAAATAAATTTGTTTAAAAATTAATGTAGGATGTTTAAGGAATAAAAATTGTATTCAAACTATAATAGGAAGTCATTATAGTAATAAAACTCCCAAATGGAATCAGATTAACAGTCCCATAGTAAGAATTGATTTGGAATAATGATGAATTTAATTATTTATTTTTCCATAAGAAATATGATTTTTGTTAATTACATGAATTATATAATAGAATTTTCATTGTAATCATATGATAGGAAAAGAAACTATTATTGAAAAATCATTTTCAAAGGTAAGTTATAGGATGTCATTATTTGATTTTTGGGGAATGTATTTTGAGTTTTCATTTAGGAATTGAATCCATATTCAAATTCAGATATATTGTTATATATTTTTATTTATGAACTAAAAAACTAACAACAAAATAATATCTATAATAATAATAATGAAGATTAAAAACCAATTATCTCTAATAGAATTTTCTAAAAACAAAATATATGGATTGTCTAAAAAATAAAGAAAATTTAATGAATTTATAAAGGATATGATGAAAATAAAAAAATTGATCATGAATAATTAATATAAAGGACAGTAAATATATAGTAATAATACATCTAGAAATTTATTTGAAAAATATATAATGAAGAATCATTCACTTAACATATGTACAGAAACAATGATATCCAATGGGTAAACAAATCCCCAGGGAATATACCCAAACTCATCTTTTTTAGATATGGGAGAGAATAGTTCCATATGTGAGGAAGCCTAGATCGATGAGGGGTACACATTATGAGAGAATAAAAAATAAAGAAGACATAAAAACTGTGTACTATCTGGCCAGTGTCACTAAACCACAACATGTGATTTCTTAGACCCATACTCCCAAATCTGGTTCCCATAAACACATAAATTAGATACAATCCTTAGTAATATATATATATATATATGACTCGATATAACCACCAATTATTACAATATCAATAATTATTATAGAATATTATATTATAAGTATCTTTAATATTTTAGATCATTTGAGTATTAAGAGAAAACATAAAATGAAAAATCCAATTTTCTTCGTATATAATGTAAGATTTTCCCATTATATATTGTGCTTCATTATTTTTGAAATTTCTCCAATATCTCTCAGAAATCAATTTATAATTTTTTCCCTTATAAACCTATCACATGTACTACGTTTCCAAATAACCTAGGTAAATTAATACCTTTTAAAGGTGACATTAAATGATTTGTAAGAGAAGTATATACGTGAAGAAATCATGGCACAATTATGGTATAAATATATTTATAAAGAAGTGGTAAAATATATGAAGTCACAATAAACTTCAAATTTCAATCATGATATTTCCATGAAAATAAATGAAAACAGCGGTATCAATAATACTTATCTCATACAGAAGGAATGTATAATTCATGACCTCAAAAACCAAAAGTTAAGGAATTGTTATAAATTACTTTACATGTTTCAAAGACCACATTCATGACATCCTACATTAAAGTATTTCTACAAAGTTAATATCCTATTATGGGAAGAGTCTTACACCCAAACCCAACCTATTTTATCTCATGAGACCTATTGATGCATCAAGGAGATATATAATGTCATGCCATACCAGTTACTTATTTATTTCAAATAAATTCACATTAATACAAAATGAATAAAAAATATATAAAAATTATTTCTAAAATTCATTTGTATTTAAATAAAAAGATATATAATGCATATTATGTTCCAAATTCTAATAAATGTTATAATTTGAACATAACCCATCCTTTGGATGATTTCTGACAGATAAACAATACCCAGTCAACTTGTCAAAAATAATTTATATTGAAAGGATAATACATCATCCCATTTTAATAAAATATATAACATGATAATAACCCATTTAAAGGATAGTGGTGGATGGATAAACAATACATAGTCAACATGACAATAAAATATCATATTATAATTACAATAATTTTACTGTATCAAGAAAATAACATGAAATATAAGTCAATAACTTCCCATTTTAGAAACATAAAAGGTGATTTTTACTACATATAAAAAAATGGGTATAAGTCAAAGACAATACTAGAATAATATGATAATAATCCATCTAAATAAAGGAAGTAGATGGTGTTAATAGAATATATCTCAAGAAGTGATAAATATTTTTCAATGGTTTTATATGTAAGAATTTTACTTCATAATAAAACATTGAGATAATACCACATACTACAATAAAATTTTATATTGTATCCAACTTATATGGAATAACATAAAACAATGATCATATCATAATGAATTAAATCTGAGCTAAATAAAAACCTCAATATTGGAGAAAAAATTTAATTACTAGACACATGAAAAAGGGAACATTATTTGGACAATAAATCCAAAGACATATAAGGACAAATACATTTATGTGACATAAAATAAATATAATATCATAAAAAGGTATCATGGTCTATAAAATATTTGATGTCCCAAATAATGGGAATTGAGACCATGAAACGATCATGGATTATAAAAATTTGAATCCAAATCCATTGAATGAGATATATTAAAAATGGTCTTAAAATAGCATAATTAATATAAAATTCCTAAAGTGATATCTATTATATGTAATAAATATACCACATTAATGGAATTAGTTTCTTAAGAATAATACTATTCTCAATGAAGGGAAATTAAGAGAAAAACTTCACCTCTTGTCCCAAATTTCATGAACATAGTTTAAACTTATTTATCAAAAACTTATATATATATATATATATTAATCAGTTAATTAATAACCCTAATAATATTTGTTTTCATTTATAATCGTAGTAAATTGTTATTCTCTATATGAATTCATCGAACTCTCCACATCAAGTGTTTATAGTTTTGTTTATTTGTACTAATTTTTGAATAGTGGTGTTTGTGTTTAATCTTATATAAAATTTCATATTTAATTGATCATATATCTTATTGGAATATATTTTCAAATATATTTTATAAATTTACAAATTAATTTCTAGTTGGTTTTGGTTTCGAAACATGATGATGAAATCAATAATGATCATGTTTTCGTGATACTTAAGGAACGGACGACATTTTATTAATTAGTGAGTTAAATTTTTATATTACCTTATTAAAACCCAAAAAAAGTTATTTAAATATTGAAATAATATTAAAATAGTAAATTTTTTTCTCATATTTAACCATGACATAATTTTATAGTACTATTTTATTATGTGGTTAGACTTTCCCAAACATGAACATACCCTGATTTAATGGGTAATTATGTGGTTTTTTAGTAGTAATATAATTATTACAGAGGAAAAAAATATCTTATTTGGTGATTATTATTTTAATATATCAGAATTTAAAGAAAATATATGAATAAGTAATGGATTTGAAATCAATACAAAAATTTAATAAAATAATATCCTATGAGTATGCTTATTTTAAACGATTAAATTAATTATGACGGTTTATTGTGAATAAATTTAATAGGATTGAATTTTTTAAAAGAAACCATCAAAGATATAATAAAAAAATATTTATACTTTAATACCATCCTTATATCCAACCTTTTAAGGTGGTGATGGGAATAGAAAATGTGTTACCTCATGGAGGCAGTGATCCGCACAACACATGAAAAATGGTTTTGTTTATTTTAAGGATGAGTTAAATGAAAAAATAATAATACCAATAAATTAGTAATATTAAAGTATATAAATTATAATAATATTATTATATTAGTGTGTAAAGAATTAATTTTAGTGAATATAATTATGAATAAAACTATCTCACATTAGAGGTTTTAATTTTCCTGATAAGTCTCATTAAATTTTAAGTGATTATGGTAACTATGAGTGAAAATGGTATTATGTTATTAGGTGAGTGTTCTAGGGAGAGTAATTTTTTTATTTTCATGGTGGAATATTAATAAAAGGTGTTCCTTTAAGTGTAAAAGATTTTACCCTTTTATAAGTGAAGGAAATGATTGTTTTACAAACACATTTACATTTTTAAATAGTTTCAATCACTATTCATTGTTCAATGTAAAAAAAGTGAACATATGTGTTTGTAACATTTTTATTAGTTGATCAAATTATAACCCACTAATATCTCGACATGTTTTTAAAATATTTTTTGTCTTTTACACAAGGTTTGACTCGATTTTCCCCTTTTTAACTTTTACATTGGTAATTAATTTCTAACGTTATTAATTAATTTTAATGAAAAATATATAAATTTTACTATTTAAATAAATTTATAAAACTTTGAAAAATTAATTTTAAATTAAACATACTTGATCACGTAAAAACATATTTTTATAAAATAATTTCCTTAAAATATATATATATAAGAATAATTTTCATGGTTAAGAATACTAATGAAAGAAATTTTATTATTATAAAAAAAATAATTCTTGCGAAGCTTTCATGGAAATTTAATTTTAATATCTCTTGAAAATAAATTCTATTATTGAAAAATACCAAAAATAATTATTTTATTTAAGTACCGTTCAACATAGTTATAAAAATTATTGGAATAGTTTTTCAATCTACCAATAATATATCAAAATATAAAATTTTATTTATTAAAATAATATAATATTACATTAATGGTTTTAAAATCTTTTAGGTTTTGATCAATGTGCAATAAAATCATGGAAATTATTATTTTCATTGATCCTTTAATTTTCAAATAAATATAAAACAATTTATAAAATTATTTAAAAAAATAAAAAAAAATTAATTTTAGGAATTGGAATGTGAAGAAAATTTTATTAATGTAAAATTAAAAAATTCAAAAAAAATTATAACCATAAAATATAATGTAACCTTGTTTTATCAAATATTGACTTTTTAAAATTTTCATTTATATTAATCTTATGTAATGTAATTTACCAAATAAATTGGTGTTAACCAATTATTAACTTCAATCATAATTTATCAACAAAAATATGTTTCTTAAAATAGAAATGTTTATCGCATAAAATGTAATTTTTTAGATAAATAATTTTCAAAACAACAAATGATTTTATTATTATCTTTTGGTAAGATAATTGAATTTCAATAAATTTAAATGTTTATTTTTTTTAATTATACATATAATTCCAAAAGTTGTAACTCATATTCATTCTATCTTATTCAATGTTTAGGGTTCAATTTTTGTATTTGAATATTTAAATTTTATCTAAATATATGACTATTTCATCTATATTTGTTTTATTTCAGAGAAAGCTATCAAAAAATAAATTTTTTCAATGTAAAAATATATTATAATTTCAGGGAGTTATATTCTCCATCCTAAATTAATTTCATCATAATAATTTTTCTCATCATATCAGTGTAATTCCTATAGAGAAATCTTAATAAACCATATACCACATGATAATCATAGGTCTATTTATTATGTTGGAAGATATATATTTTTATGAATAATTTTTTAAAATAAATTTATAGTGGGAGTTTAAAAATTCCTAATTTAAAATACAACTATACTAACGAATGTAGATCTACATGAAAAAGGAAGAACTTTCCAAGTAAATAAGAAATTTATTTATATGATAATCATTAAACTAATGGTTTTTATAATTCAATATAATTTTATTGGTGAAGACATTCATGGAATAGCATAATAGACAACATAGATTGAAAATAACTATTGGATCCATTAGTAGTAATTTGAAATTATTTTCCCTATATTAATTTTTGAATGTGACTCTTTCATTCATTTTCCCTTAGATTGTGACATTGAGTAATATAATTCCCAACTTATGTTACAATTGAATCAATAGATTTTTCATCTTCTCTCTTTTCCAAGCACATGTGTGCTAGATAGACATCATAAATATATCTTTTGTGAGACTATATCTTTCTCCTATTTGGTGTGTTTAGGACATTTACTACATTTACATTGCTAATCATATTTTGTGATAGTTAGTTAGGAATAAACACATGAATTCAAATTCTATCCTACATTCCATTAGGTTGTTCTTTGAAGTATTATCTACATTATCCCTCGTACCCATGGTTACTTGTAGTTCCATGTTTTACTAAAACCTAAATTTTAAACATGATTGATGATCATTAAAAGATAATTATCATAAAGAACTATTTAAAAATTTATAATCAATAAGTCTTACTTTATAAAACTATCGTGTTAGACTATGGTTCTGACAAATTAACATGTATTAGTCTCAGTTAAGCCAATATCACTCTTATATAGCATTCATTGTTCATAATAGGTTACTTTTAGTTGGGTTCTCTTATACTTATAAACATAAACCTTAAGTAAGAGATCCCAAAAAACAATAAACAATATTAAAATAATGTAAACCCAATAATCATTGAAATATATACCCTCAAGATCCAACTTATCCATCCTCAGAAGACATTATTCATTCTAAAAATCATATATCCATCTATTTATATACCCTATAAATATAATCTCAATAATAAAATTTTTTCAAAACAATTTGATTGTTCATGACATTAAAAAAATGATATTATTTATTCTTGTAAATTTTTACTACATTGTTAACCATCAGATGGTATTAACCACGGGTACATAAGGTCATACAAAAATAAATATATATAATAATCACTAAAATGAGATTAAATTACAAAAAAATCATTAATCAATTATCAATCACAATGATACAAGTTATTATCTAACATAATTCTTAAAAATAAAAATAACCTTCATTATCTCAACATCAAACATATACTAAACACAAAACTTCTGAGTCACACAAACATGTATTGTATAATAGTAATCTATAAAAATATAACATGATATAAACACAATTATAATGGTTTTATATACCATTTAATATATTCTTCCAAAACATTGATGGAAAATTATATAAGATTTATCATTATGTGTTTTACATAATCATTAATAACTCATAAAGTATAAAAAAATGACATCTATAAATATCACTTCGCTAAATAAAATATAAGAGTAAGAATAATGATTCCCAATTATGATATCAACCTCCCTACCATAGTCAAGACTAAGAAACTCACCTTTACCATTATAACATACATATAATATAATTATAAAATATTTATGTTTTCACCCTTATTTTTTTATAAGAAATGTTGGTTTCTATTTACACACCATTATCAGATTCATTTTCATGATCCTATCTCAAATGAATAATTAAACAAAAATGGATAGGATAATATTAAAAATATTAATATAAAAACATAATTTTAAATATGACTTCCCTTATGAAACGTTTTTTTAACATAAGGTGATTTTTTAACTACCAATGAATATCATGTTCAATAATTAGTTATATGTGACCATTTTACAATTAGGTTCTCTATCCTAATTAATTAACATAATTATTAAATAATTTATAATTGATATTAATGATAATGTGATTAACCATATCATATATTCCAAGAGTGTCTTTCTAGGTGTACAGTCTTAGGCCCATTCATCATGCATCAGAGTGATGATTGAGACAACTATAAACCCACCTTTTTGTGGTGATTAACCCTATGTACATTTGTACCACATCCACAGCCACATTATTATGTCCTTATATGTATTTATTTTTATGAAAACCATATACTAAAAACATTACTAAAACAACAGGATGTTATCCAAAACGTATTATTATTCCTATGTCTTTCAGATGGATTCTCTAACCCCAATACCTAAATTCCATGTTCACTATTACCATAACATCAAATCATAAACTATTACAAAGGATTATTTTTACCCTTAAAATTGTGATTAACTATAACATATAAGTCCTTAATATATCTCCTATAAACATCATAATATCAACAATGATATAAAAATTTCCATTGATATAAACAATAACTCCCCAGACCCACCCTCCAAGATTTGTCCTCATAAATACATACATTCAATGATACTTGTTGTAAAATTATATATATAAACATCCTTAAATACAAAATTATGAAAGATTATAGAATATCATAAATTCAATAGACCTATCTAGGTTTATAGGTTTTGATATTTATAACAAAATATAAACTGATAAATTTCATGTTCTATGTGTCAAATTATTATTTTCCCATTATATATAAATATAGTTAATTTATCACATGTTTTTGAAATATCCCATAAAATATTTAACTATTTTTATACTTATAAATCTATGACATGTAATAAATTTTTCAATAACCAATGGAAATTGAAATAAATGAATGGGTGAGCTCAAATGACCATTATTGAAACTATATAACATAGAAATCATTGCATAAACAGTTTATTAAACATTTGGTTGGAATAAGTAAACCACTTGAAAAGATAATCAATGTGAAACTAAATGAATTAAATATTCAAGATAATAAAAAAAACCTCGATATAAATAACAACAATCTCACTCTGAGGGAATTCATAACATTGCACATTAAAAACCTACTATGATGGAATTTTTCTAAGACAATTTACATGTGTTTGAGACCTGTAACACAGGGATGTTTTTATAAAATATTTTCTTTGATTATTTTTTATTCATTAGTATCATGATTTTAACACTATCATGAGATAAAATGAACCATGAGATGCCCTTATTATAAAATTATCGTTATAGCCTAGCTGTTCGTTTAGCGGTAATAATTATAACTAACTTATGGAAATGAATTATGAATTCATTGGCTATCAATTATTTATGAAAAATATAAATCAATTAGATATTTTTATTTTGAGTAAATAACTTTTTGTAATGAAATTAATTAGATATATATGTGTTATATACTAAATAAAATATTTTTGATATATATAAAATGGATATTATAGTCATAGGGTATGAATGAAACCCTGTTTGATGTATAAAAAGCTAATTTTTTTTAATTTTTTTTTACACCATTGAATGGATAATCTATATTAAATTAATATTTCTACAGATTAACAAATTTTATATGGAAACATAAACATGATATTTTTAATCAGGATATAAAAATTTACATTGGATAAATTTCTGATATTTTTCTGATAACTTTAATGTTTTGATGAATAGTAAAAATACAATAAATTTTATTTGGAAACAAAATTTTTCGTCGAGATAATTTATATGGTTAAATTATAATATTGAATATTTTTGAAATTGTTAATATAAATTATTTTTTTTAATTCAATATAATTTATGCCATCAGCATTAATTTTACATTGAATTCATAGGTAAATACATTTCATTCTTTTGTAATGTTTGATCTTTTAAAACTTTTTTTCTTATTTCAAAAACTGGATTAATTTTAAATTAATTACTGTAACTTCTATATATTGAATTTTTAAAAATGATTCCATATTTGGAATCAGTAGGACCAAATTATTTCTATAGGATAATTTTATTTTTGGGCATTATGAATAGTAACTTTTGTAATTATTTTTAATACCATCGTAAAAGGTAAATAAGTGAATTAATGGTAAAAATAATATTATCAAATTATATGAATTTTAATATATGGATCACTAGGAGATAATATTGACTATAAATATTTTCAAGAAATCTAAAAGATTTACCTACATCATAGAAATTTATTCATAATTTGTTGTGATTATATAATTACCATTAATGATGACACAATAGTGATGTATACATTATTTTATTAATTGAAATATCAAATAAATGGGTTTAAAAATATTTAAATAAATATCATATGAAATTATTTCTATGCTCTAAGAATTTTATAGTTGAAAATGACATGTTAGGAGTGTATTAAATATTCTATTTCGAATTTATTTTTTGTTTTGGGAATTTTATTTAATGTCAAATAAATGAATAGTGTCAAAATTGACACTATTGATATTTTATAAAAATAACATATTATTAAATTATATAAAAACCATAAAAATATTTAAAAATTATAATTTATAATTATAAGGTCTAAAATATCATAAAATAACCATTAATGGACAGTTAACACCATATAAGAAAATATTTATAACTATTAAATATTTAAAATATTATTACCAAAATTAAAATTATATAAGAAAACTAAGTGTTAATTAAAATGATAATTCATGAATTGACATTTACACTTGTCAAAAATTTATTGTTTAAGGATATTACAACCGTGTCTCATATCATATTCAAAATAGGGACATTGTGGATGTGTTTTTATAGGGTTTTATTTTTTTTATAAATTATTATTTATGGTGTTTCCAAAACTTCCCCTCACATCAATTATAGAAGCGCTCCTACTTCCTCACCTTTTCACTCCATTGTGATCCTTCAATCTCAAAAAAACCCTTATCCTTTATAAACTTCCCTATTTTCATTCTCGGTGTTATGGTCTTCTTTAAAGACCAACTCTAGTGCAATAGGAGGATATTTAATGGAGGACATTGAAGAAGAGGTATTATAATTTACCGATTCATTCAAACTTCTTTCTTCTTATACATAATATTCATTAGTTTTTTCATTATTAAGAAACAATATCAGTTTTAATCATATAAGTATATGTCATTATAAACATGACAAAACGGTATTCCACCTTCTACCAATCCTATGAAAAATAAAATTACCATGTGTGCGTACGTACGTCTTACCATCTCCACACCATGGTGTAATCTATTTTTCACCATCGGATGGATTTAATAATGGAAATAATAACTATATATGATTATTAAAAAATGAAATTAATTATTAAACATCATACTCCACCCACTTCAATAACATTCTATAATTATGGGGATGATATTGTCGATAATGCGTACTTACGACTAACTGTCTCGATCATGTGATGATATTCTATCTATATAATATTCATTAAAAGATGATTTTATACATTAATTTAATGAATAAATAGGATATATATTATACAAATATAATTTTTTTAAATCATTTAATAGTAACCTAATAAGTTGAACATTAACTTATCCAACAAATTTTTCATAAGAACACATAGAAGTTAATATTCAAATAATAAGTGACAATGAAATGTTACTAAAAAACGGATGATAAAATAATCATATATGATATCATAAAAATTATTATGATTCTGAAAAAATTAAATAATATTATTTAAATCATCATACAAGAGGTTTAGATACATATGAAGGACATCTGAACTACGATAAGGGAAACTTTTTCAAATATCATTTTTATCCGAGATTGTTTATATGTAAGTATTTAATGGGGTATATTTATCATCCACATACTTGTTTTTTAATTATGTAAAATTTATTAGTTTATTATAAAAAATAATTATTTAATTTTACCATTTGGGTAATTTTTATTAAATGGTCTGAATGGAATATTTTTTCAACATTAGATTTAAAGCACTTTGTGACTTTTCCGGCAAAAATATGAGGAAAATGTTTTTTTAGATTACACGGAATGAATTGAGTTTTTATGGTTTCATGACACCATGTTTCTTTGAAGCTTCCTTTATAAGATGTCAATATTATTTTCAACTAAATTCATTTCTTTTACAATTTCATGACATTTTGTGAAATGATAAAATTTTTGAATAAGAAATGATATTTTCCTTAAGAATTATGTTCAAGTGTTTTATCATAATTAGTTTCCATATAAGATGATATGTGTTTATTTTTCTATTATTATTATCAAATTAATTTTAGTATGTTTATGATGGAATTATTTTTATGAAATCCATTTATTTTATATGGACTATGATGGAAGGATGTTTAAGAAACCCATTTTATTTCATGGTTTATGGTATGGTGAATGTTTTTATGTTTTTGAGGAAAATGTAAGAACTGTTTCATTATGAGATTAGTGGGTCCTACATCTCCCTACAATGAGTTGGGTAAAGATTTATATCTAATGAGATTGGCGTGATAAGAATGGAAAGTAAATCCAGTTCAGTAATATAGGATAGGAATAAGGAGTAAACTCGGTTCAGTAATGGACATTGCCCAAAAATATGGTCTCGGCAATGAGCCTTCACAAATATGAAATTATTTTCTATGCTTATGTGTGTATCCCAAAAAATTTAATGTCTTATATAATGACTATTGGGATTAAATTTTACTTATTCGACTTATCTCATTACATGATATTATGATCTCTTATATATAGGATTATATTTTCAAATGTTATATTCTTATGATTATGATATGAATGATATTTCCCTTATTTTCCCTTACTGATCATTTGAGCTCACCCTTTAAAATGTTTATTTTCCCTAGGTCATGAATATGGGTATTAAGTAAAATGTGCCAAAAAGGATCCTAGTTATGAATAATTAATCCAGAGAAAATTGGGATGTTTTAAGAACCAGTTGTTTATATTTCTTAGTTTCTAAGCACACTAAACCAATATGGTCCTGTTGTGGTTTAGTTGTGTTATGTAATAAATATTCTTCAATGTTGAATTAATATCTATATGTAATGTATGGTCCATTATAGTTTGTATTTTAGAATAGGTATGATTAACCTTTGGAAACTAGGATGAGAGAACCTTAGTAAGAACCCTAAGGATATGTCTATGTATAGGTTACAATCTTATCCTATTATTTTAGAGATATTCATGAATAACCTAGGATAAAATGTAAATATTCCTAAATTAAAATTTTATTCTTGATTATGTGGTTTTCCATTTTTGATTAGTTTTTATCACACTATGTTTCTTAGTTTTATTCAATGGATGAAACATAAAGGAACTACGTTAATGATGAATGTGATAGGAAATGCAATGATTGTCCCCCTAAGAAACCAAATGTTATGGGAGATGGAATTAAAAATCTTGTAGCCATGGTCACATAACTTTCTAAAGCTATGAATAATTTAGGACTTCAAAACAATAAAATGAGGGGGAAACATTACGTTGATTATTTCATGAGATAGCGTCCATCTTCATTTATCGGGTCTTTTGATCCATTAGTGGCTGAAAAATGGATCAGTTCCACTAAAAATATATTTTCAGTTCAACATTGTTCTGAACATGATAAATTCAACTTAGCAGTCTATCATTTGGAAGGAGAATCTAATCAATGGTGAAATATTGTCAAGAATATGAGGCAAAGAGATGAAATTGAGTCCATGGAATGGGACGAGCTGAAGAATATATTTTTCAATAAGTAATTTCCTTGTATTCTTTGAATAAATATGGATTGAAATTAAGAAAAAAGATGATGAATCTGTTGGTCCCTATGAATCAAATTTTACAAGGCTTGCAAGGAACATTTCTAGAATTATTATCCAACCTAAGAGAAAATTTTATTGATTCTTTAGTGGCATAAACCCATGTCTCTGATTGGAATTATCTATAAGGGACTTCAATAGTAAAGAGGAAATTTTTTATTGTGATCACAAAGTTGAGATGGAGATTGGAGTAACCCATCAGTCGTATGGGTTTGATAAGAAGAGAAAAATGGAATTCAAAGGAAAATCTAATGAACACACATAAATGAAGATGAGTTTTCTCTTATGCTCAAAGTGTGGAAAGAAACATTGGGGGAATTTTCTTAAAGGAAATAATAAATGTTTTCAATGTGGAAAAGAATATCATTTGGAAGATGAATGTTGATGTGATGGGAAAATGATTTCTAATTATGTGAACAATGAAAATATTAAAAATAATGCACCTCTGACACATCAATGTAACAAGTGCAAGGAAAAGTGGAATTATGCCAATCAATGCACCATTACAAGGGTTATTAATGATGATATACTTCAACAAACACTTAAGTCCAAAGAAAAAAGGAAAGTCATATACAATGACTATCGGTGATGTGGAGTAAGATAATGAAGTTATGATCAGTACACTTATCATCATCTCTAATGTAGAAAATGGTTTATTCGATTCTGGATCTACCCAAGAATTAATTTCTGAAGATTTTTCTAAGGGTATCTCTATATTATCTCAACAATTATATGTTCATTTATCTGTGACAAATTCTAATGGCACAACAGTCTCATCAATAGTATATAATTATTCTCTGGTTTAAGTGTGTGGGAAAGTGCTTCCGAAAAATCTAGTGATCCTTCTTATCTTGTAAAATGATATGATTCTTGGAATAGATTGGATTTCTCTATATGGATCTCGTATCAATTACCAATGAAGGTAATATAAATCAAATTATTGGGGAGAAAATAGAGATTAAGAATCTACCCATTTTACGAGGGTTTGATGATGTCTTTCAAGAGGAACTTCTAGGTCTTGCACATAATTGTGAAGTTGTGTTTTCAATAGAAATCATACCCGGTGCAATGCCTATTTCAAAGAAACCTTTTTGAATGCACACAATTGAGATGGAGGACATGAAGAATAAACTCAATGTGAATCTTGATAAGGGATTCATAAGCCCTTGTGTGTCCACTTGAGGAGAATCTGTTATATTTTTAAGGAAAAATTTGGATCAATGAGACTCCACATTGATTATCAAAAACATAACAAGATCACTATCGACATAAAAATATCCTCTTCCCCACATTGATGACTTATTTGACCAACTATGCAGATCTCAATACATTTCCAATATTGGTATTCATTTAGGATATCATCAATTAAGGGGAAAAAAGGCAGATACACCAAAGACAACATTCTGTACAATGTTTAGACACTATGAATTTATAGTGATTCCTTTCGGTCTTTCTAATTCCCTCACAATATTCAAGGATCTATTGAATAGTGTCTTTAGAGACTGTCTTGATTAGTTTGTGGTTCTCATTTAGATGATATTCTTCTCCATTCAAAGATAAATGAATAAAATAAAGACCCCTTGAGAATTATAGTCATAACCCCGCAAAAAGAGAATATTTATTCCAAATTTACCAAGTGTGAATTTTGGCTTCATAAAGATTATTTTTTGGGTCACATAATCTCATGAGTGGAGAAATCAATAGATTCTAAAAAAATAGAGGTTATTAAAAGATGGTTTAGACCAACATCATTAACTAAGACCTGAATTTTTCTTGATTTTTCTGGATATTATCGACATTTTTTAATGATTTTTCATGATTATTTAATCATCTCATGATTTAGACATGGAAACTAGTTATGTTCATTTATACTGAGGAAAGTGAAGAGAATTTTAAGGACCTAAAAAGAAGTATAGCTAGTGCACCAGTTCTCACACAACCTTATAGTGGAGAAAGTTTTGTGATCAGCAGTTATGCATCCAAGAAATGTTTGGGATGTGTTCTCAAGAAAAATTATATGGTGACATCTTATTCCTCAAGGAAGTTGAAAAATCAGGGGAAAAATTACCCAACTCCTGATTCGGAGTTAGTTGTGGTAATCTTTGCATTAATGAAATAGAGGCATTATCTTTATGGTGAAAGTTGTGACATATATAATGATCCTAAAAAAATAAAGTATATTTTCCCAAAAAAATAGTAGAATATGTTCCAAAGATGGTGGTTGGAGTTGATTAAATATTTCAACTACATAATAAATTATCACCCTGGGAAAGTCAATAAGGTAGAATATTCTTTGAGTCGAAAAGACCATTCTATCTTATCCATGATTTGGATCCAGAAAGATACAATATTTATGGATTTTCAATGATTGATCTAGAAATTTTAATACAAGGGGAGAAATCATGTCTTTATCAAATTAATGTTCAACTATATATATAATTAATGATTAAGAAGGAACATAAGGAAGATGTAGAGCTAGAAAAGAAAGTGAGAAATGTTCCTGAATTCAACCTTCATTATGATGAAATAATATAGTTCAGGAACTTGTTCTTTATTCCTCCAATACCATATTTAAATAATGATCTATTGGATGATCTTCATAGTTCTTAAATCACTATTCACCCTAGAAGAACAAAGATATACAAGGACCTAAAATAGTACTTCTGGTGGGATGTCATGAAAATAGATGTCACCGAATTTACCTCTTGATGCTTGGTTTGTCAACAAGTTAAGGCTGAGAGACATAGGTCGGAGTTATTGTTACCAACATTACCCATACCAGAATGGAAATAGGAAAATAACACTATGGACATTGTAAACAGACTTCCCAAAACATCCAAATTCAATAATGTTATATGGGTTACAGTTGAACGCCTTAGGAATTTGGCACACTTAATTGGTATGACAGAGGATTTCCCTCATGATCCACTTTCTAGGATATATGTAAAGTTGTAAGATTTCATGGAGTACCACTTTCCATTATATCTGATTAGGATATGAGTTTTACCTCGAAGTCCAAGATAATTCTTCAGCATGCTATGGATATAGAGTTATGTTTCAACACTTCTTATCATCCTCAGAGAGACGGTCAGTCGGAGAAAGCAATTAAAACTCTAGAAGACATGTTGATAGATTACTCTTTGGATTCGAAAGGTGGATTGTATCAACACATACCATTGGTGTAATTTCAATAAAATAATAGCTGTCACTTTAGTATTTAGATGGATCCTTATGAATCCCTATATAGAAATAAGTGAAGAAATCTAACCTGTTTAGATGAAGTTAGGAAATGAAATCTATTAAGACCTGATCTTGTTGATGAAATGAAAAAAAGGTCAGATCTATTCAACAAAACATAAGATAAAATCAGAGTAGAAAAAAGGTTATGCTAACAACAAATGAAAAGACATTGATTTTGAGGTAGGTGAAATGATGTTCTTACGAATATCCCCCTGGAAGATAATAATGAGGTTTGGAAAGAAGAAAAAGTTGATCCCTAGGTATATTGGTCATTTTGAAAAGTCTGGATCATTTTGGGAAGGAAGCTTACTAATTATAGATTCCATTGAATCTCTCTCATGATCATGATGTGTTCTTTGTATCTCTCCAGAGAACGTACATACTCGGTCCTTCAAATGTACTAAGCTCGAAATTCATACCACTAGAGCAAGATCTTATTTAAGAAGAAAAACCGATAGATATTCTGGATCATAGTGAACTAGTTCTACAAAACAAGACCACTCGTTTTGTTAATGTTTTATTGACGAACCACCAATTTGAAGAAGCTACCTGGTAACTTGAAGATATGATGAGGGAGAGGTACCCTCAACAATTTAGTAGCATTATTTTTATGTAATCATGAGTTTAAAAAAATCACGAGATGACCTTATTTTAAAATTATCATTGTATCATAGTGGTACGATTATCATGAATAATTAAAACAAACTTATGAAAATGCATTATGAATTCATTTGTTATCAGTTATTTATGAAAAATAAAAGGCAATTAAATATTTTTTTTGAGTGAATTAATTTTGGAAATGAAACAAATGAGATATATATTTGTTTTATACTTAATAAAATATTTTTTATTTTCATCTAATGGATATTTTAGTCATAGGGTATGAATAAAACCTTATTTGATATATAGAAACTTATTATTTTAACAAGTTTCATTTTAATCCGTTGAATGGAAAACCACTTTGAAATTAACATATAAACATGTTATTAATTGTTATATAACAAAATAAACATGATATTTTATGTGGGATTTAAAAATTTACTTCTGATAAATTTTTGATATTTTTCTGATAAATGTCATGTTTTTAAGAATAGTAAAAATACGCTAAAATTTATTTTAAAACGAATTTTTTTAATTTAGATAATTTATTTGGTTAAATTATAATATTGAATGGTTCCAAAGTTTTAATATAATATATTTTTATCATTCAATATAACATATGTAAATACCATTAATTTTACATTGAAATCATAAGTAAAAACATTTCAATCTTTGGTAGTGTTTTTACTCTTAAAACTTGTTTTCTTATTTCAACAACAAGATTAATTAAAAATTAATTACTGCAACTTTTTTGTTTTAAATTTTGAAAAAATGGATTCATTATTTGGAATCATTAGGTCCAAATTATGTTAATAGGCTTCTTTTCGTTTTGGGAATTATGAATAGTAACTTTTGAAATTGTTTTTATTACCATAGTTGAAGGTAAATATGGTAATTAAGGGTAGCAATACTATTATAAAATTATTTTAACGCCTATAAAAAACTTATTGGATAAATAAATTAGACCCTTGAAATATATTGTTTGAAATGGAATCACTTAATGGCTACATACCTATGAATATGATATGAATGTAATAAAAACTAATGAATGTGACAAAATGTGACAATCTCATTTTATATAAGTATATTAATCATAATATATGGATTACTAGGAGACAATGTCAACTATATATAGTATCTATAAAGATAAAATAATTACCTATATAATATATATTTATTTCTAATTTTTAGATATTAAATAATTACCATTAATGATGACTCATTAGTGTTGTAGAAATAATTTTATTAATAGAAATATCAAATAAATGGTTTTTAAAATATTAAAATAAATAACATATGAACTAATTTAAATGGTCCAAAAATTTTCTATGAGAATATGACATGTTATGAGTGTATTAAATATTTTTTTTCTAATTTAAATTCTATGTGAATTTTATTTAATGTCAAATAAATGAATAGTGTCAAAATTGTCACTATTGACATTTTATAAAAATAACATTTTATTAAATTATTTAAAAATCATAAAAATTTAAAAAAAATACAAATAGATAATTATAAGGCATAAATTTTATAAAATATCCAATAATTATCAATTAAATCCATTGAAGTAAATATTTATAATGATTAAATATTTATAATAATTTTACCTTAATTAATATTAAATAGATTAACTATGTGTTAATTAAGGTGATAATTCGTATGTTCTCGTAAAAACTTGTCTAAAATTTATTGGATGATGATATTACCAATATATATCATCTCATATTCTAAATTGGGGAACTATTGAGTATTTTGGGTAGGTTTTAATTTTTTTATAAATTATTATTTATGGAGTTTCCAAAAGTTCCCCTCAACTCAATTATAAATGGGAACCTCATACCTCATCTCTTAACTCCATTTTGAGCCGCCACACTTGGTCAAACCCTAACATGTTTTCTTAAAAACATCCATATTTTCATTCTACAAGTTATTGTTATCTTCAATGATAAGCTCTATTGCTATAAGATGAGATTTAGTGGAGTCACATTGAAAAAGAGGTAATAACATTTACGGATACTTTAAAACTTATTTCTTCTTCTGGTTCCTATTCATTAGTTTCATCACTATAAAGTAATAAAATCATTATCACTAAAATATGGAAATGTTATTTTGAACCTGAAACAACCATATTCCACCTTCTACACATCCTATAAAAAATTAAATCACTATACGTGCGTACGTACGGCTTACCGTCTCCATGTCGTGTAATCTATTTTTCACCACCACCTTACATGGATTGGTATAGTGATGAAAAAAAACTATAAATGATTATTATAACATGAAAAAAATTCTAAAATATCATAAACCATGCAATTCAGTACCATTCTACAATTATGAGAATGATATCATCGCTCGTGCGTACGTACGGCTTACCATCTCCATGGTGCGATGTGATCTGTTCTACATAATATTCATTAAAGGATGATTATATACATGAATTTAATGAATAATTATGTTATGGATTATACAAATATCATTATGTATTTGATTTATCTATACCCAATAAAGTGGAACATGAACATATCTAACAAATTTTTCATTAGAACGCAAAGCAGTTGAAATCTGAATAACAAATGAAAATGAAATGTTATTAACAAATGGATGATAATATAATCATATATGATGTCATAAAAATGATTATGATTTTGGAATAAGTCGATAACACAATTTAAATCTTTATACATGAGGTTTTGATACATATAATAGATATAAGACCTAAGGTAAAGGATTATTTTTCAATCTCATTTTTATTCGAGATTGTTTATAAAAAAGTATTTACTGGGGTATATTTATCATCAACATCCATATTTCCTAATTATGTAAAATATTTATATTCTTCTACAATTTTTTAAAAGTTAATTTTACTCTCTTGGTAATTTTTATTAAATGGTATGAAATAAATCTTTTGTCATCATTTTATTTAATATACTTTTTTTATTTTCAGGCCAAAGTACGAGGAGAATGCTTTTTTAACTTATATGGCATGAATGAAATTTTTATGGTTTTAGGACACATTATTTCCATGAATCTTACTATACACGATTTTTAATATTATTTTCAACTAAATACTTTTCTTTTCATAATTGAGTGGCATTTTGAGAAAAGAAAACATTTCTAAAAAAGAGAGGATATTTTCCTCAAAAATTCAGTTCAAGCATTTTATCAAAATTATATTCCTTCTAAGATGACAGAGAGTTATGTTTTTATCCCTATTATTACTATTTTTTGATTTTTTTATGTTGGAATTATTTTTATGAATCTTATTTATTTATTATGGACTATGATGAAATGATGTTTATGAAACCCTTTTTATTTCATGGGTTATGCTATGGTGAGTGTTTTTAGGTTTTTAGGGAACATGTAATAATGGTTTCATTATAGGATGGGTGGGATCTATATCTATCTCCAATGAATTGGGTAATGATTTAATTATCATGACATATACATGAATGGAATTTCATGTAAATCTGGTTTAGTAATACATGGATGGAATGAGGAGTGAACTCAGTTCTATTAATGGACTTTGTCTGCTATGATAGTCTCAAAAATGAGGCTTGACTAATGTGAAATTATCTTCTATTCTTATGTTTTTATGCAAAAAAATTTATTATATTATGTTTTGACTATTGGGATTACATTTCACTTTTATTATTTATCTCTTGACATGATATTATGATCTTTTATATGCAGGATATGATTTTTAGCTGTTATGTTCTTATGATTATGATATTAATGAAATTTTCCTTGTTTTTCTTTACTAATCATTTGAGATCACCCTTTATTATGATTCTTATCCATATATTATTTAGAAATTTATTAAGTTAGATGCGTTAAATAACTATTTATTTATAAATAATTAAGCGGGAGACAATGTGGATGTTTTATAAGCTAGTTGTTTATGTTTCCCAGTTTTTAATGAAAATAAACCTATATGATCCTAGTGTGTTTTTTATCTTGTATCATAAAAATTCTTCAATTTTTATTTAATATCTATTTGTAATTTATGGTCCCTATAAGGCTAGATTCAAGACATACTTCTATCAAGTATTTATCTAATATAACATCCTATTATGTATAGATACATACACTAACACCTACATTGTTTTGTCTCATGAGACATATCAATTCATAGAGGTGAAAATTAATTCCAAAATCCACATGTTACTTGTTTAAGTCAATTTTATTCACTATAATATAAAAAAATATTTCATATTCAACATTGTCAATTATGATCCATTTTGAAATAAAAACAGGCAGAATGTTAATACTTTCCCCCATGTAAATAAAAGGATTAACCTAATCATTAACCATTATCATGAATAAGGTGAATAGATATAATATTTATTATAAAAATTTAAATAATAATCCATATTAGAATGAAAATTAATCTTCTCATGTCAATAAAATGGATAACCTGGTCATAACACATCCATAGGAAGGAAGTGGATAGACAAACAATATATAGTCAACTTGCCAATAATATTTTGTATTGGAATGCCAACAATTTAAAACATGTAAATGGAATACCTTAAATTCTAGGTGAACATCATAAAATATTAGTTATGTAATGTATGATGATTAAACTATTTAAAAAATTGGTATATGACTAAGAATGTTCTCATATAAAATGACCATAATCCATCTCAATAAAAGGAAGTGGATGGTCTCAATATAATATATCCCAACAAGTGATAAATATTTTTAAAAGGTTTTATGTGATTTGAATTTATATCCCTATAAAAAATTATATAATACCACATTATACAATAAAATTATAGAATTATTCCAACTTATATTAAAAAAAGTTTAAATAATTATCAAAACTAAATGAATAAAAAATTTGTTCCCAAAAATATTTACCACTAGAGAAAAACTAAATCAACAGACACACACATAAGGGAAGTTATTTGGATATCAAATTTCAAGTAATTCATATAAAATAACATTCATTGGATATCAAATCAATATAACACCATAAAAAGTGAATACAGTTCATAAAATGTATTATTCTTCAAAGAATGATAATTTAAACCATGAATATCTTTATGAATTAGAAACATTTAAATAAAACTTTATTGAAATATGGTTATATAAATTTAACATCAAAGACCATAACTAAATGATAATTCATGATATGATATCTCAAATAGGTAGTAAATTCCAAACATAAATTAAATTTATTTCATAAATACAATAATTAACTCAATGAAGGGAAATTTGGAAGGAACCCCTTACCTCTTATCTTTACATCCACGAATGTAATTTATCCACATGTGTGACAAACATAGGTATCCTAACCACATAATTACCGATAATTATCAAATACATTTTCATTTAGAATCCTCATAAATAGTCAATATCTTCATGAATGATTTCAACTTTCCACAACTGTTATTTATTGTTTTGATTGTTTGTACTAGTTTCAAAATAAAGGTTTCTTTTTTTCATTATTTAATATATCCTAATCTCTAATAATATATTCTATTATATAAAATGAAAAAGTATATTTTATAGACATATAATTTCATTATTGGACAATATTGGATACAAACCAATAAAAGGAAATCGATGGTGATCATATTTCAGGGACTCTTACTGTACGAAAGGCGCATTCATAACTATTGCATTAAATGTTGATATAATATTACCATAAAAAATAAATTTATTTTCATATTTATACCATATTACACCAGTGACTAATTTTATAGGTATATCCATGACATAAATTCATAGTATAATTTTATTAGATGGTAAAACTAACCCAATCATGATCATGCCTTATTTTAATAGATGATTATGAGGGGGTTTAGTTATAATGTAATTATAAAAGAATAAAAATAATATTAAATTTTATTAATAGTGTTATATATTATAATTATAAGTATTTATAAGAATAATTAATGGATATAAAATTATTTCACATTTGGAATAATAGATTACCCTCATAGATTGCATATTTGAAACTATTAAATTAAGGATGATCATGTGTTGTTCATATAAATAATAGTTTATTATATTTTTAATATATAAAATTGTTAATGATATCATAAAAATCATATTTATCCGTTAATATAATCCTTAGATCCAAACTGGTAAGGCATTAAAGGAAAAGGAAATATGTTACATCGTGATGGATGTAATCCACATAGAGTACAAACAACCTGTTTTTTAAGGGATGGGGTATTTGAAAAAATATAATTCCATTAATATATTAATATTAAATGATGAAAATTTTAACAATATTATTATAGTAGTATTCCAATAATAACTTCTAGGGATGATAATTAACAGTAAAACTAAGTAGCTGATAATAATCATGTTATATACTTGAGTTTTCCTTGAAAGTACCCATGAAATTGAACCTAATAAGATAACTAACATTGGATATGGGATTATATTCTTGGGATATGGTTATTATGGAGTAAAATGGAATATTGTTTTTATATAATTATATGGTATGGTTTTTCTTGAAGTAGTTAACATGTTACCCTTTTATATGTGATGGAAAGGGTGGTTTTGGAAACACTATTACTTTTTTTCTATAATTAAAGGACACAATTCAAGGGTGATTGGATTAAAATGAAAAAATATTTTGGGGAAAATATATTTGTAAATTTAAGCCTCAAAAATTTATTTCTTTTCATTATATTTAAATTTTATAGGTTTTTATAATAGGTTAAACAAAATTTTCGCTACATTACTTTTTCGTTTGAAAGTTATTCCTAAAATTAGTTAATATTTATATTGAAAATGAAAATGATTTTAATTTTTAATTAATTTTATAATTCTAATTTCAAATTTTAAAATTATTTTATCAAATAGTGTTACTAAATTTTTAAAAATATAAATTTAAATAAACACACTTAATCATGTAAAAACTATTTTTAGAAATATTAATCTTTAGAGATTTAAGTATATATATATAAGACAAAATTAGTATGGTTACTGATTCTAATATAATAAATTTCATTATTTTAAAAAATAAAGTGTATGAGGATTTCAATTTAACACTCGACTAAGTCACTCTTAAAAGTACTTTCTTTTAAAGAAGAATATTGAAATTATTCTCTAGATTAAAGTAACATTTTAATTAGTTTTAAAACAGTTTGAAATAGGTTTTATATCAATAAAAATATTTCAAAATTTATAACTGTGTTATGTACTATCATATTGAATTACATTAAAAGGTTTTAAAGCTTATAAGTTATTCATATATAGTGATAAAATTGTGGAAATTGTAATTTTGGTAAATCTGACCTTTTTTACTAAAATCAACCATTATAGAAAATGAAAAAAATTTAACACTAATTTAATTTTTTTTATGATGAATTAAAAATTAATTTCATTTTATAAATTCAAATTAATTATTTATTAAAACCATTTTTTGAGTAAAATATTAAATTATATTGAATAACTCTTTTTGTTGTAAAATTAAATTTTAATATATTAAATTATAGTATTCTTTTTTCCATATCATTTACCAACTAAATTGGTTTAATCCAATTATTAATATAAATCATAATTTATCACCAATAATATATTTCTTGAAATAGACATTCTAGTCACATTAAAGGTAAGTTTTTGAAAACAATATTTATTAACAATAAACGATCTTACTAGTGATTGGAGGTAAACTAATTGAATTTCATTCATTTTAAAATTCACCTTTATTTTCATTAAACATATATTTAATAAATTGGTTGCCCCAATTCATTTCCTTAAATTAGAAATATAGTTTTTAAAAATAATATTTTAAAAAATATGTTTCATATTAATGAATCAAGAATTTATATAATTTTAGGTTTTTATGTGGAGAAAGATTTCAAAAAAATCAAATTTTAGATGTAATCATTTATTATAATATCATGGTATTAGAAAAAAAGTCTCACTTGGGACAAGGGGTAACAAGTAAGATAAAAACTCTGAAATAGGTTATTGAAGGTGCTCCCTAAAGATCGAAGAAACACCCCATATATGAGTGTGTTGGGGGTGAAGTACGATCAAAATGTATGGGATGTAGGGAGACTGGTTAGTGGGGAAGAGGGAAAAATGAGGGAGTTGATAGTGACCTACAACGTGGAAGAATGAGAGGAAAATAAATGAAGTAGTATACATAGTGGAGTCAAATTGTGTAATATGGGAGTGGATGAGGCATGAAAGTGGGTGTAGAGGTTATATAGATGGGAAAAGAGTCCAATTTAGTTTTCTAAAAAATATATATTTCAACTTTTTAGTTTTTTTAGTTTTTTCTTTTTTCTATGGATTTCATTTTTTTGTAATATAGGGTTGAATACATTCTCCACCATGGAACATAATACGAAGAAACATATTATAGTAAACACACATACCCATGAAATTAACTGAACGAGATACCTCTCACCCCCAATCCCAAACCACCCAAATAATTATTGTATTTTTGTGTCATTTTTTGTACTGTAATTATTAATATATTTTATATTTACATTTATGTAGTTACTTCAAGTAGTTTTAAATTCATCCATTATTATTAGTTTTTTTTGATATATTATTTATTCAACAAAAATTAATTATTTATAAAAAAATTGTATTTTTTTGAATTTAAAATAATTTTTAAATATTTTTTTAACTATATTATTAAAAATATAATATGTAAAAAAACTAAAAAACCAGGGTTTTACATGTACTCATATAATTGATATCTATTTTTTTTACCATTACTCTTTAATTATTGATCATATTTAATTTATTATAAATTATGATTCATTATAAATGATATTAATAATATCTATATATAAATTTTAATTTAATAAATCATTATTAATTTGCAAATATTTTTTCCATTGTATAAAATTATATATTTATTGAATAATTCAACATTTATAATAAATTATTAATAACTATATATAAAAACATATTTCTAAATATTTTGTTGTTATGCAATAGTTTATTGCAATAAATATTTCTAAATAAAAAATAATTATAGGTAATTATAAATATTAAGAATAGATTCGTATATTGGTAAAATGATTTCTATTGTTTATATAATTGAGTAATAGATTTAAATTTTAGTAGGATTGTCTATTTATTAACAATTAATATAGAAAAATATATGTGTTGGTGAAAATAACATTTGAGACCAAAAAATAATACCAAAAAAGAATAATATATGTCATAGTTATTTATATTTACAAGTATATATATAATATTTAAAGAAATTTTTGTTCATATAAAAACCTTTTTTATTGAATATTTAAACAAAATTGAATGGATTATGTGATGATTATAGGATGCCTCATGAGACAATCATGGGATTCCCTCCTGTACTGATGTGAGAAAAATACCAAGGCCTTCCTACCAAGCATTAATCCTGCAAATATACTTCTCCATCACTTGTATAATAAGAATAATATTCCCTTAGGTAATTATTACCACATTCATATTTATAGGGGGTGGAAGAATGATTTATTTCCAAAGTTGGATAAAAGGATATTTGGAACCTCGACAATCTCATAGAGAGGAGTGAACAATAAAATTGGTCTATCATCCTTCCTATGTTCCTTAGTTTTTAATATAGTCATTCCAACTAACATATATAATCATTAATTGGGTCATCTTATTCCAAAACAAATAAATATTCCCACTGCCACTTCCACATGTGCTGAAAATAGCCACACAATTTAGCACCTTGCTATATCATTATCCATCACTGAAAAACTAAATATAGTTGGAAGGAGAATAATGGTACTTGACCATGGAAAGAGTAAATAATGGAATAAAACAAAATATGACCAGAATTCGTAAAAAATACTAAAATTTGAATATTGAAAAATCTTAAATAGAAAAAAGAAAGAATATATTCCAAAAAAGTTCATGAAATCAAGAGTTATAATTTTTTTCCTACAATCCCCAATCCCTTAGATTTTACCCCTTCCATGTGAAGGGAAAATTAGAAGAAAATGGAAGATAAAATCATTAAACACTATAAAAATTAAACAAGGGAAATTAATTAGCAGAATGAAACCACAGGTCTATGTTCTAATATCATATCTCGACTGTTATCGACTTCCTCCTAAATTTAGATAGTTTTCTTTCATGAAATCACATTCCAAATCTATTAAATTTATTCATTTTGACTTCATTAAGATTCTATTTTTCCTCAAATAGTATATTTTGTCATTATCATTCCATATATACAATATGTGGCTTCTTTACATAATTATTGATTGAAATGATATGCATAAAATGGTCTATAGTCCACCTATGACAAGTTTCATAAATGCTTATGTGAAAGCTCTTGAAATCGGCTTTAATTTTTGGGGACCTTGAATTATTAGCTAGAGGGAGTTCATATATAGATAAAATACTAATATATGTATCCAACAATTGAATACATGGATGGTGAAAAAATAGAAAAAATTGGCTACATTTGCAAAATTTGAAATTCTCGACCATGAAGGATTCACATATATGGTTCGTTTTTCTCTGTAATTACAAAATAATGGTGGATTTGTATATATGGGTTTCTTTCTAAAAATATTTGTTTACAAATATTATATTTCAAACATGTATCATTTCACAGATGTGTTCTTCGTAAAAGATCGATTTGTGTAAACAGAATCACCATATGTAGATCTGAAGAAATTTCATATTTCTCTAAACAAGATCTAAACTTCTAAATTTCATATATAATAGAATATAAATTGTTTAAACATTCCTAAAAAATTAAAAAATAAATTTAATAATTATTCAAATAATTCCATGGGATTAAAAGAGTCAATAAACAATCATTATTTAATAAATTTTTTAATTAAACAACGAATTATTAAATAAACAATATTTTGTTTACAAAAACAATATATTCACTAAATATGTTGAGTTTAAAATAATTGAAACAAAAGTTAAATTGTATTAAAATATTCACATATCAATTCCCCCACACATTAACATTAGAATTTAGACAAGTGAACTTTATGTTTTTTTCAAAGAAAATTTCAACTTCTTATCCGATGTGGGTTATTAATTTCAACATCATGATTATCCATTTACACTACCTCCTTAATATTATTTTCCCTATATTTTTTATTATTTAAATTTAATTAATTATTACTCTTTAAAACACCTCATGCACACCCATACCTACCTTCATAAAAATATTTTACTCCTTTACCTTGTTTGATTCTCCAAAAAGGATTTTTTTTTCAACAGCCATACAAGCTTCACCACAAGATTAATTTATTTTGGTCATGTCTACCAAATTATTCAATTAAATTTTATTATAAAAGGTACTAATTACAGTTATTCTATGTGTAAAGGTTTGGTGGGGTTTGAATGTGAAATGGTTGAGACTGAATGAGTTGGCATGGCACTAAGATGATTCTCAAGAAAAATGATAGGTTTTCTACAATAAAGAAATCATCCCTTACATCCTCAATCACTCAATTATCTACACTAATTTTTATTATCCATTGATATTCCATACCATTTTTTTAATTAAGTATAAAGAAATTCCCTTCCCCCATTCCCTTTGGAAATATTTTTTTCTAGATCCACTCAAAAAAATGTTGGGTGGTTAGGAAATCTATTATTGAGGGTGTAGGAAAACATTTTGTTTTGATCATAAGATATCCTTTTTAGAAATTATGAGAAAATAGATCAACATATATTGTTCCATATTACCCAATATAGTTTTCTCTTCTTTTTCAGATATGTATTTCACTTTACAGTAGATATTTTTTGGGAAAGAGAAGGATATTTCGACTTCAAATAGTGGTGCATCTTGATGGCCATCCATGGATGATATCAACATATTTTATTTACACTCCCTATATTTTTTTAAAATAATGTAACATATATGTTTTACAAAAACATTCATTAAATTAAAGAAGAATATCCCAAATAGAGTATGTAGCACATTTCCTTCCCTAGTGAACTCTTTAATTCAATTTTTCTCATTAAAAGGTTTCCAAAAAAAGGATTTTTGAGAAACATGGATTATTGTGGGGGTTACTAAATTATTCATTCAGGGATTTTAAGTGATATAATTAATAAATGAAAATATTGTCTTTTATATTGAGTTTTTTGAAAAAAGAGGGCATCAAAATAAAGAAAATTTCTCAATAATGTATAGTAAAAGTTCCATGAATGATTCATTATTTTTATTAGATTAATCAGTAAGTAATTTTTATTAAATTTTGTCTTAGTTCACTCAAGAATTTAGGTTTTTTAAATAATATTTCTAAATTAGTTGAGAATCCTATCAAGAAACTATTTAATAATTTTGGGTAGTTTTTTACGACATGAGTTTCAATGATCTGTGAGCCTTTCAAGATATTCTATTATTTTGATTTTGAAAACCATTATATTTTAGAATACATAAAAGATTAGATGATAGTTAAAATTAGTTTCATAATATTGGCATGGATTATATTTTTTAACTGATACTCAATTTTAGAATAAATGTTTACAAAACTAAAAATTTAAATGAAATGAATAAAATTAAAAAAATCATTTTATTAAAAAGTTCCTAAACTACAAGGTTCCCTCCCCCAAACGTAATTAATAAAATATTCTCATTCCATTAAAATTTATTTTTTATTAAATATTATTTTAAATAAAATCATAACATTAAATCAGTTTTTAGGAAAGGAACTATATTATCGGTTTGTATATTTAAATATATTGGATGAGTATGATATCCTCCCCCAGTTCTTGGGCAGGTTCCCTTATCTCTTATTCATCCCATGACGAAGAAAAGTGAATGGGGTTTCATCTCTTTTTCCAAAATATCCACAACACCAAAAGGGATCACATGAGTAATTATAATGGGTCCTTCACATTTAAAATAATTTTACCTAAAATCAAATTGATTATAGAGGTATATAACAATACCTGATCAAAATAATAGAAAGTGTTAGGTTGAATCGGCTTTTCATGAACCATTCATGTTCTTTTTTTTTAAATATTTGAATTTTTAAATTTTTATATCTGGATCACCTTTAGTTCTTGTATATAAAATATCTTAATATCTCCAACATTATCATGGTTTGAATTCATGTCCATTATATCTGAGTAGAAACTATGTGTTCATTCAATAGGCATGAGGGAATTTTTTGCAAAAATAAATTTGTAGGGGCTCATTACCATTCATATTTAATATGAAGTATGGTAGTCCAATATAGTATCATCAACCATATATATATAATACTTCCTTTTGATTTTTACTGCCTTTTAGAGAATAAATATTCTTTCTATATTGAAAACATAATCTTGGTTATTTATTGGGGGATGATATAGTTCCAATGTCATATGATGTACATTATACTTCCTCAATATAGCCTCAATGTTTTATTAGGAATGTGATTAACTTGAAGACTAAAGATATCATTCAGTTTTATAAACCTAAAAAAATATCCTAGAAAAAATAACACATGACATGATAATCATCATTTTTATTATCCTTTACTTCAAGCCATTTTAAGACATAGTCCATGAAATGTAAAATATAATAATTTCCAAATGGAATTAAGAATGGTCCCTTAATATAAGTTCCCTAAAATATAAAAAATTTATCAAATCTGATGAGTCTTTGTGGAATTTGTTATCTTTTTCAAATATGTCCTCTAAAAAATCATTTCTCACATTTCATACAAAATGAATGTGTATATTTAAACAAGGTGGAATCATAAATTCCATATTGTATGAATTTCTAATGGTTCCATGAGGTTCAATATTCCCCTCATAAGACAATATACGACAAAATCTTATTAAATATTATATATTAATAATAGGAAGAAATATCCTTATCATTTAATTATTAAAAATATTCCAAATCATTGTTTCTTCTTAAATATAAAATCTCTATTTAGATTTTATTTTATTGAATTTTGGGGGAGTTAAGACGAGTTTTTACCAATAAGTTACAACATAATTTACTATGTCAATATAACATGTTACTTACTCATCAACTATTTAGAGTTAATATCCTAGAATTTGGTCGTGCAATTGATTTTTATTTGATATTTAGCCTTCATTGGTGTTGGGATGTCTACTTAAAAGACTGCTGATTTTATTTTTAGCTCCCCATTTGTCTATAATTTCTAATATAAGCACCTAAAACTATAGCATCCATATCACATATCTAGTCATTGAATCTTCCCTTTTCATCAAGTATCTAAGGGTTTTATGGTTACAGAATACAATGAATTTAGTTATATGAAAATGGGTTTAAGGTTATCTAAAGAAGGAAAAACAATATCGAACACATTTTTTGTGGTGGTTTAGTTATGCTAAGAAGAATTTAGTTTATTTGAGATATAAACAATGGTTTCTGGGGTTCCTTAAATTATTTGGGAAATAATTACCCACAAATATTGGTTTGAACCACCACATAGAAGTTTGAATGGTTGATTATAATAGGTGGCCACAATAATAACGCACTGATTATTCTCCAATATATTTCATAAAATGATTAATTTCATTCCTCATTAAAATCCAATTTATATTCATCTAAAATTATATGGTAAAGAGGGAGTGAAATCGTACTCAGATTCATTATTAATCTTCTATATAAATATTTTTGGACCAATAATGATTTAACATGTTTAACATATGTTGGGTAGAGTAAATAATTTATTTCATTAATTGTAGTTTTTATACCTCAATTAATTTTTTATGATAATGTTCCCTAAGATAATTCTTCTTTAAAACTTGAAATTAATCTTTTCAAATATCAAAACATGATTTTTTTAATATAAGTTGTCAATAGTTTTTTTGGATTTATTAAATATTGATTAAATTAGTAACCAATGATAGTGATGTCATATATTAATACATCAAAAATTTCATCCTTTTGATATAAAACGACATGAACCATGCATTTTTGAAATGTTCCTAGGGTGTTACGTAATCCTAAATGAATCCCCTTGTAGTTAAATGTGCTACAAGGCTATGTGAAGGTTTTATTTTCATTGTATTTTGGTTTAATGTGTACCTACAAATATCTTAAAAACCTATCTATGAAAATTTTAAAACTTATTCCTACTATTATTTATAGAATTTGGTAAATGAAAGGAACGTGAATGTGATATTTTTGAGGGACATGATTTTTCCATCCATAATAAATACACACTCTACAACTATTTTTATTTATCATAGTAGTCAATAAATTTTTGTTAATTCATCACAATAGATAGGCCAATTTTCAAAATAACTACATGGATGGTGCTCCCCAGTATGAGCCTAAATTGAAATAAATGATATATGGTTCTAAGAGTTCCACTATTTAATTATTTACTACCTCTATGAAGCACATATTTTATACCATTGGGGTTGTTTAAAAGGGTTGAAATCACATTCAATAAGAATATTATATGAGTATATTATTTGATTTTTATGATATTAAACCTAAACATCATTATATTTATCAGAAATTATTTATGAAATGTTCAATCAGAATTTTTTCTTATTTTCAATATATAATACCAGAAATTATCATAAGTAACATTTCTACATCCATTAAATTAACATATATCTATTCTGTTGGGAGTGGTTTTAATTCAATATTTCTTATATTTTCAAGAGATGAAATTAGATTTATTTCTTCAACTCCTATGGATTTGACTAACTATAAAAAAGGAGATAAACTACTTTCTTCTTACAGGAATAAATCATTTGATCTGTCATGATGTATAAAAGTTACCACTTTTTCCATGAGGAAAATATAATTTCAATAATTACAGACTTCTCCATTGCCTATATGATTTTCAAAATAAAAATTTTAATTGTGCTTAAAAATTTATGAAACCCACCTATATCTTAAATGGGTTAACCTTATTTTAGGTGGGATAGTGTAAACATTGATTGGTCATCTGGAGGGCCACTTATGGATTCACAAATATCGAATTAGACTGTATTGTCTCTAAGATTACGTTCTAGGTTTTCATTTATAGAAATTAAAAATGGTCATGTATGTATTAAATAAATTCCACCACTTATATATTAGTGAGAATATTGGTTCCATATCCACCACTATATTGAGAACATAGAAACCCATTTGAAATAGATTTTTTAGATGATAACATATGCATCTTTAAACAATCCTACTAGAAAAATTGTTGATCGATTTGTGATTAGGAATACTACCCTTATGGGGTTAGAATATTTTATATAAAAATATTAGAATATTGATTAAGGCATAAAATATATTGAAGAACTATGATCAGAAAAAGAATCCAAAAGGATAATGAATCTATAATGTAGGGAACAATATTACATTGATCATTTAATTTGGTGGTAACTGAGGTGTAATCATGTGTGAGACGCATATTCCTAATATTACCCTCCCATTTCCTTAAATTATACTCTTCTTAGTAAATTAATCCTTAAAAAACTTAGAAAATCATTGAATCAATTTAGGGATTCAAGAACAGGGATATTGATTTCCACTTTCTAGAATCTGAAAAAAAAATTCCTTTGGATGTGATTCTTCCAAAATATTTTTTTATTGTATCATTATTAACGCGAAATTGAGTGGATATTTATTTCTTCTCCCTTTTTTCATTATAAGTATTTTTTTCATGTATCATTATTTTCATTTAATTCTTCTTTTATATCATTCTCATGATCTAATTGGGAGTGTTTATCTACCTTTAAGCCAAAATATTATAAATTTCCAACATTATTATCCACCAATTTATGTTGGCTAGGTTAATGTTCCAATTTTTTTGGGGGTGGGATCCCCTTTCCACTTATTTCTTGTGATCACATTCAGACACTCTTTCGATTTTGGAAATGTTTATCCTTCTATTTTCCCTTTAGATTTTATAAAATTTCCACATAAATACTGAATTTGGTTGTTATATTATTAATTTTATCTTCAGGAACATCAACCTTGGATGGTAGTTGTGTTCATTTAAGGTATGTTACATTTTATATGGTAGTTCACATTGATTATTTTTCTAGAATATATGGGGTTTTGGTAAAGATAATGTTTATAGTTTTCTTATATAATTTTTAAAAGTAGGTATGTTTTGGTATTATTTTATCAATAATGGGGGATTTGGATAATATTTATTCTAATGTGAGGGTATATACTATCTATATTGAATAAATAATATGGGTTTGGATTGTTGTTTATCTTTCCATTGTTGATTTTTTTGAATTATATTGGTTGGAGGGTTCTTACACAACTCTCTATACCTTCCACTTCATTATAGTTGTCAATGGAATTATTAGGAGATGATTATAGACCACATACCATAAGTACATTGTGTTCACTAAACTTCTTCATAGTTATTTTTCTAAACAAAAAGGTTGTCTCTTTATGTTTACTTTTAAGTAATGATGATTATTTATAAGTTCTAACCTCATGAATTACTCTTTTTCTCGTAACTCTGATACTAAATTGTTGATAATTTTGTGCAATATTTTTAATTAAGAACTTAGTTTATATTGGATACTTTTTTATTATGAATCCTCTCAATGATGCATCCAAAATATTCCTATAATTTTTAGTAGGCCTTATTAAAATAATAAAAGATGTCGGTTTATTCTATATCTCAATGTCGGTATCCAGAAAATAGATTCATGAATATCTCATAGTACTCATACCGAGTCTCTCCAGATTCTTTTCATATAAAATATATCTATTTACTTTTTATTATACTCATGGTGGTCCAATAAACCCATTTCATTAATCAAATTTTACGATTATCCCAACCATTGACTCTCATTAATGTAGGTTCAAAAACTATTATTTCACATCTCTATCAATTTATAATGTAAATACTATCTAATTAAATTTCTCCTCCGCAATCACTCAAGGATTCAAGTCAATAAAAAATGAGGGAATTCCTGTATATTCATATTAGGGTCTTCTCCAACAATACCATGGAACATGGAATAAATTTTAATTTTTAAATTTTTTAATTCAAAATAATTTTTCTTTTCAGGCATTAGATTTTAGTTATCTTAATAATGAAAATATATTTCATAGATATCATTGTAATAATAGTTGTGGTTTAAATAAATCTCTTCAAGAATGAATCATATACTCTAGGTTTCACTTTTGTATATTAGAATAATTTCATTATAGTCTAGTTTTATTTTTTTTAATATAAATATATTTCTTTTAATTTCCAGATCAAAATGAACTAATGGGTTATTCCAATTTGTTCCATGAAAAGATATTTTGTTATATATTTATGAAACATCATCCTCATAAACAACACCATGTTTAACTCTATTATTTATCATTTAATGTGAAAAAAATATACTTCTTAAATCAAATATATTGATAATGTCAATGTAGGTTGTCTCCTAAAGAGGAGTGCAGAAAAAAACTAGTTTTGACTTTTCGATATGATTAATGAAAAGTTGTTTTGGTTTTGGTTTGTGATTTTCAACAATAATAATGAAATTGAGATACATTATTGAAATAAAAATTAGATTCTAAACATGTTAGTGATGGCTCAAACGATTGAAATTATATCCAATATCCCAAATTATTTAATCTTATTTTAATCAGAAGGTAATATATAAGTTCGATAATCACTTCTTCTCTCTCCCTCAACAAAATTTTTTTGGTGTGTAAATACCAAGGTGTGATCTCATCTAGGTATACCCTTTTTCATATGTGTGTCAGTGTTACACAAGTTCTTCTCATATGACATTAGAAATTCAATATTTGTTTTTTAATTCCTAAATAATCAAAGGTTCGCACTACCACTTACAAATATGTTTTCAATTGAAAATAACTTCACCATAAATATCTATTATGTTCCACTATATAATTACTAAAAAAATGTAAAGGGATAATAATTATCATCAGCTAATAAATTAGTTAATAGTATAATCCAAAACAAAATTAAATCCCACTTGATTGTAAATACTACAATTTGATTATTGAAATAAGTTTAAAAAATGGAATAAATAATTATAGTGTTAAAAAGTAAATGAACTCAAGAATTTCAATAGTTTATACCTTCCCTTACATGATGGCAAGGATTTTACCCCTTGATGTTAATGGGAACTGAGAAGAAAAAGGAATATAAAAACAATATAGGCAATAAAAAATTAAAATGTGAAACAGAATTGAGGAATGAAAGAATTGGTTCATGCAATGTACTATTCTCTCAACTGTGATCAACTTCCTCATAAATACATATAATTTTGTTCCCTAGAATCACTGGTTAAACCTTCAAAATATCATTATTTTAAATTATTAAATTTTCCTCTCAAATCATGAAATATATTTCCACATGTTTCGGTCATCCAAATAATGAATGGTTTTGAACTATGATTATTAATCAAAATGATTTTCATGACATTATTCAAGAGTATTCCTTTGATATGTTTCATGGATGCTAATTTTGAATCACATTACATTGACTCTAAGTGTAAGAGACCTTTCATTTATGGTTTTATAGAGATCCTTTATAACTAAAAATTTCCCTTATGTAGCCAGTAATCCCCTGCATTTATCAACTTATTTGGATAGTGACAACATTGATAAATTTGGATATGCTCTCATGATTTTAAATTACTACATCTAAAGGATTTACTTATAAGGAATGTTACATAGAATAATTATGATACATAGCTAAATCTTTATATATGGATTGTTGTGTACTTTAATTCTCTTAAGTAAATGAATTTTCTTATGTTGGTCATTGAGTAGGTGAATTCCCATATATAAGTGGATTTTAATATGTGTATCATTGTGTAATAAAAATACCATACATAACTAAATTATAATACATTGATTACTATATTGTTAAATTTCCATACATAGCTAAATTTTCATATGTGGAATCCCCATATGAGTCACTATAGAGCATTCATATTTCTCTAAATCAGCTTCATACATCTTTATTTCTTTCAAACGATATTTATAATTCACAAATTATTCATCAAAACATTGAAAAATAAATGTAAGATTTATTATAATAATTCCATAATATTAAAATAATCACTTAAATCTCATGATTTAAACAATTTAATAATGAATCCCCATATTATTCCATAAATAACATTTATTGGTAAAAACATATTATTGCATAAAAATAGTGGGATTAAACTCATTGAAATTCAATTTAAAATGTATGAAAATATTGGCATGTCACATAACATGATGAATAAAAATAAGAATATAAGATTCCCAGGATTCCTAACTTACTCGATAGACTAATCATCTCCATCCCCATGGATTCACCAAGCTATGATAATAAGTGTTATAAATAACCAATTATTATAAGTAGGTTCCTTTCATAATGGGATCTATAATTATGACTTTAATATAAGATAGTTTAAATGACTACAATACAAGATTAATAATTTGATAAGCCTATATCCTATCCTATCGTTCTAATAAATCGTGTCATCATCATTACATTAGGTCGCGAAAAGAACCCTACCTATAGAAAGAGGGAATATAGGACACGATCACCATTATGTCTATACATCTAATCAGCGAGTCCCAAATAAAAATTCATTTCCCTAGTTCAGCATGTATGTTTTTGATCTTTGGGATGGTTTATTTTTTTGGGATTTATTGGTTTTTCCCTAAGGGATTAAATGTGGTTTTAGGTAATTAAATATGAAACATATGATATACCAAAACATGGTCATAGAATTTTTTAGCATGGGGAACACATATGTACCATAGATAGGACCAATATTCCCAGTTATGGTTTTGGTCTCTATAGTGGGGAATGGAAAATCATTATGGGCACCACAACTAGTTTGACCTCTGCCACACCACTGTGAAGAGAATTGTGATCCCAAAATGTACTAGGATTATAAACTAAACTATGTAGATTTAGTGTTTTTAGATCTTGGGTATGGTGAGGTAAATATGACCATGATCATGGAGAAATCCTCTATAGCATGGTGATCTCGGTTTCAGAATTTTGATATTGTTTCTTGGTCTTAAAGTGTGAGTTCCACCCATTAATGAGGGTTTTCTCAATCATTCTGTGAGGATTATTTAGTGTTTCTATGAATCATTTCACCTTATATAAATCCTCCTATATTCTAATAATGTTATACTATTATCATACAGTTGGTTATAGGGGGAATTATGGGGTTACTCTTCATTGTTCAAACTATAACCATGGGAGATCCCTTCAGTTCGATGTTTCTCATGTGAGGTGTTCGCACTACATTTTGACAAGTGGTATGCTATTTTTCATGATATTTTACATCTTATGAATTTTTCCTTTTATCTAAATTCTATAAATGTATAGGTTTTTTTCAATTCTAATGTATTGATGTGTGATTTTTGGTTAAGGTATCTCTCTTACTTTTTTGGAGCTCTCTCCCTTTAGCATGTCGATTATATTTTATGGTCGGAAATTACAAGTTGTTGAGTTAGGCATACCATTAATCTCTATTTCAAATTTAATCTAGGATTCCATTTGTTTTATTCTTAGGGTTTTGATTTATTATATTGTTTAAACATATATATATATATAGTAACTATAATAAATAATGATGTTCTCTTGTGCATTTGATAAAAATTGGAAAAATTGATTTTTCATATGATTTGATATGAAAACTATTTTAAATGAAAGATACATTATTTTATAATTTGTAGTGACTAATTAGGTCTTGTTAATTGATCTTCAAACTATTTATAATGTTTGATTTGAAAATGATTGGAAAATATTTTTTCTCTGAATATCAGCTTTATTGACCATTTTGTGAAATTATTGAAAGTACGTATTTGATTGAGTTTATTAAATGGTTAATGTGTGGTAGTTTCTTCAAAATTATTTTCATTAACTTTATTTGGAAAAAATTATTTCAATAACCATTAGGAATAGTAAAATTTTTAATTTGGAAATGAAACCCCATACTACATTACCCTTTATGAGTGTTTGAAAGTTGTAGTGCTTGAATTCTTGTGATAATGTTTTGTATTAGGGGAAGATGATTGATATTATTTTTAATGGATAAATGGTATGTTATTATATGATTGTTTAGAGGTTTTAGTGATAGAAATCCTAGTTTTTTATTATAATTATACAAAATTCTAATTTCATTGATATACTCGCCTCTGTTATATTTCATTGGGAGACAGGGTTATAAGGGAGAGATGTCAAGGTACACATGTACACTAGATTGGAATTACGATCTGGATAGTGGACCTATGTGAGACATAGGAAAACCTATATAATGGTTCAACATGGTTAGGTCGGGATGTTTATCGATGGGTGTGTGGGAATGGTTGAGTGATATGTTGTTGTTTTCTAGTAAAAATTCTTTCCTTCAATAATGAACATGTTAACATTGTACTAGATTATTACCCATGCGAAAAAAGGATCCCATGATGATAAAATATATCTATTTTTCTATGGTATGGGTATTTAGAACTAGAAAATGGAATTTTGATATCTTCAATGGTTTTAGGTGGAATAACATTAATGAAGTTTATGTTTTTTTTGTTAAAATAATATAATTTTTTTCTTTAAATATTACCTTAGATTTTTGAAAATGGGTGATTTCAAAGAAAACTATTTTATACTTATTTTGTAAAAAAAAGTGGAAAACATATTTTTTATCTTTATTTACGAACATACATGGAATTAATTTCAATTTTAAAGTGTTATGGTATGGGTTGGAGGGTGGTTACATACTGGGATTTTTAGCTCATGCTTATATATTATTGGTTATCTAACTGCATGTATATGGAGGATGTTCGTGTACCTCTAAGTTTAGGATGAATGAGCTTAATGTAGAGTTACTATTTTTCATTTGGTGGTTGGTTAGTGATATTAATTTGATTATTCTGAATTGTATTCCAGAATCATGCATTCGTATTAGTTTATTTATTTCATTTGGGATCATAGTATAATTCCATTCACATTTTTTATTATACTCCTAATTTATTATAATTATTGTGTGAAATCATTCCCAATATATTCTTATTGATACCTAGGTGATTTTTTTCAGCCCATGGGGATCAAGAATACCCTTCGAGCCATACCATGGCTAGAACAACTATCTTATTCGGGGATGAATTTAGTATGTTCATGTTAAAATGGAATAAAAGGAGCGTGCTTTTTTATTATTACTTGTGGATGTTCTGTATATATTATATAGAATTGTTAGAAATTGTATGTAGATCTTGAATAGGTTCATGTTAAAACCCTTTTGTGATGATACATGGTCTTTTAGGGTTATCTGAGATGTGTACATCTTGTAATAGAGCATATTTCATAATCATTTTTAGAAATTTGGTCTATATTTTTTAGTGAATTTTGAGTATTAAAGTAAATAAGGAGGATGTAAATGATTTAAGATTCTTTAACAGGGTTTAGAAACCCATTTATAGAATATGTGACCTAAGTTACTTCCTTTGGGATTCATATGGTTAAAATACAATTATCCAGACCATGTGGTTATTCGTTACACTACCATGAGTTTCCATGATTTTGTAATTTTTTATTCTTGGTGGTATATGAGATGCTTTAATTTTCATTTAGATTCACTTGTAGTAAATTTTTGTGTTTTTTTAGTTTTAATATAATTTAAAATAAAAATAAAATGATATCTTTTTAAGTAAATTACCAAAATTATTCTTGTAAATGAAACAATTTTCATATAAAAATTTGGGGTATTTTAAATTATGATATTAATGTTTTTAAAAGTATCGATCCCTAATTATACATATTATTGAAAATGTTTCAGAACTATTTAGAAATAGAAATGATATATATTTTCAGAAATGGGTCTAAAATATTTCGTATTCAAAATGATTCCTCTTTTTTGGAAAAATCATTCTATATCTTGGGATAATATATATTTTTTCAATTATTTCCATCATTTTCATGTGATATAATGAAATTTTAATTGGAGTATATTTTATAGCCCTTTCCATAAAATATTGAAAATAGGTGTGTATTTTGTATTGAAGAATAAATTTCCTTTTTTAAATGAGTTTTTATGAACCCCAATTTGGTTAAAGAGGTTGATTTAATTTGTTTATTCAAAAAAATACATTTTCAGTATAAAATATATTAAATATTGCATTTAAAATTTTCATAAATGCTATTTTTGATATTTTTATTGATTTATTATTTTACTAATTGGGATTTATACCTGATTTTTTTCATGATGGTTTTCATACTTTTGGTTTTAAGAGTACATTCCCATTCAAATATAAATGTAATTTTTTGTTGATAAATTTCATAAACCAGGCATGGCTTCTATCTGACCTGACACATAACCCATCTCGATTAAAGGACCATGAGGAATTCTCGATCCTCTTGAGTTGGAGAATAGTTCCATGAATACATTTTATCACAGTGGGAATGATTTGTCCCAATAGTAACTAGGAATAAACAAAAAATAGATAATTCATCATAAATCAACTAAATACAAAAAATATATAATCAAATCCAAATAAAACAACAATGGAACAAAATAGAAACATAAAACAAAACCAACACTAAACTATATCAAGACTAAAATGATCTATATTTGAAATCCTCATAAAATCCATCCATAAATCGGCATGCTCCATAGGAATTTTTAAACAAGAACCTAAACCTACAAAATAGTTCAGGTCTACTGACGTCGAGTAGAAAAACTAGGGTGTTAGAATAAAATATCTCAATTGGGAAAAACCACATATTCCATAAATTTCCTTTCCTAAAATATTTATAAACACTAGTTCAAAATAAATATAATGAAAATAATATTTCTATATATTTCAAGAACCAAAAAATCAATATTTTTCAAAACCATTTCCCATTTCAAAACCTTGTTTATAAAACCTAATCTTGAACAAGATCTCATACCAGTAGATAAATATTAATATGAAAAAAATAAAATCAAAATTTCTAATAAGAAAGAAACTATCATAGTAGATAAAAAAGTATTGAAGAATAAATAGCACATATAGATAGATAATTAAGGGTATTTCCTAAACATCTCTATGAACAATCCCTGGATGTACTAGGGTCAGACTCACCTATCGGAATAAGATTCATCTACATAGATAAAAAATAACTAGAATTATCTAAAATAGTCTCACCAATTACATATCCCACCTACAATCTGAACAATCAAGGGTGTACCCAATTCATCTAATTGGGACTAGCAAGCTACCTTCAATAGAACATCAATATGAAACCTAGGAAACCTATGATAATAGTACCTCTAGAATGAGTATGTCATTGCATGCGTGGAATTGAAAAAAGAATCATATATCTTAGGAAGGACTACAATAGGGTTTCCCATCACAAATAAAGCCACACACAAGTTCCAACTAGGACATCACATCACACGATTTTCAAAACCTATTTCCAAAAATACAAAATGTAAAAAATATACCATTACATTTCCAAATGGAAATCCATTTCCATGACCACATCCAAATCAAAGGAAAAACAAACAACCTAAATGAAAAGTACACATGGTCATTTGTACTATTTAGTTTCAAATAATTATTCTATGGTGTAAAATGGACTAAAATTTATGTAACAATTTTGAAAACATCTTTCAAAATCTATATGAAAACCAAATAACCATTTAGAACCCAAGGAAACACCATGAAAATAAAATAGGTTTGGAAACCACCCTTTGAGAAGAAGTGGGGGATATGGGGGAAAAGAGGAAATAGGGAAAGGTACATTGAAATCTAGTTTTGAGAGGGAAATTCTCTAGAGGAATCCAATATCATTAGTGATCCCATCCATACGTAAACCATGTACACTAGTGGATAGTCCCACGTCCAATGGTATATATAAAGAATAACCAAATTACAAAAGTCCCAATTTAGGAATTGTAATGTACCGTGAAATTTTTTTACACATAACCATAAAACCATAAATGCCTTCAAAACCAAAAAAATAACATAATTCTAAAATAATTATCATATCTTAGGAAAGACCAATAATAAACCAATTACCTAGTTTCATCATTAAAGGAAAGTTGGAATTTTATCAAACACCTTATAAGATTATAAATATAGGTATTTCTAAGGAAAAAACATTTAAAACCATTTTCATCGAATTACCAACGTGGGAATACCTCATCAATTTATATTAACATATCATAAGAAAAATTATTTTGTTTTAAAACCATTTAAGAAATTTCTAGCATAAATAGAATGTTTTGAAAAGTAACTGGAAGGAAACACCTACATCAATGATGAGAAGATGTGATAAAACTCTATGATAAGGAATAACTAAGCCTGAATGGCAATACACACACCCTAGAACCAAAAGAATCAACTGATATTAGAAAAACCATACCATGAGGTTCTTCTAAGAAAGCACCCACACAATTAAAACTAGGAAAATAGGATAGGGATGATAGAAGAGAAATAAATTGGCCTAAAAACAAAATAAAATCACGTTATAACATTGTAGGAGCTTTAATGGAGGAAGGAACGAAGGGGAGGATGGCCTTGGGATCTCCCTCGGTGTTCCATGGTCAATAAATTGAGATAAATCAAAAAATGGGATTAAAACTAAAGAGGGTAAATGTGGGAAATTCAATTTTTTAACAATCTTGGAATGTCTCGTGGGTTGTACACATGGTTTGTGAAATAATTTGGAAACTTTGTGCACCCTAATGGTGAATAAGGACACCCATACGTGTTTTTCGTATGATTTGGGAAACCTTGGCCCAGTTGTATGAATTAGATCTATCAAATTTCATAGCCTCCCCACACAATTCCCGCAGGTTTTCTCCTAACCTTCCTCAAGCCATGATCCTTGTCGCAAACACCATTTGGGAGCAACATGATTTTCTATGGGCCTCAAATAATTTGGATCGAACCATGATCAAACCTTACAGAAGGAAAAAAGCCACCTGAAAACTCTGAAACTAAAAAAAACAATATTCTAGGGACTCGAACCACACCACAACCAAAAAAAATCACTAATAAAAGAAAAAAATAATTTAAAAATAATGATTGTTTTGTTGAAATTTTCCACATAATAGGAATATTGTACCCAAAAATTGACTCTAGTATGATTAGAAACCGAAAATCATCCCTAAATGGAATAAATAAAAACATATCAACCAATATTTGTGTACCCTTTTAACTCCACAAGTCACATCCAACCAACTTTTATGAAAAATGCCATAAGGAGAAGTATGGAAAGAAATGGAAGAGTTATCCCCAACATAAGAAACATAGTTATCTGGATGACACTAACACTAGGAAATCCCAATATAGATCAATAAAAAAACTCCAATCCTAGACCAAACAACCAACTTAAGTGGAAAAATATGGGAGAAATTTAATATATATAGTGAAAAAATCAAAATTAATAATTTATGCAAGACACAAGCATCTCAAAGAAAGAAATACTCAAAACTAAAATCAAATCCATAAAAAATATTAGAACTCAGTGATTAACATCCACAATTTACAACCACAAAACTAAAGGGAAATGAGCCAATGAAGATTTTAGAAGCCAAAGTGGCTATGATTAGATAACTTAAATTGTATCCACTTTGATGGCGATGAAAAAAGATGGATCATTGTTCTACACACCCACTAATCCATAAATCTGTGAAGAGCTTAAATCCAAGGCCTATGGCTATAGACTAGATATTTTTAAGCATCTAATACCCCACTTTCATAAGATAACTTCCCCTACCTGAGAGTTCCTTTTATGGAAATGCTTCTTGGTGGCCTTCTCAAAGTGACCCAAATGACAACATTAATGACAAGTACTTGAAGGATTGATGAAAGATGAATTTTAATGCTCTAATCAACCACACTAGAGGAACATGGGTGAATGGTCGGATGAAGAAGAAGTTGTAACCAACAAACGAGACTCCTCAGCAATATGTTACTCTATCATAAACCACTCATAGGATGGGGAACCTTCACATGCACTATGGGGACCTAGATTTAAAATGGATATAGACTACGCTCCATGAACCAACTCTATGAGAAATGCCTTATTCACTAGAATCTCAAAATGAACATCACAAGATGACAAGAATAAATCCTATATTTTTGGATAAAATACCCAAATAAAAAGAGGAATTTATGACTGGTTTCTCAACATTATCACTATAGAAATGGAAACTTGCACATTAAATTGGTAGGCATTCCCCTTAATTATCAATTTACTATACCGAGAATCCATTATACCATTCACATTCATTTCATTCAATTCCTCAATAATAAACCACTAGATAAAAGTTCTATTTATGGTCTCTTAATACATACCAACTCGAAGTTATGACAGAACAATCAACCTCCACCCTCTCAAACCCAAAAAAACATGATCCTACATGACTTAAAAAGTTCCCAATGACATAAAGACACCATTAATTTCATCAAGACACTCTATGGACTCTATCAGACATTGATCACCATGAGATACCATAAATAAAAATTAAGACATTGACTCCACTGCACCTCTGGGAGTTTGGGTTTCTCTGACAACTGGAACAGACCCACTAAGAACCTTTAAGACAATTATAGGTAGAATATTATGTATAACACAAAAAAAAGGTCGAAACCAACAAAAAAACTAAACATAACCAAAATGGTCACCCCAAGACAAAACATATAGACCATGATTCAAAAGCCACAAATGGAACCAAAATCCTTCTTTAATCCCTCCTTTTTTATTCCAAAATCCAAAACCATTTATTTCATGGGTCATTTTCAAGTACTAGAACAAATGTTCTATTATAATTTTCCAACACCCATATAAAATTTTGAAAATAAAACCATACCCTGAAATCATTTCTCTTTCGAAAATCATTTTCCTCAAAAACCATTTTCTATTTCCAAATCCACTCAGCCAAATGAAAAATGAACCAACAAACCACTCCCCCCAAACTCCCATGATGGGGAAACTAATTATCATGCCCTACATAGACACATGGTTTATCATATAATTCCCCAATAAAGAACCAATAATTTGATGTATCATGAAACATGCCCTTAGAAAACACATAGATCATTATTACATGAAAGACCACTGTGAAACATTGGTTTTCATCCATCATCATCCCCCAAACCACAAACCCAATAATAATAATAATAATAATAATACTCTGATATTGGACTACCCATAGAAACTCGGGTCTCGGGATGAGAAAGGGTATATTATGTACTTCTCGTACCAACATCTTCAGTACTGAGATTCCTAATCTCTAGTACACCTCATGCCCAAAATATAAAAGGGCTTCTCTAATATCTTTTTTCCATGAATCAGTTTATGTTTCCAACCATCCGGAAACCCTATATATCCTGAGACAAGGCCCAAGAAGCATTCATGATACTTTTTGTATGGATTATAGCACCTCACATCAATGTTATCACATTGGGAATGATTGATCCCAATAATAACTAGGACCAAAGAAACATAATATATAATTCAGCATAAATCATCTAAATAAGAATAAATAAATAAGAATATCCAAATACAACAACCGTTGAAAAAACTAAATTAAAAAAAAATACCAACACTAAACCTGACAGTGACCAACCTAGTGTCCATGAGACCTCTTGTTCACCTCCTTCCATATATTGGCCCACTCTAAAGGATAACGTAAACAGAAAATTGGAATTGCAAAATTGCATAGGTCTACCTATGTCGAGTGTCACAGGTAGGGTGTGAGCATAAAATTACTAAGTAGTTAATCACCATAGAGTTCATAGATTTCATTTCTCTATATATTCTATATATTCTGCTCTAAAATATATATATTGAAAATAAGTTTTTTATCTTTTTAAAGAACCAAACACTTCATTCCTTTTCAAAAAAAATTTCCATTTCAAAACCATGATTATAAATCCAAAACCCAAATAAGAATCCATACCAATTGATAAAAATAGATATGATAAAAATAATGGAAAATATATAATGTAGGCATAAACTACAAGAACATATATATAAGGGAAGTGGAGTTAAAAACATAAAGATAAAAAATCATGTGAAATTTCAAAACAACTCTTGAAGAAATCCCAAGAAGTAATCCAATAGGGTTTACCTACTAATATTTGTTGTAACTCCATAGTCAATAAAATACATAGATACTATAAACAATTCTCATTAGTGGCATATACTGCATGTCGTCTAAGTAATACAGGGTGTTCTAGTCTATCAAATTTGGAAAAGTAAGAAATATTCTCTAGAGGCTCTAGATGATACCCATGAAACCCATGATAATATTACATAGAGAATAATGAGATCATAACATGTTTGGAATAAACCAATAACCAATAAATTCCATCGTGCACTCTTAAACCAAACTTCAACACCATCAAAGTGATTACCCTCTCCTCATATGGACTAATATAGGGGTTCCCATGACACATCAAGCCATAAAAAAGTGACAACTAGGGCATCACATCACATTAGTTTCAAGAACCACTTTCTAAAAAAATAGATATACCAACCAGTACCATATGATTCCAAATCCAAATCCATTTCCAAAACAATTTCCAATGCATTGGTAAAACATACAACATGCACAAAAGGTTAGAAACCTGCCTTTATACCATTTAGTTACCAATTCACATTCTAAGGTTCCAAACATGCCAATATTTATGTAGCACTTTTGAAACCACAATTGAAATCAATTTGGAAACGAAACTACCATTTAGAAACCAAAGTACAATTTTGAAAAAAAAACAAGGGATTTTGAAAGAACCATTTGTGAAGAAGGGGGAGAATAGGGATAATAGGGGAGAGGGAAAGGTTCATTGAAATTCAGGTTTTTAGTGGGAAATTTTCTAGGGGAGGCCATTATAATTTGAGATCCCATCCATATGTGCACCCTAATAACATGTGGATACTACCACTTAATTAATCCTCAAAATACACAAGTCCTAATTTAAGAATAAAAAAGAACCTTGTAAAAATTTTACACAAAACGGTCAAACCCTATATTCCATCAAAACCCTCCCAAAAAACATAATTTAAAAAAAAAATTTAACATAGATTAAGAAAGATAAAATTCCATCCAATCACCCAATTTCATCTTTAATGTCCAACTAGAATATTTTCAAACACATTATAAACAAATACATATACGTATAACTGAGGGAAACCCTTTGAAAACCATTTTTATCAAATTATGAAAATTTGCATACCTTATCATTTTATAATAACTCATCACAATAAATAATATCACGTTTAAACTCCATTTTAGGAATATCAATAATCAAATGGAATGTGTCGAAATGAAATGGACTAAAACACCTACCTTAACGATGTGAGAATGTGGAAAAATGCCATTAGATGAAAGAAACAAGCCTGAGAGGCCATATTCACACCCTAAAACAAAAATAATCAATCCAAATTAGCCAACCCTTACCCTATGCTCCATCCAAGAGAGAACCCATCAAAGAGAAACCAGTGAATTGGTAGATTGAGAAGAGAAGAGAAGGTAATATACCTGGAAACCCAAATAGAGCAACTAAAGAGACTTATAGGTGCTTCAACAAAGGAAGGAGAAAAATAGAGGAGGCCAATATGGGATTCTATGATTCAACTAAGATAAAAAATGGAGAAGAAAACTAAAATGGGTTTAAAACTATAGTGGGGAAAATAAAAAATTAAACTTTGTAAGAATCTAGGAAAGTTGTATAGTTTTTATGTATTATTTTTTAAACGGTGAGACAATTGTACACACCCTACTACAGAAGGAGGACACATGCATGGTACAATAAAATGGATTGGGAAACCTTGTTCCAACTGTTAGAAATGGTTCTATCAAATTGAAGATCCTCCCCGCATTCTTTTGGAATAGTTTCTCCAAGCTGTATTCAAGCTTTGAACCTTTTCCTAGACACCAACTGGAATTCACATGGTTTCTTTTAGGTCATGAATGGTTTTTCTCAAACCATGAAAAAACTATGCACACAGAAAAAAACAATCCAAAATCTCGAGAACACCAAAATTTACACTGGGGTATAGACTTTACCCTCAACCAAATTACCAAAATTGAATAAAATAAAAGATTAAAATAATTATAGCACGGGTTGTAAAATTTTCCCCACTATAGAAACATTATACCCCTAGAAAGACACCAAGACAAATGAGAACCAAAACTCAACATAAAATAGAACTAATCCAAATGGGGCCCCAAACAAAGGGGTGAGCTTTCAAATCTATAAATCACATCTGAACATTTAATAAGAAGAATGAAACAAGGAGAGTTATGGGGAAATGGGGAGAATTATCTCCACCATAGGAATCCACCATATCATAATGTCACCAACACCAGGAACTCCAAACATGGATCAACACAAAAACACCAATCCCATACAAAACACCTAATAAAATATAAAACACATGGTTGAAAATCAAACAAGAATGTGAACCAAAAAATTATTCATTATCTCGAAAGACATGATCATCTTCATGAAATCACAACCCAAAACTAAATACAAATCCATAAGAATGAAAACCACTCAAATATTCACATCCACAAGGTATATCCACTAAATAATAGAGAAATAATCCCACAAAAAATTAGGAAACCAAAGAGGCTATATCCAAAAAATCATAAACTGTCTCCACTCTGGTGGTAGATATAAAATATGGATCAAGGTTCTCCACACCCTTTGTTCTCTAACTACATGAATAAATTAAATTCAAGGCCTATTTCTAAATCTATGATGTTTTGAAGTATGTACTGCACTGTATTCTCAAGCTAACCACCTCCACTTGAGATTTACTTTCCTTGAAATGCTACTTCTAGGACTTCTCCTAGTCACCTAAATAGCCATATTTTTTACAAGTCCTCAAACAATTATTGACAGATAGATTTGAAATACTAATTTAACATCACAAGAGGGACATGGGTGAACTATCCAATGGACAAGAAGTTAGATCCTTCAAAGAAGACTCCTCATGAATAGGTTCCTCTGGAATACACCTCTCAGCTGATGGGGAATGTTTATGAGTGTTGAGGGGTCTAGAATTGTTAACTTCTATATACTTTTATCCAGGAACCAACTCGAGGAAAAGAACCTCATTCACATAATTTTCATGCTGAACATCACCAGAAGAGAAGAATCACACCTTGATTTCTAGAAGAACACCCAAAATTAAAATAGCATCTTCCCATATATGAATTGATACTATGACTAGAGAAAACCATAATATCCCATTAAAATGTTCAATCTTACCCTTCACCATTACATGGAATTGTCTTGCTTCTAAGATCCCTAGAACTTTATTCTCCTTCACCTACACAAGAATAGACTATTGGATTAATTGGGACTTTAAGATCTCCCATGACATCTAAACTTGTAACATTGATGGGACGAACACTATACATCATTCCAAACTCGATCACTTGAAAAAACCTGAATCATTGATCAAACTGAAAACAAATTTAACCTTCATATTTTCAAAAATTCCCAAGGACCTAAATAGACCATTGATTTCCTCGAGAAACTACATAGCCTCTAAAAAACCTCACCCACCATGAATTATTAGAAAAAAATGAGAATTGGTCAACTCAACTACTCTACTGGGACTCTGGGAAAGGATGATAACTGGAAGAGACCCACTAGGAACCATTTATAGATTTTTGGGAGGTATAGTTGGAATACCGAAAATCCACAGGGCCAAACAAACATCAAACCAAAACAAAATAAAAAGATAACACCAAGACAAAACATATATCTCATAATCCAAATAGCCCAAAAGAAACCAAAATCCCCTTTCAAACCCACCATTTCTATTTGAAAATACAAAACTATTTATTTTTAGGGTTATTTTCAAGAACTATAATCAACATCCCAATCCACTTTTCAATCACTCAAAACCAATTTTGAAAATAAAAAAATACCAAAATATAATTTTCCATTTGAAATCCTTTTTCCCCAAAAACCATTTTCCATTCCATAATCCATTCACACTGATAAAATATGAACCATAACACTGATCACACCGAACTCCAAGGATGGGGAAACTAGTGATGATGAACAACCCAACCAGATAGATTAGTAGATAACTCCCTGAGAATGCAGCAACCACTAACATTATCACGAACTATGAACATAGACTGCACATGGGTCACTACTCCATGCAAGACCAATGTGAAACACTACATCCCTTCCATCATAATCCCCCAAACCACAAACCCAAAACAAAAAAAATATTTGAATCTCATACTAACCCTGGAATCTTGAGAATTAGGATGATAAAGGGGTCACAAAGTCATTCCTATGCCAACATCTTGAGTCTCAATACTCCTAATCTTTGTTCTATCTACTGCTCCAAATAATAGCAGAATTCTATGATACAATTTTTTTGAGAATTGCATTGGGCATCTATCAGACCCAACAACAAACTTGGACCGAGACAAGGCGCGAGAGGTTTTCCAAATCATTCCAGGTTGGTGACTTGTTTTATACATCAAATTAATCATTGTTGAAATATTATATCCAATAAAAAGAAGCAAAAAATAAACAAAATATAGTATGTATCTTGAATAAAATGAATATAATTAAATAGACTATCTAATAAAAATATAAAAATAGTGAAACTAATCAAAAATATAAAAAAACAACACTGAATTAGACAAGGATTGAAAAAATATCTATGGGACCTATTGGTCACATCAATCCATAAAAAAACCTGATCTAGAATAAACCTTGATGAAAAACAAGAATATTCAAAACAAATAGGGTCTATTGACACCGAGTGGAACAAGTAAGGTGTAAGCATAAAATATCCCATTAATTAAGCACCACATATTCCATACATTTCGTTTCCTAAAATAGTTTATAAATTATAGTTTGAAATAGATTTAATGAAAATAAGATTTTTATCTTTTAAAATATAAAAACACAGCTTTCATTCGCAAAATAGTTTCTCATTTGAAAACCAAAATTATAAAACCAAAACTAAAATGAAAATCCACACCAGGTGATAAAAAGTGATATGCTAAAAATGTAAATAGATTAAGAAGGAAGAAACTAGTAGAGAAGATAAAGAAATATATTTGTGTACGATAGAACATATTGTTAGATAATAATGGGAATTTATTAAACATTTCTATAAGTAATCACTGGTTGTACATGGGTCAGACTCACTTACCGATATATTGAAAATCTATGTAGACAATAACCTACCTAGAATCAATAAAAAATCCTCTAAAATGGAACATCACACCTAGCATGTGAAAAACCCATGGGGTACCATCGAATCTAATTAGGACTAGAAAGAAACCACCACTCAACCCCCAAGATGATTCCCTAAAAACCATGATAATAGTATATGTACAATGAGAATGCCTTCACATGTGTGGAATAAAAAAATAATTCACATGTGTCATCATGCATACCTAACAAAAAAATTATGTAACCAACTATGCGATGACCATCTAGTAGGAGGGACTACAATTGTGGTTCCCACGACATATCTATCCAAACACAGGTTCTAAATGATCCATCACATCACATACATTTCAAAACCATGTCCCAAAAAAACATGAGTACCAAAAAGGGATTTTCATTTATAAATCCAAATCAATTTCCAAAAGCCCTTCCAAAACTATGGTAAAACATATAACATACAAAAAAGCTTCCAAATATGCCTTTATACCAGTTGGTTACCAATTCACGTTCTAAGGTACCAAATGAGATGAACATTGAGTAACACATTTTTAACCACATTGGAATTTCATATGGAAACCAAGTAACCATTTATAAACCAAGGGTAGACAACAAAAACACTAGTGGTTTCAAAAGAACCATTTGAGATGAAGGGGGACTAAGTGGGAATGAGAACAAAGGGAAAGGTAGATTGAAATACATTGTTTGAGGGGGAATTATTTAGAGGAATCAATTATAATTTTTAATCCCATACAGATTCTTAATCCATGTACATGTGGATTCTCCCACATTTAATGGATCACATAAAGAGCCACTAAATTATAGAATTCCCAGTTTATGAATTGAAAATAATCATTGAACCATTTTAAATATAACTATAAAATAAAAAATTCCATCAAATTCTATGCCAAAAAAATATCTTATAAAAAAAGTAATCATATATTAAGATAATCTAAACATGACCCAATCAATGAATTTCATATTTAAAGGCCATTCAAAAGTTTATGAAACACCTTATAATCATATACATATATGTATAACCAAGGGAAATCCTTTAAAACCCATTTTAATTGAACTACCACCACATGAATACCTTTTCAATTTATACTAACACATAAAAATAAATTATATCATGTTTTAAACCATTTATGAAAGATCAAGAATCAAATGAAATGTGTTAGAAATGAAATAAATAGGAAAACATACATCAGTTATGAGTGGATGTGAGTAAAATCCAATAGAAGGGAGAACTAAGACTGAGAGACAATCCACACACCGTATCACAAAAATAATCCACCAAAATTATCCCAAACATACCCTAGGGATCGTCTATGATAGAATCCACCCAATAAAAACCAATAAACTAGGAGAGGGATAAGAGAAGAGAAGGAAATCTCCCAAGAAACCTAGAGAAACTCAATTTACACCCATAAAGGATCTTCAATAGAGGAAGGAGAGAAAGGGTAGAGGGGATTCGGATCTCCCATAGTGCTTCTCACTTGAGAAAGGGAGAGTAAACCCAAAATGGGTTTAAAAAAATTATGGGAAAAGTTGGAAATTCAACTTTTTACGAATTTGGGAATGTATCAGGGTTTTTTCACATGGTTTTAAAAAAACTTTGTGCCATCTATGCACACCCTATTGGACAATAAGACACCCAGATTCATTGGCCTCATTGTTAGGGAAACCCTGTGAAAACTATGAGAAATGGCTCTATCAAATTGAAGAACCTCCCCCAAAAACTTTTTGCACGGTTTCTCTTAACTCTGAAAAAGTCGTGTGCCTTGTCCTAGATAGATACAAGAATTCACATGGTTTGATTCGCCCCACACATGGCTTGGATAAAACCAATACCAAATATTACATAGGGCTAAAAACCACCCAAAATCCATGATACTCAAAAATTTACACTGGTAAATTGACATGATCCTTAACCCAATGACTGATGACCCAGAAGAGAAGAAAAATATGAAAGTATTTGGTCATATTTTAAAAATCAAGATTCTCTAGGTATAGTTTTTATATCTTCTCTTTTCTAGGATGTTTGTGTTCTTCCTCTCTATCCGCAATCTCTTGATTTCATTAAAGTTTTCCAAAACTTGAATCCTCTTCATATCATTAGAAAACAAAAAATTTAGGATTCCGAATTTTGGATACTTTGGATTGATGAGTTTTTATTCCATATTTTACTTTATAAATCACATGAGGATAAATTTTCAACCTCAATGATAGAGTATTTTAGTTGGAAGTGGTAGAATTATGTTATAATGACTAATCTATAGAAGGAACACACTTGGATTAATTTTAATCTTTAATTCAATCCATAGTAATTCTATAGTGGACTAAAGGAATCTATGGGTATAAAATTTAATAGTCTCTAGAAAGGAGGTAATACAATGTTAGAGTATATATTTTTTTCATGGATTTATCATACTTTACCCATCTTGATTTATATTATCCCTTAATGTCTTTGTTTCTCAAGGAAGGTATTAAACCTAACATATCACTCAGAGTGTCTACTCTCAGCCCTGACTCCTACAGAATGATAGTAAGGGAGGCTATTAAAGTTGAAGTAGACTTGGAAGGATCACCAATGGTGTTGGACAATTTTCCTATTTCTTGGTGTGGTGGAGGAAGTTAGAATAATGTGTAAATAAAGTTGTTCAAGTCAAACCATGTGATTAGATGAATGAAAATATTATCATATCTCTTCTTATCATATTTATATAGAATAAATCACTAGGTTTTATATCATTGTATAATGGAAGGACATAATAAGTGTTATTTTTTTATGAAACCCACATTCCCAATATTTAATGGTGCTACATTGGTTATTTGAAATGTTATATAGAAGTGTCACTCCACGTAAAATTGTATATAAAAATACCTTTCAAAATGATCCTATAGATTAATTTGTTAATTCTAGTGTTATAGTGAATACCATATTACTTTTTTAATGAAATAATTTTTCTCTTGTTGACCTTGTGATGTTAATAGTTTTTCTTGTTTTTTCATGAATTTTATTTCTTATGTTTTTATGTTTTCAATGTTATTATTTAACCATATCGTCGTGGTGTAATAATTTAGTTCATATTGAATTCCACCTATTCTTTCTCTTATCATTAATTTTCAAATTTTGGTGACTTTATTTGGAAGTATTTTAATTTGATGGAAGTTCATATATGGTTGGAATAACTATCCCATAGTTTGTTTTTTAGGGAGAAAGGGTGTATCCAATTTAATCAGTCTGTGTTTTGTTATTGGTTTTGAATCAATGAAGTGGTAATGATTTTCTTTTGGGGAACTAATACTTTTAGGTGATCCATGTTTAGGTAATTTCTTCTCACTCCATTAACTATCCCTTAAGGGGTGTTTTCTATATTGTAAATTCTCATTCCATAGTTATTTTTTACATCCTTTCACATCGCATGATGTGGGACTTCTGAACATACATTTCCTTAAAATTGTTCTATATAGGAAATTTTGGGTAGTCATTGGGATAAACAAGACAAAAAGTTAGTTGGACTGTGATATTCTATTTGAATTACTAAGATCTAGTTCTTCAAAATCCAGGCACCAGGATACCCTTACATTACATCAGGTTGGACGATACAGTTCATATGACTCATGGTTCCTTTTGAGATATTTCCAATTATTAACCATAGTTATTTAGAGATGGTAATATTTTTAGTCCTCTTTTCAAGTGTGGTGTATAACGTATTATCATGTGTGTTGATTTTGAGGTATAATTAGGTTATTTATTTTTGTGTTCATATTTATTAGATAAGAATTTTTCATCCATTTTTTTTAAGGAATACCAGTTACTAAGTTTTTATTTCGAGAGTATAAATATTTGTATAGTTTTTCTTATAGCAGTTCCTTAGCAGAGCCTTTTGGTTTATGGGGGTCTGCTGATCAAATGTGTTTTCTATCAAGTTTTGGAGAACATTATTAATGAGATTATTTCTATCATATAGTTGTATTGTTCAGATTTTATCATTTAGGGTTGATTTTTTGGAGTTTGTTGGGTTTTTGGATTTGATTTTATATTTTCAAGAATAGCCTTAGTTTGAATTATTCTCTTGAGTACTCATTTTATTCTTTATTTTGGTCAACCATTGTCCTCATAAAAATATGGGGATATAAATTTATATAGTGCAGATATTATCCCATACTTATTTTAGGGTATGTACTTTTGAGATTTGGGATGGTTTATTTTGGGTTTAGTATATGTCGGTCGGTGCCCATTTTCATCAACTTGGTTTTAGGAATTTATAGTTTCACCATAGGTTATAAAAATACATGGTATCTGTTTTTTTCAGCCTAGTGATCAACTCTTTACCATGTATAGGAACATAAATATTAATGCGTAGAATAGTCCTGGGAATGGGGATCATGGAGTCTCTGTGTTCACCATATGAGTTCAGCCTCCACTATAAAGTTTTATAGAGAATTATTAGCCTAAAATGATCAGGGAATATACACTACTCCGTGGTCAGTTACTATATTGGGTGAAACATCAAATCTTCCATTGATGTATGATATTGGAAATGTACATTAATTTAAGGTTTTTTTAGGAATAATGATAGTGCTAAGAGTGGTAGATCATATTTTTTCAAATCGGTGATGGGATTTCCTCAATTTGAGTAATCATTGATCAAATTCCCCCATTCGATTCGATCTAGGAACGATCTTTCACATCCTCAATAATTGGATTAGGATCATGGTGAAATTCTTATATTGAGGACCAAAATAGAATCTTCTTCACGGAATCCCTTACTGGATCTGCGTGAACATCACTTCATTGTAGTGGCTCTTCACTCATCAAACAGTCGGAGGATGGTTCCATTCCAGTCGATGTTAACCAAGAAGTGATTAAACAATAGATGTACCTATGTATGTTTTCTCTTCTTGCTTGTATTGTTTATAAAAGAGTGGCCAAACCCTAGCCATATAATGTACTCAAAAATTGAATCTCACATTGCTGGAACATTATAAAATGGAAGCTCATTCCGATTGGAAAAGTTTATTTCGACATAACTTTAGAGAACTAAGAGGATGTAATATTGTCTTGGTGAGTTGGGAACCTTAACATGATGCCTATTATTCTTCAGCTATTGGAGTGGTAGGCTTACATCAACTGATTCAATCAAATTCACATGAATTCTCATGTTTTGATCTGAATTCTTGGGACACCATGGGTTTATTGGCACTCTAAAATCCTTAATGACATTTCCAATGGATTTGGAGCCCCACTAAAAATTGACCCAAACACTTTGACTAGTTACCTACTTATTTATTTCTAGATACTAGTGTATATCAACCTAGAATCACCTCCTCCGAACCACATCTCACTTTTTTTGGATGACATCAAGCAAGAATCCAGGCTGGAATTTGAGTGAAGGTCCTAATTCTTTGAACATTTAAAAATGGTTGTTCATGAAATCAAAAATTGTAGGGAATTGAGGATTATAATAATAGTAGTATCCACTTCCACAAGATATAAATAAGTGCCTAATGAAAATATTATCAAAACAGCATACAACATCCATAATGATATTCCTAGTCTACCTAATTCTGTTAGATAAAGAAAGGTTGGCTCAATCAGCTCATGGGCTGATTTGGATGATCTGGAAGAGCGTCAATTTGATCCACTCCAAATGGATGGACAACATAACCACTACATTAAATATAATGATACAAAGTTGGATACTATGGAAGAAAATGGTTCTGAATTAATTCTGGACTTTTCAGTATAAATCGTATCATTTGCGACCTCTCTACTAGATGAGGAGTTTGTGTCTGTGCACTTTTCACATGACCATAATAAATTTATTATGATGGACAGTTGGGGTTATCTTGAAATTGAAGAAGACCCAACCAAATCTCTAGTTTGAGTCTGAAGGAAAGAGAATAATCCCATGGACACACAGTTGGTCACCCAGATGACTAATGAAATGGAGAAAAGGCTGGATTCTTCCCAGCCATGTAAAATACTACACAAACAGACACCAAACCCCACAATAGGATATGTTTCTAGAAATACTAATGAAGCTACTAAGAAGAAAAAAATAGATTCTATTGAATCTGAAAATCCATCATCTTCATATTCAATTATAAATCCTTGAAAATCTCACATAAATAAGAAATTGGAGGTTAATGAAAAGAGGGAAAACCCCCCAACACTTGGTCCAAATGAGGATCCTTTTTTGGAACTATCTTGGATTTTACAACCATGACACACAAATTTCCTTAAGGATATTTATAGGTATATACAAACCAGACATAGTTTTTATAGCATATCCACAACAACACCTTTCTATAGATAATCACTTAGTCACTACCAGTGGATATCGCCTTCTCGGAAAATCCCAACCCTCTTCCTCTCATGATAGGCTTTATCTTGTTGTCCACTACTCGGTGGAAATCCCCATTATTTCCAAGAAGGGGATCAGTCCATTTCATGCTCTCTCTTTAGGGACAATAAACATATTTTCTACATAGTCACCTATGCTTTCAATAATTATACTAAAATATGGTCTCTTTAGTCCTATATTATTAACCTTTCAATCTCTATCAAGGAGTTGTGGTATCTCATTCATGATTCTAAATCTATTTTTCATGCTGATGATAAAATTTGGTCTATTTTTAGCTAGTCCACCATTAGGGAGTTCAATTAATTTATTGAAGATTATATTCTCTTTGATGCTAATCTAGTTTGGAAAAAATACACTTATTATGGAAGGCACATGGACAGTGTGAGAGTAATAAGGAAATATAGAGCCTTTATTAATGATGATTTTCTTAGGAAATAGATATCTATATCCTTTATCACCTTGAAAAAATATAACTATGATCATCATCCTATCTTTATGAGATTCCATGGAACTGAAAATTTGCTGCCATTCCATTTTAGTTCAATAAGGCCTGGTATAAATTATCAAAATGTCGCAGAATTGTTCAAGACACTTGGTCCAGGTCTGAAAAATATGGAACCCCTCTTGGTTGCAACATCAAAATGAAACATTTTAAGGATATTATGAAATATTGGATAATAAAAAGTTTTAGGAACCTTGATTAAGAGTTTTATGGTTTGAATGGTTCCCTTCATGCCATAAAAGAATTCAAATACAAGAACAAATTCCCTAAAGAACTGTCCCAAGAGGCAGATATATCCTCCATGATCTAGAAACCCATCAGACATTAAGGCATTATGAAGAAAAATAATTATTCAAATCCATGTGTATTAATTATATAGATAGTAATACTATGGTATTCAATTCACTCTAGTGATCCAAAAGAGGTCACAAGATCATCTCATTGTTGAAAAATTGAGATAAAATCCTCAATGAGAGAACACCTATTACTAATAATATTGTCTCTTTCAATGAAAATCTCTTCAATGGGCCACCCAGAACTGTGGGTTTTAGAAAGGGTATCATTACCCTGATTTTAACCGATATTGATTACATAATCCCCAAATGAGCTCCCCTGGACTATGAAATTAAAGAGGCTATTTTGGGTCTCAAAAAGGGAAGATCTACTAGTCTTGATGAATTCATGAACCAATTTTTCATCATTTTTGGGTGGATATTAAGAATGATTTTTGTAACCATATTAGAAATTATTTTAATGGTGTCTCTCTCACTCAAGGCTTAAATTATTAGCTTTTCTCCCTCATCACAAGGGTTTATAATTCAAGTTCTGTCATTCAATTGATACTCGTTTCTCTTGTTAAAACCATGCATAAGATTATATTCATCATTCTATCTAATAAACATGCTCGGATTTTGAATAAAATCAGTTCCTAGAATCAATTTATCTTTTTAAATGGAAGAAATATCCAATATTTATTCAAACCACCTAATAATGTGAGAATATTATTTGGAAATACATAAGAGGAGGAAACATTGAACTCAAGAATGACATCAAAAAATTATTTTGATACTATGGATTGGGTGTCATTTGCACTGTTCATCTAATATTTGGATTCAAATATTTTTTTTCTCAGCTAGGTCAAAACACTTCTTGGATCTTCTCATATTTCTATCATCATCAATGGATCTCTGGAGGGCCATTTCAAATGTTCATGAGGGGTTAGAAAAGTTTAACTCTCTATGATATTATTTTTTCCATTGTAGAAGATTGTCTCTGTAGTATTCTTATATTTATAGTGAACAATGGGGATCTCAAAACCATCAGAGATTCCCAAGGAATCTCAACACCCTCCTACATGTTTTTTTCTGATGATATTATTATTTTTACTTAGGGTGGAGTAGACACATCAAAAATATCAAAAATTCTCTCCTTCACTATTTGGAAGTTCCCATCCAAGAAGTCAATAGGGGAAAATAATACATATACTTTTTCAGGAATATTAAAGCCTCTAGAAAGATGACATGATCAATTTCATGCGGATAATAGAGGGCTCCCTTATTTTTACCTACCATGTTGTTCCTAGGTTTTGGGTAAGTCCATGTGAATCATACATCATCTTCATCCTTAACATGGTTTGAATAAATCTTGCTTCTTGGAATGGAAAATCACTATCCTTGGATGGAAAAGATTGTATTGTTAATTACATGATTATCTCATAGATTGTTTATTATTTCACAATTTATGTTTATCCCTCCTTAGTGATCTAATCCATCAACACCCTTATGAGGAACAAATTTTGGAGTGGAAGAATTCTTGAATAAATTAATATCAATATCTCATGAAATAAATGTTGTTTGACTTATACTCTTGGGGGCCTTGGCATCAGGAATCGAACATTTTTAACTAGTCCCTATAGGATGAAATCCTCTAGAAACTTATCAACCAAGAAAAAAATTCTTTAAAATTTCTCAGATGTAGGTTTATGAAGAAACTAAATGCAGGAAATACCAGCTACATGGAATCCTCGGTCTATCTTGGGATCAAAACAGTTTCGAATAAAATCTCCATTCACTCACATTGGCTAGTCAATGACAAGTCTTCATTGAACTTTTGAACCTCCAATTGGGTTGGAAGTATTCTAATTAACAATATTCCATACATTAAGGTTGAGTCTAACATCAACATCTCCATAAAATATCAAATCACCAACCTGGAAATGCTTATGGTGTATATTGTATTATTTGTTTCCAGTTATGAGTCTCTTAACTAGGTAGTCATTATGATTTGGGATCTGATGATGAATGGACAACTAGACTCTAAAAGATTCAATAAAGCTCTTGTATAAGGTCATCAAAAGAGGATTAGCGAGTTCAATAAAAATTGGATCCCCCCTTAAGGTTCACTTCACTCTGAATATTGCATATCAATAAGATTTATGTCGATGAAAAACATCTACAGGTCAGTATCTCTCTCTGATCAAGGTGTGTTCTTTGTCATTAACACCATGAGGATTTTGATCACCTCTTCCTTACTATTATTCTGCTTCATCATTGTGGAAATTTTTTTCTTACCTTTTTGATGTTCGTCTACCATGCGCCAGCATGATCAATGATTTCTTTCCTACTTTTCATGATATACACACGTATAAACATATTGGTTCTCTCTTTAAAATAACATGTCTGTAACATGTTCTCACCATCTAGAGATCCCAAACAGGGAACTCTATGAGAAGACCAATTTTATCAATAATAACACCACTTCCCAAATTGGGCTGACGATCCAGAATTCTAACTCTCAGCACCCAAGCATCTGCAATAATTCAGTGCATGACTTCAAGTTATGGAGAAGATTCAAGATTTTTGGTATCCCCCCCCCACGTTGAAAAATGGGAGATTCTAGTATCTTCATTTCATAATATGAACAAAATGTAATTCTGATGGGTCCCAATGAGGGAATCCTAGACCATCAGGATATGATTATGTATTCAGAGGTTCATCTAGAGATTTAATAGACTTTAATTGTGGTTCTTGTGTTCATAAAAAGACTCTAGAAGTAGAGATGAATTGATTGATTAATTCTTTCAAGGGTAATAAAAAAATAGAACTAGAATTATATATGGTTTCAATGGGATTCCATGATAATTGTTCATGTGCTCATAACTGGACAGGTCCACCTTTCTTGGAAGATGACAACCAAATGGTTCAATTGTCTCGCACATCTCTCATAAATGTGCTACATCATCACCCATATTTATCATGGGGGAAATGATCTTTTGGATGCACTGGCTAACAAAGGTGAAAATGAGGAGTTTTGTATACAATCTAGTAATATTCCTAATGAAATGCTATAAATTTGGAAAAGGGACATTTTTAAAGTCCCCATTTTCATGATAATGTATCATTTACTCTATATTTATTTTATTATAAGAGCCTTAATTCTAAATTTTCTCAAAAAACATGTGTAGGGATCCAACATGTAGTGTGGTCTAGATCACCATGGGAATGGTGAATGTCTCCTCATTGTGATGTATTTGGTTTCATAATTTTTGAATTATTGATCAATTATTGGGTCTTAAAGTGGTAGATATACCCACTGATGAGGGTGCACCTAAAATTTATGTGAGGGTTATTTAGCATGTTCTTGACTCATTTTACTTTCAAAAAATCCCTTAAAATTCATTCTTTATTAGATCATCCATATCAAGTCAATTCTAGGGTGAATTTTTGGAATCCTCTTCCTTACTCAAACAACAAAATTTAGTGATCCCCTCCATTTTTGGATGCTCCTATGAGGTGTTAGTAATTAATTCGAGCTAGAGTTATGTGGTTCCCTGTTAAATTTTATCATCTTCATATTATTTATGATTACTTAAAGGATATATTCATCTTATTTTATAATCAATGTGAAAGGTTTAATTTTTTTATTTTTTTGATAAGATCTCCCTCTTCCTACATTTAAGATCTCTCTATTTTGCTACTTGATTCTATTTAGTTATTGAAAATTTCAATTGTTTGAGGATGTAATATCATTCATCACTCCTTAAAATTGAATCTATAATTTCATGTTCTTTTATCATGTGTTTTCAATGGATTCTAATTTTTTTCACATATATATAGTATCTATATTAACGGATGATGTCATCATAAAATTTTGAAATCAGTGGAACAAATAGACTATTGAATGAATTGATATGAAAACTATTTAAATTTAATAATCCATAGTTTTGGAAATTTAATTTCATAGTTATTTTTATTAATATTATTCTTTTTTCTATTTATGATTTTCCATTCCAATATTACAAAAAAAATTATAAAGATCGGTTGGTTTAGAGATTTTTCAAATTCCATGAATGTTTGTATTTAATTGAATTGATTCAATGGTAAACATGTGGTTGGTTTATCGAATGGATTTTTATTGCCTTTAATTTAATGGAATGATCCTAAACACTGATTGTATCATTAAATAGTTTAATTGGGAACTAAAAACCCATATAACATTCCCAAATATGTAAAAGAAAAATTATATATGATTGAATGATAGTAACTAATGTCCCCATTGACTGATGCTGATTTATGTAATTGAGTTGGGATAAAGGGGATTATCCTATTACTGTGTTCATAGGAGTGAAAAAGAAATTTTTTCCCTAAAATCATTATGTGAAACAAATATTTATATAAAATGATCAAATAAATTTTATGTCATGAAATGACTAGGTTATCATGGAGGGATTTCTTGGTGCAGATGCATACATTTTTTAGAATTATTCCCCATATAGTTTCACTAAATGTGACATTGGGAAACCACTAGGATATTTTCATTCAGTTATGTAAGGAAGTGGAGGGATGGGTGTTTGGACTGGGTCAATTGATGTGTAGTTGTTCGCTAGTATAATAACATTTCATTGTTGATGACCATGTTAGATTTGTACTATATTATTCCCCTTAAGAATCAAGGATTCCATGAGGATGGCAGATATATATATATATATATATATATATATATATATATTCCCATGGTATGGGTGTTTTAGAACTGTTAAATATTATTTCTTAATCATTCATGATTTCTGGTAAGAAGATTTAACTTCAATTTATTCTTGTTTTTTTTAAATAATATATATATTTTATTCTGGATTATTTCCATATTTTTAAAAATATTTTTTATCACGAAAAACTATTTCAAACATATTTTATAACTGAAAATTTGTAAAAGCTATTTTATATCATTATTTCCAAACATGTGTGGAATTACTTTTCTTTTAACATGTAATGTTGTGGTTTTGTGGGTTGCAGCCAACTAGGATTTTTAGTTCATTTCTATACATTACATATTATCCAGCCACATGGATATAGCTAACATTTTTGTACCTATCTATTTAGATTGATGGAGTTTCAAGTGGATTTATTCATTCTCAGGTTGATATTTTTCGATGTTCTATTTATTCTTCATGGTATTCTAGAACCATATATTCATGTGCATTATTTATTAAAAATCAGGTCATGTGTAACTTCCCTTTTTTTTCATATAATTTTTATTTACTATAAATTTTGGGCAAAATCATTCCTAATGTGTTCTTATTGATTCCCAAGAACATATCACTAGACATTGGGGATCAAGTATGCCTTTTTGGAAATACCATAATTGGATTGGCTTCCCTGTTTGGGGATGAACTGAGTTTGTTAAAAAAAGAGTTGAAATAATAATGGTGAACCCATTTTGAAATCATTCTCCTTTAATAGAAGAATGATAAGTAGTGTTGGACTTCCAGAAAATAAGATTCACTAAAATAATGGGAAACCTTAAATGAATCCATTCACATTCAAATATGGGATAATTTTTAATGGTTGGTTTCTTAGGATTCACCATTATCAAGTATCCAGTCCTAGTCAGCTCCAAGTCTTTCATAATTCCAATAGTTTAACATTGTTGGTGATCTACCCCTACCATTTTCCAATAAGTATGGTGGTGTAAGGGTTTACCAAGACGTAGTTGATGACTAATGATGTGAGATATAGGGGTTCTATACACAGACACCATTGTGGAAACTTCTATATTTTCCATGGCTACTAAGAAACCTCACTAACTCTCCCAAAAAAATATAATTCAATGGAGGGTCATTAATGAACTCATCCTTCATTTTATATAAGAAATAATAATCCTGATAGGGAAAATGGATTGGGTTGTTATTGAACTAATGGTTTCATACAAGTTCCCCTAACTGTAACGATCTCATAGAGAGAAAGAATCCCTCATAACCACTACTAACTAATTTGATTGATTATTCTCTAGGAAAATCAACAACACAAACCCCTAAATTGAGTTGGTAGGGGAATTATGTGTGTTAAATTCCCATCTTACACCCCAGATTCACTAAGGGGGGCTCCCTACTGTGGATGTTTTCACCAATATATGGTATCCCAACCATATTCCAAATCGATAATGGTTACACACAATTAGGTTTATCCAGTCCAAACCATATAGTGCTATTACAAAGGCATAAGAACGTTCCATACCCCATGGGAGAAATATAACACAAATATGAAAACCACTGCCATGATCCCCTATATTCTAACAATTAGCTAACGAAATATTTTATCTACATAAGATTAAACACCCCAACTATCCATCGGGCATACCAGGTCAAACCTTTTTGACACTAACAACCTCATGCTCAGGGATCTTCTTATAGTTCCATAGGTCTATTAAGTTAATGGCAGCAAGATTTTCCAAAAATTAAAAATTTAATAAGGATTCAAAGGATATATTAATTCTTCAACGAATATAACTCCTAGGGTAAATCACCCGATAATTGGGTATGTTTATATAGAAACCAAGGGCCACTAGGTTATAATCACACTTCACAAGTAACTACATGGAGGATTTTTTTTCCATCTTAGTGATTTCCATGATATCATCATCAATTTTATCAATATAATTTCTATCTTCGTTTATTTTATAGTTTGATGGTATGTTAGGTTTGATATAGAGTTTTTTGGGAGATGAATTATATCTAAAATCACCCAAAATAAAAAAAGAGTCTCCTATAATTATAGTTGAATACTACCTGCATTATATAATGATTTCATTGAAGCCTAATCTGGGATAGATTATCACCTCTTAAACTCAATTTAGAGTGTATCAGATTATGGATTTCCCATCTACGGGTTTACAAAAAATATATTCTCAACTATAACTCCTTAGATTGATAATAATATTGTAAAGAATTATAGTGTGATCATGTGAAGAAACATACCTTAAAAAAATATGCGGGGGACAATAATAATAGGTAGGAATTATTTGATTATAACTAAATTCCATTCATATTAATTCTAAATGTAGTCCAACACTACTCCATCAAGGAATTGATAGCTAAAATCCATGAAAAATATCATTGGAAGAATCTATGTAAGATATTGAACCACCTTTACAAACATCTATTGGTTTATCCAAAAATATGTACAAAACATTAGTCCTTTTTGTATAATTTTTTTGTGCATGTAATCATAGAATTTATAGTTTCTTAAAATCATGAATATGGTGGATACCATTGGATATTTTGGAAGGTATATACTGATAGAATTCCAGTACTACATCATATTAAAGAAATAAAATATTCATTGTACATGTTTGGGGTTGTGGGAAGTATTCCCCTCTACAGTTTAGTCCCCTTAGATAGTAACCATTTGTTCACTAAGTAAGACTAGATGAATACATTATCAATTATTCACATCCAATAACTTCTATAATTAATTTTATCAAAATAAATTCCCTTGAAAAGTTTGAGTGTAGTACCAGTGCATAAGAAATAGAAAAATATTTTTTCCAAAAAAACTCAAATGGAAAGGCAGACCCCCTATAGATGCCCACACCCATTATCAGAAAAAATACATGGCCAATGGAGTCAACCTTTTATACCACTACCCAAACCCCTATGAAACCTTGATAATGTATATTTTTTGGATGATCAATCATGTGTTCCTAAAATCTGTGAGGTAACCTTTTTTATTGCTCAGACCATTTCTATACTCTATGATAATGAGGATTATAAACATATCAAAGATGAGATCATTTGAGTACATTTCTATGATTAAGATAGTTTTCAATAAAACCTCATCACACCTCCCGTGGATCCTTAATAACAAACATCATTTGGTCAATCAACCATGCCCAAACTAGTGTGTTCTAGAATTCTGAGACATAGTTTTTCATTTCCTACAACACCCTCTATAGTAGACCAACATTACTTCTTACCAGTGGACTATGGACTCTCTACATAATCAATGAATCAACCAATAAAAGTAAAATACATGAAAAATCCCTTATGATGATTTGATAAGTGGACTTATTTCCAGAATAGAGTACATAGAAATTAAAATGGACTAAAGACCACCCTAAAAGGAGTCATTCCTTGAAATAGTGGACCACATCCTCCCACCACCGAATTTATGAAATGTTGCATTTTCATGATTCAATGGATTGGGTAAACAATAATAGTACCCTAAGAACTTTCCCACTTGATGTGGCCTAATATTAAGAACCTAATAGAAGTTGAAATTGAGCATTGTCCATTACTTTACTCACAATATAGAGGTAACTACCATTTTTTTCTACAATGATCGAGAACTCGGACACATATCCAGCTGAGAGGATACTCATAAGAAATTTATCCACCTATTGATCTTTCAATTTCATAAGATGAGTATTAATTACCTCTCCGTGTAAAAAAGGTATGAGAGGGACTAAATCACCAACTTCATTTCTCAATGGAGGAGACTGAAATAAACTCTCAACATTCAACTTCACTAGGAATTCTCATTGTATATTTTAGTGGAGTAAGTTCTTGATTTAGTGATCCCAAATATGATCTTTTTAATGTACCTAGGAGGATTCAATGAGTTATTTGAGTGGAAATAGTATATATAGGATTCTATAAAGTAGAATAAAAAGTAATATTTTATACCACCACCCATGATGTAATAAATTCATTAGATTATAAAAATATTATGATTTAGACTTTGAAATAGTTTTTGATCATTCTCCACATAACCCCATAGAATAATACCAGTCGCCTACTTGGTCATATTGTTAAAATTTCGTAGACACCTCAACTAGGAGATGTAGCTAGTCAGTTGTTGGACAAAAAGGAAAATCTATACTCATTTATGTATGAGAAGGTTCACGTGTTATATATATGTTCCATTGAAATTAAATGTATCAAAATTTTAAAAATAATAATGTTGTGTGAATTTGAGTTGATGAATCACCCAAACTATTTCTCTAATAATTGATTCTTTAGACACACTATCAAGTGTTATTTCATCTTCAAGAACATTCTCTATAAGATGTTAGAATTATGTTTTTTGGAATTGGAAAACACTCAGGTGTATTTCATATGATTTTCAGAAATCCATTAATATGATAAAATATATTAGGGAATATAAGTTGGTTTTGAGATGAGGAGCACATATTTTTGATGATTTGATAACCCAAAAATCGACTTCTCGAACCCAAAATAATTTTTATTAGAAGATAAATTAGCTAGTTTCCCCTATATATTTCATCATCTCATCTGATTCCATCATCTACATGATTCTATAGAGCTCACAAATTTCAATTTTAATGTCACAAGGATAACTATGAGTATTTACCAGTGAAAAATACTATTTACACTTTCATGGATTTCAAGCCACTAACATTGGAATGGAATTATATTGTCCAAAATATTCTTGAGGATTATCGAGTGAGGAATATCAATATTTCTATTTTTATGTTGTTAGATATGGAGAACTATTTTCTAATAATATTGATGAAGCACAACTATAGGCTCCTCTGAATCTCCTCACTTTCTATCTTGATCCATGGAAAGATGTTACTCAAGAAAGCACAATGCCCAAGAATATATTCCTAAAAATGATATATATGTTACTAAGAAAAGAATGAAATAATTTTTCTAATTTCAATAAGTAATGTCTTCTATTATTTCATCCATAATTTCCTCATCATATCACATATGGTTTATTCACATTTTTTTATTATATGAATCATTCAATAATAAATAGGATTTGGAGGGTGGAAAACATATTTGGAGCAGAAATATACCTCTTTTCTAGAAGTATGACCGAATCAATATCTATTCAAGTATCATGGCCCAAATTTCAATTATTGACACACTTCACTTGTAAAATACACTCCATGAAATCGTAATCAAGGCCTTGATGAGCCCTATAGAGTTTTTGAATGAAGTGTATTTTAACAAACCCTATCGTTGTGTAAAAATTGAGAATGAAGAATTATAGGAAATTATATATTATTTGGGGATAAAGGGTCATAGACATACATGTCTATATATGCCCCATATATCTCTTAGGAATACTCAACAACTTCGATTTTCACCATTGTCTGGTAATTACTAGATTTCAGAAACATCATATCTCACCTCAAACTCTTTATAAAGTTGTACACATGGATAAAAATATGGCCCCATATATCATGATAGTATGAAAATAGTGAAAAAAATATTCCTGGTAAGATCCAATTGAAAACATAGTTTAGTCACATGGGTTCCAATATCAAGTTTATGGTAGTCTCATAAGAAACTTGTTTTACTCCATTAATGGGTAGGTCATGGATACACATGAATGATTCCATCAATTAAAGGTATTATTAGTTCCTAAAATACTCTATCAAAAGTCAATTATAGTTTTTATATAGTGATTATACCACCTTTGACTCATGTGAATGAAATTACCATGATGGTGCGTATTATTAGAGATGTGAAAAGTATCCTCAATTTGAAGGAGAGGAGTGTGTAAATGGACCTAATGACTTGAATACCACATCAATAAATTCCTTTTATAACTGGAATATGATATTTATACTATTAATCAATGATATGGAAGAATTAAAACTAAACCATAGAATTCATTTCATAATGCCGGATAGAAAGGAGTGCTCCCATACCACACACTAATCATAGGGGGGATAGATGAATCCATAGATAGAAAATTGATTTCCTAGTAAGAATAAAAAAACTTCCCTTTGGACCATCATTCAATTCCTACAATGATATAAAATATATGGGTGACCCAGTGAAGGGCTACTGAGCTATGGTGCTTCGACACACTATGAAATTTTTTCCAACGGGGATCGTAAGAGATAAGGACTATATAATGATTTCTCATAGACTCTATAGAACCAAAGAATCATATATCCGATTCTAAATATTCTATATTTTCACCACAAGGTGATGTTATCTCAAAAATGTGTGTTCCCAAGGAGTCATCTCCTCCTGTCATCCCTTATGATTCAATATGGGAAGTGTTGGATGAAGCACCTCCAACCATTTAATAAGGATTTTTAACCACCTTTTATGAGATGATACATGTAACCATCGGTACATAGGATAGACCAAGGATGAAATTATTGAGGTTCTTCATTCCTTCTGATTAAAAAAACGTTATGGTGTATTCTTGAAGTAATTTCATGATGTATTTCATGGAACTGTAACGATATGTAGGGATTGATCATATTTTCTTCATCAACAGTGTAGGTTATCCCATTGGTCATTTTAGATATATGCATGTACCTATATGGATGAACCCCTCCAATTATTCCATGGTCAACGATGTAGTTAATAGGCTGATAAAATCTAACTTATTCAGGGAGGTCTAGTGCCCTATGTGGTTGGATAATATTGTCCTAATCAAGAATAATAATGGTACAATCAATATTTATATCTTCTTAAAGAACCTTACATTCCACTAACAGGGAATAATTTACCATCCCAATCACATATTTTCTAATTTATGTAACAATATAATTTTTAGACCTATCATTCATTGATGTATAATCTCAATACAATCAAATTTTTATAGCCATCGATGATGAAGATTCCATTATATTCAAGGCACCCTAGGTAACACATTCCTATCATGTAATTCTCGTCAACTTATAAAATGTTGGAGTAAACTACAATTGGGGTATACATGAAATCATTATGTCCTTATTGTAAAAGATATTAGAGTGATTTGTTTACAATTTGATGGTAAAATCCAACCAATGATAGAACCATATAAAAAAATATTGAGAATGTGGATAGCATTCCCTGGATGCCTAATATAAAGATGAACTCCTTAATGTGTACATTAAGGGTCACCTGTAAGAAATTTATTGACATTATTTTCCAATATATAAACATTGATAATTACCTAAATATGATTGAGGCCATCATTGATATTTCCCCTTAGTATATTCTGTGAGAGTTGTGTAGCTCTCAAGGAAATCATGTTTACATCTAACATTTTTTCTCCAACCTGGTATTAAACTATATTATTTATGAAATTTTATGAACAAAGGCAGAAATTATAAATAAGTTTAAAATTTTTAATGGGTATTTGAATTCATGAATTAGTATTTACTATACCCCCAATTCATATTCTACTTATCTAGGGAAACCATTATTCTTCTATGTAACTTCTTTGGAGTAGTATCCTGAAACCCTTGCTGCTCATAAGAACAATAAAAGAAATATAATATCATCTATTACCTTAGTCAAAGGATGATTGAAAATAAGGTTAGAAATTAACCCTTCAAGAAGAACATACCTGACCTTGTCTTTTAGGTCGAGAGGTTGTGTCATTAACAACATCACTATGTGATCTAGTTGATCACTCAAATCAACATGATGATATAAGTTTTCAATCATCCCATGATGTCTATATTGTTACAGTGTTTGGTAGTGATTCTCTAGTAATTAAATATTCGATTCATCCATCATAAATATTTCAATTTCAAGGAATGAGTATATTTCCATTCCATGATCCCAACCATTGATGAAATTATTTGGAAATTTAATTTTATAATATTTCCATTATCTCCGTCTATAAACAAATTTTATACTACAAATGTACTTTAGTAGTGCCTCCTGAATCAAAAATGGGAAGAGTTTGAATAACCCTTTGATCATTATGTACACTCTTGGAGTTTTCATTTTCACTCCCTTAAATGACCAAATATCATACCCATTCATCCATTCAGAGGGGTGCACAAAAACATAGGTAGAATTCAAAGTCATCATTATTAATCTCAAACTATCTCTCAAAATCCTTATCTCCCAAATGCACATAATGGGTGAATCTAGGTTGGTAATTATCAAAGTTGATGGTTACTATGATTTCAAGGACACCCTAAACTTAATGACCAATTTTTTCTCTGATCCAATGTTGTCTCATGTATCATAGTTTTATAATGATCCCAAGGATACCATGGGAATCATGGTCACATCACCTTGTAATTTGAACTAAGATGACATGTCCATTTTCATTGAATATCGATGAGGGATTTCCTCTATTTCTAGTGGTGATGGTTGGGAGGTGAACCAAATCAACATTGATCCCTCCCATGATGGACCCTTAAATTATCCTAGATAAAATAAGATTTTGATTCAATGACCCCTCTCATTGTGAACCTCGAAGCTCAGATATTGTGGGAAAGACGGGTTGAATGAGAGAAAATACATTGAATGGTAGTGAATTTCACCATTTGTGGTTACAAAAACTCTGAGAGAGTCATATAAAAACATAAATTAAATAAAATAATTATCTATTATATTAAGTGGAAGAAAATACGTTATTATTTATAGGATTTCTATATTGGGTCATTTGAATATTATCATAATAGATAGAATCCCCACTACGATATTTTAAGGATGGGATACTTTTGTCCCCCATGGAATTTTCTAAGATGTTTCATGCATTTCATGTTCACAAAAAAATTGTACATCAAACACTAAATATTTCACACATCACTGAGTACTCCTGAACATTTTTACATGGGGAATCAACATCATGGGTCTATACCCATTAGTGAACACATAATAGTTCAATTTGATCATTATTATAACCTATATATTTTTAAAAGGGGTTGAGTTCATTCTCCTGAAGGAGGTCGGAACAAAGTCTATGACAAAGTTTATGAAATCCAAAATTATTCATTATAGATAGAACCCTTACACTATTATAATAGATAATGATACTAACTTATAGTTCTATAAGATGAATAACATGTACATAATGTATATCATGTGTTCAAACCATACTTATTTATATCACACACTAGTTGATGGAATGATCAATGTATTCGACAAATTACTCTCTAAAATTACATAAAAATAATTTAGAACAAGTATAGTTTACCTAAAAATCTATTCAATTTGATGAGGGAATATCATACCATAATGCAGACTTCAATTTAAGAAACTCCATAATCCATGTTGTACTGCCTATTGAGGTATATTTACTAGTGCTCTAAATAACATCATATAAATAGTTGTTCTCTAGGGAAACGTATCAGGTCTAGATATCTAAATTGGAATCCCTCAATGAAAACAAACATTACACACTATACATTCTATTGGTCTATCATAATTGAGAAACTGAAGAATTAAAGAAGAATTTTTTCCATTCCTCATTCCTCCAAGGGGGTTTGGTTCTGGATTTGGGTATTTCAATGATACCTAGAAAAAAGCACAAAATATGGATCCCAAATGGGATTTCCCCTTTACCATTCACATGGTTTAATTTAATTGTGAATACTTTATGATCACCTTAAACAAGGATTTCACTCCACCTACCTCCGATATTAGTCCCCTCAATAATTATTTCACATTAAATTGTTTTAGGTTCATAGTCCACTCCAAACGACTCGTAACTACTCATAATATGTCCATTCCCAGGGCTTTAAACTAATGAGAATTTTTCCACAATATAGGAACCTAAAAAACATATAATACAAATCACATGTACTTGATATAAAACTTCACATAATTTAGCTCCCAATTTTGTGACTGTAATCTACTTTACACATCATCCTCACAACAGATGTTAAACTATGTAGTATATATCTTTTCTTATTAATTCTAAACTGCACTGAACTCAGTCCTCACTAAATAACATCAAAATATATAGATAAAAAACAATTTTATGAATATTAAACTATGAATCTATATGATATTCCACACCTGAGATGATTCCCATTTTTTTTGTTACTGGTAACCTTATACACTACTCTCTCAAAAAATTGTGTGGATTGATTCCCATGCTATGGGATAGGTAGGGATGTTCTATTATCCTATAATAGTACCAACTATAAATTTTACATAACCCCTATATTGTATTGGTTCCAATCCCCCATTAGTGTTTCATAAGGCTGCTCGATAATGAGATGATGTTACACTCTTTAAACATGATATAAGTTACCTGAACCTAAAGTAGACACAATGGTCTAGAAATCATGAACCTATAAAATGTGTATTTGTCCTTAAGACTATCTATTTTTTCATATGGTTTATCAATTCATTCCATGTATTCTATCCAACAATATCTATATAGACTACCTCAATCCCCCATAAAAACCTAATTACATGACATTAAATTGCATATAACTTTGTACTTGTTACATGGAATTAAAATACATGGTCTTGATTTTAGACACATAAATGTAAAAGGAACCTCCCCATAGTCAAATATTAATGACCTTATACTAAGAATCACTCTCTCATGGTTCAAGTATCATGACCGTGTATTCTGTGCAAGCAATCTTGAGATTTTATATATTATAATTGGAACCACAATTCATGTTGGGTTTACTTTTCCCCTTTTTAAGGACATTTCTAAGCTCCCTGACTTTATAATATGAACTGCCTATGAGGTTTCCTATGATAGCATTGGGTTCTCAATCCACACCAGTATTTCTGATCCCCTAGTACGGTATAGACTATCACACTCCTATAGTATTTTTGTGTATCCATAATATCCTAGTGACTCTTTTGATGGTATGACTTCCATGATCTCAAACATGGATCAAACCATTTTTTGAGCTATACATCCTTAAACACTATATCATAAATGATCATGATGGTTTCTCCAAGGGCATGACTGAATGCCATTATTGTGTCTCTTGAGGGTTCGGTTACCCAAATATATTGCTATTCCATACCTCCCTGGTTAAAACATAAAGACAGAACCAAATAGTTCCCCATCTCTACCTGATTCTCTTATCTTCCTTCACCACTATACTTTTTTTCTTCAATGTTTTAATCACTTCATCCAACATTAATTCATAAAAAATACTCCCATTGGTCCATGGTGATAACTCAGGTTCCCCGGACTCATCCTACCTTTCGTATAGGGTTAAAATCCATAAGGAATCATTTTTTAAAATAAATTTATACAATCAAAATAGTGTAAATTTTTCCTATGGTCACCTTAAATGTATTTTACCCAATTTCAGAATCTGTGGTAGTGGAATATGTGTTATGGACATGGTCAAAAATAATTCTCAATCTATATATTGTTATACCTCAATATTAAAGGTGATTTTAAGGATAAAAAACAAAAGTAATGTTTCTAACCATTTTAATTCATGTATTTATTTATTTTATGTTGATAAATCATTATAATAAGGTTTTAGTCTAAACTAATGGAACAAGATGCACATGAATTCCTTACATGAAATCCTATGATGGTTAAAACTAATGGTAGGCTAGTAGGTTGTAACCATCTTGCTATTAGGATTTGGACAAAAAAATGATTATATTCATTTAACATTGCAAAATCTAGGGAATACAATAGTGGGATTTTGGGATTTAACGACAAGACATGTTCTGATCAACTACCATAGAATACTCAATCGTGTCCAGATAGCAAAAATGTATATCCCTTTTTGTGGACCCTGACATCTTGATTAGACTCTTAATGAATCTCTAAACCCCTTAGAGGATCTAGAATATTTCTAATACCCTTGGAGGCTATATATAACCCTCTTAATCCCCTTGTATTGGTTTATTTACCATAATAATTTATTATTGACCTCATTTGTAATAAATTTTTCCCTTTATCCTAGTCACCTAAAATTTTCCATCTTCTTCCAATCCTATCTTATTGTATTCTTGGAGGAGGATTATATGATTTATTCATAGTGGTTGAATATAGGATGTACCACATTTTTATATTTATTGGTTCCTCACTGCCATTGTGTTTGAGGCGGTTTATCGATCTCAACATTAAGTGAGGAAAATTATATTCTCACTACCATTACAGTGTAAGGAGTTTGGTTCACTCTTCCATAAATGTGTGGGGTATTTGGATTTCTTTCTATGGTCACTAAAATGTATGAAAATTTTGTTTCAATATAAATCCACTTAAAATAAAGGGTATAACTTTTTTAATGGTTTTTGCCTAAATATAAAGACTAGGGTTTAATAAAAATTCATATCAATGATCTTGAGTTGTGGAAACATTAGGATCACATAGTGTATCATTTATGAACTCCATTATCAAAGCATAACTTCTTTTTGTTTTAATTATTGTTTTTGTTTCACAAAAATATTATATTTGAAATTATCTCCTTAATTGATTAAATTTAATCTATATTTTTTATTTTATAAATAGTTTAAAAGTAATATTCATTCCCCCTCTTTCCATATTTACTATAAAAAACATCAATCACGATCCTTCGTGATTTAGAATCTTAGAGCTACAATTTACCCTTCATTTATCAGTCTTTTCTCACATAAAGTTTTAGAAAAACTGGTAGTACCCTCCATACTTATATGAATATTTTTATAGTGAATATATAAATTATAATCACACCTAATAAGTTCCCTATATTCATGGTTTCATTTATAGTGATTAACACAACCCTCAAACACCAACCCATAATCCTATAATACCCCAATATTTTAAAAGATGAACATATTATTCAAAAGAAAATATGACATAGAAAACAATGTTTAGAAGATAATGTGACTCCATAATACATTGTCAAATTTTTAATTTAAAAAATATCAATCTTGATAATTTAATTCAATTCATGTTACACTGGTTTTGAATGAAAAATGATACTTTAATAAAATATTTTAATTTATAAATGACCATTATAACCCATCGATTAGGTTTGTGGATATAAATGTTATTACATAAATTAAAAAAAAATATTTTTTAAAATATATAAAATAAATTATATGGTTATATATTATTTATAAATAAAATAATAATCATTTTAAGGTATTTTTTTGGAAAACTATATTTCACTAAAAGGTGGTCGTGTTTCTCTTTGCACACATAATTAAAAATTAGATTTAAAACATTTAAATAAATTATTAGAAAAAATAAAATTTATTTTTGAACTAAAAAATTCAAAATTAACTTTAGATGAATTTTTTATAATAATTTTAAACGATTAACATTCTGATAAATAGTGAAAATACTATTTTTATTTAAAAATACCTTTTTGTTTAAATTATTTTATATGATAAATTATATTTAAAATTGGTTTTAAAGAAATATTTATCAAATTATATTAATCATTAACTAATTTTCATCATTAGAATCAATTTCATGTTGAATTTTGATATTAAAACATTTACAATATGAGACTTTTCCCTTTTGAAAACCTCAATATCATCGCATCAATGGTTTAATTTTATATTTAATTCTACCAATTATAAGAATAAAATATGTAATGCCTGCATAAATTTATTTTATACTAATAAAATATAATATTTAATAATTTAATATTAATTTTTTATGATAAAGAATAATGAAAAAAATAGAAATAAAATATTTTGGTAAAGGTAAAAATTGGTTTATCAGGGTTAAACTACGAAGATAGGGGTTGAAAAAGAAAAAAAATACAAAACCCATTTTATAGAAATATTTATACCATATAATCAATAATGAACTATCATTACCTATTTAGGAGGATTTTAGAATGAGAATTATGAGGGTATCACACTTTCTTTTTAAAAAAATCCATGTATGTCCTCTCCCCCACTTATTAAAGGCTACCTAATTTTCTCCCTTATTGGCACCTCCAAAACCATATGGTTCTACTCATAATACAAATATTAACTTAATTAATTCAATAACCACATACTAGATTCATTTTTTTATCATAGATACATTCTATAAAAAATTAGATTAAACCTAAAGAAGTTTACCAAAGAAGATGTAATGTTTTTAACTATGCATTTTCATTTTACTTCATCTTCTGACTCCATATAATCATCATAAAGTATTCCTAAATTATAACACCAGTATAAATATGTATATATATATATTATGTTATTGGAATAAACTATACCTATTTATACATACATCAAATGCGAAAGGAATCTGTCGATCATGTGTATGGTGGACGACTGCCTCACAGATCAATGTAATTCATTTTCCATCACCAACATTCATTGTTGTATGTAATAATAGATTTTTCATTTTTATATGATATTTATTTCAAAATTAAAATTTTAAAATTTTTATATCTAATATCAACTCTTACATACCATTCCATAGGTTGGATAGGTTGGCATCACTTGTGTGTACAGTAGAGTACAAGATTCTGAAGCGATGTGATAATTTTTTCACATAAGAATTAAATGTACGATAGTAAGGATAATGTTACTGAATGTATGATATTTTTATTCCCTGGTAATACTAATGGAAATATAATATATCTTATAAATTCATATCTTCCAATCTTTTGGAAAACAATATCATCACTAATGTGTACTTCTGGACCACCACCACCATGTAGTGATGTGAAATGTTTTTCATATTATCTTTACCCGAATGGTATAAAGGATGTATTTCATTAATATAAATTATATTTATAACATAATAAATATTTTTTTAATATTTTATTTACATTTTTAATCTTTTCATTCCATATGTTGATAAAAATGGAAACATCTTTCATGCAGGCATACGACTTATCATCTCCATGAACTGTGTACTCCATTTTCTATATCTAAATTTTCAAGATTATAATAACTATATTTACAATGAATGTATATTATATTTATATAATGGTATAAATTCTTGGTATTATATAAACAAGATCAAATTAAATGTTCCAAAATTTAGGAACTAAAACAAACATGAAAAATTAAGTAATTGTTCCCCGAAACAGTGATTTTAATAAATAATTGATAATAATCATGCAGTAAAAGACTATAATAAAATCAGATATGTTATTTTGAAAATGAGTATGTTTCGGTAATATATTTAAAATAAACCTATATTTATTATACATGACATTATTATTCATACGATTTAATCTGGACATATGGTATGGGTTTCTCTTCTCACATTTAATTTCCGGAGACATACACAACATTCACCGCTTATTCCTTTGTGTGGTTTATATAATAAAAATACCGATATGTTACATCCTGAATAAATTTATTTTAATAATACAAAATATTTCATTTGAATTTTTTTATTTCATTAGTATGACAATTCAAAAGTTACTAAAGTGCTAAGTGTTTATTTCACAATATATTTATTATTTAAGATTATTTTTCATTAATTCACTTTTATGGGAATTATATGATATTTCTATCTTAAAATCATTATATTTCCATATAAAATTTTTATTCATGAAATTTTTAAAGGTATAGGACCATATTCAAAATAATTTTTACTTAAAATGATTTCAAAAGTATTTATAAGAAAATCTTATCTTATTTCTCTCTTCGATCGAAAATCTTGTTTCATCAAAATCCATGTTTTATAAAAAGGTTTTAAAAAACTGCTTTTAAACTTTTAAAAATGATATATTAAATACATTTTTACCCATTTTTATTATTTTAAATAAAATAAATCATCATGATGTTTTCAAAACTAGGCCTATTTGGATTTTAGTAAAAATTTAAAAGGAATATGTGTTTTATTATGCGTGGAATGAATGGAATTTACTACCATCATAAACAACTAGTGTTTTAAAAATTATTTTATATGTTTTAGAGTTAAGTTGTAAAGATAATTATTTCAAAAAATGTCCCATGAATGATTTTATAAGTTTGTTTTCAAGGTGAAAAATTATTTACCAAAATAACTTTTTAATGTAATTTTTATGGTATTATATTCATCAACAACATCAACCCATAATGGTACTTATGATCCATTAGGGATATATTTTATTTATATTATCATTATTAATTACATGGATGTTCTATGACTGTTTTGAATTATGATGTTCAATTTTATTACCATTCACCATATCATTATAGATGGTTTATGATTATGATTATTTGATTGGGGTAACTATCAAAATTTTATATGCTAGATTTTCAATATGAATGTTTTTTTTTATTTTTTAATGCTATCATATGATAAATTCGTTGTAAATAGTATGTGATGGGTGGGGGATGTTTATAAATAACCCCTTGAGGTATTAAATGGTCTCATGAGACAAATAATTTGGAAAAATTAGATAGGTTTCTACCCAAATATTTAAAAAATATGGTGAAGGGTCTTGAAAGTATATTTGAGATGTCTAAAAATATGTATTCCATCATTATGATGTAAATTATTTTTTTCCATGTTATTATTTTGGTAGTTATAATATCAATGGAAAAATTTCAAGCTTGTGTTATTATTTATATTGGAAAATATGATATTTATTTTTCCCATATTATTCTATGTTTATGGATTAAATGGCTTGTGTTTAGGTTTTTTAACATAACATACTCATTATGATTATTTTTTAATGATATATTTTGTTTTACACTTATCTTGAATTTGTATCTAATCCCACCCTTTCTTTTGATTTATTTTACCTAGAGCAACCGGAAGTGTGTTGTGATTAATATTCATGGATACTATATGATGATTATTGGAATTATAAATGAAAAACCTTTGATTTTTTAATTTTTTCAAATGTATGAAAAATTTAAGTATGTATCATGATTTCCAAGGAAACTAATCTATTTGGTCCTTTGGGATGAAATTCCGTGTATCTTGTTCGAATGTAAAAAAAATAAACTAATAAATATAGGCTACTGAGTTTGGGGTTTTATTATTAGTATTAAAGGATGTTTAGAAGAAACATTAGAATCTAGATTTAGAAAAACATAGATTCTAGAACATAACCCTAGGATAGATATTGAGGACAAATATATAAGAGCTTACTAAATACTTGGTAAGGAGTAAATTATTTATTTTTCAATTGAAAAACATTCCTATCTTGATACCAAATGTGGAAATGTTCATGGAGTACACATATATAGGGGTAATAACTCTGAAAAAGGTGTGTTGAGCATGACTTAAGTATTAGACAATACATGAAATTGGATCTTACTGTGAACATAGTTTGACACTATTGAGGGATACTCTTAGGATATTTCATATCTTCTTTTAAAACCATATATAAAGGGTTTAAAAATATATTTATTATTTATAAATATTCCTAAAGAACCCATTTTTATGGTTATGCGATTCACCACACATAATGTTTTCAATTTAGGTTATTTGTTTCACTTATTTTGGGATGATACATTATGATACATAATGTTAGGATCTAATATAGTGTGTTAAATTTTATCGTAATGAAACCTATCGTAAGGAATTGGAACCATAACATTGGATATAATCTAAAGTGTAAAGATGATAATTTATTTGATTGGATTACACTAATATTTTGAAGGGATCCAGTCTCCCAAGAATTCTCAATATATGAGAACCTACAATCATGTGATATCAATAGAGGGAAATAATTATGAATGTATCATGGATTCAATTTGAAGAAATATAATAAGAGTACATAATAGGAAAAATAGATAAGAGGAAGAAGGGAAATAAGGTTTTTCCCCCATGTGTTAATTATATAAACAAACAACATGGTACATTCTTGAACGGAGTGAGATTTTTCTATAAGTGTCGAGATAAAGGCCACCATTATAATTATTGAAATGGTACAAATTAATTTTCTAGTGATCACTTATTAAACTATAATGATATGGGGTACTATGAAATCAAATTCCCCAATCATTAAGAAAATTTACCTAAGAATAATATTTGTGATCAAGGTGAAGCTTATACTAGTACTATAGATAAAGTTGAATGATTAATGTTTGTTTGTTTGAATTCAATTATTATTCCATAATATTATTTTAATATATGATATTATAGTTATATGAGTTATTAAATGTATAAGGGTTTTACTCTAGAATTTTTTTATGATTTGAGAACATTTGTTGAATGGTATAAATGGATAAGAAAAGTGATTCAGTGGAAATATGATATTCTCAAAAAACACATTACTGAGGTAATATAACCATTAATATGTTACCTATATTTAGATAATAATGATAATTATATGTTTTTGGGAAAATATTGGTGAACAAGAAATTTTTTAGTGATTTAATGTTTTATTATATGTTTTCCATAGTTTACTTTGGATTTATTGAATATAATAAACTATATAATATTTTATATTTTTGAAGAATGCATGTTTTAATTATTGGTTTATGGTGATCATGTTATTCATGTATTTTCAATGCGGAATAAGGGAAAATTTATATTTTGGGGGGAATATAATGTTGATTTAGTGACCTTCCTTCTCAAATTGTTCAAACATATCTTTGATGATCATTAGGATTAACAAATTATGAAATGGATTAATTTGATATTTGGGTATTATTGGATAATATTTTCTATCAATTTATATATTTTAAATACAAGAGGAATAAATTTTTACACTTTTACAGATCTAAAGATTCATTAAAAGTTAACTTTAATTTCCCCTTATGTCATTACACTGGATTTGATGTGTTTTTTATTATTAAAAATAATTTTTTATTATGATTTTAAAAGGTAAAAATATTAATATTAAACATTGAATAAAACCATGATATGTTGTTTTACTCGTTATAAAAAATTCGAAAAATGATTTATGAAAAAAAAAATTTAAGTTATATGATCAAAAATATAGAGAAACTGAGTTGACAAACTATTTATAACAGTTAAAAAATCATGTTTGATGAAAATAATAAATTCAAAATCATTAAAGGTCTATTTGCAAGTAGGATATTCTAAATTTAGGTGCATAAAAATTGGGAAATTATCATTACTGACTAATCTGGAAAAAAATTAAAAAAATCATGAATAGATAAAAAAGAATATGATTTGACATTTCATGATGTACAATGAATGAATAAGACATATATTTTTTCACATTTAATGGAAACTTAAAATTAGATACTGACATAAACTATACCCAAAAAAGTATGCAATTAATATATATTATATTAAATTTATTATATAGATATTAGAATAAATGACTCAAAATGCAGCTAATAAAATTTAATTGAATTTAAAATTAGCAAATAGTTAATAAAATTAAGATGAAATAAAATAAAATAAAGCTATTGTTACAATTGTTAAAATCACTAGTGAAGTTATGTAAATGAGTGGGAAAAGAACTACAACTTTTCAAACTAGTGAGATATTATCAAAAAACACAAATGAATGGAAATGGTATTGAAGATATTATATTGAATAGATAATCTATTTTTAATGAAACATTCTCAAATCATCATGTTAGAAACATTCATTAGAGTTTAATGGAATTATATATATAAATATTATTGTTCTATTGTCAAAAAATTAATTGAAATATATAGGGTGAATTCAAAAAAATGTGATAACATATGAAACTATTTCAAAGTGCATTGGTTTATGTATTTTCACCTGTTAAAATTGTACAACAACACACTATTATGGTATTATTTGAATTACATATTAAATTATTAAAAACTGAATTGGAAATATTAAAAAAGAATTATAAATACTAACTAATATGTGGTTTGTGTATAATAGTGTATAGTTTCACACTATTACAGTTAATCATGGATAGTGACCCTAAAGGTAACTAGTATGGTTTTAATTCATTAATTATAACATATGATCTAGTTATTTTATAATTTTAATAAACTCATGTGTTTGATAATTTTATAGAACTGAATTCATATAATGAAATATAATTTACTAAACATGTATCAGGTGCAATGAAATATCTCGATAGATCAACTATCTGTACTAACAAATAGTTTCACTAGAAATAATGAAAACATTTGTTGTAGTTTTTTAATCATGAAATGTTTTTTTAATATTATTTGATATATTTTCATTAAACAAAACTATTTGGAAATAAAATATGTAACATAAGAATCTAATAATAGTTCATTGTTAAAACATGAAAACATTTTTATAATTTTATGAATTTATTATCTATGTTGATAAATATATGTTATAACAAAGAATGATAATAAATATATTACAAATGAAAGAAATGTTTTTAATGTAAATTTTAATATATTATACACCGCATAAATTTTATGACTATAATATATTATGCACTGAAAAAAATCCTATGATTGTGAATTGTCAAAAAATAAAAATATATTTATTAATTTTGAATGTGATTTCTATATTATATTTATCGACTGTTGTATGTATTCACTCTAAACTATAATATGGGATAACATAAAATTACATTCAAATGATTAATTTTACATAATGAGGAATGCTTCAATTTTATCTATGTCAATGTAAAACATACACAAATGATTTTTATGATGTTATATGGAATGAAAAATTAAAAGTGAGAACCATAGTCAATGTATATGTAGTGTTATTAAGAAAATAAGAATAATCCCATAATATATATTAGAAGATGACTTTTTATGTTGGTAAGGTAATTCTTTCTAATGGAATGGATGAAATTAACCTAACAATCGATTATGAGATACTGACCTCTTTATTTATAGATTGCAATGTAATGCGAAAATCATGGGCTAAATATCACATGGTTCTAACTTGTGGTTTTTTTACTATGAATCCATGTGAACCGGGATGATATTAAGAAAAATTTAAAGATAAATGCCTCTATGCAATGAAATAAATCTAAATGTTAGAAAAATCTTCAAGTATCATCAACTAAAGAACCAAGGAACATGGATTCTAGGTTTCCATTACCTCGTTAAAGTTTATATGTTTCATTGGAGGATGTATTTGATAAATCTCAAGGTATTTATTTTGGTAGTAGGATTTTAATTTAGTGTAAAGGAGTATTTGGTGTGATAGATGTGGTTAATTTTTATCATGATAGGTCAGAACAAATGAAAGGGATACTTCAAAATGATTTTATTACTAAGATATAGTTTCTTATTGTACCCAAATTATACATATTTTTTAGAAAACATTGGATAATATTGTTTTCAAATTGTACTCTTTATGTTATGGAAAATTGGTTTTCTAGATTGTAGTCATTATAGAAAATTTTAATATGATATTTCCTCAAACCATCTACGTGAATGCATATATTATTTTAACATATTGTACAGATTGTAATCATTTTTTATTTTCACTATTCTCAAATGTTTATATAGTATAATGGTTATAGTCTATTTTCTTACAGTTATAAAAATATAAACAATTTTAAAGGGAAATAATAAAATAAAAAAAATTACTAAAAAAACATTGATTCTCGATTTCATGAAATTATAATGGTAAGATGATAACAGTGATTGTAGAAATTATAAAATCAACAATATTTTAATACTATATTGGAACATAAACCCAATTTCAAAATAAATGCATAGAAATTATTTTTCTTACAAATGTTCTAATCTAAATTATTTATTAATACATTAAAATATGTATAATTATGTTATATCTATATAACTATTTAATAAATTGAATAAATATTATAGACATGTGAACTATTTAGTGTAGTTTAATCAGGTGTCATATGTGTCAAAAAGTAGTTTTATGTACTTATATTGCACATCATGTTATGGTGCACTCTAAAAAGATACCAATTAATAATGATAACACATAAAAATGGACACACAGGTAACAACATAGTTTAGAAATCTGAAAAATAATTCATTATTTTGGGTTCCCAATATGAAATAGATAATATACTTATATTTCAAATTACAAATTGAAGTTATATCAATTTATATTCATTACCTAGATGGAAAAATTTTAGTATATCTTCTCAGACATAATATTCATTGTAATGGAGGTTGATTCAATTTGAATGTTAACATCATTGTTTTATAATCTATAACAAACCATATTTGTTTTATTGCTTTATCTATCAGGGCCATCTACGTCTTCCAAATTTTTTATAAAAAACATCTCCACAAATATTGTTCTTTTCATTTAGAGCATCCATTTTCATTTTTTGAATATAATATATAGTTCAGTGTTATAATAAATGAACCATATAACCAAATGAAATGATTATTTAGAAACATCTAAATTCAAAATATATTAGAAGTATTGCAGTTATTTTACTGGAGGAGGATCTATTGAAAACATCATCATCTTGTTTCAATATTCATGAAAATAAAACACAGTCGTCGTTCTACATAATATTATTTATGTAATATACTCAATGTATATTTTTTCCTATTTAAATTAAATATTTAATGAATACAACTATATAACATTTATTATAATATCTGTATATTTCCATTATTTGCTTACATATCATAATATTTTGTGGTTGTTAACTAAAATGAAAAATTATTTAGTACTATAAATAAATGTGCCAGTCATACCTCATTCTATTGTGTAGGAATGTTATAAATACTAACCTCGTTTACAATATCTATAACAAAAAGTACTTTGAATGTATTTTTTATAGGTTCAGTGTTGGATGTGGACATTGAAATCTGAAATCTTAATAGTCTAGAGTAGTGTTTTATGTGTGAATACATTATTCTCATCTAGAAAAAAATCATCATTATATTACAATTTATATTTATTTTTTATTAATAAATATAATGTTTATTTTAATTATTTTAATTAAAATACTAATGATTTACATGAAAATTATTTTTTCTTAGATTGGATGTCAATTTGACTGCAAATTGCATTGCTTGTTTCTGAAAGAGAACAATAGTCATAGATCTATAATTTTTGTTGCCCAAACAATGTTGTTGATATCTAAAACAATATTAATTGGAGTTATTATATATTATATAGTATAATAAGACTTTTTAATTGTACCATGACACAATTACTTCTTTAAATAAAGTACATCCTTCCTGAATTTCATCTTAAATCTTATTGTAATATGAAAATAAATTCTATTCAAAACATTTCATATGTATTAAAAAAATTCTATAATTTCGATTATTAGTTATGTTTAATAATTTTTACATCATTTAATAAAAATTGTTTAATTTGAACTCCTAACATGGTATAGTTGACTCTAAGAGTACATCACGATTTTGGAAGAAAAATTTCTCATTGATGAAATTCACCTTTTTTGAAAGAAACACTTGATTCATAAAACTAATTTCAGTGACATTTTATTTTCCAAATAGTGGCTAAATTTGAAAACATTTTTTCCAATAATGTAATCATAATTAAAATTGTGTTAATATATGTCTCAAATTTTTATAGATGTGGTAATATTAAATAATTTAGGAGAATTTTATTATATGTACATTATCTTAGTACATTTAATTATATATAATATGTTTCTCTTATTTTAGAAAGAATAAATTCTTTTTCAAGATAGGCTCATGGTAGTATAACTCTCAATGATACATTGTTGATAGTCTTTACATGTGTTTTCAGTATATATGAACATAATTAGGGAAACTATGTTAATCAAAACTGACTAATTTTATACATTATAACATCAATTTAAGGCCATGAATCTTTAGTAAATATATGAATAAATTGAAAATTATTCATAAAATAATGGAATTGAAAAATTATTATTAATTAAAATATTATAATTATTGGAATGAAATTTCACAGGCAAGAAGTTTCACAACCTTATTTCAAGACAGTGAACTATAAGAAAATATAGATTGAGTAGTATCTTCCTTGCATTGAAACTCAAGTAGATAATAATTATTTCTGAATGTCAACAAAAATTTTAGTCAGCACTCTGGTTCTTAAAGATTTATCATACCAATAGAGTATTTACTGGTGATATATGTAAAAAATATGAGATATATTTTTTTCACGGACAATTTGGAGGTAAAAAAATTTATTTGACATTTTTTCATATAGTATAGTTGTATTGAGTTATTCAATATATTCATCCCACATTGTAGAAATAATTGTTTCTCTACTTTATGAATTACATGTGAGAAATAATGAAATAATAAAGTATATGAATAACATAGAATATATACTTTGATTGTCTACAGAATTATATAATTCACCCCTCAATGTTTTTTGCATCCATTTTCTCATGTTTCCCCAAGGATGGGGAGGTTAATATTTTTGAAGCACACTTATGGAATCTAATTCACATATAAAGAAACAAGTTAGGGAACACTAACTAAAACTTAATATCACTTACACATTTATATATATTTAATGAAATTATCTATAAATTTGTTTACGTTACACGTACCATTTGAATGATTTTTTCCAAATTTTGACTAGGATATTTTATTTAAATTATTATAGAACATACCAATAAATATACTATAAATTGTTAATTAATAGATCTATTATTACATAATAGCAGTAATAAATAGAATTATTCATCTTAGTAATAATTTTCTATGATGTTAGAATACATATAAGGATATCTTCAAGAACTATCCCAACTTTGATATATTTGAAATGAATTAAATGGAATACATAATGAGGAAAAGGTGAATTTGAAAGTATAACATTAGTAATCTAGTTAAATAAAATTATTCAATTGTGGCAAGTTGCTAAATATTTTACTTTATTTTCAATTATTTAAAAAAATTATTATATAACATGTACCTTTACCATGTAGTGATCTATACATTGAATTGAGTTTTCAACCTATAAGTGTTTCGTCAATCTCTATTTTTTATAGGTTTCAACATTTCCCATTTTAGAAAAAAAATCGACATTGATAATAAATTAAAATATTAATGATAAAAATTTAAATATATCAATGTTGACAACACTGAAAAGTGTATTTAAGTAGCTTATTTTGTTAATAATAAATGTAGAATTGTTTTCATATATCTAGGTAATTTTAAATATTGTAAACATACTATTTTGTCCACAAGAAGAAAATCGATACCAATTATTCCAACTATGAGTTTTGATGCTTTTATCTCCAAAAATCCTATAATACACACTTCAATTTTCATAATATCATCGTGATTAATTGAGATCATTTGTAGATTATTAAATAAATGTTCTATTTGAATAGTTTATTAGGGAAATGAAAAATTAAATTGTTTTATAGAGAGAAATCATTAATTTAGTAGAATAAAAAAATAATTAAATTGGGTTACATCTATAATGTGCAGAGAACTTATTAAATATGAATAAAATATATTTATAAATAATCCATGTTTTCTTAAAATTCATTTTAAGAAATATATATAATACAAATATTTGTTATGTTTTTGCTTTCATATATAAAAAAAATTAACACCATTTTGTTTGAAACTGGCAAAAATGCTATACATATTGAACCATGATAGAAAACATGCTGGAAAAGTAAAATAAAAAATGATGATAAAGATTTTCCTTGAATTTTATTAATTGTAATTTTATATGATACAAATAATGTATATTTCTTTAGCGCCTGAACAGACACTTGGAGTTATTTTGTGACATAATAATCATCATTATAAAATCCTAATGTTTGTAATGAGGTCTTTTAATAATTTCTACACTGATGAAATGATATATAAAAAATGAGACGGCCAAACCTGGCCTATTACTTAGTCCAAAAGACTTATCAAAATATCATAGAAACATAACAATCATCCCCACTGTTAGGGATAATTATTGATACCATAGACCAGATATGTAAAAGAAATTCAATATTTTAGTTGAATATATATTTTCTAGAGTATAAATATCTAATAATTCATTAAAAATAGAATCTAAACATAGATAAATATTCTCTTCTACCTAAATAAAATATAATATGTATTCATTTACATCTTAAATAGTATGTTCTGTAGGTTCTAATATATCTTTTTCTTTTAATTAGTCTAGGAAATTTTAATTTTCTATTAATGATTATTATGTGGGATTAATAATGGAATCTAATGAATTATCAAATGAACATATTAGATAATCTTTTGGAATTTCAAAATCAACTTCACCATTATTTGGACCTCCAACCATCCCTTCCCCAATGTTAAGAATCCAATTTTCAAATATTTTTTGCTTTAAAATAGTAGTACTGGTATCAGAAAAATGCAGTATCATATTATTAGTCAATGTAAAGACACAACCATGTTACCATAGATAGGAATATATGGTACTTATAAATATTATGTTATATCTAGTACTGCATTGTATAACTTGTATGTTTTTTTAGAAATCAGCACCAAAGAAAATAGTTTTTCTATCAAAAATAAATTCATGAACTACTTAGAGAATATAGTGATATAATATCCCTCAAGGACTGATCAAGATATTTAACACAATATTGTTGATCAATAAGTTCTTGATACAAAATATTAAAAACAATTAAGTAAAAAGTTCATCCAACTCACACCCTTGCTGAATGTTTCATGTTGATCCTTGATTAATATCAATTGGTATATAATGTTGAGAATGTGTTTCTCTCCCAACATGCAATTATAGGGACATTATACCACTTGAAGAAACTAAAAGTCCAATATGACATTCAGAATGTATTATCATTGTTAAAGAACTACGTAATAATGTTTAAAAAGATCTACCATATCCATAGACAAAAATTATTCCACTATTCATTATTTAAGATCCTCAATGAATGGTCTCGAATGCTTGTTTTTATTCCATATTCATTTTTATTCAGAATATCGAATTTTGTTGGAAGAGTATCTTTATCATAATTTATTAACTGCAATCAATCATTTTACAGTATACTAAGTTTATAACTATAGAAGTGATATTAGAGAGTAATTTTTCAATGATATTTTATTGTTGTGAAGGATGTTATCAATATCTAGTAGTGAATACTGTTACAATTGACTCTATGTGAGTGTCAAATCTATTACAATAAGAGATATTGAGTTGAAAGTAAAGTATTATATTAAAATAAAAAATAAATTGATGAAGGTATAACAAAAATATTCATGAATTTATATGTCAAACCTATCTTATATAAGATATTTTATAAAATACAAAAAATGTAAATAAAATTATGTTCCATGAAATTGAACAAATATATTTTAAATATTGATTTCTTTTATGAACTGCATATAATTGAACAATTCATAAGTACCCCTACCATCATTAAGAAAATGTTGGAGTTTGTATCTATAAATTTTAAAGATAAATAAATGAGAGGTGTCTTATGTATTTTTTATTTATCGTGATTCAAAATAATTTATATAAAAAATATGAGAGATTAGTAAGACATCCATAAATATATAACTACTTCTCTGTCAATGTAGAGGTTCCTGAAAAAGTTTATGCAATTATATACCTTCAATTTTTAATATATTTCTCTTGGAATATAATTTACCTCTTAAGATTATATTCCATGATTTATACCATAAATCATGTAGTTGAGAAACATTGTATGAGTATAGAAAGTGTGAGAATAATATTCGTAAGGAATTCTATGTTTCCCACAAATAAACCTCTATAATATCTTCCAAATATTCTAAATCACCAAGAAGTAAACCAAATAAATATCAGGCCTATCTAAATGTATTCAATTTAGTATGATTTATTGTCAAGATGTCGCCATATGATTTAGGTTGTGTAATATTAGTGAGAAATATTCAAAGGTAGTACTGACCACCAGACGTGGGAGGCACATAATGAAATATCCAATAGAGAAAACTTATTTTTTTGTATTCCTCTTCTAGTAATGAATGTGTAAGAAACTTTTCATGGGAAATTCAACATAGGTAAGATTTTGTGCTTTATCAGAAATTTCATTTTCTTCCAACTAGATAGAGAACATAGTCTAATATATTTTTTGATAAGATGTCTACAATATTGAATCCATAAGTGTATGTTACAATTTTATCACAAGGAATTTGGGAATGTAATATTTCATTATGGTGAACCTATAATGGATTTTGTGACAAATTATTCACTGTGTAGCCTCATATGATGAAATATATTGGTAGTTATAATAAATTTTAATGTCATCACTTATTTTTCACCTTGTTTTATAGATTCGGGTCTATAAATAGTTATTGTTACATGATTATGCCCTTTGTTTAGGTATTTGAATAATTATATGACTGAATGGGATTGATTACAATGTTCGATGTTGATATGGGCTAAATACTTATGCAGCATGGATGGGTTATTAGGGGAAAAAATAGTTACCCAACTCAAACCCATTATTTACTATTATTCTATTTTTAACTTTTATTTTGTGAATAGAATACCAATCCTCATCAATTCATTAAATGACAACAAATTATTTAGAAAAAATAATTAATAGAGCCTATTTTTTATGAATTGAGAGTGTGGGGTTTTAACCCCACATGTTCCACGAATCATGAAAGTTATTACAGACTCATATAACTAAGGCTGAACAATTTTATCTTTTGTTTAAAAATAATAATTCTTTCAACATCATCAATTTTTGAAATTTTATGAGGATATTTAATTAATAAATATATGTGAATATAAGGAAGACCATGATTTTGAAATTCAATAGTGTCGACTACTAAATAAAAAATAATTAACATGAATTTAAATATAAAAAAATGAATTATATTTATTCAATTACAAATGTAAAGGATAATAAAAGTTATGTACAAAATAATAGATTTATTATTTCCAAGAAATATTCCCTCCTTTAGATCACTAATTTGAGGATTGATATTCATATTGAAAAATACTAAGAGTATTTTTTAGAATTATTTAAAATTAAGGTTCTGATTTCTAAGAAATATTATAATCCTAGTAGGGATTCAAAACAAAATTTATAAACAAATTTGACTATCCTTCCCAATTAAAATTTTCTATTGCATATCGATAATTCTAAATTAGGTATCATGGTCTAGTATTAAAAGATAATGGAAGAATGATATATTTTCCAAAAATAGATCCATCATGTTCACCTATGAGATAAGATTTTGGCAACCAGTTATATATATAAACTCTTAATTATTTTTTATTGTGTCCAATGGAATAAAAATTTTATGATCTAACCAATATATATTATTCCAGAAACAAATGTTGTAGTAATCATCAAGAATGTAATATTATAAAGAATTTATTATGTTAAAATTTTAAATGGTATGAAAAGTACTCTCTCATTGATACATGATGTAATTTAACAGAATTTGTTGACGTAAAATAATGGTACAAATTACATTAATATAATTATTCACTAGTTTAGTATATTAGAGGATATTATAAGGGAAGATATAGTGGTTGTAGTTATTTTATACATTGTAGTTGACTTATTTTTCTCTACCAAATAATATCTCTATTATTTTGACACATCCAATATCACCAACTAGGAGCATATTGATTTCTATTGTCGTTGTTAAGTTTAATCTATTTAGATCATAATATGTCTATCTAATTAGTTACAATCTAAAATATTGAGTGCAAGTTGATGTCAAAAAATCTCTTTCATTTATCAAATATCAAATTGACTAATTGCACTCCTAAAATATACATTTTATGTTCATGAAAATATATGGATTGATAGAAATGATATGTATATTTCTATATGTTCTGAAAAAAAACATTTTACAAAATATAAATAATAAAATTACATCGTTTTACATTCATAAAATTTCATATCAGGTTTCTAATATACAAGAAATATTGATTCATATTATAAATTTCAGTTGAGGTGTCAAAAATATATAGATATAAAAAATAGTTGTTTTCTATAATGTGGAAATAATTTATTAATGTGATGATACTTTTTACCATTGACCCTATAAAAATAAGGATAACCTCCACTGTGTTTGGATTCATCAACTCACCCACCCATTTATATAAAGGAAATCGTTCTCTTGTAAATGTGAATATTATTATGGAATCATTTGGCCTTTTGGAATTATCCTAGAATATGGGGGACCTCAAGTACTCGAGTGGATTTGGTAATCATTGTATGTTGATTTTTCCAAAATATCAGAAAAATGAAAACTTATATGTTTTTTGGGTACTAACTCATTTAAATCTTTCATAAAACCAAAACATCAGAGAATAATTCCTAAAAAAGTTTTGAAAATTATTGAGGTCCAAGTAATATATATATATCAAATTTAATATTGGTTTTCATATTAAAATTTTAATAAATATCATTTTTGAAGAATAAGTTTGTATAGTATTAGCATAATAGAGTAAAAAAGCATACTTACTATTGCATAGCCTAAAGTGGAACAGAATCATTGGAAATATTTTTTAAAATTATTATATGTTAAAAATAACATTAATGTATTTCAACATCATTTAAAAATGTAATATACCTAATAAACGGTAAGTAAAGAATGTGTCTTGGAAAATAGTAAGAAATAAACTGATATATAATTGAATTGTATACATATAAATATTATTATTATAGAATAGCTAATTAATCATTTCATTTGAATACCATTTTCACATAATGACGGTTGTGTGAATATATGTGATGCTATAAAATTTCTAGAATTGATGCACTTGTTGTGGGTATAAATGTTGGAGACATTCAAGTATGAATGATCAAAATTATTCTCTTTCCTTTATATAAAATAATAATTGGTTGATACATTGATTACATTTAATAGGATCAAAAAAATAAATCTATAAACAACATCAAGTTATTGTAAAACATAGACTATTAAGATAATGTTATTAAGAGGCATACCATATTCTCTAATACAATATTGTGAAATATATATATCACTATAACCTTTTCACTCCAATCCATATAAATTTATTTTCTAATGAAGCTATTTAGGAGTAAGTGTGATCCCTAATAAAAACCACTAGATTCAACCCATCAAGAATATTACCGCATTCAAAAATAAAAATTTTAAAATTATACTAAAACCTCTCTTTCATTAAGGGTAAAAAATTTACCAACAACAGAATATAAAAAATATGTGCCATTATAATCTAAAATAAAATTTAACAATAAAATTTATATTTATATTTCATAATGGTATAAAAAAGACCCCTTTATAGTCCAATTTTACAAAGGATCTAGATATGAAAGTTGTATGTTATATTCATATGAACATGAAATATTTTCTTAACTCAAAAGAGGAAATTGGTAATAATTATATTGAATAATCACAAATATCATAGGAACCTACAATTAGACGTAGATTATATTAATCTAAATTAATAAATAAAAATTAGGTTTACATTCAGTTTTAGAATACTTAAACATTAGTACAAATAAAAATAAGAAAAACATGAAGATTTAACACTCATTAATTTCATCAACAATATTTGATGTACTATATCCTTTGTAGAGATTGAACATTGATTATCATCCTTATGTGACATTATTTATATGATTTTTATATAATTTTGTTAAATGCATTGTTCTTAAAAATTAATGATCTTCTAGTTAATAAAACATATATTTTCCCCTATTTCATGTTCAAGTAAAATACATTTCCACTGTATTTTAGAATCAATTGTATAGGTTGATTTAATTATAGAATTAATAAAGAATATTTAAAATTGTCTAGACATAAGAAATATTGATTACTAATAATATTAATAGTCATTTATCCATTAATGTATAAATAAGGAAAAAATATTTAAAAAATGTAAGAGATAGAAAAATAATTTAGTAATTTATATTAAAAGTATTATTCATGATAAAAAAATAACATATGAGACTGGAAACAAATACAAGTCACAAGAAATATAAAATTTTTTGTAACCAACTTTTAGAATTTTTTCTAAAAAATAAATGTCTTCTAAAATTTGAAAAGAACTGAACACAATTGAGTAGTAATTAAATGATATAATTTTCACAAGAAAGTTGTATGGATTTTACATAATAAAACAAACATTTAAATATTTTTCCTAGAAAACAAAAAATATTGGAATTTGGAAGATAGTCCCAACATGACTCTATGATAAAGAAAACATGTTGAAGGTATGATAGTTTAGAAGAGGAAGTGAGTGAATAGTTACCAATAGTATTAAATGAATTATAAAACATTAAGGATCGTATAAATTAAATAAACTTCACTACCTATAATAAAACACATATAAATAATTAACCATTTCATTAATTTAATGAAATTAAAAAATTGTGAAATTTTGATTCTCAAATATTCTAGGAATTATATTCAACCTTTGAATCAAACATATATTTTAAATCAATATCAGAAAGCCAGTTATCCATTCCAAGTCCATGTATAGTGGGATCAAGTGTAATCTATGAAGAAAATAAGCAAAGATGAGGGTGTCTGTATCAATAGAATTATCCAACATGTGCCTCAGAACTATAAAAAAATTATCATTTTCATGTATTCAAATACAGGAATGAATAATAAAATTTTCAACGCATAATACCTATAGGTGGTATCTTTGAAAAAATTGCGTCCTTATGTAGTAGAAAAATATGCAGAGAAAAATCGTTGGGAGTAAGAGAGAAGTACCTTTAATCCAACTGTTCAGTACCTCAAAATTATGGTTTGTGTGAAAATATTGCATCAAATTTATATATATGAAGTCATCGTATGAGAGTAAGAGTGATGATTCTTTATGAAAATAGTGAAACCCCCTAAAAATTATTGAAAAAATATTCTACATGTGATCGTATTATATAATAAATATAGGTATAGATATATGAGTACTACGGAGAGTGGGAAGATAGGAGAGGAGAAAGATAGACCATGGGATAGGAGGGACATGAAGAAGACCATGAGATGCTAAAATAGAGAGTAGGAGGAAAATATTGGAACTGAAGAGAAATGAGGACTAGATGAGTGTTGGGATACTGAGAAGTCCATAAGGCGGTAGCACAGAGAGTATAAGGTAGGGATGAGAACTATAGTGAAATATGTACATAGGTAGTGAAGGGATTTCAATGACACCTTGATAGGCTGACACAATGATTGGGAAATACAGAACATTGGGAGAAGAGGGATTCTGATATGTAGGGAAGGTTAGCGGATATGGGAAAAAGGGAGGGGAGATTAGTAGTAAAGTATAAGCATGTGGACTAGTTCCATGCACTATATAATGAATAATAGATTTTAGTTTGTAAGTAATAAAATATTCATTTTTGGATATAAATAATTTGGAATAAGGGATAAAGTGGAAATTAATAGAAGTACAACAATAGGACGAAATTTTGATTATAAAATAGAAATATATTAGGAATGTATATTCCCTTATATTCATAGATTCTAAAACAATTCTTCAACAATTTGAAAATGATCCAGAAATAAAATTGTTACCCTAATACCTTCATTTATGATGAACTGATGGTCTTTTACCCCATTAAATATTTATGGTTTCTTAGTCACTAACCTTTTTAATATCACATGCTTTATTGTGATCAATTATCTTTATCTCACTCTGTAATTTTTTATACTTTTATTAAATGTACATATCTCTACTTACGACCTATGTTCTTATACTTAGAAAGCCAGTTATGTTTTTATTGAAGATTTCCTTCATACTTATCTTTCTCTATTATCAATGAGACATTTTATTAACCATTTTCGTGATGTGGGATTTCATAAAAGGTATATTAAAATATCAAACCCATGAATAACTAAATCAAGATTAAATTGCTGGGGTGCAGTTTATTTAAAGGTGCAGAATTTAAATCCTCGAGATATTAGAAGAGGAACATCATATATTATAAATAATATGACATGAAATAATAATATTGTATTAGAATCTAAGAAAATGAGACTTTATGATATATTTGTTTTTATATACATTCAATCGATAAAATATATTTCAATAAACCAAACATTGTTTTTGAATTAAATTAGATAGTCTGTAAAATTTTAACTATTTAAACATGACCATTATGACATAGATATTAAGTTAGTGTGTATTAATAGTACTAACTATATTATAATAATTATTTAGTTTAAAATTTTATAAAATAAATTAAAATTTTAACTAATGATTATAAATTATATAAGAATAATTTGAAATAATTTTTTACTGAAACACATTATTTTTTAAAAACAAGATCCAGTTGCGCTTTGTAAAAATAAATTAAAATTAATTTTATATAAATTTTAGAAAATTCTTATGATAAAAGAAAAATAATATTTGATATATACTTATAAAAATTATCTTTGGATGACTTTATGAGAATTTTTTTGAACAGATTATTTCTTGTTGAATGGTGGAAAATGCTGATTTTTATTGAAAACTGTTGTTTTGTTTAAATTATTTACAATATTTTATTATATTTTAAACTATTTTTATAGAAAAAATATTTCATTTTTATTACAATTTACAAATTAAGTTTACTATAATCATTTTTATTGTGAATTTTGATATTAAAACATTTTGTACATATGACAATTTTGCCTTTGGAAACCCAACCTTTCTTCGCGTCTACTGTTTAATGTAAAATAGAATTCTAAAACTTCTATGAATATTTTTTTTAAAGTATTCCAAATTATTAATTATAATAATTAATATTTTAAAATAATTTCAACATATTTTTTTTCTATAATAAATAAGGAAAAGAATAAAAATTAATTATCGTTGTTATGGTAAAAATGGGTTTACATATGAGTTAGTCTATGAAGAAAAGGGTTAATAATGAAAAAAAATCTGTCTAAACCCCATTTTATAGCCATATTAAGACCCAATAATAAATAATTTTTAATAAATACAATTTTTTTTCCTTGGTGTATGAGAAATATTTTGGCATAACTTTATATTTTTAGAAATTCTATGTGTGTCGTCTCCCCCACTTATAAAAGGCAACCCACTATCATCCCTTATTGACAATTAAAAGAACACTTTTGTTTGAAAATACCTACCAAAATTCATTAAATAATTATATTCCCACATCATATATTCCATGGATTGATCTGAATGTTAAACTATAATGAAATTTGGTTAAACTGAAAGAGGTTGGTCGGAGAAGAGGTATTATTTTTCACTATATTTTTTCATCTTACTGACCCTACTAGCTCCTTATGATATTATTTAAATATGTAAAATTTATAAAAAAATTATATCATATATAATTAAATGTTATTATATTAATAGAATAAATTATATCTATTTCCACTTCCATCAAATGGGAAATGGAATCATCGAATATGTGTATGGCAGACTACTACCACACAAACCTATGTAATCCATTTTCCATCACCACATTTAAAGGATTGATATAATGATTAATTTAAAAATTTATATGATATTTATGAAATTATTATACTTCTAGATTTATTATGTCACAAATAACATCTTACATACCATTTCATGGAGGGATACGATAACACCACTCATGTAGACGGAGGACTTCCCCCTCACAAAGAGATGTGATTCATTTTTCACATATGTGTTACATGGAAGGTATTAAGGATAAATTTATTAAATATGTGTGATCTTTATGACAAAAAAATTTCTTCAAATAAAATACCATATCTAACTTCATACCTTCTAATTCATTGGAAATAAATAACATCTCTCCTTCATATGTGTGGACTACGTATTTAATTTTATTTTTACATGGATTGTAATAATTATAGATTTGATTGATATAAATTATATATATTAAATAATTATTATTATATAATGGTAAATTAACATTTATTTTACATTGATTTTATCCATTGATAAATATGGAAACATCATTCATGTGTGTGTACGACTTACCGTATCAATGAATGGTGTAATCCATTTTCTATATCATACATTTATAGATTATTATAAATAAATATGTAATTAATATATATTATATTTATATTTTTGGTTAAATTCTATATATGATTAAAATATGATCAAATTAAAAGGTCGAAAATTACTGAAGTAAAGTGTATATGAAAAACGACACAATTTTTACCAAAAATATTGATTTTAACAAATAATTTTTAATAAATGAGTTATAGAAGACTCTATGTAAATCATATATGGTATAATATAAGGTATTATGGTTATTTAGTAAGTGTATAAAATCCAATTTTTATCATACATGAGTTTTGGACACAAACAAGGGACGTTCAACCTAAGGTAAGGGTTTCTCATCTCACTTTTACTTTTGTGAGACATATGTCATATTCACCACTTATACCATTGTGTAATAAATATAATATTCCTTTTGATATTGTAAATAATTATTATATTTCACTTATTTGTATTTAATTTTTAATTTAATTTTATTTCTCTCAGGGGACATAGGATTTAAGTGTTACCATATGGGTAAGGGTTTATTTCACAATATCATCATTATTTGGGATTTTTTGTTAAAGTCTACCTTAGAGAGTTATTTGATATTAATATCTTATATTAAATATATTATATTCCTAAGGTTATTAAGAAAAATTTTCAAATATTATTACCACTTCTATGCACTTTGGTAATTAAAATGATTGAGAAAATGTTTTTAAGAAAATTAGACTTTATTTTTATCTTCGAAAGAAAATCAATAATTTTTTTCAAAAAAATATTTCAAAAATGTTTTTAATCTTTTCAAAATTATTTACTAAATAAAATTTTAATCATTTTTATTTTTTCTAATAAAAAAATCATGGTAATCTTTATGTCATTTTCAAAAAAAGAATATTTGGATATTAGAAAAAATTATGATAGGAATATTTGTTTAATATGTACAACATTGATGTAATTTCACACCATAATAAACACTAATTTTGTTGAAGTATCATTTATATTTTATATTTTATATTTTTATTGAAAAGTAATTTCATTTTTTTAAAATGTTTCTTCTAATGTGATATTTTCAAATAGAAAGGTTTATTTTTCTAAATAATATTTTTAATGATTTCTATGGAATTTCTATTCTTCATAGACATCAATAATTTTCTATAATTGGGATAAAAAATAGATATTTTGTATTTATATTACTTTTATTCCTTACATGTATGGTTTACAATATTTTTTTACTAAGGTTGTATAATTTTATTACCATTCCCCATATTACTCTATATGGTTTATGATATTATTTACTTGATTAGGTAAGTATTACTATTTCATATGTTACTTTTCCAATATGAATTGTTATATTGATGATGATTTAACCCTTTAATATGAGGAATTAATTAGAGTAAATAAGTTACGAATAGTCCTGATTATAGATAACTCTATGATGCAATGACATGACTCATGAGACAAATCATTAGGCCGAATTAAATGGGTTTCTACCCATAAGATTTATATTTTCTTATTGATGGTGTGGACAATATATTTCATATGATCATAATTATGATTTCCCTCATTATGAGATCAGGTTTTGATATATATGTTATTATTCAAGTCATTATAATATAATTGTATAAGTTTTAAGATTATGTGATTAATTATATGGACTTATTTGATTATCATATATTTCTTCCAAATTATTCTCAATTTATTAATTCAATGGAATGTTTTTTAGTAATTTACCTTTCTATATTGACTATTATTATTTATTCATGATATATTCCATTCTACACTTACCATTAATAATCATTTCATCTCAACCCATTGTCATTGTATATTTTTATCGGGATTCCAGGAAGTTTTTTATTATTTATATGAAGGGATACAAAAATATGAATAATATGAATCTAAAAAACACCATTTATGTTTGAGTTTTTCAAATATATGTGAAATTCATGTATGTATCTAGTTTACCAAGACTACTTAATTATTTGGTCCTTCGGGATTTGATTCCTTTTATCTTGTTCCAATGTAATAAATTAAGAACTGAATATGGTCTACTGAGATTAGGGACATCACACAACTCAAGTCATTAACCTTTCTATAACATGATTAAAATTCCATTAACACTTTTTTATCAATGAAATGTGTGGTTCGCATTTGAATATTAGGATTTTTTTATTGTTTCACTATTAAAAATGAGATAAATATAGATCAAAAGTTAGGAACCCCAAAAATATTAACTATATGACTTTAAAATACAATAAAGAACATTACCCTAATAGAATGAATTCAATAATTCTTTTATTACATTGGAATACTATACAAGAAATCACATATCCAAGTAATGGAATATTTTGGTACTCTTCCTGAACTAGATACATTAATGAAATTCAAATTAAAATTCAAACATAAAATACACCATGTATTTTCATTGAGAACATAATTATCGCCTTAGAAAAACCGTACATGAATAATCATAAAACACTTCCTGGTATCCTGGAGAAAAATTAAACCTAATGAACAGGTCAGCTAATATATTTATTAAGGGTTATATACTATGGAAGCTATTATGATTCAATATGTATAATCAATATTCCATCCCATTTAATGAAACATGAGAATAATACGGAATAAATAAATGATAATTATTTAATTACCTATAAATAATCACATGAGAACAGAACATAACAATATATATTCTATTAATAATATAATCCTAGAGAATATCAATAACTAAAATCAATAGTTTTCAGTGTATAGTGTCGGACATCTAAAATATACCACAGAGACCTTTTCCAAGACATCAAACAAAAAATAAAAAAGGAATCATCGAAATCCCAATCAAGATTGTCTCAGGAGACCTACCAATGCATATAGGGGATGTAGTTGGCCCTACCCATCTCTTACTAATTCTATCTCATTCCTCACATGAATAAATAATACAACTAAATCAACATGACTTAACAAAATAAATAATTGTATGTATTTGAAGAACAAGTCATATAGAATATCAATAATTCCCTAGTAAGACTCATCAATAACCATTAAAAGTTATATTATGCATGGTATCATTATAGTACATTCACAATATAATATTCAAAAAAAGGATGCTGACAAATATTAGAATACTATAACGATATTACTGCAATATTTATTGAGGAAAATTCCCTTTTACTTTGAAAATCATTTTAAAAATCTAAAAACCAGGCATGTAATAAGGAAATAATTTCATTTTAAAATAACATTAGAAACTAGACAAGGAATTTTCAAAACATTAAGGTTTCATGTTTTCAGAAAATTATGCTCATTCCGTGTAAGTTAAAAAAAACATTCCCTTCATATTTTCATAAGAATGGTTATAAAGTAAATTTTTTGAAAAAATAAATTAAATATCCCTTTTAAAATAATTTAATAAGTAATAAAAGGATAATAATTACATTAAATAATAATCTTTCCACAGGAAAATAATTTTCTAATATATTTTTAAAAAAAATGGACATGGAAGATAAATATTTTTTAGCAGAGACTTAAACTAAAACAATCTCGAATAGTTATGAGATTTCGTAATAAACCCTTACCACATTATAATAAGTTTAATTTTATTCCATGTGAAAGTATAAATTTTTTAAAAAAACATTAGATATCAAGATAATAAATATATTATTTATATAGGATGTCATAGAGGTGATATATACACATAAAAATAATATAGGTGCATAACATCAAAATTTCCTTAATGAAAGGAAACTGAGACGATGTCCTTTTGAAAGATCATATCATAAATCAATAGAATTTATTATGTGTATCTACCATAAATCCACATAAAAACAGGAAATAAAAAATAATAAAACCGAAGTTCATTTCACACATAACCATCTCATGAAATAATCAATGAAATAGATGTTAAACCCATCGAATGAAAATCGTGTTATGAAATCCATTACCTAGCAATTTCTTTTAATTGATCGTGCATTAAGCTCCCCCATAATGGTTTAAATAATATTATTAATTTATTAAAAATATACATTCATGTTTATGATATCACTTATGATCCTATTATATCTACTTATCACCTATTTGTTAATAATATTTTTTTAATACCCTTGTTTCGGGTGTTAACAACTTCATTTTTCTATGAATGTTTTGTCATGTATGTCTCGGTTATTATGGATAGGAAAACGTTTCTTCATAAAAATAATTGTATTAAGGTCATAGATATATTATTTACTCATTATATATTTATTATATTCATTATTGATTGTTGAACATGGAAAATGATTCGCATTGTGTTGTGGATACAGTAGGACGTGTGTATGCATGGGCGACAATATCATTCAATTAATATTTGAAAGGTAAGGAGTTGGGAGCTATAATAAATTTATAGGATTAATATAATGTCATAAATACCATATATAACAATTATTTCTATAATTACAACTACCCTTGTAAATTGGTGATGAAAAATAAATTACCCCGCTGCACGGAGACGGTAAGCCATATATATGCATATCTGGTGTTTTAATTTTTCATTGGATGAAAAAATGTTTAATATAGTGGTTTCATAACCATTATAAAAAATAATTTTATATATGATAATATATTTTTTATTTTAGGATGTAAATAACAAATTAATAGGATGTAATAAATAGATATAAACATGAAAGAGTTCGTAAGGATCAATACCACTTCTTCGGTGAACTTCCTTTAGTTCTGTTCTTTGGGACACTAGGGTTCATCTTTTTAGAAGGCCAGAACCTCCAGAACATCAAAAATAAAATTTTTAAGAGAAATTTTCATGGTTTGGTTGAGATATATGGATAATATGGTTTAATGAATTAAAGAAAGGGGTTCCCATTTATAAATAAAGTTAGGGACACTTTTGGAAACACTCAAACTATTAAATTAATATAAATTAATTTAAAATTAAAAATGGATGAAATGTGATCTATTTAAATTATATACAGATTATGGGTCTTCATCCTCCCCTAATATATTTTTTAAATAATTCATGGTCACATTATTACCTATATAATTTATTTTTAACTTTTATTAACCACTTTAACTCTTACCTTAACAACAAGATTTTACTCTTTAAGGGACAAATATTGTTACTATAAAATGAAAAAAAACATATAAATTGATTATGTATGATATTTTAAACCATATCCTTAACACTTTTCCTAATATAGTATATTTTTTATTTTATATCATTAAATAATGTATTATTTATTTTCAAAATTTCATTAATGTCAATTTTCACACTATTCATTACTTTGACTTTTAATATTATCAATACAATAAGATAACTTCCAACTAAAATTTTAATACATCACTAACATGTCAATTAAAACTATAAAATTCATCGATGAAACTAATTATCTAAAAAAATATTTTTATATTTTTAATATCATTTATTTCAAATTTCCATTAATAAAATAATTGTTGCCTCTGTCATGAGAAAGAATTTAAGTTGATTATTTTTTATCAACAAATTATGTATATAATAACTTGATGAATATTATTTCATTACCTTTCTAAATACACTTTATTGTATATGATATCTTCTAGATGACAAAATATTTAAAAATTTATATATATTAAAATACATAATGTGACATCTTTAACGTTTCTTTATATAAAATAATATATGTGTCCTAATCACATTATAATGGAAATGAATGGTCATATTTCTAAAACATGAATACTTTTGTATGAAAATTACTAATACATTAAAATTAGGGTATGTTTTAAGTTCATTTTACTATATTTTTCATTTTTTCTTTAACAAATATTATTCAGTTCGCCATTTACCGTGGTAACGAAAATTAACAAGATTACAATACATATTTTCCAAAAATAAAAGAGAAAAATCAAAATAAATTAAAAATTATAGTATAAAATATGGAATTCATTTTTCAAAATTAAAAACACATACTTTTTAAAATTATTTTTTAAAATAATCCAATAAAATGAAACAAAAAATTGTTTTCTTATGAAATGTATTTTTAAGCCAAAAAATTTATTAAAAAAAAAATAAGGCATAAATATGAATTTTTTTTAATTAACTATAGTTTAAATATCTAAATATTAATTAAGTTACATTTAGATCAATTTAAAATCATAAAATAAATATTCAATATAAATAAAGTGATATTTTAATTAAAATTGGTATTTTTCAATATTCACTTGAAAATAAAACCTTTTAGAAAATTTGAAAAAATTCAGCCTAATATAATTTTAATATAATTATTTCAATAAAATATTTTATGTTTATAATAAAAATTCTAAATAATTTATATAAATGTATTATTTTATTTACTCATAAAAATAAAAAACCCATTTTTTAAGAAAACTCATTTTTAAAAAATAAAATGACTTTACTAAAAATTATGTGTATATTTTTAATGAATTAAAAAATACATTAAAATGATTTGAAAAATTATATATTTTATATTTTAGGAAATACTATTCATTCCTTTCAATTTATCAGTTAGGTTATAATGATCACATAATAATATTTTATTGTTCATTTAAGGAGGGTATTCCATGAAACATATGTTATTGAAGAGAATAAATTTATTTAAAATAGAGACATGATAAAATATTGGGGTGTAACACTATACCTTATTTCAATAAATTTAATCCTCTCAATTTTCTATTTTACTTTAAAAATAGATGTTGATATTTGAAAATTATATTATGTGGAATCCACATCTTTGAGATGGATAATTAAAACATCATCTTAAAAATAGGGAATGGAAAATGTAAAGGCCACTAAAAACTATGATTTTGAATAGGTGAATGTTAGTGGTAAGTTAAAATATTCACATTGAATAGAAATATAATTACCATGTTCTAATGGATATTTATAGAAAACATGACAATGAGATAGTTATCCATCACAAAACTATAACTCTGGGATCAATTAAAACCCAGTTGATTTCTTAGTAATAAATGTAAATGAATAACGTTTTTGTTCCAAAATAATTTTCTTATAGTTTATTAATTATTTTAAATTCTAGGTAAATCACTCAAGAAAATAAAACTACATCATATCCTTCCAATTCATAATCATAATATCATCTTTTGGTTGTGCATCGATCTATCTCTATTTTATTACTAACACAGAGAATAAGATATTCAACATAAATTTTTATACATAGAGAACTTTTATTAAAATATCCTTACTTCATTCATTCATACATTAAATATTTTACAAAAGAAAAATGTTTATCACATGTTATCCAATATGATAAATCATACATTAAACTTGACAAATAATATCCAAAAGTCATCAATCGAACCTTTTAGCTGAATGGTCTGTAAATTTCAAAAATGAACCTAGCATTAGATTCTCCAAAAAACATTATTTATCTCTTATTGTCACATACCAAATATATGAATACTATGATAACTATAAAACCTTAATGAAAACATACATGTTTTGAAATACTAAATGAAGATGTAATATAGTACATTCTATATATATATAAAGATTTCTACCACCAGAATATCATTGATAAAATACTTTTAAATCATAATTTTTTAATCAAAAATCACAAAAACATTAATTATTACACTTCAGCTAGAGTAACAATATAATCATTATCTGGTCTATTTTGTTCTTCTAAGCTATATTTCCTTGATTCATGGAAAATTTATTATCATTGTTCCTCATATCCTTAAAGTGGATGCTTTGGAAAACTTATTTATTTCCCATTTAATCATGATAATGATGGCCTTTCTTGGCACAATTTGAGAAAAATTTTATTCCCTTCATGAAAGTACAATGGTGTTTCGTTCAATAATTATCACATTTGGGAAAATATGTTTTCCCTTCTTCCCTTTATCCTTATATTTATCTATCATCTTGTTCTTCTCTTTATTTCATTATAATTCATAAAAAATAGAGAATTGTTTCTCACTCCTTATAGAACATGATGTTATATCCTCAGATGATGAGAAATTTTAGAAGACGATTTTCCTTCAATGAATTGGATTGATCCCATCAAATAAATGTTCAATCTTTATTTCTGGATTATGTACTTAGTTTAAAAAAATTTGTGCTAATATTGTAATGTTTCCTTCAAACATGGAAATATTCCCATCCTTATTTTGTCTCAGACTCATGAATTTTCTCTCTATATCGTCTCATTATTCCCAAGGAAAATATTTTTTCAAGAAAATATCCTTTAAATACTCACATTCCATGCTTTTTATTCCATACGCATACTTAGTGTTTAGAATCAATGACCACCATTGATCTACATCCCATGAGAGATGATAAATTTTCATGACCACATTCTAACATTCACTAGCTCCCAATGTGAGAAATACTTCTATAAGGAACTCATCCAGCTCTTATCTAAAAATGGATTCATAGTTCTATTGAATGATATATTTTTATGCATAAATAAATCTTACATGGTTATTACATGTTGTTGATTAGTAGTATTTTAAATAAAGTGAAGGTTATTGCTCATAAAAATAGTCAAGTATCTAAATATAGTTATAATTTATTCATTTATAGTTACAATGAAAGATCAAGTTTCACTATCTTTAATAGGAGGGAAATCCAAACAAGCATTGATATGGATTCAAATCCTTCTATTATGTGTCACATTTGTAAAATGTAATAAAGTTGAATAGATCATAATATTATGAAACATAATGTATAAAACCAAAAATACTGATACACTATAACGCCCCGAACCCAGTTATGGGATTCAATGCATTATTTTAATACATTGGAATGATTACAATTAATCAAGTACTGAAAGACTAATTAGTTTAGATATCTTGGAAAATAGATTAAATACATGAACATTACATTACACATTATAAAATAAAACAAAAAATAAATGATCCTTTGAGAATGCCATTAATCCCTTAGCTTAACCCTGCTTATCAATCATAAAATACTTCTTCACATCCTGGAAAAAAATATAACAAATAAATGGGTGAGCTCAGATACTCAGTAAGGATAACAATAAAGTGGAAACTTTCATAAATAAGCATAAACATTTAAGGAAATGTATTAGAATAAAACAAAAGCCTTTTAAACTTAAAAATCAGTATAATTTGGAAAAGATTAAATCAAATATTTTCATTTACATATTCACATGGATATTCTACTACTCAAATAATCACATGGAATATCAATAGCCACTTTCATAATGATGTAATGCATAATGCTAGAATTTATAACCACGTAGTCAAGGCCTTATGCCAAGACTACAAATAAGATTTTGTCGAGGCCTTGTGCCAAGACACTAGTTTGTTTAATGAGACCTACTGATGCATCGAGGTGCTATATCGGGCTCCTCCCATCACTTAATAAGTCCAATGCATTCCTCATATGAAAAGGTTTAAACATAACATAAACATTCATATTAAAACTAGCATACGAAATGTCAATACATTATTCATAAACCATGAATGGTATAAAAATAACACATACACAATCAAAGATATAACAAAACCTTCAATACAATATGGAAGATTGGTATCCTAATAAATCAACCTCGATCAATAATATTATCCTATAAAGTATGTTGATATAATTGAAAATGATCAGTAAAAATCAATAACAGAAATATCCAATTTTCATGAAATCATTTAAAATTCAAATAATTTATAAAGGAAGTCATTTAAAAAATAGTTTTGAATCAAATATTCCCATACCACTTTGAAACTTTTTAAAGGAATTAACATTTTAAAACATTCATGTCCATATAAATAAATCCTTAAAACCTTTGAAAATATAGACATTAATGAGAAAGGTTTAGAAGAATAAATCATTAAAACATTTAAAAAGATGTTTTAGTAAAAAGTACCTTAAAAATAATCCATTTGAAAAAATCTTTATGAAACATGTACATGGATAATAAATATCTCCCAGTAGATACTTATGTAAAAACAACCTCAGATAATAAAGAGATTGTGAAATTAACTCTTACCTTGTACTTTTCTTTGGTCGAGGGTATGTTTATCCTCATGTATAATGACCATAGTATGTTATTAAATTATACCAGAACCATATTCATATTTATTAAATCATACATGATTCATTTATGACTTTATACTACCCATTTAATAATGATTTCCATGTTAAATTAACATTTTGGGTAATAATCACATTCTTTAACATACGTGTTTTAAATTGTTATTCTTGATCATATCATTTAGACACTGATTTAAATAATTACAGAATATAAAACTTAATTTATATATCATATATCTTTAGATTATAAATATTTATAATAGACGTATATATAAAATGGAAAACACCATTTATGGAGACGGTAGGTCATATGTACGCAAAAACGTTGTTTCTGTTTTCATATCGTATTGAACAGAACTAAGTGAATAAGATATATTTAAGTACATAAATATATATATATATATATATATATATATTTTTAGTATCATTATTATTTCTTATATTACATACTTATTAAGGATATATATTTTATAATCATTGTTGAATGGTGAACGTTGAAATGAATCTCATCCCGTCGTGGCGACAGTAATCCATACGTATGCACGAGCGACAATATCATTATAATGATGGAGAAATTGTATGTAATTGGATAGTATATAATATATAAAAAATCATTAACATGTTATATTTATTATTTAAATTTGTTATACTCATTATTATACCCATCCAAATAATAAAGTGTTTGAATAACAAACTACACCACGACGTGGATACGGTAATCTGTACATACGCACGTATGGTGACTTTGTCATTTATAGGATGGATGGAATAATGAATATGGTTGTACAATTTTTATAATAACATCATAGTATATAGAATATTCTGGATTTATTATTTTATAATGGAAACAACAAAGAAAGAGGAAGTGGAAGAAGAAAATAACTTGAAAGAGGTGATGAAATATTTACCTCTTCTTCGGGTTCTTCCTTTTTATTTGATCAAAATGAATCCATAGGTTGGCTTTCTGACCAAAGAAGGCCAGTATTATGAAGGGAGTAAAGTTGGGAGGATATTTGGGTAGGGATTAGCCGAGCCAAAAGGCTTTGGAGGTGTGGAATTAAGATAATGGGAAGTGGCCTTTTATATGAGAGGTGAGGGTCACTTTAGGAAAATCTTGAAATATTATTTTATAATAAAATCATTTTCGGTTTCTAATGGCTCCAAAATGAATTATTTAAAGTCTATGGTAGGGATGGGTCAAAAAGTTTTCAAACAATGTGTTTTAGAAAGGTTTCGGTCATCATATTAACCTTTTCTTTTAGATTTAACTCTTAGTTAAATATTTTGACATTTACCATGTCTCTTTGTATTTTTATATTATATAGTTAATAAACATTCTATAAACATTAAAGAGAACCCCAATAAGATAATTTATGAAATATATTATATTATTATGCCCTTTTGTCTGAATATTATATTTTTAGGAATATCATATCAACCAATAATATAGTATTTGTTTTAAAACTCAATTATGTCAATTTTGACATTATTTAATAAATGATTTTTGTTATATCCTAACAACATTATTACTACGAAATAAATTCATATGTTCCATCCTAACAAGTCATATTAACCTATAAAATTAGTGTAATTTATAAAAAGTCTCAAATTACATTTATTTGGATATTTATAATATCAATTATTTTAATATTTCATTATTAAGGTAATTACTGCATCATCATTGTGTCATAAATAAATTAAATTATTTAATGTCTAAAAATTATAAATATAATATAATTATGTATAAATTTTTTTTATCTTTTTAATGAATATTTATAGTCTAATTTATATTATGTATAACCCTATATTAAAAATGTTTTAGTTATTAAACATTGAATTTAACTCTATTAACTTTTCTTTAAATAAAATAATAATAAAGGTGTAGTTGGGGTTTGGCTTAGTGGTAAGCACCCCCTAATTCTACATGAAAAATTGGGGTTCAAAACCCATTGGTTGAAGGTTGTTGTAGAAGTACTGTAGCTACTGTAGCGGCGACGACACTGTAGCAACGACGGGCACTATAGCGGCGGCAGGTCACTGTAGCAGCGGCAGGGGACTATAGCAGCAGCGGGTACAATGCAGTACTGTAGCAGTGCGGGTACTATAGTAGTAATATTCACAGAATGGGACTTGGGCCAAAAAATGGGCCTATGGGCCATATAATGGGATAATTTCCCACTAGGCCTTCGGGCTATGTAATGGGTCTCCCTCTACCCAGTTAAAGAGGCATTTGCTTTGCTTTAATAATAAATGAGGCTTTGACCCCAACCTTTTAAAAATAATAATGATAATAATAAATGTCCTAATCTAATCCAAGGGGACCAAAGAGGATCATATTTTATTTGTAAGGTTGTTTTTGGACAAATTATATTTATCCAATAGAATTACGACATGTGTTAGGGTAATTATGATATCATTTTTACCCTTAATTACCCTATTTACTTTTAACCATGGTAAATAAAAGTCAAAAGTTAATTTACAACAAAAATTATTTTCATCTTATTGAACCAAATTTTACTTACTGATATTAACTGTGTCTCTCAGCGTTTTAAAATTCAACTCACAAAATTGGTAAAATTAAGTTTTATACAAATTTACAAATGCTTCTAGAAGGTGGGTAAAAGACGGTAAAATGTTTGATAAAATTATATATATATATATATATAATCTTATAATAAAATGACTCCAATGAATTACATTAAATATATATATAGGTATTATGTATCTATTTTTACCTAAAATAAATTAAAATAAAATAACTATTTATTTAAATAAAAAGTTGGTTTTATATAATAACGTGGTGTTTTTCACTATTCATCAAAAATTTAAAGTTTTCATAAAAATACAAAAATTTTACCCTAAGATAATTTTGATATTATGAATTAAAAAATGATGTCTATTTTACCAAATTCAAAACATATAAGTTGCATTTATTGATTTAAAATTAATTCTCGTTGTCAAAACCAAAAAGAGGGTTTTTAAAAAGTAAAAACTATCAAAATATTGACACGTGTTTATGTCAAATTTAAATGTGAAATTAAATTTAATTACCTACATTGTATTAAATGATAAAAATATAATCTAATTATACTTCAAAACCATTCAAATGTATAATTTATCAATATAAATTATTTTGATTAAAAAAATTTGTTTTCAATTAAAACATAGTATTTTCACTATTATTCAAAATATGAATGTTATCAAAAAAGTACCAAACATTTATCAAAACATAATTTTTGTGTCCTACTTTCAAATGAAAATTTAATTTCATTAAAATGGATATATAAAAGTGTCAAATATTGGTTTTAAAAAGGGTTTTCCATTAAAAGGCGGTAAAATATCATTTTTTGAAGAAAAAAATTTATCTGAAAAAATGAATTTGTTATTATATTATGTCTAAGAAACACATAATATGGATGTTAAAATTATATAGAGTATATAAGATTCAAAATGAAGTTAATACTATTCATAACTGTTTTTTGAATGATTAGTGTAGTAAGTTGTGGTGCGCTCGAACTCGGTGTTGCCTGTAGCGCAAGATATTGAATTAATTTAATGAGATAACATATGATAAAATCTTGGGGTGTTACATCCCCCCCTTCAATAAATTTTGTCCTCGCAATTTGAAATTTTTCTTCAAAAATAAATGGTTAAAAATTGAAAATTACCCTTGTGGAAATTCCATATCGGAAATTGGGTTAATAAAATTTATTCTTAATAAAAGGGAAAAGGGAAATGAAAAAGCCACCACCAAATTATGATCTCGATTAGAAGAACATTAGTGGAAATTAGAGACATATAATTGGAGGAAAACATAAATACTTATAGGGAGTGATTGAGGTCATCAATCAAAAACATGTGTAAAATTGATGGCCTCAAAATCATCAATCTAAGATGATATAAAATATCATTAGTTCAACAAAACATATGGTATTAGGGTAAAACATTTTTTATTTTAAGATCCCTTTCCTATATTTTAAGAATTAATTTATTCATAGAATAAGAAGAAATAAATACATATATTTATATATACATTACAATTATAGTTTCATCCTTCAACTAATTCCTACCATAAACTCATCTTTCACTCCAAAAGATAATATAATTCAAAAATATTCTATTTATCCTAAACGTATAGTGTTCCAAAAATAATGAATTTAAAATTCATTTTTTAGACTATTTAAAAAAACTACATTATACAAACTAGGATATCATATAGACTAGTGGTAGGTGATGCACCCTTGTCACACTTCGGTTGTGGGTTCAAGTCTCGAGGTCTTGCCGGATGCGACGGGTTGTTGTCCGACCTCCGGGTTGTCCTTTTTATGACAATCCAAAAATAATCTCAGGAAATTATTTAACCTTAACAATATTATCCAATGTCAAACTTAATCAATACCAACCATTAGTCTTATCCAAAATACATCTGTCCAAACTCACAGTCCAAAATTTATAAGGAAGGTAAACACAATGAAGATCTTTTTTTCACGTAATAACATGTGAATGCCTTCATAATGGGTTCTTTTGAAACATAGTAACACCATGAATTATCATATAACTATATTTATTACATTCATGGTACCTTATTCCTTATAGAATATTGGATATACTTCTTATATCCAAAAATTTTGTAAACTCCTACAATGATGGAATAAACAATTCCATAACTAGTTCCAAGGATGTCAATATTATCTAATATAATTTTTCCAAATCAATCATCTCTTATTCCAAAATCAATATCTTGGTATCAGAACCATATTAAAGTTTTTTCTTTCATTCAACCATGTATTTTCCTAGAATTTTAACTTTCCATTGAGTCACTTTTCTTAGTTCCACTAATCTCAAGTCCTTAATGAAATAGTACTACATTACAATCTTTATATACTCTGTAATTATTATAAGCTGTATATCATTAATACAATACTCAAATGACACAATACTTTAATAAAAACATAAGAACTCTTAATCATTGTTCTTCATCTTCGGTAGTATAATAACTTAATTATTACGCAATAGCATTATTTGGGGTATACTATAATGATTTGGATATTGATTCGTGTAGTGTCTCAACTCCTTGCAGGTGAAGCATTGTACATTTGAAACCATTTTTACACCCTTTCAATCATGTAATTGGTGTCCTTTTTCTCCGCACTTATAACAAACTCTCATTCCCTTCATGCATTTACCAAGGATATTCTTTCCACAGTTATCACATATGGGAAAATACTTTTTTCCCTTATTCCCTTTATCCATCTTTCTCTCTACCATCTTTTTCTTCTCTTGCATCCCTTCAAATCCATAGGACTCAGAAAATTTTTTACTTATCTTATTTAGAGATGATACTATTTCTTCATATGATGATAATATATGGGAGACTATTTCCTTTCTAAATGTTAGCTTAATACCATGAAAGATATAATCCTTCTTACTCTTTTGATCATGTGTATTTCTGGAGGTCTCATTCCATCTACTGGGCGCCATTTCTAAACAATGGCATGCACTAGGTTAGTTTTTGAATCGCAATGCATAATTCCAAACTTGTAAAACATTTTACATAAATTAAACAGTTCATGGATATAATCCATAATCATAAAAATGTTTTCTTTAAGTAGGTATATACTCATAAACCCTTCATAGTGGTTTATAAAGAAAATGAGAATTATCTTAAGCATATCCCCTAGTAGAGTCGAAACCAAGAGTGCAGTAAGGCCCGTTGTAGTGCACTAGTTCTCGTTCGAGTCTAGCTCAAAGAGGTGTTTTCAGGTTTTACCCCTATTTACGTCTTTTCTAGATCCGCCTCTACCTGCTCATATCCAAACATAGATGTATTGCTTGGAAATATCAAAAAATCTCTACAGTACCAAAATTCTAGGAACTTCTTTTATACTAATCCTCAAAATCTATTTTAGGGTAGTGTTCTCTAATCAATGTTTTTCTAAATCTAGCTCCCAAGGTTATTGCTAAACTTCCTCTGATACCAATTATAATGCCTCGACCCCTGTTATGGTATTCGATGCATTATTTTAATACATTGGCATGATTACAAGGAATCAAGTCCTGAAAGACCAATCAGTTTAGCAGTCTTGGAAAATAGATTACAAACATGAACATTACATTACACATTAGAAATTAAAAAACAACATAAATGATCCATTGATAATTGCATTAATCCCTTAGCTTAACCCTTCTTATTAATCATAAAATACTTCTTCACATCGTAGGAAAAATAAAACATAGAAAGGAGAGAGATCAGATGCTCAGTAAGGATAACAATATAGCGGAAACATTCATAAATAAGCATAAACATTTAAGTAAATGTATTAGACTAAAAAAATACTTTTAAACTTAAACTTTAGAATAATATGGAAAACATAAAATAAAATAATTCCATTTACTTATTCATATGGATATTCTAGTAGTTGAATAATCACATGCAATATCAATAACCACTTTCATAATGATGGAATGCATAATGCCAGACTTCATAGCCACATAGTCAAGGCCTTCTTCCAATACTATAAATAATATTTTGTCAAGGCATTGTTCCAAGACACTAGTTTGTCTCATGATAACTACTAATGCATCAAGGAGCTACAATGGGCTCCACCCATCACTTACTAAGTCAAGTGCATTCCTCATATGAAAAGGTTTATACATAACATAATCATTTGTATTAAAACTATCATACGAAATTTTTATACTTTGTCCATAAACCATGAATGGTATAAAAATAACACATCCACAGTCAAACATATCACAAAACCTTCAATACAATATGGAATATTTGTATCATAATAAATCAACCTCGATCAATAATAATATCCTATAAATGATTTTGACATAGTTGAAAATGATCAGTAAAAATATTTGAGAGAAATATCCCGTTTTCATGAAATCATTTAAATGTCACATAATTTATAAAGGAAGTCATTTAAAAGATAGTTTTGAATCAAAGTGTCCTATACCAATTTTAAACTTTTTAAAGGAATTAACATTTTAAAATATTCATTTCCATATAAATAATTCTTTAAAAACAATTATAAAACATTGACATTAATGAGAAAGGTTTAAAAGAATAAATCTTTAAAACATTTAAAATGTTGTTTTAGTAAAAATGTATCTTAATAAGAATCCATTTGAAATTTATTTTATGAAACAAGGACATGGATAATAAATATGTCTAAGTAGATACTTAAGTAAAAACATCCTTGGATAATAAAGAGATTGTGAAATTAACACTTACCTTCACTTTTCTTTGGTTGAGGGTACGTTTATCCTCCTATATAATGACCATAGTATGTTATTAAATTATCCCAAAACCATATTCATATTTATTATATCATACATTATTCATTTATGACTTTATAAAACCCATTTAATAATGATTTCCATGTTAAATTAACATTTTGGGTAATAATCACTTTCTTTATCATATGTATTTTAACTTGTTAATTATTCTTGATAGTATCATTTAGATCATGATTTAATACTTCCAGAATATAAAACTTGATTTATATATAATATTTTTTTAGGTTATAAATATTTATAATAGACGTATGTATGAAATGGAAAAGACCTTTTATGGAGACGGTAGGTTGTACGTACGCATAAACGCAGTTTTCGTTTTCACATCGTATTAAACGGAACTATGTGAATAAGATATATTTAAGTACATGTATATAAATATATATATCCAGTTGTATTATTATGCCATATATTAAATATTTTTTAATGATATATATTTTATAATCATCGTTTAATGGTGAACATGGAAATGAATCTCATCGCATCGTGGAGACGGTAATCTGTACGTACGCACGAGCAACAATGTCATTATTTTGATGGAGGAATCGTATGTAATTGGATGGTATATCATATATACAGAATTATTAGGATGTTATTTTTATTATTTATATCAGTTATACTCATTATTATACCCATCCAAATAATGAAGTGTTTGAATAACAAACTACACCACGACGTGGAGACGGTAATCCGTACGTACGCACGTATGGTGACTTTTTCAATTATAGGATGGATGGAATAATGGATATGGTTTTACCATTTTTATAATAACATCACAGTATATAGAATATTATGGATTTATTATTTTATAATGGAAACAACAAAGAAATAGGAAGTGGAAGAAGAAAATAACTTGAAAGAGGTGATGAAATATTTACCTCTTCTCTGGGTTCTTCCTATTGATTTGATCAAAAGGGATCCATAGGATGGCTTTCTGACCAAATAAGGCATGTATTATGAAGGGAGTAAATTTTGGAGGATATTTCGGCAGGGATTAGCCATGCCAAAAGGCTTTGGAGGTGTGGAATTAAGAGAAGGGGAAGTTCCCTTTTATATGAGAGGTGAGGGTCACTTTACGAAAAGTTTGAAATATTATTTTATAATAAAATCATTTTGGGTTTCTAATGGATCCAAAATAAATTATTTAAAGTCTATGGTGGGGATGGGTAGAAAAAGTTTCAAAAAATATGTTTTAGAAAGGTTTCAACCATCATATTAACCTTTTCTTTTAGATTTAACTCTTAGTTAAATATTTTGATATTTACCATGTCTCTTTGTATTTTTATATTATATGGTTAATAAACATACTATAAACTTTCAAGAGAACCCCAATAAGATAATTTATGACATATATAATATTATTATGTCCCTTTTTCCGAATATTATATTTTTAGGAATATCATATCAACCAATAATATAGTATTTGTTTTAAAACTCAATTATGTCAATTTTGACATTATTTAATAATTGATTTTTGTTAAATCCTAAAAACATTATTACTACGAACTAAATTCATATGTTCCATCCTAACAATTCATATTAACCTATAAAATTAGTGTAATTTATAGAAATTCGCAAATTACATTTATTTGGATATTTATAATATCAATTATTTTAATATTTCATTATTAAGGTAATTACTGCATCATCATTGTGTCATAAATAAATTAAATTATTTAATGTCTAAAAATTATAAATAAAATATAATTATGTATAAATTTTTTTTATCTTTCTAATGAATATTTATAGTCGAATTTATATTCTGTATAACCCTATATTAAAAATGTTTTAGTTATTAAACATTGAATTTAACTCTTTTAACTCTTCTTTAAATAAAATAATAATAAAGGTGTAGTTGGGGTTTGGCTTAATTCTAAGCACCCCCTAATTCTACATGAAAAATGGGGGTTCAAAACCCATTGGGTGAAGGTTGTTGTAGTAGTACTGTAGCTACTGTTGCGGCGGTGGCACTGTAGCAACGACGGGCACTATAGCGGCGGCAAGTCCCTATAGTGGCGGCAGGGTACTATAGCAGAGGCGGGTACTATGCAGTACTGTAGCGGTGCTGGTACTGTAGCATTAATATTCACAGAATGGGCCTTGGGCCAAAAAAGTGGGCCTATGGGCCATATAGTGGGATAATTTCCCACTGGGCCTTCGGGCTATGTAATGGTTCTCTCTACCCAGTTAAAGAGGCATTTGCTTTGCTTTAATAATAAATGAGGCTTCGACCCCAACCTTTTAAAAATAATAATAATAATAATAAATGTCCTAATCTAATCCAAGTGGACCAAAGAGGATCATATTTTATTTTTAAGGTTGTTTTTGGAAGATTTATTTTTATCCAACAGAATTACGACATGTGTTAGGGTAATTATGATATCATTTTTACATTTAATTACCCTATTTACTTTTAATCATGGTAAATAAAAGTCAAAAGTTACTTTACAACAAAAATTGTTTTCATCTTATTGAACCTAATTTTAATTACTGATATTAACCGTGTCTCTCATAGTTTTGAAATTCAACTCACAAAATTGGTAAAATTATGTTTTATACAAATTTACAAATGCTCCTAGAAGGTGGGTAAAAGACGGTAAAATGTTCGATAAAATTATATATATATATATATATATAAACTTATAATAAAATGACTCCAATGAATTACATTGAATATATATAGGTATTATGTATCTATTTTGACCTAAAATAAATTAAAATAAAATAACTATTTATTTAAATAAAAAGTCGGTTTTATATAATAACGTGGTGTTTTTCCGTATTCATCAAAAATTTAATGTCTTCAAAAAAATACCAAAAATTTACCCTAAGATAATTTTGATATTATGAATTAAAAAATGAAGTCTATTTTACCAAATTCAAAACATATAAGTTGAATTTATTAATTTAAAATTAATTCTCGTTGTCAAAACCAAAAAGAGGGTTTTTAAAAAGTAAAAACTATCAAAATATTGACATGTGTTTATGTCAAATTTAAATGTGAAATTACATATAATGATTTAAATTGTATTAAATTATAAATATATAATCTAATTAAACTTCCAAACAATTCAAATGTATAATTTATCAATATAAATAATTTTGATTAAAAAAAGTTGTTTTCGATTAAAACATAGTATTTTCACTATTTTTCAAAATATGAATGTTATCAAAAAAGTACCAAACATTTATCTAAACATAATTTTTGTGTATTGATTTCAAATAAAAATTTAATTTCATTAAATTGGATATATAAAAGTGTCAAAAATTGTTATTAAAAAGGGTTTTCCATTAAAAGGTGGTAAAATGTCATTTTTTGAAAAATAATTTTTTTATCTGAAAAAATGAATTTGTTATTATATTATGTCTAAGAAACACATAATATGGATGTTAAAATTATATAGAGTATATAAGATTCAAAATGAAGTTAATACTATTCATAACTGCTTTTTGAACGGTTAGTGTAGTAAGTTGTGGTGCGCTCGAACTCGGTGTTGCGTGTAGTGCAAGCTATTAAATTAATTTAATGAGATAACGTACTATAAAATATTGGGGTGTTACATCCCCCCCCTCAATAAATTATTTCCTCGCAATTTGAAATTTTTCTTTAAAAATAAATGGTTAAAAATTGAAAATTACCCTTGTGGAAATTCCATATCAGAAATTGGGTTAATAAAATTTATTCTTAATAAGAGGGAAAGGGAAATGAAAAATCCACCCCCAAATTATGATCTCGATTAGAAGAACATTGGTGTAAATTAGAGACATATAATTGGTGGAAAACAGAAATACTTATAGGGAGTGATTGAGGTCATCAATCACAAACATGTGTAAAATTGATGGCCTCAAAGTCATCAATCTAAGATGATGTAAAATATCATTAGTTCAACAAAACATATGGTATTAGGGTAAAACAATTTTTGTTTTAAGATCCCTTTCCTATATTTTAAGAATTAATTTATTCATAGAATAAGAAGAAATATATATATATATATATATATATATATATATATTACAATTATAGTTTCATCCTTCAACTAATTCCTACCATAAAATCATCTTTCACTCCAAAAGATAATATAATCCAAAAATATTCTATTTATCCTAAACGTATAGTGTTCCAAAAATAATGAATTTAAAATTAATTTGTTAGAATATTTAAAAAAACTACATTATACAAACTAGGATATCATGTAGACTAGTGGTAGGTGATGCACCCTTGTCACACTTCGGTTGTGGGTTCAAGTCTCGCGGTCTTTCCGGATGTGACGAGTTGTTGTCTGACCTCCGGGTTGTCCTTTTTATGACAATCCAAAAATAATAGCAGGAAATTATTTAACCTTAACAATATTATCCAATGTCAAACTTAATCAATACCAACCATTAGTCTTATCCAAAATACATCTGTCCAAACTCACAGTTCAAAATTTATAAGGAAGGTAAACACAATAAAGATCTTTTTTCCATGTAATAACATGTGAATGGCTTCATAATGTGTTCTTTTAAAACATAGTAACACCATGAACTATCATATAACTATATTTATTACATTCATGGTCCCTTATTCCTTATAGAATATTGGATATACTCCTTATATCCAAAAATGTTGTAAACTCTTACAATGCTGGAATAAACAATTCAATAACTAGTTCCAAGGATGTCAATATTATCTAATATAATTTTTCCAAATCAATCATCTCTTATTCCAAAATCAATATCTCGGTATCAGAACCATATTAATGTTTTTTCTTTCATTCAACCATGTATTTTCCAAGAATTTTAACTTTCCATTGAGTCACTTTTCTTAGTTCCACTAATCTCAAGTCCTTAATGAAATAGTACTGCATTACAATCTTTATATACTCTGTAATTATTATAACATGTATATCATTAATACAATACTCAAATGACACAATACTTTAATAACAACATAAGAACTCTTAATCATTGTTCTTCATCTTTGGTAGTATCATAACTTGATTATTATCTAATAGCATCATTTGGGGTATACTCTAATGATTTGGATATTGATTCGTGTAGTGTCCCAACTCCTTGCAGGTGAAGCATTGTACATTTGAAACCATTTTCACACCCTTTCAATCATGTACTTGGTGTCCTTTTTCTCTGCACTTATAACAAACTCTCATTCCCTTCATGCATTTACCAAGTATATTCTTTCCAAAGTTATCACATATGGGAAAATCCTTCTTTCCCTTATTCCCTTTATCCATCTTTCTCTCTACCATATTTTTCTTCTCTTGCATTCCTTCAAATCCATAGGACTCAAAAAATTATTTACTTATCTTATTTACAGATGGTACTATTTCTTAATATGATGATAATATGTGGGAGACTACTTCCTTTCTAAATGTTGGCTTAATACCATGAAAGATATAATCCTCTTTACTCTTTGGATCATGTGTATTGCTGGAGGTCTCATTCCATCTACTGGGCGCCATTTCTAAACAATAGAATGCACTAGGTTAGTTTTTGAATCACAACGCATAATTCCAAACTTGTAAAACATTTTACATAAATTAAACTGTTCATGGATATAATCCATAATCATAAAAAAAAATCTTTAAGTAGGTATATACTCATAAACCCTTCATAGTGGTTTATAAAGAAATGAGAATTATCTTAAGCATATCCCCTAGGAGAGTCGAAACCAAGAGTGCAGCAAGGCCCATTGTTGTGCACTAGTTCTCGTTCGAGTCTATCTCAAAGAGGTGTTTTCAGGTTTAACCCCTAGGTACATCTGTGCTAGATCTAACTCTACTTGCTCGTATCCAAACAGAGATGTATTGCTTGGAAATATCAAAAAATATCTATAGTACCAAAATTCTAGGAACTTCTTTTATACTAATCCTCAAAGTCTATCTTAGGGTAGTGTTCTCTAATCAAAGTTTTTCTAAATCTAGTTTCCAAGGTTATTTCTAAACTTCCTCTGATACCAATTATAATGCCTCGAACCCTGTTATGGGATTCAATGCATTATCTTAATACATTACCATGATTACAAGGAATCAAGTCCTGAAAGACCAATCAGTTTAGCAGTCTTGGAAAATAGATTACATACATGAACATTACATTACACATTAGAAAATAAAAACAACATAAATGATCCATTTAGAATGACATTAATCCCTTAGCTTAACCCTTCTTATCAATCATAAAATACTTCTTCACATCCTAGGAAAAATAAAACATAGAAAGGGGAGAGATCAGATGCTCAGTAAGGATAACAATATAGCAGAAACATTCATAAATAAACATAAACATTTAAGGAAATGTATTAGACTAAAAAAATACTTTTAAACTTAAACTTCATCATAATATAGAAAACATAAAATCAAATAATTCCATTTACATATTCATATGTATATTACAGTAGTCGAATAATCACATGCAATATCAATAGCCACTTTCATAATGATGGAATGCATAATGCCAGACTTCATAGCCACATAGTCAAGGCCTTGTGCCAATACTACAAATAATATTTTTTCAAGGCCTTGTGCCAAGACACTGGTTTGTCTCATGATAACTACTAATGCATCGAGGAGCTACAATGGGCTCCACCCATCACTTACTAAGTCAAGTGCATTCCTAATATGAAAAGGTTTATACATAACATAATCATTTGTATTAAAACTATCATACAAAATGTCTGTACTTTATCAATAAACCATGAATGGTATAAAAATAACACATCCACAGTCAAACATATCACAAAACCTTCAATACAATATGGAATATTTGTATCATAATAAATCAACCTCGATCAATAATAATATCCTATAAAGAATTTTGACATAGTTGAAAATGATCAGTAAAAATATTTGAGGGAAATATACCTTTTTCATGAAATCATTTAAAAGTAACATAATTTATAAAGGAAGTCACATAAAAGATAGTTTTGAATCAAAGTGTCCTATACCACTTTTAAACTTTTTAAAGGAATTAAAATTTTAAAATATTCATGTCCATATAAATAAATCTTTAAAAATAATTAGAAAACATGGACATTAATGAGAAAAGTTTAGAAGAATAAATCTTTAAAACATTTAAAATGTTGTTTTAGTAAAAATGTCTCTTAATAAGAATCCATTTGAAATTTACTTTATTAAATAAGGACATGGATAATAAATATGTCTCAGTAGATACTTACGTAAAAACAACCTCGAATAATAAAGAGATTGTGAAATTAACACTTACCTTGCACTTTTCTTTGGTTGAGGGTACGTTTATCCTCCTATATAATGACCATAGTATGTTATTAAATTATCCCAGAACCATATTCATATTTATTATATCATACATTATTCATTTATGACTTTATATAACCCATTTAATAATGATTTCCGTGTTAAATTAATATTTTTGTGTAATAATCACTTTCTTTATCGTACTTATTTTAACTTGTTAATTATTCTTGATCGTATCATTTAGATCATGATTTAAATACTTCCAGAATATAAACCATGATTTATATATCATATTTTTTTAGGTTATAAATATTTATAATAGACGTATGTATGAAATGGAAAAGACCGTTTATGGAGACGGTAGGTCATATGTACGCATAAACGCAGTTTCTCTTTTCACATCGTATTAAACGGAACTAAGTGAATATGATATATGTAAGTACATGTATATATATATATATATCTAGTTGTATTATTATGTCATATATTACATATTTTTTAATGATATATATTTTATAATCATCATTGAATGGTGAACGTGGAAATGAATCTCATCGCGTCGTGGAGACGGTAATCCATACGTACGCACGAGCGACAATATCATTATTTTGATGGAAGAATCGTATGTAATTGGATGGTATATAATATATATAGAATTATTAGGATGTTATTTTTATTATTTATATCATTTATACTCATTATTATACCCATCCAAATAATGAAGTGTTTGAATAACAAACTACACCACGACGTGGAGACGGTAATCCGTACGTACGCACGTATGGTGACTTTTTCAATTATAGGATGGCTGGAATAATGGATATGGTTGTACCATTTTTATAATAACATCACAGTATATAGAATATTCTGGATTTATTATTTTATAATGGAAACAAAAAAGAAAGAGGAAGTGGAAGAAGAAAATAACTTGAAAGAGGTGATGAAATATTTACCTCTTCTTCGGGTTCTTCCTTTTGATTTGATCAAAAGGGCTCCTTTGGTTGGCTTTATGACAATAGGAAAGCCTATATGATGAAGGTAGGAATGTTGTAAGGATATTTGGGTAGGTTTTGGCCAAGAAAAAAGGCATTGGAGGTGTGAAATTTAGAGGAGAGGAAGTTCCCTTTTATAAGACAGGTGAGGGTCACTTTAGGAAAATCCTGAAATATTATTTTATAATAAAATAATTTTCGGTTTATAATGGCTATAAAATGAATTATTTAAATAATATGGTTGTAATGGGATGAAAACATTACAACCAATAGGTTTTAGACGGTTTTAGGTCATCTTATTAACCTTATTTGTTAGATTTAACTCTTAGTTAAATATTTTGACATTTACCATTTCTCTTTGTATTTTTATATTATATGGTTAATAAACTTACTATAAAATTCCAAGAGAACCCCAATAGGTTAATTAATGACATATATAATATTATTAAGGCCCTTTGTATTAACCTTAGATTTTTACGAATATTATACCAACCAATAATATAGTATTTGTTTTAAAACCCCAATTATGTCAATTTTGACATTATTTAATAAATGATTTTTTAAGTCCTAAAAACTTTATTACTTCCAAATAAATTCATATGTTCAATACTAACATGTAATATTAACCTATAAAATTAGTTTAATTCATCAAAAGTCTAAAATTACATTTATTGGGATACTTATAATATCATTTATTTTAATATTTTATTATTAAGGTAATTATTGCATCGTCATTGTGTCATAAATAAATTAAATTATTTAATGTATAAAAATTATAAATAAAATATCATTATGTATGAAATATTTTTATCTTTCTAATGAATATTTATAGTCTAATTTATATTATGTATAACCCTATATTAAAAATGGTTTAGTTATTACACTTTGAATTTAACTCTTTTAACTCTTCTTTAAATAAAATAATAATAAATGTCCTAATCTAATCCAAGTGGAACAAAGAGATCATATTTTATTCCTAAGGTTGTTTCTAGCCTAATTATACTTATCCAATAGAATTACAACATGTTTTAGGGTAATTATGATATCATTTTTACCCTTAATTTCCCTATTTACTTTTAACCATGGTAAATAAAAGTAAAAAAGATACTATTCACCAAAAATTATTTTCATCGTATTGAACCACATTTTACATATTGATATTAACCATGTCTCTCGAATTTTTTAAATTCAACTCACAGAAGTGGTAAAATTATGTTTTATACAAATTTGCAAATGCTCCTAGAAGGTGGGTAAAAGACAATAAAATGTTCGATAAAATTTTATATAACTAAACTTATTATAAAATGACTCCAATTAATTACATTTAACATATATAGGTATTATGTTTCTATTTTGACCTAAAATAAATTAAAATAAAATAACTAATTATTTAAATAAAAAGTCGGTTTTATATAATAACGCAATGTTTTTCACTATTAGTCAAAAATTGAAAGTTTTCAGAAAAATACCAAAAATTTTCCCTAAGCTATTTCTGATATTCCAAATTAAAAAATGAAGTATATTTTACCAAATTAAAAACATATAAGTTTCATTTATTAATTTAAAATTAATTCCTAAAAACTATCAAAAGATTGACATGTGTTTATGTCAAATTTAAATGTGAAATTACTAATAATGACGTACATTGTATTAAATTATGAAAATATAATCTGATTATACTTCCAAACCATTAAAATTCATAATTTATCTCTATAAATTATTTTGATTAAAAAATGTTTTTTCAATTAAAACATAGTATTTACACTATTAATCAAAATGTGAATGTTATTAGAAAAGTACCAAAAAAATTTCTAAACTAAATTTTTATATCCCGCTTCTATAGAAAAATTTAATTTAATTAATTTAAATATATAAAAGTGTCAAATATTGGTTTTAAAAATGGTTCACTATTAAAAGGTGGTAAAAGTTCATTTAAAAAAAATAATTTTTATCTGAAAAAAATGAATTTATTCTTATATTATGTCTAAGAAACACATAATATGGATTTTAAAATTATATAGATTATGAAATATTCAAAATGTAGTTAATACTATTCCTAACAGATTTTTGAACAGTTTGTGTGGTAAGTTGTGGTGTGCTTGAACTTGGTGTTGTGTGTAGCACAAGCTATCGAATTACTTAACTGAGATAACGTACTATGAAATCTTGGGGTCTTACATACACATAAGATTTATTGAAAATTTATTTATAACTAATCTTTATATCCTAACCTTCGTTTATTTAGGAATATATAAAAATTATTTCCTATGGTTTCATTATCTAATATATGTTTTCCTAACTATATTTCCCATGGTTTCTACTAAACCTTATCTTATACCAACTATAAAGACCTTGACCCCAATATTCCAGAGTATGTGGATGCATTATTGTATTGTAATAACTTACAAGTAATCTCATCCCAAATGATTTAATAGTTTAGTATTATTAGAGAAATAGATACGTACATGAAATTTAAATTACATTATAAACATAAAGTGCACAATGAATTTTCATTAAGAACAACATTATCCCCTTAGAAGGACATTACATAAAAAGTCATGAAATGCTTCTTCATATTTGGGGGGGAAATAAGATATAAGAAGGGGTGATATAAAATGGTAAGTAAGGGTTAAATAAAATGGAATCTATTATGAATCAATAAGCCTAATCAATATGGCATGTCATTTATTCAAACATGAGAATAATATGGTCGTAATAAAGGATAATCACGTAATGCCATATAAATTATCACATGAGAATGAAACTAAACCATGGATATTATAATAATAGAATAATCACATGGAATATCAATAATTGAATTAATAATATTGGATCGTATAATGTTTCACATCTGAAACATACCATCAAGCCCTCGACCAAGACATTTAAAAATAAATGGATAAGGTCTTAGTAATAACCCAGTCCAGATTCTCCGATTAGACCTTCCGATGAAACGAGGGGATATCGAGTGTCTCTCCCATAACATACTAAGTCGAATTCATTCCTCACATGAATAAATAACATAATAGAAACATGATACCTTAATAAAATCAATAATTTTATATATTAAAAGAACTAGTCATACAAAATATCAAAACGTCCCTAATCAAACTGATCATAAAGAATCTAAATTAATATGGTTAATTGTATCATCAGAGTTAATTCTCAGTGTAATATTCATCAAATGATGCTAACATAGATGAAAATACATTAAATACATTGATGTGTTATTTCTTGATTAACATTCTCTTCTTTACATTGAAAATAAATTCTCAAAATCTTGAAACAACACAAGGAATGCAAAATATTTTTTCTTTGAAAATAAACATGTATAACTGTAAAGTATGATTCAAAATGATAAGGTGTCATTATGGTGAGAAACTTTGTTCATTTTGTATAATCTAAAAACACTCTCTTCAAATTTTTATAATATAACTCATAAAGAGTCCAGTTCGGAAAATTAAACAAATATTCATTTTCAAATCATTAATAAAAAAATTCAAAAATCACTAAAAATAAATTTAATCAATAATAATTTAATGGTAAAATGATTTTTTAAATTTTTTTAAAAAAATGGACATCCAAGAGAAATATTCCTTAGTAACAACTTAAACTTAAAAAATCATGAATAATAATGAGAATGTTAATTAAACCCATACCACATTGTAAATGATTGAATTGTATTCTCCACGAATGAATAAACATTAAAAAACATAAAATATCATGAGAATAATGAAAGTCATGATATAACATGTCAAATGTGCATTATATACACCTTGTAAAATAATATATGTGCATAACATCAAAATGTTTCTTAATGGAAGGAAATTGAGACGTTGTCCCTTACAAAGACCATATCGTAAATCAAGTGAATTGATTATGTATATCCATTATACATATACATAAAAAATTGAAATACAACGTAATATAATCAAAAATCATTTTACACATATCCTTATCATGAGAGAATAAATGAAAAATAAGTTTAACCCAATGAATAAAAATAGTGTTAGGAAATATCATACCTCACAATTTCCCTTAATTGAAAATTCTTTATCCTCATGTATTATGGTTTAAATCATGTTAATAATTTATAACACAATAATATTCATTTTAATAATATCATATATGATCTTCTTATATAATCTTATCACCTATTTCTTGATAATTTTTTGTTTTTATCCTAGTTTTAAGTGTTAACTGTGTTGTTATCTAATGCATGTTATATCATGTAAGACATGGTTCTTGTCTATTAGATATTGTTCAATCATCTATATAATTATGTGAAGTTAATATATATCATATTTATTCATTATATATATATATTTACAAATTATAGAATGTTAAACAAAGAAAATGAATTGCATCGTGTCGTCGAGATGGTAGGATGTACGTACACATGAGCGACAATATCATTCCATCAATGGGATATGCTGTATGAAAGTGGGTGGTATATTATTAGTCTATAATAAATATCATTTCATCAGTACCATATATATATCCATTATTTACATCATTATAACCATCCTTCTTAAGTGGTGATGAAAAATTTATTAAACCCTTATGTGGAGATAGTAATTCATATGTACACATGTGTCGGGATTTCATTTTTCATTAGATGGATAAAAGGTATTCATAATCATAATAACATATCACTATATATATGATATTGGATTTATTATTTTATGATTTATACAACACATGAATAAAAAATTATAAGAATTAATAAACATGAATGAGTCGCTAAAGACTATTACATCTTCTTCAGAAAACATCCTTTAAATCACTTCTTAGGGATACTAGCAATGGTTTTGTGATAATACACACACAAACATAACATTTATAAGAAAGGTTAAAAGATAAATGGTTAGGGGTTTATCGATATATAATGATTAATATGGTGTAATGTCGTGAATGAAGGGGTTTCCTTTTATAATGGATGTGACGAGCACTTTTGGAAACTCACAAAATTTAAAATTAGTACGAATTAATTTCCAATTACCAATTGATAAAAATATATTTATTTAAAATATAATATTATTATGGGTATAAATAATCTAAAATAATAGTTTTTATATATTTTTAGGTCATATTTATATCCTTATCATTTATTTAGAACTCTTATTTAACCTCTCTAACTCTTACTATGACGACATGGATTTTACACATTAGAGGTCAGTATTTTTATTATAAAAAAAAATAAATAAATAGATTATGGGAGAAATTATCAACCATATCCTAATTACTTCGAATAATTTAAGATTTTATGGAATTTTATATAATTTTATAAAATATTATATATTTTAAAATATCCTTAAAATCAATTTTGAAACTATTCATTACTTTTACTTTTAAAATTTTCAATACAATAATATAAAACAAGATAAAAAATTAATACTTCCCTAATATGAAAATATAAACTATAAAATTCAATAATTGCATTAATTATATTATATAATATTTATTTTAATATTATTAATATCATTTAATTTCATTTTTCAATTAATTAATTAATTACTGCATCAGAGTTGTGAAAGCATTTAAGTTAATTATTTATTCTCTAAAATTTTAATCAAATTCCATGATGAATATATTTCATTTACCTTTAAAAATAATTTTCTTATTCATGGATAAATTCTAGATAACACTTTATTAAAAATTCTATTATTATTATTGTATTTAATTGGACATCTTTGACCTTTCTATAAATATAATATTATAAGGGTCATAATCACTTCTTAATGGAATGAAATGGTTATATATTCGCCCCTGAAATACTTATGGAGAAAAATAACTCATAAGATAATTTTGTTACAACTGGTTGGAATTTTCAAGTACATATCATGTTATTTATAACTATATTACCTAATCTAACATTTACTATTGTAAAAAAATAATTGAGGTTACAATTCATATTGGAAAAAGATTAAATTTTAATTATTTATTAAATTTTTAACTTCTGAATATAAATATGGAATATGTTTTTAATAAATATAAATAATAGAAGTTTCATATTTTAATTTAAAATTAATCCCGCAAAACGCAATGAAAAATAGTTTTCTTGGAAAATGCAAATTTCAGCCTAAAAATTTATTTATACCAAAATAAGGTATATGGATTCTTATACTGTAATTAATTATATTACAATTGTATAAATAGTACTTATATTAATTTTAGGTCAAATTCAAATAATAAAGGAATTTTTTATTTAAATAATGTGATATTTATTCAAAAATTCTGATTTTCACTATTCATTGGAAAATGAATCTTATCAAAAAAAATCCCAAAAATTTACACTAAGATAATTTTAATATGATCACTTCAAAAATAATTTCATTTTTATAAAATAGAATTTATTGAAGTTCCATAAATTGATTATAATATTTAATCATTAAAACAAATACAATCGTTTTTAAGAAAACCTTTTTTCAAAAAACAAAAAAACTTTACTAAAAAGTAATTCCTTATTCGCAGAGAATTAATTATTACATTAAAAAGGATTTTTGAACTAATATATTTCATAATTTGGGTAATATAATTCATTTCTTATAATTTAATTGTTAGTTAAAAATGATCACATAAAATTATTTCATTGTTCGATAATCATGGGTTTCATGTGCATCATAAGCTATCGAATAGATTTAATTTATTTAAAAAGTTACATACGATTAAATTGTAGGGTGTTACAAATACCCACACTAGTATTATATACATGACATTAAACAACACATAGTTCTTTCTTCCTCACAATAAGATATTTAGTTACATGAAAATCGTCAATTTACAATTTCATCAAACTATATAGGTATCATACTCTGCATGTGGTGTTTAAATGTAGAGCCAAAATCTTTTCTATATGAAATTAAATTACATGGAAACACCTCTATTAAATTAAATAAAACTAGATGAGGGCTTGGTCTGATCATAAGGGAATTCCCCTTTGTGGTGGTGTTAATTTCCAACCACACTCATATTTTGTAATTGGTCACATAACGCACCATTGATGCCCATATAACTTATACATGGATAGTTTCAATTTCTAAATTCATTCTACCCTAGTGTTAGGGACACTCCTTCAATCCATATCAATCCCTTTACACATCCCAACCTTATTTGATTCCCCCAATCAATCATTTCCTACATACGGTCTCTGTCTACATAAACTATAACCCCAAGAACTTTGTATGACTAAATTCATATTATTTAGGATATGATGTGGAACCTATATTCCTTATCCCAAGATCATCTAAAGATCCTATATTAATCCCATATTTACCCCTCTAGAGGATACTCCTTCCAATTCCCATCTATTAGAGTCATACTTCTCTTACAAGTGAATCAATGTATCTTTCTCCATTTTCCATTTTATGAGCAATATTTTTACACATATATCATATCAAGAACCATATGTGTGTTGATTTTAACATCACAGTAAAAGTGGGGATGATTCAATATCATTCATCATAATCCCATTTACAAATATCCTATCACATTCAATACAAATTTTTGTTCAGTGACTCTCTATTAGGTTCCCCTAACCTGATTGGTATCAATAAAACATTGCTCTACAAAGAGATAGTTTGATAGCTATGACATTGAACTCTGTTCACATTTTTAAGAGGATTAAAAAATAATCATGTAACATTAATTCATCTTTATTTAATTTATACCTAACCTTATTTAATAAATAGGATACCTCACTACATGATGAATATGTATGACCTCAAACTCCTGCTCCATAGTTCATGCAGACCTTAAAATATATGGATCTACCCCTAATATAATCATTATTATCCAAGGTATCCTAGTTATTGATTATTTTATCTCGTAGTTATTTCTATATATACTATCTTAACCACCATATGGTAGGATTCCCATGACCTTGAACTAGAAATATGCCCATCACATTAATTTTTATAACCTTAAACTCCCAAACCCTTATGGCCAAATCTTCAATACCTTAAACTATGTGCATCCATGATAATGGTTTGGCTATATTATAATGTAGATTTAGAATTCACATCATACTCTCATTTTCCTTTTTTCAATATTGACATCATCATCCCACGATCCAAGATGAATGAACATATACTCCAGCTCCCCAATATTCTATGTTAAATGGATTTAAAATAAAACACACCTTTTTTATAAACTATATGACCATTAACTCTAGTACCCCCTATGGTCCAAGATCCAAGACCATAAACTAGTATCCCCTTTGATTTGAACTATATAACATGAACAAAACTATATCCAGTATCACATAGGCCACCTCCTTAGAGCATAATCAAACCCCAATCCATCTATCTTTATCAGGATTAGAATTTTTTTTTGGCCAAGAATCATATTATTTTAGGTTCCCTCTATATTTTTTATAACCATTTGATACTATTAATTCTCAATTATATTACCATATTACTGAAAAAAAATCTTCTAGAGAATCCCTTTCTCCAACAAAGACGCTTTGCGTCCCCTAATATTTTAATCTCCGTCCTCAACATCTCTAAATGGACCCCATCACTAGAATGGTGGAACATTTCCCCACTATCATCCAAGCTCTTATCAAGTGTATATTAACTAGAGGAAACATCCTTACTATCAATATAGTGGAACCCATGTTTTAAATAAGGTCAATAGTAATCCTCAATATTTTTCTCCCATAACAAGTGACTATAGTTGAACTTAGGTATCAAACATGGTCACTAGTCATCCAAAGACCATCTTCCTCTTCATTAATCAATTCAATCACATTATGTCAGAGCATAACATTATCCCAAATCTATTTTCTCAGGTGAAACTCTATCATTCTAGGAATGCAGGATAACCTAACAGGGGGAGGGGGTCATGGTGTTGACTAATTTAATATTTTATTTTCTTTGGACCACTTATTAATATAGATCATGTACTTGTGTTAGAATGAATAAGTTTAATATATCACTATTAATATCACTAAAAAAACTAAATGATAAAAATGTTTTTATAATGTAAAAACATATAAAATATATAGATTCTTCATATTTAACCACAGAAGGATAAGAGAATAATTATACAGATTATATAGTGTTTGTGTACCAAAATACACTATACTAAATTTTGGTGGGTACAAGGATTCAAAAAGGTACCTTTACAACTTAGAGGAACTCCCTCTTATTATCAAACCATGGAAAACATTAAGAAAAGTCCAGGATAATTTATATACATTCAAGTATTAGTCACCAACATATGTACATGATGTTTTTTCTAGTTAAATATATGTCACTAAAATAACTTGAATATTTATTTCATGGTAAATACATTGGTAGTATCATTGTTCACTTATCTACTATGATTAAAGATGTATAATATAAATACCATAATGTGTGGGTAGAATCTACTTATTCTTTGATATCTAAAAAATATCATCATCGTCTAATAGATGAATATAATTCCAAAATATAAATATCTTATTTTATTCAAACTACACATGAAAGTTCTTTAAAAATCCACTCAAGACATATCTTCAATAATCTAACCCTACAAAACCATTAATATGTTTTTTGGGAATTGTTTTGTATTTTTTGACAAATAATCTTTTATAAAATAAATTTTCTTAAAAACTAGTGAAATTTGTTTAATTCTCAAACACAATCACAAAGGGGGAGAAATGTTTTGTTTTTTAAAACGTTTATTTTTAGATGTAGAGGATCGGAATAAGTGGAAGAAGATACAGAGTATCCAACTAAAAGGAACCGAACACAAATTTTTTCAAAAAATTTAATTTTTTGATCAGACACATCATTGATCCTTGATCTATTGACATGACATTGAAATTCGTCAGACTCATTGTTGGTTAGAATATTAGAAGTTGCTAAGTAATAAAGTCAAATGATTATTTACTAGTTTGTAATTCTAAAAAATCATAAGTTTCTTGTATTACTTTTAATGTAATCCTTATGATTAAAATGGGAGAATAGTTGTATCCCATCATATAGAATTTTTTTCAAAAAGAAAGAAGGTTTTAAATGTAATAGAAGTTAGAATACTATCCTTTGTAAGTTAGAAAAATAATTTTTAATCTAAAAGATTAAATATATCATGAAACTATCATGATGAGAGCTTTTAATGTAATGGGGGATCATAAAGATTGTATCTGTTCCAATAATCAACAAAAAATTTTCATCAGATCCAGAAGTACTGGGAATAGAAGTTTTCATAAGTCCAAGTGACTTATTTCTAATGAGGTTTTAGGTATTTCAATGATGTAGAGTGAATTTTCCATCATAATGAGAATTCCATCATAATGATAATTCCATCTAAATGATAATTTCTACATAATTATAATTTCATTATAATTAAAATTCCATTTTTATGAGGATTTCATCAGACTAACTCTAAGAAGAATGTCAGATTACAATAACAAGAGGTAGAAATTTAGATCATAAATAGAAAAGGAACAAAGCCATATCATATTGAGAAGATAATGTTAGTCATATAAGATTGAATCTAAGATGATAATGAGACCGAAGTTGATGATTTTAATCAAAATAAAGTGGATGAAGTCAATCCATCTGCAGGTGAGGAATTTAATAAAAATGAAGCTTATGAAGATAATTTTGACTGAAGCAATGTTAGTATGTTTATAAAGGCTTATTTCATATAAATCATTAGAAGGTTTCAATAATTTCGTGTTGAAGTTTAAATGTGAGTGAGTTTTGAGAATTGAAATGTAAAATCCCGGAATTTCCATGTAATTTTTTTCTAATTATATAGGAATTTTACGAGGCTACAAAAATTAACAGCACATAATTCCGAGGCTCGGAGTGCCCTGAATGAATTTCTGAACTTTTGTTTGGGTACGTTCAATAAACATGTGAGTGGGTTTTTCTAACTTTTGAACTAGTTCTTGGAATTGAAATCTGAGGACATTGTTGAACTCTCAGTGCCGATATTCGCTTAAGAAGACTTTCACGACGATGGTAGTTGGTCGAGGGTGAAAGATAATTCTTGAGTTTTTTGTGGAAATAATAAAATAAAATAAACACACATTTTATTTTATTTGTTTTAACCACTCCATGTGGAAGTTGTTAGAACCATGGTCGTTCTATGCTTGAATTGGAGTATGGTTTGTGTTTGATGTCAATCTTTAGTGGATGTTCAGAATGTGTGCCATTAAAGTGATCATATAGTTCAAGCAGACAACCGTATTGAAGGTGGCAGCATTTCCCAGTGTTTGGCAAATTTTTGGGCCTAAAAATTAGAAAATGAAGACATGGATTGTTAGTAAAAGGGTGTGCATGCAAAGAGGAAGTGGTGCACAAAAAATGTGGGTTGTGTGCTAAATATTTGAGTTGTGAGTGAAAAACAGTGTGGTGCACGAAATAATGGAGTGAGGTTTTTCTCGCAAATAGTATTTCGGAATCAGAACATTGAAAAATGGAAAATGCATGGGCTGCGCGAAAAACATGGAGATGGGCACGAAAAACGGTACCTGCGCAAAATATTACGCGCTGAATGAGAAGTTTTTTGTGCCACAGGGGGTTTTGCGTGTGGGGGTATGAGACGCCTATAAATAAGAGGTGACCCCCCTCATTTTGTACGGTTGAAGACTTAAAGAAGATCTGAGGTCTGATGCACATAAAAGGTTCACGTAAATGGAGTTGCGCAAAAAAGTCCGAGTTGTGCAAAAATATCTGAGTTGTGCGAAAAAGTTCGAGTTGCGTGGAAAAAGAGTAAGCTATGCTAAAACGAATACATTGTGTGGAAAATTTGAGGTTGTGTGAAAAACTCCAAGCATTGTGAAAAAGGAAAAGTTCCACGAAAAAGGTGTTTCGCGTAAAACTGCGCGTAAAGGAGGTTGTTTCACGAAATATTTTCCACACAAAAATCATGTATTTCCCGCAAAAGTGATATATTTCACACAAAGGGTATAAGTTTTGCGAAATCTTCAGTATAACCTTTTTGTGCATTTCTGATTATCCGGTTCGGTGGTTCAGTGTGTTCGAGTGCATTAATTTTGGTCTTCGATGCCAGCATAGTCTTGTGCTACGCAGAGGCAAAGATTTCAATGAAAATCTATTGAAGAGTCATTCACATCTATAAACTATGTGAGACTTCACCGAAGGTAGTGAGCCAGGGGGAGTCAACGGGAGTGACCCAAGGGACGTAGTAGGCTATCCCTGAACATTTGTAAAGGCAGTGAGCCTGGGATAGAGTGATTGTTCCTAAACCATTGTAATTCACAACTAGTGAAGAATATTTGAATTAGGTACGATCGAAAACATGTCGGTGTATGCTCCTTGGAATTATCCCTTAGTGGTGAACCAAGTAAAAAGTGTCGTGTCATCTCTTTGCATGTGAATGTTTGATTTCTGATCATATCCATCATACGGGTTGGACTAGTTCCTACCAACATGGTAACAATATCCATGACTGTAAAAGAAAAGTTGACACCCTGATTCACCCCTCCCCTCTCAGGGTGTCCCAGGGTCCTACAAGTGGTATCAATGGGTAAAGGTTGCTGGTGTTAGATCTATCCTTTGTCGTCATGGAGAATGCAATCAATGCTAGGGGAATACCTCTCTTTGATGGAAGTAATTTTCAGATTTGGAAGAACATAATGAAATCTCATTTAAGATCCCTTGGAATGGAAGTCCGATTAGCTACTATGCAAGGAATACAAGTTACTGATCCAACAGGTCTTGCAATGACTGATATAGAAAGGAATTATTTTGATGCAGATGCTAAAGCTCAAGATGTTATCATTGCAGATCTTATAGATCTGATCTATCTAAATGTGATGAGTTGCACCTCAGCAAAGTCTATGTGGGATAAACTTGAAAACATTAATGAAGGAGACAGTAAAGTGAAGGAGGAGAAACTTCAAGTCTTACACAATAGGATTGACTATCTAAAGATGCATCCTAATAAGAATGAAAATTCATTCTTCAATCGAATTACTGAAGTAGTGGGAGCAATTCGAGGTCTTGGAGTGGAAATCAAATACATTGATATCGTAAAGAAAATCTTGAGGGGACTTCCTCTTCTGTACAATGAAAAGGTGTTAGGCCTTCAAGAAAGAGATAAATCTAAACTATCTCTGGATGATCTTTTAAGTATTCTAGTGGCATATGAGATGAAATTCAAACCCGAAGATGCCACGACATGTGTAAGAAAGGAAATAGCATTCAAAGCCATGTACAAACTGAAAATTTCATAAGATGGTAGTGGTGAAGATGATGAGGAAAAATAAATTCTTTTTCTCATCACCAAGAATCTGAAGAAGGGAAAAGGTAAATTTAAAGGTAATCTACCTCTAGCATGTTTTCTTTGCGGAAGAGTCGGGCACATTGCCTCTCAGTTCCAAAGACAGTTTTATGATGATGAGAGAGAAGCAGAAGACATCGAGAAGCCTCAGAAAAGGTTTTTAAGAAAGGGAGACTTCAAATATGGAAGGAAAATACAGATGAAGAGTTTTTTCTGTGAAGAGGAAGATGATGATATTGAATTTTGTGAAGAAGAAGAACCAGAATTTAAAACAGGAAACCATGCTTCCATGATGGGTACCATTGAAAAGTCAGAACCCTCAATCAGTAAAGGCATAGATAATTAGATTACTCATAATGGTGATCCAAAGATTAAAATTAAGGATTACTTTTCCAAGCTAGAGAATAAATTTAAGAGATGCAATAAGTGGAAGGAAATGGTGGAAGAATCCTCAGAATATGTTTATGATCTTGAAGCATAAATTGAATGACTAGAAGAACTAGTGAGAGTTCACTCTTCAATCCTTGAAAGAACATATGAAGTTGCGGAATTAAATATTACAATTAAAGAACAAGAAAAGGTCATAAATGACCTTTCATCATGACTGGTAGAGAAGTCCAAGACTGTAGAAGGTCTTGAGGAAGAAGTTGTTACTCTTAGGAGTAAAATAGAATGTCAATCAACCACAAATGAGGGTAAGAAGAAAATTCATTTTAGAATATTCTCATATATAGAATTACTGGAAAGAGCCAAGTTTGGTTTAGATGGGGTTGGAAAAATCTTGAGTGATCAAAGACCCACTTGCATGGGAAAGAGTGGAATTGGATATAACGTTGAGACATCAACTGTTGGATGTGAAGATAGCCAAAAGAAAGACAAGATGAAAGTTGTACATGTTGAAACGTTGCCCGAAGTGCTGAAAAAGAAACCCTCAATCCAAACTAAAATAAGAACTGAAAATTATCCTCAAACTTTCAAAAATGACACTCAGTCCAACTATTCTCCCAAGGAAGAATGCATGAGGAGAAAATCAAGTGAGAAGAAATTTTCTCTCATGAAGTGTCAGTTATGTGGCTATCTAGGTCATACCATGTGATATTGTGAAGAGGCAAGGAGCTACTTGAATGGGGAAGATCTGGGACGTCAAAAAAGGAGACTAACTTCATATCTGCCAGCTTATAGAAAAAATAGTTTTTATGGATACTCTTTTCATTGTTCTATCTTTGTCCATAAAGCTATGTATTTCATGTAGAGATTCAATATGAGAGATTCATACAACTCTTAGAGACGTGTCAATATTCACCCTCCGGATGGTGTTGATCTCACAAACAGGTTTTCTCCTCCGGAAGAAGATTATGGGTATGAATAATCCGATTATGTAGAATAAATAATTATAAGTCCATAAATATCTTATACTCAATCAAATTTCTCTTGGAAATAAAAGAAGAAGGTCGAGAAATCCAATCTTGCAGAAGTAGCCTTCAAAGCTACAAAGAGCAAAAACACCTGGATTCTTGATAGTAGATGCTCTTCACATATGACCATAAATGCTGACCTTTTTAAGAACATTAAAAATAAGTTTGATGGAACAGTGAGGTTTGGTAATGATAGTGCTTTGAATATTAAAGGCAGTGGGAATACTACTCTCACCAATGGAGAGCTAAAGAAGACTGAAGTTCTTTATGTGGATGGTCTATGCCACAATCTCTTCAGTGTGAATCAACTCTGTGAATCAGGGCTCATAGTAACTTTCAATCAAAAAGGATGAACTATAAAGGGAAAAACAAGGAATTCTATTATGAAATGTTGTAGAACAGATGGAAAATTATATCAGGTTGACAGAAAAGTAAACTCTTGATATTTTTTTGTTGAAGAAGAAAATAGCCTCTGGCATCGAAGGCTGGGTCACATTAACAAACAAGACATGGAAATATATATAAGCTAAATATTTTCATGGATATCCCCATTCTAAAACTTGAACGAGAAAAGGCTTGTAATGCTTGCATACGGGGGAAGTTATTCTGTAATTCATATCGACCAAAGAAGAAAAGGGCATCACACCTTATTGATCTCATCCATACAGACGTATGTGGCCTAATAAATGTCATTGGAACACATGTAGAGAGGTACTTAGTCCTTTTCATTGATGATTATAGTAGAATGGTTTGTGTACTGGTTATTCATAGGAAGAAACAAGTACTTGATTACATGAAAACTTATCGCCAGATTTCCAAGAATGATATTGGACGAACAATAAAAGTCCTACGATCTGGAAATGGAGGGGAATACACGTCCATTGAGTTTGATAATTACCTAGAAAAACATGGAATACAGCATGAGGTTGCTATTGTGAGAACTCCACCAAAAAATGGAGTTGTTGAGCACTGGAATCGACAGGTCAATAGTATGTCCAGGACTATGCTGATTGAGAGTTGTATCTCTCATCATTTCTAAAAAGAAGTTGTTGAAGATGTAGTGCACATTCAGAATTGAACAGGGCTTTATATGGGAGAAACAAATACACCATATGAATTGTGGCATTGAAGGAAACCTTCGTTGAAATACTTTCATGTTTTCAGAAACAAATGTTTCATCCTAAATAAAGAAGGAAATCAATGGAAGTTTGGTGACAATGCTGGTGAAGGAATTTTTCTTGGGTATCCAATGAACAGAAAAGCCTACAAGTGTTTCAATAAACACTTAGGGAGGATTATGGAAAGAAATGATGTTAATATCATTGAAGGAAAAACCCCAAATTCTTCAAATAATTCCTATGATGATGATATAGAAGATGAGGATGAATGTTAACATGTATTAAGTACAAATACAAAAATAGAGGAAGGTGTACAAAACACTCAATAGTCACATCATGATGTTTACTCAGAAGAAGAATTTGACGAGGACATCTAGGTAGGGGAGAATGTGACTTAGCCTCACAGAATAAATCGAAGATTTGATATTTATCCATCTAACATAATTGGGGATAGAAGTGCACCAACACAAACACGAAGAATGAGGAACAACACACAATCTACATTTCTGTCAGTTGTGGATCCATCCTCATTTGAAGAAGCTGCAAAGGATGAATCTTGGGTGAAATCCATGAATGAAGAGTTAGATCAGATTGACAAGGACCAGACATGGGATCTAGTCAAGAGACCCAAAGGTCACAATGTTATTAGTACAAAATGGATCTTCAAGAACAATTTTGATGCTCATGGAAGTGTTATTAGAAATAAGGCACGACTGGTATGTAAAGGATACTCCCAGATTGAAGGTGTTGATGTTGAAGAAACATTTTCTCTATTGTCTAGACTAGATTCAATTAGGCTTTTCCTTTCCATGTCACTCCAAAGAGGATATAAAGTATATCAAATGCATGTCAAGACAGCATTCATGAATGGTTTACCCGAAGAAGAAGTCTACATTGAACAACTAGTGGGTTTTCTTCTCTTTACTGATGAAACAAAGGTTTGAAAACTAAAGAAATCTCTATATGGTTTGAAGCAGGCACCATGAGAATGGTATTCATGGATGGAATCTTATCTCAAGAAGATGTAATTCAAAAGAGGAGGAGTATATCACAATCTATATGTGAAGAATTCTCCAAAATATCAGTTCATCATTCTAGTCTACATTGATGACATTATATTTGGTGGCAGTAGGAAAAAATCAATGGATGAATTTTCCAATCACATGAATACAGAATTTGAAATGTATATGATTGGGGAGATCACATATTTCATGGGGCTACAGGTGATTCAAAAGAAGGATTACACTTTCATTTCTCAGGAAAAGTATGCAAGAGAGCTGCTGAAGAAGTTTAATATTTAAGACTCCAAACCAATGTCATCTCTGATTGCAGTTGGAACCATACTTGGAAAGAAAGTGGATGGGACATCTGTAAACCCCACCATATACAGAAGAATAATTGGGACCCTACTATACCTGACAGCAACACTGCCAGGTATTTTCTTTGCAACTTGTCTAACGACCCGCTTTCAGAGAAATTCAAAGTAGGAACATATGGCAGCAGTGAAAAGAATCATGACGTATATTCAAGGTACTCACAATTGTGGCTTATAGTTTGCTGCAGGAAGGGACATTGAATTATCAGCATTTTCTGATGTTGACTGGGCTGGTGATGTAGTGGACAGAAAGTCCACCAGTGGTAGAGCATTCTATATTGGGAATAAATGTGTTGGCTGGTTGAGTAAGAAACTAGAAAGTACTTCTCTTAGTACTGCTGAAGCTAAGTATATCTCCGCCACAAAGGCATGCACTCAACTGTTATGGATGAAGCAACAACTAATAGATATTGGTGATGAGTTGAATCAACCAATGGTAATTTACTGTGATAACAAGAGCACAATTGATCTTACGAAGAATCGTGTTCATCATTCTCATACAAAACATATTGAAATTAGGTATTACTTTATCAAAGATATATTTGAGAAAGGTGTGATTAGAATGGATCATGTGGGATTTGATTAAGAAGTGGCTGATATCCTGACCAAGCCACTGTCATTGGATGTGTTTGAGAATCATTGGATGAACCTCGGTGTTCAGCCACCTCCCAGTGCATAAGGAGGTTATGAAATACACCTCTCCACAGTTATGTTAACTGTTTTTAATCTTTTTTTGGGTATGATGTAGGTTTATGGGGGAGATACTATCCAGGGGGTGTATTGAGATGTTCAATGAGAAAATATTGATCTTTGGGTTTATTGCCAATGGGGGAGAAGGAATAAATTCAAGACTTGTTTGGTGCCATGATGATATTTTGGTGATAGGATAAAAAGGAATACATTGGACATGCAATGCTTCTGGGAAAATTTAAGAGAATTTCTTGGGCGGCATTGAGAATTCCAAAGCACGGGATCCCAATTCATGCTTCCCCTCTTGTTTTATACATCATACATTTCTCACGTAGACTTAGAGTGTTGGATGAGTTGATTCTTGTGTTTTTGGGTTTGCATGTGGTTGGTGCTCTATTGAATTTATTTACTGATTTCCAACAAACCCAAAGGGGGAGATTGTTGGAACCATGGTCGTTCTATGATTTAATTGTAGTATGGTTTGTGTTTGATGTCAATACTTAGTGGATGTTTAGAATGTGTGCCAGTAAAGTGATCATATAGTTCAAGAAGACAACAGTATTGAAGTTGGCGCTAATTCCCAGTGTTTTCTAACTTTTTGGGCCTAAAAATAGGAAACTGAAGACATGGATTGTTGGTAAAAGGAGGTGCACGCAAAGAGGAAGTGGTGTATGAAAAATTTTAGTTCTGCGCAAAATATTTTAGTTGTGCGTGAATTACAGTGTGGTGTACGAAATAGCGGAGTGAGGTTTTTCTCTCAAATAGTGTTTCAGAATCAGAATATCGAAAAATGGAAAAGGCATGGGTTATGCGAAAAACATGGAGATGGGCATGAAAAACAGTACTTACGCAAAATATTATGCACCGAATGAGAGATTTTTTATGCCACAGGGGGTTTTGCGTGCGGGGGTCTGAGACACCTATAAATAAGAGGTGACCCCTCTCATTCCGTATGGTTGAAGAATTAAAGAAGATCTGAAGTCTGATGCGCGTAAAAGGTTCACGTAAAGAGAGTTGCGTGAAAAATTCTGAGCAGTGTGAAAAAGTATGAGTTGCGCGAAAAAGTTCGAGTTGTACGGAAAAAGAGTAAGCTGTGTGAAAATGTGGACATTGCGCAAAAAAATTGAGGTTGCGTGAAAACTCCGATCAACTCGAAAAAGGCCAAGCTATGCAGAAAAGGTGTTTCGCGTAATGCTTCACATAAAGAAAGTTGTTGCGCGAAATATTTTCCACACAAAAATCACATATTTCGCGCAAAAGTGAGATATTTCGTGCAAAGGGTATGAGTTGCACAAAATATTTTGTATAACCTGTTTGCACATTTCTGATTATCTGGTTCAGTGGTTCAGTGTGTTCAAGTGGATCAATTTTGTTCTTCGATGCAAGCATAGTCTCGTGATAAGCAGAGGCAAAGACTTCAATGTGAATCTATTGAAGAGACATTTCTGTCTGTAAACTGACTAAGACTTCACCGAAGGCAGTGAGCCAGGGAGAGTCAACGGGAGTGACTTAAGGGACGCAGTAGGATATCCCTGAACATTTGTAAAGGCATTGAGCCTAGGACAGAGTGACTGTTCTCGAACCATTGTAATCCACAACTAGTGAAGAATAGTGGAATTAGGTATGACCGACAACATGTCAGTGTATGCTCCTTGGATGTATCCATTAGTGGTGAACCAAGTAAAAAGTTTTGTGTCATCTCTTTGCATGTGAATGTTTTATTTTTGATCATATCCATCATACAGGTTTGACTAGATCCTACCAACGTGGGAACAAGATCCATCAGTTTAAAATAAAAGTTGACACCCTGATTCACCCCTCCCTTTTCAGGGTGTCCCAGGGTCCTACAGAAGTAGGTATTGGGGACCACCAAACCTTAACCTCCCATGAGAGGTTATGGAGGTGGGGACCACACGAGCATAACCTCTAATTAGAGTTTATGGTGGTGGGGACCATTTGAGGCCTAACCCTCTTAAACTCCCCTCTTAATGAGGGAGAAGCTTCTCAACTCCCTCATTAATGATGAGGAGCCTCTAAAGCTTCCTCCATATTAAATTGTGACCATGTACCACATTAAATTGTGCCAACTTAGTTAATTAATTTAGCTAATTTGAAATTGTGACAACAATTAAAAATTGGGGAATCACTTTTTATTTTGGTGGTTTTTTCTTTTGAGAACATTTTTTGGCAAATGAGAGAGAGCTCTTATTGGGAGAAAGCTCTCCAACGAAGAACGCTCTGCAAACAAAGAACGCTCTGCCAACGAAGAACGTCGACCTTGACTTCGAGCTTCTTTCTTAGGACTTTCCGACATGGGATGTCTTCATCTACAATGAATTTATGTCTATACTTTCTTCTCATGTCAAGATCAACGAACAACTCGAGGTAGGGACAGGCCATGTTAGTTTGGCCCACACTCTCTACATTAGAGTGGTAGAAAGTTGCTATTATACTTGAATCACAAGAATATTAAGAAAGGGTAAGGGAAAATAATTCAAACACCCTCCCTTCAAGCTTCAACAATTTAATCATTTCCAATCCTGCAAAATAAATACATTCATGGATCAATCTAAAATAGTCGAGGTGTTCGACGTTGTGGTTGGGAATGTTACTTGATACTACTTCTAGAATAAATCCTGGTGTGAGCAGAGTCAGTACCTCTGTGTTTTCCTCATGATTGAGATGGATTACTTGATAACTTAGGTATATGTATGGGCATATACCTAAGTAAGGTTATCTATTGATTTCATACATTGTGATTTGTCCTTGATGGATTTTGTGAGACCTAGAGGGTCTCAGGGTCCCTACTAATTATCGTTATTCTCACCCCTTCATGGGCTATTCTTGCACCTTGTTGTGTTGGATGCAGATGACGGACAGTGCTGACTAAGGCTGAGAGTAACAGGACTGGACAGTACCTTGATGTGGACCATATGGCGTTTTGGTACGCAGAGTAGTTGGGTAGATGTGGAGTGATGAGGAGGCGATCTGTACCTACCCTTCAGGTAGGAACCTCAAAGGACGACCCAACATCTGACTTTCCCTTTTCTTTAGTTGTATTGTATCACAGTTGTTCTTGTACTTTCCAGTTGGTCTTGTATTCTAGCCCCTTTTACTTACTGCACTCGCTCTATTTACAATTAAGTTTACTTGTGTTCGTATCATGCAATGTGATTTGTTACATGTGCTTGTAGGTTATAAAGGCAATGCCTTCCCAGTTTTAGGGAATACTCCATCGGTGCTAGTCTCCAGCCCCTGTCCTATGGAAGGCGGGCTTGGGGTAGTCATGGAACTGGCCTCGGGAGACGGGTCGTGACATGAAATTTGAGTAAGTATGAATTTTTTTTCAGTTTCTCGACATATTTATTCTGATTTTCCTATAAATAGAATCATAGTAAATTAATACTTTAAATCCTTTCACTAGAGTGGAAAAGGCGAAGCACTATGGAATTTATGTCAAAGTTATCATTCTAGAGAGTGATATCATTCGATTATCAGATGTCTAAATGTTATCTTACAATAATTATTAAGATCATATTGTGGAATATTTTACTTAGGAAGATCAAACTAAGCATTTGTGCAGAGTTAAACATGTGCATATCAAGAATGGGAGCATCGTATTGAGTTGGTATAACCGATTCAATCAGATTATGATCATCAAACTGAAGTCCATCAGACTCAGGATCATCAAACTTAAGATATTTTTTAGAGGATATTAGAAAAACTCTTTATAATTTTGTTTTGGCTCAACTATTTAAAAGAAAACATTGTAAAACTATGGTAGTTAGTATAATCATTCATATCAGTATATAGAAGGGTCTAAAAGGAGTTGGAAAATTCTTCTTTCACTTCTTATTAATAGTGAATTTATATAGACCCATATGAGTAGCTATGGAAATGATGTAGGTTCTCACCCTGATGTTGAACCATGTAAACCATATGTTCTTTACTTGCTTTCCTAATTTTTCATGAATGAGCATTTACTAAAATATGATATGGAAATCAACTTCAATAGGTTGTAGGGGTTATGTTTCTAAAAGTCCTTAAACATATAATAAATTAAATTGAGGAATTATTTGGTATTAGAGGGAATGCATAATTTTTGAATCCTAATCATGGATAATATCAATTCGTTCAATAGTAGAGGAATTGCTACATTTTATGGAAAACTTATAATGGATGTAAACCAATGATGACTTTTTATCACATATCATTTGTCCTAGAAGTTATGGAATTTGCTACAATTGGTTTTCCACCTACTGAGAACTATTCACTGATGAGATTTTCTAATAATGGATATATCGATGTTGATGGAAAAGCTAGAAATTATATCTTTATATCCCTATCTAAAATTTTTTATTTGATGTTGATGGTTCTCAAAGCGTCGTTGATTATGTGGGACAAGCTGGAAAGTTTTTTTTAAGCGAATACTAAAATGTAGGAAGATAAGATACAAATAATGAGTAGTAAGTATAATGAAATTAGAACAATAGATAAAGAAACTATTGATAATTACTGAAACAAATTAAATGAAATTTTTTGAAACATTAGAGGATTGGGAGATTTCAAAGAAGAATCTAAAATAGTGAAGGTACATATGAAAAATATTCTAGATAGTTTTGATTATGAAATTTATTCTTTCAAAGATAAAGAAGATTAATCTCGTGATGAGTTCCATACCATTCTTGTTACATATGAAATGAGAAAAAATATGATCTTAAAAAAATATTAAAGATGAAATTTATTTTGAATCCATGAAAAAATGAAAATACATGATACAGAAGATATTGATCCTTATGACTCTAAATATAAATAATATGGTGATTTTAATGACAAAATTAGTATCTTATATCCATGAACTATAGAAGAGGAATTGGAAAGTTCATAGGTAAAATTACTCTTAAATGGGTTGAGTGTGGCGGAATTAGACATTTTGTGATGAAATATGGATGGTTATTTTACCGAGTGCATGTTTTTGGTGTCCCAAATTATATTTACCCTAACAAGTATAGTACTAGTAAGGGATAAATCCACATGGAACTATGAGGTTATTTTATCTTTTCTTAATTTAATTTTTTTTTATTTTTAGTTAAGTCTGCTGAATTAAAAATCGATTTTGGTTGGTTTTTTTGGTATAAAAAGAACAATTGGTTTTAAAGCTTCTTTTAACATATTAATTACTAAAATGAAAGTAAATATGGTAAAGTTGGTTTTGATGTAAATAAGAGATAGAAATGCGTCGGGTTTATGGATTCGTGATAAGTTGATTATTAAATCAAGTAGCTTATGGGGTTGTGTTGTTCATGATAACCCAACTCTCTGGGTTTAATTTGTAATAAAGTTTCCTTGATCCGGTAAACTTTATATTTAGAACTGAAGATACTAACTCCGTGGTCAGGTAGTTAGTATTTTAACATATCTTTATTTGTCTTAGTCGATTTTGAGCTAATGATTAATTCCAATGGTCATGGAGTTGTTCATTGTTATTCTTCTTTTGAATCCCTGAAAATTATGCCCTTGGTCCGGTATAGAATTTTCAGTGATATTATGAAATGATTTAAGAATACTAAGAAGAGATTATTAAGACAAAAACTTCCAGAGCAACTTAATTCAAATTACAACTCATTAGCTTCCACAACCCCAACACACTGGGTGTTTAGTTACATATATTGAAAATGATAAATACAGAACTAATGATACCTAATGAAATCATGCTTGGAACTTGAAAAACAGAATGATTCTTCGGTAGATGGAATCATGGTAGTACGATGGTAGAGCATCTTTCATTTGGAGCCTCAACCCTTTCTCCACAAAATACTACACACACACCACATTTGGTCTGAAGGCCAAGGCCTCCTTTTATAGAAAATTAAACTACATGGCGTGTAGGAAAGTACACGTCGTGCACTTATTTTCAACGCGTTTTTCCCTTATTTTCTCTGCTGGTGGGCGGCCTAACACGCCGTCTTTGACATGGACCATGGTGCCACCTGGTTAGTGAATTTACATGGCGTGTAGCAATGCCATACACGGCGTGTAGTCTCAAAATTCGACCACCGATGGCTTCTATAAATGACTACATGGCGTGTATAAATGGATCACAGCGTGTCATCTTCGGCCAGACACATGGGCATGTAGACTCTTCTCGGCCACCAACCGCTTCAAGAATGGTACACACGACATGTAACCATAGAAAACACCGTGTACTACCTTTTGGTTACTTGGGCATGTGTTTGTCCTGGTCAACCCATGTCTGAGCTTGAAAGTACACGACGTGTATATTAGTACACGCCGTGTAGTTGTAAATTTTTGCTTTGTTATCCTCCTTTTTTTGAATTTGGCCAAAAACCTTCTGAAAATGGACAAGATCACCAAAATCAAAGTGTTTGTCCACTAGATAGTAGATAAGTGCTGAAAACTTGTTCTTATTTTTCAATAAAGTATACGAAAATGTATGCACAAATCGGGTGTATCAAACTCCCCCATACTTAGTCATTTTCTTTCCCTCAAGCGAATCTCAACATCTAATTAAAAGAATCTATATTGTAAAAGTAAGAACTTTAGTTAATCATAAATGTAAATAATAAGTGACAAGAGAAAATTTCAAAAATAATACAAAGAATTTTTTAATCCATGAGATATTCTAATCATGCCTCATATATAAGTCAATTAACTACTTTTATTCTCTTTTAACACATGTTTCAACCTTTCAAATATAATCAAGCCACTTGATGATTTACTTTACCCAAAAAAAATATGATCAACACTCAAGATGTTTTTAAAAAAAATTTATGCTCAATCAAACTTATATACACTCTATCCATAAATTTTCAAGAATTATAGTTCTCCACTTTAGAAAATTTGACTGTACAAAAATCATGAGGACTTTTCAAATAGGATTAGATGTTTCTGTGTCTAGAGGTTGGTAGCTAAAGATGTGAAAAATAACTATGAGGCTTGAAAAAGGAGGCTAAATTCTCAAATAACAATGCATGATATTCAAGATAAAACTCAATGTAAAAACATCCTCAACGAGCTTAATCAAATGATCTCATCACCACCATCTCCTTTAGCTGTATAGGAGTCACAAACCAACAAATGTTTATAGGGCCCCTTTGTTTGTACCATTTTTTTAGATCACAAAGGGAACCTTTCTAAATTTTCCAAATAGAGGTTTGGAACTCTTTTTCTCCCCAAAAGATCAAGAGGAACTCCCCCATACTTCATTTTTTGACAATTCACAAATTTATACCATGTGTTTCCAATCCCTTCTTTTGAGCTCAAATAAATAATCATGCAAAATCAGAAAATAATTAGTGTAGGAAGGGAAATAGGCTTGTAATATGGCTTCCTATAAAGGTAATCCATGGTATCTATGGGCTTACACGAAGATAAGATGTAGGGTAGGCTCAAGATAAAGGGGTTAACAATCTTATGCCTCAATCATTTTAATGTAATTCAAAAATTCTTCATGTTTTGAAAAGAAAACTTGAAAATTCTGGTAGTTATGTATATTCTAAGAATCTCTCAAGAAAGAGGGTATTTGAAAGAATATGACAATGGGGTTTAGAATACCTCTCAGGAGTGGGAAAAATAAATAAAGATACAATCAGGTCATGTCTTGCAAAATAATTGATTAGTCTAGTCGATGTAATTATCCAAGGATTACAAGTTCGTAATTTAAATTATATCAGCAATAATTTTAAAATACCTAAGAATCAAAATAAGCATGCAATTTTTAAAATGTTCCACTTTCAGCTTTATTATTTAAAAATATGATTAACCAAAAATATCTTCACGTTTTCAAATATATCTTCTAATAATGATGTCTCCTAGAATCTGAAATGGGTAAAGACTAAAGAGGTTGAGAGACACCCCCCCTACTTAATATTTCACGTGGTCCACCAAGTGCCTAATAAAGAAGAAAAAGTGAAGGTGGGGACACAATAGTGGACCAGACTGAGGGAAAGTAAGGAAAGAAGGAAACTAAGAAAGAAAAGAAAATAATGGAAAAAGAATACTCCCCTCGTGTCTAGGCGTAGGAAAACAGTATGTGATGTAAAAGGGCAGCCCAAAATATTCCAGAGTACATGTGAGGGGGGAAAAGAAAAACTGCAAGCAGGCATAACAAACACAAGCATAAGATATCACAAAAATATATATACAAGGAAAATTATGTATCCCAAAACCAGTCATGGGGTCGCCTCAAAAGAGGCATCATCGAGTATAGAACCAGCCGGAAGAGATGGCTCAGGATCTGTGGAAGTGAGAGGCTCAGACTTGGCATCGGGATGGGAAGCTGGAGAAGTAGAAGCTGCAGGTACTGGACTCGGGAAAGGAATCTCAGCATTCCCCTTGGACTGGCAATAGTTTCAGCGGCAGTAGTAGTAGCAGCAGCTGGACCCACAGCAGGGAGAAGAACGGAATCTGTGGCTAGCGCAGTATAAGGTAGTGAAGCAGCAGCAGAAGGGCCAGGAACCGAGGTAGGTGGTGGGGGCAGGGGCATACCAAGATGCTGAACAATATGTCCTAGCATCTGCTCTAGGTGGTTCTGGCGGTTGGCGATATGAACTAAGCTCCGCTCCATCTGATCCAGTCAGCTGCCGAGGTGAACCAATACCTGCTCCATCCTAGTAAGGAGGAGGGAAAGGGCATGATTGACCGAGGGTGCGGGGGTAGGTGGGGATGGTGGTGCTACAGAATAATTAAGGATATAAGAATAAGGGTCAGTAGGAGGTGGGTGGGGTGGAGAAGCAGGAGGGGGTGGAGAAGGAGGATCTAGGGCATCAGCTAGGGTAGGAGGGTCAATGGGTGGCTGGGGCCAGTCCTGGGGAAGGATATAGGCACCCCCTACTTCCGGACCAATCCCATGCGAATAATAATGAGAGAGTCCATTTGCTGGGGAGAACCTAACAGGTAATGGGGTAAAGAATGCTCGAAAACCCCAAGGTGGTGGGCGAGGTGAGTGGCTTAAACCCCACCGTTCAGGTTTCCCTGATGGCCGGTAAACATAGAATTGAAATAAGAGGCGGCTAGGTAAGGGAGGTTCGGGTATTCCTTCCGGATGACACAGGTAAGGAGCTCCATGTCACAACCGGTCACAACTCCCATATCCTCATGGTGGGGAAAAAGAATGGCACTGAAGCACTGGTGGGTAAAACGAAGGATGGAGTCAGTGATAAGGGTGCTCTTCTGTGAGGTAGGGGCGTAGTGGTGGTCAGGCCCACTTATCTCCCGCCATATAGCCACAATCTCAGAGCGCTCAGGTCTGGTTAGGGTAGAAATAGGGGATGGGGTGATGGGATGGGGGTAGAAACCGCACCCTCGTCCAAACTCTGTCATGGTGAGGTAAAATCGTCTGTCGCCCAGCCGGAACCGAACCACGGGCACCGCATCACCAGGTGTCTCCCAGTACTCAGCTCCATCGAACTCGAAAGAAGCCGCGAACTCCAAAAATAAATCATGGAAGATAGGAGTGATAACCTGGAAAATATCGAGCAGTGGAGTGTGGTTGAGGAGATCCTCTAACTCTCCCTAGATGCCTAGCTGCTGAGGAATGGTGATGTCGAGGTAGCAGCCGCTCAATAGAATCGGACGACGAGAAAAGCACTGAACCCTATCATATGCTAGATCGATGACCAGGAATACAATACAGGGATAAGGAGCACATGTAGGACCCGTCCCAGGTGCAGGTGCAGTAGTAGGAGCAGGCTCTATCGGTGGATCGGCCAAAGTACGTAAAGGGTCGCTGGATGGGGTGATTGATGATGTTCCAGCTGCGGAGGAGGAGATATCAGGTGGAGTGGCAGCTGGGAAGGAAGGAAGGATGGTTCTCGGACAAGCCTCGGTGGAGGGAGTGAGGGGTGGAAGGGTGGCCAATGGAGGGAGCTCGTAGACTAGAGCATCTGGGTCTGGCTGCGTCGGAGGTCAGAGTCGAATCCACTAAAAAATGGGCCTCTTGCCCTCAGTGGCGGAGGCCGGCCACTTTCCCCAGGAAATATTGTGATCTGCCATAACCTGAAAAAAAAAAGAAAAATAAAAGAAAATAAAACATATAAAAAGTGAGAAATATGAAAAATAAAATTACACAGCGTGTACATCCAGAGTACACTGTGTGTAGTACAAGGTGAGCAGCAGTCCCTGTTCTCTGGATAAACACGCCGAGGGTGAAGAAGATTGACCATGTAAAGGTACACGGTGTGTACCGAACATACACGCCATGTTCACACAAAGTGGATATGGTTGTGTATCACAAACAACACGGCCATGTCTTTATCAGTTCTAAGAATAAAGGACACGCCGTGTATGGGAAAGACAGGGCGTGTTCATGACTTGAGGAACATGGCCGTGTGGGGGCGAGAAACGGCCTAACTGAAAGAAATAAGCTACACGGCGTGTACCGAACATACACATCGTCTATGTGAACATGGGGTGAGAGGTCGTGTCAAGTACTACACGCGGAGGGGCCAAATGAAATGATATACACGGCATGTACCAAACACACACTTCGTGTACGTGAAAATGGTTAGTGAGGCCGTGTGAAAAAGGGTACTTGGGCACGATGGGGAAAGTACACGGTGCGTACCAAACATACACATCGTGTAAATTCAAATTGCGAAGCATTTTTTGTGTGGCCATGTACAAAATTACACAGCATGTGTTCTTCAATTCGTGGTCATGTATCGTGGAAGCCAAACTGTCGGCTGGTCCAAAAACACCCTAAATGCATCTGAAAACATGAAATAGCGAGTGTAGAAGGGTGTACCTTGATCGTGGAACTCAATTCAAGAGAAATCAGAGCTTGAAATGAACCAAAATGATGGATCTGAGAGTGGGGCATCCTGGTGGTGTTTGGGAGAAGAAATGGGAGGAAGGGGAGGAAAGTGGGAGCCGCACGACACGGCCTGAAGCCGGGTGGCCCGTGGATTATATTGTTGTGGTAGACTGTGTGTACTTATGGACTACACACCGTGTATCACAATTTTTTTTAAGACAAACAGATAGTTATTATAATAATCTATATAATAATTAATATTAATTAATTAAAATAATAAAAATGGATAAATAGATATATATACACAGAATTTAAAAATAAAACTATACACATAATATAGTGGTAAAATAAACACCATGTGTTTAAAAATTATAAAAAGAGAAGTAAAACCTTTGGTCTGGTGCTTGGGGCGAGGTTCGAACCAATGATCGGCCATTCCGAACGGAAGCCCTCATCCACTAGAGAAAAGGTTGTACTACTACCCATATTTATGATTTATATACATTTAATCTAAACAGACTATACACACGGAAAAAAGAAAATGAACGGTGTGTGGTTTTTAATTATATAAGAAGGGGATGAAGCAGGGAGATTTGCCGAGTTCAAACCCGGGTCTTTTGGATCTAGGGCCGAGACTTTTTCAATCTTCCAACTTCATCCGCATGAATTTATTTTATAAGAAAAAGTTTTTAAATTAGTAAGAAAAAAAGGCACACATGACATATATCGAAAGACACGCTGTGTGGTTTTATTAAAAGGGTAAATGATGGAAATGGGGCGGTTGCTAGGATTCGAACCCGGGTCTTTTAGAACCGGGTTACGATCGTGGCCAACAGATCCATCCCCACCACGGTTTTTATTATAAGAATATATATATATATATATATATATATATATAAATTACAACACACGCCATGGAAGAAAAAAAGGAACCCCGTGCCAAAAGTAGGTTAGAAGGATTCGAACCGGGGATGGTTCAGATAAACTCCAGAGACCTTACCATCGGCACCAGCATCATCCATGGTTATTTATTAGTTACTCTATAGATTTATACTATTAAGATTATAAATTAAACAGATAAGTACATGCCGTGTAATATAAGTGGGACACAGTGTGTAACCTCTGGGTTGCCTCCCAGGAAGCTCCTTTGTATTAGGTCGTTGGATCGACCGACTTACCGTTTCTTACCTGAGAGGGGTGGTGGAGATTGTTCCCACTATATCGTCCATGTGATGGTAAATATTCAATCGTTTTCTGTTCACCTGGAACAGTTGACCATCCTCCTTTGAAAATTCCACCACTCCGTGGGGAAATACAAGTATGACATGGAACGATCCCGACCACCTCGACTTTAGTTTTCCTGGGAATAGACGAAGATGAGAGTTGAAGAGAAATACCTGATCACTAAGTTGAGATGTCTTTCGAGAAATAATCCAGTCATGGATGGCTTTTTTCCTCTCCTTGTACAATTTAGCGTTCTCATATGCCTCCCTTCTAATTTCATCGAGTTCTGATAGTTGGAACTTTTGCCTCTCTACAGCTGCCTTCATATAAAAATTTAGGGCCTTGACGGCCCAATATGCTTTGTGTTCCAGTTAAAATAGTAGATGGCATGGTTTTCCATAGATGAGGCGGAATGGTGACATCCCCAGTGGTGTCTTGAAGGCAGTGTGATAGGCCCACAAAGCGTCATCAAGCATTTTGGACCAGTCTTTTCATGATGTATTCCTTGTTTTCTCCAAAAAGAATTTGAGCTCACGGTTGGAGAGATCCACCTATCCACTTGATTGGGGATGTTATGGTGTACCCATGTGATGCTTCACCCCATATTTCGACAGCACTCATTTCATTAACGCGTTGTCAAAGTGATTCCCTCTATCGTTGATCAGCACACGAGGAACGCTGAACCTGCTAAAAATGTGTTTCTGTAGAAAGGTCACGACTACCTTGGCTGTGTCGTGGGCCGTCGTAGTGGCTTCCACCCATTTGAGGACGTAATCAACGCATACAAGGATGTAGGTATTCCCAAAAGAAGGGGTAAATGGTCCCATGAAGTCGATGCCCCAGAAGTCAAAGATCTCGACCTCTATGATGGGGTGTTGGGGAATCTCGGCTCTACGTCCCATATTACCTATACATTAGAATGGATCCCAATGGGCAACGAAAGCTCGGGTATCTTTATGCATGGTGGGCCAGAAAAAACCCAGATTGCATAATCTTTTCTATGGTACGGTCTGGCCCATGGTGTCCTCCAATGGGGGAGGCATGACAAAATTCAAGGACCCCTTGAACCTCTGTCTCTGGGATGCATCATCGGACCACCCCGTCTCCACAGGATCGGAATAGGATTGGGTCTTCCCAGAAGTATCGCTTAACATCAGAGAGAAATATTTTCTTCTGCTGGAAGGAGAGGTCGAGATGGATGGAACCTATAACTAAATAGTTATCAATATCAGCAAACCAAGGCCTAGGGGACTCAATAATTTAAAAGAGGTGATCATCAGGGAAATCCTCCATTATCTCTTGATCCTCTTCTTTATCCAAGTGTGGCATCTCCAGATGGGATAGATGATCAGTAACCATGTTCTCACTCCCCTTCTTATCACGGATCTCTAAATCAAATTCTTGTAAGAGGAGGACCCATCGGATCAATCAGGGCTTTTCATCCTTCTTTTTTAACAGTTACATAAGTGATACATCGTTAGTATAAACAATAACTTTAGATAGCACAAGGTAAGAACAAAACCTATCAGAGGTGAATACTACTGCAAGCATCTCCTTCTCTGTAGTAGTGTAGTTTATTTGGGCCTCATTGAGTGTCCTGCTGGCATAGTATATGGGTCGAATGATTTGGTCCAGCCACTGACCCAGGACAGCTCCCACCGCATAGTCGCTGGCATCGCACAGCACTTCAAATCGTGCCTCCCAGTTAGGGGAAATCATCACTGGAGCTTCGACCAGGCATTTCTTAAGATTCTCAAAAGCTATGGTACATGCCTCATTGAATTCAAAAATAGAATCCTTAGTCAGGAGGTTGGTCAGGGGATGGGCTATCTTCGAGAAATCGCAGACAAATCACCAGTAAAAACCCACATGTCCCAGGAAGCTGCGGATGGCTCTAACAGAAGATGGAATGGGAAGTTGTGAAATGACTTCATATTTTCACCAGATCCACCTCTATCCCCTTTTCTAAAATTTTGTGGCCAAGGACTATGCCACTTTTCACAATAAAATGACACTTTTCCCAGTTTAAAACTAGGTTAGTGTTTTCGCATCACTCCAATACTAGCTCCAGGCACCTCAAATAGGTGGTAAATGAATTCCCGTAAATGAAAAAATCATCCATGAAGACCTCCAGGATTTGTTCCACCATGTCGTGAAAAATATATAGCATGCATCACTGGAATTTGGTAGGTGCGTTGCCCATACTGAAAGACATCCTGCGGTTGGCAAATGTTTCATATGGGAAAGTGAAAGTGCTCTTCTCCTGGTCTTCTGAGGAAATAGAGATCTGATTATAGCCAGAGTATCCATCGAGGAAGCAGTAATTTTCATGCCCTTCTATCCTTTCTAGCATCTGATCCATGAATGGTAGGGGAAAATGATCTTTTCTTGTGGCGTCGTTCAGCTTCATGTAATCTACACAGACTCTCCAGCCCGTGACTGTGCGAGTGGGGATGAGATCATTCTTGTCATTTGATACCATAGTGATGCCTCCCTTCTTAGGGACCACTTGCAGGGGACTCACCCACGGGCTATCTGATATATGGTAAATGATGTCGGCATCTAAAATCTTGATTACCTCCTTCTTTATGACTTTCTTCATGGGAGGGTTCAGACGCTGTTGGGGTTGTCTAGATGGCTTTTTTCCTTCTTCGAGTAGCACCTTATGGGTGAAAATGGTAGGGCTGATACCCTTCAAATCTACAACAGTCCATCCAATTTCCTACTTTCTCCGCTTCAAAACTTGAAGAAGTGAATCCTTCTATTCTTGTGATAGTGTTGCACAAAGTATAATGGGAAAAGTATGATGATATCCCAAATACTCGTACTTTAAGGAAGGTGGGAGAGGATTCAGTTCTAGTTCAGGTGCCTTGAGAACTGAAGGTACCAGTGACTGTAATTCTGCCCTCTCTAGGATTTCATGAATTACAACTCGTTTCCAGTAGTGGCCGCCAAGGCCTTTAATGAATTCCAGGTCCTCTGGCGCTTCATCAGTGGGTATGTCTGTAAAAATCATATCATCTGAAATGGAAGAACATACCAGATCATCTTCTTGTATGCTTATTTATTCATCCATGATAGTCACTATGTAGCAACCCTCATGTTTGGATAACGATGCTTGTTTGAAGGCCTTTAGAACATTTTAGGAGACTCTTGCATCCCTTACCCAGAAAATCAACTCCCCTTGGTGCACATCGATCGAGACTTTCCCTGTGGCCAGGAAAGGTCTCCCTAATATAATAGGTGCCTCCTGATCCTCCTCCATGTCTAGGATAATAAAATCTTTTGGGAGGATCAATCATCCCACATTCACAAGCACATCCTCTAGTAGCCCTTTTGGATATTTAATGGATCTATTAGCAAGTTGAAAGGCGAATTGGGTAGGCTTCAGATCGTGGAGTTTGAGCTTTTAGAAAACTATGAATGGCATGAGGTTGACCCTGGATCCTAAGTCGTATAGAGATTTTCAAAATTCACAGGTTCCAATTGTACAAGGGATAGTAAAGCTACCTGGATCCTAGAGTTTCAGAGGAATGGAATGTTGTACGATTGCCGAGCACTCCTTTGTCAGTGCAATGGTTCCCAAATCCTCCATCTTCCTTTTATTCGAGTGGATTTCCTTTATGAATTTTTTATATGTGGTCATTTGAGTCAGGGCCTCTGCAAATGGGATATTGATGTGTAGCTTTCTGAATACTTCCATAAATTTTCCAAACTTGTTATCCAGCTTCCTTTTCTTCATCCTTTCTGGAAAAGGTAATGCTGGCTCGAATGGTTTGACGACATCCTTTCCTTTGCCTTTTTGAGCCTCTGGTGATGGATTTTTGGATGAATATGGGTCTGAAACTGTACCTCTGTTGTCAGTAGGGAGTATAGGTGCAGTTGAATGTGCTGGTTCCTTCTGATGAAGATTCTTTCCACTTTGTAAAGTGATGGCATGGACCTCCTCCCTTGGGTTTTTATCGGTGTTTCCTAGTAGTGTATTAGGTTGTCTCCCTGAGATATGGTTTGCTAACTGACCAATTTTATTTTCAAGGCCTCGAATAGAAGCCTCCTAGTTCTGAAATCTGGTCTCAGTAGTTGATATGAATTTCTTCAGAAGATCCTCTAACCTTAAGGTATTCTCTTGTTGAGGTGGTTGTGCAGCTAGTGGAGGTGGTTGCTGCCTTGGCTGCTACGGGTGAGGGTTTTGATACCCTTGCTGATGGTAGAAGCCCTACTGGTTCTGTTGTTCCCTTGGGTATGGGTTCCGATATTGTGGCTGACTATAGTCGGGCGGTCGCTGGGGCGGGGGATTCTGCTACTATTGGTCCCAGCCTCTGTTCTGATTATCTCGCCATGCCAGGTTCTGGTACTGTAGATACTAGTTTGGCCCTCTGTTTTGAGCAACATAGATCTCCTCGAGTATTGAAGGGTCGACTGAAGGTCACGGGAATTCTCCTAGGATGTGGTTGTTACCACAGTCACCGCATGCTGGATGGTTCGCCGCAAGGACTTGAGATATGCCCTTGAGATTCAGTGCATCGATCATTTTGAAAACTGCATCCAACTAGGCAGTAATCATGGTAGTAGAATCATTACTATGAATACCTCATTTTTTTGTCCCTCGCTCGGAATTCCACTAGAAGCTGTTGGAAGACATATCTTCCAGCAGTTCAAAAAGTTCTTTGGGGGACTTTCTCATTACCGTACCTCCAGAAGCTACATCCACCACAAACTTTGTATTTGTTGTTAGTCCTTCATATAAGGTTTGTACTTTCATCCAGATTGAAAGTCTGTGGTGTTCCCATTTACGTAACATTTCCTTGAAATGTTCCCATGATTCGTACAAAAACTCAGAGTCATGCTGCTGAAAGTTGTGGATCTCGTTCCGTAGGGTTACCGTCTTTGAAGGTGGAAAATATTTGGACAGAAATGCCTAGGCTATCTCCTCCTAGGTGAGGATAGATCTTCGCGGCAACCCTTTTATCCAGTCTTTCGCCTTGTCCCATAGAGAGAAGGGGAAGAGGTGAAGACGAATGGCATCCTCAGACACGCCATGGTAACGGATTGTATCGCAGATCTCCAGAAAGTTGTAGAGATGGGCATTCGGGACTTCACTGGGCAGGCCTCCGAACTGAACGATGTTCTGGATCAACTGCATGATATCAGGCTTGATCTTGAAGTGTTGGGCCTGTACCGAAGGATGAACGATGCTCATATCAGCACCGTGGATCGATGGAAGGTCGTACTCCATAAGAGTACGTCATAGAGGTGACTACTAAGGAAGTGGAACTGGCATGAATTATTGGTCCTGAGGGGCGTAGAACAACCCTTGACCTTGATTGAAATATGGTATCCACTCCGGTTGGAATTTTTAGAGTTGTTTCAGATGTTATTCTGGAGCATGTGGAGTTTGTTGGTTCCAGTTGTCACCCGGACCTAACTTTTGTCCAGCCCCTTGGACAACAGTTGGGTTGCCTTCCTCGTTCTGTGCCAGTGGATTGGTTTGGTTGTGTTCAGCCATGAGTGCCCATTGGCGCCTCAAAAACATCTGTTCGATCTTCAGGTCAGCTGGGAAAAACCCTGATGATTCATTGTCCTTGGAACATGTGAGGTGGTCGCTCATACACTTAAGGATCTGCACACAACAAAACACCAAGCGTAAAAGAGGAAAAAGAATGATAAAAAGAAATATGATTCAGAAAAGAGATTTTTGGGATTTTATGGTTTTTATTTTCACTAAAAGTTGATACAAAATCAATTAAAACAAGAATAAAATTAACACTTGGTTCCCCGGCAACAGTGCCAAAATTTGGATGGTCGTTTTACCGAGTGTATGTTTTCAGTGTCCCAAATTATATTTACCCTAACAAGTATAGTACTAGTAAGGGGTTGATCCACAGGGAACTGTGAGGTTATTTTATCTTTGCTTAATTTAATTTGTATTTTTATTTTTAGTGAATTCTGCTGAATTAAAAATTGATTTTGGTTCATTGTTTGGGTATAAAAAGAACAATTGGTTTTAAATCTTATTTTAACAGATTAATTACTAAAATTAAAGTAAATATGAGAAGGTTGGTTTTGATGAAAATAAGAAATAGAAATGCGTCGGGGTTATGGATTCGTGATAAGTTGATTATTAAATCAAGTTGCTTATGAGGTTGTGTTGTTCATGATAACACAACTCTATGGGTTTAATTTGTAATAAAGTTTACTTGATCTGGTAAACTTTATATTTAGAACTGAAGAGACTAACTCCTTAGTCTGGTAGTTAGTATTTTAACAGATCTTTATTTGGCTAAGTCCATTTTGAGCCGATGATTAATTCCAATAGTCATGTAGTTTTTCATTGTTATTCTTCTTCTGAATCCCTAAGATTTATACCATTGGTCCGGTACAGAATTTTCAGTGATATTATTAAATGATTTATGAAGAATAAAAAGAGATTATTAAGGCAAACACTTCCAGAGCAACTTAATTCAAATTACAACTCATCAGCCTCCACAACCCCAACACTCTGGGTGTTTAGTTACACATATTGAAAATGATAAATATAGAACTAATGATACCTGATGAAATCATTCTTGGAACTTGAAAAATGGAATGATTCTTCAGTAGACAGAATCACGGTAGTACGATGGAAGAGCGTCTTTCCTTCGGAGCCTTAACCCTTTCTCCACAAAATACCACACACACACCACACTTGGTCCAGAGGCCAAGGCCTCCTTTTATAGAAAATTAAACTACACGGCCTGTAGGAAAGTACACGCCGTGTACTTATTTTCAATGCGTTTTTGCCTCTATTTTCTCCGCTGGTGGGCAGCCTAACACGTTGTCTTTGACTTGGAACACGGTGCCGCCTGGTTAGTGAATTTACATGGCGTGTAGCGCCGCCATGCACGGCATGTAGCCTCAAAATTCAGCCACCAACTGCTTCTAGAAATGACTACATGGCATGTATAAATGGAACACAACGTGTCATCTTCGGCCGGCCACATGGGCGTGTAGACTCTTCTTTTAACAGATTAATTACTAAAATGAAATTAAAGAGAGGAAAGTTGGTTTTGATGCAAATAAGAGATAGAAATGCATCGGGGTTATGGATTCATGATAGGTTGATTATTAAATCAAGTTGCTTATGAGGTTGTGTTGTTCATAATAACCCAACTCTCTAGGTTTAATTTGTAATAAAGTTTCCTTTATCCGGTAAACTTTATATGTAGAACTGAAGATACTAACTCCTTGGTCCGGTAGTTAGTATTTTAACAGATATTTATTTGGCTTAGTCCATTTTGAGCCGACGATTAATTCCAATGGTCATGGAGTTGTTCGTTGTTATTCTTCGTTTGAATCCCTAAAAATTATGCCCTTGGTCCGATACAGAATTTTCAAGGATATTATGAAATGATTTAAGAAGAATAAGAATAGATTATTAAGACAAACACTTCCAGAGCAACTTAATTTAAATTACAACTCATCATCTTCCACAACCCCAACACACTAGGTGTTTATTTACGCATATTGAAAATGATAAATAAAGATCTAATTATACCTGATGAAATAATGCTTGGAACTTGAAAAACTGAATGATTCTTCGGTAGACGGAATCACGGTAGTACGATGGCAGAGCATTTTTTCTTCAGAGCCTCAACCATTTCTCTACAAAATACTACACACACACCACACTTGGTGTGGAGGCCAAGGCCTCATTTTATTGAAAATTAAACTACATAGCATGTAGGAAATTACACGCCATGTACTTATATTCAACACGTTTTTTCCCCTATTTTTTCCGTTGGTGGGAGGCCTAACACGTCGTTTTTGACTTGGAACATGGCACTGCCTGGTTGGTGAATTTACACGGCGTGTAGCGCCTCTATACACGGCGTGTAGTCTCAAAATTCTTCCACCAATGGCTTCTAGAAATGACTACACGGTGTGTATAAATGGAACACAACATGTCATCTTCAGTCGACCACATGGGCGTGTAGACTCTTCTCGGCCACCAATCGCTTATAAAATAGTACACACGACGTGTAACCACAGAACACACGGTGTACTACCTTGTAGTTACTTAGGTATGTGTTTTTTCTGGTCAACCCGTGTCTGAGCTTGAAAGCACATGGTGTGTATATTAGTACACGCCGTGTAGTTGCAAATTTTTTCTCTGTTATCCCCCTTTTGTGAATTTGGCCAAAAACCTTCTGAAAACGAACAAGATCACCAAAATCAAAGTATTTTTTCACCAGACAGTAGATAAATTCTGAAAACATGTTCTTATTTTTCAATAAAGTATATAAAAATGTATTCACAGATCAGGTGTATCAAAATACTCGAAAAAAAGTTTCAAAATATTGATATGATTCTGACGAAAAAAATTGATGGAAGAAGTGGACCAAAAATGATAAAGAAGAAAAGTCATCCAAAAAATATTAGAATATGTTTACTAGGAACAAGAGAAGTGTGTAGGGTAAAAAAATGAATCATTCTCAACCCAAAAAAATCATCATAATATGAATGTTAATAATTTGTTAGAAAAATATTTTCAAAAGATGAGAAATTAGAATAATCCTTAAATAGCGACAAAGAAAAATATGAAGAATCTTACAGAGAGTATCAACTCAAAACATAACTTTTATCATTCCTTAAGAAAAAAATATCTAAATAAAAAATTTATAATGATACATAATGTAAGTGGAAATGTTTTTAGTGAGAAATATATTGTCAAGACATAATAAGAATGCATATAATAGATATGAAGATATAAAATAATTATTGATGAACATGGAATGATTTTTGAGGATCTCTGTATGAAGCCGTATGTAAAGGAAGAAGAAGTTAACAAGTTCCAATAAGAACTTATTGAGTCCAAAATTGCCTTGAGGAAGATGATGGAAAAGTTCAGAAAACCCTTGGAAGTAAAATTTGATACATATAATGTTTTTAAGATAACTCAAATCAATAATCATGTGAAATTATCACCCTTCAAGAATAATGTATCATATGCTCTGTCTATATTTTTAAGTGATACGAAAAGTGCTAGGAATGTTTGGTTTGATAAGGGATGTGAGAAATGTATCACATCGATAAAAGATGAAAACTTTTTTCATAGGAAATATGGTCACTGTCATAATTATTATAGAGTATAAAGAAGTTATCAACCTCAAAAAAAGATTCTATAGAGAATGATCTTACTTCATTAGAAAATCAATATTTGATGGATATTTCTAGTGTTGTGGAATTTATGGGCAAAAATATTATAATTTTTGGCACCAAATTACAATTCTTGGAAATAGGTTTGAATAAAGTGAAACAAATGGTTGATGAAGTATGAGTAACATTCCCAACCCATATAAATTTAGAAAAGAAAAAACTCAATATTTTAGAAATATTCCAAAAAAATCAATTTGAATGTCTGGAAAAAGTTTTTGGATGTTTTGATTAGTCTAGTCATCATTGCAAAGGTTGTATGGAGCTCCATTCAGATTATTTTTCTTGTGGTATAAAATAAAAGGAAGATAGAAAGAATGAATTTGAGAAAAGAGCTTTTGTTGTTGAGAAATATTTGAATGAAATTAAAAGGCACAACCCATGGATACATGATAGTGGTTATTATTAAAAAAAATGGGTGATATAAAGATCAAGAAAAAAAATTATGGTAATTATGGAAGAACATTTACCTTTTTAATTGATAGTTCTTAAAAAAATATGTGGAATCAGAACAACTAAGATTGATGTTAAAAAGTTATAATCTAATGATTTTTCATTCTTTAATTGGATAAAACATATCATATTAAGAGTAATATAACTTTTTTATGATGGAAATATGTGATTTAAATAAAAGACTATTCTTCCATCAGAAGTGTTAAAGTTCAAAAATTCATTGCAGAATTAGAAAGAACTAGTGGTAATCTATTTCAAATTAGGGAGTCTAATAAATTATGTACATGAGTGCTGATCAGGAAAAAAATTGTGTCATTTAAGAATTGGGAATCTTGGGTATAAAAACATTAAATAACATTCTAATGTTTATGATGACCATCATTTTCCTTAATTGAAATAAATATATAAAGATGTTTGTGTTACATGTCAAAAAGGGAATCTGACTAAAAAAATTCGTAAGAGACATAAGATTTTGTCTACCAAACCTATTGAACTTATTCATTCTAATTTATGTGGGCCTATGAGGCATAAATCAATTAATTTAGATTTATACATTATCACTTTTATTCATTATTCCACTCGGATGACAAACATCATGTTTATGAAACATAAGTCAAAGACTATGGAAATGTCCACATTTTTTAAAAAATGTTTTAAAAAAAAATTGGGGTTTATACAAAGGAGTTAAGAATAGATAATGGTATGGAATTCAAAATAAATAATTTCCAAATGTATCTAAGAAATATTAGTATCAAACATTAGTATATAGCTCCCTATACTCTAAAAAAATGGTGCATCTGAATCATAGAATATAATTTTGGTGGAAATGGGAAGAAATATGTTAGCAGAATAACAACTTTCAAAATTCATTTATCGAGAAGAAATTAGTGTAAATGTTCATGTTGAAAACTGATACATGTTGAGACCAAAATCCTACAGGAATCATTATTAAACGTGTTATAATAAGAATGAATTCATGTACTTTAATGTTTTTGGAAGTCAATGTTTACATAAAATAAAAAAACTGGTTTTTGGAAAGATTGATGAGAATATTGAGTAAATATATTTTATAGGTTATTTACTAAATGGAAGAAGGTATAAATGTTGGAAAAATGCTTACAAATTATGGGGCACTCATATGATGTGAATTTAATTGGAAATAAATGTTCCTTAATAGAAGTTATTTAGATTTCTAAGAAGGATAAAGTGGAGATTTCAAATAATATTGCAAGTGACTCAAAACATCCTTAGCATGATACAATAAATTCTTGTGATGAGGAATGTATAGATGGAAGAGAAACATTAAAATTTCCTACCTTTCAAAAAACATTTTGTGTCTGAAAACATTATTTAGATATCATAAAGATATTATTCAGACCAGAATAATTTTGTGATTATAAAATCAAACTTCACTTATCTCAAAATCTGAGTCTGAATAATTTTTAGAAGCTATTCAATATAGTGAATGAGTGGATTCTATGAATGAAAAGATGGATCATATTAAAAAAAATGAAACATGGGAACTTATTATATTACCATCTAATAAAATTTTTATCATAACCAATTGGGATTACTAAAAAATTGAATGAGCATGGAGAATTTTCAAGATATATTAAAAGACCTGTTTATAATGGTTATTCATATGTGGAATGTGTGGCTTTTGGAGAAAAATTTTCTTCAGTTTCATGATTAGAAACTACTATAGTTTTTTTAGGAGTGTCCATACATAAAAATTAAAAAGTTTATCCAATGTATTTAAATTCATCTTTATTAAATAGTGATATTGAGGAGGAATTTTACATTGAACAACTTTGTGTTTTTAAAATTAAAATGATGAAAACATGGTTTGTAGATTGAAGAAATTATTGTATTCATTGAAACAAGACCCATGTTTCTGGTATTCAAAACAGGATAACTATTTGACAATGTTGATTTTTTATAATGTAAAAGTTGACATCAACTTATATGTGAAATATTTTGACACTTAAACTCTAATTATAACTCTTTATGTGGATGATATAATTTTATATGTGGATTAATGAAATGTTTTTAAATAGTTTTCTATGTAAATAAAGATAACTTTTGAAATTTCAATTTTGAGAGAATTTACATTCTAACATGGATTACAAGTTCAAAAAAATATTAAAGTACATTTTCTTTCCTCAAGTAAATTTTTCAAGGGAATTTTTACATAGTTTTTGAATGGGAAAATATAATTATGATTATTCTACAATATATATGATCAGAAATTTGACTAAATAGGATTCTGTAAAAAGTATGAATCAGAAAGACTTTCAGAAGTTGATAAGAAGTCTTTATTACAATACATCCTCCAGTCCTGATATAGTTTATGTTGTGGATTAATTTTCCAGGTATCAATGTAATATAAATTAAGCACAAATGTTTTTATAAAATATAATTATGAGATATTTCAAAGGAACAACATCACAAGAGGTTTTATTAGAACTAAATTGTGAGATGAAGTTTAATGGTCATATATATATCGATTGGGCCTAAAATTTTATTGATATAATATCATCCTCAAGATGGGAATTCTTATTTGGTGAATGTTCTATGTGTTGGAAAAGAAAGAAAATAGTTAGTGACTTTAGGCATAGAAGAATCATAATATGTTTCAACTAGTCAGGATTGCACTAAGATGTTGTGGAAGAATGATCAGTAGGAAGATTTGAAAGTAAAATTTTCTAAATGATTATATGTACTTTGTACTAATATTTATGCAATTGGTATTTCTAAAAATCATTTCCAACAATCAAGATCAAATCAAATTAATATAATATTTCACTTTTAAAATGATAATGTTAATTCAAGAGATTTTTTGTTTGAATAAATCTTAGCGAAGTATGAAATTACAGATATCTTCCCAAAGGAAATTCCAAAAGAAATGTTTGTTGTGTTGAGGTTGTGACTTTATGTTCATCCACATTCAATGACTTCCTAAATCTCATAAGCAAGTCCCCCACAATTATTTGTAAAGTGTTGATAAAGTTAGAAATAATGTATCAACATTATACTTTTTAATAAGTTTTTACATGTATTTATTTAGTGGATATGAAGTTGTAGTTATCAAATAATGGGGGAGAGGAATAAAAGAGTGGTAAAAGACAAAAGTGATGGTGTTTTATCTTCACATGGCTGAAAAAAATTCTTATAACTGAGTTATTTAATTCCATCAAAAAAATTACATTACCCAATTGTGTGGTGTCCAGACATTCTCTTTTGAAAAAGGTTATGTTTTGATAAATGATGAAAACTTTTAGTTGTTTCAAAAATTTGAGTTATGAAAAATTTCATAGAGTTGAACTTTAAAAAAAACTATTTTCAAAAAATCCAAAGGGTGATATTGAATGACCATTGTGGTTACTTTTTAAAAAAAGCCTTTTTATTTCTTGACAAATAATCTCTTTTAAAAGACTATTTTTGGAAAATAGGTGAATGTTTCTGAAAGATTGAACCCAAAAAAAAGTGGATAAAAGTATTTTTTAGAAAAAAAATTCCATATTTAGAGTATTAGACAGATCAACACTAGATGAAAAGTATCATACTGAGTAGAAAAGGATGAATAACATTTCATAAAGATTAATTTTTTGGTCGAGCACATCATTGATCTCATATCCATAGGCATGACATTGATGATTCATCATATTATGGGGTGGTTAAAAAGTCAAATGTTTCTATGTGTGAATGTCTGATGATGCTTTATTGGTTTCAAGTTCTCAAATATCACAAGTTGTTTGTAACACATATGATGCAATCCATATGATGATAAAGGGATAATGGGTGCATCAAATTTTATTGAGTTTTAGTTGGAAATAATAATGGTGGTGAATATAAGGGAAGTAAAAACACATTCATATATAAGTTAGATGTTACTTTGTAAATATTTAAGTTCACATAAATCATGAAAAAACTGATGATAAAAGATTTTTAATAAATATGGAATCGTAAATATTGTATCAGTTCCCAGAATAATGACAATTATTTGTAACTAGAAGTACTAAGCATAAATGTTTTTATAAGTCTAAATGACTTAAATCTAATGAGTTTTCATGTTTTTCAAATTCACAGATTATAATTTCCAACATAATGATAATTCCATAGTAATGATAATTCCATCATAATGAGAGTTCCATCATAATGATAACTCCATCGTAATAAAAATTTCATCACTGTGAGGAGTCCATTGGATTTACTCTATGAAGAAAGTCATATAATAATGGGAAGAGTAAGAAAGTAATATTGTAATATTAATAGGAATAATTTCATATCATAATTAGTGGAGGATATTAGTCACGTAATATTGAAGATGAAGAAGTTAATCAAACAGATGGTTAGGGAGGATTATTAGAATAAAGATGAAGATGTTCATCTGACTGAAGATAAGGATGTTAATAGGACTAAAGTCGGGTAGGTTACATTAGACTAAGAACAAATTCATATATTTAAAAAGACTAGTTTTAGATAATTATTGATAAGGTTTGATGTATTCACAGTTGATTTTTAAATCTTAGTGATTTTCACTGATTTCAAATTTGAGTATGAGGGAAAAAAAATTAGTTCCTAAAATTTTCTATTCTATGTTTCCTATAAATAGGAGTGTTGTACATTCATACTTTTAATCTTTTCACAAGAGTGGATAAGCCCAAGAACTATAAAATTCATGTCAAAGTTATCTTTCAAGATAGAGATTTCATTAAAATATTTTTGTTGAAATTAGACATACCAGGCTGAGGAATATCAAATTGAGTAAGATCACAATGAACATTTTAGAAGAGATTGAGATGTGGAGAATAATTAATGGAGAATCATGGGGAGTCAATTGGATAGATTCAATAAGATTGTGTTCATTAGACTGAAAGCCATTTCATGTAGGTTCATTGGACTCAACAACTTTTATAGAGAAGTTTTAAAAAATTCTATAAACTTTTTTTGGGCTTAATTGTTTATATAATGTGTTTGTAAACTAATAAGAGTCATTATAATCATTCAAATCATGAGATATATTTTTTCTCATAGGATCTAGGAAAAGTTTCATTCACTTATTCTTAATTATGAATTTCTATAGACCCACTAGAGTGGCTATTAAAAGGTTTTATGTTCTTATAATAAGGCCAATCAATGTAAATGACGTGTTTTTTACTATCTTTCCTACATTTTCATGCATGATTATTTTCTAAATATGATACGGAAATGAAATTTAATAGGTTTTAGGGGTTAAGTTTCTAAATTTCATGAAACTTATAAAAATTTTAAAACTCATTCAACACCTTCACCTACTTAGTTATTCAATCCTTCATAAATTTAAAGCATTTTTGAAAATGGAATTATAATAAATGTATCTTTCTTATTCATATAGATTATATGTTTTACTCATTTTCATGCCCTCTATTCTAATTCATTTTTCTTAGATATTTAATAATGTTCAAAAACCTTATCCATAAATACTAGGATAATTTTTATATTCTTTATACTACCAAACCTTAAACAAAACATTGAGATAAATTTCCCTTCTTCAAAAACAAAAAGATTATTCTAGGTGTAAAAAAATTAGGGTCATACTTAAATTACATTAATTTTGAATAGGACCCTAAAATATTGAGCCATTAACCTATATTAAAATTTATTTCTAAATATTTTAGTAAATATAGAAACCACTTAATTACAACATAACTTCCTAATTTTCTGCATGACTTGCCCCAAATCTTACCATTTTATAATATGATTTTCTTACATGAACATTTTCTTGTGTCAAAAATCTGATCCAAAATTTTTAGAAATGTATATTCTTCTTTATTTCTAATAAATCATGGAAAAAATTTCCAGTATATATTATCCATCATCAGACCTTTTACAACGTGGTATATTGTTTAATTATGCAAGGACGTTTAGCATAAAAAATTCAATTATCTTATTATATCAAATAGACTTCCTTCATAGTTAATCTAATACATTGTAGAGTTACGCTTCTTTTTCTCTTCAGATGATGTAGTGAAATAATCCACTATAGAGTGGAGGTCTCTAAATTACCAATGAAACTAAATTTTTTCTCAACATCCATTGTGGTCAAACTGAACTTGTGTAGTATTGACCTCTTCAGTCATATTCAATGACTGTTTTTATTGTTTCATGACACCCCTTCCACAAAAAAGGAACCCTCAAGACTCAATAATTACCAAAATTTTCCTTTCTATCTTTATGGGGATGCCTCATGTGCTTCAATGTGAGATGACAAAAAAATAAAAATATGGAAAATTAAGAAATATTATGTTTATTCCCCACTTTAACATGGTTATGTTTTCATCATTTACATGATGAATCCAACCCCACATATCAAAATTTAAATAATTATATATAATATATATTTCAAAAAAAACAACGTAAGAATAATGGGGGTTTTATATTTATCATGATTCAACTCCAGTCATATTGTGCTCCATTTCCTTGTACTATAATTCAGCCTTATACTTTGGGAAATATAATTATATCAATATATATGGAGCCAATTTTCAAATTCCATCAACTCCCTTTTCAACTCTATCGATTTATTTGGACATTACTTCCAAGAATAGATCCTTGATATATAATGATATCAAACAAATTCTTTTAATTTATCAACTAGTACAACCTTTTATTCAACTAAATAAGTTAATATATGAGCATGCTACTCATTTTTAAAGTCACATTTCAATTATTCATACTAAAAAATAAATGATTGAAAACAAATATATCCCAAAACATATTTGGATTTAGCATTCTCCTAGTTTGGATTTTTTTTGAATATTATAAAGAATCTATCCTTCATCAAATACCTCAGAGTCTTCATGATTCCACCCCACTCCCCCAAACATTCAAATAAAAAGGTTTATTATTGTGTTCTTAAATATTCATGTGAGAATAAACATTTCCAAGGGTATTTAGATCTCTATCCACCTTCTAATACTCTCCCCATTAGCTTTCTCCAAATATATTCTCAACTTCTCTATCCTAATATCTCTTAACACTGATAGGGTTAACACTATGATATTATACTCCAAATTTTTCAACAAGTCACCTAAACCAAATTTTCAATGATATTCTTAACAAAAAATGTTAATGGTAATTGATTTCAACTTCATAACATCTAGATTCAGGGAGACTATTCTCCACCTTTTTTGTTCAATCATTTTCATCCCATTTTCGCAAAAAGTTGACATTTTAAAGCCTCTTAGATATATAAACCATTTGAAAAATATAACCTATCATAACATTGTACTGCTATAAAATACATGAAACCTTTTTACTTACTTAACTTTTCAATATATGTGTTCATTCTCACATTTTATATTAACCACACATTTATTGACCTTTTGTCTCTCTTATAGGATTTTTTACCACTATTTGGGAATAAATGCTATATTTTTCACTTCATAATTTATTATACTTTATAATGCCTCTTATAATATAAACACACTTCATGAATTTTCATTTTACCCTCTTAACCAATTATAATACTGAATAATTCTTTATCTTTCACCCATCAATATTCAAAACTTTTCTTCCAAACTAATTTAGATTTTCATAAAATATTTCAACAGGTGAATTAATCACGTGGAATTATGAGTCACTAATACTTCCTAAAATCCTACAAAGTCTAAAATTAGTGTAGAAATCATGATTCTATGTTAAGACTCCCAACTATATTGACATCACTCACTTACATTGAAAATTACTTTTAAAAATGTTGCATGAGTTCTTACTTCATTATACTAATCATCTTTGGATCTCAATCACACTAACATCATACATTTAATGATTAAACATTAAAGTACAATTTTTTGATACAAAACATACATTGAATGAACATATATAACTTTTTAATGACAAACATGTGATACCACTGGAAATCTATGATTTTCAATATTCACAAGACTATTCTTTCCTCGGATAGTTCTAATCATCCTTTATATTTCTCATCACCAACTCCTTTTGAATGCCTTTAACTTTTGAAACAATATCTCTTGATAACTTTTAGAACCAGGGGACTAATTATTGGTAATGTTATTTTCTTCCAGCTACATTTACAACCCATAAAAATGTTATATGATACCACTTGTTAGTATAATAAATATATAAACATTACCTCCATGATCATTGATACTTCATACTCTAGCATGTCTTCTTCAACATATATTGGTCATTAGCGCTTGATAAATTACATGATGTCACTTTAGGTTCTCTAATAGTGGATTAATGCCACTAGAACATCCTAATAAAACATTGAAACCTCTTTAACTATTGATTGGGACCTTTTACCACATGATGTTCCTTATATCCACCGTGGTAATATAGATTTGTCTTTTAAAAATTAGAGGGGATTCATGAAAATAATTAATGATTTTGATTTAGGCATGGGTACCATTTATTAAATGTGTTAAAAACCTAAACCAGTTAGAAAATTTAATCAAATTGATGCCTCTTATTTCATTTATCTTCTTCCATATCATACATATCTTCTTTTTCACTATACAGACATATCATTTGAGTAAATATACACCATAGATCATATCTCCCTCTTAATACCCTACCACTTTCAACAAAATTATAAATATTTGAAAATCATAGGGCGAGTTGTACCTTCGTACATCCTAAAGATTATGAGTGGATTCAGTCATGGTCAACCAAACATTTTCTTCCCATTTCTTTCAAATCCTTCAAAGTGATTATTCTTGCAACACATATTGTAAAATTTTCATTATGGATGATTTATATGGATTTATCTATTTCCTTACCATGGTATCAATATTCATTGTTAGACTAATCCCACTAGTGAATATTTCTTCCTCTAATGCAACATTAGTCCACCATTCTTCTTGATTCACCCCCTATTATATGGATTTTATATTTACCTTCCACTATTTACTTGTGTTGTGATTATTCTTAAACCACTAAGGTATGCCTTGTGTATAGTCTCTTTTATTGACTGTATATTCATTTTAGAATTATTGGTCCATATTATGTCCTTAACATATCTCAACTATTCTCACAACTATATAATCTTGCTTATTTTAATACCATATTTGATTTATTTATCTCGAGGACATCTACAAGGAATATAAAATTTTTAGAGTTTCGGAATTTATTAACTGGTCACTCTAATATTGTGTGAGAATTCAACTTGGTGATACCCTAAAACTAGATTTTCTTTGTAATAACCTAGATAGTCATGCCATCTTCATCAACCCCACCCCCACTATTATGGTAGGGAAAAACAATCTATTCTCTCTTTCCAATTCCTATCCAGCTCAGGAAATAAGACCATGTGACTATTGACATTAGCATGAAGGTTTATTCTCTTTTGGATGGGTTTTCAATAATGGATATTTCTCCCCTAGAGTTATTAAAGGCTTCAAATATCCTTGGATTATAATTGGTGGTTTTATTTATATAAATTAATCTTTTAATGCCAAAAATTAGTTATCATGTGAATAGATACCATGGTTTTAAGAATATAGAGACTATAAGGATCCTTGATGTAATGATCTTTGTTCTTTGTTTCTATGAGGAAGAATTTTTCAGGATGACATGGTCAAGGATTTTAGTTTCTTTTGTTTAATACGGTTCCTTATATTTATATAGTCTATTTTTTCCCCCTGGCTTATGATCTTGTTATGATTGTTGTGGGGGGAAATATTTCATAGATTGCTATAACCATTATTCAATCCTTCTATATTCATGCTATTAGATTTACAGTGTCTAGATTTATCTATTCCTTTTTATATTTTTCTTATCAAGTGAATATTATTTATGTCTAAATATATGTGTAAATAGGTTTTTCATAGGCCTTTCCTGAGATTAGTTTTATTCAAGAAATATGTTAGAGTAGATTCATTCCCAGCTTTTTATATCTACTTCAATATAAAAGTAAACTCATTTTCCATTTATTGGTAATTCCACCTATATGATATGCTTAATTAATTTACAACTAGGGTTGGGGTTTATATAGAGGATTACCCTTCTTTACTAAATCCAGGTGTAGTAGGAGTCTCTCCTACCGTTGTTACAAGACTTGTTTTTTATTCCTTGTAGAATCCCGGCATGGTGAAGTTATGTAATTCCTTTGAATTAAAATTCTTTATCAAGTAGAATCCAGTTTAACCTAATGGGGATGAGGGTATTGAATTTGGAATGAATACAACCATAATATAGGTTGGATGATCATTGAGCCTCATTAATGGTGGAATGTATACGAATACATGGAATAATTTAAAAGTTGATGGTGAAATATTTTCAAAATTTTCAGGATCCAAATGTATTAAAATCTTATGGAAATCATCAATGTATATGTGAATGCCACTTGGTTGGGATAATTTTGATGAATTATTATTGTTTGTAGCATGATTATCCCTAGGATTATTCTATTTTTACAAATCTAATTTCATATTTATAAGAATATAAGTAATAAAAATATACTAGTGATTGGGATTCTATAGAATTGTTTAAACTATTATCTAATCTAAGCGTTAGTCTTCCTTCAATGGTGGATGTTAATTGAGACACTTGAGGGGATCTCGAGTCCATGTAAAAAGTTTCATAATAAGAGTAAGGATAAAATTTTCACTATTTAAAATTGTTGTTCTATGAAGGATAATGAAACACATAACTTCTTGAACTCTAATGAGAGAAAACCATTACTCATCATTGTTTTGCAAGCATGTAACAAATTTGGAAACCTATGATAGGTTCCAATTGATATATATGAGAATGAATGTGGGTAAATTTTAGGGCTCGTGATGAAAAATATTCAAGCCCTGGTTGGGGAGGTAGTTTTGGTGATTGAATTATAGAGTGGTATATTTAAACCAAATTCAAACCTTTTAGATGAATAATGAGAGGAAGATACTTCCCAAGATTCATTATACTATGAATAGGGAACATAAGATGAATATTTTTCCCTATTGGTTAGGGAAAAAGGGAAAATTATATCCTCATGGGACTATCCAATTACTATATCATAGAAGTATAAATAGTTAAAATAAAACTCTAATATTCCTATTACTATAATGAATAGATTAATGGGATGTATTGGTAATGTTAAGTAATCTATTTATTGAAGTTATTAGGTATCCAAAGGGCCTGAAATGACTTCAATACACTCATGGTGACTTAAACCTCTATAACTTGTAAGATGATATTGTACTTGGACATAGATGATAAGGGGGTTCAATTTCCAATATTTTCTACAAACAGATGATGATATCTTATAATTAGTTTGGTAGTGAAAAATATAATGAAAGTGTAATGAAAATAATCTTTGGTAGTGGTCTATATTTGGAGGACATAGATAGATAACTAATGGTGGTATATCCCAGTGAACTAAGTAAAGAGATTCAATAGTAGTAGAAAATGAATCTTGATGTCATTTATATAGAGTAGTAGATTACTCTTCCCTTATTGGAACAATTTTGAGAAATTATTATTTTATTTCGAAAAAATTTGATAGATTTATATAGTATAATATTATATTTTATATTGGATATTTAGATCAAAATATTAGGTTTATCCTATAGGGCTATGTTTTTAGTGATTTAGGTTGTTGGGTTCTTTATAAGGTGGATGGTCATGGGTTTTGGTGTTCCCATTTGTGTGTTTTTAGTGTGGTTTCCCACAATCCCATAGTAGTGGTTTATCTAAATTATAATATTTCGTTGAATAGTTTATCTCCATGAAAATCCTCAAAATAATAAAATATTTTTCCATCATTACATATGTTATATCATTAAAAATATTCTTTTGGTTTCTCATTAGAATAAAAAAAACCATATAACATCATTGTCATCCTTCTTATAGAAATTAATTTGAAAAGGTCAATGGTTAGAACTTATAAAACGTTTCCCATTAAAATCATACTTATTATAGTGATTTATTAGTTGAGATATTTATTCATAGATTTCATTCTACCATTTAGAATATAGTCTTCAAGAAACACATTAATTTTGTGTCATAATATTCCATATAAATAACAATTTGTTTGTACCTTTATTTGAGATCATTTTATTTTATATTTATCATGAAACATTATTTTATTTAGAAAATACTGTTTAGAAATTGTACACACTTCACTTGTTGAGGTTTAATTATATGAAATAACTATCTTCCCCATTCCATTTAAACAGATTATATTCACTTCAAGCTCTATGCTTTTCTTATATTTCTTGTTTATTTGATTTTTGTATCTATTAGCCTTTTTCTAGAAACATCCAAAATTTTGATATCTCTTTAAAGTGTGTCTTTATTGGGATAATTTGTTCCTTTAAATATTTATCTATAACCATAAATTTACAAATTTATCATTCATTTTCATCTAGAATGTAACTTTGATCCTTCTTAATTGAGATCATCTTAATTATGTCAAAGACTTAGGATACCACTACTCTATAAAGACTTTTATTATACTGGTATAGATAATCTATGAATGCTAGATCCACTTAGTGGTAGATTTCCTTTTGAAACACATTCTAAAATAGGGATTGGATCATATCTTTATCAATACATCTACATTCACTTGATTGGTGACTACATGTCATTACTATGGAATCCAATCAATCATCATTATATTATATATTAAAGGGAGAATATGAATTTCCATATTTTCATACATCATATATAAAAAATTTAGGTTCCTATTTATCAGTAACCTCAAAATTGGTTGCCTTATTAGAGAGTCCATATTTTTTGGATCGTTATTCTCTTTTCTCCCCTTATTTCCTTTTTACATAAGGAAAACGTTTCCAAATATTCATTATTATTCCCCTAATTCTTTTACCTTCACTTTTCTCCTCGTAATTATTTTGAGACTTCCTTATATCAAATGAAATAAAATAATGATTTTTTTCTTGAAACATCATTTAAAAAAACAAATAATCACGATGTTCCCTATACATCCATCACCAACCCTCTCAATATTCCTTATTAAATTATTATATCGAAGGATATATTACATAACCTCTTTGTTACAATCCTAATGGAACATAAGAATTTATTTCTTCCAACAATCCTAGTTGTTTCCTCTATAAAATGGATGCTTCATCATTGATTCCATGCGTGTAAAACTGAAATATGATATAGATATTGAAAAACTAGCCATAACATTTTTTATCTAAAATAACTTGTGGAGACATAAAACACCCTAGGTGGTAGTGAATTATGTTGTTCATTGATTTAATCTTTTCATTTTATTAAGTATTATTTTCTATATAATCATGTTCCCATGATAGAATAGTTATGTTAAATATTCCATTATTACTCTACTGATCACATCAAACTATAAAAATAAATCCAAAAGTAAAATAATAAAAAAAACATATGGATTTTACTTGGTTAACCTCTTAGGGTTAATAAAAGGAACATTCACAGGATGTTGTGTCAGTGTACTTGAATCAACTGTACTTACTGTCAATTAGTACAAGGCTTTGAAATAGTGAACATCTGATCGAGGGTTTCTCCAACTTCATGTATAACAATGCACTACATTAAGATAGTGATTGGGTAAGATATAAACTTAAGTGTTTTATTTAATAGTTTATAGTCATGATAAACTATTCTAATTAATTTTCATTCACTAAAATTAAATGATATTTTTTTTCCAGGTAGATCCACTAATAATATCTGTTTTCACTACTCTCATATTCTTCAACTCAGAAGATTGTCATAGCTCATATTAAGTATTAAATCCATTTCTATCATGATTTCACAATAGAAAATTCCTCTTATTTTGAATGATTATAATTCCTCACTATATTTTTTTTGTTGAATTCTGTTTCATTAACTTGGATATGGATATTCTTTCTTTGTCCTCTATATATTCCCTTTTATGTATCTCACTATTTGTAAAAGAGGTTTTCTATTTTGAATCTCCTTATTCCTATAAATATACATATTTCAATGATTCATAGGCTCTCAATTATCTTTACTTTCAATTGGATATTCAATTTTTTAGAAACCTTCTATAGAACTACTAGTATTAGTTTCATATTCTTTAGATAAACAACTCTTAAACTGAGGGTTGTGGTCATTAAATTCCATTCAATATGAATAAAACCTCAAAATCACAAGCCACTATTTTATTCTTAAATATTTACTTGAATCATATAGGTAATATTGAAATTACCTCTTCACAGTGTGGCTTCCTCATTTAAAACGTGACTTTCTCTCACTCATTCCACATCGTGGTGCGGTATTATTTACCATAATATGGTCTTTAGTCAATAAATAAATTCACATCTTCCAGAAAAATATCATCCTCATTAATTACCTTAAATAATGGCATAATATCCACTAAATATTCTACATATTCATACCTATTTTTTTATTTTTCTATTATTCAACAACTCAAAGGATTTAGTCTCAATGAAAATAATCATTTTCTTCTTCTAAAAAAAACATTGATGAATCATCTAATAGATTACATCATGGCCCATATTTTTCTTTTTGAGGGTCGTGTCATAAACATAATATATAGTATTTTGGTATCAAAATAACTAGTGTGACTGAAATTCATTTCAACTTCCTTCATGGTGAGACCATTATCTTATGAGGTTATCCACTTCGATCATGTATTATGATTGAGTCATTCATGGTATGACACACTTACCATATTATAAGAACCACTAAAACTCCAAAACAAATTAAATCTACCTTAACATCATTGAAATATGGACTCTTTTGTTTAATTGAGAATCAAAAAAACTATAAATATAAAAAAAATCATATATACAAACATTATTAGCACATTTTTGAATGGACATCATTTAAAAGGTTTAACGGACTCCTGATCTCAAAATATTATAAAGGATATTATATTACTTATTCCAAATATTCTTATTAAAAAATATAGGACTTTTCCATTTTTAAGGATTAATCACTAGTCACATTATTTTTTGTTTCTATATGTCACATATTCTACCAAAAAATTCAAAAAATATAATTTTATCAACATATATCTAGCCACTTCTACAAATTTCATTAACACAACTTATAGCATAATATATTTATTTAAACATCACTATAAAGACCATAACCTTAATACATAGAGATATTAAGGTTTCTCTTCCCATTTATCTAAAAATTAAATTATATAAACTTCTTACCTATAACATCTATGAGAATACTACTAATTCTCAATGATAGTTTTCCTTATTTACATACATCATAACAAAACTTGTTACAGAAAAAAAAATAACACCATGTAATTTTGGATCTAATAAATAACATTGGTATGGCTCCCCCACATATCTTAAATAATGGTTGGATGAATCAATATTTAATAATTACACCAAAAAATTTCCCCCCATTCTCATGGGTTACCTTATAGTGGTTGATTGGATATTTTTACCCGAAATTTTTTATCTTGGTTAGTAACTCTCATGTAATACAGAAAATATTTTATTATATAAAATTTTTAAGCTTAGAATGACTCACGTAAGGCTTGTGATTTTAGTTTCTTCTCTCATTAGTTCAATGAAGATGAAATTAATTCAAAATAGTAAATTCAATCATATCATTTTATTTCATGAGAAATGTTGACGTGGTTCATCCATATATTGGAGTCTCTCATTCAAATACAAAGTTTTGCCTCTAAATTAAGATGATTCATCGTGTGATCATACATGATTAACATATTTTAGAAGGATTAAATTGATTTAAATACCCTAGAAGGGTCATCTGTTTATTTCTATTCCTATGGGAACACACCTACATCATAATTGTGTATTATTAATCCATACACGTTTCCTCACAACTCATTTAATTGTATAACATGACATCAACCCCCACTAAAATAGCCATATGAATGAGACTACCTCATTCACTTGTAGAATGAGGTAATATATATATATATATAGATATCCCTTTTACAATTTAAATATCTATTATTGAGTTATCTATATATCTATTATAACATGACAAATAGATGAAACTCGGGTATGGTATAACCGTCATAACTCCAACTACTTTTATTCGACAAGAATTCAATGGAATATCAAATATATGACATTCAATTAAAACGTAATATTCATCTAGTTCACCATAAATTTGTTAATATTCCTCATCTCAATTCCCAACTAATGTAGGGACGATTAGGTGATGAGTCCACAAATGTTCTTCCTCATCCTGCATTAGATCACTCCGTTCTCTTTAACAATTCTAATATTCATCTTGTCATTCTATTCAAGAACCACTAGACAGGGTTCCAATGTGTTAGGTGATCTCATGTTTATGGTTTCTTAATCTATAGGTGATGACTTGACCTAAAGGATCACTATCATCTCTTAAAGAAAGGCATAAACCTTCTGGTCATCCCCTATCACAGACATCTTGACAGGATCACGATCATGGGTTGTTGATCCATTGGGTGTCTTATACATTGTCTTATCTAATAGGTTAGTGATTGATTCTTGAAAAACCATCAACACACTAAAATTCTTATCCCCTATAGGGAAAATAGCTATTATAAGATATATGAACATAGTTTAGGTAAATAATTATATAATTGATTGAATGAATTATATGACGAAGGAATACTTACTACATAGGAGTTAGGGAGTGTATATGACTCCACTACCGAATGAATTGGATATCAGAGCCCTTGGAATTTTCTAGCTACCAGTGTAGAAAACATATTATGGTCCAAATAACTATAAGTGGGTTCCACTACATTTTCAACTTTACCTACCATGAGGAACTTTGAAACCGCTATGGGGTACTCTTTTACCCAACGTACTGACTCTGAAATAAGGAAACCAAAAATTTTATTACTGCTTATTTAAAAATACTTATAGGGAAAAATGGAGATTTTGTTTTCTTTATGATCCCCATGGAAGATAGATTTTCAATTTCTTAATATGTTGTGCCCATTTTGTGTTTGGTGGAACCCCTGATAATATTGGCAGGTAGAATTCTCTACATGGTTAGGAAGGACAAATTATTATTAGATATTTATCCCACATCCTAGTTATATGATTGATTCTCACTATCCCTACTCTATACATTCTCTCGAGGATCCTATGATGCCTCCAAGCATACTAATTTATGTGTAAGTCAACAAACAGGATTAAATTACATTTTAAGTTAACCAATTTTATATTTTCCCTTGAATGATTCTTGGGAATCACTTGGGATAATGAAACCTATCTTCACTTCTTTTTTGATGCATTATTCTCTCCCTCTATATGAGATTTGTTTCACTTTAAATCACACCCCAATATTCATCATCATAAAATACCCTCTACTTTATAACCATAAGTGGCACAACATATTCCAAGACTTCACCAGGATCCTCTTTAAGCACCAATAATACCCGGTAAATGGATATTTCACCCTCACACTAGAATTTTTTTAAAGCCTTCTGATTATAGATACGGTTAATCATTTCCACATGAAGGATTGTAGAAATAGCCTTAGTGGGCCCAATGTCATGTAGCATAATCTCATTCATCTAGCGTTTCTACCATAATCTCTCCTTCTATATAGATATATAAAATTGTCCAAATTGGAGAAAGACTATAAGAAATCAAAGTATTCATGTATGTATTTAATGATAAAAAGACACTTCCTTGGAAACATTCAGGACATAGCCTATGGAGACACTAAAGCTTCACAAAGCTCCTAGAATCCTTTCATTAGGGGTCCTTAATAACCTAGTGTATCTATCCTATAATCCTTTTGTCAATATGTTTTCATAGTCCATGAAGGTCACTCAATAACTTATACTACCTCAATAAGCAATCTCCTCCTTTTTGTGGGTTTTGTCGATAGTACATTGTTCTTCAGCCTGCCTCCCTCGAGGTTGCACAGAGGGATTTATTCAAGCCACTAGGTCCCCCAGCATCACCCCAGGATATTCGACCATCCTAGTATGATCATAATCTTAAATAAATCGTATCACATCTCGAGACACCGACAATTAAATTCCTCCACTAGTGCACTCACATGACAGCCTTCAATAGAGCCGTCAGATGATCATCAGACGGTTCCTTTTGATATCAATTGTGTATAACCAGGGTATGATTTTTTAGAAGAAATATAACAAATCTATAAACTAGACTGGCATTTATATATTGCAAATTATGTCACCGTAAATTCATATCATTGAAACCCCTCCCTTTAAGGTCATCAATTATTCCTTATCCTTTGAGATGTGAAAATTTCCATCCACCTTCACCCCTAGTTGTAGTATTAAAGGATATTAAGAGTAATCACTCTTGTTATTACACTATGGTGACCAACCATTTTCTTTTTAATCACTAGAGGGCATACCCCAATTATGTTCAGAAGTAATGGCCTGAAATCTGTGTGTCTGGGGATATTGGGGATCAAAAATACATTCTCCCAAAAATGTGATGTAACCCACTCATATAAAAATTATATTAGGCTACATATACATGTTTTGATGTCCCTTAAATTTAAATTATTTACCATGTTGAAAATATTCTCTATCACAATGACATAAAGGTTGGTTTAGTTTATTCTCACAAGCCATATGCCCATAATTAATGTACCTTATCAAACTCCAAAATAAGAATAAAATAAAAGAAGGATATATAAATTGAAGAAGTCAACCTGGAATCCTACCAGACTCATATCTAGGGTTACATGTGGAATCAGAAAATTATGTACTAACATTGCATCAAAAATAACTTATACACAATGGAATTTCCAAATGCTACAACACCAAAAAAAATACTTCAGCCACCTAACTATCAAACATTTATGTATCTTTAGAATGTATTTAACGACAAATTGATAGGAAAATATAGGTATATGTGAGGATTTACCTACTTATTAGCACTCAATACACCCAGAATCTCATATTCCAATGATGTATTCTACTCATCATCCTCTGAAGAATTTCACATCATAAATAATGTATCATACATCATGCCCAATTTGTTGATTCCTACAATCTTATAAATTCCCCAAATATTGATTTTAAAATCATTGTGATTTAGATGGAATTTATAGGATTCAATATACCTCCTTCTTATAATCTCACAGAGAAGATTTCTATAGTTGTATTCATTACATTGTGATGTCTGTACCATCTCATACAACCATAGGCCACACATGTGCTCCTCATGATCCTCGTAGTGTGATAAACCTTCTTGGCCCACTATAATTGTTTCATAATGTTTTCCTTGTAGATATAGAACTTGTATTCTATACTCACTAGGTATATAATGTCATATTGGGGTGATATTGTCTCAAAAACTAGTATATGGACATCATTTGTATGGGTCAAATTTCATTAAACCTAATCAAACATCATGGTCTGATCTGTCATGGCATGGCCAATTCCATAGATGTTACACCAAACATATTATATCAAACTATCAAACCATTATCAATGATCATAGGACTAGGCTTCCAAAGTCCATATATCATCTAGTAGGGCATATCCATTAAGCGATAACCTCTTATATAGGGTGTATTCCATCTAGTATTCTATTAGTTTAAATGTTACCATCTGGTGAACTTATTGGATTTAGTTTTCTAATATGATATTGGGAATCCATGCTATCTTCTTTATCCATGTAGTAATACCATGAATATTATGTCTAACAATTTAGGATTTTTTTTAATATGTAAAATATTACAAAGGATAATACAGAGTACCTTTTTCAAAAGTGTTAGCCTCATAATAATCTATGTCTTATTCGTGCAGTTTTTATTGTATAAAACTTATTCATTTAAGTGGTGAAGACAAATGATAGGTAAGGAATCTATTAAAGGAATCTCGTGAAATAGTAAATTTCTATCAAAATATTGGACTTTCTTAGTTTCCAATAAATTTTAAAGGTCACACTTTGGTCTCCACCGTTATTTTTAAGGAAATGCGTGACTCTTCAACTACCATAGTTTCTAAAAAAATCACGTTATAAATTTCAAAGTACATCATTTTCCACTATTGATGAGTTTTTTCCCCCAATAATGCAACACCTAATGATTTTAGGATTTTTTTTCAATTAAATTCAATTTTATTTATAGCATGTGTAACATGTAACACTGATTCTTAACAAACTCCTCCATAATTTCAATATTATCATCTTAGCATGACTGTTATAATCTAGCCATTAAAATGATGGTATAAATATTAAAAAGAAAATTTTAAAAATTAAGTATAACAGTTTTATATGAAGAAGATATATTGATTAAAACTACTACATTTTTACTAAATTATTTATATGTTTTGAAGATTCTACTTTCTTACAAAAATGTTTTTATTGTTTTTTGTTAACAAATAATAAATGAAATTTTTTAAATTTTAGAAAAAAAATTTGAAAAATACATCATATTTGAATTATCTAAGTAAAAAATTATATTTTATTAGTTTATTATAATGTTCTTAAAATATTTATTTTTAAATGAATATTAACAAATAGTGATTTTTATTAAAAATTTCATTTCAGTCTAAAATTTTTACAAATTTTTATCCTATTTTAAAATGTTTTAAAATATATATTAGTTAAATTTGTTATTTAAAAATCCAATTTATTTCATTAGAGTAAATTTAATATTGATATTTTACATTAAAATTTTCAATTATTATGAAAACCTTCTCTTTGCAAAAACATTTTGTTCATCATATCTTGGGAATTAATTTTAAATAAAATTTTCCCACAACTATGGATTGAATATAGAAAACTAGATTCCATATTTTATCATAATAAATAATATTATATTATAATTTCTACTTATTTTTTTCATAATGAATAATAAAAATATTAAAAATTAATTATTGGGGTTAATGTTAAAATGAGTTTACTGGGAGGTTAAGCTAGAAAGACAAGGGTTAAAATAAACAAAAAAAAATATCCAATTACTTTTTAATGTTCATATTTTAACATTATGTAATATAATATTCTATAATGATCCATTTTGGAACCTAGAGACTGTGAAATTGACATTGACTTATTGATTAACTTTGAAAAATTACAAGTATTCCACCCACATAATTTATAAAAAGGTCACCCCTATTATTTCTTCTTCACACTTACAGGTTCCATTAGTTATATAAATACCTACAAAATATATTTTCATTAATAACCATCCCCACATTATAATAATATTATATTCATTGGTTAATACTCCATTGGTGGCTTTATGTGTAAACCTAATGGGGTCTCCTAAGAAGAGAAATAGTCCTTAACCATACACTTTCATTTTCTTTATTCCTATTACTCTTTCATATATTATTGATAAATACTTTTATAAAAACAAAGTGAAAATATATATAATGATATGTTATTATTTTAATGGAACTACCCACATCTATCTCCTCTTTCATCAAATGGGAAATGAAACATTTTATTATGTGTACGATGGACTACCACCCCACGAATCGATGAAGTTAATTTTCCAAAAAAACCTTTAAAGGCTGGATATAATGATTGATTAGTCATATTTATATGATATTTAGGAAAAAAATTACATGTATAGTCACAATATTACATTTACCTCATTTAATTGTGCGGGAATACAATAACATAATTCATGTGTATAGTGGACAGTCATCTCGCGAAACAAAGTGATTCATTTTTCACTTATGTATTACATGGAAGGAAATAAATATTGGATTAAAGAACATATTTGATATATATATAATTAGATAAAGTTAATATATTTTTACCTTTATTTCATTTCATCAATTTAGAAAATGGAAACAGTGTTTAGGTGTACACATGGCCTATTGTCTCTATGAATGGTGTAATTCATTTTCTATCTATAACATAAATAGACTAATATAAATTCATATATGTTGAATATATATGATATTTATATCATGTTATATTTTATATAGGTGATGGAACCATTACAAAAGTAATAGGAACAAAAATATGAAACTAAAACACACAAGAAAAATGAAACAGTTATTACTTGAAATGTGATTTTATCCCAGAATAGTTAATAAACAGGTTATAAAAACTCATAATTAAATCATATATGTTATGATAAATATTATTATATTCTTATTATATATTTATAATATACTTATATTTATTATATATTATTATAAAACATTTATAATGGAATATAGGACTTAAGTTATGTAAATTTTGTCTCAAATAGTATTCTTTGGTAAATATGTTAAGTAATGAACCTATTATCTATTATGGGGTGTATATAAAGATCCTATGAAAATTTATATAATTAATTTAATCATTTTCCATGGTATTTAATGTTTAATATAATATTTTCCTTTCATAGGGATTATGATTCAAGAAAAACTAATGTTGTAAAGGAGTGTTGTTACAATCTCATTGTTTATTGGGATTGTATATGATTAAGATTCCAATAATGAAATATTGTTAACTATATCCCAAGAAAGTATTCAAACTTTTTATCCAATATATATTTACAAGAAAAAAATTTATTTCATATTCTCCCATTCATGTAAGATATAGTATATAATATTTTTTAAGAAAATGATAATTTATTGTTAGGCAATCGCAGATTAAGGTTGCACAATTCAACAGGGGTGGGCTGCCCACCCCCACAAATCCCCTTTGTACTGCATATAATATGTTGTGTAATCCTCCCCCATACAAATTAATGGACCTTCTTATAGATTGAGGAAATTCTTATCAAATAAATATTTGTACTTCATTCACTTAATCTTTGTCTACTATTCTAGTTTTTCTCGTTTCAAATTTTCATTCCCAATATGTTATCTCAAGAATACTTATAAATGAGAAATTTATTTTTTTGTTTTTAGTTTTCACATCCTGGTTAGATCCTTCTGATTATTTATTCTTTTATCTTAATTTCACCTCAAATTGGATGGTTTATATGGTCTGTTTTAATTACTTACATAATGGTCAGTTTACCACATGTTCAGATGGTTTACATTTATTTATTTTTCTCTGGCTGATTGGACAGAATAATTAAAAAATCAATACAAACAAGAATGATTTAAACAAATAATGCTATCTATGGATATATTTATTTTCAAATCCCCACAAGAATGATTATTAACTGATTAGAGTGGGATATATATATATATATAATTATAATATTAAAAAGATATTAATGTTTTCTGGTTATCATTATGTCTATTATTGTAAATCTAGAATTTACTATTATTGACATTACTGGATGTAATTACATGCCATGGACGATGGATGTTGAAATGCATCTTGAATCAATAGATCTCACAGAAAGAATTAAAGAAAATAATTTGCAAACCCTTCAAAATAAAGCAAAGGAAATGATCATCCTTCGAAGACATCTCGATGAGGGTTTGAAATGATAATACCTCATAGAAAGAGATCCATGAATTCTCTTGAAGAGTTTGAAAGAGATATTTGATCATCAAGAACCAGTTTTTCTTCCAGTAATCCATGATGAATGGAATGCTTTACGCTTCCAAGACATTAAAAGGGCCAGTGATTACAATTGTTCCATATATAGAATTGTATCACTGTTCAAGTACTATGGTGTTGGAATTACATATGCTAATATTTTTGAAAAGACATATAAGAAATTTCATGCATCTCACATCACCTTGCAACAAAAATATCTCTTGCTAGTGTATTCAAGATATTCAGACCTCATATCATCATTAATTATATCCAAGAAAAATAGTGATATTTTGATTAAAAATCACTAGTCTATTCCAACATGTTCAGTGGTAGAATATCCTAATGAAAATTCTGTATTTCATGAAAATAATCAAAGATGAAGTTAGGGACATCATTATCATGGTGGAAAAGGTTTTGGTGGAATATGTTGTCGAGGATGTGTTTGTAACCATGGTTCTACTTGAAATGAATATCAGAATCAATGAAATAACAGCTCAAACACTTTTAGGGATCCTAAATATTACTGTTATAGGTGTGGTTCTAAGGTACATTGGTCTCAAGTTTTTGGAACCCCAAATCATCATTGTAATCTCCATAATTCTTCTCTTACAGAAAGGAAGAATGAGCCTCATTTTTCAAGGATATCCTATATTTAGAATGAAAATGAGGTGAATTTTACTGAGAATCATGAACCATCAAATTATGATTTCACATACCTCGATTCTGGTGATTTTACATGAAAAATTTAAGAGATGATATCTATAAATAATTTAGAAAAATTATAGTGGTTATGATATATGATATTTCATTTTTTTTATGTTTTATATTTTATATTTTTTAGTATTTAAATTTCATGAGGCATTTCTTATAATGTTATTCTCTTTACTTTGAATCACTGGAATGGATTTCCTAAATGAGACTGATATTTTCATACCAGATAGTGGAACAACACACACTATTTGTAAGAATAAAATATAATTTTCTAATATTAAATCCACAAGAACAATTGTGAATACTATTTCAGCTCCAGTGGATCTTATAGAAGGGACTGGTGAAGGGAGTTTTTCTTTACCCAATAGGGCGCAATTATAAATAAAAAAAGTGATGTTTTCCCCAAAGTCCAAAAGAAACTTGTTATGTTTCAATGTTATATACCATCATTGGTATGATACTCAAACTATATCTGATTGAAATGAAAAGTGCATGTGCATTACCATTAATAAATTCGGTAAGAGTCATGTACTAGAAAAAACATCCAAAATTATCATCTTGCTTTCAATATGCATACATAAGTGAAATAGGAAGATATTTGGTAGTAAAAAATGGACCTAGAATAATTAATTTGTTGCATGATTGATTAGGATATCATGGTTCAAGAATGATGCAAAAAATAATTGAAAGTTCTCATGGACATTAAGAAATGGTATGGCTGACCTCTCTACTAAGAAAAATTCCATGTAAGGGATGTTCGATTTGAAATTTGATCATGAGACTATATCCATCTAAAATTAAGGCCAAAATTCCAGCATTTATTAAACAAATTCAAGGGGATATATGTGGAAAAATTCACCCATAATGTTGGATATTAGAATATTTTATGGTACTAATTGATGTATCTACTAGATAGTCACATATATGTTTTCTCTCAACTCATAATTTTGAATTTTCAGGTTTTCGTTCCCAAATAATTAAATTGATAGCACAATTCCCTTATCATAACATTAATAAAGTAAGGCTTGATAATGATATAGATTTAACATCTCATGCTTTCAATGATTATTTTATGGAAATGGGGATTATTGTGGAGCATCATGTCAACCATGTGCATACATAAAATGGTTTATCTGGATCATGGATAAAACACCTCCAACTTATTGCTAGATTAGTAATAATGAGAACATAGTTTATGAGATCTATATGGGGTCATGCAATATTGCATGACTTGGAATTAATTCACATCAGAACAAGTACCAATAATAAACACTATCTACTCCAATTCAATTTTGGACATGAGCCTAACATCTCCCACTTAAGAATTTTTGGTTGTGTAGTATATCTACCAATTGCTCCCCCACAACGTACAATGATTGGACCTCAATGGAGGCTGGGAATATATTTAGGATATGAATCCTTATCCATCATCATATATCATTAACCAAAAACTGGTGATGTATTTAAAGCATGTTTTCTGATTGATGCTTCAATGAAAAAGTATTACCATAATTAGAGGAGAAAAGAAACAAAAGATGGATATTTCATGGGATGTGAAAAAGTTATCTTTTCTAGATCCTCCCACTTAGAAATATGAGATAAAATTGAAAAAGAGTTTACATTTTCAAGAACTATGAAATCAATTACCTGATTCATTTACTTATTCAAAGGGCGTGACTAAATCACATATACCGGCTATAAGTGCACCTTCTAGAATTGATGTCCTGAATACACATTCACATAAAGATGTTACAGAAATCTAAAAAACAAGCCTTAAGCATGGAAGACCAATTATCCATAAGGATAGAAATCCTCAGAAAATAAAACAGATGAGTATAATTAAAACCCCCAATATGGAGACCTATGTTTTAGAAGAAACATGTAATTTATGTTTTCATCAAGAAACACATGATGAGAATCACAAAATTTATTCACAAGATCTTGAAAACCCTAATGGTTTAGAAAATAATGAAATATATCTTAATTAACCACTATATTTGATATATAGAATCAGGTTAATATGGAAAATATTGATGAAATATTTTCATATTCTATGTTAAATTATATAGAAAGTGAAGACCCTTAACCATGGTCTGTTATGGAATGTCAAAAATGATCCAATTGGAATAAATGGAAAGACACAATGCAAGTTGAATTAAATTCACTTAATATGTGAGGAGTTTTTGGACATATCATGCTCACACCAGAAGATCTGAATCCTGTTGGATAGAAATGGGTTTTTTGTGTGTAGATGTAATGAAAAAAATGAGATTGTAAGATACAAATGTCATCTTTTCACACAAGGTTTTTCACAGAGACATGGAATTGATTATGAGGATACATATTCTCTTGTTATGTATGCTATCACTTTTTGATATCTAATCAGCCTTGTTGTAGTTTGGAAGGATAATATGAATCTTATTGATGTTGTTACAACTTATTTATATCAGTCACTCGATAATATTAAATATTTGAGAATCCCTAAAGGATTCAAAATACTTAATGTACTGAAATCAAAACCCCAAGACCAATATTAAATTAAATTGAAGAAATACATATATGGATTAAAACAATCTGGGCATATGTGGTATAATATTTTTAAGTGGATATTTTTTAAATAAAGGGTATGTAAATAACCCCATATGCCCATGTGTTTTTATTAAGAAAACAACATCTTTATATGTAATAATTGTTGTTTATATTGATGATTTAAATAGAATCAGAACTCCAAACGAGATCAATTATGCATTGATAAATTTAAAGGATGAAATTGAAATGGAATACCTAGGAGAAACCAACTATTTTCATAGATTACAAATTGAACATATTTCAAATGGTATATTTTTACATCAGAAAAACTACATTGAAAAGTTCATAAAACGCATTAATAGGGATAGAGTTAAACCATTAATTACTTAAATGGTAGTTCATTCTTTAGTTATTGAGATTGATTAATTTTTACACTATAAAGAAAATTGGGAGTTTTTCGGTCATGAATTACCTTACCACAATGCTATTGGAGCACTAATATATCTTGATAATTATACCCGTCCTGATATATATTTTGATAATAATTTGTTGGAAATATTTAGTTCAACCACTAATCAAAGAAATAGTAATGGTATTAAATATGAATGTTGTTTATCTAATCAACATAATGTGTGATAACAAATTGGTTATGTGTTCACAATAGAAGGTACTTCCATATCTTTGGGATCAAAAAATCACAAAATTATCGCAACATCTTAAAATCATGCACAAGTGATATAATTACATAAAGAAAGTTGAGAATGTATTTGGTTATGGTCTAAGACCCAACACATTCGAGTGGAATGTGGATTTTCTCTTGATAGTATCCGAACAATTTTATTCGAAGATAGTACTATGTGCATCACACAATTAAAGGAAGGCTTCATCAAAAATGATCGAAAAAAAAATATACCACTGAAATATTTCTTCTTCACACATGAGTTAATTAAGAATGTAGATGTCAATATGCAATATGTCTGATCCAATGAAAATTTTGTAGATTTATTTACAAAAGCACTATAAACTGTTCTCTTTAGAAAGATTTTACATAATATAGGGATGTGTAGATAGAATAATTTGTAATGTAAAGTAACTTTTAGGGAGAGTCTATGCTAATGTACTATTTTCCTTATTCCCATTTTTATACCAATGGGTTTTCCTAGAAAGAGGGTTTTAATAAGGTGGTTTCAAAATGCATATGAAATTGGAAGGGGTGTGCATCCCAAGGGGTAGTGTTAGGAAGCCTCTGATTGTGGCAGCACACTTCAAAGGGGGTGGTATTCCCACCCACACCAATCCCTTTTTAACTACCAATAAAAGGCAGTGAAATCCTCCCCTAGACTAGAAGATGGAATTGCAGAAGGATTGAGGAAAATTTTATCAATAAAATATTTTTACTTCTTTCTCTTAATCATCCTCCCTTATTCTAGTTTTTCTTATTTCAAATTTGTTTTCTCAACATTTATTTCATTAATCAGACTAAAAACCTTTTCCTTCCACATCTATTTTTTCTAAATTTTTTTGAAAGAATGAATTTAAAATTATCTAATTATTTTTTAAAAATATTTTTACTCATATTTTAATTTTTAAAATATTTTTAAAAATTAATCTTATCTTTATTTTCCAAAAAAGGCTCATTTTACTTTTTACATAAAATGTGAAAGTAATCTACACTTTATCATGTAATTTATGAATAATATATTATGCTACCATGACCACTCAATGATTTAATGACTATATATAAGATTTAAATATTATTTTCTATAAAATTTTGAATGTTTTTAGATTTTAAATAAATGATTTCAAGGTGAAAATTTTATTTTCCAGAAGAAAGGTTCTATGTGATCTTTCCTAATCATTTTCCTTTTATGATTGAATCGTTTATACTACTTAATCATTACTAGGGATATGATCTAACAAAAACATTCTAATTCATTCTATGGTTGTTTTGTAATTATTATGGATAAATGTTTATGAAACCCAGATCTATTCCATGGGGTATGATATGATGAAAGGATGTAATATTTATTGAACTTGTTAATTTTAAATTAGTTATTATATAATGAAAATTTTATGAAACCCATTGCTTTTCATGGATTTTTATATGATGGATATTTTATGATCTGGTGGTAGTAATATGTATGCTTTTTTTTATGTGATTGGAGGGACCAATATCTCTCTCCAATGAATTTTTCAATGCTTTATACCTCATCAGATAATGATCTAAAACAATTTAATGTGCCTGATTCTCTATGGGAAACATGATGACATTCTTGATATACTATGGGAAACAAGTGATGATGCCTTGTCCATTATGGTGTGGGAAATATGTGTTGATTAGAAATGCATTATGATTTTATGGTATCAGATGTTAAACATAAAAAATGAAATCTTTTCTATATATATGATTTGAACACACTTATATGGAATGAATTTTAGGTTCATGATTTATTTATGATGATTTTTACTCTTATGCTTCATGGGTTTTGAAATGATAATTTTTAAGTCATTGATCATGATTATAATCTATTACATATTTTGTATTAACTTTAAAGTTATATTTATCATCTCATACCTTTTCACATGTAATTATTTCAGATTATTGTCAATTTATATGTTCAATTTTTTCTTGTACTATAAATCTGAGCTCACCCTTTCTTATGGTTCCTTTCCCTTCATTCTAAATAACGTTTTACGAAGGGTATGTCTATAAATAGTAATAAATGGAAAAATAATTATGGGAGCTATTGAATATCATTTATTAAATAAAAAGATTTTATAACTAGTCTCCAAAGAGGCTAAAAATTTATGATCCTCAGGTAAGAAATTGAGAAATACATAGAATATTCATCTATATAATATAATATTTATATATGAAAATTTTGGGTCCTTATGATTGTTATTAGAGGAAAAGTTTGGTTAAAATTTAGAAACCTGGATGAGAAAATATTATTAATATAAATAGGTATATGTTTGATGATATGTCTAAAGATAAGTGATGGTGTAGGAAAATTTCCTAAAATTTTCATGAATGATATTGTGACTAATTTCTATGAAATTAAATCCCTGTATTAATAATAAAAGTGGATTTTACATTCGCATAGTTGTACTGAGTGTTATTTACTCAAAAATGAAACATTGATATGGAATAAATAATCACCTAGTGAATGTCAATGGGCCTTGTTGCACACCTGGTTTAACAGTCCTAGGGATATGCTTCAGAAATTCACCAACTCTTATGAACCTTCATGATGAATTTCAATAATGTCCACTAATAGCCTAGGTTAAGCCTATGGTTTCACAGATTGAAAATAGAGAGTCATGTTTTAATTCATCCTATAAATTATTTTTCTTTCTAAGTAATGTGATTTCACACTATTATTACTATTTATCACACTATGTTTTTTTAATCAATGGACAGAATTATAAGAAACTTTGTTATTGTTGAATACGACATAATATTCAATGATACTCCTACCGAGTGACCAAATTTTATGGGAGTTGGAATGAAAAATAAGATTTCATTATCAAAAATCATTATCAATCAATGAATCATGTCGATCTTTGAAATAAGAAAATGATAAAATAACATTAAATAGAGTCCTTCAAGAGGTAATTCCCAACATAATTTTATGGTTCAGGTAATCCACTAATAACTAAACAATGGATTGGTACCACTAATTTATTATTTTTCATTATCTATTGTTCAAAACATGAAAACTTCATTAATCTATTTATCATTTGGAATGAGAATAAGATTAGTGGTGCACTCTTTTTATGAACATGAGGGATTGTGATGAAATTTACACTATATAGTGGGACTAGTTTAAGAGATTTTTTTTCAATAAGTAGTTTCTTCTTATTATTTATGTGAAAATGGATAATGAATTTTCTAAGCTATAATAGATGGATGATGAATCTGTTGTTACCTATGAGGTAAATTTTATAGTACATGTGAGGCACAAATCTTGTATTATAATCCATCCTAAAATAAAGGTTTCATGATTCATCAATGTCTTGAAACCAAGTCTCTAAAGGGAATTATTCATAAGGGAATTAGGTATAAATAAATAAATCATTCATTGTGCTATCTAGGTGGACATATAGATAGGAGTTACCCATAAATTAAACAGTTTTGATAAGAATAGGAAGACCGGGTATCATGAGAAAATGAATAAATCATAGAGGTGAAAGAAATTACATCCATATTTATTCCATAAATTTGGGATGAAAAATTAAGGAAAAATCCTGAACGAAACTAAAATTTTCTTAAAATGTGGAAGGGGGTCATAAATCCCACAAATATTGAATGGAAATGAATCATACAGTTAACTCAATGGAAGAGAAAAAACTGACATTAACACACCACCCATGGAACAATGATTCAAATGCAAGGAGTGTGAGTATTATACTAACCAGTGCCCAAATATGATTCTTAATGACATAATAAAAGATTGCAACCACTCTACTTGACAAAAAAATGGAAATCTCATGCGATCACTAATTATAATTAGGGGTACATTAAATAATTGTTCTAATGTACACATACCATCGACACTAAAAATTCTATTTACTTATGTAACATTATATATACACACTCTTTTATATCTAATGAATTTTGTAAGGGAATAAAATTACCACCCAAATGATTATATTTTGAATTATTATTGAAAACCACTAATGGTATAATGATTACATCTCATGTAAATGATTATTCTCCATTTCTAGTATATGGTAATGGTGTTCTTATAAATATTTTTATTCTTACTATTATTTAATTTGTTGTTATATTATGCATAGATTGTATTTTCCTATATATATCCCAAATCAATTATTGGGTAACAGATTTCTCATTTGAAAATCCAAATAAAGATATAATATTCTACCAGTCTGATGATAAAGAGCATGTTTTGATGGGGATTACATCCATGATATGGGTCTTGGTTCCCATTCAAAAGGTATGTTTATCTTAGATGGTTGGGGGGAAACTCAATATTGATGATATTCCAATTGTAAGGGAGTTTTTGAAAAAATTATTTATGTTTTTTCTAGTCTTAGACTTAATCAAGAAGTTGTGTTCTAAACAGATATGATACCTAGTGCAATGCATATTTATAAAACTTTATATGGACTGAACCTGGATGATACTAATCAATTGAATAAGAAACACCAATAATATATTGAAATTGAATTTATTAATCTATGTGTGATACCTTGGGGTTCCTCGATACTTTTTGTTAAAAAGATAGATGGATTTATGTGACTCTAAATTGATTAGCGAGAGATGAACAAGATCTCAATCAAGAACAAGTACCCTCTACAACAAATTGATGATTCTTATGATGAAACATGTGGATAAAAATACTTTACATTATTGAACTATATTTCCAATACCCTCAATTGAGAGAAAAGAAAGAGGATATACCCATTATAACATTTTGTACAGGGTATTGTAACTATGAATATATAGTGATGCAATTTGGTCTTACAAATTCTTCTTTAATCTTTATGTAATTAAGGTATATAGTCTTTAATTATTAAATTATTCATTTTTTGGTAGTCTTTATAGATGAAATTTCTATATATTCAAACAGAGAGGATGACAATTAAGAATACTTGATAATTATGTTGAATAACCTATAAATAGAGAAATTGTATCAAAAAATTACAATTTCGGAAATTTGGATACAAATGGTTTCTTTTTTTACATCATATATTCTCAAGAGAGGGTACATCGATAGATCCATTAAAGACGGAGGCTATTGAACGTTGGTCTAGACTGACCAGGGGAAATGATATACTATATTTTCATGGTTTGGATGAATATTATTGATGGGTTGTGAAAAAAAAAATCAGGACAATCTCATCCAATCACCATGTTAACTTTGAAGGGAAAGAAGTTCTTCTGGATGGATGAATGTGAGGAAAATTTCATTGAACAAAATAGAATATTAGTCATCAAACACACTCTTACACTACCCTATAGTGGATAATGGTTTGTAATATCTAGTGGAAAATCAAATAAGGGGTTATGATGTTTTCTTAGGTAGAATGAAATGGTCATAGATTATGCCTCATGAAAATAGATGTTTCATGGGAAACTTTACCCAACTCATGATTTCAGGTAATTTTTCATAATTTTTTCATTAAATATATTTACGCATTAAATTTATTGGAAAAAATGTGATATATATACCATTCAAAAATGTTTAATGTACATATTCACACAAACAGATTTAAATATGTCCCAAAGAATATGGTTGGAGTTGATTAATGAATATGATTGTATAATACATTATCACCCTAGGAAATAAAACAATGTGGATGATGTTTTGTGTGAAAAGGGTCAAAGTAGATTAGCTATGATGTGGTTCATAAAGGATCCAATATTTATGGATTTTTGAATAATGGATATTGATATACTAAAGGAAGGGAAGAAATATTATCTTTCATAAATAAGTTTTCAACCATTTACCCATGTGAGGATAAGAGAGGCATTGATGGTTGATACAGAGCTTCAAAAGAATGTGATAAATGTTCCTGAGTTCAACCTTGATTATAATGGAATGATAAGATTTAGGAATCGTGAATATGATCCATCCATACCATAATTGACAAATTATATATTAGAATATGTTCATATTTGTTCATTATCAATTGATTCTAAAAGTAAAAAGACTATGAATAATTATTAGAAAGAGTATTTCTAGTTGGTTAAAATGAAGAGAGATATTTTATAGTTTGTATGTTGGTACTTGGTATGTCATCAATTTAAGGATAAGACAAAAAAATTAAGGGGTTTTTACAACCATTACCCATACCAGACTGGAAATAGGAAAAAAACACCATGGATCATTTAATCAGACTCCCAAAAACATATTAATGTTGCAATGTTATATGGGTTATAGTTCATCACCTTAAAAATTCTACAATCATTATCTATATAAAAGAAATTTTATCTCTGGATCACCTATCCAATTTATATATTAATTAAGTTTGAAAGTTTCATGGGGTACAATATTATATTATGTCTGGTTAATATATTAGGATTTCAAATAAGTTACATCAATGAATTCCACATGATCTAGATGCGGAGTAGTGTTTTAGCACTAATAGAATAATTCAAACTCTAGAGAATATGTTGAGATCTGATTCTATAGATTTCAAAGGTGTTTGGTATCAATGCCTTCCTATGGATGAGTTTTTATACAATAATAACATTTATGTGATCATTTAAATAGATTATTTTAAATCCCTCTATATAAATAATTGTAGAACTCTGATGTAATAATATGATTTTGGATAAAGAAAGACATTAGGACAACATCTAACTGAATAAATGTCCTAGAAGGTTACAGTTGTTCAATAACACATTAATGGAATAAGAAGTTAGTAGGAAATACATGTTGACAATCACCAGTGTGATCTTAAAATTAAATTTTATGATAATGTGTATCTATGATTTTCTCAATAGAATAAGGTAATGATATTTGGAAATAATGGAAAAATAATCCCTATGTATATCAGTCCATTTTAAATTCTTGACCTTATCATGTTGGTATCTTATTGATTGTCACTTCCACTAAACCTTTCTCAGGTCCATGATATGATCAATGTATATATTCTAAGGAAGTACATTCTGGATCCTTCACATGTAATAAACATAAAGGTAATACTAATAAATAATTATATTTATTATAAGGAAGAATCAGTGGATATTTTAAATTTTACAAAGAATTTTCAAAAAAATAAGACCACACTTTGGGTCAATTTTTTTTTGTGAAACCACCTAATTGAAGAGACTATGTTTAAACCTTAGTATGTAATAAGCTCATAGTTATTACCAATATAGAATGATATTTCTTCAATTTATTTTGTTTCACACCTCACCGAGTTCTAATGAATCGTAATATACTCATAATATTAATATTTAAATATTACTATTATAACCTAGCCATTAATCAAGGTGGAATTAATAGTAATAAAAACATTTTAAATCTTTTTTATAATGGTTTTATATAGAGAAAACATGTTGATAAAAGTTCATAATTTTATGTAAAGTCATTATATATTTTGAAAATAATATTTTCTCATAAAAAAGTTATTTAATTTTGATAAAAAATAATAAAACGAAATTTTTACACATTTATAAAATATTTATTAAAATTTAAACATAATTTTTGAGACGAAAATGCAAAAATTATCTATGATAGAATTTTTTAGAATTTTTTAAAATGATTACTTTTTTGATAAATAGTAACAAATACGTATTTTTATTAAAAACTTTAGTTTTGTTTAATATATTTAAAAAGGTACATATTTTTTAAAAAAAATTTAAAAGTAATATTAGTTCAATTATATATTTATTAATCCTATTTGATTCATTTAAATGAATTTCATATTGGTTTTTTATATTAAATCCTTATATAGTTATGGAAACTTTCTGTTTTGAAAACATCTTTTTCTTCTGGTATATGGGTTTAATTTTAAATTATTTTATTTTAATTATTTGAATCAAAATTTTAAAAATGTATTAAATATTTTTAATTTTCATATTTTTTATTTTAAAACAAGTTAAAATTCATTTTTTTGTGATTATGAACTAAAAACTTTTCCAATTTCTATTGGATGAAGAACTTTTGGCCTTATCTCATTTAATATTATATATTGTTCCATTTTTTAGCCATGTGACTAGAAAAGTGGTGTAATTATTGGGAAACATTGAAAATTTACAAGTGTTTCATCCACCGTAATTATAAAAGGGAAACACTCTTCTCACCTCTTTACACATTGAAATAGCTTTTGTTTAGCCAATCCATGCCCAAATATATTTCTTAATTTCCAAAAATTATAGTTTTTTATATTCATTATTAAACCTTCCAAATAAGGCTTTAGGTGTTAAACTAATTTTGTTCTCTGAAAAAGAGAAAGAGTACTTATCCATGCATTTTCATTATATTTATTCAACTAAATACATCAATTATTCTTAAACAATTATAATATAATAAATTTATTATCTCCCATATAAGTATATGTTATTTTGTTAATTTAATATCTTATATGACTCTGTTATTTTATGAAATGTTAATGGAGTCCATTGATCATGTGTACGGTGGAATACCGCCTCACAAACCGATGTAAGTTGTTTTCCATCACCACATATAATGACTATATATAATGATTTATTTAACATTTATATATGATATTTAAGAGATAATTATACTTTTATAGTTATTATATCACGTATAACTTATTACATTCTATTCTATGGGAATAAGATAATGTTGCTTTTGTGTATGGCAGACTACCGCCTTGCGAAGCGAAGTGATTCGTTCTTCACATACATTTGACATGGAAGGTAATAAGGATAGTTTTAATGAAGATATGTGATATATATGACATAAATATTATTATTATAATATATTATATTATTTAAATTGAATTTTAGTTATCCTTTGAGAAAATGGAAATAAAATTCATGCGTGCGTACGACCTACCGTCTCCATGAATAGTGTAATTCATTTTCTATCGCTCACATCAATGGATTAATATAAATAAATATAAAATGGATATATATGGTATTTATATCATTTTTTCCATTATATATATTATGTAACCATGATCAATGTAAAATTACTAAAAATACCAAACAGAAACAAACAAGAAAAATGAAGTTGTTATTCCCTAAAATGTGATTTTAACAAGGAATTGTAAATAAGTGAATAATAAAAGGATATAGTTATGTTATATAGGGTATGGTGAATATAATTATGGTTTTTAATATATTTATTAAAATCTTATATTTATTATAAATAAGTTTCAAACTTGTATCAAGGAAGTTCAGACTTAATGTAAGGGAATTTCATTGTAAATCATCTACTTTCAGACATATGTTATGTTATGTATGAAAATTATTCTATAATTTTTATATAAATATAATTTGAAATTTTATATCATTAATTTCTTAATTATCATGATATTAAGTGTTTCATTTAATGTTATTTCTTCATGGGGATTATAGTTTAAAAGATACCAAAGTGGTAAAGGTTTAAGATTAAAATTTCATTATTTATTAATATTGTTTAGGATTATATTTCCAATGATGACAGATTTTGATCTATATTTCAATAAATTCATTATTTTTTATCATATATTTATTTCCTTAAACCACATGTGTTACCTTCATCTTCTCCTTATTCTTTAATCTAGAGTCTAAATTAATGTTTTTTAAAATAATCGACTCAATTTCACTCTTTGATTGAAAATAATTTATCTACCAAGTACATTTCTTATTAAAATATTTTAAAGAATGATTTAATGTTTCCCCACTATTTTCTAAAATATATTTTTACCTGCGTTTGTTTTTTTACAAAAAAAATAATACTAACCTTCTTGTTATTTTATGAACAATTCTCTTTTGACACGTTACTGAAAATGTGAAAAGATTCTTCATTTTAACATGTATGAAACGAATGGTATTTTAAAATATGATTACCAGTCAATGATTCAAATATTACTAAACAATTATCCATGTTTATTTAAAATAACTTTTTTTATTAAAATTTTGTTCTTTTCATGTTTCAAATAAATTACTTCAAGTTGAAAGTCCGATTTTCCTAAAGAAATGTTCCATGTAATACTTCAAAATCTTTTTTCATATAATATAACATCCTTTGATGTTACATATTATTTTCAAGGGATATGATCCAATTATATAATTCTTATTCATTCTCTAAATTTTTTATTATTATGATGAAATTATGTTTATTGAACACATTACTTTTCCACAGGTTGTGTTGTGATGAAATGATGGAATTTTTATTGAACCTATTTCTTTTTCATGGGTTATTTTATGATTTAATCATTATGAAACCAATTTATTTTCTTGGTTTTTTATATTATGAATGTTTTATGATCTGGTGGAATATATATATATATATATTATTTTTATTATATGGTGAGTGGGACCTATATCTACTTCATTATATATTGGGTAAAGTTTTATATTTCATGAGATAGTGTTGGGAAACAAGATGATGTTCATGATTCTATATAGGAAAAATAACAATGTGATTGATACATAATGGGAAATAGGTTATGATGCCTAATCCATTAAGAAATGGTAAAAAATTGTTGATTCTTGATCCATTATGAATTGATCGTATCAGATTCTAAACATGACATATGAAATAGTTTCTATATTTATGATGGTACCACACTTATCTGATATGAACTTATGGATAATGATTCCTTTATGAATATTTATCACTCTTATGATTCATTTATTTTGAAATGATAAAGTTTTATTACATGAAACATTATTATGATCAATTATTGATTGTGTATTAACTTTTTATATTATATTTATTATCTCATATCCTTATATTTATCGTGTGATTTCATATGATCATTGATTGATATATTCTATATTTAACCTTAATAACCATCTAATCTAACCCTTTATTATATTTTATTTCCCCATGTTATTAAATGATATTTAAGTCGTATGTTTTTATGATAATAACTAAATGGGAATAACTTTTTAGGGTATATTGAAGATCATTTAATAAATAATAATATTTTTAAGCAAGTATCAAAATATTATTAAACTTTGTGATCCTTATATATGTATTTGTGAAATTTATTGATTAGTTATATAAAAATAGGTAATAATTTTTTATAAAAATTATTGGTCATTATAAAAAAATTCCCCATTCATATTATAAAAAAGGAACTCAAGTAAGGGTGTAACCATCAACTCATACAATAACTGGAAAAACCCCAATTACAACATTATCTCAATAGAAAAAAAAATTTCCTATCAATAATAATCATTGATGAATGTATAAGACTATACATATAATCTATATATGTTGATCTTATTACCCTTCATTTCATAGTAATCTCATATTGCTACACTAAGTTCTTCTTCTTCTTCGAAACTACATCGCATCTGTTCACATTGCTAAAAAAATTTCAAAACTTATCTAGCTATGATTATGGTTATTTATATTTTAATAAATATTTAAGGAATATTTTTTCATAATATTTATAGATATAACATCAAATATTTTTGGAACAAATTTACTCATTCACCTTTGTGTTTAGGTCCTCCTTCTAATTCTCCTTAATACAGAGAAAAAATTCCTTCACATGATATTTTAAATATCATGGTATATTTATTCTTTTAAATTATCTAAAAAATAATGAATTTAACTTCATTTCAAGGCATCCATATATGCATGATAGTGTGTCACACAGCTATACAATGTGTCTCCTCTTTCTGTGATGTAGTGATTTTTTCAATATTGTGTGGAACTTATCTCAGTAGTATTAGATTAACCTCAACTAGTTCATCATTAATCTCTATAGGAATCAAGATTTAGATTTTATCGTGATTTTTAATCCATGAAGATAATGTCACAAAAATATTTATATTTAATATATCTCTTTTATTCATTATAAATAAATTTTATAAACATATCATATCATTATACAACCTCTAGTTTTTTTTCACCCTTATGAAGCTCCATATGACCTTGACATAGTTCATATATACTATGTATTTCCTTTACACAATTCAGAATAACCATTATGTTACCTTCAGAATTTAGGATTTGTCTTCACATAGGTTGTGTTTAATATTAGGAAGATCATTATAACCTTTACATAGATTTGGATCACCTTGACATGGGTTCTCAAATGCATAATATCTAAATTCATACACTTATGAATTTCCAATAAATCAATAATCTCAAATCATAAAATTATCCAATTCATACTATGATGTTTTATAATCCATCCAAAATAATTACACTAAAGTTATATTAAACATTTAAAGATACAGAATTGGCTGAATGGTTTATGAGAAATCATACGATTCAGCCAAGTCATATGGTTAATTCACAAAAATAATAATTTTTGAACAATTTAGGGTGTCTTGAATTTTTTATGACTTCTATTGTTATAAAATCCAATATATTATAATTGTATTTAATTCATATTATCAAATAATTTTTCATTTTTACAGTTCTGTCTCAAAAATTCTATTCATATTCAAATTTCATCCGGAGTTCTCTCTTACTATCTATGAATTATCAAAAATCTCATTATATCATACAATGTATCCTACCAAAAACCTTAAAATATATAAATCTCAACTAAAAAAATGTGGTTTCTTCATTTCTTCATATACTCATTTCATTATTCTATTTTAAAACATCCTTATAAATTTCCTTTTAACCTACATGCAACAACCAATCTCTTATACTCACTTATTGAAGATAGTTCTCTTAGAAACATCATCACATGTCATATATCTAGGAAGATCCATTCAATAATTATCACATTAAACATGTATTTAAATCAAATACAATACCATCCTAAATAGGGTTGACCATTACATAGCACCATGTATTATTGTGTATTGCACGTCAGAGGTGAAAACTAATGTGGGGTGGGATTTTTAAATCACTATTCATCCATTTAATCAAACATAATTTATAGTTGAAATGATTTTTCCCTTGTTATATTAAATCTCATTAACTAATGGTTATTTACATTTGAAATTTAGGCTGCACCTAGAGAACCTCATGTTGTATTTGTATGATCTTATGCCATCCATGATCCTGACAATCATGTAATGCCCAATGTGTTGTTCCAAAATGATTAAGTTATCGAATATAGTAATCCTGATTAAAATGATACCAAGGCTCTGTCAGAACATTAGGATATTTAATAAACTATAGATATGAGTTATTTTTAACATACTAATTCCCAAAATGAATACATTGAATTACTGAGAAGATAAAACTTTTGAATGAAGAATAGTTCAACAATGATAATGAAAAACCTGATCTTTCAATGATATAATATGTCACGTACGTAACCTATTTTAGGGTTATTTTAAATTTACTTTCCACTCATGATTTGTTTTGGTGGTTTCCAAAGGTTTTATTGAGAATAGGTGAGTTTTCATGAATTGGGCCAAACTGCGAGCTCAATTCCAGATTTAAAAATAAATTTTGTTTCATTTATAACTTTTCCAATTTTTAATATTTTTGACTCATTCCAACTCCTAATTGTTCTCCCCTGATATATTAACCCCAAATTTAAATTTGGGGCCTTTATAAATCCATAAGCATGGGGGATTTTTGTTTTTATTTGAGAATTGGGCCAACCCGAAGGCCCATTTTCCAGTTTTAAATTGTTTCATTAATTTATTAATATCTTATTCATTAAAATGGATTTTTCAGTGATTACACCTCCCTATAGACCCTAAGAAGACCAGGCGCGACCCCATGCCCTCCTCCCACAATTTGGAGCTCGATAGAGTCGCGAAAATAATCGGAGCTTTCTGAATTTCAGAAATCGTCCAGATTTTGGAGAGGTAAATTGATCCTTTCATAACTCCTTCTATTCTTAATATTTTCCCTCCATTCCAATTCCTAAATGACCTAATAATTCTTGTGATACCATACCCTGAGTTTTGGCCGTTTTAAATTTCAGATACTAGTGTTTTGGGGAGATTCATTCTAGATTTCTCAAGTAAGTTTGTCCATTTCTTTTCCCCTTTCAAATTGATTAGGGTTTCATTCTATTTTTTTAGGGTTTCCTCCCTTTTTATTAAAGTGAACAATGACCAGTGGGTAGGGGTTCGAACCTAAGGTTTAACCTTGGGTTTTCTTGGTCCAATTTTCTATTTTTAGGTTTGATCTACCCTTCTTGAGGTGCGGCGGTGGTGCGTTTGTGTTTTCGCACAAAGGATTCAATGGTTTCATTTGATTTGGTAGGTGATTCCAATGTTGATGCAATATTTGTGTATTAGCATGCTGTATTTATCATATTTTCAGATTTATATAATTTTTTTATTGCTACAAAAATTTGTTCTAATGATGTTTCCATTGCAATTGAATTTAAAATGCCAATTTGGTGTGAAATTGGGGGTTTTCCAAAGAAGTGTTTTGTTTGTTTATTTGGGGATGCCCTATAAATACTTAGTTGTTTTTATTGATCTATAATAAGGCATAAAATACTGTTTATAATGTTTATCCCATTTTGTAATTTCTGCAAATAATGAGTTTTAATTGTGCTTGTAAAGAAAGTGAAGTTTGGGTTCCACTTTTATGTGAAAATGAAGGTTTTACAAAGAGAACACTTCTTGTTTAACATGAGGATGCCCAAAAATTGATTTGTTGTTTTAATGGATATTTATTGGGCTGACTTTACTGTTTTGGTGACTTACAATTGTGAACATCGTGTACAAGTGGGTTTCTTAAGGGGTTTTGTGTGCAAAACTACATGAGATTTTGTGAAATTGATTTTTTCAAATTCAAAGAGTTTGTTGTGTGTTTTAAGTGGTATAAAATGAGATAGCTACTGTATTTGGTGTATGTGACCATTAGTGGTGTTTTACATTAAAATGGTTGTGTGTTAAATCCTGAAATTGTTTGAGCACAAAGGGGGAAGCCCGGGTACCTAGGTGGGGCGGATTTGTACTAGTACGGCTAGTGGACCGGATGGGTTTTGTCCCTGTTTCACTTAGCATTTGGATAACGACAACTCTAACTAAACTATGTGGATGATGGTTGGAGACCAATAGGTTATGGGTATGTTCCCTACTAGTGGCTCGTGCACGAGAAAGGATTTCACTATGGTTACATTACACTGAGGTACAAGGTACATGGGGCCTGAGACTATCTAGTGCCTAGGGGTGTTCCCGGTTTTGTTGCTCAGTGGATTTGTGGTATTTGCCCTTGTTTTTGGGTGTCTTTGGAATTATAATGCAGTATCTAATATTCCTATTTAAATGTGTTAACATTATGAAAGTTTTATCTTGAAAAATGTTTTCAATTTAAAGTTTCATTTTGTAGAATTTTTCACCGCTTTTAATTGCATATTAAAACTGCTTGCTTTTTCACCTTGTATTGCATGCACCTTGGAATCACAGGGTGGTATCCTATTGGGCTTAGGATCACACCCTACTTACACCCCTTGGGTGTAAGTAGACCTTTTTTTTGACCCAGGTAAAGGAAAGGCTAAGGGTGATGGTGGTTCAGGGTGTTAGTCCTCATCCTTGGGGCGGAGTAGTGGAGACGACTTGGGGGTGATGACCCCTTGTCATGTGGAGTCCATGGGGCTATTTTGTTTCTGTTCCATTGTGTCTTTGGACCTTTTGTATTGACTCTAAACCTGTGTATTCAGTTCTGGTTTTTGTTTAAACATCATTTGGTATGAATTTTCAGATTCAATTTATTGATTGTTTTTAATGGTTTATGACTTCATATTCGGGTAAATTGTTCCCAAACCTAAATAAATGATACCCAAGCACTTGTGCCATCCCGTGGGGATAGGGAACGCCCTTCGAGTCATATCACAGACTGGGTTTGGTGCCAGTTTGGGCGGCGACCATATTTGGTTCGTGACAAAATGGTATCAGAGGAGGTTCTGGTTAACTCTTTGGGTCAAGTTATATGGGGAACAGTCAGGATAGTATAATGTTACGATTGTTGGGACTTGGTAGTTCGGTTATGGGTAGTGTGCCTGATCACCACACCTCATGACAGGATTCGAGTCGCCATGGGAAGTCGGGATTTATCTAATTCCTTTGGTTTTCTTGGTTTGATGATTATTAGGGGAAATGAAAAGAGAGTTGGGTTAATGGTCTCAGTGAGCTTGCAGGGCCTGGCAAGCCATGTGAAGCTGGGGATATTCCCTAAAACACTCTCTGTGACAGTGAAGTGATTGGAATATGGCTTCCAACCATATTTCCAAGTCACCCATTGAAACTAGTTTCCTCTCAGATTGTTTTGTGCTTTAGTTTTGAAATCCTGGCACTTTGGTTTTCTGGTGACTTGGTTTTAATAAGCGTAAAGTTTTTATGAAATGATTTTCAAATAAAGAGGGAATGGTTCGGTTTATGAAATTGAGGAATTGAATTTTCAGAATTGTTTTGAAATCTAAAATGGTGTGCTTACACCTCTTTTGAAAGAAGGAACTATATTAAAGTTGGTTTTGAAAAGTGTTTCCAATAGAGTTTTCTAAATAATAAAACAGTGTTTTAATGGGATGAGATGTTTTGATATTGATATGAATATCTTGAATGTGGGTTCTTTTCCAAATTGTTGTGTCTTTATGAAATGTTTTGTAAGATGTGAATTGGGATTTTGACTTCATTGTTAGCAGTTTTGAGAAAAAGGTTGGGTTGGTTGAGCATTTTGTTTTTGAAAAGTGGAAGGAGTTTTTGTTTTACCCTTTGGTATTTCCATGAGTGACCACATGCATGGGGTTTTATGGGATGATGGATGGTTGATGGCATGAATGGATGAGTGCTGGGATGGTTATGAGGAGGGTGCCCGGTGTGACACAAAAACATGCATGTGTGAGGCCCATGGGGTACCATTGGTGGAAACTCTTACTGCAAAACCGTTTGTTTTTAAAAGAAATAGTTTTAAAGAAAAACATGATGTATTGATGAATAGTTTGGTATAGTTTTTATTATGGGTTTTTGATAATGTTGATGTTGTGGGATGTTTTGAGTCCAAGAACCCCTCCTGTTTGAACTGTGTTTTGGGTTTGTGTTTGGTCAGTGAGCTGTGTTGTAGGGACGATTAGTGGTCTCTTTTGAAAAATGTTTTGGGATGCCTCTACGGTGGTTCCCTTCATGTGTTTGGATCTGGTTTGAGGTATGTTTTGACTAATGGACCAGATTGGTTGGGTCCTTGGGTTCTCTCATTGGATAAGGTATGCCCCCATTAAGGGTTAATGCACAGCTGAAGTGCAATCCATATTGTTTCGCCATTGGAAAATCCTCCAGTTGATAAATATAAGGAATATTTTATCGATCATTGTTGATTGAGTCTACACCCATTCATTTCGTTGATTTTTGGATCCTCTTGTAGTGGTAACGTTATTGTGGAAGGTTGAAAGAAACCATAGTTTCTAATGTTTCATGATTCATCGAAGGTGGAAGTGTTCTTTGGTTGTAAGTGTGGATGAGTGTCTCGATGGTGTCTAAGAGGACCTTTGGGTTCTTCAAAGTTTCTTTGATGCATTAATTCATGTTAAACCACCGGTGTGGGAAATATGGCCACGATAGGATATTGTGGCCACTTTCTAGAATTGTGTGTTGTTTGGGGATGTTGTATAAGGTCCCTCTCCATGAATTGTTTATATCAGTTGAAATGGTCATGTTTGGTGATGCCTTATGATGTCATGTACTCGATTGACTGTATAGGTGAAAGTAGTGAAATCCTCTGAGAGTCCCTGTTATGTTGGGCAAATGTCTCCCTTGGAAAAACATCAAAATCATCTATTTTAGAGGAATGTGAGTGTAGGTGTTCTTTAATTCTATTGTTTCTCACCTGAAGAAACAAGTTGTGATGTGTGTGTATCTTCTCAGCCCTTGTTTCAGTGAAATATCAAGATAAGGTAAAGTGAGTTTGGAATGGGTTATGTCTAGAAAACTTATTTGGGACTGCGGTGTAGTTTTTGGTGGCACCGAAAAGAAGAATTCTCATTCAGTGGGTTTCCAAATATTAACTACGATGCCGAAGATGCTTCAATCATTTGAGCTCCAGCCATAGGTCTCGGAGAGAAGCTGGCTCATAGTCAGAGAAAATCCCAGGGCCATTTAAACCCTTGTACAAAGTCATATCCTTAGTATGAAAGATGGGAATAGTTCAAACCTACGGTTTCGTCATGGTTGAGCACATAGTTTGTGCACGTTTAGTAGTGGCCGTGTGCTAGGAAGCCATGTAGAAAGAATTATATTCATAGTTAGTGCACAGTTTCCCAAACCATGCAGACTAATCCTGCGCCCTTCCTAAATCTTTGATTTCTTTTTGGGTCTTTCTGTGTCGGCCCATGCTGGTCGGTTAAGATGGCCAGTTCTTATGGTGGGGAGACCCACTATGATTCTCATGAATATTCCTTCATAAACATTTAATGTAAGTATATACCTTTTACTAGAGAGTATGTTTGGGCCTCCCACTATTAGTGTCTTGATTCTGTCTCGGGAAAACAATTTAAGTTGTCTCTTATGGTGGGGAGCCCATTTGTGTCTCTTCATACGAGTAACTCATATTTTTTTCTTTGGACTTGTCTGGGAAGTAGGTATTATCATTAGAAGATATCTAACTACCTACACATTCATTGGGTAAACATTGATATTGGAGAGTTTACAATGGTTTAGTTATAGTAGGGAAGTGTTACCTTGTTCAATGTTGTTGTTTTTTTTGGGTAAATTGATTGAGTATTGTTCAGATTGTATTTGAGGAGTTTTCATTTGGGATAAATCCTGAATGTAATTTATTGTTTCAGGAAAGTGGTGTAAGTTTGGTTTGTGACAGTATTCCTTCCATCATTGATCACTGGAGGTGTTTTGACCTTTGGGGGTGAAACCTGGCAAGGGTGTACCTATTGGTTTCTCAGTTGGGTTTGGTTGTTGCTTTGACCTTGCTGTGACTTTCCGGGGCGGAAAGTTTTCAAGGTGGGGAGAATTGTCACGTACGTAACCTATTTTAGGGTTATTTTAAATTTATTTTCCACTCATGATTTGTTTTGGTTGTTTCCAAAGGTTTTATTGAGAATAGGTGAGTTTTCATGAATTGGGCCAAACTGCGAGCTCAATTCCAGATTTAAAAATAAATTTTGTTTCATTTATAACTTTTTCAATTTTTAATATTTTTGACTCATTCCAACTCCTAATTGTTCTCCCCTGATATATTAACCCCAAATTTAAATTTGGGGCCTTTATAAATCCATAAGCATGGGGGATTTTTGTTTTTATTTGAGAATTGGGCCAACCCGAAGGCCCATTTTCTAGTTTTAAATTGTTTCATTAATTTATTAATATCTTATTCATTAAAATGGATTTTTCGGTGCTTTAACCTCCCTATAGACCCTAAGAAGCCCAGGCGCGACCCCATTCCCTCCTCCCACAATTTTGAGCTCTATAGAGTCGCGAAAATAATCGAAACTTTCTGGATTTCAGAAATCGTCCAGATTTTGGAGAGGTAAATTGATCCTTTCATAACTCCTTCTATTCTTAATCTTTTCCCTCCATTCCAATTCCTAAATGACCTAATAATTCTTGTGAGACCATCCCCTGAGTTTTGGCCGTTTTAAACTTCAGATACTAGTGTTTTGGGGAGATTCATTCTAGATTTCTCAAGTAAGTTTGTCTATTTCTTTTCCCCTTTCAAATTGATTAGGGTTTCATTCTATTTGTTTAGGGTTTCCTCCCTTTTTATTGAAGTGAACAATGACCAGTGGGTAGGGGTTCGAACCTAAGGTTTAACCTTGGGTTTTCTTGGTCCAATTTTCTATTTTTAGGTTTGATCTACCCTTCTTGAGGTGCGGCGGTGGTGCGTTTGTGTTTTCGCACAAAGGATTCAATGGTTTCATTTGATTTGGTAGGTGATTCCAATGTTGATGCAATCTTTGTGTATTAGCATGCTGTATTTATCATATTTTCAGATTTATATAATTTTTTTATTGCTACAAAAATTTGTTCTAATGATGTTTCCATTGCAATTGAATTTAAAATGCCAATTTGGTGTGAAATTGGGGGTTTTCCAAAGAAGTGTTTTGTTTGTTTATTTGGGGATGCCCTATAAATACTTATTTGTTTTTATTGATCTGTAATAAGGCATAAAATACTGTTTATAATGTTTATCCCCTTTGGTAATTTCTGCAAATAATGAGTTTTAATTGTGCTTGTAAAGAAAGTGAAGTTTGGGTTCCACTTTTATGTGAAAATGAAGGTTTTACAAAGAGAACACTTCTTTTTTAACATGAGGATGCCCAAAAATTGATTTGTTGTTTTAATGGATATTTATTGGGCTGCCTTTACTGTTTTGGTAACTTACAATTGTGAACATCGTGTACAAGTGGGTTTCTTAAGGGGTTTTGTGTGCAAAACTACATGAGATTTTGTGAAATTGATTTATTCAAATTCAAAGAGTTTGTTGTGTGTTTTAAGTGGTATAAAATGAGATAGCTACTGTATTTGGTGTATGTGACCATTAGTGGTGTTTTACATTAAAATGGTTGTGTGTTAAATCCTGAAATTGTTTGAGCACAAAGGGGGAAGCCCGGGTACCTAGGTGGGGCGGATTTGTACTAGTACGGCTAGTGGACCGGATGGGTTTTGTCCCTGTTTCACTTAGCATTTGGATAACGACAACTCTAACTAAACTATGTGGATGATGGTTGGGGACCACTAGGTTATGGGTATGTTCCCTACTAGTGGCTCGTGCACGAGAAAGGATTTTACTATGGTTACATTACACTGAGGTACGAGGTACATGGGGCCTGAGACTATCTAGTGCCTAGGGGTGTTCCCGGTTTTGTTGCTCAATGGATTTGTGGTATTTGCCCTTGTTTTTGGGTGTCTTTGGAATTATAATGCAATATCTAATATTCCTATTTAAATGTGTTAACATTCTGAAAGTTTTATCTTGAAAAATGTTTTCAATTTAAAGTTTCATTTTGTGGAATTTTTCACCGCTTTTAATTGCATATTAAAACTGCTTGCTTTTTCACCTTGTATTGCATGCACCTTGGAATCATAGGGTGTTATCCTATTGGGCTTAGGCTCACACCCTACTTACACCCCTTGGGTGTAAGTAGACCTTTTTTTTGACCCAGGTAAAGGAAAGTCTAAGGGTGATGGCGGTTCAGGGTGTTAGTCCTCATCCTTGGGGCGGAGTAGTGGAGACGACTTGGGGGTGATGACCCCTTGTCATGTGGAGTCCATGGGGCTATTTTGTTTCTGTTCCATTGTGTCTTTGGACCTTTTGTATTGACTCTAAACCTGTGTATTCAGTTCTGGTTTTTGTTTAAACATCATTTGGTATGAATTTTCAGATTCAGTTTATTGATTGTTTTTAATGGTTTATGACTTCATATTCGGGTAAATCGTTCCCAAACCTAAATAAATGATACCTGGGCACTTGTGCCAGCCCGTGGGGATAGGTAACGCCCTTCGGGTCATGTCATAGGCTGGGTTTGGTGCCAGTTTGGGCGGCGACCAGATTTGGTTCGTGACATAATATCATGATGTTAATACCAAGATTCATGTTGTGATGAGGAATAAATTAGATTAATGAGTGGTGAATAATTATTATAGAGGATTCCATGTGACCTACTGTTGAAAATGAAGATAAAAGTGAGTAGGAACCTATAATGACTAATTTTGTAAGGTAAAACCTAAACCATCATAAGTTACATGATCGTCGTAAAGTACAATGGAGTTCATATGGTTCATGTAGTGATGATCATAAGATTTTCATATAGCATTGTAAATTTTTTATAAACACAGATGAGGTTGGAATGTAGCCTCATAAAGTTTGAATAAGGACTTCTTGAGTCCTAAATGAGATGTAAGGGGATATCTCTATAAACATAGATGTAAGTACATAACTACTTTGGGAGATATAAATACATGAGAATCATTGTAAAGTGATCCACATATGAATATTGACATAATGCAATATACCTATTGATTTTTATATAAAGGTTTCCACTCATGAAAAGTGACTCAAATAGATATCAATATAAAGAGATTCATAGTGATAAATTTTATATAAGAGAATTAGAAACCATTCTACTTTGCATTAGTCTCGAGTACAGTTGGAGTTAATTTATGATGTAGTTTTGGTGGGTTTGGATCATAGAAAGGAGGTCGATTATTCAACAAGATTACTAGTATAATTTAAATAAAATGATCACCAAATATTCGGAGGTTCTGAATTCTATGATTTATGGAATTTAAAAGTTTGAATATTGAGGGATTTATACTAAGAATATGAAAAGAATATTAATGGGATAGAAAATAAATAAAACAATGAGTCAATGATACACAAAAATATAGAATTATCAATAGTATGACGAAATAATGTGAAACATGTACTATACTCTGTTGAAGACTCTATTTATCGAAAATAGTGTGATTTACTACTACATTCTGGTATTCCATACCATTTACTAAATAAAAAGAACTAGAAGTATATAAATTGAGTTCGGATAAGATTTATAGATTATATTTCAATCCATGAATATGAGAGATACATCTAACAATTTGTTTCTATAAAATTATAAGCTTGATTTAGTTATAACACTTGATTATTATAGGTGACGAAGAAGATAAATCCATTTATCCTAAGTGGGACTCGATCCAACATAGGTGATCCAACTTCAATGAAGTTGAGTCCTATTATATTGTATAAAATTATGGTAAAGTTATTAATTTCTTCATATCTAGATGGTTCTAGAATAATACATCAAAGTTCATAACCATTCCCATGATTCTTTTCAAAATAATAAGGAAGTTATGTATGGAGGTAAAATGGGATATAGTAATACCTCTTAGAGTTGAACCTAATTAAGAAATTTGGGATTATTATGTTCTTATTCTTTATTACATATATTCATGCCAAATAATGTTGGGATACCATGTGATTTCATGATATAGTGAGTGATATCCACTCACTAAATAACTAAGAAGGTAAAATAGATAATGTTTTAATATTTGGATGAAAATTAACAATATTATTTTACCACCAACCCCCTAATTGTGGGATAAATCTCGATGTGATCCTAATAATTATTATCATAGCATCAATTCATACCTATAACTGAATTCCAGACTTTTAATTGTTTGCATTTTTTTAAGATTCTATTATAAGGGAAAAATGATTCAAAACAGAGATGAACTATATCAATGGAACAAATCAAATTTCCAGTTCTTCTGAGACACCAAATAATAGAAAGATGAATAATTTGAGAAATATAAAAAAGATAACAATCATTTGGAAAGAGGGATAAATTTTTATTTCCATGTATTGTAATTCTGAATAGGACATGTATATAATTAAATGAAATGTTCTACTGGGTTAATTAACAATAATTAAAAGAACAATAGATTTGATATAATTAGTTCCCAATTCTTACATGAGATTTATATATTAGAAATACCATATCCAAATTTTCCTCAAGAAGAACCAACAACCAATGGGGATGATCCCATATCAAGAGACACATGTGATGAATTGGTTTATGTGCTATGATTTTTTCTACATAAAATTAAAAAATAAATTTTCACCATCAATTTTGGAAGATTTAGAGGTATGTAAGAGGATATCACTGATTGTGAATATGAGTAAAGAAGTATAAATAAGGCTCCATAAGAAATGGTACAAACCATTGTTAGGATCTCAAACAAGTTGGAGTCTAAATTTAAATGAATATAGAGATTGATGAATGATTCTCAATACCTAAAAATGAATGGATCCATAAAATCAAGGAGAATTAATAACTAAATAATAATCTTGTAGAAAAATTCAATGCATAAGAGGATATTTTGGTAGTAAAGGTTGAAAACATGGAATCAAAGAAAAAAAGTAATGATCTTAATTTTTCATTGAAATAAAATGATTATATCCCTAAAAAGAGTATTATAAATTTATAAGATATTTTTATAATATTACGATATAATTTGAGGATGTGAAAATTTTCATCAACACAAAATGCATATATATAGAAGTTAAATTAACAGATTTTATGATAACATTGGTGTAATCATCAAAAAAATCAAAGGAGATTTATTATCACAAAAACCACTAAGGAGGATTCTTATGAAAACAGGCCCTTATATAGTGAAAAAAACATCCTAAAGTATTTTGATTATCTCTCTATAATAAACTCAAAGTAAAAAAAAGAACCATCCATCCCTAAATCTAATCATTATTATAAATATTATTTCATGGGAATTATAGTTTTAAAACTGAAATATCTAAAAATAAGTTAAGAATGTTGAATATAAACCTACTATCATGACAATTACAATAAAATAGTATTTATGAGAAACGTTTCCCCAAAAGAATACACAGTAATAGATGTGAATTCTATAAAATACAAAGTTATTCTAAAAAATATTGACAACTTAGAGTTCAGAGAAGGAATAAAGATTTTCTTGGTAATTATATTTTTTCTATAAAAAAGTTGTTAATATGGAATTTTACTAATGTTATAATTTGTTAGCTTATAGAAGTGAAGGAAATCCTAAATCATGGTGGACTAGTCCTGATCTGAAGAAAAATCTATTGTTTAGTGGGAAAATTATATATGTTACAAACAAGTTTTAATTTTTAATGAATTTGTGTGGTTATATCAATACTTGTGGAGAAAAAAAGTATATATGATTATCAAACACAACTAATAATATCTTAAAATAAAATATAAATAAAAGGCCATCGAAACTATTCATGAAAAATTAAATAAACATGGGACGGATGTTGATGAATTTTGGAAACCAGAATACTCTAAAAAATACTTTGGAAAAGGAATATAATATGTACTTGGATAATAATTAAATTGAAACTGTAATTTAAAGCATACAAAAGAATCCAAATAATATTTATAAAACAATTATAATCAGTAAATTTTATTGTGTGAAAGGAGTACACCCTATGGTTATATAAAACTAGGCTATGTAAGTGAAAATATATAGGGGTTAGCTAAAGAAAAGAGAAAAATAAGATAATTATACAATCAATGAAATAGATTAGCGAAGAACACTCTAGAGATTCCATGTGGAAAAAACAAGTATGATTATATTCCCATATAATGTATGATTGTTTTACCCACTAATATGGAGAAGGAAAAGTGAGTGGAGGAATCATAAGGGAAGGAAAGAGCTAAAGGAAATGGAAATATTCCACATGAATAAAAAGTAAAATTAAATTAGTGGTAGTCAAATGGGGATAAATCCTATTCTATTGAGGGTATGTGTTCTTGGTTCAATAAGGTTGGTCAAATCATAATGAATTGTTTGAAAATCACGAAAACCCATGAATAAATTTTTAATAGTATAAATATTTCATCGGGTGATTTATATACATTAATAAATTATAAAAATAGAAGTATTACACATTAATAAACTGAAACAATGAAGATGTCCATATATAGAAATATAATTTGGAATTCTACAAGTTTATCTGTCAATAGTTAACTAGGATCTGGATCTAAACTGCCATGGGAAAACTAGTTCAGAAAAATTAGGTGATACAAAAATGGTTGAACTGGTTGAGTTGTTATAAACCATTATTTTACATGTTTATTACTTAAGAAGGTTTTGTAAAATAAATAACTTTGTTAAAGGATTATTTACAATGAGTTTAATGTATTTCAAATTGGCATAATTGTTGGATGTTATTTGAGTTAATGTTTTCAAAATTATCTAATGCTATATTATAAAAAAATCTAAAATGGAGGGAGGAATTCATATGATTATTTTTTAGATTATCCAACTACAATATAAACCATTTTTATAAGAATTTAACAAAAATATTCCAACTCAAGATAAGAAAACCCATGTTGTCATCCTTCATAAGGGGAAACCTTCCAAGATTAAATTATATCCAGCCACGAGTGGTATTATTGATGCATAGAAGGCCAAAACAAGTAGGAAAAATATGAATTGTGTGAGATGAGGTTGATAAAATATTTTGTATGGTGTAACAATAAATTTATATAGATAACTAGCTATAATGGATTTTAACGGTAGTCTTATGCCACATTGAATATTTTTACGAAAAAAAGTTTGTGTTTCAAACTAATGTGGGATGACATTGGTGTCACACTATTCATCATTTTTATTACACACCATTAATAAATGAAATGGAATTCATAATTTTGTCATTATACTAAATCTATAAAGGTTATTTTCATGGGAAATTTGAGCCATGCTTAGATAATTCCATGAAACATCTATAAGATCATCTTTTAGGAATGATCATTGAGCATCCCATGTTTTGGGACTGGATGAAGTTATAAGGGAATTTAATTTTTTTTTCATTTGGTGGTTGGTATATTTTATAAATTTTTCTTAGGAATGGAATTCTATTATTTGTAACACTTGAATGTATTTTTTAGAATTATCTAAAGGCCCATGGGGTGTCTCGGGTAATTCGTTGGTTTTGGAGGGCACTGGACCCCTATAACTCAAGTTTTTGGGTGGAATGGTAAGGGAGAAACACTTGTTTGAAAACATGTGGCCCACCAGTGAAAAACATGTGCCTTTTATAGGTGAAAACAAGTGGCTAGCATGGGCTACGAAGGATTCCAAAAACATGTTCTTATCCCACATGCTTAATGTTTCTTATCCATTGGGTGAGCACTAGTCCGCCCATGGTTCCACATGGTATGATCAAATCTTAGGGTACAACTATGCAAGTTAATGATTACTAATAAGTGAGATCCGCATAGTTGGTGGATGGTTTTTCCTATCACGCTAAAAAAGTGTTCAACTCTCTTTTTATGGGTAAATTTTCTTTTTTTCCCTTAATGAACCATTAAAACACTATTCTCTTTCATTTTTCTTCTCTAGCTGTTCAGGGATCCCATCTTGTAGTTGTGGGTTCCTCCTCCTCCCTAAACTAGAGATCATACTTCCTCATCTATCCAAAGTAAAATTAGAGTTGTGTTAGTATCTATGGATTCCCCCTGGAAACCTCTATGTTCCCCTTGAACCATTCTCTGTTTAATATTCTCCTAAACAAGTAATCATGGTGCGAGCTCTTTTCCCTTATTTTCATGAAGGATTTATGTTTCAACATTTTCTCTATAAGAACCCCAAAAATAATCTTGATATCAGATGTGTAGATTCCCTAACCATGTGGTAGGTGGAATATATATTTTTTATTTATTTATTCGCCTTAAAAAAGTCATCATTGTGCAATGGGTTGAACCTACTCAGTGTCACTTCAAAATAATAAATTGCATAAATTTTAATTTTTTATCCTTCCTTGAGAGGTGATTGAACACTCCTTGGTATGGTTAGGGGTCATGACCTCAACCTAAGCACCCAATTTATGGTTGGTTCATCACATGGATTGTGTTGAATTATTTTTTCCTCATTTATGAGTAAACCCTTTTGGTTGAGCTATTTATATATTTATATAATCTTATTGAAATAAGTATGTGCCTAATTTAAACCACCATTTTAGTGGGTTCCTTTAAACATGGTGATGAAATTGAATTATTTAAATTGAATAAGATAAATGTATTTAATTATAGTTTCATGTTATCTAATAAAACCCTTCAATGAGGATCACTATCTTCAATTGCAATGTGATACATGCGCTATGTCATTCTTGTATTTTAGGTTTAATGTGATTTGATTCATTATAAATTGATTTGAGATTTGAACCAGATTACTTATGTATATTTCTCTTTTAAATTCTAAAATGAAATGGAAAATCGGTATAGTCCTCTTATTTATTCTTTGTTATATGTTATGGAATGCTCACTACTTCTTAGTTTGTATTAATTAACAAAATGATTAAATGAATTGGGAAATTTGTGAGTGATACAAAGGTTTCCTTCAATAGAATTTCAAGGAAAAACTCATAATTCTTGTGATTAGTTTCACTATAATATTCTGTATTGAACAAGGGTGATACTAACATTCTAGGTTGGGATCACTATGGATTCTTCTTACCTTCTTGTGAGCAACACTGGTTACCTAGCTAAGACACCTTCGCTGGGATTGCTGTCAAGATGGATTTACTATGCCGTGAGTGACACTTAGTCCCCTATGTGAGATACCCTGTATGGGATCCTTGGTCATTGAATCACATTTGCCTAGGAGTCGTACTTTCGAGATTATCCATGTATTTAATTTGATAAAATCCTCCAACAGTGATTGTAATGGATCTCCTGGTGAGATACAAGGGTTCCTTGTGAAGGACCGACTTGGATAGGCTTGAAATGTTTCTTATCTAATTTTGGTAATTACTTTTATACTAAAGGTTTTTCTTGTGTTGTTATTATCCAAGGAGCATATACTCCAATACAAATCACATTCTTGTGTTCAATTCATCTCTTGATACCTATTTTATGATGTTTTTCGTGACTCACAAAATATAAAATTTTTATAGGTTGCCTATGGTGCATACATTTCTTTCTTAGTCCAATAAAGGTATGGTCGGTCAGGTTTCCTTGAGGAACCTGATCCAAATTGGTCATTTATTTATATGTAATTGGTTATTTACAATTATATATACATACACTTCTTTTTTTATGTGTAATAACTTTATTATAAATTAGACACCATTTGTGGTGGCCTAAGAAGTATATATCAGACCCTTCTCGAGCCACTATTGAATTGGGGTACCCAAGCAGATCCTCATGTTCACATATCCATGATCCATTTCTTGTGATGTTCATTGTACATGAGAATTAATATCACATGACTAAGCTGGTACTCCAGATGATCATGGAGTTAACCATTTGAATTTCATTCTTTTATTTCAATGTAGTACTTACAGTATTACCTTCTTCTCATTATTATATCATCACATGGAAATGAATGAATGGTTAGTGTTATATTATTGTTGTTCATTTTACAAAGTTATTAAATTTATATTCTACTATCTATCTTTTCATTTATAAATACTTCCACTACCATCTATTATTAATTTTCTGATATACCAATTCGTGACGCTAACTATGAATGTATAGTCTCCTCATCGTACTACCATGAGATCATTGTAGTATATTGAAATCCTTTTTGTTACTATTTTATGATGGTAAAAAGAAACTTTATCATTGTTGGTTCTTGTTAAATAGTAGTTCCTAGGAGTGATCAACCCGCATATGAGGAAACATCCAAGTTCCCCAGGTAGGGATTTTTGTTTGTGGTTCACATTTGTATAGTTGACTATTATTAAACCTTGAGTGATTAGATTATTATTTGCTAAATAATGAGTTATGAGATTTATAGTATTTAACATTTTCATGGTACATAAATAATGAATCATTAAATGCATCATCATAGGCACATAAAAATTCACATTCCATGAATATGACATTCTATGTAGATCGCATTGCAAGGTTGTGTGAAATGGTTGATGTGCCTTGTGTGTTATTTGAATGCCTATTATATTCTATGCTTGGTGTTTTGAGTATAATTATTTTCTTTTACCCTCATTGATATTACATTTCATGCTTTTTTATAAAAAAATCATTGTTTAATTAGTATTCTTTCTTTGAGTTCCATCTCATGCTTCCATGATTTTTGTGTTATGATTAGCATGTTGTTGTTTTTACCCTGTTATGAAGTTTCTAGCTAGGATAAATTTTTATGATTTTAATTATATTATCATTAAGGATTTCATACCATGTTTAAGTGACCATTTAATTTTCTTTTTATTATTTTCATCCCTCTATGCATGATTATAATGGGATGGAACATGATGGCTGCAATTAAATGGGAGTAAACATGAAATTTGTATGGTATATGGGATCCTTACCAATTGGAAAGTGATAACCAATGTAAATGAACCATTATTTATGTGCATTATATACTTAATGACTATTGTATGAATTTTTAATCATTCAATTTTTTCATTTATCCTCAATAAGTTGGTTGTTGTAAAATGGGGGCCAACGTGAAATTTTTAAAGTGCATGGGGGCATTAGGAATTTGAATAGGGTGATACATATAATCTAAAATTTGTAGATGCACCTTATATATTTAAAGTCTTTTCATGAATTTTAAGGCCTTAAATTTTCTTTAAATATGGATAAAATGGTTTGGTTGAATGAGAGCCTCTTGCTACTTGTAATGTGTATGTGGGATTTATAATTTGAAAAGTGGTAACCCATAATGTTGAATAATCTATTATGATCCTTATGTACATATGGAATTATTAGTGAGTTTGATTGTTTTCTATCATATTAATTGGTTGAATTATTGAGGGCATTCATATCCATTATATATTTCTAATGACCCATGTGGATAAACTTCTAATGCACAACTAGACTCATGTATATGATTTGGGGAATATTGCTTCTGGAATGAACCTCTATGGGTGTTTAAAATATAACTACATAAAAATGTTTGGGTTTCATTTAATTGAACCCAGTATTGATTAACATGACCTCGTAGGTTTACATTCCTTCTGGTATTCCTTAGTGCTTAACCCCATGGTGGTGGTGTTATCTAATGTGTTGTGGGAATTTAAATTTTCATAGCCATCTATATGGTTGTTCATGTAAACGTTAGGTGGGGTCCCTTTTACATTTACCCCTTTAATTATTATAGGACCTTTTAATATTTTGTGAGATATAATATTGTGATACTATGACTTTATGAATGAATAAATAGTGTTTAAAATATGGTTAGGTGATAAAATGGCCAAATTACAATGGGACGTCAATAATTGATACTGTTTAAAAAGGATTTAAATATAACTTTCCAATTTTTCATTATGACTAGTGATAGATTTTCATTAAAAATAAACATATAAATATTTAACATATTTGATGATTTTTTGTTTAATTCATTAAAATGGAACATTAAGTGGTATTTTAGCCTAGCCATCAAGCATAGGTAGGTCAAAGATTCTTCAAGTAGCGCTCCTAAAACATTAATGTGATATTTTTACGTATGTCCTTTTCTGTGAACATAAGTGATTGGATCTTAATCTTGATGAACATTCATAGATGTGACATCATTACGGGGTTGACACTTAGATTATAGGTAAGGGTCTAGATTGTTGTATGTATCTCCCTTGGATATCCAAATCTCACACACACTTGGTCTTCTTCCACGCAGGCTACCACTACACTAAACCTAGCCTGTGCATACGACCCCGCCTTTCTGTGCGTGTCGGACCAGCACAACAGCACACCTCGCCGCCACCTCTCTTCGGCGCACCACAGCCCCGTCCCCAGCATGTCTCCCTCCGCCCTACGCACTTCACGGGAGCCACAACTAGGCCTCGAATACAACTTCTATTAGAGCAAGTCGCCGCGCCGTCGTCCAGGCTTCCTGATCTTCCCTCAGTCCTTCGTGCCTTGCTGGAGCTGCGGGACGCTGCCGTTGCACCTGGTCGGCCACGCTTTGACGGAGCCGCGCCATTTGAGGTCACCTTCCTCTGATTTCTAGTGCCTAGATCCGGACTCTTAATTTAGTTTTAAATTAAATTAATTAGATTTAGTTTTGGGGTTTTAAAATATGAGCCCAAAATTTTAATTTAATTAGAAATTTTAATTGAATTAATTGTTTAATTTAATGTTGGATTAAGAAAATTGAATTAAACAATTTGAACCTATAAATAAATTATTAAAATTTATTAAAATTCATGCAATTTACTATAAAACTCTTTTACTGATTAAATTTATTGCTTTTTAATTTTTATTGGGCACATTTATTATTCTGACTGGTCTTGAACTATCGACCGACCTGTGCATGTCTAGATTTTATTTATTTAATTATTTATTCAATGCGTGCGATGATTATAATAATTAACATGATAAATGACGGTCTTTGAATCGTCTGTTTTAATTAAAATATGTATAAGGGTATGTGTTTCCATTACAACAATTGTTCACTAAACCCTTACACCCCATCCCCTGCATATGAGTGTTTTTGTTAAAAGACGATCACATTCCTAAACATGGACCCTTCCAAGTTGAGGTGAAAATCCAGATGGGAGTTGAGCACTATGCACTAGGGCAAGCTTCGATACGAGTCAGGTTTTGAATCATGTATGGAAGCCCCTAGGTAAATATTGATCCATTATGGATCAATCATAGTATAATGCTTAAGACCAGTCCGATTGCATGATTTACCTTTATGTGTTTTTTATTGTTTTATGCGAGTGCATGATTATTACTTGATCACATAGAATAACAAACATGATAAAAATGCATAATGATTTGAAGAATATAATTCTATTGCTTGTTCATTTGTGAGTGCGACAAACCAGTTTGATCATTTTAAATAGAAATGGATTATATTCATTAATAAACAAAAATCCATCAAAGGGAAATCAAGTTTTAAAAGCCTTCCATTATTCAAATTTGAGCAAAACTAGCAGTTCAGAGTGCCCGTCAACCAATGTTGAGAGTGCTCTCTCCTACCAGGGAGTTCTAATAAAAGTGGTGGTTGTCCTTAACTAATGTTGGTATAAAAGAATTAGCCAAATATAGCTTTTTTATCACTTTAGAGGTAATATGTAGAGGGAATCAGATTTGGATTCCAAAAGTTAGGACTTTACCCAATAGTTCAAGGAACCGCAAGTTAATGCGGTTGGCCATTATAGTGCCTACCTAGAAACTCTCCATGTAGTGGTGTAGCCAAATCATTTAGACTACGAGGATTAATTTCAATGATACTTTCCACTATGATACTTAAGTAACATAGTATTCTGAATCCAATTGCAAGGGCTATTAGAGTTTGCTAAAATAGTGGGAGGCATTGAAATGATATAATAATTAATTAATCATAAATTTCAAATGGTGATAAATATAAATTAATGACTGCTAATGTTCATTTGATGTAGATTTAAAATGGAAACCACCAATACCACAAGTACATTATCACTGCGATCTATTCTGGATAAATAAAATATCACAAATGGCAGTAACTTCCAAGAGTGGTACAGGCGCTTGCACAAAGTACTATGCTATGAAAGGAAGATATATGTGCTGGAGTCTCCAATTCTTGTTGAGCCTCCTTAGAGAGAATGTAAGGCGGGAAAATATAAATGGAAAAATCATGTAAAGGATGCACTTGATGTTTAGTGCATCATGTTGTCTTCCATGTCCATCAAATTGCAGAAAATGCATGAGGATGAGGATGCTTACAAGATGCTTTCACGTCTACATAAACTATATCAGGAGAGGGGAAGATAGAAAAGGTATGAGATCTCAAGATCCCTATATAGGTGTAGGCTAGCAGAAGGGTACCAAGCGGGTCCTCATGTACTCATAATGATCAGGTACTGTTGGCGCCAAAATGTTGGAAGAAAAGAACGAAGAAAAAGAGGCCTCACAAACTGCCTCGCGAAGCCACGTCGTGGAGCCCCCCAAGCAACGTGGCCGCCGTGAAGCAAAGGAGGCGGCCCCCACGAAGCAAAGGAGGTGGTACGCTCCGCGAACACCGCTGACGTTCGCGAGCGCACCACGAAGCAAAGGAGGCGGTACGCTCCGCGAACGCCCCTGACGTTCACGAGCCCGCCACGAAGCAACGGAGGCGGTACGCTCCACCAACGCCCTTGACATTCGTGACCCGCCGCGAAGCAACCGCAACCCTCTTCGCGCTGCGTCAGCTCTGCTCCGCGGCGCCTCTTGCCTATAAATACCGGACTCCTCCTGAGCCCAAAGGATGGACAATCCGACCTTTTGCCTTCCTAGCTCCCAAATCACGAAGCACCCTTTGCTCTGTGAATCATGCGCTACGCGAGGTATTTTTGCTTCGCGAGGTCCCTCCGCATTGTCTCGTTTTGATCCCCTCTTCCTAGAGGGATGCCCTTCGCGAAGAATAAGGGCATTCGCGAAGGAAGGGGATCCCCAAGGGGACTCGGGTTGTCGCAGAGCGTTTATGCTTCGCGAAACACCCTTCACGTACACGTGACCCACATGCCAAGGCAGGGTCACTGTACTTCGCGAAGCACATTGCCTCACGACACTTCACTTCGCGAGGCTCCTGTGCTCCGTGAGGCAGTGCTCCGCGAACCCCCTTCCACTTCGTGAAGCACCTCCCATTTTCACCTCCGCCCCCATGCTAAGGATAAGGCACCCCATTTCGCGAAGCACACCCCTTCGCAAGTTCCCTCCACCACGTAGAGCGACCAAAATCCACAAGGCCCCCACCTATGGACCCCTCTGCTTGGCAATTCCTTTTCCCGTGCAACCCTCCAGGCTCACACGATGTGATTTCAAAGTCCCCTGGACGATACCGCCCGTGGCGTTGCTTCGCCTAATGCTTCTTCGCATAGACATGCTAATGGCTATTGCTTCTTTGCATAACCATGCTAACGTGGACCCCTTGATGGTTCGCTCTGCGACCCCCCTTCAGTACAACATTGCCGGTACCTTCCCTCCCACAAGGAGCAGAGGGTACCGGTTATGTAAGTCCTAAGGGTGCGGAGTAAACCCACCTCGTCTGAGTTGCAGGACGTTAAACTTCCAAGCACCCTTGTCCTCAACACAGGACGTTAAACTGTGACATCGCCTCGTGCCTCTCACGCAGGGTGCCCCCACCTTGGACATTCTCCACACCCCCTGGTCTCCATAGGGGATGATATCCTCCTTCTGGGAGTGACGTTTGTCCGCGGGGGAAGGGCAACCACCTTAGTGTAAGCCCTTAGCTATCCTTGTAGGAGGCAGATCCCCCTGCTCGCTCCTTTCATCTTCGGCCCCCAAGGCTAGCGGGGGGATGTGATAAGGAACATGACTCCCTCCTCTCTTCCTGGGTGCCAAATCCCTCTCCCTCTGCGCTTTGTCGCCCCAAGCCTTCATCTTGAAGTAAGTCCCAACACCATGGGCTGCCCAACGCGTAAGCCCCTGTTCGCTTCCCACGGACGCACCCTTCGCGATGTGATCGTCAGGTCCCTGCAACATCTTATTTCTCACACTGAGCATGACTCCTGTGGGCTTAGAGTAAGCATCGTCCATGACACACCTTGGGCCGCCTCAGAGCGTAATCCCCAAATGCCCCCCGTCCCGCATGATGTTAAACTCCATTTCAGTCCAGCGGTAAGCCGTTGTGACCAACCCAAACTACAAGGACTTTGATCCATGCCAAGGCATGGTACGTAGGAAGCCTCCACGAGGTTCAAGCCCAACACCCATCATACCCCCGGTCCATCTTCACGTCGGTTCACCGGCACCACTCGAACTACGGGGACTTTGATCCATGTCAAGGCATGGTACGTAGGAAGCCTCCCTGAGGTTCAAGCCCATCACCCATTGGACCAAGGTCCCCATTCACGTTGGTTCTCCGACATCCATTCTGAACTACGAGGACTTTGATCCATGTCAAGGCATGGTACGTAGGAAGCCTCACGAGGTTCAAGCCCACCACCCGGTCGTTCTGACCTCATTCACGTCGGTTCACCCCCGTCCCACATGATGTTAAACTGTACACCATCCCGAACTACGAGGACTTTGATCCATGTCAAGGCATGGTACGTAAGAAACCTCACGAGGTTCAAGCCCAACACCCATCGGACCCCTGGTCCATCTTCACGTCGGTTCACCGGCGCCCACCTAAACTACGGGGACTTTAATCCTTACCGAGGCATGGTACGTAGGAAGCATCCCTGAGGTTAAAGCCCACCATCGACATGGTCCAAGGTCCTTATTCACGTCGGTTCTCTGACACGCCCCTATCCCACATGAAATTATACTGCATCCCAATCCAGAGGTAATCCATTGTGATCCCACTAATCATTGGTCCCGACTGCCTTAGCGTTAGTGTGCCAAGCCCCCATTCTGAACTACGTGGTCTTTGATCCATGTCAAGGCATGGTACGTAGGAAGCTTCCTTGAGGTTCAATCCCACTACCCATTGGACCAAGGTTCTTATTCAGGTCAGTCCTCCGACACACACCATTCTGAACTATGTGGTCTTTGATCAGTGTCAAGGCATGGTACGTAGGAAGCCTCCCTGAGGTTCAAGCCCACCATCCATCTGGACCAAGGTCCTTCTTCACATCGGTTCACCGAAACCCATTTTGAACTACGTGGACTTTGATCCATGTCAAGGCATGGTACGTAGGAAGCCTCCACGAGGTTCAATCCCACCACTCATTGATCGCTCCAACCCCCTTCACGTCAGCTCTCACCAACCGAACTATGCGGACTTTGATTCCCTGCCACGGGGATACGTAGGTGATCTCTTCGAGGCTCAAGCCCATCTCTACCGTCATCTCGACAACGATCCCATCTCTTTCCTCCTCCACTCCATTCAACTTTCCATTACCCATCCTAATTCTTACCCGGGCCTCCACATCCCGGTGGGATCATGCCACCCTATTCCCCTCCACAAAGTTTGGGAAGATGCCCACGTGCGGATCCCATTATCAGTGTTCCCTCAAGGGGGTTCTTCAATCTGATGGACTCTAATCCGTCTTTTCTAGATGTTAAAATTGCGGCATACCCTGTGTTAAACATGGGAAGCTGAGGAAAACCTCAGATACATGCCTAGGGAATATGATTCCCTGTGCTCGATGTGGGATGCCTCGAGTTTCCTCTCCCTCGAGAAGACTTATAATAAGGGGAAAAAGACAGACACACCAATTCCCCAGCGTCCAGACACACCAGTGATGCCTCAACGTGACTACACCCCCAATTGAAGGTTGCTGCCCTGACCAGACCCCTTGGAATGTCCTGACAGAAGTAGTGTAATTAACCAGCGTCCATGGAAACACGACACTGGGAAGAGTTTCACGAACAACGTATTAAATCTATAAGGGAGACCCGAACTAGGTGATGAGTTCTGAGGAGGAATCCACAAAAGGAAGAACCGACATCCCATCATCCCGTTTCGATCAAAGAGAAGATGCCCCTGAATAAGGAGCGAATGCTGCCCACCTTTGGAAAGCAGTAATGCGGGGAAATAGAGCCACATCGATGTCCCCCGAAAATGATGGACGCACGTGCCCCGATGAAAGCGTCTGAAACAAAAATGGTGAACCCGACGTGAAATTATTCTCCTCAATGTGGAGATTAGTAGCGCTCTAGACATCAGTAGAGTGACGTGTCATCAGATCCAAATATCCGGTGCTGGGTCCCGCCAAGCAAATAGCGGGCCTGGCATGAAACTCACCAGAAGTTGGGGCAGTAGAACGTTTGGAATCCCATTCTACGACATTGTCAGTATGGATCCCTCTTACCAGCCACAGAAGACGGAATGACGCTGGGGCACTGGTTGTCGATTTCTTTTCCTAGCAGTGTTGATGAGTTAATCTCCCTGCTTCTCAGGAATCAGGTTACTGCCATAGGAACATGATCACCGCACACCCGCCTACATAGGGGAAGGGGAAACACCAGCACAACCGCTTCGTGTGGCTCCACTACTGCCGCAACGATGTCTGCGTTTGTGAACGTGGGGTGCCCACGCCCCATCTCCCCATCGGAAGTCATCCAACTAAGGGTGATTAACAACCTTGTACATCATTATGAGGAGGAGGGCATAGTCCCAACCTGGGATATGGCCCGCCTGGACCTGGAGGCGTCCAGGCCCTGCCGTCAATGCTACCCCCAAGGGCCGCGCAGGGAGCCTCTTCTCCCCACTCCGACCTTCAACCGTTTCAGGAGCCTCTCCCCAGAACCCCTCGATGACTCCATACCCTACGCCAACGAGGTAGGGGATGTTCGGGCCAGCCCGGCCAGAGTTCTATCCCAGGGGTTCACAGCGAGGGCCCCCACCAGGCTGCGCCAGCACCGCCACCCGGTTCCCCGAGTTGAAAAGCAGGTAGACTACCTACCTGCACCACCGACACCGGCCCGGCAGACCCGACGCCAACGTCGGGCACAGGCTAAGGAGGGCGCTCGTCAAGGGGCATCAACGTCAGCGGCTACTATGGCCCAAGGCATCGACGACGTGCATCATCAACCCCCTGCATACACCAAGCCGGGGCAGCTGTACGCCCGACCTGTATCGAGGCCCCAACCACCCCACGGGTATGCTAGGTCGACTCTCCTAGTCGCAGGCACAGACGGTGGCCACCGCAGACTAACCCGCAACAGTGCCAACCAGTACAGAGACCCTCCTCATGCAACCACCACAGAGGATTCAAGCCTTTCCCACTCCCAGGACCGGCTCAGAGGTATTCCCCATGCCACCTTCGACCTGAACGAGGGCCTTCCCCGTGGTAGCAACACCTCATATGGGAGCCTCTCCTGCGCTCATTGCAATGGGTATGGAGCCATCCCTCCTGCCACTGATCGCCGGGGTAGGGACGCTATACATCCAGTCATTCTACGATGTGAGTACCTTCCCCACATCCTTGTAGCAGTCGACGGAGGTCCTATTTGTCCTATCAAACTGAGGGGTGGAGATCAACTTCACTTCACCAACACCCAGCATGAAGGTCCTACCCGTGTTCGGTCCGATCAGTACGGGGACCTTACTCGCACTGACGTCACCAAGGGAACCAGGCATGGAGGTCCTACCCGTGCTCCCGTCAGTTCCAACAGGGGTCCTACCCACACCAGCATCCAACACGGAGGTCCTCCCCGTGTCCCCTTTGACATCTGCCCCAGGGCTCCTCGCACCCCGGCCCACTCAGACGGAAACACTCCCCACCCCAACACTAATACGGCCAAAGGACCTCCTCGTGCAAGGAATTGTCCCTCCCCCGAAGATCCATCCTAGGGCAGGAAGGCGGGTCATCACTGCCGCAAGAAGAATACCAAAAATCTTTAGACTGAGATCAAACCGGTATGTTTCTCAGATTCTGAAGCAGAGTATGACTCGGTGGTGGAACCCTCCCCTCGGTCCTCTGTGTCAAGGACCGGGGTAGGAACAAGGCGTATCAGCCTCATCCTTCCAGAGTGTGAAGTACGCCGGAGTCCCGCCTCTCTTCGTAGGTACATCCAGGAGGAGGAAATCTTGGGAGTCCCACAGGTTCTGACTGTGCAGTCACCACCATCATCACTAGAAGCACCCTCTACCTCGACCAGAGATCATGGAGAGCTATTTTGTGGACCGATGGCGGTTGAGAAACAGCGTGACCCATCGCCGGTAACCGTGATCCATGCCCCTCAAGCTGTGGCTGTCAGCTCGTCGTATCGTGACATTGTGGTCAAGTCACCACACTCCTTGGAGGATGACCCAGAATTCGGTGGCCAGTCAGATCGTTCGCTGTATTCTCCGCCACCCAGTCTACTGTCTCAACAGTCTACTTCAGTACCTCTACCAGTTCCTCAGCCACCTCCGGTTGATGAGTGGGGCAATACGGGGTCAGACCCTGAATCCGAGCCTAGGAACTTATGGAACATTCTTGTGGTGGATCACTTCCCAGAGAAGTTTTGGCCGGTGGCGGTGTCAAACTTCTGTGCGCAGGAATCCCTCACCCCAGAAGAAGTTGAGTGCTTCTGTCAAACCCTATAGGCGACGCACTTCCGTCTTCGTTATCATCGGGTGGTGTACCCCCAGGAGCCAAGTGTACTTTGAGGAAATCAGAGAGCAATGTCATCTGGTCGATTTGGCTGCACTCCCCGTGGCCCAGTGCCCTGAGTCACTAGGTCTCCAGAGGACCCTCCAACAAAGATGCGTTCAGAGCTTCAGGGTACTCCACAAAATCATCAGGGAGGCTAACCCCCACGTGCAAGTTTGTGGCTGGGGGAAGTGTAACACCCGAGATTTTATGAGAAATATTTTGTTATTATGTATAATGGAATCTTTCATTACACACAAAACTAGCTTGGCTTTCTTTACACGCAATCGCTACCTTCCACGATAGCATGTGTTGTACGCAATACTGAGTTCCACTAAACAACGATATGCTATTGAAATATTATTAAAACTAACCGTTATGAATAGTAATACACACTTTTTAAAGTTTTATAAATTTTATCTTTCAAAATGGACTTCATTTTTGGATTCGGAATATCGAAATTAGCCTAGGGTGAAATTTTGGTATTTTTCTGAAAACTTTCAATTTTTGATGAATAGTGAAAACATTGGGTTACTATTTAAAAACCGACTTTTTATTTAAACAATTATTTATTTTATTTAAATATATTTTAGCTAAAAATTGATACATAATACCTATTTAAGTTCAATGAAATTCATTGGAGTCATTTTATAATAATTTTAGATATATAAAAATTTTATTGAACTTTTCACCGTCTTTTACCCACCTCCTAGGAGAATTTGCAAATTTACCTAAAACTTACTTTTACCGCTTCTGTGAGTGGAATTTGGAAAATCCGAGAGACACGGTTAATATCAAGGACTAAAATGTGGTTTAATGAGATGAAAATAATTGTTGTTGAATAGTAACTTTTTACTTTTTTTTACCACGATTAAAAGTAAATAGGACAATTAAGGGTAAAAATGATATTATTATTACCCTAACACATGTCCTAATTCTATTGGATAAGTTTAATTTGACCAAAAACAACCTTAGGAATAACATATGACCATTTAAGTCTACTTGGATTAAGATTAGGACATTTATTATTAATTTATTTAAAGAAGGGTTAAAATAGTTTAAATCAAAGTTTAATAACTAAATCATTTTTAATATAGGGTTATAAATAATATAAATTCGACTATAAATATTCATTAGAAATATAAAAATATTTCCTACATAATGGTATTTTATTTATAATATTTAGACTTTAAATAATTTAATTTATTTATGACACAATGATGATGCAGTAATTACCTTATTAAGAAAATATTAACATAATTGGTATTATAAATACCAAAATAAATGTAATTTGAGACTTTTTATGAATTAAACTAATTTTCTAGGTTAATATGACATGTTATTATTGATTTAATTAAATTTTTTAGAACTAATCATGCTGTTATAATTTTCAAAAAAATCAAGTACCAAATAGTGTCAAAATTGACATAAAATAGTTTTTAAAACAAATATTATATTATTAATTGCTATTTTATTCCAAAAAATATAAGGTTCAGACAAATGACTTAGATAAGGTTATATATATTAATAATTAACAACTTGGGGTTCGTTTTGCTTGTTATAGTAAGTTTATTAACCTTATAGTGTAAGAAAACAAGAAGACACAGTAAAAGTTAAATTATTTAACTTAGAGTTAAATCTAAATGATAAGGTTAAAATAGAAACTTAAACTTGTATAAAACCCATTGGTTGAGAGGCTTTCGACCCATCCCCACCTTAGCTTCTAAATAAATCAATTTGGAGCTATTAAAAACTGAATATGACTTTATAATAAAATAATATTTTTAGTTTTTCCTAAGGTGCCCCTCTCCTCCCTTATAAATGGGCACCTCCTCCCTCTCCTCCTCACACCACTTTGAGCCTTAAATCTCATACAAACCCTACCAATTTCTCTTCTCCACTTTCCTAGAAACATCCTAGAAGTCCTGGTCTTCTTCAAAGACCATCTTTAGTGCCCTACGAGAATGTTAAGAGGAGGCGCTTCAATGAAGAGGTAATGTCCGTTACTGATTCTTTCAACTTTATTTCTCCTTCTACTTCTTCTTCCTTAGTTGTTTCATTATAAAGTAATAACATAAGTATCACTCAAATACTTATATGTTATTATAAATATGAAACAACCCTATTTCACCTTTTATCCATCCTACGGAAAACGAAATCACCGCGCGTGCGTACGTACAGAATACCATCTCCACGCCATGGTGTAATCTGTTTTCCACCACCTCCTTACTTGGATGGGTATAATGGTGTAAAGAATAACTATATATAATTATTGTAAAGTGATATTGATTCTGAAATAGTATGCATACACTTCAATACTATTCCATGATCATGGGAACGATATCATCGCTCGTGCGTACGTACGACCTACCATCTCCACGATGTGATGCGACTCATTCTACATGATCTTCATTGCATAATGATTATATAAATGAATTGAATGAATAAATATGATATATATCACACTAATACCATTCTGTAAATGAGGTATCTATAACCTAAAAAAATAATAAGAATAAGAATTTATTCGACAAAACACGCATAAGAACAAAAAGCAATAAACACCCAAATAACAAGTAACAATGAAATATTACTAATAAGAAGCTAAGAATATGACCATATATGATATCATAACAATGAGTACGATTCTGGAATAATTCAATAACATTATTTAAATCATTATATAGGAGGTTCGGACACGTACGAAGCAAATCGGACCTAAGGTAAGGGAAAATCTTGCGATCTCATTTTTATCCGAGATTGTTTATACTTCAGAATTTACTGGGGAATATTTATCATCCACGTCCATGTTTCCTCAATATGTAATATTATTTCCATCCACCTAAATTTGTTTAAATCCAATTTTACCCATTGGTGAGTTTTTAGTAAAAGATATGAAATGAATCTTTTGTCGTTTTTAGTACGAGGTACTTTTTTATTTTTCCGGCCAAAGTACGAGAAGAATGTTTTTTTAACTTATACGGCATGAGTGGATTCATAAAACATTATTTCCATGAATCTTCCTTTACAAGTTTTCATGTTTATTTTTAATCAACTTCTTTTAGTTTAAAATTGTATGACATGTTAAGAAAGGAAAAATGTTTTTGAAGTAGAAAGGATATTTTCCTCAAGAATGGAGTTCAAGTGTTTTATCAAAATTATTTTCCATCTAATATAATATAGGGTTCTATTTCTATCCCTATTTTTACATTGTTTTGATTATGTTATGATGGAATTATTTTTATGATGTCCTTTTATCTTATATGGGTTATGTTATGATGGTATGATGTTTAAGATTCCTATTTTTATTACTTGGGTTATGCTATGTTGTATGATTTATGATTTTGTGGCACACATAAGAATGGTTTCATTATGAGATGGGTGGGACCTATATCTCCCTCCAATGCATTGGGTAATGATTTATATCTCATGAGATAGATATGGATGGAACGGCAGGTTAATCCGGTTCAGGGATACAGGACTGAAACGAGGAGTGAACTCGGTTCAGAAATGGACTTTGTCTGCTAAGATAGTCTTGGCAATGAGTCTTGACTACTAAGAAATGATTCTCTATGATTATGTGTGTATGCCATAAAGTTTCAAGTTATGATTATTGGGATTACATTTCACTACTATGATTTATCCCATGTTATGAAATTATGATCTCTTTTGCAGGTTAAGATTTCCAAAATGTTATGTTCTTATGAATACGATGTGATTGATATTTCTTTTGTTTACCCTTACTGAGCATTTGAGCTCACCCTTTTGTATGTTTTCTTTTCCCCAGGTTAAGAAGAAGGTTATTAAGTAGGATATGCCAAAAGGGACTCTAGATATGATGAAATAAATGGGAGACAATGTAGATTCTTTATGAACCAATTGTTTATGTTTCCCAATTTCTAAAGACACTATACCTATACGGTCCTACCATGGTTTTGTTATATGTTGTAATAAGTATGCTCAATTCTGAAGTAATAACAATGTATGTAAAGTTTGGGTCGTTATAGTTGGTATCAGAGGGAGGTTATAGTCAACCTTTGGAAACTAGGATGTGAAATCCTTAGTAAGAGCCCTAAGGATAAGTCTAAGCATAGAACACAATCTTAGTGTTTTAGAAATGGCCATGAGAAACCTATGATAAGACCTTAAGTGTGAAATTTTATTCTTGATTATGTAGTTTTCCTATTATAATTAGTGTTGCTCACACTATTCTTCTTGGTTTTAGTCAATGGCTGGAACTCGAAGGAACCGTGTTAATGCAGAATGCGACGGACAATGCAATGATTGTCCCCCTGAGCAACCAAACATTATGGGAGATAGAATGAAAAATATGGTAGCCATGCTCACACAGCTTTCTCAAGCTATGAATCATGCAGGACTTCCAAATGAGCAAAGGAATAAGAAACATTTTGTTGAATCCTTTATGAGGCAGCATCCACCTTCATTCAGTGGCTATTTTGATCCATTAGTGGCTGAACAAAGGATCAGTACCACAGAAAAGATATTTTCAGTTCTTCAATGTTCTGAACATGATAAAGTCATCTTAGAAGTATATCATTTGGAAGGTGATGCTGATCAATGGTGTAATCTTATTAATAATACGAGGCAAAGGGATGAAATTGAGTCCATGGAATGAGACGAGTTCAAGAACTTATTTTTCAATAAGTACTTCCCTTGTATTGTAACACCCCGAGATTTTATGAAAAATATTCTTTTTAATTTCATTAATTTCTTGTGTTATACGCTACACCAAAAGGAGCTTTCACAACACACATCTCTGACCTGGCTTGAATTACACGCAATCGTGACCTTCCACGACAGCGTGTGTTGTACGCAACACCAAGTTTCACTAAACAACGATATGCTATTAAAATATTATTAAAACTAGCCGTTATGAATAGTAATAACCACTTTTTGAAATTTTGTAAATTTTATTTTTCAAAATGGACTTCATTTTTGGATTCGGAATATCGAAATTATCTTAAGGTGAAATTTTGGTAATTTTCGGATAACTTTCATATTTTGGTGAATAGTGAAAAATTACTAAATTTTAATTAAAAACAACTTTTTCAATCGAAATAATTAATAGTGATAAATTATTAATTTGAGTGGTTTTAAAGTATATTTAGAATATATTTTTACAATTTAATACAATGTTGATCACTGGATGTAATTTCACATTTAAACCAGTTATAAACAAGTTTCAATCTTTTGATAGTTACTATCTCTTAAAAACATGCCTTTTGTTTTGACAACGGGAATTAATTTTTAAATTAGTTAATGCAACTGATATGTTTTGAATTTGGTAAAATAGACATCATTTTTGAGTTCATAATATCAAATATAGCTTAGGCCTAATTTTTGGTATTTTTCTGAAAACTTTCAATTTTTGATGAATAGTGAAACCACTAAGTGGTAGTTAAAAAAAACTGAATTTTGCATAAAACTTAATTTTACCGCTTCTGTGAATGGAATTTCGAAAATCCGACAGACACGGTTGATGTCAGTATGTAAAATGTGGTTCAATGAGATAAAAATAATTTTTTGGTGAATAGTAACTTTTTACTTTTTTTTACCGCGGTTAATAGTAAATAGGGTAACTAAGGGTAAATATGATATTACTATTACCCTAACACATGTCCTAATTCTATTGGATAAGTGTAATTCGACCAAAAACAACCTTATTAATATAATATGACCATTTAGGTCCACTTGGATTAGATTATGACATTTAATATTATTTTATTTAATGAATAGTTAAAATAGTTAAAATCAAAGTTTAATAAGTAAATCATTTTTAATATGGGGTTATACATAAGATAAATTAGACTATAAATATTCATTAGAAAGATAAAAAGATTTCCTATATAATGGTATTTTATTTGTAATTTTTATACATTAAATAATTTAATTTATTTATGACACAATGATGATGCAGTAATTATCTTATTAATGAAATATTGACATAATTGATTTTATAAACACCAAAATAAATGTAATTTGAGACTTTTTATGAATTCCACTAATTTTCTAGGTTACTATGATATATTAGTGTTTATTTAATCAACTTGGTTCGAACATATAATTCTGTTATGACTTTCACAAAAATCATATATCAAATAGTGTCAAAATTGACACAAAATAGTTTTTAAATCAAATATTATATTATTAATTGTTATTTTATTCCTAAAAATCTAAGGTCTGGCCAAATGACTTAGATAAGGATATATATATTAATAATAAACAATTTGGATTTCTTTTGGCATGTTATAGTAAGTGTATTAACCATATAGTGTAAGAAAACAAAAAGACACGGTAAAAGTTAAATTATTTAACTTAGAGTTAAATCTAATTGATAAGGTTAAAATAATAACCTAAACTTGTCTAAATCCTATTGGTTGATAGGCTTTCGACCCATCCCAACTTTATCTTTGAAATAAGACCCTTTGGAACCATTATAAACCGATTTTGACTTTAATATAAAATAATATTTTGAGATATTCCTAAGGGGCCCCTCTCCTCCCTTATAAAAGGACACCTCCTCCCCCTTTTCCTCACACCAATTTGATCACTCAATCTCGGCCAACCCCTACCAAAATACCTTCTACACTTCCCTATAATAATCCTAGAGGTCCTGGTATTCTTCAAAGACCAATCTTAGTTCCCTATGTGGAGGATTCAAAGAGGCGTTTCAAAGAAGAGGTAATATCCATTACCGATCTTTTCAATTTCTTTCTTCTTCAACTTCTTCTTCTTTAGTTGTTTCATGACAAAGTAATAACATCAGTATTACTTACATACTGATATGTTATTATAAATATGAAACAACCCTAATTCACCTTCTATCCATCCTACGGAAAAATGAAATCACCGCGCGTGTGTACGTACGGAATACCGTCTCCACGTCGTGGTGTAATCTATTTTCCACCACCACCTTATAGGATGGGTATAATGGTGTAATGAGTAACTATATATGATTATTATAAAGTGATATTTATACTGAAATAGTCTACATACACATCAACACAATTCCACGACCATGGGAACGATATCATCGCTCGTGCGTACATACGGACTACCGTCTCCACGACGCGATGAGATTCATTCTCAATGATTAACCATTCATGAATGATTATAAAGTATATATAATAAGTACTAATGAAATATATGACATAATAATGATACTGGATTTATGTAAATTTATATGTATGTCATCTACTTAATTCCATTCACTTCAATAAGGAAACAAAAACAGCATTCATGCGTACGTATGGACTACCGTCTCCATGAACGGTGTATTTCATTCCATTTATCGATATTATATATATATATATATATATTCTGAATATATATTATATATAAATCATGTTTTACATTCTGGATATAAGTAATCATGATCCAAGTAATCATATTAATAATTACAAGTTAAAAACACGAACGAAAAATGAGACGATTTTACCCAAAACCCTACTTTAACATGAATTTACAAAAGAACAGGTAATATAAAGTCATAAGTGGACCATATATGATATAATAAAAATGAATATGATTCTGGAATAAGTCAATAACATGATTTAAATCATTATACAGGAGGTTCGGACACTTACAAAGCAACTCAGACCTAAGGTAAGGGAAAATATCACAATCTCATTTTTATCCGAGATTGTTTTTTACTTTGGCATTTACTGGGGTGTATTTTATCATCCACATCCATGTTACCTCAATATGTAATATTGTTTCCATCCACCTACAATTGTTTAAATCCAATTTTACCCTTCAGTGAGTTTTTGGTAAAGGATATGAAAGGAATCTTTTGTCGTTTTTCGTACGAGGTACTTTTTGACTTTTCCGACCAAAGTACGAGAAGAATGTTTTTTTAACTTATATGACATGAATGAATTTTTAAAACATTATTTCCAAGAAGCTTCCTTTACAAGTTTTCAAGTTTATTTTTAATCAACTTCTTTTAGTTTAGAATTTTATGAAATGTTAAGAAAGGAAAAGTGTTTTTGAAGTAGAAAGGATATTTTCCTCAAGAATGGAGTTCAAGTGTTTTATCAAAATTATTTTCCATCTAAGATAATAAAGGGTTCTGTTTATATCCCTATTATTACATTGATTTGATTATGTTGTCATGGAAATATTTTTATGAATTCCTTTATCGTATATGAATTGTTTTATGATGTCATGATGTTTAAGATTCCCATTTTTATTACATGGGTTATGCAATGATGTATGGTTTATGATTTTGTGGCACACATAAGAATGGTATAATTATGAGATGGGTGGGACCTATATCTCCCTCCAATTCATTGGGTAAAGATTTTATATCTCATGAGATAGACATGGCTGGAATGGTAGGTTATACCGGTTCAGTGAAACAGGACTGAAACGAGGGTGACTCGGTTCAGATTTGGACTTTGTCCACTAAGATAGTCTTGGCAATGAGTCTTGACTAACAAGAAATGATTCTCTATGATTATGTGTGTATGCCACAAAGTTTCATGTTTTAAGTTATGATTATTGGATTTTCATTTCACTACTAAGATTTATCCCATGTTATGAAATTATGCTCTCTTTTGCAGGATAAGATTTCCAAAATGTTATGTTCTTATGAATATGATGTGATTGATATTTCTTTTGTTTCCCCTTACTGAGCATTTGAGCTCACCCTTTTATGTTTTCTTTTCCCCAGGATATAAAGAATGGTTTTAGGAAAAAAAAGGAAGATCTTTATGGGAGATGTTGAAGATCTTTCACCACGATTAGAAGATTATATTCCGAGTTTCCAAAGACACTAAACTATTACGATCCTTGTGTGTGTATTTTTTTTGTTATGTATTAAGTATTCCGAAAAAGTAATGTCATGTTCATGTACGTTAAGCTTAGGGTCTCTACAGTTGGTATCAGAGGAAAGGTTTAGTCAACCTTTAGAAACTAGGATGCGAGAACTTTAGTGAGATCCCTAGAGATATTTATAAGGTTTGTCTAGGGATGTCCCTAAGGATAAGTATACGTATAGGATACAGTCCTATAACTACGGTAACGATCTTAGAATTTAACCTAAGAAGTTAGATATTGAGGATACTCCCCCTTTATAATGTTGTTTTCCTTAGCATGATTTTTGCCTCTCACACTATTCTTTTTGGGTTTTAGACGATGGATGGAACCCGAAGGAACCGTGTTGATCAATGCAATGGACAATGCAATGATTTTCCTCCTGAACAAGCAAATGATATGGGAGATGGAGTGCAAAATCTTATTGCTATAATTACACAAGCTATGAATCATTCTGGACTTCCAAATGATCAGAGAAGGGAACAATATTCTATTGAGTCCTTCATGAGGCAACGTCCACCTTCTTTTAGTGGGTCTTCCGATCCACTTGTTGCTGAACAATGGATCAGTACCACTGAAAAGATATTTTCAGTTCTTCAATGTTCTGAACATGATAAAGTCATCTTAGCAGTATATCGTTTGGAAGGTGAAGCTGATCAATGGTGGAATCTTATCAAGAATACGAGGCCAAGAGATGAAATTGAGTCCATGGAATGAGACGAGTTCAAGAACTTGTTTTTCAGTAAGTACTTCCCTCGTTTTCTTCAAACAAAGATGGAAAAGGAGTTTCTTGAGCTGAAGCAGAAGGATGATGAATCTGTTGGTATATACGAAGCGAATTTTACAAGACTTGCAAGGTACGCATCTGGCATTATCATCCAACCTGAAAGTAAAGTTGATCGATTTTTCAGTGGCTTAAAACCAAGTCTTCGAAGGGCATTAGCTATAAGAGACTTCAGTAGCTATGAAGAAATTGTGCATTATGCTATCAAGGTAGAAATGGAAGTTGGTGTTACATATCCATCTCATGGTTTTGACAAGAAACGAAAGATGGAATTCAAGGAGAAATCTCCGAATAATGGTGAAAAGAAGATGAATGTTTCCTTATGCACAAAGTGTGGAAAGAAGCATGGTGGAGATTGTATTAAAGGGACTAGAAAATGTTATAAGTGTGGAAAAGAAGGTCATCGAGCAGCTGAGTGTCGAAGTAATGGAAAAAGGGTTTCTAATGATGTGAATAAAGAAAAGACTGCAGAGAACGCACCACCAACACTTCAATGATTCAAGTGCAAGGAAATGGGGCATTATGCCAATAAATGCCCTAATCCAAGGGTTAGTGATGATCGATATGAGCAACCCCTTAAGGCAAAGGACAAAGGGAAGTCACATGCGATCACTATTGGCGATGTTGAATATGACAACGATGTGGTGGAATGATTAAGTGTTTATGTAACGAGATTCCAAAATAATGTTGTATCATGGAGTATTGGAATATTTATGTGTTGGTCTAATGTGGTATTCAAAGTTCTTGAGATATTTTTGGAAATAAGAGGATATGCGCATAATGAAGGGAAAACGAGAAAATGAAATATTTGACAGTATTCATGAGCTCATGATTGATATAAGGACTAAGTGATATCATGGTTTGAGTATATAGAATTTTGAGGATTTTGGTATGTGGAAGGTGTTAACTTTTAACTGCATTCATGTTTTCACTAAGTTTCAATGGGTATTCAAGAAAATACTTGATTAAGGCCTTTGAATGTTTGGAATGTGACCAACAAGAAATATCTTGTGATAAATGGGGATCAACGATGGTATTAAATCTCTGGTAATCGTTTTCATTATATTATGAGAGTGGACTGCAGTATTCTGGATAAGCCTAAAGATTAGAATGGATTATGTTGGACATAAGTTAGTATTGTTTAAGGATAGAAGATTTTCGATATTGTTGATGGGATGTTATAGTAATGTAGTTTTAGAAAAAGGACAACCTGCAGAATGGGCGACAACCCATCGCGTCGGACAAGGATGTGGGAATCGAACCCACAACCAAAGTGCGACTGGCCTTTATCGCCTACCACTGGCCTACAGGAAGTCCCTGTTTAGTAGAAACTAGTTTTATTATATTAAGCAGTATGATATATGAAGTATAAGTCCATTTTAGGAGCCATATATGATTAATCTCACTATAGAATGACTTATTTATATTTAATAACTTTTGCTAACCTTTTGTTTGAGACAGATGGAATGACCCGTCATTCTATCACATGATCTGCTAACACTTCACGAATAACAAATTCATTTTCATTTATTTAAGATATGAAGTGGAAATTGTTCAAGGCACGAACAACAGTTAGATTGTACCAAAATAAAGTAATTATTTATTCTAATTCAAATTCTTCAACTTTAGGGAAACGATCTTGAAAACCAAAAATTTTGTCCTAGTGCTCTTATATCTGATTAATCAGATGGTACCTTAGATCGTCACAAATTTATGGATTTGTGATTGCTAGCTTTTCCATAGCCATGTTCTCTACCACTCTCCATCAGAACATGATGGTTAGATTTCTCTTCCATATCCATATTTTCACCTATGTGGAAACCCAATGATTAGTTTATTTGGGTAACCGTTACGTTTCATACTTTTGTTTTTAAAGATTGGTTTTGGTATTCCTTTTTACGATGTGGGTTTTGATTAAAGAAACTTTCGAATAGTAAACCATTTATAACCCTGACGAATTTCGAGGGCAAAATTCATTTTAAGGGGGGTAGAATGTAACACCCTGAGATTTTATGAAAAATATTCTTTTTAATTTCATTAATGTCTTGTGTTATACGCTACACCAAAAGGAGCTTTCACAACACACATCTCTGACCTGGCTTGAATTACACGCAATCACGACCTTCCACGATAACGTGTGTTGTACGCAACACCAAGTTTCACTAAACAACGATATGCTATTAAAATATTATTAAAACTAGCCGTTATGAATAGTAATAACCACTTTTTGAAATTTTTTAAATTTTATTTTTCAAAATGGACTTCATTTTTGGATTCGGAATATCGAAATTATCTTAAGGTGAAATTTTGGTAATTTTCGGATAACTTTCATATTTTGGTGAATAGTGAAAAATTACTAAATTTTAATTAAAAACAACTTTTTCAATCGAAATAATTAATAGTGATAAATTATTAATTTGAGTGGTTTTAAAGTATATTTAGAATATATTTTTACAATTTAATACAATGTTGGTCACTGGATGTAATTTCACATTTAAACCAATTATAAACAAGTGTCAATCTTTTGATAGTTATTATCTCTTAAAAACAAGCCTTTTGTTTTGACAACGGGAATTAATTTTTAAATTAGTTAATGCAACTGATATGTTTTGAATTTGGTAAAATAGACATCATTTTTGAGTTCATAATATCAAATATAGCTTAGGCCTAATTTTTGGTATTTTCTGAAAACTTTCAATTTTTGATGAATAGTGAAACCACTAAGTGGTAGTTAAAAAAAACTGAATTTTGCATAAAACTTAATTTTACCGCTTCTGTGAATGGAATTTCGAAAATCCGACAGACACGGTTGATATCAGTAAGTAAAATGTGGTTCAATGAGATAAAAATAATTTTTTGGTGAATAGTAACTTTTTACTTTTTTTTACCACGGTTAATAGTAAATAGGGTAACTAAGGGTAAATATGATATTACTATTACCCTAACACATGTCCTAATTCTATTGGATAAGTGTAATTCGACCAAAAACAACCTTATGAATATAAAATGACCATTTAGGTCCACTTGGATTAGATTATGACATTTAATATTATTTTATTTAATGAATAGTTAAAATAGATAAAATCAAAGTTTAATAAGTAAATCATTTTTAATATGGGGTTATACATAAGATAAATTCGACTATAAATATTAATTAGAAAGATAAAAATATTTCCTATATAATGGTATTTTATTTGTAATTTTTAGACATTAAATAATTTAATTATTTATAACACAATGATGATACAGTAATTATCTTATTAATGAAATATTGACATAATTGATGTTATAAACACCAAAATAAATGTAATTTGAGACTTTTTATGAATTACACTAATTTTCTAGGTTACTATGATATATTAGTGTTGATTTAATCAACTTGGTTCGAACATATAATTCTGTTATTACTTTCACAAAAATCATATATCAAATAGTGTCAAAATTGACACAAAATAGTTTTTAAATCAAATATTATATTATTAATTGTTATTTTATTCTTAAAAATCTAAGGTTTGGCCAAATGACTTAGATAAGGATATATATATTAATAATATACAATTTGGGGTTCGTTTGGCATGTTATAGTAAGTGTATTAACCATATAGTGTAAGAAAACAAAAAGACACGGTAAAAGTTAAATTATTTAACTTAGAGTTAAATCTAATTGATAAGGTTAAACTAATAACCTAAACTTGTCTAAATCCTATTGGTTGATAGGATTTCGACCCATCCCCACTTTATCTTCGAAATAAGACCCTTTGGAACCATTATAAACCGATTTTGACTTTAATATAAAATAATATTTTGAGATATTCCTAAGGTGCCCCTCTCCTCCCTTATAAAAGGACACCTCCTCCCCCTCCTCCTCACACCAATTTGAGCACTCAATCTCGGCCAACCCCTACCAAAATCCCTTCTACACTTCCCTATAATAATCCTAGAGTTCCTGGTCTTCTTCAAAGACCAATCTTAGTTCCCTAAGTGGAGGATTCAAAGAGGCGTTTCAAAGAAGAGGTAATATCCATTACCGATCTTTTCCATTTCTTTCTTCTTCAACTTCTTCTTCTTTAGTTGTTTCATGACAAAGTAATAACATCAGTATTACTTACATACTGATATGTTATTATAAATATTAAACAACCCTAATTCACCTTCTATCCATCCTACGGAAAAATGAAATCACCGCGCGTGCGTATGTACGGAATACCGTCTCCACGCCGTGGTGTAATCTATTTTCCACCACCACCTTATAGGATGGGTATAATGGTGTAATGAGTAACTATATATGATTATTATAAAGTGATATTGATACTGAAATAGTCTACATACACTTCAACACAATTCCACGACCATGGGAACGATATCATCGCTCGTACGTACGTACGGACTACCGTCTCCACGACGCGATGTGATTCATTCTCAATGATTAACCATTCATGAATGATTATAAAGTATATATAATAAGTACTAATGAAATATATGACATAATAATGATACTGGATTTATGTAAATTTATATGTATGTCATCTACTTAATTCCATTCACTTCAATAAGGAAACGAAAACAGCGTTCATGCGTACGTACGGACTACCGTCTCCATGAACAGTGTATTTCATTCCATTTATCGATATATTATATATATATATATATATATTCTGAATATATATTTTATATAAATCATGTTTTACATTCTGTATATAAGTAATCATGATCCAAGTAATCATATTAATAATTACAATTAAAAACACGAACGAAAAATGAGACGATTTTACCCAAAATGCTACTTTAACATGAATTTACAAAAGAACGGGTAATATAAAGTCATAAGTGGACCATATATGATATAATAACAATGAATATGATTCTGGAATAAGTCAATAACATGATTTAAATCATTATACAGGAGGTTCGGACACTTACAAAGCAAGTCGGACCTAAGGTAAGGGAAAATATCACAATCTCATTTTTATCCGAGATTGTTTTTACTTTGGCATTTACTGGGGTGTATTTTATCATCCACATACATGTTCCCTCAATATGTAATATTGTTTCCATCCACCTACAATTTTTTAAATCCAATTTTACCCTTCGGTGAGTTTTTGGTAAAGGATATGAAAGGAATCTTTTGTCGTTTTTCGTACGAGGTACTTTTTGACTTTTCCGACAAAAGTTCGAGAAGAATGTTTTTTTAACTTATATGGAATGAATGGATTTTTAAAACATTATTTCCAAGAAGCTTCCTTTACAAGTTTTCAAGTTTATTTTTAATCAACTTCTTTTATTTTAGAATTTTATGAAATGTTAAGAAAGGAAAAGTGTTTTTGAAGTAGAAAGGATATTTTCCTCAAGAATGGAGTTCAAGTGTTTTATAAAAATTATTTTCCATCTAAGATAATAAAGGGTTCTGTTTATATCCCTATTATTACATGGATTTGATTATGTTGTCATGGAAATATTTTTATTAATTCCTTTATCGTATATGAATTGTTTTATGATGTCATGATGTTTAAGATTCCCATTTTTATTACATGGGTTATGCAATGATGTATGGTTTATGATTTTGTGGCACACATAAGAATGGTATCATTATGAGATGGGTGGGACCTATATCTCCCTCCAATGCATTGGGTAAAGATTTTATATCTCATGAGATAGACATTGCTGGAATGGTAGGTTATACCGGTTTAGTGAAACAGGACTGAAACGAGGGTGACTCGGTTCAGAAATGGACTTTGTCCACTAAGATAGTCTTGGCAATGAGTCTTGACTAACAAGAAAATATTCTCTATGATTATGTGTGTAAGCCACAAAGTTTCATGTTTTAAGTTATGATTATTGGATTTTCATTTCACTGCTAAGATTTATCCCATGTTATGAAATTATGCTCTCTTTTGCAGGATAAGATTTCCAAAATGTTATGTTCTTATGAATATGATGTGATTGATATTTCTTTTGTTTCCCCTTACTGAGCATTTGAGCTCACCCTTTTATGTTTTCTTTTCCCCAGGATATAAAGAAAGGTTTTAGGAAAAAAAAGGAAGATCTTTATGGGAGATGTTGAATATCTTTCACCACGATTAGAAGATTATATTCCGAGTTTCCAAAGACACTAAACTATTACGATCCTTGTGTGTGTATTTTTTTGTTATGTATTAAGTATTCTGCAAAAGTAATGTAATGTTCATGTACGTTAAACTTAGGGTCTCTACATGTATTCTTCGAAAAAAGATGGAGAAGGAGTTTTTAGAACTAAAGCAAAAGGATGATGAATCTGTTGGTACCTACGAAGAAAATTTTACAAGACTTGAAAGGAATGATTTTGGGATTATTATCCAACCTGAGAGTAAGATTGATCAATTCTTTAGTGGCTTAAAACCAAGTCTTAGAAGGGAGTTATCCATAAGGGACTTCAATAGCTATGAGGAAATCGTTCGATGTGCTCTCAAGGTTGAGATGGAGATTGAAGTAACCCATCAGTCATATGCGTTTGATAAGAAGAGGAAAATGAAATTCAAAGGAAAATCTAAAGAGCACACTGAAAAGAAGATGAGTTTTGCCTTATGCTCAAAGTGTTGAAATAAACATGGAGGGAGTTGTCTTAAAGGGACAAGTAAATGTTTCAAATGTGGAAAAGAAGGTCATCGGGCATTTGAATGCCGCAATGATGGGAAGAAGATGTCTAGTGATGCGAACAAAGAAAAGGCTACACAGAGTTCACCTCCTACACTTCAATGTTACAAGTGCAAGGAAATGGGGAATTATTCTAATCAATGCTCTAATCCAAGGGTTGTTGATGATGATCGAAGTCAAAAAAATCTTAAGGCTAAAGACAAAGGAAAGTCACATGCAATTTCTATCAGCGTTGTGGAATATGACAACGAAGTGGTGAAAGGTACACTTACCATCCACTCTAAAGTAACAAATGTTTTATTTGATTATGGATCCACCCACTCTTTTATTTCTGAAGAATTTTCTAAGGGTATCGCTGTAATACCTCAACAATTAGATGTTGAGTTAGCTATGACAACTCCTAATGGCACAACAGTCGCATCAAAAGTTTATAATTCTTCTCCGATTGAAGTTTGTGGGAAAGTGCTTCCTGCAAATATTGTGATCCTTCATATAGTGGAATTTTATGTGATTCTTAGCATGGACTGGCTTTCTTTATATGGAGATCATATCAATTTCCAAATAAGGGAAGTCACATTTCATATTCCAGATCAATCTATGATCGTTTATTGATGCAAAGATGAACATAACCTTCCAATGGAAATTTCATCCATCCTATGGGTCTTGATTCCACTAAATGAAGGTTACTTATCTCAAATGGTTGGAGAGAAACTCATGATTAAGAATATGCCCATTGTATGGGAGTTTTATGATGTCATTCCGGAGGAATTTCCCGGTCTTCCACCAAATCGTGAAGTTGAGTTTTCAATAGAACTCGTACCGGGTGTTTTACCTATTTCAAAGACACCTTATAGAATGGAACCAATTGAGTTGTAGGAATTGGAGAAGCAACTCCAAGAGAATCTTGATAAGGGATTCATACACCCTAGTGCATCACCTTGGGGAGCACCTATTCTATTTGTTAAGAAGAAAGATGGATCAATGAGACTCTGCATTGATTATCGAGAACTTAACAAGATCACTATCAAGAACAAATATCCTCTCTCACGCATTGATGACTTATTTGACCAACTACGTGGAGCTCAATACTTTTCCAAGATTGATCTTTATTCAGGGTATCATCAATTAAGGGTCAAAAGGGAGGATATAAAAAAACGGATTTCCATACAAGGTATGGACACTATGAATTTATAGTGATTCCATTTGGTCTTACTAATTCCCCTGCTATCTTCATGGATCTGATGAATAGAGTCTTTAGAGACTATCTTGGTCAGTTTTTGGTAGTCTTTATAGACGATATTCTTGTCTATTCAAAGATCAAGGAAGAACATGAAGATCACTTGAGAATTGTATTGAAGACCCTCAGAAAGGAGAAGCTTTATTCCAAATTTACCAAGTGTGAATTTTGGCTTCAAAAAGTTTCATTTTTGGGTCACATAATCTCAAAAGAGGGGATATCTGTGGACCCAACAAAAACAGAGGTTATCGAAAGATGGTTGAGACCAACAATAGTAACTGAGATCCGAAGTTTTCTTGGCTTGGCTGGATATTATCGACGTTTTGTGAAAGATTTTTCACGATTATCTAATCCACTCACCAGGTTGACTCAAAAAGGAGTTATGTTTTCTTGGACAGAGGAGTGTGAAGAGAATTTCAAGGAGTTAAAAAGAAGGTTATACAGTGCACCTGTTCTCACACTGCCTTGTAGGGGAGAAAGGTTTGTGATATTTAGTGATGCATACAAGAAGGTATTGGGATGTGTTCTCATGCAAAACGATATGGTGATAGATTATGCCTCACGAAAGTTGAAAATTCATGAGCAAAATTACCCAACTCATGATTTGGAGTTATCTGCAGTAATCTTTGCATTAAAAATATGGAGGCATTATCTTTATGGTGAAAGGTGTGATATTTATACTGATCATAAAAGTTTAAAGTATATTTTCACACAAAAGGAGATGAATATGCGCCAAAGAAGATGGTTGGAGATGATTAAGGATTACGACTGCTCAATACATTATCACCTTGGGAAAGCAAACAAGGTGGCATATGCATTAAGTCGACAAGACCATGCTAGCTTATCCATGATGAGGATCACAAAAGATCCAATATTTATTGATTTACAAAGGATGGATCTTGTAATTATAATGGAAGGGAAAAAATCATATCTTTCTCAAATGAATGTTCAACCATCTATACATGTGAATATTAAAGAGGCACAGAAAGAAGATGTAGAGTTACAAAAAAAGGTGAGAAATGTTCCTGAATTCAACCTTGATTGTGATGGGATAATAAGGTTCAGGAATCGGGTTTGTGTTCCTCCCATCCCAGAATTAAAGAAGGAGCTACTGGACGAGGGTCATAGTTCTTCATTCACTATTCATCATGGAAGCACGAAGATGTACAGGGACCTGAAAGAGTACTTCTGGTGAGATGGCATGAAAATAGATGTTGCTGAATATGTCTCTCGATGCTTGGTTTGTCAGCAAGTTTAACGCTGAGAGATAGAAGTCTAAGGGGATGTTACAACCATTACCTGTACCTGAATGGAAATGGGAAAACATCACTATGGACTTTGTCACCGGACTTCCTAAAACATCCAAATGCAATAATGATATCTGGGTCATAGTTGATCATCTTACGAAGATGACACACTTCATTGCTATTAGAGAATATTTCTCTCTGGATCAGCTTTCCAGGATATATGTAAAGGAAGTTGTAAGATTGCATAGAGTACCACTTTCTATTATATCTGATCGGGATCCGAGGTTTACCTCAAAATTTTGGCAAAGTCTTCAGCATACTCTTGATACAGAGTTGAGTTTCATCACTGCTTATCATCCTCAGACAGACGGTCAGTCTGAGAGAACAATTCAAACTCTATAAGATATGTTAAGAGCTTGCTCTATGGATTTCAAAGGTGGTTGGGATCAACACCTGCCTTTGGTGGAATTTTCTTATAATAATAGCTTTCACTCCAGTATTCAGATGGCTCCTTATGAAGCCCTCTATGGAAAGAAATGAAGGACTCCAACTTTCTCAGATGAAGTTGGGGAAAGAAAGCTATTAGGACCTGATCTTGTTGATGAGATGGCAGAAAAGGTCAGATCTATTCAACAACACATAAGAGCAGCTCAGAGTCGACAAAAAGGTTATGCCGACAACCGAAGAAAATACCTAGAATTTGAAGTGGGTGATAAAGTGTTCTTACAAATATCACCTTGGAAGAGAGTAATGAGATTTGGAAAGAAGGGAAAGCTGAGCCCTAGGTATATCGGTCCTTTCGAAATACTGGATTGTGTTGGAAAGGTAGCTTACCGATTGGCACTTCCACCAAATCTCTCTCAAGTTCATGATGTGTTCCATGTATCGCTCCTATGAAAGTATATACCCGATCCTTCACATGTACTCAGCTCAAAAGTTGTTGTACCGCTGGAGCAAGATCTTTCTTATGAAGAACAACCGATAGAGATTCTGGATCATAGCGAAAAAGTCCTATGGAACAAGACCACTTGCTTGGTGAAAGTTTTATGGAGGAACCACCAATTAGAAGAAGCTACATGGGAACTTGAGGATATGATGAGGGAGAGGTATCCTCATCTGTTTGTTACAAAGTGACGAATTTCGAGGGCGAAATTCATTTTAAGGGGGGTAGAATGTAACACCCGAGATTTTATGAGAAATATTTTGTTTTTATGTATAATGGAATCTTTCATTACACAAAAAACTAGATTGTCTTGCTTTACACGCAATCGCGACCTTCCACGATAGCGTGCGTTGTACGCAATACCGAGTTTCACTAAACAACGATATGCTATTAAAATATTATTAAAACTAGCCGTTATGAATAGTAATACCCACTTTTTGAAATTTTATAAATTTTATCTTTCAAAATGGACTTTATTTTTGGATTTAGAGTATCGAAATTAGCCTAGGGTGAAAATTTGGTATTTTTCTGAAAACTTTCAATTTTTGATGAATAGTGAAAACACTGGGTTACTATTTAAAAACCGACTTTTTATTTAAATAATTATTTATTTTATTTAAATTTATTTTAGGTCAAAATTGATACATAATACCTATATAAGTTCAATGTAATTCATTGGAGTCATTTTATAATAATTTTAGATATATAAAAATTTTATTGAACTTTTCACCGTATTTTACCCACCTCCTAGGAGAATTTGCAAATTTACATAAAACTTAATTTTACCACTTATGTGAGTGGAATTTCAAAAATCTGAGAGACATGGTTAATATTAAGGACTAAAATTTGGTTCAATGAGATGGAAATAATTTTTGGTGAATAGTAACTTTTTATTTTTTTTTACCACGGTTAAAAGTAAATAGGATAATTAAGGGTAAAAATGATATTATTATTACCCTAAAACATGTCATAATTCTATTGGATAAGTTTAATTAGAACAAAAAAAACCTTAGGAATAAAATATGACCATTTAGGTCCACTTGAATTAAGATTAGGACATTTATTATTAATTTATTTAAAGAAGAGTTAAAATAGTTAAAATCAAAGTTTAATTACTAAATCATTTTTAATATTAGGTTATAAATAAGATAAATTAAACTATAAATATTAATTAGAAATATAAAACTATTTCCTACATAATGGTATTTTATTTATAATTTTTAGACATTAAATAATATAATTTATTTATGACACAATGATTATGCAATAATTACCTTATTAAGGAAATATTAACATAATTGGTATTATAAATAACAAAATAAATGTAATTTGAGACTTTTTATGAATTACACAAATTTTCTAGGTTAATATGATATGATATTATTGATTTAATTAACTTTTCTCGAACTAATCATGCTGTTATGAGTTTCACAAAAATCAAGTACCAAATAGTGTCAAAATTGACATAAAATAGTTTTTAAAACAAATATTATATTATTAATTGTTATTTTATTCCTAAAAATATAATAATCGTCCAAATGACTTAGATAAGGTTATATATATTAATAATTAACAACTTGGGGTTCGTTTGGCTTGTTATAGTAAGTTTATTAACCTTATAGTGTAAGAAAACAAGAAGACACGGTAAAAGTTAAATTATTTAACTTAGAGTTAAATCTAAATGATAAGGTTAAAATAGTAACCTAAACTTGTCTAAAACCCATTGGTTGAGAGGATTGAGACCCATCCCCACCTTATATTTGAAATAAATCAATTTGGAGCTATTAAAAACCGAATATGACTTTATAATAAAATAATATTTTTAGTTTTTCCTAAGGTGCCCTTCTCCTCCCTTATAAAAGGACACCTCCTCCCTCTCCTCCTCACACCACTTTGAGCCTTAAATCTTGGACAAACCCTACTAATTTCTCTTCTCCACTTCCCTAGAAACATCCTAGAGGCCATGGTCTTCTTCAAAGACCATATTTAGTGCCCTAAGAGAAGGTTAAGAGGAGGCGCTTCAAAGAAGAGGTAATGTCCGTTACCGATTCTTTCAACATTATTTCTTCTTCTTTAGTTGTTTCATTATAAAGTAATAACATCAGTATCACTCAAATACTGATATGTTATTATAAATATTAAACAACCCTATTTCACCTTTTATCCATCCTACGGAAAACGAAATCACCGCGCGTGCGTACGTACGAAATACCATCTCCACGCCGTGGTGTAATCTGTTTTCCACCACCACCTTACTTGGATGGGTATAATGGTGTAAATAATAACTATATATGATTATTGTAAACTGATATTGATTCTGAAATAGTATACATACACTTCAATACAATTCCACGATCATGGGAACGATATCATCGCTCGTGCGTACGTACGACCTACCGTCTCCACGATGTGATGCGACTCGTTCTACATGGTTTTCATTGCATAATGATTATATAAATGAATTGAAAGAATAAATATGATATATATTAAACTAATACCATTCTGGAAATGAGGTATCTATAACCTAAAAAAACAATAAGAATAAGAATTTATTCGGCAAAACACGCATAAGAACAAAAAACAATAAACACCCGAATAACAAGTAACAATGAAATATTACTAATAAGAAGCTAAGAATATTACCATATATGATATAATAACAATGAGTAAGATTCTAGAATAAGTCAATAACATTATTTAAATCATTATACAGGAGGTTCGTACACGTACGAAGCAAATCAGACCTAAGGTAAGGGAAAATCTTGCAATCTCATTTTTATCCGAGATTGTTTATACTTCAGAATTTACTGGGGAAAATTTATCATCCACATACATGTTTCCTCAATATGTAATATTATTTCCATCCAACTACAATTTTTTAAATCCAATTTTACCCATTGGTGAGTTTTTAGTAAAAGATATGAAAGGAATCTTTTTTCATTTTTAGTACAAGGTACTTTTTTTTGAATTTTCCGGCCAAAGTATGAGAAGAATGTTTTTTTAACTTATACAGAATGAGTGGATTCATAGAACATTATTTCCATGAAGATTCCTTTACAAGTTTTAAAGTTTATTTTTAATCAACTTCTTTTAGTTTAAAATTGTATGACATTTTAAGAAAGGAAAAATGTTTTTGAAGTAGAAATGATATTTTCCTCAAGAATGGAGTTCAAGTGTTTTATCAAAATTATTTTCCATATAAGATAATATAGGGTTCTATTTCTATCCCTATTTTTATATTTATTTGATTATGTTATGATGGAATTATTTTTATGATTTCCTTTTATCTTATATGGGTTTTGTTATGATGGCATGATGTTTAAGATTCCCATTTTTATTACTTGGGTTATGCTATGTTGTATGATTTATGATTTTGTGGCACACATAAGAATGGTTTCATTATGAGATGGGTGGGACCTATATCTCCCTCCAATGCATTGGGTAATGATTTATATCTCATGAGATAGACATGGCTGGAACGACAGGTTAATCCGGTTCAGTGATACAGGACTAAAACGAGGAGTGAACTCGGTTCAGAAATGGACTTTGTCTGCTAAGATAGTCTTGGCAATGAGTCTTGACTACTAAGAAATGATTCTATATGATTATGTGTGTATGACACAAAGTTTCAAGTTATGATTATTGGGATTAAATTTTAGTACTATGATTTATCCCATGTTATGAAATTATGCTCTCTTTTCAGGTTAATATTTCCAAAATGATATGTTCTTATGAATATGATGTGATTGATATTTCTTTTATTTACCCTTACTGAGCATTTGAGATCACCCTTTTGTATGTTTTCTTTTCCCCAGGTTAGGAAGAAGGTTATTAAGTAGGATATTCCAAAAGGGACTCTAGATATGATGAAATAAATGGGAGACAATGTAGATGCTTTATGAACCATTTGTTTATGTTTCCAAGTTTCTAAAGACACTATACCTATATGGTCCTACCATGGTTTTGTTATATGTTGTAATAAGTATGCTCAATTCTGAATTAATAACAATGTATGTAATGTTTGGGTCGTTATAGGAAGTACGCTGCCCTCCTCTTCAGCCCTATTCGACGACAGCCCGACTCGATATGCGACATTGAGGACGTGCCCCCAGGAAGGGTCGTGGTCCATATGGCCGATGTCATGGACAAGGAGGATGAGCTAGAATTTCTTGATGGAGACTTCCACACTAAGGGTGCGCCACCATTGTTGGACCCGTATGGGAGGATTACTCGTCAGCAGAGGAACCTCCTGGGTCTCCATGCACCCACCGATTCGTTGGTACTCAGTCGGAATGACAGTAAGGGTAAAGAGAATGTCGAAGCTGTCAAGCACTCCGACTCATCCACCTTAGTGCAGAAGATGGAGGAAGACCCCAAGAAGGACGCGTTGCGCCAACAACTTGCTGAGCAGAAGAGGCTGGTCGACGAACTCCTAGCCGAGCGCGCTATAGAGAGGCGACCCAACTATGGTGATCCTAGGTTGGGGTAGTAGGGGTAGGAACAACTCCCCCCGATGAGATGCCTCCGAGAAACCCTGATCATACCGCTCCCACAGACAGGGTTGAAGTTGGAACTCACGACAAGAGGGCGCGATACGTCTCACCAAACCCTCCCGAACGACGTAGAAATCCGAGGAATTCAGCCCGGGTTCCCCCAGCTGCCCCGCAGGCTACTCCGCCAGTCGCTCCACGAGCCGATGAACCCATCTACCATGTCAAAGAGCCCGGGAATGCACTCATGGTTAGGGATCCCCTCCAAGACAAGGACCCCCGCCTGGATGATCCTATAGCGGCACTCATCACCCACCTCGAGGCGTTGGAAACATGGCAGGTGGCAGTCCCACCAGATGGAAAGCCATATCCTGCGTGGGTGGTTGATATGCATGCACCCCCGGGTTTTTAAAATCCCACCTTCTCACTCTTTAATGGGATAGGAGATCCGTCGCAGCACCTGACCCACTTTTCCTCAAGGTGTGGCCCTATATTGGGGACCCCGACATAGCAGAAAGCCGCCAAGCTCCGATGTTTTGTGCTGACATTGGAAGGCCCTGCGTGTGTCTGGTACAACCAGCTCGCCATTGGATCGGTGACCGACTGGGAGGATCTTCTCCGACAATTCCTATATCAGTTCATCTCCACCACGTGAAATACCAGCATCACAGACCTCTTTAAGTGCAAACAAAGGCCTGATGAGAGAGTCACAAACTTTATCGCCCGATGGAAGGGGCTCACATACTCCCTCGGCATGCCACTGACTCAGGAGAAATTACTAATGATGTACGTTGGGAATGTCAAAAAAGAACTGGTTCCTTCCCGAATCACTCAGAACTACCCTGGAGGGTTCCATGACTTCTCAGATAAGGCCCAGCGCCTCGAGGAAGCTCTGCAATAGGCTAGTCAGGCACGCCCGCGTCCCCCTATGATGCCATCAAGGAGGGATGCCAGAGCCGAGCCTGCCGCGGTGGCCCAGAAAGAAGGCCCCAGGCATCTAGATTTGCTGCCAGTAGCACCGGCTCCGCAACCTCGCAGAGGCCCGCCACTGCAGGTGCAACCTCCTGCCCAACATCGACCACCTCAGAATCGGCAGGTTCCCCCGCGCAACGCGCCACCGCCGCCTAGGCGGGATAATCAGGCACCGCCTCCTCGGTAGGCTCCTCCGGCCCCTCGTTAGGTCCGGGATCCCAGATCCCCCTATCCAGAAAAAAGACACCATACTTACTCATTCAGTAAGGATCAGGTCCCTGGTTACTTCCGTAGTTCCCTAGAACAAGGGATTGTGCGTCTACCTGAGTGAAGAAGGCCGACGGAGGTGAATCTCACCGATCAACCCAACTACTGCCCCTATCATCGAATTCTGGGGCACAACCTCAAGTAGTGATATGTGTTTAAAGAATGGCTCCAAGATCAGGTCGATAACAACATAGTCAGGCTGGGCCCTACCCCAGAACAAGTGGCGGGTGTCTTTGTGAGGTCAGAAAGTGGTAGCGACGATGAAGGTGAGTGGCAGAAGGTTCCCAGCCGTGGGTCCCAGAAGTACAATGACTGGATGGCCCGTAAAATAGTCGCCCACACCCATGGTATTATTTGGGCATGCCTGAACCAGCCAGAGCCTTCAGAGGCTACAACCAGTTCCTATGCATCATCATCTCAGCCGGCCTCTTCCCAGAAGAGCAAGCATCGACGACGTGATAAGAAGCAACGCGCTCCACCAATGTCATCGTCATCCCGCACTCTCGGTGACTTCATGCCCCCTGATATGGGGATCCCTCCTAGAATCCGCCTAGTGGTGGATGTTTCCTCGAGCGATATCCAGGGGTACACTTCAGTTAATACCGTTGAGTTGGTAAATTCTTATATGACTCCCGATGAGGGGGAACACCAGGCGAATCTCCCCAACATTCCTAGCTGACGCCAACGTCAGCGGAACCACGACCATATGGGTCGTCAAGGCACGACAGCTGGCACTTTCAGCCAGGTCATGCACACCACTGAGACTAGACAGTAGGCCCAGCGCAGAGCTCAGCACGCGCAACCTCCTCATCTTGCGTCCTCAGATCTACCTCCACCACCGTTCGTGCTACTAGATCAGGAAGAGCTACCTTGTCCGTACCACGACGAGTCTCGCCCTGTTACAGGACGATCTCGGTTGTCTATTCCTCATCCGACAGCTACTCTTCAGGACTAGACTAGTGAGAAATGGGGCGTACCTAGCACTAGCCAGCCACCGGTCCAGCCTGTGTGGACTGTCATGCCTCCAATCGCAGAGTGGCCTCCTATAAGCAGAAGTTCGCACCTGGCACAAAAGTATGATGTTCTGAAGCACCTTGCCGGAATCCCAGCGAGGCTTTCTATCCTCGAGGCTCTTCACCTGTCATCAGACATGCATGAGGTGCTCACCGAGGCTCTAAGGAGCCCCCTCCAGTTTGAGACAAAGGTAGCAGCTGCATAAGCCTTCCACGCTGAGGCAGTTGAGAACGCCGAATGCCAGGCAGTTATCTCGTTCTTTGGTGAATACAAAGACCCTCCCATATAAGGGAAAATTCGTCCACTATACATCACTAGTCAGTTCAATGGCGTGGATGTCCGACACTATCTTGTTGACACGGGTTCTGGTATTAACCTAATCCCGACTCGGACACTGCGGAAGCTGGGGTTGTCTGAGGATGATCTAACTCCCTCCGACCTCAGAATCTAGGGATACGATAGGACCGAGCAAACCCCAGTCGACAAGATTCGTTTGAAGACCCAGTTCGGTGGCCTAGTTTCTAGTACCGAATTCATGGTTGTCTCCCAGGACACCGTGTACAACGCATTGATGGGCACGCCATGCCTCCACCTGCACACGGCGGTCCCTTCATCATATCACCAATGCCTTAAATACTCCATCAATGGTCGAGTAGGCGTTCTCCTAGGGGATGCATCTACTTTTGCCTCTTGTGAAGCTAATTATCTGCACACTGACTATAACAAGAGCAAGGATAATCAGATTCTGGCACACGAGGTTGAACACTCCACTGTCACAAGTGATCCCTAGGCAGGTCTGGATGACGCCTAAATCTTCCCGATCCATTGGTTGGAGGCCACGACCCCCGACATGGGGCAATTATTTGACATTTCAGGTGCGAGAGGAAGGCATATTCCCAGGTCCAAGAGACGGCGAAAAATCACCTCGTACTCCTACACCAACCGGGCTCGGGTGATCCCGGAACCTTCTACCCCTATACGGTATCAGGACGTCAGGCTCATGGCAACGACAGTATGTCATATGTGTCTATTTCGCCAGGCTGGAATTTACCGAATCAAGTCGACATGCCACTACTGCTTTGATGTCATCAAGCGTGGCCCAATGGGCCGAAGAACATATGGGATTGGATTGACTACCTTCATCGCTATGGTCTCAGTGACGCATGAATCTCCTGATATTATGACCACTGCCACTCAAGACGGCACCAGCCTCCCATCAGAGTCTAGTGGCTCGGAGACAACTCCCCCCATGAAAGATCCCTCTACAAGTGGAGAAGAGAATCTAGAGGATGTTCCCCCTTCCTTTGAAGAATGTGTCTCTACCACGGTCGATGAACTGGTACAGGTGAACCTTGGTAGCGAGGCGGATCCGAGGCCCACATTGATCAGTGCCGCCATGTCCCTCGAGGAGAAGCAGTGATACATGAACTTCCTTAAGTATAACTGTGATGTATTTTCCTGGAGTTATGGTGAGATGCCAGGACTAGATCCCCAGGTAGTCGTCCACCACCTTGGCCTCCCGAAAAACCATCGCGGGTTCAAGCAGCCTCCCAAAAAGATGCACCCTTCTCACGGTACCATGGTTGAGGCTGAAGTTGACAAGCTTATCAAATACAACTTCGTCAAGGAGGTCCAGTACCCCAAGTGGCTGGCCAACATTGTGCCAGTCAGGAAGAAGAACAGGAAGATCAGAGTCTGTATCAACTTCCGCGATCTCAACCACCACTGTCCGAAGGATGATTTTCCCCTCCCAGTGATAGAGTTGTTGATTGATACTACGGCCGGGTTCCAAACCCTCTCCTTCATGGATGGGTATTCTGGGTATAACAAGACCCGGATGGCCCCTGAAGACGAGGAGTCCACCGCTTTTAGGGCCCCCAAGGTACGTTTTGTTACCAGGTTATGCCCTTCGGCCTGAAAAATGCAGGTACCACCTATCAGCGGGCCATGCACCGCATATTCAAGCCAATTCTTGGAACATTGGTGGAGTTCTATGTGGACGATCTGGTGGTCAAATCTTTCCAGTGCCAGGACCATCTCAAAGACCTTGAGAAAGTATTCGGCTTCCTCCATTCCCGCCACTTTAAGATTAACCTGTTGAAGTGTGTGTTTGGGGTCACCTCCGAGAAGTTTCTCGGCTTCGTTTTCAGATATCAGGGCATCGAGATTGACCTAGAGAAGTTCAAATCCATCACCCAGATGCCTCCCCCGAGTAATATTTGGGAGCTTCGAGGTCTTCAAGTCCACTTAGCCTACATACACCGATTCATTGTGAATTTGGCTGGAAAGTGTAATCCCTTTTCCCATCTCATGAAGAAAGGCTCTGCCTATGAATGGGAAGAAGAGTGCTAGACCACTTTCAAGGAAATCAAGCAGTATCTTCTCCAGCCTCTGGTCTTGATGCCACCCATCGCTGGAAAGCAGCTAGTCCTTTATGTGACTGCCCTGGAATGGTCTCTTGGCACCCTGATCGCCCAGAAGAACAATGAAGAGACAGAGAACAACCTCTACTACCTCAGCCACATGCTCCTCGATACGGAGACCAGATACTCACCCATCGAAAAGAGTTTCCTTGAACTCATGTTTTCTGTACATAAATTGTGACATTACCTGCAGCACCATGAGGTACAGTTGGTCTCTCGGGTAGACCCACTGAAGTACATCCTGAACCGCCCCATGTTGACTGGTTGGCTAGCGCGGTGGGCAGTAATTCTCCAGCAGTTTGACATTAGGTTTGTGACTAAAAAGGATATCAAGGGGTAGGAATTGGAAGACTTCCTAGCTTCCCATCCAACTCATGTGGATCAATCCCTGGACCTAGATTTTCCTGATGAGGCAATCCTCTCAGTCGATCATGCAGTCTCATGTTAGAAAATGCACTTCGACGGTGCCTCCCGGAGCCCCACCAGTAGGAGGCTCAACGATCCTAGGATCAACAGAGTGGTTCTAGGTATCATCTTCATCACTTTGGTGCAAGACATTCTACCATACTCATTCCTGCTATCAGAAGGCTGCACCAACAATGAGGCAGAGTATCTGGCTCTCATCACTGGCCTCGAGCTGTCCCTTGAGATCGATGTGCCCCATTTGCACGTGAAAGGGGATTCCGAACTAGTCATCAAGTAGGTCAATGGTGACTATATTGTTAGGAAGCCAGAGCTCATGCCATTGTCCTAGTGCACCCTCCATCTAATGGACGAGTTCCCTTCTCGACCAGAGGTTACCCATATCCCTCGGTCATAGAATGATCGATCAAATGCTTTGGATGGTTTATCTACATCACTTGCAGAACCCGAGTAGGATGATCTGATTATACATGTGGAACACCGGAGAGTCATTGCCCTCGTCATCTCATAGGATGACGATGACCCGCGGGTAAGCCATCTTACCGCCAGATCCTCTACGTCAGGAGCCCCAGGTTCTTCAGATGCAGTGGTTGAGATGACTCCCGACTGGAGAGCACCTTTTGTCGAGTATCTACAAAATGGTTGCCTCCCAGATGATTGGGCCAAGCTTGAGCGAATCTGACACCATGCATTGCATTTTACCCTGCAGAGTGGTCCCAGTCTTGAGCAGATCCTCTATAAGCGTGGTTTCGATGGTGTTCTCCTCAATTGCATTCAAGGAGTCAATATTTATCAGGTCATGCAAGAGTTTCATGCCGGTTCCTGCGGAGCCCACCAGGCTGGGCTGAAGTTATCCCATCAGATCCGGAGACTGGGGTACTTCTGGCCCTCTATGATCCACAATTGTATCGAGTTCGCCATGAGATGTCACGGGTGCCAAGTTCATACTAATTTCAAGCATCAGCCGCCAGAACCTCTCCACTCCACCATGTACTCTTGGCCCTTCATGGTATGGGGGCTTGATGTCATGGGGCCGTACCCACCAGTGATAGCCCGCCATGACCGCTATGGATTTATTCTCCAAATGGGCAGAGACAGTCCCACTAAAAGAAGTCAAGGCTCAATCCATTGCCGATTTTGTGAGCTCCAACATCATCTACCGATTCAGAGTCCCTCACATCGTGCTCACCGATAATGGCACAAACTTCTGAGCAACTGAGCTGAATAAATTGTATGCCAAGTATAATATCCATTCTAACCATACCTCTCGCTATCACGCGCAAGAAAATGTACAGATCGAGGAATTCAACAAAACCCTCTCTAACATTTTGCAGAAAATGGTCAGTCAGAACAAGAAGAGTTGGACGGACAAGCTCCCCAACACACTCTGGGATTATCGGACGACGACTCGCAATTCCACCCAGGTGACTCCATATTCCCTAGTGTATGGGGCTAAGGCCATCCTGCCCATCGAGATCTAGCTACCATCATTACGCACTGTAGTCTATGAACAACAGGAGCCAGATAAGGTGGCCGAAATCTGTCTAGCTGAATTTGAAGCACTTGACGTGAGTAGGCTCTGTGCCCTGCACAATCTGGAAAGGCATCAGAAAAAGATATCTAGAGCCTTCAACAAGAAGGTTCGCCTCTGCTCTTTTCTGCAAGGCGACCTGGTGTTGGCCCTCTGAGTGCCAATGATCCCTGGTAGAAAACCACCCAAGTTAGTGCCTAAATGGGAAGGACCTTACATCATTCATAAGGTTTACCCCAATGGAGCACATTCCCTGGTGACCATGGATGGTGAGCGCATAACACCTCCCACCAATGCCAAGTTCCTAAAGAAATACTTTTCTAGAGCCCCTTGGTCCTGCATGACCTTAAACTATACGGTCCTTAAACTGTATGGTCCTGCACGACCTTAAACTGCATGGTCCTGCATGACCTTAAACTGGATGGTCTCACATGATCCTAAACTTCATGACAATCCTGCATGACATTAAACTGCATCTTGATAACTACGTGTGGCTTGATTCCCATTCTCATGGGATACGTAGGAATGCTCAGATGCCTCATCTTGAATCCATCCCTGAGCTCTTGTCTTTGACTATCCCCCCTTGGTATAGTCTCCTCAAAGGGTCCTTGCATGATGTGGAGTAGGCCTCCTTAGACCCACTCAGAAGAGGATTACAATGGTCACACCATGTACCCAATCCAATTATTTTATCCTCCCACATCCTCCCCGCAAGACGTTAAACTACATGGCCTTAAAGAACTACGTATGGCTTGATTACCATCCTCATGGGATACATAAGAACGCCCAAACATTTTGTTTGTTGTCCCATCCCAAAATCTAGAATCTTCCCCTCGGGTCAAGACATATGGCAGGGTGCATACCTTTTCCCCAATTCACGTCGATCTAGCCTCGATCTGGCTGTACATCCCCCTCCCTGGAGATGTCCTCCTCTTTCGTACATGGGTACAACTATGCTTCACCCACTCCTTGACTGGGATTCTATCACCTTACCCATCCGAAAGGGCCCCTGAATGGTATGGATGCTAGGCCTAAGGGCCCTCTTACCACTTTGGGCCAACGCCCTCGAGGATGTCGAGCAACAAGATGATACAAGTACCACATTTCGAATGTGGTCAGCGGCCGATTCTCATTTGTTGCTCCCATTTCAGGTCACTATTGGGACGATGTGTTTAGAAATTGGTTAACAGTTTTCCTGGATCGTTAGGACCACCCCAAGATTTCCCAAACATTGAGTGTAGTGGTTCGTTCTGCCCTGTCATATCTAAGCGACGAACTCCCCTTAGACGATGCTAGCTATCAGTCCCCTTGTCCTTTCAGGCCCCCAACCCAGGTTATCTCTGATATGATTGTACGGCATGCTGTTGTATTATGTCCTCATTCACGTCGAGTTACTCGTCGTGTTGTACATATCCCCAAATGAGACCTTCCCCTTTTCCCTCGTCCTCACTGCAAGACGTTAAACTGCAAGCTGGTCAGGCCTCCCTGACCAAGGCCTAGCCTCATGCCCCTTGGTCTTCTCGGGCCCCCGACCCTCGTCCTCACTACAAGACGTTAAACTACAAGCTGGTTAAGCTTCCCTGGCTGAGGCCCAACCTCAGGCCCCTTGTCCTTTTAGGGCTCCCGACCCTCATCCTCACTGCAAGACATTAAACTGCAAGCTGTTTAGGCCTCCCTGACCGAGGCCCAGCCTCAGGCCCCTTGGCCTTTTAGGGCCCTGACCCTCGTCCTCACTGCAAGATGTTAAACTACAAGCTGGTCAGGCCTCCCTGACTGAGGCCCAGCCTCAGGCCCCTTGGCCTTTTAGGCCCCCGACCCTCATCCTCATTGTAAGACGTTAAACTACGAGTCAGTTAGGCCTTCCTGACCGACGCCCAACTATCAAGCCCCTGTCCCAGGTCCTCTCTTATGGGAGTGTATGTGGTGTGGGATTATGTCCTCATTCACAACGGTTTATTCACCGTACCATACACCTCCCTTGTCTAGGGAATCCTATTCCCCTCCTCGTCCTGCATTACGTTAAACTGCGTCTTGAGAACTATGTGTGTATTGATTCCCATCCTTATGGGATACATAGGACCACCCGAATGTCTAGGATTCGGGTCCAGACCCACCTCCCAAAAATCTCCATTTCACCCTGGCCCCTTGGCCTACCCTTCCCCGAAAATGGGAATATATGGCATGATATTGGATTATTCCCTCGCTCGCGTCAGGATTGTAATGACCATTCCATGTACCTCTCCCTCCAGATCATCCCCATCGACCCTTTTAGGCAGTTCATCAATGTGCCTAAGGGTACTCTGGTTTAGTACTTGGAATTCTGGGTTCTACTCGGACATGTTTTCACCCGCTTTTCAGGCTTCGTGTTCCCCTTCATCAGGGCTTTCATCACCTTTCACACCCGAAGGGACCCCCAAAAACGGCATGGATACCACGCCTAAGGGATCTCCTACCGTTATGGGCCAACGCCTCGAGGGTTTCAGACAACAAATTGATACAAATCCCACGTTGCGAATATGGTCAGCGGTCGATGCTCGTTTGTTATTCCCACTTCAGGATAACATGATATAGATACTATTTTTTTCCACGGTTAACATTTATCCTCCATCGCCACACCAACCCCATTAAGCCCAAAGTGTCGGTTACATGATTCACATCTTTCCCCATCCTCTCATGTCTAAGTAGGTCTTCGACACTCTTGACACTATTCCTTAGTGCGAATATGCACGTCAGGGGAACAAAACCGCGGTAAGGGCGTCCTTCAGGGCTCTACACCAATTTCCCTTTGATGGACGTTCCAGGTATTGTAAAATAAATCTTCCTCCCTTGTTTCCCACACCGAGTTTGACTCATGTGGGATTAGGGATCATGTCTAGGTCTACAATTACTTGGAATGATTCCATCCCTCGATGGTCCGAGCTCTAAGACCATAAACTAAGATCTCCCCAGAACTATGTACGGCTTGATTCCCATCCTGTTGGGATACGTAGGAATGCCCAGACCCCTTGTTTATGGGTCCAGCTTGAGTTCAGCTAATTTGTCTTTTTTGTCCTGCCTTTGGGACATTGACTATGGGACCGCGTGGCGTGGTGTGGGATTATGTCCTCATTCACGTCGGGTTTGCAAGGGTCACACCACACGCACCCCGTTCTAAAAATTAGCCCTTTTGTTTCTTGTCCCGCATGACATTAAACTGTATGTTGTCCCACACGAAGTTAAAAGTTACCCTCTAGAACTACGTGTGGCTTGATTCCCATCCTTATGGGATACATAAGACCACCCAGACGTCTCGTTTTCATGTCTAGCTTAGCTGGGAGCTAGTTTCTCTGGCCCCTTTCGCTCTCACCCCTATTTGGGCCCCTTGGCCCGAGATTCCTCTCTCGGAATTACGTACGGTGTGATGTGGGATCATGTCCCTATTCACGTTGGTTATGTTTCATGGCACCGTACACATTCCCCACTAGAATCGTCTCTGCTATATCTGCGTTGCATGACGTTAAAATGCATGCTTGGTCCTATCACATGACCCTAAACTGTGACATTATCGTCCTGGATGCACGAAAAAAACGGAACTGTATTGTGATGAACTCATCATAGAGGATGTCACGTTGGGTATTAGTCATACGCCATGCCATTTTTCAATTCCTACTTCGGATTGATTCTTGTGGAGACACCCGGGATTTATACCCTAGGCCTGTCACTTCACAAAAAAAACCCAAACCACTCACCTTAAAGGAAAAACATGATTTATCAAATACTGCTTCTCTTGGTGCGAGGGCTAGACCTGCGCACCCCTTTCATCCTTTGCACTGGTACCTTACCGTGCCGTGCCACCTTTCAGTAACTACGTATTTCTTGATTCTCATCCTCATGAGATACATAAGAGCACCTGGGAACTTCCCTGCGGGCCCAGCCTAACTTTCGTGTTCGGTCCCTCGACTCGAGCACTTCCCTAGAGAACACATGGTAAGTAGGGCTTATTCCCTCATTCATGTCTGGTTTTGTAACCAAATTACCACGTGTCTCTTGCTCTCCTTACCCATTCATGGTCCTAGTTCTAAGACCTTAAACTAATAATCATTTAAGAACTACGTGCATCTTGATCCCCATCCCCATGGGGTACGTAGGAACGCCTTTTCACTTTGCTTCAGGCCCATCCCAACTCTCGTTTTTGGTACCTAGACCTAAAAAACCTCTCCCCGGGAACACGTGGCTGTCGAAACCCCTGGTTCCCATTCACGTCAGATATTTGAGTTACCCCACCATGTGCCTCCTGTGTTTCCTCCCATCCATTGTCCAAACTCTATGAACCTAAACTAATATCTCCCTATTGGATGGGACTCGACTCCCTCTATCTAATACGTCTCATTAACGTATTCAGATGCATTTTGACAAAGAGACCGAAGTGTGGAGTTTTCATGGAGACATTCCCCTCATTCCATGACCAAGCTTCGCGAGCTCACCATTTAGATCCTCATCCTCTTCCACATCCCAAAGTACCCTCGGACGATATCGATGCTAGGCTTAAGGTCTCTCCATGGATGATGGGCCTAAGGGATCTCCAACCGTTTCGGGCCAACGTCCCTAAGGATATCAGACGACATCTGTGACAAGTACCGTGTTTCGGACATGGTCAATGATCGACCTTCATTTGTTTGTCCCCATTCTAGGCTAACACGATATGGATGCTGCGTTTCCTCCACAGTCAACAGTTATCCTCCATCGTCACGCCGCCATCATTGTGATCCAAATTTCGAGCATCATGATTCACACATTTCCACTTCCTCATGTTCAAGTGGAATTCCAACATACTTGAATTTATCTTTTTGCACATCTAGGTGCGCTACATAGACGAGTTAGCATCATTGGGCCGGTATTCACTGAGCGTCCCTTTGCCCCACCATGTCCCTTCCTATGCCGGGAAAGTCCCACCAATACTTATTATTTCCCAAATCGAGCACGACTCACATGGGATTAGTAGTTTTGGTAGGATGTGTACCGGTGAAACCAGGCTTCTCATCATCCCACATGACGTTAAACTGTGCCTCCAGAACTACGTGTGGCTTGATTCCCATCCTCATGGGATACTTAGGGACACCCTGGTATTTTTCCTAGGGTCCATCCCTCAAGAATCATAAATCCTATTCTTCCCCCTTTTCGGCCCCCTGTCCGGACCCCTCGCAGGGAATCGTGCAACTATTACGCTACCCTGAATGAGTTCAGGATGCCCCAAAATGACATTGGGAAGCGACAGTCCCCCTCGCCAGAGAGGCCCTGTCTGAAAGAAGGAATGATCCATGATCAAACCGATGCGCCCGTCTAGCATGCTCCCACCACGGTGGAATAACTTCGTGAGTGTTGGATTCTATCCAAACAAACCATCACTCCAAACCCCACTCTTTGCGTGCCCTTTATTCAGACTCTCGTCCTCTTTCATGTCTGGAAAAACCCCCTAATGGTATGGATGCTCGACTTATGGTCCACCTGCTGTCCTGGGCCAATGTTCCGAAAGACTGGTCATGTCTGGAAGGACCCCCTAATAGTATGGATGCTTGACCTATGGTCCGCCTACTGTCCTGGGCCAACATCCCAAAATATTGATCGACGATATTTGAGTTAGGCCCTGTGTTACGAACATGGTCACTGGTTGACCCTCATTTGTTGTCCCCATTTCAAGATAATGCAATATGGATGCTGCGTTTCCGCCACGATCAATAGCTATCCTCCATTGTCACGCCACCCCCACAATGTTCCGAATCCTGGGTATCGTGATTCACACTTCCCACTTCCCTATGTTTGGACCAATCCCAACGCCCCTGGCGTTACCCCGCTCGTCCACCAGAGCACATCAGAAGAATGACTCGTCGATTGTTCTGAGGTCCCAATCCTCCGATCAGGCCCCTCCCATGTCTTCCCGGAAGATCCCAATTGGTTACTTAATCCCTGGATACCTGGATCTTGGTCGACGAATTATGTTCAAATGGAATAACATAGTGATCACACCTTTTTTCTCACATTGGGCTCGACCCGCGTGAGATTAGGGACTGACCACTGGACATTTCACGAATACAAAAGACGCATGTGGAGCCAACCTCGATAATGAGACTCATTCATGATATGGCATCAAATAAATTAAAACATGAAAGTACGTTTAAGAGTTTGTGATCCTTACAACACCTGGGGGTTTATTCCTCCCATGGAAGGGTTGAACCCGTCAAAAGAGAGTTGCAGTTCTGCCACCCTTCGACTTGTGGAATCCAGGAGTTGCTGCCACCGGCTCAGCTCCCACTCCTCCTTAGTAGCGATGGGGTGAAATTCATCAGCCTTAGTTTTGGCCCACTCTATGTCAGCCTGAATGATGGCCAATTATTTGGAAGCTTGCCTTAGACACTCTTTCGCCTCTGCCATCTGGGCCTTCAATTGCAAGATCAGATCTAATTGTGCATTAAGAGAGGATGAGTGCTCATCCTCCCGAATTCGTAGCCATTGTATCTCATATTCAGCCTCATGGAGCTTCTTGATGTTCATTGCCTTCCTCTGCTACCAGCCCACGCTAAGGCCACGATCATACTCCCAGATCTTCTCCGCCATAAGATCTCGGATGAGCAGGTGGGGGTGTTGGGCATCCAATCCCCCAACACACAGATCGCACAGCTGTGAGCGAAGTCTATCCATCTCGTCCAGCCATAATTCCTGGGGGGTCTTTTCGATAAAGCGCATGATAAGCTTCCATGATCGGCGGAAGAATATGTCGCTGTCCTCTTCGTTAGAGGTCGTCCCAGTCCGCGTGGTTGGCAGGCTCGTATGCGGGGTACGCCCTCAGGAAATCTGCAGCGGGATCTGCATCTGGCATGGGATTAGGTGAGACATCTGGCGTTGGATCAGACGTGGTGGGACTTGGGTTGACCGACAAATCCTCATCATCGGACCCCACCTAAATGACCTTAGGCACGACCCCGCTGGTGGACCCACCAATGATGGGGGGAGCTGCAGCTCAGGTGGGTTGGGTAACTATCTCCATGATTACTGGCATGCCTCTGGGAGGGGTGCCGCCAGAAATCCCGACCAGCCTCGCCGCAGCAGCCCATGCCAGTCGAAGAAATGTATGTAACAGAGAAGGGCATGGACGTTAGTTGGCATGATCAACGTGTTCCAGTAATGAATTCAGTGGAGAGGAATTACAGAGATTGAACTCATTGTATTGCTCCTAAGTTGATGTTGACGGGATCCCAAAGCGTGGCCCTCCGTATATTGTCGGAAGGTCCAGAGATTCTGGAGGAGCCAACTCGGGTGCCCTAGCCCCACCGGACACAGAACTGGACAGAGCCACATGTTCAGGTTATGAGGGTCCTACATCATCACCCACCAAGGGGCGAGAGCGAGGTCTATGCACAAGGTCCTCCTGCACGGTTCATACATTGGTAAGAAGTCCATAATGTATTGAGAGCAGACCCTGAGGAAAGAAACTTGTAATGTTACCTCGAGAGCCTCCGTGAAATCATCGAGACCCGAGTCTTGATCGCCGAATTATCCTTCCTCCAATGGGCTCCCTCCACCGGCCTCGTCCCCCCAAGATGATTCTCCTGATTCTTCCGACAGGGGGAAGCGCTCTCTCAGCTCAGTGGCCGACAGCTGTGGGGGAACTGTCTGATTTAGCAGTACCCTCACTCGGTCAGTCATTGGATGTGGGGCACCCCTAGAATGCACGAAGTCCTCCAGCTTAGACAGATATTGCTCTGCCTCCATCGGAGACACTGGGAAACCGGCCCAGACAGGGCCTATACCTGGTAAATCCATCCCGAGACGATTCAGGTGTTTCCACATCACAGGCGGGCTGAGGAATTTCCGGTTGACGTCCCAAATGTCCCAGGCCTCTGGGAAAATAGCATTCTCTGGCATGTCAATATGGCGCAGCCGTTTCCCTAGAGCCTGAGTAGATATCCTACGAAATCCCCTCGGTGGTCGCCCCTCCAGATGGATCTGCTCTCCTGGGACCATCGAATCCGCTGCTGCTGTTGGATCCGCCACCGCTGCCTCACCCTCAGCTGGTGCAGGTCTCACCTCCACGGTAGCCCCACCACTGCGAGAGGCCCTTGCCGCCCTCCGACCCCAACCTTGGGATGGGGAAGTCCCACCATCACCAGCTCAAACAGTTGGCTGCTTCAGCATTTCCCCCCGGATAAGCTGCCTCCCAGCTTATGGTGTATTCCTTCACCAGTCTGAAGGTGGTAGTAGGTGGAGGCAATGCATTCCACATTTTTCCGTCTTCCTGTGTGAAAATGAGCCACAATTTCCTAATAACACACGGGTGCTCCTCGTGGCACACCACCTAGTATACCTATGGTGTCAGCCGCTACAGGCACCTGAATTGCCTTGAAAATTGGCGTGGGGTGTACGACTTGTAGAGAGGCTCGCGGTCCACCCTTGCCACCAAGACTCCACCCCGAAAGGCCAGGAGATAGGCCCGATGCTCTTCCGTCCCCTGACCATCGTCGGTGAGTACCCCCGTCGGCAAGGGAAACAGGTGGAAATTAAACTCGTCATCCTTCCACACCTGGTTTAGTACCAACGGTACAGTTAACTTGGCTGGAAGGCTCTCGACAACATTCAGAATGGATGGGAGGAAGATTGACTCCGGAGGCGATATGAGGTTTGGATATTCGTAATCCCCCCTGATGTGCACCATGATACACCCATACAGAAGATGGAATGGCCCACATATCCTCTGCGGCCTCTTGCCCTCGCAAACATGTCGTAGAATCTTGTACAATCTGGAGAGCATCAGAATCCCCAGATTGTCCCACCCTCCTGTGGCCAACATAGATGCCATGATGAATGATCTAGGCCACACCCCCATGTTGGTATCCCTCACTAGTAGGATCCAACCACAGATAAGGGCCGTGATAAACGCCGCTAGTCTGACTATCGGCTGTTGCTCAGTATTGACACTGAAACCCCAGGTCTTCCATTATATATCCTCCAAGAGCTGCCAATATGAATGCTCCATGCCCCGTTGAGCCCCCTTCGGGCAAGTTCGAGGCATCACAGTTAACTCTCGATCCGTCGGGAAGTTCAGGAACTGCTTGAACCACTTCTTGAAGTGGACATCCCTCACTGCTTCTTTGTCTTCTCCAGGGACCAGCCCCATCAGTGCCAGTGCCAGCTGCGACATCTACTCTGGATCCTCCCATGCGCTCATGACAGGGAGGAACTCATCGTACATAGCCTCCAAGATTGGGACCCCATAAATCTGATGGACATCCCACAGACTGACGCCGACCTCCCCATGGTGCAGGTGAAACGTGTTGGTCTTAGACAACCATCTGCTCAATAGCTCTGGCATCAGCTGTTTTGGTTGATATATGTGGAATTGAGAGGCCCATACCACCTCATACAAACCCACTATCCCCATATCGGCTGCAAACTCCTCGCATGATTCACCTACCCAGTAGGCCCATGCCCAATCATTTGTGAAGTTGACGCCCTAGCGCATTTCCCACTCATCGGACCACCCCTTCTTCGAATCCCTCAAGGTTGCATTCAATATTGTTCGGTACATGGGAGGGAACGTCTCTGGCTGCAATGGCTTCCTGTCAACATTGTTCATATGATTTTACAGGCAGTCAGTGGTGACAGGTGTGAAGTCTTCCTGTGCATGACCATCAGCCGCCCTGAACCATTGGCATTGGAACGACGTGCTTCTGAACCAGCAAGCTAGTTCGTCCCTACTCGCCTTAGGAATGAAGATGTCATCCCTCAGCCCGAAGCCATACAAGGGAAGCCTCTTGCACAATGGTTAATTCATCTGGCTCTCCGATAGAAGCTCCATCAATGAATTATGGTCTGATTGGATACGGAGCAACTCCCCAAGACCCATGAAATTTTCCATCTCATCCCTCCGGGCAGCGTCTGCAAGCACCCACTGGGCAGCTTCTTGACGGGACATTTGGTTTTAAAGGTTTGGAAATATTTCAGCTCAGATCTCAAATCCTGTTCATGAATCTCGTTCACAAAGCCGAATTACGGAGCCTGGCCTCGACCTACAGGCACATGGTCGCGTAGCGCTGTCGCGGAGTCAAAGACTCACGGTTCGCCGCGAAGCTCGATTCACGGTGAGCAGTCACAGAGTACGCGGAGCTTCTCCAATCGAGAGCACAAAAGTACAAATTCGTGAGGAGGGAAAGGAAAAAAGAGAGGTTGGTCCCCCCTATTTATAGGTGGCGGCCCTTGGAGCTTCACAGTGCGTCCAGCCCGCGCGGTGCTTCATGGCGCGTCCGGCCCGCGCGGCCCCTATCCGCCTCACGCGCCCTCTTCGTGAGTCAGCACTGTGAATGGTCAATGATTTTGGCGATTTCCCTCAGACTTCGACCCTTGATCCCTCTGCGGCTCCAAGTCTGAGGGGGGTTATTTGTTGGCACCAAAATGTTGGATGAAAGGAATGAAGAAAAAGAGGCCCCGTGACCTGCCTCGCGAAGCCATGACACGGAGCCCCCCAAGCAACACGACCACTGCGAAGAAAAGGAGGCGGTAAGCTCCGCGAATGGCCCTGACGTTCGCGATAATGCTTCGAAGTAAAGGAGGTGGTACGCTCCGCAAAAGCCCCTGACTTTTGCGAGCCCTCCACGAAGCAACGGAGGCGGTACGCTCCGCCAACGCCCTTGACGTTCGCGACCCGCTGTGAAGCAACCACAGTCCTCTTCGCGCCGCGTCAACTCTGCTCCACGATGCCTCTTGCCTTTAAATACCGGACTCCCCCTGAGCCCGAAGGAAGGACAATCTGACCTTTCACCTTCCTAGCTCTCAAATCATGAAACACCCTTTTCCCTACGAATCATAAGCTACGCGAGGTATTTTTGCTTCGCGAGGTGCCTCCACATTGTCTCGTTTTGATCCCCTCTCCCAAGAGGGATGACCTTCACCAAGCCTAAGGGAATTCTCAAAGGAAGGGGATCCCCAAGGGGACTCGGGTTGTCGCGGAGCATTTATGCTTTGCGAAACACCCTTCATGTACACGTGACCCACATGCCAAGGCAGGGTCACTGTACTTCGCGAATCACATTGCTTCACAACACTTTGCTTCGCGAGGCTCCTGTGCTCCGCGAGGCAGTGCTCCACGAACCCCCTTCCACTTCGCGAAGCACCTCCCATTTTCACCTCCGCCCCCATGCTAAGGATAAGGCACCCCATTTCGCGAAGCACACCCCTTCGCAAGTTCCCTCCACCACGTAGAGCGACCAAAATCCACAAGGCCCCCACCTATGGACCCCTCTGCTTGGCAATTCCTTTTCCCGTGCAACCCTCCAGGCTCGCACGATGTGATTTCAAAGTCCCCTGGATGATACCGTCCATGGTGTTGCTTCACCTAATGCTTCTTCGCATAGGCACGCTAATGGCTATTGCTTCTTCGCATAGCCACGCTAACGCGGACCCCTTGATGATTCGCTCTGCGACCCCCCTTCAGTACATAATTTCTGGTACCTTACCTCTCACTAGGAGAAGAGGGTATCCGTTATGTAAGTCCTAAGGGTGTGGAGTAAACCCACCTCGTCCGAGATGCAGGACGCTAAACTGCCAAGCACCCTCGTACTCAACACACAACGTTAAACTGTGACATCGCCCCGTGCCTCTCATGCGGGGTTCCCCCACCTTAGACATTCTCCACATCCCCTGGTCTCCACAGGGGATGATATCCTCCTTCTGAGAGTGGTGTTTGTCCGTCGAGGAAGGCCAACCACCTTGGTGTAAGCCCCTATCCATCCTTGTAGGAGGCAAAGCCCCATGCTCCCTCCTTTCATCTTCGGTCCCCAAGGCTAGCGGGGGGATGTGATAAGGAACATGCGTCCCTCCTCTCTTCATGGGTGCCAAATCCCTCTCCCTATCAACTTTGTCACCCCCAGGCCTCCATCCTGAAGAAAGTCCCAACACCATGGGCCGCCTAATGCGTAAGCCCCTGTTCGCTTCCCACGGACGCACCCTTCATGATGTGATCGCCAGGTCCCTGCAACCTCTTATTTCTCACACCAAGAATGACTCCCGTGGGCTTAGAGTAAGCATCGCCCATGACACACCTTGGGCTGCCTCAAAGCATAAGCTCCAAATTCCCCTATCCTGCATGGCATTAAACTGCATTTTAGTCTAGCGGTAAGCCGTTGTGACCAACCCGAACTACAAGGACTTTGATCCATGACAATGCATGGTATATAGGAATCCTCCACGAGGTTCAAGCCCAATACCCATCGGACCCCCGTTCCATCTTCACGTCGGTTCACTGGTACCCACCCAAACTACATGGACTTTGATCTATGTCAAGGCATGGTACGTAGGAAGCCTCCCCGTGGTTCAAGCCCATCACCCATTGGACCAAGGTTCTTATTCACGTCGGTTCTCTGACATCCATTCTGAACTACGAGGACTTTGATCCATGTCAAGGCATGGTACATAGGAAGCCTCACGAGGTTCAAGCCCACCACCCAGTCGTTCCGACCTCATTCACGTAGGTTCACCCCCATCCTGCATGATGTTAAACTATACACCATCCCGAACTACATGAACTTTGATCCATGTCAAGGAGTGGTATGTAGGAAACCTCATGAGGTTCAAGCCCAACACCCATCGGACCCCCGGTCCATCTTCATGTCGGTTCACCGGCGCCACCCGAACTATGGGGACTTTGATCCATGCCAAGGCATGGTACGTAGGAAGCCTCCCTGAGGTTCAAGCCCACCATCCACATGGACCAAGGTCCTTATTCACATCGGTTCTCCAACACGCCCCTGCCATGCATGACGTTAAAATTCATCCCAATCCAGTGGTAAGCCGTTGTGATCCCACTACTCATTGGTCCCGACCACCTCAGCATCAGTGTGCCAAGCCCCCCATTCTGAACTATGTGGTCTTTGATCTGTATCAATGCATGGTACGTAGGAAGCTTCCCTGAGGCTCAAGCCCAATACCCATTGGACCAAGGTCCTTATTCCGGTCGGTCCTCCGACACACACCATTCTGAACTATGTGGTCTTTGATCCATGTCAAGGCATGGTACGTAGGAAGCCTCCCTGAGGTTCAAGCCCACCATCCATCTGGACCAAGGTCCTTCTTCACATCGGTTCACCATCACCCATTTTGAACTACGTGGGCTTTGATCCATGTCCAGGCATGGTATGTAGGAAGCCTCCACGAGGTTCAATCCCACCACCCATTGGTCGCTCTGACCCCCTTCATGTCGGCTCTCACCAACCGAACTACGCGGACTTTGATTCCCTGCCACAGGGATACGTAGGAGGTCTCTTCGAGGCTTAAGCCCATCTATACTGTCATCTCCACGATGGTCCCATCTCATTCCTCCTCCACTCCATTCAAATTTCTATCACCCATCCTGATTCTTACCTGGGCCACCACATCTCAGTGGGATCATGCCTCCCCATTCCCCTCCACAGAGTTTGGGAAGCTGCCCACGTGCTGATCCCATTATTAGTGTTCCCTCAAGGGGGTTATTAAATCTGATCCACTTAATCCGTCTCCGTTGGATGTTAAACTTATGGCATACCCTGTGTTAAACATGGTAAGTTGAGGAAAACCTTAGATACATGCCTAGGGTATATGATTCCCCGGACTCGATGTGGGATGACTCGGGCTTCTGTGCCCTCGAGAAGCCCTGTAATAAGGGGAAAAAGACATACATGCCAATTCCCCAGTGTCCAGACATGCCAGTGATGCCTCGACATGACTACTCCCCCAACTGAAGGTTGGTGCCCTGACCGGACCCCTTGGAATGTCTTGACAGAAGCAGTGTAATTAACCGGCATCCATGGAAACATGGCACTGGGAAGAGTTTCATGAACAACGTATTAAATCTATAAGGGAGACCCGGACTAGGTGACGAGTTACGAGGAATAATCCACAGAAGGAAAAACCGACACCCCATCATCCCATTTCTATCAAGGATCAGACGTCCCTGAATAAGGAGTAAATGACACCCGCCTTTGGAAAGAGGGAATGTGGGGCAACAGAGCTGCGCCGAATTCCCCCAAACGTGACAGACACGTGTGCCCCGACGAAAGTGTCAGAAACAGGTACATTGAGAGGATTAAATCCCTTGGGCTCAATTTGAACCAAGATCTAGTAGTGGATCTCATTCTTACATCTTTACCACCATGATTCTTAACTTTCATTGTCTATTATAACATGTATGATATGACAAAGTCACTCCCAGATCCATTGGCTTTAGTTCTCCAAGAAGATATGGATATGAAAAATACCAATTCATCTGTCCTTATCATGAACAATAGAAAAAAAGTCAAGACAAATGTGTCTAAGGCCAAGCCAAGGCCAAAGACTCCAATGCACCATTATTCATAGAAGCCAAAGATTCAGAGACCGGGTAATGAGTAGGAGGTTTTCTACTTTGGATGTGGAAATAAAGTCCCCTATAAGAAACATTGAAAAGCTGGGAAGAATAAGAAAGATGATACTTCTTCATTATGCATTTTTTTTCATTTAATGCATTCTTTCCTTCTCTAAATGTTGGGCATTGGACATGGCATGTGGCTCAAAAATATTTATATTCAGGAACCAAGTAGATTCAAGAAGATTGCATAAGGAGAAATAGATCTCCGAGCTACAAATGGTGCAAGTTTGGTATCCTTGGAAGTGGGAGATTGTCACCTTATTTTACTAAGTGGTTTGGTTGTAGTTTTAATATAATTATTATTATGTACCTTGTGTTACCAAAAAAAATCTACATGTCAAGTCTGGACACTATGGGATTTTATTTTAATTTCTGATATAAATGTTTTCTCTTCTATAAGGATAAAATGTGTTATGGTATGACACATCATAACAACGTTTTATATATACTTGAACTTGAGAACCCCGTAACAACAATCAATGAAAAAAATAGTGATAAAGACTCATATCTCACCCACCTATGGAACTTCAGGCTAGGTCATGTAAATGAGACGTCGTTACGAAGATTACATCAAGAAGGGTATTTAGACTTGGTACAGTTAAAAGCCTTGGATGTATGTCAAGCTTGATTACAAGGGAAAATGACCAAAGCACATTTCTCATGTAAGGTAGAAAGGGCCAATGCAGTACTGTGATTATTTCATACTAATGTATGTGGTCCATTTCTAGTAGAGGCAAGGGGTGGTTTCATAATTCATTACTTTTACCGATGACTACAATATGTATGGTTATATCTACTTGATTTATTATAAGTATGATTCCTTTTGGATATTTAAGGAATACCAAAATTAAGTATAAAACCATCTTGGAAAGAAGATAAAGGCACTCCGGTCAAATCGTGGTGGAAAGTATCTTAACCAAGATTTCATTGATCACTTGAAGGAGTGTGACATTATATCCCAGCTCACTCCTCCTTATACATCATGATGCAATGGTGTTAGTGAAAGGAGGAATAGGACTATGATTGACATGCTCATATCAATTATGAGTCATTCAACACTTCCATTATCCTTTGGGGGATACACTTTGAAGACATAAACATACACCTTTAACCGGCTACCAACTAAATCTATACATGGGATTCCATATGAGTAATGGTGTGGAAAGAAACCCAATCTTTCACAATTACTTGTATGGGGATGCAAAGCTTTTGTAAAGACATTACCATGTGAAATATTGGCCTCTAGAAGCACAAAGTTCATCTTTATAGGATATTCTGAGAAAACCAATAGATATTACCTATACAACCCTTTAGATAGAAAGTTATTGTGTCAAGACACAACATATTTATAGAAAGGGAACACATTTCTAATGGAAATAGTGGGATAAATATTGACATCAATGAATTTAATTCTCTATATGAACAAGATTTGGTATGAGAACAATCTCCAAAAGAGCAAGTGGAAGAAGAAGTAGATCCTGAGACACAAAAACTGCATAGGTATACTCAAGAGGTTAGAGAACTAGAGTGTTTTGGCATTCTTGTCACCAAGTCAGGTGACACATTACTCCTTGAGGATGATTATACTCTAACCTACAAAGAAATCAGTTGAAGGTAAACAAGCTGCTATGTGGAAAGATTCCATGCATTCTGAGATGGAGTCAATATACCAAAATCATGTTTGGATTTTGGTAGACCCTCAAGGTGATATAAAATACATTGGTTTAAAATGGTTATTCAAGAAAAAGATTGAAATGGATGGTAAGGTTAAGACATATAAATAAAGAAAGGTGGGGAAGGTTTTTAGGAAATGAAAAGGCATCTACTACGATGAAACCATCTCACGAGTAGTAATGCTAAAATCCATCAGAATATTGCTTCCAATTGCAGCCTTTAGTGATTATGAGATTTGGAAAATGGAGGTCAAAACTAGTTTTATAAATGGGAAGTTGGTTGAAGATGTCTACATGACTCAACCCGAACGGTTTGTCAGGTTAAATAATGACGAAAAGGTGTGAAAGCTATAGATATCCATTTATGGATTCAAACAGGAATCATGATCATGGAATGTTCATTTTGATGAATCCAAAAGAGAATTTGGTTTTTTCAAAATTGAAATTATGCCTTGTGTCTTTAAGAAGGTTTATGGGAATGCCATCTTTTTCCTAGTGTTATATGTTGATGACATATTAATTATGGGGAATGAAGTGCAAGTAATATAGTCAGTTAAGAGATGGTTAATTGAATTCTTTCCATGAAAGACTTAGGTGAAGCACCCTACATACTAGGGATCATGATCTATCAAGATAGATCTCAAATGATTCTTGGGTTAACTCAAAGTACATATATTGACAAAGTACTCAAAAGGTACAATATGAAACAATCCATGAGAGGGTTGTTTCCTATGTCACATGGTATTAATCTCTCTAATAAAATGTGTTCACAAACAAAGGAGGGGATTGACAGAATGAGTAGAATCTATTATCCCTCGACAGTGGATTCTATCAAATATGACATGATATGTACTAGGTTTAATATTTCCTTTGCTTTAAGAATGGTGTGCAGATATCAAGATAATCTAGGAGAGCTGCACTGGGTAGCTGTTAAAACTATCCTAATGTACTTGAGGCATAAAAAAGATTTTTTCCTGCTGTATGGAGGATATGTGGAACTAGTAGTGTAGGGATACACTGAAGCTAGTTTCTAAATAGATCATGATAAATTTAAATCACAGTTAGGCTGCATATTTTTCCTAAATGGTGGTGCATTGAGCTGGAGAAGCCCAAAGAAATGTGTGGTCGCAAATTCTACAACATAATTCAAGTGTATAGAATCTTCTAATGCAGTAAAGGAAGAAGACTGGATACACAGATTTGTCTCTGACATTAGTGTTGTTCCTAGCAGTGCGAACTTTGTACCAATTTATTGTGATAATACTACTATAGTGGTGCCTACCTAAAATCCCATGTCTCACTAGTGGATGAAGCATATACTTCAGAAATTTCATCTCTTGAGTGATTTTACTCAGAGAGGTGAAGTCACAGTTAGTAGAGAATCCACAGAGGACAACATGGCAGACCCCTAGACTAAATCCATTTATCATCAAAAGCATGATTCCCATGTGGGAGCTAGTGGATTGAGACTTGTTAGCAGTAGGATCTAGTTCAAGTGTGTGTATAGATTGTGGGCGCTCTAGACCCATATTGTGTTGTACATTGATTACCACTACATGTATGCAGTTTTATATATATATACATGTGTTTAACTTTCCATTTTAGCGTAGATACTTATGCATCCACTTTTTTTATGGATATTTCCTTATTTTACATATCATATCAATGGGTTGTAGAATATCCCGGGCTATAATGAGAACCTCAAGATGCTATGATGGTAATCATAAAGTAATGTCCTATGGTACAGTTACATCATTCTAACAGAATACTGATGATGTGCGACTATTAGGTGTTGGAGGCTCATAAGAAATGTGACTTCTTCTCATGAAGTTCGCACTTGATTATCTCTAGTAGTGGATATCATGAGGACTGACCCGAAAAATAGGAACACCACGTGTTTTAGGTGTCATTGATCCGTCCTATCTACGGACATGTGTAATGGTATCCTGTCCTCAAATAATTATCAATGTAGTTCATTTAATTTTGTACTTTGATGTAAGTTGAAAACCTTGGCAATGAAGTCGTGGTGAGGTAGTTTGTGTTGGGTACATTATTGGTGACATGACATTGATTGAATGATCAAGATATGATTTTTTGCTTCTGAGTTGAGGAAGATATATCTCTGGTTAGGTTGATTTGGATACTAGAACATTCATTAAATCCATGGCCATGGTAGTTGAAGGTACGAGCATCCATAGAGATCAAACAATAAAATAAAGCAACATAAAGGATGATTACAATAGTGTGCATTCTGATTTAATTGAGATATCGATGACAAAGAGATTATATTACACAGATTGTGTTCTTAGGAAGGTAGTCATTGCTTTGACTTTTTGTTATCTCTATAGGGTCAAAAATGGGTTTCAAGACCTCACTCTTGGTTGATGAATGTTATTCACTCCTAATGAGATAAGGGCCCAGTGGGTCCACACTATAACACTTTGAGAATCTTCTCTATTCTATTTAATTGGAATATTGAACTTTATGTGCCCCACCATGGGGTTCAAGTTTTTTCCACGATCTATAGATCACCATGGAATAAAGAAATTTTTTTATAATTCACTTTTGGAATAATTAATTTAATTTATTTAGGACATCTATTTACAATTCATTTAGTAAATACAAGGATAAATATTATTTGACAAGTTATTAATTAAATATACCGGGTTTTTTTTAATATTATCAAGAGACACGAGTCAAGTTACAGACATATGTTTTTCACATAATATATTTAATATATAATATAGTTATGTGATAAATTATAAATATTATTTATGGAATAATTGATTTGGTCATAAATAATTATTTAAAATACTTGTATAACATATTTTTATTACACGGTGGTCGGGAACCCAAATCAGGTAATATAGATATTCCATATATAATTAGAGAGAGGCTCTTCCCTTGGATACTATTCATTCGTTAGAATTGAGAGCCACTATATCCTCCTGGATCCTAGAGAGACACTCTCTCAAATAATAAATATCTTTAAGATCCATCTCCTCAGATTGAAGATACTAGCTTGTGGTGTTCGTCATTACATCATAGTGATTGTCATAGGACCATGATAAAACCTAGATTCTGATGAAATATGCATGATAATATTCAAGAGGCAAGTGTGGACGATCTAGATGGATTTTACATTAGATTATTCGAGCAATGTTCACCAGCATATTGCGGTAATCTTGCGCACATTAGATCCGAATGAGGTATATGTACGGTTTATTTTTGTACTCCATTTAAACCATGCATGGTCCTAGAACCATATGGGGATAATATCACTGGAGTCGATGGTGTTACATGACTCTGGTGATGCATAAATTTAAAATTTATGGCCCATCAACTTCTGCTTCCCATCCTTGTTCCTAACACACACTTCCTCAAATGAGATTATCTTATTACAACCAATGCAAATAAAAAGTTATTTGTTGTAAAAAGAAATAAATAAGAATAAATACATAATAAATACTATATATAACATATATAAATACAATTTTTTTCATAATGGAAACCATTATTGATGGTAAAGAAGAAATGATCAATCATCATTTCGTGAGGCAGTAGTTCACCGTACACAGAAATAGTACATTCAATATCCATTATATGGAAGTGTGTCTAATTGTTGGCTAAAAACATTGTATAAAAACTTCATATTATATGTAGGATATGTTTTTCACAAAAGAATGTAGTAAAGAGAGTTTATGGTTGTAGAAGAAAAATAAAGAGAAGGATCTTGAGAGAAGATGTTACCTCTAAATCAGGTAACTCCTTTTGGTTAGTGCCAAAAGGATTACATAAGAAGATTTATTTCCAAATGGATGAATCAGGGTCAAAGGAAGGATTCCTAGGAGGATACATGGTTATATATAGGCTAAAAATAAAAGGTTTTTATATGTGTGAGGAATGGGTGGAGGTAGTGGCCCTTTATAGTGGAGGAGGAATGACACTCAAGTAAATATTTGAAGAGAGAATTGCACCCATTTTTTTATTATTAAGAGTGGATCCAATAATGTACCATGGTCTAGAAAATTTATTATAAGGTCAAAATATGTCAATTTAATGGGTTTTGGACAAGTGTATAGGTTGTTTTAGGCCTTAAATTTAAGGTTTACTACTTTATTAACCTAATTTTTCTCTTACCTGATGTAATTAATTTTAATCACTTTGGCTAATATTTTTGGTAAAATACAAGGATGATATTATTAGACATTAGAAATTATTATTATTCCAAATATGTAATACATTCATCAAAATTATAATAATAGAAGTGTAATACATTAATTTAAAATTAATCCCGCTGACGAGATGTCACATCTTGTTTTGAAAGTAAACATGATCAAAAGTTTGATAAGTTTTTACATCCAATTTCAATGTGAAACTGGTCTAATGACCTACATTGGATTAATTGGTAAAAATATTATCTTACTAAACTATTAAAACATTTAAAAATATAATTTATCTTTATAAATAAATTATATGAAAAAGAAGTTTTGAAATAAAATTCAGTATTTTTAACTATTCATTAAAGGATGAAACCTTACATAAAAATACCAAAATATTATCCTAACATAATTTATATTTCTATATTAAAAAGGATAATTTTATTTTTACTTATTAATTATATAAAACTTCCAAAAATTGTATTTAAAAAGTGTTCATAGTCAAAAGGTGGTAAACATTCCTTAAAAGATATAGGTTTTAGAATAAAATTGGGGTTGTTCTTATCACATGTCTATAAAATCTATGGGATGAATATCAAAAATATTTTATTGAATATCTAAAATATTTATTAAATTAATATAACTTACCAATTTTAATTAATTAAATTTAATAGGTTAAAATAGCTTTGTGACTATAATAATATTTTCCTTTATATTCAGTCATTTTTCTTATTCATTAATTGGTAACCTATGAAATCATCTTATATTTGTGTATATAACATATTTTTATAATTAATTTAATACTATTCATAACCATAAACATAATATATTGGTTATATTACATTGTAATAATATTTTTAATAATATATTATAGTTAGGTTACACTCAGTCTTGTGTGTTATGCAAGCCATTGAGGAAGGAAAATCTTGCATGTAATGTACGCTATGTCAATGGTGCATGTAATGTACACCAAGTAGGTGTTGCATGTAGCACAAGACATGTCAGTTCAATATTAAAGGAATGTTTGAATTAGTATATTAATATATATATATATATAATAACTATTTCCAATTTCACATGAAATAAAAAATATCAAAAGGATAAATTAAATCAATGAAAAATAATAAATTCACAAAATCACGGGGAGTTACATTCTACCCCGCTGAAAATGAATTTCACCATAAAAAATGCTTCTAGGTTATCAAAGGTTTAATACTTGAAAATTTCATTTATAGAAACCCACAACATAAAAATGGATACTTAAAATCCCTAGAATGGAAGATTTTGAACCTTAACAGTTACCCAATGTAACATATAAATAGGTTTCCACATAGGAGAATATAGGTGTAAAGTGAAAACAATGATATAGTAGAAAAAAATTACCATCATGTCTTGATGGAGAGTGATAGAGAAAAAGGTTAGGAGAAAGTTAACAACCAAAAATCCATAATTCTGCAATGACCTAAGGGACCTTCTAATTAATTGAAAACGTACATATAAGACACCATTTTTGGTTTCAAAATCCTTTTTCTTAAAGATAAAGAATTATCATTAAAAGATATACTTTCATGATTTCTGGATAATTTCACCCTTTATTGTTTGTTGATCCACTTCACCTCTTTCTCAAAAAAAGAAGGTGAATTTTTTATTCCTGAAGTACTAACAGATCATGATACTCATGATATTCTATCCCATTTGACATTAGTTACCATCAACACAATTTATCATGAATATGATATCCAATATAAATCATCATATGGAGAGACAACTATTTAATCATACTGACTTCATCTTAAGTTCGACTAAATATTTCCTTAAATGGTTAACCCTATAATCCTTCTGAATGATCAAAATTAAATGCTTTTGAAATAATGTCATGAAATCTTTTTAACATTGATCCCCAATATATCAAAATGTATCCTTTGGTTGTCACATTCCAAACATGTCAATACCCTTATCATATATTGTCTTGAAACATGGTAACAACCTAAATTACCCTAAATCCTTTTGTAAAACATGCATGCTTCCATATTCCAAAGTGTATTGAATCTATTCCTCAAATCCAGTAATATTGGAAACTTCATCAGTGATAGAAAAAACCACCTATCAACAAGTACTTACTTAGTTCCAAGGTAATTGGTACATTCTAATTTACTTATTCATATCCCACTTATCATTATCGATACCACATTATCTTTATATAAAGAACATATTAAGGGTTACCTTCCCTTAGTCAAAATGTCTCGTTTTATGATATAACCATTATAGTCCATTCAAACCATTGAAAATATTCTTGTAAATAATTATCAAAAAATATAAATTGAAAATCCCTACATAATACACCATTATTAATTATAGAATCCAACTACATTAATTCTTCAATCCTTCAACGTTAACATTTGGAAAGGAAGAGTTCCTTACATGGTTTAGAATTAAATTTTTAGCTCTAGGAATTGAGTTGGGTAATTCGCATGTTCTATATAGATAAGAAATTAAACTCCATGACAATTCAACACTATATGACCTTTTTCTCTGCACAAATAACATCTTCTTCTCTATTTTAGGTATTTCTCATTGTTCTTCATCCCTTATTCCTGACATGTAGGAAGCTGAATCTTCTTTCCATTTTGTTCCTTACCATAAAAGTACATCTTTCTCTTATTCGACCTATTTGGAATATCAAGTAAACTAAAATTGTTAATCATATACAATGATAGCTGATTCGACATAATCATTATATCTTTTTCACCACTAATCACCTCGTTCAACTGCTCATCAGAAAATCATCAATCACATTCAAAATTAATCTAGTTCCTTTTGGTTCCCACCATTGACTAAAACTAGAAGCATAATGTGAGAATTACTTAACATAGAAGAAGACCACATAGTCCTGAAATGATTTACTTATAAGGCATCTAAATCATGTCACCTTTATTAATCTAAGACACCTTAGGTATATCCGATGTTATTAATAGACAACATATATTTAAATCCTTAATAATGGTTCATGACGAGTTTTTGAATTCCAAAAGCATATCTCGTTGGAGTTTCAAACCATGTGTTTATTAAGGCATGTTATTGTGTACTATATTACCTCGAGTCAATCCTATAACATCTTTTCAGAGTTGTTACCCCTATGTACATATGTGCCAGATCCACATCCACACGTAGTATCTAGGCAGGGGTTTATTTTTAGGAAACTAGACACTCGATCATTTACCAAGATTCTAGGACATTTTCCTAGACATTAACTCATAGTCATACATATCATTAGATACATCCATGGACATTTCCTTAGAAATATACCTAAGGATCTCAGTGACATTTTCTCATCCTAGTTTACAAATATTGACTAAACATTTCCACTGATACCAACTATAGTGACCCATGCATGACATACATGGATATTACATAATTTTAGATGAATATTTAGTACATTTAAAAAATAAATTCCTAGGGACTGTAATAGTTTAGTGTCTTTGGAAACCTAGAAAAAAATATCCTATCCCAGTGAAAGATCTTCAACAACTCCCATAAGGATATACACCTTTAGTACTTCTATAAAAACCCCTTATTCATACCCTGGGGAAAGAAAATATAATAAAGGGCTGAGCTCAGATGCTCAGTAAGGGTAAATAATGGAAATGAATAAGCATGACATGAATGAATGTGTATGGAACTTGAGCATAACATTTTAATATCATTTCCTCCATATTAGATAACATAATAAAGAATTCCAATTCATAAGACATAAATCATAAGGAAATAGAGAACATATGCCAAGGAAGAATAAAATAGGAAATGACATGGATTTTTTGTCATACATGTTGGATTATAACATTGTAAACATGTATAGGTAGAGATAGGTTCACTCATTAAGTTAAGGACATGAAATCAGGACTCACCATCAACTTGTGGACATGAAACCAGGTCCACTCATAACATTGTGAACATGTAATCTAGTTTATACATAACCTTATGGACATGAAACCGAGTACATTCATAATATTGTGAATGTTTAATTAGGTTCATGCATTACCTAGTAGACATGAAACCAGGTCCATGCATAATATTGTGAACATGTAACTAGGTTCACACATAACATTGTGAAAATGTAATCCAGTTCACACATAAACTTATGGACATGCAATTGGGTCCATGCATAATATTATGAATACATAATAAGGTTCACTCATAACATTGTGAACATGTAATCAGGTTCACGCAGACATATAAAAATGCAACCATGACCATGCATAACATTGTGAACATGTAATCAGGTTAATTAATAAAATTTATACTTGTGAGTCATCCATAATTACCCAATTAATTGGAGTGAGATATAGGTCCCATCCATCACATAATAAAATCATTCATACATGTTCTATAAGATAATAAAACATTCATCGTATCATGACCCATAAAAAGACATAGGTTTTATAAACGTCAAACCATAACCCATGAAATGAATTGGGTATCATTAACATTTCATAACATAAAAACCTATGGAAAATATATAGGTTTCATAACCATTTCATCATATCATAACCCCTAAAAAGAAGCGGGCTTCATAAACATTTAACTCGTGAAAGGGAAATGGGATTTATAAAGACCATGACAATAGGCATTATCCATTCATATGAAGTATATGAATGGACCCATTAAAAAATTTCCATAAAGGAATTAGTGACATCAATAAAAGACATCATATATTGAAAATTATTTTTTGAAATATATTTTAAAAAAATTACATGAGGAAAATATCATTTCTTCTTTGAAAACTGCTTTTTTAAAACATAAAACCTTTTGAAAACGTTTTTAATATGAAAATATATTTGAAAATATATAAAATAAGCTTTTAAAATAATTAAACATTTAAAATATTTTTTTTCATGAAAATTATCTTTATGTATATTTTGAAATCATTTTTGAAAACATGGTTTTTGATTACAATAGATTTCCCACTGAATAGTGTGACGATCATATTTTACTTAAAAAATTATATTAAGTACTAAAGGGTTAAAAAATGGTTCTAACATAGTAGTATATCTTAAAAAATAGAGTATAAGGAAACTCTAGAGTGTTCTTGAGATATAGAATATAATATTTCATCAGTGGAATCATAAACATAAACAATCTCAAAAAGCGATGAGATTGCCTCAATAGACTCTTATAACTCAGTAAATTTGGATCATAATATCCATGATAGAAAAATAAATTAAATGAATATTAATATATCATTAAAATAATTATATTCATTCTATAACCTATAAAATGGATGTATATACACATCAAAAAAATTTTTAGGTGCGTAATAAAACATGAGTCTCAAATAAGGAAAATTGTGAAAGAACATTTTTATTGATTTGGTATATTTTGAAAATTAAACCCCATGAAAGAAGGTTTATAAAATGGAAATGTAAAAAACATTATTATAATTATAAGATTCATATAATTAAATCATGGTTATTACACATACCACACAAAATTCAAGGGTGGTGAACATAACCTGAATCTCACAGAAACTAAAAGTGAGATGAAGTCCTCTTACCTCATGCCTTGATTCTCCTCATACTCATATGAGATTCCTTTATAATAAGTATAAGTTTTTTTATAAATATTTTTTATAATAATATTATTATATATATATTACCATATATGGTTTGATTGTGACCTTATATTAACTTCTTGTTAACAATCCTATGTTAAGGCATCAATTCGGGTAATATTCCCTTTGTTCTCTACATGTGTCTTGATTTGTTATATCATCAAACCTTGTACTTATATCATGATTACAAAATTTAGAACATGATATAAATATCAGTTATATAAAGTATATGAATACTATAATAATTTATATCAAAAATAATAATGAAATGAAATACACTGTTCATTGAGACGTTAAGTCGTATGAACGCATTAATGTTGTTTCTGTTTTTATTATCGCATTGAAAGAAAGTATGTATATGCCATTTATATATATATTAATGTATATATATATATATTTATTTGATTATATTTAATATATCATATATATTCTATAAGTTCATTAAAACCATCCTTAATACTTTCCATGTGGTATGTGAATGAATAACATCGCTTTGAGGGGGCGGTAATCCACATATCCTCAAACAAGATTATCGTATTACCAACAAATGGAAATAAAATTTTATTTTTTGTAAAAATAAATAAATAATCATAATTACATAATTAATATTATATATAACATATATTAATATAGTTTCCACCATAATGGAAATAATGATTGGTGGTAAAGAAGAAATGAACAATCATCGTTTCTTGAGGCAGTAGTTCACTTTACAGAAAAATAGTTTATTTGATATTCATTAGATGGAAGTGTATGTAATTGTAGGTAGAAACCTTTTCATAAAAACATCCTAGTATATGGAGGATACTATTTTTTTTCACACCTGAATGTAATAAACAGAGTGGAGGGGTGGATAAGGAAAATAAATGGAAGGAGCTTGAGAAAAGACGTTACCTCTAAACCGGGGAACTCATTTTGTTTGTTCCAAAAGAGTTCCTTGAGAGGATTTATTCCCAATGGGAGGATTCTAGGTAGAAGGGAGGATTTTTTTGAGTCCACTTGGGTAGATATTGGATGAACTTAATTTTTTTTGAGATGTGTGAGGAATGGGTAGAGGTGGTGGCCTTTTATAGTGGAGGAGGATGGGCACTCTAGTAAATATTTGAAGAGATAATTCCACCCACATTTTTCATATTGAATGTGGATCCAAAAATGGAACAAGATTAATAAAATTTATGATATATTATAAATATTTCCATAAAATCAATGTTGTACAAATTTATAGGTCATTTTGGGCCTTGAATTTAAGGTTTAGTACTTTATTAACCAAATTTTTCTCTTAACCGATACAATTAATTTTAAACACTATAAATAATATTTTTGGTCAAAAAAATTATAAATTATTATAAATTATAAATTATGATTTTTTCAAATATTGAATCCATTTTTTAAAGTTCTAATCAAAGAATTTTTAGAAATTAATTTAAAATTAATCCCGCTGACAGGACGACGCTGCGAGTTTTTAAAATAAAAAAATCATCAAAAGATTGATATGTTTTTAGATAAATTTTCTATATAAAATTGGTTCCAATTAACTAAATTGAATTAATTTGTAAAACTATTAAATAAATAAACTATTAACTATTTAAAAATATAATCTTACCTTATAAATAAATTAGATGTAAAATAAGTTTTGAAATAAAATCTAGTATTTTTAACTATTCATTAAAAGATGAAACATTACATAAAAATGAAAATATTTCCTAGACTAATTTTTATGTCTCCATTAAAAATATGATGTTTATTTTGAAATATTAAATCTATAAAAGCAATAAAAATTGGATTTAAAAAGGTTTCTCCATCAATATGAGATAAAAATTCCTTAAAAAATTGGTTTTTAAGCCTAAAATTGGGTTTGTTCATATCTTATGCCTATAGAATCTATGGTATGAATATCATAAATATTTTATTGAATATATAACATCGGTATTAAATTAATCTCACTTACCAGTTGTAATTAATTATATTTAATAGTTTAAAATATCTTCGTTTCTATAATTATATTTTCCTTTATATTCAATCGGTTTTCATATTCATTAACTGGTAACATATGAATTAATGATATATTTGTGTACAATAAATATTTTCATAATTTAGTAAATACTATTAATATCCATAAATATAATGTTTAAGTTATATTCTAGTATAAAAATATTTTTAATAACATATTATAGTTAGGTTACACTCAGTCTTGCATGTTACACAAGCCATCAAGGAAGGTTAATCTTGCATATAATGTACGCTAAGTCGGTGGTACAGGTAACATATGCTGAGTCGAGGTTGCGTGTAGGGAAAACCAAGTAGGTGCAATATGAAAGTAATATTTTACATTATATTTGAATATATATATATATATATTTTTAAAAAGTATTATTTCCAGTTTCACGGGAATGGAAAAATATCAGAAAGATAAATTCATTAGAAGAAAAAATAATTAAATAATACACAAAATCTCAGGGTTCTACAAACACCTTTCCCAATCATCATTGGTGTCCCAGAACAATGTAGTTGGATTATTTTTAGGGAAGGAGCATCTCAGACATGTATGGGGGACCAGTTGTATGCCAAATAATTTAGTTATCTTCAATCTGGTGGTGTCACCCATTAATATTACACCTTGTGGGGTTCATGTAGTGTTATTGATCAAGAATTACAAAGATAAATTACAAGATTTGAAGAAAAAGGGGACGAACAAGACTCTTATAGGCATACTCAGTATCTATGGTGGTCGTAAATGGAAAATGCATTAGTTTCTATATTTCAGTGGATGAACAGAATGATCCTTGAAGAAATTTCCATCCTTATAGTTATTCTCGGCGAGTTAAATTATAAATTCAATAAATCATTCAAACATTTTCAAATAACACATACAAAATCCAGACAAAAAAACTAAAATGACACTTATATTGAAAACATGAATTTCCAACTATACTGACTACATAATGTGATGGATTAATGTGTGGTTGATTTCTAAACATAAAAGATGAATTATATATCATTATCCATAAGTTTGAAAAAAATATAAGCTTGTTTTATCAATTTTTACTTGGTGAACACTTATAAAAGCTACAAAATCATTTAAAAACAAGTGTTGGGGGGTCATAACTGGGAAATTGATGATGTATTTCCCTAAAATCTTGTGACTATGACTATAGTTTTAATTGTAAAATCTAGGAACCAAGAACATGTCATTCCGAATGACAATTTTCCCATTATGGTCATAAACTTGTTTTTAGTGTTTTAAAACACGTAAATAAGTGTCGGGGGGGGGGGGTAAAAACTCATCAAAAAATTTCGGATTGTCCTTAAATCAGTGGAAATCCACCATATATTTAATTTTGAAATGTATAAACTAACAAAGCATCATTCTAAATCTTGATTTTCCCATTATATTCATAATTGTGTTTTTTAGTGTTTTAAAACACTAAGACATGTGTGGAATGGAGAAAACTAGGAAAACAATTTCATACTACTTCAAACTCATTAGAAAACCATCATTGATTTAATTTTGAAATGTAGAAACCAACGACACATCATTCCGAATGATGGTTTTCCCCTTTTGGATATAAAGGAAATTTTAGAGTTTTAAAACACTAAAACATGCATGGAATGGTCACAACTTGGAAAATGATGTCATATTACAATGGAATTAGAGGAAATCCACCATAGATTTAATTTTGAAATATAGAAACTAATGTAACATCATTCTGAATGATGGTTTGCATGTTATGATCGTAAATGTGTTTTAGTGTTTTAAAACACTAAAGCGTGTTTTGAATGATCAAAAATAAAAAAAAATTATTTTAATTCACTAGATTCATAGGAAAACTGATATATATTTAATTGTAAAATGCAGGAACCAATATCACATTATTCTGAATGACAATTTTCCTTTTATGGTCGTAAACACATTTTTGTTGTTTTAAAACACAAAAACATGCGTGGAACGATTAAAATTAGGAAAAAGATTTATATTTCCCTCAAAGTAGTGGAAAATCATAATAGTTTTAATTTTGAAATGTAGGAACTGAAGTCACATTATTCTGAATGATGGTTTTCCCGTTATGGTAGTAAAGACATTTTTAGTGTTTTAAAACACTAACATGTGCATGTAATGGTCAAAACTAGGAAAATGACATTGGATAGCCCTGAAATTAGGGGACACTAACCATATATTTAATTTTAAAATTTACGAACCGATGACACATCTTTCCAAATATAGTTTTTATGTTATTCCAGTGAATGCGTTTTTAGTGTTTCAAAACACTAAAACATGTGTAGAACAGACAAACCCAGAAAAAAAATGTTAGACTACTCAAAAATCAGAAGAAAAATACCGTAGATTTAGTTGTGAAATGTAAGAACCTACATAGTGTAATTTTGAAAGAAATTTTCCCATTATGGCCGTAAACACATTTTAAGTGTTTTAAAGTACTAAAACATTTACCAGGGGTAAAAACCAGGCCGAAAACATCAGATTTTTCTAAAGTTAGTGTAAAAAGACTATAGGATTTTTGTGTGTGAAATTTACAAACAAAAGGCACTTAATTCTGAATGAATGTTTCCCCATTATGGTCATAAATGAATTTTTAGTGTTTTAAAAAACTCAAATATGTGTTAGGGGTCAAAACCAGGAAAAAACACCGGATTATCCTGAAATCAGGGTAAACATCTATAGATTTTATTGTGAAATGTATAAAATGACTTCATTTCATTCAAAATTGTGGTTTGTCTATTATGGTTGTAAGTGTGTTTTTAGTGTTTTATGACACTAAGACATCCATAGGATGGTAAAAACCAGAAAAATGAAGTTGGATTTCTCTAGAATCATGGGATAACCACAAAAAATTTAATTTCTAAATGTAATAACCGACAACACATAATTTTATATGATAGTTTTCTCAAATATGACCATAAATGTGATTTTAGTGTTTTAAAACACTAAAATGTGCATGGAATGGTCAAAACATGGCAAACCAAATCATATTTCACTGGAATTAGAAGTCAACCAACTTAGATTCAATTTTGAAATGTAGAGACCTATGGAACGTCATTCTGAATTATGGATTCCCCATTATGGACATAAACATGTTTTTAGTGTCTTAAAACACAAAAAATGCAAGGAAATATGAAAACTAGGAAAATAAAACCATATTTCCCTAAAATTAAGGAAAAACCAATGTAGATTTTATTTTTAAATGTATAAACTGACAGCACATCATTACAAATGACGGTTTTCCTATTATGTTTATTAACACATTTTTAGTATTTTAAAATGCTAAAACATCTTTGTAATGGTCAAAATAAGAAAAAAACATCATATTTCTCTAAAATAAAGGAAAAAATCCATAGATTTAATTTTAAAATGTAGGAACTGATGGCATGTCGTTATGAATGGTGGTTTTATTCTTATAGTTGTAAACACATTTTTAGTGTTTTAAAAACCTAAAACATGTGTGGAACGATGAAAACTAGAAAAACAACATTGGATTGTCTTAAAATAATGGTAAAAACACCATAGCTTAAATTTTTAAATGTTGGAACTGATAGGACATCATTCCATATGACAGTTTTCCCATTATGGCTGTAAGAGTGTTTGTAGTGTTTTAAAATACTAAAATAATTGTCCAGGGTCAAAAATAGGAAAAAAAATGTTTTATTTTCCTAATATAAGTTGAAATATATCATATATTTAATTGTGAAATGTATGATTTAATGTAACTTCATTATGAGGGAGGTTTTCCCACTATGGTTGTAAATGCATTTTTAGTGTTTTAAAACACTAAAACGTGCGTGAAATGGTCAAAACCAGGAAAATTATGTCAGATTTCCCTGAAATCAGGGAACAATGATAATAGATTTAATTTTTAAATGTTGGAACTGATGAAACATTATTTGGAATGAATATTTTTTCATTATGATAGTAAACATGATTTTTTTTAAAACACTAAAACAAGGGTGGCACAATCAAAACCATAGAGAATGACCTCATATTAATGTGAAATCATGATACAAATAATGCTTATTTGTTTTTAAAATATTTTACATGTTTTGATATCAAATTATTTAAAAAAATTATTAAATAAATTTCAAACACATTTCACGTTGCTTTAAAAATAAATTAGAATATTTATTTATCCCTTTTCAGTTTCAAATGTTGAATATTATCTTAAATAGGTGTGTTTCTATTTTCAAAGTGTGCTGCATCATATATTTATTTTTTAAGTTAAAATTTATTCTATTTGATTAAAAAAACTTACAAATTTTTTAAGTTAAAATGTATTTTCTCTTACACAATTCTTGTCTTAAATGTTTTGGTTTTCATTTTAGGTGGAGATGCCAACAATAGGTGGGAGGTTGACTATTCCTATCCATAAAATTCATTATAATGCAGTCGTGATGGTTCTTAGTTTCCATGGTATGCCAAAAATTTATCAATTATTCTTCTGCATTTCTTTTTTATTATGTTTAGTTTTAATTTTTGTTTCATTTTTTGTTATAAGTGATGAGATGACGTGTTCGGTTTTGGTTTGTGAGATGTTGAGGTAGACACATGTAGTTGAGGTAATTCCATGGATGTAAAATGGTCATGGTTTTTTTGGACATGTTTTATATGTATATATTGTGACTGAGGTATTGGTTAATGTATGGGGTGACTTAGACATATGATATTTTTACCATGGTTGTATGCATATGATTGTGGATGTGTGATGTATGAATGAAGGGATTATCATATATTAATGTTTTGGTTTATATCATGTCAGTTTTTTTTAATTATTTTATTAAATATTTAAAAATTAGAACAAATTTATTAGTGGTTTCCAGTAACTAGTATGAAACATATAATATTGAATGTATTTCATGGTGTTTATAAGTAACAACCACTAAACATAACCACCACTAAATTTTTAGCAGTGATTTTATTTATATTTATAGTGGAAATTAATGAATTTCCACTAATTAAAAATAAAACCACAGAAAAATTCTAAAAAATTACACATAAAATTTCCACTGAATAACACAAAATTCAAATAAATTACTATTGATCATGTAACACATGGATGATTTAGAAAATGTCGCTAATTTGTTATGCGGTGGTTTAAACCGCCACTAGACCACTAAAAACCCACTGTGAATGACCCATTTTTTAGTGGATGTGTCCATGGTACCTTACCCAAGGTGATGGTTAGTCTTTTGAGAGAGTTTTTCCATCAATATTCCCTCCTCAGATCACTTATTGGTTTTGATTTAATGTTATAACCCTACCCTAAGAGAGAGGGTAGTGGTCGATACATAGTAAGATAGCTTACCATACATTTTGGGTATGAGATAGGGTTAGTATAGAACCCTACCTAGATTCTTTGGATATGGGTTAGAATTTATGGGATGGGGAAACATATTCACTAATATAGGCCAAAACAATGTATAGATAGGTGTCATGGTGTCCTTGTTAGCACATGATGACTCAACACCTAAGCTCACATGTTATATTTGGTTATTTATTTTCGACATGAATATACATGAATACGGGTTTTTAAATTAGTGTAACCTAGTGAGGCCCTACTAAGATTTATTTATCACACCCTATATGGCCACTCTGATTCTTGTATAAACTATATTTTTGTTATATAGGGATACTAATAAGTTATTAAGTTGATCAAGATAAAGCGGTATGATATCGATTTTGAGACATATTGTGGTGAGGATCAAGGATTTTCACATAGTCTCTATGTATTGTATTCTTTATGACCATTTTTTAAATGTGATTGGACCAATGGTAAATTAGTGCAATTTATGATTTAATGATTTTATATTCATTTGTTATATCATGAATATATTTAATTAATTCATTTTACATTGATTATTGATTATTGATTATTTATTATTATTTCATTGTTATTAATGGTTATGATATTAAGTGAATAGTAAACCAAACATATTATTTAGGCTCTCACCATTAGTTATAATACTCTTGTATATTGTAAGGTTCACTTGAGATCATTTATTGCACTGTCTATGAGACAATCAAGTTATTTATGTAATGTTTTTTCAGTTTGATTACTATATTTATGGTCTTCCATGATTGAAGAGTATAAGATGTGTGGGAACACTAATGACAGTGGATTTAGAGACTCTTTATTATTTCAAAAGATACTTTTTTTATTTAATGAGTTATCAAAACATATTTTGGATAAAATCATACTTATCTAGATATATTATTACATATATGAGTTTAAGGATAAAATATTCTCATTGTAATCCATGATGATAAGTGGATAATGTGGTGTCAGGTTTTCTGAAACATTATAATTATTTTAACATTTTTTCAATGGAGAACCTTTTACATTGTTATGTTCATCCTTTTATAATGCATTTATAAATTAAATCACTGAACTATCGTAATTAACACCATAAGGATCATTTGTGAAGACAAGAGTTTAGTGATATCTTGTTTATTAGAAACTTAACCAATGATGTAGTTTGATTGGTAGAGAATCATTAAAGAATTATATTTACTAATTCACCCCCAATGAATATATTTTTTGATAATAAACTAAATTATTGGTTTTTTCTTTTAAATATTCTCACTAATTTTATCAATTTTATATATAGTATCATATATTGTGTGATATAAATGTGGGGGTGATTTGTTGTGACCACCCCGAGTGAGAGCATATGGGGTTGAGTGTTAATGGGAATTAAGTTGTAACGCCTCGACCCTAGTTACCTATAGTCGGTGTATTATTACATCACATTGGCATGATCACAAGAGGTTAAATCCCGAAAGACCAATCAGTTTAGTATCCTTGGAAGTACTAAATACATACATAAGTTTTACATTACATTATTAAATGAAAAAAAACAATAGTGTATCCTTTGAACACACACATATCCCTTAACTTTTCCCTACAAGTCGGTCATAATATTCTTTTTCGTATCATGGGAAAAATAAAACATAGAAAGGGGTGAGCTTAGATGCTCAGTAAGGATAAAAATTTAGTGGAGACTTTCATAAATAACCATAAACATTTAAAGAAATTTATAAGACAAAAACCCAAGCCCTTTGAACTTAAAAATCAGCATAATATAGCAAATATGAATCAAATAATATCATTTACTTATTCACAAGGATATTCTACTAGTCTAATAATCACATTTAATATCAATAGCTAATTTTGTAATGATAGAATGCATAATTCTAGACATCATAACCATATAGTAAAGGCCTCGTGCCAATACTACAAATAAGTTTTTGTCAAGGCCTTGTGCTAAGACACTAGTTTGTCTCATGAGACCTACCAATGCATCGAGGAGTTATAGTGGGCTCCACCCATCACTTACTTTGTCCAATGCATTCCTCATATGAAAAGGTTGAAACATAACATAAAAATTCATATTAAAATTATAATATAAAATGTTAATATATTAACCATAAAACATGAATGGTATAAAAATAAATTATCCACATTCAAACATATCACAAAACCTTCAATACAATATAGAATATTGTATCATAATAAATCAACTTCAAACAATTGTATAATCCATCAAAGGATGTGGACATAGATGTAATCAAAACTATTTGAGATAAATATCTCTTTCTATTTGGAAATAATTTAAAAGTCACATAATTATATAAGAAGACATTTATTTTGAAAATATTCTTATAATCTTGTAAGGGAAGCCTCAAAGGTGTTATAATAGCATAAAATACCCGCACCCGCCGTATAAGATAAAAAAAATTCTAACCTTAATTTGTCGAAAAGGTCATAAAGTATCTTGTTTGAAAAACGACGGAAGGATTCCTTTTAGAAAATTTAATAAAAAGTAAAAAAAGGGTATAAATGACTTTATCCCATATTCTAGGAAATAGTAAAATGTTTTGAAACACATTTTTTAGAAACACAGATGAGGATGATAAAGAATTCCCCGTAGATTCTTACGTATAAACAACCTCAGATAATAAAGAGATTGTAAAATTAACCATTACCTCATATTATTTCATAGTAGAGGGTAAATTAACCTCCTATATAATGGTAAAATAATTGTTATTAAATTATAAAATAACCACATACATAAATATGATATCATATATGATCTTTAAATATTGATTTGTTAATGATATTTCAGTAGTATCATTATTTTGGATATTAACTGATTCATTTTCATTTATTTGTTTTGTTATGTAAGACATGTTTGTTACAGATAGGATGTATTTGATTCATATCCAGAATAATATTAAGTTCTTAAACATTATTTTTAATCATAAAATTAAAATTATTCTTGAATGGTTATGATGGGTAATGAATCTCACCACGTTTGTGGAGATGGTAATTCGTACATATACACGAGTGAAAATATCATTATGTTGATGGTGAAAAAATAGGAAATTTTATGGTATATTACATATAAAGAATCATTAACATGTTATATTTATTATTTACATCAATTATACTCATTATTATACCCATCCAAAGAATTAAGTGTTGAATAACAAACTACACCATGACGTGGAGACGGTAAGCCATACGTACGCATGTATGGTGAATTTGCAATTCATAAGATAGGAATAATAATGAATATGGTTGTACCATATTTATAATAAAATAAAAGTATGTATGAGGTACTGAATTTATTATTTTGGTATGGAAACAACAAAGAAAGAGGAAGCGTAAGATGAAAATAACTTTGAAAGAGGTGATAAAATTATTACCTCTTCTTTAGGTTATTACGTTTTATTTGAACAAAAGGGATCCATATGTTGGATTTATAATTGAATTCAGGCCTCTAGGATTAATTGAGGTTAGTTTTACAGATATTTGAGAAGATTATGGCCAAGAAAAATGGCTTTAGAGGTGTGATTTTGAGATAAGGGGAAGTACCCTTTTACGAGAGAGGTGAGGTTCACTTTAGAAAAAGCTTGAAATATTATTTTATTATAAATTCATTTTCGGTTTCTAATGGATCCAAAAGGAATTATTTCGAGTATAAGGTGGGTATGGGTCTAAAAAATCTCAAAAAATAGGTTTTTGACAAGTTTAGGTCACCATATTAACCTTATATTTTAGATTTAACTCTTAGTTAAATATTTTAACTTTTACAATGTCTTCTTGTATTTTTATATTTGATGGTTAATAAGCTCACTATAATATTCCAAGCGAATATAAAGTGGTTTGTTAATGAAATATATATAATTATATAAGTCCTTTGTCATATCCTTATATTTTAGGAATATTATATCATTTAATAATATAGTATTTTTTTTAAAAACTAATTTATGTCAATTTTGAAACTATTTTGTATTTGGTTTTTGTGAAAGTCAAAAAAACTTTATTACTTAAAAAAAATATTAAATAAATCCTAACATGTCATATTAACCTAGAAAATTAGTTGAATGCATCAAAGGTCTCGAGTTAAATTTATTTGGATATTTATAATATCAATTATTTTAATCTTTCATTAATAAGGTAACTACTACTTTATCATTGTGTCATTAATAAATTTAATTATTTAATGTCTAAAAATTATAAATAAAATAACATGATTTAGGAAATATATTTATCTTTATAATGAATATTTATAGTTGAATTTATCTTATGTATAACCCTATATTGAATATAGTTTAGTTATTAAAATTTGAATTTAACATTTTTAACTCTTCTTTAAATAAAATAATAATAAATTTCCTAATCTAATACAAGTGGATCAAAAAGGAACATATTTTACTCATAAGGGGTATTTTGGTTGAAATACACTTATCTAATAGAATTAGGACATGTGTTAGTGTAATTATAATATAATTTTTACCTTTAATCACCATATTTACTTTTAACCATGGTAAATAAAATTCAAAAGTTACTATTCAAAAATAAATATTTTCATCTTATTGAACAAAATTTTACATAATATTGTAAACCGTGTCTCTTGGATTTTTAAAATTCAATTCACAGAAGTGGTAAAATTGCGTTTTATGCAAAATTGCAAATGTGCCTAGAAGGTGGGTAAAAGACGTTAAAAAGTTCGATATCATTTTATACATCTAATCTTATTATAAAATGACTCTAATGAATTAAATTGAACTAGTATAGGTATTATGTATATATTTTGACATAAAATAAATTTAAATAAAATAAATAATTATTTAAATAAAAATTCATTTTAAAAAATAAAGCAGTATCTTTCACTATTCATCAAAAATTGAAGTTTTCTGAAAAATACCAAAAATTCACCCTAATAAAATTTTGATATTCCAAATCCAAAAATGAAGTCCATTTTGAAATATAAAATTTATAAAATTTTAAAAAGTGGATATCACTATTCATAACTGCTTTTTAAATGGCTAGTTTGATTGGTCGTGGTGTGATAGAACTCAAAGTTGCGTACAATGCAAGCTATTGAATTATTCAAAGATAAACGTATCATGGAATCTTGGGGTGTTACATTCTCCCCTCCTTCAAATAATTTAATCCTCAAAATTTCTAGAATATTACTTCATAAAAAGATTCAGGTGGTTCTTCATCATAAGTTTCTCATGTTCCTATGTTGCCTCATCCATTTTATGGTTTCTCCATAGAACTTTTACCAGACAAGTCATCTAGTTTCTCAACACATGTTCTCTAGTATCAAGAATCCTAATAGGCTCTTCACAATAAGATAGATCTAGTTCCAGTTATATTTCATCTTACATGAGTACATGCGTTGTGTCAAACATGTATTTTCTCAATAGTGATACGTGGAACATATCATAAACTTTGGAGAGACTTGGCGAAATTACCAAATGGTAAGCTACAACTCCAATTCGTTCTAGAATTTTGAAAGGTCCAATGTACCTAGGACTTAATTTTCCATTCTTACTGAATCATTTAACACCCTCCCATGGAGATACCTTCAAGAAAACATGATCACCTACTTGAAATTCCAAACCCTTCCGTCGGTTATTGGAATAGCTCATTTTCCTAATTTGAGCTTCTTTGATGTGGGTTTGGATAATCTTCACCTTCCCCACTATTTCCTAAACAAGTTCTGAGCCTACGAGTTTTCTTTCACCAACATCATCCCAACAAGTTGGTGTGCAACATCTCTTTCCATATAACGCTTCATATGGTGCCATCTGAATACCTGAATGGAAGCTATTATTATAGGAAAATTCCACCATAAGTAAATACGGATCCCACATACCATGAAAGTCAAGTGAGCAAGATCTCAACATGTATTCTAAGGTTTGAGTAGTACATTCTGGTTTTCCATCAGTTTTAGGGTGGTATGCAGTGCTCAAACGAAGTTCTGTATCCATGGGTTTCTGAAGACTTTTCCAGAATCTTGATATAAAATGGGGATCATGATTAGAAATAATCGATAGAGGTACACCATGAAGTCTTACAACTTCATTAGTATAGAGTCTTTCTAAACTTTTATGTGCTAAATATTCTCTTATATAATGAAAATGTGCTGACTTGGTAAGACAATCAACGATGACCCATATTGCATCATTCCTCCTAGGAGTCTTTGGTAGCCCCATGAAAAAGTCCATCATAATATCATCCCATTCCCACTCAGGTATGGGAATAGGTTTCATGAATCCTCTAGGATGTTGTCTTCCAGCCTTCACCTATTGAAAAACCATACATCTTGACACATAATCAGAAATATCCCTCTTCATGTTGTCCCACTAAAAATGTTCCTTCAAATATCTATACATATTAATGATACCCGAGTGTATAGAGAAATCGAAGCTATGAGAATCATCCAACAATTCTATTTTTTAGATTAGGTTTGTTAGGAATACAAATTCTCTTCCTAAGTTTCAAAATTCCATATTCAGAGACAATATGGACAAGAAAAGAAATCTCCTGAAGCCATAATTCACACTTGCTAAACTTCCCATATAATTTATTTCTTCTAAGAGTATTTAGGATAGTTCACAAGTGATTTTCATGATCTTCGTAGATTTTTGAGTATACCAAGATATCATCAATAAATAACACTAAAAAGTCATCAAGACATTCCTTGAAAACTCTATTAATTAGATCCATGAAAAAAGGGGTGCATTAGTCAGTCCAAAAGGCAAAACTGTAAATTCGTAATGCCCATACCTTGTACAAAATGTTGTCTTCGGAATGTATTCATTATTCATTAACAACTGATGATATCGAGATCGAATGTCAATATTTGAAAAATATTGAGCTCCATGAAGTTGATTGAATAAATCATCAATGTGATTTATGGGATACTTGTTCCTTGTTGTTATAACATTGATCTCCTGGTAGTAAATGCACAACCTCATAGATCCACCTTTCTTCTTAACAAAAAGAACAGGGGATCCCCATGGAGAAACACTATGGAGAATAAATCCTTTATTACTCAATTCCTCTAGTTGTTTATTTAGTTCCACTAATTCCACAGTGGCCATTCTATAAGGGCTCTTCGGTATGGGCCTTCAAATAGAAATTAAATCAATGGAAAACTCAATTTCTCATTCTGGAGGATGTCTAGGTAATTCCACTAGAAACACATCAACATATTCTTGCACAATATGTACATCCTCTATTTTAACATTCCTTTCCTCACCCATAGATATTTCACTCTCTTCCCCCCCAGTAATTGAATTTATTAAAGCTAATAGGGGTGGATCTAGATGAGAATCAAATAGTGATGTTTCTCCTCTAAAGATAAGGTATTCCTTGTCATCATAAAAAATTGTAACCTCCTCCTTCTTATAATAAATTTTTACATCATGGTCCAAAATCCAATCTATAGCGAGGATTATATCAAATTCAATCATGGGTATGATGATGAGATCAGTAGATAAAGCATGTTTATATAACCTAATGGGGACTGATTCAAAAAAAATTGTTGTAATGATACATCCCTTATGAATTTCGACTGACAACTCCCTTGTTAAATCAAATTGAAAATATCTAATTTTCTTAGAAAAATGGGATGATATGAAATAATGAAATGATCCAGAATAAAATAATGAATTGGATAAATTTGAGGAAACCATTAAAGTATCTTCCACCACATCATTAAAAGATTCAACCTTAGTAGTAGTGATCACATAAGTTTGGCCTTGATCCCTTGGCCTTTTCTGAGACAAGTTTCCTTGATTCTTAGGACATTCATTTGCATAATGCCACATTTATCTACAATGGAAGCATTCAACATTGACAACCTCTTTCTTTCCCTTGAAATAATGTGCTTGGTGGACTTTTTCTCCACACTGGTAACAGACTCCCATTCCCTTTAGGAAATTACCAGGGTGTTTCTTCCAACATTTACTACAGGATGGAAATTCAAATTTTCCCTTCTTCCCGTTATTTCCATTTCCAAAGTGTTCAATAGATCTCTTCTTCTCTTTCTTTTCTTTAAAGTTGTAAAACCTAGAGAATTATTTTTTTGTCTTGATGGAACATTAGACTATATCTTTGTACAATGAGAAGGATTTTGATACTAATACACAATGAAGAAATGGTTTTAACCCATAAAAGAATCGATCAATCTTTCTCCTTGGGTTACGTATATAATCTTTAGCATGCCTTGCTAACCTTGTAATGTTAGTCTCATACTTTGAGACATTATCATCATCCTTTTTCCTCAGACTCAGAAATTAACTTTCCATATCTGCTCAATGTTCAATAGGAAAGTATTTTTCTAATAAAAGCTCTTTAAACTCCCTCTATTCCATATTTGATAGTTCTTCATCCTCCTTTGTGTTTTAAATTAATGACCACCATTGATCTGCATCTCCTGTTAGGTGATAAATTGTCATGAAAACTTTTTCCCATTCGATACTCCCAAAAGCATGAAATATTTTCTTTAAGGAACTTATCCACTACTCAGCTACAAATGAATTTGTAGTCCCATTGAAAGTTGATGGTTGTTTCCTCATGAAGCAATCTAACATTGATCCTCCAAGTTGTGGATCAAGGTGCTCAATACGGTTAATGTTATTATTCATAACCTGAGTGAGTTGTCCTAGTATTGTTATAATATGTTCATCACCAATTGCATCACCAGCTCTACTAAAATTATCTTGAGTAGGAGGGAAATCCCTACATGGATTACGTTCATTGATACAATTTCCATTCCTTCCACTATGCACCATTTCTAAACAATGACGTAAACTAGATTAGTTTATAAATCGCATTACATAATTCCAAACTAGTAAAATACCTAACATAAATTGGTTAGTTTATGAATATAATCCATAATAATAAAAAAAAATTTTCTTTAAAAAATTATTTACTCATAAATCTTTCATAATGGTTTATAAAGAAAATTTGAATTATCCTGATCATATCCCCTGGGAGCGTCATAACCAAGAGTGCAGAAATGATCATTGTCATGTACCAGGATACCTTGGGTCAAGCCCGAAACTCCTTTTCAGAGTTTTCACTTCTAGGTAAATCTGTTCCAGAGCCGCCTCTACATGCTTGTATCCAAACAAGGATGTATTGCTTGGAAAACCCACATAATATTTACACTACCATTTTTTTGGATGTTCTTCTATATTAATCCTCAAAGTCTATATTAGGGTAATGTTATCTAATTAGAGTTTATCTAAATATAGTTTCCAAGGTTTTTACTAAACTTCCTCTGATACCAGCTATAACACCCTAACCCTAGTTACCTAGAGTCAGTGCATTATTACATAACATTGTCATGATCACAAGAGATCAAATCCAAAAGACCGGTCATTTTAGTAGCCTTGGAAGTACAAAATACACACATAAGTTTTACATTACATTATGAAATGAAAAACAACAAAATTATAACCATTAATCACACTCATATCCCTTATCTTATCCTTGCAAGTCAATCATAATATACTTCTTCGCATCTTGGAAAAAATAAATTATAGAAAGGGGTGATCTCAAATGCTTGGTAAGGATAAAAATTTTGCGGAAACTTTCATAAATAAGCAAAAAAATTTAAGGAAATGTATAATAATAAAAAGGATTTTAAATGTAAACATCAGCATAATATGGGAAATATAAATCAAATAATTCCATTTACTTATTCACATGGATATTCTACTAGTTGAATAATCACGTGTAATATCAATAGCTAATTTTATAATAATGGAATGCATAATGCCAGACATCATAACAACATAGTCAAAGCATAATTCCATGACTACAAATAAGATTTTGTCAAGGACTTGTGCCAAGATACTAGTTTCTATCATGAGACCTACCAATGCATTGAGGAGCTATAGTGGGCTCCACCTGTCACTTACTATGTCCAATGCATTCCTCATAAGAAAATGTTGACACATAACATAAAAATTCATATTAAAACTAGCATATGAAATGTTAATATTTTAACCATAAACAATGAATGGTATAAAAATAACACATCTAGAGTCAAACATATCAAAAAACCATCAATACAATTTGGAAGACTGTATCATAATAAATCAACTTCAAACAAGTGTAAAATCCATCAAAGGATGTTGACATAGAGGAAATCAAAACTATTTGAGAGAAATATCTCTTTCTATATTGAAATCATTTAAAATTCACATAATTATAAAAGAAATCATTTATTTTTAAAATATTCTTATAAGATTTTAAAGTAAGCTTTTAAGGTGTTGTAATGGTGGAAAGTATCCGCACTCACCATGTAAGTTAAAAAAACATTCTTACCATAATTTTTCGAAAAGGTCATTATGTACCATGTTTGGAAAATGATAGAAATATTCCTTTCAAAACATTTTTTAAAAAGTCAAAAAAGGGTATAAATGACTTTATCCCATATTCTAGGAAATAGTAAAATGTTTTGAAACAAATTTTTATGAAACACAGATGAGGATGATAATATATTCCCAGTAGATTCTTACATATAAACAACCTCGGATAATAAAGAGATTGAAAAATTAACCCTTACTTTATATTCATCCATAGTCGAGGGTACGTTATACTCCTGTATAATGATTAAATATTTTTTATTAAATTATACAGGAACCACATAAATAAATATGATATCATATATGATCTTCTAATATTTCTTTGTTTATAATATTTCAGTAGTATCATTGTTTCGGGTGTTAACTAATTCATTTTCCTTTATATGTTTTGATATATAAGTAATATTTTTATGGATAGGATATATTTTATTCATATCCAAAATTATATTAAGTTCATAAACATTATTTTTAATTAAAAATGAAAACTATTCTTGAATAGTTACAATAGGGAAGGAATCATATCACGTTCGTTGAGACGGTAATCCGTACGTACGCACGAGTGACAATATCATTCTATTTATGGTGAAATCGTATGTAATTTGATGGTATATTACATATATAGGATCATTAAAATTTATATTTATTATTTAAATCAATTATTCTCATTATTATACCCATCCAAATAATGAAGTGTTGAATAACAAACTACACCACCATGTGGAGACGGTAAGCCGTATGTACGTACGTATGGTGACTTTGTCATTTATAGGATGGATAGAATAATGAATATGGTTGTACCATATTTATAATAACTTCATAGTATCTAGAAGGTATTGGAGTTATTATTTTGGTATGAAAACAACAAAGAAAGAGGAAGTGGAAGAAGAAAATAACTTTGAAATTGGTGATTAAATTATTATCTCTTCTTCTGGTGATTCCTTTTGATTTGAACAAAAGGACTCATTAGGTTGAATTCATGATCGATGTAAGGCCTCTAGAATAAATTGAGGGTAGTTGGGAAGATATTTGAGTAGGTTTTGGACAAGCCAAATGGCTTTGGAGGTGTGATTTTGAGAGAAGGTGAAGTACTCTTTTATAAGAGAGGTGATGGTCACTTTAGGAAAAGCTTGAAATATAATTTTATTATAAAGTAATTTTCAGTTTATAATGGCTCAAAAAGAACTTATTTCGAGGGTAAGGTGGGTATGGGTCTAAAAAATCTCAACCAATAGGTTTTATACTTGTTTAGGTCACCATATTAACCTTATCTTTTTTATTTAACTCTTAGTTAAAGAGTTTAACATTTATAACGTCTTCTTGTATTTTTATATTAGATGGTTAATAAATGTACAATAAACTACCAAGATAACTTCAATTGGTTAATTAATTAAATATATATCTTTATATAAGTCCTTTGACCAATCCTTGGATTTTTAGTAATATTATATCATTTAATAATATAGTATTTGTTTTAAAAACTCATTTATGTCAATTTTGACAATATTTAGTATTTGGTTTTTGTGAAAGTAAAAAAAACTTGATTACTTCGAAAAAAATACATTAAATAAATCATTACATGTCTTATTAATGTATAAAATTAGTGGAATTATACCAAAGTGTCAATTTACATTTATTTGAATATATAATATCAATTATTTTAATCTTTCATTAATAAGGTAATTACTGCATCATCATTGTGTCATAAATAAATTTAATTATATAATGTCCAAAAATTATAAATAAAATACCATAATGTAGAATTTTTTTTAGATTTCTAATTCATATTCATAGCCGAATTTAGATTATGTAGAACCCTATATTAAAAATGGTTTAGTTATTAAAATTTGAATTTAACACTTTTAACTATTTTTTAAATAAAATAATAATAAATGTCATAATCTAATCCAAGTGTATAAAAAAGGATAATATTTTATTCCTATGGTTTATTTTCATCTAAATAAACCTATTCAACAGAATTAGGACATGTGTTAGGGTAATTATAATATTATTTTTACCTTTAATTACCCTATTTACTTTTAACCGTGGTAAATAAAATTCAAAAGTAACTATTCACCCAAAATTATTTTCATCTTATTGAACCACATTTTAATTACTAATATCAATCGTGTCTCTTGGAATTTTGAAATTCAATTCACAAAAGTTGTAAAATTATGTTTTATGCAAATTTGCAAATATGTCTAAAAGGTGGGTAAAAGACGTCAAAAAGTTCAATAGAATTTTATACATCTAATCTTATTATAAAATGAATCTAATGAATTACATTGAACTAATATAAGTATTATGTATCTATTTTAACATAAAATAAATTTAAATAACATAAATAATTATTTAAATAAAAAGTTGGTTTTAAACAATAAAGGAGTGTTTTCACTATTCATCAAAAATTGAAAGTTTTTAGAAAAATACCAAATATTCACCCAAATAAAATTTTGATATTCCAAATCAAAAAACGAATTCCATTGTAAAAAATAAAATTTATAAAATTTCAAAAAGTGAGTATCACTATTTATAACTGATTTTTAAATGGATAGTTTTATTGGTCGTGGTGTGCTAGAACTCAAAGTTGCGTACAATGTAAGAAATTGCATTATTAAAAGATAATAAAACCATGGAATCTTGGGTTGTTAAATATGTTAACCTATATTTTATATGGATGCAATATGGCATAATTTATTAAATAAATTATGTCACTCTGAGACTCTGATGGATGCTAAAATTTGTTAAATTTTAAAAGGATCCAAATTTGGGTGCCCATCCTTGAGACATGACCATAGTGGCCTAGAGATGTTTTATGTGTTGACGTCTGACATCTCACTTAGAGATAGAGGAAAGGGTGATTCATATAAATGGGGGATACTTGGGTTGCCTTGGGATATTTATGTTATCCAGGGTGTAACCTATAGATTTCACATATAATCATCAAGATCAATCTTATAATCTTAGAATAAACTTTATAGGGAGCTCAACCAATGGTAGGTTAGTGTGAAAACCAACCAAATATTGGTTAATTATTGGCCTACAGTATGGGATGATATAGTTGTGAGATATATGACTCAACCACAACATGACATGTGAAATTTTGGATAATAATTAGATGAAGGGCATAGATCAATAGTGGTATGATATTATTATAAGTGATAAACTATATAGGGTGTAGTAATATGTTGTTTAGAAAATAAGGGTTTTATAATGTGAGCTTGGGATAGTGAAATTATGTGTTATGAACTATGGATCATCAATAGTATAGGGATGTTTTCTAATAGTTATGATCTCAGTTATGTATGGGTGATCCTTACTAAGTGAAAAAATTAGTGATTTTATTGGTGTGAGTTGTCTATTATAGTCGAGTTCTATGTGATAGAAAGGTTATGATATGTTATGCCTAAGGTAAAATGGCTTTTAACTGAGGGTTAGGGTTTTAAAATTTATTTCCATGATTCTAATTGTGATTTTATAATCACATGTTGTTTTGATGGTGTCATACACCGTTAAATACATAGAGGTAGATATGTTTATTATTTTATTATCATGGGGATATTTTTGAATAGTATGATGCTACACTCATGACAATATTGATTGGTATGAGCCTGTATTAGTGTACGGTATAATTTGGCATAATATAATACTATAATACTGTGAAATAGATCATACAATTTGGGCAGTGAGACAGCCAAGTATCAATTTGATTATGAGATCAAATAGCTTGGGCACTAGGCTAACCTAGTAACACATATCCATTACTAATCCTAAAATTATTTATCTTATTTATAGGATGTAAATATTGTACACGATCCTATTATTGTTTTACATGTGAAATTTATGTTTTTTATTATATTAATGATATACTTGATCTAATAATTATATAATTAGTCCATGTGCTTTAGGTTGACTAAGGTTATACCTAAGCCTACACTATAATAATATTTTGGAAACATGATCCCACTATGAAAAAGTCATTACCAATTGATCCCAATACTATAGTGTACCCTAGAGTTAGATAAATATTTTTTGACACTTTATTAGGTGGATAATGTGGGCAGTCATTTCATAATGATCCTAGTTATATTATAAGACTCTAGAAAACTATATTATGTAAACTGTCAAAATATTAGGTAGCTCAATTTTGACCGTTTGGGTGAATTCTTGAACACATAATGGAATGCTTGGTTTTGTACATATAATGTTAATTAATTAAATTTCATATGGTGCATGAATCAATGCATATAATTTTTTATATTAGGGGTAGTGTTGGTGGTGTCCTTGTGTGTTTTATTGTAATGTACTGGCCACGATTACACTGAATTGATGCTTTGAGTTGGTGGGTTTCGAGGCCTCAAGCAAACCTCCCTATATGCCAGAGGCTATTAAATAATAGAGAGGGCCTAGAGAGTGATAGTATGGAGATTATTCCCTTGTATTGTAGTAAAAAATAGTTGAAATAGATAAGTATCATACATAGAAGAAATAAAATAGAGTTTAGAATAGGTAAACAACTAAAATTGAACATGCTATAATAATAAATTAAATGATGTAAAAGCCTAAAAAATTATGTCATACATTACAACATTTCTCACCCAATGATCCAAACATACAAATACAAGATTACAAAAGAAACTAAATGTAAATTTATAGGGAACTACTACTAACTTTGAGCCAGATCACATACCCTATCTCCAGAAATTGTCAAACTGTAGTTTCCCAATTAGAAGAACCAGATGAGCGAATCCACTCGGTCATGAAACTATGGGCCTCATCCATATCCACCATGAAACTCATTCTCATCCTTAAAATAAGATATTGGGTCTACACATACATCTAGGTTCATGTGTAGGGGTGAGAAATAATCTCAGCATGCCACCTCTATAAGAAATATATAAATGTGATGCTATGAATGTATGAGAGAGAAAGTTCTCTACCTCACTAAGAAACAACTTAAAATGTCAAAAAAAAATACACGAAACCACAGTCGAACCCTAAGTCCATAATCCCAGTCAACTTGGAAAGTTCCCCATATATTTACATATTTGTATATATACACATGTATATTTCCATAACTATGCATATATAAATAAATATGAATATTCATGTGTATGTGAATAAATAAACATGAAACCGCATCAGCAGCCAATCCTTGGGTCCGTAATCCCGATCATATGGACATCATGTTCAAGGGAATTGTGCTAGATGTCATTCCACTCAATCTGGGTATCATTTAGTCGATATCTAGGTCCAAAATACCAATCAACATATAACTACTTTGGCCAATGCAATATTTAAACCTATGATAAAGCTACATCCCCATAGGGGAATACTATTCATACACCTGGGATCATCCGTACCCACATGAAATCACATTAAAGGATACTGTATAGTGATAGTCAATCCTGTAAATATGGAAATTGTATACTGATGGTCAATCCTATGAAGAATGATACTATATATTGTTGATCAATATTATATTTAAGGATACTTTATGTTGATCGTCTATCCTGTAAAGAAGGATTCCATGGAATAAATCCATAAATCCTATTAAAGGTCACTGAGTAAGTCTCCATGCTGGCCAAGTCTATAAATCTAGATCAAATTTCCGAGCCCTAGGTCTTGTTCTGTAGTCATTCACAACATTTGTAACTCAGATGAATCCTATTGGTATCACCCTTAAGCAATATGTAAAGAGAACTCACCATTGAGATGCCATGCTACACCCCTCGAGACTCATAACTGATTCAAGAGGGTGTAATAATCCCAATCATAGGTTGAGGAGATCATAATCATCCCCACCGCTCAGGTGAGCATAATATTCCATGAGTCTTGGGTATCCATTCCCATAATAATATAACACACCCCTGAGATGCCATGCTACACCCCTCAAGTCTCGTAACTGATCTTGAAGAGCATAATAATTCCAATCATAGGTCCAGGGGATTGTAATAATCCCCTCCACTTGGGAGAGTGTAATATTCCATGAGTCTTGGGTCACCATTATCATATCAAGGAGAGCACAATCATCCTTATCATATATCGTCTAGCCTATGAGTCTATCCAAGGCATTCCTACAATGAGAATCCAAGTATCACTCAAGGAGTACATGTAAACATGTATGGATCAAGAGACAAATACTATGAAACAACTTTGTAAATCCAAATAAATATCAATATATATATATACATCCATGATCAATAGCTAAGTCCCGGGTAGTACCTTTGGTATAAGAGTAAAATATCAGAAATAACATGGATCAAAAGCTTGATCCTGGGTAAGCACGTATGGGCATCCCAATAAGAAATATGGATCCCATGAAGAATTTCTAAGTATACCAATAGAAATAAAGGCACCATATGTCAGGATCAACAACCACCAACTAGGAAGCAACTAAAATAACATTGATGCATCAACAATAAACAAGTGACACACAAAAAAATAGTGAGGGTTGAATGAACACCCAACCCCACACTACAGCCATAACCCCATGGGATTACAAGTTCAGAAATGGTTCTAAGGTGAAACCCACTACCATCTCTACCCAAAACCAATGTACAACTCTGGGCCAGTTAAACAATGAGAACCCACTAGGTCTCTCAAGACAAACACTAAAGAGGCATCCAGCTCGGAATCATTTGATGTACACACAAGTGAAGAACCCTAATTGGGATCTTCAGAATAAAACACAAGTACATGGACCCTACAAGGGACTCCCTAGATTAGTATATAAACAGAATAATCCCCCAAATGATCCTAGGAAGCAACAGGTCTCATGTCCTCATTGGCCATAAGGGCACATCTCATAATGGGAGATATCCTCAAAAGCATAGGTCAAGGGAGATAACTCATAGATTATCTCAAATAAAGGTATCAAACTAGGTTTGTCTGAACACCCGACCTATCATTAACATCCATGTACCTCTCCCAAGAGATTAATTTTAGGAAAAACCTCTATGTTTATACAAAATCCCCAAAACGCCATTAGGAGTCCTCAGAATGCTCCATAGGTTTCACTATCACAATCTAAGTGGAAAAATACTCATAATGGACTAATTATATGTCCAAAAGTGTCATCGGGGACTAAAATATGAAAATACCTTTAAGGGTACTAAAAGAGGAGTACACTACTTGTATAAACCATACATGACGTGCACCCTCAATCTCCCACATGGGTGTGTACTCCCACCGGACTGGGCCTATAAATTCCCTAGGTACATAGCATGTAAGGTACGTACACGATGTGTACCTTACACGAGTATATGCCCATGTCTGTCAAGCAGACTTTCCATTTTATTGGTCAGGTCGTGTACTCATACATGATGTGTTTTCCATATGGGGTTTGATCATGTATTCTACACCACTAAATACCCTAACAAAGGTTACCCGGGCTGGTAATCAACTACATGGCTGATCATCAATAAATGGAGTGTACACCCTAGTTCATGGTGTGTACTTCCAAAAAATCATCTTCCCCAAAAGGGAAGAACCCACATCATGTCTCCTTGGATGACACTCTATGTAGTCAGGTTTTCCTGAATGGAAAACCACAGGATTCCCCTAAACCCAATGTTTCACCCCCAAATAAATATATCCAGACTCTATGGGAAATTATCAATCATAATAGGGGATAAAACATGAAAATAAAAAATCAATGATGATTTGAGATAAATCAGTAAATCCCAACCTTTGGGTGGAAACTTTCGAATATTCGCTTGATTCTGCGGTCTATAGCTACCGTGGGTCGATCCATCACGTCGAGGGCTTCATGACTACTCCTCCCTCTCTTACACTCTCTCTCTTGATTTATTCTTCTCCCTCTCCTCTCTTGGTCAAGAGGCGTAAGAGGATCCCCTCTGAGGAATATGTGAGATGTAAAGGAGGAAAAGTGAAGAAATAAAAGAAAAAGTAGAAAAAAATAAAAGAAAAAAATAAAAGAAAAGAAAAGGGGGCATAGGTTGGCCACAACGATCGACTCGATTATACACCTTGCCCAGGAAAAACATCAAATTCTGAAAATAAAGGATAAGACAAAATCTCTATTTGATACACTGTTCACAGTTTATGGCCAAACAAACCTGCACGAACAATTTAATATTTAATTTATTAAATATTAATTATTTCGAAAAATTTTGAATAGCTCATCATTCCACCAAACTCTTATCGAATGGTAAAAACCCTATTCCAAGACCAAAATAGTGGTCAGATAAATTATCCATAGTCATCTTAGAATGGAAAAATACCATTTTACCCCTTACCAACATCTAAAAGAAAAAATTCAAATTTCTTCTCAAAATTTCTGTCTTGAAAAATATGGTTTCTTAAAAACTCCCCAACATAATCCATATAATCCCCGAGAAGCCTGGTGAAAATACTAGTAGCTAGCTCTCAGTCTGATCATCTATGAAACCAAACTATATAGACTATCCAACGACTGTCCTCATTAAATCAACAACTATCTTCTACATAGAAGATATTTAACTTTGACTGATCTCATACTCCCCACCATAAGAATACCCTTATCATCATCTGAAAAGGAATATTTGAGCTCAAAGACCCATAGAAAACACCGATGTTCAACTCAAAATGAGGGTCACCACCCTCATAGACCAATGGTGCACTCCCCACCATATGGATTACCTTATGACACTCCTTGAGAACAACCTCAACGGATTACCTTCCTCAAATTGGGATTAAAATTTAGAAAGAAAAAGGTGATCATCATAGGGATGATTCTCTCTCAGCATAGTCATGATGAATAAAGATAGAGAATGATCATCTATAAGAGGAGTACAATAAGATTCTAAAAAAGGGCGTATATATCTCCCTTCAAGCCACAATTACTATCCTATCAAACATGAGTAGGATTCAACCACGGGTCAACTATATTCCGATAACCCATTTATTTTTTATGTTACCTCTACAATGAAGGAACATTCAAAATTTAACCCAAAAATCTTGTGAAACTATGCCCCATAGTGAGTCTGAAAGACATCATTACTCAGCTCCCTCATGAGCACCACCGATTAAGATCCAAACGATACCACACATAATCTGCGTATACCATTACCACATAACACATAGTCCAAAAATTCATCCATTACATGGATAAGATGATTGTTATACTTGGAATGTAAATCTCATTAAGTTAGAATATCCTAAATAAATCCTCTTAAAAATTCAGACACCTGACATATGCCACGTTTTGTTCCACGACCTCCCTTCACATGGGTTCATTCCAGTCATGAGCATCTAACCACACTCTGACTATATTTTCAACAAAAAAAACATTAGTCGACCGATCCATGCACCCAAATTGTCTTTTCTATTGAATCCAGTCACAAAAACAAACACCCAAAGTGCTTCATCAAAAGTTGATTTCATCGACATGCCTATAACATGAAACTCAAACACCTATCATGCATCAATATCAAAATGATCCTAAAACTAAGATCACTTCCTAAAAAAATCTAAAAACATCTTCCAACCTCTCAATAAGGTTTCCATTGAACAAAAAATGGACTTCAACCAACAATGTTCTATGTCAAAGCTAAGGGCCTCTAGTTCTCCCACTTATCCATGTAGAAATATCCTCACTTCTTGGTCTCAAGTTATAACCACCTAGCCTAAAATATCAAACCTATCAAAAGAAGGTAAATATCACAATTAAAAACAAGGGTTAAAACTGAATTTATGGCCTAAAATGGCCCAATCCTATGCTCCCTTGAGGTCACAAAACCAACGTAAAAGCAAAACTGAATGGACACTCACTGGGCATCTGTATGTGTAAATACCCCTGAAGGTCTAGCTAACAGAAAATTCCTAGTTTATATAGGAATCATACTCATTTATCTAACTAGATAACCACATACCTGAGAAATAAACCCTTATTAAGGGTACATCAGAAGGCATCACATGCCATATCGACTTACTAGGTCACTACACCTCCCATGCATGAGGGATGGACCATCAGCCTGAAACCAAAATTCCTCAACATAGATCCATATAACCAACCATCAAAATGAAATATATATATACATAAGTATTCCCAAATAAATAAGCCTCCATCGTCAGCAATAATTTCACACTAGAATGCCTATATGATGTGAATCCTACGTGCCAAATATGATTCATGAGACACCTCTTGACTTTGTCATCCAAGAGTCCAAATATATCTCTAACCTCTCACAAATGTCCAAGGGATATAGATCCATAGTAAATCCTAACATCCTCACAACATATGTGTTAATAAACAAAAAAAATCATATAAAATTGTAACATCACATATTAGAAAAGCAATCCCATACCCTAGAAACCAGGAATTCCTACATGAACAAGTGTTCTCGATGCACCAGTCTGATATCCTTCACAGGTTCCAATAGATTCCTAATACTAATTTCTACCATATCCCAAATAGTAACGACCAGGAAATGAAACCCCCTGATATCACAATGTAATTTCCTAACACGGATTCCACTGAACTGGTTCTTCGAGCTGGTGGGTTAGGAGAAGTCTAGCTTACCTCCCCATATGCCAGAGGCTGCTGACTAGCAATGAGGGCCTAGGGTATGATATTAGGTAGACTATTCCCTCATATCCAAGTAAACAATATTAATAATCCCTAAGTATATTACATATTATAAAGTAAAAAAAGAATGCAGAATAGTAAACAACTAATATAGAACATGGTGTAATAATAAATGAAATGTTTTAAAATCATGAACAACTAAGTCAAACAGTACAAAACATGTCACCCACTAGGCTAACCCTATAGATATAGGAGTACAAATGAAATTTAATTTAAAATTGTAGGGCTCTACTACTTAATCTGAGATAGACCACGTACCTAGTATCTAGACATTGATAAACTATAGCAGCCCGATCCGAAGAACCACACAAGCGGCTCTACTCGATCATGAAACTCTGGGCCTTATCTCTACCCACCGTGCAACTCATGATCAACTTAAAATTAAACAAAAGGTCTATATTTAAACCTATAATATAATTTATGGGTGATAAATAATCTTATTAGGCCACCATGATAAGCAACCTATAAATTTTCTATTACAGGTGTATGCAAAATAAACTGCTCAACCACACTGAGTCACAACTAAAAATGTATGTAAAACCAAATGTGAAACCACAGTCAAACCCTAGTTTAGTAATCCAGATAAAATAGGAAAATGACACCATGTATTTTTATATCTATATGTATACAAATTTAAAGTACCATACCAATACATATATTCATAAATATGAATATTCATGAGTATGTGAATCAAACACCATTACGCCACATCAGCAGTCAATCCTTATGTATGTAATCCTGATCACCTGGAAATCCTATGTAAGGGCATTGAGATGGATTCTATTCCACTCAAGACATGTATCGTTAAGTTGATCTTGGGGTCTAAAATCCCAATCAACAAATACCTTCATTGGCTAATGTCGGAATTATACCTCTGAGAAAGCTACATCACCACTGGGGGATACTCATCCTACACCTGGGTTCACCCATACTCACATGTAATCACCAAAAAGGATATCATATACTAATGAAAAATCTTGTAAATAAGGATATCATATAATGATTGTCAATCCTATGAAGAAGGATACCATTTTCCAATGGTCATTCCTGTAATGAGGGATACTGTATACTGATAGTCAATCATATAAAGAAGGATTACAAGGAGTACATCCAAACATCCTATAAAAGGACACTGAGTTAGTGTTCATGCTTCCTAGTCCTATAATTCCAATCCAATTTCTATTACCTAGGTCTTAATTGAACTGTGGTCATGACATTTGGTACTTGGATGAACCCAAAGGGTCTTAATTTTAGGCGATATGTAAAGAGAACTCACAAGTGAGACATCGACCTACACCTCTTGAGTCTTGTAACTATTTTGGGAGAGAATAATCATCCATATCATAGTTTAAAGAGATCATAATCATCCCCACCACTTAGAAGAGTGTAATATTCTATGAGTCTTTGGTCTCTATGACCGTAAAAAGATAACTCACCGGTGAGATTCCATGATACACCCCTTGAGTCTCGTAATGGATCCGGAGGGGCGTAATCATTCTGCTTATAGGCTGAGGAGATCATAATCATCCACACATCTAGGAAGTGTGTAATCTACTAAATTTCATTGGTCACCATGACCATATCAAGGAGAATGTAATCATCCACTTCATTTATTATCAAGGCTATGATTCTATCCATGACATTCCTATAATGGGATGACATGTATCACTCAGGGCATACAAATAAACTTGTTCATCTCAACAGCCAGACACTAGGAAACTAATATGGATATCCCAAAAAATATGTCACACACTATATATATATATATTCATAAACATACATGATCAAAATGTAACTCCTAGGTCGTACCTCTGGGTATTCTAGTAAAATATTAGAAATAACATGGTTTAGAATCTAGATCCTAGGAAAGAACATCTGGGAATCCCAATTATAAATATAAATCCTAGGAAGAATGTCTGGTCATCCCAATAGAAAGAATGGTGCCTCGTGTTAGGCTCAACAACAACTAACCAAGAAGCACCTCTGGTAACATCATTTCATCATCAATAACCAAGTGAAACATAAAAAATAGAGTTGGTGGCCTGAACGCCCAACCCAACACTACAACTATAGCCCTATGGGCTTACCAGTTCGACACGGGTTCTAAGATGACACATGATACCATCTCAACCCAAACCCGATGTACCTCTCATGGAAATTAAGACCATGGGAACTTGCTGGGTTCCTCAATCCAAACACTAAAAAGGTACACTACATAGGATCCTCTAGTATAAACACAATTGAAGGTATACTAAATGGGATTCTTATAACATAACACGAGTATATGGATCAAGCAAGGGACTCCCTAGATAATCATATGAGCAAAAAAATCCCTCAGGGGATCCTTAGATGCAGCTGGTCTCAGAAAATCATAGGCCAGATGGTCACTTCTCACAAGGGAGACATCCTTACAATAATAGGTCACATGAGATAGATCATAGTTTATCTCATATCATGTTCCCAAACTAGGGTGTTCTAAACACCCAACCAACCATTCATGTTCAAGTATCTCTCTCAGGAGACATCTGACTTCAAAAGCAAGAGGAAAAACTCTCCACTTCAAATAGGATCCCCAAAACACCCATTAGGATTCCTCAAAACACTCCATAGGTTTACCCATTGAAATATATGAATTAAACTACCCATAATAAACTATTCATACATAAAAAACTGACATAAACTCATAAAACAAGAAGAGACCCTAAAAGGGTAGAAAAAGAGGAGTACATGTCATGTAGATACCATACACAACATGTACCCTTTAGCTCCTAGATGATGCGTACTTCAACAATCTAGAGAAATTAAATTTCCTATGTACACGACGTGTAAGGAGGGTACACGACGTGTACCTTACCTAGGGTACATGATTGTGTCCCTCAACTATCTAGGCTATATACATGGCAAAGTTGTGTCCTCGTACATGATGTGTTCCCCTTAAGGGGTGAGACTATGTACAATACAATGCAATGTACCCCCAAATGAGTTTCCCTTACTGGATACTCAGATAAAAGGCCTAGAATTATAACACAACATGTACATATAAAATTTCATCTTACACGAAATAGAAGTACATAAGGTGTGTCCTCCTATACTATACATCATGTTGTCAGGTTTTCCAGAATTAAGATCCCACACATCTCCCCAAAACCACTGCTTCCACCCCCCCAAATCAACAAATCCAACCTCTACGGGTTATTAGAAATAATAATAGGGGTTTAAAAACATGGAAACAATGAATCAACATATCTGGCCTCTCTCCCTCTCTTTCTACCACTCCATCTCCTCTCCCAGTACAACGGAACATGAGGATACCCTCTTGGGAATATATGAGAAGAAAAGGGGGAAAATAGTAGAAAAATAGAAAAAATATAAAATAAACAAAAAAATAAAAATAAAAGAAAAGAAAAGAAAAGAAAAGAAAAGAAAAGAAAAAAAAAGGTTATGGCCGACCCCATCACCCAACTCGAGTTTGTGCCACACCTAAGATAAAAGTATCATTCCAGACTCAAAAGTGGTGAAAAAATCCTTGTTTGATGCTTCATTCAAAAGATATGGTCGAACAAACCTGTGTGAATAATTTAATATTTATTTTATGAAATATTAATTATTAATTATTCCACTAAAATCTGAATGTCCCGTATTTCCACCAAAATCATATTCTAGTGGAAACACCCTATTTTGGGACAAAGGGAGCGGTCATAAAAAATATCTACAATCATCCTCTAGGGTAAAAAGGATATTTTTCCCTTAAAAACATATGAAACAAGAAATTAAAATTTCTTCTAAAAAATGTAGTCTAAAAACGGGTCATTAAATTTATGCTTACACTATACACAAGAACTTTGGTGGATGTTAAGATCTCATATTAGTAGATATGTCAGTGAAAGGAACCCTACAAATGTGACAAATCCAAAGGGGGTCAGTGGGAATATGGAGACAACTCTAAGGTGATGGTGATCAGTATGTTTAATATCCTCTTTTGGTTATTTCATTAATTTTTTTGATGTACTGTATATGAATGGACCATTCGGTAGTTCATGATGTGATACATGACTATAAAATCATTGTGAATTCTATTTATTCTTACATGGTCTATTGTTTATATGTTTATTTTTCTAAATTAATTATAACTATTTCAGTCTAATGATGACTTGTTATAGATTCTAGTTTCATTTATATGTTATTTTATTCCATGAAACTTATGATATTATATCCCCATGAGTTTTTACCTAGCCCTAACCACTAGTCATAAACCTTAAGGATATAGAGAGGTTATCCTATGACATGTAGCAATCTGGATTAAGACATACGAATATTTACCTAGACCGGGATGTTACAACTTACTTCATGATGAATAAAATATATACATACATTAGGTGTGTATATAGTAGGTGTCATTAATAAACATAGTAGGATAGAAACAGAACTATCCAAACATTTCCTAATACCCAATGTGTTTTTTTATGTATAAAAAAAATGAAATATAAAGAAAGTAACTGTCTATATATAAAAAAATCAAAAACAAATCCATTAGTTGGGTGCTTACTAAAAACTATAAAGTATTTAGATATAAATTCTTTTCATATCATATAATAGTGAAACTCAAGGTATAACTACCATATAATCATAACATAACCACACACATGGGTATGACTACATATCAATTCATCATATCCTAACACATGTATTTCCTCACATATCATCACATCATAGGAAAACATATAGATTGCCCCCATTTTAAGACATCATATCCAAACACATGGATTTTCCCATATTAGATAACTTCCCATCACGATAATATATCCATCATATTGTCACAATAATATATCAATAACATAATACTATTCAACATGTGGTCAAATTAGCATTAATCCATCAGCAATAAATCCAAAAAATGAGACATATACAAGTAATAAATTAACATATCAAATTTATGAATAAATAATTTCCAATATTTAATTACTTTACCTTAATATATAAAACTAAATTTCAATCCATTCATTAAATCATATGTATCCTTATATCATCTTTTATGAACCAAATTACCATATATATCAATCAATCACTGTAAATAAACAATATTCAAACTAATTATTCCATTTCATTTTCTAACTAAAATATATTCTTATTCATGTAAAATATTATATCACCATAAATTTCTTAATTCAACAAGAACACAAAATGATTCTTTTCATTTTACATATTATAAAAGCCATTTTCTTGTGAAAAATCACTATCAAGGTCAAGGTAGTTCCAAAATATCAATTTCATTCCAAACTACACCCCAGATAATATTGTTTGGGTATCCAAAATTAAATTCACATATCATATTAACATAATAAACATTATATAGTGAATTAAATAAAAATAAATATTTTAGGTCACTAGCATGTAGTTAAATCAACAACTCACCCAATTAATAGATTTATAATTCTTAATATATCATTGAAAATTAATGGATTCATCAAAATAGAAGCACAAGAGTTTAATTATATCAAGAAAAAAAATCCAAATTAATCGTATAAAAATATATAATTCGTGACTTTAAACATCCTCACTATTAAAATACAGTTGATGGATAGTGATTTCATTGAGTATCGAGATGCTTTGAGGTAATGTAATGGTGGATGAAAGCCTATAAGAAGAAATAATTCCACTCATTGATTATATAGTTATATTAAATGATGATAATAGGGAATTAATGAAGGTACCCACATGAAAATAGGGATAATAACATTTATTAAATTGATGGTTTGGGAATGAAGGGTCATGTAACCCACTAGGATACCGGTGGAACACTAATGGATTTAGGATGGATATTCATTAGGTTTTAAGTGGTTCAAAAAGTAAAAAAAGTCCATTAGTTGGATCACCAATTTCCTGATGAGCCTCACTAGGTTCTTATGAGATTATTACATCACCATTAAAATTTTGATCGCCAACACATCTCTTATTTAATTCTTTCACCTCCTCTAACTCAAAAATTAATAAACCAAAAAAACTCAAGAAAATACCAAATATATATAATAAAACTAGAAAATATATAAAAATATTGATGATATTACAATCCAATGGGAGCAAATCAAAACTGGGAGATGTTGTCATTCATAATTGGAATAATCATCATGAGTTTCAAATTTTCAATCAACAAGGGTGAAATATATGAAATATTTTTTTATAAAAATTATGATGGGTTTAGGGAAAACGATGACCAGTATTTTTCCCATGCATTCACAATAAATACGTAATTTTTATTTAATAATATGTAAAATAGTAGGAAAGAGAATCCTAACACCAATGTTATTACTGTAAACTATATTGGATTTATTTGGTTAACTTAGTGAGGAATAATTTATATAATAGAAATATATTATGTATCAATAATACTAAATGGGGAAAATAATGAATGATAATAATATGATATATAATAATATAAATGTGTATATTATACATATATAGACATATGAAGTACCTCTTAAAAAAGATATTAGATAAAAAATAGTAAATAAAAGTTCGAATAATATCATTTATTTATTTGTAACTAATTTATTCAAAATTAAATTGTGAATATATGATATGTGAAGTTTCAATCTATCTTAAAAATATAGAATAAAAATAAATAATATTTTTATCAACTATAAATTATGTAAAAGTATTTAAAATTAATCTTTTTTCAACATGGAGAAAAATATTATTGAACGTTGAAAATCATAAAATAAAGGATGAATGCATGATATTAATTGAAAAAAATAAATAATGCAGATTGGTGATGGATAATATGAGAGTAGATGAAACTATATTCTTTATACTGATGGGTGAATCCTAAACAAAAATAATGCAAATCTCTCAATTAGTTTTCTCACAAGCATCAATAAGTTTGTGAGAAAATATAAAGTGTTTGTCAAAAACAGGCACAAACTTCCATTTTCATCACGAGAAGTAGTCACGAAACATCTCAAACCATAATTAATCAATAATTAAATGATGGAATTTAATAGAAAAAATTTTCTTTATAAGGAAACAATATTTTAGGTGTGAGTTTTTTTCTTTATAATTTTTTTTATTCTACTTTATAAACGTAAAGAGTCGTGAGAGGTAACTAGATAATAAAATAATAAATGTATCTAACGTAAGTTTAACAAGGGGTAAATTATTACAATAATTATTATTTGAGAATTATAATAAAATATGTGATGTTTTTTAACATAAAATACCAAAACATTTTTAAGAATGTAATGATATGAAACAATTCACATAAATTCACTAAAATTATAAATAAATAGATGAAATTCAAGAAATTGAAAATAAAATTATATAGCTCATAAGTGAATCCTTTCATTCTCTTTAAACTATAAAACATAAATAAATTTAATAAACATTTCCAATATAGTTTTAAAAGAATTAAATTTAAAATGAAAAAAACATACTAGAGTTACTTACAATAATTTTGATAAGATTAGTAATAATTATTAGATATTATGAAATTGATAAAAACAATAGTTTTCTATAAAACAATTATAAGTTCCATAGAATAACTTCAGGATCAAAAATAAGATAAAAGGATCAAAAATCTATTATTAGAAGTAGAATAATTAATCTATATAATGTTTTCACAGTAAAAACATTGAAGAATAATCCTAGAAACCTATAAAAATTTAGAATGACAAATTTTTAATGCTAATGGGGATGGTGATAATGATACACTCTTACCAGTATATAGAGTTTCAGGGTTGGGTGGTTTTGAGACTCTTAAGATATGTAATATTAGGACATTGAATTTTATTGTACTGTTGGGGGTGGAAGCAGAAACCAATTATTGTAATTACCACCTAGATTGTGAGATAATATATTCAGAAAGATGGTAGTGTTTTTACCGAATGGGGTCATTATAGAACATTTAGACTCAAAAAAAAACAATATTTCATTATTTTGTTAAGAAATAAAATATGAGAACTAGGTTTCATTAAACTTTTAAAAAATATTTTTATAAAAAAGGCATCAAATTCATTTGATATGTAGAATCCAAAAAATTCATTAATAATCCCACACAAAGGATTATTATATCACAATATATAATATTTCAATATTTTATAAAATTAGTTAGAAGGCCGCTAAAATATAATAGGTATATCTTATATTCATACATGGATTATTGAAACTGGAAAGGTTGATGATTAGAAAATATAATAATGAAACCATATTTCATGAAAAAATGGACACATTGTAAAAATATATATATAAGATTGTTAATAGAATAAAAAAATGATGAAATATCTATATTTTATAAGAAAAATTTAGAGAATATTTTTTTGTAGATATATTAATATTTAATATAAATATTACATATATATTTATTTATAGAATTTGTTAGAAAGCAATAGAAATGAATAAATAATTTATATTATGTTTTTGAAATATATAGGAATTCAAATGCATAATCAAATTTATTCATATTAAATCATATTTTGATGTTTTAAACAACTCAAATTTTGTATAGTGTGAGTGTTTTTATACAACATTAGATTAATAAAATAATGAAGTAGGAAAATTACAAAAGATATAACAACAATTCACTAAACATGTTCTTTATAAATTAGTGTGGGATATTTTTTATCAGAATTTTATAATAAATGTAAGAAATATATTAGAAATATAAATTATATAGGAGAAAAAATGATTATGCTTACCAGATTAAATTAAATTAAATTATAAATTGTAAAGAAGTTTGATCTATATATTATATGGGAACTTCATGGTGGTTCTATTTCAATATAATATTAGATAAAATCATAAAGACCTTTATACTATATATGATATGAAATTATAAACTGTATGGGACTCCATATTTCAATTCAAATAAAAAATAGTGATCAATTAATAAAGAAACAGTTCATGAAAATATTATCCACATTAATTCCCTTTAAACACATTTATGGTAATTCATAATGTTTTTTAATATGGGGATTTTATACAATAATTTGGACCAATTTGGACATTGATGGAGAAATACTAATTCAAATAAAAAATGATCATGTATTTTTTTGGTTACAATATAATGTTTTAGCATTCATAGATTACAAATTAATATTTATATCAAACATGTGTAATATTATTAATTATAATCTTCTTTTTCTCAATAAATCTAATAAGAATTTTTTAGTAATAAAGCTTATTAAAATTTTAAAGTAATGGAATATCCCTCCCATTATATAAATGAACATACCTCTAATGTAAATCAATGGATATCATAGTCATATAAAATAAAAAATTTATTGAGAATAAATTTACCTAAAACACACTTTAATAAGAAATAATCTAATACCAATATAAAAGGTATATATGCACTCATAAATTATCTCTTCATGGAAAGTAAAGGAATAAGTTTTTTGGTGAATGAATATGAGTAACTATTTTTAAATTATCTTACAAATGTTAAAAAATGGATGTAATGAAATAAATATATAAATATTTTAAAATAATAAAAAATATAAATGTGTAATATTTTAAAAATAATTAAATGTATGTAATGAGAATAATATAAGATGGATACATTTTTTTAATCATAAATGTAATACTATAATATTAATGAAAATTATAAGAATAAATGCCATTAGATACTGGAATACCATGGATGAAACAATTAGATATGTAATGCCCACATGATGTTATACGTTTAGTAAAAGGTAAAATAGCTAACATTGAGCTATAAGAACCAAATTTTGTACAATTTATTCATATTAAGACATTTTAAATTTTAAAATATTTTAACTATAGGAATTTGAACGATTTTTAAATAATATGAAATTTAGAAACTAAAAACCTGATGATAATTATTGAAAAAGGAACTGCTCAATTTTTAAAAAATAATAAAGTCATTAGTTTTGAATGTAAAATGGTTTAATATTATGATGTCATTAAAACAATTGCATAGTATTTATCTAAATAAATCTGCTTTATAAAATATAATATAAATATTTACTATGTGAAATTATTGAATTGAGTTTCCCAAAATAAAAGACTCTAAGATGGTTCCTTTAATTTAATGAATAATTTACTAAATATTACATATTAAGGAAAATGAGAAAAATATATCTTCATTTATCAAACCAATTGAAGTAATACAATCTCAGTTACATTATTAATGTTAAATTTCATTGGAATGAATCACATATTATAGGTTTTTTCTCAATAATTCTTGGATTAACATTATATGGAATCCTGAAATTAATAAATCCCTAGAATAGTATAAAATTTCGTTTTAATTCTTTGGAAAACTATAATTGAAAATAATAGCATACATTCAATTTAATGGAACATTTTCTAGCATCAGGTTATTTTTTCAATTCATAACAATATATATTTTTTCACCAACCTATTATTGGTGAAAAATTTCAATGTTGATGATTATATAAAGATATATTTTTGAAATTAATAATTTTGATGAAAAATAAAATATATTTGGAAAAAAGGAAATGAATATCGAAGGAATATGTATATCAAATTGAATATGAATTATTAGAAATTAGTATAATGAATAGTGGATATAAAAGGAATATATATACTAAGAATAATGATTTTATGTAATTCAATGATAAATATCAAAATTATTAAAAAAGTTAAAATGATTTAATTTAACGAGTGTAAATTACTCTTCATTTAATAATTTAATTAATAAAGGAAAACTGATGGTGCTTTCAGAGCCATTACTACTGGATAACATTTTATCTTGGTTAATGATATTCAAATGGTCATTAATTTCATCTAGTTTGAAGGCCATAAATATTTTTATTTGGATAACAATACCTTTTTAACTTGGTTGGGAGTTAACCCTTATATGAACAAATGGCCCAGATCCACAAAGGCCATTAAATATGTCCTGACGGACCAATGAAATACATGACTACAATATAATCCCAAACTAAAATATCCCTTCATGTATGTCTTCTTTTTTCCCCTCTAGCTTTCTAGGTACACAATTTCTTTATATTCTACATCTACTTATTGGGTTATATGTATAGTCATTTATTGTATCCAGTGACCGGTGACACCATGGTTTCACCTTCAATGGACTCCCTATATTTAGACTCTCCCAACAGCCACTGCTTGTACTCTACATGAGCTTCTCCTGTACATTCTTGACTGAAGGTCCAAAGCCCCAAATGGATGGAGTAAAGACATAGTGGAATCAATTCCCGGATATATGTATCAAAATACTCAATAGGATGAAGAATACCACTATTATTTTACCCCTCTATAGTATCGTTTGAGTACCCACAATAATAAAATGCTATAGTGTGTTACAGTACCATGAAAATTCTCTACATCATGGATCTGAACCTGGGTATGATGTTGGATTATGAGAGACCTTACCACTCATGTAAATCCTCAATTCATCACTAATTTAAATAATATAATATAATGAAAAAAGTATACTAGAAATAATTCTAATGGAAATTATTATATGTGGAAGCTCACAAGGATTCAATTTATAGCATTCTTGTGGAGTTAAAAACATATATTAATTGTCATGTTTTATTGAAACCTCATTATTCTTATTTGAAATAATGCATCCTTATAATTTTCTTGCGAATTAGAATTCATGTGTGACATATTTTAAATAATTTGGAAACAAGTAAAACATAATTATGATATTAAACAGTGTAAATATATTATATATTTTGAAATAAAAAAAAACGAAATTAATTGAAATCCAAATTTTTATTGTTGAATTTAGTTATGAATATATAAAAGTCTGCTACTAAAAAACCCATTTCTTTTTGAAAAAAAAATGAATCAATAGAGTTGTTAGTGATATAATAAAAATGCATATAATGAATATATATTTTGATATAAATGAAAAATGTGAAAATGGTTACCATTTTATAGTATTTTATTCCTTAAAAAGTAACATAATAATGATGTGAACCATGAAATTTTAGACTAATTATACCATGGAATGTTTTTTTAACATCCCTACCCCCAAATTAACTATGATTAATAACTGAATCAGTTTATTACATGACCTAAATAATGCCTTTGTGTATGCTAAAACCTATCTACTATTAGTGGGAGTCTTGGATAGTACCATGGGGGGACTATAATCATATTATAGTGTGTGATAAATGATAAAATAACTAAACAATATCCATAACATAAATCATCCATCAAAGTATAAAAAATAAATAAAACAAAAATTAATATAATGATAAATTGATGTGAAATAAAAAAGTCATACAAACTCATTGGATGACTAAAGAGCCAAGTACATATACATATAAAAGTGGGATAAAAATACATGGCATAAATACTGTATCCCCAAACCATACCTCAATCCCAATATCAAAATCCTATCCAATATATCTTGATCGACCATACCATATCAAGCCTCTACCCAACTTAAACCTATAATCAGTGAGGTTTACTCAGGTACCCAAGTGCCATGGCCACTTGATTGAGGTGTGATTATAACATAGTAGGGAACCACTAATGTGGTATCATACTTAATAAGTAAATACATGGTGTAAACATGCGACATGCTTAGAATCTAAATAAACTATAACTATAGAAGGGTAAATAAATAATCACTATTGATCCTTGAGTCCTATCAAGGCACCTTAGATTGAACCAAACATACTTTGGCTAGTGTCGAAGTGTCTCAATGAACACCAAAAAACTATTCCAACACAATATCACCCATACCCAGAGATCCATTCTAAAAAAATACAAACCTTTAGGGGGTCTATGTCAAACCAAGAAACCGGTGTATCCTATCTACTCTATAGAAAAATACAAGGTAACCGAATCCGTGTTATCTAGGATCCAAATCTATAAAATCACAAATCATGTTACATAGCTCGGATCTGATGATGAAATACATTGAAACCAAAATTTTGGTATCTTGACTCCAATCCATGGCATTTAAAATCATGGTAGTGACAAATAAAAATCTATGGTAGACTAAATAGTGGTATCTTAGGGGACTATACATCCCACCATATAGATCCAAGGACCTAGTCCAAGAAATCCCAAAATGTGTGTCTCCATGGACTGTATATCCCATTATATAGATCCATGGAGTGTTTAAAATTCACCCCATACAATGTTTCATGAATAAAGGCTAGATCCTTTGGGCATTTCCTACGTTTTTAACTTATCTCAATATATCTCAGTGGGTGAAACATCCCACCCAAACCATCTCATAATATACTTCTCAATGGGTTGGATGACTACATAAACCCATTCTACAAACTAAGGATGTTCCATATAATACACAACCTATCATAGTGACAACCATAACAAGATCAAAACATTGATCCAGGTTCTTAGGTGACACAAAAAATCATTACTACCAAGTTCCCATATGAACCCTCACGAAGGTCAAAAACTCATTGGGGAACCCACCGGGGTCCCCTATGTCTCATCAATGTTTGTAAACAAAAAATGTCTCCACCTCTATAATCCATGTCTCTCAGGTAAAAACCTATCATATTGATGTCATAGAATCCCAAAAAATTTTCAAAATCTAATCAAGGCCTCACTGGACACCAAGGTAATCCATATAGGCATCGATATATCGAGATGAAACATAACCCATCAAATATCCCAAATCATCACATGGTCAGTCCTCACACACTTAACCCATCAAATGTTTACTTAGGGAATAACGACTCTGTTACTCACATATTATTGGGGGAGTAATCATTGCCCCATGATTGTCTCAAATACCTTAAAGGATTTAAGGAATCTCTAGGTTCCGGCATGGACTATCCATAGTCCATATATCTCAATCCTACACTATCCACTATAAGGAGGACCTTAAAGTATCCTATACTATGATCAATAAATTATTCTCATTTAATTTAATTATCACCCATCAGGTAAAAGTGTATCAAGGAACATCTATATATTAAATGACTCAACCATCAGCGGTCAAGGCAACCTAGTCAGTACACAATGGTCTATCATGGCCCTTGGAACTATGTTCATTCCACATGAGATTAATTTTTAGAAAATAGTCCACTTAATGTTAAATATTTTTTCTCCTTCAGTGTTTAGACAAAACATCACATTCTGTAAAAATTTTCACAATATTTTAGGAGCATATACTAGGGACCACCTACCATAATAAGTTGTTTCCATTTTTATGCACAACCTGATAACTATCACCTGAGCTTGTACAAGTCCATTTGGACACATTACATCTTTGAGTGGTATTAATATTATAAAATACTACCTTTTCAAACATAGATATGATATCTTAGTAAGTGAATATTAATTACATAACATACTTATCATGCCAGAATCATAAACAACTAGTACCTTTGGAAATGTGGGCTCATAAAAACATTGTTCATAAGTGAACTACATCACTTCCCACATCCTTTCTTCATAACTATAACCCTTATTTAACATATCATACAAAATACATTTCTTCCTAACTTGGGAAATGGAGACTTAAGAAAGGGTGAGATATGATTCTCAGTAAGAAAAGTTAAGGTAGATATCAAGGACCACTTAAACATAACATGAGTATAATGGTTTGAAAGAATTAGACTAACATTTTAAAATAATAACTTTCATATCAGATATCACAATCTTGAGTCATGACAATAAGTGTGACATTTTCGAATACATGAATCATAAAGGAATAAAATATCCTGATCCATAAGAGATTAACATTAGAAAACAATATAGATTTATGTCATACAAATAATCATATGAAATAATTTCTATTATAGTCCACGATTACATTCAATACCATCATAGTTGATTTGGTTCACTCCCTAAACATTAATATTAGTAATGGTTCTCTCACAAGAATATTATAGTGGATAGGTTCCATTAATGAACTAGGTTCACTCCCCAATCAATTCCTATTTATCTCATGAGATATCCATCTTTAACCAATACATTGGAGGGATATATAATTTTGATCCCACCTATCACATAATGAAAATCATAAAATTGTGTTCCATAAGATCAAAAAACATTAATCATATCATAAAATATTAAAATAAATGGATTTCATTAGCATTTCATCATGTTATATCTCATTGAAATGAAATGGTATTCATAAAATTTTTATCACTTCATCACATCATAAACCATGGAAAAGTAATGGGTGTTGTAAAAATCATATAATCAGAATCATAGACCATACAGATAAATAATAAGGATGACATCATTGGATCATGTCCCTATTGAAAACATATGTAACATCCAAGGATTTCAACATTTATTGATGAATTACATTAAAGATATATTGGAACATTTCTTGGGGAAAATAACCTTTTTTCACATTGAAATAAATTATTTAAAAAATAATAATTCCCCAAATATTAAGGAGTATTTTTTTAATAATATAATTTGAAACTTGTAAAGGAATTTTCAAATAATTGATCTGTTATAAATGTAAAAAATTACGTCAATGTCATATACATTAAATCAAATATTCCTTTCACTTTTTCGGTAAAAAAATAAAAAGTTTTCCATATAAAAAATGAAAAGAATATTTATTTTTAACAATTTATTAAAAAAGAGAAATATGGGTAGAATTTAATTTAAACAATAATTTGAGAGTAGTAAAAATATTCTTGGAAACATTTTTATAAATCATATACATGGAAGATAATGTAATTTTCACTGAGAGAGAAATAAAGTTGACTTTCTACAAAAACATTATTTTGGTCTCTTTAGTTCTTAAAGGGAGATAAGTGAAAAGAAATAATGTATTAATATTAAATAAATAGAGTATAAAATATTCATGATATTTTTTAGAGTTATATTAATAAATTTAATCACTGAAAACATAATAAAAATAGTCCCAATAAATAATGAGATTGATACATAAATCCCTTACCTTAGGCTCAACTACCTTTCTACGTGTTAAAAATTAGTTTATATTAAATACAGGTCTATTATAAATCTACCAAATAGCCATAAAAATATTTAACATATCATATTTTATTGCGTATAACCTTTTATCTCCAATTAATTAACAATTCTTTGTTAAAATCCATTTTCAAGTTATAACTGCTTCATTTTTCATGTAAGTTTTGGTTTGGTAGCTTTGGTCTATGTACATTTTTCATGGATCCATTATCTACCAAATGTTCTTCATAATATAAATATAATATATATTCATTATATACATATTTATATTCATCTATAAAATTTAAAAATATAAAAATGATTTACTTCATTCATAGAGATAATAGACTCTACATGTACATGAACACTATTTTCATTTTTCGACGGATGGAATGGAAGAAAGGTAAATAATAATTAAAATTTAAATAATCATTAATATATAATATACATAGTATATATTAATCAAAACCATCATTATTTATATCCATGTAAAAATTAAATGAAAAATTAATCACATCTCTTCATGGAGGTGGTTGTCTGCATGTACACAAGAGAGACATTATCATTTTCTAATTAATTAGAAGGTAAAATGGTAGATGTTAGATTATAATTATTTCATAAATATAATTAATATATATTAAATTCATAATTATTTCCATCTATGAGAGGTGGTGATGGGTGATGAATTACATCGGTTTGCAAGGCGGTAGTCCATATGCATGATCGACAATTTCATTTACTATTTTATGTAATTGGAGATGGATATAAGTTATTCCATTAACATAATATAATATAAATATATGAGAGAAAATAATTATATTATAATATTATTTTTGAATAATATTTGAAGGATTTGGAGGATGAAATAAATTAAAATGCTCGATTAAGAATGATACATCTTTTTTAGACAACCTCTTTAGGTATTCACCAAAATCTTTCCTAGAAGGGTTTTCAAATAAAAAAAATTCTCTAGGAAATTTTATGGTATATAAGGAAGGTATTTGTAAAATTATTTGATAACCCAAAATAAATTTTAATTTTTAATAGGAGAGGATATGGTGTCCTTATATAGTTGAGGTGAATGACACAATTTTAATTTTTCAATGGGTGAAAAATATTTCAAGTCACTTTCTTATAAACAAGGATAAAAAAAATTGATATTTTTTTTAATAATTTTAATGTGTAAATAAAAAAACGGGGTTTCAATTTTTTTTCATTTAAAGCCTTGTCTCTTTAGTTCAACCCCCAGTAAACATGTATAAACCTTAACCATGATAAAATATTTGTTTTAGTATTCTTAATATTCATTATAATAATTTTTTTACCATATTTCATAATATTAAATATGAATAATACAAATATAGAATCCATTTTTTCAAATTCAATTCATAGAAGTGGAATAATTTAATTTAAATTTAATCCCACCAATGAGATGGAAAGCATTTTTCCAATGAAATAGTTTCCCTAAGTATTAAAACTTATTACATCAAAATCCAAAATAAAATAATTAAAATGACCTAGATTGGATTAATAATAATTTAATTGAGTAAATTTTATTTTTAAACAATTTTTTTAAAAATATATTTTTTTAAAATTTATTAAATAAGAAGATAATTTTAAATAAAAATTAGTATTTGATATTATTCATCGAAAAACTAGTTTTTCAGAAAATTCAGAAAAAACCCATTCTGATATAATTTTTACATGTTGAATTCAAAAATGAATCCCATTTTGTCACATAAATTTTATGAAATTATAAAATATTATTTATATTTTTGACATGCAATATGATATAAAATCATTTTTAAAGGAAATGAATTTTTAAGCATAAAATGACTTCACAAAAAATTTAGTACTTATTTCCATAGAATTACTTGGAAAAAATTATTAAGTATGAGCTTTATATATATTTCGTACTATTATTTATCCTATTCTGACCACCAAATTTAATTTATAGGATATAATGGTCATGTTTTAATAATAATATTTTAGTAGTATAATGTGGGTTATTAAAACTTAGTGTTGTTTGTAACACAAACTATCAAGGAAATTAAATTTAGTTTAAAAAATTTCAAAACATCATGGGGAGTTATATTATACTCCAAATAAATTTATTTTCAACCATTAAATTCCTTTACATTGATAAAAAAGAATTAAAATATATTTATTTCAATACATCCTCATGTTACCAAGTAGCTTCATCAAATTTCTTGATTCCCCAGGGAAATTTTACCTGGTGAGTAGTCTTGGTCTACAGAACCTTATATCCATGATCTTAGATTTATAATGGTCTTATTCATAGTAATTATCGTAATCTATTTGTATGACCTCTAGTTTCAAATATATTGGATGGATCATGTATTGACTTTATCAGGACAGATAAATGGAACACATCGGGAACTTGAGAGCATTTTGATTGAAGCACCAAGTGATAAGCTACCATATTTACCTGATCAATAATATAAAAAGTGATAATATAATAATGTATCATATTTCCTATATTTATGAATTTCATAACCATATTCCATCAATAATTTTATAGAAAAAACCACATCACTAATATCAAATTCTAGATCACACTGATGATTATCAGCATTCTTTTTTTGTCCGCTATGAGTATCCTTGATGTGATGTTCAATGACTCTGAATTTATCTTCTATTTCATAGTATATCTAATTTCCAAATATCATTCCTCCTATAACTTCATTGCATTATTTTTTATTTCTAAAATTGTTTCCATAGAGTGATTCATAACGATTCATCTAAAATCTTGAGTGAAAACTATTTTTGTAATAAAACTCTAATAAAGGAAGGTCTTGAACCTCACAAAATTTAAATTCCATAGAAAAATATATCATCATTTTTATGGGTTTTGAATGGTTCTATCACACATACCATATATTGAAGGATAATACATTGTGTTGAAACATAAATCTATATCTATATATTTCAGAAGACTTCTCCAAAACATCTAGATAATCCTGATATCTCTATCAGATATAAGAAACTGTGGAAAACCTTAAAGAATTACCACTATTTAATGTATATCATTTAATGATAATCCAGAGAGAAATATTATCAAATGTCAATAAATCATGTTGAATTCATAAGGTGATTGACTACAACTCAAATATCATTGTGGCCTTTAGATTATTTGGGGATTCTAATTAAAAATTCGGTGGTGTTGTTTTAACATTTCCTTTATGGTATAGGGAATGGTTATAACATCCCCTTTTAATTCATTAAAATATCCTTAACTTACTAAAACACTTGGTCTAGAGATAAAAACTCTGAAATATATCTCTTCATACAATCACACTATAAATAGTCTTTTAGATCCACACACATCTTCATACATCTAGGATGAATAGAGAGTGAATAACTATAAGCCTCATCTAAGAGATACTTATTCAAATATTCTTCAGATTTAATAGATAAATGATTCCTAAACCATTTCATTCCATCATTATCAAAGTTAAACTCATCAATATTCCTCACCTTCTTATGTATCTCTTAATCTTTATTCTTCACCTCTTTAATCTTTAATTAGATATATGGCTGAAAACTCTTTTGATAATGAAAATATTTCTCTCCTTCCTTTAGTATTTTGAGTTCTATCCTTTTAAAATACATATATATTAGATATTTTTTTATCCTCATTACAGATAAGATATCATGTGTTGGGTAATTTTCCTTATTAACCTTAAATTACCATGAGGGATAATCTATCACTATATAATTCTTATGGATAATTCATCATAATCACTTATTTGATGTGTCAATAAATTCAAAAAATCCCATATATACTATTGGGTAATGAAACCTTATGTGTGATTACTATCATATTCTTAGTTATATTGAATTTTCATAACATTCATTTATCCATAATATCATGGATGTATTATGTGTCATCGTGGTGATTGAATTAAAAAATCATGAAAATTATCCACAGATAATTGATAATAACCATCCAAACCAAGAAAAAATTGAATCTCAATCAGAGTGGTTGTTCTGGGACATTTTCAATAACATCCATCAATGATAGATCCATAGATATATCCTCTCTTTTGATTAAAATAAAAAAAATGAAACCTTCACTAGACAATGTTCATAGTTGGTAAAATTTTTATACAACTTCTATTGTTTATGGTATTTAGTAGAATCCTCATTTCAACTTCAGGATATTATTTTCACTTTGAATATATAAGAATTTAATCAATAATTACTCCCATAAATAGATCAAGGTAATCTCTAAAGTCTCTATTCATTAAATCATTGAATACAGAAAGGTCATTAGTAAGACCTAATGGAATCACTATAAATTCATAGTGTCCATATCTTATAAAAATGTCATTTTGGGTATATTCTCCTTCTTGTACCATAATTTTGTATATCCTGAATGGAGATAAAACATGGAAAATCATTAATATCCATATAGTTGATCAAATTGTAAGAACCCAGATCTTCATTTCAGGTACGCCTTTCCTTTTTCAGAAGTTTTTAAGAAAAATGGAGTTTCTGGAATTTTTTTTGAAGTACACGATGTGTACTTTCTGAGTACATGCTGTGTAATCTTTTCCCGCTCAAAGCCGTGTGATGGTCGTGTCCAGGACACACACACGGTGTGTAGGGATGATGTGGAGGCCGATTTTAGCAGAGTACGGAAAAACTTAGTACACGCCATGTACTCTAAAAGTACACGCCATGTACTTTTATTTTCATTAAACGGACTGGGGTCTCTTCTAACGCATAGAAAGGTCTTCTTCTAGGTTCCATTTTTCTGAGAGCATCTAGGATCTGTGAATCTTCGACGAGCCCCCGCCTCTCCGTCCGTTCTCCGATTTGAGCAACGTTGATTGCATTGGAATCGCAGTGGTGATTTCTCCCTTCTACTTGAGCCCTGTTTTCCAATTCCTCCTCCTTCTCAATTTATCATGGTTTATGTGTTTCGAACGTTTTCTCAGATCTATGACGTTCTAAGGAGAATCTGTCGTCATTGTTCACGTATATCGTTCTCCTAGGATCTAGGTAGGTGGTTTGTGCCTTTCTGTAGAAAGTCTGAGTATTTTGTGCAATTTTTCCAATTCCCTTGAATGAGAATTGTGCATTTTCTTGTCTTTCCCTTGATTTATTTCTTGCTTTCTTGATTGCTATAGTAGAGGTTTACCTTTGTGAATAGAGTAGTTTTTGATGTACTCTGGATTTTTACCATACTTGCTTTTCCTGTTAGGAATTATGCCAGTTTCCATGCATAGTTTTAGGATAGTGGAACTATTGTGCTATATTTCTTCTAAGTCTTAGAATGATATCCAAGTAGTTCTTGATGTTTACATGGGCGATACACACGCACTATGCATGTTTATATTACACAGGGCTGAGGGAACCTAATGTATGGACCAAAGGAAGAATTGACGTAAGGGCTTCTCTAGAGTGTCTTTAATTTACGATGCGAGACCACATGGGGAATTGATGTTGAGTGCTTCCTTAGAGATTCTATAGTTCCTCGACGCAGGCCATAGGGGGAATTGACATCGAGTGCTTCCCCAGAGATCCTTTAGTATGATACGAGACTATAGGGGGAATTGACGGTGAGTGCTTCCCCAGAGAGTCTATTCTTTAGCTGAACCAGAGGAGTGAGACTATGTGTGACTCCTAGGGGGTTTCTAGTACATATATGTTGAACCATAAGGGTTAGGCTGTGAGAACTACCCAAGGGGTTACCTTTGTTTTACTTGTTGATTGTTTTATACTTGTGTAGTTATATTCTAGACTATAAATTGTAGCTGTTGTGTATTTCCTGTTTACTGTTCCTATACTTTACTTTCCATGTATTCATTGACTGTTAGGCACATATCTTTGGGTTGTTTCCTGTTGGGACTTTGTCTTACACCCTGTTTGGGACATGATTTTGGGCCCAAGCAGACTATGTTGTTGCATGTATAGATAAGGGAAAGAACCCTTCAACTTTAGGTGGTTGACTTTCTGTGGAGCTGGAGATCATGGGACCAAGCTACGGCTTGCGATGCTGCTGGAGTTGCTGTTGCTTTAGTACTTTGTGATCAGTTGTATTTCAACACGTTGTTGTGTTTACTGCTCTCCTTAGATACTTTTACCTGCTGCATCATTATCATCATTGCTATATATTTATTCTTCCGCTATTTTGTTACAGTTATGTATGTTGTTACTGCTTCCGCTATTGCCGATTGTTTTCTTTACCTTGTATACCTTACCAAATGAGGGAATAGTTTCCCGAATAACTTACCAAGGCCCTTGCTACTAGTCGGCAGCCTCTGGCATTTGGGGAAATGCGCTTGAGGTCATGTGGCGAACGTGGTATGGGGCACCAGTGGAGGGGCTCCGGATTCGGGTCGTTACAAAGTGGTATCAGAGGGTTTATTTTCTCTTGAATTACTATTTGGGGCCTTTATCCAGGGATATGATGGATTCGGTACTTGGTATTAAGCTGTGCTTGGTAGTAGCTAACCCGTGTATAAGGAAAAGTCATAATACCTCATTAAATGCAGTTTGCTGGTTTTGAGATTTTACGGTTGATATGATTTCACCTAGAGTGATTCACAAGCTTTGTGTTGTTATTGTATTGACTATTTCTGTTCTATTTCTATCGCAACCCGATGAGATGAGGGTATTCCATCTCATGCATCATATAGGCACTTGTAGAAATCACATGCCATGCATTCTTTCCATGCCATCTAGGGTGCATTAGCGATTTCATGTTGTTGTGATAGACTTTATGTAGATTATGCATGCTATTATGATAAATGATTGATAGAATCTCTGCTACCTTGTTAGAGGATTTTCTATATTATACTTTGCTTAAATGAACGCCAAGTTTTGATTCGCCGGGAGTATGGGCCCTCAAGAATTGTAATTCGGCACCTCTTTGCCTTGTTATCTATGTTTTCTAGGCTTCTGTGCAGTTTCTGAGCTACTCCCCAGAAAAACCCAGAATACATGACATGTACTTTTTGACTACACGCCATGTAGTTTTTAGACCATTTCACTGACCATGTGAGCAGGGACACGCTGTTGTAGAGATAACTTCATGAACATGCCGTGTACGGTAGGTACACGCCGTGTAGTTCAGAGCCGTGTACCTGGCCGTGTCACTAACAACACAGGTCAGGGAAGATCGAGTAGAATACGCCGTGTTATAAAGGAACACACCGTGTAGTCCTGTCCATGTACCCGGCCATGTCACAAACAACACGGGTCGGCGTTACCTTCTCTTAGACACGCCATGTTGTTTTCAGAACACGCCGTGTAGTCTTTTTCAGGTACCCGGTCATGTCATAAAAAACACGGGACAATGTCACCTTCACCCATTCATGCCGTGTTTGTTTGGAACATGATGTGTAAGGTTCAGACATGTAGAAGGCTGTGTATTTAACAACACGGGCTGCCGAAGCCTTGTCTAGTACATGCCGTGTTTGTTCAGAACACGCCGTGTAGTCTCAGGTTAAGTCGGACCATGTGGGTTAGCCGTGTAAAGAGACTCAGGTGTGGGAATAGTTTTCAAGTACAAAATGTTTGTGGGGTCAACACGCCGTGTAGTTTGAGGTATTACACAACCTGTAGGGTAGGGGTACACACCCATGTCAATGGATTAGGAAGACACACCGTGTAGTTTTTATACATGTCGTGTTGTCGTGTTTTGTAAACTTGTGTGTTTTCTTTCCCCTGCTCCCATTTTGTACTCTTGTGTTCTCTTTCTTTGTTAATTATGATCTAGGGTGTGCTTTTGATCTTTCAAAGATATTCCTCTGAGATGTCCTCCGGTTGTACGTCAGTCGTCAGGTAGTGATCAGACGCTAGATATGGCTGATCAGGGACTTCCTGCCGATCCTCAAGTCGGGCCAGCCTTAGCACTGACAGTCATACCAGTTGCAGGTGCTTATGCGCAGTTCATGGAAGGTTTTATGAGGATTATGCATAACTTTTAGGGAGCATCGCCTCCTGCCACTACTATGGAAGACTTGACGTGGGTTTTCCAGCAGCAGCATCCTCTTACTTTCTCAAGGGAAGGAGGACCATAAACTATATAGTCATGGATGGAAGCCATGCTGACTATCTTCGAGCATCTAGAGACGCCTCTAGAGAGGTGGGTCAAGCTCGCTACCTACATGCTCTGAGACTCCACCAAGAGGTGGTGGGATGTGATCTCACATGCGGGTCATCAACAGGTTATGGTTTGGGAGGAGTTCCAGCGTGTGTTCTATGACTACTTCTACCCGGACACCCTGAGGGCCGATCGAGCCCGGGAGTTCATGAGTCTAGAGTAGGGTAATATATCTGTTATGGAGTATTCCTCTTGTTTTACAGATCTGCAGTGTTTCACACCCCTCTGGGGTGGAGATGGGATGTTCTTGGCACAGAAGTTCGAGGATGGTCTCAGGCGGGAGATCCGCTCGCAGGTGAATCTCTTCCAGTTGACTTCCATCTCTTCCATCGTCAACCAGGCACTAATTTCGGAGTGCAATCTGAGAGACTCTAGAGCTGCGAGCTAGGGTGGTTCTGCTTCAAGAGCTAGTGTTCCTCTAGTTGATGGCAGGAAACGCCGTAAGGAGTCTTCGCGCGGTGACTAGAGGAGGCGAGATACATCTTCTGGCAGCCAGGTTGTATGCTACCTATTCAGTAGGAGTGGGCATATGAGTCCGTAGTGCTAGTGTGACCCAGTGGAGTGTCGATCCTGTGGCAAGATGGGTCACCTTTAGCGTTTTTTTTTCAGGTTTTCTCACCAGTTGCTGGTGACGAGGGTTCTTCCATGACTCCTCGTTCAGGAGAAGCACCACCAGTTTCACACCAGTCGGGGAACTGGAGTTCTTCTGGCCATTCGGGCCGAGGTGGAGGTCGAGGCTGTGGCAGTCATTCACCGGTCCTTCAGCGCCAACTGGGAGGTTCATCTTAGAGTGGTCACGCAGGGTCACATGGCCGTGAGGCAGGCCAGACCTTTGCGGTGGAGCAGACCTATCAGGAGCAAGATCCTAGACCTTCTACAGTTCGAGGTACGATTCTAGTAGCCTCAATTTTATCTTCATCTCTTTTCGATACTGGCGCTACACATAGATTTACCTCTGTTGCTATTTTAGAGAACCTTGGGCTCTGTGTCTTTTCTTTTTTCGACTCGTTGACACTAGACACACCTTTGGGGATGAGGACATCTAGTGTACGCCAGTGTAGAGAGTTCCCTCTTGAGTTTGCAGGGTATCGTTTCTTATGGGATCTCTATGTCCTAGAGATGACAGGATATGATGTCATCCTTCGGATGGACTGGTTGGTTCCCTTCCAAGAAGTCGTAGACTATTATCGATGTAAAGTGAGTTTCGTTTAACCAGAGGGTGAATCTTTTCTTCATAGAGGTGAATGTGATATTCAGGCAAGTCGAGCAGGACTCGAGCATCATGGGCTAAGAAGGGTGACAGCCCAGATTGCTAGTCTTTATCTGGATGATCAGGGGACTTCACAGTTGGACTTTCCTCCAGTGGTGGATCGTTTCAGGGACGTCTTTCCAGAGGACTTTTTGGGTTTTCCTCCGAAGCGTGAGGTATAATTTTCTATTGAGCTCATTCCAGGAGCAGCACCGGTGTCCATTCCTCCTTATAGGATGGATACACCAGAGTTGCAGGAGCTTAAGAAGCAATTGGAGGAGTTACAGGCAAAGGGTTTCATCCAACCCAGTACTTCTCCTTGGGGTTCGCCTATCCTATTTGCGAAGAAGGAAGATGGTACCCTTTAGATTTTTGTGGATTATCAGAAGCTAAACCAGTTAACAATCAAGAACCGATATCCCTTGCCGATGATCGATGACCTCTTTGATCAGCTTAAAGGAGCCCAGGTGTTCTCAAAGATCGACTTGAGGTCCAGTTATCATCAGTTGTGCGTTAGACCATCAGATATACCTCTGACAGCCTTTAGGAGCAGGTATGTTCTATAGGAGTATATAGTCATGCCGTTCGGTCTCACGAATGTGCCTGTAGTTTTCATGGTACTAATGAACTGAGTATTCCATCCTTACTTGGACTCCTTCGTTGTGGTCTTCGTGGACGATATCTTGGTGTACTCTCACACTAGACACACCATGCCACACATCTCGAGATCATTCTGAGTACGCTGAGAAAGAATCAACTCTATGCTAAACTCTCGAAGTGCCACTTTTGGATGGAACAAATTCACTTCTTGGGTCACGTCATCTCAGAGGTAGGATTATCTGTGGACTCAGAGAAAGTGGGAGCTCTAGTCTCCTGGGAGCATCCAAAGAACGTTTTTGAGGTATGGAGTTTCCTGGGGCTGGCTGGATACTACATACGCTTCATTCAGGACTTCTCACGCCTAGAAGCACCATTGATAGGTCTGACCAAGAAGGGGGTGAAGTTCTTATGGTCAGATTCTTGTGAGTAAGCCTTTCAGGAGCTGATGGGAAGATTGACGTCGGCACCGATACTAGTCTTGCCAGAGCTAGGCAAGAGCTATACTATCAATTGTGATGCTTTAGGTATCGAACTAGGCACTGTGCTTATGCAGGGATATGGAGTCGTTGCGTACGGGTATCGGTAGTTAAGGCCACATGAGAGGAACTACCCTACACACGATATGGAGTTGTCAACTGTTGTTCATGCCTTATGATGTTGGAGACACTATCTTCTGGGAGAGTACTTTGCGGTCTTCACCAACCACAAGAGTCTCAAGTATATCTTTACTCAGCATGATATGAATTTGAGACAGTGCAGGTGGGTTGAGTATCTTCAGTCTTTTGATTTAGAGATTGCCTATACACTGGGAAAGGGCAACGTGGTGGCAGATACGTTGAGCAAGATAACTCAGATTCAGGTAGTTCAAGAGGCCAGCAGTGAGTGGCAGCTTATGGATCTATTCTCTGAGATGCATCTGGAGGTGCCGACGGATAGGGACATACCTTCTTATCTTCTGTAGCTGTTACCTCTACACTAATTGATCTGGTACGGATGAGGTAGCTATCAGACTCAGAAGGCTTAGTCCTGTGGGAGAGTGTGTCAGGAGAGGACTCTCTTCTTGGATGGACAGTGGGAGAGGATGAGATCATACATTTCCAGGGACGCGTATAAGTGCCAGAAGACATACGTAAGAAGCTGATGCGGGATTTCCATTCCTCAATTTGGGCAGTTCATCCTGGCATCACAAAGATGTATCGGGATCTTCATAGCCAGTACTGGTGGCCAGGTATGAAGAAAGATGTTTTTGGTTTTTTCATGAGATGTTCTACTTTTCAGCAGGTGAAAGCAGAGCATCATCGACCAACAGGGATTTTGCAGTAGTTACCCATTCTGTAGTGGAAGTGGAACGATGTTGCGATGGACTTCGTGACCAGGTTACTGAGGTCACCTCGAAGAAGTGATGCTGTTTGGGTTGTCGTCGACAGGAATACGAATGTTGCACATTTCTTTCCGATCAAGGAGACCTTTGGTGTTGATGATCTTGGACGACTGTACATCAGAGAGATCATTCGTCTGTATGGAGTTCCACACTCTATTGTTTTAGACAGGGATGTGTTCTTTACCTCTCAGTTCTGGCAGGGACATCAGAAGGCCTTGGGTACACATGTACTTTTGAGTACAGCATACCATCCCCCGACTGATGGCCAGTCTGAGTGCACGATCCAAGTGCTTAAGGATATGCTCTGAGCTTTCATCATTGACTTTGGAAGTTCTTGTGAGAAGCATATCCCTCTTGTGGAGTTCTCCTACAACAACATTTTCCAGGAGACCATTCAGATGACACCATACGAGGATTTGTACGGTAGGCCATGCCGATCACCCTTATGCTGGATGGAGGCAGGAGAGGCAGCTTTTCTGGGACCTCATCTTGTTCAGGAGATTTCAGAGCAGATAGAACTGATTCAGAAGAGGATGGCTACATCACAGTCTCGATAGAAGTCTTATGCTGATCAGCGAAGAAGAACTCTGAAGTCCGAGGTCGGGGATCAGGTTTTCCTGCGTGTCGCACCGAGGTTGGGACACACGAGGATTCAGAGGTAGGGTAAGCTTTCACCATGGTACGTCGGACCATTTTAGGTTTTGAAGAGAGTTGGGCCGGTTTCCTATCGGTTGCAGCTACCCCAGAGGTATCGGGCCATGTACAACATTTTCCATGACTCTCAGCTCCGACGTTACTTTTCAGACCTGTCTCATGTCTTTCAGCCCGATGAGGTTGAGCTCAAAGCAGATGCATCATTTGAGGAGCATCCCATCCGGATTGTCGATCGCAGAACAAAGGTTCTCTGTGGTCGGTCTGTCCTCTTGTACGAGTGCTATGGCACCATGGGCGAGTACAGGATGAGACCTGGGGGAGGGCGACTGATGTATGATCGCAGTGGCCAGAGCTGTTCAGGGTTTCTTCTTCTACGCCTCGCTAGGGAAATTCGGGGACAAATTTTTTTAAGGGGGGAAGTTTTTAAGAACCTGGATCTTCGTTTTGGTTATGCCTTTCCTTTTTCTGGAGTTTTTAAGAAAAATGGAGTTTCTGGAAAAAAATTTAAAGTACACGCCGTGTACTTTCTGAGTACACACCATGTACTCTTTTCCCGCTCGAAGCCGTGTTCGGGCCGTGCCCGGGACACACACAGGGTGTGTAGGGATGATGTGGAGGCTGATTTTAGTGGAGTACAGAAAAACCTAGTACACGCCATGTACTCTAAAAGTACACACCGTGTACTTTTTATTTTCATTAAACAGACTGGGGTCGTGCCTGATGCACAGAAAGGTCTTCTTCTAGGTTTCGTTCGTCCGAGAGCGCTGAGGATCCACAAATCTTCGACAAGCCCCTGCCTCTTCGTCCGTTCTCCGATTTGAGCACCATTGATTGCATTGGAATCGCAGCGGTGAGTTCTCCCTTCTGCTTGAGACTTGTTTTCCAATTCCTCCTCCTTCTCAAGTTATCGTGGTTTATGTGTTTCAGATGTTTTCTCAGATCTACAATGTTATAAAGAGAATCTGTCATCGTTGTTCACGTATATCATTCTCCTAGGATCGAGGTAGGTGGTTTGTGACTTTCAATAGAAATTATTTGAGTATTTTGTGCAATTTCGCCAATTACCTTGAACAAGAATTGTGTGTTTTCCTGTTTTTCCCTTGATTGATTGCCTGCTTGGTTGATTGCTATAGTAGAGGTTTACCTTTGTGAATAGACTATTTTTTGCTGTACTTTGGATGTTTGTCGTACTTTCTTTGCCTGTTAGGCATTATGCCAGTTTCCATGCCTAGTTTTAGGATAGTGGAACTGTTGTGCTACTTTTCTGCTGAGCCTTAGAATGATAGCCAAGTAGTTCTTGAGTATTACTTGGGTGATACATGCGCACTATGAATGTTTATATTACATAGGGCTGAGGGAACCTAGTGTAACAACCCAAGATTTTATGAAAAATATTCTTTTTAATTTTATTAATGTCTTGTGTTGTACGCTACACCAAAAGGAGCTTGCACAACACGCATCCTTGACTTGCCTTGCATTACACGCAATCGCAACCTTCCTCGACAGTGTGTGTAGTACGCAATAACGAGTTTCACTAAACAGCGATATGCTATTAAAACTAGCTGTTATGAATAGTAATAACCACTTTTTGAAATTTTGTAAATTTTATTTTTCAAAATGGATTTCATTTTTGGATTCGGAGTATCGAATTTAGCCTAAGGTGAAATTTTGGTACATTTCGGATAACTTTCATATTCTGATGAATAGTGAAAATTACTAAATTATAATTAAAAACAACTTTTTTAATCGAAATAATTAATAGTGATAAATTATTAATTTGAGTGGTTTTAAAGTATATTTAGAATATATTTTTACAATTTAATACAATGTTGGTCATTGGACGTAATTTCACATTTAAACCAGACATAAACAAGTGTCAATCTTTTGATAGATATTGTTTCGTAAAAACACGCTATTTGTTTTAATAGCGGGATTTAATTATAAAATTAATTAATTCAACTTCTATGTTATGAATTTGGTAAAATAGACTTCATTTTTGTATTCGGAATATGAAATATAGCTTAGGATGAAATTTTGGCATTTTTCTGAAAACTTTCAATTTTTGATTAATAGTGAAACCACTAAGTGGTAGGTTAAAAACTGAATTTTGCATAAAACTTAATTTTACCGCTTCTGTGATTGGAATTTCGAAAATCCGAGAGACACGGTTAATATCAAGGACTAAAATGTGGTTCAATGAGATGAAAATAATTTTTTGGTGAATAGTAACTTTTTACTTTTTTTTACCGCGGTTAATAGTAAATAGGGTAACTAAGGGTAAATATGATATTAATATTACCCTAACACATGTCCTAATTCTATTGGACAAGTGTAATTCGACCAAAAACAAACTTAGGAATAAAATATGACCATTTAGGCCCACTTGGATTAGATTAGGACATTTATTATTAATTTATTTAAAGAAGGGTTAAAATAGTTAAAATCAAAGTTTAATAAGTAAATCATTTTTAATATGGAGTTATACATAAGATAAATTCGATTGTAAATGATCATTAGAAAGCTAAAAAGATTTAATACATAATGGTATTTTATTTGTAATTTTTAGACATTAAATAATTTAATTTATTTATGACACAATGATGATGCAGTAATTATCTTATTAATGAAATATTGACATAATTGATGTTATAAACACCAAAATAAATGTAATTTGAGACTTTTTATGAATTCAACTAATTTTCTAGGTTACTATGATATATTAATTTTGATTTAATCAACTTGGTTCGAACATATAATTCTGTTATGACTTTCACAAAAATCATATATCAAATAGTGTCAAAATTGACACAAAATAGTTTTTAAATCAAATATTATATTATTAATTGTTATTTTATTCCTAAAAATCTAAGGTTCTACCAAATGACTTAGATAAGGATATATATATTAATAATAAACAATTTGGGGTTCGTTTGGCATGTTATAGTAAGTGTATTAACCATATAGTGAAAGAAAACAAAAAGACATGGTAAAAGTTAAATTATTTAACTTAGAGTTAAATCTAATTGATAAGGTTAAAATAATACCCTAAACTTGTCTAAATCCTATTGGTTGATAGGATTTAGACCCATCCCCACTTTATCTTCGAAATAAGACCCTTTGGAACCATTATAAACCGATTTTGACTTTAATATAAAATAATATTTTGAGATATTCCTAAGGTGCCCCTCTCCTCCCTTATAAAAGGGCACCTCCTCCCCCTCCTCCTCACACCAATTTTGAGCACTCAAGCTCGGCCAACCCCTGCCATTTTCTCCTCTCCACTTCCCTAGCAACATCCTCGAGGTTCTGGTCTTCCTCAAAGACCAATTCTAGTGCCCTAAGAGGAGGTCTCAAAGAGGCACTTCGAAGAAGAGGTAATTACCATTACCAATTCTTTCATCTTTATTTCTTCTTCCACTTCTTCTTCTTAGGTTGTTTCAATATGAAGTAATAACATCAGTATCACTCATATACTGATATGTTATTATAAGTATGAAACAACCCTATTTCACCATCTATCCATCCTACGGAAAAAGAAATCACCGCGCGTGCGAACGTACGGAATACCGTCTCCACGCCGTGGTGTAATCTATTTTCCACCGCCACCTTACATGGATGGGTATAATGGTGTAAAGAATAATTATACATAGTTATTAAAACATCATATTGATTCTGATATATTGTATAATACACTCCAATTCAATTCAATATTTATAGAAATGATATCATCGCTCGTGCGTACGTACGGACTACCGTCTCCACGACGCGATGAGATTCATTCTCCATGTTAACCATTTAAGAATGATTATAATGTATATATAAGAAATAATAATGAAATATATGACATTATAAAGCTACTGTATTTATGTATATATACATATGTATGTCGTCTACTTACTTCCATTTCAAGACAATAAGGAAAGAAAAACAGCGTTCATGCGTACGTACGGACTACCGTCTCCATGAACGGTGTTTTTCATTTTATTTATCTATCTATTATATATATATATATACTGAATATATATGATATATAAATCATATTTTATATTCTGGAAGTAAGTAAATCATGATATAAGTAATAATGATGTCAAGAACAACAAGTCAAAACACCTACGATAAATGAAACGATTTTACCCAAAACGCTTCTTTAACATGGAATTTACAAAAGAACGGGTAATATAATGTCATAAGTGAACCATATATGATATCATAAGAATGAATATGATTCTGTAATAAGTCAATGACATTATTTAAATCATTATACAGGAGGTTCGGACACATACGAAGCAAATTGGACCTAAGGTAAGGGAAATATCACAATCTCATTTTTATCCGAGATTGTTTATACTTTGGTATTTACTGGGGTGTATTTTATCATCCACATCCATGTTTCCTCAATATGTAATATTATTTTCATCCACCTACAATTTTTTTAATCCAATTTTACCCTTCAGTGAGATTTAGTAAAAGATATGAAAGGAATCTTTTTTCGTACGAGGTACTTTTTGACTTTTCCGACAAAAGTACGAAGAATGTTTCTTTTAACTTATACGGCATGAATGGATTTTTAAAACATTATTCCCAAGAAGCTTCCTTTACAAGTTTTCAAGTTTATTTTTAATCAACTTCTTTTAGTTTATAATTGTATGACATGTTAAGAAAAGAAAAGTGTTTTTGAAGAAGAAAGGATATTTTCCTCAAGAATGGAGTTCAAGTATTTTATCAAAATTATTTTCCATCTAAGATAATAAAAGGGTTATGTTTTTATACCTTTTATTACATTGGTTTGATTATGTTGTGATGGAAATATTTTTATGAATTCCTTTATCTTATATGATTTGTTTTATGATGTCATGATGTTTCAAGAATCCCATTTTTGTTACATGTGTTATGCGATGATGTATGATTTATGATTATGTGGCACACATAAGAAAGGATTCATTATAAGATGGGTGGGACCTATATCTCCCTCCAATGCATTGGGTAAAGATTTTATATCTCATGAGATAGACAGGGCTGGAACGGTAGGTTATACTGGTTCAGTGAAACAGGACTGAAACGAGGGTTACTCGATTCAGAAAGGGACTTTGTCCACTAAGATAGTCTTGGCAATGAGTCATGACTAACAAGAAATGATTTTCCATGATTATGTGTGCATGCCACAAAGTTTCAAGTTTCATGTTATGATTATGGTGATCTCATTTTCACTTCTATGATTTATCCCATGTTATGATATTATGAGCTCTTTTGCAGGTTAAGATTTCCAAAAGCTATGTTCTTATGTATATGATGTGATTGATATTTCTTTTGTTTACCCTTACTGAGCATTTGAGCTCACCCTTTTATGTTTTCTTTTCCCCAGGATATAAAGAAAGGTTTTTAGGTAAAAAAAAGGGAAGATCTTTATGGGAGATATTGAAGATCTTTCACCACGATTAGAAGATTACGTTCCGAGTTTCCAAAGACACTAAACTATTACGATCCTTGTGTGTGTGTTTTTGTTATGTACTAAGTATTCCGCAAAAGTAATGTAATGTCCATGTACGATAAGCTTCGGGTCTCTACAGTTGGTATCAGAGGAAAGGTTTAGTCAACCTTTGGAAACTAGGATGCGAAAACGTTAGTGAGATCCCTAGAGATATTTCTAAGGTATGTCTAGGGATGTCTCTAAGGTTAAGTATACGTATAGGTTATAGTCCTAGAATTGCGCTAACGATCTTAGAATTTAACCTAAGATGTTAGATATTGAGGGTACTACCCCTTTATTATGTTGTTTTCCCTAGCATTATTTTTGCCTCTCACACTATTCTTTTGGGGTTTTAGACGATGGCTGGAACCCGAAGGAACCGTGTTGATCAATGCAATGGACAATGCAATGATTGTCCCCCTGAGCAACCAAACGATATGGGATCTGGAATGCAAAATCTTGTAGCCATGCTCACACAACTTTCTCAAGCTATGAATCATGCAGGACTTCCAAACGAGCAAAGGAAGGAGCAACATTCCGTTGAATCCTTCATGAGGCAGCGTCCGCCTTCTTTCAGTGGGTCTACTGATCCATTAGTTGCTGAACAATGGATTAGTACTACTGAAAAGATATTTTCAGTTCTTCAATGTTCTGAACATGATAAAGTCATCTTAGCAGTATATCGTTTGGAAGGTGAAGCTGATCAATGGTGGAATCTTATCAAGAATACGAGGCCAAGAGATGAAATTGAGTCCATAGAATGGGACGAGTTCAAGAACTTGTTTTTCAGTAAGTACTTCCCTCGTATTCTTCGAACGAAGATGGAAAAGGAGTTTCTTGAGCTGAAACAGAAGGATGATGAATCTGTTGGTATATACGAAGCGAATTTTACAAGACTTGCAAGGTATGCATCTGGCATTATCATCCAACCTGAAAGTAAAGTTGATCGATTTTTCAGTGGCTTAAAACCAAGTCTTCGAAGGGCATTAGCTATAAGAGACTTCAGTAGCTATGAAGAAATTGTGCGTTGTGCTATCAAGGTAGAAATGGATGTTGGTGTTACATATCCATCTCATGGTTTTGACAAGAAACGAAAGATGGAGTTCAAGGAGAAATCTCAGAATAATGGTGAAAAGAAGATGAATGTTTCCTTATGCACAAAGTGTGGAAAGAAGCATGGTGGAGATTGTCTTAAAGGAACTAGAAAATGTTTTAAGTGTGGAAAAGAAGGTCATCGAGCAGCTGAGTGTCGAAGTAATGGAAAAAGGGTTTCTAATGATGTGAATAAAGCAAACACTGCAGAGAACGCACCACCAACACTTCAATGCTTCAAGTGCAAGGAAATGGGGCATTATGCTAATAATTTCCCTAATCCAAGGGTTAGTGATGATGAACATGAGCAACCACTGAAGGCAAAGGACAAAGGGAAATCACATGCGATCACTATTGGCAATGTTGAGTATGACAACGATGTGGTGGAATGATTAAGTGTTTATGTAATGGGATTCCAAAATAATGTTGTATCATGGAGTATTGGAATATTTATGTATTGGTTTAATGTGGTATTCAAAGTGATTGAGATTTTTTTGGAAATAAGATGATATGCGCATAATGAAGGGAAAATAAGAAAATGAAATGTTTAACAGTATTCATGAGCTCATGATTGATATAAGGACAAAGTGATATCATGGTTTGAGTATATAGAATTTTGAGGATTTTGGTATGTGGAAAGTGTTAACTTTTAACTGCACTCATGTTTTCACTAAGGTATTCAAGAGAATACATGATTAAGGACTTTGAATGTTTAGAATGTGACCAATAAGACATATCTTATGGGGATCGACGATGGTGTTAAATCTCTGGTAATCGTTTTCACTATGTTATGAGAGTGGACTGCAGTATTATGTATAAGCCTAAAGATTAGACTGGATTATGTTGGACATAAGTTAGTATTGTTTAAGGATAGAAGATTTTCGATATTATTGATGGGATGTTATAGTAACGTAGTTTTAGAAAAAGGACAACCTGCAGGACGGGCGACAACCCATCGCTTCGGAGAAGGCTCTAGGAATCGAACCCACAACCGAAGTGCGACTGGCCTTTATCGCCTACCACTGGCCTACAGGAAGTCCCTGTTTAGTAGAAACTGGTTTTATTATATTAAGAAGTATGATATATGAAATATAAGTCCATTTTAGGAACCATATATGATTAATCTCACTATAGATCGACTTATGCATATAATTTTTACTAACCTTTTGTTTGAGACAGATGGAATGACTCGTCATTCTATCACATGATCTGCTAACACTTCACGAATAACAAATTCAACTTCATTTATTTAAGAGATGAAGTGGAAATTGTTCAAGGCACGAACAACAGTGAGATTGTACCAAAATAAAGTAAGTATTTATTCTAATTCAAATTTTCAACTTTAGGGAAATGATCTTGAAAACCAAAAATGTTGTCCTAGTCATCTTATACCTGAGGAATCAGATGGTACCTTATATCATCACAAATTTATGGATTTGTGATTTTTGGCTTTTACATAGCCATGTTCTCTACCACTCTCCATCAGAACATGATGGTTAGATTTTTCTTCCATATCCATATTTTTACCTATGTGGAAACCCAACAATTAGTTTATTTGGGTAATCGTTACATTTCATACTTTAGTTTTTAAAGCCAAGTTTTGGTATTCCTTTTTACGATGTGGGAAACTTTCGAATAGAAAACCATTTATAACCCCGACGAATTTCGAGGGCGAAATTCATTTTAAGGGGGGTAGAATGTAACAGCCCAAGATTTTATGAAAAATATTCTTTTTAATTTTATTAATGTCTTGTGTTGTACGCTACACCAAAAGGAGCTTGCACAACACGCATCCTTGACTTGCCTTGCATTACACGCAATCGCAACCTTCCTCGACAGTGTGTGTAGTACGCAATAACGAGTTTCACTAAACAGCGATATGCTATTAAAACTAGCTGTTATGAATAGTAATAACCACTTTTTGAAATTTTGTAAATTTTATTTTTCAAAATGGATTTCATTTTTGGATTCGGAGTATCGAATTTAGCCTAAGGTGAAATTTTGGTACATTTCGGATAACTTTCATATTCTGATGAATAGTGAAAATTACTAAATTATAATTAAAAACAACTTTTTTAATCGAAATAATTAATAGTGATAAATTATTAATTTGAGTGGTTTTAAAGTATATTTAGAATATATTTTTACAATTTAATACAATGTTGGTCATTGGACGTAATTTCACATTTAAACCAGACATAAACAAGTGTCAATCTTTTGATAGATATTGTTTCGTAAAAACACGCTATTTGTTTTAATAGCGGGATTTAATTATAAAATTAATTAATTCAACTTCTATGTTATGAATTTGGTAAAATAGACTTCATTTTTGAATTCGGAATATGAAATATAGCTTAGGATGAAATTTTGGCATTTTTCTGAAAACTTTCAATTTTTGATTAATAGTGAAACCACTAAGTGGTAGGTTAAAAACTGAATTTTGCATAAAACTTAATTTTACCGCTTCTGTGATTGGAATTTCGAAAATCCGAGAGACACGGTTAATATCAAGGACTAAAATGTGGTTCAATGAGATGAAAATAATTTTTTGGTGAATAGTAACTTTTTACTTTTTTTTACCGCGGTTAATAGTAAATAGGGTAACTAAGGGTAAATATGATATTAATATTACCCTAACACATGTCCTAATTCTATTGGACAAGTGTAATTCGACCAAAAACAAACTTAGGAATAAAATATGACCATTTAGGCCCACTTGGATTAGATTAGGACATTTATTATTAATTTATTTAAAGAAGGGTTAAAATAGTTAAAATCAAAGTTTAATAAGTAAATCATTTTTAATATGGAGTTATACATAAGATAAATTCGATTGTAAATGATCATTAGAAAGCTAAAAAGGTTTACTACATAATGGTATTTTATTTGTAATTTTTAGACATTAAATAATTTAATTTATTTATGACACAATGATGATGCAGTAATTATCTTATTAATGAAATATTGGCATAATTGATGTTATAAACACCAAAATAAATGTAATTTGAGACTTTTTATGAATTCAACTAATTTTCTAGGTTACTATGATATATTAATTTTGATTTAATCAACTTGGTTCGAACATATAATTCTGTTATGACTTTCACAAAAATCATATATCAAATAGTGTCAAAATTGACACAAAATAGTTTTTAAATAAAATATTATATTATTAATTGTTATTTTATTCCTAAAAATCTAAGGTTCGACCAAATGACTTAGATAAGGATATATATATTAATAATAAACAATTTGGGGTTCGTTTGGCATGTTATAGTAAGTGTATTAACCATATAGTGAAAGAAAACAAAAAGACATGGTAAAAGTTAAATTATTTAACTTAGAGTTAAATCTAATTGATAAGGTTAAAATAATACCCTAAACTTGTCTAAATCCTATTGGTTGATAGGATTTCGACCCATCCCCACTTTATCTTCGAAATAAGACCCTTTGGAACCATTATAAACCGATTTTGACTTTAATATAAAATAATATTTTGAGATATTCCTAAGGTGCCCCTCTCCTCCCTTATAAAAGGGCACCTCCTCCCCCTCCTCCTCACACCAATTTTGAGCACTCAAGCTCGGCCAACCCCTGCCATTTTCTCCTCTCCACTTCCCTAGCAACATCCTAGAGGTTCTGGTCTTCCTCAAAGACCAATTCTAGTGCCCTAAGAGGAGGTCTCAAAGAGGCACTTCGAAGAAGAGGTAATTACCATTACCAATTCTTTCATCTTTATTTCTTCTTCCACTTCTTCTTCTTAGGTTGTTTCAATATGAAGTAATAACATCAGTATCACTCATATACTGATATGTTATTATAAGTATGAAACAACCCTATTTCACCATCTATCCATCCTACGGAAAAAGAAATCACCGCGCGTGCGAACGTACGGAATACCGTCTCCACGCCGTGGTGTAATCTATTTTCCACCGCCACCTTACATGGATGGGTATAATGGTGTAAAGAATAATTATACATAGTTATTAAAACATCATATTGATTCTGATATATTGTATAATACACTCCAATTCAATTCAATATTTATAGAAATGATATCATCGCTCGTGCGTACGTACGGACTACCGTCTCCACGACGCGATGAGATTCATTCTCCATGTTAACCATTTAAGAATGATTATAATGTATATATAAGAAATAATAATGAAATATATGACATTATAAAGCTACTGTATTTATGTATATATACATATGTATGTCGTCTACTTACTTCCATTTCAAGACAATAAGGAAAGAAAAACAGCGTTCATGCGTACGTACGGACTACCGTCTCCATGAACGGTGTTTTTCATTTTATTTATCTATCTATTATATATATATATATACTGAATATATATGATATATAAATCATATTTTATATTCTGGAAGTAAGTAAATCATGATATAAGTAATAATGATGTCAAGAACAACAAGTCAAAACACCTACGATAAATGAAACGATTTTACCCAAAACGCTTCTTTAACATGGAATTTACAAAAGAACGGGTAATATAATGTCATAAGTGAACCATATATGATATCATAAGAATGAATATGATTCTGTAATAAGTCAATGACATTATTTAAATCATTATACAGGAGGTTCGGACACATACGAAGCAAATTGGACCTAAGGTAAGGGAAATATCACAATCTCATTTTTATCCGAGATTGTTTATACTTTGGTATTTACTGGGGTGTATTTTATCATCCACATCCATGTTTCCTCAATATGTAATATTATTTTCATCCACCTACAATTTTTTTAATCCAATTTTACCCTTCAGTGAGATTTAGTAAAAGATATGAAAGGAATCTTTTTTCGTACGAGGTACTTTTTGACTTTTCCGACAAAAGTACGAAGAATGTTTCTTTTAACTTATACGGCATGAATGGATTTTTAAAACATTATTCCCAAGAAGCTTCCTTTACAAGTTTTCAAGTTTATTTTTAATCAACTTCTTTTAGTTTATAATTGTATGACATGTTAAGAAAAGAAAAGTGTTTTTGAAGAAGAAAGGATATTTTCCTCAAGAATGGAGTTCAAGTATTTTATCAAAATTATTTTCCATCTAAGATAATAAAAGGGTTATGTTTTTATACCTTTTATTACATTGGTTTGATTATGTTGTGATGGAAATATTTTTATGAATTCCTTTATCTTATATGATTTGTTTTATGATGTCATGATGTTTCAAGAATCCCATTTTTGTTACATGTGTTATGCGATGATGTATGATTTATGATTATGTGGCACACATAAGAAAGGATTCATTATAAGATGGGTGGGACCTATATCTCCCTCCAATGCATTGGGTAAAGATTTTATATCTCATGAGATAGACAGGGCTGGAACGGTAGGTTATACTGGTTCAGTGAAACAGGACTGAAACGAGGGTTACTCGATTCAGAAAGGGACTTTGTCCACTAAGATAGTCTTGGCAATGAGTCATGACTAACAAGAAATGATTTTCCATGATTATGTGTGCATGCCACAAAGTTTCAAGTTTCATGTTATGATTATGGTGATCTCATTTTCACTTCTATGATTTATCCCATGTTATGATATTATGAGCTCTTTTGCAGGTTAAGATTTCCAAAAGCTATGTTCTTATGTATATGATGTGATTGATATTTCTTTTGTTTACCCTTACTGAGCATTTGAGCTCACCCTTTTATGTTTTCTTTTCCCCAGGATATAAAGAAAGGTTTTTAGGTAAAAAAAAGGGAAGATCTTTATGGGAGATATTGAAGATCTTTCACCACGATTAGAAGATTACGTTCCGAGTTTCCAAAGACACTAAACTATTACGATCCTTGTGTGTGTGTTTTTGTTATGTACTAAGTATTCCGAAAAAGTAATGTAATGTCCATGTACGATAAGCTTCGGGTCTCTACACCTAGTGTATGGACCAAAGGGAGAATGAACGTAAGGGCTTCTCCAGAGTGTCTTTAATTTACGATGCGAGACCAAAGGGGGAATTGACGTTGAGTGATTCCTCAGAGAGTCTGTAATTCCTCGACGCGGGCCACATTGGGAATTGACGTTGAGTGCTTCCCCAGAGAGCCTTTAGTATGATACGAGACTATAGGGGTAATTGACAGTGAGTGCTTCCCTAGAAAGTCTATTCTTTAGCTGAACCCGAGGGGTGAGACTGTGTGTGACTCCCAGGGGGTTGCTAGTACTTATAGGTTGAACCATAAGGGTTAGGATGTGAGAACTACCCTGGGGGTTACCTTTTTTTACTTGTTGATTGTTATATACTTGTGTAGTTATATGCTAGACTATAAATTGTAGCTTCTATGTATTTTCTGTTTATTGTTCCTGTAATTTACTTTCCATGTATTCATTGACTGTTAGGCAGAGATCTTTGGGTGGTTGCCTACTGGGACTTTGTCTCACACCCTATTTGGGCCATGCTTTTGGGCCCAAGCAGACTATGTTGTTGCAGGTATAGATAAGGGCAAGCTGTAGAGACCCGAAGCTTGATGTACATGGACATACATTACTTTTGCGGAATACTTAATACATAACAAAAACAGACACACAAGGACCGTAATAGTTTAGTGTCTTTGGAAACATGGAACGTAATCCTCTAATCGTGGTGAAATATCTTCAACATCTCCCATAAAGATCTCCCCCTTTTTTTTCTTACTTAAACCATTCTTTATATCCTGGGGAAAAGAAAACATAAAAAGGGTGAGCTCAAATGCTCAGTAAGGGTAAGCATGGATAAAATAAAACATACCATATAAATTTGAACTTAAAAACATAAACATAATGTTTAAACATCAAAATCTTGAGCAACGAAATAAAACAAGGAAGTACATAAGGCATAGATCATAATGGAACATAAACCATGATAAAATAGCATGGGAATAAAACATGTAATTGTGGCATCCATTAAGCACATGTAATGATTTTCATAGTAGCCAAGGCATTGCTGCCAAGACCATCTTAGTGGACAAAGTCCCTTTCTGAATCGAGTTCACTCCTCGTTCCAGTCTTATAATACTGAACCAGATTAACTTACCTTTCCAGCCATGTCTATCTCATGAGATATAAATCTTTACCCAATGCATTAGAGGGAGATATAGGTCCCACCCATCTCATAATTAAATAATTCTTACTTGTTCCACAAAATAAACATACATCATTCATAATAACCCAACGAATAAAATGGGTTTCAAAAACATCATCCCATCATCACATAATCCATATAAAACAAATGGATATCATTTCATAATAAGAAAAGTTAAACCATGTAAATCATAGATACATTAAACTTGAAACATACACATATGAAAAAAAATGTCATCTTAGACGGAAAATGGTTTTGATAAAACATTTGAAATGAATTCTTGAGGAAAATATCCTTTCTTCTTTAAAATCATTTTCTTTTCACAAAATTCCATGAAATTTTAAAATATAAGGGTTTTGTTGAAAATAATCATGCAATCTTGTAGAGGAAGCTTCTTGAAAATGAGGCGTTATGAAACCATAAAAATCCGTTCATGCCGTATAAGTTAAAAATAACATTCTCCTCATACTTTTGTTGGAAAAGTCAAAAGTACCTTATATGGCAACCAAAGGAAAGATTCCATTCATACAATGTGGTAAAAATTCAATAAAGTGTAAAAATGAATTTAAACATTCATGGAATAATGGTAAACATTTTATGAAAACATTTTTAGAAAACATGGTCATGGATGATAAACGTAACCCCAGTAAATACTTACGTATAAGCAATCTCAGATAAAAATGAGATTGAAAATTTGTCCCTTACCTTAGGTCCGATATGCTTCGTACGTATCCGAACCTCCTGTATAATGATTTAAATAATGTCATTGACTTATTACAAAATTATATTCATTGTTATGATATCATATATGTTTCACTTATGACTTTATATTATCCTTTCTTTTGTAAATTCCATGTTAAAGCAGCGTTTTGGGTAAAATCATTTTATTTATCGTATGTGTTTCGACTTATCGTTCTTGATATTATTACTTATATCATGATTTACATAATTACATAATGTAAAACATGATTTATATATAATATATATTCATCATATACATATATATTATAGATTGATAAAAGGAATGAAATACACCGTTCATGGAGACGGTAGGCCGTACGTACGCATGAACGCTGTTTTCGTTTCCCTTTTGAATTGAAGGGAATTAAGTAAATGACATAAATATATATATATATAAATCCAGTATCATTATTATGTCATATATTTCATTATTATTCATTATATATACTTTATAATCATTCATGAATGGTTAACATGGAGAGTGAATCTCATCGCGTCGTGGAGACGGTAGTCCGTACGTACGCACGAGCGATGATATCTTTCCCAAGATCTTGGAATTGTATTAAAGTGTATGTATAATATTACAGAATCAATATCACTTTACAATAATCATATATATTCATTACTTTCACCATTATACCCATCCATGTAAGGTGATGGTGGAAAATAGATTACACCACGGCTTGGAGACGGTATTCCGTACGTACGCACGCGCGGTGATTTCGTTTTCCGTTGGATGGATAGATGGTGAAATAAGGTTGTTTCATACTTATAATAACATATCAGTATTTTATTGATACTGATGTTATTACCTCATAATGAAACAACTAAAAAAGAATAAGTGGAAGAAGAAATAAAGGTGAAAGAATCGGTAATGGACATTAAATCTTCTTTGAAGCGCCTCTTTGAGACCTCCTCTTAGGGCACTAAAATTGGTCTTCGAAGAAGACCAGGACCTCTAGGATGTTTCTAGGGAAGTGGAGAAGATAATTTTTCAGGGTTTGGCCGAGCTTTAAGGCTCAAAGTGGTGTGAGGAAGAGAGGGAGGAGGCTCCCTTTTATAAGGGAGGAGAGGGGCACCTTTGGAATAACTAAATATATTATTTTATTATAAAGTGAAATTCGGTTTTTAATAGCTCCAAATTGATATATTTAGAAGCTAAGGTGGGGATGGGTCTAAATCCTCTCATCCAATAGAATTTAGACAAGTTTAGGTCATTATAGTAACCTTATCTTTTAGTTTTAACTCTTAGTTAATTAGATTGACATTTACCATGTCACTTTGTATTTTTATATTATATAGTTAATAAACTTACCATATACATCCAAGCGACCCCCAAGTGGTCCATTAATGAAAAGAATATCATGATATAAGTATCTTTGACGAACCTTATATTTTTAGGAATATAATAACAATTAATAATATAATATTTGTTTTAAAAACTATTTTATGTCAATTTTGACACTATTTGGTAATTGATTTTTTTGAAAATCATAACAGAATGATTAGTTAGAAAAAAATTAATTAATTAAATACTAACATGTCATATTAACATATAAAGTTATTGTAATTCATAAAAAGTCTCAAATTACATTTATTTGGGTATTTATAACATCAATTATGTCAATATTTCATTAATAGGATAATTACGGCATCATCATTGTATCATAAATAAATTAAATTATTTTAAGTCTAAAAATTAAAAATAAAATACCATTATGTTGGAAATCTTTTTAGATTTATAATGAATAATTATAGTCGAATTTATCTTATGTATAACCCTATATTAAAAATAATTTATTTATTAAACTTTGATTTTAACTATTTTAACCCTTCTTTAAAAAAATTGATAATAAATGTCCTAATCTATTCCAAGTGGGCCTAAATGGTCATATTTTATTCCTAAGGTTGATTTTGGTCGAATTACACTTACCAAATAGAATTATTACATGTCTTAGGGTAATAATAATAACACATTTACCCTTAATTACCCTATTTACTTTTAACCGTGGTTAAAAAAGTAAAAAGTTACTATTCACCAAAAATTATTTTCTTCTCATTGAACCACATTTTAGTCCTTGATATTAACTGCATCTCTCGTATTCTCGAAATTCCACTCACAGAAGCGGTAAAATTAAGTTTTATGAAAAATTTAGTTTTTTAACTACCACTTAGTGGTTTCACTATTCATCAAAAAATGAAAGTTATCCGAAAAATACCAAAATTTCACCCTAGGCTAATTTTGATATTCCGAATCCAAAAATGAAGTCCGTTTTGAAAGATAAAATTTATAAAATTTCAAAAAGTGGGTATTACTATTCATAACGGCTAGTTCATAATAATATAATAATATCTCATTTAGTGAAACTCAGTATTGCGTACTACACAAGCTGTCGTGGAAGGTCACAATTGCATGTAATGCAAGCCAAGTTAGGGATGTGTGTAGTGCAAGATCCTTTTGGTGTAGCGTACAACATAAGACATCAATAAAATTAAAAAGAATATTTTTCATAATATATCTGGGTGTTACATTCTCCCCCCTTAAAATGAATTTCTCCCTCGAAATTCATCGTGGTTATAAATGGTTTACTACTAAAAAGTTTCTATAATAGAAACCCACCTCGTAAAAAGGAATACCAAAACTTGGTTTAAAAAACTAATGTATGAAACGTAACGGTTACCCAAATTAACTAATCACTGGGTTTCCATATAGGAGAACATAGGTGAAAATATGGATATGGAAGAGAAATCTAACCGTCATGTTCTGATGGAGAGTGGTAGAGAACATGGCTATGAAAAAGACAACAATCAAAAAGCCATAAATTTGTGATGATCTAGGGTACCATCTGATTCATTGGATATAAGGTCACTAGGACAACATTTTTGGTTTTCAAGATCATTTCCCTAATGTTGAAGAATTTGAATTAGAATAAATACTTACTTTATTTTGGTACAATCTCATTGTTGTTCATGACTTGAAAAATTTCCACTTCATATCTTAAAGAAATGAAGTTGAATTTGTTATTCCTGAAGTGTTAGCAGATCATGTGATAGAATGATGGGTCATTCCATCTGTCTCAAACAAAAGGTTAGCAAAAGTTATCAAATATACAAAAGTCCATCTATGGTGAGGTTAATCGTATACGATTCCAATAATGAACTTATACTTCATATATCATACCGCGTAATAAAATAAAACTAGTTTCTACTAACCAGGGACTTCCTGTAGGCCAGTGGTATGCGATAAAGGCCAGTCGCACTTCGGTTGTGGGTTCGATTCCCACAGCCTTGTCCGACGCGATGGGCTGTCACCCATCCTACAGGTTGTCCTTTTTCTAAAGCTATATTACTATAACATCCCATCAATAATATCGATAAAAGTTCTATCCTTAAACAATACTAACTTATGTCCAACATAATCCATTCCAATCTTTAGGCTTATCTAAAATACTTCGGTCCAAGCTCATAGTATAAATAAAATGATTACTTGAAATGTCACATAACAATCACGTGAATGCCATCATTTATCCCCCATATATCATAAGATATATCTTTTTGGTCAAATTAAAAACATGTGAATACCTTAATCATGTATTCTCTTGAAGAATGAATACCCATTAAACCTCAGTGAAAACATGAATGCAATTAAAAGTTAACACTTTCCACAAACCAAAATCCTCAAAATTCTTTATACTCAAACCATGATATCACTTAGTCCTTATATCAATCATGAGCTCATGAATACAATCAAACATCTCATTATATTTTTATCCCTTCATTATGTGCATATCATCTGCTTACCAAAAATATCTCAATCACTTTCCATGGTTATCGGTACCATAAAATTATTGAAAACCACAATAGACCAATACATAAATATTCCAATATTCCACGATACTATATACAACATTATTTTGGAATCCCATTACATAAACACTTAATCATTCCACCACATCATTGTCATATTCAATATCACCAATAGTGATCGCATGTGACTGCCCTTTGTCCTCTGCCTTATGTGGTTTCTCATGTCGATCATCATTAACCCTTGGATTAGGGAATTGATTAGCATAATGCCCCATTTTATTGCACTTGAAGCATTGAAGTGTTGTTAGTGCGTTCTCTGTAGTCATTTATTTATTCACACCATTAGCAACCCTTTTTCCATTACTTCGACACTCAGCTGCTCGATGACCTTCTTTTCCACACTTAAAACATTTTCTAGTCCCTTTAAGACAATCTCCACCATGCTTCTTTCCACACTTTGAGCATAAGGAAACATTCATCTTCATTTCACCATTATTATGAGATTTCTCCTTGAACTCCATCTTTCGTTTCTTGTCAAAACCATGAGATGGATATGTAACACCAACTTCCATTTCTACCTTAACAGCACAACGCACTATTTATTCATAGCTACTAAAGTCTCTTATAGCTAATTACCTTCAAGGATTTGGTTTTAAGCCACTGAAGAATCGATCAACTTTACTTTCAGGTTAGATGATAAAGCCAGATGCATACCATGGAAGCCTTGTAAAATTCGCTTCGTATATACCAACAGATTCATCATCCTTTTGCTTTAGTTCAAGAAACTCCTTCTCCATCTTTGTTCGAAGAATACGATGGAAGTACTTATTGAAAAATAAGTTCTTGAAATCGTCCCATTCCATGGACTCAATTTCATCTCTTGGCCTCGTATTCTTGATAAGATTCCACTATCGATCAGCATCACCTTCGAAACGATATACTGCTAAGATGACTTTATCATGTTCAGAACATTGAAGAACTGAAAATATCTTTTCAGTGGTACTGATCCATTGTTCAGCAACAAGTGGATCGGAAGACCCACTGAAAGAAGGTGGGCATTGCCTCATGAAGGACTCAATAGAATATTGTTCCCTTCTCTGCTCATTTGGAAGTACAGAATGATTCATAGCTTGTGTAATTATAACAATAAGATTTTTCACTCCATCTCCTATAACGTTGGTTTGTTCAGGAAAACAATCATTGCATCGTCTATTACATTGATCAATACGGTTCCTTTGGGTTCCAACCATCGTCTAAAACCCAAAAAGAATAGTGTGAGAGGCAAAAATCACACTAGGGAAAACAACATAATAAAGGGAGAGTAACATAAACATCTAAAATCTTAGGTTTAATTATAAGATGGTTAGCACAATTCTAGGACTATAACATATAATTAACCTTAGGGACATCCCTAGACATACCTTAGAAATATCTCTAGGGATCTCACTAAAGTTATCGCATCCCAGTTTCCAAAGGATGACTAAACCTTTCCTCTGATACCAACTGTAGAGACCCGAAGCTTGACGTACATGGCCATTACATTACTTTTGCGGAATACTTAATACATAAAAAAACAGACACACAAGGACCATAATAGTTTAGTGTCTTTAGAAACTTGGAACGTAATCCTCTAAACGTGGTGAAAGATCTTCAACATCTCCCATAAAGATCTTCCCCTTTTTTTTTCTTACCTAAAACCATTCTTTATATCCTGGGGAAAAGAAAACATAAAAAGGGTGAGCTCAAATGCTCAGTAAGGGTAAGCATGGATAAAATAAAACATACCATATACATTTGAACTTAAAAACATAAACATAATGTTTAAACATCAAAATCTTGAGCAACGACATAAAACATGGAAGTACATAAGGAATAGATCATAATGGAACATAAACCATGATAAAATAGCGTGGGAATAAAACATATAATTGTGGCATCCATTAAACACATGTAATGATTTCCATAGTAGCCAAGGCATTTCTGCCAAGACTATCTTAGTGGACAAAGTCCATTTCTGAATTGAGTTCACTCCTCATTCCAGTCTTGTAATACTGAACCGGATTAACTTACCATTCCAGCCATGTCTATCTCATGAGATATAAATCTTTACCCAATGCATTGGAGGGAGATATAGGTCCCACCCATCTCATAATGAAATCATTCTTACTTGTGCCACAAAATAAACATACATCATTCATAATAACCCAACAAATAAAATGGGTTTCAAAAACATCATCCCATCATCACATAATACATATAAAATAAATGGATATCATTTCATAATAAGAAAAGTGAAACCATGTAAATCATAGAGACATTAAACTTGAAACATACACATATGAAAAAAATGTCATCTTAGACGGAAAATGGTTTTGATAAAACATTTGAAATGAATTCTTGAGGAAAATATCCTTTCTTCTTTAAAATCTTTTTCTTTTCACAAAATTCCAAGAAATTTTAAAAGATAAGGGTTTTGTTGAAAATAATAATGCAATCTTGTAGAGGAAGCTTCTTGAAAATGAGGCGTTATGAAACCGTAAAAATCCGTTCACGCCGTATAAGTTAAAAATAACATTCTCCTCGTACTTTTTTCGAAAAAGTCAAAAAGTACCTTATATGGTAACCAAAGGAAAGATTCCATTCATACAATGTGGTAAAAAGTCAATAAAGGGTAAAAATGACTTTAAACATTCATGGAATAATGGTAAACATTTTATGAAAACATTTTTAGAAAACATGGTCATGGATGATAAACGTAACCCCAGTAAATACTTACGTATAAGCAATCTCGGATAAAAATGAAATTGAAAATTTGTCCCATACCTTAGGTCCGATATGCTTCGTACATATCCGAACCTTCTGTATAATGATTTAAATATTGTCATTGACTTATTACAGAATCATATTCATTGTTATGATATCATATTTGTTTCACTTATGACTTTATATTACTCGTTCTTTTGTAAATTCCATGTTAAAGCAGCGTTTTGGGTAAAATCATTTTATTTATCGTATGTGTTTCGACTTGTCGTTATTGATATTATCACTTATATCCTGATTTACATAATTCCAGAATGTAAAACATGATTTATATATAATATATATTCATCATATACATATATATTATAGATCTATAAATGGAATGAAATACACCGTTCATGGAGACGGTAGGCCGTACGTACGCATGAACGCTGTTTTCGTTTCCCTTTTGAATTGAAGGGAATTAAGTAAATGACATACATATATATATATATACATAGATCCAGTATCATTATTATGTCATATATTTCATGATTATTCATTATATATACTTTATAATCATTCATGAATGGTTAACATGAAGAGTGAATCTCATCGCGTCGTGGAGACGGTAGTCCGTACGTACGCACGAGCGATGATATCATTCCCAAGATCTTGGAATTGTATTAAAGTGTATGTATAATATTACAGAATCAATATCACTTTACAATAATCATATATATTCATTAATTTCACCATTATACCCATCCATGTAAGGTGATGGTGGAAAATAGATTACACCACGGCGTGGAGACGGTATTCCGTACGTATGCACGCGCGGTGATTTCATTTTCTGTTGGATGGATAGATGGTGAAATATGGTTGTTTCATACTTATAATAACATATAATTATTTTATTGATACTTATGTTATTACCTCATAATTAAACAACTAAAAAAGAAGAAGTGGAATAAGAAATAAAGTTGAAAGAATCGGTAATGGACATTACCTCTTCTTTGAAGCGACTCTTTGAGACCTCCTCTTAGGGCACTAAAATTGGACTTTGAAGAAGACCAGAACCTCTAGGATGTTTCGAGGGAAGTGGAGAAGAGAGTTTGTCAGGGTTTGGCCGAGCTTGATGGCTCAAAGTGGTGCGAGGAAGAGAGGGAGGTGGTGCCCTTGTATAAGGGAGGAGAGGGGCACCTTTGGAATAACTAAAAATATTATTTTATTATAAAGTCAAATTCGGTTTTTAATAGCTCTAAATTGATATATTTAGAAGCTAAGGTGGTTATGGGTCTAAATACTCTCATAAAATAGAATTTAGACAAGTTTAGGTCATTATATTAACCTTATCTTTTAGTTTTAACTCTTAGTTAATTAGATTGACATTTACCATGTCACTTTGTATTTTTATATTATATAGTTAATAAACATACCATATACATCCAAGAGACCCCCAAGTGGCCCATTAATCATACAAATATCATTATATAAGTATCTTGTACGAACCTTAGATTTTTAGGAATATAATAACAATGAATAATATAATATTTGTTTTAAAAACTATTTTATGTCAATTTTGACACTATTTGGTAATTGATTTTTGTGAAAATCATAAAAGAATGATTAGTTAGAATAAAATTAATTAAATAAATATTAACATGTCATAGTAACATATAAAATTATTGGAATTCATAAAAAGTCTCAAATTACATTTATTTGGGTATTTATAACATCAATTATGTCAATATTTCATTAATAGGATAATTACTGCATCATCATTGTATCATAAATAAATTAAATTATTTTAAGTCTAAAATTACAAATAAAACACCATTATGTTGGAAACATTTTTATCTTTCTAATGAATATTTATAGTCTAATTTATCTTATGTATAACCCTATATTAAAAATGATTTAGTTATTAAACTTTGATTTTAACTATTTTAACCCTTTTTTAAATAAATTGATAATAAATGTGCTAATCTAATCCAAGTGGGCCTAAATGGTCATATTTTATTCCTAAGGTTGATTTTGGTCGAATTACACTTATAAAATAGATTTAGGACATGTGTTAGGGTAATAATAATAACACTTTTACCCTTAATTACCCTATTTTCTTTTAACCGTGGTAAAAAAAGTAAAAAGTTACTATTCACAAAAAATTATTTTCATCTCATTGAACCACATTTTAGTCCTTGATATTAACCGTGTCTCTCGGATTTTCGAAATTCCACTCACAGAAGAGGTAAAATTAAGTTTTATGAAAAATTCAGTTTTCTTAACTACCACTTAGTGGTTTCACTATTCATCAAAAAATGAAAGTTATCCAAAAAATACCAAAATTTTACCCTAGGCTAATTTCGATATTCCAAATCCAAAAATGAAGTCCGTTTTGAAAGATAAAATTTATAAAATTTCAAAAAGTGGGTATTACTATTCATAATGGATAGTTCATAATAATATAATAATATCTCATTTAGTGAAACATGGTATTGCGTACTACACACGCTATCGTGGAAGGTCGCAATTGCGTGTAATGCAAGCCAAGTCAAGGATGTGTGTAGTGCAAACTCCTTTTGGTGTAACGTACAATGTAAGACATAAATAAAATTAAAAAGAATATTTTTCATAAAATCTCGGGGTGTTACACAAGCGCCCTTCTACTTTAGGTGGTTGACTTGCGGTGGAGCTGGAGAGCATGGGACCAAGCTATAGCTTGCGATGCTGCTAGAGTTGTTGTTTCTTTAATACTTTGTGTTCAGTTTTATTTCAGCATGTTGTTGTGTTTTCTGCTCTCCTTAGATACTTGTACCTGCTACATCATTATCATCATTGCTATATATTTATTCTTCCGCTGTTTGGTTACAGTTATGTATGTTGTTACTGCTTCCACTATTGACTGTTGTTTTCTTTACCTTGTATACCTTACCAAATGAGGGCATAGTTTCCCAAATAACTTACCAAGTCCCTCGCTGCTAGTCGGCAGCCTCTGGCATTTGGGGAAATGCGCTTGAGGTCATGTGGCGAACCGGGTACGGGGCACCAGTGGAGGGGCTCCGGATTCGGGTCGTTACACAAATAGCACATCAATACAGGATAAATAATACATTTCATGATTTTGATATTTTCCAGTTTTTGATAATCAAGGGAATGTCACAAAGATCCATTGTTCTTCATAGAAAAAGAACTGGTGTACCCCAAGGTGATGCGCTTGTCTGAATAAATCACTTTCAAGATTATCTTGGATTTTTTTCATCAATTCTTTCAAATGAAATAGAAGCATTATAAATATATTCTTTGAAATAATTATAGAACCAGATATTAGTTCTATTGAGTACTCAACTTCATGATTCAGTGGAAAACTAGGTAACTCTTCTGTAACTAAATCAAAAAACTACCAAAAAATAGGAATATCTTCGATGTTGAGTTTCTCGAAAATCCTCTAAGATAGAACCATTTTTAATTGGAATCAAGACCCATACAATGGATGATATTTTCACCAGATGTTAATATTTGTCTTTAAACTGATGGATAATAGGATGATTGGACTATCAAACATGACTTCCCTTCCATGTAAATTGATGAAGAATTGTGTAGATAAATCGAAACCATGCCTAAGATAACATCAAATTAAATGATTGTGATAATGATGATACTTTGAAGAAGACCATTCGCAAAAACATCAACCATGAAGAATCCTAGACATGAAATGTGATCATCTCACCATTAGTGGGTTTCACTTCTATTTCAATATCTAATAATTAGGGTGTCATTTTTATACCAATTAAAAATTATTCATATATAAAATAGTGGGTTAATCTAGAGTCAAATATAAGATTATCAGTTTTAGAGTGGATAGAAAGCCTACATTTCACCACATCATTGTCCTACCCCTCAACGAAAATAGTGATCATAAGATATCTCCCATTATCATTGGGATTAAGTAGTTGAGGACATAGGTTATCATTATCAGCCTTTGGATTTTATCACTTCGTATCAACATTATATTTCTGGAGGACCTTCATTTAAACACCTAAAACATCTAGTATCCCCCTTAAGGAAATTTTCTCTATGATTTCTTCCACAATTTCACCATAAATGAAGGATCATAGTCTTATTTACATATGTTTTAATTCTTCTGTTGAATTACATCTTTATTTTATTATCAAAACAAAGATTTTATGGGAAAATATAGTCTCCATTTTAACCTTGATACCACACCAAATGATTTATTCATATCTACTGTAGTTCCATAATACTTTCACCATTTGTAGACTTGGTTTTAATCCATTAAAGATGTTATCGATAATTATTTATGTTTGTAAGATAATAATAAAAATGTACCTATAATGTATTGTAAAATTCTCCTCATAGGTACCAACATATTCACCATCATTCTTCTTTAGCTCAAAGAATTACATTTCCATTTTCATATGAATAATATTGAAAAATAATTTTTTAAACTCTTCTAGATCCATGGATTAAATTTCTTTATGTTCACTCACATGTTTTATAAGATTCCACCATTTATATGATTCACAATTCAACTAATATAAATCCGAAATGAAATTTTACCTTTCCCAATAATGGGGAACAATAAATGTTTTTTCAGTGGTATAGATCCATTGCTCAGTGAATAGTGGATTAGTGGACCATTAAAATAATGTGAACATTTACTCACGAGTAATTCAAAAAATGTTGTTGCCTTTTTTCACATTAGTAAGTTCAATATTATTCATATCTTGAGAATGTTTCGTAATACAAACAATATGATTTTGCGTTCCAAATCCCATAACATTTGGTTTCCCAAGAAGAAAGTCATTGAATTATCTAACAATTTTTCATTAACATGATCACATCAAGTTTCATCCATTGGTTAAAACCAACAACAGTGTTCAAAACATTATTCATAATTGGAGACAATATGATCATTAAAAATCAATTTTAGGATGTCTAAATCATCAAAAATTATTTTTAATCTATGTAAAGTTAGGGTAATCCTATGTCATTCATGATCATGATATATTCAAGTACTTCATGATAGTTTATAATGAAATGTTTAATTATCCTAAGAATATCCCTTGGAAGTGTAAAACTACGTGTGTAGTAAGGGAAGAATTATTATGCACTATAATGATGGATTAGAAATACTCGACCAAATCTCTATGGGGTTACCCCAATATTCATATTTTCTAATCGATGTACACTTTTAGTATCTAGATAGGTATATATTTAGAGGGAAAAAATACTACATTCATTACCATAACATAGGACATTCTCTTATACATAGGATTATCAAAAGATTTATCACTAATGTTTTCTCATCATAGTTTTTAAATGTTATCTAAACCTTGTTCTGATACCAAATATAGTGACCCATAATTTTCATACATATATATCAAATAAAAATAGATTAATGTTCATTATATAACATTATTATCCATTCTAGAATCATATAGGTATCATTCCTTTAGAAACATGGATATATAAACAACTGGTACATAAGTGATCTGCATTATCTCCTGCTATTTTCTTCACAACTATCAACCTTCTTAGTCATATCAGACATAATAATTTTATTCACAACCTGGGTAAAAGTAAACATGAGGGATAGTGAGCTCAAATGCTAAGTAAGGGTAAACAAGGGATATATCAATGATAATTAAACATAACATGATAATAAGAGTATTAGAGTATGATCATAACATTTTAAAATCATACCCTGTATATTGTAGATCATAATGTTGTTTCATGTAAATAAGCATGGAAGTTCATAATAGTATCTGTAATTAACTCCAAATACTATCATATTAGATATATTACCTTACTAATCATGGATTACCCCCTTTTTAAGTCCAGTTTATCTCACGAGATATCAATATTTACCCAATGCATTGGAGGGATATATAATTCTGGTCTAACCCATCACATAATTAAAATTATGAAACTTTTAAAAACAAGATCATGAAACATTCACCATATGATAACCAAGGGAATAGAATAGGTTTCATAATCATTTTATCATGGCATAAACCATGGAAAAGAAATGGATTTCATAATAATTTTAACAATTTATCACATAATAACTCATGAAAAAGGAATGAGTTTCATAAATATTATTTCATCATAATCATAATCCATCCAGAGAAAGAATACAGATGGTATCATTTATTATATCCCCATTAAAGACTTATATGACATCCAAGGATGTCATCATTGAAGGAAAATTTCCATTAAATATAACATGGATCTTTTCATTGGGATAAAATCTTCACTATGACATCATTTTTTAAAAAAATAAAAATTTCAGAAATATTAATGAAAACATTTTCATTTAATAGAACCATAGAAAATTTTAAAAAATTCATGATAACATTGATAGGTCCTAATAGAATGAAATTCAATTCATGCCATATATACTAAAAACACATCCCTTTTACATTTTCAGTAAAAACAAACAAGTACCTCGTTCAAAAAATGACAAGAATATTCCTTTTTAAAATTTCTTTAAAAAACTAAAAATCAATGAAAATAAATTTAAAAATAATTTAAGAGTTTTGAAAAAATTATTCAATTTTTTTCTTGAAAATTTGGACTTAGAGGATAACTAATTTTCGACCGAAGTGAGAAATATAGTAAATTTTCCTTAAAACATTATTTTTTATCTATTTAGTTATTAAAGAGATGAAAAAGAAATGAAAACATGAATTATATTGAAATTTTTATATAAGAATAAAATTAAATATATTCTTGAGATTTATATTAATAAATTTCATCATTAAATGCATAATAAAAAAATAATCCCAATAAATAATGAGATTGTATCATAAATCCCTTAACCCTGGATCGACTTCCTTCATATGCATTCAAATATCCTACATAATAAATATAGGTTTATTATGCATATATTAAAGAAATATAATGATATATATCATACAATATATTATTAACTGTAAAATTTTATTACCTTTTTATTATGATTTTTTTTAAAATCCCTATTCTTGGTAATTAATTCTTTGTTTTTCATATATGTTCAAGTTCAGTAGATTAGTCCCTTGTTATTTTATCATGGTTCCATAAACCATAGAATATTATTCATAATATAAATATAATACATATTAAATATAATATATTTTAAATATAATATATATTAAATATATACATATTTATAGTCATCCATAAAATTTGTAGATTGAAATATTAATTACACTCTTCATGGAGATATTAGGCTATACGTACGCATGACTATAGTTTTCATTGTTCAAAATATGGAAATAAATTAATATAAATAGTAATTAAACATTAAAAAAATTATTATATCATATACATAATATATATTCTGAGAATATATATTTATTACCATATATGTAAAACTATAATGAAAAATGAATCATGTTAACTCATAGGGATGAAAGCTCACACATGCGCACAAGCAACGTTGTTGCTTTCCAACATATTGAAAACTAATAAAGTAGATGAGATATTATATATAAATATTTTTAATTATGTAATAAATATAATATTTATACATTAAATCCATCATTATATATGTCTATGAGTGGTAGTAATGGAAACCAAATTATGTCGGTTTGTGAGGCGGTAATTCACTATACATACAATCGATGATTTTGTGTCTCATTTGATAGAGGATGATATGGATGCTGGGTATTCCATTAATACAATAAATTATAAGTGTATTAGAGGCAGTTATTCTACTATATAATAATGGCTGAATAATATTTCAATGAGGTGGAAGAAGAAATAAAAAAATGCTAAGTTAAGAATGATTCCTCCACTTCAGACTACCTCATTCAATTTATAGAAAAAGTCATACTATAAGAGTTTTATAATCCCATAAATATACTAGGTCATGGTAATGTAATTAAGGAAGTTATTTATGTATTTATTCTTAAAAAAATACTATTTTTAGGCTGAATATGAGAGGATACTGGGTGTCATTTTTTAATTGTGGTGGGTGACACACTTTAAAAGTATCAATGTTTTAATAGAATGCCAAGTAACATTATTGGAATCTGGGTTCCAAAAAGGATAATACTTTGTGGGGATAATTTTATACTTAAAATTAAACCAATCTACTAGTTTTATTTTGGTTTTAAGATATTTTAACCAATATCATTTTAATTGAACCCTCAGTAAACCTATTTTAAACTTAACCAAGGTAACACATGTTTTACTATTTCTACTATTCATTATGACCAAAACATTAGTTGAAATTATTTTATAATATTAATAATTATTATTTCATGTATTTAATACATTTTTTAAATATTCAATTATGATAATTTTCAGGACTTAATTTAATATTTAACTCACAAACACAATGAAAAGTGGTTTTACAAAGAAAATGATTGCTTTAGAATAAAAATATTCTATATCAAAATTCAGGATATAAATGATTCTAGTGACATAAACTGGATTAGTAATAATATAATTTTAGAAATTTTTTCTTTTGAAACCATTATAAGAAAATTTATCTCTTTAAATTCTTTAAATGAAAATAAATTTCATAATAAAAATCAGTATATTTCAATATTCATCGAAAAATAATCTGTTTATAAATTTTCAGAATATCACTATCACACAATTTTGAATTTTTTGTAGCAAAATTTATGATTATTATCTCATTTAAATATTTCAAAATTTTAAAAAAGTTTTTATAATATTGACATAATAAATAAAATAAATAACATTTTTGAAGAATATTAATTTTTGAAGCACAAAATGACTTCACTAAAAATTGAGTACTTATTTCTTAAGAATTATTCATAAAATTTTTATTGAGTATAACCTTTATATATTTATTATAATTTTAATATTCATATTCATACATAAAAATTTAAATTCTAGGTTATAATGTACATATTAATATAATAATATTTTAATAACATATAGTATTTTTTAATACTCAGTGTTTCTTGTAATAGAAACCTATCAAAGAAATTGAATTTATTTGAAAACTAATTATTTTATATAATATTAGGGTGAAACATTAACTCAAAAAAAACATAACAATCAATTAATAATTAAAATATATAATTAACTAAATAATTTATTTTTAAATAAGTATAAATTCCTAAAACTCATTGGGTGGCCTTGTAACACCGAAACTACAAGAAAATGGTGTGTTCCACTACTGATACACCTTTGGTCCTAGGAAACATAAAATACCCAATTTATATCACCGGCTCAATGGATAATGTTTACCCAAATTCTCAAAAAACCCATGAAAATAAACATGATGTTGCACCTCCTCCAAAATAATAGTTAATGGTATGCATATAGATTATGACGTATTCTTCTACATAAGAATAGAAAAATTCACACATGTGTCTCATAATTCAACCGTTCATTTGGGAATAAATTCTAAAACCAAATTTAATATTGATCAAAATGAGTGACTATAGTTAGAAATAATAATAATGGAAGGGGATGACATAGATTTACTTCAAAACACCATAAAAAGAACCCCATCGGGGGGGGACCAAAGTAGGGCCTCTAAGCCTCTTTCTCTGAAAACTCATGGCCTGAACACCATGTTCATGCCATGAATGGATGTTTTCTGTTTTTAAAAAACCCCCAACAATATGTTCCTCCAATGATTCATTCATAAACCCATGGTCCCTCCATCTAGGGTCAAAATACATCCAAGAACATATATTCAATATTTCTAAGCTCTCAGAATCTCATTTAGACTCTTGGTTCTAAAAAAAAACCATCCACCATATCAAAAAATTCAAATTCCCCTTTAATTTCATAACTCCCCCAAACATGGAGTATTACATGATCTCCACCATAGAACTTATCATCCTTGATAAGTCTCATTAACCATGTAACCAACAACCCCTACCCAACTATGTCACCAACTCATGATCAATTCGGCATGCTCAATACCAGAACGTCGAATGAACTCTCATTGTGAAAATATAAACACATGGTGTACTCTATATAAATAGTTTTCCCCCTACCTTCTACCATCACCGAAACATTGAATTGACACTTAATTACACCTATATATCTTATTACACCACACTGATGTCAACAAACTCATCATCCATATTATGGTTCACCCCACCATAAGCCTCATCTCACAATGGCTGATCTCGATCATTGATACTACCCAACAGTGAAACCGCATATTAAAAAACTTTATCCAATGGTCTAACTGCCTTGTATGTGTGATTTTGTTTCACCACACCCAAATTAGTGTGAAAACACCTATAAAAATCTCGTCCTATCTCTCATCTTTGATTCTAAACTGACTCTAATGACTCTCCACCACCCATTCACGAGGTGCTTATATATCATCCATTCTTAAAAACAACCTATTTAAACCATAGAATACTACATGATACCAAATAAAATGTACCTATAACTATGATACCAAATTCTTTTCCCTCTAAAATATTTTCACCAACAATGACCATCAGTTCATTTCACAACATTATTCACCCCTAAATCATGTCACAAATATAATTATCCCTGTTAACCATTTCATGAATCAAGATCACCCTAAGAATCTCCCTCTTCTCACATCAATATCATCAAATTCCTATTTCCAGTGAATCTATTACATCCAACATCACATATAAAACATAAATCCTGTGTTTTACATAAGCCTAACAAATTGGAATCACAACTCACAGACATTCAAATGTCATATTGATTGTCCAATGAAAAGACCTACCACATCAGTGACCTTACTAACACGATTTAATGACTCCATATCCCCACATATATCTATTATAACATGTATTGAATGGTTTTGGCTGTCCCACTCATAATCGAGTGCCAATGAAAATATCAATTTCCATGAATTTCTGACTCACATAAAACTCAACCCTCCTCATCAACTAAAATTTAAATCAAATCGAGGTTAAATCCCTATAATGGATAATAGTGAACTCCCTATCATATGTATTACCTTATATCTCTCCTATAACTCTAACTCAATAGGTTCCATCATCAAATTCCTATCACTCCTCCAAATCCATGCTCATATCCATTAAATCTTGACAACATGCCTTCTTAACAATACATGTCAAGGAAAACCCTGCATAGGATGTACCACCATTGCTAATACATTTTAAATATCTCATATAATATTTAAGTATATTTATAACTATTTAAAAAATCCATTACAACCAATCCCACAAGAATTTCATTTAAACCACCAATTATTGACCCACACATGGCAACAAATTGATTCAGATCCTGAAGAAATACTATGTATCTAGCAGGTACCATCTCAATTTCATTTAAACCAACATGTCTACACTCTCATACCACTCAATCAAAGAACTCGAATAACATTTCCATTAGTCACAAGTCATTAAATTCAGTCTCATGTAACTACAAAACTAACCATGATCCAGGAAATGTCAATATTATCTCTCTAGAAGCACCCATGGTGCTCCTCTCCAAAAAAATGTGTTTCACTTATACCATGATGTATCTCATGATCACCAACTAAAGAAGGCATCATTCCAAAACCAAAATCATCCATCCACACTACACTATTTCACCATATATAAGTGCATCTAAAATACACAAGGCTATGTATCCTACTGATCCTACCCTCATCTTCCAAATATGATACCAATGCACCCATGTGCTTTCACATTATAGATCCTCAAAGGAAGAAGTATTCCTATATAATATTCCATGTTACACCTCACATACACTAGTCTCTTAACCCAAAGATCATACCTATTCTACCCACCTATATGTCACTCACAAGTCCGATAAGTGACGATCGCATACCATGACTCATCTTGACCATAATACCCAACTCAATAATGTTTTAACTCATATATCAAATCCACCATGCTTTACCACCTAACCCCAAAATTATACCTCATAGTTCCATATATAACACAGATTAAAACATCCCTAGTATATCTCTGCTCCCTTCTCAAATTCCACATAATTACTCATACATGCAAGTACCTTCATTGGTGTCTCATATCCATCTATAACTTAGGCATCACAAGCTAATTCGTCAACATACTAGGTAACTGACTCTCATCAAGAATCCACATATGAGACTAACCCCTTGAGAATTTGTAATCTCTTGTTGACCTTATCTGAGACCCTATTATTGGGTGTCACCCCTCAGGAACCGAAATCTCATTTTTTTAGAACATATATATATATATATATATATATATATATATATATATATATAACAATATCAAGCTACCACGATCTGTATCGATCATCCCATTGTTATAGAGGTTGGTTAAGTAAAATTCCACTATAAAAAAATATAGTAAAGTAATATAAAGTGTTTTATTTAAACATTAAATAACTAAACCCATTTTTGTTTTTTGGAACCATCATAATATTTTCCCACTTGGGGTCCATCACTAAGGTATTCAATTCATGTACATACCAATTAAGGGTTTATATACACATCATAAACTAAGGTACTATATAATCCTCATCATCAAGAATTTCATATTAGATCCACCTAACATTTCATCAATGTTATAATATACCTGGTCTATCTTAGTTTACATCCACCACCAAGATAAATGAGAAAACACTATATAATTTTTTATTTACACTTTAAATAGTTAAAAACAATCGTCAGTGATATCAATCCCACACAAGTATGTGAATGTCATATAAAACCTATAATCTAAAAATGATCAATGAAAAAAAAATCTTTCTATTTAGCTAAGATAAAAAAAATCTATAAATTATAAACCATAAATCCAAATCACATGTGTGTCACACTAAGAGAAAAACATACAACCACAACACTAAAAACCAAGGACATTAGTCCCATGACCTGAGTATCCTTGATTTCATAATGAAAAGGTTATTCTTGATGCACTAGTATTATATCCATCATAAGATATTCCACATTTCTATATAACCATTCTACTATATCCCCAATTAGTAAGAAAAAATAAAAAACTAATAATCTATATTTTATCATTCATATAAAATCTCTGATAGCTCTATGTAATGTCCATGACATAGTTTACTACAAATATTAACTGAAAATATTTTTTATGGGACCTCATGCATTCTTCCTAATATTCCAGAGGCATCAAACTAGTACTAGGGGGATCTAGGTAGTGTCATGGGGAGACTATACCCCCATATCACGTTTCAAATAACATGAAATACAACCTATCATCATCCATAATACAGAACATTTATTAGAGTACACATAAGAAATAAAACAAAAATGATAATAATAATAAATTAATATAAAAGAAATAATCTATATAGGTTCATCAAACTCAAACCATGTTGAATACATATACAAATAAAAATGTTCTTAAAATACATAAAGGCACTACTAAATATTTGATCTCTTCCTCAATCCCAATCTCAAAATCATGCCCATGCTATCCTACTCTACCATGCCATAATAGGACCCTTACCACTATGAACCTACAATTAGTGAGGTTTACTCAGGTACTCATGTTCCATGGCCACTAGATTTTGGTGTGAGTAAAACTAATCTGCGGCCCACAAATCTAGTCTCACATATTACAAGTAATTATAGAGTGTACACATGTGAAATTATCTGAAAAAAATAAACCCCAACTATAAAACATAAATAAATAATCATTGTCAATCCTAAGGTCCCATCATATAATTAGAGATTGACTCGAATATGATTCTACCAATGTAGGTGTATCTTAGAGAATAAAATGGAACTGTGCCAACATAATATCTTCCAAACCCCAAGGATCTCGTCCAAGGCCATCCAAACCTATGGGGGATGTACATCCAACTCAAGAACCAATGTACCATATGAACTATAAGGATCCAATCCCTGTCATCCCTAACTATGGAATCCTAGATACAGTCCTATGGAAACCCAAATCATTTTACATATCACAAATTCAAGCATCAAATATAAGGAAACCCAAATTTTTATATCCTAAATCCAATCCATGGAATCCCAAATAATAGTAATCAAAGAAGAAAATCCATTGAATCCAAATTTAGTGTATCTTAGTAGATTTTACATCCCACTATATGTATCCAATTACTTATTTCATGGAATCATGAATTTTTTTCTCCATTGACTATGTATCCCACCATATAGATCCATAGAGCATGTATATGGCATTCCAACTTTGTTTCATGCATGAATTATGTTTCCTATATGTAACTTTAATGAAACAAATATATCTCAATATATCATAGTGGGAAAAAATTCCCACCCAAACATCTCATAATATTCCTCTCAACATGTTGTTCAACTACCCAAACCCATCATACAAACATAGGTCAGTCCCTCTAACTCAGAACATTTCATTTTCATAACTATAAAATGCATAACTCATAAATTATTGTTTTAAGGTTACATCCAAATTCATCTCTATACATTTCCCATACACACCATCACTAGGTTCAACACCTCACAAGGGCACCCATTGGGGTCCACTAGGTCGTATCTTAGCTAGGACACCCTTCATGGGTCATCTTACATCATCCATGTTTGTCATGTCAATATCCATCAATCATAGGGCATAATGTCCATTGAAATAATCAATATCTCGTCAATTCCCCACTAGACACCTAGGAAATTCATACAGGCATCAGTCTCCTGATATAGTGGATATCCAATCTCATATCCTCGATGATGACTTGGTCGGTCCTCACAAACCCAATACATCAAATATTTACCTAGGGCATACCCATTAAGGAGATCACCAGGGGATTCTATACTAACTACACTAAATTATTCTTATTTAGTTTAATTATCACCCCTCAGGGTTTTAGTTTCTCAAATAACAAATATATGATCAAATCCTCAGCCATTGAGAATGAGCCAACCCAACCAATGAACAAGGGTCCATTTAGGCCATTGGGACATTGTATAATCCACAAAAAATACATTATTATAAAATATTCTATTTAATTTAAAATTTTCAATCATCCTCATTGGTAAAACCAAACATCACACACCATTAATTAACGTATATTACTATAGGGGTATTTACAAGGGACTACCTACCTCAAATTATTTCCCCTTTTTTGAAGAAACCTAACAACTCTCACCTAAGATCATCCTAGTCTTTCTTGACATCGAAAATCCTTATTAGACCTAAATTCGTGAAAAAATATCAAAATCAATTAATTATAAATATTTAGATATTATTAGAAAAATTAATTTTAATATACATAAATACCTAAAACTCACCTGGTGACATAGATATATAGAAGTTGTGAGCAAAAGTTTATAGTCCACTCCCCACACACCCCTAGTCCTAAGATATATAAAATCCCCAATTAATATTTCCAATTCATTAGAATTGTTTTATAAAATTTTAATCAAGTTTATTTGGAAAGCTATATATCATCATACCTTCACTGAAATAGTAGGTGATGACCTGTAGATACCTATCAGGTTCCCATATATGCATGTCAATAAAATTCTCCATATATTTATCCTAATTAAACAATGCATTAGTGGGATTAACGCCAAACCCTGATTCAAAATCAATCCCAATTGATAGTTATAATCAAAAAGAATATAATAAGAATTCAATTACCTAGATTTACCACAAAACACATCAAATATCAAAACTATTATGGGGAGAAACCAAAGGGGATGAAGAGTAAGATGTTTGGCCCTATCATGAGAGATCATGGATGACCCAGAAAAAAAATAATGGATCACTCTTTCATAATTTTTAAATTTAATACAACCCCATTCACATTTTTAACATAATTTTATCACCATGAATCACATAGGAAGGACCCCAAACCCATGTCCCTAAAAATGCATGGTTTGAACAGTATTTTTATATCATGAATGGATGTTGAAGCTATTTTTTAGCATCCCCAATAACCCATTCTTCTTTTGATACTTTCTTAAACCATCAAACCCTCCCTCGAAGATCAAAACACATCTAAAAACATTTATTTTAGATGTCCACACTCCCATAATTTCAGTTTGAATTGTCTTTCTCAAAATAACCATCCACTATATCAAAATTTCAAATTCCCATGAATTTTAAAACCCCTCCTAACATGGGTTATTAAAGTCTCCCCACCATATTATTTCTCTTCCAAAAGAATTATTTTCAACCATGTATCCAAAAACACCGGCCCACTAGAGTTTCGAAATCATGGTCAACTCATCACATTATATCCTAAAACATTCAATGATATTCCATTACTCAACTCCAAACAAGAGGTTTATTATCAATCAAATGTCAATAAATCTTTTATATTCATCACTAAAATATAAAGATTATTCTTACCGTTAACCATATATCTTGAGATACCATAATGGAATCAACCAAGTCATCATCTAACTTATAGTTCTTTCATCCATAATCCTTATCTCAAAATAACCTATCTTGGTCTATGGTGCATTCCACCATTAAAACAACCTACAAAAACGAATTATCTTGTAGTCTAATTACCCACTCGGTGTGGTATCTATCTTATGACACCAAAAAGTATATAAAAATTCTAGTAAAAATTTATTAAAACTGTTCATCTCTAATTCCATTTCAAAACACTCTAGTCTACACCACCCAAGCATAGGGCCCTGATGCACCAAAATTTCCTTAAACTATCCCTAAAAACCCTCTAAAAACCCCCATCATTCCAAATACAATATACCCCAAACTAGAGTACTGACTTCCCTTGATTCCCAAGTTATTGTTTCCCAAAAAACAAAATCAGTTAATTTCACCACATGATTCACCCATGATTCATTTGACAAATATAGTTCACCCCTTGAGACATTTAATAAACTAGGACCACCCCATGGATCATCCTTATATCACATCAAGATCATCTCAATCATGATGCCAATGTATATACTCGATCAAAAATCACATCTGAATCCCAAATCTGGTATTTTATATGGTACTAGATAAATTTGATTCAAAGATCACTGACATCCAAATTCTATATCATTTTTCCAATATTTTTTACTACCACACTCATAACCATACAAACCCAGTGACTCATCTTACCCATTCTCCCATATTACGTGTTTATAGACTTATATATTACCTAAACACATTGATACCAACAATAGAATCCTAGATATAGCCATTAATAATTAAAAAATTAAAAAAATATTATTACATACATAATATATGAAGGATATATTTAGTTTTATAAATTTAGAGAATTAGGACACAATATAAACTGATAAATCCCATGTTCTTCATAATAATTATGATATTTTTCTAATATATATCAAACTGATTAATTAATGAAAATTCTTTAAAATCTACCAAAAACTCATTCTCATGTGTTATCCATATAAAAATGACATTTGTAATAATTTTATTAATAAAATGAGAAAATAGAAACTTAATAAGGGAGTAGCTAAATTGTTCGGTAATGAAAACATGAAAATAAGTAAATCATGAAAAAATAATGTATTAATTATTTTAAAAATAATTAGTAAAGAAAATAAAGTTATAAAAAAATTAAACTGGTCATTAAATATACATTATAATAAATGAAAACATTGTTGTCCATAATACTAATCAAATAATGATAGAATTCATAATGTCGTATATAAAAAACCTTCTATAAAATTATTTTTTATAACAAACTTTTCTTATCTTTAAGGCCATAATGATTACATCCTGATGTCAATGACATATGCCAAGACAATATCCTATTATGGAAGAGGCATGCACCAAAACCTCAAAATCTTTTGTATCATAAGATTAATTGATGTATTAAGTGGATATATAATTATGCGACCCACACATCATATGATTTTTTCCAATTAATTCATCATATGATTTATCAGGACCATTCATATTATTCTCAGAGAAACCTCAAACTAAATAAATCTTGGTTATATAAAGAATAAATAATAAAAAAATTATCAATAAATGATTAACCTACATTGTCCCTCAATAATCATTAATAATTCCAATACTTTTCCCTATTTCAATAAAAGGGTTAATATAATCAAAAACCACCTAGAGAACGATATATAAAAAACACCAATAATCATTCAAATTGAAATAAGAATATATTTGACACCGATATCTTTCCCCATATCAATAAAAGGTATAACATGATCATAACTCATATAAAGAAATTAGTTGGATGGTCCAATAATGCACAGACAACTTTCAAATAATCATTCATATTGGAATAATAACATAAAAAATGCGAATATATTTCCTTTAATCTAATAAATGTATAACCGGATCATAACCTATACAGAGGAAGAAGGTGGATGTTTAAACATTAAATATTCAACTTTCCAATAATCATATATATTTCCATAACAATATACATTAAATTAGTACCTTTCTCCATGTTAATAGAATACCATTAAATCTAGGTGAAGATCATAAAATGATAATTATGTAAAATTTTATGTTCACATCATATAAAGAATTGAGTACACAGATAATTTAATACTTTAAATACATTATCATAAGACATTAATGGTATAGAGTTTGATGGTTCCAAGAGAAAAAATCCCCATTATAATAAAGTTAACATAGAACGACATTGACATAGATGAGAAACAACCTCACAAAAGAATACCTACACAATACCACTGAAAAGGGATCATGCATTTTATTTTTTAATATCATGAGGATATTTCCAAAAATTATAAAATAATTATTTATTAAAGGAAAAAATATAAAAGATAAACTCTATTAGGGGAAATCGTTTTAAAATGGAAATTTAAGTGAAAAAATGAAATATATTTTTATAATTTTTTTTAACATTGACATAAAAGTGGATGTTAGGGGTCACTTATAGAAGTAATTTTAAAAAGGTGAAGTGAAAACTCATTGAAAACCTATAAATTTAAAATAACGTTCAATGAGGTATCCTTTAATATGATATGAATTCATCTTTAGTAAATGTAGATCCAAAACATTTGATTATAAAATGAACATTTTTAATACATGAAATTAATTCTTTCTAAAAAAACATTATTATAATATTCATAAAAAATTCTATGCATAAAAACTTCATTTTACTAAAGGGGATCATAAAATTCCATGTAATAAAATATTAGGTTGTGAGAACCCATACATGGGATAATTATGGTCAACACAAATCATTATAACACAAATAAAGAGATTTTAGTTACCCAAAATCCTTACTAATAGGGAAACAATTAAATGAGTATCCACTTGAATAATAAAAAATGATTTGAATAGTAAATACCATAAAACAAAAATTTCCTGATAAAAATCTATCCTTGGTAATTTAATACACTATACAAATAAAAAATGGTTTATAAAATGTAACATGTCCTAAATAATCATAAATAATACCAAGAAAACACTAACAGATTGAGTGAAAAATTAATAAAAAACCCTTGAAATAGAGGACACATAATTGATCATTAAATAAGATAATTAAAATACAGTTAATTAAGTGTTATTGTAAATAGGAATTGCATACAACACATAAATAAAATTAGGTCCATAATACCAATCATGACTCGTGGAGATGGATTTGAGATTATAACCCTTACAACCATTGTAAAATTGGAACCAAAATCCAATGATAATGTTAATATGAAATGAAACATTGAGTATCATGAAATTTAATATAGTAATGAATAAATATTACAGTTTGATGGTAAGTACACTATATAAAATCAATCATAGACTGTAACATAAACATGTCACAATGGAGGAAAATTGATATTGAAACCCTTAACACGTATACCAAATTCCATGAATGCACTTTAACCTACTGTATCATGAACATAGATATATTGATAAATTAATTTAGACCATTAATTATATCCTTTTTAATTTATACTCTTCATATATAGTAATTCTCTAAATGAATTCCTTTAATTTCTTACATTTGGTGTTTATAGTTTTGGTTGACTGTACTAGTTTCATAATAGAGGAATATTTTTTATTATTATTTAAAATTTCATCATTAATAGATCATTAAAGTTACAATTAGTCAATATATATAATTATTTATGTTTTTTCAATTCTTTCCATGATTTATTTAGTCTTTATCAATGAAGATGAAATCGATAATAAGCATGTTTCAGTGATTCCTAACAATCGAATGGTTTTTTCGTAATTAACAAATTAAATTTTCATATAAAATTTTCAAAACAAAAAAATAACTATTCACATATTTAAATTATATTATAATAATTATTATATTCACATATACATCCCTGATCAGATCATGAATCATCTTTCATGTTGGTGATTAAACTAACCCAAATTTGAACATGCTTTATCTAAATTGGTGAGTATGATTAAGGAGTTGTTTCTTTGAACATAATATCATTATAAAAGAATTGCAATGATATGATTTTTTATTTTATTATGATTTTGAAGTAAAATTGAGTATTTTTGGATAAGGAATGAGAAAATGAAAAAATTAAAAAAAATCCTTGTGGAGGGAGTAGTCCTCACACATTCACAATTGACATTCCATTTTTTAATTGGATGGAAATAAATAACTATGGGTAGTATAATTAATATAAAAACATGTAAGTATAATAATTATTCTTAATTAATATAATTATAATGCTAATAATATATTTTGGAGAGTAATATTAAGAATAAAATCTTAAATAAGAGATAATACTTATGTTGGAGGCTTGATCCCATATAATTTGAAGGGATTAGAAAAACTATGAGATTAAAAGGTATTATGTTATTAAAATAAGGTTATATGGATATTAATATTTTAGAGTTTCAAGGATGAATTTATAGTAAATGTTTTATCATGAATCGGTGGAAGTTCCACTTTTTATAATTGAAGGGAGGGCTTGTTCTGGGAAGACACGTTACTTATTTACTTATATCATTACACAATTCAAGGAAGATGACTCAAATATTTTGGAAGAATGTATTTTTATACATTTTTATGTCTAAAGTGTCTCTCATGCACTAATTTTAGAGGTATCCTTTATTAAATTAAGGATTTTACTTTTTACTTGTTTTTACCCAGGAGTACTTTTGCCTCGATATCTTTTCATTTTACCAAATGTATTAAATTAAAATGAAGAAATTTAAAATTTATATTTTGACCCAATTTTTAAATCATAATAAAAATATTAATTTGTTTCTATAAAATTAAATTAAAATGTTTAATAAATGTTAGTTTCAAAAAAATGTTCCAATCACATAGAAAACCTTTTTAGGAAAATTGTTTTTATAAGATTAAAATGTTTGTATTAGATAAATTTATCAATGTTAATAATTTTTATGAAATATATCGATTTATTATAAACCAAAATAAGACTATTTAGCTTTTATATCAAGTAAAAACTGAACTTTTCATTAAAATATAACATAATTAAATGTAAATTCCTAAAATATTTTCTTTTTTCTATTTTAATAACATCTTTAATTAGTTCTAAAAATGTTTGGCATTTTTATTCTATGTATAAATAATATTAAAAATGTATAATTTTATTCAAAAATTTCTTTTCTTTATATTTTATTGTTTTTATATAAAAAATATAGGTTATTATTACATAGTGGTAAAATCATGGAAATTATAATTTTCATAGATACCTCATTTTTGACTAAAAATCAACATTTTTAGAAAATGTTCAAAATTTGATAATATATCAATTTTGATAAAATATAGAAAAAAATGAAGTTATTTTTTTTTAATTTCTAGAATCTCAAATTTATAAATTCTATTTTTGAATAAAAATATAATGAAAAAATTATTTCATAATGGCATTTTAAAATATTAACTATTTTTATTCTTATAACCAAATAAATTTTTGTTGACAAATTATTAGTATCAAAAATAATTAATCGTAATTAATTATATTTTTCATCAATTATAAATTAATATCCCATAAAAATAAATTTTTTAGATATATACATTTCTAAGTAATTAATGATCATATTAGTCATTGTTTCTAAAATATTTGTATTTCATTCATATTAAAAGTAATATTTGTTTTCTTTATACATATATTTTATAAACCAGTTATTCTTATTCATTTATTCTAACTCCATGGGTTTGATTTAATATAAATATTTTGAAATTTATGTTTTATCTAAATATATCATGGTTTCATTTAAGTTTGGTTCCATGTATGAAAAATTTATAGAACACATTGTCTTATTTAATGGTAATAATATTTTTGAATTTTGTGGTGTTATATTCTCCAACATAGGAAAACTACATACTCACTATTTGAATCATAATATTCGAGAAATTTGTAAGAACCCGAATCTTCCTTTCTAGTATGTTTTTCCTTTTCTGGTCGTTTTTGAGAAAAAAGTAAATTCTGGAAATTTTCTAATTACACACCGTTTACTTTATGAGTACACACTATGTACTACCTTATCAAAGGAGGTCGTGTGTTGGCCGTATAGTAGCCAAACACACGACCATGTGGGAATGACTTGGAGACTACTTAAAGAGAAGTACGGAAACGACGAGTACAGGTCGTGTACTTCAAAAGTACATTCCACGTACTTTCTTATTTTTTTCATTAAATGCATCGGGGTTGCGTCTAATCGACAGAAACACCCCCTTCTTTGTTCGTTTCATCTAGGAGCGCCGTACGACCACAGTCTTCGATGACCCCCCCGAGCATGCATCTGTCCTCCTAATTGAACACTGTCAGTTGCGTTGGAATCACATTAGTGATTTCCTTCTTCTCATAGAGCACCATATCCTGATTTATCCTCTCTCATGAGATATCATGGGTTGAACGTTTTAGACTTTTTTGTAGATCTTTGAAATTATAAGGAGATTCAGGCTTCGAGGTTCACGTATATCATTCCTATAACACCAAGGTAGGTGGTTTGTTCATTTCCGTACAAAGTCTTTGATTATTATGTGAAAATTCCACCAATACCATTGAACGGGGTATTGCGTGTTTACCATTTTACCCCTGTTGATTTCCTACCATGATCACATGTTTGTGTAGAGGTTATTTGGATATGAATAGTGTTGATTATTGTGCTCAGATGTTTTTCCCATGCATGTTCTGTTTATGACCGTTTGGTCCTGTTTAGCCTTTGGATGCTTTACCTGTTTTCCATGACTGTTGTTGTAGGATGGAGAGTTGGTGTTATAACATACTTGATATGATATAGACTGATTATCCAAGTAGGTATGTAGGTTTACTTTGGCCATATTGTATTTTTGTGCTCGTTGACCTACTCAGGGCTGTGAGAACCTGGTGTAGTAGACTATAAGGGGAATTAACTGAGTGAACTTCCTTAGAGAGTCTTTGAGTACTTTGGGCAATATGGGGAATTGACCATGTGAGCTTCCTCAGAGAGCCTAGGACCACTTTTGATCTATAAGGTGAATGAACCAAGTGAGCTTCCTCAGAGAGTCCTTGTCTGATTTAGACTATAAGGGGAATTGACCGAGTGAGCTTCCTCAGAGAGTCTTTGATTTTTATTCCTGAAATGTTTAGACTATAAGGGGAATTGACAGTGAGTGCTTCTTTAGAGAGTCTATGAATGACCTGGGATATAAAGGGAATTGATTGATTGAGATTTCTCATAGAGTCCTTGATCTTGGGGCTATAAGAGGAATTGACCGCGTGAGCTTCCCCAGAGAGTTCCTGATCACCTTAGACTATAAGGGGAATTGACTGTGAGTGCTTCCTCAGAGATTCTTCATAAATAGAACCATAGGGATTTGACCGAGTGTGATTTATAGAGGGTTGCTTGTACCTATTAGGTAGGACCAGAGGGGATGGATTTGAGTACTTATTAGAGGGTTACCTATTTGTGATTAGTTATTTGTTTTCTGTTGCTTGATATTGAAACTGTGGGTTGTTTAATGCTGAGTACTTTCCTGTTTACCATTTTATTTAATTTACCTACCATATCTTCACTGACTGTTAGGTACAGATCTTTGGGTGGTTGGCTAATGGGATTTAGTCTCACACCCTATTTGGTCCACGATTTTGAGCTCAAACAGATTTTATTGCTGTAGGTATAGACTAGGGCAAGTGCCCTTCTACTTCAGGTACTTGACTTGCTGTGGAGCTGGAGAGCATGGAACACAGTTTATGCTTGCGGTGATGAGGAACTGTTTATCTTTTATTTTGTAATTTGGTTTAGTACTATTTGTATTCCAACATTGTGACTTGTTTGGCTGCTTTCCTAGACATATGTATCATGCATCATTTATATATGTGCTCTAGTTATTTTTACTTCCAGTTTTCCGATGTTTACTCTTGTATGGATGTTTAATGCTTCTGCTACTACTTTTGTTTTTCTTATGCTATGTTTTTTGGAAATGGAGGCATAGTTTTTCTACTATCACACCCAAGACCCTCACTGCTAGTCAGCAGCCTCTGCGTTTGGGGAAATGCGCTTGAGGCCATGTGACCAACCGGGTACAAGGCACCTCTGGGTGGCTTCTGGAATCGGGACGTTACAAAGTGGTATCAGAGGAATTCTTTTCTCTTGATTTACTGTTTCGAGCCTTTATCTAGGGATAGGAAGGAATAAGTACTTGGTAATAAGATTTTCCCAGGAGTAGCTATCTAATGTATAGGTAAATGCTAATCTACCCCGTTTATTTCAATTTCTTCTTGTTTCGCAAGTCTACGATTGATCTGATTTTCATCATTGGGTGACTCACATGTTTTGTGTTATTACTGTTGACTTCATTGAGGTTCTATTTATATCACAACCTAATGAGATGATGGTATGCCATCTCATGCATCATATAGGAACTTGCTAGAAATTACATGTCTTGCATTCTTACCTTGTCATCTAGGATGCATTAGCGATTGCATGTTGTTGTGATAGACGTTGTGTAGAATATGCATGCTGTTGTGATAGATATTGTGATAAAAATACCTGCTGTTTGATAGGGTATTATTGTGTAAGTTGTTGTTTGAATGAATACAAAAATTTGGTTCTTGAGGTGTTATGGGCCCTCATGGACAGGAATTTGGTGAATCATTGCCTTTTTTTTCCATGTTATAGCATGTAGAAGATGCCAAACTTTGATTCGCGGGGAGTATGGGCCCCCATGCATCAGAATTTGGCACCTTTAATGTTCTTTTCAGTGTTTTGTTCTGGGCTCCGGATTTGTTTCTAAGGCTTACTATCTGAAAAAACCCAGAATACACACCGTGTAGTTTGAATACACGAAATGTGTTCTTCTATTCGAGAAGAAACTGTTTTTCTTAAGTACACACCGTGTAATTTATGTACACGTCGTGTAGTCTCTAACCGTGACATAGGCCATGTGGGCAGAGACACGGGATGGGGAAATTCTGGTGGGAACATACCGTGTACTGTTCGAACACGTTGTGTAATGTTGACCCTATGCCCACCCGTGTAACTACCAACACGAACGGATAAACATTAAGCTATACACACCGTGTCAGGATTGAACACATCATGTAGTCTGACCCAGGTACTCGACCATGTCACGTACAACACGGTTCGGTATTATCCTTTTACGTACACGCCATGTCCCTCTGGAACATGCTGTGTAGTGTGATCCGTGTTTCAGGCCATGTCACTAACAACATGGGCCAGGTGAAGCCTGTCTAGTACACGCCATGTCTACCGTGAACATGCTTTGTAGTCTTGTCTTAGGAGAGCCGTGTTTCTTAACTGTGTAGAAGGACTCAGGTATGGAAAGGGGATTAAAGTACACACCGTGTGTTATGACAACATGTCGTGTGTTTCTGGTGTTACACAACTAGTTTATGCAAGAGTACATGCCCATGTAAATGACTTAAGGGAACACGCTGTGTAGGAATTGTACACGCTGTGTAGTCATGTTTTTTAAAGCATGAACACTTTCTTTATCTTTTTACCTTCTTATGATTATAGTTTTCAGTCTTTGATAATCTTTATCTAAGGTATGTTCTTGACCTTGCTGAGTCATGCCACCAAGACGTCCTCCGGTTATGCATCAGTTTCCTGGCAGTGATCAGACACCGGACATGGCCGATCAGGGACTCCCAGCGGATCCTCCAGTTGGGCCAGCCTTGGAACTAGTCATTGTACCTGACATAGGTGCTGATGCATAGTTCAGGGAGGGCTTGTTGAGGATGATGTAGACCTTTCAGGGAGCACTGCCTCCGACCCCATCAATGGAAGAATTGTCGTAGATCTTTCAGCATCAACATCCTCCTACTTTCTCAGGGGATGGAGGACCCCAGGCTACAGAGTCAGGGATAGAAGCCACATTGACGATTTTAGAGCATCTTGAGATATCTCCAGAGAAGTGGGTGAAGCTAGCTACCTACATGCTTTGAGACTCTGCCAAGAGGTGGTGGGATGTGATCTCACTAGAGGAACGCCAACAAAATATGGCTTGGGATGCGTTTCGGCACATCTTCTATGATTACTTATATTTGAAGACCATGAGTGCTGATCGAGCTTGAAGATTCATGAGTCTGGAGTAGGTTACTCTTACTGTTATGGAGTATTCCTATCACTTCATAGAGATGCAGTGTTTCATGCCTATTCTAGGAGGTGATGAGTTGTTCCTTGTATGAATGTTTGAGGATGGTCTCAGGCACAACATCTGATCCTAGGTGAACATCTTCAGGTTGACTTTGATATCTTCTATCGTTAACTAGACACTGATCACAGAGTGAAATATTTGGTATTTTGGAGTTGTGAGCCAAGGCGGCTTGACATACAGAGTTAGTATTCCTCCTACTGATAGTAGGAAGTGCCATAGGGAGATTTCATGAGGAGATCAGAGTAGGAGGGATGCATCTTCTAGTATCTAGGTGGTGTGCTATAAGTGCGGGAAGAGCGGGTATATGAGGCCATGTTGCCCGAGAGACCCAATAGAGTGCTGATCTTGCAGCAATATGGGTCACCTTCTGCGCTTTTGTCAGTTCTTCTCCCCAGCAGCTAGTGATAGGGGTTCTTCTATGACCTTGCGTTCAGTAGCAGCACCGCCAGCTTCTCACCAGTCTGGAAACTAGAGTTCTTCTGTCCGTTCGGGCCGAGGTAGAGGTTGTGGCCATGGCAGTCAGTCACCGGTTCTTCAGCGACAACAGGGTGGATTAGCTCTGAGCGGTCATGCAGGGTCACAGGGCCGCGACATAGGCCATACTTTTGCAGTGGAGAAGACCTAGAAGAATCAGGATCCCAGACCCTCCATAGTTCAAGGTACGATCTTAGTAGCCTTAGTTTTAGCTTCTGCTCTTTTTGATACAGGGGATTCCCATAGCTTTATCACTGTTGCTATTGTGGAGAGCCTCAGGCTCTGCATCTTTTCCTCTACCGATATTTTGACACCAGACACACCGTTGGGGACTAGAACGACTAGTGTATGTCAGTGCAAGGAGTTCCCACTAGAGGTTGGTGGATGTCACTTTCTAGGGGACCTCTATATCCTAGAGATGATAGAATATGATGTCATTCTCAGAATGGACTAGCTAGTTTCCTTTCAGGAAGTCATTGATTTTTATCTTTGTAGGGTGAGTTTCGTATCACCAAAGGGTGGATCCTTCCTTCATTTGGGTGAATGGAATGTCCACGAGATTAGAGCAGGTCCAGCGCATCATGGGTTGGGTGGAGTTAAACCCAGATTGCTAGTCTATATCTGGCTGACCATGGGACTTCACAGATAGACTTTCCTCCAGTAGTGGATCGATTCAGAGATGTCTTTCCAGAGGACTTTTCCGGTTTTCCTTTGGAGCGTGAGGTATACTTCTCGATTGTGCTTGTTCCAGGGGTGACACCAGTGTCCATTCCTCCTTATAGGATGACTACACTAGAGTTGCAGGAGCTTAAGAAACAGTTAGAGGAGTTTCTAGCCAAGGGTTTCATCTAACCCAGTACTTTTCCTTAGGGTTCTCTTGTCCTGTTTGTGAAGAAGGCAGACAGTACCTAAAAGAACGCTGTCGTGGGCACCCTCAATTGATTAGTGGTTTTTGGGTACTTAGGTGCAGCAGAGTGGCTGGCCAAGGGCGTCTCTCAAAGGAGGAAGTAAATTAAAACAACTTATTAAAGGTATTCTAAAAGTAAAATAGAATATAATTAAAACACTACTTGAAAGTATGGGGGGTGGTTTTTTATCGTTTATAAAACATGAAGAAGTTTTCTATAAGAATATTTCATTTTTTTTGGTTTTTAATTTTGAAATGAAGTTTGATTAAAAAGACGCAACAAGAAGATGTTTTTTAGGAAATATTTTAAAAGGCGTAATCGATATAACTATACCTCTTCATTTACTTATTAATCATTATCATTTAAATAAATATCTACTTAATTATGATCCCCTAATTTTTTAACCCTCGAACCCTACAAGAGTTAACTTAACCACAAAGATGAAATTATTTAAACCCTAGGCTAGCTTCGGAACACGCAATCGCAACACCCTACTTTGATTATTGTTATAAGGTTAGCTTATGGTAAGTGGTTAATTAGAGCACATATCCATTCAGGAAATGAGGATGAATTGTGTTTTTGGATTATATTTGAACTCTACAAATTTATCTCGTGTGTTTTTGTATTACCGATTAAAATCACGCTCTCATAATTTACACAAAATCTCGACTTCATGTGTTTTTGTGTTAATTGTTCAATTGATTTCTTAGTTTCTTATAATTTAAAAACACAATTCATGGATTATATTAAGTTAATTACAGTATCTCAATGATTCAAAATAATTAAATGAATATGGTAGAAGATAGATCGATCACTAAGAAAACTACTCTTACATGGGCGGTGTGGTCATCGTGGAGACGTTTTGCATGAGTAAAGGATTGAAAAGGTGGAACCCAATCTTGTCTCCACTATTGATTCCAACCCAATTAGTAATATTAAGAGAATAATAAAATGTAAGAACACAAAAGATTATTTGATGAAAAATTCAAGATGCAAACATGAAAGAAGAGAAATACAAAGAGGAGGTGGAAGAGGAGAACCTTTTTTGGAAGAGAGGTTTGCACAAAGCCTTACTTCTTTCAAGAGTTGTGAGGGGCTCCCAAGAGACACCCTTTTTGCCAAAACTTCCCAAAGCCTCTACCAGCCTTCCCAAAGTGTGAAAAAATTCTTCAAATAGTGTTGGGGAGGGCTAGGTTTACATAACATTTTTAAGTGTGAAATGAAAACTCAAACAAATATTTTATTACAAGTTTCACTGCATAGTTGACATCTAAAACTCGTGAATTGGCCGGCCTTCTAGACAAATTATTTCTTTATAATTATGTCCCTGATATTTCCTCAAAATTTGGGCTCAATCCAATCTTGGATGAAGAAGATAAGGCCGAAATGGTGAAGTAATGTTCAATCTGGATGGTTCTATCCAGCTTTGTCTTCATAGCCTATTTACTCCCCTCAAATGCACGATCCAGCTCTAATACCCTAAATAGAATTTGTATCCCATTAATTCCGGAACATACTTAAAAATTCTTAGTCAAAATATTTTATTTAATAATATTTATTCCAGAAATACTACATTAAATTTTAAAAGAGTAAAACTGGATTTTTCATCAAATTTGTAAATGAATGATCTAATCACAAAAATTTCACAATTGATCATATTTAGCATAATGTAAGAAATTTATATCATTTATTATCAATATAATATTCAATAAAATTGTGTTTTATCAGTACCCTTAGGCTTTATGTGGATTATCGGAAGCTGAACCAATTAACGGTCAAAAATCGATATCCCTTGTCTAAGATTGATGATCTCTTTGATCAGCTTTGAAGAGCCCAGGTGTTCTCGAAGATTGACTTGAGATATGGTTATCATCAGTTGTGCATTAGATCATTAGATATACCTCTTATAGCCTTTTAGAGAAGGTATGGTCTATACGAGTATATGGTTTGGCCATTCGGTCTCACGAACGCGCCTACAGTTTTCAAGGCACTGATGAACCGAGTGTTCCATCCATACTTGGATTCCTTCATTGTTGTTTTTGTGGATGATATCTTGGTGTAATCTCACACTCGACACAACCATGATATCCATATTGGAAACATTTTGAGTACACTGAGAGAGAATCAGTTATATGCTAGGCTCTCAAAATGCCACTTTTAGATGGATTAGATTCACTTCTTAGGTCATGTTATCTCAAAGAAAGTAGTATTAGTAGACCTAGAGAAAGTGAGAGCAGTAGTTTCATGGGAGTATCCGAAGAAAGTTTTTGAGATTCAGAGTTTTCTAGGGTTGTATGGATACTATAGACGTTTCATACATGACTTTTCACGCTTAGTGGAACGACTGACGAGTTTGACTAAGAAGGGTGAAAAGTTCCTGTGGTCAGATTCTTGTGAGTCAGCCTTTGAGGAGCTGAAAGGGAGGTTTAATTCCGCACCGATACTAGTCTTTTTACATTCGAACAAGATATATATAGTATACTATGATGCATCAGGTATCAGGATGGGAGCTGTGCTTATGCATCGAGATGGAGTCGTTGCATACAGGTCTCACCAGTTGAGGCCACATGTGATGAATTACCCGACGCATGATCTGGAGTTGGCGGCTGTTGTTCATGCCCTACATTGTTGGATACATTATCTTTTTGGATATCATTTTGTGGTTTTCACCGACCACAAAATTCTCAAGTACATCTTCACTCAGTGTGATCGGAATTTAAGATAGTGGAGGTGGGTCGAGTACCTACATTCCTTTGACTTTGAGCTTGCCTACACGCTTGGGAAGGGCAACACAGTGGCCAATTCATTGAGCATGAGGACTCAAATATAGGTAATTTAGGAGGCCAGCAGTGAGTGGAATCTTATGGCTCTATTATTTGATATGAATTTTGAGGTGCACGACATACATGGGCATACTTTTCTATCATCTGTAGATGTTACCTCTACTCTTATTGATTGAGCTCGAATGAGGCAGATATCAGATTCTGAGGGCCCAGTCCTAAGGGAATGTGTTTCTGGAGAGGACCATATTCCTAGAAGAACCATAGGAGATGATGAGATCTTGCATTTATAGGGGTGCATATGGGTGCCAACAGACATACGTGAGGAGCTGATGTGGGAATTTCATTCCTCAGTTTGGGCAATTCATCCTGGCGTCACCAAGATCTATCATGATCTACACCATCAGTATTGGTGGCCAGGTATGAAGAGGGACGTTGATGGTTTCATTATGAGGTGTTCCACTTGTCAACAAGTGAGGGAAGAACATTAGCGACCAGTAGGGCTTTTACAACAGTTTCCCATTCCCGAGTGAAAGTGGAATGATGTTGCGATGGACTTCATGACTGGGTTATTGAGATTTCCTTGATAGAATGATGCAGTATGGGTTGTCGTTGACAGACTCATGAAGGTTACTCACTTCTTGCTGATCAAGGAGACCTTCAGTGTTGATGAGTTGGGATGGTTGAATATCCGAGAGATTGTAAATCTTCACAGAGTTCCACACTTCATCGTTACAGACAGGGATGCACATTTTACTTCTCGGGTCTGGCTGGGGCTTCAGAAGGCATTGGGTACATAGGTACTTTTGAGTAGAACCTACCACCCTATGATAGATGGCCAGTCCGAGCATACGATTCAGGTGCGTGGGGATATGCTCGGAGCATGAATTCTGGATTTTGGAGGTTCTTGGGAGAAGCATATACCTATTGTAGAGTTTTCCTACAATAATAGTTTTCAAGAAACTATTCCGATCACACCTTATGAGGATTTGTACGGTAGGCCATGCTGATCACCCTTATATTGGCTGGAGGTAGGAGAGGCAGCTTTGCTGGGACCTCGTCTTGTTCAAGAGACCATAGAGTTGATAGAGTTGATTCGGAAGAGGATGACTACTGCACAGTCTTGTCAGAAGTCTTATGCTGATCAGTAGAGATGACCTCTGGAGTTTGAGGCCGGGGATCAAGTTTTCTTGCGTGTCACACCAAGGTTGGGACACAAGAAGATTAGGAGATAGGGTAAGCTTTCACTGAGGTATGCCAGGCCATTTGAGGTGTTAGAGAGAGTTGGGCCGATTGCCTATTGGTTTCAGTTACCTCAGAGGTACCGAGCTATGCACAACGTCTTCCAAGTTTCTCACATTCAACCTTACTTTTCAGACCCGTCTCATGTTTTCCAACCCGAGGAGGTTGAGTTGGAAGTGGATGCATTCTTTTAGGAGCATCCTATCTAGATTGTGGATTAAAGTACGAAGGTTCTCTGTGGCCAGTCTATTCCTCTGTTACAGGGGATTTGGAAACATGGGTGAGTACATAATGAGACTTGGGAGAGGGAGGCAGACGTACGATCGCAGTGGCCGGAACTGTTCAGGGTTTCTTCTTCTACGCCACACTAGGGAAATTTGGGGATGGATTTTTTTAAGGGGGGAAGTTTGTAAGAACCCAAATCTTCCTTTCAGGTATGTTTTTCCTTTTCTGTTCATTTTTGATAAAAAAGGAAATTCGGGAAATTTTTTAAGTACACACCTTTTCGTTTATGAGTACACACTGTGTACTGCCTTACTGCAGGAGTCCGTGTGCTAGCCGTGTAGTAGCCACACACATGGCTGTGTGGGAGTGACTTGGAGGCTACTTAAAGCGGAGTATGAAAACGGCAAGCACATGTCGTGTACTTTTTTTTCATTAAACTCACTGGGGTTGCGTCTAATCGACAAAAACACCCCCTTCTTTGTTCGTTTCATCCAGGAGCACCATACGACCACAAATATTCAACAAACCCCAGATCATGCATCCGTCTTCTAAATCGAACACCATTGGTTGAATTGGAATTACATCAGTGAGTTATTAATTCTCCTAGAGCACCACCTCCTGATTTCACCTCTCTCATGAGATATCATGGGTTGAAAGTTTTAGACATTTTTGAAGATCTTCGATGTTATAAGTAGATTCAAGCTTCTAGGATCACGTATATCATTCCTACAACGTCGAGGTAGGTGGTTTTTGCCTTTCCATTCAAAGTCTTTGTGTATTATGTTGAAATTCCACCAATACCCTTGAACGGGGTATTGCGTGTTTACCATTTTACCCTTGTTGATTGCCTACCATGCTCGCATGTTTGTGTAGAGGTTATTTGGATATGAATAGGGTTGATTTCTATGATTTGGATGTTTTTCCCATGCATGTTATATTTACGACCGTTTGGTCCTGTTTAGCCTTTGGGTTCTTTAACTATTTTCCATGCCTGTTGCTGTAGGATGGAGAGTTTGTGTTCTGACATGCTTGACATGCTGTAGACTGATTAGCCAAGTTGCTCTGTAGGTTTAATTTGGCCATATTTTATTTCTATGCTCATTGACCTACTCAAGGCTGTGAGAACCTGGTGTAGTATAATATAAGAGGATTTGGCCGAGTAAGCTTCCTTAGAGAGTCTTTGAGTACTTTGGGATATAAAGGGAATTTACCAAGTGAGCTTCCTCAGAGATCCTAGGAACACTTTGGGATATAAGGGGAATGGACCTAGTGAGATTCCTCAGAGAGTCCTTGTCTGCTTTAGACTATAAGGGGAATTGGTCGAGTGAGCTTCCTTAATGGGTCTTCGATTTTTATTCCTGAACTGTTCAGACTATAAGGGGAATTGATGGTGACTGCTTCCTCAGAGAGTCTATGAAAGACTAGGGCTATAAGGGGAATTGACCAAGTGAGCTTCCTCAGATATTCCTTGACCTGGGGCTATAAGAGTAATTGATTGTGTGAGCTTCCTCAGAGAGTTCCTGACTGCCTTAGACTATAAGGGGAATTAACTGTGAGTGCTTCCTCAGAGAGTCTTCATATATAGAACCAGAGTTGTTAGACTGAGTGTTCTACCTAGATGGTTTCTTGTAATTGTTAGGTAGGACTAGAGGGGATGGATGTGAGTACTTACCTGAGGGTTACCTGTTTGTGATTAGTTGTTTCTTTTTTGTTGCTTGATATTAAAACTGTGGATTGTATACTGTTGATTACTTTCCTGTTTACCATTTTCTGTACTTTACCTGCCATATATTCACTGACTATTAGGCACAGATCTTTGTGTAGTTTCCTACTAGTATTTAGTCTCACACCCTGTTTGGGCCATGCTTTTGGTCCCAAACAGATTGTATTGCTACAGGTATAGATAAGGGCAAGCGCCCTTCTACTTCAGGTACTTGAATTGTTGTGGATCTAGAGAGCATGGGACCAAGCTTATGCTTTTGATGCTGAGGATCTGTTTATCTTTTATTTTGTACTTTGTTTCAGTATTGTTTGTATTCCATCATTGTGACTTGTTTGACTGCTTTCATAGTCATATGTATCATGCATCATTTATATATGTGCTCCAGTTGTTTTTTACTTTCATTCTTCCACTGTTTACTCTTGTATGGATGTTTACTACTTCAACTATTTCTTTTGTTTTTCTTCAGCTGTGTAATCTTCCAATGAGGGCATAGTTTTCCCACTATCACACCCAAGACCCTTGCCACTAGTCGCCAGCCTCTGACATTTGGGGAAATGCGCTTCAGGCCATGTGACCAACCGGGTTTGGGGCACCTCTGGGTGGATTCCGGAACCGGGATGTTACAAAGTGGTATTAGTGGAATTATTTCCTCTTGATTTACTGTTTGGAGCCTTTAGACAGGAATAGGATAGAATAGGTACTTGGTAATAAGCTACGCCCAGGAGTAGCTAACCTGTGTACAGGGAAATTCCAATCTACCTTGTTTATTGCAATTTCTTCTGCTTTTGCATGTTTATGGTTGATCTGATTTTCACCATTGGATGACTCACATGTTTTGTGTTATTACTATTGATGTCATTGAGGTTCTATTACTATCACAACCCGATGAGATGAGGGTATGCCATCTCATGAATCATGTAGGAACTTTCTAGAAACCACATTTCATGAATTCTTGCCTTGTCATCTAGGAAGCATTAGCGGTTGCATGTCATTATGATAGATGTTGTGAAAAATAATCATGCTGTTGTGATATATTTCATGATAAAAATACCTATTGTTTGATAGGGTATTGTTGTGTAAGGTTTTGTTTGAATGAATGCCAAACTTTGGTTCTTGAGGTGTTATGGGCCCTCATGGACTGGAAATTGGTGAATCATTGCCTTTTTTTCCATGTTATAGCATGTAGAATATGCCAAACTTTTATTATTGGGGAGTATGGACCCTCACAGATCAGAATTTGGAACCTTTAATGTTCATTTCAGTTTTTTTTGGGATATAGAGTAGTTTCTGAGGCTTACTGTCTGGAGAAACCTAGAATACACACCATGTAGTTTGAATACACGACATGTGTTCTTCTGTTTAGGAAGAAACCGTTTTTCCTAAGTACACGCTGTGTACTTTATTTACATGCCGTGTAGTCTCTAACCGCATCATAGGCCGTGTGGGCAGAGACACGGGATTTGGAAAGTCTGGTGGGAACCCGCCATGTACCGGTCGAACACGCCGTGTAGTGTTGACCCTGTGCCCGCCCGTGTAACTACCAACGCAGATGGATAAACGTTAAGCTATACACGTCGTGTTAGGATTAAACACGTCGTGTAGTCTGACCTAGGTACCCAGCCATGTCATGAAAAACACGGGTCAGTGTTATCCTTTCACGTACACACCGTGTCTGTCTGGAACATTCCATGTAGTGTGAGTCGTGTGCCAGGACGTGTCACTAACAACACAGGCTAGGTGAAGCATGTCTAGTACATGTCGTGTCTACTGTGAACACACCGTGTAGTCTTGTATTTGGAGGGCCGTGTGGCTTAACCGTGTAGAAGGACTCGGGCAGGGAAAGAGGGTTCCAGTACACATTGTGTATTAAGACAACACGCCATGTGTTTCGGGTGTTACATGACAAGTTTAGGCAGGAGTACACACCCATGTAAATGAATTAAGGGAACATGTCGTGTATGAATTGTACACTCCATATAGTCATGTTTTGTAAAACTTGAATTATTTATTTCTCCTGTTCCCTTTTTATGATTATAGTTTTCAGTCCTTGATAAACTTGATCTAAGGTGTGCACATGACCTCGTAGAGTCATGACACCAAGACATCCTCCAATTATGCACCAGTTTCCAGGCGGTGATCAGACACCGTACATGGCCGATCAGGGACTCCCAGCGGATCCTCCAGTTATGCTAGCCTTGGCACCGGTCGTTGTACCTGACATAGGTGCTGATGTATAGTTCAAGGAGGGATTTATGAGGATTATTCATACCTTTCAGGGAGCACTGCCCCCTGCCCCGTCAATGGAAGAATTTACGTGGGTATTTCAGCAACAACATCCTCCTACTTTCTTAAGGGATGGAGGACCCCAGGCTGCAGAGTCATGGCAAGAAGCCATGCTGACGATTTTAGAGCATCTAGAGATACCTCCAGAGAAGAGGGTGAATCTCTCTACCTACATGCTTTGAGACTCTTCCAAGAGGTGGTGGTATGTGATCTCACAGGTGGGACACCAACATAATATGGATTTGGATGAGTTTCGGTTCATATTCTATGATTACTTCTATCTAGAGACCTTGAGGGCCGATCGAGCCTGAGAGTTCATGTGTATTGAGAAGGGTACTCTTACTATTATGGAGTATTCCTCTTTCTTCACAGAGCTGCAGCATTTCATGCCCGTTCCAAGAGGTGATTAGTTTTTCCTTGCACAAAAGTTTGAGGATGGTCTTAGGCACGAAATCCAATCCCAGGTGATCATATTCAGGTTGACTTCGATTTCTTCTATCATAAACCAAGCGCTGATCACAGAGCACAATCTGAGGGATTCTAGAGCGGTGAACCAGGGTGGATCAACATCCAGAGTTAGTATTCCTCCTACTGATAGCAGGAAGTGCCGCAGGGAGCTTTCACAAGGAGATCAGAGTAGGCAGGATGCATCTTCTGGTAGCCAGGTGGTGTGCTACCAGTGCGGGAAGAGCGGGCATATGAGGCCACGTTTCCTGAGAGACCTAGTGGAGTGATATCCTTGTGGAAATATGGGCCACCTTCTGTGATTTTGTCAGTTCTTCTCACCAGCAGCTGGTGACATGGGTTCTTTTATGACCTCGCATTCAGGAGAAATGCTGCCAGCTTCTCACCAGTCTAGGAACTGGAGTTCTTTTACCTGTTCGGGCCGAGGTGGAGGTTGTGGACATAGGTTTCAGTCACCGGTTCTTTAGAAACATCTGGGTGGATCAGCTCAAAGCGGTCATGTAGGGTCACAAATGCCGCGACATAGGCCAGACTTTTGTAGTGGAGCAGACCCAGCAGGAGCAGGATCCCAGAACCTCCACAGTTCTAGGTACGATATTAGTAGCCTTAGTTTTAGCTTCTTCTCTTTTCGATACAGGGGTTTCCCATAGATTTATCTCTATTTCTATTGTGGTGAGCCTCGGGCTCTGTATCTTTTTCTCTGCCGATATTTTGACACTAGAAAAACCATTAAGGACTAGAGTAGCTAGTGTACATTAGTGCAAGGAGTGCCCACTAGAGGTTGGTGGATGTCACTTTCTATGGGACCTCTATGTCCTAGAGATGACATGCTATGATGTCATTCTCAGAATGGACTAGATAGTCCCCTTTTAGGAAATCATCGATTGTTATCGCCGTAGGGTGAGTTTCGTATCACCAGAGGGTGGATCATTTCTTTATTGGGGCGAATGGGATGTACAAGCAAGCAAAGCGGGTCCAGATCATCATGGGCTGGGATGAATTATTTCCCTGATTGGTAGTCTATATCTGGATGACCAGGGGACTTCATAGTTAGACTTTCCTCTAGTGGTGGATCTTTTTAAAGATGTCTTTCCAGATGACTTTTCAGGTTTACCTCCGGAGCACGAGGTAGGCCTCTCGATTGATCTTGTGCCAAGGGTGGTACTGATGTCCATTCCTCCTTATAGGATGACTACACCAGAGTTTCAGGAGCTCAAGAAATAGTTGGAGGAGTTACAGGCCAAGGGTTTCATCTGACCTAGTACTTCTCCTTGGGGTTTGCCTATCCTGTTTGCGAAGAAGATGGTACCCTTAGCATTTGTGTGGATTATCAGAAGTTGAAACAGTTGATGATAAAGAACATATCCCTTTCTTAGGATTGATGATCTCTTTGATCATCTTCGAGGAGCCCAGTTGTTCTCGAAGATTGACTTGAGGTTTGGTTATCATCAGTTGCACCTTAGACTATCAGATATACCTCTTACAGCCTTCCGAAGCAGGTATAGTCTATATGAGTATATGGTTATGCCGTTCGATCTCACGAATGTGCCTGAAGTTTTCATGGAACTGATGAACCGAGTGTTCCATCCATACTTAGATTACTTCATGGTTGTTTTTGTGGATGATATCTTGGTGTACTCTCACACTCGACATGACCATACTACCCATAATGAGATCATTTTGAGTACACCGAGAGAGAATCGGTTATATGCTAAGCTCTCAAAATGCCACTTTTTGATGGATCCGATTCACTTATTGGGTCATGTTATCTCTGAGCTAGGAGTATCAGTAGACCCATAGAAAGTGAGTGCAATAGTTTTCTAGGAGCAGCCGAAGAACTTATTTGAGGTGAGGTGTTTTCTAGGGCTGGCTGGATACTACAGACTTTTCATACAAGACTTTTCACAGTTAGCAGAATCGCGGATGAGTTTGACTAAGAAGAGTGAAAACTTCCCGTGGTCAGATTCTTGTGGTTCAGCCTTTCAGGAGCTGAAAGGGAGGTTGACTTCAACACCGATACTAGTATTTCTAGAGCTGGGAAATAGCTATACTATTTACTGTGATGCATTAGGTATCAGGTTGGGAGTTGTGCTTATGCAGAGAGATGGATTCGTCACGTACGGGTCTCGGCATTTGAGGCCACATGAGAGGAATTACCCAACACACGATCTGGAGTTGGAAGCTATTGTTCATGCCCTATGCTGTTGGAGACATTATCTTCTGGGAGAGCATTGTGTTGTTTTCACTGACCACAAAAGTCTCAAGTACATCTTCACTCAGTGTGATATGAATTTAATACAGCGGAGGTGGGTCGAGTACCTAAAGTCCTTTGACTTTAAGCTTGCCTACATGCCTGGGAGGGGAAACATAGTGGCTGATGCATTGAGCAGGAGGACTCAGATACAAGCAGTTCAGGAGGCCAGCAGTGACTGGAAGCTTATGGCTCTATTCTCTGAGATGCATTTGGAGGTGCACGATAGACAGGGGAAGAATTTTCTATCATCTGTAGTGGTTATCTCTACTCTTCTTGATCGAGTCCGAATGAGGCATCTATCAGATTCTGAGGCCTAACCTTAAGGGAGAGTGTGTCCGGATAGGAACCTATTCTTGGATGGACGATAGGTGAGGATGATATCTTGCATTTCTAAGGGCGCGTATGGGTGCAAACAGACATACACGAGGAGCTAATGCAGGAATTTCATTCCTTTGTTTGGGCAGTTCATCCTTACGTCACCAAGATGTATCGTGATCTACGCCATTAGTATTGGTGTCCAGGTATGAAGAGGTACATTGCTGGTTTCGTTATGAGGTGTTTCACTTGTCAGCAGGTGAAGTCGGAACATCATCGACTAGTAGGGATTTTACAACAGTTACCCATTCCCGAGAAGAAGTGAAATGATTTCGTGATAAACTTAATAACCGGGTTGCCGAGGTCACCTCGAGGGAATGATGCAGTATGGGTTTTCATTGACAAACTCATGAAGGTTTCTCACTTCTTTCTGATCAAGGAGACCTTCAGTGTTGATGAGTTGGTATGGTTGTACATCTAATAGATTGTACATCTTCATGGAGTTCCACACTCCATCATTTCAGACAGGGATGCACGTTTTCCTTCTCGGGTCTGGAAGGGGATTCAGAAGGCGTTGGGTACACTGGTACTTTTGAGTACAGCCTCCCACCCTTAGACAGATGGCCTGTCCGAGTATACGATTTAGGTGCTTGAGGATATGCTCCGAGCATGTATTCTGGATTTTAGAGGTACTTGGGAGAATCATATACCTCTTGTGAAGTTTTCCTACAACAACAGTTTTCAAGAAACTATTCAGATGTCACCATATGAGGCTTTGTATGGTAGGACATGCCGATCACCCTTATGTTGGTTGGAGGTAGGAGAGGTAGCTTTGCTAGGACCTCTTCTTGTTCATAAGACCATAGAGTAGATAGAGTTGATTCGGAAGAGGATGGATGCTATATAGTCTCGTCAGAAGTCCTATGCTGATCAGTGGAGACGACCTCTGGAGTTCGAGGTCGGGGATCAGGTTTTCCTGTGTGTCACACCGAGGTTGGGACACAAGAGGATTAGGAGAGAGGGTCAGCTTTCACCGAGGTATGCCAGACCATTTGAGGTGTTGGAGAGAGTTGGGCTGGTTGCCTATCAGTTGCAGTTACCTCAGAGGTACCGAGCTATGAATGACGTCTTCCACATTTCACAGCTTCGATGTTACTTTTCAGACTCATGTCATGTTTTCCAACACGAGGAGGTCGAGTTGGAAGTGGACGCATTCTTCCACGTTTCATAGCTTCGACATTACTTTTCAAACCTGTCTCATGTTTTCTAACCCGAGTAGGTTGATTTGGATGTGGATGCATTATTCCACGTTTCACAGCTTCAACATTACTTTTCAGACCCATCTCATGTTGTCCAACCCGAGGAGGTTGAGTTCGAAGTGGATGCATTCTTCCACATTTCACAGCTTCGACTTCTTCCATGTTTCATAGCTTCAACGTTACTTTTTTCAGACCCATCTCATGTTTTCACAGCTTCGACGTTAATTTTCATACTCGTCTCATGTTTTCCAACCTGAGGAGGTTGGGTTGGAAGTGGACGAATTCTTCCACGTTTCACAGCTTCGACATTACTTTTCAGACCCGTCTCATGTTTTCCAACCTGAGGAGGTTGAGTTGGAAGTGGATGTATTCTTCCACATTTCACAGCCTCGACATTACTTTTCAGACCCGTCTCATGTTTTCCAACCCGAGAAGGTTGAGTTGGAAGTGGATGCATTCTTCCACGTTTCACAGCTTCAACGTTACTTTTCAACCCATCTCATGTTTTCCAACCCGAGGATGATGAGTTGGAAGTGGATTCATTCTTCCACATTTCACATCTTTGACGTCTTCCACATTTCACAACTTCGATGTTACTTTTTCAGACCCGTCTCATGTTTTCACAGCTTCGACATTACTTTTCAGACCCGTCCCATGTTTTCCAACCTGAGGAGGTCAATTTGGAAGTGGATGCATTCATCCATGTTTCACAGCTTCGATGTTACTTTTCAGACCTGTCTCATGTTTTCCAACTCGAGGAGGTTGAGTTGGAAGTGGATGCATTCTTCTACATTTCACAGTTTCGACATTACTTTTCAGACCCGTCTCATGTTTTCCAACTCGAGGAGGTTGAGTTGGAAGGGGATGAATTCTTCCACATTTCACAGCTTCGACGTCTTCCATATTTCATAGCTTCGACGTTACTTTTTCAGACCCGTCTCATGTTTTCACAGCTTCAACGTTACTTTTTATACCCATCTCATGTTTTCCAACTCGAGGAGGTTGAGTTAGAAGTGAATGCATTCTTCCACGTTTCAAATATTTGACGTTAATTTTCAGACTCGTCTCATGTTTTTCAACCCGAGAAGGTTGAGTTGGATGTGGATGCATTCTTCCATGTTTCACAACTTCGACGTTACTTTTCAGACCCGTCTCATGTTTTCCAAACCGAGGAGATTGAGTAGGATGTGGATGTATTCTTCCAGGTTTCTCAGCTTCGACGTTACTTTTCAGGCCAGTCTCATGTTTTCCAACCCAAGGAGGTTGAGTTGGAAGTGGATGTATTCTTCCACATTTCACAGCTTTGACGTCTTCCATGTTTCATAGCTTCGGCGTTACTTTTTCAGACCCATCTCATGTTTTCATAGCTTCGACGTTACTTTTCAGACCCATCTCATGTTTTCCAACCCTAGGTGGTTGAGTTGGAAGTGGATGCATTTTTCCACGTTTCACAGCTTCGACGTTACTTTTCAGACCTGTCTCATGTTTTCCAACCCGATGAGGTTGAGTTGGATGTGGATGCATTCTTCCACGTTTCACAGTTTCAATGTTACTTTCCAGACCCTTATCATGTTTTCCAACCTGAGGATGTTGAGTTGGAAGTGGATGAATTCTTCCACGTTTCACAGCTTCAGCGTTACATTTCAGACTCGTCTCATGTTTTCCAACCCGAGGAGGTTGAGTTGGAAGTGGATGCATTCTTCCACGTTTCACAGCTTCAACGTCTTCCACATTTCACAGCTTCGACGTTACTTTTTCAGAACCGTCTCATGTTTTCAGAGCTTCGACATTACTTTTTAGACCCATCTCATGTTTTCCAACCCAAGGAGGTTGATTTGGAAGTGGATGCATTCTTCCACGCTTCACAGCTTCGACGTTACTTTTCAGACTCGTCTCATGTTTTCCAACCTGAGGAGGTTGAGTTGTAAGTGGATGCATTCTTCTATGTTTCACAGCTTTCACGTTACTTTTTAGACCCATCTCATGTTTTCCAACCCGAGGTGGTTGATTTGGAAGTGGATGCATTCATCCACGTTTCACATCTTTGACGTTACTTTTCAGACCCGTCTCATGTTTTCCAACCCACAAGGGTTGAGTTTTAAGTGGATGCATTCTTCCACGTTTCACAGCTTCAACTTATTCCATGTTTCATAGCTTCGACATTACTTTTTCAGACCCATCTCATGTTTTCATAGCTTCGACGTTAATTTTTAGACCTGTATCATGTTTTCCAACCCGAGGAGGTTGAGTTAAAAGTGGATGCATTCTTCCACGTTTCACAGCTTGGACATTACTTTTCAGACCCGTCTCATGTTTTCCAACCCAATGAGGTTGAGTTGGAAGTGGATGCATTCTTTGAGAAGCATTCTATCTGGATTGTGGATTGAAGTATTAAGGTTCTCCGTGGATAGTCTATTCCTATGTTACAGGGGATTTGGCAGCATGGGTGAGTACTAGATGAGACTTGGGGGAGGGAGGTAGACGTACGATCGCAGTGACCAGAACTGTTTGGGGTTTATTCTTCTACACCGTGCTAGGGAAATTCAGGGATGAATTTCATTAAGGGGGGATGTTTTTAAGAACCCAGATCTTCCTTTCAGATATGTTTTTCTTTTTCTGGTCGTTTTTTAGAAAAAAGGAAATTCTGGAAATTTTCTAAGTACACGTCGTGTACTTTATGAGTACACTCCGTGTACTGCATTACCGTAGGAGGCCATGTGTTGGCCATGTAGGAGCCACACACACGGCCGTGTGGGTGTGACTTAGAGGCCGCATAAAGAGGAGTATAAAAACGGTGAGTACACGCCTTGTACTTTAAAAGTACGCGCCATTTACTTTTTTTCATTAAACGCACTGAGGTCACGTCTAATTGACAGAAACACCCACTTCTGCATTCATTTCATCCATGAGCATCGTATAACCACAAATCTTCAATGAACTCCTGAGCATGCGTCCGTCCTCTGAATCGAACACCGTTGGTTGCTTTGGAATCGCATCGGTGATTTCTTTCTTCTCCTAGAGAACTATCTCCTGATTTCTCCTCTCTCATGAGATATCATGGGTTGAATGATTTATATGTTTTTATATATCTTTAAAATTATAAGAAGATTCTAGCTTCTAGGTTCACATATATCATTCCTACAATGCCTATGTAGGTGGTTTGTGCCTTTCTGTTCAAAGTCTTTGAGTATTATGTGCAAATTCCACCAATACCCTTGAACGAGGTATTGCATGTTTACCATTTTACCCCTATTGATTGACTTCCAGGATCGCATGTTTGTGTTGAGGTTATTTGTATATGAGTAGGGTTGATTTCTATGATTTGGATGTTTTTCTGATGCATATTCTGTTTACGACTGTTTGTTCCTGTCTAGCCTTTGACTGATTTACCTATTTTCCATGCCTGTTGCTGTAGGATGGAGAGTTTTTGTTCTGACATGCTATATATGTTCTAGACTAATTAGCCAAGTAGTTTTGTAGGTTTAATTTGGCCATATTGTATTTCTATGCTCGTTGACCTACTCAGGGCTAAACCTGGTGTAATAGACTATAAGGGGAATTGACTGAGTAAGATTTCTCTGAGAGTCTTTGAGTACTTTGGGCTATAAGGGGAATTGACCGAGTGAGCATCCTTAGAGAGACTAATACCACTTTATGTATATATGGGGAATGGACCGAGTGAGATTCCTTAGAGAGTCCTTGTCTTCTTTAAACTGTAAGTGGAATTGACCGAGTGAGCTTTCTCAGAGAGTCTTTGATTTTTATTCCTGAACTGTTTAGACTATAAGGGGAATTTATGGTGAGTTATTCCTCAGAGAGTCTATGAATGACCTGTTCTATAAGGGGAATTGACCATGTGAGCTTCATCAGAGAGTCCTTGACCTTGGGGCTATAAGAGGAATTGACAGCGTGGGATTCCTCAGAGATTTCCTTACTACCTTAGACTATAAGGGGAATTGACTGTGAGTACTTCCTCAGAGAGTCTTTATATACAGAACCAGAGAGGTTAGACCGAGTGTGCTACCCTGAGGGTTGCTTGTACATGTTATGTAGGACTAGAGGGGATGGTTGCGAGTACTTTCCATAGGGTTACCTATTTGTGATTAGTTGTTTGTTTGTTGTTGCTTGATATTGAAACTGTGGATTGTTTACTGCTGAGTACTTTCATGTTTACCTTTTTCTGTACTTTACCAGCCATATATTCGCTGACTGTTAGTCACAAATATTTGGGTGATTTCCTATTGGTATTTAGTCTCACACCCTATTTGGTCCATTCTTTTGGGCCCAAACAGGTTGTATTGCTGCAGGTATAGATATGGGAAAGCACCCTTCCACTTCAGGTACTTGACTTGCTGAGGAGCTGGAGAGCATGGGACCAAGCTTATGCTTGTGATGCTGAGGAGCTATTTATATTTTATTTTGTACTTTGGTTTAGTACTTTTTGTATTCCAGCATTGTAACTTGTTTGGCTGCTTTCCTAGACATATGTATCATGCATCATTTATATATGTGCTCCAGTTTTTTTTACTTTCAGTCTTCCGCTGTTTACTCTTGTATAAATGATTACTTCTTCCTCTATTTATTTTATTTTTCTTCTACTATGTACTCTACAAATGAGGCCATAGTTTCCCCACTATCACACCTATGTCCCTTGCTACTAGTCGAAAGCCTCTGGCTTTTGGGGAAATGTACTTGAGACCATGTGACAAACCGGGTACGGGGCACCTATGGGTGGCTTTCAGAACCAGGACGTTACAAAATTTATATATGGAATTCATAATTATCCAAACATAATAAGAATAACATGTGTTTATTTATGATGTATAATGAGATTTATCTATATTAAAATTATTATAATCACTATATATAGAGAGCTCATCGACCATTAATTTCACATTGAATCATACTAAAGGAAGAAGATATATATTCATAAGGAATAACTTCCCATAAATGTTGAAAATTATTTATATGATAATAATAGTATAATGGGTTTCTCTAATTCAATATCTAGTAGTTGGTTAATATTTTCCAAACAAAGGGAACTTGAAAATCTTGAGTGATAAATCACTATATGTTAAATTTATGGTAGTTGCAAATGAATTTCATTATTTAAAGGGTTATTAATTTCTATCTCCCTTTCTTCCTTTAGATTATTCTACATAATACCTAAATATTTTTCAATTAAAGTAGAAAAAATTTGTAGCTTCTCTATTTACATAAAACATTCCAGTCCGATGACATTCATCTCTACACTAACAACATTTACTCACACGTTTCTTCCCACATTTTTACATGTAGAACATTGAATCTTATTTCCGTTATAATCTTTGTATCTCTTATTTTCATAATATTCCATATTTTACTTATTTTTTGTGTTTTGGATTTAAACTATGTTCACATAGTTAAATGTAATTCTTGATTTCCAGTTTGGTATAATTACAAGATTTCTCTCTTTTGATCACTTTTATTTTAGCCTATAATTTTTCTAACTCAAACATTGTCATACATTGTTAAACCTATAGCACTCTATGTTTAAAATATATCAATATTAGGTCCTACTTGGTTATATTGAGTTTGGTTATCTCAAACTTATTAACCATATTCTTAGAATAATGATACCAAATTACCATTAGATTTATTAAAACATTATAATCACAATAATAATATAAATCTATGCTCTCAAATGCCAATTTATCCTTCCTCAAATGACCTCAATAATTACTATAATCAGATACCCGAGTATATATATGCCAAATTTATGTAATCTCAATAAGATACCTTTCTAAAAAGCTATTTAAATATATAAGTCATCAATGCTCAACAACACCATAAATTCCTCGAAAAGGTATCTCTACATTTTACCCTCTTAGGGTATTAGTTACAAGTTTGTAAGTTTATACCCTAGTAACTATATATTATAATATAAAAAGTGAGTTGAAAATCTCAAAAAATATCATGAATCAATTATCAATACCAAGGTTACCGATACTATCTAACACACTACTTTAAAATAAAACTTCAATTTATTATCTCACTATCACATGTATATACAACTTCAGAATTATTCATACCACAATCTTTGTGTTCAACAATAGTTATACCAAAATAAAATCTTTTCATAAAATTGATTTTAAATGTTATGAATTCTATTTAATATATGTCACCATAACTCTAAATTATAACTACTGAATAAGATTCCTTATATTTTTCATATAATCCTCATTGATTTTAGAATATACAAGAATATCATTGATAAATATCAATCACTAATGAAAATAGATAAGAATTTCAATAAAATATCAATCTCATTACATCATGTATGACTAAGAATCACACATTTTCCATCATAATATGAAAATACAAAAATAATCAACCATTTAAGTATGATCCCCTATTTAATTATAAGACATAGTGGTTTCTTGATATGAACATTTATTCACTTAATTTATGTGATATTTTATCAACAAAATACTAAAACCAAAATGGTTATGATAATATAAAAAATATGAATATGAATTTAAAGACCCATAAATTCCATGTATTTTTTTTAAATTAATTGCGAATATTACGAGTCTGCAAAAATTGACGGTGCATGATTCTGAGGCCCAGTGTGCCTAGAACAAAATTTTGAACTTTTTTATGTACGTTTAGTAAACGTACAAGCATTGTTTTCTAATTTTTGAACCGGTGCTCAGAATTGAAATCTGAGGATACTGTTGAATCCGCAGCACTGAGATTCCCTTAAGGGAGGCTTCACTTCGACCATAGTGGGTTGGGAGAAAAATATAATTTTAAGACTTTTAAAAGAAGTGGTTGAGAGGCGGTGGCAAGACCACTATGTTTTCAAGACATATAATGGATTGACTCTTTTTTTCTGTAAACTCGATGTTGGAACGTTAAATCCAGTTCATAAATGAACCGCATTAATGTTGTGAAACTTGGTTGGTTTCCAATCTATTTATGTGAGGATCGGGGTTTTATTTTTGAGGAGGAAGTGAGGAACCTCTAATGAAGGGATGTGACGTCTTCCACCAATGAGGAATGGAATCTTGGACATTGTTGAAGGGATCGATCTTGGATCGGCGAATGCCAATAACTTCAACGAATGAGGACTGTTCACCCTCCAAAACAATAACCTCATCCAATGAATCTTGAGGTATGGGTTTATTATTAAAATTTATCTTTGATGGATTTAAGTGATACCGCCTATTATGATGTTAATACGGAGGGCACATGCCAAAAAAACAAGGCTCGGACCCTCCACCACTTCGTTCTTATTGCTTTCATTGGTAGAAAATCTTACAAAATGGAATAACCTTAAATCCGGGAGCCACACAGTGACAAGAACATCCCATGAGGCCTATAGGCAATAGCAGAAGGGAAGACAGACCACCGGATCTCACCCGTTGGCCAGAAGAAGATCCGTCAGTGCGACACTGGCGATATGCGTCGGCAGCAAAGGCAGCTGTCGGCGCTTGCCGACCGCAGAAGAGGGGGGTGCTTCTTGGCACCGCGACGGACCCGACGGGGCAGCCGACTCTCAGTAGGCCACATTGGTGAGGTGGCACACTGTCTCGTGCTGTGGTGAAGGGGTTGTGGACACCTGGTCTCTGAGCTAATGGAATTTTAGTACTGAGGGCCCAGTTGGGTTTGGGTACGATCCAACTCGGCCATACTCCAACATTCTCCAAAACTCAGTTGGAGTATCCTAAAAGTACCCTCTCACTCCAAGGATCCCCATTCCATATATGGTTCTTCAAAAAGATGTCCAATTCACAAGATATGACTCATTATGTGAAACTGGGCCCGATTGGGTCTGGGCCCAAGCTAGTTCGGGCCTAGTTTCGCTTAAAGAGTCGTATCTTGCGAACCTGACATCCATTTGACAAACCTTCTATGGTGCATAGATCCTTGGAGAGAGAGGGTACTTTTGATATACTCCACCTGAGTTTTGGAGAATGTTGGAGTACGACCGGGTGGGATCGTACCAAAATCCAACCGAGCCCTCAACACTAAAATGCCATTAACTCACAGACCGAGTGTCCGGTTGATGTGCCGTTTGTTGCGTTGGAACCATTAAGACATTAAAATCCTTTGGTTTACTCTAATTTAGAACTTTGTATCAGTTGAGGTATGAATTATATTCAGAGGAGTAGATACTACAAAACTCAAGCGCACTGGGTGCGAGGAATCTAGTTACTGGATGTCATCTGAGTAGCAACCCTGTGTGTATCAACATAAAGCAACCCTCTGTGGATCATAATCATAGAGAAACTGTGTATATTAGCATCGTAGAGACCTTGTGAAGATCAAAATCATAGTGACCCTATGTAGATCAGCATCATAGAGACCCTTTGTGGATCAGTATCTAGAGACCATTTGTGGATCAGAATCATAGTGACCCTATGTGCATCAGCATTCTAGCAACCCTATCTAGATCAGTTGTGCGCGACCCGATGAGGACCAACTTTAGAGTGGCCCATCATGGAGTAGAGACATTCAACCCTATGTGGATCGATAGTGGAACAACTTTTTTTTGGTTCAATTGTGGAAACATCCTATAGGAATAAAATGATACAGCTTAAGACTAATCATCTTTATTCCTGAACTCTGAGTTGTATACCAAGATTGAGCTGATTTTTTTTCTTTTTGATTCATGATTGAGATCATGCATGTGGTTTTCCTTTTTTTAATTCTGAGAGACCTTTGGGGGTCTCGGGGTCCCTACTGGGTATTGTTATACTCACCCCTGCATGTGTTTCACCAACACCTTGTTATGTCTTGTGTAGATGATGGGTATCTTTGACAGAGACTCAGGAAGCTATGACTTGACGGTGGAAGATAATGATGGTTGACATGGATATTAGTGGAGACAAGATACACCTACCCTTTAGGTATGAACCTTGGTGGACGATCTCAGGAGTTGTTTACTGTTTTCTATTGTAGTTGCATCTTTTCAGTTGGGATTATATTTCAGCCCCTTTACGTTCAGTACACACTTTTACTACTACAGCTTAACTTTGTGGTTGCATCTTGTTGTGTTCATGGGATATGTGTTTGTATAGTTTTAAATGTATTTTTTTCCCATTTTAGGGATACACCTTTCTAGTGCTAGTTTCCAACCCCCGGCTTATGGAAGGCAGGCTTGGGGTAGTCACGACCCGGGCCCTGGGGGACGGGTCGTGACAAAGTGGTATCAGAGGATTCAGTTCTACCGATTAAATAGGACTCCGATCTTTCCAATGGAGCAATATTGATACGTGTTTTGATTTTTGTTTTTAGTTCAGAGAGTCCAATGTTGGTGCAGCGGCTGACGTATCCATACACCAAGGCCCTAATTCCGGATTTCCGACTCGGTGCATGAAAACACTAATTGCATGTGTTTTGGAAACATTTTACTTTTGATCTCTTTTGAGTTATCTCACCAGTTATAACTTTTTGTCTATGGCGCACCTGTTTCTTTTTAGGAATCCACTACATAGACAGCCAACCAGGATTCCTGAGAGAGTTCATGATCAAGGCCCACTGAGCGGCAATGCTTCAGTTCAGGGCCTTCTAACTTTGTAGGCACCTTCGGGTGGTGCACCAGCATTACCACCACCCATTGGACAATTGTTTCCACCATCCCCACTAGAAAACAATGCACACCAACTGAGCACATTACACAAGTTCTAGAGATAGAGGCCTCAGAGGTTTTGAGGAGATACAGATCTCCAGGAAGCTGAGGACTTTCTGGAGGCTGTGGCTAGAGTTTTCCACCTAGTTGGGATACCAATAGAGCATATGGTGATCCTATATACTAGTCTTTTCTAGGGCATGGCAGGAAGATGGAGGAGCCTGGCGCTCTAGTAACATGAGGAGATGACTCTTTCCTAGTTGGACTTTGAGACCCTCTTCAGGGAAGAGTTCTTTCCAGTGACACTACGCTCTGTGCATATCTAGGAGCTATTGCAGTTAGAGTAGGGTAGCCTATCAATGGCCCAATAATTAGTGAGATTTACTAACCTCTCACGCTACTCCACCGACATGGTACGAGACCCATTCTTCAGGGCCCAGACCTTTGAGCGGGGTCTTTGGGGGGAGATCAAAGCGTCGATGATATCGCTGAATATCCCGACGCAGGCTGGAGCGATCAAGCGAGAATTGTTGGTGGAGAGCTTCTTAGCTAAGTAGGCATCGATGGTGTGAGCCACCACCAGATGACAGGTAGCCGATCCATCTGTAGCAGGTAGTAGGTAGATGATTCAGAGGTTTAAGCAGACCATACCCTTCGGTGAATGACCCCAAGACACAGGTTCAGAGGTGTAGAGATCGCGAGGTGGATGGGGTCAGCTAAGAAGCTGGATATGCTTCACATGCGGTGGAAAAGGCCACATGGCTCGTGACTACCCATCCCTCCATACTTATGATTATAAAATAGTTGAGGGACCGCCGAGGTAGAGGTAGAGATTCGAGCGAGGAGGTCCGTAGGGCGGCAGACATGGTCGAGGTGCAGGTCGTGTAGCAGGTGGTGGATGACAGTTTGAGGTTCTAAAAACACCACCCCCAAGTGGTCCACCCCGACCAGAAGGAGAAAGTGGATAGGGGAGATCATAACTATAGGCATCAGAGGACTATGACCACAGTTCTCTAAATTTTATTAGAGGTACGATCTGTGACTATTCCACCCTAGCTGCAGTACTTATAGACACAGGTTCTAGTCACTCTTTTATTTCCACTACGCTCGTTCGGAGCTTAGAGATTCTGATAGAGTCGTTGGCTAGATCCTTATAATTATAGACTCTTATGGGAGAATATTTTATGATTACATACTAGTGAAGGCAGTGTGAGCTCACTCTAGTAGGTGAGAGCTTCGACTGGGATCTTCTAGTAGCAGTGTTGAGGCCTTACGATTTCATCTTGGGTATGGACAAGCTATCCACAGTCCATGCTCAGATCGACTATTTTAGCCGCAAAGTGAGGTGTGTTCGTGAGGATGGGATTAGGTTTTCCTTCACTGATGATAAGGAAACTTTTCCAGCACAAGATGGGCTTTCTCGAAGGATGGTGTAGCCAATCACTCATCAGTTGGATAGCCTTACCCTCAGAGCCATTGACGTGAGGAGTATGAGTTATCTTGTAGTGGTGGACCAGTATGTTAATGTATTTCTTGATGATGTTCTGGGACTACCACTTTGCAGGGAGGTAGACTTGTACGTCAAACTATACCCTGGGACAACACCAATATCTATGCTAGCATATCAGATGGGTCCCATAGTGCTTTATGAGTTGCTATTATAGTTGGAGGAATTTCACTAGAAGCGGTTCATAAGGCCCAGAACTTCTCCATGGGAATCCCAGATTTTGTTCTCCAAGGAGGCGGATGGGAGTCTGAGGCATTGTGTGGACTATCAGTGCCTGAACTAGTTGACTACGAGGAACAAGTATCCACTCCTAAGGATTGATGATCTCTTCAAAAAGCTGAATGGAGCTCAATGGTTTTAGAAGATAGACCTCATATCAGACTATCACCAGCTTAGGGTACAAGATGAGGATGTATCGAAGATGACCTTCAGATTTCGGTATGGCCATGACGAGTTCTTTGGGATGCCCTTTGGCATAACCAATGCTCTGACAGTATTCATGGGGTTCATAAACATGATCTTCAAGCCTTACCTCGATCATTTTGTGGTAGTCTTTATTAACGACATCTTGATATAATTGACATCAGAGGAGGAGCACGCCACACAACTATATATAGTTCTTGATACACTCTAAGAGCACCAGTTGTGTGGAAATCTCTCGATGTGCCAGTTCTGGATACAATAAGTACACTTCCTAGGGCATGTTATCTCGGAGGCTAGAGTTGCAGTGGATCCGGAAAAGATAGAGGTAGTGCTTTCATGGGAGCCACCCCAAGAGTGTGACCGAGGTGCGGAGTTTCCTAGGATTGGCAGGATACTACTGGAGGATCATACCTAACTTCTCCTGGGTAGTGGCATCCTTTTCAGCTTTTACAAAGAAGGGTTAGCCGTTCTTGTGGATGGAGAAGTGTCAATGGAGTTTTTAGGAGTAGAGGAAGAGGTTGATGAGTGCCCCATCTTGAGGCTACCAAAAGAGGGCATTGGGTATATAGTCTACTATGACGCATCAGGGACCGGACTAGGTTGTGTATTGATGCAGGAGCGAGCAGTATTCACCTACGACTCACAGTAGTTGAGACAACATGAGAAAAAATATACTACCATGACCTAGAGTTAGTAGCAGTGGTATTTTCATGAAAGATGTGGTGGGTCTACTTGATGGGTGAACGGTTTACTGTTTACTCTAATAACAAGGGCCTCAGGTATATATTCTCATAGAAGGACTTGAACATGAGACAATACCGATGTATGGAGTTCCTCTAGGACTATGAATTCGAGATATTCTACACTCTTAGGAAGGGGAATGTAGTAGTAGACACACTCAGTAAAAGGTCCGTTCTATCATTTCTAAATGTGGAAACAAAGAAGTTATCTACGTTGAAGATATCCATTATGGGTACATATGGAGCAATTTATCTCCAATCTATGATTGTCACTCCCCACTTCTTCATCAAGTTTGAGAGTCATGGCTTGGGGATAGAGACTGTGTGGCCCAATGTGCTCAGATATCCTTAGGACAGTCTCCAGAAGGATTTTCCAAAGGTGGGGAGCATGTCGTTCTCTTCACAGGATGCACCGTGGAACCTGTGATGCTTTGAGAGGATGTGTTGATGGAGTTCAACACATCACCTTTAATGGTACATCCTGGTGTGGAAAATATGTACTAGGACCTTCAACGTCAGTATTGGTGGCTAGGAATAAAGAAAGCTATGGAAGAGTTCGTATCTTGATGCCTCACCTATCTCAATTGAAGGCTGAGCATCTGGTACCAGTAGGATTAGATCAGCCACTTGAGGTATTAGAGTGGATGTGGGATGACATATCCATAGACTTCGTGATGAGGCTACCACATACATCCAAGGGTCCTGATTACATCTAGGTTATCATTGACTGACTCACCAAGCCAGCCCACTTCCTACCCATCTAAGAGCAGGGATCAACAGAGATCTTGGGACACCTCTTTGTACAGAAGATTGTATGAATTCATGGGGTGCCATCGGTGATCGCCTCAGACCATAACACTCATTTTAAATCCTGCTTGTGGAAGGGATTGTTGGAGGCGTTTGAAACTCAGCTATGTTTGAGCACCGCCTTTCATCCTCAGACAGATGGTTAGATAGAGTAGACTATTCAGACACTCGAGGACATTCTTTATGCTTGTTTCCTTGATTTTGGCCGTAGTTGGGAGGGCCACCTACCACTGGTGGAGTTTTCATAAAATAAATGTTATCACTCCCCCATCAGCATTGCTCCATTTGAGGCCCTATATGAGTGACCCTGCAGATCAACTCTATGCTGGATAGACCCAGAGGAGTCAACACTTATGGGTACCGAGTTGGTACAAGCTTCCACAGAGAAGGTGCAGATCATCCAGGAGCAGATGAATACTGCACATAGCAGGCAGAATTCATACGCTGATAAGAGATGTATACCCTTGGAGTTCGATGAAGGAGACCATGTCTTCCTATGGATGTTCCCCTGATGAGGATTACGAAGGTTTGGCCAGGGCAACAAGATATCTTCGAGGTTAATCAGACCCTTCCATATCCTTAGCAGAGTAGGCGAGAGGGTGTATCGTCTAGCTCTTCACCTAGAGATGCACCAGGTGCATATTATTTTCCATGTGTCACAGTTGAGGAGATATGTTCATGATCTATCACATGTTATTGATTGGGAAGAGCTGGATATTGATGATGGGGAAATGTTTGTGGAGTTCCCAATGGAGATATAGGATCAACAGGAGAAAGTCCTACGTGGATGGTCGATCCCTCTGGTGCGAGTTCGTTGGAAACATGGGACTCTTCAAGAGAGTACATGGGAGAGGGAGGCTCATATACGTGCTCAGTACCCCCATTTGATTCCCTAGTTTTGTTGTAGATTTTGGAGAGTAAATCCCTAAGGTGAGGAGAATGTAAAAACCTAGAAATTACTTGTAATTATTATTTAAATTAACTGGGAATATTACGAGTCATCAAAATGTGACGACGCGTGATTCTGAGGCTCGGTTTTCCTCAAATATAATTTTGAACTTTTTTATATGCATTCAGTAAACGTGTGGGTGGAGTTTTCTAAATTTTGAAATGGTCCTTGGATATGAAATATGAGGACACCATTGAATCTATAGTGCCATAATTCACTTAAGAGAGGCTTCACTTCAACCGTAGTGAGTCAAGAGAAAAATATAATTTTTGGACTTTTAAAAGAATAATAAAATAACATGTAATTATTATTTTATTTTTTTCTATCAGTAGAGCGGTAGTGGTGGAACCGCTGTGTTGTCATGCAATTTAATGGATTGACTCTTTGTTTCTATAACCTCAATGTTGGAACGTTAAATGTGGTTCATAAATTAACTGAATTAATGTTGTGCAACATGGTTGGTTTCCCATCTATTTAAGTGACGCTCGAGGTTTGGTTTTTGAGGAGGAAGTGAGGAAACTCTGACAAAGTGATGCGACGTATTCCACCGAAGAGGAATAGAAGCATGGACGTCGTTGGAGGGATCAATCTGGGATGGATGAATTCCAGTGACTTCAATGAATGAGGACTCTTCACCCTCCACAAACGCAAACTCATCCAACAAATATCAAGGTAGGGGTTTTATTATTAATGTTTATCATTGATGGAATTAAGTGTTACCACCTGTTATGATGTTAACATGGAGGGAGTGGGCCAAACGAACAAGGCCCGGACCCTCCGCTACTTTGTTCTTGTCACATTTTTTGGGGAATGATCTTACAACATGGCAGCACCTTGAATCTCGGATCCACGCAACGACGACGACATCCTGAGAGTCCCGTGGGTGTGTATGCGGAAGGGAAGACAGACCATCAGATCTCACCCGGTGGCCCGTGGAAGATCCACCAGTGTGGCCCTAGCGCGGTGGCAATGGCGGTAAGCGCCAGCAGCGAAGGCAGCGGTTGGCGCTCGCCGGCTGCAGAAGAGGGCAGTGCCTCTTAACACTATGGAAGAACCGAAGGGGATGCTAACACTCGGCTGACCACGTTGGCGACGTGATGCACCGTTGTGTGCCGCAGTGAAGGGGTTACATCATCGAAGTCACTGTGGAGAGGGACCCACACCCCGTGGGTCCCACAGACCATGCAACACCACTGATAGAAGAGATGAATGGCTCTTTGAGCCATTCGAGGAGTTCGACAGCCACCCAGCTGGCCAGCCGCATTAGCACACCGGGCCGCATCACCCGGTGGGCCGCGTCGGACCCGGACCAGGTTGGGTCGGCCCAGGTTGGACAGGACCCGAAACCATTCGGGCCCAGTTTCGATTAAAGAGTCGTATCTTGCGAACCTGATGTCCATTTGATGAACCGTCTATGGAACTGGGATCATTAGAGTGAGACATTCCTTTTGAGATACTCCATCTATGTTTTGTAGAAGGTTGGAGTATGGATGGGTTTGATCTTACCCAAATCTAACCGGGCCATATGCACTAAAATGCCAATAACTCACAGACCGAGTGTCCGGTTGACGCACCGTCTATTGATTTGGAACCCTTACGACATGATGGTACTTTAGGTTACTCCTTTGTGGAACTTTTTAGTAGTTGAAACAAGACAAATATCCATAGGAACATATACTATGGAACTCAAGCGCACTGGGTGCAAGCAATCCTATGGGAGGTTGTCATCTGAGTAGCGACCCTGTGTGGATTTTCATCTAGTGAACCTTTGTGGATCAGCATGATAGCGACCCTATGTGGATTAGAATCATAGAAACCCTATGTGGATCAACATCATAGAAACCCTGTGTGGATCAACATCATAGAAACCCTGTGTGGATCAACATCTAGAAACTCTGTGTGAATCAGCATCATAGTGACCCTGTGTGGATCAGAATTTTAGCAACCTTGTGTGGATTAGTATCATAGAGACCATGTGTGGGTATGAATTCTAGTGACCTTGTGTGGATCAGCAGTGCACGACCCAACAAGGACCATCCATAGAGCGGCTCGTTGTGGATCAACGACATACGAACCCCGCGTGGATCGACAATGGAATAATTTCTTCGTGGTTCAGTTGTGGAAACTTCCTAAAGGGAATTATGATATGTCTTAAGACTAATCATCTTTATTCCTGAACTATGATTTGTATACATGGTTTGAGTTGAGACTTTTTCTTTATGATTCTTGATTGAGATCATGCTTGTGGTTTTCCATTTGGGAATTCTCAGAGACCTTTGGGGGTCTCAGGGTCCCTACTGGGTATTGTTATACTCACCCATTCATGGGATTCACCCGCACCTTATTTTTTCTTATGTATATGACAGGAATCCTTGACTAAGACTCGGGGATCTAGGACCAGATGGTGGACAGTGGTGACAGTTAACCTGGAGAGAAGTGGAGACAAGTTGTACCTACCCTCCAAATAAGAACCTTGGTGAATGATCTCATGATCTGTTTACTATTTTTTGTTGTAGTTGTATCTTTTCAGTTGGGATTTTATTTTGGCTCCTTTACTTTTAGTACACATTTTTACTACTTCATTTTTACTTTGTGGTTGCATCTTGTTGTGTTCTTGGGTTGTGTGTTTGTACAGGTTTAAAGGAAATGCCTTCCCGTTTTAGGGATACGCCTTTTTGGTGCTAGTCGCCAACCCATGGCCTATATAAGACGGGCTTAGGTTATTAATGACACGGGCCCTGGGGGACAAGTCGTTACAATTAAAACCTACGTTATACTATATATTCCGTTATGACACCTTTATTTTGACATATGATAATTTTGTATCAACTATAATGATAATTTTATTAACCAAATCATATCCTACAGGACTGTCTGAAAAGGTGTTCAGTCTTAGGAACACTCTTTGTCCATAATTCTTATGATTGAGTCAATGATCAATCAACCATTTTCAGGGTTATTACCACTAGTCTCAACTATTAATAATTCGAATCCAGTGTTCTCTATCTATATCAAGATATTTTTCTTAGAAAACCACATATTCTCGTGTTTACCAAAACATCTGGATGATATTTAGTAACTTGAACTTATTATAAGGGTCTCCACTAATGTTTTCTAAAATTAATCCCTAAACAATATGTACCTTATTACTATTTCATTAAATCACATAATATTACAGATGGTTATATATACCATTGAAATTGTGATGAACCATAGTGTATCAGTCCTTAAATTATCCTCAACAAACATCATAATCTCCCATGTTATCTAAACCAGTCCTTTAATACCAATTGTGATGCCTCGAACCCACACTCCCAGATTTGGTACACATAGAAACATTCATTACATAATTTTTTATGATACCAACTATAAAATTATTTATATAAACATACATATTTACAAATTCAAAAGTGATTATTTCAATTATTACATCTAAAGGGTCTTTTTTATGTTTAGAGATTTAGATAATTAGAACACAGCATGAACTGATAACTCTCGTGATCATTGAATAAAATGGAAAAGTTTCTAATTATATATTAATGTTCTTAATTTATGATAAGTATTTAACATCACCAATAAATTATTTCATAAATGTTTTTATTCTAAACATTTCATGTAAACTAATTTTCTCGATAAATAATGGAAATTTAAAAATAACTAGGGGTGATCTCAAAAGCTCAGTAAGGGAAACATAAAACTAGGCATATCATAGGATATATATGAAATAAATATTATGGAAACAATAAATATTCAACATAAATCCATAATATACTCAAGAATGATAATTTTATGTTTATGCTAATAAACAAAAACAGGGATATCAATAGTTTTGATATCATTATGATGGAATGGAAAAGGAAGGACATCCAAAAAAAAATTTCAAGGACTTATGACAAGATAATTTACTTATCTTTAAGATGACATTCAAGTCATCATGTTTTCAAGTACATCTTCCAAGAAACCATCATATAATGGGAAGAGTCAAACACCAAAAACTAACTTGTTCTCCCTCATGAGACTTGTTGATGCATCAAGGGGATTTATAATTTTGGTCCCCAACCATCACCCAATTAATTATAATGAATTGAACAAAATAATAATAAAAACATTTCATATCATTCCATGTGGAATCTATTACTAAAAAAACTTAGATATCCATATAATAAATAATAAAAAAATATCAATACATGATCAGCCTGTGTTTTCAGTCAGTAATCGTCATGATTTACAATAATTTTCTCCACGTTAATAAATGTATAACTTAGTCAAAAACATATCATGGGAATGAAATTGGATAATAAAAAATATAAAACAAACTTACCAATACTCATCCATAATTTAAGAAAAATATATAAAATTCTAATACCTTCACCTATGTAAATAAAATAGATAATATAATCACAACCAATATAGATGAAGATGGTGAATGTATAAACAATACATTTCCTTATTTACAATAATCATACATATTGGAATAATAATATAACAAATTCCAATAATTTTACAAATATCAAATAAATGGATAACATGCTAATAACCCATCAAGAGGAAGAAGTTAGTTGATTAAACATTATATATAAAAATTCATAATAATCATCTATATTTCAATAACAATATAGGAAATAACAATTCTTTTATCCATGTAAATAGAATAACATTATTTCAATATAAACACCATTCAATCTATGTTTTTAAAATGTGATGTTCAAACCGTATAGACCAATGAGTATACGACAAAGTAAATAATTTAAAAACATGATAATAAACCATCCATTGGGAGGAAGTGTATGTTTTAAAAATAACATATCCCTAGGGAATCAAAGGAAAACTAGAAGGATGTTGACATCAATGAAAAAAATCATCAAAAAATAATTCTTGAATTATGCCACTTAAAAGAGATTGTAAATTGAATTATTTGGTATCATGAGTTAATTTCCAAAAATGATAATATATATATATATATATAATATGAAAATTAATTAATCAGAAGCATTATTGGTACTAATCATTTTTAAAATAAAAATGTAAATGTGACTAAAAATGTAATGAAATTTAAAAAAAAACATTTTTATCATTAACCTAAAACAAGAAGTTATAGGTAACATCCAAAATTATTTTTTTAAAGATGAAGTTAAAACTCATTGAAACCCATTAATTTTATAGTAATTTCCAATAATGGATCTGTGAAAATAAAATAAAGTATTCTGTATGAAATTTTTATAAACAACATTTGATTATGAAAGGTACATTTTTAATACTTGAAATTGCATTTGTTGAAAATATATATTATCAAAAAAAAGACATTATTTTTATCAAGGATTAATTTCCAAAAATTTAAAAATAAAATTCAAAATAATAATATATTTTGATGGGAGAGCACAATAAAGGAAGAATAATGTTCAAGACAAAACCTTATAACTCAATGAATGAGATTTGATCTGTGAAAAATACATATTAATGGGGAAAACATAATTATGAGCCACTTGAAATAGGGAAAATGATATAGATAGAAAGTACTATGAAATAAAGATATTATGATAAAAATATATCTATGTGAAATTAATACACCATTCAAGTAAAACATTGTGCATAATATATGACATGTCTCAAATAATTAGAATCTAGACTAAGAAAACCCTTACTGTATGAGTTATAGGTTAATAAAAACACATCAAAACTGAGAGATTGTATTTAAACATAAAATACTATGATATGAATATAATTAATTATATGATATATTAAATAGGAATTATATACACCACAATAAAATTCGGTTCATAATACTAATCATGTCTCAAATAGATTAATCTGATATGAAAAAAATACAAAAATTTGTACATTTAAGCAAAGAAACCATAACAAAGTTAGAATGAAATCAGAAATTGAATATCATGAAATATAATATAATCATTATATAAATATTACCAGGGTTTTATAATTACACCATATAAAATAAAAAATGGTGTATAACATAAATATGTCTCGATAGAAGGAAATTGAGGTTGAAACCCTTACCCCTTATCCTTAAAACTAAAAATGTACATTTCCTCATGTTTCACAATCATAACTAAATTAAAAACTTAATTAGTAACCTTAATAATTTCCATTTTGATTTATAATTTTCATAAATATTATTTCTCAATAATAATTCCTTTTATTTTCCATATATGGTATTTTTAGTTTCCATTATTTATAGTAGTTTCTTAATAGGGGATTCCATGTTCATTATTCATTAATAATTTATCATTAACAAATAATTAAATTTCATATTAAGGATTACTTATAATTATTTTTGACATTTTAAATTCCATTCATGAGTGTTTGGGTCTTTTTAATTGATCATAAAATCTATAATTAATATGTTTTGCTGATTCTCAACAATCAAATGTTGTTTTCTTAATTAATGAATTAATTATTGATATAATATATCTAGAACCAAAGAAAATAAACATTTACACATTTATATCTTATTTTACTAGTAATAATGTTCTCATATTCAACAATTGTCATATTTTAAAGCATCATTCAATTGGGTGGTTAAACTGACCCAAACATAAAAACACTTTAACTTGATTTTTGACTATGGGTAAAGAGGTGTTTGTTTAGAAATAATATCATTACAATAGAAGAATAGTGATAATATTTTTATGTTTTTATTAAGTTAAACTATTTTTTTGGATTTTTATATAAATTATGAAAAACTAGAAGATAAATGAATTAATGATTCTTAAGGGAGGCACTTGTATGATAACCTGCACAATTGATGTTATTTTGTTTTTATAAGTGGATTAAAATGGATAACTAAGTGTTTTAGAATTAATATAATCAAATATATATAATAATAATTATACTTATTTTATCTTACTATTATGGTGATAGGATATTTGGGAGTGTTTGGATAAGAATAAAAACATAAGAAAGAGATAATACTTATATTGGAGATTTGATTTTTCCTCAGAGTACTCCCTTGGATTTTAAAGGATTTGGATAACTATGAGGGACCATGGACTTATGTATATTGGATATTGTTATGGGAAGAATACATTTTAATAATTTCAATGAGTAATTTTGTGGAAATGTTTTAGAATGAATGGGAGGAAGTGTCCTCTTTTTTACCTAAAGGGGAGGATAGTTTTGGGAAAACCATTTACATATTAACTTATATCTTTAAAATATTCAATGAAAATGATCTAATAATTATAAATTATGGATTCTGGTATATGGTGAGGTTTAAAATTCCCCCAATACACTAATTTCGTAGTTATCCTTGACTGAGTTAAGGATTTTCTCTTTTACTTTAGTTTTTACCCATGAGTACATTTACATAGGTATAATTTCTTTTCTACCTGTGATAGTTAAATTAAAATGAACACAACTTAAATTGATCTTATCAAATAATTTTAGAAATATATTACTAAATATTGAAAAAAATTATAACTTTAATTTCCTATGTTTACGAAATATTAGTTTCAAAATAAATATATCTAACACATAAAAAACATTTTAGTAATATTCTTGTTTTCAGATTAAAATTTTTGCGTGAGATAAATTTATCACTGATAATAATTTTCATGAAATATATTTATTTATAATAAACCAAAATAAGGTTATGTAACTATGAAATCAAGTAATTTCAATATTGTTTTGTGAAAATCATAGTTAATTAAAAGAAAAATAGAAAAAAACCCTTTCTTATAAGAATGTATCATATTTTATTAGTTCTAAAAATGTTTGAATCATGTTTTATATGTATAAATAACCATTAAAATGTATAATTTTACTTCTTAATTTCATTTTTTTATTTTAATATTTTTTAAGCCTTATAGGTTATTCTTATATAGTGATGAAATCATGGAAATTATAATTTTATTAAATACTGAATTTTTTAACTAAAAAATATCCTTTTAGAAAGGGATCAAAAATTCATAATAGAAAATTTTGATATGAGGAAATAAAAAATTAATTTCAGTTTGTTAATTTAAAATTCCAAAATTTATAAATTCATTTTTTCAATTAAAATATAATGAATAAAATTATTAGAAAATGACAGTTTCAAATATTAACTATTATTAGTATTCTCATTTCCATCTAAATTGGTGCTAACCAATTTTTAATATGTAAAATAATTTATTATAATTAATTATTTGTTTCTTGAAAAGTAAATTTTTGTCCCATAAAAAGTTAATTCTTATAAAAATGATTTTCTTATCAATAAATAAACTTATTAGTCATTTTAGGTAATCTAATTTATATTCATTCATATTCAAAGTAGTATTCATTTTATTTCTCTATATATGTCATATTTTTTTTACTCATATTAATCTTATCTAATTCAATAGATAGTTTTTAATAGTCATACCTAAAAATTTATATTGTGTCTAAATATATCATGGTTTCATTTATGTTTGTTGTCATGTGTGGTGCAAGATATCAAACACATTTTAATAAATAATAGAAATCATATATTATGATTCCAGGGTGTTATAAACATGGGGTTGGACCTTTATGGACCATGGTCCATCCATTCACACACATAATGTTTGGATATGTCCATCCACTTCCTAACTGATCACCAACAAAGATATCAATTGTTATCTATTTATGTCTCCTTGGGATTCCATACTCTGTATCCACCAAAATTTAAATCACAGTGAGGGTCAAGCCCTCGATTGGCCAATGTCTCACTCCACAACATATATATTATATTATACCACTCCTCAATCACCACCATAATAGGATCCTTACACAAATGTGTTTCACTCTTCCAATGTCACACTCATCCACTATTAAACTGAATCTATGCCTTCATGTTAATACACGTCAAGGAATAACCCAGATCAGTTATACAACTGAATCCAATCCATCTCAAATGTCTCATATACCAAAGATGGATATTTTTCACTTTTATTAAAATTTATGGAAACTAATCCCATAAGGATTTCATAAAAAACATAAATTCCACTAACCATACATAGTTTCTCATCAATTCACATCCCAATGGAACCATCCATAACCAACTTGTACTATTATGATTTTAATTAAAACAATAGGTGTACACTATAGTACCCCCCCCATTAACATAACCTAACTGTCACACCCGGACTTCGCTTGAGGTATGTTTTAAATTTCAATTTTTATCCCATGATTTATTTTTCTTTTATTTACCTATTTGGTTGAAAAGCAATCCGAGCCTGACACGAGATTTGTGATTATGTGCTAATAAATTAGCATCATATTGACATTGCCCGACGCGTAGGTAGGGCACAGGTGAAGCCATGTTGCTTCGCCAGTTTAACGCGTGGTCAGCCAGGGGAATAGATGATTAAATAACCGAATAAAAATAGGTTTTGTTATAATTATAGTTATTTCTGTCATTCTTATTATTTTAGGTTAGTTTTTATTTTTAGGTTTTAATTTATTTTTATTTTTCTCCCATCTCCTTATTCTTATTTAATATTATCCCTCCTTTATTTTTCTTTTTATTCTCTTATCTTCTTTCATATTTATTTGTTTTATTTTATCCATTCTTTTATATTTTCTTTTATTATTTTTTTTTCTTCCTCTCTCTTTTTCTCTCCCTCTCTCACGTGGGTTACTATTCATCCGCCCCTCTCTTGTGTCCCGTGACAAACCCTGGCCGCCCCCTTGCTAACTGGCTACATCCCTCTTCCTCGGCCGGAGTCACCTGGTGGTCTCCCCCCCTCGTCGAGCTGAAGTCCGTGCCCCCCCTCCGCCGACAATCTCCCACGCACCCCAGCTCAGCTGGCTCATCCCGACACTGCACCCTTCTTCATCTCGTTCTGCCCCTCATCACCATCCACACCTACCTCTACCTCCCTGCTGTCCTCCTTACCCAGCTAAAGCCCTTTCGCCCAGACTCCTCTCCAGACCAGCTAAATCCTCCTCGACCAAGCTCACCCAGGCCACCCCCCACCGCTTGCTGCCTCTCGGCTTCCCCTGCTACGCACCGGCTCCCTAGCAGCCTCTCGATAGACCTGGCCTTCCCCTTTTCTTTTCTGTTCCAGCACTACGCAACCCATAATAGCCTCTGAATTGACCAACCAATGTCGCGCACCTCCTCCCTCTGTCGAACAGCCTTCCGGCATCCCAAATTTCATTTGCCCAGCCTTTCGAAACCATTGTCGTAGGTGCGGAACATTTCTGTTGTTTTTTACTGCTTTGGTGTTGTTTTGAATGGGTTTTAGTTTGTGTTTGATTCATTTTTTGATGCATTTATACTGTGCTTTGCTTTTAGGGGGGGTGTTTTGATCTTGTTTGAGGTGCAATGGATTTTGCTCACCAATTGTGCGAAGCTTGTGACACGTTGGTAGGTGATTCCACACTCAATTATTATCTGGAGATCATTTGCGTGTTGGTTTTATTTTCTTTAGCCCCTTGCTATTTAGTTCCATGCTGAAAATTAGTTTTAATTACATTTCAAATGTGTATATACTTTTCTAGAAGTATACTTATGAGATGCTGGCCTATTTTTATTGTGAAAACTCACTTTGGATTGTTTATTATTGTATGTAAACTGTGCAGTGTGTGAGTTAAAAAGTGCAGATGATGCGGTTTGTATTTTGGCGTGTGTCAGAACATATTTTATTTTAAAAATGGGTTTTGAGTGACCTTTTTCCCTTAAAAAAATTTGCGACATGTTTGAACTATTTTATAATTTTTTTCTTAGTGGTTTGCTTAATTATCAAAGTGATCTCGCTGAGTTGTGTAACTAGTTTAAATTAATACATGAGTAGTGTAGTTTTAGTTTTAAAAAGTTTTAGTGTGCGTGTGGTTTTAAAAAAAAAAGGGATATCAGTTTGCAGGTGACATGTTATGTGAACTTTGAATTTAGGTGAGCACAAGGAGGGAAGCCGAGGTATTAGGTGGGAGGACTAGGACTAGTGAGCTAGTGTTCCAGAGATGACTCAGCCCAGTTTCACTGGCAGGATTGACGACTGCAACACTAACTAAACATATGATATCTGAGGGTCGTGGACTTCTAAGCCACATGTTCTGAGGGTTGTGGCCTTCTAATCCACGTTATCTGAGGGTCATGGCCATCTAAGCCACGTTTCACCGAGACACGATGTTCTAGGGTCCCACTTGTTTCTAGTACCCATAGGGCCTCTTCTATCCTTTGGTGCTACCGGTTACTTTACGCACATAGTGGTACATGATATGTCGCTTGAGTTACTGCCCAAACTTGTGTTTACCTTAAACTGATTTTCTTTAAAGTCATTTTATGAAAGCCATTTTTCACTAACATTGTTAAGCACTTCTTTCTTTCTTTTATTTATCATTGAAAATGTATTGTCTTTTGATATTTGTGAGTGAAATCTTTTCTTGGTGATATCCTGCTGGGAGATTGCTCACACCCTACATACACCCTTGGGTGTAAGTAGATTTGTTTACCTCTGATACAGGTAAGGGTCCAACATTTGGGAGCAGTGGTCCAGGTTGTTAGTAGGCCTCTTTACGTGGCGTTTTGGTGGCGTCTTGAGGGTGGTGTCCTCACGTTGGGCGACAGTTCTTAGGTTGTTTTTTTGGTCACCTTGTTTTTAGTATTATTTGGGTTTTGAATACATGTGACTCAAAAACATGTTTTTGGTTAATGACACGTTTGGCTGCAACTTTTACTTTTTTTTGGTTTATTTTGTTCGCTTCCTTATATTTGTTTACTCGGGTAAACAGTTCCCAAATTTATTTTGATACCCGGGCACTTTTTCCAGCCCGTGGGGATCAGGAACGCCCTTCGGGCCTTGCCGCGGGCCGGGTCGGGCGTCGGTTCGGATGGCGACCCAACTTGGTTCGTGACAAAATGGTATCAGAGGTAGGTTTTCGTTTGACGTCAGAGTTATTTTATTTGGGATGAGTCTGGTTAGACAGGAGTTAGGATTGTTGGGGCTCCGAATTCTGGTTACGAGTACGGTGCCTGGCCAGGACACCTCGTGACAGACCCTGAATCGCCATGGGATGTTGGGATGCTTGTTTGACTTCTCTTCCAGGTGGGACGTGAAGGCTGTAGACTATGAATGGACATCAGGAGAGGAAGAAGAGTTTGGTCATGATGTTATTTTGCATATTTGGTTTACTAAGGATTACTTATTTTGCTGGAAATTTGACTTTTCTTTGGATATGATGTATTGATGATGTTCTTTTATGATTGTTTCTCTTTGCAGCAAGATGCCTCCCCAGAGAGCTTATACACACCGATGAGAGGAAGCCGGGGAGAGTTCTCCCTCGCTGCTTGATCAGAGATTAGTAGAAGCCATGGTCCGAGCTGTCCAGACTTTAGGACAGGGGGTGACTCCTGCCCCCGGCTCTATTACAGCTAGAGGGGAAGAATCTGGCTCCAAGAAGGATAGAGCTCAGGAGTTTCTAAAGAACAAACTGCCTTCATTTCGAGGTAGTTCAGAACCTCAGGAGGCAGAGGAGTGGTTTGAAAAGATAAAACACATGTTCTAGTTCCTTGACACGCTAGAGGAAGTCAGGGTAAAGTGTGCCTCTTTCTAGCTAGAGGGCTCCAGTCGCAAGTGGTGGGAATCCGTGATTCAGGCTGGGAAACATGATCATATGAGTTGGAAGGATTTCAAAGCTATCTTCAACGAGAAATACTATCCAGATTTCCTTGCCTATTCTAGATCCCGGGAGTTCATGGATCATTCCCAAGGGGATCAAAAAATGATGTAATATGCGAAACACTTTGCTGAGTTAGTCTGGTACGCACTTGAAATTGTTGCAAGTGAATATTTGAAAGCTCGAAAGTTCGGGAAGGGCCTTAGACTAGAAATCCACTCTCAGGTGTTCTTGTTCAAGCTGGGAACTTATGCCGAGGTAGTCGATCGTGCTTGCATGGTCGAGATTGACCAGAGAGGGAAGTCAGGGTTTTCTAGATCAGTATCCGGGCTTGGTAGTGGCAGTTCACCCGAGAAGAAGAGGAAGTGTGATGAGCAATGGAAGAAGAGTGGTGGAAGCTCACGTCATCCTCCCAGGCATACTTCATCTGGGGCTTCTAGTGCAGGGTTCGTAGTGTTCCATCAGTGCGTAAGGGTAGGGAACATCCGACCTTCTTGTCCATACCCTCCCAGATCATGCCATGGGTGTGGAGTTGTGGGAAATCTATAGCACTTGTACAGGACTGCACGCCCTTACCAGAGTGGGGATGGATCTTTGGCTTTCAGAGGGGTATCATTTCAGTCAGAGCCGACCAGTACAACAAGATCTAGGTTTGGTGGCCATGGTGGTAGGACCCGATCGCCATCAGGGCAGATCCAGATCAGGGCAGAGCCTCAGGCGAGCGGTCGTTCTCAGGAAGGGACCAGATATTTGCATGTTGTGGATCAGGCACCAGCGGGATCTGATACAGGACCTTCGACTGTTCGAGGTACCATTTTGATTGCATCTTCTATAGCTGAATTTTTATTTGATACTGGTGCTTCAGTTTCTTTTATATCTGCCCATCTTGTGAAATTATTGAGCCTTCCAACCGATCTCTTATCTGTTGTAATGGAGTTAGTAACATCGTTGGGTAATAAAAAGGAGCAGGGTCTTAGGTTCCCATCATGCACACTCTCTGTGTCAGGAGTCGAGATAGAGTGGGATTTCTTGGTCCTTAATTTGGACCTCTTTGATGTGATCCTTGTAATGGACTGGCTGGTGCGCTTCCAAGCGCATATTGACTACTATCGGCGCCGAGTCAGTTTTATGGCACCAGATGGGAGTCCTCAGTTATTTTATGGAGAATGGGATCCTCGGTCGGGCCGCACGAGACCTCCACTCCTTGAGGTGGGGAATCTTGCTTATCAGTTGTCTTCGCTCGCACTGGAGGACGATCTTGGTATTTCTCAGGGCGGGTTACCTCGTGTAGTGGATGAGTTTCCAGAGGTCTTCCTAGATGATTTTTTAGGCTTACCTCCAGAGCGGGACGTGGAGTTCTCGATTGAGTTGGCACTGGGAACACAACTTATATCTATTCCCTCATATCGCATGACCCCCACCAAATTGATGGAATTAAAGATACAGTTGGACGATTTGGAATCGAAAGGATTCATTCGCCCGAGCGTCTCTCCTTGGGCCGCCCCAGTTTTATTCGCGAATAAGGCCGATGGAACCCTCTGGTCATGCATCGATTACTGGAAATTGAATAAGGTGACCATCAAGAATAAACACCCTTTTCCCCGGATTGACGATTTTTTTGACCAATTGAAGGGGTAAAAGTGGTTCTCCAAGATCGATTTGTGTTCGGGATACCATCAGCTCAGGGTGAGAGAAGAAGATATTCCGAAGACTGCTTTCCAAAGTAGGTATTATCACTTCGAGTACATGGTCATGCCTTTTTGATTGAAGAATGATCCTACAGTTTTTATGGCACTCATGAATAGGGTGTTCCACCAATATCTCGACTTCTTTGTCGTGGTATTTGTGGACGAAATCTTGGTCTATTATGGATCTGAGGAGGAGCATGAGCATCACCTGCGGATTGTTTTGGGCACTTCGAGGGACCACCGCCTATATGGAAAACTCTCGAAGTGCACGTTATGGATCAGGGAAGTGAAGTTTCTGGGGCATGTCGTCTCAGAACAATGGGTTTCAGTGGATCCTGAGAATATATGTGCGGTGATGTCTTGGGAGCAGCCAAGAAATGTGTTTGAGATCCGGAGTTTTCTGGGCTTGGCTGGTTATTACAGGCGCTTTGTCTGGGACCTCTCATGGCTTGCCTCCCCCATGACCGAACTCACTAGGAAAGGGGTGAAGTTTGAGTGGAGACCACAGTACCAGGAATCTTTTGAGGAGTTGAAGTGGCGGTTGACCACCGCACCTGTGTTGACCTTACCAGAGTCTGGAAAGGGCTATGTGGTTTACTGTGATGCTTCAGGTACGGGCCTTGGATGTGTGCTCATGCAGGATGACCATGTTGTGGCTTATGGTTCTCGCTATCTCCGGCCGCATGAGAAGAATTATCCGACTCACGACTTAGAGTTGGCAGCGGTGATGTATGCTTTGAAGACGTGGTGTCAATATCTCTTTGGGGAGAAGTTTGTGGTCTATTCTGACCATAAGAGCCTGGCCTACATTTTCTCTCAGAAGGATCTCAATTTGAGGTAGCGCCGCTGGATCGAGTACCTATAGGGTTTTGATTTTGATATTGTCTATACCCCCGGTAAGGGTAATGTGGTAGCTGACGCTCTGAGCAGGAAAGTACTAGTGCAGGCGTTGAGGGAGTCCAGCGATGAGTGGACTTTTATGGGGCTCTTTGCCCAGATGCACTATAACGACCCATACTTTACATACATTGTTATTACTTCAGAATTGAAGCACACTTATTAAAACATATAACAAAACCAGGAAAGGACCGTATAGGTATAGAGTCCTTAGAAAATGGGAATAATAAACAACTAGTTCATAAATCATCTACACTATCTCCTTATTATTTCATCATATCTATAGTCCCTCTTGGAATATCCTACTTAATAACCTTCTTCCTGACCTGGGGAAAGAAAACATACAAAAGTGTGAGCTCAAATTCTCAGTAAGGGTAAACAAAAGAAATATCAATCACATTAAATTCATAAGAACATAACATTTTGGAAATCATACCCTGCAAAAGAGATCATAATTTCATAACATGGGATAAATCATGGTAGTGAAATGTAATCAAAATAATCATAACTTAAGACATAGAACTTTGTGGCATACACACATAATCATAGAGAATCATTTCTTAGTAGTCAAGACTCATTTCCATGACTATCTTAGTGGACAAATTCCATTTCTGAACTGAGTTCACTCCTCGTTTCAGTCCTGTTTCACTGAACCGGTTTAACCTGCCGTTCCAGCCATGTCTATCTCATGAGATATAAAATCTTTATGCAATGAATTGGAGGGAGATATAAGTCCCACCCATCTCATAATGATACCATTCTTATGTGTGCCACAAAATCATAAATCATACATCATTGCATAACCCATGTAATGAAAATGGGATTCTTAAACATCGTGACATCATAAAACAATTCATATAAGATAAATGAATTCATAAAAATAATTCCATCATAACATAATCAAATCAATGTAATAATAGGGATAGAAATAGAACCCTATATTATCTTAGATGGAAAATAATTTTGATAAAACACTTGAACTCCATTCTTGAGGAAAATATCCTTTCTACTTCAAAAACATTTTTCCTTTCTTAACATGTCATACAATTTTAAACTAAAAGAAGTTGATTAAAAATAAACATGAAAACTTGTAAATTAATCTTCTTGTAAATAATGTTTTAAAAATACATTCATTCCGTATAAGTTAAAAATAACATTCTCCTCGTACTTTTTTCAGAAAAGTAAAAAAGTACCTTATATGGTAACCAAAGGAAAGATTCCATTCAAACAATGTGGTAAAAAGTCAATAAAGGGTCAAAATGACTTTAAACATTCATGGAATAATAGTGAACATTTTATGACAAAATATATAGAAAACATGGTCATGGATGATAAACGTAACCCCAGTAAATACTTACGTATAAGCAATCTCAGATAAAAATGAGATTGAAAATTTATCCCTTACCTTAGGTCCGATTTGCTTCGTAAGTGTCCGAAACTCCTGTATAATGATTTAAATAATGTTATTGACTTATTACAGAATCATAATTATTTTTATGATATCATATATGGTCATATTCTTAGCTTTTATTAGTAATATTTCATTACTACTTGTTATTCGGGTGTTTATTACTTTTTGTTCTTATGCGTGTTTTGTCGAATAAATTCTTATTTTCTTTTTAAATTATAGATAACTCATTTCTAGAATGGTATTAGTGTAATATATATCATATTTATTCATTCAATTCATTGATATAATCATTATGCATTGAAGATCATGTATAACGAGTCGCATCACATCGTGGAGACGGTATTCCGTACGTACGCACGCACGGTGATTTCATTTTCCGTAGGATGTATAGATGGTGAAATAGGGTTGTTTCATGATTATAATAACATATAAGTATATGAGTGATACTGATATTATTACTTCATAATGAAACAACTAAATAAGAATAATTGGAATAAGAAATAAAGTTGAAAGAATCGGTAACGGACATTACCTCTTCTTTGAAGCGCCTCTTTGAGACCTCCTCTTAGGGAAATAAAATTGGTCTTTCAAGAAGACAAGGACCTCTAGGATGTTTCTAGGGAAGTGGAGAAGAGAAATTGGCAGGTTTTGGCCGAGCTTGAACGCTCAAAGTGGTGTGAGGAAGAGAGGGAGGAGGTGACCTTTTATAAAGGAGGAGAGGGGCACCTTTGGAATAACTAAAAATATAATTTTATTATAAAGTCAAATTCGGTTTTTAATAGCTCAAAATTTATATATTTAGAATATAAGGTGGGGATGGGTCGAAATCCTTTCATCCAATAGAATTTAGACAAGTTTAGGTCATTATATTAACCTTATCTTTTAGTTTTAACTCGTAGTTAATTAGATTGACATTTACCATGTCACATTGTATTTTTATATTATATAGTTAATAAACTTACCATATACATCCAAGAGACCCCAAAGTGGTCCATTAATGATACAAATATCATGATATAAGTATCTTGGATGAACCAAAGATTTTTAGGAATATAATAACAATTAATAATATAATATTTGTTTTAAAAAATATTTTATGTCAATTTTGACACTATTTGGTAATTGATTTTTGTGAAAATCATAACAGAATTATTAGTTCGAAAAAAATTAATTCAATAAATACTAACATGTCATATTAACATATAAAATTATTTTAATTCATAAAAAGTCTCAAATTACATTTATTTGTGTATTTATAACATCTGTTATGTCAATATTTCATTAATAAGATAATTACTGCATCATCATTGTATCATAAATAATTTAAATTATTTTAAGTATAAAAATTAAAAATAAAATACCATTATGTTGGAAATATTTTTAGATTTCTAATTAATATTTATAGTCGAATTTATCTTATGTATAACCATATATTAAAAATGATTTAGTTATTAAACTTTGATTTTAACTATTTTAACCCTTCTTTAAATAAATTGATAATAAATGTCCTAATCTAATCCAAGTGGGCCTAATTGGTCATATATTATTAATAAGGTTGTTTTTGGTCGAATTACACTTATCCAATAGAATTAGGACTTGTGTTATGGTAATAATAATAACACTTTTACCCTTAATTACCCTATTTACTTTTAACCGTGGTAAAAAAAGTAAAAAGTTACTATTCACCAAAAATTATTTTCATCTCATTGAACCACATTTTAGTCCTTGATATTAACCGTGTCTCTTGGATTTTCAAAATTATACTCACAGAAGCGGTAAAATTAAGTTTTATGAAAAATTTAGTTTTTTTAAGTACCACTTAGTGGTTTCACTATTCATCAAAAAATGAAAGTTTCCAGAAAAAGACCAGAAATTAGGCCTAAGATATATTTTATATTATGAATTCATAAATGATGTTTATTTTACCCAATTAAAAACATATCAGTTACATTAACTAATTTAAAAATTAATTCCCATCGTCAAAACAACTAGCGTGTTTTTAAGAGATAATAACTATCAAAAGATTGACACTTGTTTATGTCTGGTTTAAATGTGAAATTACATCCAATGAACAACATTGTATTAAATTGTAAAAATATATTCTAAATATACTTTAAAACCACTCAAATTAATAATTTATCACTATTAATTATTTTGATTAAAAAAGTTGTTTTTAATTAAAATTTAGTAATTTTCACTATTCATCAGAATATGAAAGTTATCCGAAAAGTACCAAAATTTCACCCTAAGATAATTTCGATATTCCGAATCCAAAAATGAAGTCCATTTTGAAAAATAAAATTTACAAAATTTCAAAAAGTGGTTATTACTATTCATAATGGCTAGTTTTAATAATATTTTAATAGCATATCGTTGTTTAGTGAAACTCGGTATTGCGTACGACGCAAGCTATTGAGGAAGGCCGCAGTTGCGTGTAAAGCAAGCCAAGATAGTGTTGTGTGTAGTGAAAGATTACTTTGATGATTTATATAACATAAAAATAAAATATTTCTCATAAAAGTCTCGGGCGTTACATTCTACCCCCCTTAAAATGAATTTCGCCCTCGAAATTCGTCACTTTGTAACAAACAGATGAGGATACCTTTCCCTCATCATATCCTAAAGCTCCTATGTAGCCTATTCTAATTGTTGGTTCCTCCATAAAACTTTCACCAACCGAGTGGTCTTGATTCGTAGGACTTTTTTGCTACGATCCAGAATCTCTATCGGCTGTTCTTCATAAGAAAGATCTTGCTCCAGCGGTACAACTTCTGAGCTGAGTACATGTGAAGGATCAGATATGTACTTTCTCAGGAGAGATACATGGAACACATCATGAACTTGAGAAAGATTCGGTGGAAGCGCCAATCGGTAAGCTACCTTTCCAACACGATCCAGTATTTCGAAAGGACCGATATATCTAGGGCTCAACTTCCCCTTCTTTCCAAATCTCATGACCCTCTTCCAGGGAGATATTCGTAAGAACACTTTATCACCCACTTCAAACTCTAGGTCTTTTCTTCGGTTGTTGTCATAACTTTTCTATTTACTCTGATATGCTCTTATGTGTTGTTGAATAGATCAGACCTTTTGTGCCATCTCATCAAAAAGATCAGGTCCTAATAGCTTTCTTTCCCCAACTTCATCCCAGCAAGTTGGAGTCCTGCATTTCTTTCCATAGAGAGATTCATAAGGAGCCATCTGAATACTGGAGTGAAATCTATTATTATAAGAAAATTCCACCAAAGGTAGGTGTTGATCCCAAACACCTTTGAAATCTATAGAGCAAGCTCTCAATATATCTTCTAGAGTTTGAATTGTTCTCTCAGACTGACCGTCTGTCTGAGGATGATAAGCAGTGCTGAAACTCAACTCTGTATCCATAGTATGCTGAAGAATTCTCCAGAACTTCGAGGTAAATCTCGTATCCCGATCATATATAATAGAAAGTGGTACTCCATGAAATCTTACCACTTCCTTTACATATATCCTGGCAAGCTGATCTAGAGAGAAATCCTCTCTAATAGCAATGAAGTGTGCAGACTTTGTAAGACGATAAACTATGACCCAGATAGCATTATTGCCTTTGGATGTTTTAGGAAGTCCTGTGACAAAGTCCATAGTGACGTTTTCCCATTTCCATTCAGGTATGGGTAATGGTTGTAACATCCCCTTAGACTTCTGTCTCTCAGCTTTAACTTGCTGACAAACCAAGCATCGAGAGACATATTCAGCAACATCTCTTTTCATGCCATCCCACCAGAAGTACTCTTTCAGGTCCCTATACATCTTTGTGCTTCCAGGATGAATAGAGAATGAAGAACTATGAGCCTCATCTTGCAGCTCCTTCTTTAATTCTATGATGGGAGGACACAAACCCGATTCCTGAACTTTATTATCCCATCACAACCAAGGTTGAATTCAGGAATATTTCTCACCTTCTTTTGTAACTCTACATCTTCTTTCTACACCTCTTTAATCATCACATGTATAGATGGTTGAACATTCATTTGAGAAAGATACAATTTCCCCCTTCCGTTATAATTCCAAGATCCATCCTTTGTAAATCAATAAATATTGAATCTTTTGTGATCCTCATCATGGATAAAATAGCATGGTCTTGTCAACGTAATGTATCTGCCACCTTGTTTTCTTTCCCAGGGTGGTAATGAATTGAGAAGTCGTAATCCTTAATCATCTCCAACCATCTTCTTTGGAACATATTCAACTCCTTTTGTGTGAAAATATACTTTAAACTTTTATGATCAGTATAAATGCCACAACTTTCTCCATAAAGGTAATGCCTTCAAATCTTTAATGCAAAGATTACCGCAGCTAACTCCAAATCATGAGTTGGGTAATTTTGCTCATGGATTTTCAACTATCATGAGGCATAAGCTATCACCATATCATTTTGCATAAAAACACACCCCAATCCCTTCTTGGATGCATCACTATAGATCACAAACCTTTCTTCACTACAAGGCAGTGTGAGCACAGGTGCACTGGATAACCTTCTTTTCAACTCCTTGAAATTCTCTTCACATTCCTCCGTCCAAACAAACTTAACTAATTTCCGAGTCAAACTGGTGAGTGGATTAGAGAATCGTGAAAAATCTTTCACAAAACATTGATAATATCCATCCAAACCAAGAAAACTTCGGATCTCGGTTACTGTTGTTGGTCTCGACCATCTTTCGATAACCTATGTTTTTGCTGGATCGACATATATCCCCTCTTTTGAGATTATGTGACCCAGAAATGCAATTTTTTGAAGCCAAAATTCACACTTGGTAAATTTGGCATAAGGCTTCTCCTTTATGAGGGTCTCCAAAATAATTCTCATGTGATCTTCATGTTCTTCCTTGCTCTTTGAATAGACAAGAATATCATCTATAAAGACTACCACAAACTGATCAAGATAGTCTCTAAAGACTCTATTCATCAAATCCATGAAGATAGCAGGGGAATTAGTAAGACCAAATGGCATCACTATAAATTCATAGTATCCATACCTCGTATGGAAAGCTGTCTTTGGTATATCCTCCCTTTTTACCCTTAATTGATGATACCCTGAATGAAGATCAATCTTGGAAAAGTATTGAGCTATGCGTAGTCGGTAAAATAAGTCATCAATGCGCGGGAGAGGATATTTGTTCTTGATAGTGATCTTGTTAAGTTCTCGATAATCAATGCGGAGTCTCATTGATCCATCTTTCTTCTTAACAAACAAAACAGGTGCTCTCCAAGGTGATGCACTAGGGCGTATGAATCCCTTATCAAGATTCTCTTGGAGTTGATTCTTCAATTCCTGAAACTCAATTGGGGCCATTCTATAAGGTGTCTTTGAAATAGGCAAAGCCCCCGGTACAAGTTCTATTGAAAACTCAACTTCACGATTTGGTGGAAGACCCAAAAATTCCTCCAGAAAGACATCGTCAAACTCCCATACAATGGACATATTCTTAATCGTGAGTTTCTCTCCAGACATTTGAGATAAATAACCCTCATTTAGTGGAATCAAGACCCATAAGATGGAATAAATTTCCACTAGAAGGTTATGTTCATCCTTGCATCGATAGACGATCATAGATTGATCTGGAATATGAAATGTGACTTCTCTTCTTTGGAAATTGATATGAGATCCATATAAAGAAAGCCAATCCATGCCAAGAATCACATCAATTTCCACTATAGGAAGGATCACAAGATTTGTAGGAAACACTTTCCCACAGACTTCAATCGGGGAAGAATTATAAACTTTTGATGCGACTTTTGTTCCATTAGGTGTTTTCACAGCTAACTCAACATCTAATTGTTGAGGTAATACGGTGATACTATTAGAAAATTCTTTAGAAGTAAAAGAGTGGGTGGATCTAGAATTAAATAAAACATTTGCTACTTTAGAGTGTATGGTAAGTGTACATTTCACCACATCGTTATCGTACTCCACATCGCTGATAGAAATTGCATGTGACTTTCCTTTGTCTTTAGCCTTAAGAGTTTGTTGACGTCAACCATCATCATCAACCCTTGGATTTGGGCATTGATTGGCATAATGCCCCATCTCCTTGCACTTGAAACATTGAAGTGTAGTAGGTTCATTCTGTGTATCCCTTCCTTTGTTTTCATCATTAGACATCTTCTTCCCATCATTGCGGCATTCAAATTTCTGATGAACTTCCTTTCCACATTTGAAACATTTACTTGTCCCTTTAAGACAACTCCCTCCTTGTTTCTTTCCTCACTTTGAGCATAAGGGAAAGATAATCTTCTTTTTAGTGTGCTCTTTAGAGTTTCCTTTGAATTAAATTTTCCTCTTCTTATCAAACCCATATGACTGATGGGTTACTCCAATCTCCATCTCAACTTTGAGAGCACATCGAACGATTTCCTCATAGCAATTGAAATCCCTTATGGCTAAGGCCCTTCGAAGACTTGGTTTTAAGCCACTAAAGAATCGATCGATCTCACTCTCAGGTTGGATAATATTACCAGAAGCGTACCTTGCAAGTTTTGTAAAATTTGCTTCATAGGTACCAATAGATTCATCATCCTTTTGCTTTAGTTCAAGAAACTCCTTCTCCATCTTTGTTCAGAGAATACGAGGGAAGTACTTATTGAAAAATAAGTTCTTGAACACATCCCATTCCAGGGACTCAATTTCATCCCTTTGCCTCGTATTCTTAATAAGATTCCACCATTGATCAACATCTCCTTCCAAACGATACACTGCTAGGATGAATATATCATGTTCAGAACATTGAAGAACTGAAAATATCTTTTCAGTAGTACTAATCCATTGTTCAGCAACTAATGGATCAGTAGACCCGCTGAATGAAGGTGGACGCTGTCTCATGAAGGATTCAACAGAATTTTGCTCCTTCCTTTGCTCGTTTGAAAGTCCTGCATGATTCATATCTTGATAAAGTTGTGTGATCATGGCTACAAGATTTTGCATTCCAGCTCCGATAACGTTTGGTTGCTCAGTGGGACAATCATTGCATTGACCGTCGCATTCTGCATTAACACGGTTCCTTCGGGTTCCGGCCATTGACTAAAACCAAGAAGAATAGTGTGAGAAACACTAATTATAATAGGAAAACCACATAATCAAGAATAAAATTTCACACTTAAGGTCTTATCATAGGTTATTCATGGCCATTTCTAAAACACTAAGATTGTGTTCTATGCTTAGACTTATCCTTAGGGTTCTTACTAAGGCTTTCACATCCTAGTTTCCAAAGGTTGACTATACCTTTCCTCTGATACCAAATATAATGACCCATACTTTACATACATTGTTATTAATTCAGAATTTAAGCACACTCATTACAACATATAACAAAACCAGGAAAGGACCGTATAAGTATAGAGTCTTTAGAAACTGGGAAACATAAACAACTGGTTCATAAAGCATCTACACTGTCTCCCAATTATTTCATCATATCTATAGTCCCTTTTGGCATATCCTACTTAATAACCTTCTTCCTGACTTGGGGAAAGAAAACATAAAAAAGGGTGAGATCAAATGCTCAGTAAGGGTAAACAAAAGAAATATCAATCACATTAAATTCATAAGAACATAACATTTTGGAAATCTTACCCTGCAAAAGAGATCAAAATTTCATAACATGGGATAAATCATGGTAGTGAAATGTAATCACAATAATCATAACTTAAAACATGTAACTTTGTGGCATACACACATAATCAAGTAGAATCATTTCTTAGTAGTCAAGACTCATTGCCAAGACTATCTTAGTGTACAAATTCCATTTCTGAACCGAGTTCACTCCTCGTTTCAGGCCCGTTTCACTGAACCGGTTTAACCTGCCGTTCCAACCATGTCTATCTCATGAGATATAAAATCTTTACCCAATGCATTGTAGGTAGATATAGGTCCCACCCATCTCATAATGATACCATTCTTATGTGTGCCACAAAATCATAAATCATACATCATTGCATAACCCATGTAATAAAAATGGGATTCTTAAACATCGTGACATCATAAAACAATTCATATAAGATAAATGAAGTCATAAAAATAATTCCATCACAACATAATCAAATAAATGTAATAATAGGGATAGAAACAGAACCCTATATTATCTTAGATGGAAAAAGATTTTGATAAAACACTTGAACTCCATTCTTGAGGAAAATAACCTTTCTACTTCAAAAACAATTTTCCTTTCTTAACATGTCATACAATTTTAAACTAAAAGAAGTTGATTAAAAATAAACATGAAAACTTGTAAATGAATCTTCTTGGAAATAATGTTCTAAAAATCCATTCATGCCATATAAGTTAAAAATAACATTCTCCCCGTACTTTTGTCGGAAAAGCCAAAAAGTACCTTATAAGGTAACCAAAGGAAAGATTCCATTCATACAATGTGGTAAAAAGTCAATAAAGGGTAAAAATGACTTTAAACATTCATGGAAGAATAGTGAACATTTTATGAAAACATTTATAGAGAACATGGTCATGGATGATAAACGTAACCCCAGTAAATACTTACGTATAAGCAATCTCGGATAAAAATGAGATTGAAAATTTATCCCTTACCTTAGGTCTGATTTGCTTCGTAAGTATCCGAAACTCTTGTATAATGATTTAAATAATGTTATTGACTTATTCCAGAATCATACTTATTTTTATGATATCATATATGGTCATATTCTTAGCTTCTTATTAATAATATTTAACTATTACTTGTTATTCGGGTGTTTATTACTTTTTGTTCTTATGCGTGTTTTGTCGAATAAATTCTTATTTTTCTTTTTAGGTTATAGATACCTAATTTAAATAATTTTATTAGTGTAATATATATCATATTTATTCATTCAATTCATTTATATAATCATTATGCAATGAAGACCATGTAGAACGAGTCACATCACATCGTGGAGATGGTATTCGTACATACGCACGCTCGGTGATTTCGTTTTCCGTAGGATGGATAGATGGTGAAATAGGGTTGTTTCATGATTATAATAACATATCAGTATATGAGTGATACTAATGTTATTACTTCATAATGACACAACTAAAGAAGAAGAAGTGGAAGAAGAAATAAAGTTGAAAGAATCGGTAACATACATTACCTCTTCTTTGAAGTGCCTCTTTGAGACCTCCTCTTAGGGAAATAAAATTGGTCTTTGAAGAAGACCAGGACCTATAGGATGTTTCTAGGGAAGTGGAGAAGAGAAATTGGCAGGGGTTGGCCGATCTTGAAAGATCAAAGTGGTGTGAGGAAGAGAGGGAGGAGGTTCCCTTTTATAAGGGGGGAGAGGGGCACCTTTGGAATAACTACAAATATTATTTTATTATAAAGTCAAATTCGGTTTTTAATAGCTTCAAATTGATATATTTAGAAGCTAAGGTGGGAATGGGTCTAAATCCTCTCATCCAATAGAATGTAGAAAAGTTTAGGTCATTATATAAACCTTATTTTTTAGTTTTAACTCTTAGTTAATTAGATTGACATTTACCATGTCACTTTGTATTTTTATATTATATAGTTAATAAACTTAACATATACATACAAGAGACCCCCAAGTGGTCCATTAATGATACACCTATCATGATATAAGTATCTTGGCCGAACCTTAAATTTTTAGGAATATAATAACAATTAATAATATAATATTTGTTTTAAAAACTATTTTATGTCAATTTTGACACTATTTGGTAATTGATTTTTGTGGAAATCATAACAGAATTATTAGTTAAGAAAAATTAATTAAATAAATACTAACATTTCATATTAAAATAGAAAATTATTTTAATTCATAAAAAGTCTAAAATTACACTTATTTGGGTATTTATAACATCACTTATGTCAATATTTCATTAATAAGATAATTTCTCCATCATCATTGTATCATAAATAAATTAAATTATTTTAAGTCTAAAAATTACAAATAAAATATCAATATGTTGGAAATATTTTTATCTTTCTAATGAATATTTGTAGTCGAATTTATATTATGTATAACCCTATATTAAAAATGATTTTTTTATTAAACTTTGATTTTAACTATTTTAACCCTTCTTTAAATAAATTGATAATAAATGTCCTAATCTAATCCAAGTGGGCCCAAATGGTCATATTTTATTCCTAAGGTTGTTTTTGGTCGAATTACACTTATCAAATATAATTAGGAAATGTGTTAGGGTAATAATAATAACACTTTTACCATTAATTACCGTATTTACTTTTAACCATGGTAAAAAAAAGTAAAGAGTTACTATTCACCAAAAATTATTTTCATCTCATTGAACCAAATTTTAGTCCTTGATATTAACCGTGTCTCTCGGATTTTCGAAATTCTACTCACAGAAGCGGTAAAATTAAGTTTTATGAAAAATTCAGTTTTTTTAACTACCACTTAGTGGTTTCACTATTCATCAAAAAATGAAAGTTTCCAGAAAAACACCAAAAATTAGGCCTAAGCTATATTTTATATTATGAATTCAAAAATGATGTTTATTTTACCAAATTCAAAACATATCAGTTACATTAACTAATTTAAAAATTAATTCCTGTCGTCAAAACAAATAGCATGTTTTTAAGAGATAATAACTATTAAAAGATTGACACTTGTTTATGTCTGGTTTAAAAGTGAAATTACATCCAATGAACAAAATTGTATTAAATTGTAAAAATATATTATAAACATACTTTAAAACCACTCAAATTAATAATTTATCACTATTAATTATTTCGATTAAAAAAGTTGTTTTTAATTAAAATTTAGTAATTTTCACTATTCATCAGAATATGAAAGTTATCCAAAAAGTACCAAAATTTCACTCTAAGCTAATTTCGATATTCCGAATCCAAAAATGAAGTCCATTTTGAAAAATAAAATTCAAAAATTTCAAAAAGTGGTTATTACTATTCGTAACGGTTATTTTTAATAATATTTTAATAGCATATCGTTGTTTCACTACTAGAAAAAAAGGTATTTGCGACGGGCATTTGCGATAGGATCCCGTCGCAAATGGCTTTTTGCGACGGGGGCCCGTCGCAAATGGCCCGTTGCTGAAAACGGTGTCGCAACAACAATTATTTGCGATGGGGATTCTCCCCGTCGCAAATAGTACTCCCTATATTTGTAAAAAACTTTTCAAATAGTAATTGCGACGGGCCCCGTCGCAAATACCTGTTGCGACGAGCCCGCCGCAAATAGTTTTTGCGATGGGACCCGTTGCAAAAAAAATTTTAAAAAAAATAAAAAACTATTAATAAATTATTTTAATGCATATAATAATAATACTATTTGCGACGGGTATAGTATCCTGTCGCAAATACTATAAAAAAAATAAAAACTAAATTATTAATAAATTATTTTAATTAATATAATAATAATCCAATTATAATTCAAAAATAAAAAATAATAAAATATTAATAAATGATTTTAATTAATATAATAATAGAATTATAATTCACAAATAAAAATAATAAATTATTAATAAATTATTTTAATTAATATAATAATAATAAAATTATAATTCAAAAATAAAAAATAATAGAATATTAATAAATGATTTAATTAATATAAGAATATTAGAATTATAATTCATAAATAAAAAAAATATTAATAAGTTATTTTAATTAATATAAAAATAATAGAATTATTTAACATTCAAATATTAAAATAATTCAAGTATTACAAAAAAAATATAATTAAATTATAATATTATAAAATTTTAATATATATATAAAATTTAATATTATAAAATATAAATAATATTATTATTCATATTAATATTGTTATTTCAAAATATAATATTATTAATATTTTATAATGAGACAGAAACTACAAATAGAAAAAAAATCATATTTTGATTTCACAAATTTTATATCATAAAAACAAACTCTAATCTGATGTAGGGGGGAGGGGGGAGGGGGGAGATATGCAGATGGTGGTGGAGGAAACTCCATCCCTAAAACATGAGTGAGTCGGCGCATGTACTCCATCTGCTCCTGATGTTGCTGCTGCCACCGACTCGTCTGCTCCTCGTACAGCTGCTGCTGGCGTCGATGCTCCTCATCATGCTGCTGACGCATCTACTCCTGCTCTTGTTGGAGACTCTCTATCAGTGCAGTCTGAGATCGCAACTGATCCTCATACTGTGTAGCAGAAGAAGATGCACGAGCTCCTCTCGAGCTGGACGCCGACATCGCAACATTGCCATAATAATCTCCGGGAGTCAGTCGAGAGCTGATACCAACTACCCGGCCCTTCTTGAAGGCATACTGGGTAGCCTGCATCCATGCCGCCTCATCAAACTGACGTCCAGTGGTATGATCTGATGACTCGGCCTGACTCTCAGGCCGGGCCTGTGACGCTGCGGCCTCATATGACTCCTGTAGTTGCAATTTAAAATTAAAATTGTGAATATATTATATGCAGTTAATTTTTAGACTTGAAAACAAATAATACTAACCACAATGTGATGCTAACGATCACCTCTGAGTTCCCTAGTAGCAGGATCACTATACATCCTCCGATATACGTCGTACTCTGTAATATCGGGGTGCTCGACAGCCTATAAGAATAAAAAATAAACTGTTAATATTTATAGTTATATAAAATATTTATAAATAATGTACGTACCAGATGCTGTCTATGAGTACTGAAAGAACGTCTCCCAGCTCGATGAGTCACCTCCTGTCTCCCCCGATTCTGCCTCCCCACCGATGATCTCCTCTGAAAGGCACCACTCAACCAGTGCGCACATAATCTATCCCATACATGGGATGAAATGTACTCTGGTCGGTGTGCTCTACATGACTCGTCAAAATCTGACACTCCTGCTTTCTTCATGGCAGCTTTTCTTAAATTGTGCAAAAACTGACGAAGACGATCACGCATGGCCACCTCCCATGCCTTGTGGATGGCGTCACGCATGGTATCCTCGATCGGATACCATAAACCCTACAAATAAATCAAAATATCAAGTTAGAAATGAAATAATTTTCAAAATAAAAATTATTTTTTTACGTACGTACCAACCAATGGCCGAACATGGCCTGCTGCACATCAATGGGAATCTGCTCCCATGTGGTCCAGGACTGAGAGAAATAGTTGCGCAAAATAGCGCTGCCCTGTCTGACTGCTATATGCGGAAAACTGTAAAAATAACAAACATTTATTATGTGAATAGATTAATGAAATCTTAGTCAAATCCACAGGTTATCACACAGGTTATCACACCTCTGTGTGCGTGGATCAAACCCAAGACGTGGACATCGCTCGGGGACGGGGTCAGGAATCATCAATCGTGCAAGACCGCGCCCCCTCCACGTACTCCCATGGTGCGCCAGCAGGCTGAGGGTCATCTGTCAGCAACTCATCCGCATCGAAAGACAGGTCAGCATCCGCCAACTCACGAAATGTGGCGTCGTCCATCTGAAATAGAAAATGTTAATGTTGTTAGAAAATAATTGATAATTACTATTATATATACAAATATACATATTATGATTGTATATAAATACCATGGAATTCTATCAGTGTTCATCTTCATCATCATCTTCATATATGTCAATGTCATCTTCATATTCCTCCTCAACATCATCGATATCCATTCGAGTTACAGTTGCTTCATCTCTTACCATTTCAAATTCATATGTGACATCATTAACATCATTGTCATCACCGACTCTTAAATGTGGGGTTTCGTCATCGATACTCATGTCTCTTTGTAAAAAAGATTTATTTTGAGTACTCTCTTGAAAAACTTCAATTCTTTGCACATCAGTGAAAGCACATTCACTTTGACTAAACTGATTGTCTCGAATTTTGATTTTTATTACACTCCACCAATCAGTCAAGTCTCTTGTTGTAGCACAGTACTTTGCATAATAAACTTGATGTTCCTGTTGAGCCAATAAGAATGGTTCATTTACTGCGAGAACACTTTTACATTTAATATCGATGATTCCATGAGTCGGATGAACATGCACGCCTCTCTCTGTATCCAACCACCGACATTTGAACATGGTTATGTAATGTTGTCCAAGATAACAGAGTTCAATGATTTCATCAAGTATGCCATAAAATTCAACTTCATTTTCTCGATGATGAGATCCTCTAAAACTAACTCCACTGTTCATTGTTTTTTTTGATTCCCCATATGCATGTGTGTGAAATCAAAATCCATTCACCACATATGCATTATAAGTTTTAACAAGTTTGGAAGGTGGGTTACACAATACGCACAACCGTTTGTCAATTTTAGCAGCATGTCGAGACACCTGAATTTTTTTGAAATAATTATCAATATAGTAAACTATACATTGAATGAGTTGCTAAAATATAAAGAATTTATGTTACCAGTTTTTGAAACCACTGAGAGAAATTTTTCAGTCGACGTTCTTCGAGAGCAGCTGCTGTAATTTGTGGAATTTGTTTCTTGATATGATTATCATACAACCTATAAAAACCAAAGTTATTTACTGTAACATAAATGATAGAATAAGTGATATAAACACTAACAGAACAACTGATGCCATCTCTTCACAGTTGAGCAGAACATATGTATGAGCTCTATGATGTTCATCATCTGAAAGCCAGCGTTCACAAACTCCACCAAAACCAAGCTCTGGCTAGTTGAAAACAGATAATTGATTGTCGATTTCATCAATATTCCTCTCGTTCCGTCCCATTCGGTTGTGTTTTTAAGGATACTCAGATTCAAAATAATGGGAGCAGAAAAAAGATATTTCCTCTTGCAAATAAGCTTCTGCAATAGATCCTTCAACAGATGCTTTGTTACATACTTTTCTTTTCAATTTTTGCATGCATCTTTCAAATGGGTACATCCATCGAAACTGTACTAGACCTCCACATTTGGCTTCATATGGCAAATGTAACATCAAATGTTCCATTGAGTCGAAGAAAGACGGCGGAAATATTTTTTCCAGTTTACATATAATTACAACAACATCTTTTTCAAGTTTGCCTAGAGCATCATAATCTACTGTAGCCGCACAAATTTCCCAAAAAAAATGAGACATGTCTGTTATGGAATCCCAAATCACAGAATTCAACAAACCTCTTAATCCAATGGGTAGAAGTCTTTCTATTATAACATGACAATCATGACTTTTTAATCCAGTAATATGACCATTCTTTACACATCTACCCAAATTGAAAGCACAACCATCTGGAAGTCTCAAATCTGCAATCCACTGACAAAATAATAAACGGTTTTCTTTAGACAGTGTATAAGCTACTTTTGGTTTCAGTAACCTTTCTGTTCTGACATTCTCAAACAGTTCCAATTCTGAATGCCTGCAAATTTGGGCAAGATCTAAACGTGCATTTACATTGTCTTTTCTCTTTCCTGGCATATCCAAAACTGTATGAAACAAATTATCAAAACAGTTCTTCTCAATATGCATGACATCTAACATGTGTCGGACCAACAAATCAGACCAATATGGAAAATCCCAAAATATGCTACGTTTAATCCAATTGTGTTCTTTCCCAAAACCAGAAATTTTCTGTTGGTTTATTGTGGGACCAAAAGTGATGGGAGGTAATGAAAATACAACAGATTTTAACTCCGAACCTGATAACATTTTTGGAGATCCATCCCTTTCAACTGTTCCTTTTCTGAAATGAGATCTGTTTCTGCGAAAAGGATGATCATCTGGAAGAAATCTTCGATGACAGTCAAAATAACAAGGTTTCTTTCCATGAATGAGCATAAATGCTTTGTTCTCTCCCATACAGTAAGGACATGATTTCTGACCATGTGTACTTCAGCCAGATAACATCCCATAAGCCGGGAAGTCACTAATTGTCCAAATCAATGCTGCTCTCAGTATGAAATTCTGTTTCGTTGCAACATCATATGTACTGACACCAGTACTCCACAATAAATTTAATTCATCAATCAATGGTTTCAAATAAACATCAATATTTTTCTTCGGATGTCCTGGAATTAGTAAAGTCAAAAAGATATATGGCTCCTTCATCAACATCCATGGAGGTAAATTGTACGAAGTTAAAAAAACAGTCCAACATGAATATTGACTACCATAAGATCCAAACGGACAGAAATCATCAGTGGAAAGTCCCAGTCGAACATTTCTAGCTTCTAAAGCAAAGGATGGATGCACTATATCAAAATGTTTCCATGAATCACTGTCAGCTGGATGATTCAAGCTTTTATCGGTTGAAATATTCTCTTTATGCCATGACATCATTGTCGCTGTATTCTTAGACATGAATAAACACTGGAGTCTGGATGTAAGCGGAAAATATCTCAACTGTTTTACAGGAATCAAACCAGACTTCCCGTGTTGTCCTTCTTTATATCTCAGTTGCCCACATGTGGGACAACTATCAAACGACTCATTTTCCCCAGAATATAAAATGCAGTCATTTGAACATGCATGAATCTTCTGACAACTAAGTCCCAAATTTCGAACCAGCCTCTTACTCTCATAGTAATTTGTAGGCAAAACATTTCCTTCGGGTAACAGTGTTTTAAGCAAAGAAAATATCTGGTCAAAACAGGTGTTTGACATTCCGTTATCTAATTTGATAGCCATAAATTTTGCAACTGCTTCTAATTTTCTCATCTTGCAGCCAGGATATAATGCATCCTCAGCAGACCTCAACAACTCATAAAATTCAGACGGTGCCAACTCAGGATTTGAAGCTATATCAGCCGGAGTTTCTGTATGTTGAACAGATGAACCTGCAACATCATGTACTAAATCTTGAAACCGGGATGGATCCAGAATCAAGTTGGTATCACCTGCTCTGGAACTGCATTCACCGTGTTGATACCAAAAAACATAATCTGGTTGAAAACCAAAACGCAAGAGATGTTCCCCCACTTTGTCAAACGTGTCAAACGTTCTCAATGCACATTTTCTACAAGGGCATTTTATTTTGCCTTCTGAAAAAAATTCTATATTTGATGCCACAAATGATAAAAAAGTCTCCACACCCTCTACATATACTGGATTTAAACCAGAACCGTTTGGATTTCTACGTTGATTTATCCATATGCGGTCACCTAATAATGATTGTTGACGACCTCGTTGTTCCATATTTTTCTATAAAATATAAAAGCATTACTGGTTTTGAATAATTTGTTAAAGAAAACACTCAAGATAGGATAATTATAGAGTTTACATCATACACGACTGACGCAAACTTTTTATTGAGATGGACCTAAAAATTGACCATTTAAGAAATAAATATGTTGAGAATAAAGCAAAACTTGTTACAAATATTGATAATTTTAATATTATATAAATTTTTTATTATTTTCATAGTACTAATATTATTGGTAATTATTACTAATTATTGGTAATAATTACTAATTATTACTAATTATTACTAATTATTACTAATTGTTGGTAATTATTTGTAGTTATTACTAATTATTGGTAATTAATACTAATTATTGGTAATTATTATTAATTATTACTAATTATTACTAATTATTACTAATTATTGGTAATTGTTACTAATTATTGGTAATGATTCTTAATTATTACTAATTATTACTAATTATTACTAATTATTACTAATTATTGGTAATTATTACTAATTATTGGTAATTATTCCTAATTATTACTAATTATTACTAATTATTACTATTTACCGGTAATTACTGGTAATTATTGGTAATTATTCCTAATTATTGGTAATTGTTACTAATTATTGTTAATTATTACTAATTATTGGTAATTATTACTAATTATTGGTAATTATTACTAATTATTGGTAATTATTACTAATTATTACTAATTATTGCTATTTATTACTAATTATTACTAATTATTACTAATTATTCGTAATTATTACTAATTATTGGTAATTATTATTATTATTGGTAATTATTACTAATTATTGGTAATTATTACTAATTATTGTTAATTATTACTAATTATTGTTAATTATTACTAATTAATATTAATTATTACTAATTATTACTAATTATTACTAATTATTGGTAATTATTACTAATTATTGTTAATTATTACTAATTATTGTCAATTATTACTAATTATTGTGAATTATTACTAATTATTGTTAATTATTACTAATTATTACTAATTATTACTAATTATTACTAATTGTTACTATTTACCGGTAATTATTGGTAATTAGTGGTAATTATTCCTAATTATTGGTAATTATTACTAATTATTGTTAATTATTACTAATTATTGGTAATTATTACTAATTATTGGTAATTATTACTCATTATTGGTAATTATTACTACTTATTACGGATTATTACTAATTATTACTAATTATTACTAATTATTGGTAATTATTACTAATTATTACTAATTATTGGTAATTATTACTAATTATTACTAATTATTGGTAATTATTAGTAATTATTACTAATTATTACTAATTATTGGTAATTATTACTAATTATTACTAATTATTGGTAATTATTACTAATTATTACTAATTATTGGTAATTATTACTAATTATTACTAATTATTACTAATTATTGGCAATTATTACTAATTATTGGTAATTATTACGAATTATTGGTAATTATTACTAATTATTGGTAATTATTACTAATTATTGGTAATTATTACTAATTATTGGTAATTATTACTAATTATTACTAATTATTGGTAATTATTACTAATTATTACTAATTATTACTAATTATTGGTAATTATTACTAATTATTGGTAATTATAATAATTATTGGTAATTATTACTAATTATTGTTATTTATTACTAATTATTGTTTACTATTACTAATTATTACTAATTATTACTAATAATTGTTAATTATTACTAATTAATATTAATTATTACTATTTATTGTTAATTATTACTAATTATTACTAATTATTACTAATTATTGGTAATTATTACTAATTATTGGTAATTATTACTAATTATTACTAATTATTACTAATTAATGGTAATTATTACTAATTATTACTAATTATTGATAATTAGTGCTAATTATTACTAATTACTCATAATTATCGGTAATTATTGCTAATTATTGGTAATTATTATTAATTATTATTAATTATTACTAATTATTGGTAATTATTGGTAATTATTACTAATTATTAATAATTATTACTAATTATTACTAATTATTGGTAATTATTACTAATTATTGGTAATTATTACTAATTATTACTAATTATTACTAATTATTGGTAATTATTACTAATTATTGGTAATTAATACTAATTATTGGTAATTATTATTAATTATTACGAATTATTACTAATTATTGGTAATTATTACTAATTATTGGCAATTATTACTAATTATTACTAATTATTACTAATTATTACTAATTATTGGTAATTATTACTAATTATTACTAATTATTTCTAATTATTAGTAATTATTACTAATTATTACTAATTATTGGTAATTATTCCTAATTATTACTAATTATTATTATTTATTACTATTTATCGGTAATTATTGGTAATTATTGGTAATTATTCCTAATTATTGGTAATTATTACTAATTATTGTTAAGTATTACTAATTATTGGTAATTATTACTAATTATTACTAATTATTACTAATTATTACTAATTATTGGTAATTATTACTAATTATTAATAATTATTAGTAATTATTAGTAATTATTAGTAATTATTACTAATTATTGGTAATTATTACTAATTATTGGTAATTATTGGTAATTATTCCTAATTATTGGTAATTATTCCTAATTATTGTTAATTATTCCTAATTATTGGTAATTATTTTTAATTATTGGTAATTATGGGTAATTATGGGTAATTATTGGTAATTATTACTAATTATTGGTAATTATTACAAATTATTCCTAATTATTACTAATTATTACTAATTATCGGCAATTATCTGTAATTATTGGTAATTATAGGTAATTATTCCTAATTATTGGTAATTATTGGTAATTATTACTAATTATTGATAATTATTCCTAATTATTGGTAATTATTCCTAATTATTGATAATTATTACTAATTATTAGTAATTATATGAATAATTACCAATAATTAGGAATAATAACATTATTACATTATTAGTATATTTTATTATTAATATTAAAATAATATAATTTTCTATATTATATACAATTCTCCTTTCATCTGTGTGTTTTCTGTCTCCACATACAAATAATACATATGGAGACAGAAAACACACAGATGAAAAGAAAATTGTATAAATAATATAAAAAATTATATTATTTTAATATTAATAATAAAATATACTAATAATGTAATAATGTTATTATTCCTAATTATTGGTATTTATTACTAATTATTAATATTTATTCTTAACTATTAAAAATTATTACTAATTATTCCTAATTACCATTAACTATGAACAATACTAATAATTTAAATTTATTAAGTAACAAAACAATGTAAACATAATTAAATTACAACTAATTAAGAATAATTGAAACTAATAAAAAATTTAAAGTAAATATTAAATTAAAATGAATATAAATACCTTGAAAATTGATCTGAGGTTTATCTCTGATCGTTCTTGAAAACTTCAAAATCAACTCCGAAGAAAAAAATTAAACTTGAGAAACTCTCAACTCTATAACTAGAATTTTGAGAGAAGAAGAAGATGAAGTTTGAGAATGAATTGAAAAAAACGGATGGGGGTATTTATAGGTTAGATTATTTGCGACGGGCTACCCGTCGCAAATAATATTATTTGCGATGGTACCCGTCGCAAATACCTTAGCCATCATTTAATACGGTCAACGGTTAAATAGTTATTTGCGACGGGACCCGTCGCAAATAACCACCTGCCGACATACTATTTGCGATGGGGGAATATGCCCGTCGCAAATACCTTTAACCGCAGCCGGTTATTTGCGACTGGCAATAACCGCCCGTCGCAAATATGTTTCCCGCGATTTGGAACGAAAACGCGCCAGTTCTTTTGCGACGGGGAAAGCAATCCCGTCGCAAAAGGCTACTTATTTGCGACAGGCAAATACCCCCGTCGCAAATAAGTTTTTAACGGGGCTATTTGCGACGGGATTTATCGCCGTCGCAAATAACTCGTCGCAAATACCCATTTTCCCGTAGTGTTTAGTGAAACTCGGTATTGCGTACGACGCAAACTATTGAGGAAGGTCGTGGTTGCGTGTAAAGAAAGCCAAGCTAGTGTTGTGTGTAGTGAAAGATTCCTTTGATGATTTATATAACATAAAAACAAAATATTTCTCATAAAAGACCCAGGCGTTACATGCACTTGGAGAGCAGGGAGCACAGCAGAGGTACTTTCTTGGCTAGCATTCAGTTGACTCCTGCTCTTCTGGAGTTGATTCAACGGGAGCAGCCTGGTGATGAGCTGTGTCAGCGATCTATGTAGTTTCTTCATGGTGAGGAGACTCCTTCAGATTGGTCTTTTTCTTCCGAGAGGATCTTGTGCTTCAAGGGCTATGTTGTGGTGCCGTTGTCTCTGCGGAAGGTGGTGATGCAGGATAGCCACCAGTCTCAGTGGGCCGTCCACCCTGGTACCACCAAGATGTAATACGATGTTTGCCGTCAGTTCTGGTGGCCAGGTATGAGACGAGACATGGCCGAATTTGTGTCGAGGTGCTACACTGGTCAGCAGATAAAAGCAGAGCATCAGAGGCCATCTGGGTTGCTTCAGCCACTACCCATTCCTACATGGAAGTGGGACGAGGTCGCCATGGACTTCATCATTGGATTGCCTCGGACACCTCGGGGAAGGAATGCGATTTGGGTAGTGATTGATCGTTTGGACAAGTCAGCTCACTTTATCCCGATCAGAGATACAACGAAGGTAGATGAGATGGGCCGCTTGTATATTCAGAAGGTGGTCAGACTTCATGGTGTGCCATCAGCAGTTGTTTCTGACAGAGACACCCGCTTTACATCTCGATTTTGAGGAGGCCTCCAGAAGGCTTTGGGGTCGCAGATTAAGATGAGCACGACATACCACCCTCAGACGGATGGCCAGACAGAGTGGGCGAATCAGATTCTGGAAGACATGCTCCGAGCCTGTGTGTTAGATTTCAGAGGCTCATGGGATAGCCAATTGGGATTGGCCGAGTTTGCTTATAATAACAGTTACCAGTCTTCCATCAGAATGGAACCCTTTGAAGCACTCTATGGTCGGCCTTGTCGGTCTCCTTTATGTTGGGCTGAGGTAGGTGAGACCTCACTATTGGGACTGAGCCTTGTTCAGGAGATATCTGAGAAGGCTAAGCTGATTAGGCAGCAGTTGTTGACAGCTCAGAGTCTCCAAAAATCTTATGCAGACCAGAGGCATCGGGATCTTGAGTTTTCAGTGGGGGACAAAGTGTTCTTGAAGGTGGCCCCTCATTTGGGTCACCGCCGCTTGGGGAAGTAGGGAAAGCTGACACCGAGGTATGTTGGGCCTTTTGAGATTACTGAGCGGATTGGAAAAGTGGCATACAGGTTAACATTGCCTTCATAGTTGACATCGATTCACGATGTATTTCATGTCTCCCAAATTAAAAAGTATAACCATGATCCATCACATGTGTTGAATTGGGAAGAGTTAGAGATTGAGCCAAACTTATGAGTGTTTGAGCGGCCAGTGCGGATAGTGGATTTTCAGGAGAGGGTGCTTCGTGGAAAGTCCATTCCCTTGGTTTGCATTCTTTGGCAGCATGGGAATGACGAGCATGAGACTTTGGAGTGGAAGTCTTGGGTTGAGCAGCAGTACCCATTTCTATTCTCTGATCAGGTTTCGAGTTGACTTTCCGAGGGCGGAAAGTATTCATGGTGGGGAGAATTGTCACACCCGGAATTTGCTTGAGGTATGTTTTAAATTTCAATTTTTATCCCATGATTTCTTTTTCTTTTATTTAACTGTTTGGTTGAAAAGCGATCCGAGCCTGACATGAGTTTTGTGTTTATCCGCTAATAAATGAGCGTCATCTTGACATCGCCCGACACGCGGGCTGGGCACGGGCGAAGCCGTGTTGCTTCGCCAGTTTAACGCACGGTCAGCCCGGGGTGCAGATGATTAAATAATCGAATAAAAATAGTTTTTGTTATAATTATAGTTATTTATGTCATTATTATTAGTTTCAGTTAGTTTTTTTGAGGTTTTAATTTATTTTTATTTTTCCCCCATCTCCTTATTCTTATTTCATTTTATCCCGCCTTTACTTTTATTTTTATTTCCCTTATCTTCTTTCATTTTTTTTATTTTATCCATTCTTTTCTATTTTCTTTTATTATTTATTTATTTATTTTTTATTCCTCCCTCTTTTGCTCTCCCTCTCTCACGCAGGTTACTGTTCATCCGCCCCTCTCTTGTGTCCCGCGACAAACCCTTGCCTCCCCCCTTGCTAACTGGCTGCAGTCCTCTTCCTCGGCCGGAGTTGCCTGGTGGTCGCCCCCCCTCTTCGAGCTGAAGTCCGCGCCCCCTCCGCCTACTATCTCCCATGCACCCCAGAACAGCCGGTTCATCTCGGTGCTGCACCCTTCTTCGTCTCGTTCTGCCCCTCATCGCCGGCCACACCTCCCTCTACCCCCCTACTGTCCTCCCTACCCAGCCGAAGCCCTTCTGCCCAGCCTCCTCGCCGGACCAGCTGACTCCTCCTCGACCAAGCTCAGCCAGCCCGCCCCCTCCGCCTGCTGCCTCCTGGCTTCCCCTACTACGCACCGGCTCCCTAGCAGCCTCTCACTCGACCCGACCTTCCCCTTTCCTTTTCTTTCCAGCACTACACAACCCATAATAGCCTTCGGATTTCCTTGCCAACTTCACACACCTCCTCCCTATATCGGACAACCTTTCAGCATCCCAAATATCATCTTCCCAGCCTTTCGAAACCATTGCCGTAGGTGCGGAACATTTCTATTTTTTTTACTGTTTTGGTGTTGTTGTGAATGGGTTTCAGTTTGTGTTTGATTCATTTTTTTGATGCGTTTATACTGTGATTTTCTTTTAGGGGGTGTTTTGATCTTGTTTGAGGTGCGGTGGCTTTTGCGCACCAATTGTGCGAAGCTTGCGACATGTTGGTAGGTGATTCCACACTCAATTATTATCTGGATATCATTTGCGTGTTGGTTTTATTTTCTTTAGCCCCTTTCTATTTAGTTCCATGTTGAAAATTAGTTTTAATTACATTTCAAATGTGCATATAATTTTCTAGAAGTATACTTAGGAGATGCTGGTCCATTTTTATTGTGAAAACTCACTTTGGATTGTTTATTATTGTATGTAAACTGTGTAGTGTGTGAGTTAGAAAGTGCAGATGACGCAGTTTGTATTTTGGCATGTGTCAGAACATATTTTATTTTAAAAATGGGTTTTGAGTGACCTTTTGCCCTTAAAAAAATTTGCGACATGTTTGAACTATTTTATAATTTTTTTTCTTAGTGGTTTGCTTAATTATCAAAGTGATCTCGCTAAGTTGTGTAACTAGTTTAAATTAATACATGAGCAGTGTAGTTTTAGTTTTAAAAGGTTTTAGTGTGCGTGTGGTTTTCAAAAAAAGGGATATCAGTGTGTAGGTGACATATTATGTGAACTTTGAATTTAGGTGAGCATAAGGAGGGAAGCCGGGGTATTAGGTTGGGGGATATGTCGCTTGAGTTACTGCCCAAACTTATGTTTACCTTAAACTGTTTTTCTTTAAAGTCATTTTATGAAAACCATTTTTCACTAACATTGTTAAGCACTTCTTTCTTTCTTTTATTTATCATTGCAAATGTATTTTCTTTTGATATTTTTGTGTGGAATATTTTCTTGGTGGTATCCTGCTGGGCGATTGCTCACACCCTACTTACACCCTTGGGTGTAAGTAGATTTGTTTACCTCTAATACAGGTAAGGGTCTAGCATTAGGGAGCAGGGGTCTAGGTTGTTAGCAGTCCTCTCTACGTGGAGTTTTGGTGGTGGCTTGAGGGTGGTGTCCTCACGCCGGGTGACAGTTCTTAGGTTGGTTTTTGGTCACCTTGTTTTTAGTATTATTTGGGTTTTGGATATATGTGACTCAAAACCTGTTTTTGGTTAAAGACACGTTTGGATGCAACTTTTAATTTTGTTTGGATTATTTTTTTGGCTTCCTTATATTTTTTTACTCGGGTAAATCGTTCCCAAAGTTTATTTTGATACCCAGGCACTTGTGCCAGCCCGTGGGGATCAGGAACGCCCTTGAGGCCTTGCCGCAGGCCGGGTCAGGCGTCAGTTCGGATGGCAACCCGACTTGGTTCATGACACTAACTCATTCTACGATGATACATACATCATTAATACAAGGCCCACATGATTAAAAAACTAACCATGCTCTATGAAATTTATATATTTTCTATCTAGAAGAACCTTTGGTGCTCCTCTACAAAACTAGGCATTTCACATATTCCAACATACAGCTCAAGATCACCCCCTAACATATGAATTATTCAAAAACTAAAAGCATCCATCCTTTTTATACATTATACACTCATAAAAAATAATCCAAAATACATAGGGCCATGTATCCTACATATCATTCAATCGAATTTCCACTTCAATACCAAACCACTCATTTCTTTCATGTTCAATATCCTATAAGGAATCACTAAGAATATTACATATATAAAATAACACCTCACATGCACAGATATCCTAACATGAAGTATCTATATGAGATTTTGTCTCTAAGGAACTCAATGTTTTTGGATAAACCTTCACTAAGGCTAACCTAACATACCACAACTCATCTCGAGCATAACATATGACTCACCAATACCACGAGCAGTATCGTAAAGACATAAGGTTATGCCTCATAATCCACTAATTGTATCTCATCATGTCATATCTGAAATAGATCAAAACTTATAGGGAACATATTTACTCTGACATCAGACATCACACAATAACTCATACTCCCAATTACCCACTCTATGGTCTTATATCCATATACATTAAGGAGATCAGAAGGTAACTCATCAACTTACTAGGGAACTGGTTCTCACCAAAAATATGCATATGTTAATACCTACTTTGTATTCACAATATCAGGTTGATCTTGACATTGACATGACATACAGAACTCTCCCACACAATGACCATGATCTCATATATTAGTACATATCTATATAATGATATCTTCCAATGACAATGTTAAATGTTTTTAAAATAAATGATTCTTATAAATTTCAATATGATTTATATCATGAACCTAACTAATCACTACATAGAATAGAATTTATTTTTACATGGAACAAAATTATGTTAATGTGTATTCATATTTATGTAAAATTATGTATATAAAATAATATTTTTGTGTAAAATGACTTTTATACAATTAATCCTTACTGAAAAAATATGTATGTGAACAATCTATTTATGTGAAATTTATCTTCTAAGATATATATTTCAAATTTCATATCTTTTTATATTATAATGATTTGTTTCAATATGAATTATTATTTTTATTTAAAAAATAATTTCCAAGCTATTTAGTATTTTTTTAATTTAGTTTTTTAATTGAAATATTTTCTGTGTATATGATGCATGTTTTGGAATGTATTTTGAATTTTATTATTTTGTAAGTAATGACTATTTTCAGATTTATATAATACCTTGACCTATTATTACTTAGTATTTTTTCAATCCATTTAACATTAAAAAATATAATTTTTTGAATCAAGAAACTCTAAATAGTATGACATGACTTTAACATTACATAATCCCCAGTTTTAGTTAGGAATTTTTTTTTTCACTTTGAGGAACTTCTCATCATTGTAGTTTTATAGTATTAAGCCATAACTCATACGTAAAAAAACCATAAAATGAAAATTGGAAACTTATGATCAATACCCATTTTTCCCATAATATAAAACTCTTATAATAAAGCATGGATTATTTAATGGTCAATCTCTATTAATTCTGACTTTACTTATTATTTTCCCCTACCCATCTTCAATCCCTAGGAAATTTATTTTAAAAAATGGTATAAGAAAAAAAGAATAGTAATAAATTAAAAAAAAAGAAATTATTAGTGTAATAAAACATGAAAACTCAAATAACATATACCTTTATCTTCAAAAGTCCTTGAAAATATGAAAATGAACAATTTTACTTGTATAAAACACACATTTTGTTCAATGGAAATCAGTAAAGCCAATAAAAAATTAAAACCCCTATAGGTGACATAGAGAATCACACACACACACACATATATATATTACCCTTTCAATATTAATTTGACTGGAATAACCATTCAGAATGCATCCAATATTATCATTACCAAATGAATTGGAGTAATATCTCGGTGCACCCCTCATTATTCTATTATTGGCATACCATGTGCTATATAGGTCAGACAATGTCAATTTATAATGGTATTATTTGCGCTATCTCATCCATCTCATGTTAAGTTATAATGGGCTTACCTGACGTTATCTGGGCCACCCAATGTTAAGTTATAACGAGCTTACCTGGTGTCATATGGGCCACCCTAAGTTCTGTATAATTCTCATTTTCCATAATGTTTTTGATTCATTCAATTACCCATGTCTAAACATATCAAAAACTCTTTTAAACTCATAAAAATAATTTTTGGATATAAAAAACCCTTTTCTTTTAAAACACCATTTTCATTCCAAATACCATTTTTCTATTGATTTGTTTTTCAATAATGCAAAAAATACATAAAATGAAACTTATGAACCATTTATTCCCATTTGAATTATTTTTAAATATTGTTTTAATATCTTGGACATGGAAGAGTAGTAGGGTTTTATTGAAACCCTTTAAATATGTTTTTACCAAAGAAAATCCCATTATCACTTGAGAAATGATTGAATCGTGAACCCCATTAAAGAATTACGTTAAACAAAAGAGTAAATATCATTATAATATATTAAATATTGATAAATAATTTCAATTGGTATGTATATATGTGTTATATAATAATATAGGTGCATAACATCAATAATTTCCTCAATGAAAGGAAATTAAGATGAAGTCCCTTACCTTGAGTCTGATTCATCATGTGTCTCTTTATCTTCCAAAATAATTAACACATGTTAATTATTTAATTTCTTCATAAAATTTTTCAATTTTATCATATATTTTATTTCACTTATTATAATGTTGTATACAACTATGTAAAAAATTATGTTTACATCTTGTGTTTTGAACGTATTCAGTTTACATGTCAAAAATGACTTTTCTAGGTTGACTAAGGTCGAAGGGGTAATTATTAAAACATATATAGAATAAAATTAATGAAATATTGGTCATATTTATACATATATTACACTTTTCTAACTAATCATTTATGATGATAATGAAAAATGAACTGACATTATAATCATAGAGACTTTAGTCCATATGTAGGAATGAGTAATATTCCCATTTTTCAATGATCATTATATGAAGAAATTAGAAAACATTTATATTTATGTAATGATAATTATATAGTAAATAAAATATTATTTAATAATATGTATTTATATGTTTAATTCCTTTGATGTAAAAATGAATCACATCACTTTGAGGAGGCGGTAGTCCATACATCCACGAACGACGTCGTCACTTTGTTAGTCTGTGAAATTATAATAAAGAAAAAGATATATTATATTTAGAGAAAGGTAATTATTTCATGAATATAATATATATTACATTTATATAACATATTTTTATTAAAAAAATCCTTAATAAATTCCATGTAAATTTTGAACGAATCACATTGCTTTGAGGAGGCAGTATTCCACACGTCCACAAACGATGTTACCATATTCCCACAAAATGGAAAGCAAGAATGTTTGTGTTATATAATAATTTTATAATTATTAAGACATTTTAAATAATATATATATATATATATATATATACATTTCAAATTAATATAATATTTTCATCATAATTACCAACTATACAAGCTGGTAAAGGAAAAAAGAACAATATCATTTCATGAGGTTGTAGTTCGTTGTACACACAAACGGCGATTTTGTTACCAATTTTATGGAAGTGTGTGTAGGTGTATATAGAAACCTTAACATAACAAAAAATAGCTTTATTTAGGATACTGATGTTATTATATGAGAATTTAATAATAATAATTGAATATGTGGATAAATAAATAAAATAAAAGTGCTCATTGAAGAACGTTACCTCTTTTTTGAGTATCTCCTTTTGGTTTTTACCAATAGACCTATTTATTTAGATTTATACAAAAAATTAGGTTTCTAGGACGATTTTAGTGATTTTGGTAGTTTATTTGGGTTCGTTTTTTTAAGATTCAAAAGTCTTTATTATTGTAAATAGATGGATAGAGTGAATTATATTTTATAGTGGAGGAGGAGTGGCATTATTTTAAGTACTAAAAGGTAAACAATATTGGAAAGTCTCTCTTTTCTAACGTGCTTCTAAAATGATAAATAACGTATTTTAGTGGAATAAATTTTAATCCACTATCACACCATGAAAAATAAATTCATATTTGAAACATTTTATTCCTTAAATATTATGTTTCTATAATTTTCTCATTTTGTTTTTTCATTAAGGTAATTAGTTTTCTAACCTATCCATTTCATCCAATAAGAATAAATTAACATGATAATTATTATAAAATTTATACCCACTGATATTAACTATGAAATAAAAATTATAAAATAATAATCTCATGTGTTTTGGAAATTGAATTTAACAAAAGCGAATGTAACGCGCAATTAAAAAATATTTTACTGAATTTAGGATTTTTATTAATTTTAAATCATTTAATAAAATATAATTTATTATAAAATAATAGTAATATACTTTTTGACATAATATTTATAATTAAATTTAATAAATATCAAAAAAATAATGAAATTAAAATATATTTATTTCATAAATATGTATAATTATATATTCATATAAAAAAGTAATTAAATAGAAAAATTCTCACTATTTACCTCACTTTTAATATTTCTAGTGTCATTGGTTTTATTTAATTATTATATAATTAATCCATGTGTTATAATTTAATTAGAATTTAATATAATTATATCACCTCTAAATATTAAATATATATTACAATGAAAAAATAAAAATTTATATTTTAAAATAATATTTATAACTAAACCTATATAGTTTGTCTCTATCCTAAAATCTTTATAGAAAACAATAGAAAGCAAGGTCCATTTTATTTTTCTTTTCTTAACTTATTATATGGGTAAATTTCATTGAATATTATTCCAAATACCTAATTAAATTTTATAATAAGGTCATATTGGTCTATATATTCCCATAAAATTGTTTTTAGACAAGTTTCTAGGTCATTTTAACCCGGAAGATTAAATATTAACCCCTATGTTATCTCGTGTTTTACATATTCACCATGATTGATTTTAATTGATTTCACTAATATTTTGGTAATAAATTAAGTTGACCTAATTAGATATTATAAATTATTATGATTCTAAATATGGATCCATTTTTTCAAATTTAATTCAAATAATTGGAAGAAATTAATTTAAAATTAATCCCAGAGACTGGATGAAACATCAAGTTTTGAAATAAAATGTTCAAATGCATGAAATGATTTTATTTCCAATTTCAATGTGAAATTGATTCCAATGCACTAAATTAAATTTATTGATGTATTATTGAACTAATTATACATTAAAACAAATTTTATATTTAATTTAAATATATAAATAATTTTTATAAAAATCCAGTTTTCAATTAAAATTTAATATTTTTTACTATTAATCAAAAAAAGAAACATCCAAAACAAATACCCAAAAATCAACCAAAATAAATATTGATATTCTAAATTTAAAAACTAAGAATATTTCATAAAATTAAATTTACTAATGTTTCAAAATTTAGTTTTAAATAAATTTCACCCTCAAAAGGTTGTAAAACTACTTTTAGAGTAATAAGGTTTTTTATTTCTAAAATTCGATTTGTTATTATCTTATGGATAACAAATATATTGTATAAATGTAAACATACTTTATAAATATGATTAATCTTAATATAGTTAGTCCTATTCATACTCTATAATATAACATATAGGTGAAAAATTCCTTATTAAAAAATATGATTAATATTATATAATTATTTAGTATAACTTCATCTTGTCTGAACTAAAGAATTAAGAAGAAACTCATTATTTAATGTTACACAAGATAAAAATTTTATTTCATGTAACATAATATATCAAAGAATTTAGATTGATTTAAAATAAAATATATATCATAAAATCTCAGGATGCTTCATCCTACCCCCCCCCCCATAAAATGAATTACACCCTTTAAATTCATCTTGGTTATCAAAGGTTTAACATTTTGATAATAATTTTATTTAATCCCTCATTATAAAAATAAATCAAATAAAACATCACATAATAAGGGAATTTAGTAAACATAATGATCACCCAAAGATACCTATAACTTGGATTCCACACAGGGAGAGCATATGTGGGAAAAGATAAAAAAATGTAAATAATTATAAATAGTGAATGAGGTTATTGATGAAAATAAAGTGAATGATAAATGGAATGTTAAAGGCCTAGAAAACATGAAAATATTATTATCTAAAATACCATTGGTTCATTATAATTTAAGGTACTAGGGAAAAAATTAAAAATCATTTTTTCTAGAGTTGAGTAATTGTTTTACATCTATGAAAATTTGGGAATATACGTACTTGATATATTTTTATTTCATAAGAAAAATTTCATAATCAAATTATTCTCATAAATATGACTATAATCCCTAAAAATAACCTCAGTCGTCAAAGATTATATAAACCCAAAATTTCATCAATACCTTAAAACTCATGTACAAAAGTAAAGTCATATATCTCATTAAACTAAAGCCTTACATAAACATAATCCCAAATAAAAATCTCTCAAATAGTCTTTAATCACATCATGTTAACATAAAATAAATCCTTAGAAGGAGTATCTAAATAATTCATCTTATAGATAAGCTTTGAGAAATACCGATCTCCCTAGAGCTTCCATCACTTCACAAGATGTCTCAACATCAACTGTAGTAGAAGAAAAATATTTTTCCACAAAGTTTTTTTATGATCATGATGATTTCTAACTAGAGGAAGTAACTTTTGGGAAACATTATAATAATTTACCAACACTTTGAAACTAAAAAATATACTTTTAGAGTGATCTTGGTTAGCAATTTCTTTGGTTTTTTGGGGATCTTTTTTCTATAGTCACGAGTCATGTGACCAAGATGAACACAATTAAAAATCTTCCTTGATCCTATCAAAAATTTTATAAATTTCTTATTCCACACTTGGAACATTTTGGGTGATTACCACTGGAATTCTTAGCATATTGTTTTCTCTATTTTCTATCACATTAACATTTTCTTACCATTATCATCTTGAATAACATACATGTCAGTAAAGTCCATATCAACTTTCATAGCATAAAAAACTACTTTCTCAAAATAATTAAATTCTCTTGAAGCCAAAACTATTTACAATATTTTCTTTAATCCTGATTAAAATTCATTAATTTTAAAATCGATGTCTTGAATAAATTTTGGCACTTACCTGGCCACTTTGGTGAAGTTCTTTTCATATGAATCCATAGAATCATTATCTTTTTCCCTCAATTCTAGGAATTTTTTATCCATCCTAAGATGAAAAACCTTAAGGAAATATTCCTCAAGGAAAATATCCTTAAACGTTTCATATCCCATGGCATCATGATCATCTTTATATATGTTATTCTTAACCAAATACCACCATCAATCAACTTCAAATTTTTAATAATAGGTGAAAAAAGTTAACTTTTGACATTCTGAACATTCAATGACATACAAAATATTCTTCAGGTAATTTAGACATCCTTTGGATACCACATTATTAGATGATCAACTAAATTATGGGGAATGTTTCCTTATAAAATTATCAACTATTGAAATTTTCATTCATGGTACCTCAGTTTCTTCTCTAGAATGGATATCACCACCATTAATAGCATGTTCCAACTGATCCTTAACTGTAACAAATTGATCTCTTCCAATTACAACCATCTCAAGATACTAATTTTGATGGTTATTTTCCTCTAGATTCATTCCAACTAAAGATTCCTAATTTCTTATATGGAAACATTTTATGAGAAAACATACTTTCGACGAAGAAATAAGGAAATATAAAAATTATATGTCATTTAAACTTAACCATGAAGTAAAATTTCTAATATTATATTGTTATCACTATCTTATTCTATAGATTGGTGTAAATATTTCCTCTTATACCAACTATAATGATCTATCCATAAACATTACATAATTCTGAGTTTTAGTCATGAATTTTCTTTCATTCACCATGAGGTCATTTTTACGTTTAGATTTCTAGTGAATTATTTGATAAATCATAGATAAAATACATGAAATTCAAAGTTGAAACTTCTGATGAGTATATAATTTTCCTATAATATAATTATCTTAAAATAAAGCATGAATTATTTTCCTGGAAAATCCACATGACCTGTAACTTGACTTATTCCTTTAACTTACCCAATGCTAAACCCCTATGAAAATATTTTAAAAAATTGGGATAATCACAAAATCTCAGTAAGAGATATAAAAATAAAGGAAAAATTTAGTCTAGTAAAATCATTAAAACTCATATATCTTTTACCTTTATCACAAAAGGTATTTGAGAATATGAAACAAAACATTTCTACACAAAAAATAAACACATATTTTTATAAAATAAAATCATTAAGTCCCATAGAAAGCAATTAAAACTCTTTTAGGTGACTTATCACATTATAAATACAAAACCCTTTCAAAACCCCTTTGATTTGATTAACCATATGGTCAACTACCAATATTATCATTACTAAGTGAATTGAATCTATATTTGGGTCCACCCATTGTTATGCTATTATGGAATTACCCAGTTCAATCTAGGCCACCCCATATTAATCTATAATGGGCATACCCGACTCTATCGGGGCCACACCTAGTTAAGATATAATGGGCTTGCCCAACATTATTTGTGCCAAACCAAGTGAATATATAATAGGATTAATTAGAACTATCTGTGCCAACACAAATTATTTATAATTCTAAAATAATACGAAAACATATTTACTCATTTATTCCTCTATTTAATAATATTTTAAACTCATAAACATATCATTTTTGGATATCAATAATCCTTTTTATTTTAAAAACACATTTTCAAAACAAATACCATTTTTATTTTGATTACCATTTTCAATAAAGTAAAAAAGACATAAAATGAACATTATAAATGTTTTATTTTCATATGAAATAATTTTAATTCCATTTATGAAAACATGGACATGGAAGAGAAAGAGTGTTTGAAGGAAAAAATTAAAATATTTTTTTTCCAATTTAAATCTCTTTATCACTTGAGAAACACTTGAATTATAAAAAAAATGTTGAATAACATTAAAAAAACATTAAATATCATTATAATTGATAAAATATTGACAAATGATTTCAATGGTTCTGTATAAACAACTTATAGTTGGAGGGTGAATAACTTTGTGGCAGATGCGTTGGCTTGCTTGGGTAGACATTAAGAGGACCTTGTGATTTATAATAATATGGACTCGCTCCCTATTGAGTACAATAGTATTTTATTAGGGGATACCCTTGGTCTACATCATTTTCATCCTCCATGAGGGTGGATATGCCCTTTTTTGTTTTTTCATCTTCTAAATTCAATAAAAACATCTTTAAGTTCCAATATTGCCTTATTAAATGGAAATTGAGATGAAGTTGATTTCCTTGAGTCTGATTCATCATGTGTTTCATCATCTTCATGAATAATAAATTTATGGTAATTAATATATTATTTAGATTTTTTTTAAATTTAACATTTCATTTATTTCACATATTATAATTTTTTATAAAACTACATAAACAATTAAGTTTATATCAGATGTTTTGAGAAAATTCAATTTATGAGTAAAAAACAACATTGGTAGGTCAAATAAGGCCAAAAAGGTCATTATTTAAACATCCCTAGAATAATAACCATGATAAAATTATTAAAATTATAAATAAATTACAATTTTAAAAATAACCATGATTTTTTATGGAAAATGATACAACATTACAATCATGGAGACGGTATGCCATATGGCTGCATGAGCAACGATCCCATTTTCAATGATCATTATGGAAAAAAGGTAAGTATCATTTATCTTTCCAAAATTATTGTTATATCGTAAATAAAATATTATTTAATCTTATATACTTATATATATATATATATAATTATTGTGATGAAATAATAATCACATCATTGTGAGGAGGCAATAGTCTATATGACCATGAACGACGTTATCAATTTTTTAGTGTAGGAAAAGATAATAAATAAAATTATTTATTATATTTACAAAAGGGTAATAATTTTATCAATATCATATAGATATCATTTATATCATATATTTTTATTAAAACCATCATTATAAAATTCCATGTAATGAGTAAATTAATAACATTGCATTGAGGAGAAAGTAGTCCACACATCCACAAATGATGTTATCGTATTCCCAGAAAATGGAAACCATAAAATTATGTGTTATAAAATAATTAAATATGTATTAATAAATTATAAATACTACATATATCATATAAAAATAGTATTTACATCCTAATTCCAATCCATAATGGGTTGTAAAGGAAAAACAAACAACATCCTTTCACGAGGTGGTAGTCCATTGTACACACGAATGATGATTTTGTTATCCATTTGATTTAACTGGATATATGTGTAGGTAAAAAACATTACACAAAAACATATTTTTACATTTAGTATACATTGGATATAATATGATAATTTAATAAGAATAATTGAAGATCTGGATAATGAAATAAAACAAAAGTTCTCATTGAAATACATTGCCTCTTTTTGAGGTTACTCCTTTGTAATTTTACTAAAAGACTTCAATGGGTCGATTTATGCACATTTTTTGGATTAAAGTATGATTGTATGGATTTTGAGGGTTTATTTGGGAAGGTTTTGGAGAATAAAATTTCTTGATAGGTTTTAAGATGGGGGAGTGTGAATTCCTTTTTATAGTGGAGGAGGAGTGAAATTCTTGTAAATAATAAGAGTTAAAAACTATTGGGAAGAATCCATTATTTAATGTTCTTAAAAAATGAAAAATAATATTTTTAGTTGAATTATGGATGATACACACTAAAACCACACAATATAATTTTATTTTTTAAACATTCTATTCCATAACTTCTAATTTTCCTTATTTTTTCACATTCGTTTTACAATAAGGTAACTAGTTATCTATTATATTTAATTCATACATTAAGACTAAGTTAAAGTAAAAGTTATTTGAAAAATTAGACCGAGTAATTTTAAATATTAAATAAAAATTATTAAAAAAATACCATGTTTGGAAGAAATTTAATTTAAAAGAATCATGTGTAACTCATAAAAATACACCATCAACACTAACCATGCCATCAATTATTTAGTTATTTAGGGGTTAATATTTTCACAATAAAAGAAAAATTAGTACATGAATGAAACATATTTTATATTTATTGTCATGTAAAAATATCATTATAGAAGATATAATTTTAGTAATTTTAAATCATTTAATATAATATCATTTATTATAAAATGTCATTAATTTCCTTTTTGACATTATATATTTAATTAAATTTAAAAAATATCATGACAAAAATGAAATTAATATAAATTAATTTCACATAATTTTATCATGATATATTCATTTTAAAAAATAATTTAACCCAAAAAATAATTCTATTATCATCACTTTTAATATTTCTAGTATCATTTAGTTTATTTTATTATTAACTAAATAATCTATTTGTTGGAGTTTCCTAAAAATTTAATGTGATTATATCATCTATTAAAATTAAATATAGATTATTATGATATAATTTTTTTTACCTTTTAAAATAATATTTATAACCAAATCTATATATTTTTTTCCTATCCCTAAAACATTATAGAACATAAAAGTATGAAAGGTACTTTGTGTGTCTTTTTATTTTCTTAACTTATTATTTGGGTCAATTTCATTGGATAGTATTCCCACTGACTCATGTAAATTTTTAATATGGTCCTTTTGGTCTAAATATCTCTATACAAGTGGTGATATAAAAATTTTAAGTCATTTGGATTCTTAAGATTACATTTTAACCACCAAGTAAACTTATTTCTACCCTAATCACCATGATTAATTTTAATTTCATTCACTAAATTTTTTGTTAAAAAATTAAATAGACCCTATTGTAAATTTCTAATTATTACAATTCCAATTTTGGATTCCATTTTTTAATTTTAAATAAATATAAGTGGATGTAATTAATTTATAATTAATCTCTCAGATAGGATGAAATAATAGGTTTTTGAAGTAAAAATGTTCAAAAGTTTAAAATGTTTTTATATCCAATTTTAATTTGAAAATTTTCCCAATGACATAAATTATATTTCTTGATTTATAGTTAAACTGATTATACATTATAATTAGTTTAATACATAATTTAAGTATATAAATAATTTAGAAAAAAATGAAGTATTCAATTAAAATAAAGTATTTTACACTTTTCACCAAAAAATAAAAATTCTCCAGAAAAATACAAAAAATTGAACAAAATTAAATGTTGATATATAAACATTAAAAATGAAGTGTATTTTCTCAAATAAATTTTATATAACTTTAAAAATTTAGTTTTAAATCAATAGTGTAATCAAATGGTGGGAAAATATCTTTTAGAATAATAAGGCTTTTATGCAAAAACATATTGGATTTATTCTTATCCGGTTCATATCAAATTAATTGGATGAATGTAAAAATATTTTAAATAAAAGATTAAACATAATATAGTGAGTCATATTCATACCCTCTAATATAACCATTAGGTGATAATGTTCTAATTAAATAATAATATTAACATAATATTATTGTTCTCTATAACTTAGTCTTATATAAAACAAAAGATTTCAAAGAAAATCATTATTGTGTGAAAAAAAAGATAATTTTTTTAATTTTTATAATGCAATATATTAAAGAATTTAAATTAAATTGAAATAAAATATATTTCATAAAATATTTGGATGTTATATTGAAGTTTATTCTTTCATTAAAACTTGAATGAAAATCATAGTGATTATTCCAATATCTTTATTATTATTATTTTAATTATTATAACCACCATAGAAAAATTTGTACAGAATGAAAAATATATTTACCTAAAGAAGATGTTATAAATTTCATCTAGATATACAAATTTTGATACATTTATATAAAAAACATGAATAATAACCTACTTGACTATTATGATTCATTAAAATAATATTTAGTTCAGGTGTACCTTTTTATGAAACCTACTAATAGAATTTGAAGGAAGAAACCAAACTATAAAATCCTTACTACATTGTAGACATGTACTATTCCACAACTAATGATCTAGTTTTTGTGATTCAATACTACTACATCAAAATATACAATCTAGATTATTTAATTAAGTACTAAATTTTGTATATCTTCATCATTTGTGCTTAAAAATTTTATTTTATTATTTTCCCCACTAAAATAGTTCTTCACATTAGGTTGTGACTCTTGGGAAAAAATGTGTTGTTTATTTTGAATCCGTAGAAAAATAAGTTTTATAATTGGGTTATTACTTACCATTAGAATTTATCATTTTAGTGTGATTGTTCTTCTACTATAAAATTTTGGTTATAATTAGGTTCTAACTCAACTTTAAAATATAGTCTATCTAGTGAATTAATACCTCTTAAGGAGATAGGAGGTCTGAAGAGTTAATGTAAGATCACTTTAACATGAAAAACTATAAAATTTTACAATAATATTTACCTTAATATATTATGATTAATCTATTGAATATAAACATTTGATTAGTTGAATTTAATAATAAATATCCTAGAGAGTAAATTCAATTCTTATAATTTTTTTAAAAATGGTCTATTCACCCCTAGAAACTTTTACATGTCATCTGGGACCTAAAAATTGGTATTATATCCTAGACCTTGTTGAGGATTAGTTTAGGTTCATTACTTCATATTCATCTACTAACAATTTATTAGACATAACAATATATGTACAATATCTTTAAGATGGTAATATATCACTCAAATAATAAATGGATTCTATTGAAACCACCATAATTTATGATACAATCTATGGAAACATGAAAATAAAATGAAAGATTAGTTTAAAAAAATAAGTATTTATCATTTGAATGCTATTCTAAAACCCTATAAATTACCAGATTATATCCCTAAATCTCTTACAAGAAGAGATGATGATAAATATGTTTTAAATTACATAGTTAAGAATATTATTTATTGTGCTATAAATATAAGTTTCTTTAGTCCAGTTTCTACTTAAAAAATTATCATTAAATTTAAAAAATTATGCATGTTACTTGCATTACCTAAAAAAAATTTAAGAAGGGGAATATATATATATTATTAGGACTGGATATCAAGACTTTGATTTGGGTAAATATTAAATAGTCAACAAAATATTACATATATTTATATAATTGTAAATAGATTTAATGCTCTTGGTGAATCATTAGAAAAATATGCCGGTTGAAAGTGTCATTAGAGATCTATAAAAAAATGGCATGTAAAGAAGGTTTTCATTGATGATATTATGAAAATAAAAAAAATACACTCTTTATGAACTCATTGGTTTATTACCTCAATATTAATTGGAGTTGAATGAAATTATTGGGGAGGTTACATCAAATCGGAATGGTGTGCTTTAAAATATGTTAATACATTGTCTGATGAATCATTTAATTCAAAAATTATGTAAAGTGAAAGGAAATATATGGATGAAATTTTCATCTGTGTTTTCATAAGGATAAAAATTAAGGTTTTAAAAACCAACCAAGAAGTAACACGTAGGAGGATAATCATAAAGGTGAAAGGAAAGGTATTGTATACATTAATTAAAATACGTTCTTTGTTATTCATTTTGACTACCTAAATAAATGTAAAATTAAAATAGGCTAACCAAGATTGAAAAAATTAAATAATTATAAAATAAAAAAATACAAGATGGATTTAGCTTCATGTCCATGTATCATTGAAGTTTTTGAATCTAGTAAATAATGTATAAATGAAGAAGGAATAAAAAACTATGTTTTATTTGATCCTTAAATGATGTTAGTAACTCTTGATTTTGTTTTGGGTGTTTTGATGATGACTATGATAATGATAGAAACCCCATTTTTTATTAAATAAATAAAATTATATATTTATAAAATCTTTTTTAGAATTATAGATCTATATAATAGACATAAATTTAATAATAAGAAACTTATTGTAGAAAACAAAGATCTTTTGAATGAAAATAAAAACATAAGAAAATTTCTTCAAACTAAAATATTAATGCTTTATAAGATCATAAATATATTTATATAATGAGTGAAAAATTGAATAGTGACTTAAAACCTTGATATTTTAATTATAAAACTACGTTTGTTAGTGTGTACGACATGCGACATCAATCCTAAACTGGCCATGAAATATTATTATTTAAATGTGATTGTTATAGCATAACTATTATATTTATGGATAGAAATATGAATAAGAGAATTATTCAATATATATATATATACGATCTTAATAAATACACATTAATTGATTAATTCTTAGGATATAATAGATCAATTTTTTAAAAAAGTCTTTTTATTCTTCAAAAACAATTATTCAAAAATGTTACTCAAGGATTTTTTTGAGAAAATGTTATTATTCATTTTCAAAACATTGAGAAATATTATTTGAAAAAAAGATATATTTTTTGAAATAATCATATCAAAATGATATTATGGTGAAATTTAGAGTTTTTAAGAAATGTATGATTTTCAATGAATAGTGACAAATACTAATTTTCAATGAAAAATGTATATTAAAGTATTCATAAAGTCAAATAATATTTTTGATTTGTTTTAAAAAAATTTCAATTCCTTTTTAATTTGGATGTGATGATTAAACTTATAATATTTTATGTAATGAAAAGTAAAAATTGTCACATTATTGTTTTTAATAACTACAATATTTTTATCATGAGGGTAAATAGATTATATGTTTGATTAAAAATTTCCATTTGAAATGTAATGATTTTATCTCAACAATAGTAATTTATTTTCAATTTTTAGTGAATAAATAATTACTATAAATGCTTATGTAATACTGGAACACTAATTATTCATTTAATAGAAAAAATATAATAATTCATTTTAAAATACTAAAATTAATACAATTTGAATTATTTTTTTTATTCTACAATTTTTTACATAAAAATGAAATATTACTGAAGTCTGAAATAATATATTCAAATTTAATTATTTTCATGTCATTTTAAAATTAAAATTAATTGAATAGTTCTAAAATTAACATTAATGACATTTTATAATAAATAATGTTTTTTAAATTATTTAAAATTACTAAAAATCTTATCCTTGGATAATTTAATATATTTATGGTTTATGAAATAAACTTTGTTTCACTTATGCATTGTTTTTACTTTGATAATGACTATATTAATCCCTTAAGAGTAAAAAATATATACATCATTGTAATTTTGAAAATAATAAATTAAGGGTTAAAAGAATAAGCTCATGGTAAAAATGTTATCAAAACTTGTTAAAATTTTATTTTATAATAATTATTACACTTATAAACATATTTTATTCACATATTATTAGGTATAATCATTTTGTATATCAAAATAAATTTATTTTAATTTAATATTTTATAAAATTCTAAGCGTGCCCCTCCCCTATCTTATAAAAGAGAACCTCTTCATCTCATTTATTCATAATTCAAGAACCATTTATATCATCTAATACCAAAAAAATACCTTTCTAACATCTATTTCCACTTTATAGGGTCATTCTTTTTTCATAATACCAAACATGGAGGTCTTAATGTTTAAAGAAAATTTGGATTTCAAAGAAGAGGTACAACTCTTAACTATGTGTTTTTTGTTTTATTTACCCATCCACCTCCTTTAATTATTATTCAACAGTGATGAAATAATAGTTCTAGTATATTCCATATAATTTTATGTTATAAATTTAATGGAATAACCTATATACATCACCAACCTCCATCAAATGGGAATGTAATCCATTATTCATATGTGTGGTGGACTACAACCTTGCAGACTAAGGTAATTTGTTTTCCACCACAACCTCTCATGGCCTTTTATAAAGTTGGAATAAACATTAATATTTTAAATTAATGAAATATATTTCAATTCTTAAGATATAATATATCTTATATTTTATTACCTTTCTATTCATTGAATAATGATAACGTCATTCGTGTGTATGTGTTGAATACCACCTCAACGAAGCGATGTGATTAATTCTTCATCACAATAAAACATATATGATATATATAACTATATTTAAAGAGATAATATTTTATTTATGATATTATTATAATTTTTGGAATGATATAATAATATTCACATTTTTTCTATAATGATCCTGGAAAAATGGAAACATGACTCATGTGTACGAACAACCTACCATCTCCATGATTATAACGTAGTTTATTTTTCATGAAAATTTTTAATGGTTTGATTTAAAAGTATAATAGATAAATAAACTTGATAAATATTTAATGAATAATTATTCTGGATATGAAGGAATAATGACCACTATAACCATAGTCATCCTACCAAATTCATTTTTCCATATGATCTGAACATCATCAAAATAGCCGAAGTGAAATTAATTAATTTTGTAACAGTATATAATATAGATATAAGTGAAAAATATAAATATAAAATATAAAAAGGAAATTAAGAAATTAAATAATTAACCTAATTTTATTATTCAGGAATATAAATAACATACATGATGAGTCAAATTCACAATAAGGAATACTTTAACTTAAAACCTCATTTTCAATGTTTTAAAGATTAATTTACAAAATCATTATTATTATTTTTCATATTTAAAAAAAATATTAATGATTTTATAAGGATGGAAAATAATTTTAATGGACATTTTATGTCTCTTTTTTACTATCTTTTAATGGTTCTAAAAAATAATGTTTCTATGGAATTTTGTGACCTTATTTACAAAAACCAACACAATGAAAGTTATATTTTAACATATACAGAGTCAATAGTATTTCCTATTACTACAACCATTATTTTATTTTTTTATTCCTTTAAAAGAATATTTTTTTTATTTGAATAAAAACACTTATTCTTTTTTCTAGGGTATTTTGGTATTGGAAATGGGTTTTTAAAATAAATGGGTTTTATGATATCCAAAGATGTGTTTCAATTGGTTTTAAAATAGTTTCTCAAAGGATTAATTATAAAGAATTCAAAAATTAAATTTTTTATTCATTATATGGTAATTGGGAATAATATATGTGAAATTTGGGATCTCAATATAGTTTTTATGAAGGGTTTATCCCCATTATTTCTCTTGAAAATTGGTGATCTTGATACAGCTTACACACTTGGTGAACCCAAATAGCACTCCAATAAATTGGCTAATGTACCTTTTATTTTGATAATCTAATAAAGGAATTATTAAATGTTTTATCCTATATATTTAATTGGGATTTAGTTATTTATGACATATTTTTAAAATAAGTTATGAATATGATGCACTATGTTTCCAAACAAGGATTATAGTTTCTTTTAATAGGTTTTAGTGCATTTATTTCATAAACAAGTGTATGTTTCATTCATATGGAAATGAATTATTTCATTATATAAATGTGACTTTAAATAATGGTTCACATTTCGTGGGTTTTCATGTTTTCACCGGACAAACTGATTTCTTATTTTTGTGTCCCTTACTAAGCTTTTTGTTCTCATCTTAAATTTTAAGATGTTTTCATAGTGTTTAAGGATGGGAAAGAATTAAGAATAATTATAGTTTAAATTCATGAATATTTTTTAATAAAATTAGACATGTTAATTTAAAGATTTTATATTATTCAAAAAATGATATTGATCAGAAGTGTACACTTTTTAAATTATTATTTTTATTCTATATAAAATATACACTACTTTTATTAAAATCTAAACCTGAAAGGATCTTCAATTGTAATAAAATGATTTCATGAACTACAAATCTATATTATGTGATTTTTATGTCTGATCCTCGTATATATGGTATTAAAGGATGGGTTAGATAACTTTATACATTAGTATGTTAAATTATATTAAGTTAAAAATCCATTATAACCACAAAGGTTATTATGTTCGAAAAAATTACTATTATTTTTGATAAATTGAAAGATTTGACGATACCATAGTTTAATATGCCTTTGTTTTTACCCTCAACATGATGTAATGAACCAATCCCAATTATCCTAGAGCATGTGTCTTATATCATTAAATTAGTATAAGAAATAAGGAATCACATCCCAAAGTACCGGATAGTTTCTTATTATTGGTAAACTAGATACATAAATGATTTCACATACATTTGAAAACTCAAATTACAAAATAATTTTTTTAGAATAAATTTATTATCTCTAGAATAACCTTTCTAAAAATTCATATAAAACGTCATGGGTTTTTAGGGAAAATAAAACATACAAAAGGGTTGAGCTCAAATTCTCTGTAAAGGTTAAGAATAGTGGAATCTATCATGATTCAATAATAATATTCTACTTGGAGATGTATATAAATGAGGACACATACCATTTAAATAACTAGATGAGGAAAAATTAACATGGTAAGGAAAACAACTGAAAGACATGCCATTAAATACATAAAATTTAAATGTAATGCATGAAATGTTTTTTTTATAGTGAAAATCCTCTGGATAATAATAAAAGATTTATGAATGAAAGAAATGATTAATTATTAGACATCATGAATCTAGAACATGAACTACTACTATCAATACCTTTTACAATATGGTTTAATATTTATGGGTAATACCCCATTTAATGCTAGCATAATTGATTCATCATATAAGAGTACCATGCATCGAGGAAATTTTCTATATACGGTCCCCACACATTTTTTCATGTTCATATATTTTATCATATATCAAAATGATCTATTCAATTCATTAATAAAAAATCCTTATAAAAAATTATACGTATTGACTAAAAGATATATATTTAACATTATCTCCCTAGTAATTCAAAAAAATTTCATTATAGACACCATATATAATAATGGTATATGGGTCATGCAATAATAAAATGAATCTATTATTTGTATCAACTATAAATCCATATAAAATGAGTGAAAGTAAAACAAAAAAAATAAAAATTCATTTAAAACATAATCTTATCATGACATAATCAATGAGGTATATGTTTAACCTAATAAATGGAAATTGAGTTAAGAAATCAATTATCACTTTGTAATCCGTCGAATAGTATCCCCATAAAATAATTTAATTAATAAAAATAATTCCATAAAAATAAATAAATTCAGGATATGATATATCAAATGGGATTATATACACCATATAAAAAATAATCATTGTTGAATAAGTCATATATCTCTCAAAAGAAAAAGTGAGATGAGAAACCCTTACCTCATTCTTTCCTTTAGATAAACATGATTTAACCTCCTATATAATGATTTAAAATATGTTATTAATTTATATTAAAACCATTTTCACATTTATTATATCATATATTATCCTATTGTATCATCTTATCATCTATTTTTTTAATAATATATCATTGTTACCCTTTTTTTGAGTTTTAATTGCTTCATTTTACTTTGCATGTTCTATTGTATAAGTCTATGTTCTGATACATAGTATATATTTACATAATAGAAAAATTATATTAAAGTAATAGATATCATATTTATTCATTATATACAATTTTATAATCATTCTAGAAAGATGAGCATGGAAAATGAATTACATCATGTCGTGGAGATAGCAGGTCGTATGAAAGTACGAGCGACGATATCATTCACTTAATGGTGAAATGGTGAGGAAGTGGATCAAATATTATTGTTTTCAAAATAAATACCATTTCATAATTTTCATATATATATCCATTATTTCTATCATTATACTCATCCATGTAAAGTGGTGATAAAACAATTACACCATGATCTGGAGACGATAAACCGTACGAATGCATGCGCGGTGATTTAATTTTTTATAGCATCGATAAAAGGGGTAATATGGTTATCCAATAATCATAATAATATCTCATAATATATTTTATACTAAATTTATTATTTTTGGATGTAAACAACACATGAAAAGTAATTAGAAGTATAAATAAACTTGAATGAGTTGGTAAAAATGGTAACTTCTTCTTCGGCAGTATTCCATTAAATCTTTTCTTCAAGGATCTAGGGTTAGTCTTTTTGGAAGACCAGGACTTCAAAAACATGGATAATGATGTTCAAAATAGAAATTGTTTGATTTTTTGTGATCTATAAGGCTCAATGTGGTGTAAATAAGTGAAATAGGAGGTCCCCTTTTATAATTGAAGTGAGTGACATTTTAGTAAATTATCAATAGATTAAATTATAATGAATTCATTTATCATGTAAAATAAATCCAAATGTAACGGCATTCAATGATAATATAGGTTTGGGTTTTAATATAATCAACCAAAATTATTTAAACAAGTTTATGTGTCATTTTAAACCTTATTTTTTTAGTAACATCTTGGTTAATTATTTTTGACTTTAACCATGACCATTATTTTAATTATAAAGAGTTAATAATAATACTATAATTAATAGAATGACACATAAATGGGAAATTTATGATTTTTAAACTATATTTAAATAATATGTCCAAATATTATAATTTTTATGAATTTTAAACATTTTAATAAATTATTTTTTAATAAATTATCGTTAATATCAATTTTGTAACTTTTCAATTAATTAGACTTCAAATACAACAACACAAATGGGAGTAAAAATATAATGATTTAAAACATATATAATATAACTTATAGATCTATTTAATTAATATCACATAATAAATCATTCAAATTAATTAATGATTATTATTTTTTAAATTATTTATTTCATTTCTATTTTATCTAAATTAATAATGTATTATCATTTTTTTTGAATTTAAGCTAATTATATTACTTTTAAAAATTAAAAATAAATTTCTATAAATAAAATAATTTCATTTAGATCAAAATATAAATTTATTTTCATTTATATCATGATTTTTTCCAATATAAACATATAAAATATATTAAATATATATAGAGAGAGAGTTTGTAACTATCATTGATTAAAAGAATATATAAATCATTTCCAGGGATATTTATCCATTAAATTACTCAATTTGAATAATAAAGTGATAAAAATATAATATTATTCATTAAATAATTTTTTTACATGTTGATGTTATGTTTATACCCTTATCTTCTTGTATTGACAATTATTTTACAACTTTAACTCACACTTTGACAACATGGATTTTTACTCTTTGAGGGTTAATATAGTTACTATAAAATGCCACAATAATCATAAATGGATCATAGATGACATTTTATATATTATCCCGATTATTTTTTGGAATATAATACTTTTAGGATTTTTATATCTATTAATAAAATATTATTTACTATAAAATATTCATAATGTCTATTTTTAGAACTATTCATTACTTCGACTTTAATAAAATTAATAAAATAGGATAACATCATCCCAAATATTTTAATACATCCATAATTTGTTAAATGAATCTATAAAACACTTGTATAAAATTAATTATTTCAAATTATATTTATTTTAATATTTACCGTTTATTTGATATTTTCCTTAATAAAAGAATTACTACATCATTATTGTTAAATATTTTAAGCTAATAATTTCTTCAAAAATTTTAAAATTAAATTACTATGATGAATATAATTTAATTATATTTAAAAATACTATTTATATTAGAATACACCTTTTGGATATCACCATATTAAAAATTTTATATTTATTTAAAATATGAATGTGACGACATTGAATTTTCGTTAACTAAAATATTATAATTACCATAACCTCTTCAAAATGGTCATAAATGTCCATATAACAGAAAACTAATTTATTATGGATGGAATGGAATCATAAAATAATTTTTTTTTCATGTTTTAGAAAAATGTTATAGTCTTTATCATCTTATTTTTAACCAAAATTACCCAGTTTAACCTTTAATGTGATAATAAAAATTATCAAGGTTACTATTCATATTAGTAGAAAATAAATGTGGAATATTTAATAGATTTATACCTTATGAATAAAAATATGAAAGTAATTTCTCAAAATTAAAAACATATAATTTTCATAACTTGTCTTATAATTAATCCTATAAAATGCAATGAAAATCAGTTTTGCTGAAAAATGCATTTCAAAAAACCAAATATATATTTATACCAAAAATAAGGTATTAGAATGATTAAAATATAAATTAATTATATTATTTATAACAAAATATTACATATATTTCATTGATAAAAAATTCGAAACATAAAATGATTTTTAATATAAATAAATTGATTTTCTTATAAATATCAGTATTTTTTCTATTTACTAGAAAATTTTTTTATTCAAAAATATAATAATAATTGACCCTCAGATAAATTTGAAATCAGAATTTAAAAATGGATTTTATTTTTTCAAATATAATTTATAAGTGTCAACATTTAGTTTCAAATAAGTGCACCATTAAAACGTGACATAACTGTCTTTGAAAAAATATATATTTTATTCATAGAATTGCGTTTATTCTAATCTTATTCTTATCAAATATATTGGATGAATTTAAAAAATTTGATTAAATAAATAATATATAAATTTCATAATGTGGTTAATAATATCCATTCCCTCTAATTTAACAGCTAGGATATAATTTTTACATAATAATATTTCATTATTCTCTTAAGCTGGGTATTGCATACAATTTATGCAATCAAAGAGATTGTATTTAAAAAAGAGAAACAATAAAATCATGGGATATTACATCCTACACTCCTTAAAAAATTGAATCCTAACAATAAGAAATTTCACTTCAAAAAACTAAGGTTGATAGTTCAAAATTTCTTTATGGAAAACCCACATCATCTATAGGGTTAGTAAAACATCATCTTAATAATAAGAAAAGAGAAATGCAAAGTTCACCACAAAATTATTCATTCAAATTGGAAAACACATTGAGAATTGAAAATATGATCATGGAATTAAAATATAACTATCTTTTTTTGATGGATAGTGATACGGAACATGGTAATTTTCATGTTAACCATAAAAAAACAATAAATTTGTGCTAGGATAGAATATTATTTATTTCTTATAAAGAAAAATAAATTGATAATGTTTTTGTTCCAAAATTATTTTCCTAGAGTTCATGGATTCAGTTAATCTCTCTATATACACTTGAAAAAACACATTTGATTTATTTCCATGTCATAATCTCATTCTTTGGTTATTCTTCGATCCATATCACATAATTTAATACACTAGGAGAGGGATATTCAAGATGAATTTTATGCCTGAAACACCTCTAATGAATCATAAGATCCACAAGTCATTCATTTGAACTTTATATATTTATCAAAACCAAAATGGTTAGAAAATGTTATCCAATATAAAGAAAAACTTTGAAATCAAAAAATAATTTCCAATGTTGATATTAATTTACACCATAAGTAGTGAACCTTAAGAGTCATAGAAAATAAATTATTCCAATTTCACAGTCAAAAATTTAGAGGAATGTTCACTAAATTATCAAAATCATATGAACATTAGCTTCTCAAAAAAAATATAGATATTATTTTCACATACCAAATATATGAAGACTATTATCATCTTAAAAACTTAATGAAAACATGGATTCTCTCAAGAGTTAAATCTCAAGATGTTGAATATATTCCTAAAATCCTAATAATTTGTAAGAACTAAAAAGATAACTAGAACCATCAATTCATTATCCAATTTCATGGTTATCAAAACAATCCCATAAAATTTTCATTATCTTTATTATGAAAACATTTGGTACATAATTTGTTTTATCTTCCCCACATCATATATTTTCCAAAAACTTCAACTATCCACTGAATCACATTTCATGGTACTATTCATCTCATGCTTATAAATCCTTAAAGAAGAATTACTCTATTACAATCCTTATTTATATCATAATTCTTACTACTAGTACATCATTGATATAATACTCCATTGAAATAATTATTAAATCCAATAATAATCACAATAATCATTCATCTTCATATGTGGAAAGATCATAGGCTAGACCATGATCCATTAGCTTCTGTTGAGGTATATTCCTTTGACACTTGGGGAACTCTCTTGGGTTATTCCCCTTATACATACAATTGAAGCATTGAAAATTGAAAAATGGTTTCCCTCCCTTGAAATAGAGAGCATGGTTTCCTTTTTATATACACTTTAAGAACCCAAATTTTCCTCTTAATTATATACCAAGGTGTTTCCATCCATGATTTTTACATGTGGGAAAATCCTTCTTTTCCATATTCCCTTTATCCATATTTTTCTCTCCCACCCTCTTTTTTTCGTGATTCCTTGTCAATCTATAATACATAGATAATTATTTCCTTATCTTGTTATACTATGTTATTATTTCCTTATATATTGAAAATTTTTGGGAGACAATACTGGAATATGACCCTATACTCATTGTTTTCCAAAACACTACGGGTACAAGAATTATATAGGATCTTATGCCCACTATTTTCTAAAATTGTGGGTATAGAATGGAAATTTTCACCTTTACTCATGGTTTTGAAAAAATAATGGGTATAAGGTATGTTTTCGAGACCTATACTGATGGTGTTTGAAACCCCATGGGTATAAGTCATGTTTATACACACAGTTCCTAAATAAAATATGGTTATAGGGTTTTTATTAAAAACCTATACCCACATTTCTCAAAAAACCAAGGTTATAGCTTTCCCGTGTTAAGGCCAGAAAAAATCCATAGGAAAAAAATTCACAAGAACAGCTATTTCCATAGTTTTCCAACTGTATCCATGGTTTAGATAAATATATATAAGTATATATGTATATTTATATACTAAGAAGGCATATTGATGTTGTGTTTCTGTACATGACTCATATTCTAGCAATCCAGGGGTCGAAACCCATGGTCGATGTTTTTTAAAACATATGACCATACTTTTGAAACTATGGGTATAAGGTTAGTGACACAGTGGCATACAAATATTCCCATAGCATTGAAACCATGGGAATATAAGTTTCAAACTGTGGGTATAATTTTGAGGCATACCGATTACTTAACTCTATCACTATAAAAAATACCCTTGCTTTTGGGGGCTATACTGATGATTCAAAACTATGGGTATAAGTGCCTTTTCTTGTAGCAATACTAGTTTTCTTCTAATTATTGTGTTAAACCCATAAATGAATGGATCCTTCTTACTCTTTGGATTATGTGTATTGATGTGGATCTTATTCCTTCTACTATGAACCATTACTATCTGATTTCATATATTATATTAGATCATAACATTGTGAAGAATAATGTATCCTCTCAAAAATAGAGATACAATTAACATAAATTGATAATTTACGTATAACTCATATCTAAATCATAAGATTATATTGTGTGGATATGTTTAGAAATTATTTCATAGGGTTTCATTATGTAATATTTCTTCCTAAATCTAGTTCCTATGTTTTCTACTAAACATGCTCAAATACCAACTAAAATAACCTAGACCCTAGTAATCTAGATTTGGTGTCTTACTTAATTACATTGACATAAGATATAAGGAATCACATACCAAATGAATGAATAGTTTAGTAGTCATGGTAATCTAGATATAAAAAATATTTTAACATACATTTGAAAACTAAAATTACAATATATTTATTCTTAGAGAATAACTTTTCCCCTATCATATATTTTCATAAAATTCATAGTAAAATTCATGGGTTCCTAGGGAAAATGAAACATAAGAAAGCAGTAAGATAAAATTATCTATAAGGGATAATTAAAATGGAATATATTATGAATAAATAAGAATAATAAACATTTATATGTAAATAACATAGAACATATTCCATTTAAATAACTGGATAAGGAAAAATTAATTTAGTAAGGTAAATATCTAAAAACACATGTCATTTAGTCAATAAATTGACACTTAAATGCATCTATAGATTTTTTCATAGTGAATATCATATGGATAATAATAACTAAATACTAAATGTAGAAGATTATTAATTATTAGACTTCATGTATCTGTAACATGAACCAATAACATCATGAAATTTTACAAGATGGTTTAATCTTTATTTTTAAAAATCCATTTAATGCTAGATTAATTTATTCATCCCATGAGGCTACTAATGCATCATGGGGATTTTCTATATACAATACCCACCCATTTTTGAATGTCCAAAGGATTAAATATATATCAAAATGATCGTTTTAATTCATTAATCAATATGTCTTATTAACAAGTATCCATATGGATTAAAAGATACATATTTAACATTATATCCTCAATAATACAAATAACCTTCAATGTAGAGAATGTTTTTAAAAATGGTACACAGTTTTGGAAATAATAAAATGAATTTATTATTTGAAGAAACTATATATCCAAATAAGACAATTCTAAATGAAACATAATAAAATAAAAAGTCATTTCACACATAATCTTATCATAATATAATCAATGATGTATTTGTTTAACCTAATTAATGGAAATTGAGTTAAGAAATTCATTACCACATTATAATTTATCAATTTATATGCTGCATAAAAGAAATTAATTTAAAAAAATATCTAAATACCATGAAGATAAAGATATTCATGATATAATATATCAACATGAATTATATTCACCACATAAAAGAAATACTTGGTGAATAATTCATATATCTCAAAGATGTAAACATGAGATGAGAAAACCTTAACTCATTTTTTTCTTTAGTTGAATCTACTTTAACCTCATATATAATGGTTTAAAGAATTTTATTAATTTATACCATAATAATTTTCATATTTATGATATCATATATTATCCTTTTATATCATCTTATCACCCATTCGGTGATAATATATCATTATTTCCCATGTTTTGGGTGTTAACTACTTCATTTGTTTATATATGTTTTTTTATATAAGTCCTGGTTATTGTGCATACGATATAGTTTTGTCATCTATAGAATTATATCAAAGTATTAAATATCATATTTAATAATTATATACAATTTTATAATCATTCTTGAATGATTAACATGGAAAATTAATTGCATCTAATCATGGATAGGTAGGTCTTTCATATGCATGAGTGACAATATCATTATTTTAATGGTGAAAGCTTACGGAAATAGATGGTACATTAATTTTTACAAAATCAATACCATTTAATAATTATCATATATTTCCATTATATCAACCATTATACCAATCAATGTAAATTGGTGATGAATAACAAATTACACCATGGTGTGGAGACATTAAGTTGTATGTACTCACGTGTAGTGCTTTAATTTTTATTATGATGTATAAAAGGTTTAATATGATTGTATCATAATAATAATAACATATAAGAATATAGGTGATACTTGATTTATTATTTTAGGATGAAAAAAAACACATTAAAAGGAAGTATAAATAAATGAACTTAAATGTGTTGGTAAAAATGGTAACCTCTTCTTCAGTAGTCATCCAATAGATCTCTTCTTAAAGGATCTAAGGTTAGTATTTTTGGAATTATAGAACTTCTAGAACTTGGATAATGATCTTTAAGAGATAAATGGTTATATTTGGGTCAATATTTATGTCTTAATATGTCATAAAGAAGTGACGGAGGTGGTTTTCATTAATAATTGATATGAGGGGCTCTTTAAGAATTTTTCTAAATATTAAATTATAATAAATTAATTTATCATGTAACATGCCTCCAAATGGATAGGTATTCAAATATAAGATTGTTATGGGTTTTAATATAATCAACTAATTTAATTTAAACAAGTTTAGGTATCATTATAAACCTTATAATTTTTATTAACCCATTAGATAATTATTTTTTACTTTAACCATGACCATTATTTAACTTATAAAGGGTTAATAATGTTACTATTAATATAAAATGTCTCATAAATGGTCCACTAATTTTTTTAAACTATATTACATTCAAATTTCCGAATATATGGTTTTTATGACTTTTAAAAAAATTAAAAAAATATTACTTTGATAAATTGTCATTAATATTAATTTCGTCACTATCCATTTATTTGGACTTAAAATATATCAATTTAAAGGATAATTTTAATATAATTATTTAACACTTCTATAATATATAATATACATCTATAATATTCATTTGAAACATTAAATCTTAAATTATATCAACAGTATTATTTTTAAAATTCCTTATTTCATTTTTGGTTAACCAAATCAATATTGCATTTGCATTTTGCAAAAAATTAAGGGAAATATATAATGATTAAAAATTAAAAATAAATTTTTATAACGAAAAAATATTCATTATTTTTAGAATAGAATTTTCTTCATTTATATCTATATTTTTTTCTATGAGCACACTTGAAATATATTAAATACAAAGAGGGTTACATTTTGTAACTATCATTGATTTAAGTCATATATAAGTCATTTTCTTAGAAATGTGTCCATTTAATAACTCAAATTGGAGAATCGGGTGATAAAGGGTGGCTCATATTCATCCAATAATTATTTCGGACATGTTTAGTTCATAGTTATAAACTTATCTTTTTGTATTATTTCTTATTTGACTATATTAACTCTTACATTGACAACATGGAATTTTACTCTTTGAGGGTTAGTATAGTAACTATAAAATTTTAAAAGACTCATTAGTGGATCATAGAGAAAATTTTCATCCTTATCTACATTATTATCCCAAGTTTAATATTTTTATAAATTTTATATAATTTAATAAATTATTATTTACAATAAAAAATTCACAATGTCTATTTTAAAACTATTCATTAAATCGTTTTTAATAAAATCAATTAAAAAACATAAATTTTACCATTTTTTAATAAATTCATAATATTTAAAATTCATATGTTAAATTAGTGTATTATTTTAATTATATCAATTTATATTTATTTTAATATTTTCAATACCATTTATTTGATATTTCAATTAATAAAATAATTACTACGTCACTATTGTAAAAGAATTTAAGCTAATTGTTTCTTTACTAAAATTAAAAATATATTAATATGATTAATGTAATCTCTTAATAATTATAAATAATATTTATATTTTATGATATCTTATGGATGTATCTATATGAAAAATGGTATAGTAATTAAAAATATGAATCTGCCATCTTTGACTTTTCATTTACTAAAATTTATAAATAAAATAATCTCAGAAAAATGTACATAAATGGTAATATTAAAATACAATTGTTAATCATGGACTAAATGGAATCATTTAATATAATTTGGGGAAGTTTTAGGTTTATTTTATATTTCTTATCCTTTCATTTTTAAGATAAATAACGTAGTTTACCCTTTACCGTGGTAATGAAAATTAACAAGGCTGCTGTTCATATTCGTAAACAAGAAAAGGTTTATATTTAAAAATATTTGTCATTATTAAGAATAATATAACAAAAATATTTCATATTTCATAACATATATGTTTTATAATTTAATTTTAAATTAATCCTCTAAAATGTAATGAAAAACAGTTTTCATAAATAATGAATTTTCAAAACCAAAAAATGTTCTTATATCAAAATAAGGTATGAGAATGGTTAAAAATGAAATTAATGAAATTATTTATAAATAAATAGTACTTAATATACATTTAAAACAAATTAAAAATATAAGTGTACTTTTCATTAAAATAAAATTATAGTTTTTCAAAAAAAATAATTTTCACTATTCATTGGGAAATAAATATTTTCTGAAAAAATAAAAAAATTAACCCGAAGATAATTTTAAAATTATTTTCTTAAAACTGTAGTTTATTTTTTAAAATATAATTTATAATACTTTAAATATTATGTTATAAAATTAGTTCACTATTAAAATTTGAAAAAATGTCTTTGGAAAAATAAAACTTTTATGCATAAAACTGGATTTACTATTATCTTATGGTTGTCAAATCTATTGGATGAGTGTAAAAAGAATATAATTTAATATATAATAATTAAATTTCAAAATGTGGTTAATATTATTCATTCCATTCAATTTAATAGTAAGTATATGAACAGATAATAATATTTCATTGTTATCTTAAGTTGGGTGTCATGTGAAACATAAGATATCAAAATGATTATATTAAAAAAGAGACATACAATAAAATATTGTGTTGTTAAAAATAAGATTATTTATTGTTATTATATTGATAATATCAAAAAAAAAGAATTTCTGTAAAGGATGGATCTTGAAGGAACTAATGTGACAATGGATGTGAAGGAGAATGGGATGGTTATGTGAATGAGCAAGAAAATTGAATGGGAGGTGTAGTAAAAACTCTTGTGGTAATTATTTTCCATATATCGAGAGTTATTGTTAAGAACATAAACCTAAATTAGTTTCAAAACACATAAAATGATATATAAATGATTCTCTATGGACGTTTAGGTGATAAAGATCATAAATGTGACACCCAAGATGTTTTGTATGCTGTAAATGAGAGAATAAAGCAATATTCTGCTAACGATAAAAGGAAACATTTATTTATAACCATAAAGTGGAATAAAGTTCTTCAAAAAGTATCAAATGATTTTTTAAATTATAAGATTATTGTAATTATGAAATTCAATTTTCTAGGGGGAAGCTCAAGAATGAGACTAGAATGACCAAATTTCTAACAATGCATATTACAATTATAGTTAAAGATGAGGAAAATGAAAATGAAATATGAAAGGTATATATTATATCATGGATTATATTTTTATATTATCGAATCATAGGACACGAATAATAATTTTTGTTAGGAAGGGTGTAGTAAGGTATAATATGGAAAATAATTTTTAATGTATTATGAATAACATTGAATGATTAAGATGTCTAAAAATAGGGATTCAAGAGTTATGATGTAGTGGTACATTTAAGGTTGATATTATTTTTAATAGATTAGGCACCCCATTTTGATGTTTTATGTGATGGAAGTAATTTTAGAGAAATTTTGTTTAGTTTTGGATGATTTTTGTGGTATATGAAACCGTTATGTTTTACATGTAGGGAAAAAAGTTATTTGTGGAATAATGAACCTTTCAATTTTGTATAAATAAGTAAAAATGTATTAATAAGATTTTAGGTTTATATGATATTTTAAGATTATTTTTATTTTAGTTATATTCAAAATATTTTTGGGATAATTATAGAAATTATATTAATATAGTTTAAGTGAATGTACAACCCAAAGGCTAGGTAACAACCCATCACATTCGTCAAGGAAGTGGGGCGTCAACCCACTACCAAATGGAGAGAAGGGTAAAATGCCTACCACTAGCGTATGTAATTTCCTAGTGAGTATAGAAGAATAATTTTTACTTAAATGTTTATATATATAATTATTTAGTATATTTTTAAGACATATGTTTTATCATAGGGATTTCTATGGGATTGAAAGGTGATTGGTTATTATGTGATTATAGTTATTTCAAAATAAGTTCACTATTCTAGAAACCTAAGATGATTATGATAAAAATGTTATGTTATTTTATCTTAAGAATATAGGTTGAATTATGTTTTGTAATAATATATGAATTTAATGTGTCTTTATGGTGATTTTAGTTATTTATAGAAATAATTATCATATTCTGGATATTATACGATTATCGTATATATATTTTTGGGTATATAACTTTATGAGTGACTAATTTTATTTGGAGATAAATTTTAAATTTATCTTTGAAGAATATATAAGAAAATACTTCTTATTTTTGGGTTTCATGCTAGGTCAGGAGATTTTTGATGATTTTTAAGTGTAGTTATTTATGTAATGATTTACTTTGAACATTAGGTATTAATATTTAATTTTTTTGAAAATGTATTATTTATTTATATGAAGGTTTATTCATTTCTTGAAATACATTATCTTATGCTAACAATTATTGGTTTTGGATAATATCTTTTTATATTTTTTGGATTATTTTATCCATTATAATTTTTTTAGTTCTTCAAGAATAAAAGAAATTTTTCTTGTATACTCAGAATTTGGCGTAAAATTCGAGGTTGTTGTGGAAATTATTTAAAAGAGGAGATTATACATAGTGAGTAAATATATTTCCTTATGATATTATTTTAGACATTAAAGGAAGTATTCTTGTCTAGGTAAATGATATTGAAATGAAAATTTTAACCAACTAACTTCATTTCTAATGAATCAATGGTCTTTTTACACCTCTTTCATTTATTGTTTTGTTGTTTTTAACATTCTCACGATTACTCACTTAATCAGGTTAAATAAACTCTTTCACTGTTAAAATCAATTATCACATTAAACTTTTCTTCCATGCCCATGATTTCACATTCCACCAATGTTTCCTTACTTGGAAACCTAGTTATGCCTTATTCAAGATGCCAGTCATACTTCCATTTCTCTCTTATGAAGGGGTGTTTTATTAAGCCTTTTTATGATTTTTGATTTCAATACTTTTATTATCAATATCACGTCAAAATTATGCGTATATAATATATTAATTTTGGTTAGAATATAATACATTTATATTTTAAAAAGAAAATTGTTTATGAGAGTGTATACGACACGCAACACTGAGCCTAAAGGAACCATAAAATATTATTATTTAAATTTTAATATTATAATATAACTATTAAATTTCTGGGTATGAATAGGATTTACTAATTTATGAAATATTAATAATGGTCATAATAAATAAAAATTTATTGATTAATTCTTAGGATATATACAATCAATTTTTAGAAAAGATGTTTTATTCTTCAAAATTTTGTTTTCTTCACAACTGGATTTCATTGATTTTGTGAGAGAATGTTATAATTCATTTATTAAAATTTTATTAATTTTAATTTATAAAAAGGTTATAATTTTTAAATCATCTTATTAGAATTATCTTTAGAAAAAATATTGAGATATTTCAAGAATGATAGAATTTTCAATAAAAAGTAAAAAATACATATTTTAATAGAAATTCTATTATAAAGTGTTTATAAATACAAATTAAATTTTAGGTTATTAAAAGTTTTTCATTAGTTCATTTGTTTTAAAAAACACAATTATTGTTTTTTAAAATGAATTTTATCTTATAATTTAGTATAAAAAACTTTATAATTAAAATAGTCATTTTTCTGAAAATCTATTTTTATTTTTGTTATTTAGATTTAATTATAAATAAAAAATCTTCAACATTTTTATTTTGAATTTTGTAAAATTAATTTTCATATTTGTAATTATCAGGGTTAAATTTGTTAAATAGACCCCTTTTATTTTTTATCAATATGAATAGTAATCTTAGTCGTTTTTTACCATGGTAATGGGTAAATCGGGTATTTAAAGTTCAAAATAAAATGAAAAAATACTATAAAAAGACCCTAATAATTGCATTAATTTTGTTAGATTATTTTGTTTCATAAAAAAATATTCAATATTTTTTATATGACATTTTTCAAGTTTTAGGTGATTATAAACATTATAATAGTTTAGGAAAAGTAATATAAAAAATGACACCCTATTTTTTTAATAACTATAATTATTTAAAATAGGGATAAATAGAGGTATGTTTGGTTATAAATATTAATTTGAAATATAAAATGATTATATACTAAATGTTAATTTATTTTGAATTTTTATTAAAGAATTTTTTTTCATAAATTCTTACGCAATGCTGACATAATAATAATTCACATAATAGAAAAAAATAAACTTATTTATTTTACATATATTAAATTAACAAAATTTTATTGAATTTTTATCTTCCATTATTTTTTGGATGAAAATTATATATTATATAATTATTATTTCATTATATTTTAATTACATTTATCTCTTATTTTTTTAAATGTCAAATTAATTAAAGAGTTTTAAAATTGACAAAAATGATCCTTTATAATAAATAAAATTTTATTAAATGATTTTAAAATAAAAAATAATATATTTGTGACTGTCAATATAAAATGTTTTATCACATTAACCATGGTCTAATTATGTTCTTTTTTTCAACTTTTATAGTAACTATACTAACATTTAAAAGTAAAAAACATTGATATCACCGTAATTGTCAAAAGGGTTAATGAAGGGTAAAAACAAACAGATAAGTGTTTAAATATGATCCAAAATTATCTAACATGTATTGGATGAGTTTATTTTATCTTATTATAATATTATATTATAATGTTATCAATCATTATCATTTTTACATCAAAATTAGGTTGTACTAAATTAATATTTAGGGAAATTCAAAGTTCGACACTCCCCTCTCTTATAACTAACAACCAATTACTCTCCTTTATTATCAATCAAAGATCCATTTTTTGAGGAAACCCATTATAAATACCTTACATACATCTCATCCCATATTATAGATTAATTATTTTGGGATTAATACCATCCTTAGAGGTCTTACAGTGTAAATAAAAGGAGGTTTTCCAATGTAGGGGTATAATTCTTGACCAAGTGTTTCTTTTTTATTTCTTCTTCCACCTCCAACAAATCAAATTAAACCATGATGAAATAATAAAATTAGTATGTTACGTATGCTGAGATGTAATTTTGTTAATGTAAAAACCTATATCCATCTCCAACCACTATCTAATGTGAAATGAATCCATCATTCATTTGTACGGAGGACTACAACTCATGGACTTATGTTATTATTTTTCCATCACTACCTCTCATGGATAGTACTAGTGATGGAATTAATATTTATATATGATATTCATGAAATATTTATCATTATTATAAAATAATATATTATATATTTTGTTTCCTTTCCATTCACTGAAAAATGATAAATTCATCTGTACATACATGTGGACTACCACCTAAATATAACGATGTGATTTGTTTTTAATCACCACATCATATGAATGATATATATAAGTTTATTTAAATAAATAATATGATATTTATGATATGATGAAAATTATTTAAATATATAAAAATACTTACCTTCTTTCCATAGTTATCATTAAAAATGTAAATGTTACTCATGATCATATATGACATATTGTCTCCATTATTGTAACGTAGTTCATTTTTCCTAACTGTTTTTAATGTTATATTTAAAATTATAATTTTTGTATAAAATTTATAATTATTTCATTATTATTATTCCTTAGATAATGGAATAACATCCTCTTTAACCATAGTTAACCAATCGATGTCATTTTGAAATAGGATCTGGATATCATCAAAACACCTAACATTAACTCAATTTATCATGTAATTGTATGTAACATAGTAGTAAGTGAAATAAAAAGAATAAAAAACTTTAAAAACATTTTAAATAAAATATATAATTGAAATAAATTTATTATTCTCTAAAATTATGAAAATATCTAATGATTTTTACTAACGGTATGAGACACATTAACTTAAAACCACTTTTATAATGTTATAAATATTTATTTTCAAAATATTTATCTTCCAATTCCATATTAAATAAATTTATATCTGTTTTTTATGGAAGAAAACTAATTTTAAAATAAATTTTATGAATATTTTTTAGTTTATTTCAATGGTTTTTAAAATGATTTTTTTCTGAATGTTTTGACATTATTTACAAACAGGAAAATATGAGTTTTATAATTTTATATATACGGTGTCAATAACTTTTCCTACTACAATAAACATTATTTAATTTTTTGATTCATTTAGAATAATTCATTTTTATACAAATAGACACACTATTTCCTTTTTATGTGTAATTTTTTACTGAAAATTGGTTTCTAAAATAAGTGGATATGTTGACATCCATAAGCATTTTATAAATGGGTTTAAAAGAGTTTTTCAATGTTTTTATGATAAAAATTGTGATAGAATAAAATTAATTAATCACGATATGGTATTTGAGAAATATATATGTGAAACAAGTGGTCTTGACAAATCTTATATAATTGATGAAACCCCATTATAACACATAAAAAATAGGTGAGCCTAATACTACTTATGTGATGGGTTGGGTTAGATATTTCTCCAATGTTTTGGGTAATATACCTTGTCTTTTAAGGAAATATGGAGTGGGTTACCGAGGTGTCTCTCTATTGGATTTAAATTTTCATTGGTTATTTCTTATATAGGTTTAAAATAGGTTATGAATATGATTATCTAATTTTATAAAAGGCGATTTTGTTTTCTTCCTGTGGGTTTTAATGGTTTTATTTGAGAAAAAAGTGTTTAACTTTTTCATGAGGAAATTATTTATTTCATTCTCTCAAAGAAAATTGGGATAGAGAAAAAATTTCATGGGTTTTTATTTATTCACTTGACTAATATATTTCTTCTTTTTTGTCACTTATAGAACTTTTTGTGCTCATCTATCATTTAAAAATATTTTTTCATCTGGCTAAATGATGGGTAAGAATAAAGAATATTTTAATTTGAATGTTTGGAAAATTTTTCATGAAAATAAAACATATATATTTTAAAATTTTAATATTATAACAAATATTGATAATGATATGAAGGGTCCATTTTTTAAATTTTTGTTTCAATAATGTATGATTTATTACTTAATTATTTAAAACTATAAACATTAAAACACCCTAAAAATATGTGAATGATTTCTTGATGTAAAAATAAAGATTTTGTAATGTTTAAGGGTGGTTTTTTACAAATAAAATTGAGATTTTAAAGAAAATAATATATACTTTTGTTCAAAGAAAAGAAAAATATTCACAATTGATAACAATGACAAAACCAAATAATGATAATACTATTTTTCTTTATGATAAACAACTACCTAAAAAAGTATACTATTTTTTATTAAAATCGATAAATTAAGTGTTTTAAAAGTTATATGTTTTAGATGTATAATGAAAGGAAAATATACTAATGAATGATAACTTAGATTTCCGTAGTCTTTTGAAATTACTAAGAATAAAATTTCTAAATATTTAACATTTATTTTAAAATATAACACTTCTTGTATATTTTTCTATGAACATAATAAATGATTTTCCAATCCAATTATACCCCAAGTAGAATGTGTACCAAATATTTAAAAAATTAAATTTTATTAAAAATTCATTAGATTTATCAAGAACAATATATGGTATATGGATATTATATTCTCTTAGAATTTTACAAGAGACCCCTCAAAATTTATGTCTAACAAAAAATGTGATGGGAGCACTGTTACTTTTAGAGATAATTCTTGAATTCAATATAAAAGGTTTTAGAAAAATTGGAATTTATAACTCTATTAATATTTCTAAAATTTTATATATTGATGGTTTAAAACATAATATAATTATAATATCCCAATTACATGATGATGGTATAAAATTTGAATTTAAAAATTATAAAATTTTATTTTTATAATAATGGTTCATTGTTATAGGATTCTAGCAGCAATGAAAATATTTTTATTATTAGCCTTTTGAACTAACTATTCTACATGTAAATTGTTTGAATATTGTAAAAAATAATAATTTAATTGGGTATAGAAAATATGGACATGTAAATTTTGAACAGTTACATATTCTTTCTAAGAGTGAAAGAATTCAATAGTTACTCAATTTATATAAAGTTCAGTCTCATGCATGTGACTCTTATATCAAAGGGTAAAACATAAAGATTATTTTATATGGAGTAATTATAAAAGTTCTATGTACCCTTTATATCTAGTGTATCATTATTTATTTGGACCTACAAAGACTTCCATTCTTAGTGGAAATAAATTTACTCATATTTTTGTATACTATTTCAGTATATCTACACAGTTTTACATTCAATCACATTAAAATCAAACATTATAAAAATTTATTTCTTTTTTATGTTAATTTAAAATGAAAAATTCTGATTGATTACTAATATTTGTAATGATGTAAGAGGGGGATTTCAAACTTAATAATTTTATATTTTCTGGAAAAAATAATGGTTATTTATATAATTTTTCAGCCTCAAGGACACCCAATAAAAATGTATTTGATTAAAGAAAGAGTGAGACATTAATTTAAATGGCTTGAATATGTTAAATAAATTTAAATTACTTAACTATTTTTTGGATGATTTTTTTACAAAATTATATATTACGACTATAATTCTTATTATATTTTTTTAAAATATAACCATAATGAATTTAGATAGAAACAAACATAAATTTGGTTATTTTAGATTCATTGGATGTAAAATTTTTATTCGTAATAGTTAATATAATTTAGATAATATTGACTAAAAATAGGATGATGGACTTTTCTTAGGATATTCAAATATATATATATATATATAATATAGATTTTTTAATAAAATAGCTATGATTATTGAAGAATCTATTCCTATTGAATTTAACGAAAATCATGGGAATAGAATAAAAATTTAGATAAAATTGAAGAATTTTATATAGAATTTAGTTTTTTACAAGATAAAAATATAAATATTTCCTCTATTAAGGGGCATAATATTCATTCCCAATCCGATACTAGATCTTAGAAAACTCATCATGATCATCATATTTATACATTTATTGGTAGTATTGATCCTATAATAAAAACCATATGATCTATTATGATTTTTTTCTGTTATTTATTATTTTTTATGATTCCATACATACTGATATTAATAACTATTTAAAGGACATTAATTAGATTATTTCTATTAAAGATGAATGTAATCATTTTTCAAAAAATTTGGTTTGGTCTTTGGTTGAACCCCTAAAAGATAAACATGTTACTGAAACTTAATAGATATTTATAAAAAAATGGATGATAATGGTCAAATTGTTAAGAATAAGGATTGATAAATTATGTAAGGACATTTTTAAAGAAGAATAAATAGATTTTGATGAATCATTTTCAGCTATTTATAGGATTTAATCTATTAGTATTTTATTGGATTTTTCATTTTAAATTTATTTAAAATACTCTAACATGGATTTCAAAAATAATTTTTTAAATGGTTTTATTAATGAAGTTTTTTATATTAATCAAAACCCAGTTTTTTAACTTAAAAATATTTAGAATTATGTTTTTATATTATCAAAATCTCTATATAGACATAAACAATCTTCAAGAACTATTTATGAAAGGGTGTCTTTATTTTTGTATAATAATGGTTTTTAAAAAAAAATTATTTACCCTAATTTTTTTATTATGATGATTTTTAAGGAAATTTTAATTGTTTAAATTTATATTAATGGTATTTTTATTGGTTCAAATAATTAATTAATTTGTAATGAAATTTATATTTTAAAGACAAGTGAATATGACATAATTTTAATGAGTGAATAAATTCTGTTTATAAAACATAATATCTACCAAAGAAAAGTTAAAATATTATGGAATCAATATATGTATTCTAAAGAGTTAGTTAAAAATTATTTCTTGATCCATGTAAAACTTTTATAACCCATATGAGTACTAATTATAATTTTGAATTAGAAGAATCTATAAAACAAATTCATGTTATGTTTTTCAGGGTAAGGGTATGTAGTTTAATTTATGTAATTATATCTAGACATGATATTATATTTAGTGTATATATTTTTTCTAAATTTTAGTTTGGTCATTAAGATTATTACTTAATAATTGTTAAAATAATCATCAAATATGTTAAAGTAGTGGTAAATTCAAGATTTCTTTTTTCAAATTAGAAATGTTTTTATTTGTTCAATTATTATGATTATGAATATTGAGGATATATAATTGCTATAAAAAGTACATTTGGTATGTTACATTTTCATGATAAAAATATAATTTCATGGAGCTCAATAAATAAATTATCAGTTTTATTGTCAATATCAACAGTTTATTATATAACTCCTCCTAACTGGTTTTCTCAATGTTTACTGAATAAGAAAAATTTATCTTATTTTAACATTTATTTTTTTAAAAAAACTATTTATTTATTTTTATAATTATTCTGTCATTTGAATCTATAAAAATTCTTTAAAACACTCTAATACTAAACATATAGATATTATACTTCATTTAATTATATATCATGTCAATAAAGGTGACACTATTTTGGAATTTTTTCAACTAATAACTTATTTTGATATGTTTATTAAACATTTGGATGATTCTTAATTTTAGAGAATAATGTTTGAACATGGTATGATGAAACTAGGATTTTTGAATTCATTATTTTTTTGACATGGTAATTGCTCTATTCACTATTTATTTTCATGTACTTTAATCTATTTTAGCAAGTGAACATGTATACATAGAATTATATTCATGTTTTCTAACATGTGCCAATAAATATTTTCTTCTTCATTATTCATAGAAAATACCTATATAATTATTTTAATATATTACTATGTTTTGTGTCTCCCTATAACTTTATATTTTAGTTTTTATGAGTTATTCACTACCTTATACAACAAAATTTGAAATCTGTATATACATTGTTTAAAGTTTTTATTTTATAATGAAAGAAGTGATTCTAAAATTAAGAGAGTTATGTTCATTATTTTTAATTTATAATTTTGTATTTCTGTTTATATATTATAGAAAACGTGAATTTAGGGGGAGATATAAAATTTAAATGTGCTTCTAATTGATATATTCTTTTAAGTATATTAAATATTCTTTATAAAAATTTAAAATGACTTGATCACTATTCATGTTTTTCTACAACTGATGTCATAAATATTCTTTTTAAATAATTAATCATTTTGATAATTTAGAAAAAGGGTAAAATTTTAAAATTTTCATTGTATTGTTCATCTTTGTAATTTATAAAAAGTGGGACTTATTTGTATACAACTAGATAAGGTATTCCATTGATATATTCCTCCAAAAGTGGTTTATAAGAACTAATTGAAAAAAATATGAGGCAAGAGTTCGATCACTTCTGATTTTCGTAGGCCCCTAAGGTATTTTAGAGGAAATTAATCAATATTGTCACACTTTACCCTACTATAAGTTGGTTTTTGTAGTGAGAAACAAGTGATTTCTAGTGGACCATGCTAGTATTCAAAACCATTAGTAACATTCTCTATCCCACTAGGGGTGTATATATTTTGATTGGTGATGCTCTGGGACTTGGTTTTAATAGGCCCACGTGATTTCTTTATAATTATTTTTACCAATAACAAAATAATATTTGTTATAGAAAGTATTCAATGATCATTATTTATATTATTTATTATTTTATTATAATCTATTTTGAATCATATTTATTAATGAAAGAACTATTCATAATGGTTTTTATAATATCATCTTCATAAATAATATATTTATCCTTCAAATATTAATTTTTTTTTGTAGATGAGTGGTCCTTACTGAAATTCCCACTGTGCTTTGTAGAAATGCCTTGGGGGTGAATTAAGTGTTGTCAAATTAATTTACGAAAAACTAAATCATCTTTGATAATGAATCATAATTTTTTAAACCCTTTAACCAGTTAGAATATATTTAGATCTCTTATAGTTTTACCTGACACACATATATATTCAGTGAAGATACTAAAATTAAATTTATAACATGTGTTTTTATAAGGTTCATACCTAATGCTGGAAATTTACTCGTTGGTATATTCAACTCCTATTGATACATTCATTATCTACTTATAATATTATTACCAATTACATTGGTTTGTCTATGGATTATCCTGAAACTAGAATTTATATATTATAAAGGAAATTGATCCCCATATTACTCAAGTAAAATTAATTCACTATATTACACAAGTGAAGGGATCATTATATGTTATCCTATAGTCTTTAAAGTAGCATCACATGAGTAGATTATATAATATCCCTTACTCTTATGAAATAATGAAATATGATATCCAAATATGACATAGTATTCACAAAACTAACCTTCTTCCTATGTAACTGAATCTGTATCTACCTTTTAATTCTAATGGAACTTCTAAAGGAAACCTAGAACCAGGGGGTTGTGGTTCTATTTTCAGAGACTATCTTGGTCAGTGTCTTAGATGCTTCTTTGGTAGCTACGGTACTACCTCATCACTGGATGTGGAAATGAAGGATGTCATACATTCTGTTGAATTTTCCAAGAACAAGGGTTAGAAAAATATTTGGATTGAATGTTATTTGATCAATATTGTCCATGCTATTTAGAATGGTGTTGTTCATCTGGAATGACCACTTAATACCCATTGGATTAGTTTCCTTGCTTTACTTCTGGGGACTAGTTACATTGTCACTCATGCCTTCTGTGAAGAAAACATGGTTGTAGATGGTCTAGCTAACAAGGGAATCAACCAGGCCATAACATGGTGGGATGAACTGCCTGTTTATCTGCTCCCTATTTATGATAAACATTGTAATAGGATTCTTTGCATCACACTTGTGTAGTTTCTTTCTTTCTTTTAATAAATTATTCCTTTTTCTTCGACTGAGGTACTACCTTCTCAAAGAAATATCAAACCTATAAAATATATAAATAATCCTACAACTCAAAATATTTCTTTGTGATAAAACACACTGAATACATAGGGATACTCATTTATTATAGCATGACGTACAACAAAATGTCTTATAATACTCTCTTATTCTTTTTATTATTCTTCTTTAACCACATAAACTCAGTCATATTCTTCTTTTCTTTGAAACCCAACTTGTCTTCAGTTTTGTGATGGTTTAGATAATACATTATTATTATTATTTGATGGAGTCCCTTCTCTCTTGGATTCTTCTTCTTTTGTTCTTCCATTAATTATTTTTGGGCTCTAAGATCACTAAGATATTATAAATTTAGAGTATCAGTTATTTCATCCAATTTAGTTCTTATAACACACAAGACACTCTCCTTGATATTATCTTTCACTTATTGATGCATAGTTTGAGATACTAACCTTTTTGGGGTCCTCTAAAATTCCCATAAATGAAAATAAAAAATAGGTGTCAAGTAAGTTAATAAAATAAAATTCACGTGAACAAATCTATAATTTCATAAATCTTACTTTTTCAACATAGCACTTGGATCTCTTTAGAAAAATACTCGATGTATCCTTATGTTTATAATATCTATTTTTCAACTTAATCGAATAATTATTCAAAAGATATCTACCATTAGTTTAATTCATTATTCCATTAAAATTATTCAAAAAAATAAAAAACATTTAATATTCATCCATAGTAATATAAAATATAGTTGTAGCTTCAAGAGTTTTGAGGAGAAAGTCTCATTCTGTACGAGACCTTCCATGAATACCTATAAAAATTCTTGTTAACTTTTTATACACCAATATCATCCCAACTTCAAAATAATCTTCTCTATATATAATCACATATTATTTTTAGATATTTAATCCACAGATGTTTGACATCAAGAATATCCAAATTTTATATTTTGATATTTATTAAATATAGAATTTCTCTCTCTTTAGACTAAAATAAAATTTACAATGTTTATCATGCACCATTTTACTTCAAATAATAGCAGTTGTCATTTTTTCATTCATTTTTATTTCATCATAATGATTTAATATTTAAGTAACAACTTGATTTTTACCATTTCTATGTATGAATTATTCTGGAAAATAATCATACATAATATTGAGTTTCTCATTTTCCCTTATTTAATAATTCTTATATCATAACTTAGATAATTGATTAACTAATATTCATTATATTTTAAACATGATAAAACTATACAAGAATCATCCCATATTATTTTCCACATTATATAATTTATTTTTTAATTTTTATATTTCTAAAATCATGCCAGGTTTCAAGTCATATTCTACTCAAAGAAATTCATACCCTAGAATTAGAAGTCATAAGGTGTACTATAAATTTAATTTATATGACGTTAAAGTCATAAGAAGATTAAAATTATTTTACCCTTATTTTGAAGTCTTATAGTTTTTAGAATAACACGTCTTTCAATGTATATAAGTCATATAGTTTGCATATCCATATATATCTACTCTTTAATCATCATATTTTTGAGATACTCACCAAGATGATGACTTGAAAAAATATATTTTCCAACATAAAACAATTACCCATTTTCAAGTTCATTGCTAGGTAAATATTCACTTCATTCTTCTTTATCACACATTAACAGCATTCATTTTTATAAAAAATACTTATCAATATTATCCAAATCCAAGGACACTTAAATATAATATTTTTGATTTATTAACAATACCAATATATATCAAAATTCAATAACATTTATCTTCCCTATATTGATAGAAAATAAATAATTGGGAAAATATTTCTCCCCTTTATCGACATTATATATAACATCCCAAAACCCATACTCCCAGATCGGGTGTTGAAATCATAAAATTTACATTTACAACATTGATAATGCTATAGGTGTCCCAATTTTCACCATCTAAATCATATAATATAAAAAGTAAATATTGGATCAAATACATTCTAAAGGACCTTTTAGGTTTATTGTATTAGAAAAGTATGATAAATATTTTTCATAAACAATATGAAATATTTCAATAGATATCTTTCCAACTATACCCATCATATCGTATTCTTTTTTTAGGTCATCAACATAATCCATATGAAATTAATCTATTAATAATTCATTCAAAAACAAAGTTTAGAACTTGGGGAAAAATAAATATAGTAACAGTGAGCTCAAATGATCTGTAAGGGTAACGAGAAGCATCAACAATTGAATATCATTAGTGATCATAGGAATTTTATAAGGGAATGGATAAATAATCTTTGTTCATGAGTGAATCATAAAAGAATCCATAACTAAAAATACCTAAATAATCAACCATGAAACATTTAAATATTATTTCAAAAAAGTAAAGTGTCATAATAATCAATAATCATGAGCCATGTGATATCAATCTTTATCAAGGGAAACATTTTAATCCCATGTCAATAATAGATAAAACATGTTAGTATCTTGGAATTTCATATTTATAAAACACTTATAGAACCATTGATCAACCCCTAAAAATGGAATAACCATATGGTTTACTTCAAATTTAATAATTTAGAGTCCATAATCATTTCCCAATTAATTGGAGGTCTATCTCGGTACACCAATCATTTATGATACATCAGATTACCCAATTCTTTATGTGAACTCCCATTATATAAGCTATAATAGGTTCACCCAGTTCTATCTAGGAAAACCCATTATATATAATTTCTAATAACCCCAATATGAATAAAGTACATAGTGATTTTATGATAAAACACATAGAAACAATAAATATTAGTTTTAATACAATATTAACCCATGTAAAATAAATGGGTTTCATGTCAATGTCTTTGAAACATTATTAACTATTGGAAAAGAAATTGGTTTTATAATAATCTATTTAAAACATAGTTAACACATGGAAAATAAATGGTTTCCATAAAAATATATTCGAAACAATATTAATCCATCCAGAGAAAGAATGAGGATGGTATAATTAGAAATTACCCTAATTGGATAATAAAAAACAACATGGGTTGTAAATATTTGTGATTGAGAATACAATTAAAATAAAATTAATGAAATTTTGTGGAAAATAAAATTTTAATTTTGGAAATTTAATTTAAAAAAAACCAAAAAATAAATAATAATTTTAAAAATTGTTATTTTTTGGAAATAATCTTAGAAACCTTTAAATTAGTCCTTAAAAACATTTAAAACATTTATTTTAGAAACAAACCTTTCCATTTTAAAAAATAATTTTCAAAATATTATAAAAAATTTATATACTTTTCATTTAAAATAACCTTGAAAACAGTAAAGGGATCTTCAAATAAAATAATGGTCATGATGGTGGAAATTTTTTTTCAAGTCATACATTTTAAAACAAATACCCCTTTAACTTTTATTTTTATAGCCAAATGGGAATTGTTTAGAAAAAATGAATATTTCATTCAAAAAAATTGTAAAAAGTCAAACATGGGTAATACTATCATTAATAAATCATTTTAAATAATGATAAAAACATTTTTTAAATAATTTGTAGAAAACATGGTTTTGGAAGAAAACATGTTTCCGAAGGAAGAGTGAAATAAAGATGATTTTTCTTAAAAACAATTTTTTAATTATCTTATGTACCAAATAGTGGGAAAAAATTTACATGAAAATATCATGAATAAAAATAGGAGAATAAACTTCATGATAATACTTGTGAGGTTAATCATAATATTTAATCATTGGAAACTTAGTCATAAATAAAATAAATAAACGATGAAATTGTCACCTAAAATGTATATAACTTTGGTAACTTGAATCATAATCCCCATGAAAGGAAAAAATAAATGAAACATTAAATATCATGAGAATAAATAAATTTATGATATTACATATCAATGGAGCTGTATAGGCATCTCATAAAAAAATGTAGGTTCATAACATGGCATAAGTCTCAAGGAAGGTGAATTGATACAAAAATACATTACCGCTTCAATAATATTTTGAAATGTATATATCTATAAAGAATAACATAATATGAAACATAAAATGTCATGGAATTTTTTTTATTCATGATAAAACATTAATATGGGTTAGTAAATACCCTACTCCAATGAAATGAGTGGTGATTTTTTAGAAGTCTCCTAGAAATAAAATAGAGACTAAAAATCCCTTGAAAATCATATAATTGGAGTAGGGGATAATAAATGAAATGATTATAGGTATAAAATTCAAATCCTCATTAAATAGTTTTAAATAAAAAATAAAATAATAATTTTTTACTACATACATAATCTTAGAATGACATAATCAATCAATAAGATGATGAACCCAGTGAATGGAAATTGAATTAAAAAATACCTTACCTCAAAATTTCCCTTTTTTAACATGATTTAGACAAAAATATAATGATTTTAATCATGTTATTAAATTATTAAAGAACTAAATTAATATTAATAATCTTATATATTATCATTTGATAACAACTTATCACCATTTTGTTAGTAATCGTTCATTATTTTCGTTGTTTCAAGTGTTAGTTGCCTTGTTTTCTAATTCGTGCTTTGTCATGAAATTTTATCATTATCATGAATATTATATAGTTCCATTATATCCAAAATAATAAAAATTACATAATTATAATATTTATAAATAAATTATACTTTTAAAACATATAATGAAGTATGGTTATCGAAAATAGAATTCCTTATGATCATGGAAACTGTAAGCTGAGTAACGTTTCAAGTTTTCAAAGATTATTATGGAAACTAGATAAGTAATATTTTATGATTCCATAATGATAATAATATCATTAATACTATATTAATTTATATATATATACTTATATATATCATCCATGAGAATTGGTGATGAAAAGTGAATCATATTGCTTCTTAAAGGCAGTAATCCACACATACACGAACAATATTATCATCTTTTAGTAAGTGAAAGGATACAAATGAAAATTATATATTAAAATTTCAGAATGATAAATATGTCATAAATATAAAAATTATATAATTTATATCATATTTATTTATTAATATTATCCTTATTATTTTCCACGCAATGCTTTAGTGAGAACGAATCATGATACTTCACAAGGTGGTAATTTGTCTTATACACGAGCGACGTTATCGTATCCTCTATAAAATGTAAAGAAAAAAGTTATATATGTTATAATTAATTCATATGTATAAATATGTTATAAATAACATTTATATAATTTATATACATCATCATACCCAACCGTGATATGTGGTAATACTAAAAAATTGACATCAGTTTTTGAGGACGTAGTCCACCGTGCACACTATTATTGATTTCAAAATATATTTGACAGAGGAGAAGAAATATTTATTTAATTACATTAAAATATTTATATATAATTATATTTAATATACTGATGTTTTTATAAAATCATGTTTTAAATGGAATTAACGGGGGTGGAGGGAGAAGTAAAATAAAAATGATCTTGGAAGAACATTACCTCTTCTTTGGGTAACTTTTTTTGGTTTTCAACAGAGGCCTTACATTGTAGAATTTTTTAAAAAATAAGACTTATAGGATGATATTATAGAATTAGATAAGTTATTTGTTCATTAAATTTCCAAAATAATGGGTTTTTATGGTGTGAAGATATGATGAGAGGGGGTAGTGTTTTATAAGTGAGTTGAGTAGCACACTCATATGTTCTGAAAAGAATGAATCCCACCGGTGTTTTTTAATGCTAAAAGGCTCCAATAATGTATCAAAATCATAACTATAAGGATAAATATCTATATATATTTCCATAAATTAAATTTTAGATAAACATTCAGCCATTTTACCATTATCAGTTTAGTTTAACCCACATTTATACCCATTTTTACCTTAACTACGACAATTAATTATAAATATTTTCACGATTTATTTTTCTTAAAAAATTAATTTTAACTTATTATATAATATAAATTATAATAATTAAAAATATATAAAATATTTTTATAAATTAAATTCAAATAATTGGATAATATTAATTTAAAATTATTCCAATAGAAACAGTGAGAAAAAGGGTTTCAAAAAGAAAATGTTAAAAGGATTATAATGTTTTTATATCCAATTTCAATATAAAATTATTAGAATGACATAAAATGGATTATTATGTATATTATTGAGCTAATTTTTCTTTAAAAAAATTTATAATATAATTTAACTTTATAAATTATTTAATTAAAAATTGAGTTTTTAATTAATATTCGGTATTTTTCACTATTCCTCAAAAAATTAATCATTTTTCAAAATTATCAAAATTTCGTTTAATATAATTTTTTAATTATGATTTAAAAAATTAATATTAATTTTTAAAATAAATATTCTATAATTTATAAAAAAATTAAATTTAAAACAAAACCCACAGAGCCAATGAAAAAGTGGGTTTTCATAAATTGTATATTTTTCGAGCACAAAATGATTTTATATAAACTATATTTATAATAATATTTTTTTTATTAATTTGAATTAATATTTATTGATATCTAATATATATATATATTATGTAAATAATTCCTCATTATTTTTTAATTTTATTTATTTAAATTTGATAAAAATTATGTACATTAAAATAGTTTTAAGAAAAATTATATATTCATGCAAATTTTATTTTTTTACTAAAATACAATATAATGATGATTAAAACGTAATTTAAGTGGATTAAACGTAGATATATAATACTTATTTTCAATTTATTCATATGAAAGAAATAATGCATCTTTTAAATTACTTAATATCTTTTAAGGAAATTACATTTTATAAAAATTTGTTTTTTTTTCACTTGTCAAAGAAAAATCAATATTTCTTATAAAATCCCAAAATTTAACTCAGAGTATATTTTGTTATTATTGTTTCAAAAATGAATTTAATTTTATAAAATTAATTTTCTATAATCTTAAAAAATTTATTATAACATTTCTTTCATGAAAAAAAATCATTTTTGAAAAAAACATATCTTTGATGAACAAAATTACTTTACTAAAAATTGATTGATTATTTACCCAAAATTTATCAATAATTTATATTTAATAATATATATATATATTATTAATAAAGTATTAAATACAATTTATACTTTCTAATTTAATGTTTAGTTTATAAGGGTAATATATATCATAGGCTATTTAAGCTCGGCGTTGTGTGCTGAATATGATATCGAATGTAAAAATCAGGGGGTTTTGTGTACCAAAATATATTGAAGAGATTAAATTTATTTAAAATGAAGTATTTTAGAAAGTCAGGGGGAGTTACATTCTCATTTATGTTGAGTGTTTTATGTCATTTATAGTATCAAACATAACTTTCTTCTTTTAAAATTTTAGTGTGATACATCCTCCCCCTTAATAAATCGTATCATTTCCAATTGGAAATTATCTAAAAAATAAAATTATGGATCTTTAAAATTACATTTTTTGTAAACCCATATCATAAAAAATGGTTAATAAAACTTATTATTCATAAAAGTGAAAGGGAAGGATTATTATCTTCTATAATAACGCACAATAGGTTTCTAAATGGAGAACATAGATGGGATGTGAAGATTTAGACATTGAATAAATGCATAAATAATTATTGACAGTGATTGACTTCATTGATTTCAAAAATTTGAATTGTTAATAAAAATTTAAGGGCCCCAATGGCCTAAATCTATTATGATTTAAAATATCTATTGATTATTCATATATTAATGTAATATGATAAATTGTTTTAAAGATTATTTTCATAAAGTATAAAAATTAAATTTCCAGCCAGACTATGAAAATAATAAAATATACATTCTTGATGAGTGTAATTTCATTATTTTTTAAATTTCCAGTAAAATATCATCTTTTTTCTTCAAAATATAAGTATTCATAATGAATTCATCATTCCTGAATAACTATAATAAGCTTTTAAATACCACACAATTATAAAATAAAAATAATGTTATTACACCTATCTGTTGACATTAACCTAAACTAATATAGTTAGAACATGGTAAGTTAATTCCCAAAATTGATAAACCATAATATGTTACAATAATCATCAAAATTCAATGGTAATATATATAGTTGAAACAGAATCATTCCATGAATTAGAAACCCTACATCTTAAATTACCTCAACAACATTAACATTAATGTTTGTTTTAAACTCAAAGGTTATCTCTCACTTTTCATCTTACATGGATAAAAATACAGAAATCTTCTTTTGAAAAACCCTTTATTCCTTAGTCACCAAATAACTCTTCAATATCATGGTTATATATATGAAAAAACCCATGCCCCCTTAATTACCTTAATATCAATGATTCTATAAACCATAAAGGTTATCAATACCTTAAAAATTATGTTTGAAAAAAATTAAAATTCAAACATGATGTTAAACCAAATCCTTAGATGTACTTTAACCTAATAAGACATATCCTAAATTTACATTAATAACTTTATGATTTCACCACTTAAAACCTCATAGTGGTGTCCAAGAATTTGAACATGAACCAGCACTCCCAGGTTGGGTACTAAAATCAGAATGTTTAAATTTTTGGCTTTGATACCGAGGGAGGTCAAAAAAGTTTCTCCATCAAAAAATACAATTACAAGAGGAAATATCGGGTCATGGAGATTCTCAATAACGTTTTAGGTTTACGGTTTTAGATAATTTAGGAAAATTCTTACATAAACAATACCTATGTATTCAAGAGAGTATATTTTACACTATACCAAACTTTTCATATTCCATTTTAAGTCTTCAAAATCATCAATATGAAACCGTTATAGACCTATTTAATTCATTTTCATACTTTATAATCTGGGTAAAATGAAATATAATAAGTGTCATCCCAAATTCTCAATAAGGATAAAATGAAGCATTAACAATTGAATTTCATCAATGATCTTGAGAAGAGTATAATGGTATGATGATTTAATCATATGGAATAATTGAATAATAAAAGGACTCATACCCATGAATACTTGAATCACCAATCATGAAACATGGAAAATGATATAAAAATAAAATTTTCATTAGAATCAACAATCATGAGCCATCTAATACCAATCATTATCAAAAGGAACATTTTAAACCCATGGAAAACTTAGAAAAATGTATTAGTATATTAGAAAATTATCATCATAACACACTTATAGAACCCTTACAGAACCCATAGAATTGGAATAATTATATGGTCAACTACAACTATAATTATTTGGAGAACATAATAATTACCCAATGAATTAGAGAACTATATGGGTGCACTCATTGTTTAAGCTATGTTAGGGCCACCCGACACTCTCTAAAAATAACCATCATATAGGCTATAAAGAGCTCATCGAGTTTTGTTTAGGTGTACCTATCATATATAATGTCCTAAAATCACAAAATGATTAATGTACATAAATAAGACATGAAAAAACATGTAGTAATAATCATTTTTATATTTATAATTTCATTAATATGCCGAAAATAAATCGGTTTTATATAAATCTCTTTGAAACATGATTAACCCATAGAACTGAAATGGGGTCTATAATAGTATATTAGAAATAAGGTTATCCTGTAGAAAACAAAGTGTATCAATAAAAATCTATTTGAAACAATATTAATCCATATAGATAAATATTTAGGATGGTATCATTAAAAATATCATTATTGGAGCATAAGAAACAAAAAGGGTAGTCAACGTTGATAAATGAGAATACCGTTAATATATAATTAGAGATATTTAATGAAAAATCACATTTTCATTTTGAAAAATCACTTAAAAAAATAAAAAATCCCAAAATATTGTTAATATATTTTTCTTTGAAAAAATATTTGTAAACATATAATAGAATTAAAAAAATTTATTTAAAACCATTCTTGAGGAAAATATCCTTTCTATTTTGAAATAATATTTTCAAAAAATAAAAACTTTTGAAAATAGTTTTTATTGAAAATAACCTTGAAATTTTTTAAAGGAATATTTAAATAAAATAATGGTCATGATAGTGGAAAATTCTGTTTATGTCGTACACGTTAAAATAAGGATTCGATTTATATTTTTAGTAAAAGGAAAAAGAGTATTGTTTGGAAAATTACCTGAATATACAATTCAAAACGTTTTTAAAAAAGAAAAACATGGGAAAAGTCATTTATAAATAATTTTATAATTGATAAAAGAAATTGAGGATATTTTTAGAAACAATGGTTTGGAAGAAAAGGGTTTTCTATATAATAGTGAAATATAGATGATTTTTCTTAAAAATATTTTCTAAGTTGTTTTAAGTACTAAAGTGAGGGAAATTAGAAAATATCACATGAAAATATGTTGAATAACTATTGGAGAATAGCATTCATGAGAATAATTGAGATGAATACCATAATATATCAATTTTGGAGACTTAATCATAAACAATCCTAATAAACAATGAGATAGTAACATAAAACTCTAAGCACTTTAGTAACTTTAATCATAATCCTTGTGATAGTATAACATTAAAAAAACATAAAATATAATGATAATAAATAAAATCATGATATAAATGTCAATTTGGTTGTATATACTCTTCATAAAAGTAGATTGGTGCATAAAAAGACATAAGTCTCCAAGAATTCAAATTGATGCAGACATACCTTACCACTTTAGTAATATTTTGTATCATAATCTCCAACAAATAATATCAAAAAATATAAATTGAAATATAATTAAAATAATGGGATTCATTTTAAAAATTTCAAATTGTAGTATAAACACCACAAAAATAAAATTAGTGGTGAATTTTCATATGTCTCTCAAAAATAAAAGAGAGACTCAAAATCCCTACCAAAGATCATTTCATTAAAGTGGGGATTAATCAATGAAATTATTATGTGTATCAAATTTAAATATAATTAAAAAAAATAAAATAACACATAAAATAACAATATTTAATTATAGACATAATCCAATCCTAACATAATCAATGAAGTAGAAGTTTAACTTAACGAATGGAAATAGAGATAAGAAATCCCATATTTTGCACATATTTTGGTGGAATGTGATTTAAAATCCTATATAGTTATTTTAAACATGTTAAAAACATATTATAGAATCATATTAATAATTATAAAATCATATATTATCCTTTATAGCATATTATCACTCATTTGTTAATAATAATTCATTATTTTTCATGTTTCGGGTGGTAATTGCCTTTTTCTCATTGGTTCTTTGTCATGACAGTTCTAATTCTTATGAATATTATATAGTTACATAAAATAAAGGATAATAATATTGAAATAATTATCATATTTATAAATCAATTAAACTTTCAAAATAAATTGTAAATGGTGGTCATGAAAAATGAAGTATATTACGATCATGGAGACATTAGGCCATACATACGAATGAGTAACATTTCCATTTTTCAATGATCATTATGGAAAGGTCGTTAGTATTTTTTTTTCATTAAAAACTTATTATAATATAATATATATATATATACCATATTATTTCATTAAATATACTTATTTATGTAATTAACATGGGTTGGTGATAAAAAGAGAAACATATCACTTCGTGAAGGTGATAGTACACACGTACATTAATGATGATATCATCTTTTAGTGACTGAAAAGGTACGAAAGAAAATTATACATTATCATTTAATAATGATAAATATTTAATTAATATAACAATTACTTAATGTATATCATATAAATTTATTAACGTTATACTTATTATTTTCTATGTAAAGCGTTAGTGAAAACGAATCCCATCGCTTCATGAGGATGTAGTTCACCAAACACACAAACGACGTTATTGTATCACCTACGGACTGAAAATAAAAGACATGACTAAAATATAATTACTAAATATGTTTAATTATTATATAAATATAATATATATGCTTTATATCCATCTTTATACCGACCTACGAGAGGTGTTAATGGAAAAATGGATGACATCAGTTCGCAAGGCGGTAGCTCATCGTATACATGAATGACGATTTTGTAGCCCATTTGATGGAAGAGGATAAGTATTTAAGTTTTGGAAAAGAAATAATAAAACATCCGAATATATAGGATACTTATGATATTATATATGTTTGGATTAATAATGCTTTAAGGAGTGGGAGGAAGAAATAAAATAAAAATGTCTGTTGAATAATTATACCACTTCTTTAGGTAACATCTTTTGGTTTGAAACAAATGCCTTACATAGTTGTATTTCTGCACAAAATAAGGCTTATCAGATGATATTTTTTAATTATAAAATTTATTTATTAATATATTTTCCAAAATAATGGGTTTTTAAGATGTGAATATAGGAGGGGAGATGGTGGCTTTTTAAAGGTGACGTGAGTGTCACAATTGAAATATTTGAAATGAATGAATTACAACCTTGTTTCCTTCATGTCACAAGGCCCAAATAATATAAAATTATATATAATAGATGTTATAAGTTCCAAATAGGGCCATGAATATATTTTATAAACATTTAGGTTATTTTAACCCTTAATCTTCTACTTTAACCCCCAGTGAATCCATTTTTACCATAACTTTATTAATTAATTTTTAATATTTTCACTATTCATTTTGGTAAAAAATTATGTATAACATATTATATAATATAAATTATTATAATTAAAAATGTGGAATCTATTTTTCTAATTTTATTTACATAAGTGTAAAATATTAATATAAAATTAATTCTGCGGACGCAATTAGAAAGAGTGTTTTCAAAGTGAAAATGTTCAAATGATAAAAATGATTTTTTATCCAATTTTAGTATGAAATTGATTAATGTTAAATAAATTGGATTAATAGATGTATATTTTAAATAGTTTTACTTTAAAAACAATTTATAATATAATTAATCATTACAAATAATTTAAACTAAAATGCAGTTTTCAATTAAAATTCAATATTCGTCACTATTCATCAAAAAATTAATCTCTTTAGAAAATTATCAAAAAATAAACACAATATAATTTTGGAATGATGTTTTAAAAATTTAGTTCATTTCTTAATATAATTTTTCTAAAATGGGAAAAATTCAAATTTAAAACAAAACACGCATACGCGATGACAATGTGGGTTTTCGAGAAGTGTATTTTTTTCAAGCATAAATTTAATTTATATTAACTCTATGTATAATAATAATCAATATTTGAATATAAATTAATATTTATCGATATATAATATTGAAATTTCATTTAAATAATTCTTTATTATGGTTTATTTTAAGTAATTAAAATGGATGAAATTTACGTTGTTTAAAATAGTTTTTAGAAAAATATGATTTTTAAACCTAAAGACAAACATATACTAAAATAAATTATAATGACAATTAAAATGTAATTATTTTATATATTAGTATATAATAATTATTTTACTTGAGATAATATTAAAAAAATGTTACTTTTAAATTACATTATTTATTTAAAACAAATAACATTTTTACAAAAAATCAGTATTGTTCACTATTCCCTAAAAAAATCAATATTTTTTTAAAAAGCCTAAAATATATCCAAAAGTATATTTTGACACTAAAAAATACAAAATTATGTTCTTTTTATCAAATATATTTTCTATAAATTACAAAAGAAATAATTATCATATTTTTTCATGAAATGCAATAAATATCAAATTTTATGAAAACATGTTTTTGAAGAATAAAATTACTTCAATAAAAATTGATTGTTTATTTATCAAACATTTATCAGAAATATATATTTTGTAGGAAATAGACATGTATATATATATTTCATAAAATAGTTTATACAGTTCATACCTGATAATTTGAAGTATGTGTTATAATGGTTATATATATTATGGGTTATTTAAGCTCATTATTTCTGATTGAATACACTATCAAACATAAAAACATTAGGTTTGTGTGTAACAAATTCTATCAAAGAGATTAATTTTATTTAAAATGAAACATATCATAAGGTCTTGGGTAGTTACATTCTCATCTATGCTCATTGTTTTGTGTTGTTGATGCTATCAAATATTACTATAATCATTAAAATTATCATGGTCTTACAATGTGGGGATGACTATCTCATATAATACTACCTATTATAAATTTAAGTTACATTTTTACTCTTTTTATAATTTTACATTTCATGTTCTCATCCTTTATTAATGGATTCGACTATTTTATAAGAGAAGGGAAGAACCATATTTTCTTAACAATGTGACATCAACTAATCCACTCTATGTAAATATGAGATAACCTTTTTTTGAAAAAATAGTGACATGTTTAAACAAAAAATATACCCATTTATATAATCATAGTTGTAACACCCTAGGTAAATAAAGAATATGACATTTTTATATTTATCCATATTTGTGTATATAATATTAATATTACTTTAAAGGGAATGCTATGCTCGATGGCGTACCCAATACGTGACAACGAGTTCCTTTGAAATCTTACGTTGCACTATAATAATAAAATAATATTATTTTAAATGGTAGTTAATGCCTAGCCATTGTAATGGTGGGAAAGAATGGAACGAACTAAAAAAGTATTATATATGTTAGTCAAATATTTTTACTTTCATCCAATAAATGTTAGAGGCGTAAAATTCAAATGAATCCAATTTTAAGCGTAAATATTCTAATATTTTTTAAAAGGTCGATTAACCACCTTTTGATGACGAACCTATTTTAAATCCACTTTTTGACAATTTTATGTGTTATATTTTACAAAATAAAATTCTACTTTAGAATCGGGACATCAAAATTTACTTTGTGTAAATTTTTGGTATTTTTCCGATAAAGTCCATTTTTTAATGAATAGTGAAAAATGTTGTATTTTAATTCAAAACCTCTTTTTTATCTTATTTATTTATATGATTAGATTATCTTTTGAATTGTTTTTAAAGTGAAATTAGAATATATTTTTACCGTTTAATCCAACAGTGGTCATTGGAATTAATTTCATCTTGAAATTGGACTTAAACTAGTGTCAATTTTTTGATACTTATTATTTCATAAAAACACGCTATTTGCTCTGACAGCGTGAATTAATTATTAAATTAATTAATATAACTTATATGTTGTGAATTTTTTAAAATAGGAATCATTTTTGAATTCGGAATATCAAATATATCTTAGGGTGAATTTTTGGTATTTTTCTGAAAAACTTCAATTTTTGATGAATAGTGAAACCACTAAGTGGTAGATTAAAAACTGATTTTTCGTTTAAATGAAACTTTACCACTTCTATGATTTTCATTTCAAAAATCCGACATACATGGTTGTAATTAGGATGTAAAATGTGGTTCAATGAGATTAAAATAATTTTTTGGTGAATAGTAACTTTTAAGTTTTTAATCGCGATTAGAGGCAATTTGTGTAATTTAAGGTAAAAATAATGTTTTAATAATATGAAATGACCTATAAACATGTCCTATCCTTATTGGATGTGTCATGGCCGACTAAAAAAATCCATGGTTCAACTTGGGGACCCCATGAAACCACTTTGGTAGGAAAATGACATAAATAACTTTTTATTTAAAGTTAAAATAAATATGTCACAAACATGAGATGTTTTACTAAAACAATTTTTACATGGGGTTATACAAGTCATATTTTTGACTATAAATAGTCATTGAAAATCTAAAAAGATTTCATACATCATAATATTTTTTTATAATTTTTAGACATTAAATAAAATAACTTATTTATGACATCATGATGATGCAGCGATTACCTCATTATTTAACGATTTAAATAAAATGAAAAGATAATGTAAAATCTAATACCTACACATGTATAAAACCTATTATATGGGTTTATTTTAGACCCTTATCCCTTATACTCAAAATATATCAATGTGGGACCTTTAAAATCCGAATCTCATTTAAAAATAACGTAACTTTTTTTAATTTTCCAAGAGTGCCCCTCCTCTCCTCTTATAAAAGGCCCCGACCTCTACCACCTTACACACACCTATCAAGCCTCTGGCTCGGCCAAAACCTGACCACTTCATCTCTCCAGATCCCTCGATTCATCATTTATGCCTTACTTTGGGAGGAATCCTTTCCAAGGAAGCCTTTGAGATCAAATAAAAAAGAGTTACCCGATTTAAAGGTAATGTCTTCCCTTGTGTTCTTTTGTTTTATTATGCTTCTCCAACCCTCTAAAATCTTTTTATTCCTTTCTTTTGTAACAAAACCAGTATATTAAATATATTATGATGTTTTTATGTAAATTATTTGAGCTACACTTACACACATTTGTCTAATGGTTAAATAACATACTATTTCTATGGATGGCAAATTTCTGCCTCACGAAACAATGATTGTTAAATCTTCTCTTAACACCTTTCATGGTGGCCATTATGATGTCACTATATTTTATATATGATATATATGGTATTTATGTTTTCTATATACTTCTGAATTTTATATTTAAAACATGACTTTATGCTTTTCATGTTGTGCAAATGCGATAATTTCATACGAGGAAGTGTGGACTACCGGCCCCTCAAGTGATGTGACTCATTCATGCAATACATGGAATGTATAAAGAATGAAATTAATGAACATATTTGACCTATATAACATATATATTATACTTTAATTATAATATATATATATATATATATATATCTCAATTATTTTTAATTAATATGACAGAAATAAAAGTAGCGTTCATGCGTACGTACGGCTTACCGTCTCCATGAACGGTACATTTCATTTCTTATCTCCAAATGTTATGTACTATTATAAGTACATATATATAATGGATATATATGTCATATATTACATCTAAATTATGGATATCATTCTGGAATTATAATATATATATCTCTCTTTTAACTTTAATTCCATTAATATGACAAAAAAATGAAAGTAGCATTCATGCGTACATACGACCTACTGTCTCCATGAACGATGCTTTTAATTATTTATCTCCAAATGTTATGGAATAGTAAAAAATGATTATATACTGGATATATATGATATTTAAAACATTAATACTATTCTGGAGATTATGTACCTATAACTACATGGAAAATTCTTTTCCAACAAGTTCAATTTTTACTCATGTACCGAATGTCAACAAAAATGTCTAATATGAACTCACCTTACTAACCAATTATTATAACATTATAATATGGGATATGAACTGAAAAATAATATTTAAAGTAGGTCCTTATACAATTATAAATTGACCAAATTTTATTAATCAGTTGATTAAAGAACGATCAAGTCATTTCGGACACGAGGTAAGGGATCCAACCTCTCACTTTCTTTTCAAGTACCCTCTTTTATGTCATTTCATTTATGATCCATGTTCTTATATTGGAGGATGTTATTTAATTTTCACCATAATGAAATTTGTATTTTCATATGATGAGTTAACCCCTATTACTCTCATCAATTCATTTTAATAATTTATATGTGGCGCCGTTAGGCTGCCGAATTTTCATAAGGGATCCTACCTCTCTCTTTATTTTTAAGTACTCCCTTTTATGTCATTTATTTGAAGCTCATCTTTCATATGTTTGGGGAAGTTAGTTTATATTCATCATTATCTAATTTTTATTTTCATATTACTAGAGACCCTATTTGATCTCATAAATCCATTTTTGGATGTTTTAAGTGGCGCCGTTAGGCTGCCGAGTTTTCGTAAGGGATTTTTCGTCTCACTTTTATTACCGTGAGATTTATGCTGCATTTGCCACCATTTCCTTTGAGTGGTGTATTTAATTCCCATTATTCTATTCTTTGAGTAATATACTTTCGTTTATTAGTATTTACATCAGAGTTTTATAGTTCTTCTTTCATGGGTTGTACATTTTGAAAGTTACCCAAGTCGGTAAGGGAACCTTTCACCCTCCTCTTTTTAAAAGACTCCTTTTGTTATGTCTTTTAATTTACATCTTATTATGTTGGGATATGTTCTTCTATATCCATATTGATGTAAAGTTAATGTACAAGTTATGGGATACCATTCACTCTCTCATCGACTAATTTTTCTCTATTTTGAAGTGACGTCGTTATGCTGTCGAATTTTTACAAGGGAACATATTAACCCAATTTTAATTTCTTTGGGTTCAACATGTACTTCTTGAAAATGTCATCCTATGAATATGTGTGAATGACCTCTGATTGTTTCACACTTAATATCCACTTATATTGGGTGTATTTATATTTCTCAGACATAATTATGTGGTAGATTTATCCTTAATTTAAGGATACCATCTTTATAATGGATTTCATCTCAATTTACATTTCCATTGAGACGTCATTGTTGTTATGAACCAATTCACTCTTATATGGTGTGTATACTGTCCTTTAACATATTATATCATGAATCCCTTTATTCTCATGATATTATAAAGTTCGTATTAAATGTTATTCCGCAATTATTTGTATTCAAGAGTCTCTCATTTTGTTAAAAACTCTTTAACAAAAATATCATTTTAAATGTTTTAAAGATTTATTATTCTAAATATTTATCTTTAATGTCCATGTTTTCAAAATGGTTTTCAGTATTTATTTATATGGACATTAATGTTTTAAAATTATAATTCCATTAAAATCTTTAAAGTGGTATGGGACACTTTGATTCAAAAATCTCTTTTAAATGCTTTTTGAAAATGGATTGCTTAATTCAATATCTTGGAATTACTTATTGTGAATGAAAATGAAATTTTGTTATTGAGATGTTTATATTTTCAATATTTTATGTGTAATGATTGTACTTGGACATTTTATGGGTGGTTACGTGATAAACCATATGACGGGTGGTTACGTTATAACCTCCAATGCATTGGGTATGGAAGTCGGCCGTATGGCTATTCCATTAAGTATGTGTGGATGTCGACCGTATGGTTATTCCATTTAAGTGTGTTTATGTCCCAAGTTACCTTTTTTATGTTACATGTTCTTTATATGGGTTTTATGGTAATCTTTTGGTTACAAAAGGGTAATTAATGATTTTTTATTCATTGAAGAGTTTTGTACTACTTCATAAAGGTGAAAATTATTACTTTGATAAAGTATACATGGCTTACTTGTTGTTTTGAAAAACTAACAGTTTTCATTCTTTGTGTATCCCTTACTGAGATTTTTATGCTCACCCCAAGTTTTTGGAAATGTTTTTCACAGGACTTAATGTGGAATAGGGTCAGGGATGGGATCAAGGGAAAGTCATGCTATCTAAAACATGGAACTAAACATGTTTCTTTTTAAGAGTTTTTATTTTATTGAAACTTAGTTGAAGTGTCTACTTTGTAATCTTTTGAGATGTAATAGTTATGTAGTAATTATCTAAAACTCTAAACCATGAAAAGATCCTAAATGTGAATTATTCATTTAATTATATATTAAGTAAGGTTTAAGGCAGGGCCTTATAATAGTGATACCTATTTTAAATTCTTTTTTTGGGTTTTTAAAATTATTTTCATGAAGCCTCAAGAATATGCACTCACTTGAACACACACAACCTAAAAATTTAAGTGTAATCTATTTCTTCCCCTATTTTGTTAGATAATCATTTCCTATTACTAAACATAATAAAAAGTATTAAAATGGATATGTATGATTGAAAATAATACCTCATACTTTATATTGGTTGGGGTTGTCTATTAATTGGAAATTTATAAGAAAATGACGAACTCGGGTAGCCTTATCATTTTTATACCCCCATTAAGGGACTCTCAATAATATAATTAACTCTACTTCCCAATCGTATATATTTAGTTATATTTATATAAAAATATGGATCCCTTTCATAATATCATCAATTATAGTTGTAGGGATGATACTTATTGCTTAATCTAAATATTTATTTTCATTAAATATATAAAGAGTATAATACTTATCGTGCTTGATTTACCATTGACTTCCCAAATCATAATATATAGGGGTATTATGGAATTCTTATAGATTTTACCATTTTCCTTAGTTTAAATATTCTTCTTGAACATAGATATTAGATAAATTTTACCTTTTATCTTGCCCTGTCTTCCTTAACTTTTCCCACTAAATTGACCATTTGATTAGAAAATCATTTGAATTATTGTAATACTTCTTCTTTAGTGCCAATTCATTTATAATAGAAACCATTTTTTAGTAGATGAAACATCATATTCCCCTTTATTCATTATCATTTCTTATTATATAGAAGTCCATGTCATTAACTTTTAACAACATCTCTTGATTTTTTTCACCATCACAAAATACTTTAAACATTCATTGAGCTACCATTTTTGGTAAACCTATCTAACTATTTAAAAAATGTGTTTACCACTAATTCATTCATAATATCCCTCTCTTAGATGGATTTAATTTTTCAATCCGTCCTTCTCCCATTAAAATTTAACTTCATGAACATTTTGAAATGGTCCATGATGTAGAATAACATTCCATAGTATAGGAATATTATTTTAGTGTTTACATTATCTTTAGCTTTCTTTTTTAACATCATTGGAATAGTATGTTTTGTATCATTGTTCTTGGATTTATTTCCCAATGTAGACATGATTATTTTTATATGTTTCATAACCTACTATTTTTTTCTTCTCCACTCATCAGTGTAAGAGCTTTGTTGGGCTTGTAGATATCAAAACTCTTCAAAATATTTACCAAATTTGGTATATTACCCTATTTTGTTGTCTAATATTTTCAATCTATTCTTACTTGATAGATTTTCATTTTATGTTCTCTCTGTTTTCTTCCATTTGGTTTACTTTTTATTTAAACTTAACTCCCACTCACTTTATGTAATCTAAAATCTCTATATGTTTACATATTGTTCCAATATTAAATTTCTATATATCAAAATTTCCAAATGCAAAAATATCTTCTAATTAATATAATTATTTTCACTTATAGTGTATCATATTTGCACTTATAGATTTATTGTGTTTTGGTTTTTAGGTTAGAACCTCTCATTTTTGGGATCTATTTGGGATGAAATTTTTATTTTATTTTCCTACCATCACACCCCAACCTTAAATACTCTTTTATTCTATGATTTAATAAGTCTTGGATAATTTGGTTGAAGTTTAGGATTGATTCCTGGTTACAAATTTTGAGTTTTTGAAGTTTGTGTGGTTTTTTGCTAGAGCACAAGGACCACATAGTTAGTAAGAACCGTGGGGATCATCCTAGGTACCCATTCAGATTCTTCTATAATTGGAAAGGAGTTACTACATAGTTTGCTTATTTTTATAGAAACTGTGCAATTTACTCATGTGCTCGCTTCCTTATTGGAATGCAGCTACCGCAGGGTTGGTGTATGATTTTATAAACCATACTAGCTACACATAGATTTTAAAACATAAAATCCTTATTCTACCCTTTCCCTTCATTAACTTTATTTTTCTCTATCCCTATTTATTTAATTTGGAACACCAAGGGGTTCTGAACCCACTCTTCCCTTGGCTCTTTCGCCTCCATGGTTCCATCTTCAAAGATCTAAGGTAAGATTTTAGGGTTTTTATTTGATTTTCCTCACCGTTACCTCTTACCCTCTCTATTTTCTTCTTTCCCTTAGGTAGTATCTCATTTGGAAGAATCCCAATGGTTAGGTTTATGCGTGGGTTGTGTTTTCTTCGAATCTAGGGTGTTTGGATCATCTATAGGGCCCTAATCTCCCTTCTCCATGAGTTTTTTCTCATTCCCAAACCATCGAGGTTAGTGTTTCCGTGTTTTTATTTATAATACAACCTAATAATTCTTGTATGTTTTCAATTAATTTATTATTATCATTTAATCCTTCATAATACACATATTTATTTTATTTATTATTTTTTGTGTTAGTAGAATTTTTTAATTTTGTTTTTCAAAGTGAGTCTTGAATTATTCCTACGTTCATAGTACCAAGGGTGTTTGTTGAAATTATATGTGTTCACTTAAAATAAAATTGTGTGTTTTCTGAAAGTTTTAGCCCCCTTATTTAATGAAAATATTTTTGGTTTATGAATTGGAATTATATTTATGGTTTGGTAATTTCATCTATTTTAAAGGTGTTGTTTATTCTTTTTCATCTAAATGGAATGGTTGGGTTAGTTTTATAAAGAAATTGGTGTTTTTGAAAATGATTTCAAAAATGGGATCTTTGTCACATAGAGGGTGACATTGTTTGTAGGCACATCCATGGCTACCCATGGTTCACACATGGATGTGCATTCAATTGAATATGGAACTCTAACTCACATTTCCCTTAAAATTTAATTATCCCCCCTTACTTCCTTTTTCTCAAAATGGTCCTATATTTTCCAAATAAGGGAAAGTGTTCTTATAATGATTTGAAAGTGTAATTATATATGTGTTCTTAAAATCATGGCTCTATTGGACGTGAAACATGTTTTTGTGAGTGAATGTAAACAGTAAATCTCATTTAAAATTTGAGTGTTTTGTAGGTGAATATTGGTGTAAGGGTCTGTTTGGGAAATGCATAGTGAAAGTAGGATTTTACATTGTTTGGAAATAGATTTTGAAGATTTTTTTGATATGGTATTTGTGTGTGTGAAGTTAAATTCCCAATTATAAACTTACATCATTTTATAGAAAGTATTGAATGCTTAAGTGATGTGATGACCAAGTTGGAACCTTAATTGATGTGAAATATATGTATATATATAGGGGGAATCTCTATTGGAGGGTTTCCCCTCTATGGTTTATCGTATTGTGGTGTCCATGTTTGGGGTAGGCAAGTGTAGTGGCGAAAGTTTAGGTGAGCCACGTATGCAAGGGCCTCCCACTTACATAGTATACATTACCATGGGTTTCTAGGTGTCTTTTATATGACCGATTGATGATTACTGATCAAACCCGATTATATGGGTTGGTACCCCCTGTATTATTTCAGAGGCTAAGTGAGACAGATTACTATATTTGTCTATTGAGGGTGACCAGTTGGTTAGAGAGTCAGGAGCTTCTATAAGGACCCGACCTTAAAACATTACTCAATCTTGAATTAAATGAATAATTCACAATTATTATCTTTTCAGGTTTAGAGTTTTAGAGAATTAGGACGTAACTATTAAATCTCAAAAGATTAAAAAGTAGACACTTCTACATAGTTTCCTTTTTTTAAAAACATGAACTCTTGAAAAAAAGAGTCATGTATAGTTCTATGTTTAAGACAACATGACTTTTCCTTGATCCCATCCTTGACCCTATTCCACATTATTTCCTGTGAAAAACATATCAAAAACTTGGGATGAGCATAAAAAGCTTAGTAAGTGATACACAAAGAAGGAAAATTGTTAGTTTTTTAAAACAACAAGTAAACCATTAATACTTTATCAAAGTAATAATTTTCACCATTATGAAGTATTAAATACTCTTCGCTGAATAAAAGATCATTACATACCCATTTGTAACCAAAAGATTACCATTAAACCAATATAAAGAACACATAACATATAAAGGAAACTTTGGACATAAACATACATAAATGGAATAACCATATAGTCAACTTCCACACATGTCACTAAATGGAATATCCATATGAATGACTTCCATACCCAATGCATTGGAGGTTATAACATAACCACCCATCCTATATTCACGGCACCACCCGTCATTTGGTTTATCACGTAACCACCCGCCAAATGTCCAAGTACAATTATAAAATCATAACACATAAAACAATTATAATGGAAAGAAAAAATTTCAACATTTCAATCATAATATATCACTTAAATATATTTATATAAAAAATAAATTATCAAAACCATTTTCAATATCAAAATACATAAAAGAGTTTATGGTATTTATTTACTTTTAAAAAAATTACAGCTTGTTAAGGAAGCCAAAGATCAAATAATACTCGCGGCATCGGAAAGGTCATTGTCACCGCATACATTAAAAAGAAACATACTTTTTGTCATTTAGTAAAAATCCTCGTATAGAAAATATTCCTTTTGATTAAAAGTAAATGTCAAAGGGGTTTATACACCGTATAAAAGAAAGTCTTGTATTAGAACAAAATATGCCTCAATGAAAGGAGATTGAGACGAAGTCCCTTACCTCGTGTCCGACTTGACTCGATCGCTATTTAATCTCCTGAATAATAAACTAGTGTTAATTTATACTTTATTAAGAACCTTTTCAAGCTTATTATTCCTTTTATATCACTTATTTCCATGTTATAAACATTATGTAATCTTTTTAGTTAATAGTGTTCGTTTTGTCGATATTTGGTACTTAAGTCAAAAACGGACTTCTTAAAATTACATGTTGTTCATGTGTTCAATGGTTCATTATATCCAGAATGATATTCATGATTCGGATATCATATATATCATATATATCTAGAATATACATGTATTTATAATAGTACATAACATTTAGAAGTAAGAAATGACATTCACCGTTCATGGAGACGGTAAGCCGTACGTACGCATGAACACTACATTCATTTCTATTTCATATTTAATGAAATTAAAACATAATGATACATAGTAGTATTATAATTCCAGTATGGTATCATATATAATATAATTAAATCTATCCTTTATACGTACCACATGTGGTATGAACGAGTCATATCACTTTGAGGGGGCTGTAGTCCGTACTTCCTCAAATGAGATTATCGTATTTACCCACTATGGAAATCATAAAGGCTTGATATAAATGAAAAATAAAGAAGCATAAGGAAAAAATAAACATAATATATATCATATATAAATACAATGACATCTTAATGGACACCATGAAAGGTGTTACGAGAATATTGAACAATCATTGTTTTGTGAGGCAGTAATTCGCCATCCAGAGAAACAGTATGTTCTTTAACCATTATACGGAGGTGTGTGTAAGTGTAGCTCGAATCCTATTCATTAAAAAATACTATTATATTTAATATACTGGTGTTGTTACAAACGAAATGAATAATAATAGTTTAGGGGGTTAGAGAAGCCAAATAAAACAACAGTACATAAGAGAAGACATTACCTTTAAATCGGGTAACTACCTTTGGTTTGAACCAAAATGGTTTCTTGAAGAAAATTATGCCTAAGGTAAGGCTTTTAGGAAGAGGAGAGGGATGTGGAGAGATAAAATCAGTAGATTTTGGTCGATCCAAAGGCTTTAGAGGTGTGGGTAAGGGGGTAGAGGTGGGGTCCTTTTATAAGAGGGAGGAGGGGCGCTCTTTGAATGTTATAAAATGTTACTTTATTATAAAATGATTTTTGGATTTTAAAGGTCCCAAAAAGATATATTTCAAGGATAAGGTGATAAGGGTTCTAAATCCACCCATCTAGTAGGTTTTTGACAAGTGTAAGTCTTATATTTTACCTTATCTTTTCATTTTATGTAAATCGTTCATTAATGAGGTAATCACTACATCATCATGGTGTCATAAATAAATTTATTTATTTAATGTCTAAAAATTATAAAAAAACTATCATGATGTAGGAAATTTTTTTATCTTTCTAATGAATATTTATAAAAAAAATATGACCTGTATAACCCCATGTAAAAATTGTGTTAGTAAAACAATACATGTTTGTGACATTTTTATTTTATATTTAAATAAAACGTTATTAATGTCATTTTCTTACCCAAGTGGCTCCATGGGGTATCCAAGTTGACCCATGGATTTTCCTGGTCTTCCATGACTCATACAATAAGAGTATTACATTTATCAAGGTAATTTCATGTTATTATAACATTATTTTTACCTTAAATTACACTAATTACCTTTAATCGCGATTAATAAAACTTACAAGTTACTATTCACCAAAAAATTATTTTCATCCAATTGAACCAAATTTTACTTAATAATGACAACCATGTATGTTGGATTTTTAAAATTCAATTCACAGAAGTGGTGAAGTTTCATTTAAACGAAAAATCAGTTTCTTAGCTACCACTTAGTGGTTTCACTATTCATTAAAAATTGAAGTTTTTCAGAAAAATACCAAAAAATAACCCTAAGCTATATTTGATATTCTGAATTAAAAAATGATTTCTATTTTACAAAATTAAAAACTTATAAGTTGCATTAATTAATTTAATAATTAATTCCCATTATCAAAACAAATTGCGTGTTTTTAAGAAATAATATATATCAAAAGGTTGACACTAGTTTAAGTCCAATTTCAAAGTGAAATTAATTCTAATGACCACCATTGGATTAAATGGTAAAAATATATTAAAATTTCACTTTAAAACCAATTTAAAAGATAATCTAATCATATAAGTAAATCAGATTAAAAAGAGGTTTTGAATTGAAATACAACATTTTTTACTTATTCATTAAAAATGAACTTTATCGGAAAAATAACAAAAACATACACAACGTAAATTTTGATGTCCCGATTCTGAAGAAGGATTTAATTTGGTCCAATATAATTCATAAGAGTGACCAAAACTATTTTTAAAGAGGGTTCTTCATCAAAAGGCGATAAATCAGCCTTTTAGTGAATATTAGAGTATTTATGCTTAAAATTGAATCCTTTTATTATTTTAAGCCTTTATCTTTTATTGTATAAATGTAAAAAAATTTAACAAACATATATAATAATATTTTATTTATTTCTATTCATTCCTGCCAATACAACAACTACGTGTTAACTACCATTTAAAATAATATTATTTTATTATTAGTGTGCAACGTAAGATTTCAAAGAAACTCGTTGTTGAGTATCGGGTACACTATCGAACATAGCAACCCCATTAAAGTAAAATTAAAATTTAATTCACAAATATTAATAAATATGAAAATGTCTTATTCTTTATTTACCTGATATGTTACATCCTTCCCCCCTTTTTGGAATTGCGTCCTCACAATTTTACTCACTTATCAAAATAAGTGGGGGTATTTATCCCTCATAGCATTTTCAGATTCCCACGTTGCCTCTTCAACCATATGGTTTTTCCATAAAACCTTCACCTAATAAATTACCTTATTTCACAACACTTGCTCTCTTCGGTCATGAATCTGGACTGGTTGTTCTTCATATGAGAGATTCTCATTCAATTGAACTACCTCTGGGATCAAAACATGAGATGGATCTGGCATATACTTTCTCAACATTGAAACATGAAAAACATTGTGTACTTAGGACAAACTTGAAGATAATGACACTCTATATGAAAATGTTCTAACTTTATCTTAAATATCATAAGGTCTAATGAACCTTGGACTCAGCTTTCCCTTCATACCAAAATACATCACACTTTTCAATAGAGAAACTTTGAGAAATACATGATCACCAACCTCGAAAGACAAATCCTTCCTCTAGCTATCCGCATAACTTTTCTGCCTACTCTGAGGTATTCTCATGTGTTTTTGAATCAACTGAACTTTTTCTTCCATCTCTTCTACCAATTCTGGTCCCATCAGATTCCTTTCCCCTACTTCATCCCAAAAAGTTGGAGTTCGACACCATTTACCATATATTGCTTCAAACAGAGCCATCTGTATACTGGAATGAAAACTGTTGTTATAAGAAAATTCAACCAAAGAAAGATGTTGGTCCCAAATTTCCTATTAATCCATCATGCAAGCACGTAACATATCCTCCATGGTATGAATTGTTCGTTCTGACTGCCCATCTGATTGCGGATGAAAAGATGTACTAAAATTTAATTCAGTACCCAACGACTTCTGAAGGCCTTTTCAAAAGTTAGAAGTAAACATGGGATCACGATCATATACAATGGAGAGGGGAAATCCATGCAACCTGACTATCTCTTTAACATACAACCAAGCAAGTTGATCTAGAGAAAAAGTATCTCGAATAGGAAGGAAATGAACAGATTTAGTCAATCGATCAACTATAACCCAGATTGCATTATTACCTCGAGATGTCTTTGGTAATCCCACAATGAAGTCCATGGATATATTTTCCCATTTCCACTCTAGCACCGGTAATGACTGAAGCAGCCCTTTCGGTAACTACTGCTTTGCTTTAACCTGCTGAGAAGTCAAACACTTCATAGTAAAATCAGCAATATCTATTTTCATTCCATCCCACTAGTAATACTCCCACAGATCACTGTACATCTTAGTACTGCCAGGATAAACTGAAAACGGGGAACTATGAGCCTCACATAATAACTCATTCTTCAACTGTGAATCACAAGGCACACATAATCTCTTCCTAAACATCAAAACACAATCATTATCAATGTTAAATTCAGGCAACTTACCCTTCTGAACCAGCTCTACCTTTTTCTACAACCCACTGTCTTTCTTCTACGCTTGCTTAATTCTGTCTGATAGAGATGATCTCACTGACACTTGAAACAAAACAGAAGAACTTCCTGTACTAACAACTCCTATGCCAAAGTTCATCAAATCAAAAACCAAAGGATCTCGATCCAAATGTAGCATAGTTAATGAAGCATTACTTTTTCGACTCAAAGCATCGGCCACTTTATTTTCTTTTCTCGGATGGTAATTAATTGTGCAATCATAATCCTCGATTAATTCCATCCATCTCCTCTGTCTCATGTTCAATTATTTATGAGTTAATATATACTTTAAACTTTTGTGATCGGTATATATTTCACACTTTACTCCATACAAATTATGCCTCCATGTTTTTAGAGCAAAAACAACAGTAGCTAATTCCAAATCATGTGTAGGGTAATTTAACACACGAGTTTTCAACTGATGTGAAGCATAAGCAATTACCTGATCATTCTACATAAGGACACAACCAAGTCCCTTCAACTAACCATCACTGTAGACAAAAAACTCACCATTTCTGGAAGGAAGTTCCAAAATTGGAGCATTAACCAATCTTATTTTCAATTCCTAAAAAAAATCATCACATTCTTTTGTCCAGATGAACTCAACACCTTTTCTAGTTAACTTAGTTATTAGACTAGATAACCGTGAAAATTTTTCAACAAAACTCCAGTAATAACCTGCCAAAACAAGAAAACTACGAATCTCGGTTATATTTGTGGGTCTTGGATATTCATCAATAAATTTTTTTAGCAGGATCAACAGTTATTCTATTTTTGAAATAATGTGTCCAAGGAAAAAAATTTGTTGCAACCAAAACTCACACTTACTGAATTTCCCATATTGTTTCTTTTATTTTAATGTTTGCAAGATGACCCTTAAATGACTTTCATGATCATCTTTAATTTTAGAATAAACCAAAATATCACTAATAAACACAGCCACTATTTGTCACCGGAATCAACTGAGCCATCACTATAGTAAACTGTTCAATTATGATTTTGACCATATCAGGATGCTGATTTGGGAGGTTATTTCCCTCTATATTCCTTCCCATAAAAGCTGCTTTGTTTCCACTATGAAAAAGCATTCTTAAAAAAGAAATATCCTAGGTGAAGCAACATGGTAATCTATAAATGCTATATCATTAACCTAAATTAATTTATGGATTTTAATTTAAAAATTCCCTAACTCTGAAAGTTTTCTAAACTGACCTTTGATACCAACTATAAGGACCCAGCCTTAAAACATTACTTAATCTTGAATTAAATGAATAATTTACATTGAGGATCTTTTTAGGTTTAGATTTTTAGAGAACTAGGGCATAACTGTTACATCTCAAAAGATTTCAAATTAGACACTTCTACATAGTTTCCTTTTTTTACAAAACATGAACTCTTGAAAAAAAGTGTCATGTCTAGTTCCATGTTTTAGATAGCATGAATTTTCCTTGATCCCATCCTTGACCCTATTCCACATTATGTCATGTGAAAAACATTTCAAAAACTTGGGATGAGCATAAAAAGATCAGTAAGGGATACACAAAGAAGGAAAACTGTTAGTTTTTCAAAATAACAAGTAAACCATGAATACTTTATCAAAGTAATACTTTTAACCTTTATGAAGTAGTAAATACTCTTTTCTGAATAAAAGATCATTACTTACCCTTTTGTAACCAAAATATTACCATAAAACCCATATAAAGAACACATAAAATATAAAGGTAACTTGGGACATAGACATACATAAATGGAATAACCATACGGTAAACTTCCACACATATCATTAAATGGAATAGCCATACGACCGACTTCCATACCTAATGCATTGGAGGTTATAACGTAACCACCCATCTTGGTATTCATGACACCACCCGTCATTTGGTTTATCATGTAACCACCCGCCAAATGTCTATGTACCATTATAAAATCATAACACATAAAACAATTATAATGGAAAGAAAAAATTTCCACATTTCAATCACAATATATCACTTAAATATATTAACATAACCAATCCATTATCAAAACCATTTTCAATACCAGAATCTATAAAAGTGTATATTCTATTTATTTACTTTTAAAAACATTATGGCTTGTTAAGGAAGCCAAAGATCAAATAATACACATGGCGGCGGAAAGGTCGTTGTCACCACATACGTTAAAAAGAAGCATAATTTTTATCATTTAGTAAAACGCCTCGTATAGAAAAGATTCCTTTTGAATAAAAGTAAAAGTCAAAGGGGTTTATACATAGTATAAAAGAAAGTCTTGTATTATAACAAAATATGACTCAATGAAAGGAGATTGAGATGAAGTCCATTACCTCATGTCCGACTTGACTCGATCACTCTTTAATCTTCTGAATAATAAACTAGTGTTAATTGCTACTTGCATAAGAAAATTTTTCAAGCTTATTATTCCTTTTATATCACTTATTGCTATGTTATAAACATTATGTAATCATTTAAGTTAATAATGTTCGTTTTGTCGATATTTGGTACTTAAGTCAAAAATGGACTTCTTACAATTACATGTTGTTCATGTGTTCAAAGGTTCATTATATCCAGAATGATATTCATGATTTGGATATCATATATAGCATATATATCTAGCATATACATTTATTTATAATAGTACATAACTTTTATAGGTAAGAAATGAAATGCACCGTTCATGGAGACGGTAAGCCGTACGTACGCATGAATGCTACTTTCATTTCTATTTTGTATTTAATGGAATTAAAACATAATGATACATAGTGGTATTATAATTCCAATATGGTATCATATATAATATCATTAAATCTATCCTTTATATGTACCACGTGTGGTATGAATGAGTCATATCACTTTGAGGTGGCGGTAGTCCGCACTTCCTCAAATGAGATTATCGTATTTACCCACTATGGAAACCATAAAGACTTGATATAAATGAAAAATAGAGAAGCATAAGGAAAACATAGACATAATATATATCATATATAAATACAGTGACATCTTAATGGCCACCATGAAAGGTGTTAAGAGAATATTGAACAATCATCATTTCGTGAGACAGTAATTCGCTATCCACAGAAATAGTATGTTCTTTAACCATTAGACAGAGCTGTGTGTAAGTGTATCTAGAATACTTCTCATTAAAACATCCTAGTATATTTAAGATACTAGTGTTGTTACAAAATAAAGGAATAAAAATAGTTTAGGGGGTTGTAGAAGCAAAATAACACAAAAGGAAATAAGAGAAGACATTACCTTTAAATCGGGTAACTCCCTTTGGTTTGAACCAAAAGGGTTTCTTGAAGATCTTTCTACCTAAGGTAAGGATTCTAGTATGACGAGAGGGATGTGGAGAGATAAAATGAGTAGTGTTTGGTCGATCCAAAGGCTTGAGAGGTGTGGGTAAGGGGGTAGAGGTGTGGGCCCTTTATAAGAGGGAGGAGGGGCACTCTTGGAATGTTATAAAATGTTACTTTATTATAAAATGATGTTCGGATTTTAAAGGTCCCAAAAAGATATATTTTGAGGCTAAGGTGATAAGGGTTCTAAATACACCCATACAATAGGTTTTTGAAAAGTTTAAGTCTTAGTTTTTACCTTATCTTTTCATTTTATTTAAATCGTTCATTAATGAGGTAATCACTGCATCATGATGGTGTCATAAATAAATTTATTTATGTAATGTCTAACAATTATAAAAAAATATCATGATGTAGGAAATATTTTTATATTTCTATTGAATATTTATAGTAAAAAATATGACTTGTATAACCCCATGTAAAAATTGTTTTAGTAAAAAAATACATGTTTGTGACATTTTTATTTTAACTTTAAATAAAAAGTTATTAATGTCATTTTCTTACCCAAGTGGCTCCATGAGGTCCCCAAGATGACCCATGGATTGTCTTGGTCTCCCATGACTCATCCAATAAGAGTAGGACTTGTGTCAAGGTAATTTTATATTATTATAACATTATTTTTACCTTAAATTACACTAATTACCTTTAATCGCGATTAATAAAACTTAAAAGTTACTATTCACCAAAAAATAATTTTTTCATCCCATTGAACCACATTTTACTTACTAATGAGAACCATGTATGTCGGATTTTTGAAATTCAATTCACAGAAGTGGTAAATTTTCATTTAAATGAAAAATCAGTTTTTTTAACTACCACGTAGTGGTTTCACTATTCATCAAAAATTGAAGTTTTTTCAGAAAAATACAAAAAATTCACCCTAATATATATTTGATATTAAGAATTCAAAAATGATGTCTATTTTAAAAAATTAAAAACATATAAGTTTCATTAATTAATTTAATAATTAATTCCCATTGTCAAAAAAATAGTGTGTTTTTAAGAAACAATATATATCAAAAGCCAACGAGCCCGTACCCGAGTGGTAAGGGCTCCTGCTTGGCATCCAAGAGACCTAGGTTCAAAACCGGGTGGAGGAGAATTTCCAGGTAACTGTAGCAGTACTGTAGTAGGCACTGTTCAGTACTGTAGCAGCCAGACTATTCACCTGATTTGGGCTTTCAGGCCACCAGTTTGGGCCCACGGGTCTTAGGGCCTTTGGGCCATCAAATGCTTTCAGGCCACAGGGCCTTCGGGCCATTGAAGACCGTAAAGTAGCCCAGTTCACACAGAGCAGGCCCCAGATGAGGATCCGAGCACCAGTAGAAGTCACCAGAAGTAGAGCTAACCAGATTGGAAGAATGAGAGGGTATGAAAACCGCCATCGAGACCAGGCACCATGCATCTTTGTATGGGGAAATGCTAGCCGATCAGCAATGCAGGTGGGGAGTTAAAGGCAATCAATGATGCAGAAGCTGTGGAGGGGAAGCTCTAGTGGGCTGGGCCTACGGGTCATGTATTGGGCATGGTATGCCTCTAGGCCTTCAGGTCATGTATTACGGGTCATGTCGGGCCTCGTGCCTACGGGTCATGTACGGGTTCCCCTTCAACCCTTAAAAGGGGTATTATCTATAATAAAAATTAAAAACAAGGCCTTCAGACCATTCAAGCAATATATATCAAAAGATTGGCACTAGTTTATGTCCAATTTCAAAGTGAAATTAATTCCAATGACCACCATTGGATTAAATGGTAAAAATATATTCTAATTGCACTTTAAAAGAAATTCAAAAGATAATTTAATCATATAAATAAATTAGATTAAAAAGAAATTTTGAATTAAAATACAACATTTTTCATTTATTCATTAAAAATGAACTTTATCGGAAAAATAACAAAAACATACACAAAGTAAATTTTGATGTCCCGATTCTAAATAAGGATTTCATTTGGTCCAATAGAATTTATAAGAGTGACCAAAACTATTTTTAAAGAGGGTTCGCCATCAAAAGGTGATAAATCGACCTTTTAGTGAATATTAGAGTATTTTTGCTTAAAATTGAATTCTATTCTTATTTTAAGCCTTTATCTTTTATTGGATAAATGTAAAAACATTTAACAAACATATATAATCATATTTTAGTTATTTCTATTCATTCTCGCCAATACAATGGCTACGTGTTAACTACCATTTAAAATAATATTATTATATTATTAGTGTGCAAAGTAATATTTCAAAGAAACTCGTTGTTGCGTATCAGGTACGCTATCGAACATATCAACCCCTTTAAAGTAAAATAAATATTTAATTCAAAAATATTAATAAATATGAAAATGTCTTCTTCTTTATTTACCTGGGATGTTACAGCTTCACCATATTCTAGTAGGTGGTTCTGAACCGAGTATGTCTAGGGGTCACTCTAAGGATGTTATGCTTTCCCATGGTTACTATTTATATCTATTTTTTTACTTTATTGCATTTAGTTTTCATCTTCCATTGTTTATTTAATTTTTAGCGTATCCCAGTATCTCCTTATTTTGGGTTTTTATTTTGAAATTGTAGCCTTGTTTTGAAAATAAAGGTGGGGTGTGTGATGTTTTGAAAAAAGGGTTAAATGTGTTTATTTTTTAAAAAAGTTAAAACCCTATTTTTATAAATGTATTTCAAAATAGTGTTAATGGAATGTTTTCGGGAAGGAAAGTGCATGGATTCTCTAGTACTTTCCTACTAAGCTGTGAATCTTAAACCTGACTTGTACCTTTCGGTGTTGGTAGACCCGATCTGTTTTATAGGTACCCTCCCTTATTCAGGTTTTTGGTTCATGAAATCATTATGGAGCGGTTTGGTCTAGTGGTTGGTGGTGACCCATAGGTCAAACACAGATCATGGCAGTGTGGTTTTAGTTTTCTGTTTTGTTTTTGGTTTATGCTTTGTGGATATATGGTAAGTTAATATTTTTATACATTTATTTTTTGATATTCAGTTGTTGGTTATTTGTGTTTTCAGTTTATTTTAGTGATCCTAGTATTATGGTCTGAAATATTTCCCCTTGGTTATTTTTTGGGATGCTTAGAACTAGTTTGTAGCCTGTGGGGATCAGGAACACCGCTCAGGCCATGTCGCGGTCTGGTTCGGGTGTTGGTTCAGATGGAATCCTAGCATGTTACATTAAAAATGGTATCATATTAAGTACTTTGTTATTTTTGGTGTCAGTTATTTGGATGTTAAGACTATTAGGACTTAGAAGGTAGGTGCGGGGAGAGTGTTGTAAACTCTTGCTCGTTCTGATCCCTGAGTTTCTAGGGGTAGTTCGGGAATTGATTCATTATCATGTCATGGTTTGTTTTAGAATGAGGGAAACAATGGTGGTGAGTAGGTGTTATTTAAGGATCCCACATGGGGTAGTGACCCATGTGGAGTCTGAGTACATGGTTCATGTACCCCTTAGTTGTTGATGCTTACATGATTCATTTTGGTACCATAATCATCTGGGGCATATCCTTGCTGCCCTCGGCCTTTTGGCCCATAATCATCTGGGGCATATCCTTACTGTAAAATATGTTCCACACCATGCTTTCTGGGAACCGGTGGTTACTGAGGCCATGTCCATCCTTGCTAGTTTGCTGCTCGCTTTGGAATATGGATGAAGCAACATTTTTATTGAGTCTGACTACCTTACCGTCATTAATGCTATCAGAAACAACGATGGTGGACTCCAGCCTTTTGGTACCATCATTAGGATGATTCTCTCACTTGGCCAATGCTTCTCTTCTTGCACCTTCTCCTTCACAAAAAGGGAAGGAAATAATGCAGCCCATCAGTTGGCTGCCTCAAGCCCTTTTGACTCCATCCAGCTCTGGTTGTAAAATTTCCCTGCTTGGATTGGTACTTGTACTTCTGCTAATTTTCATCATTAATGATATCTGTTTTAATAAAAAAAAATGCTTACATGATTCATAGCCTACTATCATGTCATCGAGTTAGGCATAAATACTAGTTTTGTATTATGATAGTTTGGTGTATGTTGAGTTATGTTTTGGTTCTGGTTTGTGTGAGAGGGGGTTTTACTTGAAAATGGTTTAGAAAAGGAAAAATTATTTCTTTGAATCCGTTTGAAATTGATAAAATGGGGTTAAAAGGAATTTTTTTTGGATTGGGAATTTGGTAAAATTCTGGGTTTTGATCATGAAATGGTAAGTGTGAACCCTCAGTGTTCCTTATAAGCATTCAAACACATGTTGGAACATATAGAAAGTGCATGTTGGTGCATGTGAATGGAAACAGAGGGACACATGTGTGTCAAATCATGGAATTCCATTGGGGTGTATTTGAAATCAAAGGCATGGACTTGTTTTTCGAAATTCATTTTTAATGTGGTAAAAATGATTCTAGAAATTGGTTATTGTTTAAGAATGTGGGTTCTTGTTTTGTAAAAAATGGATTTTTGGTATTTGGAAAGTGTTTTTTGAAGATGGTAGTTTTTAACATAAAATGCAAGTGGTGATTTTTGAGAAGGGTATCTTTGGTTGAATTCTTATGTGTTTTTTTTGTGATCCTTTGTTTTGGATCAAGATGTTCTTTTTTATTGTACCTTAGATTGATGTTGGTTTTGAATTGCTGTTCTTTGTGTTTTTTATAATATCAAACCCAGAAAGTTCCCCATGTTTTCTAGTGATTCGTGCCTAGTTTTTTATTCTTCTCAATTTTTACATATTCTTCATGATTATCATGGTATTATAGTGTCAATTGAGTGGATTGAAGAATTAGAGAGTGTCTTCACATTATTGGAAACTCCAAAAGTGGTAAGGGGTTTTGCTATTTTGGGGTAGTTTTAAGGTCTATATTTGGACAAATTGGAGTTTTCCCCCTCTATCATTGCATGTTGGGATGACATGGGATGTCATTAAGTCCATTTTCATCTAATGGTTTCTACTTGATGAGGTGAAGATGAAGATGAAGGAATAGTTAATGAGTGTATAATATAGCCAACAGACAGTGAAGGCCTAGGTTGACCACTTCAAGGAGCTGGTTTACTTTTATCCAAAGGTAGCATCATAGGATCTGATGAAGTATTCTCTTTTTCTAATGGGTCTTCATCTAGATATCATAGAAGAAATACTGTTTTCTTAGGAACATCATTCCAAGAATCTAGTGGATGAAGATTTTCTATTTGAGTTGATTTCTGGAGCACAGGACATTGTCAAGCCTGCATATCTAGTTTCTCATGAAGGTTCCCCATATGGTGAGAAGAACATGCCAGTGGTACCTATTTCTAGGGATTCATATTAATTTTTTATGGCTTCTAGAATATCAGGGAATTTGTGTGTGTTCGACCAGTGTAGCCGGTTAAGTAAATCGAAGTCCTCTTGTTGCATCCCTCCAATTATGTTCCATCATTATATCTATTTGGGTCATTTGGAGAAGTTTTGTAGCAAGCTCCATCTAATGAAGAAGTGACTAGAGGATACAAGTGCCTAAATACAAATTAGGAGTTTCTTCAGGAATCAGTGCACCAACCATAGGTCTTTTGGTAAAACTCGCCCACATTTAGAATTTACTAGGTTAGTAAAACCCTAAATTAGTTTTTTCTTTCCATGTTAGGATGGAAATCATTAACCTCTTCTTATTCTTGTTTCCCTGTTGTTGTAAGTTCGTGTTTTTCTTCATAATAGTTTTATGACCTTGTTCTATCATAATCAAACTGACTATGACTTTTCTAAATGGTTCTTTATGAATCATTCATTTTATTTAAGCGGTGTTTGGGCCATGGATGAGTGGTTTTGGTTTTGGTTGTGAGTTTTTCAAATGGTTTGGGTTTTGTGGGAGTATGGATGGTGTTTCTAGTTTTAGCAAAAGTTTTTTTTATGGGTTTATTCTCCCATTTTGTTGATAATATTGTATTGGCATTGTAAATTCATAGTTCCTATAGTGTGTTTGTTCACCCTTTTGTGGAGGGTTATTAGTTCTTGTAGGGATTTCCCTCATCCTTGCATCTTAATATGTCAGGATTCCTTAGAGTGGTTTTTTCATTTTTGTCCGTCCAATGTAGTTTAGTTTTATGAGGAAGGATGTATGTGTTTGGGTTGGGAGTTCCCCAGTTCCCAATTGTGGTTACAGTGTGTTTTAGTTAATGTGGAGAGTTTTAGTTAGATCTCGATGTCTCACTTTTTTGGGTCTCCTTGAAATGGGTTTTGTGTTTAATTTTTGTATTGTTGTTTAAGATTTGAAGATCCCACACTAGTTGAGTTCTTGTGGTGGGGAGAGCTCTCCCATGTTCTCACTTATTTATTATGTTGTGGTTCCCTCTTGATCAATTGGGTGTGACTTGTGTAGTGATTTTTTAACCCGATGATCATGTTTTCCCTAAATTTTGATTAGGCATGGGCTTGAGTTTTTCTTATCTTTCATCTTGGTGACTTTCTAGGGGAAGAATGTGTCTATGTTGGTGATAATTTTCACACAATGACTTGGATAATCCTTTATTTTATTCTTTTCATGGTCATGGATATTCTGGTTGAGGTTTGGGATTGAGTTCCATTTAAAAAATTTGAGTTTTTGGAAATGTGGGTGCTTTTTGGCATTAGTACTAGCACCACACGGTTAGTAGAAAATGTGTAGATCAGCCCAGGTGCACATGAAGCTGCTTCTAGAATGGGACAAAAGATACCATAAGTTTTTCACATGGTCGCACAAACCAAGCGGTTTAGTTATGCGGTCACTCCCTTCTTGGAAAACACCTACCGCACAGTTGGTGCACTCTTTGATAAACTATGTGTCCAAACCGTGCAAGAAACCCAAAAATTTTAAAACATAAAATAATTATTCTAGACATTCACCCCATTAAACAAATTTTGGACCCCTCTATCTTCATCAAATTTGGAACACTAGGGGGTCCTTGAACCCCACCTATCTTGGCTCATTCCCCTCCATAGTTCCATCCACAAATATATAAGTTATGTTTTTAGGGTTTTTAGTTGACTCCCCCCCTTCTCTCTTCCCCTCTCTATTTCTTTCTTTCCCTTGTGTGGGATCTCATTTGGATGAAACCTAATGTTTAGGGTTGCATTTGGGTTGTATTTTCTTCAAATCTAGGGTGTTCATATTGTGATTAGGGCCCTAATACCCCTTCTCTGATAGTATCACCATGTTCACAAACCATCGAGATAGGTGTTTCCATATTTGTCCTTTTCGATGAATCCTATTGTTTATTGGATGCTTTTAATTAGTTTTTAAATATTATTTTCACCTTTATAATACACATAGTATTTCTCTGACATTGTTTTTTTGTTGGTATATTTTTCTAAAAATATGTTTTTTATGATATCCTTTAATTATTCCTAGGTTCATGGAACCTAGGGTGATTGAAGAAATTCTATGTTTTATCTTATAATAAAATTGGGCGTTTTGGGATAGGTTTATCCCCATTATGTTTTGATAATATTTTTGGTTTTTTTGATTTGGAATTATATGTGCGATTTGGTAGTTTCATTGCTTTTAAAGGGTTTTTTGTGCTTCTGCAACTAAATGGAATGGTTGGGTTTATTTAAGAAAGAAAGTGGTGTTTTTAAAAAGATTTCAAAAGGGGGTTCTTGGTCACATATAGGGTGCCATTGGATGGTAGCACATAGATGGGTGCACAAGGTGCACACATGGGTTTTCATTAAAACGAAGGTGGAACTCTAAAACACCTTTTCCTTGAAAGTTACTCCTTCCTCCTTCCATTATTTTCCTCAAAATGGTATTATGTTTTCCAAATGAGGGAAATTGTTGCTTCTAGTAGTTTGAATGTGTAATTTTAGGTTTGTTCTTTAATTTTTGGCCTGGTTGGCCTTGAAATATTTTTTGGTGAGTAAACGGAATGGGTAAAGCCCATTTCACATTTCAATGGTGTGTGGGTGAATGTTGGTGTAAAGCCCCATTTGGAAAATGCATTGTCAAATTGGGATTTCACATTGTTTGGAAATAGATTTTGAAGGGTCTTTTCAAAAAGGTATTTGGGTGTTTGAATTCAAAGGCTTGTTTGTAAATATGAAACTTTTTAAAGAAAGTAATAAATGCTTAAGTGATGTGAAGGTCTGGTTGGCACCTTTTAATGATGTGAAATATATGTATATATGTGGGGCACCTCTATCAGAGGGATTTCCATTTATGGGTTATCAAATAGTGGTGTCTGTTTTTGGGGTAGTCATATGTTGTGATGGAAGGTAAGGTGAGTCAAACATATGAGGGCCTCCCACTTACATTGTATACTTTACCATGAGGTTTTAGGTGTCTTTTAGAGGGTTTAAGGACAATTTCTAATCAACCCTTATTAGTTGGGTTGGTACACTTTGGATTTCTTTTTGAGGCCAGGTGGGATGTGCCACTGGATTTTTCATCTAAGGGTGACTAGTTGGTTATAGAATTAGGATATTAACCATATTCTAGTAGGTGGTTCAGAACCGAGTATGTCCAGGGGTTGCTCTAAGGATGTTTAGGATCACCCATTATTACTATTTATACTTTCTTGTTTACCTTTTACTGAATCTAATTTTCAACTTGTATTGTTTATTGATTTTTCAGCATAGCCTGGTAATGCCTTATTTTGGGTTTTTATTTTGAAATGATAGCCTTGTTCTAAAAATAAAGTTGGTGTGTGTAATGTTTTGAAAAAGGGGAAAATGTATTTATTAGTTAGAAATGTGAAACCTCTATTTTTATAAATGTATTTCAAACTACTGTTAAATGAATATTTTTGGGAAAGAAAACACATGGATTCTATGGTACTTGCATAATGATCTATGAATCTCACACCATAATTGTAACTTTCAGTGTTGGTAGACCTAAGCTATTTTGTAGTTTCCCTATCTTATTCATGTTGTTGGTTTGTGGGATCATTTACTAGATTTTTGGTCTGGTGGTTTGTGGTGACCTAGAGGTTACACAATGATCATGGTATCATGTTTTTAGTTTTTAGTTTTGTATTGGTTTCTTCTTTGATGATCTTTTGAAACTCAATCTCTTTATATATTTATTGTTTGGGAATCAGTTTTTGGTAATCTACTTGTTTGGTTCATTTTAGTGAACATGGTATTTTAGGATGAAATCATTCCCCTTGGATAATTGTTTTTGATTCCCGCCACTAGTTTCTAACCCATGGGGATCGAGAATGCCCCTAGGGCCATGCCGCAGACCAGGTCAAGTGTTGGGTCAGATGGCACCCTAGCCTGGTTCGTGACACCTACATTCACCATTTCTTCTGTTGTGAGTTTTATTTAATTTTTACACCTCCAAATTTTTATTGTTTCTAATTTTAAATCGTCAGATACAATTGAAACATATTTTGAAAAAAATATTTTTTAAGGTTATGGGATACAGTATACTATGATCATGATATGGGATATTCTCAACTTGATCTCAACATATTTGATCCATTATTATGATCCTTCTTTTATTCATGAACCCCTTCAAGATTTTGTGGGGAAGTACTTATCTTCTTAGAATGTTAGGAAGTCCCATATTATTTACCATCAATTTTTTATTCATCTTTAGTAACTTAATATTTATAGAAAACTTATCATCCACATTTATAATCAATCATTCTTCATAATTTATTTTTATTATTCCAATTTAATCCTAATTCATTTTGTTTATTTCAATTAATAAACAAGCTTGATCTTTCACCATCTTTTCCTTATCATCAAGATATGCATCTTGGATATTCATAGAAACTTCGTGTAACTTCTCCAATAAGTCAATCACATCATTTAATAATTATAAAATAAATATTTCATATATAAGTCTCATTGAAATTATTTATAAAATAAATAAATACTTTCATTTCAATATAGTATAAATTATTCTTTGACTATCACTAGCATTATTAGATGTTTATAACTACTAGTTTTAATTGATAAGGATTCTTCTATAGAATAAACTTCTTAATTTAGCTATGAAATATCATTATGAAGTCACTGGATGTATAAAAATATGTTTGTGAAAATATCAATGGGAACATTATTTAATTAATTCTTCACTTTAAAATAAAAAATCTATTCACTGTTCATTAAATTTTAATTAATTATAGATTATTTTTATATTCACTATAGGACTAATATATAATTAATTTATCAAAAAAACATCCACCATTCAGTGTACCTTTATCTAATTGTGATTTTTCCTTCAATTTTTAACATTTTTATAGATTATTTGCATCTTTTATCTATATGTTTCTTGAAGTATTTTATGAGGCACTTATAAAATCTTATAGAAACTGTCTTCAAATTAATACTTCATATAATTTGGAAAAATCAACCAGACCACACAAAAATATAGATACAGTAAGAGGGAACCTTAATTTGATAAAAATTTATAGACCCGGTGGATCATGCAAACATTTATGAGAGGAGGGGGGGAATCCATTGTTATCAAATTCTTTTAGAAAAAACCAAATATTCTATTATAGTTAAACCCCATTTGGTTTCAAAATTTATCACCTATTACGATGAAAATATATCACATTTATTTTAAACTTATACACACATATATGTAATGCAGATAATAAAAGTAATTTTGGAGCAACAATATTTATAATGTTCAATACAAACGTGGGAAATATAATCCTTGTCATGTTCAACTACTATTGAGATATGGATTATATAGTAATAATTTTATTATAAATTATAGTGATTTTAACATGGATTTTCCATTTAATTATATTGTGATATTACATAGGAAATGGATCACCATATTAGACATGTGAAATTACTTCACTATATTAAACCTATAATGGGATATTTACATTATATCCAACAATATTAAAACTGGAATCACACCATATATTCATATCATCTTCTTTTATCCTTTGATGTAGATCAATAGGTTGTCTCTGTGTTAATCTACATCTAAAGAATATTTTATTTCTCACAAACATAATCTTCAACCCCCTTCTAATGTCTAAACCTATTTCTTGTAGCTCACTTTTTGGTGTACAACAAAACATCCCAGATCCCCTAGAAAACCTATTTTACGGTTTCAATAAATATAGAACACAAGTAATATTTCCCCAAAATATATATTACAAGGAAAATATATAATGAAATTTATATCTTCCCAAAATATTTCACATTAATATAACGCACTGAATATATAGGTCTGGTCTATGCTAAAAACATGAAGTACCATGAATTGTTTTTTGATCCTATATCATTCTTAGTCCTCTTATACCTAAAAAAAGTATTCCCAACTTCTTATTTTCATTGAAACTCATCATGTCTTAAGTTCTATATTGGTTGTAAGAACCTTTCTTATCCATTTCTAGGGAGTCTCTTCTCTCTTGGATTTTCTTTCTTTTTATTCATTTATGAACTTCTTGGATCTTGGTACACTCTAATCTTATACATTGATAGTATCAATTATATCAACCAACATAGTCTCATATTCCCTAGACCCGCACTCGTTATTTAGATGCTAAAAACACATACTTTAAATACTATATCTGATATAAACTGGGATATACAAAACTAAAAATTTATATATTTCAACTCTTTTACATAATTTAAACATTATATCCCATAGATAATTACCTGAACTCATTAAATTAATGAATATTGTTTTAGATATTAACAACATAAAAAATATTTTCCACATAATTACTTCAATATATTTCAAAATATCTATACACAAGACTTCTTTCTGAAAACAACTCAACATGTAATTACCTAGGTAATGGAAAAAAAGATGTGATGATCCCAAATACTCATTAAGGGGAAATATTATAATGGTTTTATTTATATGTTAGATCATAATAATATGATAAAACATGTGTATATGAGAAATATATTAATTAAAATCACATGGAACAATAAGATTTGTTCATAAATCGTGATATAATAACATGTAATATCAAATGACCAAACATATACCATAATAAAAGAATGTATAAGTGTGAGATAATAAACATGATCCATGGATCATAATATAAGAATAAAAATGTATAATTTCATGGAAATTTGGAATAATAAGGAATTATGTAATAAACAAAAACATAAGAAATAAACATATTGTGACAAAATCTAACTATGCCCACACTTGTAGTTGTGATAAACCATAATCATACTCACCCATTAATATGTAAATAATACAATGCATTTTGACACTTCTTTTTCACTTGAGATATAATAATTTGACCAATGCATTATATATAGATATAGGACCCCACCCACCCCATCTATACACATTCTTTCTATATGAAATTATTCACATTCCATATCTTGCTGAATTATTGGATATAAAATGTGTTTCATAACACTTCAAAAATGATATCACATAATATAACCTCACGAGTTAGATCGGTTGATACAAAAAATTAATCAACCAAAAGGATTGTCTCACAAGATCTTTTAGATGGTGATTCAAGAAGCATCATTCTAAAGGAAGAACTAGATCTGATTTGCAAAAAAAAAGACATAGAATCTATTTAATAGAACTGAAATAATAATTTAATTGGATCAAGTTAGATCTTTTAAAACAAATTCAATGAGCATGAAAATGTGATCATAAAAAAAGAATTAATTTTGGGTAAATGCTATGCATTTTAGGCATTGATATTGAGAAACATTGTCTCCCATGGATACACTGGATCTGATATGTCTCTTTCATTCCACAATAAAATAAATAGGGAAAGAATTTTGTTATATGGATGTCCAAATAGTATTATTAAATAGTTTTCTTCAATAATTATTTTAAACTGAACAATGAGTGTGATTTATGATTGGAAATATTGAAATAATGGTTTTTCGATTAAAGAAGAAACACCATCGTCTAATGTAGGCACCATGAGTAATGTATTCATAACATGATTCTTATATGAATAATTATAATTTAAGTGAATATGTTTCAATATTATGAGCTCTGTGAATAATTATTAAAAAGTTCAATTATAGTTCTTGTGTATGTGGATGGTATTATTTTTAGAAAAAAATAGGAATAAATCAATGGAAGATTTTCTAATCACATGAAATTGGAATTTTAAATATCCATGATTGGTGAACTCAGATACTTAATAGGGATGAAGATGCTTCAGAAAATTTATTATACCTTCATTTATAAATAAAAATATGACAAATATCTAATTAAGAAATTCAACATGCATGAATCCAAAGAAATGTTGACTCAAATTTCAATTTTGAAAAGACATATAAATCATATGGATGGGAAATCTATCGATCACAACTTGTATAGGAGAATAATTAGAAACTTATTATACTTAACTGAATCAGGGATATATATCATCTTTGAAACATTCTTTGCAGAATTATTTCAATGTAACTTAATGGAAGTTCATTTGGAAGTAGTTAAACAAATCTTGAGGTATATTCAAAGTGCACAAAATTTTGTATAATAATTTGTAGCAGGAAGAGATAAATAATTGTTTACATATTCTAATACTAATTGGGTTGGAGATATTGTCAATTTAAATTCTATAAGTTGTGGTTGTTTCTTTATAGGAAACAAATGTGTGCGATGGTTGATCAATAAACTAGAAAGAACAATTGTTAGTAAAACCACTTTAGAGTATATATCTATAAAAAGGCATCAACTCATCTATTGTGGATGAATAAATAACTAATTGATGTTTGAGATGTTTCTAAATAGCTGACAGTGATTCACTATGACAACAAGAGTGTGATCTATCTTCTAAAGAATCTGGGTGAGCACTCTCTTACCAAACATATTTAGATCTGATATCACTTCATCAAAGATAAAAGTTGAAAGATGTATGATTAAATTGGATCATGATGTAACTGATGACCAAGTGGCTGACATTCTGACTAAGCCTTTGAATGAACATAAGTTCCAAAAACATTGGTTGAATGTCAGTGATTTTCCACCTCCCAGTACATAGGGAAGTTATGGTTGGTCCCCTCTTCCAATTTTTGTTGTCATTTTTAATCTTTTTGAGAAAGTGAAGAAGTTTTCCAGTATGGATATAATCTAGGGGTGTTTTTTAGAGCAATGTACAAATACATGTTCATGGGGTTTATTTTCAAGGGGGTAGATAAGTGAATTTTTTTGAGTTATTTTTTTGAAGGATTGGTTGCAAGATAGGTTGGTGGTCTGTGTCGGCATGAACTTTTATTTTTTCCACTCTAATATTTTACACTGAGATTTTATCAGATAGAATTATAGTTATGGATGTTTTATTTCATGCTTATCATGTTTTCGATTCAGGATGGTGTTTTTATTGAATTTATCTATAGATTTCTATCATACCCAAATGGGGAGATTATTGTAACTATGGATTTTTATTACATAACAGGGAGTGATTTTTGAGTTTTTTTTCAAACCACTCTAGGGTTTATTAGGGAAATTTAAAGAAAATTAATCTTATGGTGCATATAGATTTAGTGTTGAAGGTAGAATCATTTCCTTGGGCATTAGAAATAATTGAGTTCAAAATGAGGAGAAAGGAGTAAGATTTACAAAAGTTTGAACTCTAGGACTGATTGTTTATAAATATGTTATGGTCATGAGTTTCACTAAAACTAGATTTCAAGAATACTTGGTTTTTTGAAAGGTTGAGATTCATGAAGGTATGGAGCTTTGTGAATGTTTGATGGAAATATGGTGTTTTTCACGACTATGAGAATGTTCATAAAATCATGATGGGGTGATAGTAAATCCTTAAATCTATGATAATATTCATGAAAGAATTAAATTTCACTTCTAACTTCACGAATATAGACCATTATGAGCATAACTAAAGAGGTTCACAAAAAGGCTAATCTGACTGTGGGTTCTTCATGAAGGGTTGATCCTATAAATAATCATTTATAGACAATTAATTTGACATTAATAGAATCAGTGGAGACTATTAGTTTATATTATTTTGTGAAGTTCTAACTAATCATGAAATCTCCTAGAATCAGGAATCCTTCTCAAAATTAAGCATCCTGAAATGAATGGATATCAAATGATTGATTTTATGGTATATCAAAAAAATATGTTTCATAAATACTAGAAGTTTTGTGAATACTAGTTTCCATGAAGGATGGGATATTTGTGAAGGTTCAAAGAATTGTGAAAGTGTGTTGGTTCCTGAAGGTTGATATTTTATTGAAATAAATATAGTATTTTATTAAGGCTGGAAGAATCATGAATAGTCATGTTAAACATCTAGTTTATGTAAATAGTGATTTCAAGTGCATCAATACAAGACTGAAATATAGAAAGCGTGTCATGAGAATCATGGAAAAGGGATTAAATGAACAATCAACTGATCAACCTTCATGTCATCAAACTGAGTAATAATTCACCCAAGGAAGTTATGGGAGTCGACGGAAGTGTTCCAAAGGAGGAATTATGTTATTCCAAAATTCTTATAAAGACATTGAGCATAGAACAGAGTGGATGTGTCTGATATTCGGTACAAAACAATAACTATTAAATCTTACTATATTTAGGAATGATTGGAACACTATCAATGTGTGCTCCTTAGACTCGCCCTTAGTGGTGAACCATGTAAAACTACCATGTTGTCTCTTTACATTTGAATATTTAATTACCTCATGATTTCATCAGACATATTTAAGAAGTTCCTATAAATGTGGGAACGAGATCCATCTCTTTAAATGAAAAATTTGAAACCCTGATTCACCCCTCCACTTTCCAGTTGTTCTAGGGTCCTAAAAGACCCTTATATAAGAACTATGTGTGGATTTATTCCTTTTATCACATGATATATATCGATGTCTAGGATCACCAACCCTAAACCCAACAATGAGTTTTCTTTAATACAAAACCCTTTAATTATTTTACAAGATATAAATAATCTTTTTAGTGTGATCCAATATAGTGTAAAAATCAACCCATCTCATTTTCACTATTTCCATGATGTTTAAACCATCATGGGTAATTTCCCTATCATGTCTTTTTGTTCTCACACTGAGCAGAAATTATGTGGGCATAGAGGTCTTGTTGAGTAACTTCTATTGACATAGTAAAGTTGCACCTTAAGGGGAAGGTTATTTTTTATACATGAGTCATATCAGTGTAGAAAGAGAAATTCTATCATACCTTTATAAGGGTAAAATATGCATAGGTACCGAATTTAAGAACTATTTATAGATTTATTCTTGTTATCACATGATATTGGATGACTCCAAGAAATCATATCCTAGACTCGGGTACACCTTTTAAAAATAAATAATTCACCCTATATTTTAATATGATCAATGTTAAGGTGGAATCATTTTAATAACTAAGTGTGGCTTGATTATTATTATCATAGGATATATAGTTGTGATAGGATCTCATATCCTATGCCTACTCACAGTTTCCACTAATTGACATTGTCATCCCCTTCCCCTACATATGATCTCAATCTATAGGGTAAAATCTATAAGAAGTTCATGTTGATTAATTCTAGATTGATTCAGGATTTGTAGTGATGTCTAGACCATAAATTCTAGACCCATCCACACACAATCATTCATTTCCACCCCTTCTCTCAGGGTGGTGATAATCATGATAAGAAAGGTTTGAGTACCCAATTCTCTTACCATATGTCCATTGAACATTACTCATATTTCTTATATTTCTATAAGCATAAAAATATTCAAATAGCAGATATTCCTGACTCTAGGGAACACTTCTATTTGACATTGCACATATTCCTCTATATGGCCCTTTTTATACACCCTCATATCATCCTACCATCCAGAATCATATCATCCTAAGGGGAGGTAACTTAAACATTCACATGCCTTGACAACATCATAATAGACATAATCAACCCAATATTATTTGTAATCATCCATTGTGTATCTCTATCATTTTTTATCCTCAATCTAATAATATCATTTCATGGATCAAAATTTTCAAAATTATCTATCTTGATGGTGATTTTCACTTTTCCACACCAAGATTTGAGCATCAAAACAATTATTTTATGGAAATTTGTGTCAATGTTTCTTAACCTAAAACTCAAATAATCAAGGGTACAAGTCACATGATGTTTAACTGGAATATAAACATACAAAAAACATATTAGATCAAAAAGTCAAAAAGAGTGGACTGAGAAAAATTCAGGTATCAACTTCCTTAGCCTCCCATCTTCAAGGATTACAAAAAAATAAGAGTGAAAAAAAAGATTATACATTACACTATATGAACATTGAAAGGTATGATATTTAATTTTGGAATATAATGATTTAGGAAAAAGTTAAAAAATATTTTTTATATTTATTTCACCTTGATAATGTGTTCGATGCATAGTGACATAAAATCCTGGGTACTCAAACCCTTCTGGAGTTCTACTCATTCTATATCAAACTTCATATCCTAAGTGTTTGAGTCTTCAAAACCTTTTATGGATCTTAGTGGTAGGTATTCCCATATCCAAGGGATACTTTTTGACTATTCATATATTCCCCCATACAACCCTACATATGCACCCTCATATCATCTTGTCAACCAATAGCAACTAATACTGAGGTGAGGGACCTCAAACCCACGTATTACATTAAAATTTCACAATGAAACACATTATCCCAATTTGAATATAATTCAACCTTCTTGTACTCCTCCAACCTCATCATCCCTAGATCAAGATCCTTTGATTTTTACTTACACAATCCATAACCAAACCATTCAATTGTATTTGGAATCCTAAATTTTATATCTTTATGCATTGTACTCTTCTATAGGATAATAATAAGACATATCATTATTAAACCTTTTTACCTTCATCACAAGATCTGAGACTACATAATCCTTTTGTTTTAATTCCACGAACTAAAACTATTAGTGAAATAGGCATAAGACTTATCATTCTGAAAACATAAAAAGGGTGACCTCAAATAAAAACCGAACTCTTTCCTACTAGGTTTATACTACATGAAGAATAGAAAAAATTAATGGAAATAAAAAAGGAAAGAGATATAAAGCATATGGGTTCCTTTATAAGGAACCAGGAATAGTTAGATTTTGTTCACTATGCTTCCCCTAAATAAGTCTTAAGAAAATGTTAGGGAATCAATAAAACACAAGGAACTCATGGTACCCCCGATATCCACATTGAAAAACATAAGTTAAACTATTATATTCATTATTTTAATCCAATTGAATTTATTTGTTCTTGATTTATATAATTCATTATATCATAGGTCATAAAAAATGGTTGTTTATGGAGAAATAAATTAAATGATTGAAAAACACTGACTAAAAAAAATCATTTATTGCAATAGAGTGTAGAGGAATATCCACAAAATTAAATTCATTGTTTAGTGAGTAAAGTTGTACAAATATGTTTTAAAATAAAATTACATAAAAATTTGATCTACTTTGTTTTCTATATATAAATAGACTAGTGGGAGATATCAATTGAGTTCCAAAAGTTTTTCCACTCTACTTCCTCCACCATCACAAGTGGTTGAGAAGCCTCAATCATAAAATATAGATCATGAACCTATTTCTGAATGGAATCTAGAAAAGATGTTTCCCCTAAAATATCATACCTTACTTGACATATATGGGCTTCATGAACTGGTATCTACATATCTAATTTATTCATCTGGTCACACAAATGGGAGTCTTGGTGAGTTTTTACTGAATTCCATTGAAGCTCCCCTCAAGCATTGATATAGGAAAATTAATTCATAAAAGATACACAAATATCTCCCAATATAGGTATGTTGTTGATGAGATTCTAGGATCCTTTTCATTATATCATATATCCTCTGATAGTCAAATCAACTTACACAAAGGTTTATGAAGAGATTCTAGAGGCATTCCACTCTGTTGAAAATTTCTTTCATAGTAGCCTTAATAATCAAAACACAATGTTGGTTCAAGAAATGTCCACAAGTTTCCCTGGTATTTATATCCATTTTACAGTGCACAATTATGTGGGGAGTGAAAACAAATATATATATATATATATATAGGTATCAAGCCAACAAAGATAATTTTCAGCCTAGTTGACGAGTGCATAAAATAGGTTTCCCAAATTACTTCCCCTATAGTAATAATATTCATTAACATCCCTCCAATTGGTGAATCACTCATAGTTAGTGTAGATAAGATAGTTTACCAAACATGCTCTATATCCTCTGGAGAGGATATTTCATTACAATGAGGTAACATTACCAAAGGGAATCGTGAATTTTGAATTTCCTCCATTATGGCCATGGGAAATTGGTTCAGAGAAGCATGAGGTTTTTATACTCACTAAACTAGTTTACCAAGATCACAAGGTTTATAGGACCACGTTTTGGATTGTGAATAATCTGGATATATGTGTATATGAGTATTATAAATATCCTCATGAATCTCGCATATGTATCCTCATGATTTAGCATCCACCACAACTAAAGAATTAGTCTAGGCCGTCGTTCTCTCCACACACTAGAAAATGGATGAGAACAAAACCCTCAAGATATAATGAAATGGGGGAGAAAATCTATATGGGTAAAATGGATAAAAATGATTAATTTTTTTCTAATAAATATGAAATAACCACATTTGAAATCGAGATCTTATAGGGCTATTCACCAGGGGATCCGTTGTCCTCATGGATACTCAACCAAGAAGGTGTGTCGTATGGCATGAAATTAAAACTATATCTATTAATTGACATATCTAAAAACTAATCATATCTTAATGGTGTTTCCTCAACCCTGACTAATTTCATTGGTTTGGGGAGAAATGGGGAATGAAAAATATATATTGTGTTTTTATTCTCATAACACTGGAATTGGTTTACAATCAATCCAAATAGACATATGAGTGGATCACTAATATGTTAAGTGGTATTACAATCTTTAATGTGGTTGAGGATAAGATAAATATGGGTATGGGTTTATATGAATAATTTGATATATTTCCCTTCCTCCAATTATGATTCCATAACAAAGTTTCTAACATGAATTCCTAAACATGCATACTCGATTGGGAAGATCCATCCATTAAAAAACATAGAAAAAAAATTCAGCAAGATGATTATTTGGGGGCATGACCAACTTCACCTTATTTCCCCATGAGTTGTATTATCCTACCTTGATAATGGCACAATAAGATCCCTCACATTCCCAATTTAGTTTAGAGGGAAAATGATGAGGGCATATCACAATTGGTTATGATCATTCATGACCATGAAAAATGCACATTGAGTCTTTAAAAGAGACAATTGAATGAAGGCTTAGCTCCTTCTTTAGTCTCTACCATATCAAAATTAGAATATCTCAAGCCAAAAAGATAGATTGATTAGGGTACTTCCAAAAATTTATGGATGAAATGTACTCATCATACATCACCACAATAGGATGTAGCCCAAAAATTTAGTAAATTTTAAAATGTATTATCCCTACCTCGCCATGAGATAAATGGAAAGTGTAACTTCTAGGACACCATATGTAAAACAATTATCATAGGATCTTAGGGAATAGGTACATGATGTATTATTAATTCCATGATTCTTTATAATGTTTAATGTAAAAGAATTGATTATAAAATTCAATACATCTCTCATTGTCCCTGAATGTCCATGCCCATTCATTATGAAAATTGACACTATAGTGCATATCCCACTTTGAACTCTATCCACCATTATTACTGATAAAAAAAATCTAATATAGTTTATTAAATCTATGTGATTGTTTAATGAGTGTGATCATGACCATCCAATCACATAGAGTAGTTGATATATGTATTAGATAACCCATCAAATATCACTAGGTCCAATTTTTCATTATATGGGATAAAAACTAAAATATAGTAAGAAGTGGATAAAAACTGAGATAAGTGAAGATTATATTTTTTAGAATGATTTATAGTTTCATCCAATATATATAGTCTATATAAATATAGCCTATGTGATAATGGGTAGACCTGGATATTGACTGAATGAAGACCATTGATAATTTTTTATCATATAAAACCTAGTACCGTGGATCGACATTGTGATTCCTAAAAATCATGGCACTTCAAAAACCAACATTAAAATAATTTTTTAATATTTAAGCCAATATATAGAGATAATTGATATATATTCAAAATAATGAAAACTAGAAAAGTATACAATTCACCACATCTTCCTTTTGTGGCAAAAATAATCCACAGTTTTCCCACGAGATTCAAGATGAAAAACATCGAAAAATCACCTTTTATTGTTACAAAATTCCGATTTTTCAGACCAAGATACAAGATATACCTTATGTGGTTGAGATCACAAGGATTTAGTAACATAACTCTACACTATTAAACACTTTCACAGTGGGTATCACATTGAAGATTATAAAATTTTGATAATTATTCATATTATGATAAGAGACTATGAGGGGGACTACACAAGAATATTTATAGGGGCTGACATCCATTGGACAACAAGTATCCAAATATGGAATAAATTACTCATAAATGACTTCATTTTAGGTTGAATGAACTCAATATAATGGGGGGGGGGGTTTGACATCTATTTTCTATAAAAAAAAATTTACCGACCCAATACAAATGTATATCTTTTAATTATGGATCTATTTTCTCCCAATAACTTTTTAATATGTTTTATAACAAAACCATATAGAATTAATTTTTATTTCATGAGAACATAATAAAACAAGAAAACATTTGGACTAGTATAAATATGAATGAAAATAGTATAATTACATCAAAGAATAGTTTCTCATGATAAAATATATGTTTAATTGTAGTAAATTTTGATAAATTGATTTTGTATAAAAAAATTATACTTTTAAGAAAAGAGATAAGTTTAAACAATAAACTACAGTATTATGAATAATATTTATTTTAAGGAAATTTTTTTAAGAATTATTTATTTAAAAAATAAATGATAAACTAATTTTATTTTGTCCTTGAAAATTTTGAAGTGTGAAAAATATTAATAAGAATCTCAACCTGGTATTTTTTCAATAAATTTTGGTTTTAGAGTTAAAAGTTAAAGTAATAATATATAGAGAAGTTATCTTATAAAATTAATATAATTTATTAAATCAGTTATAAAAATTATTTTGTGTTGAATTCAAGAAAATTTTCTAAAATATTTTTATTATGAACAATAAAAATATAGTTCGAGGTTTACAGTATGTTTAATGAATTCGTAATTATATCATAATAATTTAACACTTAATTAATGAAAATATATGACCTAAAATATGTTACTTTATTAATATCAATTATTTCAATGGAATTTAATCAATTTCCAAACCTATAAGTTCCTGTCCAAAGTCTAAAATTGAAACATTTTTTAGAACCAAGGTTATTCTTTGCTGGAAATGAAGTATGGTTTGAGTTTTTTGTAAATCATTATTGGTTTGATCAAAGAGTTTTCATGGAAGGTGGTCTTGCATTTGAGGTTTAAATCAATAATGGAGGTGGCATAGTTTCCCAATGTTTTTCAAATTTTTGGGCCTCAAAATCCAATGTTTGTTTTTTCTGAAGAAATATTTCATCATAGGAGTGAATGAGATGTAGAATGGAGAAAAAAATCAGACAAGGAAGTGAAACAAGTATCATGGGACACGAATCGCTTCCCATATACCAGGAACTGTTCACGGACAATGAAGGGAATGACGCAGATCAAATCATAATGGTTCAAAGAATGTAAAACAGTTCACGGAGAAGGTTTGTGGTTTACGGGAGGTGAATAGTTTGTGGGACAGCTTGTCCTTGATGAAAACTAGGCGGTGATCAGTTCGTAGAAGATATTAGCCACCATTAAGATAAAATGACAGTATGAAAACCATGTAGGGAAAATAGTTCGTGGGAGATGTGTGGTACGCGGTGAAGGCGGTGATGGAATAATGATTTGGTAAATCTCTGTTTAACAGTTTTTTCAGATCTATTTACCTATATAAGGATCACTAATCACTTCATCAGAATACGAGACTAAGATTAAAATTATTGGAGGGGTTTAGTGAATTCTAGAGGGGTTTGTGTGAATACAACCTCGTGAAGAAGATTGTGGTTAGATATTTAGAGAAATTTGGTGAAGTGTGAAGTGATTTGTGGGAATACATGTACGCGTAGGAGAGCTAGTATGTGGAGGAAGAACTCGGTCAGCAGATATCCTGCAGTACATGGAGTGTAAGCAGAGGCAATCTACAGACTAAATATGGTTCGAAAAAAGAAATGGTATGTGGAAGGCTGTTCCCAGAGCTAAGTAGTTTGCGGAGGAAGCTATTATAGTACACAGATCATGGCAGTTTGCGGAGGAAACAAACAATACACATTATAAGGAAGTATGTGGTGGAGCTGACTAATACAAAAAGGAAGAGTAGTATTATATGGAGGAATGTTTCACAAACTACTTGTTCGTAGTAAATTGAATTACATTTTTGGGTAAAAAAAGGACTTCAAAAAAGCATCTATTTATAGTTTAGGATTCCTGAATTAATACCAATACATTGAAGAGACATTCAAGTTGATAAAATGAGTTCATATTCTTCCCAACCCAATCATCTTGGAGGAGTCAATAGAAGTGATTTGAGGGATGCAATGTGCTATCCATAAAACCTTATAAAGGTAGTGCACTAGGATCAGAGTTAAAGTGCTAATCTTATGTAATCCAAAACTAGTGAATATTATTAGATTTTGGTATTACCAACACACTTTGGGTGTATGAAACATGAATTTATCCCATAGTGGAGAACCAAGTAAAATTGACACGTCTTTATTTTTCATTTCATTGTTTATGTTATGTACTTTCTCATTAGACATATTTAACAGGTTCCTACAAATGTGGGAACAAGATCCATCATATTAAAAGAATAAGTTGACAGTTGGATTCACCCCTCCCCTCTCATGATGTTCTGGGGTCCTTCAAGATGTATTAGAGGGTAAAGGTTGTCAATGATAAATTTTTTTATCTATCATATCATGGAGAACTTAGTAAATGTTAGGGGTGTGACCATATATGATGGAAGAAACATCCAAACTTGGAATAACAAGTTGATATCTCATCTATGATCTATAAGAATCAAATTCCATTTTTTTCACAAGGTATTCAAGTAACTAATTAAACCTTATTGTCGATGACTGAAATGGACAAGAAAATTCTGGATACCAATTCTAAACCACAAAATACCCTCAATATAGCACTTTAAGATCAAATTTATCTAAATATGATGAATTATACTTCTTCCATATCTATATGAAAAAAATGGAAAACATATATGAAGGAGAAAAAAAAGTGAACGAGGAGAAACTCAAAGTTTTTCACAACAAGTTCAATGATCTAAAAACAAATCCCACTACAAATGAGTTTGCCTTTTTGAATCAAATTATTGAATTTTTTGGTGAAATAATAGTACTTAGTGAAGAAAAAAAATACATTGATATTGTAAAGAAAATCATGAGAATACTTCCTCCTCATTGAAATGAAAATGTGTCACCCATTGAAGAAAGAAATATCTCTAAACAAATTTTGGATGATATGATGAGTAGTCTAGAGGCTTATGAAATGAGAGTCATACCTAAAGATGCAACAAATGATGTAATAAAGTAAATGGCATTCCAATCTAGTGACAAACTAGAAATTTTCGGAGATTGTGTTGATGAAGATAGTGAGGAGAAATAATTTTTTTTTCTCATTACCATGAAATTCAAGAAGGGAATAAGGAAATATGAAGTAAAGTTACATCTAGATTGTTTTTATTGTGGAAGAGTTGGGAACATTTCCTATCGATGCCCAAGAAATTTAGATGATGGATAAAGCAATGATATATTCATTCAGAAGCCTTAGAAAAATGTTTTTTAAAAGGAGAGAATTCAAATCTGAAAAAAAAATTACAATGAAATAATTTTGTCTATGAGGAAGAAGATGATGATAATAAATTATTTGAGTTAGAAGAAGTATAATTTAAATCCAAAAACCATGCTTACATGATGGATATAATTAAAAACACAGAACAATAAAAAGTTAAATCTGAAAAAAATCAGTTAACCACTAATATTGATCCCAAGTTGCAACTCAAATATGATTTTATTAAGCTTGAGAATCAATGTAAGAGATGTAATAAGAGGAGAGAAATTGTAGAAGAATCATTAGAATGTGTTGATCATCTTCAATCTGAAATTGAACGAATAGATAAATTTGTGAACATACAATCATTAATCCTTGAAATAAAATAAAATGTCATGGAAACAAAACATAGAATTAGATAACAGGGAAATGTCATCAATGACCTTACCTATAGACTAGATAAGTAGTCTATGATAGTTTAGGGTCTAGTGGAATAATTTTTTACTCTGATTAGTACACTCGAAAGTGAATCTAGTTCAAAATAAAAAAAGAAGAAAATACAGTTCAGAAAATTCTCAGATGCTGAGTTGCTAGAGATAGCTAAGCATGGTTCTGATAGAGAAAAGATTTTTAATGAACACACACCTACATTAATGGGTAATAATTGAATCATTTGTGATGCCGACACATCAAATACTAGAAATAAAATGAGCCAAAATAAAGGAAACCTGAAAGCTGTACATGTTGAAAATTCTCCTGAAGTTCTGAAGAAGAAACCCTCAATTCAAATAGAAAGGATAACTTAAAAATATTCTCCAGCATCCTGATATGATAGGGAGTCAAACTACCCTCCTAATGAAATTTACATGGGAAGGAATATAAGGTAAAAGACATTTCCACTTAGGAAATTTCAATTCTATGGTTATCTCAGTCATACCATATCATACTATGAAGATGCATGGAGATACTTTAATGGGGAATAGCTAGGAATTCAAAAAAAGAGAATTAATTCATTTAATAATTCTTATAGATGACATAGTTTCTATGGATTTGGTTTTTAGTGTTTTAACATTGGCCATAAAGTTATTGATTGCGGGAAGAGGAATGGTTGCAACAATTCATACAGAACACAGATAAAAGTCAATACTTGTCAACAAGGAAGTGATGTTTTTTAAAACATATTTTCCCCTCTAGAAGATGAGTACGATTATAAATAACATGTTCACATGGAAGACATATTTGAAAAACCAACTTTATCCCTCACTCAAACTAATATTTCCTAGAAGTAAATGAAGAAAGCAGAAAAATAAAACTTTGTAGAAGTAGCTCTTAAAAAAACCAATAATATGAGAACTTGGATTATTAATAGTGGATTCTTATCCCATAAGATGGAAAATGCATATCTATTAATGAATATCAAGAAAAAGGTCAATGTAATAGTGAGGTTTGGTAATGATGGTTCTCTAAGAATCAAATGTAGTGGAATAACTAAACTGACTAATAAAGAGATGAAGAATACTAATGTTATTTAAGTGGATTAATTACATAGAAATCTCTTGAGTGTGATTAAACTCTGTGACTTAGGACTTATAGTGAATTTCAATAAAAAAAGGTTGTACTATTAAAGGAAAATTAATAATTATCTATTGAAAATATGCAGAACAGATGGAAACTTATATCAGGTTGATAGTAAATAGAACATTTGTTACATGACAATTGAATAAGATAACAACTTATGTATCTAATGGTTGTGTATCATCAATAGAAAAGACATGAAAAAGATATCTATAGTGAATATTTTTGTGGATAAAAGAGATCAGAAGTGTGAACGGGAGAATACATGTGATGCTTACATGGGAGGAAAGTTGGTGTATATTTCATATCATCCAAAGAAGAAAAGAGCATCAAATATTCTTGATCTCATTCATACAGATGTATGTGGACTGATAATTGTTTCTAGAACATATAAAGAAAGGTAGTTTTTCCTTTAAATTGATTATTATAGTATAATGTCGTGTGTCGTGGTCATACACAGGAAATGAAATGTGCTTGATTTCATGAAAACTTATCATCAAATCATTGAGAATGCACTAGACGAACAACCAATATTCTGTGGTTTGAAAATGAAAGAGAATATATTTTCATTAAGTTTGAAAATTACCTATAGAAACATGGAATACAGTATAAAGTGGCTATAGTGAGAACTCCATAGCAAAATGGAGTTGTTGAGTGCCAGAATCAATAAGTGATTAGTATTTCTAGAACTATACTGATTGAGAGATATATCTTTCTGTATTATTGGAAGGTGGCTATTCAAGCTACACATTATATTCATAATAGGACATGCCTTAATATGGATGAAACCAAGACACCCTATAGGTTTTGGTATGGAATGAAGTCCTCTTTGAAGTATTTTCATGTTTTTGGAAGTAACTTATTTATCAAAAAAAAAGATTGAAATAAATGCATATATGGTGATGTTGTAGATGAATGAATATTAAATAGATATTCAATAAATAGAAAATACTACAAATGATTTATTAAACTTCCTGGAATTTTTTTGGAAAGTAGTGATGTGAATATCATTAAAGATTAAATGAGAAATGCCTCAAAAAATTTGACTAGTTTTTCGATAGAAGATGGGGAAGAATGTGGACATGGAACAGATCTAGATATAGAAGTTGAGGAAGGTGTTGAAAACACTTAGGAATGAAATCATGTTGTTGACTTAGAATAATAATCAGAAAAGGAAACCATGACTGAAAAAAATTCTTCTGAACCACAAATGAGAAATTGAAGAGCATAAATTGATCAATCCAATATCATTGGGGCTTGGACTGAACCCAACCAGACAAGAAGAATGAGGAATAATGAACAATATACATTCATCCAGTTTTGGAAACATCCTCATTTGATGAAGATGTAAAGGATGAATCATGGCTTACAAACATTAATGAAGAGTTTGATTTGATCGAAAAGAACCCAACATGGGTTTTAGATGAGATCCTTGTTAACCACAATGTGATTGGTAAAAAGTGAATTTTTCAAAAATTAATTTTATGTTCATGGAAATATGATCCAAAATAATGAACAAATCATTTTTAATGGTTATTCACATATTTAAGGTGTTGATTTTGAAGAGACATTTCTCTGGAGGCCAAATTGGATTCAATCATACTTTTTATTTCCAAGTAAATTCAAAGAGGTTACAAAGTGTATCAAATTTATTTCAAGATAGCTTTCTTAAATGGTGTTCTTGAAGAACAAATCTAATTTGAGCAACTATTTATTTTTCTAGTTGGTAATGATGAAATGTAGTTTTTCAAATTAAAGAAGGAACTCTATGGTCTAAAGCAGGCCCCATGATCGTGGTACTCTTTGATGGATTCTTATCCATGGAAGCTCGAATATAAAAGAGTAGGAGTGGATCACGATATTTATGTGAAGAATTATAAAAAACACTAGTTCATGGTACTGATGTATGAAGATGATATTATATTTAGTGGAAACAGGTAGTGATTAGTAGATTAATTTTCCAATAACATGAAATCACAATTTATAATGTCTATGATTAGTGATATTACATACTTCTTAGGGCTGCAAGTGATTCATATAAAATACTACACATTTATTTATCAAGAAAGTTGTGTAAGATAGATGCTAAAGAAGTTCAATATGCATGAATCCAATCCAATATTGACTCTAATTATAGTTGGAACTAAACATTAAAATCATGGGGATGGGACTTATGTAGATCCCACCATTTATATGCGAATCATCAGAAGATTATTGTACTTGATAGTGACTCAACCAGATATTGTCTATGAAAAATTATTAACATTATTCTTTCAAAGTAATCTGAAATAAGAACATATGGTGGTAGTGAAAATTATTATGAGGTACAATTAAGGTACTCACAATTATGGTTTATACTTTCCTACAAGAAGAGATAATGAAATATTATCAATTTATGATGATGAATGGGCAAGAGATGTTGTTGATAGAAAATCCACATGTGGTGGAGCATTATTTATTGTAAATAAATGTATAGGCTGGTTGAGTAAGAAATAGAAAATTACTTCTATAAGTACTATTGAAGCTGAATATATCTCTACTATAAGGGCTTTTACTCGACTACTTTGGATGAAGAAACAAATGAAAGATAATGGTGATGAGGTCAAACTACCAATGGTTATAACTGTGATAACAAGAGTGAAATTTATCTTATAGAGAATCCTATTTAGTATTCTCATATGAAACACACTGATATTCGATATAACTTCATTAATGAAAATGTTAGACATGTCCTGATTAAAATGGATCATGTTGGAACTAATGGTCAAGTGGATGACACAATAGAAAAGCCATTGTTAGCAAAAATTTTTGAGAAACATTGATTACACCTTAGTGTTCCACCATATCCTAGTGCATGATGAGGTTATGGGAGTCCCCTCTCCCCAGTTGTGTTAACTTCGTTAACCTTTTTGTTGAAGTGATGAAGGTTTATGGGGGAGATGCGATCTAGGGGGATTGTACTTCGAGCTTTACAAGTAGAAATTTGATTCTTTGGGTTTATTTAAAATGGGGGAGAATGGATAAATTGAATAGTAAAGAGAATGGATAATGAAGAAAGTAGGAGAATGAAATGTTTCTATGAATTTTTTTTCTTATTATAGGAAAATTCAATGATTTACAATGGGGGAGAAAGAGAATGAGAAAATCAATTCAATGTTATGAGATAACCATTGGAGCTTACATGGACTTATTTAAAGAATTCCAAGACATAATAATACAATTCATACATACCCTTATATTTTCTACAATGATAATTGATCATCTAGTCTTAGAGTGTTGTTGGATGATTTGTTTCTTCCATATCAGGTTTTTATTATTGCAGGTGCTTTGTTGAATTTTTATGTGGATTTCAAAAAAACCCAAAGGGGGATATTGTTGGAACCAAGGATGTTCATTTCTGGAAATGGAGTATGGTTTGTGTTTTTCATCAATCCTCATTGTTCTTATCAAGGATTTTACAAGGAATTTGGTATTCTGTTTGCGGATAAAAGCAGTATTGAAGGTGGTGCAATTTCCCAGTGTTTTCCAAATTTTGGGGCCTCAAAAATGGGAATTTGTTTTTGGAAATGTAAATATTTATACATAGGAGTGATCAAGATGTATAATAGACAAGGAAATTAACAAAGAGAATTATGTAAAACATGACATGAACTGTGTACCATGTACTGATAATAGTTTTCGGATGATGAAGGGTGCTACGTGGACAATATTAAAATGGTTCACGGAATTGAAAATGGTTCATGGGGAAGGTTTCTGGTTCATGGGAGGTGAACAGCTTGAGGGATGGCATGTTGTTGGTGAAAATGAGTTAGAAATCCATTCAAAGAAAAAATTAGCTACCACAAATGGAGAATTGAGGTATGCAGACCACGTAGGGAAAATATTTTTCGAAAGATGTGTGGTACATGGTGAAGGCGATGCCGTAATGGAGATTTTTTAAATCTCAATTTAGAGGATTTTTTTAATATATTTACATATATAAAGAGCTCTAATCCCTTCATTAGAATATGGGAATGAGATTTAAAATATGAGAGAATTTTAGTGATTTATAGAGTGGTTTTTTGGAATACAAGCTCATAAAGAAGATTCTGATTATAAAGTAGAATAAAGTTGGTGAAGTGTGAAGTGTTTTGTGAGAAGACATGTCCACATAAGAGAGCCAACACATGGAGGAAGAACTCAGTTGGAAAATATCCGGCAGTATGTGAAGAGTAATTAGAGACCATCCACAGATTGGAGAAATTTCTAAAAAAGAAATGGTACCTGGATGGCGGTTCGTGGAGCTGAGCAGTACGTAGAGGAAGCTCTTGTAGTATGTTGAGGAGAGCAGTTTGTGAAGGAAGAAACTAGTAGGTAGATCATGGAAGTACATGGTGGATCTTATTAATATGTGGAGGGAGAGTAGTAGTATGCCAAAGAACAACTCATGAACTAACAAGGCACAGAAACGTGAAATACATCTGTGGGTAAAAGAGGGACATCAACATGGCATCTATTTATAGTTACAGATTCATGAATTAATACCAATAAATTTAAGAGACCATCAAGTTGTTAAACTAAGTTTATATTATTTCTAATATAGTGAGCAAGGGGGAGTCAACCGAAGTGATCTGAGGGACGTAGTGTGATATCCCTAAAACCTTATAATGTTAGTTCTACTAGCACAAAGTGATAGTGCTAAAGTTATGTACTCCACAACCAGTGAAGATTAGTGGATTTTGGTATGACTAAAACACTATCAGAATTTTATCCTTTGATGTAGCACTTAGTGGTAAAACAAGTAAAATTTTTATGTCTTCATTATTCAAGCGATTGTTTTGGTTTTTAAATTTATCATTAGAGAGATTTAACAGGTTCCTAGCAAATTGAGAACAATATCTCTCACATTAAATGATAAATTTGACACCCTGATTCATACCTCCTGGATTAGGGTGTTTTGGGGTCTTTCAACATTGTCTTTAAAAACATTATTTTTTTAAAAAAATACTATACCATGCCAAAAGAAGAAATAAATTTTTTATCAGTTCTTGTGTGTTAAAATAACATAAAATGAATCCTAAATTTCTTAAACATTGGGAAAAAACCATGGGAATTCCCATGGATTTTCATTTTCCACAACATAGTTTTCTAAGGTCAATATTTGGAACATATGAAACAAATACAACAATTTTTATATAAATACATCCCATATATATATTTTCTTTCACTCCCAGTCCATCCTCTCTAATGTTCTTATTGTTTTACATCTCAATTACTCCCCTAAGGTGTCCTCAATCCCCAAGGACCCAATCCTCATGTTTTTGGAGTAACTCCTTAAGGAAAGGGGATTATCCTTCCTTTATATTCAATTCAAGAACCTATTTTCATATATGTCTTGTAATTTTTATGATTACTTTCTCTTATTAAACTTTCTATATTACCTTACTAATAAATTATGCTTTTTAAATTGGATACCATTATCCCCACTCATTTTACCCATTTCTATAACCATGTTTTCTATCAGTCATGCAACCAAATTTTCATCTCAAAATTTCTATCTCTACTTAATAAATATTATTTTATTTTATTTTGTGAATACACAGACCTATTTTCATTCTATGGTAATTCACCTATATGTAAAAATGATTTATTTTTTGGATTATTAACATATATAAAACTATAATTTATTTTACATTGGTAAAAATGACCTAATTATCATGTATTTAATAACTTTTGAATTTCCATGATTTTGATTATAAACCCATTCATTATTCTCTACGGTTATTTTTGAAATATTTTATTATTATCAAGTGGATCATATTAATTAATAAATATTCCAGGTATGACTTTATAGAACTCCAATATATTTGGTAATGAATTTAATATCTAGAGACAATAATTTTTATAATTCCTTGATGAATAATCTTGGTAATTATGATTTATGATGCCTTGGGGGTGGACCTTGGTGATATGCCTATGAATGTCCTATTTTTTTCATTAGCCACATTGATAGGTTTTGATTCACATTATTTGTTTTATGTTATGCCCCATATTAATATGATCATTACTGGTTATATGCCTATTTCACACATGAAAAGTGTTTCTTTTGTAAATTCCCTTGTTGGGATTTATGCTCACCGCATTCTTTGAAGAATTTCCCTAGGATATGAGATGTCGTGTGATTACTTACCATGGAATAAAAATGGTGCCTCCTAAAATAATTGATTAATTTTTATTTTAATTTAATTAATTTAATATGTACTTAATTTCCATGACATTAAACCCAAAATATCATTTGATTTGGTAAATGTGTATCGTGTAATAAAAAGTTTTGTAACGAAAAGGAGGGTTTCCATAGTTGGTATCATGGAGAGGTTTAGCTATGTGTGTAAATTTGGATTCAAAACATTAGGAAGAACCCTAGGGATAATTCTAATTATAGTAAAACATCCTAGTATTTTGGTAAGTATTAAGTACGTGGTTTCAAAAAAATACATCCATGTCTAGATACAACAAGTTGATGTGGTTCGGGAAAAGATTTACCTAAGGGTAACACTTGCAAAACACTAATTTTAAATAGATTCAAATGGGAAACAATGCATCATAATGGGCCTTGTCTCACTCCTAGTTTGACACCCTTGGGGGATATTTTTGGTTTATCACATGATTTTTATGCGCCTTTATGAAGGGTATGTAGAAAATGTAATTGCTATTAAAAGAAATTAATATCATAGTTAATAATGATGTTTTAGGACATACAATCCCTTTTTAATTAATGGTATCAATCAATAGGAGAGAATTGTGAAGACATAATTTATTTTAGGGGGAAAAATGTAACAACTAGAAAAAATTTACTTCTTTTATTTATGGATCTCTTGCCTCCATATAACTTTTTGTTATGATTTACAATAGAAGAACATAGAAAAAATTATTATTTCATTAAAACATCAGACATCATGCATATTTTTTTTTCTAGTACAACTATGAAAAAATGGGATAGAAACATTAAATAAAAGTTTTGGTTAATAAAATATGAGATTAATTGATATGAAATTTGATAAATTGATTTTTCATTAACTAATTTTACTTTTAGGAAAATATATAATTTTTTTAACAAACTAAGGTTTTTTGAATAATCTATATTTTAATTAAATAGTATGTTAGAATGAATTTTATTTAAATATAAATAAGAAAACGATTTTATTATGTCCTTGATATTTTGTAACTGTCATAAATTTTATTATGCATTACAACTCACTATTTTATAAATAATTAGGGGTTTTATAGTTAAAAGTTAACATTATTATAATTAGAGGATTATTATGATAAAATAAACATTATTTTTGAAATTATAACTTAAAAATTTGGTTAGGGTTAATTTATGATAATTCCCTAAAATACTTTATATTTTTATGAAGAGTAAAAATATAGTTTCATGTGTTCATTATGTTTAATTACTTTAGAATTATGTCATAATGATATAATAATTAATTAAAAACAATACAATACCTAAAATATGTTATTTTATAAAAATAAATTATTTTAATATATTTTAATCAATTTCAAAACCTGTAAGTTACTTTTTGAAGTCAAAAATGGAAACATCATCTTTAAAACATTATTATTTGGGAACATTGAATTCTTATGCTAAAATAAGTAATAAAAAATTATGTTTGCTTATTGTGGGTTAAAATAACATAAAATATGACCCAAATTTCCAATACCATGTGCAAAACCAACATTCAAGCCAATGGTTTTTCACTTTCCATAACCTAGATTTACAAGGGCTATATTTGGAAATTATTAAACAAATACTCCACTTTTTCTATAAATATCCACCCATTAATCCATTTAAATTTACTCCTAATCCATCCTACATGAATTAATAGTGTTTTAACCTCCATTGAAATCCCCCAAATGTATCCTTAATCCCCAACATACAAATCCACATATTTTATGAGTAAATATTTAAGGTAAGGGAATTATCCTTCATTAATCTTCAATTACAGAACCTCTTTTGGTATATTTATTCTAATTTTGATAATAACTCAATTTTATTATCCTTTAAATTATAACCTAATCCAATAGAATGCATTACCAATGGAATAGCCTTGTACCTACTTATTTTACCTATTTCTAAAACCATGTTTTATACCCATCATGCTGCTGAATTTATTTCTCAAAATTTCTCTCTCTAATTAATAATTTTTTTATTTTTCTAATACCTAAACCAATTTATTATTTAAGGGAACTCACCTAGATGAAAAAAATTATTTATTTTATTTAGGTATTATCATACATTAATCCCACAATCCATTTCTAGGGTTTAAAAGTGATATAATTATTAGGTCCATACACACTTTTCAAATGTCACAATTTTGATTATAAACCCACTATTTATTCTCCATGGGTTATTTTTGAAATGTTTGATTATTATCTATGTGGATAAAATTAATTAATACATATGAAGGGTGTTACCTAATTTCATTAAAATATATTGGGTAATGAATTTATTCTCTAGATTTGACATGTTTTTATATTTATTGGTGAATAACCTCAATAATTTTTATTTATAACTCCTTAGGGTTCAACCTTAGTGATATTCTTATGAATTTACTATTTTTATGTTTTATAAACTTTTAAATTTTATGTTTCACATTCATTATTGTATGATATTCTTCATATTAATTTGATCATTCCTCATTATATGCCTATTTCTCACATGATAAGAGTTTCTTATGTCTATTCCCATTTTTGGGATTTTTTCACACCCCTTTATTTGATGTATTTAACCATGATATGATATTTAATTAGATGACTTAGGATGGAATAAAAAAGTCACCTCTTAAAATAATTTATTAATATTTTAATGTATTTATTATGTAATTCAAGTAATATGTACCAAATTTATGGGCACTAATCCCAAAAGATTTTTTGATTTGTTAAATGTGTACTATTTAATGAAAAGTTGTTTAAAAAAGGTTATATTCCATAAATAACATCCAAATACCATAATTTTGGAAAAAAATAGGCCTTGTAAATTTCAAAATGAAATAATAATAAATTGAATCATTTAAAGGGAAAAATTTAGTTTCACTTCACCATTCTCATGAATGTAAAAGGATATTCCCCAAATGCATGTTGATGACAAGATTGGACCATGATATATGGTTCACATGTTCCTAACATCACTTATTTTATGTCTCTTAGGTCTACCCACACTAATACCACATGTGGGAAATATCATTTTATATCTCGATGTCGAGCCCCCTCCATGGTGGACCATGATTTCATGGTTAACATGGTAATGTGGACACGTGATGACATTATTTCATGATTCTCAATGTGACCACCACATATCTAAGTGGATACCTGATCCATTACACCAAGGTTATCCTATAAATACCAACTTACAAAAAAGTAAATATGAGGAAGATATAATAACACTATGGGGAGGAACTACAAATAGTGAAAGCAACCTGTTGGAGAAATAAGGGGATTTTGTAGGTAACAGAACATAGAGTCTAACTAAATAATAATTCAAAAATATAACATGATAAACTATCATGTGACCTAGTCTTGAATAGCCATCTGATTATAAAAATATCATGAGAGCCAAATCGTGATACCATATTCTATTTCACAGATGATACATGGACACACCACATGATTGCTTAATCCAACAACCATTCATGGTTAATCCTCCCATGGCCTCGCTTTCACAAATTCCCTTGGCTGTTATCTCTATTCTAGATATAACATCACTATCTATGGGTCTTCTTAAACCCCATGTCAATTGTTATCCATTTTGGAAACCCCAAACAGGAGAAATCAATAAATCCCCAAGGTCTCAAAAACATTATGATTTAGGGGGTAGGGAACACCAGTGTGCCCCCTTTTGGGCATTTATTGCTTTAATAAAATTATTTCCCCCATTTAACCTCCATAATAGTCAGTTCCCACAAGATATTTACAATCATTCATTTTTCTCATAATAAAGACCATAATTCAATAGGAAGTGGTGGGAAAATTTTCTTTTTAGGCAGCGAGGCTTATCCCCTACACACTTCCTGAAATGTGAAGTTTAATGGGAAACATTGTTTACTTGTCTTTCTATATCAGTGGATGTGTAATCCCAAATATGGGGTTTATAAAAAATTTAAGTGAACAAGACATACATGGGAATCCCTTTAGTAGTAAACCTCGGTCTTATTTTCTAGTTGTCCCATCGTAGCCCCACCCTCATCCATCAATAGGTGAGGGAGAATATTCCTATATAGGAATACCTGTTATAGAAAGTACATAACCTTTCTTGTCGAATGTTATGTCACTACGAACATATATACAACCTTAGTAACCCATTAGTGGATGAGGAAATAAGTTAAATATTATGCGTCTAGACTATGTGTGAGTCCCATCCAAACATTATTATACAGTATGGTTAATATTTTATGGAAAATTATTTCTCACACTGAGCATAAATAACATGGTCTTAGAGTCTCAAACGATTATTCCATTAACATTATGAAAATTCCAATTATTGTGCCTCTTACATAGTGTAAGCCCTAGTATATTCAACTAGGTAATCCCCATATTTGTAAGCCACTCATCTTCCTCTTTTGTCGTACTATCCACGACAAAGATGTCCTAATAGGATGATGTTAAACTACTTGATGGATGTCCTTACCGACTAAGGATAAAATTCATAGTATGTTACTATCACATGGCCTTAAATTATTTCACTTGAACTATATGGGAACTAATTCATATATTCAACAGGATATGTAAGAAACTTTTTTCATTGTCCGAGCCCAATGCCCCAAAATCTCTATCACATCATAAGTACACCTACTTGGTCATATTCCAAAAAACAGTCATTTTAAATTATCATACTATATCACTGGTAAAATTTCACCCTAATATATATATATATCCATATCCACTCCATATGTCATCATATTTCCATCATCGAGATATATCCCTAGGAAGGAAACAAGAAAGAGGTTCATGTGGCTATGTCCCACACCAACCATTGCTAGGAAACCTTCACCCATTCATCCTTACAAAATGATATTAAAATAAAAGGATCAGTCCTCATCACATGACCATAAAAGGTATGATGTGTCATATTAAGATGCACTAAACTATGTGGGTTTTAATTCACTTCATATGGTTCATGCAAGAAAGCCATAAAATGGGAATAATCCCAATAATAAATAAAAACTCTCTTCCTATATGAAACAAAATTTTAGAGTACCCTAATAATGATGATTTATACTAAAATATCATTCTTCAAGTAATAGACTATCATCCATGAGGTTAAATAGTAGTTTTAATTACATTACATGTTATGTTTCACTAATAAATCATAAATATACAAGATAGTACCATAATATAAAACGACCCCCCTAAAAATGGTGTAGTGAGATTGACTAACCATTCTCTGGGTTTGACCCACATTCAAGGGGTCGTTAGTACGTCCTACTGACCACTTTCATTTTAAAATCAATACCTCAAAATGAAAATAAATATCATGTGTGAATAATATGTGTGTGAAAAAATCCATTTTATCTAATTCAAAGTATATTTCTAGAGTATATCAAAAGAATTCATTTTCTATTTTATAAATTGTACATTGGGATTATTTATAGAATCATTATATTCCTTTCAAAATTCATGTTGTTATCAATAAAATAGATTATCATGAAATATTACATTTTTAATGGTAGAAATAGATAAATAAAAAACTTTAAATAATTAGTTCACAAAACATAAACAATTAAGAAAATAGTCACATCGAAATATCAGCCATGTAATGTAATCTCAATGTAACCAAATTGGGAAATCATAACACAAGTGTGTAAAGAACCATACCTCTAAGACACGTGATGTAACACTATCTAGTATACGAGAATAATATATTTCAAGAAACTCAATCACTCAATCAGAATTACCCATAGTAATTGTGACATCAAGGGAACCTCCAATGAGGATAAATAACTTCACTAAGGCATGAATTTGTTTACTTTTCCCCCATAACCAAAGGTCGTCCATGTGTTTTTTGATATGGTCATTATATTCTAGGGAAAAACTGTTTCATAATCATTTTCCAAGGAATTATCCAAGACCATGTTTTATAATAATTTTCAATGAGTAAAAAATTTAATATTCATACTCACATATTTATAAAAGTAAATAAAATTTGATCCACACCGATTTTCATTCTTTAAAACCAATTTATATTTTAAAAACATATTTTACGAAATTTATCATTCATATCGCATGTATCAAAGGGTTTCCATTAGAAACAATATGTTTCAAAAAAAATTATTTTGAATATTAATTCCATTATTAAAAATAATTTTAATAATCAAAACCAATAAAAAGAATCAAATAACTTGAGGAATTAAAAGGGTAAGACCATACGATAAAGACACATACCATGAGAATAATGGGACAATACTGCCTCTATATGACTGGTGAAGAGAAATAAGAAGATCTAATTCTCAAGAACCATGATGCAATGTAAGAATGGGTAATTCTCCATGTTAATGCTAGATCCAACAATCAAATCTCATGAGAAATAAAAACACATGTAGAATAATAATAAGAATTATATTTTAAGGATTCCTCATACTAGATTATAATGAATGATGATATGGGAGTTCAATATATACAATGATTCACCAAATGATATGGGGATAGTATAACAAGCCATAAATTTCATACATAGAGATCACATCTAAATAGATGAGTATTAATTACATAACGAAACAAAACCTCGCCAGAATCTTATGGGTTTAGCTTATTTTAAAACATGGAAACATAAACAACTTGTTCAAAAAATTTCTACATCATCACTAGCTTATTCCTTCATAACTAGAACCCATTTTCAAATATCAAACATAATACCATCCTTCAAATACTGGTGAAAAGAAACAATAGAAATAGGTGAGATCATATTCTTAGTAAGTATAAAAATGGACATATATATCAAAATCATATGATCATGAACATAACATTTCAAAAGAATACCCTTCATAACGAAGATCATAATCTTGAGTCATGTAATAAATCATAAAATTTTTTAAGACATGAATCATAAAAGAATCAATGATCATGATCCATAACAATATCAAAACATAATAAGACATGGATTTTGTGGAATACATAATATATGAAATTCTTCTATCAAGGAAACATACCATGAAATTCAAAATATGTTAGGATTCATCTATTCAACTATTTACCTTCTTTGGGATTGGGATGACCTCTTATGTACCCTATAATTTTGATATTAGGATAACCTATTATTTACCCTCTTTTTGGGATCTTGGGATGACCATAGGTGTACCATATTAGAACCCATGTAAATAAATAAGTTTCATAATAATTTTATTATAACATAACTAATTGAAAAGAAATAAGATTCATAAACATCAACCCATAAAAAACATAAACCAATAATAAAAAATGAGTATAGAAAACTTGAATAATATCCCTATAAAATCATAAGTAACATAAAATAATGTTATCTTTGATGGAATGTAAATTTTAAATATCACTTGAAATAATTATTGGGGAAAATATCCTTATATATATATCATATCATTGTAGTAGGAAATAATAAAATTAACTGATTACGTGTATTCTTTATATATCCTCATAAAAGAAGTGTAAATTAAACATAAGATAATCATAATTCAACCCACATAAAGTCATAATATGTCAAAATCATTGAAGTATAATGTTAACCCAATGAATGGAAATTTGGATAATAATTCCCTTACCACTTCATGATTGGTTGAATCATATACCCTATACAAGTAATAATTATCAAATTAAACATTGATAGACATTAATATAATGAGATTCATGATATTATATATAAAAGGTCAGTATGTAAACCACAAACAATAAATAAATGGTTAATAGGTAATATATCTCATAAAGAAAAAAGTGAGATGGGAAACCTTTACCTCGTGCTTCCCTTTATTTTTTCCTACTTTAAAACTCTATATAAAATTCTAAAAGAATTTTACTAATTAATTATAGAAAAATAATTATATTTATAATTTCTTATATGATAATTTTATAACATCATACCAACCATTCATTAAAAATATTTCATTATTTTCATAGTTTTGGGTGTGTTCATTTCATAGTTTCCTGATCGGTTCATTTGTGTATAATTTGGATTTTTTTAAATAAAATTAAAAATCCACAAGTGAATTGAAATGGTATTAATATACTTACATATGATTAAATGTTCTAACAAATCATTTTTCATTCTCATATGAGGATTATTCATTTGATAAAATGTTAATGATAAATGTTTAGTTTAATTTGGCGATTTTTTTGACCATCAGGAACTAATTTAAATTTATTTAATATTATGTATATATATTATTTCAAAATAATGAAATATGATATAGTATACCTATTAAAATCAATTTTAAATATAATAACACTTTTATGACCTTCCATGAAGGTGGTAATGTAAAACAAAAAAAATCAATATTCACGTAGATGATTAACTGGGATAATTTGGACAATAGATTAATTTCTTTGAGAAATAAAGTGGTTATGATATATTACATTAGTAAAATAACACTAAATTTTATAAATTATTCTATATTTATAATTCCTTCATGGAGAATTAGGTTATAATAAAGTATAAGAAGAAGAAAAATAAGAGAGGTGTATTGAGAAAATTACCTCTTGAATATCACCTCATTGAAGGAACCCCTGATGGCCTTGGATTTGGTATTTTGGTGATACCAGAAGAACCTGTAAATGAGTATAGTTTTTAAGAAAGGTTTTTTCATATATTTTAGAAACATAAAGGCTTTTTAGGATAAAGGGGTAGTGAGGGTGGTATTTGTACTTGTGGAGAGGTAGGTTTAAGTGATTAAATAATGATTATTTTATGTTTGAATCTAACCAAATTGAGGTGGAATTAATTTAAACAAATATGGATGATAATTAATGGTTTAAATACTGTTTTGGGTTTATAAATACCTCAACCACCAATTAAATGAAGTATTTTTAGGTATTTCAAGCCATTACTTTTTAACTTTATCCTGCTTAATTATTTTACCTATACAGTATTGAATCTTTCTTTTTACCGCAATAAATTTTTAATGAATAATAAAAATTAAAATTACCATTATATCTAGTAGGGAACTTATTATTCTAAATATGCAATCCATTTTACCAAATTCAATTCACATAATTTTAATAATAAATTTTAATATTAATCCCGCATACGCAACAGGAAAGCAGGTATTGAAAGTGAAAAGCATCAAATTGTTTAAATGATTTAATAGTCAATATCAATGTGATATTGATTCCAATAAACTAAATTGGATTTATTGATATAAAATTTAAATAATTATAACTTAAAAATAGTTTCAAATATAATTTAACTACATGAATAAATTAGACAAAAAAACAATTTTCAATTAAAATTTATTATTTTTCTATTTTCCTAATAAAATTAAAATTATATAGAAAAATACCAAAAATTATCCCTAAGATAATTATGATATTATTATTTAAAAAAAATCAACTAAAATTTATAAAAATGTCAAAATTTAGCTTTAAAACTGGTTTCCTATTAAATAGAGGCAAAATTTACTTTTAGATAAATATAACATTTTATGCTTAGAATTTTATTTATTCATATCTTGAGCGTATAAAATTTATTGGATGAATTTAAATAAATTTTATTGATTATAAAACATATTAATTTTATTAATATATTTCAATAATATTTATTAATTTAATTTGTTAATATAAAATTACATTGTGGGAATAAAAAATTTATTTATGAAAACACTTCATTTATATTCAATAGGCTTTAATTTTCATTTCAAATTAATTGGTAACCAATTAATTAATTATATAAAAATATATAAAATATATTTTCACAATTTATCTAATACTATTCACTCCTACCATTCAAACATCAAGGTGATAGTGGTTCTATTAAAATAATAATTTTTTGGAGTTTGATTAAGCTTGGTATTTTGTGAAAAGTAATAAATCAAAGAGATTAAATTTAATTTAAAAAAGATATACCATAATATCTTTATTTGATATATTCTACATATATTAAAATTAATTTATTCCTCGAATTTTTTTACATTGATATAAACATATGAGGATACCTCTAACTCATCACATACTTATGTTCCCAAATAGCTTCCTTAATTTTTTGGTTTTTCTCCAAAACATTTATCAGGTGGGGGTCTTATTTAGTAGTTTTTCTATCCATGGTACATAATCTCTACCAGTTACTATTTTTATGAATGATCTTTCTCAATTTGTAAAACCTTTGTGTTTAGTTCTTTTTCAGGACCATGTTTATAATTTCTTAGGAGAGATACGTAGAACACGTCATGAACATTAGGGTGATTTGGTGGAAGAGTCAATCGATGAGATACCATCCCAATTCAATCAAGAATTTCAAAAAATTGTGACCTCATAAATTTTAAATTTCCCAATGAAAATAAGATATGGATATTTGAAAATTCTTTTTTGGGAAACCCAGATCATAGAAAAGGGTTAAAAAAACTTCAATTTATAAATAGGGAAATTAAAAAAGTGAATATCACCACATAAATAAGATTTATTTTACGTTAAAATTAGTGGAATGTGAAAATATAGAAATTAAGGATAATTGAAACTATCATTTTCTGATGGAGAATGATAGAGAACATAACAATTTAAAGGTTAATGACCACAAAACCATAAACCAAATAGGTTTGGAAAATGTCATTGATATCATCAAAAGTGATGATAAAATGATAAAATCTTATTTCCAAATCATTTTAGATTTTATAATTACTTAACATAAGTACAATATCAATCTTCTTATGTGACTTGTTCAATCCCTAATTGATTTTTTACTATAAGAAATGAAGTTAAAATTTTAATTTCTATAGATCTAGTGGATCATAAGATCTTTAATAGGATGACAAGCCATTGCTAATATTTCTAGTTATCACAAAAAAAAATTGCCATAAAAGATTATCCAATAACTTTAGTATTCATATGGCTAAGTAATAAATTAATCTCTAAAACCTCATCCAATGTTCCACATTAAAAATTTCATAAATATACACCCTTATGAACATTCCAAATTATAAAAAAACAAAAAATTTAAAATAAAGGTCATTAAAATTTCATAATTAAATTATCATTATTCCCCAAAATGACTCTATGTATCTCTTAATTATCACAAACCAAACACGTGAATATAATTATCATGTATTCTCCTAAAACATAGTGATAACATGAATTACTGAAAGACTCAGTGAGAACATGCATTCTATCAAAATATTACTCTTTCCTTATACCATAAATCCAAAAATTATATAAACACAATCTATAAACCACCTTGTAATCATATAACTAATCAGTTCCATGGAATAAATACTACCCCACTTATATTATCACAATAGAACATCTCAGTATCGCATTATTATCGCAACATCATGCACATATTAAGGGATATCTTTCCCTTAATTATGTGTTTTCTATAAATATCACCATACCAAATTAATAACTTTTCATGATTACCAGTACCATTAAATTTATACTATAACAACCGATGATTTTCAAACATGGATATTACATACTTTTGAGGAAAATTTTATATGTTATTAAAACACATGCCCAAATACCATATTAGTTTAGTGCCTTTGGAAACTTGGAATAGAAACATATAATTTGGTGTAAGATCTTTAGTGTTTCCCACAATGACCACTCCCACTAGTACTAATACTTAAAACATTTTCTTATAACCTGGGTAAATTAAACATAAGATAAAGGTGATCTTATATTCTTATAATGGGTAAAATTGGGTTATATGTAAGAATAAATATGAGAAGAAAGGGTATTGGGAAGTGATCATATTTTTAGAAGATCATACCGTGCATATCAAATATCATAAACATGAATCATAATATAAATAAGGTTAGTTCATGAGGCATTAATCATAAGGGAATCAAGATCATATTCCATGAAATCATAACATAGGACTAAGACATGAAATTGTGGAATAATCATAAATTTGTAACATTTTGAACATGTATAAATAGTAACAGGTTCAGTCATTAAATTAAGGACATGAAATAAGGACATTTCATATAGATATGGAAATGACAACCATGTCCAAACATAAAATTATGGTCATGAAAACAAGGTACATGTATGGAATTTTGAACATGAAGTCATTTTTATGAATAATATATATATGTTATTAGTTATCCATTATTTTTTAATGAATTTTAGGGATATATATGTATAACATTTAATATAATGATAACCATACATATGTTTTCTACAAGAACATAGATCATTAATCATATCATAACCCATGGAATGAAATGGGTTTTATAAACATCATTCAATCATAACATAACCCCTGAAAGAGAAATATGTTTCATTAATTTCATTCCATCATAATAATAAACAATTATTAAAATGAAATAAAATGGTATTATTGAATCATATCCCCCGTAAAACATAATTAAAATCATATAATGTTATCATATATAGAAAATAATTCTTGAGAAAAATATCCCTTTTTCTATAAAAATGTTTTTAAAATGGTATGTGATTTTAAGGGAAACATTTTATTTAAAAATAAGCATTTAATATTTTAAAGGAAGCTACAAATTATTAATGTTTCATAATTTCAGAAAATTCAATTCATTTCTTATAAGTTAAAAAACAACCCTTTAATACTTTTTCAGAAAAGTCATAAAGTACCTCATTTGTGAAATGAAAAAACATTCTTTTGAACCCTGTAATAAAAAGTAAAAGAAGTTTAAAATAAATTTATAAAAACATAGGAGAATATTAAATCCTTTTCTAAAAAAATCTTTATAAAAAATGTCATGGAAGATAAATATTCCCCAATTGAGACATAAAACGAAATAATCCTAAATATTTATGCTATTTTGAAATAAATACTCAGCACGTTAAAATTTTTAGAATAGTATGCCCCATAAAAGAAAAAAATTATATGGTTATGAAAATATCATAATAGTCTAGATAAGACTTGTAAAAAAATTCATGGGTAGTATACAAACCACATTGAAGAAACAAGTAGTGTATAAGGCATGTTTCCCACATAAATAAAAGTGATACATAAATCCATTACCTTAGGTCTTGACGTTCATCGTACTAGTGAAAACCTACTATATAATAAAAATAATTTTCTTATAAATATATTATAGAAATATATATATTTATATATGACTTATTTATGAATTTATATTAATGGATTATTAACAATTCCAAGTTTAAGATAGGTTTCGGGTAATAACTACTTTGTTTCTCATACATGTTTGAGTAGTTATTATTATTCTTCACACTTATATTATGATTTAATTATATTCAGAATGATAGAAATGATATAAAATATAAAATATAGTCATTATATATTTATTTATGGTAATCTATAATAAATAGAAAAAGAGAAAGAAATACATTGTTCATGGGGACTGTTGGTCCTATGTGCGCATGAACGCTGCTTCCATTTCATGTCATATTAACAGAAAGAATGCAAGTGAAATATATATGTTTATATGTATATATATATATATATAATATTTATACTAGAAATATTATTCTATATATTTAAAATGATTTTATAAAACCCATCCTTAATACATTCAATGTTATGTGTAAATGAGTCACATCGATTTGAGGAGGCGGTAGTCCACACATCCACAAACAAATTTATCGTATTTCCTCAAAATAAAAATAATGAAGGTATGTTTTATATAATATTTAAATAAGTATAAAGATGTCAAAAATACCAAATATATTATATAAAATTATATTTTCTTTAATAATTCCTAGCCATGAGAGGTGGTAATGGAAAAAATGAACAACATCATTTCGTGAGACGATATTTCGTCGTACACACGAACGGTAAGTTCATTACCCATTTTGAATGATGTGTGTGGGAATGTAGGTCTAAAATTTAATATACTAATATATTATTATATTAAAGATACATATGTTATTATATTAACATGAAATTAATATAATTGAATTTTTTTAAATATGAAATTAAGCAAGAACATTCATTGATGAACATTACATCTTCTTTGGGAATCTATTTTTTATTTTCACAAAGGGCCCTTTAGGTTGGATTTATACCCAATGTAAGCATTATAAGATTAACATAGGTATTTTTTGTAGGATATTTAGATATATTTTTTACGAACCATATAGGTTCTAAAGGGTGAATAGAAGAGAAGGTGATGTGTCCCTTTATAAGAGAGGGGATGGGCACTTTTGGAATTTTTAAAAAGATTAATTTATAATAAACTCAATCCTAAAAAAATACCTCCAAAGGGAAATTTATTATAAGATATTAAATTATAGGGTTTTAATATCATCAAACAATATATTTTATAAAATTTTTGGTATCATTTTAAACCTTATCATTTTGATTAACCCTTATTTAATCCATTTTTATTTTTAACTCTCGTAACAAAGTTTTAAATATTATGGTGATGTAATTTTTACACATAAAGTTTAAATTCGAAAAAAATATAAAATTTGATATATTTTGGACCATATCTCATACCCTCACACTTAATTAATATTTTTATTGTTTCAAAATAGTTTAATTAACTATGTTTTTTAAAAAATATCATAAGTGTCAATTTTGACTCTATTCATAACATTGAATTTATGAAAATAAATAGTGAAAGATTACTTTGAAATAAATAAATTAAAACACACCTAATATTTAATATAATAATGTTAAGTTATTTCATAACCATAATTAAGTAAAATTATATTTATGTTAAAATTTATAATATCATTTTATTAATTGTTTCCTTAATTGTTTGATTACAACATCATCATTTTGTAAATATGTATGATATTTATTTCCACACTAAAAATCAAAAATAAATTATATAATGTAGATAAATATTTTATCATTCAAAATTATATATACATCCAATCATTTCATCTATTTAACCCCATATTAAAATTAATATAGATATTAAAATTAAGAGTTTGGCATTTTGTCACTCTATTTGAGTTTAATCATATTAAAGTCATTTTCATCGCACAATGTCAATTAAATTATAAAAATTAGATTCATATGTGATAATATTTGTGTTAATGTCATCCAATAACATTTTGGAAAGTATTAGGGTAGTTTTCTAAAATTTATAATATAATTTTTACCCTTAATTACCTGATTTACCCTTAACCATGGTAATAAAATTGTTAAAGTTACTATTCATATTGTACAAACCAATTTCATAAATTTGGAGCTTCTCATTAAAAATATAGAACAATTTTTTTTATTTAAAAACATATAATTTTGATAAAATAATTCAAATTTAATCCCATTGATCGATTGAGAAAATGGGGTTTTATAAAAAACAGCCAAAAGATTGAAATGTTTCAATATGCATATTCATTGTGAAATTGATCCCAATGAAATAAATTGGATTAAATTATATAAAATTGAATAAAATATACCGTAACATCAGTTAAAACATAATTTTACTATATATATAAGTTATGATAAAAATTATTTTTAATTAAAATTCAGCTTTCTCCATTATTCATCATAGTATGAAATCTCTTAGAAAAAGACCAAACATTCACCCAAAGTAAATAAATATATATATATATATTTCAGAGAAGAAGTTTATTTTTTTAAATTGAATTTATAAAAGTGTCCAAAACTATATTTTAATAAGGTTTTTTTATAAAAGGTGGTGCCTCAGTAAAATACCATAGCACAATTTATTGAATAAAGAAAAGAAAGAGCTATATGAGTCTGAAAGATGGAATCTTATTACAATATTTTTTATAAAGTGGAAGAAATTCCCTAGAAATATTATCATACCATGTTATACCCTGATTGACTCCCTTGTTAGCAAGACCGTTAGCAACCAAGTTTACCTCATTGAAGGCCTGATTAGCAATGCAATTGTGCTTCGAAAGCAAAGTAAGGAAATTCATCCAATAGACAGTAAGAGTCTAGAAAAGACGAATCACTCCATTCCAAATAGCATGTACTACAGTGGTTGAGTGACTTTCAATCCAAATATTGTTTCACCCTTTTTTCTTGTCATAATAAATCGCATGGATCACCGCCATCATTTCTGATTTTAGAGATGAGGTCGTACCACAACCACCAAAGAACCATCCATGACATTGGCCAAGATAGACTTTGAAGACAGCGCCACATCCTGCAGGACTCGGGTTGCCTTTAAAGGCACCATTGACATTTACCATGATCCATTACGGGAGCATAGCTTTCCAGAATATCTCAAAAGTGCATCTATGTTTTCTTTATACACCATCAATTTGAAGACGACGCAGGGTCACAATGTCACCAACCACATTATCACAACAAGATTTCTAAATTGAGTAAGCATCGCAAATGGAAATGAAAATTATCATCCAACCTGCATTAAGCCTAAATGAGACTTTATTATGAATAATATTATGTCTCTCATACTAGGTCACATGGAGAAGATCAGCAATAACAGTCAAGAAAAGATTCTTGATTAGTTGAGAAGATTCAAACTCTACACAACACTACAGTTTTGAGATAATTGAATCATGGAGTGACCATCTGCAATTAAAAATTTCAAAAATATAATTCCAAAGATACAAAGCAGTAGCACAAGACAGAAATAAATTTTTGTCATCTTCTCTATGTTTATTACATAGGTGACATTTAGAGCAAATCAAAATCCCAAAATATTGAAGACAAACATCAGTGGGAACTCTTTTATGGGAAAGATGGAAAACAAGAGTGAGCCTTGAAGATATAATCCAAGGATTACTAAAAAAATTAACCAACAAAAGTTAGAATCATTATTTGTGAAATTTTAATTATAAAAACTATTGGAGTCAAGAACGCCATTATGAGCAAGATCCCAAATAAAAATATATTAAGAGTTGGAGTAAGGGTAATTTTCAATAAAATGTCTGATGTTATCAGGATTTTTGATGCTTTGATAATGCAGAACATCTCTTTTGGTGGATTTGGTGTTAATAGGAGGAGAATTAGAGGGAATCATAGAAATTAAAGGCACACCGGTCTAGTTATCAAGCCAAAAATTAATGGTGGAATTTGTACTAACCATCCATCTAGAATTGTTCATGATATATGTAAAATATTATCTAATGGATGGAAAGATGGAAGAAGTGACATAATTCCAATTTTCATTCTTTAGTTTAGATAGGAATCTTTTTTTGAGGAAAAAAATGGAATCAAAGTTGTTGTAAAGTAACCTCCAGGTGATCCTAGCTTGAAGTGATTCATTAAAAAAATTAATTTTGTTTATTCCAAGACCACCTTTTTCTAAATAAGTACAATACATAGCCCAAGGAATGGTTACAAGCTTTCATTCATGAATGTTTCCAATACAGACAAATTTTTTTATACAAACAGTTAGTTTCTTAAGAAGACCAAATGTCCATTTGTACATCATCATTGAATAGACCATTTTAGAGACAAGTATAGATTTTACAAGATAGATTCAGGCAACCAAAGAGAGGGATTTACCCTTCCATGATGAAAGTTGAGTGGTGATTTGATCAATAATGCTGGAGAAATAATTGGATTTAGGTCACCCCCAAAAAATGGGAACACCAAGATTGGTGAAAGGGAAGAAACCTTCCTTGGTTCCCATATTGTTGATGATAGCACCATTTTGGATCAAAGAGAATTTTTCCCAAAGAAAACCATGTATTTTTTATAACTTATAGTTTGACCAGTGATTTATTCATAATGAGACAGGGCATTTTTATGATTTTGGATAATCCTTTTATTGCCTTGTAATAACAAGATGATATCATCAGCATATAAAAGATGAGTGGGCACATTTAAGTTTCTAGAGGCTTGAATAGATTTAATTGTTTTTCAACAAGGTGAGTAAGTAATATTCTTATGTAATCTTCTAAAATAGAAAAAAGAATGGCAGAAAGGGGATCTCTTTGTCGAACACCCTTAGTGCAGTTGAAGAAGCCCTTAGAAGAACCATTTATGAGGACAGAGATGGAGGACGATTTTAATAGTGAATATATCGTACTAATAAAGGATTCATTAAATCTAAAGCTCTAATAACTTTAATGATAAAACTCTAGTTGATGGTATGAAAGGATTTCTTAATATCTAATTTAATAATAATACTACCTCTTCTAGTGGTTATGTTTAAAATATTGGAATATTTCAAAGAAAGGAAAATGTAATCTTGTATAGACCTACCCATGATAAAACCAAATTGAATCCAAGATACAATTCTATTATAGACAGAATAATGTATATTAGCAAGAAGTTCTGTAATAATTTTATAAAGGGTGTTAATGAGAGAAATGGGAAAAAAAGATGAATCTGAGAGGAATTTTCCACTTTAGGAATTAAGGTAAGAAATTGTGTATTTAGGGCATGAGGGAGGAAACCATTGGTAAATAAGTATTTCTCAAGTATTCAAACGTCTAACTGAATGTACTACCAATAGTGTTGAAAAAATCCATCATTAAAACCATCAGGGCCTAGGGAACTATCAAGATTAAGGCTGAAAATAGGGTCTTTGATCTCATGATGAAGAGGTATTCTTAGAAGATTATTGTTGTCATCCTCATTCACTATAGCTATAATAACATCAAGAAGGAGTTCCTTGTTTAAATTTAGGCCATTTAAAATATTATGAAAGTATGAGACAACATGATTAGCAATAACGTCTTCGATGTCAATGAGGGCGTCATCATCTTTTAGAAAAGTAAAAGGTCTACTGACATTCCTAATTCATTAGAGAGAGTTGTAAAACTTAGTATTTATATATCCATCTGCAATCCATTTAGTTTTGAAGATTTGTTTATGCATGTTGTCTTTAAGGAGAATAAGAGTATTTAGTTTCAAGGAAATACTGATTTTAAGCTGATGATTTAAATAAAAATCCAAGCAGGTATTAGAGTTTTGAATTTGCATAAGGTCATGCTCTAAAGAAGAGATGCCCTTATCAATTTGTTTGGATTTGTAACTACACCATCCCTTAAGAGACTGCTTAAGGATATTTAGTTTAGTGGTACAAGAAAAATCATCATTGTGATGGTTCATGCTTTCAAAAAAATTCCTAATGATGTTGCCACATTCAGGTTCAGCAGACCAAGCATTATTAAATATTAAAGCAATGGTTGTCTTAAAACGTTTTGTGAGAAGACTAACCAGAATAGAATGATGATCCAAGTTATGATTAGGTAAGGAAATACTCGAAATAGAATCCCATTTATCAAGATCAAGGATGTTCGTGAAGGCCCTATCAATTTTTCTAGAAACTATCATACTATAGTGTCTTCTATACCAAGTGAACTTAGCTCTAGTGAGGTTGATTTCAACAAGATTACAATATTAAATGGATACTCTAAATTCCCATGAGGAGATGGAAGAATGAGATGGTCTAATTTTTTCACTGGAGGCAAGAATCACATTAAAGTCACCAATCATGAACCAGGGATCGTGAATGTTATTAGCTAAAGAATAAATATCATTAAAAAGTTCTCTTTGATCATGATATCTATTTTTAGCATATATCAAAGAACAGAAAATGTGCATTCCATCAAGGAAGGAATTAAAATAAAACATTTGAACAGAAACTTTATAGACATTAATGTTCTACAAAGAAGCACGGTAAAAAATCCAAAGAGATTCAATTGCAAAACCATATTTTCAAGCACCTAAACAATTATAAAAATAAGAGAAATGATGCATAAATATAATAGAAAAGTGGACTTTAGTTTCATAAATAGAAAAAATATTAGGTCTATGAGTCTGTATAAATCTATTAAGAATAGTAAAAGGGACAGGGTTTGTAATACCTTGGAAATTCCAAAATAAAATGTTCATTTTTGACCTGTTTTGGGGTTGAAATGCCCCTTTTTTATTTCCACACGAGCCCTTCTTTCTTATTGATATTCTGACATTTTTGAGAAGAGGATGGACTGTGATTCTTTACCTATTTACTCAGAGGAGAAATAGAAAACTTATAATTATCACATGTAATATTTGTTTCAGGAGCATTACCCTTCAAAGGGGTGTCAATAGCTATAAAAATTGCGCTGTCACTAGAAATAGTCTTATTATGTTGTGTATCCATACCTATATTATCCTCTGGAAGCACCAAAAAAATAGCTGGTGCTGGCTACGCATTTGGGGACATAATTGCAGGTACCTTAGTGTTCTTTTTAACCTCGAAACTATGAGCCAAATCATCATCATCATGCTCTTCTCTTCTATTCCCACTAAAGGGTTCCACTGCATCTGTCAAGGAGTGTCCAATGTCTGTAGATATATGATTGCAGGAGCCAACAAGTAGAAAGTCAGGCTAGGGAAACACACACGATCCCAAAATTGCATTTTCCCCTGAACTCATCATGCAAGGTGTTGGTTGCACTCTTGTAGAAGAAACTACAGGTTAAACGGAGTGCTCTCCAGCCTCAGTTTTGTAAACCACAACCTCAATGTCGTGCTCATCATTGCCACTCCCACTATGTGGGACCTCCGAGTAAACTGAATTGAGTCAAGATTTTGTAAGGATCCGATTATAAAAGTTATCAAGAACCATGTCCGGTGGGGGCTGGTAACATGGATCCACCTCTTGAATGTGATGACCTAAGGAGGTTTCCTCCTCCTAATCCACAAGCTATGCCCAGTTAGTACCCTTATTTTCACCCAATTGAGTTTCCTTCATGATCCAAATTTCATATTTATTATTAAGGGGCTTGGGCTTTTCAAAGGAAGTACTCTTTTCTTTCTTACCCCTACACACTTCAGTCCATCCATCATTTTTTGGCTATGAAACCTAACTTTTCATAACTCTGTAATTCATCAAGGATTAATCTATAATTTTACAGAGATCGTAGAAAGGAGGCCTCAATTAAAATTCAATCTGAACCTTTGTTTTGTAGTCTTTATCATTGAAACAAATCACATTCGGAAGCTTAGATTCCAAGTCAACCTCTACCATTACTCTAGCATACAAACCAATTTCATCATTTAAGGTACGTTGGTCGATCTTGAGAGGAGTTCTAACGCAAGACACTAATTCATATAGGATTTTGGGATGCCAGAAAAACTAGCTAAGTCCATGCATTCTACTGCCATTAAAATTATTTTCTCCCACAAAGTATATCATTCTCACAGAAAAAAAATGTGGATACTTATACCTCATGGTATCCCAAAGTTACCACGCAGTTTCTTAAAAATAATGGGGTTTTTCACAATTGTTTAACTTGGTGGGTGGTTTAGTTTTGTATAACATCATCTATATGATCCAAAATTTCTACCTCTTTCTCTTCATAAGAAAGTTCTTACTCTAGTGGCACAAACTCTGAGTTTAATACATGTGAAGGATTTGGTATGTACTTCCTCAAAAGAGATACATGGAAAAAAATGAACATGAGAGATATTTGGTAGAATTTGATATACTACCATTCTAATATGATCAATAATTTAAAAAGGATATCTCATCTTTTTAATTTCGAATTTCATTTTGAAAATATATTGGGGATGTTTGAGAATTTATTTTTGGGAAACCCATATTTTAAAAATGGTCAATTACACTTTCTCTTAAACAAAGGGAAAGTAAAAAATGAAGATCACCACATAAACTAGGATTATCAGAAAGTGACAACGTGTATATGGAATAGAATTAAATGTATCATGTTGTGAAGTATAGTGTTAGAGAATATGGTCATTATAAAGTTAGTCATCACATAATGATAAATATATGATGATTTAATGTACCATTTGATTCTTGAAAAATAGAGTAACTAGGATAATTGTTTTGAAGATTCCTTTCCTAAAAATTAATAATTTTCACAAGAAGATATATTTGAATGATTTCATTCTAATTTCTAGACATGATCTCATCCATCAATTTTGTCTCGATAAATTTCCTCTTCATCGCTCAATCCAAGAAATGATGTTGAAATCTTAATGCATTAATAACCACTGGATCATAAGATCCATAATGAGATGATAAGTCATTCCTTATATCACTATTTATCATCATAAAAAATGGTTGTCACATTTTATCCAATATTCATAAATTGAATGATTAATCTATAAAACCTTATTCAATATTCACCATAAATTATTTCATAGAGGTTTACCCATAAAAAATATTAAAAAAAACCTTCCAAATAAGGTTTCTTAGTTTCAAAAAATAAACTTACCACTAATACCCCAAAAAACACTATGTAGCTATGATTTTTTAGACACTAGACATGCCTTAAACATGAATTATGTTCAAACATAGTAATAAAATTAATTACAATAAAAACTCAGTAAAATATGAATTCTTTAAAAAATTAACTATTTCTTCATACCATAAATCTAAATCACTATCAGGTAGTAGAATTTATCCCTGGAGCATTTCACATTATATCTGCAAGTGAAAACATATCATGGGAGCCCATATAGAGATCACACACACATGTTGTGAGGGAAATAAGGTTGTAGAATTCTTAGCATCCCAGGATTCCCCTAACCAAGATGTATCTCTCTTCATTAATAGTGGATAATTTCCACCTAGTGATATCATTTTTTTTATTAACAATGATTTGGGCCTCCACTACATTATACCTCCATGATGTACCTCTTATGGTTTGTGTTCTATGTGTTTCCAAAATAAATAAAAATGATAGTGTTCAGTCAATCAAAACCATTGAAATTTTCCTTTTGAATCAATAAAGAAAAAATTATAATTAAAATAATAATATATTTCATGATTCATATAACATTATATTTTAATTAAAAAAGATATATACTTCAATCATCTTACATTATTCTTAAACCATTACTCAAGATTCATCATCTTATTATTTCTTATAATATTAAATATGAATCATGACTTAAGGTTCCCCAACATAAATCTAACCATGATTCATATATTTAATATAAAAAATAATTTTCAAGCATCTCATTCCTTTCACAAGTTATTTGAAATCTCTTTAACCTTATATGTATAACCAATACTCATACAAACTTCTCTATTCTCTTCAAGAGATTTCCACGTAGGACATCAATTTGTATGATGACTATACTTTTCAGATCTGAAAAATTCAATGATAACTGAGTCCCTTCTATTTCCCTCAATGGAATATGATTATAAAGCATAGTTTGAGAAATATATTTCATAGAGAAAAAACATAATCCTGAAAAATTACTTATAGGATACCTAAATCCTAACACCTAATTTTAAATCTATGAAAAATTTATATTTTCCTTAGAGACATCCCAAAAAATATATTTAGAAATATCCCTAAGTATATCAATATAGTTTTATCATCTTATTTTACAAAGGATGACTAAACATTTTCTCTGATTCCAACTATAAAAAAATAGGCTTTTCATTCATGGATATTATATCCTTTTGTGGAAAATTTCAAGAATTATTCAAACACATTCCCAAATATCACATTAATTTAGTGTATTTGGAAACGTGGAACATAAAATTCAAGTCTGGTGGATGATTTTCAATTTTCCCACTAAGATAATTTATTTTAGTACTCCTACTTAAAATAGTTCCTTATAACCTAGGGAAATTAACCGTAAGAAAAGGGTGAGCTTGGATGCTCAGTAAGGGAAAATGAGGGAGATGTGTAAGCATATACATTGGCATAAAGGGTATGAGGTCATCTTCATAAAATTATAATATCATACCCTACATATCAAATATCATAAAAATTAATCATAGAATAAATAATGGAATTTCGTAATACATGAATCACAAGGGAATAAAGACCTTGAGTCATGAAATCATAACATAGGAATAAGAGATGAAATTATGGAATACACAAAAACGTGTAACTTTTTGAACATTTATATAGTAACAGGTCCACTCATTAAATTATGGACATGAAATCAGGTCCTTGCATAAACATATGGACATGAAGTCCTAGTACACACATCTGGACATGAAAACTATGTCCATGCATAGAATCATGAACATGAAATCAGGTTTACACATAAAATAAATAACTCATGAGTTATCCATCTTTACCCAATGTATTGGAGGGAGATATAGGTCCCACCCATAACATAATGAAAACCATAAATTTGTTTTTCATGATAACATAGATAATTCATCGTATTATAAGCCATGGAATAAATTATGATTCTTAAACATCATTCAATCATAACATAACCCATGGAAAACAAATAAGGTTCATAAATATCCTTCCATCATAAAATTTAAACATTATTAGAAATAGTAAAAATTATATTATTGAATAATATCCCTAGTAAAACATAAGTAACATCATATAATGTTATCTTATTTTGAAAATAAGTTTAAGATATCACTTGAAAATAATTCTTGAGGAAAATATCCTTTCTTCTTTGAAAACATATTAGATTTATAAAATATCACACAATTTTAAAATAAAAAAAATATCATTTAAAATAATCATATAAACTTATAATTGAAGCTATAAAGAATTGCGGAATCATGATCAAATAAAATTCATTTCTTTATATATAAGTTAAAAAACATTCCTTTCATACTTTTTCTATAAAATTCCCAAATTACCACCTTTGAAAAATGGAAAAAAATACTTTCAAAATATATAGTAAAAAGAAGAAATTGGGTAAAAATGAAATTAAAAATACATAATATAATAGTTATAATATTTTTAATTTTTTTAAAAACATGGATATGGAAGATAAATATTCACAAATGAAGACTTAAAATTAACCAATCCCAAATATTGATAAGATTGCAAAATAAATACTCATAACATTAAAATCAGTTGAATCATATGCCCCATGAGAGAAAAAAAATTATATGGATAAAAAAATAAAAAAATATTCTTGATAAGACTCCTAAAATACATTCATTTTAATTATGTACACCTTGTTGAAGAAACAAGTCGTGTATAAGGCACTTGTCCCATATAAATAAATGTGAGACATAAATCCTTTAACAAATGTCTTGAATCTCATGATAATCATGGAAACATAATTTATAATAAATACATGTTTATTGTAAATCAATTAAATAACCATAGAAAAAAATTACTTACTGATGACTTTAAATTAACCTCTTATTATCAATTCCATGTTTAAACTAGGTTTCGACTAATAACGACTTTGTTTCTCTTACATGTTTTGAATTTTTATTCTTGGTCCTCATATATAGATTCTGATTTTATTCTCTATATTATGATAAACATGATATAAATATAATATATATTTTTATAATATATGTATTTATGTTAAACTATAAAAGTTATAAATATAAAATTAATTATATTGTTCATGGAGACGTAAGTCATACGTATGCATGAACGCAGCTTCCATTTCATGTTGTATTGAAAGAAATAAAGTAATTGAAATATATGTATATATATAATATATAATTCCATTATAATTAATAGTTCATATATATCATATAATTTCACTAAACTCATCTTTAATACATTCCATTTAATGTGTGAATAAGTAACATCGCTTTGAGGAGGCAGTAGTCCACACGTCCACAAACAAAGTTATCATATTTTCACTAAATAGAATGAATTGATGTATGATATATATAATATTTATATAAGTATAAATAAATCATAAATACAATTTATATAATATTAAAATATATTTTCCAACAAAATTTCGGACCATGGTAGGTGGTAAAGGGAAAACACACATCATCATTTCGTGAGGCGGTAGTTCTCCGTACAGAAGAATAGTAAGTTCATTACCCAGCTGATGGAAGTATGTGTGAGTGATGGTAAAAAATAATATAAAATAATATTAGTATATTCAGGATAATGAGGTTATTATATAAATATTAAATAAAAAACTTGAATAGGTTTATGGAAGAAATAAAATCACAATATTCATTGATGAATTTTTCTTTTTCTTTGTGTATCTCCTTCTGATTTGCACAAAAGAGATCCTTTGGTTAGATTTATGCCAAAATTAATGGCTCTAGGATGAATAAAGGGATTTTAGGAGGATATTCAGAAATATTTTCTTTGAACCAAATTGGGTTTGAATTTTTATGAGAAAATAAGAAGATGTGTCCTTTTATAAAAGAGGGTAGTGTCACTTTTTGAATTTCTTTAATGATTAATTTTTAATAAAATCGATACCAATCTAAATAACTTCAAAGTACATTTATTAAAATATAAGATATTATAATGTTGTAATATAATCAACAATAAGATTTTAGACATGTTTTCCCATCATTTTGAGCCATATAATTTTGATTAACCAATATTTCTACCATTTTAATTTTATATATGGTTATAATTTTTTAATATTTAGAGCATATAATATTTTAATATAAAGTGTTAATTTAACCATAAATCGAAAACTTAATATATTTTATACTATATATTATCCCCATGTAATTATGTAATATTTTAATGATCTCTAAATAATTTAATAAAATATTATTTTTTAAAAATATTATAAGAGTCAATTTTAACACTATTCATAATATTGTCTTTAAGAAAATTAATCCAGAAAGATTACTTTGAAAAAATATATTTAAAACTCCTATAATATTTTATATTCATATAAAAATTCATTAATCACCTTAATTTTTACAATTTATATTTCTTCAAATATTTATAATATCATTTAATTGACTATTTCATTAATTGAGTAATTACTACATCATTATTTTGCAATTATTTGTTACAATTATTTATTTAATAAAAATTAAAAATAAATTAATATGATTTATATAAATATATTATATTCTTATATAATATATAATTCCTAGAATATCTTATATTTATCCACTTATTAAAATTAATATAGGTATTAAAATTAAGATAGTGACGTTTTGTCACTTTCTTTGAGTTTAATAATATTTAAGTCATTTTCATGGAATGATGTACATTTAATTATTATATTTAAATTATCATGTGTTAATGGTTGAGTAAACATCAACCAATAATATTTTGGAATGTTTTAGGGCACTTTTATAATATTAATATTATTATTTTTACCCATAATTACCTAATTTACCCTTAACCTTGGTAAAACAATTTACTAAAGTTACTATTTATATTGTAAAAAAATAAAAGGGTTATTTTTAAAAAATTTGGACCTTTTGATTAAAAATATGGAATAAATTTTCCATAATTTAAAAAACTTAATTTTCTGAAATTAATTAAAAATTACTATCTTTGGATGATTGAGAAGACTAGTTTTAAAAAAAATGACCAAAATATTGAAAAGTTTTTATATCCAAATTCAATGTTAAATTGATTCTGATGACTTACATTGATTAACTAATAAAATTTTTATTTAAATATAATTTAAAATCAGTTGAAAATATAATTTATGTCTATAAATCATTTATAATATTAAGTAGTTTTGAATGAAAATTCAGTATTTTTCATTATTCATAAAAACCTGAAACTTCTAAGAGAATATCAGAACTTCACCCAAAGTAAATTTTGAAATAACTATTTAAATTAAGAAGTTTATGGTTTCAAATATATTTTCTAAAAGTGTAAAAAACCGTTATTTTAAACAGGTGCTTCATGAAAAGGAAGCAAAATTTTATATTTAGAATAATACTTCTTTTATGCATTAAATTGTATTTATTTTTATGTATCATGTCTAGAAAACACATAAGTTGAACTTAAAAATTATATTAATATATTATATATAGATATTTAATTAATATAATCCCAAAATATTCATTCGTTTATTTTTTGGTAAAAACACAAATCTACACATTTAAATAACTATTTAAAAAAACATTTCCTTTTATTATAAAAATGGGACTGCCTTAATTTATATTTAATTGGTAAAGGAATTATATATAAATCATAATTTAATAACTTAGTTAATTCTATTCATATATTTCATTCTAATGGAGTGGTTATAATTTTATCATTTAAATAATTACAATAAAACATGATGTTTCATAAAAACTTGGTGTTGTATGTAAAGAAAGATAAGTCGGTGTTGTGTGTAAAATCCCTAACATGGTGTAAAGTATATCTACTTCCCCGATCAAGGTAATCACAAGACCTTAAGAGCGACTCCCTATATTCCATAGGCTACTGACTAGTAGAACGAGTCTATGGAGATTTTTGGGGAGACTATACCCACTTGTTAAAGTAATTCCATAGTAGAAATAATATCAAATTATATAATACACCACATGAACAATAAATGGAAAACATGATAAAAATTCCAACAGGTAACTAAGAAACACATGGAAAAATATTATGATGAATACACTACATGTGAGAGGGTCATAAAAATAAAATCCCAAATCCAAAACTTCCAAAAATCCCATGCATGAACCATAGTCCCCACTTGATCCTAAAATCCCATGCTTCAACCAAACCACCCATTCACAAACCAAAAACCATGTATCTATCCTGAATATGTACATAAAAATAGGTAACATCATCCCGAGAACCCATGTTCTAGGGTTTCCCATGCAGGGTGTGAGAAAAATACATTAGGACACCACCAATGGTGTTAAAAGCAATAATGAGTCTATACAGTAGTGTATGTAGACAACCCCAGTGTAACAAGTAAACTATGAAACAAAAGAGATGTATATATATATATATGCATACATATATGTATCACAATTGAGAAAATATCAAATAACCATTTTAACCATTTAATTATCTAGGGAAAACCATCAAACTAACACGCTCCTGTCACACCAGAATCTTAAGAAATAAGATAAGGGTAAAAATACTTTTAATCTAAAGGAATTCACTGAACACAATGTATTAAAATAAATTAGAGATACAATCCGATAATCAAGTCATGTACATCTGTTTGGGAATAATATAACATCAGTTCGACATCCCAAACCAAAATATACATAACACTTACCTTAGATCCCCATTCGAGATAGATTCACCAAATGAAACTATTAGGTACCTAGGGCCTTAGTCTGACTCCTTATCCAATGCATTACTTGATTGGGGTTTAAAGCCTCATCCCAACCCTACCCATGGGAGGAGCCTCATTCTAATACCCCACATACTACTAAGCCATGTAGACTTTCTTCTTTAACCATAATAAATTTACCAAACACAGACCACAACCATTAAAAACATTCATCAATTATGATTTTAACTCATTATAAGCATTCAAATAATTAGTCATAAACCATTAACACATATATCATCATGAAAAACACCCCCTTATATTATATTATACTAGGAAACAGTTAGCGTAAAATTCATTTCAAAATTCAAAAATATCACACAATCAAATTACTCATTTAAAAACATCTTTAATCCACCTTTTAAGATAATTTTATTCATAATTAAATAAAAAAACATGTCCCAATAAATTCATTCTGTTTTTAAAACAATCATTAAGAATTTTTCACAAAAGAGGGAAAACCCCCCATTTCACATAATAATTTGAAATGTCATAATAAAACCCCTCATTAAAAACATTGAGTCCAACAAATATTTTTAAAACATTTCCCACTTTCAAACATTTTATTCATCAATTAAAATCCATAACTAGATCATATTAAAAACAAAAAAGTTTAAGCCACTTCTAGCCTTGTAGGCATTTAATAAAATTTGACATATAATCAATTCATTTTACCCTTTCACCAAACCCACATTATAAATTAAAAAAATATAACCTATTCACTCTCATATTCCCATTATATAAACATTTACTAGATTATGTCAAACCTCTCAAGGGTTCAGTATACCCCATGGGTAGACCTAGGTTTGTTCAGACATCATCAACAAACCAAAGGGTTCTATAAAGGGTCTTTCACCTCAATCTATGGCCCTAATCACATTTGGTTATCAAAGACATTAAAAATAAACAAGGATTTACATTAAATAAACCCATTACATAGACATATAAATGAGACTATGGGAAAAATCATTAAGACCCCCTACCCCATATCTAATGAAAAACAGTTACATAACCTACTCCCTTGATTCGAACAAAAAATCCTTTTAGATCCCCAACTTATAATCTAATGGAAAATGATTTTTTTGGGATTTAGAAGATGTAGAACAATTCTATAAGCCCTTATCTTGAAAAATTAATGAAGGGGAGATTTAGACTCACCTAGATCATCGAGTCACACCCAGATGCACTCTAACTGCATTAAGATAAGAGGAGAAATACCTCTTGGAAATCTTCAAGGGTTTGGTTCGTCACCCAAGCTGTTGGATGTGGAATATGGATGAAAATCAGGTTATAACCCTTAAATGTAGAGAGGGAAAACTATAATTTCCTTCTTTTAAGGGGTCGAATTGTTTGGCTACATGGTTGTCCAAACAGTGCTCCAATCATGAGGCTCCCTCTATCTATGAGTGGTCATGATGTATAGTTTCTTGGACGCACCTACATGGTTTGAAAAACTTTGTGATAATCATGCACTAGCCACTATCCGAGAGATCCCCCAAGACACATGGTTTACTGTCCCAGGCGCAAGGTTTGTACTAATTCTACGCCAACTATGTGATGAATACTATTTGGCCTATTTTCTCCTCATTTCATGTCCTTCACCCTAGTACACCCCAAAACATCTCATACACCACCAAACCACATCATTATACATAAAAATTGATGTTTAACCAATGTTTAAATAGGGACATACCCTTCTGAAAAGTTTTGATCTTACAACCTCCCCACCTTGTAACGGGTCATCATCAAGCCACACTTCTAGGCCCCACTGAGTCTCCAAGACTAGAAGACAGTCCATGGATCCCACCAATAAAAATTGAATTCCCAATCATCCTATTATACATGGCCATTCCATCAACACACTCGGACCAAGGTAGAAACCCTACCACGAAGAAAATTTCCACCACCACAATCCATAACCATGAAATGATGATCCTCAAGTATTTCACCACCTCAAACTCGTCATTACCAACATCAAAAATAAGATAAAGATTCATGTAACACCACAAGAAAATCACACAAAAGGATATTGATAGGGAACTATATTACCCTGGTAGAGCCAACCAGAACTACCTTGGTCCAATCCTCTCCACAATTCATGGCCCAAATCACTTGTAGCCATCTAATCCCATTCGTTTAAAGCTCTAACAGTGGTCCTATATTAGAATAACCATAAGGATCATCAGGATTCAAACCAAATTTCCTGACCTGTACTGATCTGAAACTCAAGGCTCAGAGGCCTCACACCATATCAAAACATTCATATCATAACCAAAGAAGAATCTTCAGATCAGGGTAATCAACTAGTCGAAGCCTAAGACAATGATTATTACCAAAATTGAAACACCAATTCAATTACCATATGAGCCCATACATCCCATACTACTTCTCACATCATTGACTAGACACTTCCCTATTATGGTGCTCCCTGCCACACACTTTATCTCTCTGCTGTCATCACTCAATTTTGGGATCCTCCACTATTAAAAAGAGCCCAACAGAACCTCAAATCAAATTTTGATACTTACCCAATGCATTTCTCAACTCACTACTCCCACCTCCCTGGAAAATCCACCCTAACTATAGAATTCAGCCTTTCCATCAAAACTGCCCATTTTTTCACACATCCATTATCAATATCTCAACCATGGATAACATGGTTTTTCCTCAAAAACCATTCCCATTACCAAATCGCACATACCATTCCATCTGTAATTTTTGGTGGCTTACAACCCACAAAATCCATTCCCTTTTAACCAACTGATTTAGGCCATCCTGATCGACTCACTCAATTAGTGCCAAACTTCAAATGTTGGTAGGTCTCCCCTTTACTTAGACATGAAAATTTCTCACTTAATGATTACCTCCATAATCTACATGAGACCACTAAAGTCTGTTACTGGCCTTTGGTGAATCTTCACCACCACAACATCCATTGATCTATAAACCACAAGAGATCTTCATCACCCACCATCACGTATCATATGAAAACACTCATATCACCTCTAAAACCAATCCTAAGTCATCACTCATCTCAATCTACCACCACATCCATTTCTTTTCTATCCTTCCCCAAAGAACCCAAACAAGCACCATAATGTTTCTCCTTGACATCCTAATGCCACCACACCAACTCCACTATTTTTTCCATACATACATGGCTGACGTATCACTCCCCACCTTAGGAGTATCATTTTCACCACCGTCGTCAAGAAATTTAAACCACCATGGCTCACACTACGATCACAAGAGGATCCAAAAACATGGATGTGTGCATCAATCTTATACTAGAAAACCCAAAAATCATCAACCACCATACATTCCCAAATTTATAGAACTACACCTATGGAATTCATTGGCCTCCAGTCCATTTCGAGTACCTCTCTCAAAACTATTCTATGGTGTAATTCCTACAATCCATACCCACATACATATATTGCCCCATGACTGTACCCCCCCCAAGAGACCTCATATACAACCATAGAATATTTTGGTATCAAGGCATAAATCCAGAGCTCACTCAGTGTACCTAGTATAGTGTTAAGACATTGGACATTATCATCACTAGCTAATGGTATGCCAATGAGTCTTTGATGAACATAGCTACAAACTATCAATAACTAATGTCACCTCCCACTATAGGGACAAATTAACTATCCAAAAGTCTCAGTCTTCCCTTCCCACCTATATCTCATCCACATTCAAATGCCAAAACATGAATTTGATTTCCAAGTATAACCCAATAATACTTCACAACCTTCTTTCAAGTGGTCATGACCCAAAATTCAAGTTGGTCCCAATTCTATTACCCAACTCAAGTCATTATAGAATAACCCTAGATGCTCACATAGAAACATAATGACCACCCCATCGATCCACATCCCACATGTCTCATGAAAAACCAATTATTTTCACCATGATCACAAAGAAATATGATAGACACTTTTTCTAAGCCACCTGTTCATATATCCCAAGAGGCATCATGACTTTCCAATAGGATCCGACATCTAGACATACTTAATCCCTCATAGTGTCTCACTTCACATTACCACATACTAAACTCAGTTCTAGATAACATGAATCAAACATCACTATAGTTATTCCCAAAATCCTCCCACTCATATGAAAATGCCTTCAGGCCCTTCATCCTAATTTGACTCTAGGCCTTATTAACATCTCATCCAACAACCAACCACCAAACAAGAAAGCCAAGCCTTGTGACCACCACCACCTTGGTGTCACTTCAACACCAAAAGATTTCATCCATGCCTTATTCACCCCTATCCTTTCCACCAAAGATTAAAATTTATCCCCTCATCAAACACCATCAAAACCATATGACAAGTCTCTTAACAACCTTACCTCTTATAAAAATGACCTTAAAACCAACCAAATTCACTCAAATACCTCCCTGAGGAAGAAAAAAGGAATAATCATGAACCTTTACCACACTCAGTGGCACCAGCCATGAATTGATCTCATATTTGTAGAAACCACCGATTCTTCGCATCCCAGGGAACCTATAACACTAGGTCAACCACCCTTGAGGGCACCCTTGATTTTCCATGATTGTCAACTCATATCCAAAACATGAGTTACCTCACCAAATCCACTAACCATTTCACAAATCCCTCTTGGTAAAACCCAAAGTAGGAATCACTTATTGTGTACCACTTCCAAAGTCCAAAACATTCACATGTTCCATACACACCCAAAAGCAAAACAACCCAACCGACCCCTGTCCAGGGTCACTAAGAGATTCAAACGATACCAACTCTATAAATTGAAGTCATTCCTAACAAAGTTCATTGGATCTACCTCTAATTCATACAAATCAACCTCAGATAACCTACTGCACACAATGAAAATCATACCTCCATTATATATACACTATGACTAATGCACCAAAAAACCATTTACTCTAGGTTTTACACCAAGGATACCTGCACCCATATGCTGACACTACCATCCAAACACCCAACCATGGGTCCAAAATAAAACTTTCATATTCACATTCCACAAGATTTACCACACCCAGACTACCTGATAAAATCTCAAAACCCAAAGGCCACAACCCTACTAAGGGTATAATAGGGGACAACCCTCCATTCCCACATTAAGGCCTCACCAAGCCTCACATCCCACAAATAAGGTTTCAAACTAGGGAAATCTCACTACCCAAACCACCCATACATGGTGTACAATCATAAAAATATAGAAACATTGTCTTAAAATCCCTATAGGTCCTATCATTTTTCACCTCCCTTCTTAATTAAACACTATCATTTAAAACTGAAGGTTTAAAATTTTAGATAATTCCATTTTAAAACCATGCCTTTACATTTTCAAAATCCTTTTTATTATCAAAACATTTTAAAAGTCCATGTTTTGTTCAAATAAATATTTTAGAACATTTCCTTTATTAAACATTTCATGTGAAAATATATGGGAAAAATTTTCAAGAAGAAAATTACACAACCAGCATATGAATCCCAATGAACTATCAATCACGGGAATCATAAGGATTTACTACCGATCCTATGTGCCTAGATTTATTCATGAACTCATGAATTTTATTTTTCCATATAGGGCCAAGAGATAAAACCTCAGGAATTAATAAAATCTCATACAAGTGAACCAATCAATGTGTAAATAAAAATCAACCATGAAATCACAAAACCAAACATCAATTCCCACCCCTAGAAACATGGATTTTCCCTCATACATGGGGATGTAGGCACCCAAGAATGAGCTAATTATCATGAAATGAAAATATCATAACATCTTGTCTATCATGCCCCAAATATTAAGAAAAATGATGATCCCTTGGATACCAATTTGTAAAATCTCTGACCCAGTGACCACTATATCTGGTTTCCCAAGCCAAACCATCATATGACCTCAAGAGAATATCCTTGTATTCTAGAGGATGCTTAATAGAATCATGGGTATATAGAGAACGTTGGAGAGACTATACCCACTTGTCAGTGTAATTCCATAACTGAAATAACATCAACATATATAATAACTAGCAGGAAAATTAAATGGACAACATGCAAAAAATGAAAATAGTTAACAAAGAATCTCATGATATTATAGTATGATGAATACGTGACATGTCAGAAAGTCCTACTAATATAATCCAAAAACCAAAACAACCAAAAGATCCCAATCATGTACCCGAGTCGTAACCCTGCCATGAAATACCATGCTCCAACCAAATATCCCACGCACGAACCAAATACAAGGTCTATGTCCTGAACATGTACCTAAAAACAAGTAACATATGTTCAAGTACCCATGTTCCATGGTAGCCTGAGTAGGGTCTGAGTAAAACATAGTTGTCCACCACCAATGGTGTCTAAAGAAATTACTATTCTAAACAGTAGTTTATGGAGACAACCCTAGTGCAATATGTAAACTGAGTAACCAAAGAAAAGTAAATATTTATATTTTTCACTATTGAGAATTTATCAAATAACAAATTTAACTATTTAGTTCTCTAGGGGAAACCAACCGACTAATTAGCTCTGATTACACTGTAATCCTAAGCCATAACATAAGGGTCCACATACTTTTAATCCCAATGAATTCAATAAACAGAACTTATTACCATACCTTAGATCCTCAGTATGATAATCAAGACATGTCCATGTGTTTGTGAATCATAGAGCATGCGTCTATTATCTTAGACCATACCATTCATAACACTTACCTTGTATCCTTGATCCTGTTAGTTTCACCCAATGAAATGGTTAGGGGCCTAGAGCCTCTCTCTATCTCCATAACCAATGCACTATACGGGTAGGATTTAGAGACTTATTCGAACCCAACATGTGGGAGGAGCCTCAGTCTAATACCCAACATACCACCAATCTAAGTGCCTATGCTTCCTTAATCATATCACATTATCTAAACAAAGAGCATAACCATTAAAAAATTCAAAATTTTAAATTATAACTCATTATACACATCAAAGTAATAAAACATAACCCATTACCACAAATATTGTTATACCAAACACCCCTTTTTTCTATATTAGACATTGAAATTGTTAACATAAACAATATTTTAATTTTAAATAATAACATAAAATCAAATTAACCATTTAAAATAATATTGAAGCCACCATTTAACATATATGTATTCCTATTAAAATAAAACAAAAAAATTTCCCCATGATTTCATTTCTATTTTCAAACAATCATTAAGAATTTTTCACAAAGGGACCAAACCCCCATTTCACATCATCATTTGAAATTTCATAATAAAACCCCTTTTTAAATCACAATTAGTTCAAAACCTCTTCTAATAAAATTTCCCACTTTCAAAAATCATATTCATCATTTAAAAACCACAACCGAGTAACATTACAAAACACTATATTTAAGCCATTTCAGGACACTTATGCATTTCTGAAAATTCGACAAATAATGAATTCAATTTACCATTTCACCAATCCCACATTCTCAATTAAAAATTAAACCTCATTCACTCTTATATTTCCCTTATCTCAATGTTTGGTAGACTATTTCACCCTTATTAAGGGTTTAACATAGTCCATGGATAGCCCTAGGTTCGGTCACACATCAACAACAAACCCAACAGGGTCCGTGAAGGGTCTCACACCACATTATAAGGCCCAAATCATTTTCCATCATCAAATACATTGGCACACAACAAGTTTATACATTGGTATAACCATATACACATATATAATAATGAGACTATGATAAAAATATTTATGTCCACCTACCTCATGTCCATTGACGAAAGATTTCTTAACCTCAACCCTTGATTCGAACCTAAAAGTTTTTTAGAGACCCAAAATTGAATATAATAGAAAAGGGAGGGTTTAGGGATTCAAGATAAGTAGAATAATTCAACATTCCCAAATCTGGAAAAAGGGTGGTAGAAGAGAATTAGGCTCACTTAGATCTTTGATTCGCACCAAAACACAATCCAGACTCTTTAGAATAGAAGGATAAACACTAAATGGATGTCTTAGAAGGATTGGTTTATAACCAAAGATGTTAGAGGAGGAATAGTGACGAAAAATATGCTAAAATCCTTAAATAATGAGATGGAAAACTAGATTTTCGTAAATTTTAAGGGTCACATGGTTTGGTTGCACGGTTGGAGAAACTATGAGGCTCCCTTTATCCAAGAGTGGAGAAGACACACATTTTCCAAGAAGCACCCACATGGTTTGGAGAATAATATGATAACTTTGCACTAGCCTCTATCTGAAAGAGCTACAATCCACATAGTTTCATGGTCCAAGCATACAGTTTATACTAATCATGATCCAATCAAGAACTGCACACAGTTTGGCCTCTTTTGTCCTCCTTTCAAGTCCCGAGCTTCCGGAACACCCCTAAAATTTCCCATACACCCCATAACCACTTCATTATAAACAAAAAGAATTTTTAACCAAGATTTAAATTGGTATGTACCCTTGAAAAGATTTGGATCTTATATTGGGTGTGGCTTGAGCATAACTTGGTGTAGTGTATAACATAATACATCAATGGGATTTAATTTATTCTTAAAAAAGGTTCATAAAAATGCAGGGTGGGATATATACTTTTAAATACATAATTAAAAAACTATAGTGGAATGATACTTAGCTATTTCATTATTCTATATTATAATAAAATCAATTCTAAAAAATTATCCTTTAATTCCAATACATAAAGACTCAATCATTCCACTACCTTTATAAACCACTATCTGGGATTCTTCATTATATTTCTTATCACTAATCTTATCTCATATCTCATTGGTAGTCTCTTCATCATTAACAACATAACAATTATTCATTCATCCTTTTAGATTCTTTCTAGTATATTTCCCACTAGGGCATTGATTTTAATAATTCCCATAAAATCCACATTTAAAACATAAAACTACCAATGATTCATTAGGAATACCATTATTCATGTAAATTTCATTAACTAAACCATTCATTTTTCATTTTCAATTACAAGCTTTGTGTCCCTCCTTTCAACACCCAAAGCATGTTCTAGTTCCTTTGAAACATTCACCTTGAAACCTATTTCCATATGCTTTACATGAGGAAAATTGAACATTATTTCCTCTTTGTTCACCATGAAACACCATATTTATCTTATTAGATGGGTCACAAAACTTTACAAAGTTGATTCTATTAATCAAATTATAGGATATTTGACTATGAATAATAAAAATTATTCACCTTCCGACTCATATTTCATTTGGTTTCTCATGAGGAAGATCATTACATTGTCCAAAACATTCACCATTAAAATGAATCCTCTTAGTTTTATCCATTGTCTAAAACCCAAAAAACATAGTGTGAGAAAAACTATTCATAGTGTTAAAACAACATAATCAATGGAAATTACTTATAAAATTTCAATCTATGAGAATGTAGATTTATCAAAGGTTTTTCTCTATCATTAACAAAACACTAGGATGGTAACCAAGAACTAACCTTTTAGTTATTAGTATGGTTTTATCATCTATTTTTCCAAATTCTAACTAAACCTTTCAATGATACCAACTTTAATGACCCATCAATTATATATATATATATATTATATCTAAATAGTTGATTATTCATTACATAACATAAAAACCATGTCATAATCATATGTTTTTAGTGTCTTTGGAAACATGGAAATATAATCAACTGGTTTATAAAATTTTTATATCAACCCCCACTTATTCCTTCATAACTATAACCCTTTCAAACATATCAAAATTAATACCTTTATTCATATTCGGGGAAAAATTAACATAATAAAACCGTGAGATCAGATTATCAGTAGGGGTAAAAAGGGAGATATATAACATAATCATAAGATCCTGAGCATAACATTTGAACATATTATCATTCATAAAAAAATTTATAATATTGATTTTTTGAATAAATCCTAAAACTTCATAAGACATAAATCATAAAAGCATCCAAGAACATGATCCATGGGAGTATAAAAATGGAATAAGACATGTAATTTATAGAAAAACATAATATTATAAAATCTTGTGTAAATCCTACATACCATGATTTTCATAAAATGTTAGGCTTGGTATATGCACCTTTGTACCTTTTTCATGCTTGGGATGAACTCTCGTGTACCCTCTAGTATCAGTCTTCGGATGAACTCTTTGGTACCCTCTTATTGCCGGCATGGGATGACCACTAGTGTACCCTTTTGTTGGGGGATTGGGATAACCACTAGTTTACCCTTTTTATGGGATTAGTATGACCTCCCATGTACCCTATTGTTTAAGGCTTGGGCTGACCACCCATGTACCCTTTTTTGTGGGATTGAGATGATCACCTGTGTACCCTTTTCTCATGGGATTGGGATAACCACCCATGAAACCATTGATCTCAAAAACATTTATCATTAAAAAATAAATTGGGTTAAGATATAGGTCCCACCAATTAGACATTGAAAATCTGGCATATTATTTCTACAATAACATAAATTATTCATCATAGCAGAACTCATGTAAAGAAATGTGTTTAAAAACATTTTATCCTTACATAACTCATTGAAAAGAAACAAGATTCATAAACATCATGACATCATATGCATATACAAATCATAAAAATAATTAGAATGGTATCTTTTAATAATATCCATAGTAAATTATAAGTAACATATAATAATTTTATCTTAGATAGAAAGATATTTTGAAAGATCACTGGAAATAATTAATAAGAGAAATCTACTTATAAATATCATATCATTGAAGTGAAAATTAATAAAATTTATTGATTATGTTTAGTAACTATAAATAAAAATAAAAAAAGTGTAAATGAAACATAAGATAATAAAAATTCATCCCACACATAATCATAGAATAAAAGAATCAATGAAGTAGATTGTTAACCCTAAGAATGGAAATTGGATTATGAATTCCCTTACCACTTTGTAATCAGTCGAATCGTATGAACAATAAAAGTAATAATTATGAAATGAAATATTTAATTTTATTAAGATAATTATATTCATGATAATATATATCAATGTGTATTATATACACCACAAAAAAAAATAAGTGGTGAATAAGGCGTATATCTAAAAAAAGAAAAAGTGAGATGAGAAAACCTTACCTCATGCTTCCCTTTAGTTATTTTTACTATATAATCATGTATACAAGATTAAATATTTTTATTAATTAATTAAATAACTATAATAAAATTTATATTAACTTATATGATACTTTTTAACATATTACCACCCATTCATTAATATTGTTTTCATTGTTTTCATTGTTTTTGGTGTGTTGGTTTTGTGGCTTCATGATCAATTCATATGTGTATAATTATGGATATTATTTAAAATGGAAATAAAACTCTAGAATTGAAATGAAATGGAATTAATACACTTATTTACTTTTACATTTCCCCATATCTATTTTTTCCTTATATGAGGATGATTAATTTGATAAGTTTCCAATGATAAATGTTTAGTTTAATTTTTTGGTTTTTCTAAACATCATGAACTAGTTTCATTTAATTTAACATTGTATCTTTATATTACTTCTATAAAGGGTTCAGATGATATTTGAGAAGATTAATGGATTTTGTGGAGAAATGGGGTGGTGAGGTTTGATATTTAAACTTGATGAGGGGTTGGTTTAAGTGATTAAATTATTAATATTTTATGTTTAAAGCCTACCACATTGACTTGGCTTTAATTTCCATGAATATGGATAATAATTAATTTTGAAAAGACTTTCTAGGTTTCATCAATACTTCAAGAACCCATTAAATGTTTTATTTTTTAGTTATTTCAATCCTTAACCTTTTAACATTAACATGTTTTATTATTTTACCTATACCAAAACAAATCATTATTTTTTACCACGGTGATATTTTAATGCATAAAAATAAAAATGACCCTAAAAATAATATATAACTTGTGATTAAAAATATTAAATCTATTTTATGAAATTCAATCCAAAAAAATGTAATATTTATATTTAATATTAACCATGTTTATGCAAAGGAAAATCACATTTTTAAAGTGAAATAGATCCAAAGTTTTAAATAGTTTGAAATCTATTTTCAATATTAAATTAATTAGAATGGAATAAATTGAAATTATTGATGAATAATTCAACTAATTATACATTAAAACATATTTAAAATATTATTTAACTTTATAAATAAATTAGATAAATAAGAATGTTTCAGTTAAAATTCGGTATTTTTTACTATTCATCAAAAAATAAAACTTCTCTGAAACGTACCAAAAATTCAACCGAAGATAATATTGATATAAATAATTAAAAATTATTTTATATTTTAAATAAAATTTATAAAATTTTAATAACTTATTTTTCAAATATTTCTGCAAAAGGAAGCCAAATTTTCTTTTAGAAACATATAGATTTTATGCTTAAATTTTGATTTGTTCTTATCTTGAGCTGATAAAACTTATTGGATGAATTTAGAAACATTTGGTGGAATATATTAAATATAGATTTAATTAATATAATTCAAATATAGTTATTAATTTTAATTATTATGATAAAATTCCATTCTGGGCATAAAATAGTTTTTTTAAAACACTTCCTTTATGTTCAATTGGTAATTATTTTCATTTATAATTCATTTGTATCTAATGAATTCATTTTATAGCCATTTTAAACTGCATTTACATAATTTAGTTACTATCATTCATTCATGTCATTTAAATATCTAGGTGATAATGGTTTTTTTTAATTATAATACTTTAGAGTTTGTTTAATTTCAATGTCTTATGAAAAGTAAGCTATCGAAGAGATTAAATTTATTTTAAAAAATTAAATACCATAAAATATAGTGGCGTTATATTTTACCCCCACGAAATTTAATTTCAACCTTTAAATTAGTTACTCTAATGTAAATATATGAAGAAAGCATGACCTCATCTAATCCTCAAGATTCCACATAGCTTCCTCACATTGGTGATTTCACTACAAAACCTTAGTCGGGAGAGTGGTCTTGTTTGGTAGAACATTATCTCTACAATTCAGAATCTATACCAATTATTCTTTATAATAAATATCTTTACCTAATAGTAATACCTCTGTGTTTAGTACATGTGAAATATTAGGTATGTAATTCCTCTGTAGAGATACATGGAACACAACATGAACTATAGAGAGATTTGGTGGATGAGACAATCAATAAGTTACCATCCCAATTCAATCAAGAATTTAAAAAAATATTGTCCTCACATATTTGAAATTTCACATCATAAATAAATGGTGGCTATTTTAAAATTCTTTTCCAGGAAAACCTCATCGTAAAATGGGTCAAATAACTACCCCTAAAAAATAGGTAAAGTAAAAGTCAAAAATCACCACATCACTAGTATTCTGATTATGAGAAAATTAGTGGAATGTCAAAACATGTACATAGAAGAGAATTATAACTATCAAGTTTTTCATAGAATGATAGAGAAAATGGTAATTATAAGATTAATGACTACATAACTATATACCAAATAGGTCTAAACAATTCATTGATATCATTAGAAGTGATGATAATAGTATAAAATTTTATTTCAAAATAATGTGAGATTATATAATTACTTGATTTCGTCTCATAAATAAATCTCAATATTTTGATGTTCCTCGATCAATATGTACTTAATTTCTTTCTATATGAAATGATGTTGAAAATGTAATGCTTATAGAAATATTGGATCAAAATATCCATAATGGGATGAAAAGTCATTCCTTATGTCTACAGTTGTAACAACAACAACTAAATTGCCAAATCATATTATAAAATATGAATAAATATTCATATAGTTATATAATAATTTAATCTCTAAAACTTCATCCAAATTTCTACATAAACAATTTCATAAATGGTCACCCTTTTGAACCTTCCAAAAGATTAAAGTCCAAATCTTTCGAATGATGGTCACAAATTCTTTTTAAATCAACATATTCCTAATCCCCCAAAAAACATGATGTATATCTTAATTATCACACAAAAAACATGAAAATATAATTATAATTTATTCTCTTGAAACATGGTAATAACCGGAATTACTAAAAACCTTAATAAAAATATACATGATTTGAAAATTAACTCTTTCATCATACCATAAATTTAAAAATTATATAAACTCAATCCAAAAAACCAACTTGTCATCATATTACTAGTCATATCGAAGTCCATCAATACTGCTCCATTTATTTTATCACAAAAATAATTCTCTTTATCACATTTTTATCATTACATTAGGAATATATTGAGGGTTATCTTTCCTTAAGTCATTTGTTTTCAAAAAATATCACCTTACCAACTTTATTAATTTTCATTAGTACCAGTTCCATTTAACATATACTTTCCAATAATTATGTAAATACTACATAGTAATAATCCATAGATGATTCATTGTTCTATAATACCATTAAATTACTTCTACAACATTATTATTGAATTCTAAAACATAAATACTCAATCATTCCACTGCTTTCTTAAAACATTATATAGGCTTCGTCATTTTATTCTGCAACAATTCTTTTATCTCATATTTAATATTTAGTCACCTTATCATCAGTAATATAACCATTACTCATAAAACCCTTTGTATACTACTCATGTTCTTTCCCCATAGGGTATAGATTTTCATAATTTCCATACATTACACATTTAAAACATTTAACTCTCAATGATTCCTTTGGAATACCATTATTCTCTTCTATTTCATTAACTGAACCATTCAATTTTTATTTTAAATTACATTCTTTATGTCCTTATTTTCCACACCCAAATAATCTTCTAGTTACTTTGATTCATTCTCCTTGATTTCTCTTCCCACATGCTTTACATGATGAAAATTAAACTTTCGTTCCTCTTTGGTCACCATAAAACACCATATTTACCTTATTATATGGGTTAGGAAACTCACTAGGGTTGATATTATTGATCTTATTATGGGATTTATAATTAGGAATATTAACAAGGTTTCTCCTTCTAACTCACATTTAACTTGGTTTCTCATGAGTAAGATCATTCCATTATCCATCACATTCACTATTAACATGAATCCTCTTAGTTGAAGTCATTGTATATAACCCCAAGAGTATAGTGTGAGAAAAACTATTCACAGTGATAAAACCTCATAATCATGGGAAATTTACATAATTTATTCATAATCCTTACCAAAACACTAAAATTATAACCAAGACTTACCCTTAGGGTTCTTACTAAGGTTTTCTCATCCTAGTTTACAAAGGATAACTAAACCTTTCTCTGATACCAAATTCAATGACCCACGGTTTTCATATATATATATATATATTACATCTAAATAGATGAATATTAATTACATAAAATAATAATAATATGTAATAATTTTATGGGATTAGTGTCTTTAGAGACTTAAAAACATAAATAACTTATTCATAAAACATCTCCCTCATCCCCCAGTTATTCCTTCATAACTAAAACCCTTTTTGACATATAAAACTCAGTACCTTCCTTCATATCTTGGAAAAAATGAACCTAAGAAAAGGGAGAGATTAGATTCTTAGTAAGGGTAAGCAAGGGAGATATATAACATAATTATAAGATCATGAACATTACATTTTAAATTTATTCCCTGCATAACAACAATCATATTCCTGAGTCATGGAATCAATCATAAAAGTTCATAAGACATGAATCACAAAAGAATCAATGAGCAGGAGCCATGAGAGAATAAAAATGGAATATGAAATGGAATTTGTGGAATACATAAGATTAGAATTTATTATATCAAGGATACCTACAAATAAATTCATAACATGTTTGTCTTGGGCTATTCACTGATGTACTAGATTCAGTCTTTCGAGGAACTCCAATGTACCTCTAGTTTTAGGCTTAGAATGACATCATGTGCACCCTCATGTTGCAAGATTGGGATGCCACCTATTACAGTTTTGTTGTAGACTTGGGATGACCACCTATATACTCTTCTTGGGATTTGGATTACCTCTTATGTACCCTCTTGTTGTGGGCTTCAGTTGAACACCCATGTACCATTTTGTTGCTATCTTGGGTTTATCGCACATGTACCCTTTTGTTGAGGGCTTATCATAGAACATTTATCATGACACAATGCATAGGAGGTATATATTGGAACCAAACATCACATAATTAAAATCATATATATATGATCCACAAGAACATAAATCATTCAACACATCATAACCCATCTAAAGAAACGAGTTTCATAAACATTTTATCTTGAAATAACTCATGGAAAATATATAGTATTCATAAAAATCATTCCCTAATAAACATAAAAAAGATAATAAATAATTAGGTTACTGTCCTTGAATAATATCCCCAGTAATGAATAAGTAACATCAATTAACTTTATCTTATATGGAATTTAATTTTAGAGGATAACTTAAAATAATTATTGAGAAAAATGTCCTTATAAATAACATAACATTGAACTAATAATTAATAAAATGAATTGATTATTTCTATTACTTATAAATATAAATAAAACAATTATAAATGAAAAATGATATAATCAATATTCATCTGACACATAATCATATCATAACATACTTAATGAAGTAGAAGGTAAACCCACTAAATGGAAATTAGGTTAATAATTTCCTTACTACTTTGTAATCAGTCAAATATTATGCCCCATAGTAGTAATAATTATCAAATGAAAATCAAAATAACATTAATATAATTATATTCATGATATTATATATCCAAGGGCTATATATACACCACACATAAGAAATAATTAGTGAAAAATGAATATATATCACAATAGAAAATGTTAGACGAGAAACCTATACCTCCCACTTACCTTTAACCATAATCACCGAGTAAATTTTTATTAAGAAGCCGCAAAAAATGGACTACAAGCATCGTGCCTCAGAGAGGAATGAAACAATGAAGTCCGAGGGCATCCCCTATTTTCATGTTGACCCCCTTAGGTTTAAGATATGTTAAATTGTGAAGGAAATGGTATCAGGACTGAGAACCTCAAGGGAATAATGGTGGTCTCCAACTTGATTACCCTCTCGCCGCTAGTGAACCACTTTGGTAGTATTGCTATGAATTCCCCTAAACATTATGACAGTATAAGCGATTTACCAGGGGGAGGGAAAAAGGTAAATGAAGACTTTATGTGGAATCTTGGAGTCAGTTTATGCCTCTGAAATTTTAATGTCTTCCTGATTGAACAATCATTATTCACATAAACGATTGATCGACATAATTTTAACAAATGTTTCATTTATTTTAATAAGAGAAGATGAGAAATGAAAAGGTTATGAGATATTAAATTAGAAACATAAAACAATATTATATACATTATTATGGATTTTTCATTCCACTCTATATTAAGTTGGTGATAATTAGGTAGAATAGTAAAAAAAATAAGAGCGTTGTTTTAAGAAAATTACCTCTTGAATATTACCTTCTTGAAGGACCCCTTCAAGACCATGGATTTGATTTTTTAATGAGAAAAGATGTACGTGGATGTAATTATATTTTTAGGAATTTTTTTGGTATATATTTTAGTATATTTGTGGATTTTTAGGAGAAATGAGGTGGTGAGGGGTGATATTTATACTTGAGGAGGGTGGGTTTAGGTGATTAAATCATGATTATTTTTATGTTTAAAGCCTTCCAATTTAAGTTGGAATTATTTTACATGAATTTTGGTGATAATTAACATTTTTAATTATGTTTAGGGTAGATAAATACCTCCAATACTTATTAAATTTTATATATTATAGGTATTTAAAAAACATTACCTTTTAACTTTAGCATGTTTCATTATTTTACCTATACCACTGTAAAAATTTTATTTTTACCTTGGTAAAATTTAATTAATAAAAATTAAAATGACCATACAACTTATAATTAAAAATATTTATACAATTTTACAAAATTTAATTCACATAATCGAGAAAAATATATTTATAATTAATCCCACACACGTAGTGGGAATTCCAGTTTTGAAAGTGAAAAAATTTTAAAAGTTTTATATGTTTTTATATCTAATTTCAATTTTAAATTGAATATAATGAACTAAATTGTATTGATTTATTTATTATTGAACTTATTATGCTATCTAACAAACTTAAATTATTTTTTTAACTACATAAATAAATTAGATGAAAAATTCAGTATAAATTAAAATTCAATATTTTCACTATTAATTGGAAAATGAATGTTCTCTGGAAAATTCCAAAAATCCACCCTAAGATAATTTTTTTATGATTATTTTTTAAAAAAAGTTTGTTTTTTCATATAAAATTTATAAAAATGTTAATTTTTAGTTTTAAAATAGGTGCTCCAATAAAAGGTCTCAAAATTACCTTTTTGAAAAAACTGCTTTTTTATGCTTAGAATTTGATTTATTCATATCATGAGCCTATAAAATTTATTATATGAATATAAAAATATTTGATTTAATATATTACAAATAAATTTAATTAATATATTTCACTAATAGTGATTAATTTAATTAATTAAGATAAAATTATGTTGTGGGCATAAAAATAGTTTCTTATAAAAACACTCCCTTTGTGTTGAATTAATTTTTTCTCTAAATAATTGGTGACAAATGAATTAATTTTATAAAAATGTATAAATTATATTTTCATAATTTAGTTAATCTCATTCATTCGATCCATTCCAATTTCTATGTGATATCATTTTCATAAAAATAATATATTATGGAGTTTATTTAAGCTCCGTGCTTTTTAAAAAGTATGTTATCAAAGAAATTAAAATTGTTTAAAAAAAGGCATACTGTAAAATCTTGGGATGATACAGAGAGAGTCAAAATGTAACCAAAGAGCCTCTAAAATGATAAGAAATCAATTATCTTCAAATTTTTTGATTAAGGGGGATTAAAAAAAGATTTCTTCTAAAATTTCAATTAGTCCCTTACTTATGTGCATCCTCAATGCCACAAACAACTAGCCATTGGCATCAAGAAGATATCCTATAGGTGTATGACTCAATCGGATGTCTAGTGGAATATCACCTGCTGAGTTATGCAACCTAAAAACATATAGGTGTCCTTCTTGCCAGTACTGGCTAGTTGGTTCCCTCCACTAACTATCTAGTGGTGCTCAACTACCACCAAATAACAAAAAACCATCTCCCAACTTAATATTGGCCATAAAAATGAAAAGATTAAAACTTAAAGGTCTCCATAACTCGCTCTGTATACCCTAGATTGACAATTCTCCCCACCATAAAATATTTTTTCCCTTGAACAATACAATATTATGAACCCATGTAATGATAAGTTCATTGATGCATCATAATGGCCTCACATTTCCATGTATCATGGTTTCACATACCACATTTATATATCACTTGAATGAGTGGGATAATTATTCCATTTAGTACCTTATATTTTTGGTCCTCTCTCATTATAAGTCTCTCAACCACCAGGGTGTTAGTTTCAATTTCAATCTCTTCCCACTTAATTACATGGGATAGGTTTCACTAATTATTTTTTATCATGGAAACATAGAACACATCATGGATAGAAGTCAAATGAGTAGTTATGTCCAAATGACAATCCTATATCCGAAGTATCTCTGCAGTATCAAACTAGTTGATGTAACAAGGTGCTAACTTATCCCACATCCCAATGAACCTTTGTCCCAAACTTGGTGAAACTTTGGGGAACACCAAATCACATACCTCAATGTCTATAGAAGATAATTCCAGTTGGAATAAGATTTGTGGCCACTTTTTGTGGTTATTAATCTTTTTTTTGAACAACTACACAATATTTTTCATCACATTAATGATACTCATCCTAAAAAATGATTGTTCTCAGACCTATTCCCAACAATGAGGAAACTAACAAGGCCTCCCATACAAAACCTTAAATATTACCATCTAGATCAATTATAGATAACTATTTTTATAGTTATACTCTAATAAGGTTATATGTTTCTCCCATGATCCACTAAAGTCTATCACCCATGCTTAGGGAATGTATTTAAGAATCAAGATGGCTCACTTAATCAGGACATCTGTTAGCAGGTGATAAAATATGATTAACTTCAACTAGGTATCCATCACTTCTATAACCCACTATGTAACCAAGTTTTAATGTGAGTGAATCTATTATAATTAACATTGGATTTAACACCATAAATTCTAATAACTACTCTCACATACAAATTTCCGTGGTCTTATAATTTTTTCAACTCCATTGTTTGAAGAAAATGTGTTGATTCATGAGTTGATAAATAATCTTCCATATCCAATACTTGGAACTAAAAATACAAGGAATCACAATCATAAATTCTCTAGCTATATCATCCCATTTTTCACATTTTAATGGGTAACAGTTTTAATAAACTAGTAGTCGTATGATGTTCCAAATTAATTTTCTAACATGTGAGGAACTGATATAAAAAATGTACTATTGATATTTTAATTATTATACAATAGTAATGACATCTCAAACCATGGTATATATTGGTAGCCCTTTTGTGTATGGACCAACTCAATTGATGTCCACTATTCAAAAAATATGACCTCAATTATATTCGAAAATCCTTCCTGCCTCAAAAGTGAAAAACATCATTGGGGGACCAAAGAAACTCATCTGAGGTATCCCCACCATAAAGAGTCATTGTAAAACACTAAAACCCTACATCAAAAACCTATCCATGTTTAATCTAATCATCTATAATTAATCCATTTGGAGTACAATCCGAGAATACATGTCTATTATATTTCCCATAATCTGAGTGAATCTCCATGAACATGCTCATCAAGAGCCATAATTCAACTGATTCTATCTTTACACGAGTCATTAATTTCATTATTAAAGTGTCTTAAATCACATTAACATTACTAAGAGTGTATGATATATCAAAATCAATGGTATGAAGATACTTTACCTAATGTATCTATCCATATTGAGATCCCTTTTAGTAAAAATATACTTTAAAATCTTTTGTTCTGAATATTCTAGAAAGCGCTCCATGATGAGGTAGTTTCACCATTTCTTAAGCACATGTGTTACCAATGTAAAATCAAGATCATAAGTGGGATATTTATTCTTGTGATGGCATACAGGAAATGATTTATAAGCTACTACCTTTCCCCCTTTGTTTGATAACAACCCAAATTCATACTTAAGGCATGATAGTAGACATCATAACCAACACTCAGCTCAGGATGAATCAATACTAGATTTTAATTTAATATCACTTTTAATTTCTATAAAGAACTCTAACATTGATTTATACAACAAAACATTACACCCTTATAGGTATACTTTATCATATTGGATGAAATCTCGGAGAACTATTAAAAAATGTTTATATAAAAACTAGTTAATCCCAAGAAACTCAATATCTCTTAAACAATTCTAGAATGTTGTGAAGATATCACAACATAAATCTTTTTCAGATCAAGTAAGACACCTATCTTAGAAAATACATTTCCAAAAAATTTCAAATCTTGAATATGGATCTAAAATTTGTTTATATTTCAATAAATATAATTTTTTATCCATATTCCAAGGTTTGTATTCAATTTCTTCATATGATCCTACTATAATTTATAGTAAACAAGAATACCGCCTAAAAATACCTTGACAATGGAATCTAAGAAAAAAACAAAAGATTTTTTTCATTAATACCATAAACACCACATAAGAATTAATAAGGCCATATAAAATAACCAAGTTATCATAGTTCCCATACCTATTTTTAAACATCTTCCTGGAGATGAATTCATCATAGAATCTCAATTGATGGTAACCTAAAATAATATCAATATTTATGAACCATTTCCCCCCCTTAAGATGATCAAAATGATCATCAATCCTAAGTAATGGAAATTTATTCATTATATTCACCTAGTTGAGTTTCTTGTTATCAAATCAAAGATGGAGACTTACATTTTCATTCCTTGAATGGAGCCCTATAAATTCCCAATATAAAAAACTAAAACAAATATATCAATCCTCCTTCATATCCTAAAGCTACGTATTTAGTTATTTTAATTCAATGGCTTCCATACATTACCAATGTACGTAAATGGGTATCATACGTGGAAGTAATTCTATAGAGAACTTTCCTTTCCGATAGGGTGGTAGTCCAATGAAATAATCTGTAAAAACATTATGTTACTCAAACAATGCAACTATAAGAGGTCCAATAAGACATGGATCAAATACAACAAGAAACAACATTAATAACTGAAATAAAATCAACCCAGAACAATGAAAAATGAGAGTCTCCCTTCTAGATCATGGATCCCACTCTCCCTAGACTACATTAGTGACTCAATTAAAAGAGAAAAACTATATCTAATGATGATAGATCTTTATATCCAATCATCCAATACATTCTAATGAAAATATCTTGTATGTCAAGATAAAGTAATAAAAATTCACAAATGGTTTTAGGATCAACAATCACCACACGACACTTGAGACATTAAATCCTTGCATTTTCTTCTTCCCCAAATTAGTGGAAAGGTGCATCAAGAAAGGCATGATCTCTGAATGAAATCCCAATGTATCAATAATTTTGGTTGATATAAAATATTTATTTTCACCTATATTAAAAAAATACATAAAGATAAAAGATTCTATGAACACCACACGTATCACATTACCATGTTTTTTACCTTTTTCCTTTTGTGCACACTCCATTGTATATAGATGTATAGAATCATCCTACCCATAATTGGTTGCATGATCATCTCCATTATCATGAGGATAATATACCACCCATTTGGTTGCATCATGTCTAAAATAAGATTCTATGGTGATGGTGGATCCATATCTATTGACCAAAGGTGCTCTCTAACAAGAATAATAAAGGTGAACAGACTTTCTACATGTGGTACACACCCTTGGTGTATGTTTACATTCAGGTGTAAGGTGTTCCTTTTTCTTTCACTAGTAACATACCACATGACTCTACCTTGGTGTCTATTGTGAAAACATTCTTCCACCACAACTCTGATCATTATGCTACATTTTCTAAAAAAAAAATTTGGATACCTCTTACAATTATTTATGCTATAAAGAGTCATTTATTCCCCAATTTATCTACCATAGACATAAATTACTTATCCATAACCTTTGAGTAGGTGGATAGGTACATAAGATTCATCATAGATATGATATATTCCCTTAAACCCATTTCAAACCTATGAACCTTGAGATAATCATTAGAAAAAATATTTGGAAAAAACTGCACCAAATTTGTAAACTGAGTTGAATACTTCATTATAGAATTATCTCCCCACTCAAATGAAACAAACCCACATGAATTATAATCCCTCAGTGTCTCTAGATATAACTATTTGTTGAATACCTTCATGAATTCATTCCAAGATAGATATTCATACAACATGGATTTAATGATATATTCACATCACATCTTTGTTGGACCTTTGAGAATAAAAGTAGTGTATCCAACCATGGAGTCCTTTTGTAATGACCCACTAATTCTCATTGTCTTGAGAGTACAACGAGTAATTACATGGCCTTAGGTAACGTCCCCAAGACTCTGAAGGTAAGGAATAAATTCTTAAGGGTTTCAAAGAAAAGTGGGGGAAGATTTACCCTTTTATTTATCAACTATAAACCAAACTACCACAAAGCATAGTAGTTATATTATTCATAAACAAAGTAGTGATAATTGAGAAAATATTTTATACCAATGCGAGCCCAAAAAATTTCTATAGAGGAATATGACTAGACGTCAACCTAATAGTGGAAGATAACCCAAAAATATATCAAAATAACTAGAAGAATCTAGGATCGAATAGCTTTGTTCTCCACCACCACTAGAAATCTCAACATCAGAAGAAGGTGTTCTAGAAACCTATTACACCCTACTGTTTCCCACGTATCAGATGATGACATCTGTAAGATAACCAAAGTTCCAAATCATGGGTGATTATAAATCTTTTTAGGGTTTCCCTAATTACATCCATACTCATTCCACTAGGATAAATTTTTTAGAAACATTTATATAAAATAGTTTATTTAAACCAATTTATAAAAACAGTTTATAACTAAATATAAACACTTCTCAAAATAGTTTATAACTAAATATAAACTAAAACCATGTGATCCAATATTCCAAAAATCTATAATTGAGGTAAGAATTTAAATAATTCTTTAAAATATTTTTTTTTAATTAGTGGTTGAAAACCAATAAACTCTATTGAACAACAACTACAAAAAATGCATGCATTGTTATGACAGATCCATATATAGGAGTGGTTTCTCATTGATCTACCAAGTCGTGAGAAAGTAATTATTCCCCATGTTCCATATAACATTTTAAACCAAGAAAATGACCATATTTAATCCATTTATAGTAATTAAATATGATATGCACCCCAAGTATTCAAAAAACCAAGACCAATTTCAAATAATTTCACCTGTTTTAATAAAAATACATATTTAGAAAATTTCATAACAATCTAATATCAAAACATTAAAGAATTTTAAAACCCCATATATTTACTTGAAAAATTATAAATAAATCAATTTTAAAAAATTTCATAAGATCCATAATTTAAAAAACCACATTTAAAATTAAATACTTGTTTTTTTCACAAAACCCGAAATTTTCCATGTTTTCCACCACCCGTCACTAAAGAGGGATTAACAATTTTACAAAAAAAAACAAAATTTAATTTTCATCCATAACTAAATACTAAGGCATGATAATAAATTCCATCAAGTTGATGTGATATTGAAGCCACTTACCTTGCTCGTTTCAATTAAAACTGACAATGAATGAAGAACACTCAAGAATTCTGGTCAAGATTCCAAGAAACCGCCCAAGATCTCCTCCCCTATCACAAGAAATGCCATATCTAACATTATTTGGAGGAAAAAACATAGATATTCCCATATGGTTTGTTGATATTATAAAAAGTGATAAAAGGAGGAGTAGATCTAAGAAACTATGAAGAAAATGATGAAGAATGGGTGCTTACCGCAAGAATCTACATTCGATTTGCCAGAGAATGTGTTCAGATCACTTCCAAATTGATTAGAGAACCTCCTTTGGCCATTGGGGGAGAAAAAATAGTTTTAGGGTTTACTTGGTTTAAATAAAGATAAAAACAATGGCCTAACCTAATTACATTCACAAAGATAGGGAATTATTTTGGGCCTTATAGGGTTTGGCTACACGTTTTGGCTAAACTAAGTGATGACTGTGCACCCCATTTTTTCCCCAAAACCATCCAAAAGTTCTCCAAAGACTCACCCAAAATCCTCATAACCATTAAACATAATAAATTCATCAGGGAAGGGTAACATAATAGAAAATAGGACTACAAAATTCTCCACACCATTGGCCCTTTTGTCCCCAGAATGTTGAAAGGGTTTGCTGCCTAGAAAGAGTTTTGGCCATTGCATTTTAATTTCCTTCTCGTGTCCCCATGTCTCTTCCTAAATTTGACCATGTTTCCACATAACCCATACTAGATAGATGTTTTTCCCGTTAAAGACTTTATCTTTCCAATTCACAATCTGCACAGGACATGTGGCAACGAATCATCACGCTCTAGATTAACATGATCACATATGATCACATGGTCAGGATCTGGTTAATAATTTTTCAACTAAGATACATGTAAGACATTGTTCACTACACTGAACCATGGTGGATATTCCAACCAATATTCCACCTCACCAATTTGTTCCAGTATCTCAAAAGGCCTAATGTATCAGGGAGACAATTTTCCCAGCTTCCAAAAATGATGATGTCCATGCCTTAGAGAGATCATCAATAACACATGATCTATCACCGCAAATGCCAATGGTGTTTGGTGATGATTTGCATATGATTTCTAATGACTCTAAGTTGTCTCCATTCTGTTTCTAATCAAATGGATATTCTCTATCATTTCATGGACAAGGCTCAGCCCAACTCATGATGTCTCACCTATTTCCACCCAACACAGTGGAGAACAACAAGGATGCCCACACAATGCTTTAAAGGGAGTCGTATGTATCGAAGCCTGATATTTTTTATTGTTTGAGAACTCCAAAAACAGAAAATGTTTTTCCTATGAGCCACCAAAATATATTATAGAATCCCACAACAAGTCTTCCAACGTCTATACCATCCTTTCTGATTTCCCATATGTCCGAGGATCATGCACCATACTCATAGTCAACTGATTTCTCAGAGATTTCTACAAGGATTTCTAGAAACAATATGTGATACTGTAATCTATATTGGATACTATCGAAGCTAGTATTCCATGTCTCTTTACCACTTCTTGGATATATATTTTTGACAGATCCTCCAATGTATGAGTTTCACGAATTGGAATGAAATGGGATGAATTGTTGAGTTGATCCACTAGCACCCATATGGAATCATGTTTATATACCATTCTTGGGAGACCTATAACAAAATCCCAATCTATATGATCCCATTTCCACACTGGAATTGGAAATGACTACAACATACCCACTAGCCACTGATGTTCTTCCATAACTTGTAGACAAGTTAAGCACTTTGAAACATAATCATTCACTTTTCATTTCATATTATTCCTCCATATCAACACCTTCAACCCCTTATATATCTTATGTATCCCAAGATTTATAAATCATATAGAATAGTGGTAGGAATGAAAAAGTAGTTTTTGAAAAGAAATAAGTACAATTGTCCTATCTTTAGACCACAAAATTGATGTCCCATTAATTTCCATCTCTCAATGGTCTCCCTAATATTGAGTTTTAAAATCATAAGTAAACATTCTTTATCAAATTTATATGCCTATTTCTTAATTTTTACCATATTGGGAACTAGATAATCTAAGAATAAAATCACAATATCACCTTGGTTTTTTACTTGCACATGAATATCAGCTAAGACCGACAACAACTGCCACTCCTCTGAAGCTTCCTTTGTTAATTGAGCATATGACTTCCGGCCTATTGCATCTTCCACACAATTGACTTTTCTTAGTGTATACATCATGTTGAAGTCAAAAATATATCCCTTGCCTCAAATATACTCCATCCATATACATATCATCAAATATATATCCCTTTGTATGAAATGTCTTTCACGATCTTAGGATTGGTGAACACAGTGAATTTCTCACCAAAAGTGATAGTGATGCCAAGTTTTCTATGCATGAATGACTATAGATAACTCAAAATAATTTGTTGTGTTATTATTCTCATTTAATCTCAATTGTCTCAAACCATAAGAAACCACATGGTCTCCCAGCATAGGAACACATCCCAACCCAGATCCCAAAGCATTATAGTAGACCACATATCCTTATCCTAGTTCTGGAATAACCAAGATAGGTGACGATGTCATATGCACATTTAGCTCTTGAAAAGACTTTTGGCATTATTAAATTCACTAAAAAGGAACATTTTTCTTTTAAATACTATCATTAGTGACACCAGTAATTAGATTTCCTAAAAAATATAGAGATAATAGCCAGAGAGACCAAGAAAGCATCGTATCTCAAAAACAAATTTCTTGTAGTTTCTAAGAGATAGCTACATGAATATTTTTAAGATCTGCTGAAAGACATTTTTCCAAAATCACATGGCCCAAAAATCATACATATTGAATCCAAAAAAAAACACTTATATAGTTTTTTATACAAATATTTATCTCTCAATATTTTCAATGCTGTCTCGAGGTTTTCTTCAAGCTTTGTCATTTTCTTTGAATACACCAAGTTGTCATCCACAAACACCACAATAAAAGAGTCCAAATATCACTGAAATATATAATTCATCAAATCTATAAAGACCTATGGTTAATTAATTAGGATAAAAGGAATGACTATATATTCATAGTTCCCATATTCTCTCCTGAAAGTTGTCTTTAAAATATCTTCCTTCTGAACTCGCAACTAATGATATCTTGACCTCAATTCAATCTTAGAGAACCATCGAGCTCCCCTAAATTGATCAAATAGATCATCAATTCATCGAATTTGATATTTGTTCTTTATCATAACTTAGTTAAGCTTACGATAATCAAATCAAATCTACAATGTTCTGTTATATTTCTTCATGAACAAGACCGTTCCTAACCACAGAGACATACTTGAATGAATGAAATCATTGTGTTCCATATCCTCTAACTTTAATTTCATCTCTATTTACTCTTTTTGTGTCATTCTATAAGATGGGAGGGATATATGACTAGTCCTTGAAATAAGATCAATCATAAACTCCACCTCCCTTATATATGGAAAACTATAATTTTTTTAGGAAACACATAATTTCAATTCCGCTAACTAATAAGAGATCCTTCCAACCACTAGTTCCAACAAGACTATTTCACCTATTTTTGCAACCCATGGTCCTATGAACAGATTCTCCATGCCGTACTCAGTTGTGAAACTAATCATATTACTATAACTATTGATTTTAGCCTTCCATGTTATCAACTAATCTATTCCTAGGATTACATTAAGGACATACATCTCTATCACTATGAAATCTCATTTCTGCTCAGATCCATCAATAGTTATAGAACATGCTCTACACATGAAGGCTCAACATTCTCTTTCCCCAAGATGGGTTTTTATTTTTATCACAGAAAGAATCTGCTCAACTTTCGAACTCATCAAATCAGTAGTATGGGAAGAAATAAAGGAATTTGATGCACCCATATAAAACAAAACTTGCATAGGGGTATAATTCAGTAGAATTGTACCTTGCACCATAGACAGTCTATACTGATCATCAAGAGTCCTCTGCTCTACTGCATATAATTGATTTTTCATTACACTCTTCTTCTTATTTCTCTGCTAAGATTTCCCCTATTTAGGAGTCATGGTGGTCCTAGAATCACCATAGCTAGCTCTACTCTACTGGAAGCTCTGATTTCATTGGACCCACCCTATCAAAGCATATAATGCATGTGACACCTGAGAAGTTTCTTGAGAACCTGACCTTAGGGAACTACAACAATATTGCAGATGATTTCCCATTTTTTTGAGGTTGTGGCACTGTCAAGGTTTTTACATACACTCTAGCTTGATTAGGTCGAATGAACCACACTGATAAAATCATGGCTAGCCCTTTGGTTTAGGTTGAAGATTTACTGATCTAGTTGTTTGAATCTGATTCCCATTACCACCTTAGAAATATGTTTCCCTATACCTTTTTCTCTGAGCAGTTGCGTTCACACTATTTCCTGATGGTATCAAAATTCTTCCTCCTCCCACAGCTCCAGAGAAATCTCACTCCTCCACTAATGCCTCGTTTACCATCTCAATATAATATGTTATACAAAGTTCTTCAATCTTTGACTGAATCTCCTTCCTGAGTCCAAACTCAAAAATGTGTGCCTTCAAGCTCACACTTACTGAAAATAAGAGTGCAAAGAACACTAAATTCATGAATTTAGCTTCATATTCAGTAACATAGACACTATCAAACCTCATGCGGATTTTTTTTAATTAACTGAATTCTAAAATTGTGAGGATAGATTTATTTGTTAAATAATTCTTCAAAATCCTCCCAACTCAAGACCTGAAAAAATATAGCATGAACTGCGAAATCCCACCACTGGCATGTAAAATCCTCCAACATATAAGTTTCTCGTTTGACCATCAAGTTTTCTGGGATTCCAATGAACTCGATTATTGGATTCATCATATTCAACCAATCCTCTGCCCTATCTGTTTCTGAATCACCCCGGAAGATGGGTGGATTCTACTTCTAAAATTGGATGGAGTGTTCCGCATATCATGGTTCCTCCCTTTGGTTCCCGATGTCCATAGCACAGAATTATTCCACTATAATTTTCACCAGCTCTTGGTTTACTCGTGGCTCTGGTACAACCACATTTTCAGCATCTTCCTCTGGTTTGTTTCTACATTGCCTATTAGGTGACATTTATAAAAAACAACACATTCTATAAGTCTCAGCCTTCTATAAGTTGACTACCTTGGCATGTTTAATTCTATAAAATCAATATCACAACATTTCATTCAAAATAAAACCATTTTTTGAAAACAAACAAATATTTATTTGGAAAATCAAAATATTTTTAGAATACATCAACTATTTCATTTTCAAAGTCTTTCAATTGAAAACAATTTTTTTTTTCATTTTTTTCCAAAACTAAAACAAAGATCTGAATAATATGTCGTTACTCAATATGAGGTATGAAATACTAGTGGGAACTTACGCAACTATAATTCATGTGATTATTGACTCATTGTCTAAACCCATGATAACGAGACTCCACTATCCTAATAGTGTTTCCAAAACACTTGTGTACCAACCTCCCCAGTAACTTGATGTTCAATATAAAATGGTTAGATATGTCTTTTTTTACATTTATAGTCCTGACAATCCTATTACTTTCTAATAATCCCACCCAAGGAATAGACAATAAGTATTTAAACTCCCATAACAAAAAAACATAAGACAACTAGTTCTACAGAGAAGGTATCAAGCTTAGACCATTTGTAATGACCCACTAATTCTCCTTGGATTGGGAGTACAATGAGTCATTACATGGCCTTAAGTGATATCCCCAAGACTCTAAAGGATAGAAATAAATGCTGAAGGGCTTAAAAGTCTATTGGGGGATGATTTACCCTTTTAAAGATAAACTATAAACCAACTAACCATAACCCATAGTAGTTATATGGTGCATGAAAAAAATAATGACAATTTAGAAATTCATATATACAAAAATGGGATAAAAAGTTCTATAATAGAAGAAAACTGTACATAAACCTAATAGAGGAAGTTAATTCAATAAGAAATAAAAAAAATCAAAATACCCCAGACTCCAACTTCTACATTCTCCACCACCACCAAACAGCTCGACAACTCAAGAAGTAGTGCTAAAAACCTACAACACCCAACCATTTCCCACATCTCAGAAGATGGCATCTTCAAAAGCACCAAAGTGCCAAACCAGGAGGGACTATAAAACTCTGTAGGACATCCCTAAGGACATATCTACTCTTGAAACTAGGATAAAATAGTTTGCAAACATTTATATAAATTTTTTTATATAACACAATTTCTGAAAATAGTTTATAACTAAATATAAATACTTCTCAAAATAGTTTATATCTAAATATAAACTAGAACCATTTTAACCAATTTTCTAGAAATCTATAATCTAGTTAAAAATGTAAATAAAGGTTTAAAATACTTTTTGGAAACTAATTTGGAGGTCCAATAAACTCCACACAACAACAACTTCCAAAAATTTATGCATCATTATGACATTTACATAGTCATGAGCAATTTCACGTCGATATACCAAGTATTCACAAGGTAATTATTCCCCATGTTACCTTTAACCTTTTTAACCTGAAAAATGATCATATTTCAATAATTCCTAGTAATTTAATATGATACATACACCTTGTTTTCTGAAAACCAAAACCAATTTTAAAAACTTTCACCTGTTTCAATAAAAACTCTCATTTATTGAAAACATTCCAAACATCAAATTTCAAAACATTAAAGAATTTAAAAAAACCATATATCTATGTGAAAAATTATAAATAAATTTTTAAAAAAATTTCAGAAGATCTATAATTTAAAAATTCCAATTTAAAATAAAAAACCAGGGTTTTCACAAAATCCCACAATTTTCCATTTTTCCACCACCTATCACTAAAGATGGTTGAACAATTATAAAATAGAAAAAATTTAATTTGTATATAAAATAAATTTCAATGTATTCTAATGAATTTCAGAAAGTGGAGATGAGAGTGAAGCCACCTACCTCGCTCATTTTGATGAAAACCGAAAATAGACAACGAACACACAAAAATCCAGGACTAGATTCAAAAAAACAACAAAAGGTCACCTACCCTACCATGAAAAACACTAGATATAATCTTATTTATCCTCAAAAATCTTATATCTACCAACATGGGACATATATCTAAGAAAAAGAGATGATGGGAGGAGTAGATCTAAAAAACCATGAACAAAACAATGAAGAACAGGAACTTAACACATTAATGTGCCTTCAATTCAGCACGAAACGTGTTTGGATTGCTTCCACATAAATGGGAGAACCTCCAACGGCCTTTGAAGGAGAAAACACGATTTTAGGGTTGATTTAGGTCTAAAAATATCAAAAATATGGCCAAACTGAATAAAATATTCAATGATAGAGAATTACTTTTGGCCTTGCACGATTTGGCCACACGGTTTGGCCAAACTGCATTCTTACCATGCCCCCCTTTTTTCCAAAACCCTCCAAAAGTACTCTAAAGTATCCTCAACATCCCAAATAACCTTTAATAATAATTAAATCATTATTTAAGTGTTACATACCAGAAATTAGGGGTTCTAAACCATTATATTTTTTAGAAAGTGGGAAATTCTCTCCATCCAATCAATATATTCCTCTTCATGTTCTGGTCTATTATCACTATGTACGGATGGAAGATACAAGTTAGTAATTTATAAATCATGGAATACTATTTATTTTGTTGAATATTGGACTCTTTTAGAAGGATTATATTTTAAGAATAATATTTTCTACTAGAATTGGGTCAACTTGAGGATTCATATGTGGAGCATGCTCTGCATCCTCATCTCTAGAAGCCCTCAGTTCCATTCTTGTAAGAGCCATGAACGAAAAAAAATATAACAAAAACCTGTTGGAATAGAAATAAATTCAATTAAAATAAATTAATTTTAAGAACAAAATAAAAAAGTTAAAACTCTTAAATAAAAAATCAACAACCCAGACTACCCAGGGTAACAGGTGTACTTTTGTGAACGTGAGTTGACTAAGAAGACACTAACAATACCTCTCGAGTTCTGACAGTCATATCTTTAGTCAATAGAAAACCCCTAAACACAATAGTTTTATAGAGAATCATGTGGATAGTATTTAATGCTACCTAAGGCCCTGATACCAATTTGTAGTTGACTAACACAGTTAAACCCATATCTTCAACCTAATTGACCCAAGACAAGGCCCAAAATATATTCCCAATCAGCATGGGCTAACAAAAATATCTTGTGTATCATACAAGAGAATATGGGAATGATTTCACCCTCAATAGTCGTATAATGTAAAAGAGAAAAATATAGTTAAAATATAGATAATGAAAATTGATTATATGTCAACAACAACCATAAAGGTCACATCCAACATCTGGATAACAAATTCTAAAAACACAATAATTTGGACATCATTATTATGGAATTTAAAATAACCAATGGGTCTATCTCCACTTGACCATAAGTCACCTCCTTCCTAACCCTCTTTTAGGAAACAATAGTAAGGAGATCCTTCTACTACATGATTTTATTCCCTTTACTTATATTATATAAAACCAAGTCTACAGACACCGAAATGAAGAATTAGTGTGTGGGCACAAATTCTCAGTAAGATACTAACAAGAAATATATAGAATTTATAACCAAATGAATCCGTTTTCTCATATTTAAAACGGATTTATAAAACATATGAGGTGAAATAATTTTCCATTTTATAAATAATCATTTTGTTTTCCTTTCCAAATCATTTCATTATTTTTCAAAATTCATTCCATAATAAATAAAATATTGAATTATGAAATTTTAAATTTTCTATGGAATAAACTAATAAATAAATAATTTTCATGGATCAAGTAAAATTACATGAAAAAGTGCTAAAATATAAATATAAAAGATCATGCATGCAATATAATCTCATAGAAATAAAATTAGGAAATAATAACATAAGGTTGTAAACAACTAAAACACTAAGACCCACAAAGGAACACTATATGGAATACATGACTACAGTACTGAGAGAACCTTTATATTGATATGGATACTCCCAAGTCACCATGAAATCCAAGAAACAACTCTTATTGATAGATAATTCCACCATGGCTAGTATTGTTTTAGTTTTTCCTTAAATACCTTGCCCTATCAACGGTTTTCTACATGGTCATTATGTTAATGGAAAAAGTTCTTCATAAACATTTTTGAAGGCAAAAGCTAAAAAAAATTCACAAACATTTTTCATATAATAGGATATTTCTAATCCATACCCACATATTTTTAAAACATTTCTATGGTGATCTGCAACACATATCATGAGTGAAATCCCATTTCACTATTTAAAATATATTTTGAGGAAATTTATGAAACACATCACTTCTATCAAACATTTTCCATCAAAAACAACTTTTATTAAAACATAAACAAAATCCCTCAAAGATTGATTCCATTTTTAACAATAATTTTACAAATAAAAACTAAATGAAAGAATAAAATTACATAAGAAATTCCAATGTTTTAGATATACAATAGAGACACCTACCATTAAATGAGGAAATGGCATTTCATATTAAATAACGATGATGGAAAATAAGAAGATCACATTCTCAAAAACCAAGGTACTATGTAAAAAAGGTCAATTATCAATGTAAATACTTGATTTAATTATAAATTATCCTAAGACATCAAAATCATGGAGAATGAGTGGATAAATGAGGCTTTAAGGAGACAACTTATAAGATTGTGAATAATAGTTACATAATCCTTCAATATATAAAATGATTCACCATAATAGATGGAGAGAGAGAAAAAAATCACCATGGAAACTCTAAAATCATAAGAAAATGTATTTGGGTCGATGAGTAAAATTAAGGAAGAGTAAGAAAACATTTCATACCAAAATAAAAATTAGGCCCTTACTAATCTGCTTCCCTAGAAACGCCACCGCTAGCTGCTGTCCTACAATTGATTTTATGTGGCTATAGGAAGGGAACCTATAGTTTCTAAAATCTGTTGTATTATTGGTGGGTGAAAGAATATTTTTTTTCCAGATCTAGGAATTTTTGTTGAACCTCAAGACATGAAATTAATTTACTGATGGAATCCCACTGGTTGGTAAGTGACACCTTCAAATTTGAAAGTATTTTGTCGGTGTCCCTCTATTTCCAATGGATACCCATACACCCACTCCCAACCTATGAGTTACCAAAAAACAAAAAACAAAAATAGTTATATAAAAATTTCTTCATACCTGTGTTTCACATATACTCTACCTACATTGGAATCATGACTCTGATACCACAATACATTTCCATCTAAATAAATTTACCCATGAGGCACTCTTAACTATAGTAGCTTCTAATACCCTTAACCATCTCTATGACCTCACCTCCCCAATAAGGCGTAGCTATCAATCTGTAGTCCCCATAGTCATTCATTCTATGCATATGTATATCTTTTGTCTCTTCCCAAACCTAAATAATACATCATCATATTTAAACATTTCATGTGATCCATCCTTACACATACATGAAACTACTTTAATGGAATCATACAGAAACTATAGAAATTCATGATCCACCTATAATTATACCACATAAGAGGATATACTCTCATGGGAGGGAGTGATAGACCTCTACCCTACCCATAATTTATCTCACCACCCTATCACATCTATTCATGTCTCGTCTTCATGTCATTTGAATAAGCACTAACAACTATACTAGAAAGGCCACAACCTAGATTACTAAATATGAAAAAGAAGAGACTAAACTATACTTTACTATTCCCTTATCAAGGGTGAGAAAATTTTGAACCACGTATGAGCAAGAAGTTTGGTCAAACATGCTGATGTAGTGTCTCGCCTATGATTAAAGAATGATTTAAAATCTATGAAACTTATGTTCCACCTTACCTACAATAGATCCCTCGGAAGGAATTACTACTGAGGGGAGGTGTGAATTAGTGGATAATTTTTACGAATTCATTTTATTTTCAATTAATCCTCTAAAACTTGTTATGTTCATTTATCTTCTCAATATTACCACTCAAAATCACCTCGTGGGCATTAATAACAACTGAAAGAGAACCATATGATATTTAAAAGGTTCATTATAATGACATACTCTTTTTTATATTGGTTATTCCCCCAAACATAGACTCTACAATATTATCTCAATATCTCTACAAATGATTACAATGGATTTTTCTCTAATAAAGAGGCTTCATTTTCATTTGGATTCATCTAATAGGCTTCTTTCTCCAACTCCAACCAAGAGAATCCATCTACTCCCAACTCCAACCAGAAGACTTCAACTACCCCCAGATCTAACTAGAAGGATTCAATATTTTTTAAAGGCATGATCCACTGAAGGATGATTTTTTATCTACTTCCACGAGGTTGTACGATATGATTTGGTTGTGTACAAATTAAATTTCATTTAGCAGTCACTTACAAGGACTTTTAGTCTTGCTCAATTGATCTGATCACATGTTACTGATTAGTTTCCTCAGTGCAACAATGCTAAGGCTGTAATTCCTTCTTCTATTGATGATTACATAACCTCATTGTATGTTTAAAAGATTTTAAAAAAAATTCTCTAATGTAATACAAGGATAATGCGTCACAAATTTGTTCTATTTCTTTTTTTGGTCTCAATTAATTATACCTCATGTATGAATTTCATGGAATCCAAGATACTATCACCAGTTGTTTATTTCCATCTAATTTTATGTGCTATTATTTACTATTTTATTTCAATTTCCAATTTTCCTTGTTAATGAACAAGGGTTGGTTATCTCTTCTTGAATTCTAAAAACTCATGAATATGTTATATGATTCATGATCTTCTAATGTGCTTCACATGTACATGCACTACCTTTGTACCACATTTTCTCTTTAGTGATTTTCACACACCATGTATGCACCCTCACTTCCCACATCTTGTTTCATCATGAACATCGTGTATGCACACCCACAATTTCTATACTGTGTCTCAATTCATGTGTATGAATAGAAGATTTCATATACTCACAAATATCTTCCCATTATACGCTACCTTCTCAAAGACTTCATGCACACACACTATCCACAAACAATTTCTGAAAGTTTTTTCCACACAAACCGAGTTTGGTGCATGAATGTTATTTATCACAAAAACAGTGTAAAGATACACTATATCATGGTTCTCAAACAATTCTAATGAACCAGGAAGGATTTAGAGACCTCAAATAATCGTAAAATCAAAGGGAGAAGTATTAATTCCTTCTCCTTTATTTCTCATGGAACTATTCTTTTTGAAGATACTTAGAGAGTGATTTTCACTTATCAAAGGCCGACATGACTCTTCTGATCCTTTTCGTATGATTTTTGTGAGAATGGATCCTTTCCTATGCAAACTATAAGGGTTCATTTACTCTATTTTATATGGAAAATGGGATCACTTTTCCAAATTTTAGCACATATCTCAAACCATGGTTCTTTTAATTTTATATATGATGAGCATCACCTCATTATTCCTCTTTAGATATGGATGTCATACCACTTTGAAGATCCTAAATAATATTCCATGTCAAGGAATATTTAACACACCTAATTAATTCGTGTATATATTCAAATATATTCCAAAATAGATGGAGTTCACCCTTCAGGATTTCATGATGTAACCTCAAATTCATGTGGTGAGACCACATGATTCTAATTTATCCAAGTTTGAGATCCTTGAAGGGAGGATTCTCAAACACGTGATACAACTTAATTTTCATTCATACAAAATAGATATTCTCATTTAAACACATGAATAGAAGACACCGATTGCATGAATGATATCAATTCAATCTCAATCAAGTCATCTCATATGACAAATATTCAATAATGAACATAAGATTGATCACGATAGTCTAGACTATGGTCCTTATAAATGTATATCCTTATATGAATTTTGAGGAATAATATGATCATTAAAATTATTGGATGTCTTATATCACTTCAATCTGATGGCTTGTGTTATATGTGTCATTTTAATGACTTGAGAACAGTACCACTAGCCGCACATCCCATATTGAATCCTATTTAGTTTGAGGAATGGTATATTATTAAAAAAATATGATGTACCATCCAAAATTATCCTCTCCCTCCTGGTACCACCCCATACCATTTTCCATGCTGCCCCTCCACATTTTACAAGGGCATTGATGGTCTTTTTCATGGACCAGAATCTACCTCCATTGTGAAAGCTAGGGTTTCCTCCCTTTTAGTGTGGCTGACCCCATGGGTCTCCCATGTTCCCTTAGTTGAGGTTGGTCTTGGTTTCTATGGGTTCGATTAATATTTATATTAGGGCCCCAATAAAATTTTATTAGAGTAAATCTATGAAAAAATAAAACGCCAATCCAATTTCACATAAAAATTCTCTTCCTATTATATTATTCTATAATTCATCAGGAAATATATAGTCATATATTTTCATATCTATATATTTGAAAAATCATTCTTTAAAAATACATTGGATGTGTATTCTTCTTCATGAAACTACTTCTTGCATAGTTTTTACTTGTGGTAAAAAATTTACACAATCTGTTACACATATTGTATTCACTTTTCATATCACTTCAATAATCATTGAAATTAGAAATATATAGAATTTTTCATGCATTACATCCATTGTTATTAATTAATAACAATTATCCAAGAACCACGACTTTATCCTCATCTCACCAAAAACATATTCAAACATCATTGAAAAAAATTGAAACACTAGACCCAATAGTATCACCCTTTTTATTTTTTTGTCAATACATCATTAAAACACTTTTTTGATGTAAATAATTATTAGAAACACTTTTATCAATCTAATTGATAGTAAAATACAAATTAAATGTGTGTATTTTTTAAATTGACATTTATCCTCCATTTTCTGATTATTTTTTGAATACCTATGGGAGAGGGGAGGCATCATATGGTTCTCCGAGAAATGAGTCTATATTTAATCAAATCTATGTCAAATTGGGAAAAACTAGTGTGTAAAATAAGAGATATATGAATAAGGTTTTGAATTTCATCTATAACCCACCATGGATGTGATGTCTGGCTCATAATGTTTCAATTCTCAACCATGGGTTGTCAATAATAATATTTATCAATTATATGATAAATCCTACTCATACATTAACAAAAACATTATAAATATCTAGTGAAAAGATAAATTTCCCACTTTGTTTTATCTTTTCATCAACCAAGATCTCTTCCTTAATTTACATAGTAACTACAATTATGAATAACAGATGAATGTGTGATTACAATTATAAGGCTATTTAAAAATTCCCCATTCACTAGGAAATGAATATTTAATAGCATTATTTCATCAACCCCCCACCTCAAGTGATGAAACTATCTTATTGAATTCACTACAAGGTAGTTCAAAGGTATTCATATATAATGGTGTAAGGAGTAACCTTACTTGTTCTTTAATGTGAATAGTAAGGTTGAATTTCTTTTCTCAACCTGGGTGGTCCACTGTCTCTAGTCTTCATGCTTCCACATCTGATTTTCAAATGTAATTTATCCTTTAGAAACATTAGTCTCATATATCCTACCAATTAAATGTGTGAGATAGTTATTCTTTTTTTGAAATAAAATCATACACATCTTCTCATGAATGATTCATTCCCTTCAGGGATTATTCATGTGCTAGAAATGTTATTAAACATCTTCTTTCACTATTTCCATCATTATTTCATCTCTCACATATAATATCTTTAATACATTAGTTTTCATTTATTAAAAAGCTCTAATGAAATTTTTCTTCTTCAAGTGGTATATTCATTTTTCTATTATAACTATATTTTTCTTTTTCTTATTCTAAATTTATATCATTCTATAAATCATTAGGAAAAATCACAAAAATTCATTTAGAAATCATGAAAAATTGTTTAGAGTTTCCACATAGCTTTCCATTTCTTTATCCCTATGAAATAGGAGAGGATCTATCATTGTTTGTCTTTATGACTATTGGTTTAATAGTATTTTTTCGTTCACAACCTTAGGATGACTTTTCACATTTTTGATTTTGCAGATTTCTCTTCTCTATTGTAATTCTTCTCATTTATTTATATTTCCAGCCCCTAAATACAAAACTCCAATGATTATTATTATTTTAATGTTGTGAAAGAAATATAGTGCCTTCTGTCCAAAGTTCGAGCAACACCAACAATATCTGATGATCCTTCTTATCTTCTTATGTGGTTTAGTTTGTATCCGTTTCACATGTTGTTAACATTTCTTCTTCTTAGTAAAACCATCACTCATTGGAACACTACATAGAAAACATATATTTATGCTTAATTTAATATCCAAAATTGATGTGGTGTATTTAACATCATTTTTCACTAACCATACATTCCATGATTTTGGTTTTAAAATTGTACAAGTACTTGAAACATCAGTAGTACATAAAAATAATTTTTCGGTTATGGGATACCTTCATATTTTAGGATATTTAATTTTTATTAGATAATGATCTCATGTTATTATTAGAGTTATGATCCTATAATCAAACTTGTTTAAAAAATATATTTTCTTATCAATACATGATGTTATATCTTGTGGTGATTCTTGTTAATTTAATCACACTTATAGGTCTAAAAATTCATGTTGAGAGAGTTATTCTCATCCTCAAATGATCACATCTTGAATTCCCATTCCTAATTAATATTCTTTCTTTTTTATTCATGAATATTTATTCATTATTACAAATAAATTTCAATCTCATTTACCCTATTATTATTTTCCTCTATTTGATAATCATTGATTAACCTAGAAACATTATGAAAATTTTCAATTGCATTGAACGCTTCAATAAATATAATATCAAAAAATTCATTCTCACAAGCACTTCCATGAAATTATTTAATAGTTTTATAATATATTTTATTGAAAATATAAAATTTTTCTTATATTTAATTCACATGTTTTATGAGAGTTTTGGACATGCCAACCCTTTTGGCCAATACATCTTCCATTGCATCATATTCTTCTTCCAACTATAATTTTTCTATCTAAATAGACATGAAACCACCAAAAATAAAATTTATAAAATATTTGGGGAGTTCATTCATATACACTTTGAATTTAGAAAGATGAACATTAAGAGATAAACCATCATCCCATCATGATAAATCTTCCATAGAAAAATCATAATTAAAATAATTATTAGTACCTTTCATATTGCATTCTATTTCGGATGTATCTTCGTTTACATTCATATTCTTCTTCAACTTCCTTTCCCATGTTTTCTTTTATATTCTTCTGAGTCTTGGAATAAATCTCCATCTTTTTTTTCTTACTCATTTCTTGAAATTTCCATGTCATAAAGACTCGCTTGGATCTTCAGATGCTACATACACCTTGATACCACTTGTGGGGCCCCATGATGTATTTAACATTGACAGGGGATGGGTGAATTAGTTATTTCTTATTAAAAATTCCCTTTCTTTTAAATAACACCTATTAAATTTATTATAATTCATGATCTACTCAATATTATCTCACAAACTCACCTTATATACAATAATAAAAACTTAAAGACCATCAAATAGTATTTATATAGTTTGGCATAAAGACCTACCCCTTGCTTGTTGGTTATTACCCTCAATTTGGATTATGCTTTATAATTTCATTATATCCACAATTTATTATAATGGATATGGGTACAACCAAAAGAATCTAATTTATTTTGGATCTAAATAAAATTTTACTAGTTTCTGATCCAATCAAGAGACTCCATCTCCTCCTGGCTCAGACTAAAGGACTTCAACTGCTCCTTGCTCAAATGAAAAGGCATCACCTTTTTTCAATGTCTTGATCCACTGTAAGTTGATTATCTCATATTTCTCCATTATATTTTATGATATAACTTTCTTATATACCAATTCAGGTACCTTCAATAGCAATGGGCCGGGTCTGTTGTTCTCTCTCAATTGAGCTTATCACCTATTAGTTATCAGTTGCCTTAGTGAAACAATTTTTGGGTTGTAATTATTTATTATAATAAAGAAGACTCAGCCTCACTAGATGTGAAAAATATATGTAAGAAAATTATTTTCTTATATTATGAAATTATGATCTTGGAAAATATATTTGTGTTCTTTTCTAAGTCTTATTTAAATATATATTGTGCTTGAATTTCACAGAATCCAAAACACTAGCATCGAGTTTTTATTACCTTATTAGTTTATGTGGTACTATTCACTATTTTATATCATGTTCCACTCATCCTTGTTAGTGATTATGGTTTGTATATATCTTTATGAATTATAAACAATGATTCATGTTTTATATGATGCTTGATCATCTCAAGTAATTCACATGTTCAAGAACAACCTTTGTACCACTTTTTCTCTTTTTCGAATTGCCCACACTATGTATGCACCCTCACAGTCCACTTCATGTTTCTTCATGCACACAATTTATGAACAAACACACTTCCCATTTTATGAATCAATTCATATGTATGTATGTATGCTTTCATAAACTCACACCTTTATTCTCAGTTTATGTTACATTCTCAAAGCATTCATGCACAAACAACATCCACACACTATTTGTCAATGCCTCTTGTATGAAAACTAGATTTGGTAAATGAATTTTACTTTTCAAGAAAAAAGTGTAAGTATACATAGTATTATGGTTTTAAAAAAATCTCATAGAAAAAAGGCTTCCTAGACCATAGATCATCATAAAATCTAGGGAGATGCTTTAATGATCTATCCCTTATTGATTCAAAGAATAGTTCTTCGCACATATCCATAATGAGTTATTTTCACTTTTGGAAAGGCCACATGACTCATCTTCTCCTATGTGTAATATTATCACGATGAGGTATTCATTATTTTGTTATCCATAAGGTCATAGTTACTCTGTTTTAAAGGAAAATGAGAGAACTTCTCAAAATGTCGTCACAACTCTCAGTCAAGGGTCTTTATAATTTTATAGATGATGACCATTGCCTCATTAAACATTCTTATATATAGTTTTCATGCCACATTAAAGATCAATAATAATATTCTTCATTGAGGAATATATATCACACCTAATTCTTTAAGAGATATATCTAATAAAACTCCAAAAAAGATAGATTTCATCCATCATGAGTTTTTAATGTATGCTCACATTCATGTGGTGAGATTGCTTACCTCTCATTTATGCAAGTTCAATCTCCATGAATGGTACACACTCAAACATGCAAATGAAACTTCATTTTAATTAAGTCACTACTTAATCTTCTCATTTATCCACATGAATACAAGACATCGATTGCATGAATGATATCAGTTTGATCTCATGCTACTAATCCCATCAGTAACATATTCAATGATGAAATGGAGATCGATCATAGTAATAAAGGTTGTGCTTTAGTGAACTAGATATCCCCTAACAAAGGACTAAAAATAATATGGTCACTGAAATGATCTTATGGTTCAGATCACTTCAATCCAAAGTTGTGTGTTATTTTTGTCATCTTAATGACACGGGAATAGTACCACTCACCCCCACCTCACACATTGAAGTCTCCAAAGTTTGAGATGTAGTATATTAATAAAACACTTCGATAGACAAGCTATAATTATCCTCTCTCTCCTAGTACCATCCCTATACCGTTCTTCCTTTCTTCGTTCCTTTGTACATGGTGGATATTCCTATTCCTTATACAAATTTGTTTCTAGGATTATACATGACCCAAACTCTTCCACCTTTCATCTGGCTAAGGCTACCTTCCCATGGGCATGGGTTGAACCCATGGGTCCCGCATGTTCCCTTGGTTGAGGGTGGACATGGATGTTTGGGTTTGGCTTATTTTTTAAGTGAGGTTTCTCCTGAAAATTACTTAGAATAAATCTAGGAACAAATAAAATTCAAAGACAACTACACTTCAAACTTATCTTCCTCTTATCTTTATCTCACATTCATCATGAAATATTTATTCCTATTTTTTGGGCCATATAATTACATCCCCATGCCTTAAAAACCAATGCAATGGGAATTATTCTTCTGGAAATCACTTCTTTGATGGTCTTCACATGTGGTAAGAAATGTGCACACTCCATTGCACATTGTTTCTTCACTTTTAGCATCACTTCGACAATCATAAAAATTAACAATCATGGAGAATTTATAAAGTGTGACATCCAATATATTAATCCATAACAATTATATAGGCATCACAACATCATCCTCATATAAACAAAAAAATAATGACAAATCATTGGAAATAAATGTAACATTTGACCCAAAACCTACTAGTAATGGAGTAATGAATAAAAATCAATAAATTGTTTTTAATTATTTATCATAAATATAATTCCTTTTAAAATATCTTTAAATTACTTTTCTTAGTCTAACATTAGTGTCTTGGGGAGTAACTCATTCAATAAATGGTGCTTATAATCCTCTGATGATATTCTCTTATATCTATTGACCTCTACTATGACATCACACTACCTCTAGATGGATCTGTAAAGCATTTAGACTAAAAACATAACCTACTGATCATAAAGTGTCTCTGCTAACTCAATGATACCCTCAATGTCCTTAATAAAATCCTCATATTCACAATGAATACCCATTACCTAGAAATAAATGGAGTGTTAAAACTAAAAATGATGGTCGAAGTCTACTATAGTATTCCCAATCAGATGTGAAGATCCACATCCCACTAGTACTAAATGAAATACCACAGTCTGTAGAATCTTCACTACCAGAAAATCTAAGAGAGACTTAAGAGAATAATCTTCCCCACACTCCTAAATTTATATATTTATAACATGAGTTTTCTCTTCCTCAAGAACATCCTTAATTTGGTTTCTAGGTGGTACCATGAGATGTTGTCTAGGTAGAATTTTTAGAAATTATAAAACAATGAATCAAAATATCCTATAAAATCATAAATATTTTATAAATTAATCTATTAATAATAAAACATGCATGAAAAAACACTAGGATATAAGAACTAATGGATTACGCATAATCACTAGTTATAACAACCCCTTAGTCACCCAAGGCCTAAGCTCGTACCACTTACACCTGCTCGTTAGTCTTGTTTATAATAAATATAATTACCAATTTCTCATTATAAATTAATTATATTTCATGAATAATTTATTTTTTGAAAACACCAAATATATTTCTATTGGAAGTTAATTAATTTAAACTCTTATCAACCATAGAAAAATCACATGCATGAAATATAAACCACTCTGTCAATCCATATTTCATGAACTCACCCACTCTCACTACCCTATAAAAGAGTAAAATCCAATAAATCAAAACTTATAATAAAATTTGAGGAATAATATGAAACCAAAATAATAAAACTCTTAAAATTTATCCCACTACCCTATAAATTTAAATTTCCACTACACAAATGCTTTCCAGACACAAGAATATATTCATAATCATTTTCTAACCATCCTACCTCTATTTTACCAAGTTGAAACTAAATATTTAAAAAGGGACCCTAATACCATTTTGGAAAACCCTTTCTTGGATCAATGAGTCTGATCCAAAGATGTAAATAACCCCTTATGCAACTCGCACTATGAAAGTGAATCCTGACTATCGGTGAAGGCCTAAGTCATGCATTAGGGAGACTATTTCCTAAATATAATATCACCACAAAAAATAGTCTAAAAATCATAAATAATTATCCATTATAAATATACATAGAAAGAATCAAATAGATAACCACGTCACATCCAATATTAAAATGGAATCAAATCGACTGAATATCCAATTCAAAAGGATCCTCACATATGAAGAATTGATAAAAGTAATAAAAAAATATGTGAAAATAATATCAAATGAACTAAGATCAAAGGATACTGGTGTATTTCATGACATTAACTAAAATCCAAAACAATATTTACATGCCCAGAAACCTGTAATAGGTTCATCTCCCTTTTCTATAACCCTAACAATAAAATCTTCATGCACATTGGGGTGACCAGGTAAGGTATGAGTATTAAAAAAAATAAGAGACCACTAAAAAAGTCATTATCATAATTGAATAAAATATATGAAGGTGTATGGATTTATAAAAATAAATATACAACAAGAACAAAAATATGTTAGGTCATCATGCACTAACTAAGCCTCCAAAATCCGTGTACATTCCTTCCATAACTCTGTGGTATATGGAAAAGTCATCTAAAGTCACATATATATTCCATAACATAACCAGTACCTTCTGACTCAATGTATGCCCCACATCAAGTACCAAGTCATATATTATAACACACAACCAACCACACACATTTCACTTAAGAGATCCCACCCAAAACCCCATATTAATTCCTTTACCATGCCCCATTACTCATTTTTGTTCACACATCAAGTCATACATCAATATTTGTCCAAATCCTCTTAATATGGAAGAGTCACACATCATCATCTCATATCAATATCTGACCACATCCTCTTACTCATGATTAGTCGCAAATCAATATATTGGAACTCATCCCTCTTACTCAAGGTTGGACCATAAACTTGAACAAAACATTAAATAGTAACCCATTGTCCCTTCACATAGGGTGTGACACATACATCCTTCTCAAATTTTCAAAAATTAAGAAGCATAAAAATAATAAATTAGTATAATAACAAAAATTATATATAATACAAAATATAACATAATTATCCATATAAATTTCACTATATCTTCTCTATTACCAACACCTCTATAATATAAAACTAAATCATTCCTATCCACCCAACAATTGAATGGACACATCACCCATAACCAAATACCATCCTACTAGGTCACCTTGTACTTAGTCCAACATGAAAAACTCACTCTAATCCCCAATCACCAAGGTTAAAAAACCTACCTTAATCTATGAAACTATACTATAATTCACTGCATCAAATCAATATATCATATAACTTCCATCTATGGGGATCATTAGAATCAATACAGAATGACCAATTAACATATATACCAAAATAAAAAATTCAACCAAGGTAAATCACACACCCATATGAAATTAAATCCATATAACTAAATATGAATTCCATATCATTATAATGAATTAATACCTCAATATTAATAGAGAACACATTCCAAGACATACATTCTAATTCACACATAATCCACTAACACCATAAAATCATTCCCAAACTCTCAAAATTAGGGATTCAAGATGGGGAGTAAAAAACTACAATGATGAATAAATCTAGGGTGTTCCTAGAATTTAGATTAACAAAAGAGAGCCTATGTAGTGACTGAAACATAAAATGGGTAATATGAGAGAGTGTATGAGCCTAGGAATCCATGAGATATCTCTAAATAACAGCCTATTGACATGGGGGTCAAGGGTGAATGAAGGGATGGGTTTGAATGGAACATGGGTAGATTTTTAAATCTTCATTTTTTTTAAAATCCCTAACAACATTATCATCAAATGACTATAATTTTCATTACATAATGAATCCATGATGGATCAACATTGTAGATTGGTCCCTATGGGTAACTAAATAAATACCCCCTCTCATAGATACATTACGGCGTGTCCTTTGGATTGTGATACAACATCCCTTTAAATGAGGTAGCCCATAACACTTGAAAGGTCACCATCACAACATGACCAAATTGGTCATTCTAGGATACACCAACATGATGTGGTATCAAAATTTAACCCCTTCCATTTCCAAGTATTTATCCCACTAAGATACATACTTTCACACTATGTCACCCCCTTCTATATCATGAGATCTATGTTAACCTTACGTATCACCCATATGGATTAGACTTACCCACATTAAATTTTCATTGTCCTCACACCATGGTTCCCCTTGGTTATGTAATTATTCATGATCATGACAATCATCATACAGGGACTCCTTGGATTACAGTCTGGGGACTTTCCTACTATATAATTTTAGCTCTAAACCAATCCCAACACCCCAAATGTTGATATTGATCCACCCCTAGAACCTCAAAAAGATGAAACACATAATTATTCACAAGATTTAACAAATTAAATAAAACACGGATTGAAATTCTAGGGACATTAAAATTCAGTACTCCAGATAGATTTTATTTATCTCACAACACCTTGTTTCATACACCAATGCTAGACATCATGGGTCTAAACCAGATCATCACCCACTTTTCATTTCATTCGATAATCACTGAAACCTTTTGACATCAAACATGTAGTCTCACACTCTACATTTTACACTTAAAAATTAGACTATCCCCATTATATATGACATCATACATCCTTTAAATCATTTTCATTCACATACCTGATGACCCTATAAATCATTTTCTAGAATCCCATACTCAATCATTCCAATATACCATAACCCAAATCCTTAAGGGATTGGATTTATTGAACCATTTTTATGTTCATTTTTTGAGTGTTGAGGGAGTATGGGGATGTCTTCTTCTAGTTTTGAGAGTGGGGAAAGTAGGTGTCGAATTAAGATGAGATTTATGAATGGAAATAGAGATTATAAAACTTTTATGTTTTAGTATTTTTTTAGGCATGTCTATAATGACCTTATTATTTTAAATTCTTCTTTGAAATGGCCTTTATGTATAGAAATTAACACTAAAAAGACCCATATGTATCACATTTATGATCCTTATGCATTCCATTCATTGAAAAAATACATTTATGTATTTTACTTCACTCTTGGAAATGAACATTACTTATTGAAGAGTTTATTGAATTCTAAATACATAATATTCCATTATTATCAAACCATAATGCCTAAAAGTGAATATTTCAACATATAGGAGTCTTTTATTGGTCCACATTAATGAGTCAAAGTTGAATATTCATTATGTAAGATTTATTTCTTTTATGATATTTTGGTATATAAATGTTATTTACCCATATATAAGATTCATTTTATTTAAGCATAAAAGTAATCCCTTTTCTGATTTTTATACCCAGGACATATCTTATAGATTCCTCATCTTTTAGACTCACCTGAATTTTATTACTTTTAATTATCAATTTTATCTTCTAGAGTATACAATTTTCATCTGGATCCTAGTAAATTCTGGATAGCATATAGCATAAAAAATTCTTAATTTCAATACACACAAAATATCAAAACTTCTAAAAATCATCTCTTTTAGATTTAATTTTATTGATAATGATATTCTCAATTCAAAAATCATAAAAATTAAACTTTTTATGTAATATAAATACTTTCAATACTAGTAGACGTGTTCCAAAATTTCCATTTTTTAAACATTGTGATTTGATGAAAATTATCATGTCTATTTTAAATATAAAGAATAATATATTTAACCAATATCTAAAAAGAGATACACATAAGAGAATCACCATCTAATTCATGCACCAAGATTTGTAAATTTAGGGTGGCCCTTTCCATTCATTTGTTTGTTCCTACTTCTCAGTGTTATAAAGAAAAAATCAGGTTATAATACAAATGATGAATCACATATATTTATATTTTTATAGTCTCTTCAGTCCTTTTCTAGTGTGGATAACCATTAGCCTTCATTCAAGGGAGGAGATTCAGGACTACTCTTTTATTTAAGTTCCAATTATTATAATATCCTGATTTTTCTTTAATTGGTTGAATAATTTGAATTAGCCATTGAAATATAATAAGAATTTTTTTTAATTGAACAAAAAAACATATAATGAATGGTATTTATGTTAATTATTATTATTTATATACTTTGATAATTCATGACTGATGATGGTTCTATGAATTTTATTATATACTATGGGTTTTATTTGTGAAATATGAAGGGGTTTTGTGATTAAATATTGAAACCACCTCTCATAAAATGATAAATATTTAAATATGGTAATAAATTGGATATTAGGATCTATAATTCTATAATTTTTTTAAATAAAGAGATGAATAATTAATAAGAAGGCTTATTTTACAAGGGTAATTAATAGAAATTTATCTTTCAATTTGGATTCCATTTGTTTCTGGTGTGTGTTATTATATTGATTTGATTATTATGGTCATGTTTTTGAGTTTTTATGGATAGAAATATGGTGTTTATATAGAGTGGAAATGATGGTTTTAATTGTAAAAGTTGAATTGCATTTTTGGATTAGATTCCTTTGGAGATTATTGTGGAAAGAGTTGGAGTGGTGTTGTGGTTTTTGGTTTGGGAACGTGTGGTGGTTTTTTTAATTAGTTTATATAGAAGTTTTTGTGGTTATGGGTTTGATTATTATAGGTATGTGTTTTATTTTCCAATTGGAATATAATATAGATGGTCATAATGAATTTGATGATGGGAAGTTTCATGGAATTAAATAAACATTGGCATACTAATGAATTATTAATGATTCCATTGAAGATTTTTTCTAGATTAATGATGGTAGTAGACAATGAATATTTATTCAATTAATATAAAAATGATTGGTATAATTAATATCATTTTTCGAGTAGAATGGTATAACAGTAAATGAATAATTATATAAATAAATTTGGAAATTTTGAATGTTTCTAAGGCTATTTTTTGAGGAAAGGATGGGCCAGTTTTTGTTTTAGATATGGAATCGGTTGTTATTGAAAACTAGAGATAATTTGGTGATGATTATGGGATTTAGTAGTGGGGTCTAGGAATGAACCTTTAGTATATGTCTACATGTGGTTGTATTATATTTCTTATTTTCTTGTGATTTATTTTATACCCCCCAAGTCGAGTAACCTTACTGATACCCAAATGTTTTGGGTTCTATGCCTTTCCCCAACATTCAGGTTTTTAGGGAATAGATTTATGGATAATCCCACTTACCCACTCACCCTTTAAGAGTCAAAAGGTTATGATGGACTGAGGTTATGATGTATAAGAAATAATGAAATATTTTAGAGTGTGAATTATTTGAGGTGATGATGTGATGTGATGATGATGTGTTAGTGATGTGATTGAGGATATGATACATGGTGTGGGTATTTCATGGTATAAGGAGGGAATGATGTTAATTTACTTCATGTATAAGATACCCAACTATGATAAGGACATAATATATGGAATTTATGTTTATAAAGTTATGTACTTATGGATATATGTGGTTGTGGCTAGGATATCGACATAGTTATTTGGATATGTTATTATAGAAGTGATGGAAGCATAGGAAGTTCATCATTGGGAATTAAAGATACAAATGTGTGGGAAAATATTTGTTAGTTACCTTCTTGATATATTATTTTATTATAATTCTATTATACCAATATGCATCATTGAGTGAGTGAGTCTTGGTGAGGTTGGTTGTTAGTTGACCAGATTAGGTGTGTGTTGGTTCTTCTATTTATTCACTAGGGTATTAGAATGCTTCTACCACATTTTTATGAGTGATCACGAGAGTATATTATTTAATATACATTTATACTCACTCAAATATATATAAATCTATTTTCTGGGTTTCTGGGAGGGGTTTCGCGAAAAATATTGACATTACTATTATCAAGCTTAAATTTGGGTTCCTAGTTACTATGTGTATGTAATTTTTAATTTTTTATTAAATTATTTTTTTCATAAGAAGTTTACAATAAATGAGAGATAATTTTTATTTTATATTAGATATTTAATCCTTTTGTTCATTATTTTTTTTCCATAAATTTATTATGGTAATTCCTCACATTTGATTGATTGATACCCCTCTATTTATCCTCCAACATGTTTCCTAGTATATATGAGATTCACATCTCACCCTCATCTTCACTATAAGACCAATAAGATATCCTAGTGGGTTAATATCATGAAAAAATGGTACGAGAACCATGAATGGGAGTTAGGATGGAGATAAGAGCTATTCACTTTTGATGAGTTAATGGGATTGATATGGAAGTAATATTAGACAAACCTAGTGTATGACATAGCAAGATAGAATTTTTAGAACACATGTGACTAGGTCATCCTATGATTTTATGAAATAACCATAGTATTACTGAATAACCTAGGTGGGATAATAATTATTTATGGATAGAGATGCAGGAGAGGTACATCAAACATTCTTGATTTCTCTTGTGTTTTAATTTGGCTAGTTTTGGTGATGTTAAAATTAATCAAATAAAATGATCCTTAATTAATTTCATACTGATATACATAGGACATTATTTTCTTACTTACATGGATTTATCTTAGTCATCATCCATGGTGGTTTATATTGGTGAAGTAAAACCGGATGACCAGCTTTACCCGACCGAGGAGGGGTAGTCTTAGAGGATTTTATTGTGTGAGTTCAAATTTTATCTCCTAATGAATTATTAGGGGATTATATATAATTTGGATTCAAGTTTCTTTTTATCTTCAGATCACTTTTACATAGATCTGTTACATCATAGAGTATTGAGTCCCATTCTATTTTTTTTTCAAATAAGAGGGATTTCAGGCTAATGGTAGATCGTGTTCCTTATATAAGAAAGGGTTCAAGGGATGATTTCCATAGGTGGTTCTATGAATAAATTCTTTCATAAATTAAGAATTAAGTGAAAAGGCATGAATTTCTCTCCCTCTAGTATTGGATCTTGAGGATGATAGTCTGGGGATCAAATTTAAGGATTTTATTTGGTTTTATTTAGATATATTTGCAGATGAGGAGTCCAGAGTACAATGTATAGGGGAGTTTATGTATAAAAATATTCATCATGAATTTAGCCCATAGATAATACCAATATATCTAGAGGTATAAAATAATATAGAGGTGATTTATAGGATTCATGCATATACATTTTCATCCCATGAGGGGATTCATCTTATCTTCCCAAAGAGAAGAGAAGAAAATAGAGGATATTAGATTTTAAGGCCATCAGGGATCTTACCAATATAGAGTTTGACTCAATATTCTTCATCAAGTTTCTATAAATATTTTAGTTCTCATGTATCTATTATGAGCTTGATAATTATGTGATTTTATAATGGAATCCATGGTCTCCATTAGTTTTGGTTCCCAACTATTCTTTTTGACCAGCATGGTGTAAGGATGTAGTTTCTATTTCATTCTAAAAAGTAACTTCCTTTGGGTTTTTATCTATATCAGGGCCAATAGTTTTTTTCTCTTCCTAGGGGGAGTAAAGATAGAAAATTGATTCCATAATATTTTACATATACTGAGGGTCATAGGGATGATCATGGCCTTGGAGGTGATCATTAGCAAGTCCAGTAAGGTAGAAGAGCTAGGCATGGTCATTTTCATGCCACAAAGATGTTAATTATTGATAGGATAAAGGTAGTATAAGGTTCCTTTTAATTATCATTTACTTTTTATTTCACTTTTTTCGACTCAAGAGAATTAAAATACTTCATTAAACCTACATTGACTTATTCCCTAGTAATTTTGGTAGAGTTTCCTCAAGTTCCCCTAGTGTTGACTAAGATAGCTGAATGTTATTTGAGTTTATTTGATGTGTATCATGGTTATGGGATGACCATGGGAAAATATCATTCATCCATATATTCCTTATTATTGAGGATACATCCATATATATTTATCTTTGATATAGATTGGTTACATTCTAAGCATGTTCTCATCGATTAATTTTAGAGGAGGGTTGATCTCAATGATATGGAAGTCTAGTATATGTTTCTTGTTGGTGAGAAAGATAATTATATGGGTCATAGAAATTTAGAGCCTTTTAGGTATCAAAAAGTGGAGGTATTAATATGTTTAGTATAGCATATATGATGGTGTTCTCTAGTGTTATTGATAAATTTTCCGATGTTTTCTCCAAAGAGTCTGTGACACTACCCCCTAAAAATTTAATCAATTTATAGTTATATTTACAACCTTGAGCCCATTTTATTTTAATTAATATTTATTAGATACAACCTTGTACATAATATGAGTTCATTATACATATTTATGACTTGATGAAGAAGGCATCATTAAGTCTAGTGTGACTTAGTGGGGTGATATGATGTTTACCAAGAAGGTGAATGGTGGCCTAAGGTTGTTCATGGACTACTGGTAGTTCAATTTTTAGAAAATAAAAAACTTTTATCCCTTTATGAGGATAAAATATATTTTTATTCTTTGAATGTATGTATTCTCTTAAAATATCTATTTAATGTTTAGGTTTTATCAAATGAGTGAAAAGGAGTGGAATATCATGAAGATAGTGTTAAAGTTTCATTAATGGAACTTTGAATTCATGTATATATCATTTGGTGTCATAAACATAACAAATATTTTCATGGGACTCATGGAATATTTATTTTTTTTGAGTTTTTATATTAGGTCCTAGTAGTGATCATCAATGACATCCTCATTCACATGAATTTTGGGAATGGTAATTTTTAGCATCTTGGGGACATTCTAAAACTCAATATTTACCATCATCTATATAATAATATTTCTAATTGGATTGTTTTATTTCTAGGGGGTATTTTAGTATCCATGTTGTGTCTTAATAATGAGTTTTCCCTTATCCTTCTAAGATCAAGGCAGTTTTTTCTTAGGTGACACCCTTGAATGTTATAGTGGTCTGTATTTTGCTTGGTCTCATGAGCTATTTTCAGAAGTACTTTTCCAATTTATCTTATATTGTAGCCTCATTATTAGAATAAACTAAGAAGGGTTGGGTTTTTATATATTCTGATAAAAAACATATGATACTTCTACCTCCTCATAAACTAAGGTTTCCACCTATATTTCTAAAATTTATTACTTCACCAAAAAAATATTGACCAGGGGAGTGGTCTTATTTCACAACACATTCTCAGTTCAATCTATAATCTAAATTGGTTATTCCTTATATGATTGATTCTGCTCTAGTGGTAAAAAAGTGGGGATCAGAAAATGTGATGTATTAGGTATGTACTTACTAAGTATAGATACATAGAACACATCATGAACATTAGGGATATTAGTTTGAAGAACAATGGAGTAAAACAATTTCCCTATACGATCAAGAATTTTTGAAGGGACCAATATATCTATGGATAAGATTGACCATGTTTCAAAATATCATAATCTTATTCCAAAGAGATATTTGTAGAAATACATTTTCACAAACTTCAAAATATAGATCTCATGACTATTATCTGCATAAAATTTCTATCAATATTGATCTACATTGATGTGATATTGAACATCTCTATCCTTCTCATCCATTTCCTATACTAGCATAAGCCCCAAAAACATTCATCCTCCAACTTCATCCCATCATATTAAAGATACAAACTTCCTTCCATAGATGGATTTATAAGGATCTATATGGATGTTTGAGTGAAAGTTATAGTTATATGAAAACTAGAACAAAGAAAGGTGTTGATCCCAACTACCTTTTAATTCCATAGAAACGTGTATCAATATATCTTATAAGGTTTAAATTTCCCTCTCAAATTAACCATCTATATGCGGATGACAAAAAGTTATAAAATGTAACTCTATATTTAAATCTTGTTGAAAACTACTCCATAACATTGAAGTAAACCTTTGATCCTAATCATATACAATTTATTTTGGTACAACATGATACCTTAAAACTTACTTAATGCATATCCTTGAAATTATATCAAGAGATAAACTATCTATTATTACAATGAAATTTGCTGACTTCATAAGTCATTCAAATTAAACCCAATTTGTACTGTTACCCTTATATGGTTGGGGAGTCTGATAATGAAATCTTGTGTAATGTTTTCCCATTTAGATTTTTCTATGGTTAATGGTTGTATCATCCCCTTTAATATATCTCTTTCATCCATAAATTTATCACATATCATGCATTGATATATATACTCTTCAATATCCCTTTTAATTTTATCCCACCTAAAATACTCTTTAATATATTTAAATATCTCTATACTACCTAGATGAATAAAAAATGATGAGCTATGAGCTTCATTCAATGAATCATTCTTCATGTCTAGTATTTAAATAACACATACACGGATTTTAGACTTTATAATTCCATCACAATCATTTTTTAAATCAAGAACATTTCTCACCTTCCTCTATAGTTCAACATCATACTTCTACACCGATACAATCCTCGAATGGATGGATAATTGAAAATTAATTTGAGAAAGATAGGATCTATATCATTTCATCATGATTTCATGGTATATATTCATTAATTCCCTAAATATTAGATCTCTTTATACCATCATAATTGGAATTTTTTTTGGTCCTTCAGACTTAGAGAATCAACCACCTTCTTTTCCATCTTGAGGTGGTAGCCTTTTGGGAATTAATACCCTTTAATCAATTTCAACCAAAAACTATGTCTCGCATTCAAATATTTCATTATGAATATATAAATCATGCTTTTATTCTTAATATATATATCACATATTTCACCATAAATACAAATCCATAATATTTTTAATGAAATATTTTACCGCTTCCATATCCAAAACATGAGTCAATCAATTTTTCTCAAGAATTTAAAATCATCTTGAGGTGTAATGTATTTACTAGAGAATTAGTCCCATTACATTCTTCAATTAATCACTATATATCACAAACCCTTCTCTACTATAGGATAGTTTGATCATAGGTACTATAACCAACCATCTTCTCATAACCTCTAAATTTTAATCACACTTATCTATTCATAGGAAAAATAGACCCCCTTCTTGTCTAACAAATTAGTGGATTATATAGTCCTGAGAAATATCTTTCAATGCATCGATATTATCTATCAATCCCAAGGAAACTATATACCTCAATAAACATATTTTTTATATTCCATTGGTCAAAAACTTCAACATTTTAATGATATAGTATTATACCCTCTCTTGAGAATATATTATAGAAGAATGAAACTTTTTGTAGAAAAAATTCACACTTTCAAAATTAGGCATTCAAATTTCCTTCATGAAGGTCTTCAATAAAATCCTTAAATTATCTTCATGTTATTCCCAAATATTTGAATATATAATAATATCATCTATAAATACTACAACAAAATAATCAATTAAATCTCTAAATACTCTATTCATTATATCCATAAACTTATCATGGATATTATTCAGTCCAAATGGAATTACTATAAATTCATAAAAACATTACCATGTATGGAAATTTTTCTTATGTTCTCTTTGTTCCTCAATTGATGGTATAGATAATGAAGTTCAATCTTCGAAAAGTGTTTAAATCCTCACAGTTGATCAAACAAGTCATCAATACGAGATAAAAGACACTTGTTCTTGATAATGACATTATTATATTCTCAATAATCAGTATAACGACACATTGAACCACCTTTATTCTTAAAAAAAGAAAAGGTGAAACCCATGGTCACATACTCAGGTGTATGAATCCCTTTTCTAAATTCTTTAGAAGTTTTTTCTTCAATTCCTACAACTCAACTGGGTTCAGTTTATGAGGATTATTTGAAATATGTGTATCAGTAGGTATGATTTCTATTGAAAACTCAATATCAATTTTTTGGAAGAATAGTAGAGTTTAAAAAAAATACATCATTACATTCTTGAAAAAAAATCATACCCTCAATTTTGAGTTTCTCCCCAACCATTTTTGATAAATATCCATTATAAATATGTTGTAAGACCCATTAAATGAAATTAATTCCAATTTCATGTTTATATTCATCCCAACACAAATAAACAATCATATGTTGATTCAAAATGTCAAATGTGACAACCCTTACTCAACAATTGATATAGAATTTATAAAGAAAATGTTAATCCATGACCAAAATAGCATCAAATTCAACAAGTGTGAAAATAAAAAAAATTATAGGAAGAAAATTCCCAAATACTTATATTTGGGAGGAATTATAGACATGAAATGTGATCATATTTCCATTATGGATTTTACTACTAAATCAATATATAATTATTGTGGGGTTGATGTGATACTGCTAAAAAATCTTCATATATAAAAGAGTGGGTAGGGAAAGAATCAAATAAAATATTTTTAGTTTTATAGGGAATGGTATGATTACCATTCGTTGTGTCTTTCTCATGAACCAGTTAAGATGTGATAATAAAGGCCTTCCCATTATCATTTTTCTTTGGGTTGTTTTAAAGTCCTACAAATATTATTAGTAGTTGGATTTGAGAATCAATCCACATAATTCCCTATTTTTATTCATTTGAAACATTGAACTTCATTATTTGAATCCTTCTTCTCTAATATTTAATTTTGTAACCATTTCAACCCTTATCAAAAATCACTAGCTCGATGTCCAGAATTTCTAACCTTGAATAATTTCCTAGATCATTTCATAAAATTTCATTAGTGCTTTCCCCCAAATTTTCTTTCTTGTATTTGGTTGAAATATTTTTACTCTATGGGATTAATCATTAGAGTTTCCTCGAAGCTCCATATTTATGTTGTTTACACTAAAAATAAAAGAATAATTGGACTTCCCACTATCTTTTTATACCATAGTATAACATTGAAAAAAAATCATTGTTACTAATTTAAATTATAGATAATTCCTTTTGAATACTCCTCTCTGGGCCACTAAATAATCAATAAATGTTTTTCGTAAGTTCAATGGTAAATATAAAAGTATACCTTGAATGTCCTATATTGTTTTAATTGTACTAATGGTTTCATCATACTTCTATTTCATCTCTATAAATTCCCTTTTCTTATTTATATGAAGAGTTCAAGGAAAGTATTTACTAATAAATGCCCTCTTAAACTCCTCCCATTCCATGGAGTTTATTTCTTCCTCTTTCGTCATTTCCTTGATAAGAGCCTTCCATTGATCATATTTCTATTGAAGTGATATAATTCTAAGAAACTTTTCTCTTGGTTTTTGCATTGAATAATGAATATTATATTTTCCATAAAATTTATCCAATGATCAACAAAAATTGGTTTAGATGACCCATAGAATGAGGGTTGATGTTGTCAGATAAAAGACGCAATGGAATGATGATCCCTATGTGGTGCTGTTAGAAGATCACAATGGTTCATATTATTATTCATAGACTAGGAGGGTTGAGTGAGAATATCCACCAGATATTTTATCCAAACTCTAAATGCATTGGTTTCACTAGAGGGAAGTTATTACATTCCTTATAACAATCATTATTATCAAGAATTCTTCTGTTTCCAACCATTTATTAAAATCAATAAATACTAACATACCTATTGAGATAAAAATGTATTTTGTTTGTAAAAACATTTTTTTAAACATATCATTATATCTAAAAATTATTTTATATTCTATATAACCAACTGAATAAAATGAACTAATTTCATAGATATTTAATTTTTTTTAATAATTTAGATAGTTCTATTCATACCCACCAATATTAATGCTAGTTAAAAACTATGAAATTAACATGTAATATTTCAATATTATATCGTAGTTCATTTAAACTCAGTTTTACGTGTAAAGAAAGCTATCAAATAAGTAAAATTTATTTAAATATAAATATATCTTGAAATATTAGGGTGTTATATGGTGATCCTCACATCTGATAAAGAAAAATGGGTACCACATATAGAAACACATACTTTCCATAAATAAATATTTCAAATTAATATATAAATATTCATTACATAACCATAATATCCAATTCAAAACCGTATTAGTTTAGTGTATTCAGAAACATTGATAAATAAATAACTGGTTCATAAAATGTCAATATAATCTCCCATTTAGTTCTTCGGAACTATCACTATTCTTTGGCACACCAAACATAATAATTTTAGTAAAATCCAGTGGAAAATAAAACATAATATAAGGTGATCTTATATGCTTAGTAAGGGTAAACATGGGATATATCAAAGATAATATAACCCTAACATGATAATAGGGGTATTAAAACATGAGAATAACCTTTTAAAATCATACAAAAAAATCATAGATCATAAACATGAGTCATGGTATAAATCATAGCAGTTTATAAGATACGAATAAAAAAGGGCTCAAAGAACATGTACAATGAGAACATAATATTGGCGTAATATCTTTCTATAAAAGAGTCACATAATGTTTTTAATAATCATAATCATAATCATAGACATATAAATCTAGATCTACCCACCAAGGAATTCCTTACATGTTAGTATTGGGATAACATACCATGTATCTCCTTTGGGATTGGGATCACCTCTCGTATACCCTCTTTCAGACATGGGATAACCTCATGTGTACCCTCTTTCAATATTTTAATAAACTTTTATATACTCTTTGATCTTAAATAACATTAATCATTAACTAGTGATTTAGAGGGATATATAATTCCATCCCAACCATCACACAATCATAAATCTATTCATTTGTATTCCACAATATCATAAAAGTATTAATCACAACTAATCACACAGAAAAGAAAATGGGTTCCAATGATATTTCATCATTATAACCATAAACCATGCCATGAAAGAATACATACTATATCATTGGATCATAACCCTTGTAAAGTATAAGTAACATCAATGGATATTATCATATATAAATAATAATTTATAGTATCCATAGAATGTTTCATGATCAAAACATCCATTTGATTTTTAATTGACATTTTAAAATATAAAAATTTCCAAATTCCTGAAGGATAAAATTTAATAGGAAAATAACAGTTGAAATATAAAAATTAGCCTTGAAATAATTGAGTAGGTATGATGGAAGGAAATTGTTTTCATGTATTTTATATTAAAAAAAATATTCATTTCACATTTTCAATAAAATTTAAAAATACCTCATTCAAAAAATGATAATGATTTTTCCTTAAAAAAATATTTAGTAAAAAAATATTAGTAAAAATGAATTTAAATAACCATTGTATAATATTAAAAAAATTGTTGGAAACATTTTAAGAAAACATGGAGATAGAAGAAAAATGATTTTCGATCGAAGAGATAAATAATGTCAATTTTACATAAAAACATTCATTGATTCAGCTGAGTTATTAAATTGAAGGGAAATGAAATAAAAACATCTAATCTCTTCAAATAAACATGGTAGAATAAAATTTATGACATTATTGAGAGATAGATCATAAAATTTCATTATAAAAAATATAATCATGAATAATCTTGATAAACAATGAGATTGTGAAATAAATCTTTTACATGTTTTGTAGCATTCAAATAAAAAATCCCATGAAGGAGGGAAAATTGTATGGATATTTAAATACTCATAATCTTCATGATAATATTCATAAAATAAAATCATTTTCAGTATATACAACTATTTCTAACGCTTTCTTCTAGGAAACACATTGTCATGGCAGCACACTGACTATTTCCCCGCATTCCTACTTTCCGAAGGTGGGAATCATTCATCACTTATTCATTGGATGTTTTCTCCTTGATCAAAGTAGGATGATGAGATGTCTATATATCCTTACATATATTCCTCATCATAATTCATTACAAAGTATGGGTATCATTTAAAGATTAACACATTTCTAATGAACTCTTCTCAGTGCTATCTCTTTGTGGATGCTTGTTAATTACACCAATTATGCTAGGACATTCCAAAGGTTCAAGTCAAGTCAAAAACCTTCAGTCAAGAGAGTAGTCGTGTTGGTCATCACTGGCATGTCTGGATGTTGGAACATTGGTACACTAGAATTATCCCTTATTAGAGGGCTTCTCAAGGGTGTGGAATACCAAGGAATCCCACTATGATTGTGGGGTATCCTATGCCAAAGGAATGACTTCGAGGTTTTCCCCAGCTTACCATGTTTAACATGGGGTATTCCATGAGTTTAATGTCTAGAGAAGATAGATTTGACTTTTCAAAACACATATGAAAGTAGATCTGTTAGGTATATCACTATGAGGGAGCACCTAGAGTTTAAAAGATGTATGGATTAGAATTCCCAATGAGGACAGACCCAGGATGGTGTGTCCAAAAAATGGAAGTTCTTACACCATGAAGGCTGATCTGGACATCAAAAAGGATGGATTAGAGAGGGGAACACCATGGTTTACTATTGGATGGGATTGAACAATTTGGAGGCTTCCTACATACCATGTTTATAAGTCATGAATCAAAACTCACATTGTTCAAATAGATGATTTGGGGATTACACATTTTCATGTCGCAAGAGGGGAACTCTTGGTTGGATTAATATAGATTGTTTGGGGATTATGCATGGTTAGTCTCTTAGTTGGATTACATGATCCTACCAGGATATGCAGGCCCATGAAGTAATTAGGATAAATGATGATTGAATTTATGAAGTGGGTCAAATGTATGAGATGTAATTGATGTGAAGAAGATGGATATGGCCTTGAACCATAGGGAGGCTTCCTATGTATCCTAGTGACAGGTAATAAATTTCCATGAAGTTTGGTATGGGACGACGAGACACCTTGGGTGGTGGCTAATGAGAAATGAATCATATGGATACGGAACCAAAGGAAGTAGAACCTCTAGGTTGGGACCTGATCGTCCCAAGACACACAGGTTGGAAAGAAATAATAGGATGGGAAAAGGGTGATGGGCTCGATCCTCTGGGAGGCTTTGTATATACCCTATTTGAAAGACAGGGATGAAAGTCCATAAAGTTCAGTGTAGGGGAATATAATTTGAAATTAGAAAAAGGACATTGTCTCAGAGATGATCTAAGGGCTTATGCATGGTTATCTTCCCTTCACAAGAGGGACACTCATGGTTAGAGGAGTATGGTGATGTGTGGGGATTATGCATGGTTAGTTTCCAATGTGGATCAAAACACCTCCGGGAGGTGGATCTAGGAAATTCATCCTAAAAATGGAAGATGTCACATCTTGAGGGTACATACCTAGAAGGGAGCACCAGATTTTCCCATTGATTGCGATTGAACCTCAAGGAGACTTCTTATGTACCATATTTAGAAGATAGGGATCAAAACCAATGTAGTTCGGAATGGGAAAGGGTATCATAAATTAATGTCATGTGGGGAAAACATTAGCTAACCTAAAGTAGTCAGAAATGGCGTATTGAAGAGAGTGAGGGGCCTGAACCTCATAGAGTCTTTCTGTGTAACTTGTTTAGAATACATGGATCAAATTACAGATAGTTCAGTGAAGAGGGGCATGGGTCTTACACATTGCTAGCGCCCAAAGTTGTGTTGGGGATTATGAGGGGTTAGTATCCCAAAGATGATTTCATGGTCACTATCACTCTAAGCCCACATGAGTCATTTTCAGTGTGAGAAATAAGAGGTAACAGTGACCTAATGGTCGTGTCCTGAATGGCATGGCCAAGAGGAATGGTATGGGGATTATGCATTTCTAGTGGCACATGGAGATGGTGATTGAGACTTACTCTAGGAGGCAAACCCAAGAAGGTAGTTTGGGAATTAGGTGGAGAATGCCCAAGGCATACATGGTGATAAATCAAAAAGGGAGAGAGAGAGCTGGAGGGCTCTGGTGCCAATCCCCTTTCTGTCCCTCTTGAATTTTCCATGCATGCATCCATCACAGTTTCACATCATGTGTTGAGGAAGTAGGTTCTTGGAAGTTTAATTTCATATAACATAGGTGATGAGGACTCACTCCTGATCCCTTGGACTTATATAACTTGTACCAACCCACACTTGGAAAAGGGAAGGCATAAGAAATGCCCAAAGGGAGTGAGGTGGAGGAATTTTCAATTGAGGGGTCCATGTTAGGATAGCTATGCAAGGAAGAAATAGCTATTAGCATGGCTATGTGAAGAATAATAACATAGGAAAATAAAACATGAAAACCCACACATGGGATGCTGAAATCACTTATAACAAGACTAGTTGGTCGTGCTGGAAAGGGGTTTGCAAAGACAAGGGTATCAACAAGAAGAACATCATGAATGAAGGGTGACTCACAATGGAATGGATATTTTTGATGAAAGGGGGAATCATGAAGGAAGGGGCTCTGCATAATATGACCTTCTATAATAAAATATCTCATTATTAGAAGTGTTCTTCATGAAGGCTTAATGCTTCATGGAGCCTTGAAAAACCTAAAGGGTATTCCTCTTTCAAGAAGGGTGGAGGACTTTGTGAAGAGAATCCCTACAATTAGGTGACATTAATAACAAAAGAAAGCATGGTTTTCATTGCTCCAACATTTTGTGTGATTAATTTTTCTCTCAGGTTTGCGATGCTTGGGAGCTTTGTGAAATGGGATCTTGAAAGGCCACTGGTTGGAGGCTGCAATAGTTGTGAATGGAATGAGTTGGATATTTATAGGAAACAAGGGATCTTTAGGGTTCTGATGTTGGACACTAAAGAAAAGTATTCCACAAAAGAAATTTGTTTTTGTGACAGTGGTGGGTGGATGCCTGCGATTCTTTCCATTGAGGAAATAAGATACCGCAGAGGAAATACATTTACATAGTAGTGGAGGACGTACACTCGTGGTGATTGATTCTGATGAAATTGGACACCACAGAGGACAAACTTTCATGTGAGTACCATCAACCTTCATTATGATCATGCTGGAATGGGATCCCCATGGTGGAGCTTCGCAAAATAGACCCCTTTGATGATTTTTGGGGGATTCTTAGGCCATTTGGATCTAGAAGAACTTAAAACTAGTTGTGACTTCTTCCATGTCTTTCGTATATATTTAGTGTAATGGTTTTTGGTGTAAAAAATCCCCCCTTGGAATAGGAGACAAAAGAAAACAAGGGTTGGATTCTGAGGGTAAATCTCTAAAAAACTAAGTGGGTCACAAAGGTGGATTGCGAAGGAGGATCATAAGGTGGGATTGTGATTCTAGAATGAATATCGTGCATGGGTTGAAATTTTGTAAAGGTCCAGTGAGGGAAGGTCACCACAAATATCTGGTTGGGAATCACCTATAAATAGAACATATTTATCAATTATGATCGCGGGTGAGGCCACTGGTGGGGCAGAACCTAGACCTGGGCGGGCCATCATTATTGAGATAGAATCATGTGATGAGGACTAGACGGATGACCTAGATCCCAAATCTTTAGATGCGATGCTAGAAAAGGATTTTACTATTGAGCTCCTGGATTCATTTCATAAGTATAAACTAGATGATTTGGTAAAGATATATGAATCGGATTCTAACATAGTTGAGGATAGCAAGAAGACCCAATGTCAAGCATGGAAACTTATCCAATGCTTTGTTGACAATGTTCCATAATTAGTGTGGACAATCCAGATGGTATCGCTCTGCATTTGGTTGCATGATCTATTCTTTGGATGGGATGATGTGTAAAATTTCCACATACTAATCCGAGACTACCTTGCTTAGAAGAAGCAGGCGAGTAGTTAGCAATTGGACATTTCTTGGTGCTGGAAGAAATCAGAGAACATTCAAAATCTCCCAGATTTTGAGAAGGTGATCCAATGCCTCAATGAGCATATGAGCAAGCATTTCACATACATCCTAAAGAAAACATGGATCATTGAATGAATTAAGTTCTAACTAGGGGAAGCCCAAGAGCATTTAGCACAGGTGATCCATCAGGTGGTAGATAATCGAGATAATTGTGATCGGATGAGGATAAGGGATAATGAGATTTTCACTATGGATATGGATGAGGAGAGGGAACTCAGGAGATAGTAGGAAACTCAATAATCTACATGCTAGAAGGTGCAGGATTTGAAGCATTCCATTGAAGGAGCAGATCTGTGAGGGCTATGTTTTATCCAAACTCATGAAGCATACATTCCTTGATTACCAACGTATTTAAACTATGTGAATGGGTATATTATTTCCTTCCTTGATTAATGCATCTCCATCATATCTTTTAAACAATTAATGATCAATCCCTAAGCTCATGTGGGTTATACCCATTGTGAGAAAGAAGGGACTACCACATAATTATCCTCTCTGGAAATAAGAGCACCAACCAATCATAAAACACTCAGGGTCTACTATTTTTTGACTGACCATCCATATTATTCAGGCTGAGAGGGGGGTTGTGACTATAGAATAGGATCCACAAAATAGCCAACATGCCTTTCCTAATGTGCTGTAGTACACGAGTGGGATAACATTAGGGATGTTGGAATCAATCAGAACAAAGGGGAATGAAACATGTAAATCATGATACCCAAAATTTGAAACACATTGGAGGTGGATTCATGATATGGGATGACTTTTGAATTTATTCAAAACACAATACCTATACCATTATCTTGAAATGGGGGAAAAATGGCTAACTACTGACTGAATTTGAAAACACGAGTCCTAACTCAAAATGTCAACCTATGTATTCTGAAACATTGACCTAGAATGGTAGGTTATCCAAATCGGCATGAGGTGAGGCCATTAGGGGGTTCCTTTGGATTTGAAAGAGGATTAGGATCCAAATTAAGGTTACACAAAGCATGGAGGTGGAGTGATGGAATATTCAAAAGGGTTCCAACACTTTTAAAATTCTTCCTCCACGAGGAAAGCTCATCAGTGTGAGCACATTGGTTGGAAGAATGATTAACCCTATCTTCCTATGGGTGTGTCATCTCAAATTTTTAAACGACATCTAAAGAGATGAGCAATGCAGTGGATGAACAACGCTTTGGGAGAGATCCCCTTAGTTGAGGGCCTGAGATGCTTTTTAGTTTAACATCTTGAAAGTGTGGATGATGCGTGTGTAGTTTAACATCATATAGTAAGGATGATGCATTGAAAATTTTTATGTAATCTGATCTAGACGTTTCCTACAGTTTAACACCATGAGATTTGGATGTTTTACATAGTTTAATGATATGTTGTTTGGACCATATCAAGTAGTTTAATGTCATGTTTCATGAACTATTATGTTTGTTAATATATTGTTTTTCTTGTATCAGATGAGGTCAAGAAAATTTGAATGATCCAAAATAGGATTTCACATCATACAAATACCATGGACCATATAGGAAGGAGGCTTACATGGTTTAGATCATAATGAAGGAAAAAGGGACAGGGAGGTTCATCAACCTATGATTGGGCCCGAGAAAAAAGATGTCTGGAGTCACTACATATCCTGTAATGATGGGAATCAAGATGCATGAAGTTATGAAAACACAGTTCGGTGAGAGACCAACACTGGTGTGGGAAATCCACTCTAGCGAGGGAGAATAATAATCCCATAAATATCATTGGGCATCTGGAACTCATTTAGGGTAGGGTTAAAGATTAAATTCATTCATTGAGGACATCAACTCTTAGTTAACGAATCCCATGAATTTTAACATCATGTGTACCGACGAAAGTGACTTGGTATAAAAAGGGTAAATAATGGTGCAGCTGGACATGCGATTGATGATCCGGGTGTCACTACGTATCTCATAAGGATGGGAATCATGCCCCCATTAGTTATTGGATAAAGATAAGACATTTGATATTTCATGTTTGTTCTTTTTCTATGGGTTCTTTTTTTTTGAGAGACCAGCCTAGGATGAAGATTCCAGGTGTTTCTACAGTAATAAATCCTTTCATAGGTCTTGAAAAGTTTCATGGTGGTGACCAGTTCCAAAGGTGATTCCCTCCCAAGTGAGAAAACCACAATGTTGTGCCGTTTTTTTTCGTCTGGTCAGGATGATGATTCCCTAGTTTTGGGTCATATGATAAGACTGGCCCATTAATTTTAACATCATAATGTAAGGGGAAAACAGTTTAACATCATGGAGTATGAAGCATTGCAATTTAATTTCATATAGCATGATGTACTAGATCTTAGTTAAAGTCGTATAGATTGGACCATAAGGTTTCACAACTTTTACTCTATGTTTGACCCTACAAAAACATCTAATCCCATGTGATCCATGCTCAGTGTGATAAATAATGAGTGACTTTAGGATTTCTCCATACCATTAGAGTTTACAATAGTGAAAAATAAATTTTAGGATTGAAAATCCCAACCCAAGCAACATTTCTACTTGACACACATGGATTCATAGAGGAACAACACCAGGGGTGTTGGAGACCTATAAGAACATAAGGGCATGAAAATGTGAATCACAATGTCTATTATTTGGGATGCAATGTGGGTGGAATAATGATGGAGGATAACTATTGACCATATTCTAAATACATCATCCATATTGTGTAAAATAGGATGGTAACAAACAAATGAGGGTTGATCACTGGCCATATTCTAAAAGCGAGACCTATCTCAAAGTGTTGTTCAAAATATTCTGATATGTTGGCCCAAAATAGTAGGAGTGTCATGAGGCCGAGCATCTAAACCATTTGTGGATACCTTCATACATGAAAGATAATAGAGACCCAAATTAAAGTACATGTGAAGCATGTAAATGACAATAGAATGTATCCATAGGTGGGACCAATCCCATTCTCAAGGGAGGTACCTGGTGTGGTTGTTATAATACAAATGTGAATGTGAACCAATGAGGACTCAACCGCATCACATACAGTTGAGAAGAAGCTAGGATAAGAGGTTGTAAAGATGAAAGGTTTTTTGTATGGACCACAAAAAAATGGTATTGGTGCTCTTATGTATCTCATAAGGATGGAAATTAATACATACATAGTTCACCAGATTAAATAACAAATTACCAATGCCAAAAGGGGGATAAATTGTATCAAACATGTGAAATCATGTATTTTACATAGTTTTACCTTCATACAAACTTGGAAACTAGAAATCTTAGTTTAAGTTTATATATTTCAAACCATAAGGCATAGTGATATGAATTGTGGAACCATAAGGTAGTCTAACATGAGAGATGAATAAGGAGATCTCACTGCACCACACATTTCTAAGGAGAAACCCTAAACCAAGAAAGAGGAGAAAACGGTCATGAACCTATGGTTGAACCCAGGGACAAAATGCTTGGGAGTCACTTTGTATCCCATAAGGATGGCAATCAAGCCACACATATTTGTTGAAGATGGCAGGGCATGCTAGTTTCAAAGGGATAATGTTTTGTTGAGTTAAGACATCATAGTTCTATTTTGTTTATCATCATACAACCTGGATGAAGAATGTGCAGTTTAACATCATATGATATGGATGAGGGTTATTATACAGTTTATTGTTGTGCAACAAGGATGCTAATGATCTTAGTTTATGGTCATAGAGCTCAAACCATAAGGTGAGACTTTGGAAGAGAGAGTGTATAGTGTGGCACCTTGAGGAAACCCAATGTGAATGAGGACTAAATAGATCCACACAACCCTAAACAATCATGAGGGGACACGCATGTAGTTTTAAGTAATAATTCTTGGACTCTTGTAGTATGTAGCCTCCATGCTTAAGTTTATTGATTTTGGGCCATAGGGAAGAGAATTAAAAATTAAAAATGTGTAACATGGTGTCATATATCCACCCAACAAGAAAGGGGGAAATAGAGAGGCCTATAACAAAAATTACCAAGAGAGTATGCACATAGTTTAAATTCATGATTCCACAAAATTTAGGATATAGACTCCTAGTTTAAGGTAATATAGTTTGGACTGTTGGATGGTATGATTCTTCTATGCAGGTATAAACCTTACCAAGACCCCTAATCCCACATGAACCATTCTCGGTGTGGGAAACAAGGGGAAGAAAAAATATCTTGGACATATGGAAGCACATTATAGGGGAACAAAGGTATAGATTCAAGGATAACCTGACGATGTTGGTCTTCCAACTCAACGTGAAAAGGTTCATGGAAGGATAACACTAATAGTATTGATGTACCACTTGAACAGAAGTATGTGGAAAGGGATTTGAATCACAATTTCTTATATTTCAGACAAAATGGTGTTGGCATAATGATGTAGGATAACTGCTGACCATATTCAAGACACATTATCCATATAGTGTAACCTAGGATGTGAAAAAATAGCCTAGGGTTGGCCACTTATTTTATATCAAATGTGTAACCTATATCAAAATATCATTCAAAATATCCTACGATGTTGACTTAGAATTACATGTGATCCATGTGGCTGAGAATCCATACCATTAGGGGTCTCTTCAGACATGGAAGATGATGGAGACCCAAATAAAGGGACATGTGAAACCTGCAGATATAATGAGATAATATCCATGTCGAATCCAACATTGTATATCTCACACCACGATGCACCCAAGCTTGTTAATGGTTCAATAAAAATGTTGAGGGATTTAATTAAGGGAATATGACTTGAGAGGATGAGTGGAAGAAAGAGACAAAGTAGTTTGATGATTCTAGGGCTAAATGTGAAGACAAAATGCATTGGTGTTCTTATGTATCATATAAGGATGGGAATCTATCCATATATAGTTCATGAAGTTTAGTGTCGTTTAACATCGCGCGTTAAGGACATGGGTTGTGATGCAGTTTATCATCATGTGGCTAGTACATTGGGAATGGAATCGTATCCGAAATGGGATTAGCATGGTGTGGTAAAATAATCATGACAAGGGTGAGGACCATAGGGATCAACACAAAACCACACACTCCCAAATGAAAATTCAGACCAAGGGGTTGAAAGGATGAAAAAACATGGGAAACCTTAGGATATACCTGAAGAAACTATTTCTAGGAGTTCCTACATTTCCTTTGAAAGAAGTAATCAATCCAAATGTAGTTCTCGAATGTCGTTTAGTTTAATTTCATGTGGTAAGGATATTGGAATAGTTTAACGTCATGTGGGACAGATCCGTTTTGGTGTCATGTAGGACAAAGGGTCACTTTCTTTTTAAGGTTATATAGAAAGGAGCATGAATGTCCTGATGTTTAATTTCTTTTAGGTAGGTCATAGTAGTTTTCCATCACATGGGATGGAAGATATCTTAGTCTAAAGTCATAGAACATAAAACATAAGTTGAGGTCAAAAGGGCTGGAAAGGTTGAGGAAACTAGATATAGATCCAAAGACAAGATTTCCGTGTTTTCTTAAATTTACCATAAGTATGAGAATCAATCCAAATGTAGTTCTTTAATGTCATGCAGTTTAACGTCATGTGGTAAGGATGTGATAAGGGGAAATCCCTAAGGGAGGCACATGGTGTAGCTACTATCAACCTAACATGAATGGGGGCCAAAGAGCATTCACATCACACCATGTGATTTCATTAAAGAACTTAGTACAAGGGGCTGAAGGGATCGAGGATCTAGGGAAACCTGGGGTAGGACCCCAACACAAAATTTCTTAGAGTTCCTATGTATCCTATGAATATAAAAATCCGGACACACGTAGTTCTCGAATGTCATGAAATTTAACATCATGTGGTAATGATGAAGTTACAGTGTGCAATTTAATATCTTGTGGTATGTGACAATATGTTCTTATATTTAAACATCATATAAGAAACACTTTTAGTTTAACATCATGCAGGATGAAAAATGTCTTAGTTTAAGGTTGTAGAGCTCGGACTGTAAAGTATTGTGTTTCTATTTTGAATTTTATCATCATGTAGGACAAAAACTTACTCATGGGAAGTACTTCTTTAGGAATTTAGAATTTTTGGGAGGTTTTATTCTCTCACCATCCATGGCGATCAAATAGTATGCACTATTAGGGTAAACCTTGTTAATGTTGTAAGTTCCATCCCATATCGGCTCTAACTTTAGGGGATTCATGCTAGGTATCATCGACATTCTTAGGTCCAATACTATGTCACATTGATGGAAGGAGTGCAGTAGAACTTTCTTGTTGAAATCTCATGCTATCTTGTTGTGGAACCTCTCATGATTATAAATGTCCTGAAGTCTATTCTCATTGAGGGCTTCCAATTCAGCCAAAAAGACTTCTTATACCCTGTATGATGTCTACTGGTTGTATATGGTTGTACTAAGGGATGGAAACTAAATCTCAATGTGTATAATGCTTCTATTTCTTACACCATGGAATATGGGGTCACCTGGGTTGAGTTTCAAGCTGGCTTCTGGTAAGCCCAGGAGCGTTGGGGACCTTGTCTGAACAAATATTCTTATTCTGACCAACAACCATTTTCAAAATGTTTGAGAAGGTATTATTGAATTCCAAGAATTGTATGTTCCCCTGCACATAGTAGGGAGAAGTATGGTTAGATCTGATGTTGTACTTGGTGTATAATTTCATCAGCTTAGCTGCGCGGAAATTGGTGTTGTTATCGGTGAGGATGGTGTGAGGGACTCTAAATTGATGGATGATGTTGGATCGCATGAAATAATTAATAGAATATGATTTTACTTCCTTTAGTGGATTCACTTCTTCCCAATTGGAGAAGAAACCGGTGGCGGTTATAATGGACCTGCACTATCAAGCCATTTCTAATAGATACGTTCCCACGAAAAAGGGTCCCCATAATGCAAATAGATAAGAGTAAATGGTAGTATGTTAGGGATCAGGTGGTTGATGCTTGAAATTACAATGGATCTGACACGTGTGGAACCTATTGAAAAACTGGATATAGTCATGAACCTTGGTGGTCTAGATGTATCCCAACCTTCAGATCTGGTGGGAGAGTATTGACTTAGCCTGATGAGCTCTATAAAAACTACCATGAAATTCCAACATAACATGGGAAATATCTTTTCCATGAATAAAATGGAGGATAACTCTATCAAATACAAATTTTAAGAGGATGTGATCAAGTTTGGTACCAATCTAGAGAGTGAAGGTCACTGCACGCCAATTGATTTTCTCACATTTGGCTCTGTCTATCAGCATATATCAATGTTCGAGGTACTCGACAAAAGGTGTACTCCAATCAGGAGTCTCTTCTACTGCGGAAGGGGGGACCTGGAGATCGTAGTGTGGAAGAGTCAACATTAGGATGGATTACCTACTGGATACCATCATCATGTAGAGTGATGAGAGTGATGAACATTTAATTACCCACATGGATAATCAAATCAACCTATTCAGACTCTGTGAGGGAATTGGAAAGTACGGACAAGGATTCAGCATGGCCATTCTATGATTTAGGAACATGAGTAATTTCTAGCTAATAAGGGAACTAAGCCATCAGTTTGAGAGTGCTCTCTAATAGGGGAATGAGTTCTGGCTTCCTGACGACATAGTCACTGTTGATTTTCTTGATGACCTACTCAGAGTCCCCCTTCACATGTAGGTGGGAAACATAAATCTGGAGTCCCAAATACAGATCAATGATTAGATCTTGATACTCTGTGTTGCTACTTGTGAAACCTTATGACAAAAAGAATGAATTGAAAAAATATCCTATTTAATCAAGATGAATACTATACCCAAACCTACTCTATTGAGTTTGGGATCATTGAGTCTCTTACCAATGGGGCTCTATGAGGAACCATCCCAGTGAACATTCCTACATGAAACGACATGATCTACTAAGAGGATAGCCTCATCTAGAAATTAAACATCCATAGACAGCTCCATAGGGTCCAGATGAGTCGCCAAGAATTCTACCAGTGCCTGACCCTTGACAGGTTTCTATGGGATGAACCTGTTGTTGTATTGCTGAAGGATCACTGCACACTGAGCTTGATGGAATGTTTACATTTTGCAGTTCCAAATATACTTTAGAGGATCCACACATAACATTCATTTTATCTCCTGATTTATCAAGTGATGCTGCAACTTCTGCACTACAAAAACTAATGTGATGGAGTTCCTCTTTATAGAAGAGTAAGTGATCTCAGGGTAGAGGAGAAGGTGAATAAGATTGTACAAACTATTCCCTATCCATTTATTGTTCTTCTGTGTGATAAGAGAGCCAATTATTTATCATAGGGTGGTCATATAGAGGACTAGTGACTTCTCAAAGATGGGCGACATCAAAACGGTAGGCTGTAGCATATATTGCATGATCTCTTCAAAATAGGCCAGTAACTCTTCATCCCAATGATAGATGAAACCTTTATTCATTTGTAGAAAAAGGTATTACACTTTCCAGTCATATTTTTTAAGAATCATCATATCTAGGATATATGGAATTAAAAATATTGGGGCTCTTGATGGTTGATCAGAGGAGGTAACTGACTGATAGCCTTGATCTTATCTGGATTGATCTTGATGCCTCTATATCTGATGAAATGTCCGAGTAACATTTTAGAGGTATCCTTAAACGAAAACATCAAATGGTTCATCTTCAGATGGTGGGATAAGAGGAAGCTGAACAAATTTTTAGGATATCTATGATGGTCCTAATGCTGGTCGGATTCTACCACCAAATACTCCACATATCATTCCACCAACATCCTGATGATTGAATTGAATATGCGATGCATATCATACTAATAATTAGCCACTATATTCTTCAGACTAAAATGCATTACCTGATTGCAGATTTTTCCATATGGTTCCTTGGAGGTGTTGGATTACTCTTCCTAGGGGTCCATCTAGATTTGATTATATCTAATATATCCATCTCTGAAAGAGAGGGCATAGAATTTAGCAATGGCATTGATCAAAATATTTTTCATAAGATGGGGAAAATTGACCTTCATACAGCGACAGTTCATATCCCAGAAGTTGATGCAGACACTTATCTGTCTATTCTTCTTTATAAAGGGAATAATATTGGAAAAAATCAGGGGTACTGGACCTTCTAGGTGAATTTTGATGTAATGATCTTATCAACTCTTTCCTCGGTCATGGAACCATGAGAAGGGTTCATCATTCTAGGAGGCTATTTGAACCAGTGATGACTTACTATGATTCCAAGGTGGTGGATGGTGACATGATGATTTAGTCCTAGTATCTCATTATAAATCTATGAAAATACATCATGATTTGGCGTCATAAAATCCAAATGTAGTTTTTTTACCTCTGTAGTAATAGTTTTTATGATTATTGTTGGACCCTGGTCTTCCTCAGTAAAGAAATTTTCTTGTACCATCTCATCAATGATGGGGGAGATTCCTTTTTCAAACACAAGAGGAGCATCATCCAAATCATCATTATCAGCTGAGGTGACATGATAATTTTTATGGGAAATTCTTCCGAGTTAGCTGACCGTGGAGGAATGTTGATACCAGCTTTAGTGGAGGTAAAATCTTCATCAGGAGACTCCTGCACAACTAACACCATGGCAGAAAAATCTATCAAACCAATTGCATCAGGCTTTCAACCCTAGGGGACACTATTGATAATACCAAAGTAGTCATGGTGATTCACCTTGAATCAATTCAACCTAACTTGATGGAGTATGAAATTTTGTTGTATTGATATTTCCATGAGGCGAGCGTACCTTTACCATATTGGGGTAATGAGCTCTTGAATCACTCGATCCTAATCCATGTAAGAGTATGATATGATACATTTTAATTCATTGTACGTAGGAACACACTTCCCACTTTTCTCAAAGGAAATGAAGTAGTTTCCCTAGTTCGGGGTTCTGGTCTCCAGCAAGTGAATTATGGGGATAAAAGCATCATCCATGTCTTTCCACGAGTCGATCATTGTAGTAGTGTGCTCAACCTCATTGGTCTGACCTATTTTTCCTTGCTCCTATAATATTTGGAATCTAGGTAGTGGGATTCACAAGAGGAAAAGGGAGAAGAATCACTCTGGAGAAAACCCAATAAACGATTAAGGGAGTAATTGAGGCAATGGTGATATGAGGAGGGAACTTTTGTGTGTAGGTGGAGCTAGGGAATACCCATCAATTCATTGTATCCAGGATCCTCTGAGATGACCATGATTTCAGTTCATATAAATCAGGCAAAAAAATGGCTCTTTAGGTGAAATTATCCATACATCCTTTACTATGTTCTGTCATAACCATGATTTTTAGGTCAGAGGGACTCAAATCTACTTCAGCCAGTCCTAGATTATAGAGTATCCATATCGATATGAGAATGATCCAAAAACCTATGTCAATAATAATGCGGTGGAATTTCATTCCATTAAACATGATAATGATGTAAAATAGGAATATATGTCCCTTTATGAGAGAACCTCCATCTTCACCTAAGATTGAGATGACTTCTTAGCATTCTGCTCTCTGAACATTCTCAGTATAGAAGGAATTTGTGCACTTACCACTGTTTTTAACTAGAGGTGGATTTTGAATGCTTCTATGAGAGCTTCGTGCATATCATCTGATAGGTAGAGATCCTAAAGGATTGAGAGTTTTCAGTAATGCTGGAAAGGCTCTTAAGCACACCATACATCCATGATAGGTGCACATTTCTTCTTGAAAGATTTTTCTCTATGATAGAAGATATGACAGGAGTTGCTGGTCAAACCAGTGGATTCTATAAGGTGCTGAGGATATCCTAATGTTCACTCACTAAACCACACAAAACTACTACCTGCTAACTATCATATGGTTATAGTCCAACCACATCTAAGTGTGGATGAGCATAGTGTTATCATGATTCCTATTCCTGATCGAGTAGCATGAGCAGTGGTGGGAGAGAACCTGATGAGATATGATAAGAGGGAAAACATGTTAAGTGATACCATTGGAATGAGAGAATTCCCTTTGGTCCAACTAGTTATCATACTTCTAAGACTCATTACTGGAAACTTGCACTTATTCACCCTCACTATTGTTTTATGGATCTGTGGAGACACACCCCACCTATATTGGGGTCTGAACCATCCTGGCTACATTTTTTGACCTAGTCTTGAAGCCAGTCCTCAAAGTCATAGCACTATATGATAGAATTTCCAAGGAATCAGTGATAGGTATTGTGGTTAGGGTGATCATTGAGATCAGCCTCCTGGGGCCTCCTGCATTCCAGCAACATTAAGATCCCCTGATCCAGGGAACTTCGGAAATAACCATGGACCTAAGTTTCATAAATTGAGTAGTATGGTTTCTCCTATTTTTTAATGGGACCATGGGAGCCTAGCTTTGATGAGAGGATGCAGCTTTCAGAGAAGGTGGAACCTGATTATCTCATCTGAGCGACGGTGGTGCATTACACGGTGGTTCCTAAAAATTCTAAGGTGGGAAATGCTGAGATGGAGGCTAGGCCTGGAGCTGTGTACCTCAGAGAGGCTATGGACATGGCTCTACCAGTAAAAATATTAGCAGCCCGGGGGCCTCTACCTGTGAAAAGACAAAAATCTAGACCTTAGCTGCTCTTCTTGTAGGTGTCGTAGGAGGAAACTGGTGTGACTTTTGAGCCTGGTGCAAGGATTTCTTTAGGTGTTGATCCTTATCAAATAAATCATGGAATCCACATGGGATGTTGTAAGTGATGGTTTATGGGACAAATTCAGTATTCACATTTCCCACACACATCATCATCATCCATTCCTGAGTTAGTGGCATATCGAGTGAATATGTGAGGCCTTTCCACCTAGATAAAAATTCATGGACTCGCACATTTGGCCATTTTTTCACTTGAATAGGTTACTAATACCGTTCTTTCTTGTGGTGGATTTGGACTGATAAATAATTTTTGTTTACATCCTTGCAACTGGATATATACTTAATGGGAAACTAGTTGTACCAGATGAATGTGGGCCCTTCCAATGTCTGTGTGAAAGACCAGATCATTAATGTTTCCTCCTGCAGTGGAGTTCCTATCATGGGTCCACATCTTGAGATGAATTGGGGTAGATGTTTCAATGGGTCTCTCATCCCATTTAAAGTTGATAAAGTGGGGTTCTTGAAATTTTGGGGTGCTGGCATATCATTTACCCATTTTGGATATGGCTTGTCATCAGGAAGGATTTCCACCTTTCACATTTTGAGGGACTTAAGGAGAGAAAAGATATTTCCCATCGGATCAACCTATAAGGGATCATGTCATGGAGATTATTTATAACCATTATCATGTTGTCGAGTTCTTCAACATGATAAGTAGTCTTAGTGGCACATGGAGCGGCCCGAGGAACAACCTGAGGAGCTGCCAGAGGAATGGAATATAGAGATATTGGGGGATAACCTGAATAGCGGTCTGAGCTTCTAGAGGAATTTCATGTAGAGTTAGGTCCAGTAAAAGATTATCATACAACTCTAGAAGATTCGACAATGCATACCGCATTCATTTTTCGTAAACTCTAGTCCCTTCACTGTTGGGATGTGTAGGGTTTTTGAGAACAAAAATTGGAAATTCACTGAGAAGTACTTGTGGTTTCCTATACTTCCCCTATTGAATGTGGATGGTATCATATTTAGGATCATTATAGTCTGGGCTCCTTTCTAAAAGGTTCTAAGCAACGTTCTCATCAGTGATCTTCTTTTGTTTATGTGAGCTATTGAAGCATGATGACCTTCTTGAGATCATCTTTCATATTTTTTGTAAAGCCTGATGGTTCAACGGGCTTAATGGTCCCAATGTGTCCTTTTCCCATATTGGTATCCCAACGAAGAGGTTGTGGATCGATTGGTTCAGAAAGACCATGTCGGAGTCTTTGTTGATGTGTGACCAGGCATGGGGGATCCAGCATATTTTGTGTTATTCCCATGGGTAGGTTCTCTTCATAGATACCTATGTCATTGTACTTCTCCTTATGTGGTTTTTGGTAATCCATGAATACAACTGGAATTATATCATCAATATCACCTAATAATTCAGGTTGTTGCATGCTTGGACTGAAGTGGAGAGCTGCATACCATCCCCAACCATGGATCTAGACGCGTGGGGATGCCTCGATAATATTTATGTGGATCAAAGCAAAGCTCTGAATGGATCGTCACAAAAGGGTCTAATAGTAAACAAATAATTTAGGGTGATGATCCATAGGAAGTGCAACAAGTTCAACCATGAGACATATTTGGATAATTTCATAATAATTCTCATGGATTTCTGGATAAGCCTGTTGATAATGATGGAGACAAAAGTTCATTTCCCAGAGTGTCTGGAAGAAACACATGACTTCATCCTTAGTGAGGGAATCCAGGATGCCAGTGTCTGGAGTCATGATCATCCATAACATCTCAGGATAGTTTTCCTCTATGATAATGTCCCACAAATTTCTCCGTTCAAAAGTGGTTTCAACATCCAGTTTACCCATTCCTCGACTTGGGCGGTTGAGGGATTGGAAATGACACTAATATGGACCATTGAGTTAGAGTAATTTTTAGTGTAGAGAATGTTGTGTGAGCTAACATAACACATCTCCTTAGGACGTCTCTCAGATATGGTATTGATTGCATCATTAGGTCCCTATAGGATAGAGTGTTGAACACTACATCCTGTGTGAAGGTGGAGATCATTGGTGGTGGATCAGGCTAGTACTAATCGTCTACCATCCCCCTAAATAACTCTCTATGATCTTGTGTCAAGGTAGAGAATTATCCTGGTGATGATAGAGAGGACTGCATGATGAGACCCTATAATGGATCCAAATCTTCCTCCTCCTTTATGTACGTATAGAGGGATTTACAGATCTGGTTCATTTAACTATCTAGAAGGAAGAAGCTCACATGATGGGTTCTTGCCCCAGACCCTGATGTAGAGGATTAGGGTGAAGGTTCCATCATTGAATCACACTCCACTTCAGAATCTAAAAAGAGAACAGGATTGACAGTGATCTGGCATTTCTTAGAGTACTTCCCCCATAGGATATGGTTATATCTCCTACCTTAAGAAGGTTCTTCAGGGAAAGGTAGATCTTCAACATGGGGGAATCCTCTATGTGGGTTGGAGCTTGAGCGGTGAGAACACCCACATGAGATAGATTTTATATGGGGAGCACCTTCGAACCTATTGTCATTAGAGCAGGGAGGACCTTCGATGGGAGTATGGTGAGATTGGGGAGGACCTCCATGAAGGGTGTTGATGAGAACATTGGGAGGACCTCCATCTTGAATATGAGAGAGGGGAGGACCTCCACTCTAATGAGTTGTGGTGCGAGCAGAACCTAGGTAGATGTTTAATGGGAGATAGAGAGGACCTCCGTGTCAAGAAGCATGGGTACAGGGAGGACCTTTGTACTTGTTGTTGGGCACGTGGGGAGGACCTTTGTTGGAACTCGTGAGAACATGGGGAGGAACTCCATGTATTCCTCATGTGGAATGGTGAGGAACTCCATACTTGTTGGAATTAGAATAATGATGAGGACCTTTTTGTTGACCATTGATGAAGTGGGAGGGCCTTTTCATCAATTGGTGATGGCATGAGGAGGACCTATGTGCATGATCTTGATGTTACGGGTTGGCCCGTGACTGTTTCTGATGGTTCTAGGGATCTAAAGTGTCAGACCAAGCTTTCCATATGGAAGATGTGATATCAATCACAATTTTGAGATGTTCAATCCCTGATCTGTAGTAGCAAAGACCTGATAGAATGCACCAAAGGTGGACAGGGCCAGTAAAGCTATAGAAGATGACACCCCCTTATGGGAAATCCTTCTGAACTTGCACCCGATGTTGGTGTTGGGTCAGCGGAACTAGGACCATCTGTGTAGGGGTATATAACACCTATTCCTCAACCTGAGGGACCGGATTGTGTGGTTAACACGGCCTCTTGGGATCCATCCTTGGAAACACTCGGGAAATGGTCATAGAAAGGATGGCTCAAACATCCCTCACCTTATTAGCATAGGTGAGTGAACCATGGGATATTTCTAGATATAGAATCCTAAAACAGTTGAATTTAGGAGTAGGGAATAATGGATCCCCATTTGACCCTTTGGGGTGGTGGTGAAAATGAAGAAAAAAGCCTCCAAATCTTAGCGGTCCTAATCACTCATTGGGATAACCCTCTCCGGTTCCTACTGTCAGATAAGATTATTAATCACCCTTCTCTGGAAACATTTTGTGGTTGTGACAGGGAATGGGTGCCTGGTAGCTGTGGTTGTGGATGATGTCATGGTGAAGGTGGAGCCTTAAAAGATTACCTCTTTAGAATTTCTTTTACCCATGCGTCTATGCGTAGAAGGTGACTGGTTTCCTATAGCTGGGGTCCTACAAAGAAAGAATACTCAGCCTTTCATATGGATAGTAGGAAATCAATGATTAGTGCCTCAGCCTCATTTAGTCTTCCATGAATATATATAGATGTCCACCCTAATGATGTCGCATACCGGAATTCCCAATGATTAACTTTAACAAATTTTGGTGAGTTTAATGCCATGCCCAATATTTTCTTGGTGGGATTTGGAACCATATAGTTGGATCTAGTGACATTTTTATCAGTTGATGTCTTATACTCTACTAATCCTTGTAGATGTAGGATTAAATATTTATGTTGTGTTCACCGTTATCTATTTCTAATGCTTTTTTCCTAGGAATGCATCATTGTGGGGTCACGCTGACTATTGCTCCATGCATTCCCCCTTTCCAAAGGCTGGTGGCATTCATCACATCTTTAGTGTTGCTTTCTCCTTGATAGAAATGGGATTATGGGATGTCGTTATCTTCTTCCATATATTCCTACTCATAATTGGTCACCTAGTCTGGTTCTCCCTTATAGATTAATACACATTTTTCAAACACTTCCCAGTTCTATATCATTGTGGACTCTAGTTAATTAAACTACTTTTTTAGGACATTACAATGGGTCAAGTAAGGGAATAAAAATTTTGTAAGGATTTTAGTCGGTTGGGAATCACCAGGATTTCTAGATACTAAAACATTGGTACACCTAAATTCTCCCTTATTATAGGGATTATCGAGGGATTGGAAGCCTGAGGAACCCCACGTCGACTGTGAGGTATCCTATTCCAAAGGAATGTCTCTATGATTGCCATTTGCTTCTCATGTTTAACATGGGGTATGCCATGATTTTAATATCTAGCGGAGACAAATCAGACAGATCAGAATACTTAAGAAAGTGGATCAGATAGGTACATTCCTATGAGGGAGAACATAGAGGTTTACCACATGGATAGATTAGAATGCCCAATGGGGATGGACCTGGGATGGTGTATCCCAAAAAAGTGATGGTTACACACCATGAAGGCTGATCTGGACATCACAAAGGACAAATCAAGGAGGTGCATATCAAAAAGGGGAACGCCAAGGTTTAGCATTGGCTGGGATTTACCCTTGAAGAGGCTTCCTATGTACCTTATTTAGAAGTTAGGGATCAAAACCCATGTAGTTATAATAGTGGATGTGGGGCTTACACATGGTTATCTACCCGTCGCAAGAGGGGAACTCTTATTTGGATGAATATGGATGCCGTCTTGATCCTCGAGGAGGCCTCCTTTGTATCCTAGTGGCTGGGAATCAATGTATGTGCAGTTCGGGATGGGGTGATAAGACACCTATGGAGGTGGATCATGATAAATGTAGGGTATGTATAAGGAACCAAAGGAATTAGAACCTATGGGTTGTGGAATGATCATCACAAAGGCTTGAAGGAATGACTGGGGTGGAAATTTTGTTATGGGCCTGAACCTTGGGGTGACTTCTTACATACCCTATTCGAAAGTCTTGGATCAAAGTTCATTTAATTTAGGATGGAATCATAGAATCAGGGTGTACAAAATGGAAAATGACCCAAATATGCACCAAGGGATTATATGTGGTTGGAATCTCTACACAATAGGGACATTCTTGGTTGGAGGAGAATGGTGAGGTGTGGGTCCTGTGCATGGTTAGATGGCCATGTGGATCAGAACACCTCAGGGAGGAAGATCTAGGAGATGCATCCCAAAAAGGGGTGGGTACATAACTAGAATTTAGCACCATAGTTTACAATTTGATGGGATTTAACCTCAATGGGGCTGCCAATATACACTATTTAAAATACTAGGATCAAAACCCTCATAGTTTGGAATAGGTAAGGGGATCACATTTTAATGTCAGGAAGTTATAATGTGAGATGATGTGAAGTAGTCGGAACAAGTGGATTATAGAGAGTGAGGGCCTTGATCCATAGTGAGGATTCTTTCATACCATGTTTATAACAAATTGATCAATGTCTATGTATTTTGGTGAAGAGGTGAATGGTGTTTACGCATGACTAGTGGCCCAAAGTCATGTTAGGTCTTATGCATGGTTAGGGGACCAAAGATGATCGAATTTTCATTATCAATCTGAGACCACGTGATTCATGCTCGGTTTGATAAATAAGTGTTAATATTAGACCTGGAGACCGTTACATAAAGGGCATGGCCTAGAGGGATGGTGTGGGGATTACGCATGGCTAGCGGCCCATGGAGATAGAGATTGATACTTACTCTAGGAGGGACGCCTGAGGAGGTGGCTCAAGGATTTAATGGAGATTACTTGAGGGGCACATGGAAGAAAATAGCATAGAGAGAGAAGTGAGTGGGAGGGCACTAGTGAAAATCCCTTTTCAGGTCCTCTCAGACTTCCCATGCATGCAAATATCATAGGTTATGGTCATGTGTTGAAGACGTGGGTGATTTGTAGTTTAACATCCTGTTTCTCAAACGATGAGGAAGAAATCCTCATCTCTTGGACGTACATAACTTGTACAAACCCACAGTTGGGGAAGTGAAGTAACATGCAATGCCCGATGGGAGTGAGGTTAAGGAGTACTCAATTGAGGGGTCCACATTAGCGTAGCTATGTGATGAAGAAATAGCTATTGGTGTACGCATGATAAGAAGAATGAGGTAGTGAAATAAAAAATGAAACACCACATGTGGGACCCTGAAATCACTTCACACAAGACTTGAGGTCTCTAAGAGAAAGGGGTTCATGAATCCAAAGGTTTTGAAAAAAGGATCTTCATGAACGAAGGGTGCTTCTCAAAGGAAGGGTGATTCGTAAAGGAAGGGTCTTTATGGAGAATGTCCATTCCTTAGAAAAGATCCCATTATTAGAAGAGTTCTCCATAAAGGCATAATGATTCACAGAGGATAAAGTAACCCGACGGGGATCCCTAATTTGTGAAGGGTATCCCTACAATTAGGGTAAATTAATAATACAAGAAATCATGGTTTGTGATGCTCGAATTCCATGGGAGATACATTTTTCTCTTGGTTAGAGATGCTGGGGAACTTCACAAAATGGGAGTTTATAATAAGAAAGGTTGGGGAAACAATGGTTGTGAAGGTGCATGATTCATATATTTAATGGAAATGTGGGGTTGTGACGGTCGTGGGGCTAGCTATGATGAAAGAAGACATTCAAAAGGAAATATGTTTTCATGGAAGTAGGGGTAGGATGCTCGTGGTGATCATCATAGAAGAAATGGGATGCTGTGAAGAACATACCCTCGCATGGAAGTGGAGGAAGGATCCTCACGGTGCACACCACAGATGAGATAGGACACCACAAATGACATAAGTTCACATAGGTTCTATCATCCTTATTCTCAGTTTCACTTGCTTGGGATCCCTACTGTGGAGCTTCACAAAACATACCCCATTGATGATTTTTGGGGTATTCTAAGGCCATTTGGGTTTGGAAGAACATTGAACTGTCTGTGAATTTTCCATGTATTTTGTATTTCTTTAGTTTCATAGTTTTCATTTCCACTAGAACCACATAAAATAAATAAGTGGTGAATATGGCATGTGTCTCATAGAAATAAAAGTGAAACGAAAAAACCATACATTTATATTGACTTACATAGAAAGCACTTTAACATCTTGTAAATAAATATAAATTTATTATAATTCTATTCCAAATTATTGAAAATAATCTTAAAATTATATATTATCCACTTGTAATATTTAAACACCCATTTATCAATAATTATTTATTAAAATTATAGTTTTTCGATGTTCACTATTTTATTTTTCATGAGAATTTTGGTTCGGTAGTTCCAATCCATATACTTTGATCATGTTCTACAATATATTGAATTTTAAAAATGATATAAATATCTTATATAATAATTATATCTATATTTAGAGTCACCCATAAAATATAATGATTATAAAATGAATTACAATATTCATGGAGATGGTAGATCGTATGTATAGCAGAATGCTATTTTTAATTTTTAATGCACTGAAAAAAATAAAGGTAAATACTAATTTAAATTCATATAATCATTATTATATCATATATATATCATATTTATTAATTAAATACTCATTACCTTCTTGTAAAGAATAAATCAAAAATTAATCACATCCATTCCTGAAGGTGGTAGTCCATATGTACATGCGATAGATATTATCATTTTCCAAAGAATTTGAAGGTAAAAATGTGTATATGATGTTATAAATATAGAATAATAATAATTTCCTAAATATAATATATAAAATTTAAACCAATTGTAATAACCATAAATGATATATGGTAATATAAAATTATTTGTATCACTATGTGGAGGTGGTAGTCCATAGGTATGCACGAGTGATACTTTCATTTACCATTTGATGGAATATATGTTGTATATGGGTGGTTACATAAAAAAATAATATTTAAGTATATTTATGATACTTAAGAAATTATTTTATGGTGAATATCACATATTTATAGTTGGTAAAAGAATAAATAAATAGAAAGAGGTTAGGTAAGATGATATCTCATGGGGAGTTGTTAATTTTTAATGGGGCTTCACAAATTTAATAATTTTTTTTATCTTAAAAAAATAATAAAAAAATAATAATTGTAAATTATGAGTGTCGAACCCACATAAATTATTTTCATATTCTAAAAAAACTAAAGGAATTTAAATTGAAATTGATTTTTTTATTTTGGAGAAATAATGTAGGTGAAGAAAATATTGGGTTTGATATCGGGAGAGAATCACGCCAAGTATAGTGATATTCATGTTCATGTGCTAGGGATTGAATTTGAAAATTGACTTATTCAGAATTTTTGTCATAATTTGATCAGTAGAGATCCTTTTCCAATTACCCAATGATAATCACGTGATTTCACCATTATAATGGTCGTCTATAAAATGAAGTCACCAAACTAGAAAACCCAAAACCCTATTTAAACATAACATACCTTGATTACATAATGGTCTAATACAAAATTGGAAAATTCTTTGATAAAATGAAATGATAATACTCGTAACACATCAATGGCGTTGTAATATGAAAATAAGGCGAATTGGATGTGATAAATAATGTTGTAACAATCCAAAAAATGAATAGGAAATAGATTTAATCCCTAAGAAAGACTTCCCTACAATCACATCTCCCATCATAAATAAAACTACTCACTCATTCTAGGAATGATGATAATGATTAGAATGGGTAATCAAGGAAGAAAGGTGGTGAAAAATAGTTGCAAAGAAGGGCTCTAGATCATCACTTGTGCATGGACGTCATCTGTCGGTGTCACTCTATATCTTTTGGTGCCTAAAGTCCTGAAAGAAATGGGCATAGTAATTTTTTAATCCTATATGTCAAATCCCAAAAGTTTCATGTTTAATTTTCTACCTGCAACAACATTCAATATATGTAAATCTTACACATCATGTATTCTTAAAATTTTAACTATAAGAGAAGGCATCATGAATTTTTACATATCTCTTAAAAAAATATCTTGTCCCCAAAAATCCACATCATGTAATGTATTTTCATGATGTTTAAATTATCTTCTCCAACTATTCATCTCTACAACATCCTAAAAAATCTGGTGTCACGCCACTTCGCTTTGTTCACATCGTGAAGTGGATTTTAGATTAAATATTCACCCATTTTTACAAATTTTTCATAATTCTATTTTTCATTCAAGAATACATAAAACAAATAAATTTTCTCAAAATTAAAAATATTTCCCAATTAAATATACAGATCAATAAACTAAAATACCATAAAAAATGCATGAAATAAATATATCATAAGACAATTACCTCTTCTTCGTTATACCTCATTTTGATCCCTTATTAAGGACCCTTGTAATGGTATTTTATGAATAAAAAACCTATAATTCTAGGATAAGTATTTTTATATGGAAATTAGTAAGGTTTTGATTGATATCGAAGGATTAATGTAGTGTGAATAATAGGTATATGGGGTGTTATTTTATATGCGAGGGAAAGGAAAAAATTGGAATTTCAAAAAGGATTAAAATATAATTATGTTATTTTCAAGAAAAATCATTCCAAATGGATATATATTCTATGAAAAAGTTTGTATGTTCTAAATATACTTATCCAATGATATTTATATAGGTTTTGTGAGACCTTAAACCTTATCTTCAGGTTTAACACCATTATTGATTGATTTTAACCTTAGCAGTGGTAACAACTTTTCAATATTAACCGGTTATAATTTTACTTATGAGTTTAAAATTATCAAATAAATTTCCATGGGATGGAATTATAGACCATTGATCACCCTAATTGTCCTATTTAATTATTTTTATGTTTTTTAAATACTTTAAAAGATATATTATTTTTCATAAAATATCATTAATGTCCATTTTCATACTATTCATTTACATTGAGTTTAAAGTCATCAAAATAGTCCTGGAATTTGAATCTATACATATAACACATCATTGAATGTTTAAATTTATCTAAAAAATTTGTGTATCATAATAATAAACCCATATTGTATTTATTTTAATATTTTCAAAATAATTTATTTAATTTTTCTATTAACTTAATAGGTACATCATCGGCCTTGTGTAAGCATTTAAGGTAATTATTCAATCAATAAAAATTATAAATAAAATTAAAGTGGTGAAAACAATTAATTTTTATTTAAAATATTCATTTATAACTAAAATTATCCTCTATTAATTGTTATTACATAATTTTGTAGACATTAAAGTCAAGGGAGTAACATTTTGGAGGTTTCTTTACTTCAAATTATATACATTTCAATATCATAATAGAATGGAAGAAAATGAAATATATTTCAATTTTGGATGTCTATGGTAGAATTTAATCCATAAAATTAAATAAGGGAAAGTGTTGGGTTTATTTAAAGACATTATATCATGAATTTAACTATGTATTACCCATTTTTTCATTAACAACATGGTAGATATTTGTCACTATTACTATTCATAATGATAAACAATAAATGGGATCTATTTTACAAATTTGAGCCTCCTCATTCCAAATATTTTATCCATTTTACAATATTTTATATCTAAAATTTTTATAAATCAATTTTCCTATAAAATCCTAAAACACAATGATATTTTTTTAGAGAATTGTGTTTTTAAGCATGAAATTTATTTATATAAAAAATGAATATTTCTTATTAAAATATAAATAATTAAAATTATATAAATAAAATGGATCATATGTAACATTAAGACCCAATAAAAAATAAAATGGGTCTTTTAAATTACTTTATATAATGAACATAAATGATCATATTTGAAAATCTATATTTTCCCTATTCACTAAAAATCAATCATTTCAAAAAAAAAAGCAAATTTCACCTTAGTGAAATATAATATGATGATTTAAAAAATTATGTTTAATTTATGAAGTGGAATTTCTAAATTTTTCATAAATTAATTATATTTCTCATGCAAAAAATTCAATGAAAATTATTTTTGAATAAAATATCATTTTAAATCATAAAATGGCATTGTTAATAGTTGAGAGATTATTTACTAAGAATTATTCATTACTTTTTTGTAGATGTTGACCATTAAAAATATATTTCACAATTTGGTTTCTCATATTCATATAAGTCAATTACATGTATATGTTTTAACTATCACATTTAAATTATATTATTTTTATAATATATCTCAATTCACATAATTTTTTATTTTTCATGTTAAGAAATATATTGAACATATTATTGTTTTATATAAATTTTATGTCACATTATCCTACCTTAAATAAATTTCCCCTACAAAATTTTATCTCTCTCAAAAAAGGATTAATATTTGAAAATAATTCTACTGAAAACCCACATTTTAAAGAGGGATAATAAAACTTATTTTAGAAAGGAAAAGTGAAAAAAGTAATGGTTACCTGAAATTCCACATAATTATATACCCAAATAAAAAAGAATATTCATGAAAAGGTATATTAGAGACATCAAGTAGAAAACTATAATCCAAGGAATAATAGATAGTAATAGAGAGCATGGACATTAGAAAATTGATGACCGAAAAACTATAAATTATTTATTGGTGAGAAGACCATCGATTCAATAGAAATTAAGGTAAATGTAAAACATTTTTATTTTAGGATCATTTTCCTAGAGTTGAGGGACTATTTTTCTATGAAGATATAGAACATAATGAAATGTTATTATTTGATTTCATTCCATTTCATAAGCACAATTTCATCCTCTTGTTGTTCTTTGATGAATTTCCACTTCATATATTACTCCAGGAAATGAATATTCAAGATGAATTTTTCATGAATGTGGTGATAAAATTAACTTTTAAAGGATAATAAGATCCCTAAAAAATTAAAATTCATTCCTTCAATCTCTAAAAATCATCAAACCCAAAATGGTTAGCACAAATTATCCAATATGGATAATTACAATACATTAATCTCTAAAACCTAAAACATAACACCCAATGTTCAACATAATCCATTACTTAAATTTTTTACCTTAATAATCCTGCAATGGTTTTATGGCCATATTCAACACCTGAAGATCATAAAATTTTGATAATATTTTTTTCAATATTAACATTAATAATTAACCCAAAAAAATACGAAGTAGCTCATAATGTCAGATAAAAAATATTTGAATACCTTGAATCACTGAAAACATACTAATAAATTGAATAACAATAAAACCACATTGAATGAATATGTTATTACGAAATTTAACACAATCCACATTCCTCAAATAAAATCACATACCATTGAATATATTCATAAATCAAAAAATGAAATAAAATTATTAAAAAATGATAAAAATAACTTTTTCATCAAATCACTAACAAATTTAAAGGTTACCAATACCATCCCATTTACTTCGTCAATGTAAATTATCTCTTTATACCAACTAAAAGTATTAACTCAACATCTATAACATTTTTAGTTTTATATTTCCCTTAATCATGTGTTCTAAAAAATGTAACATTTCCATTAAATCACATTACTTGGATATCAATTCCATTCAATATATTTTTTTAAATCCAAAAATTAAAAATAATATGGAACAATCCTTAGATTTTTCATGATTCTTATAACTATAACATCATTTATATAATATTTCTACAAATTAATTATTGAATCCCAATACATACACAATATAATCATTTAACTTCAACGATTAACTTAACATTGGTCATTCCTGGTTATAGGAATTGACCCTTGCATTAGGGAATTTAATTGGATAATTATTAGGTTCCCCAAACATACGACATTGAATTCATCTGAAATTAGTAACTCTATGAAATCCAGTCCCACAAAAAAACATATTTTCATTCCTTTGAGACATTCTCCTGGGTTCTCCTTCATATAATATTGAAATTAAGATAATTAAAAATTCATTCCTCTAGGGTCATTAACATATGAATATTCAAAAAATTACATCATGAATTTTTTTATGCATTTGGAAACTTTTAAATTTTAATGTTTTCAATCATATATCATGATAGTTGATTAGTTGCAATCATGAGTTTTTCCCTTTCATGTCCTATTTCATTTAGTAAATCACAAGGTAAATCATTCCATTGTTCATCACATTCTCCATCGACATGAATCATCTTGGTTCTAGACATTGTATAGAAATAAAAAACATAGTGAGAGAAACAATATTCATAGTGTGAGAACATGAAAATAATTTATAGAATATCTAAATTATGTCATCATATTTCCAATCTTGGACACCGTAGTTTTATCCATGGTCATCCTTGGTTATCATTTATTCAATTCCTTCATAATCGTTTATAATGAAAATATAAATTAACCCTAGCATATCCCCCAGGATTGGAAAACCATGTGTGTAGAAAGGGAACATGCATTGTGCAACAAAATTATGGTTAAGATATACTCAACCAAATCATTTGAGGGTTATTACCCCTATATACATCGATTAAAATCCACATCCACTTATGGTATCCTGGTCGTTATATTTTCATATAAAAATAAAACACCTTTATTTACCATAACATATGAAGATTTCCTATACATAAGATTATCATATGGTTTCTCAATAAATTTTTACCATCATAGATTCCAAAGGTAATGAAAACCTTCCCTAATACCATGTATAGAAACAAATACATTTCATATATAAAAATTACATATTATTCGATGCATATTCATTAATTAAAATTACAATCCATGCCAGAACAATAATTCTTTAGTGTCTTTGGAACTATGGATAAATAAAATACTGGTTCATAAAAGATCTAAATCGTCTCCCATTTAGATCTTCACAACATTAACCCTTCTTAGACACAACATACATAAATATTTTCTACATATCTAAGGGAAAATAAAAAAAATAATGAGTGATATCAGATAATCAATAAGGATAATCATGGGATATATCAATGTTCATTAAAACATAACATGAGCATAAGGGTATGAGAACATGATATTAGCACTTTAAAATAATACCCATAATTTCTTAGATCATAAACCTCAGTCATGGAATAAAGATTTGATGATAATTAGACATTAATCATAAATGATTCAAAGAACATGCACCATGTGAACACTTTTAATTTAATATATGATCAACTTATGACATTTTGACACCCACTTATTAATAATTCAAAATTAAAATCATAATTTTTGGGTGTTCACGGTTCTGTCTTTCATGAGAATATTAATTTTGATGTTTTGGTCCATATATTTGGATCATTGTACCGTCATCAACAATATATTAAAAATTATATAAATAAAATATATATTAAATATATATAATTATTTATTTATATTCATTAATAAAATTTAATGATTGAAAAATTAATTACGCCGTTCATGGATATGGTAGAGCGTATGCACACATGAATAAAGTTTCATATTTTTGAAAAATGGAATAAAATAAAGTTAAATAATAATTAAAATTTATATAATAATTATTATATAGTATATATATTATTAATTCACTATATCTATCATTATTACCATCCATGTAAAGTGGAAATGAAAAATGAATCACATCACTTCATGGAGGTGGTAGTCAACATGCATGCAAAAGAGACATTATCATTTTCCAGTGGTTTAGGAGGTAATAAGTTATATGTGATATTAAAATTACCGAAGAATAATTATTTCATAAATATAATATATAAACTTTAAAATAGTCATAATAACAATCCATGAAATACATTGAAAGAAAAATGAATTTTACCGATATGTGGAAGCATCAATTCACACGTACTTATGGTCGATACTTTCACTTCTAATTTGAAGGAATATAGGATTGATATTGGTGATTTTATAATCATAATAAGTTTTAATTGTATTTAGTATACTAAATTTATTATTTTAAGATTAATAACATATTTTTTGAAAAGGTATAAAAAGAAATAAATTGAAAGAGGTCAGGTGAGACGATTACCTCTTCTTCAATAGACCTCGCTTAGATCCTATTTACGGACCCTTGGAATGGTATTTGAAGAATATATTAACCTCTAATTCATCTATAGGAAAGAACATGAGATATATTTTTTATTTTAGTTCATTCTAGATGGATTGGTTGTTTTAAAGAAAATAGATAAGGGGTGTCATTTTATAAGGGAGTGAAAGGACAAACTAGGATTAATGAAAAAACATTAAAATAAAATTATGTAATTCTAGAGGAAAAATATTTCAAATGGCCATATATTCGAATAATAAGAGAATATTGTTAAAATATACTCAATAAATTAAATTCATATAACTTTTTATTTCATTTTAAATATTATCTCATGGTCTAACACTTTCATTAATTTATTTTAACCTTAACTGTAGTAATGACTTTTTCAATCAAAAAGGGTTATAATTTTACTTTTAAGTGAACAATTATCTCATAAATTCCAAAGGAATAAAATTTCCGACCATTTATCATATTAATTTTACTCTTGTATGTTTTTTATATTTAAATAATTTAATAAATTATTATTTTTCATAAAATATCATTTGTGTCATTTTTGTTACTATTCATTTACTTTGACTTTAAGGTAATTAAGATAGTTATATAATTTGAATATAAACATTTCAAAAATACCTAAAATTTTATAATAATATAATTAATCCTTATAACATAATAAATCACCCATATTTTATTTGTTTTAATATTTTTAAAATCATTTATTTAATTTTTCTATTATTTGACATAATATTTTTCTATTATTGATGAAGCATTTAAGGTAATTATATAGTCACTAAAAAATAAAAATAAATTCAAATGATAAATAAAATTAACTATTATTAAAAATAAAAAATTATAACCATAAATAACATATTTTAACTTTTTCAAAAAAAAGTAATGGCATTTAAGTCAAGGGAGTAACATTTTGGAATTTTATTTACTTTAAATAATATAAATTTAATTATACTGGAAAAATAATACAAAAATGAAATATAATAAAATTTTGGATATATATGGTCTAATTTCATCCATCCAATGAAACGAGGGCATATTTGGGGTTGATTTTGAGAGCTTATCTCATGATTTTATCCCTATTTTATCCATTTTACCCTTATTGAGGTGATACATATTTATCATGAATTCTATTCGTAATGACCAAAACTAAAATGGACCTATTTACCAAATTTAAACCTCAAAATTCCAAGTATGATATCAATATTTCAAAATTCATTCTTTATGAGTGGTATAAACCAATTTTAAAATTAATTTTTAAATGTAGTGAAAACCCATTTTTAGACAAATGCATTTTTTAGAAAAAAAATAACTTATATCAAAATCCCGAATATTACTAATTAAAATTAAATTAATTAGAATATTCTAAATTAAATGGATAGTGGTTCACTTAAATAATAAATCCAAAAATATAATTCTACCATTAAATTACTATAATTAATTAAATGAAGTTATTGTATTTGAAAAATATGTATTATTCAATATTCACTAAAAATAAATCATTTCAAAAAAAATCAGAAAATTTCACTCTATGTGAATTAGAATATAATATTTTAAAAAATTATTTTTAACTAATAAAAAATAATTTAAAAATCTGGAAAAAATTTAATATAATTACCATGCACAAAATTCAATAAAATCATATTTGAATAAAATTCCTTTTTAAAATATTAAAATTACTTTTTCAAAAAATTAATGATTACATATTAATAATTAATCAAGAATTATTATTGAGTAGTAATAGTATAAATATATTTCATAATTTGTTTTCTCATATTGATAACCTCTAATTCGAATTTTATGTTATAATAGTTATATTAAAAAAATTATTTCTGTAATATATCTCAATTTTCTTAAAGCTTAGTGTTGTCTGTTAAGAAATATATGGAGATTATTGTTATTTTAAAATAATTTGTTTGTTATTACCCATAATGCTTTATATTAAATAGAATGTAGTATTTTAACTTTATGGTTATTTAATTATATTTTAGATAAGATATCATCCTCAGAAATCATTTTTATGCAAGCTGTTTCTCTAGGTCTTATACTATGTTGTTTTCAAAGAATGTTTATACTATGGAATTCATTATCAGGTAAAATTTTATTTTCAAAACTCTGGATCTTATCAATTTATACAACTGGTAATTTATTGGTCCTTGTACTTTGATGGATTATATTGAATTTAATATAACCATTTCAATGAATTATTATGTCTTACAAGACTAATTTTTTTGAAAACCAAATATTGAAATTTTTCTGATAGAGGATTTAAATATATATATATGGTTCATAATTTGGAACATTTAAATTTAAAGAAGAGATTTTTGGGATGTCTATAGAGTTATTTTATGAAGATGAAATATTGATAATGAGATGTTATGGGTGACTAGAGAGTGGAAGAACCACAACATATAGGTTTCCCAAAAGAGAGTGGGAAACTATTGTACACATATTGAAGATATAGAAATTTAGAGAATATATATCATTTTAATAAATATTTTTTGTATTTCTAATTTGATAGAAGAATTTTAAGCATAATGATAATACTTTCAACATTTTATATTTTTCATATTTTGATAAAACATTGTGAGAAACTATTGTTTCAAATGGATTTTAATAAATCATACTTTAAGAGATGATAAAATTTGGAAAAATAGGGATTTACCCATGGAATTATAGTAGGTATTTAGAAAATAATTTAATCATATAAAATAAGTAGTTATATCTCTTGTTACTTTGAATCATAGTTGGTGAATGATCCTCAGAGTATCCCTTATGTAACGCCCCGACCCCAGCTACCCAGAGTTGGTGCATTATTTCGTAGCATTGGCATGATCACAAAAGATCAAGTCTCGAAAGACCGATTAGTTTAGTATCCTTGGAAACACTAGATACATTTATAAGTGTTACATTACATCATAAAGTGAAAAACTAATAACAAAGTCTTCATAGTCCACACTCATATCATCTTATAACTATCCCTGCAGGTCATTCATAAAATACTTCTTCACATCCTGGAAAATATTAAAACATTGAAAGGGGTGAGCTCAGATGCTCAGTAAGGATAACAATATAGCGGAAGCTTTCATCAATAAAGATAAACATTTAAGGCAATGTATAACTAAAACAAAAGCCTTTTAAACATGAACTTCAACATAATATGGAAAAAGTAAAATGAGATAATTCCATTAACTTCTTCACATGGATATTCTACTGGTCGAATAATCACATGCAATATCAATAACCACTTTCATAATGAGGGAATGTATAATGCCATACATTCTGAAACATTTTGTCAAGGCCTCGGCCAAGACGTCTAAAATGATTAAGGCCTCGGCCAAAACCATAAATCAAATTGGTAAAGGGCCTCGGCCAATTCCACGTCTAGTTGTCTCATGAGACCTACCGATGCATCGAGGAGCTATAGCGGGCTCCACCCGTCACTTATTAAGTCCAATACATTCCTCATATGAATAGGTTTAAACATATCATAAACCATAACATAATCGTATCACATAAAACATGCATAAAGGAAACATAACATTTCCACATTTCAATCACAAGATATCAATACAACACATTGATATAATAAAAACGCTTTCAAAACCATTTTCAATACCAAAATAAAAGAAAGTTAAAACTTTGTATTTATTTTTCATCAAAAAAAATGATGGCTTGTAGAGGAAGCCGAAACTCAAATAATGGTCACGACGGCGGAGAAGTCATTGTCGCCGCATATTTATGGAAAGAAAAACATTCCCTTTTGTCGTTTAGTAAAACTCTTCGTATAAAAAGATTCCTTTTGAATAAACGTAAAAGTCAAAGGGGTTTATACACTATATAAAAGAAATTTGTCTATAAAACAAAATATGCCTCAATGAATGGAGATTGAGACGAAGTCCCTTAAAAAGATCATTTTTAAATAAAATATATCTATTATGTGTATTCACTATATTTACACATAAATAAAGTATAAATACAATATACGACATAATAATATCATGACATAATTTGAAAGTAGGAGATTAACCCAAAGAATGGAAGCTGGGTTATGAAATTCCCTTACCTCGTGTCTGACTTGACTCAACCATTCTTTAACCTCCTGAATAATAAACTAGAGTTAATATATACCTTATTTAGAACCATTTTCAATTTCATTATCCTTTTTATATCATTTATTACAATGATATGAACATTCTATAATTATTTAAGTTAATAACGGTCGTTTTGTCGATCTTAGGTACTTGAGTCAAAAATAAACTTCTTATAATTACAAGTTGTTCATGTGGTGAAATATCCATTATATCCAGAATTATATTCATGATGTAGATATCATATATATCATATATATACAGTATATACATTCATTTATAATATTACGTAACATTTAGAGGTAAGAAATGAAATGCACCGTTCATGGAGACGGTAAGCCGTACATACGCATGAACTCTACTTTCATTTCTATTTCGTATTTAATGGAATGAAATAATAATGATATAAATGTATAATATAATTCAAGTATAATATAGTGTATAATACCATTTACTCCATCCTTTATACATCCCACATATGGCATTAACGATTCAAATCACTTTGAGGGGCGGTAGTCCGCACTTCCTAAAATGAAATTATTGTGTTTACCCATAATGGAAATCATAAATTATGCCATAAATGAGAAATACAGAAGCATAAGTAAAACATAAACATATTATATATCATATATAAATATAGTTACATCTTAATGTCCACCTTTTAAGGTGTTATATGTGTGTTGAACAATCATCGTTTCGTGAGGCAGAAATTCGCCATCCACAGAAACCGTATGTTCTTTAACCATTAGATGTAGGTGTGTGTAAGTGTAGCTATAATACTTCTTATAAAAACATCCTAGTATATTGAGGATACTGGTGTTGTTACAAAAGAAATGAATAAAAAGAGTTTATGGGGTTGGAGAAGAAAAATAAAACAAAATAACATAAGAGAAGATATTACCTTTAAATCGGGTAACTCTTTTGATTTGAGCCAAAGACTTCCTTGGGAAGTATTCTGCCCAAAGTGAGGCTTCTAGGAGTAAGGGAGGGATGTTGGGAGAGTATTTGGGCAGAGTTTGGCCGAACCAAAAGGCTTGAAAGTGTGAATAAGGTGGTAGAGGTGGGGGCCTTTTATAAGAGGAGAGGAGGGGCTCTTTTGGAAAGACTGAAATGTTACATTATTATACAATTCTTTTCGAATTCTAAAGGTCCCACACTTATATAATTCTAGGATAAGGTGATAAGGGTTCTAAATATCCTCATCCAATAGGCTTTGGACATGTTTAATCCTTGCATTTTGCATTATCTTCTCATTTTATTTAAATCGTTAAATAATGAGGTCATCACTGCATCATCATGATGTCATAAATAATTTAATTTATTTAATGTATAAAAATTATTAAAAAAATACTATGATGTAGTAAATCTTTTTATCTTTCCAATTAATATTTATAGTCAAAAATATGACTTGTATAACCCCATGTAAAAATTGTTTTAGTAAAACATTTCATGTTTGTGTCATTTTTTTACTTTAACATTAAATAAAAGGTATTTATGTCATTTTCCAACTAAAGTGGCTCCATGGGGTCCCCAAGTTGACCCATGGATTGTCTTGGTCGGAAATGGAACATAAAATGAGGGTAGGACATGTTTCAAGCTCATCTCATATTATTAAAACATTATTTCTACCTTAAACTACACTAATTACCTATAATCGCGATTAAGAACTTAAAAGTTACTATTCAACAAAAAATTACTGTAATCTCATTGAACCGCATTTTAATTCTTATTGACAACCATGTATGTCAGATTTTTGAAAATCAAATAACAGAAGTGGTAATATTTCATTTAAATGAAAAATCAGTTATTTAACTACCACTTAGTGGTTTCACTATTCATCAAAAATTGAAGTTTTTCAGAACAATGCCAAAATTTCACCCTAAGCTATAATTGATATTCCGAATTCAAAAATGATTTCTATTTTATGAAATTCCAAACATATAAGTTTCATTAATTAATTTTATAATTAATTCCCCCTGTCACAACAAATAGCGTGTTTTTAAGAAATAATTTATGTCAAAAGATTGGCAATTGTTTATGTCTAATTTCAATGTTAAATTAATTCCAATGACCACCATTGGATAAAATGGTAAAAATATATTCTAATTATACTTTAAAACCACTAAATAGTATAATTTATCACTATAAATTATTTTGATTAAAAAAATTGTTTTTAAGTAATTTTCACTATTCATAAAAATTGGAAGTTCTCAGAAAATTACAAAAAATTCAACTTTGGATAATTTCGATATTAAGAATACAAAAATGAAGTCCATTTTAAAATATAAAATTTCTATAATTTTAAAAAGTGGTTATTACTATTCATAACGGCTACTTTGATTAGTCGCGGTGTTTTAGAACTCGAAGTTGCATATAATGCAAGCTATTGCATTATTGAATGAGAAGCGCATCGTGGAAGCTCGGGGTGTTACACCTTAGTTTTAGACCAAGTAAAATTCTTGGTATATACTCATGTACTGTAAAATATTTTGATTCATTGGTTCTGTGGATGATCAAGAAATATTCTGTGGTTACTTTAAAATACATGAAAAATATCTCGATATGTATAAATGAAAATAAAATGACATCCTAATTCACCCTTAGGGGTTTTTGGGTCAATAGGTTGAAACAAGTGGTAATATAGATATGATATTCTTGGTGAATCTGTCAGATATAATTTTGTAATTATAGAAAATACTATCAATAAAAATGTTGTTAGACTTTTTAGGGATTAAATTATTTAATTTTTAAGGTGCATGTGATATAATACTTATAGTCTCTTGGACTGGATGTTAACTCATCCACCATCCATTTATTATAAGAAAATGATGTTACTAAATTGTATATGATTAAAGTGGATATAAAATTACATAATAAATATATAAATGTAGAAAATTACTTATCAATAACCTGTAATGATTATATATACATCAAGGTTATTATTTTTGGGAATACTAATAAAACTTGGGAAAAGAATTATAAAATTAAAGAGAGATACAAAAAAGTGAAGTATGAAAGGTTTCAAGTGAAATATAATTGGTTCAATGATTTGAAGATGACACCAAACAAAAAAAATCAATGGTTTCTTGAACAATATCATTGATTTTAACAAAGATATCTTCATAATTGATAAATAAATTATGGGTGAAAAATTTTAATTAAAAATATTATAAGGTTTCAGTCTTTGTACAATTTAGTGGTTTTTGACATTGAAAAAATTAAACTCATAGAATTATCTCATGATTATTGTTATAGAAATTTGGTTCCTTATGAGATTCACAGGGAGCCTGAAATCCCAATTGATCATTCTCCAAGAGAAATAGTATTTAAAAATAAGGAGAATATTAATATACATAATGCTTAAAAAATAAAATAAAATTACTGATTAGTTTTATCACTTATGGATGGAAAATTTAATAGAGGAAAAAATATTTAAGGGAATGTTTCCATTGGACTTCATTAAATTTGGAATGTATGGACATATAATTTTATAATTTATATGGATGTAAGAAGTTAAATAAACTATTAGTGATTACACATATCAAATGAATTAATTTTCCCCATGATCAAAATATTATGTCTATAAATAAATCAAAAAAGTTTTTTATTGGAAGAGATTGGTAAATTAATAAAAGGATGAACGTGAAGCATGATTTCAATAAAATGAAACTACATTAAATTCATTAATGGAGGATCCTATAATGGAAATAACAAATAATACTCAAACTAAAACTGAATAAGAAAATCAATAGGATGGTTTTCTGGATGTAAAGGTTGAACATGAGAGTAATCTTGAGAAGTTTGAACTATAGAAAAATAAAAAAAAATATTATTGGATTAATAAAATTATAATAAAAATATAGTAACCAACTTAAAACCATGGTCAAGGTCTCTCTATTAGGTAAGGTTATGAAAGATCATGTGGTTACAAAAGATACACCCATATAAGTGGTTTATTTCATGTTAAATTTTTAATTACAATATAAGGCTTTTGAGGACCTTAATTATTGTATGAAATATTGAGAAAAAAATTGAATACCTTTAAGAAATATTATTCACTCAAAATAAGAAACTTGAGGTCAAAATGATATCATGTTTTTCAATGAATAATTTTCAGTTTGGAAAGTTCTAGGAAGAATAAATTATGGTATGATCTAAATGAAACCTAATAATTGAAAAGAATGTATTGTATGACCAAATACTCAAACACATGTGTATGAGTGGAAATTATTATCAAATAAAAACAAAAAATGAGGATCTATTTCAATGTAGAAATGAGAGAAACCAAACAGAGATAAATATCAAACAATAAGATCATATAAAAAATTTATAATCTATTTAGTGGGATTAAACTTACTGAGAGATAGTGAAAATATATTTTCCCTATTGAAGTGTCATTTTTATCCAACATGGTCATACACTGACCTATAGTGAAAAAAAGATAAATATTTTTGAAAGGCTAAGAACACAAAATATTGTGAAATATAATAAGAGAATATCTAAAATATCAACAAAAATATGCATCTTTTACATATTTATTTTATCTCTCAAATTTTGGTTACAATGATGTGAACTATAGGTAATTAATTTTTCAAAATAACCCTTGTGGATGACCAAGGAGAATGAATAAAATACCCAAGAAGATTATTTAATTATAAAAATGTATTTTCACCCTTGGAAGAAGGAGAATAAGGTTGTTTTTTTATTATAGAATAATGTTTGTAGAGATCATCCTAGGTCGCACCTCAACTAGAAATATCATATTAGGAAAATAATAAAAATGGGAGGGTAATTTATTTTATTTTATTTTTTATATTAAGGAATAACAATAACATATGGATCCTTGATAGTGGGTATTGATCACATATAATGGGGAACATAATTTTTTGGAAGAATGTTCATGGCCATGTTGAGGGTATAGTTCAATTTGGAAATGATGGATCGCTAAAAAACATGCATAATTTATTCTAGATAAAGTTACTAGTTGAAATTATAAATATAAAGCTTGATTAGTAGAAGATTTGGGATTCTTGTATGAGAGGGAAGATGGTTAAGAGTTCCTACTAGCTTATTACATACTAGGACACCCTAATAGGGGTGGGGTGAATCAGGTTGTAAAATAATTCCATTGTATTTAAAATATCTTATCTCCACTTTGGTAGGAACATGATTAACCTATCATATTCAATTTCATATTCACCCCAATCATTAATGTATAAATGTAAAACACAATGAAATAATTTTTACCTAGGTCACAAGTAATGTAAAGTCTATAAATCATACAAAAATGATGTATTGTTTATAGCATAATCAAATATATTGAACTAGTTATTGGTATACTAGAATTGTTTGATCACTAATAGTCTATGTTAGGATCACTACCTTTATAAATGAATTCCAGGAATAATGCACTACCTCACTCAAAACACATTCATAAATTCCTCATCCAGGAACTACTACAAATATATGTCTTCTTAGTTTATATAAATTAGGTTTGGTTACAAATTTTCATGAATATATGCTTTTATTTTCATCATAAAATTTCTACTATAATTATCCAATGCACTCCTCTATATCTAGAAAACTGTCAAGAAAGTTCCACATAAAATATTATTGGTTAAAACAATTTTGTGTGTATGTTATATGAGTAACATAATTCACCACATATTGTATTTCTAAACCACCATCACACAACTATGTTTCATTAATAACCATTTCATATATCTACACCAAATACTGCTTTGTAGAATTATTCATTATGAACCAGTTTGAGAGACCTCCCCATGTACTTCCTTCATAAACTTCCTTCACATAATACACTTCACAAATTTACTTCACATAACCTCTTTCATGAATTTCCATTGTGAAACACCTTTTCTTCATAAATTGATCTAATTAAAGAACTATAATTCCTGTGAAAACTTCTTGATTTATTCATTTTTCTAATTAATATCTTTATCATCCATAACATTTCATGGATGATTTATAAATTGATCAATTGGGTATTTATAGAAAAAATACTCTATAAAAATATATAATATCTTAAATAAAATTAATCCCCCTAAGAGGTTATTTTCAATCCATATGAAGTGATATTTGTTCTTGACAATCCCACATATACTTCATACATTATATATAATAAATATCCACCCATTTTTCACAAACAACCCTAACCATCATAAACATTCAATGAAATTCACATATATGATATGTAGTCATGAACCTTATTTTTGAGAAATATTTCATGTACATAATGAATGAACATTTTTCTTGAACAACATGTTTTGTACTTCTCACATGGTTCACATAAGTTCCACATGAAAGTCCTTTCTCGGATGTGAATTTTTAACCCCTAAAAATTTGAAAACCAAAGAGAAACTATAACACTTACTCCAACAATATTCAGTAACCTTTCTGGTCTTTCACATCATGAAAATAATCTCCATGGGATATAAACCCCTTTATTATCATGGAAATTGATTAAAAACAAACAAAACACAATACCAACCTCCAACTTAGATCTCCTTAGTTCCAATATTGGGGTCACCTCGGTTCAAATATGACTAAAGATGAAGAGTGAAACAAACATGATTGATAATGTTCACACTAATATTCTTGATCCTATAAAACATATTTGGACTTGATTTAAATGATAAGTTGTCTTTTATGTTAAATATTTTATTAGAATTGGGTTTTAAATATTCATCCAGACTAAGAAGTGACTTAGAAAATTCATCAAAATATTCCAAAGTTGAGAGAAAATTGAAATTGGAAGAATAATTAATATATAAATATTGAATAATGTCCAAGAGTAAACATTTATTGAATTGTAAAAAGATTTATAAAAAATAGAATCAATAAGGATGTATCATCTATGACAAAAATAGAACAAAATGGTGTTCTAGAAAGTATGATTTATATAGAGAAAAACATATAAAAAACCTTACTCATTGAGAGTGATATCTATTAAAAATATTGGAAGGAATAATTATAGGTGTTGATATATATGGAAAATCATGAATTCCCTACTAGATAAAATGGATATGACCACAGGCTAAAACCATGTCAATAATCTTGATGACTATGGTCATAGATTATGACTGTGGCTATCTATCCCATGGGAGCTATTACCATGAAACTCTATCAACATGAGCTGTGACTTATGATATAGAATATCTCAATGTGAAATTTCCATGTCCGTAGATCTCTCACCATGGGTACTTCTTCTCTCTATAACTCTATCTCCATGGGAACTCCCCAAGGTGATAAAATACCTAAAATAAATATTTACAAATAGGTTTTAATCTCATAACATCGCAGTTTTACATGAAAAACTTATACCACATGACCTCACATCATTTAATGTATATAAGCATAAATATACATGTATATGTATATATATTAAATATTAAATATTACTAGTATTATATATTTAAAAAACTATTAAATAATTAATCACCTACTACCGTGGACCATACCACCCATGGTTGTTGGGGAAAACCCGCTCGGAGAAAAGTGGCTCGTGGTTATAGGGAAATCTTATCCCAACCCAAACTAATGGGAAATGATATGCAACTACCCCAATAAAGCACCCAACAGGCCATGAGTTCACAACTAGCACCAAGAAGGCATATCAAACACATAAGAGGAATTTTCCAAAATTACTAACACACACACACATCTCCAAACCCTTGTAGTGCTGAAATGTAAAAAAATGATAAAAAAGAATGTATACATCTTTAATACCAAAATCATAGTATGACTTAAAGTAATGGAAGGCATAAACGGGTGCAAATAAAATCCCAAACAAAAATGGAAAGTAAATTCCTCCATATTTAGAAGGATGGTACTACTGTCAAATGAAGTATTAGTATACACCTCTATTTGTCTATCCCAAACTAGCTCTACATGATCCTACTCCACAAAAGACACTTCAAAATAGTTAGTCATCTTCATAAGACATGACAGGTGTGGGAATATCCCATACAAGTGTGAGTATAACAATTCCCATTAAAAACTCAAAAAAAAAAACAAAAAAAGCATCAAGAGTAGTCAGTTCATGAGAGGATATGTCAATCATAAAGATATAAATACAAAAAAACATCTATATATCCTCAAAAAGACACCATGTCTTAGGTGGTCATAACTAATACCATACATAGAACCGCTTGGAATGTTTCAAGGAAATCCTCAACTATGTGATTTCACTCCATGATCCTTGTTATACCTGATGAAACTCAACTTAGATAATAGGCTCGTCTAGCAGTAAATTTCTCCCTGATATACACGTCCACTGACAAAACTTATCCTAGAGGTCATACTCATTGGGTCTAGCATAAGAGGAAACACACAGAAAACTAACAGGGTTTATCTGAGATACATAGTCAATCAGACTACACCTCATTAGAAATATCAGATCTTGATACATAGATAGGGTTCAATGCCATAGTCTCACTAGGGGACACTAAACCCTACTAGAAATATCCTCCTTAATAGGACATAAATTTCAATGTGAATATTTTTCATCCAAATTCCAAAAACCATAGTTAATGAATCATGAAGTGAATAGAAGATCACTCTTGGCCTCTCAAAGGGATACATGATCCAATCTGTTAAGCCCATGGTTGTAGTGGTCTTGGTCATCTCACTCTTGAATAATGGAACTTCCCCTCATTGTAAAGATCATTCTAAAAATTTATAGGGTCACCCTCTATAATGAGAATTGGATACTACATCAAACCCCCAAAGGTATAGACCATGGGAATACACTCAACTGATACTGGTCCAAGGAAGCTCAAAGAAGCTATCAATGAAGACGAGCTGAGAATAAATAGGAATACAACCTATCCTCATATGAGTACATGACGTGTCCCTATGGGTACATGATGTATCAAACTAATACTAGAACATCCCTTGTCTCGCACTCACAAGGAATTCAATTTTACACAATACACTGTGTGTTCCTTTAGGTAAAAGGCATGCAGAATTTTCCCTACCACGCGACATTCAGTTCTTCCCATGCATGTGTACATTGGATTGTGTCCATGTACTTGGTTGTGTTTGTGTCCATGGATTTGCCCATGTACAATGTTTGGATCATGTACTACCCACATACATGGCTTCTAGGGACTCTTATCCACTTGGGAATGTACCCACTATACACATTCCTCCATCATCCAGGTGATACATAGAGTGTGACTAAGAACACCAGACATGCAACACTACATGGAATCTTGGGCATGTATCCCCTGTACATGAAAAACTTGTTAGATAAGGGTCACATGGCATGTTTCATGCTTCACATGGCTTAATATACTTTTATCTATTCATAAAACCATTCACCACATTTAATGGACAATATGGTTTGTGTTTATAAGTCAAAAAACATGTGTTCAATGGACTACATGCCTGGTAGTCTGGGTTTTCACTGAAATTCCTGAATGTTCAAGAGTCTTCATCTGAACATTCATACCAATTGATTTCTATAAGAATCAACCTGCACATCATGGATCTAAGGTTGACCAGACCTCTTTAATACTGATGGGTAGATATTTTTCATTCGGGCCATACCTGTCATTTAGAAAACAACCACTATTCTTTCTTGTCGGTACCGCAAGCCAAGACGGTGAACCATGTCCTTCGATCCATAAATTAATCACAATCCTCCATCATGAACCACAATTGTGACATTAAATCTCTATCCTAGACCCATGATAGTGATCCATTATGCCAAATATCAAATAAAGACTGATCGTTCACAAGGTATTCATCGCATCATACGCCTAAAGAAATTTTCAATGATGAACACATGTAGAATGGCGCAAGAAAATCAAAAACCATAAAAGTGAAGAAAAAAATCAGAATTTTTTTGTTTCATCCTTGATCTATTTTCATAGGGAAGATTAATGAATATGTATATTAATCAATGAAAAAAAACAAATAATAATTATCCCTAAATCACGCAAATAAACCCATACATGTCGAATGATCAATCCATGAATCAATTCATTAGTCAATTGATTCACATTCATCGTGGGAAAAGAAAATGAGGGAAAATATAAAAATAAAAATCCAACCATGATTTAGATTGATCTTTGATGAAGAAAAATCCAAGTCATTATTGTTGGTGAGATCCTTTATTTTCATTGGCACACCAATCTTCAAAGCATGATCTGTTGATCCATGATCTTGATCTCCTCCAATGGTCCTCCATGAAATCCTCTCAATTCTATGGGTTATGTGGGCTAATCCTGTGAATTGGTTATAATATTATATTTAATGATGACATATTTGGTTACTTTTTCAATTAAATAATAAAAATTATTTATTTTATTTATTCACTTGTCACTGCACTTTAACCAAACACCCAACGTCGACAAATATTATGTCACGCCTAAGGTAAAACCCACATCTTCAACTCAATGGGGACCATGGATTTCAAAATTTTCCCACCATTTACGAGTTATTACACTTTTGAAGAAAAAATACTCCAATTATATTATATATATTTATTATATTTTAAAAATTAATTTCAGACACACTGGGCCTCTTAATATCATGTCGTCTTAGTTCCTGTCTCCAGAAATATTCTTAAAAATATTCCAAATTCTTACACATAAAAAACTGGGACACTATATTTTTCCCTTTTTGAGGCTTTTCATCCTCGAAAATATCAAACTGAGAAAAATTTAGGGATACCGAGCTCACAAATAGGTCTTCTAATCCCATGATCTCTCCCAATGATTCCATGTGATGTCAACAAGAACGTACCCATGGAAAACACTTTTCTATAACGGGTATTTCTCCTACTGGTTTCCAATGTCATTAGTTCCTTGAAAAAGGAAACTCCGCTCTCATGACCTAACTCACACAGATAGATATCATACAACAAGTCGTGCAATTAACTCCTCACCTATGACTTGTGGAGAACACCAAGAAACCCAAAAATATTATGCAGTCAGGGTTAAGTGGACCACAACCTTGCTAAACCAACACAATAGTAAGAAAAGAATGGGACAAAAATTTTCAAAGATAGCCGACCACCCGGGATAAGACTCCATAACTCTCCAATTTCAATGTCCTCTTTCATTAGTGGACATAGTACTACTTACACTTACCATCCAGTCATCATCCTTTCGATGATGAACTGCAAACCTATAAAACCTTCACCAACACCATAACTAGGACCCAAAAAATGTTACCCACTAGAGACAACTAGTCAAATAGTATCATGTAAGGTATCTCCTACACAACCTTAAAATGTTTTTACTCTATTGGTGGAGAGGTAATCATCATGATATATAAACCCAACCGATGGTAGATGATCCTCCCGACTATATCTCAAATCTAAAATGAAAACCCAAATCATGTTAACTAAAACGTGAAAGGTCCATTCTAACTAGCCAGCTAGGTAGGGTAAAACATTGTTTTCCATGAAATGTTATTCTACAAAAGGATTCCCACATCCTCTCCCAAATAATTATGTGATGTAAAATTAATTGTCTAAAATTATCATAGAGATAATTACACAATGCCAGACTACCTCTTATGCAAACAAGTTTCCAAAACTCTCTATAATGCTTTATTGGTTATCACACATAGATGAATGAATAAAAAAGTGTTTAACATGTAAACTTGTTGAAATTCCCTTTGTTTTTAAACCGATTCAAATATTTCATAGAACATCCTTTCTTATACATTATGTACTACTAAGGGAAATCAACCTCCTACACACATATTCTCCCATCATGACTGGAATCACCATCCATACCCGGAATAAGGAAAAATTTATTTTATCCTTCAATAAATCCATTAAGATTATATCTTGTAGATATATATTCACACAAAATCACATAATCAATATCCTTGAGTAGTTACTCCCTAGATTTCATAAGGAATGAAGGGTAACAACTATCGATTAGAGGTACAGTTTAGAATTCTCATGTCTTTAACATGTTCTAAGTTTACACTATGAACATGTAGATTCCATCAAAAAAAGACTGACATGAACTGATTCAAAAATGGTTAAGGATCTATTCCATAATCCTCAGATTATTATGTATCATACAACTTTCTAAAGTGTATCATCACTAACTCAAAACATTCCTATTGAATTTGAAAATACACTTATGGTATATAATGCTCCAATACCAGACCTGGTGAAAACCTATCTTGTGGTCACCCTATGAGAATCACTTCTCCCCTATATATTGGATAGATAATCCATTGATCATCATGAATGGATATTTTCCATCATGTCATCTGATCTATGTGACACCAACCCACACTCAATCTCAAGAACTCATCCGCCTCTCAAGAAAACAACACAAGGATTCATAGGAATACAAAATGAGTATTATGAAGCCCCTGCACTACAAACTAATCCAACACCATCTCCAACTCTCATAGTTACTCGGGGTCATCCAATATTCTAGCATAGATATTAGATCATCCCTAGTTCAGGTCCATGTAGAAAATAAACTCTTGATGGTGAGGTAAACCTGGAATGTCCTCAAGAAGGATTCTATCATACTACTCACCCATCGTAGGAAATGAAATCTCATTGAATCGGCAACTCCAAGGGTATCACTATTCATGTCACGACCCGACCCAATGGGGCTCGAGCCGCGACAGCCCAAGCCCACCTCCAATAGGCCAGGGGATGGCGTCTAGTGCCGAGTAGGCTATCACACACATGGGATACATTAGCCTAAGGTACTTGTACACACGCACCAACATAAACCTCCATGTAACAGTGCAGAGATATATAAAACTGAAAAGAAAATGCATGCATACAACTATCCCAATCATAGTATAGAAAAAGTACAAAATGGAAAAACAGGGCCCACCAAAAGAAAACTGCAAAGTGTCCAACCTGCTCAGAAGGAGGGTAAACCCTGCCAAAACACCCGCCAGTAAGCTCCTCGGTCAAACCCACTCACTAAGCTTCGCCTACTCTGGGTCCTCCTGGGACTCCGTCGAAAGGCATGTGGTCTGCACCAGACACAAATATGTACGTCCAAAGCCCGTGCAGGGGTGAGTATAACAATACTCAGTAGGCACCCCAAAAACTCAAAACAAAAGAGGGAAACTAAAAGGCAACAGTCCGCTCATCCCAGCCAGAGGGAACCCAGAAGAGAGAGAAAATCCATCTCATGACCATCCTCAGCTAAACACAACTAGCCATCTTAGCTCAGGTGTATGCCCATACATACACCTTGAACAATCCAGATATACTCAGCTCACGAAACAAGCCACCTGAGGTATCGACTTCGTCACCAACAATGGTTCACACCAGGATAGCACACTCCATGATCACTTTCATCCCATATGACACACGTTTGAGAGATACACTCCATCAGATTTCTCACAAACATCTCAGACGCTCACCTAAGAGATCTCACTCATTGGATAACGTCATTGAGGAAACCTCACTGAAGCAACATAACCACCAAACTCCTCAGATAGGGGATTGCTCCTAGGGTCCGTTAGGGGTTAATAGAACCCACTCTAGTAGACAAAGATATCACATATAGGGGATCACTCGCAGGGTCCCCTATGGGATACCACAACACGATCTGGCATTCGTAGATCTCACAGATAGGGGATCACTCCCAGGATATGCTTGGGGATACCACAACCCGATCTGGCACTGGACAGAAGCACGTCACTCAAAAAGAGAATCGTCGCCCATATAAAGTTGGTCACAATGATATCTGAACCCTATCTGGTATAACTTGCGATGTGGGGGATCGAACTGACGATGCTGCAACCCTACAAAAACCACGCGCTGAGTAGGGGATCACATAACCAATGATACCACAACCCTACTATAAACCTGATGCTGAGAAGGGGATCATATACTCGACGATTCCACAACCCTACTGACCACAGCCCACTACGTAGGGGATCATATTCTCGATGATGCCAAAAACCCTACAAAGTTAACCCTATAGATAAGGGATCATCGCCTATGGATAAGCGGTCACATCGATACCAAGAACCCGATCTAGGGAAACGATGCTATAGGATCCCGCTCTGAGTCCACCAGAGGGATGCCACAACTTTAACAGATTAAACATCCCGTCGAGAGGATCACAAGCCAATACTGGGGTTGTGATGCCACACGAACCCACATAGGAACGAACCAAGGGAGTACCCTAGACCACTGCTGGTCTAGGCATCGCTAACCCAAGCGACCCGCAACAACGCCACTCTGCATAGCACCAAGGCCGATACCGAGGCCACCATCGCGATCCACATGGAAAAACACGCAGGATAGGCTGTTTACTCACCCGAAATGGACAATCGGTGAAAAAGGAACTATTCACTAAAGCCAGCCTGCGTGAGGCCCACACAACGATCCTGAAACCCATCATGCGGATCATACCAAGATGATCCCCTTGGAAAAACAAACAGGATCCACTACCCGTTCGTCCAAAACGGACATCTGGTGAAAAATGCACTATTCAACTATGCCAGCCCGGGTGGCGCCCACGCCATAATCCCGATACTCGTCTAGCAGAGAACACACTTGTGATCACCTCGGAAAAACATGTAGGATCGACTGCTCAAACGTCCCTAACAGACACCCGGCGGGAGAGTTGCATTTCTCCGAAAATGCCAAAAACCCGGCCTCAAGGGGCCCGCTCCCCGTTATCAGTCCCAACACCCGGAAACCATCTCAAAAAGTTCGATATACCATCAGGGTCTCAACGCCACTGACGACACTTCATTCGGACACTCCGGGTAGAAGTTACAACGGTCCGGAGTCGTAAAATAATAAAATATTATTATTTTATACGACGTTTCTAACCCCCGGGCCACGATCCCGGATCTTTAAACCCTCGAACCTACACTAGAGGGTTTGCCTCGTCTCCAGGGTTATGCTTCCATGGACGACACGTGAATTCGACTTCCGGATTGCAGGAAGCGGGGGTTCAAAAACCCTCGTGTGTTAAAAAGGGGTAGGACCGGCTCGCCACAGCCGGCCCGCCCTTGCCTGCGGCTCTCCGTCGCGCGGCGCCACACGCCGCCGTGCTCCAGCGGCTAGGCCGACGCGCCGCCACCCCGGGCGGCCGGCCGCCGCACTCCAGCGGCTAGGCTGACGCGCCGCCACCCCGGGCGGCCGGCTGCCGCGCGCCGTTGCTGACTGTCGCGCGTCGTCGCGCGCCGCAGCGGACCACCGCGGGTCCGTCGCCACGGGTTCACCGGTGCCGACGTCGCCGCGCCAGAGCCGCTTTGGCGAACCTTCCGCGGACCGCCGGGGGAACCCCGGGGGGTCCGTTTCTTGATCCAGAGGCGTCTGCGCGACCCTCAGGACCCAAAATTCCTTGTTATGACATAAAAACAGAGCAATTCCTAGAAAAAATGGGGTTGAGGGATTAAAACTCAAACCGCCTACCTCGCGGACGAAACGCCGAAGCTTCGGATGTAGAATGACGCCCGCGACGCCCTAAATCATGATCTTCCGACGATCAGCACAGAAAACAGACGACCGAGGCTCGAATCGACGAAGAAAAGATGAAGAGAGGGGGTGCCATTCTGCTGCGCGTAGGAGGAAGATGGGGGGTGATTAATTTTTGTTTTAATTTTTTTTTATAAAACAACTCATTTAACTCCCCGCTAACTCGCCTTCGTCCCAACACCCGATGCAGACAAAGGTAAGGTCACCCCTAGGGTAAACATGTCGTTTTGAACGCAACGGCGGACTCGGATTTGCGATCCGAGACTCCATTCAGATGTTATTTGAGACGACACTCATAAACTAATATTTCCACTTATTTACAAAAATGCCCCTCGTGGCTTTTCTCACCGCAGGCGCGCGACCAAAAAGTTTACACCTCACCTAGGGTAAAAGGAACGTTCCAGACCCAACCGTGCCCTCGTATTCCATTTTCGAGCTACCGTTAAGAGATATCAAACCCCCACCACGTGCATAGTATAAAAATACATAATAGTTTTTTAAAATTTATTCCGGGCACACCGGGCCTTGGAATCACACGCCGTCTTCGCGCCTAGCTCTGGAATTATTCATTGAAATATTCCAAAGTATGACAGGGCCAAAACCCGAGTAGCTACATCCCCCCCCCCTAGAACTTTTCATCCCCAAAAATCCATAAACACAAGGAAAGCGATTGGACTCTCAACTGGGTCTCCCAAGCCAGCGAGTTCGCCAACAAACACCCATGGCCAAACACATAAGTTTGAGGGACTCAACCACCACACCTCAACACTATCCACTTTGGTCAGCACTGTCTTCCCACACAGTTTTAATTGCGTTAAAAAATGTGTCTCGGTGGGGGAAGGATCCCTCTTCCTAAAGCATTCGAAGCACGTCAAACAACACCCACACAGGGTCTTACAAACACCCTGAAAAAAAACACGAGCGGGCAACGGAGATAAAGGGTACCACTAAACAGTTTCTATCAAACTACTACAGAAAGTAGAAATGACACAAGGAATACCTCTATCCATCCGCGGAGCCTCTTGGTCAACAGGCTCCAGGGCATGCAACTGACCTCATCATCAGCCACCAGCTCCCTGAGCTTGACGTGGACCTCCAGGGGGTGGGGGTGGTGGTAACTGATACCGCCTACCACCTCCTATTGTTGCACCAGCTCCGTCGCCACGTTCACCACCCTATAGACCTCCTTGCTCAAGTTGCTGCCTCTACCAAGGCGGTCCATCGACCGTCTCCCTCTTAGTAGCACACCGGGTCAGACAATCTCTAGAAAGATGTCCCCGACTGTCGCAAGCGTAACACTGCCTCTCCTGCGGCTGAACAAAACTGGCCTGCAAGCCCTGATCCTCAGATCCTCCAACCTGGGATTGCCTCCTGAAACGTCGCCCACGTCCAGACCCCTGCGTCTGCCATTGGCTACCACATGCCGATGTCTCCGCTCTCACGTGCCCAGCACTAACAGGGAGAATCCGCTCAGCCAGAAATCTCTCCACCACCAATGATCACTCTAGCACTCCAACATTGGTGGGCAAGAACAAAGAAACCACACATGCTTGGATGTCCCTTTGTAAGCCCTGGTCGAAGTTCCGAGCCCTAAAAAATGGGTCTCGAACCATAACCAGGGAGTAGCGCGATAGTTCTGTAAACCTTGCTGAGTACTCTAACACGGTCTTGCTCTCCTACCGAAGCTGTAGGAGCTCCTGGTTCCGCACTAACCTCAGCGTCACAGGGTATAACTTTTCCCTGAAGATCCACTCAAACTCTGCCCACATGAGCATCTCCTCGTCATGGGACTACGTCACCAAACTCCACCATCGCCCGACTGAACCATGCAGAACACTCACTGCTAGGACCACCATCTGATCTGGAGGGGTCGTCACTAGGTGGAAAACTTGGGTGACAGCCTTGAGCCAGTCATCAGTTGCATGGGGGTTCTGGATCTCCCTTGAACCTCAGAGGTTGCTGCCTCTGGAACTCGTACAGTGCACTCAGCCTGCATGCAACATCATCCTGCACTGCTGGCACAACTAGCTGCTAGACAAGTGGTGGCTCAACTGGCGGACCACCTGGAGGTCCAGCCTCAACACCTTTTCCCTGGTCCATAGCCTCTACACTGGGCGGATCGTCACCACAATCCCTCTGTGTAACCCTCAGTGGCTGTTGTTGTGGAGACATCCTGAAATACACTCAAGACGCACCACAATCAATGAGTATATCTGAAGAGATGACTAAAGAAGGACAAGGAAAAACCCAAAAACCCAGTCCTATATGATGCATGTACCATTTTTTCCCTACGACCAGTGTATGAATGTCCCGAGTTGAAAAACAGGTTATCAGAGTACTGGTGTATGGATACGTCGACCGTCGCACCAACACTAGAGTCCCTAGCCTGAAATCCAAACTAGAAACATCCTAACACTCCCGCTATGCAACCCAAACCAAAATCACAGCTAGACCAGCTATGTTCTGAGATCCCAATGGTAGAACCTCCTATGATGCCACTCTGTCACAACCCGACCCAACGGGGCTCGATCCGCGACACCCCAAGCCCGCCTCCAATAGGCTAGGGGATGGATTCTAGCACCGAGTAGGCTATTAGACACATGTGAGGCATTAGCCTAAGGTACCTGTACACACACACCCACATACACCTTCATGAAACAGTGCAGAGATGTATAAAACTGAAAAGAAAATGCATGCATACAACTATCCCTACCATAGTACATCAAAAGTACAAAAGGGAGAAATATGGCCCACCAAAAGAAAACTAAAAAGTGTCCAACTTGATCATAAGGAGGGTAAACACTGCCAAAACACCCAACAATAAGCTCCTCGGTCAAACCCACTCACTAAGCTCCACCTGCTCCGGGTCCTCTTGGGACTCCGTCGAAAAGCCTGTGGTCTGCACAAGACACAAATTTGTGTTGGAAAAACCCATGCAGGGGTGAGTATAACAATACTCAGTAGGCACCCCAAGAACCCAAAAACATAAGTGAGAAACTGAAATGAAACAGCCCACTCATCCCAGCCAGAGGGAACCCAGACGAGAGAGAAAATCCATCTCGTGACCATCCTCGGCTAAACACAACTAGTCAGCTCATCTCAGGTGTATGCCCATACACACACCTTGAACAATCTAGATATACTCATCTCACACAACAATCCACCTGAGGTACCAACATTGTCACCAACAATGGTTCACAACTAAGATAGCACACTCCACGATCAATGTCATCCCAGATGACACACGTCCGAGAGATACACTCCATTGGGTTTCTCTCAAACATATTAGACGCTCACTCGAGAGATCTCACTCGTCGGATAGCGTCACTGAGGAAACCTTGCTGAAACAACATAACCACCAAACTCCTCGGATAGGGGATCGCTCCTTGGGTCCACTAGGGGATACCAGAACCCAATCTGGTAGACGAAGATCTCACAAATAGGGGATCACTCCCAGGGTCCGCTAGGGGATACCACAACCTGATCTGGCATTCATAGATATCAGAGATAGGGAGTCACTCCTAGGATCCGCTGGGGGATACCACAACCCGATCTGGCTCTCCACATAAGCACGTCACTCAGATAGAGGATCATCACCCATAAAAAGGTGGTCACAACGATACCAGAACACTATCTGGTATAACTCGTGATGTAGTGGATTGAACTGATGATGCCACAACCCTACAGAAACCACGCGCTGAGTAGGGGATCACATAACCAACGATATTGCAACCCTACTATAAACCTGATGCTGAGTAGGGGATCATATAACTGACGATGACACAACCCTACTGAGAGCGACCCACATCGTAGGGGATCATATTCCCGACGATTCCACAAACACTACGGAGTTAACCTGCTAGACAGGGGATCGTCTCCCATGGATAAGCGATCACATCGATACCAAGAACCCGATCTAGGGAAATGATGCTAGAGGATCCCACTCTGGGCCCACCGGAGGGATGCCACAACTCTAACAGATTAAACATCCCATCGAGAGGATCATAAGCCTATACTAGGGTTTTGATGCCACGCGAACCCGTGTAGGAACGAACTAAGGAAGTACCCTCAACCACTGCTGGTCCAGACGTCTCTAACCCATGCGACTCGCAACAATGCCACACTGCGTATCACCATGGCCGATACTGAGGACACCATCGCGATCCACCTGAAAAAGCACATAGGATTGGCTGTTTACATGCCCGAAACAGACAACCGGTGAAAAAGACACTATTCACTGAAGCCAGCCCGCATGGGGCCCACAAAAAGATCCCGAAACCCATCAAGAAAATCATACCACGGTGATCCCCTCAAAACAACACACAGGATCCACTACCTGTTCATCTAAAACGGACACCCTGTGAAAAGGCACTATTCACCGAAGCCAGCCTGGGTGGGGCCCATGCCACGATCCCGATACTCATCGAGAGGATCACACTGTTGTGATCCCCTCAGAATGACATACGGGATCGACTACTCAAACACCTCAAATAGACACCCAACAGGATAGTTGCGTTTCTCCGAAAACACCAAAAACCCGGCCTCGAGGGGCCCGCTCCCCGTTCTCAGTCCCAACACTAGGAAACCATCTGAAAAAGTCTGTCGCACCATCAGGGTCTCAACGTCACTGATGACACGTCATTCAGACACTCCGGGTAGAAGTTACAATGGCCCGAAGTCGTAAAATAATAAAACATTTTTATTTTATACGACGTTTCTAACCTCCGGGCCACGATCCCAAACCATTAAACCCTCGAACCCACACTAGAGGGTTCACTCATCCCCAGGGTCGTGCCGCCATAAATGGCACGTGAATATAACTTCTGGATGGAAAAAAGCAGGGGTTTAAATACCCTCGCATGTTAAAAAGGGGTCGGACCGACCGCTTCCACCGGCCCGCCCTGGCCGGTGGCTCTCCGCCGCACGGCGCCCCCGGGCGGCCAGCCACCGTGGAGCGACGTGCCTGCGAACCTTTTGAGGACCTCTAGGGGCACCCGGAGGTCCGTTTTTCTATCCCAAGGCGTCTACGCGACCCTCAGTACCCAAACTTCCCTACTAAGACATCAAAACAAAGCAATTCACAGCAAAAACGATATTAGGGGATTAAAACTCAAACTACCTACCTCACGGGCGAAACGCCGAAGCTTCGGGTGCAGAACGATGCCCGCGATGCCCTGAAGCTTGATCTGCCGACGATCTGCGCAGAAAACAGACGATCGGAGCTCGAATCAATGAAGAACGGACGAGGGGAGGGGGTTCTGTTTTGCTGCACATAGGAGGAAGATGGAGGGGGGGTGATTGATTTATGTTTTAATTTTTTTATAAAACAACTCATTTAACTCCCCACCAACTCCCCTTCATCCTGACACCCGATGCAGAAAAAGGTAAGGTCACCCCTAGGGTAAACGCACCGTTCTAAACGCAACGGCGGACTCAAATTTGTGATCTGAGACTCCATTCCAAAGTTATTCGATCCGATGCTCATAAACTAACTTTTCCACTTATTTATGAAAACACCCCTGGTGGCTTTTTCACCACAGGCCCACGCCCACAAAGTTTACACCTCGCTTAGGGTAAACGGCACGTTCCGGATGCAACCATGCCCTTGGATTTCTATCTAAGCTACCGTTTAAGAGATATCACACCCCCCGCCACGTGCATAGTATAAAAATACTTAATATTTTTATAAAATTTATTTCGGGCACACTGGGCCTCAAAATCACACTCCGTCTTCACACTTAGCTCTGGAATTATTCATAGAAATATTCCAAAGTCTGATAGGGCCAAAACCTAAGTCGCTACAATTCGAATGATAAAAATTCAGTTGTAGAATCGTCCTCATGAAATCATCCAACTATACTTGGGATTACTTATAATCAAAGGATGATAACTCCATCCCAACAAAACAGAAGAAATCCTACTCTTACTGGTAGCAACATCTATGCATGGATGAAAAGAAACCTCTTCATATTGAGGAAATCATCATAGGGTCTCACCACCACTATGGAGATATTCCATACAAGGCTCTCTATATCCCCCTAGAGTAAGGTAACACTTCCAATAGAAATTTTCAATCATTGATCCTCTCTGCAAGACCCTCAAACAAAGGAGGAGAGAAAAAAGGGCTCCACTAGTATAACTAGGATTTGAAAAGGGGATACACATAGGGAAAAGTGTCTCTTTTATCAAAGTGAAAACTGTAACTGGGGTAGTGAATATATATGTCATACCTCAAACTACACTAAAATAATATATAATCCCCTACTTCTTGGAACTCATTATTTCCTTATCCCTTATATTTAACACAAGCAAGGCTTACTTTGACACATTAGTGCACCCAAAACCTCAACCACACAAGTCATATAAACACATAACCAACACATCTATCTACTGACACCTCGTATCAACCTAGATAAGTCTTGCTATTAGGACCGCCATCAAAGAGGGGTCTCATCCAAGTGATTAATTCACACCACATGCTCACTCCAGCCCTTCACCATCTGAGAAGGGGTTCTATCCCACCATGTAACCCAAGATATCTCAAAATCTACAACTGGTGATTCACACACAATATAAGTGTGTCATCTTTCAGTACCACTGCATCCAACTACTACTCTATAGAGAAAATAGATTACAAGTTCTACCATCTGATATGTTAGGATTTTCGAAGGATGAAAATCTAAACCAGTTCCTCAAGTCAAAACTCTACAGCCAAAGGTTATCTCTCATTGTGGAATCTCAAATATCCCCATAATTGGAATGTGTGTAACATGTGAAGCATGTGTGTGCCATTTTAGTTTCTGGATGGAGCTATTGACTGCTCATCGTGTAAATGATCATCTTTCAGATCCATAAAAGGATAAATGTGCTTCTCAATAGGGCGTAGCACAACTTGCTTCCCACCAGTAGAAAACTACTCATGAGTGGGTCCTATAACTAAAACCTTATCAATCATCTAGTAGAAAACATCAAACCATATCAAAATCCTAGTTCGATGTTATCATAGAGTAATCTTGAATATTATCAAGACATACCATAGTCAATGAGTATATATGTGGAGTTGACTCAAAAGGATATGGAATCCACAACCCATTCCTATATGATGAATGTACCAATGTTTTCCCTAAAACCAGTGTCTACATATACCAATTCAACAAGTAGTTTATCAAGGTCCTGGTGATTGGATATATTGGTTTCTTTACCTATACTAGACACCCTAGTCTAAGATCCAATCTCTAAACACTATAACACTATTTACCTCATCCTTAAACAAAACCTCACATTTAGAAAAAAGAAACTCCAAAATCTGATCCTAAACCCAGTTAGTGTCATAACACATCAATATGGGTACCCCTTTGATACCATTCATTGATGACCTGACCTGATAGGGCTTGAGATAAAACTACCCCTTGCCTTCATCCAATAGGCCAGTGTCTATTGACTAGCACCAAGAATGCATATCAAACACATGAGTGGCATTTTCCAAAAGAAGTTGTTTTCACACACAAATCTTCATTCCCATAAAATAATGAAATGTAAAACCACATATAATAATGCATGCATAAATCTCTAATCCCACAATCAAAGTATTATTTAAAGTACTAGAAACAATAAAAGGTCCCAAATTAAAGACTAACAAAAAAGGGATGTAATGTATGACCTACCTATAAGGAGGGGACAATTTTCAAATGAAGCACTAGTATACACCTCAGTCTTTATATACCAAACTATCTCCACCTACTCCTAGTCCACCAAAACTCTATAAAAAATGTGATATTTTTATATATGAAATAACATGGGTGGTCATGTAGGGGTGATTATAACAATAACAATAAGGAAACCCTAGAATAACCAAACAAAAATAACCAAGATTAGTCATCTCATCATTAGATATGTCAATCAAAAAGTGATATATACATCAAAACATCTAGATATACTCATATGCCACATCCCATATGGTCATAACCACTGTCATCCATAAAAATACTGAGAAGAATTCAAGGTAATTTTCATCAAGGATATTTCACTCCAGAACCCTTTACATCCCCAATGGTACTAAATAGATAGAACATGACTATATATGGTTAAAACACACCCTAAGATATACTACCACGTATTCCACTCACCAAAGAGGTCACCTCATTGGGTCTTACTGAAGATAAATCACATAGGAAACAAAGTTAGTTTATCTGAGATACACACTCAATCAGAAAAAACCTCCTCAAAAATATCAGATCTCGATACATAGATAATGGTAAGTTCCTAGCATTCATTGGGGGGATAACAGACCCTAATAGAAAAATTCTCCAAGATAGGGGATCAAAACCTATGTAAATATTGGTCATGGAAATTAAAAAAGTCCACATAAGGAAACATTTGGGGGAAATGAGGATTACATTAGGGGACTCAAATAGATACATTCTCTAAGTCATCGAGTTAGGAGTCAAATGGGGTATGAGTTAACTCACTCCAGAATAAGGGAACCTTTTCTCAATACAATGATCATTTAGAAACTACATAGGGGTCACCCTCAATGATGAGAATGGGATGATGCACACAACCCTCATAGAAATGGACCAAGGGAATACATTCAACCAATACTGGTCTATGGAAGATCGCAAAATATCTCCACAAAGATGAGATATGAAGAAATAAGAATCCAACCTATCTTCAAAGGAGTACACGAAATGTCCCTATGAGTACACTGTGTGTCTCACAATGCCTAGATTTTACTGTTTCTTTCACTCACATGACATGAACATTTTCACAATACATAGTGTGTACCTTGAGGTACACAGTGTGTAGAATACATCCTTCTGCTTGTAGTGTTGTTCTACGCCTTCATGTGTACACCATACCATTCCCATGTATTTGGTCATATCCATGTACAAGGCTATTCCCATATACCATATACTACCTTTGTACTTCCTAATTACATGGTGTGTGGGGGGGAAATGGACAACAAGGCATGTACTCCCTGTACTTGTTGATTCTTATAAAATGTGCCACATGGCGTGAAACTAGGAACACACGTCATGAAACACTAAATGAACTCCTGGTCTTGTATCCCTTGTATGTGCTAAATAGGTTTGCTAAGGGTCACACATGCTATGTCATTCTTAACATGACATGTGATTCATTTCTCTATGCTAAAACCCTATCACCGCATAGAAGGAAATACAAGGTGTATGTTCATTGGAATAAATAGTGTCTATTCATAGGAATACATGTAGTTTAGTCTGGTTTTTCCTAGAGACTCTATAATGTTCACGAATCTTCATCCAAACCTCTACACCCATAGATTATGTCGGGAATAATGCCAATTTTATTTTGATTTTGAGGTTGACCAATCAACCTCACTGTTGATGGATAGATTCATGTTGTTCTAACCATACCCACCACTCAATAAAAAACCACTACCACACCAGGTCAATACAACATACCAAAAACATGAAAAACATCTCTTGATCCATTAATGGATCAAATATTTTCATCATAAACTTGAACTGTGAGTTTAAATCTCCATCCTGGACCTGCGGTAGTGATTTTTTGTGCAACATATATAATTCACAATGATCGTTCACTAGGTATTCATGAAATTGTAGGCCTGAGAAAATTTCTTATAGTTAACACACATAGAATGGGGAGATAAAACCATGAGCCACAAATATGAGGAATGAACCGGGACATTTTTTATTTCTTACTCGATCCATTTTCATTTGCAAGATGAATGGAGAGGTATATAAATCAATGAACCAACAAATAATTATTATCCTCAATTCCTATAAATCAACCCCTACCCGCCAAATGATCGACTTGCGAATCAATATGTTAATCGATTGATTAAAGTTTTTCATGGGATAAGATAATGGGTATAAATCACTTAATAAAATTCCTACCTTATTTTTGGATCGATCTTGTATGAAAAAAATCATCTTTGATTTCATTTTCAAGATCCCTAATTTCTGTTGGCACACTAATCCACAAAGCTTGATCTGTTGATCCATGTTTTCGATGTCTTCTGATTCTCCTCCACACAATCATCTCAATTCCTAGGGTTATGTGGTTGACCCTACAAATTGGTTATAATATCATTTTTAAAGAATAAAATTTATGTTTCTATTTCAACAAAATAAAATAACTAATTCAATTAATTTATTAAATTTATTCACTCATGACTTCTATTTCACTAAACACCTTCTACTGATAATGCTTATGTCACGCATATGGTAAAACCTACAATATGAAATCAATAGAGGCCTTAGATTTCTGATCAGAGTCGCTATTTAAGATATATTCTACTTCTATGGGGAACCTGAATGCACCTGATATTTAATATATTTAATATACTTCACAAATTAATTATGGGAACACCAGGCCATGTAATCTCACATCATCTCAACTCCAAACTCCAAAAATATAATTAAAATATTACAAAGTCTTACATGAAAAAAATAGGACACTAAAAATCTATCCAGAACCTATATCCATGTGGAATGAGGCATATGGTGTTAGCTCAAAAGGTTAGGTTGGTATGGTTGTAGACAACTGTTCTCATGGTAATAGGTTACAATTAGAAGATCCTACCTCCACATACCACTTTACCTGTGGTTATAGAACTACAATGTTGGGATTTACTAACATAAGTAATGTTTCCCATGCTGGAAGGGTGTTCCCACCACCTTCTCTGATCATTCCCACAACTACTATAACTCTCAAACATTAACATATGTCCATGGGCCGTTTTGCTTGTGGAAATAGCCATTTACCCTATCAGATATAGTTGTGGGAAGCCTTCCTTGTGTTCGTAGTGTATAATATGAACATGAAAATAAATTTCCATCAGTGATTGTCTAAGACAAGAGCATATGAAATAATATCACATTAAAATAGTAAAAGCAACAACCACATAAAATAATAGACTATGAATGTATGCTAACATATAGGCACTATTTTGATGACAATGGATATTGAAATGTGGCCATAGGGTATTTTTCATGTAGTGTTTCCTATGTCACGAATAAATGAATAAACCTTTTGAAAATTTTCGTAGAAGTAATCCAATGTTGAAAACCCATCGAATTTTTGGATCAATAATATTACATCTAGAATAAATTAGGAAATGAAGGAAAATGTAGACATATAATTGATGAAGGGATTTTTTTAGGTTACTCAACCAAGATTCCAACAATGATTCAAAAAGTGGTTGAATAATATCATGGAAAGAAATTAAGTTTAGCATATTGAAGAGAAGGATGGAAATAAATAAATAAATTTAAATTTAAGTGATTATTATAATGATGACGACGCGATTTTCATAACTTTTTGAGGATTACAATATCCAACTTCTGGATAATATTCCAGGACTGATTTGGATAATTAATAGCATACTGAATAGAGTCAACTATTGTTTCAAAATATGAAAATAAGAGATGGTATCAATCAATCAAACATAATTAGTAAAAAATATTCTACAAATAGAACATGGTGGAAGATAAATGTATATAAAACATTTTCATTTATTGTAAGTGAAACAAATATCATTTAATGAAGCCATTAAGGGTGATCCCATGGTTAAATCCATGAATGATTAGATAGTTAAAATAGAAAAGAATTGATCATGGGAGATTATGAAGAGGCCAAATGATCAAAATGTAATTGGTAAAAAATGGGTTCTTGATAATAGGTATGAGAAATATGTTAAGGTGATTTGACATAAGGAATGTATAAAGTGTAGGTGCTATGAAAAAAATTGAAGGCACTGATATAGACTAAAGGTTTTAAATAGTTGAGGTATTTGAGTCAATAAGACTCTTTTTTTCTATGTAAATTCAACGAGATATAAAAATTCATCAAATAGATATGAATATTTAATTCATGGACTAAGTGCTCAAGGAAGACTTGTATATTGAATAACCAATGATTTTTATAATCTAATATAATGAATCCAGTGTGTGTATATAGAAGAGGGTTTTTCATGGATAGAAAAATGAACATACATCATGGTATCCTTGGTTGAAAATTTATTTGAAAAGATAAAATTAACGAGATATAGTGTTAATGAAAATTTATGTGTGAAATTGTTTATGTATGTTCAATTTACAGTAATCATATATGATTATGATATCATATTTTGTAGGGGGAAAAAGAAAAAACATGTTGAATAATTTTTAAGATTGATGATTTTAGAGTTCTATATGTCAATGGTATTAGATCTTGTATAGATACTTTGGTTAAAAGTGAATAGATAAAAGGAATATAAATTTTTCTCTAAAAGTACTATATAATAAATTTGTTTAATAATTTTGAGATGAATGATAAGAAACTAATTTTAATACAAACTATAGTTGCAACCAAACATAGAAATAATGGAGAAAGATGATTAATTGAAAATTCTCTCTACCAGAAAATGGTTTCAATATTTTGTTACTTAACTAAAATGAAGTCAAATATTAGTATTTTTACCTGATTATTGACTTGATTTCAATTTAATGGGAAGGAGTAACATCTTACTACTATAAATGGAATCATAAGGTAAATTTATTAAACTCAATTTTTAGATCAGTTTTCAATATAGTAAATTATTAGTATATTTATTTAATTTTAAAAATGAACTACAATTGAGATTTTTTGGATATAAAATACATTAGTAGAGAATATTTCATTATTTGAAGAATTTACATTGTCTGGATGAATAAAAAGAAAGAGTGAGTGTCCCTTAACACGGGTAAAGAAATGTAATTTTTGATAATGAATTCAAATAACCAACTATCACGGAAAAAGAATTTACTAGAGGATCTTGATATGGATTTTAAAATTCATATGGTGATCGACTCGAAACACATGAGTGTAAATTAACTAATAAAGAATATTTTATTGCATTAACATGTAAATTAGTGTGAAATCCTGTTTCTTTTTATCAAAGGAAAATGGATAAATGAATTATCATGATAGAGCATGTTTGTATGAATCAATAAGTGTTGTAAATTTTAATAAAGACTATATCCAGACTAAAATTTAAGAAACATTGGATGATCCTCAATGTTTAACCCCCTCCCTCAATTTTAGGATGTTTTTCAATTCCCTCTCCTTATATTTTGATCATGGTTAATATGGTTTCTCTCTGTTTCATGGTTCTTTCCCCTTTGGTTTTATTGAATAATGAATAGAATTTATGAAAATTAATGGAATTCAATGAATATGATAATTTTACTCTCAAATAGTGATAGATTAAAGATTCTCATAAATGGGAGGATATTTCTTATTGATGAGATTAATTTTAAATTTGAACTAGAAAAAAAAATTGTCAAGGAGGTATAGTGGGCGGTTCTCCCATAATGTGGGGGATTTCACATAGATATAATGGGGGTGGTTCATGCCTTATTTCATAGTAGTGATACCAAAATTTTGAAAATGGGTGTGTATGAGTAGTAAGAGGGGGAATGATTATATGTTAGTTTATATTACAAATAATAGAGGGTCGTTGAGGTGTAGATAGTGAGGGAAATTTCTTGGGAGACATATAAGGGGTTTTTTTTTAAAACAAGAATGGATTGCCTTGGTGAACAATAGTGAAGGGTCTGTGATATTTGTAATTTTATTCATCAATAAAATTTAAAATTCCTACTCAGTAGGCTTTCACCGATCATTATTTTTTTGTTCTATATTCACTTATATTATGCCATTATGAATTCTTATTCCCCAACAACTGTTATTAGAGTAAGGTGATATTTTATTTTATTGGTGATTATGTATGGGCGATTCACATCAAAATATATTTCTTATATTGATAGGTTTAATGGGAAAAATTATTTTCCTCTATTGAAACAATTGATAAAGAATATTTTAATAATGAAAGTATAGTGAAATCATTGAAGAAAAAATTTTAGAATCTAGAGAAGACAATCACTAATGATTGGAAATTGATGAGAGATTTATTGACGAGCACCATTAAATTATATTTGGAGGAAAATAAACTATGAAAGGTGATGAATATAACATATCTAGTGAAGATATAAAAAAAATTAGTAAGTAGGTTTAAATAAAAACTATGAAACAAAATCAATAAAACCTGATTATACCATTATTTAATGTCAGAAATTTGATATTTGGGAATCCATTTAAAATATTTATAAAAATATGGATTTGTCTTTGGTGGTGATCAAGACTGAGGTTAAAGGTAATGTGGTTCTTATGGAAATTGAAAAAGAAGATAAATATTTTATTTTTTAATTTTTTTTACAAATTAATATGAAAATAGTATAACCACGGTTTTATTTTGAAAAGACACTTATAAATTGGAATATGTGATTGCATAATTTCTAATGAATGATACTCAGTTAAAGACCAATGATGATCCATCATGAGGTAATAATGTATTTTTTCAATGAGGTATGGATGTAACTATTAGGTAAGTTATACATAATTGAAGAATATACAAGGGAATAAGAGAGATATAATTTAATCAAGACCAAGATGTGATTTTTTATGCTAGGTTTCTCGAGGAAAAGGTCATATAAGAATGAAAAGTAAAAATTTCAGTGAGAGAATAACAAAATAAAGAAAAAGGAAGTAACAAATAATGATTAAATAGATGGGAATACCTTGACTCAATAGGATAGGTATGAAATTGATTTATTATTTTTGACTACAAAAAATATAGTTGAATCATACTAAAATTTGTATTCTAGTTTTCCTTATCAGATATGTACAATAAGATAATGTTTAGATAGTTATATAAAGTGAGAGGATGATATTTTGAAACAGGATAACATGTTAGAAAGTAGAATACTTGTCATTAGTATGTTGTGAGTTTGTATATTTTTATAGGTTTATTTAAATATATATCAATGTGAGGTATGTATCTGATTTTAGAATGAACAATGTTTATTTGGGTATATTCAATTCCAAAGGATTTATAATTTCTATTGGTCGTGGAGTTCTCAAAGTGATAATAGGAGTAATGACCATTATCAAAAGTACGTAAATTAGGAATCTGTACAAGTTGATTCGATCATGTGGAGCTTCTTCAAGGCCCTAGAGTACTATTATAGGTGATATTCAGATAGATATGTTTAAAACTGAATTTTTGACAAATAATATGACATTTTCATTAATTTTTCATTGCATAGTGGATACATAAAAAACATTCATTATATTTTTGCACTCATAACACCTGTAATGGTTGAGATCCATAATTTTGACCCTAAAAAGTAAATTGATCATAAAAATTGTAATAGTGGTGGAGTTTTCAAATTTTAAATTTAAGGTGAAGACTATTCGGAATGATTTAAAAATTTAACTAAAAAAATAATGTATCATGGAGTTATAGTTGGAATTTCTCCCATTACATAGGGGATTCCATCTTGATAGGATAGGAGTAGTTTTTTCTTTATTATACAAAAGTGTTACCATAGTGGAGAAAAGGTTCATGAAGTGAACAGTAAGGGGGGAATACATCTATGTTGTTCTGTAGTGCATATAATAGAGGGAATATAATGGGAAGGTAGTGAGAGGAATATTCTTAGAAGACATGTAGAATGGTTATTGGAACAAACAAATAGCGTGGTTGGGTGAAAAAATTGGTAGGGTGTTTGATATTTATAATTGTATTAATTAATAAAATCACAAATTCTCATTTAGTAGGATTACACTAGACCAATTTGTTTTTTGTTTTCTTTATTCACTTCCTCTATACTAATATGAGCTATTCTTAGCTACCACATATAAAAGGGTAGATATAATCCATGTGGATTAATGAATTATGTCATAGGGTTAATAAATACATGGGAATTTTGATATTGTTTTAGATCTATTGAACAAGTTGTTCTTAAATATAAAGTTAAAATATGTGCATTCTAGGTATGGAAATATCTCTTGGTCTCTTATTTTCTATATCCATAATTTTTCACATATACATATAGTGATGGAAAAGTAGTTATATTGATTTTTCACATTTATTTGAGATTATAGGAATTGAATTTTACTATAGATATCTTGGATATTGAAAAAACATAGAGGGTGAATTTAGGAATAAAACCTGTTGTCCATAATGGTTTTTGGAAATAATAGAGAATATATAAAGTGGTATGTTGTTTCTTCAGTCAATCAAGGTATTGATTTATTTATTTTTATTTTATTTTAGTATGATAAAAAGCTTGAAAATTTTTGGAGTAACATTGATGGATATTAAGAGAGTCTGATGAAGAATGAAAAGACACTTTTTTTGGGGAGTCATATATTCCATGGTGGAGATGAAACACAAGAAGTACATTGCTTCTGTGATGTGTTGGATGGATGTGGTTCTAAATATTATTTTTAAATTGTTATTATTTGTTAATAATTTCATGGAACATGGAATTATTGTTTATCAAAACTCCTCTGAGATGTGGGATGACCAAAATAGGTATAGAGGGGGTTGTGGTGATCCTCACATGTGATTTGGAAAAAGGGAAAATCAAGTGGGATAAGTCGTGGTGCAAGATGTTTAAGATATTAGGTATTTAAATATGTATTAAAAATGGTAAATAAGTCTATGAAATCATTATTTCTTATGTATTTCTTTCAGAAGATGGATTATGTCATGGTAAGGTAATGTTTATGTCATTGTAAGTCAATCACTAGTTATATTTGAAATCTAAAATTCCAAATATTATCGAGAGTTGTAATTGAGCATGTCGTGATCCTCAACGATTTATGAATGAGGTAGACTTCACCATAGGTGTTTTAAGGAATAATTATGTCATGATGTGTCCGTTTTTCAAAAATAATAAAGGTTAAATATATCTAAATTGAGTATATAAAACAATCCTTAAATTGGAATTTTTTTGGTTAAATTTTGGATGAATTTGTGTTCCCATTATTAGGTAACTCATGAAAATTATACATAGTACATTTTTAAAAGTCCGCTAGGATTTTATTTGAATAATAACTACAGATAAAGATAATTTATGATAGAATATAGAGGGGAAGAAGTGTAATGCATATTTTTTTAGAGATACTGGAAAAAATGAACTATAAATATATTGATGTTCCTGAATTATATAGGATATTTTATTCTATAAAAATTAATTCAATGATATGGATGTTCGTAGAGGAATATATAGAATAAGATATCATCCTCTCCATTTAAAATTCTTTATATTGTATAAAAAACATAACAATAAACCATTGAAGTGAGTATTTTCTTGTAACTCATCCTTGAAACTATGATAAACTAAGATGAAAGAGGGATTTTCCCTTGGATGGAATATTATTCTTTCTAAAATATTTCAACCCCATATAGTGATTAGGGATATCCTCTGGTATATCGACACATATGTGTTCTGTACATCTAATATTATCCCAAAGTGGTGAACCAAGTAAAATTCTTTGTGCCTATACTTTTTATTTTCAAAATATGGATTATTTGGTCTTATGGTTGATCATTATAAGTTAAAATTCCTCTTTAAATTATAATAACATGATTCCTATTGGTTTAAATGAAAAATATTACTCCTTAATTCATCAACCTAAGGGTGTGTTGGGTCATTGTGGTTGTAAAAATTAAATATTAAGTGACTATGTGTAATTAAAAATTACTTAATTTCTATGATATATTAATTATTACATTATACATTTCTTGATTATAAGATCCCTAATATTTTTTATGATATGAATAAATCTACTAACAAACATCCAATCAACTACATGAAAATACATGCATGCCCCAAATATATAATTATATATGGGGGAGATGATTCAAGTATATAAGATTGAAATTTTCGTAAAACATATAGATGGAATTCAATGTGAAATTTTGAAAGTATAAATCATTATACTACTATGAATAATTAAAAAAATAAAAACCCTTATAATGAATTTTATTTATTTTATTTAAAATCTATAGTGATAATATTATTCATTTAATCTAAAACTACAGAACACATGAAGCATAAGGCTGTGTAAAATAATAATTATGGGATCATTACACATCTAAGAGATTCAATCAAATATAAAATATTTACTTTCTTACATCCATATTTCTCATTTAATCCTAATAATTTGTAATTTTTATTGGATACTAATGAATTCACCCCATTCTGGCCTGTGTGTACTAGTTATAGCATTTGGTGGGTTATTCTGAACCCTTACTGTATACATCCATGGATGTGTATGATGTAAACTTATTTTACCATTTAAATTATTATTTTGGTAAAAAATTCCTGGAAGTAAATTAATATATTCCTTCATCATCTTATTAAATAATTATATGAGTTCGGAGATAAATGTGTCAAAATATATGTTGTTCTTACTACGAAAATGTTCAAAGGCAATTTTTATCTAATTTAGACCATTAATAACTTTTTAAAACCCTAAATTTATGTTAATTAACTATTATATTATTTATTTTTATGTTATATAATTTTTATCTTGAGTTTTGGGAGTTTCTTGAAGATTTTGTTGTGTTTTGTAAGTGTTTTTAAGGGAGCATACTTTAATCATGGTTACAAAAAAACATAAAGCATTACTGGGAGACTATTCAATATTGATATTTTTTGGGATACCTAATTTTTCACCATTATTTCATGGTTTTTAAATTTTTTTGCAAAAATATGTGGCCACCTAGGTATTTTTCAATAGCGGTCAATGGGTAAGAACACAAATTGTTAAAATGTGCCGCCTAATTGTGTGATGTGCATTAATACATCTAAAAATTCAAATTTTATTCCTTTTTTCACCAAAAAACTATTATTTATATGCCATTATCATAGGATATTGAACCTATGGACTCATCAGGGAATTATTTTAATCTTATATCCATCCAAAACCTGATTTAAATGGATCAAATTGTGTTGGATATTGGAGATTGAGGGTAAGACCCCTTTTTCTATCCTCGTTACTCACATCATTATAGATATGTTTATTTTCCTTTGAATATAAAATTATATCTAATATTTCTTGGATAAATCTATGATCTATTATTTTTTTGATGATCTTTTTGTAGGATCTATTAAATAAATGGTACTTTGAACATGGTTCTAGAGGTTTTGTATTGCCATTATTCAGTTTCATTACCCATTGTGATTCATGTGACTTATCTCTCTTATCAACTTCTTATATAACATGATGTATTGGAAATTTAATTTTTTTTCATTGAATATCAAATGAAAAATATTTTATTTATTTATGGAAATCCCTTTTATTGATAAATGGAAAATCTTTAAATTTTAATGGTTTTTGAAAAACCACATTGATTTATGGTTTTGTATTATTGTTTTGGTTAATGAGAACATGTTTTTCGACTAAATATTTTAAAGGGAAGAATGTATTTATGTGGAATAAATTAGTTTTATAACTTGTAATACATGGGTGGTGTGTTTTCATTACTCCATTGGATTTAGTGTTTCCATTATATACTTGGTTCAGGGTGTCGGACTGGAGGCCCCTAATGATTGGTCACCTAGTGATGACTTTGTGGATAGATCAGTAAACAGTCATGAGTATGGGGATATCACCTAGAATGAATGTGAATGTGAGTAAGAGAATTTAGTTTGGGTACTTCATGTTAAAATTATAGATAACTAATTTTGATTTTGATTTATATTATTTTTAATTGGTAAAAAACATTGATTTCCCCCCCCCTTTTTTAAAAATTATATTTTGAACTCTAAGATAATCTGTTATTATCCTAGGGGTGCGTATTGGATGATTTTGTTATTTTTTCTACTAGGCATGACTAATCAACCCTTAAAATTCACTTTTTCATATGGAGATTTTTTTCCCATGATACAGGAAAGGGGAATATTTAATATTTCGATAGGGATGTATCTGGATATAGTTTTCCAAAGTTGGATCTTTTAAGTTGTCCCTGTACATATATTCTATGGAAGTTCCACCATAGTTCCCAAGTTATGATTTATTTCAGCTTCATATTTTTTTATTTTTTAATTCCTTTGTTACATTGATATTATTATTTTTTTGGTTGTTCATTTTACTAGTATTTTTTATACTCCATGCATCATATAGTTGGTTTGGTAATTTTTATTTTGTATTAACATGTTATGTTATTTTTAAAAGGAAAATAATTCCCCAACATTTTAGTAATCCATTGGAATTTATTTCCAAAATTCTGTGTACTGGGGACATCAATTAATGTTTGTAGCACCTCATCTCTTTCCATGAAAATAGTTAGGGTTGGCATATCAGTTCCACAAACCATTAATTTACGGTTTTAAATTACGGTTTTGGTTAAATGAAAAAATGATGGGTAATTAAATTTTTTAGTGGGAAGAATGGATTTTTATGAAATAAATTAGTATGAGAACCTAGAGTAAATGGGTTTTCTATGTGAATCATTACATTTGACATGGAATTTTTATTATGGACTTGGCATGAGGTGATAGACAAGGGGAATCTAGAGACCAGAAACCTGGTGACAACATGGTTGATTGAGGAATAATCATTCATGAGTATGGGACTATAACCTATAATTCATGTGTATGTGATATATAATATGTGTTTAAGGAAAACAATTTAAATTAATGTATAAATTATTTTTCTTTTAATTTAACTTTTTTTAATTAGGTAAAATTATTTGATGTTACCAACTTTTGTTTTAAATTATATTTTTAACTATGAGAAAATATATTCATCACCTAGTTTCATTTGTGGGAATATTTTGGTGGATTTTCAATTGGTTATGATTAAACCCCTGACATATTAACTTCAGTTCATATATAAATGTTTTTTCTATGATACATGAAATGAGAAGATTAAATATTTATTTAGAGGTTCCTCTTGATGTTGGTGTTTGGAGTAAGAGATTTAGTGTTCATTATTTCCTTAGAGTACGGATTAGTTCCACCATAGTTCCTGAATTATTCTTTACTTTTGTTTCATGTTTTTATGGTTTATTTTACCAGTTATTACTATTATATTATTTATTTTTGTTCCCATTTTAGTTATATTATTTTTTATTCTTGCATCATAGAGTTAATTTTATTTTTATTCTATATATAATGGTTTTTTTATTGTTTAATGGGAAAGTATTTCCCCAATGTTTTAGTAATTCTTTGAAATTTATTTCCATCCTTTGGTGTCTTGGGTACATCACCTAACATTTGCAGCACCTCAGATCTTTCCAGGACAATGGTTAGGGTTAGGATGTTAAAAATAGTATTAGTTTTGAAAAATCCATCTTTTAGGGATTTTATCATGGTGGTAGTAATTTTTTTAACATGAAATATATATAATAAAATGATATATCTAACCTCTTTATACTGAACTACAAGTTATAATGGTATTTAGGGTAAAAAATCTATTTATGATACACCTATAGGAACACTTTCATCTCATCATCATGGATTTAGTGGAACCTTCATTCTTTGATACTAAAGAATCCCAATATTTTATTTCTTCACATTTATTTAATAAAATGGTGTTTCATGTTGAGGTTATGCCATACATAATGAGTATATATACATTATTTGGTTGGTGAGAGTGAATGGGTTTTAAATGTAAATCTTTCTCTATAACCATTGATAGAGTCTATTTTTGAGAATTATCTATTTTGGACATGGATATATTTGACTTAATACTGGTAATGGATTGGTTAGTCACTTTCAAGGATCAAATCCATTTTTATGAACAATGGTTTAAGTTTATATCTCCCAATGGGGTGGTGCATCATTTTAAAGGATACTAAAATGTGAAGATTGGAAATATATGACCTTTAACACTAACAATTGGAACTATTTCTTATCAATTAGTAATTTTCACTTTGTGGACTAATGAAATAATTTAGACACAAGATTTTACTACCATTATAGATAAATATTGAAATAGTTTTCTTAAAAATTTCTTGAATTTTCCATTAGAAAGGGAAGTGGAATTTTTTTTGATAATATCCCGTGAATAAATCAAATTTCCCTTTAATCATATTCAGTGGAAACAATGAAATTGAAGTAATTTGACGTCTAATAAGTGTAATTGTAAATTAAACAGTTTATAATATCTAGTACATTACTTTGTACTACTCTAGTTTTTTTATCATGAAAGAATATTATTAATTGAGAATAAATATTTATTATCATAAACATAAAAAGGTTATGATAATGATTATATATCCTCTTTCATGAATTGATGATATTTTCTATAAAATGAAAGGATCCCAATGGTTCTATAAAATTTATCTATGATTTTTTTCACCAACTCTAGGTTTGAAAGGATGGTATTTTGAAATGATCTGTTAGGACTCAATGTGGTCATTATGAGTATATGTTAATTTGGATTAGTATTCACTAGTTGTTTTCATTGCATTGATGAATCATATCTTTTAGTGGTACCTTTACACATTCAATGTGGTATTTTTAGATTAAATTATGGTTTATTATCAAAATCAAAAATATCCTAATGAATATTTTTATATTATGTTGAACCCATTTTTAGGGAAAATATTTTATTAAAATTTATCTAAATATAATTTATGGATAAAAAAGTTTATTTAATTGGGAATTTCATCTCAATTAAATGTGTTTTAGTAGATCCTAAAATGATATAAATTGTTATCTATTTGAAACTACCAACTAATTTATTTGAAATTAATATCTTTATAGGCTTCTCATATTATTATCATCACTTATTTTGATACTTCTCCTATCTCACATATCCTATGAGAGTGCTCACCATAAAGGTAACTCTATTCCATTGAAGTGTTGATTGTTAGAAATAATTTTTGGATATTTAGGAGAGGATCAAATTTTCACCAATTATTTTCTTATCAGAACCTAGTAAAGGATATTTGGATTTTTAGGATGCATCTGCATCAAGCATTGTATGTTTCCTCATGCAAGGAGATCATGTTGTAGCTTATGAATCATGACAGTTATGAATTCTTGACTTTAATTACATGAACCATGACATGGAATTAGATACGGTTTTTCATGCATCAAAAAAAGGAATCATTATCTCATTGGATATAAGTTCAATGATTTCACATTAAATAAAATTTTGAAACACATAATTTCATAATGAGATTTGAACCTAAGACAAAGACGAAGGAAAAAATATCTCTAAATGTCTAACTTTGACTTTATTTATACACTGGTTAAAGGAAATTCTATTTATGATTATTTAAGATGAATGTATGACAAGAAATTCTCCAAAGAAACACATGATCAGTTTTAATTGATTATTATGATTGTGGATTTGTATTTCAAATGATCAATGAAGAGTCATGTTTTCATCTTCTTTCTTGTGACTCTCATACATTATTTTCTTAGCAAGCCAAATATTCTCAAAAATCAATCCATGATTTCCTAAAAACTGTGTCAATAAAATGGTTGGAAGACAATTTATGGATGAAAAAAGATATAAATTCAACGATTCTTATTCTTGATTAAATAGTTATTCAACCATATTTTCAAAAATAGTTTCTTTCTTCTCGTCACTATTAGATAAGGAAAATTCATCTGCGAATCCAAAAGATGTAACAGGATATAAGAAATGATTTTATATAGTTAGGTATGAAATTATAATTTTTTTATTATGTGAAAAAAATTTAACCTTTAAATAGGATATGGATTAGAAACAATAGCTTGTTGGACTGCTGAAATATTTACCTATACCTATTTGTAAATGGGGTTATATCACTTTGGACATTGTCATAGTTTTATTGAGATCTATTACAAATCATGATTTAATTTGTTAGATTACAGAATGAATCAAACAAAAATTATACTCTATTCTGATTCATGAATCCAATATAGAATATGATTCGAAATCATCAAATTTTTGGAAGTGGTAAAATTTCATGGAATACCAGTTTTGACCATCTCTGATCGAGACCATCATTTTACCTCTTAGATTTGGTGATAACTTTAATAATCCATGGGTACCAAATTGACTATAAACATAGTGTATGATCCTTTAATTAATGTGAAATTAGAATTAATGATTAAAACATTAGAATATACGATCCAATCATGAGTTGTGGATTTTTGTGGGTCATGGGAGGATAATTTTTTGTTATTAGAGATTTTGTAAAACAAAATATATTAGTCCATGATATAGATGACTCTATTCAAAGTATTATATGGTATTCAATTTTACTCACCACTTTTTTTTGGTAGATACCATAGAAATGTCACTATTGGGACCTATCGTTGTTCATGAAAGGACTAAGAAAATTAAAATGATCAGAAAAATGGATATTTTCATTCCAAATTTATCCAAAATATTATGTGGATAATCATCATCAAACTCGATCCTTTTTCATAGATGAACATGTTTTCTTGAAAGCCTCTCCAATTCTGGGACATCATCAATTGGGTGTGAAGGGAAACTTGGGAGATCAGTATGTCAAACCTTTTGAAATAATGTAATAAATTTGTGAAATTTCATATCGGTTGGATCTACCAACATGGTTATATCTGGATCATAATTTATTTCATGTATCTCAACTATGCAAGTACCTACCCAATATTATCCTTGTGATTCGATGCAATTATATTGATCTTTAACAATATTTTAAATTTGTTCATATATTGATTTATATCATGGATAGAAAATATAAAGTCTTTCCTGAAAATCATATTACATTAGTTAAATTTGTATAGAAATGTGGTAAAATTTAATAAGACACATGGGAATATAATAAATATTTTCTGGAGTAATGGATAATGTTTTTCCAAAATATAGACCATTTCTATATTTTTGGGGTCATAAGGCCTAATGGTGTGGATAATTTTACACTAATGGTTTCAGGTACTTCACCCTTTTATTATGTATTTTGATGTTATATAATGTTCGGGTTGATTTATGAGAGTTTCTTGACCGTTTAAGTTTAATTTAAAATATTTATAAGAATGAATAGTTTAAAAACAATTAGGGGAAACCAGGCTGTTTCTCTAGGAAAATATGTATCATATTATGGGAGTTACTAGGTATTCGCATGATTGGTGCATGATTTTTCCAAATTGTGTGGTGAACCATCCGACGTAGAGATTTTTCAGATAGTGGTGTTTTTCATGGTTAGAGATTGTTTTTCCAAACCATGAACCACAATCATGCCAAAACTTTGTAATTTTTCATTATCACACATATATTTGGGACATGTTTTGTCAAATAGTGTGGCTCAAACATGTGGCAAGCAGTAATACATCTGAATATTATGTTTTTATTAAAATTATACACATTAAGTATATAATATATCTCTTTTTATCCTAGGTGATTCAACCTAAGGATTCCACAAGTGTTTTTGACATTTCATCTCCCATTAGAACATAATTTTAATAGATCAATGTGTTTTGGATATAGGATATTGAAGGTAATATCCCTTTTCTCTCCTCATGTCCCATTTATTTCTAGATCTACTCATTTTTATTCAATGGAGTGTTTGATCTAATCATTATAGATATATATATTACAAATGAATTTTTTTAAGATATCTGGGTTAGATCTATTGAAGTATTGGAATTTCAAAAATCAATCGATAGATTTCATTATTCTATTTTTCTACTTCATCACCCATTGTGTGGTAAGTGAATTATCTTTATCTTCTACACTTATTAAAGAATATAAAGGCTTGGATATTTAAATTAGTTTCATTAAATAAAAAATGAAACTGTTGTTGACTTATTATTGGAAACAATTTTTCTCGATAACTTAGAAATCATGGAATTTGAGTGGTTTTTGAGAAAACTTTTTAATTTATTTATTTATATTATGGTTTCTATTAAACGCAAATGTGATGTTTGATTAAATTTTTTAAAGATAGAAATGAATTTATATAAAATAGATTATTATGAGAACTTGGTATGCATGGGTGGTGTGTTTTCATCATTTCATTGGACATAGCATAAACATTATAGACTTAGTGTGAGATGAAATATTGGAGGAACCTAGAGATTGGTTACCTAGTGATGACTTGGTGGATTGGTGAGTAAGCACTCATGAGTATGGGACTGCCACTTAGAATTAATGTGTGTTTTAGTTAGAGGTTTTGTTTTTGTTATGCCAATAGGAATTAATTTCTAAATTTTTCGGATTTGAATTTTAATTCTTTTAAATTGGAAAACATAATTTATATTTCCCTACTTTTTTTAAATTATATATTTAAATATGAGCTAATGTATTCTTGTCCTAGAGGCATGTGTTGAATGATTTTAGAGGATTTATTACTAGGTTTGATTACTCACCACTTGTATATGTACTTTGGTGCATATTAAGTTTTAATTTTCTATAATATAGCAAATGTGGAAATAGGATAAATCTTTGAAGTTGGTAATATCCTTGGATTCCAGAGTGGTGCCACCTTGTTTCTTGAGACATGATTTATTTTATAATATTTTTGCTTTAATTTATTTTTATAATGTTACTTAGATGTTATTTTTTTGGTTTTTCATTTGTGTGATATGGTTTATAATCCATGCATCGCGTAATTGGTTCGGTTTTTTTATTTTTTGTTGATTTTATTGTTTTAAATGGTATATCATCACCCCAAATTTTATTATAACCTTGATGTTTATTTCCATCCCTTGGTTTAAGGGGGACATCACCTAAGGTTAGTGTTACCTTAGCTCCTTCCAATCTAATGGTTAGGGATGGGATGTTAGTGAATTCCCAAGACCTAGAAACTTATCTAGATTAAACACTTACATTAGTTTGGAATGTACAGTGTAAAACCGCTACTTTTGGGCCTAAATGATTACCATATAGTAAAAAATGGGGCTTTTCTGTCATTATATATTTATTGATGCATCTCATAGAATTCATTTGAACAAGTCAAAGTTCAGTGGAACCATTGATCAAATAATGTCACCCAAAGTTACCCACATGTTCAAAAATATTAGAATAACCACTAAATTTTGAATCAGACTTTGTTACCATCAATAATTTTAATGATATTTGAAAATGGTTTCAATGTACATCATCAGAAAAAGTTGGAACATAGAAATGGATGAAGAAAAAAAATATTTTTCAAACCCCCATATTGTGAATTTAATTTTCTATGTCATAATTTTTATGTTATGTATATTTAGAAAAATATATACGATAAGTTTATTTTGACATTACTTAAGAAGAATGGGAAATCAAATGACTATCTCAATGATCAAAAGGAGTTAATTTCAATGAATATAATTTGTGATATATGGTTATATGAGGAATGATTGTGTTTTGATGGATTTTTTACAAAAAAAATCAGTAAAAGTATATATTCCTTTAAACATAAAAGAATGTGAAAGTACATGGTTGTTATTCTAGTAACTATAAATATATCATCACTTAAATAATAAAAGGGTTCATGGATTAAATATTCATGATTCACATATTTTTCTAGAGAAATTACTACCTTTAAAATTGTATATTTTGATACATGAAATAATAAAAGTGGTTGTTTAAATTATTTTCACATTATTCAAAATAAAAATAAAAAATATATAACTGATTGATTATAAAGAGATTTAGGAAATTATTAAACTGATTCATTTTCATGAAGATATGATATTTCCCCATATTTATTTACCATTATGATGCATTTGACTATGCATTTAGAAAATATGGAACTAAATTTAGAGGGCCCATACATTATCAATAGATATATACAATTAAGATGTATTTTATTTACATGTTTTTATTATTAAGTAAATTATTCTTTCAAATAAATAAAAAATATAGTTAATTAAGTTTCTTATATTTGATTTTTAAATACATCAGTCATTTAAAATTATATATAAAAAACAAATCCCATTTATAAGGCTCTATTTCTAAAGGAAACCTTGTGAAGGAGTATCTTACCTTTATTAATGGAATATTTATAAAAATAATTTCAAATGAAAAAATAAATTTGAAATTTAAATATTCTTAAGAGATATGGCATCATTTTTATTTTGGTTGTAAAATAATTGGTCTTTTCAATTAGTGTAGATAAATCCTTGAAAAGAGTGATGTTATAATGTTTTGTGGACCCAGATTTAGTTATCACTATACATTTTGAATCCCTACTTATTTTAAATCACATCTTCTTATCTATAGCTACTTATTTAATAATTAAATATATATTTTCCAAGTGATTTTTCAATTAGATAAATTATCGTAGAATGGATGATAGATTTTACATAGTATTAGAATAATTAATACATGTTAAAAAGGATTATTAACTCTCAAACCTTGGAATTAGTAGTTATAAATATCGAAGAGTATGAAATATTTCACCTTCCAATAATTATAAAATTATATTCTTCTATGGTTTTTATTGATTCATATGGGGAAAATAAAGTTATATTCATTATTAAAGATTTTGATTTTATTTTAACAATAGAGATTACTGTGGATGTTATTGAATTTATATAATAATTATAATCAAATTTCATTAATCACAAAAATAAAGATACTCAAGGTATTTTTATTAATGATAGGGTTCAGGAGACCCTTTAACAGTAAATAAAAAACTTCATAAGATAAAACATATTTATATAAAAGGGGGGTTTATTTCAATGGGTTAATGGTTTCTTATTCCCAAGAAAGGTGATAAGTATATGATTAATGTTTTTGAATTAAATTTATTATAATTTCTCTATAGAATGAAGAAATTAGATATTTTGAAATTCATATGTATATATAGAAAATATGTATGTTTTGGTTCTATGAAACTAAAGATACTACCTTATTTTAGGTTATTGAATGGTATGATAGTTAAGATTATTAAGAGAAAGCATGTATCAGATTTTGGAAATGCAAAAATTGTAAAAGAAAATCCTCTAAATTTAGAATCCAAACCAAGGATAAAGCAAGTATATGCTCACTATTAAAATAAATTTATTGAAATGATGTAAAATTTTATCCTCTTATGGAAGAAAACAAGAGGATGAATGTTTCATAGAAAATAGGAAAGAAAAAACTTATATGGTAGATAAACCTTATTCTCATAAAAATAAGAAAATTTGTGATTAAAAAAGTTATAGATTTTTTAAGAAATATGAACATAAATTAAAAAATAAATATGAGTAGATTATAATGAATAAATTATAAATATTAATAAATCAATCTTTTTTTTTGAATAAATCTATTATTTAGATTATAAGGAAAGATGATGTCCCATCATAGGAGACCCAGACGAAGAGGATAAATTCTTACAAGATTAGGGAGTATAAGTTTTTCTTACTTATTATGATCAAAAAAGATCCTACTGATCTATGTTAAGATAATTTAGGGGAAAGATTAATATTCATAGAATATAGTTTTTGGAAGGTGAATAGGATTATAATAGAATTTATAGAGTATACCAATTTAGATTTTGGATCACCCATACCTCGTACCAAGGTGGTAACCAATACCTTATATAAATTAGACACTATTATTGAAGCTAATACTCCATATACTCATTCATACGTGGTTTTTTCTTCATACATTAGTTATTAATCCTATTCATCAAAATCAATAAAATAATCAAAGTCATTAAAAGAGGTGTCCCAGAAGTATTATTCATATAATGTGTCTCATAAATTGTATATATATTCCATGACATATGAATCCATTTAGAAACAATGAGTAGAACCTCTAGAAATTGATAAATAAAATGTTCTAGAAAGATCATGTTAAAATAGAACTCGTTCTAATTTTTTTTAAAGAACAATCTTCACATCATGTTGACATCATGAACATTCATCTACAAGATAAATAGTAATTGAATGGTTCACTATAAGATAATTGAACTAAAACTGAATTAGAATTTTCCTTAGAAGATATTTTTTCTTACAGATAGTTCAAGGAGTGTTAGTATATAGAAACAACAAGGACATATATTCAGAAACCTACTCATGATACCTAGAATAATATCTATTATAAAATATATGTAATCATTAATAAGTCATCTTTCTAGAATTTCAATTTATTCTCATGTATCATGGGAAAAAAATAAAATCATTAATAAATATGATTATATGAATGTGGAAACAACTAATTTTAATGATGTTTATGAATTACACTTATTTTGTTTCAAAAAGATGTCTATGTATGAAAACATTAAGGACAAACAAATCCATAAATTTTTTAACATGAATTCTTCTCTAATAAAGGATATAGATCAATCCATATTTCAATATGGTGATAAATAATTGAATAATAAATATGAATTTTATAATATAGATTAATAAAAAATAAATTTATAAGGACATGATCATGTGTTAAAGGAATATAATAGTTTGAATAAAGATGATAGGAAGGAATTAAATGAACTAAATAAGTAACCAGAAGATTTGAAGAATATATTCAATAATTTGGAGAAAATTATATCCTAATCTCATATATATATATATATATATTATGATGTATATGGTGTGAAATATTTACAATTTAACACTTTAATTACTAAATTTGAATGAAATTTTCATTTGATAAATAGTTTTTTTATTCAATGCCAAAATTAATACTACTCGTAATTACTCTAATATGGGGGATTAAAATTATCAGAAATATTGGAGATAACCATTTTAATAAACCAAGGGAGAAATAAAAATATTATGTGGGCGTACTATTTATCTTTTCTATAATTATTTATCCATTTTCGTCATCTTTTTTCCTCTTTTTTTTAAAAATAAAAAATAGAGAGAAATTTGAGAATATTAGATTTATTTTACTAATGTTTATTTTTTGATATATTGTATAAAGGGAGAGACCTTATAAATCATGAAAAGATTAAATTTTCATGACGATAAACATACTGTTAATTTCATATAAATTTATTTGGAGTTTAATTTTTTGCCAGACATATATTCTCCGTTCATGTGTTGTGATTGTAAAAAAGTGGGAGAGTATTAGGTAAAAATCCTCTTTTATATAATTTTAAATAATACACTCAATATGAATTTTATTTAACTTAAAAAAATATTTTGGGTTCCATGGTTTGAATATGGTAACATTTGAACCACATGTTCCAATGAACTATGGAGGAATGTATTATTTCTGGACCTTATAAAGTTTTTGATGGAATTAATTTCATCAGACAATAGAGCCCAAAGCTACATCTATCAGAAGATACATAATTAATTCGTTGAAGTTACTGATGATTTTTTGGTGATCATAATATGATCTAATATAGAGTAAATAACCCAATAGGTATCTTGATTTGTATTTAGGAAATTAAAATGTGCAATAAGTCAAATAACATAGCATACCTAGAAAATAGTGATAGTGGCCTCAAACTTACTTATTCACGCGATAATGGTCAAAAATGATATGGAAGTAGGATTTAAACTTTTCATATTACCTTCAGGGGGAGTAATTTGCCAAATCGTCCATATTAAAAATCTGAGTATTCCTACAATGCTTCAATGGGGTTCTAGAAACATCACTATAATACAAAGAATGTGACTCATGTGAAGATAATGTTATTTAGAAAACTTTTCATGAAACTTATGTTTATAATCACCAACACAGAACAATTAACTAGGGAAGTCATTTTATTTTATAGGCCTCATCAACACATTTTATGTATAATGATAGTGTTGGCCATAGAGGATTTCATCACATTACACTCATGTTTTATTTCTAATTGATGTAACCATTGAATTCATTTATGGAATTCATAAAATACAATCAATAAATCAAAAATTTATTAATAAAAATGGAAATTTTTTGGGATAATAAATTGAAATTCATTCATCGCATACATGCAGTATTGTAATCCAATTGTATCTTACGACACATGGATTAAAATATTGTAAGCTTCTTTTACGACATGATCATATCATAAAGTATGATATAAATAAAATTAATATCACCCATTAGTATTAATGAAATTATAGTATACTATTAATATTTATTTAAATTCATATCCAAAAAATTCCCACTTAAACTAAAATTCTATAAATACCTTAAGAAAATTTTCAAAACAATGTGAAACCATCCAAAACTCTTTTTGGATATAGTTTCATCAAGATCTCTTCATTTTGAACCAAATACAATGTCTAAAATTTAATCCTTTTTCAATGTCCTAACCTGGTTACCATGTGGGCCTTAGTATCGTTGATGAAAAATATGAAATCCATATTTGATCGATGTAATCACGGTACATCTTAAAGCAAAACATCACTTTTATTCAAGTAACTAAGGGGTTTTGTGTGATCTTCATAAAACATAATCATATCTATATAAAAACTTGTAAACTATAAGATTTATCATATACATCATATATATACTGATATAACCCATTCTCAATTATATCTAGTGACCACTATACAGGGAACACATCAATCAAGTAAAGGAAACTCATTTATTATCAATTCTAAGAAATAGACTATCTAGGTTGATGAATACATAAAATTTCATTCATATAACTAATTAACACTTCAAATGTCCCACATATATGTAGTTAAACACATCTTATGTGACTAAACTATTCCCAACCATTCATTTTCTTAGTCTAACTCAATCAAGGGCTATATGCCTTTACTCGTCATACAAGTGGAAAAAACTCAACTTAATTGTAATTCAATAAATGAAATGATCAAAAACATACTTAACTTCCCCTAATTGGATAAGGACATTTTTAAATTCATATGTATGGTATGAAAGTATGATTTTTCACATGATACATATCACACCAACCTTAGATAATGTGGATTCATAATAATCATACAACTCTTTTAATGGGTACAAGTATTTATTAATGCTAAATGTTGCATATCATCATAACACATTATAAACAATGATAATCATCGATTAGGTATAACTCAATGACATACTTTGAGAGGATTTTTATCATTCAATCATTAAGGTAATGTAAAATTTATAACACATTAATTAATAATGAATTCATGCTTCCTTTATTATAATAACATGATACATTAATCACCATTATAACCAATCTCTCATTTGTTTAACACCCATGGATTTTAAATGACCCTTATTTTATTATTATTGTAATGATTTCATAAAAGGAATTATTATATTCTCTTATGTATCCATGCAACATATCTTTATGTCTCCCCTCATAGTGATCTATCAGATGAGATTTCATTTGAGAATATTTTTTTTTGGTTTTTTAGTAAGATGGATTTTCTTTATATAGTTAAATAGATCATTTATTGGCATGGTGATGCTTATTTGATCCTTCTATATAATGAACCTCTCCAAGTTCAAATATGAATATTTCAATCCAAACAGCTTCCTTCAAAACATCTAATGTAGAGATGTGATATGCCTTTATTATCAAGTACACTATATTGGTGTATTTGGAAATATTCTATGAAATAGACACACTATTTAGGAAAACATAAAACTAGGATAAGAAAAAATTTCATGTATATAATTTTAAAATAAAATATTAGTTTAACCATATATATAGATCTCGTCAACTCCTCTAAAAAAAGAAAATATATTTAGTCCTTTTGAAGTACATTAAGATGTTCTTCATAGGAACCCATTAACAGTCACCATGATTAGATTGATATCTATAGGATATAATTAAATCAAAAGATACATCTTGTAAAGTACACATCATGAAATACAAGATAGATCCTATGTAGGATACATAAGAAATATTATACTTCCTATTAAAGGATCTTGAATTCTTATAAGATTCATCCATGATATATTGGTAAAGACCCTTTCTTGGAGTTATCCATACTAAACCATTTTTGAAATTTAATAATATATGTGTTTTCACTCAGTTTATGAAACTAGTGAGATGTATCTAGAGAGATATTCATACCCATTATATAGGAAGCTTAACCAATGTCTTTCATCATGATCAATTACTAATCAGTATCTTTATAGAGTGAAGTATCAAGATGTCATTTTTGATAACTATTATACCATCTTTATACAATATTAGAAATAATATTATACTCTCACTAATATGTTTATATACAAAATTATCATCCACATTTACTTATTAATCCAAAATCTTTTATTTCACCATTAAACTAGATATTCTAACTCTAATAAGATTTCTTCAATATATAAATGTATTATTGCATATTGAATACATTAACCATTTCATTTGGAATTTAAAATCACTTGGGGTGTATCATATATATATATCCATGACAATATTCTCCTTTAGGAAAGTTGTTTTGATGTCCATTTTATATATCTCACAACCAAAATAATATGATACCAAAACATATATATGAATAAATCAGAACAGGTGAAAAGGTTTCTTCATAGTCTATACCATGAACCTGTTTGAAATTTTTTTCCACATGGGGTGATTTATAGGAATACACTCCACCACCCATGTATGTTTTATTAAGGAAAACTAACATTCATCCTATGGGTTTCACCCCATCAGGCGAATCAAAAAAGTTCCAAACATGGTTAGATTACGTAGAATCCATTTTAGTTTCCATGGTTTTTTTTCATTTCTAATAATTAGAATTATAAATGTTATCATGATAGGAATTCAGTCCATCTCCAATTAAAATTACTTTATTGTCATTTTCCACAAGACATCTGTATATCTAGGGTACCAAATGAATCCAACCATACCTTTAGGATATTGTGTATCTTGAGTTAGTTTTTCTTCTAAAACTATTCATAGAACTAGATATATTTCTATCTTAGGAAAACTTTTTTTATTGGTATTAAACTTCTATAAGTTCATCATTCATCCCACTAACCCCTCGATTTACAAGATAGTTCTTATGTAAATTAGTATGTATTTCTGCAAACACTTTGTGTTTAGTATGATTGTAGGAATAATATATCCTTGTTTCTTGGATAGAACTAGAAAAAAATCATTTTTATGATATTGGGATATGTTTATTAGAATTAAATCATCAAATGAGTTCTTTTTAAATACAAATCCTCATAAAAAATGGTTATGTTTCCAATACCATATCTCATTTAGTTTCTTTATAGATACCATAGATTCAATATGTTTAAGTGGTAATGTAATAGTTTCCATAGTATAACCCCAGTATTAAATAGAAATGTCACATTAACATATCCTTGATCAAACCATGTCTAAAAAGGTTTGATTCCTTTTTTTAGACACACTATTATATTGTAGTGTTCTATAATAATTGAGTTGTGATATAATTACACAATCTCATAGATAATGAATTAACTCTTGGCCTAAGATTAACTACCCCAATTTGATTGAAGAATATTAATACGTTTTGATATTTAGTTTTTTACTTCATTCAGAAACTCTTATAAGGGTTCAAATGTTTCAAACTTTTGTTTCATTATAAATAAATATACATATTGATTAAATTAAAAAATTACCTATAAAAACCACTTTATTTTGTATTCATTAGTATAAATTCATCACTATGTTTGAGATCCAATAGTCAAATATTCCTTTCACCATTCCTACTAAAAGTTGTTTTGGTCATCTTACATAATAAATGTGATTTTTTAATTCTCAAATGAATCAGAATTTAATGAGTATAAGAATTCAACATTATTTAATTTTTTTTATATGTATATTATTTATATGTCCATGTTGATAAGGTTAAATGTGTGTGGGATTAGAATCGACCATTTAATTCTTCTTTTGAATGTTATAAATAGGATTTTTTATATCTTGAATGTATGAAAAACTTAATATATTCCCTATAACATAAAATATTTCATTATTATATCTAAAATAACTTTTTTATTGATACAAAATGAAAATATTCTCTTATCCAAAAAAGATATAGAAATAATTTTTTTATGGAAGAGACATAGTAATAATATTCTGATTCTAGAATTAATCAACATAGTAAAGTGAAATCATAAGTGTTTACCTCTAATGAAAAAATTGTTTCGCCTTTACTAACATGAAGATATACTTCACCCATTCTTAATTCCCTTATATATCTCAGTCAATGTTTTGATAAAAAATATATGGAAAAAACTCGGTATCTAATACCCCTGAGTGAGAGATGTTGGAATAAAATCTATAACATTAACATTCATATGCTCATAATATTTCTCCTTGAGAACACTTCTCTACAAAAGATATCAACCTATAACTATTTCATAGGTCATTACTATAAGGGGTATCAATATGAATATCATGATATAATCCATAACCTATAACAAAGACATATATAATTATGTGAATCATGTTTAATATCATTTAACAAAGGTACTTTAATGAAAATGGTCCCACTAAAATGATGACCCCATACATCATATCTATTTTGTGATCAAATTTATATATATTTCACTAATCAATGATTAAATTATTATGCTCATCTATCCACTTATCTATTTTGGTAGGGAATCATCCTAGTGATAATAGTTATGATTCATGGATAGTTGAGTACGTAACTCTTTACCCAATCCATCAAATGGATAAACCCAACTCTATTATCATAGTATCATTCCCAAGGGTTTCCAAAATAAGTATATCCTAAATAAAATGTGAAAACAGGATTAAAAAGTACACTCTAGGGGCCCTCATATTTGGAATGAAACCATCCAAATATTATACAGTGTCACCAATTACTTTCCTAATAAAAGATAATCCAAGGGAACCATGATTTGGAATGAAACTACCCAGTTGTATGATCATGTTCTTGAAAAATAATACTTTAGAAGGAATCTCACACTTAGTGTTTAAAGGTTTTTCTTTTAAAAGTATCATCAATTTAATATACAACATATACATATAAAATTCACAAACATTACATATTATAAAATAATTATTTTTTCATATTTTATTCCTTTGTGTATGAATGATTCTATTGATTTTGTTTTATAATCTATATTTCATCCACTAAATTAATGTTTTCTGAGCACATTAATGTTTAAATTTTTACACAACCCATAAATTTTTAATATTCACAAAAACAATTACAATACATATCCATATTCATATTGTGAATGCGGTACACAAAAATTTCATGTAAATATATAGAATTTAATGAGATTGAAAATATACACATGTGTAATCCCAAAGTAATATATATCCAACCCTTCACCTTTCTATAATAAGGAATAAGACTCCATGATGATGGGCATTTTTCCCCAAGTCCCCCTCCCAAGGGAGAAATTTCTCAAGAGTGAATTCGATTAATAATAATTAAAAATCCAAAGATGAAAAAACTATATCTATAACAAAATTCAATCTAATAACCCCAAAAAAACAAACTGAGGCCAAGGTAGATAGAAAATAAATATTAGGGTTTCATACATAGAATTAAATGTAAGGATCTATCTCCTAAACCTAATTTATCAAATAAATAAGTCAATAAAAGATACTTTTATTCTATAAAAAATTATAAAAATGAATAATATAAATAAATAAACACTTTATTTAATATTAAAAAATATGAACTTTTTATATTCTATTTAGTCATTAAAATTTACATTTTATAATTCCTAAAACATATAATTTTAAAAAACATTATAAAATATAAAATGATTCATCAAAATTAATTTATAAACCTTTTAAGGACCACTATGGCCTAATCCACATCATGGTTTGTATGATGTAAACATTTTGGTCAGACCATAGGGAGTTCCTTGTCATGGATCTAGTTATAGTGTGTGTTGAAACTCCAAGACTCAGAACTCCCTAGTCTAGGACCGGTGGGTAGTTTGAGGGTTACCATGAAGAGTTTGCATTAGGTTTTATTCAATGGTTAATAGAAAATTTCTATTCAAGAAGAACCACCACATACAACATCATGTCATAACTATGAAACTTCTTCAAAACACAATTAACTTGTAGAGACCCGAAGCTTGACGTACATGGACATTACATTATTTTGCAGAATACTTAATACATAACAAAAATAGACACACAAGGACCGTAATAGTTTAGTGTCTTTGGAAACTTGGAACGTAATCCTCTAATCATGGTGAAATACCATATACCTTTGAACTTAAAAACATAAACCTAATGTTTCTATACCTTTGAACTTAAAAACATAAACCTAATGTTTAAACATCAAAATCTTGAGCAACGACATAAAACATGGAAGTACATAAGGCATAGATCATAATGGAACATAAACCATGATAAAATAGCATGGGAATAAAACATGTAATTGTGTCATCCATTAAGTAAATGTAATGATTTTCATAGTAGCCAAGGCATTGCTGCCAAGACCATCTTAGTGGACAAAGTCCCTTTCTGAATCGAGTTCACTCCTCGTTCCAGTCTTGTAATACTGAACCAGATTAACTTACCGTTCCAGCCATGTCTATCTCATGAGATATAAATATTTACCCAATGCATTGGAGGGAGATATAGGTCCCACCCATCTCGTAATGAAATCATTCTTACTTGTGCCACAAAATAAACATTCATCATTCATAATAACCCAACGAATAAAATGGGTTTCAAAAACATCATCCCATCATCACATAATCCATATAAAATAAATGGATATCATTTCATAATAAGAAAAGTGAAACCATGTAAATCATAAGGACATTAAACTTTAAACCTACACATATGAAAAAAAATGTCATCTTAGATGGAAAATGGTTTTGATAAAACATTTGAAATTAATTCTTGAGGAAAATATCCTTTCTTCTTTAAAATCATTTTCTTTTCACAAAATTCCATGCAATTTTAAAAGATAAGGGTTTTGTTGAAAATAATCATGCAATATTTTAGAGGAAGCTTCTTGAAAATGAGGTGTTATGATACCGTAAAAATTCATTCACGCCGTATAAGTTAAAAATAACATTCTCCTTGTACTTTTGTCGGAAAAGTAAAAAAGTACCGTATATGGTAACCAAAGGAAAGATTTCATTTATACAATGTGGTAAAAAGTCAATAAATGGTACAAATGACTTTAAACATTCATGGAAGAATGGTAAACATTTTATGAAAACATTTTTAGAAAACATGGTCATGGATGATAAACGTAACCCCAGTAAATACTTATGTATAAGCAATCCCGGATAAAAATGAGATTGAAAATTTGTCCCTTACCTTAGGTCCATATGCTTCATACGTATCCGAACCTCCTGTATAATTATTTAAATAATGTCATTGAATTATTACAGAATCATATTCATTGTTATGATCTCATATATGTTTCACTTATGACTTTATATTACCCGTTCTTTTGTAAATTCCATGTTAAATAAGCGTTTTGGGTAAAATCATTTTATTTATCGTATGTGTTTCGACTTGTTGTTCTTGATATTATAACTTATATCCTGATTTACATAATTCCAGAATGTAAAACATGATTTCTATATAATATATATTCATCATATACATATATATTATAGATCGATAAAAGGAATGAAATACATTGTTCATGGAGACGGTAGGCCGTACGTACGCATGAACGCTATTTTCGTTTCCCTTTTGAATTGAAGGGAATTAAGTAAATGACATACATATATATATATATACATAAATAAAGTATCATTATTATGTCATACATTTCATTATTATTCATTATATATACTTTATAATCATTCATGAATGGTTAACATGGAGAGTGAATCTAATCGCGTCGTGGAGACGGTAGTCCGTACGTACGCACGAGCGATGATATCATTCCCAAGATCGTGTAATTGTATTAAAGTGTATGTATAATATTAAAGAATCAATATCACTTTACAATAATCATATATATTCATTACTTTCACCATTATACCCATCCATTTAAGGTGATGGTGGAAAATAGATTACACCACGACGTGGAGATGGTATTCCATACATACGCATGCGCGGTGATTTCTTTTTCCGTTGGATGGATAGACGGTGAAATATGGTTGTTTCATAATTATAATAACATATTAGTATTTTATTGATACTGATGTTATTACCTCATAATTAAACAACTAAAAAAGAAGAAGTGGAAGAAGAAATAAAGTTGAAAGAATCGGTAATGGACATTACCTCTTCTTTGAAGCACCTCTTTGATACCTCTTCTTAGGGCACTAAAATTGGTCTTTGAAGAATACCAGGACATCTAGGATGTTCATAGGGAAGTGGAGAAGAGAATTTGGTAGGATTTGGCCAAGCTTGAAGGCTCAATGTGGTGTGAGGAAGAGAGGGAGGAGGTGCCCTTTTATAAGGGAGGAGAGGGGCACCTTTGGAATAACTAAAAATATTATTTTATTATAAAGTCAAATTCAGTTTTTAATAGCTCCAAATAGATATATTTAGAATCTAAGGTGGGGATGGGTCGAAATACTCTCATCCAATAGAATTTAGACAAGTTTAGGTCATTATATTAACCTTATCTTTTAGTTTTAACTCTTAGTTAATTAGATTGACATTTACCATGTCACTTTGTATTTTTATATTATATAGTTAATAAACATACCATATACTTCCAAGTGACCCCAAGTGGTATATTAATGATACACCTATCATGATATAAGTATCTTGGACGAACCTTAGATTTTTAGGAATATAATAACAATTAATAATATAATATTTGTTTTAAAGACTATTTTATATCAATTTTGACACTATTTGGTAATTGATTTTGGTGAAAATCATAACAGAATGATTAGTTAGAAAAAAATTAATTAAATAAATAATAACAAGTCATATGAACATAGAAAATTATTTTAATTCATAAAAAGTCTCAAATTACATTTATTTGGGTATTTATAACATCAATTATGTCAATATTTCATTAATAGGATAATTACTGCATCATCATTGTATCATAAATAAATTAAATTGATTTAAGTCTAAAAATTACAAATAAAATACCATTATGTTTGAAATCTTATTAGATTTCTAATGAATATTTATTGTCGAATTTATCTTATGTATAACCCTATATTAAAAATTATTTTTTTATTAAACTTTGATTTTAACTATTTTAACCCTTCTTTAAATAAATTGATAATAAATGTCCTAATCTAATCCAAGTGGGCCCAAATGGTCATATTTTATTCCTAAGGTTGTTTTTGGTCGAATTACACTTATCAAATATAATTAGGAAATGTGTTAGGGTAATAATAATAACATTTTTACCATTAATTACCGTATTTACTTTTAACCATGGTAAAAAAAAGTAAAGAGTTACTATTCACCAAAAATTATTTTCATCTCATTGAACCACATTTTAGTCCTTGATATTAACCGTGTCTCTTGGATTTTCGAAATTCCACTCACAGAAGGGGTAAAATTCAGTTTTATGAAAAATTCAGTTTTTTTAACTACCACTTAGTGGTTTAACTATTCATCAAAAAATGAAAGTTATCCGAAAAATACCAAAATTTCACCCTAGGCTAATTTCGATATTCCGAATCCAAAAATGAAGTCCGTTTTGAAAGATAAAATTAATAAAATTTCAAAAAGTGGGTATTACTATTCATAATGGCTAGTTCATAATAATATAATAATATCTCATTTAGTGAAACTCGGTATTGTGTACTACACACGCTATCGTGGAAGGTCGCAATTGCGTGTAATGAAAGCCAAGTCAGGGATGTGTGTAGTGAAAGCTCCTTTTGGTGTAGCGTACAACATAAGACATCAATAAAATTAAAAATAATATTTTTCATAAAATCTCAGGGTGTTACATTCTACCCCCCTTAAAATGAATTTCGCCCTCAAAATTCGTCGGGGTTATAAATGGTTTACTACTCGAATGTTTCTTTAATAGAAACCCACATCGTAAAATGGAATACCAAAACTTGGTTTTAAAAAATAATGTATGAAACGTAACGGTTACCCAAATTAACTAATCACTAGGTTTCCACATAGGAGAACATAGGTGAAAATATGGATATGGAAGAGAAATATAACCCTCATGTTCTGATGGATAGTGGTAGAGAACATGGCTATGAAAAAGACAACAATCACAAAGCCATACATTTGTGATGATCTAGGGTACCATCTGATTCATCGGATATAAGGTCCCTAGGACAACATTTTTGGTTTTCAAGATCATTTACCTAAAGATGAAGAATTTGAATTAGAATAAATACTTACTTTATTTTGGTACAATCTCATTGTTGTTCATGACTTGAAAAATTTCCACTTCATCTCTTAAAGAAATGAAGTTGAATTTGTTATTTGTGAAGTGTTAGCAGATCATGTGATAGAATGACGGGTCATTCCATCTGTCTCAAACAAAAGGTTAGAAAAAGTTATCAAATATACATAAGTCCATCTATGGTGAGGTTAATCGTATACGATTCCATGAATGAACTTATACTTCATATATCATACCGCGTAATAAAATAAAACTAGTTTCTACTAACCAGGGACTTCTTGTAGGCCAGTGGTAGGTGATAAAGGCAAGTCGCACTTCGGTTGTGGGTTCGATTCCCACAGCCTTGTCCGAATCGATGGGCTGTCGCCCATCCTACAGGTTGTCCTTTTTCTAAATCTATATTACTATAACATCCCATCAATAATATTGATAAAAGTTCTATCATTAAACAATACTAACTTATGTACAACATAATCCATTCCAATCTTTTGGCTTATCTAAAATACTTCGGTCGAAGCTCATAGTATAAGGAAAATGATTACTTGAAATGTCACATAACAATCACGTGAATGCCATCATTTATCCCCCATATATCATAAGATATATCTTGTTGGTCAAATTACAAACATGTGAATACCTTAATCATGTATTCTCTTGAAGAATGAATACCCATTGAACCTTAGTGAAAACATGAATGCAATTAAAATTTAACACTTTCCACAAACCAAAATCCTCAAAATTCTTTATACTCAAACCATGATATCACTTCGTCCTTATATCAATCATGAGCTCATGAATACAATCAAACATCTCATTATCTTTTTATCCCTTCATTATACACATATCATCTACTTACAAAAAATATCTCAATCACTTTCCATGGTTATCAGTACCATAAAATTATTGAAAACCACAATAGACAAATACATAAATATTCCAATATTCCACGATTCTATAAACAACATTATTTTGGAATCCCATTACATAAAAACTTAATCATTCCACCACATCGTTGTCATATTCAATATCGCCAGTAGTGATCGCATGTGACTTCCCTTTGTCCTTTTCCTTAAGTGGTTGCTCATGTCGATCATCATTAACCCTTGGATTAGGGCATTGATTAGAATAATGCCCCATTTCATTGCACTTGAAGCATTGAAGTGTTGTTGGTGCGTTCTCTGTAGTCTTTTCTTTATTCACACCATTAGCAACCCTTTTTCCATTACATCGACACTCAGCTGCTCGATGACCTTCTTTTCCACACTTGAAACATTTTCTAGTCCCTTTAAGACAATCTCCACCATGCTTTTTTACACACTTTGAGCATAATGAAACATTCATCTTCTTTTCACCATTATTATGAGATTTCTCCCTGAACTCCATCTTTCGTTTCTTGTCAAAACCATGAGATGGGTATGTAACAACAACTTCCATTTCTACCTTAATAGCACAACGCACAATTTCTTCATAGCTACTGAAGTCTCTTATAGCTAATTCCCTTCGAAGATTTGGTTTTAATCCACTGAATAATCGATAAACTTTACTTTCAGGTTGGATGATAAAGCCAGATACATACCTTGCAAGCCTTGTAAAATTCGCTTCGTATATACCAACAGATTCATCATCCTTTTGCTTTAGTTCAAGAAACTCCTTCTCCATATTTGTTCGAAGAATACGAGGGAATTACTTATTGAAAAATAAGTTCTTGAACTCATCCTATTCCATGGACTCAATTTCATCTCTTGGCCTCATATTCTTGATAAGATTCCACCATCGATCAGTATCACCTTCCAAACGATATACTGCTAAGATGACTTTATCATGTTCAGAACATTGAAGAACTGAAAATATCTTTTCAGTGGTACTGATCCATTGTTCAGCAACAAGTGGATCGGAAGACCCACTAAAATAATGTGGGTGTTTCCTCATGAAGGACTCAATAGAATATTGTTCCCTTCTCTGCTCATTTGGAAGTCCAGAATAATTCATAGCTTGTGTAAGTATAGCAATAAGATTTTGCACTCCATCTCCCATAACGTTGGTTTGTTGAAAATAATCATTGCATCGTCCATTACATTGATCAATACGGTTCCTTTGGGTTCCAGGCATCGTCTAAAATCCAAAAAGAATAGTGTGAGAGGAAAAAATCATGCTAGGGAGAACAACATAATAAAGGGGGAGTACTATCAATATCTAACATCATAGGTTTAATTCTAAGATGGTTAGCACAATTCTAGGACTATAACGTATACTTAACCTTAGGGACATCCCTAGACATACCTTAGAAATATCTCTAGGGATCTCACTAAAGTTCTCTCATCCTAGTTTCCAAAGGTTGACTAAACCTTTCCTCTGATACCAACTGTAGAGACCCGAAGCTTGACGTACATGGACATTACATTACTTTTTCGAAATACATAATATATAATAAAAACAGACACACAAGGACTGTAATAGTTTAGTGTCTTTGGAAACATGGAACGTAATCCTCTAATCGTGGTGAAAGATCTTCAACATCTCCCATAAAGATCTTCCCATTTTTTTCTTGCCTAAAACCATTCTTTATATCCTGGGGAAAAGAAAACATAAAAAGGGTGAGCTCAAATGCTCAGTAAGGGTAAGCATGGATAAAATAAAACATACCATATACATTTGAACTTAAAAACATAAACATAATGTTTAAACATCAAAATCTTGAGCAACGACAAAGAACATGGAAGTACATAAGGCACAGATCATAATGGAAAATAAACCATGATAAAATATCATGGGAATAAAACATGTAATTGTGGAATCCATTAAGCACATGTAATGATTTCCATAGTAGCCAAGGCATTGCTGCCAAGACCATCTTAGTGGACAAAGTCCCTTTCTGAATCGAGTTCACTCCTCGTTCCAGTCTTGTAATACTAAACCGGATTAACTTACCATTCTAGACATGTCTATCTCATGAGATATAAATATTTACCCAATGCATTGGATGGAGATATAGGTCCCACCCATCTCATAATGAAATCATTCTTACTTGTGCCACAAAATAAACATACATCATTCATAATAACCCAACGAATAAAATGGGTTTCAAAAACATCATCCCATCATCACATAATCCATATAAAATAAATGGATATCATTTCATAATAAGAAAAGTGAAACCATGTATATCATATAGACATTAAACTTGAAACATACACATATGAAAAAAAAATGTCATCTTAGATGGAAAATGGTTTTGATAAAACATTTGAAATGAATTCTTGAGGAAAATATCCTTTTTTCTTTAAAATCATTTTCTTTTCACAAAATTCCATGAAATTTTAAAAGATAAGGGTTTTTTTGAAAATAATAATGCAATATTATACTAGAAGCTTCTTGAAAATGAGGTGTTATGAAGCCGTAAAATTCCGTTCACGCCGTATAAGTTAAAAATAACATTCTCCTTGTACTTTTTTCAGAAAAGTCAAAAAGTTCCTTATATGGTAACCAAAGGAAAGATTCCATTCATACAATGTGGTAAAATGTCAATAAAGGGTAAAAATGACTTTAAAAATTCATGTAAGAATGGTAAACATTTTATGAAAACATTTTTAGAAAACATGGTCATGGATGATAAACGTAACCCCAGTAAATACTTACGTATAAGCAATCTCGGATAAAAATGAGATTGAAAATTTGTCCATTACCTTTGGTCTGATATGCTTCGTACGTATCCGAACCTCCTATATAATGATTTAAATAATGTCATTGACTTATTAAGTAATCATATTCATTGTTATGATGTCATATATGTTTCACTTATGACTTTATATTACCCGTTCTTTTGTAAATTCCATGTTAAAGCAGCGTTTTAGGTAAAATCATTTTATTTATCGTATATGTTTCGACTTGTCGTTCTTGATATTATTACTTATATCCTGATTTACATAATTCCAGAATGTAAAACATGATTTATATATAATATATATTCATCATATACATATATATTATAGATCTATAAAAGGAATGAAATACATCGTTCATGGAGACGGTAGGCCGTACGTACGCATGAACGCTGTTTTCGTTTCCCTTTTGAGTTGAAGGGAATTAATTAAATGACATACATACATATTTATATACATAAATAAAATATCATTATTATGTCATATATTCCATTATTATTCATTATATATACTTTATAATCATTCATGAATGGTTAACATGGAGAGTGAATCTCATCGCATCGTGGAGACGGTAGTCCGTACGTATGCACGAGCAATGATATCATTCCCAAGATCGTGGAATTGTATTAAAGTGTATATATAATATTAAAGAATCAATATCACTTTACCATAATCATATATATTCATTACTTTCACCATTATACCCATCCATGTAAGGTGATGGTGGAAAATAGATTACACCACGGCGTGGAGACGGTATTCCGTACGTACGCACGCGCGGTGATTTTGTTTTCCGTTGGATGGATAGATAGTGAAATATGGTTGTTTCATACTTATAATAACATATCAGTATTTTATTTATACTTATGTTATTACCTCATAATGAAACAACTAAAAAAGAAGAAGTGGAAGAAGAAATAAAGTTGAAAGAATCGGTAATGGACATTACCTCATATTTGAAGCGCCTCTTTGAGACCTCCTCTTAGGGAACTAAAATTGGTCTTTGAAGAAGACCAGAACCTATAGGATGTTTCTAGGGAAGTGGACAAGAGAATTTGGCAGGGGTTGGCCGAGCTTGAAGGCTCAAAATGGTGTGAGGAAGAGAGGGAGGAGGTGCCCTTTTATAAGGGAGGAGAGGGGCACCTTTGGAATAACTAAAAATATTATTTTATTATAAAGTCAAATTCGGTTTTTAATAGCTCCAAATTGATATATTTAGAATCTATGGTGGGGATGGGTCGAAATCCTCTCATCCAATAGAATTTATTCAAGTTTAGTTCATTATATTTACCATAACTTTTAGTTTTAACTCTTAGTTAATTAGATTGACATTTACCATGTCACTTTGTATTTTTATATTATATAGTTGATAAACATACCATATACATCCAAGCGACCACGAAGTGGTCCATTATTGAAACACCTATCATGATACAAGTATCTTGGCCGAACCATAGATTTTTAGGAATATAATAACAATTAATAATATAATATTTTTTTTAAAAACTATTTTATGTCAATTTTGACTCTATTTGGTAATTGATTTTTGTGAAAATCATAACAGAATGATTAGTTAGAAAAAAATTAATTAAATAAATAATAACAAGTCATATGAACATAGAAAATTATTTTAATTCATAAAAAGTCTCAAATTACATTTATTTGGGTATTTATAACATCAATTATGTCAATATTTCATTAATAGGATAATTACTGCATCATCATTGTATCATAAATAAATTAAATTGATTTAAGTCTAAAAATTACAAATAAAATACCATTATGTTTGAAATCTTATTAGATTTCTAATGAATATTTATTGTCGAATTTATCTTATGTATAACCCTATATTAAAACTGATTTGTGTATTAAACTTTAATTTTAACTATTTTAACCCTTCTTTAAATAAATTGATAATAAATGTCCTAATCTATCCAAGTGGGGCTAAATGGTCATATTTTATTCCTAAGGTTTCTTTTGGTCGAATTACACTTATCCAATATAATTAGGACATGTTTTAGGGTAATAATAATAACAATTTTACCCTTAATTACCCTATTTACTTTTAACCGTGGTAAAAAAAGAAAAAAATTACTATTCACCAAAAATTATTTTCATCTCATTGAACCACATTTTAGTCCATGATATTAACCATGTCTCTCAGATTTTCAAAATTACACTCACAGAAGTGGTAAAATTATGTTTTATGAAAAATTCAGTTTTTCAACTACCACTTAGTGGTTTCACTATTCATCAAAAAATGAAAGTTATCCGAAAAATACCAAAATTTCACCCTAGGCTAATTTCGATATTCTGAATCCAAAAATGAAGTCCGTTTTGAAAGATAAAATTTATAAAATTTCAAAAAGTTGGTATTACTATTCATAACGGCTAGTTCATCATAATATAATAATATCTCATTTAGTGAAACTCGGTATTGCGTACTACACACGCTATCGTGGAAGGTCGCAATTGCATGTAATGCAAGACAATTCAGGGATGTGTGTAGTGAAAGCTCCTTTTGGTGTAGCTTACAACATAAGACATCAATAAAATTAAAAAGAATATTTTTTATAAAATCTCGGGGTGTTACATAACCCTTCATAAATGTAGCTTTAATACCATTCATGGTGTTTTAAGGATCATCATATGATCTAATATAGAATTAAACCCCCATTATATAGCCCAACCTATTTATAAGAAATTTAAATGTTCAAGAATTTAAAGAATAAATCATACCTACAAAGTAATATTAACGGCATGTATCAACCTTATTTAAGATAAAAATCATAATAATGATCAATATAGAGTAGATTAACATTTCATTATATCTTTTAGGGGGTACACAAATAAAATTATTCACATTCTTAACATAAAGATTCATACAATTCTCAAAGGGTTGATAGAGCCTTCACTCGAACATGATGAATGAGTCTTGTGAGAAAAGATTTTTATTAAAAAGCAATTGTATTAAATTGATGATAAGTGTAACCATATCACACACCTTTTATTGTCCTTATCAACATATTTTACGAATGAATAATTTCTATGACATAGTATATATAATCAAATGACACCCATGATTTACGTATGATTGATATGACCATAAAACATGATCAATGAACACATGAATGCCCTCAAATCCATTAAAAAAATTAATAATATATGGAACTATTACGGAGAATCGTCCAAAATGAATTACTCACATGCATTTGGTATCATAACTCAATAATAACTTATGATGCATGGATCAGAATATTTTAATCTTACTTTACAAAATAATCCTATCATAAGGTGTGATATGCATCATAATCATATCACCCATTATGATCTAAGAAATCATAATATACGATTAAACACAATTTAACTAAAAATCAATATTTTATAATCATACAAAAAGGTCAAGGAATCTATCCATTGAATTTTGTTACAATATTGTCTATAAATCCACCTGGTGGATTTTAGTAATTTAAGGTGTTTAAATATATCAATCTGATCTATAGTCATTTTAAATTTTACAATATCTCAATTCCTAAAAACATCAAAATATAATCTTAATTTCATATGGTTTAGCTAAGTGAAATAATCTGTTGAGGTTTACATTATAAATATGTTATCATTTCATTTTGTAATCAATATTTATCTGATCCCATATGGTAAACAATCTTATAGGATATAGCCACTAGTTTTACCAATCCATCAATATCAACGAGCTTTCATGTGTGCAATTTTACCTTCTGATATTGTTTTAAATGGAGTCTTAGTGTTGACTTACTATCAATAATTTAATTAAATAGGGGCTTAGAGATAGAGCTAAATGAGGATTTCAATTGGCTTTTAGTAGAAGAAGAAATGGGTATAGAATTTAGTACTTTATAATGGATCTACACTTAATGAAGTTCTGGGTTTGGGGCCAGGATACCTAATATTTGGTCAATTGATCCTCCTACTGATTTGGATAGAAGTGAGGGATTCTAGTGATTTTGATTTAGATGGGTAATAATATCATCTAGGGGTTTGAGGATTATTATCCGTAACTCTAATATTTGTTTCTAGTCTAATATTTTTATTTACCATTTATAGTACTCTTATTAGTTTCAATTATGTATACCAATAGTCTTATTTTATGTTGTGTTAATTGTTTTTTTCAGAACATTTTTATATTCTGAAATATGTATTTTATACTACATTTAATTTATATACTCTGATTTTTGATAAAATGTTATATTTTTTTTTCAAATTCAATACTTGACTACCATAAAAATTTATAGTTTATTTTTATGCTAAAACCCACCCCAACCCCCTGTAATATCCATACCTACCTATTCTATGAAAACACCCATTTTTCCAGTGATTGAAGAATATCACCAAGGAAAAACTGAAAGGATCTACCCCTTAAGTTGTATCCAGAATAAGTGCTGAATCACCCAAACACTTTGGGTATGACCTTATGAACATCTATTATATTATATTATATAATAGAAATAATTAGGCTAGAAGAAGAGATCATTGAGAGGGACATATTATCATATTGAGTTTTAAAGTAGGATCACACATATACCAGATCCATAGTTTTTTCTTCTTCTTAAATGCTATGGGGATGATACCCAAGACCATATAGTTACTCATGCATTTATTAAATACATGATTAAATTCCTTCATTTACACCTCATTTAACCCTCATCCACACACTCTCCCATTTGTTTCCTCTTATGAAACCTACACATAAAAGATTCAAACATTAGCTCATTAACATTCTTATGGCTAAGTGAGTCATAATAATTTTTAATTATTCAAACCATTAGATTTAAGGTATTATGGCTCAAACATGTTATAAAATACAACATGCACAAGAATCCATATATAGTATCCCTATTTTTTTAAAAACAATATACCATAAAGAATAAAATATATAACTTTTTACAAATTTATGACATATGCTACATAACACTGCAATGCACTATACAATATTACATGTCTTTAAGGATTATTCCTTTGAATGTCAAACTTAAACTAAATATTTATACACTTCTTTCCATTTATCCTTACTTTATATCATATATAATAACTTCAAAAATAATATCCAAAACTCCTTATAGATATCTTTAGAAAATAAAAATATATCATTAAATTTATCTTATATTACATTTATGCAATTTCTTGTAAAAACCCCATTCAAATGTACTTTTTGGATAGAAGTGTAAAACACTTTTAGATGAGGTCTCTAAGTTAAACTAAATCCCTATTCAGTCAACCAAAAAGTGTGTCCCCATGGGAATTTGTAGAATTTATAGCAAAAAATAATCAATAGATCTATAAATGTAAGAAAATCAGGGCCTGATGTAAAGCATCAATGATACACAATCTATAACATAATCTAGTCTGATATCTATAAAAACATGTATGTATCTATACATATTTACAAAAACTAAATCATAAATAAGAATGCACTTTTCTATGATCCATTTTTTAAGACATTAAGAGTCTATGGAACACAATATATATTTCTCCCATATAGTCTCTTTGTACATTATTGAAACACTATTTATATATTGATTAGGTTGGTTAATACATCACATATAATTCATATAGTTTATAAACATATCATGTACCCCTCTTCCAAGTATATAAGAACATCACATGTTCATACTATGTATATCTATACATTTACTTATTCTATCTTAGTCAGGGGACCATAAGTCATACTCGTCATACAAAATGAAAAATACCATAATGATTGATCTCTAACCAATAACATGGTCAATAACATACCCAACCACCCCTGATTAGATAATACTCAAAGCTTCTATAAGAAACATATCATAATAAAAAGGTTCTCAGGCTATGTATCTCTCTAAACTCAAGTAGTGGGGACTCTAAATATTAACCATTCACTAAAAATACATAGTGTATGACACTTAATGTGGAATAATTAATGTTTCATCATATGAAAAAAACCCCATTTTATACCTTATGAGATTATTCTACATCTCAATACAATAATCATACTCTTTATAACAATAAAACTCTATCCCATCTTATAATACTTAATAATGAACATCAATTACATATAACTCAAATATATACTTTTACAGTTCAATAAAAATTATAATTTCAATTTTTCTTCAATATATGCATATATGTAGCCAAAATGAAAGAATGATGTAGGGGAAATTAACTTTCTAATTACATGATATGTCTTATATTCTTGAACTCTTTAAGAAATTTTCAACAAAATTATACACAAGAGCTTGTCTAACATATAATATATGATATAATTCCATATCCACCTTATGTTTTATTTCTCATACAGGGGTTTTTTTAAACTAGTTACGTATTTATGTAATTCATGTCACAACACTATGTGACCACATGATTAAACCCTCCAGTAAAACGTTTTAGTAAGTAACATATATAAAGAAACCAAGTTTGAATAATGGTGAGACTGAGGAATCATATTCCTAATGTTTAAAGTCAAGAACATATTCAATGTTATTATATCCATTAAATCAAATGTTATTTTGTTAATATATACTTTTTTTCTACTTAAAACTCATTCTAAGTTCATCATCATTATTTTAGGAACCTTTTCTATCAAACATTTTCTGTGAAATTTTTTGGTAACTAATGTTACTCTTTATGATTTATCTTTACTAACATATCAAAAAAAAATATAGAATATTAAGTGTTATTTAATTAGTTAAGATAACAAAATTTATCTATTTATATTTATATTTTTTAGCCACGTGTACTAGATACTTTAGGATATTAATTGAAAAATATTACCAACAATGACTGAAGTAATAGTTTACTTGTAACCATAGATCTTTTCAAAATCTAAATATACTCCCCCTAAACTCTTAGGCAATATATTATTTTTATAATAGCCATCTATGATAAAGAAACTCATTTTTTTAAATATGTCTTATTTCATTTTAGTGATAATACATAACAAACAAACTATTTTTTCTATATCATATATAGTATTTTATGTGTTTGAAATATTTTCTAAAAAGATTATTTTATCAAAAATGTCACAAGTGGTGGAATCATATTCCCTCATATTGTTGGTTAAACACTTTATCCACGATAAAATTTCTTTTATCATTATCATATATTTAATAATGTTAAAGATTTTAATGAATCACAAACCATGTGTATCAGATTATCCATGTCATTCATTAAACAACCATTTTTAAGTGCTTCATTAAATATAGTGAAAATTTAGATCCAAAATACACATATTTTATTTTAAATTTATCCAAAATGGATGTAATTATTATATCAATGTCTTTAATGTAGTAACTAATTATTTTATTAAATGAAAGAAAACTTCAATCTGCCATCATAAACTATTTCATCACTTCAAAAATATTTCATAATAACAATATTTGAAAAATATAAATTCAAATAATACACTGTTTAAAATAATAGAATAAAATTAGTAACATTAATACCTAAGGTGGAGTCTCCACAAGGTTTATTATAACCCATCATGTATTATATACATTTATTTCTCTGATTTCCTAGTTTTCTATAATTAAAACACTTCCCTTATTTCCTTTTATTTGGTTTTGTTTTCATTTTGGACTCTCCATGACCTCTTCTCTTATCTTTTTGGCCAAAACATTTACCATTATACTTCCACGATAAGGTTATGTAAGTTTATTCCAGACCTCCCATATTCTATTCAACTATATTAATCATGTTAATGATATTGGGAAAACGTTTATCCAAATTTTCTCTGATATATCTCATAATATACTATAAGAACCTTTTCAGTTGTCAATATTGAATGAAATACATATCAGGATCAAGGATAATTAGTGAACCCAAACTCATTAACTCATTGACTTCCACAAATAATATTGAGCACATTAGTTGAGAATAATGTTTTCCACCTATATTGTACTAAAACAAATCCATTAACACAACAAAGAACTATTTCCTTTATTATTCTTAATATGTACTTTCCGAGATATCTATCAACATATAAGAATCCATGATCTCATGTTTCATTTGAAACAAGGGTTCCAGGGTCCATAAAAATAGGGTAGATACTTCAAGTGAATCTTTTATTTGATTATAATAAGTATCTATATCTATTTTTGGAAAAAATTCACTAGTAAGTTTCATAGGAAGGGGTTCTTAATATAAATAGAATTTCCCTTATTCATTGTGAACTATTGACCACTCATGAGGCATAGCTAATTCCCATATTTATTCTAGCTTATAAATTATAAACTGAAATTAAAGACTTGCTACATAACTAATTAACAAAGTGCAGTAAATGTTTAGTTTTAGGTTAAACTCATAGAGAAAATTGAAAAACACAAAAAATGATTAGGAAAGAAAAAAACAATGATAATAATTTAATTTAGAGACTCAATTAAAGTAAGTATATCAAGTGTAGCAAATCCAGGTTCATACAAAAGTAAAGTAAAAAAAGATTATGAATAATCAAGATGTTGTTATAATGGGTTCCTAGTGAGACCCCTATTAGGGTGAGCACTATCAATTCGAAAGATAACCCCATTTCCCCCTCATGTACATTGGTTTATTAATTAAAACAATTAAGACAAAACATATATATCTAAATTACACCAACCCACTGATGTACATTCATGGGAATAATTATATATTCAATGCATTAAGAGTATACCCTTTTCAAACCACAATAGTAATGAATTGGATAAGAGGGATACGATTAAGGATATTGAAATGAAATCAAGAACCCAAATCATATTGATTAAAAAAATTACTTCACTAAGTATAATATTCCATAATTACATGATTGACACTAAAAAATCTCACCCTACCATGTTATTCTTGGGGGTATTAAAAAATATAAATATTATACCTAGGTAGAAACACTCTGGTAGATATCCCTCTTTGTGTATAACTAAATCCTTTATAAATGAAGTCTATCCCCTTCACACATCAGGAATTAGCTATATTTATTGAAAAAAGCTCCCATGTTATCTCCTTCTCATGTCTAGATATATCTTCTATCTTTTCTCTATATCATTTTTCTATTTAAAATGGATTCAATCTCCACTTTGAAATTATGGAAATTTTATGTGGAATTCCTCTTTAATCTCTTATAATATATCTCAATATCATGTGGGAGAGAGGAAGGCTTGTGTTGTATATCTGTATAGATAAATATTTTTTGGTGTAACTATGAATTATTGAATAGCCAAAAAACACATGATTAGGATCAAACATTGGGAAAGTACTATGGCATAATACTTCCATGAACCAAACTCGAGTCGCTATCATGATCTGCACCTCTCTAACATAGTAAACCTTTATGTCATAGAATCCTTTACCATTAAAATTATTATTTCATTAATCTCTCTATAATAGTACAGATAGAGTCCATGCACCATAACCTTATCAGACTTCAAAATCCTCCTCAATCTCTATAGTACAACTGATTTTCTTGGCTATAATCTTTCATGAACAAAAACTCCAAATCCCCTACTATATCGAGACTCTCCATGATATATTTACCTTGTAATATAAAACTTATCTTTCATTACACATACACTCTTTTCAAAAACCATAAACACTTTAGTTTATAGTGCAAGGCAGTATCCTTTGGTTCAATATAACCCCTTCATACCCAGTATACATATAGGGAGTCATTTTCATGACCCATCAATGAAAGTCATGAGGCCACTGTGAATCTCCTCATCATCAATAGATCGAATCATACTCCTACGTCGTTGGAAGTGGAGTATTTTATATAACAGCCTTACCATAAGTGGTGAATAATCTATCTAAAGAATAAGGTGCATGTAAGGGACTAGAATGACAAAATATTGGTTACGAATTAATAGTGCCCAAACTTGAACTCGCCCCACATCAAAAATCACAATGGCCATGCGCCACTTAAGACATGCTCGAGAGGGATTAAGGTATTTGATTAATAGCCTCAGAGCACCATTTCTATACTCTTCTACCAAGTTCCTCCCATGATTAGTACACTCCTTTCTTCACACAGTCATCCTCTAGGGACAGATTCGTACTATAATCACTCCCACTACACCTTTCTACTAGATAGTCATGGTGATGATTGGTTGGATTCACTTCTTATGGTTATCTAGATTTCTCTTGGATGGATATTTTCCACATTTTTATCAAATATTTGTAAAATTACGTTTTCAAAATCAACATTCATCACATCCCTTCTTTTAACTTTTAAAATATTCTTTTCTCTTCATTTCTCTTCAAAAAATAATTTTAATGATCTCTAAAAAATATGAGTAAAACCAATGAAAAATCAAGGAAAGAAGAAAAAACTATTAATAAAATTATTGGATTAAAATTTTATAATTAATTCATAAAGTATATTTATCAAACCCATTGCACCTAAACCATTCTTATCCTCAATCATTCAATGTTAAATTTAATTACAAATAGTACCTATGCTTCCACTATTTAAATTTCAATTACAATATGCCTAAAAAAATTTCAATAGGTACGAAAATTCAAAATTCATATAATATTTTCTTTTTAATTTATCAATTTAATGGAAACTAATCAATTATGTATTTCAATTTTCCCCTTTTGAATATAATGAATATTCTCTAAACTTCCAGTCAAGCATCTCAATTTATAATTACTATGCATTCCAATTTGTTATCTACCTCTCATTGAAGACATTTATCTCATCACTCAAGGTAATATTTTAAATGGAGTTATGCTCATACCTCAAGTAAATGATCCTGATAATAGACACTAAATGGGTCTTGAATATCTACCTTGTAAATAAAAATTTAATAAGTAATCATTGAGACTTCACAATTTATTTCAAATGACTCTGATGCTTAGGGTATATATGTAATTTTATGAAAAATATTATGGATCAAAATGAGGGTCAACTCTAAAGAACATTTCATTATAGATAATAAAAAATACAAATGAATGGATTATATAAAATTTTTATCACCACTCACTCCCCAAACTCAATGGAAGGGATCCCAAGATGATAGTGAATACAATGGAAGATAACCAAAAAAAATTATTTTAATGTTTATCTAATTTTTTCAAAAGATTAACTTGGGAAAAATGTTACACTATTAACCCAAACCATATTTGATATCCTCATTAAAATAATTATAATAGTTATAACTAGATCATATATTTTTATATGGGTTATTTTTGACCAAATAAAGACACAGAACATTTTTTCATAAATTTCCATTATTTATTCTTTTTTATTTTTAAATTTATTTTAAGGGAACCAAATAAATAAAATGTATAAAATTTCAAAACATTTCAAAAAACACACCTCATATATTCCTCTCCAATTAAGACCTTCGCTTTTAACTATGGGAAACCTCTCCCTCACATGTAAACCATTGAATGTCATGAAATATCACTAAGAGTAAGGGTAGGAAAGATGAAATAGGCTTATAATATAGCTCTTGACTAAAAATCAAATTCAATTCTTCTATGAGAAAAAACAATGATACAATTTTAAGGTAGATATCAAGGATAATAGATCAAATAAAAATTTCCATAGTCATATATTAAATTTCAATTTGTATAATTATAGCTTCAACAATATTCAATGGAAGTTCTCTTATGGAAACATGTCCCTTCTCTCAATAAATGGTTATTAGAAAGAATATGAAAATTTGGAATACAACCCTCTTCAGAATGAGAAGTTAATATTTTATAAAATCACTCATGGAATACATAGTAATAAGAAACTAATGAACATGAATTTCATAAATTCAAAGAATGGAAAATTGTTGATAATTTCATTTAAATAAATCAACTAGCCTATGCAAATCATGATTCATCAAATTAACACCCCTATACAAATCTATAATAATTAACCCAACCATATTACTCATTTTAAATTATTATAAAAGGAATATAAAACATATCATTAGGGTATTCCAAAGTATATTTTATTTCAAAGATTAAAAAGTATAAAAAATAAATGGTGGGGAGATCATTTTTTGGTTATGATTTATAAAATGTCAAAATAAAGTTGGGGAGTTAAGAATAAATAAAGAATCATAATCTCATAATCCTCTTCTTATTAAGATTTTATATTACTTAATCTCTTGTATTTTGTTCCTTCATCATGATAGACCTATAGAACTAAACAACCAATGAAACTGAAAGGTCCATCCATTATGATCAAAATGAATAAATGGGATTTAACTAAATCCAAAAACAACTACTTGACTAAGTCCAAAATATTAAATCCTAAAAAAATTAAATAGAAACATAAGATTCCTCTGAAAAATAATTTTTTTTTGATCATTAACTATTCCATTACACTTTTAAGTCAATCGATTAATGTTTAAAATAATTCACTAGGTATGAATATATGAATTCCAAAATCTATTTTTCCTTCATATAAATGGTTTATATTTCGTTATCTGAGATTAAATTCACTCTACATTGAGGTAATATTTTTTCTACATCCATGGGGCCAATCCACCAGTATTTGGGTGTTCCAGAAAAATCCAACATTAATTCATGAACAACACAAACCTACTCTCCTTCATGGAACTTCCCTAGCTTAGTCATTCCTACATTGTCTTAAATATTTTCCCTTAAAGTTTTTCCTTATTTTCTTCATTTGAACACATTTATTTCTTATTTTCAGAAGCTAGATCTTTCCTTACATGAATGGAAGTAGCATCCTCATAAATCTAGCTTATTTTCCTCACCAAAATCCTCTCTTTTTCAACAAAATTTGTCATTACCAAGTGGATATTGAATTTGACTTCCTCGCCACTAACTCTTATAGAAAAATATTCATTTTGAACATTTATTAAGGCTATAATTGTGGCTCAGAAAGGACTCCAAAAAATAATGTGGGTCATATCAGCACCCATTCCAAGAATAATGAAATCCATATGAATGTAAAAGATATCCACTTTAACCAAAATTTCCTCAAACATACCTCATGGATGTCTCATCGTTGTGTCTACAAAAATAAATACAAACTCTTTTTTGGCATTATCTCCTCCATTCCCAGGATTTAGAATGTTTAGTATTAAATTAACTTCAAACTCACTCTTAGATCACACAATTCATTCCCAAATTCATAAGAGCCATTATTAACTATATAATAACCCAGAACCCATACTCGCATATCAGTTTCTAAAATCATAAACATCACATTTATAGATTTAATACCAATGAAGGTGGGAAAATTTTAGCAATCCAAAACATAGAAGAATAAAATAAAAAATTATATCACTTTAATACGCAAGAACCACATGGGTTTAGATTCTTATAGAATTAGGAAAAAAATATTACAAAAACAATACCCATGTTTTTAAATGATCATTTCACCTAGATAACACAACTTTTAAAATATCAAATTAATCCATTATAGTCATCCTTATGAAACCTTTCAAGACATAATTTTTTAAACATCATTCTTGATAACTTATGGAAAAGGAAACATAATAAGGGATATCTCAAATTCTCAGCAAGGGTACACATAATCGTTAACAATTTAATTTCATCAGTGATAAAAAGATGTGAATAAGGGTATTATGACATAATCAATATGAATGAGCATAACATAAGAGTACTCATACCCATCAATACATGGTTCATAAAACATAATAACACATCATAAGGCTTAAAAAAAATAGTCATCAAAATAAATAGTTATGAGCCATGTGATATCAATAATTATGAAAGAAAAATTTTATTACCCCAAATAAGCATATGAAAATGTTTTGGCATCTTATAAAATCTTCCTTATATAAACCATAAACAATAACTTTAATTGGAATAACCACCTGGTAAAATTCTAATATAATTATATATAGAACATAATAATTGCCCAATTAATTGGAGAGATATATAGGTGCACCCATCTTTTAATCTATGTCAAGATCATTTATCGTTATCTGGGCACATAGATAAAATAATTAATGTTCAAGAACCAAAACGTTAATAAATTACATATAAATTTTATTTCATCTTAAAACTCATAAAATAACCATTATCACTATTATAACATGGTGAACCCATGGAATAAAATTGTTACTATGAAAATATATTGGATATGTTATTGACCCAAGTAAAAGAAATAAGTTCAATAATAATATCTATGAAACATAATTTACACTTGGAAAATAATTTTGTTCCATAACAATATCATTGAAGAATGATTAATTGGTTGAAAATAAATTGATTTATAAAAATCTCCTTGAAAAATGATCAACCCATGGAAAAGAATCAGGTTCTATAACAATCTTTTTGAAACAATCATAATTAATCCAAAAAAATAATTGGGATGGTATCATTACAAAATATCCCTATTAGAGCATAAGTAACAACAAATTTTATTGATATTGATGAATGGAAATACCATCAAAATATTATTACAAAAATTTATTGGAAAAATAGCCTTTTCATTTTTAAAATCACATTAAAAACTAAAAATTAACAAAATGTTAATAAAATCCTTTTCTTTGAAAACAACCTTGGAACATATATAGAAAATTTAAAGGTAAATAATGGACACGACCATGGTAAAATCCATTCATTCCATAAATGTTAAAAATAAACATTATTTTAATATCATTTTGAGAAAGGGAGTCTAAAGTGACCCATTTGGATAATGATAATAAACTTACTTTAAAACTTTTAAAAGTAGGAAAAATATATTTTTAATGGATTTAGGAGAAAATTTGTTTTTATAAAATAAATTTTTTGAATTTTTATAAATATGGATAAAGAAAGGAAGGATACTCGCTCTAAGATAAAATACAAGATCAGTATCACTTAAAAAAGAAATTCATGATACTTATTTAATAAATATGGGATTAAATACAAATCTAAAAAATTAACAAAATTCATAACCAATTGAGAATAAATAAATGTGGTTCAAAAAAATTGATAATATGATAATATCCAAATAAACCTCGAACATAGAAAATCCTGATAGAAAAGTGATTGTAAGGTAAAGCCTTTTAAACTATAGTAATCTTTTCAATCATAAGATCCAAAAAATAATAACAAAAAATTAAAATTTAATTATCATGGACATAATTATTTTCATGATATAACATATAAAAGTGTTAGTAGATACCCCTCAAAAATGAATATAGCTGTATAATATAACATAAGTCCCAAAGAACAGAATTTTAGACTATCAACCCTTACAATGATCAAAACATTGAAATGAGAATTAATAAATTAATCATTTATATATATCAAATGTAAATATACATAAACATAGTGGAACTAAAACATAAGATAATAAAAATTCCTTATACACGTAATCTTATAATATCAATGATAATGAATAAGTACTAAAACCCAGTTAAAAAAATGAGTTATGAAATTCTTTTCCACACGGTTACTTTCAAGTCAAAACCCCTTGGATGAAATAAATCAAATTAATACATAAAAAACAATTAATTATGAAGGATTCATAATATAACATGTAAAATGGGAAGTATAAGAACCACATAATGTAAATAAGTATTAAATATGGAATATATATCAAATAAATAAAGTGATATGAGAAACCCTTATAAAGATCATATCAATGAATTAAGAGTTAATCAATGGATATATTATGTGTAATAAATGTAATTTCACACAACATAAGAGGACATATTTAATAAAAAATACAGATAAATTCATAGAAAATTATCTCATAAAAAATCAATGAATAAGACTATCGACACCTGGGCTTAACTTACATGGGTATTACATCATTTTAAATGATTATTCAGCACATTACAAAAGTACATGTCCGGGGAACATAATAGATTAGTGTCTTTTAAAACATGGAACAAACTCTAATAACAAGGAGAATGATCATAAAAAACATCCATTATGATCTCCCCCTTGAGTACACTTCACAAGAATGCTCAACTAAAAACCCTTCTTCGCAACTTGGGGAGAGGAAACATAATAAATAGTGAGCTAAAATGATCAGTAAGTGTAAACTAAAAAGATTCATAATCATGAAATAAGAATAGGCACATGATTACATGAACATGAAATTTTAAAACCATACCATGTATATAAAAGTTCATAAACATGAATCATGGAATAAATAATGGAAGCTCATAAGACATGAATCATAATGGAATCAAAGTGTCACACCCAAACATTTAGTTTTTACGTGTTTTAAGTTCTGGATCATTTCCTCAGGAGCCGGGTGTGAGAGGGTTGAAATTTTGGGGCATAATTATCTTATATTATTGTAATATCATTCCCCATAGGTTCCTCTTGAATTTAAAGAAACATGGAATGTTTTGGGGTGGAAAAAACATGCCTCACAGTTTAGCTTCATGGTTTACTAAACCATGTAGCCAAACCGTGCATATTGTTAGACACATTAAAAAATTTATTCAAATTTTTCCCTTATGGGATTCAATCAAATGTGACCCTTTCTTCCCCAATTCATCCATAGCAACCATGGGAGGTCTCTGTAACACCCGAGACTTTTATGTTATATAAATTATCAAAGGAATCTTTTTCTATGCAACACTTGCTTGACTTGCTTTACACGCAATCGCGACCTTCCTCGATAGCTTGCGTCGTACGCAATACCGAGTTTCACTAAACAACAATATGCTATTAAAACTAGCCGTTATGAATAGTAATAACCACTTTTTGAAATTTTATAAATTTTATTTTTCAAAATGGACTTCATTTTTGGACTCAGAATATCGAAATTAGCCTAGGGTGAAATTTTGGTATTTTTCTGAAAACTTTCAATTTTTGATGAATAGTGAAACCACTAAGTGGTAGGTTAAAAACTGAATTTTGCATAAAACTTAATTTTACCGCTTCTGTGAATGGAATTTCAAAAATCCGAGAGACACGGTTAATATCAAGGACTAAAATGTGGTTCAATGAGATGAAAATAATTTTTTGGTGAATAGTAACTTTTTACTATTTTTACCGCGGTTAATAGTAAATAGGGTAACTAAGGGTAAATATGATATCAATATTACCCTAACACATGTCCGAATACTATTGGACAAGTGTAATTCGACCAAAAACAAACTTAGGAATAAAATATGACCATTTAGGCCCACTTGGATTAGATTAGGACATTTATTATTAATTTATTTAAAGAAGGGTTAAAATAGTTAAAATCAAAGTTTAACAAGTAAATCATTTTTAATATAGGGTTATACATAAGATAAATTCGATTGTAAATATTAATTAGAAAGCTAAAAAGATTTCCTACATGATGGTATTTTATTTGTAATTTTTAGACATCAAATAATTTAATTTATTTATGACACAAAGATGATGCAGTAATTATCTTATTAATGAAATATTGAAAAAATTGATAATATAAATACCAAAATAAATGTAATTTGAGACTTTTTATGAATTCCACTAATTTTCTAGGTTACTATGATATATTAGTGTTGATTTAATCAACTTGGTTCGAACATATAATTCTGTTATGACTTTCACAAAAATCATATATCAAATAGTGTCAAAATTGACACAAAATAGTTTTTAAATCAAATATTATATTATTAATTGTTATTTTATTCCTAAAAATCTAAGGTTCGGCCAAATGACTTAGATAAGGATATATATATTAATAATAAACAATTTGGGGTTCGTTTGGCATGTTATAGAAAGTTTATTAACCATATAGTGAAAGAAAACAAAAAGACACGGTAAAAGTTAAATTAATTAACTTAGAGTTAAATCTAATTGATAAGGTTAAAATAATACCCTAAACTTGTCTAAATCCTATTGGTTGATAGGATTTCGACCCTTCCCCACTTTATCTTCGAAATAAGACCCTTTGGAACCATTATAAACCGATTTTGACTTTAATATAAAATAATATTTTGAGATATTCCTAAGGTGCCCCTCTCCTCCCTTATAAAAGGGCACCTCCTCCCCCTCCTCCTCACACCAATTTGAGCACTCAAGCTCGGCCAACCCCTGCCATTTTCCCTTCTCCACTTCCCTAGAATAATCCTAGAGGTCCTGGTCTTCTCCAAAGACCAATCTTAGTTCCTTAAGTGGAGGATTCAAAAAGGCGTTCCAAAGAAGAGGTAATATCCATTACCGATCTTTTCAATTTCTTTCTTCTTCAACTTCTTCTTCTTCAGTTGTTTCATGATAAAGTAATAACATCAGTATTACTTACATACTGATATGTTATTATAAATATGAAACAACCCTAATTCACCTTCTATCCATCCTACGGAAAAATGAAATCACCGCGCGTGCGTACGTACGGAATACCGTCTCCACGCCGTGGTGTAATCTATTTTCCACCATCACCTTACAAGGATGGGTATAATGGTGTAATGAGTAACTATATATGATTATTATTAAGTAATATTGATACTGAAATAATATATATATATACTCCAATACAATTCCACGATCATAGGAACGATATCATCACTCGTGCGTACGTACGGAATACCGTCTCCACGATGTGATGCGACTCATTCTACATGATCTTCATTTCATAATGATTGTATAAATGAATTGAATGAATGAATATGGTATATACTACACTAATACCATTCTGGAAATTAATTATCTATAACCTAAAGATAAGAATAAGAATTTATTCGACAAAACACGCATAAGAACAAAAAGTTATAAAGACCCGAGTAACAAGTAACAATGAAATATTACTAACAAGAAGCTAATAATATGACCATATATGATCTCATATCAATATGTATGATTCTGGAATAAGTCAATAACATTATTTAAACCATTATACAGGAGCTTCGGACACGAACAAAGCAAATCGGACCTAAGGTAAGGGAAATATCACAATCTCATTTTTATCCGAGATTGTTTATTCGTAAGTATTTACTGGGGTGTATTTTATCATCCACATCCATGTTCCCTCAATATGTAATATTGTTTCCATCCACTTGAAATAGTTTAAAATCCAATTTTACCCTTAGGTGAGTTTTTAGTAAAGAATATGAAAGGAATCTTTTGTCGTTTTTCCGTACGAGGTACTTTTTGACTTTTCCGACAAAAGTACGAAGAATGTTTTTTTTTTAACTTATACGGCATGAATGGATTTTTAAAACATTACTTCAAAGAATATTCCTTTACAAGTTTTCAAGTTTATTTTTAATCAACTTCTTTTATTTTAAAGTTGTATGACATGTTATGAAAGGAAAAATGTTTTTTGAAGAAGAAAAGATATTTTCCTCAAGAATTCAATTCAAGTGTTTTATCGAAATTATTTTCCATCTAAGATAATAAAGGGTTCTGTTTCTATCCATATTTTTACATTGGTTTGACTATGTTGTGATGGAATTATGTTTATGAATTCCTTTATCATATATGAATTGATTTATGATGTCATGATGTTTCAAGAATCCCATTTTTGTTATATGTGTTATGCGATGATGTATGTTTTATGATTATGTGGCACACATAAGAAAGGATTCATTATAAGATGGGTGGGACCTATATCTCCCTCCAATGCATTGGGTAATGATTTTATATCTCATGAGATAGACATGGCTGGAACGGAAGGTAATTTCGGTTCAGTGATACAGGACTGAAACGAGGAGTGAACTCGGTTCAGAAAGGGACTTTGTCCACTAAGATAGTCTTGGCAATGAGTCATGACTAACAAGAAATGATTTTCCATGATTATGTGTGCATGCCACAAAGTTTCAAGTTTTATGTTATGGGGATCTCATTTTCACTTCTATGATTTATTCCATGTTAAGATATTATGATCTCTTTTGCAGGTTTTGATTTTCATAAAGATATGATATGATTTTTATTTCCTTTATTTGCCCTTGCTGAGCATTTGAGCTCACCCTTTTATGTTTTCTTTTCCCCAGGTCAGGAAGATGGATATTAAGTAGAATATGCTAAAAGGGACCCTAGATATGATGAAATAAATGGGAGACACTGTAGAAGATTTATGAACCAGTTGTTTATGTTTCCCCAGTTTCTAAAGACACTATACCTATACGGTCCTTTGTGGTTTTGTCATATGTTGTAATAAGAGTGATTCAATTTTGAAGTATTAACAATGTATGTAAAGTGTGGGTCGTTATAGTTGGTATCAGAGGAAAGGTATAGTCAACCTTTGGAAACTAGGATGTGAAAGCCTTAGTAAGAACCCTAAGGATAAGTCTAAGCATAGAACACAATCTTAGTGTTTTAGAAATGGCCTTGAATAACCTAGGATAAGACCTTAAGCATGAAAATTGTATTCTTGAATTATGTGGTTTCCTATTATAATTAGTGTTGCTCACACTATTCTTCTTGGTTTTAGTCAATGGCTGGAACCTGAAGGAACCGTGTTAATGCGGAATGCGATGGGCAATGCAATGATTGTCCCCCTGAGCAACCAAACGATATGGGAGCTGGAATGCAAAATCTTGTAGCCATGCTCACACAACTTTCTCAAGCTATGAATCATGCAGGATTTCCAAACGAACAAAGAAGGGAGCAACATTCTGTTGAATCCTTCATGAGGCAGCGTCCACCATCTTTCAGCGGGTCTACTGATCCATTAGTTGCTGAACAATGGATTAGTACTACTGAAAAGATATTTTCAGTTCTTCAATGTTCTGAGCATGATAAAGTCATCCTAGCAGTGTATCGTTTGGAAGGAGATGCGGATCAATGGTGGAATCTTGTTAAGAATACGAGGCAAAGGGATGAAATTGAGTCTATGGAATGGGACGAGTTCAAGAACTTATTTTTCAATAAGTACTTCCCTCGTATTCTCCGAACAAAGATGGAGAAAGAGTTCCTTGAACTGAAGCAAAGGGATGATGAATCTGTTAGTACCTATGAAGCAAATTTTACAAGACTTGCAAGGTACGCTTCTGGTATTATTATCCAACCTGAGAGTAAGATCGATCGATTCTTTAGTGGCTTAAAACCAAGTCTTCGAAGGGTGTTAGCCATAAGGGACTTCAATAGCTACGAGGAAATCGTTCGATGTGCTCTCAAAGTCGAGATGGAGATTGGAGTAACCCATCAGTCACATGGGTTTGATAAGAAGAGGAAGATGGAATTCAAAGAAAAATCTAAAGAGCACACGGAAAAGAAGATGAACTTTCCCTTATGCTCAAAGTGTGGAAAGAAACATGGAGGGAGTTGTCTTAAAGGGACAAGTAAATGTTTTAAATGTGGAAAGGAAGGCCATCGGGCATTTGAATGCCGTGATAATGGGAAGAAGATGTCTAATGATGCAAACAAAGGAAGGGATACACAGAATGAACCTGCTACACTTCAATGTTTCAAGTGCAAGGAGATGGGGCATTATGCCAATCAATGCCCAAATCCAAGGGTTGATGATGATGGTCGACGTCAACAAACTCTTAAGGCTAAAGACAAAGGAAAGTCACATGCAATTTCTATCAGCGATGTGGAGTACGACAACGATGTGGTGAAAGGTACACTTACCATCCACTCTAAAGTAGCAAATGTTTTATTTGATTCTGGATCCACCCACTCTTTTATTTCTGAAAAATTTTCTAAGGGTATCACCGTATTACCTCAACAATTAGATGTTGAGTTAGCTGTGACAACACCTAATGGCACATCAATCGCATCAGAAGTTTATAATTCTTCTCCGATCGAAGTTTGTGGGAAAGTGCTTCCTGCAAATCTTGTGATCCTTCCTTTAGTGGAATTTGATGTGATTCTTGGCATGGATTGGCTTTCTCTACATGGAGCTCATATCAATTGCCAAAGAAGGGAAGTCACATTTCATATTCTAGATCAACCTACGATCGTCTATCAATGCAAGGATGAACATAACCTTCCAGTGGAAATTTCTTCCATCTTATGGGTATTGATTCCACTAAATGAAGGTTATTTATCTCAAATGGTTGGTGAGAAACTCACGATTAAGAATATGCCCATTGTACGGGAGTTTGATGATGTCTTTCCGGAGGAATTGCCGGGTCTTCCACCAAATCGTGAAGTTGAGTTTTCAATAGAACTCGTACCGGGTGCTTTGCCTATTTCAAAGACACCTTATAGAATGGCCCCAATTGAGTTGCAGGAATTGAAGAAGCAACTCCAAGAGAATCTTGATAAGGGATTCATATGCCCTAGTGCGTCACCTTGGGGAGCACCTGTTCTATTTGTTAAGAAGAAAGATGGATCAATGAGACTCTGCATTGATTATCGAGAACTTAACAAGATCACTATCAAGAACAAATATCCTCTCCCACGCATTGATGACTTATTTGACCAACTACGCGGAGCTCAATACTTTTCCAAGATTGATCTTCGTTCAGGGTATCATCAATTAAGGGTCAAAAGGGAGGATATACCAAAGACGGCTTTCCGTACAAGGTATGGACACTATGAATTTATAGTGATGCCATTTGGTCTTACTAATGCCCCTGCTATCTTCATGGATCTAATGAATAGAGTCTTTAGAGACTATCTTGATCAATTTGTGGTAGTCTTTATAGACGATATTCTTGTCTATTCAAAGAGCAAGGAAGAACATGAAGATCACTTGAGAATTATATTGAAGACCCTGAGAAAGGAGAAGCTTTATGCCAAATTTACCAAGTGTGAATTTTGGCTTCAAAAAGTTGCATTTTTGGGTCATATAATCTCAAAAGAGGGGATATCTGTGGATCCAGCAAAAACAGAGGTTATCGAAAGATGGTCAAGACCAACAACAGCAACTGAGATCCGAAGTTTTCTTGGTTTGGCTGGATATTATCGACGTTTTGTAAAAGATTTTTCACGATTATCTAATCCACTCACCAAGTTGACTCGGAAAGGAGTTAAGTTTGTCTGGACAGAGGAATGTGAAGAGAATTTCAAGGAGTTGAAAAGAAGGTTATCCAGTGCACCTGTGCTCACACTGCCTTGTAGTGGAGAAAGGTTTGTGATCTACAGTGATGCATCCAAGAAGGGATTGGGGTGTGTTCTTATGCAAAATGATATGGTGATAGCTTATGCCTCACGACAGTTGAAAATCCATCAGCAAAATTACCCAACACATGATTTGGAGTTGGCTGCGGTAATCTTTGCATTAAAGATTTGGAGGCATTACCTTTATGGTGAAAGGTGTGATATTTATACTGATCATAAAAGTTTAATGTATATTTTCACACAAAAGGAGTTGAATATGCGCCAAAGAAGATGGTTGGAGCTGATTAAGGATTATGACTGCTCAATCCATTACCACCCTGGGAAAGCAAACAAGGTGGCAGATGCATTAAGTCGACAAGACCATGCTAGTTTATCCATGATGAGGATCACAAAAGATCCAATATTTATGGATTTACAAAGGATGGATCTTGGAATTATAATGGAAGGGGAAAAATCTTATCTTTCTCAAATGAATGTTCAACCATCTATACATGTGAAGATTAAAGAGGCACAGAAAGAAGATGTCGAGTTACAAAAGAAGGTGAGAAATGTTCCTGAATTCAACCTTGATTGTGATGGGATAATAAAGTTCAGGAATCGTGTTTGCGTTCCTCCCATCCCCGAATTAAAGAATGAGCTGCTGGATGAGGCTCATAGTTCATCATTTTCTATTCATCCTGGAAGCACGAAGATGTATAGGGACCTGAAAGAGTACTTCTGGTGGGATGGCATGAAAAGAGATGTTGCTGAATATGTCTCTCGATGCTTGGTTTGTCAACAAGTTAAAGCTGAGAGACAGAAGTCTAAGGGGATGTTACAACCATTACCCATACCCGAATGGAAATGGGAAAACATCACTATGGACTTTGTCACAGGACTTCCTAAAACATCCAAAGGCAATAATGCTATCTGGGTCATAGTTGATCGTCTTACAAAGTCTGCACACTTCATTGCTATTAGAGAGGATTTCTCTCTAGATCAGCTTGCCAGGATATATGTAAAGGAAGTGGTAAGATTGCATGGAGTACCACTTTCTATTATATCTGATCGAGATCCGAGATTTACCTCGAAGTTCTGGCGAAGTCTTCAGCATACTCTGGATACAGAGTTGAGTTTCAGCACTGCTTATCATCCCCAGACAGACGGTCAGTCTGAGAGAACAATTCAAACCCTAGAAGATATGTTGAGAGCTTGCTCTATGGATTTCAAAGGAGGTTGGGATCAACACCTACCTTTGGTGGAATTTTCTTATAATAATAGCTTTCACTCCAGTATTCAGATGGCTCCTTATGAAGCTCTCTATGGAAAGAAATGCAGGACTCCAACTTGCTGGGATGAAGTTGGGGAAAGAAAGCTATTAGGACCTGATCTCGTTGATGAAATGGCAGAAAAGGTTAGATCTATTCAACAACACATAAGAGCAGCTCAAAGTCGACAGAAAAGTTATGCCGACAACCGAAGAAAAGACCTAGAGTTTGAAGTGGGCGATAAAGTGTTCTTACGAATATCTCCCTGGAAGAGGGTTATGAGATTTGGAAAGAAGGGGAAGTTGAGCCCTAGATATATCGGTCCTTTTGAAATACTGGATCGTGTTGGGAAGGTAGCTTACCGATTGGCGCTTCCACCGAATCTCTCTCAAGTTCACGATGTGTTCCACGTATCTCTCCTGAGAAAGTACATACCAGATCCTTCACATGTACTCAGCTCAGAAGTTGTACCGCTGGAGCAAGATCTTTCTTATGAAGAACAGCCGATAGAGATTCTGGATCGTAGCGAAAAAGTCCTACGAAACAAGACCACTCGCTTGGTGAAAGTTTTATGGAGGAACCACCAACTTGAAGAAGCTACATGGGAGCTTGAGGATATGATGAGGGAGAAGTATCCTCATCTATTTGTTACAAAGTGACGAATTTCGAGGGCGAAATTCTTTTTAAGGGGGGTAGAATGTAACACCCGAGACTTTTATGTTATATAAATTATCAAAGGAATCTTTTTCTACGCGACACTTGCTTGACTTGCTTTACACGCAATCGCGACCTTCCTCGATAGCTTGCGTCGTACGCAATACCGAGTTTCACTAAACAACAATATGCTATTAAAACTAGCCGTTATGAATAGTAATAACCACTTTTTGAAATTTTATAAATTTTATTTTTCAAAATGGACTTCATTTTTGGACTCAGAATATCGAAATTAGCCTAGGGTGAAATTTTGGTATTTTTCTGAAAACTTTCAATTTTTGATGAATAGTGAAACCACTAAGTGGTAGGTTAAAAACTGAATTTTGCATAAAACTTAATTTTACCGCTTCTGTGAATGGAATTTCAAAAATCCGAGAGACACGGTTAATATCAAGGACTAAAATGTGGTTCAATGAGATGAAAATAATTTTTTGGTGAATAGTAACTTTTTACTATTTTTACCGCGGTTAATAGTAAATAGGGTAACTAAGGGTAAATATGATATCAATATTACCCTAACACATGTCCTAATACTATTGGACAAGTGTAATTCGACCAAAAACAAACTTAGGAATAAAATATGACCATTTAGGCCCACTTGGATTAGATTAGGACATTTATTATTAATTTATTTAAAGAAGGGTTAAAATAGTTAAAATCAAAGTTTAACAAGTAAATCATTTTTAATATAGGGTTATACATAAGATAAATTCGATTGTAAATATTCATTAGAAAGCTAAAAAGATTTCCTACATGATGGTATTTTATTTGTAATTTTTAGACATCAAATAATTTAATTTATTTATGACACAAAGATGATGCAGTAATTATCTTATTAATGAAATATTGACAAAATTGATAATATAAATACCAAAATAAATGTAATTTGAGACTTTTTATGAATTCCACTAATTTTCTAGGTTACTATGATATATTAGTGTTGATTTAATCAACTTGGTTCGAACATATAATTCTGTTATGACTTTCACAAAAATCATATATCAAATAGTGTCAAAATTGACACAAAATAGTTTTTAAATCAAATATTATATTATTAATTGTTATTTTATTCCTAAAAATCTAAGGTTCGGCCAAATGACTTAGATAAGGATATATATATTAATAATAAACAATTTGGGGTTCGTTTGGCATGTTATAGAAAGTTTATTAACCATATAGTGAAAGAAAACAAAAAGACACGGTAAAAGTTAAATTAATTAACTTAGAGTTAAATCTAATTGATAAGGTTAAAATAATACCCTAAACTTGTCTAAATCCTATTGGTTGATAGGATTTCGACCCTTCCCCACTTTATCTTCGAAATAAGACCCTTTGGAACCATTATAAACCGATTTTGACTTTAATATAAAATAATATTTTGAGATATTCCTAAGGTGCCCCTCTCCTCCCTTATAAAAGGGCACCTCCTCCCCCTCCTCCTCACACCAATTTGAGCACTCAAGCTCGGCCAACCCCTGCCATTTTCCCTTCTCCACTTCCCTAGAATAATCCTAGAGGTCCTGGTCTTCTCCAAAGACCAATCTTAGTTCCTTAAGTGGAGGATTCAAAAAGGCGTTCCAAAGAAGAGGTAATATCCATTACCGATCTTTTCAATTTCTTTCTTCTTCAACTTCTTCTTCTTCAGTTGTTTCATGATAAAGTAATAACATCAGTATTACATACATACTGATATGTTATTATAAATATGAAACAACCCTAATTCACCTTCTATCCATCCTACGGAAAAATGAAATCACCGCGCGTGCGTACGTACGGAATACCGTCTCCACGCCGTGGTGTAATCTATTTTCCACCATCACCTTACAAGGATGGGTATAATGGTGTAATGAGTAACTATATATGATTATTATTAAGTAATATTGATACTGAAATAATATATATATATACTCCAATACAATTCCACGATCATAGGAACGATATCATCACTCGTGCGTACGTACGGAATACCGTCTCCACGATGTGATGCGACTCGTTCTACATGATCTTCATTTCATAATGATTGTATAAATGAATTGAATGAATGAATATGGTATATACTACACTAATACCATTCTGGAAATTAATTATCTATAACCTAAAGATAAGAATAAGAATTTATTCGACAAAACACGCATAAGAACAAAAAGTTATAAAGACCCGAGTAACAAGTAACAATGAAATATTACTAACAAGAAGCTAATAATATGACCATATATGATCTCATATCAATATGTATGATTCTGGAATAAGTCAATAACATTATTTAAACCATTATACAGGAGCTTCGGACACGAACAAAGCAAATCGGACCTAAGGTAAGGGAAATATCACAATCTCATTTTTATCCGAGATTGTTTATTCGTAAGTATTTACTGGGGTGTATTTTATCATCCACATCCATGTTCCCTCAATATGTAATATTTTTTCCATCCACTTGAAATAGTTTAAAATCCAATTTTACCCTTAGGTGAGTTTTTAGTAAAGAATATGAAAGGAATCTTTTGTCGTTTTTCCGTACGAGGTACTTTTTGACTTTTCCGACAAAAGTACGAAGAATGTTTTTTTTTAACTTATACGGCATGAATGGATTTTTAAAACATTACTTCAAAGAATCTTCCTTTACAAGTTTTCAAGTTTATTTTTAATCAACTTCTTTTATTTTAAAGTTGTATGACATGTTATGAAAGGAAAAATGTTTTTTGAAGAAGAAAGGATATTTTCCTCAAGAATTCAATTCAAGTGTTTTATCGAAATTATTTTCCATCTAAGATAATAAAGGGTTCTGTTTCTATCCATATTTTTACATTGGTTTGACTATGTTGTGATGGAATTATGTTTATGAATTCCTTTATCATATATGAATTTATTTATGATGTCATGATGTTTCAAGAATCCCATTTTTGTTATATGTGTTATGCGATGATGTATGTTTTATGATTATGTGGCACACATAAGAAAGGATTCATTATAAGATGGGTGGGACCTATATCTCCCTCCAATGCATTGGGTAATGATTTTATATCTCATGAGATAGACATGGCTGGAACGGAAGGTTATTTCGGTTCAGTGATACAGGACTGAAACGAGGAGTGAACTCGGTTCAGAAAGGGACTTTGTCCACTAAGATAGTCTTGGCAATGAGTCATGACTAACAAGAAATGATTTTCCATGATTATGTGTGCATGCCACAAAGTTTCAAGTTTTATGTTATGGGGATCTCATTTTCACTTCTATGATTTATTCCATGTTAAGATATTATGATCTCTTTTGCAGGTTTTGATTTTCATAAAGATATGATATGATTTTTATTTCCTTTATTTGCCCTTGCTGAGCATTTGAGCTCACCCTTTTATGTTTTCTTTTCCCCAGGTCAGGAAGATGGATATTAAGTAGAATATGCTAAAAGGGACCCTAGATATGATGAAATAAATGGGAGACACTGTAGAAGATTTATGAACCAGTTGTTTATGTTTCCCCAGTTTCTAAAGACACTATACCTATACGGTCCTTTGTGGTTTTGTCATATGTTGTAATAAGAGTGATTCAATTTTGAAGTATTAACAATGTATGTAAAGTGTGGGTCGTTATAGTCTCCATGCCTTTTCAATATCCCATGGAACTCATTTTTTGAAGGGGGATTTGGAGGGCAAACATCAAAATCATGCAAGTGAGTTTCTCCCCCGTTTCTTCCTTCCCATTAGGGTTTATCCCATTATTTCTTGAATTTATATGTTTTAAGAACCTATGGTTTCACTATGTGTGTTTAACCTTGGGGTTTTTACTACAATATTCTTATATTAGGTTCATTTTAATTCCATTGTGCCACGATGGTGGTGTGTTAGAAGTTTCGCACAATTATACAAGGCATTTGGATTCTAATGTTGGTTATCCCATGTGTAATCATTCTATGATGAGTTAACTTGGATTTATTAACATTTTTACCTTGTTCCTCTTTTGACGTGTTTGGTGAAAAAACCATTTTTGGTAGCATTGGTTGACCATTTAGTTTTAAAGTTTTATATTTTCTTGAAAATGTGTGTTTTCATGTGTATGTTTTGGGGTATCATTTAAAGTATTTTTATAACATATGAAAGTGGTTTATTAATTGTTTCTATGTCTTTCAATTCTTATTTGGTAGGTTTTTAGTGCGCTTTATGCCTTTATAAAGAGTTTTTGAAAGGGTTTTACATACAAAACCTTGTCATAATTTTTGAAAGTGTATTATGAAAAATTCAAATGGTTTACTAATTTACAGAAAGTGTGAAAAGGATTTCTAGGTACTTATTTTGGTGGGTGTGTATTCTTAAAATTGGTTTCTAAAAGATAAAGTGAATATTAGTGATGTAAAATATTTTGATAATGTTTTGTAAATTTTTTAAATAACTTATTAAATTGTGTAAATGGTGTGAGACATGTTTTTGGGATGTTTTGGTGTGAGTGTGATGTTAAAATGACATTGAAGGTGAAACGGGAATTATACGACATGTATGTGGGAGGTTTGGTGTGTGTATGATTTGTAAATGTAATTTTCATGTTAAAATTATGTTTGATAACATGTGGAACTTGATTGAGAACAAAGAGGGAAACCTGGGTATCTAGATAGGCAGACTAGGACTAGTATGATGGTGATCTGAAGTGGTATCACCCCTATTTCACATAGAATGACTGACGATGGAAACACTAACTAAACTATGATGATGATTGGGGACCACTGGGTCATTGGGGTTTCCCCTATTAGTGTCTTTTTCATGAGATAAATATTTTTTATTGTTACATTTACACTAAGATACAATGTACCTAGGGACAATACTAAGCTAGTGCCTAGGGGGTTTTCTAGTGACTAGTTATCATTGGATTTTTTGCACTGATCATCGAAATATGGTGTTTTTTTATATAAAATTCAATAACATGTATGATTTATTTAAAATTTTATATTCTTAAGTTTCCCTCTTGAAAACTATTTTAGTTTTAAGGTTGCATCTCTTTGAAATTTTTACTTGCATTCTTGTTTATAAAACTTGAAAAAAAAATCATAAAATGTTTATCAAATGGATTATTTTTGGGTGGAATCCTATTGGTCTTAGGCTCACACCCAACCAAAACCTTTGAGATTAAGTATACTTGGTAATGTTTGTCACATGTTTGGGTAAAAATCTTAGAGCCAGTGGTTTAGGTTACTAGTGGTCCTTCTTGATGTGGTGTCATAGAGATGGATTGAGGGAATTAGCCCTTGACATTAGGTGGTTCTTGGGATTTTACTTTTGTATTTATTCCCTTGTGGTAAAGTTTGGTCGTTTGTATAAACCTTGTTATCCAATTCTGAATTTTATTTATTTTTTGATTTGTTGGAAATTTTCAGATTCAGTTTATTTATAATTTTTGGTTGATTTGTGATTCTAAAATCGGGAAAATTGTTCCCAAACTTTTAATTATCATACCTGGGAACTTATGATAGCCTTTGGTGAAAGGTAAGGTCCTTCGGGACTTTCCATAGACAGGGTAAAGTGCTGGTTTTAATGGAAACTACATTTGGTTTGTGAGAAAATGGTATCAGTAATCTCGTAGGGCCTGGAAAGCCTTATGGAGCTGAAGATATTTTCCTATAACACTCTCCATGATGGTGAATTTATTGGCGTATAGCCCACAACCATATGTACAGTCCACCCACCGACACAAATTTCCTCTCGCATTGTCTTGTGTCTTTTGTTTTGGAATTATGGAGACTTTGTTTTGAAGTAAAAATGACCTGATTTTTAGAAATGTGAATCTTTTTGAAATTATTTTCTATTAAAGTGAAAATGTTTTTATTTCTGAAAGGTTGAAAATGTATATTTAGAATTGTTTTGAAATGGTAAATGGTGTGTTTACACCTCTTTTGAATGTATTAATTATGTTAATGTGGGGTTTGAAAATCTATTTCAAATATAATTTCCTAAACTATTGAAATGTGATTTGAATGGGAAGGAATGTTTTGGAAGTTATGTATGGAGTTTGGAAATGGATTTTGGATTGGTAAGTAGTGAGAATTTGAAAATGTTTATGAATTATATGAACCTTATCTTAAATAAGAATAGATGAGTTTTAATGAAATGGGTGTTGATGAAATAAAGTTTGTTATAAAACCGAAAGTGTTTTGAAATTAATGCGTAGAACTTGAAAGTGAGTTTTTATTTCAATGATTACTAATTTTTTTAAAATGTTTTTAATATGTATATTGGTTTTTCATTTTGTGGTTATAGTTTTTGAGAAATATAAAGTGTGGTCAGATTTTTTGGATTTTGAAAAGAGTAAAGGTTTGGTTTTTGTCTTTGGTATCCTCATAGGTGATCACATTCATGAGTTTACATGGAAATATGTATGGTTAATGGTATGAATGGATGAGTTCTAGGATGGATATGTGGAGGGTTCCTAGTGTGGAATGGAAACATATATGTTTGAGACCCATGGGATACCATTGATGAATGTGCTAATTATTAACCCATTTATTTTCAAAGATATGATCTTAAAAGAAAACATTCATGTTTTGATAACTGATGTTTGGTAGGGGTGTCTTATTTGTTTTTGGGAATGTTTTTGTGGAGTGTATTACATTAGAGAACCCATCTTGTTTGAATTATGTTTTTGGTTTTGGTTTCAACGGTGAGTTAAGTTAATGTGTTGGTTTGTAGTCTCTTTTGAGGAGTGTTTTTGGGGACCTTGTGGTGGTTCCCATCATGTGTTTAGTTCTAGTTTATTGTATGTTTTGACCAATGTACTCGATTGGTTAGGTCTATGGGTTTTCTTCATGGTAATGGTACGCCCCCATAAAGAGTTAACACACGATTTAAGTGCGACCATGGTTGATTAGCCGTTTTTAGGTCCTCCAGTTCATCAATATATAGACTATATTCTTAGGTTTTAGGGTTGAGTTTAACACTCATTTTATTAGTTAAATAGATCCTCTCATTTTGGAAGAGTGGATGCGGAAGGATTTGAAATGATTCATAGTTTCTTGAGTTTCATAAATTTTCAATGTGATGTTTGACACTTTTGGGACTATAATTTTTATTTGGAAGAGGTTAAGGTGAATTATGGTGAGGAAGGTGGATGTTGCGGAACCTTTCGAGGGCTTATGCTTCAATGATAGTCTGTTTCTATTCCGAGAATTTATGAATTCTCTATTTTGAGTGAAGTTTTCTTTCATGTGTTCTTTCTTATACTATTTCTTATTCGGTGTGAAATAGTTGATGTATGTCTGTCTCTACGTCTATATCTTGGTGAAGATTCCATGAGAAGGGAAGCGGTTTGAGGGATGTGTTGTGTTCTATTTATGCTATTAGATTATGGTGTAGTCAATTGTGACACCAGAAATAGAAGTTCAGTTCATGGGTTATAGTGCCTGACTATGAGGCAGGAGATGCTTCAATCATATAATCTTTAGCTTTAGGTCACAGAGTGAAGCTGGCACATAGTCAGAAAACCCAGGGCTGTTAGGGATCTTGTTTTAACTTCTCTCTCTGGTGTAGGATGTGGAGACATTTTGAGATTTCAATGTGGTGGTTTCATTCCAAGTGGTCTAGTGTGGACAAAAGCAACGTGGAGACCCTGTCCCTCAGTGTTTTAATCTGTGTCAGTGGAAAATTACATCCATTGTCATAAGTTAGAGAGGTGGTTTGTTTTCTCAACCCCTAATGCTTGATACCTTATGGGTGAAACTCTTTGTATGTATTTTCATCTATGAAAAACTTTATAGGCTCTTTTCAATCTCGGTTTTGGTCAGACTCATCTAAGGATGGTAATGTTCATGTTAGTGGTGAGCTGAATAATGTCTCTATTGGTTTGGGTAACATTGATTGACCCCTCCCCATAGAGGGGATTGGGTCTCATGGGGTATTTTTTGTGTTATCCTATGCTATTTGGTTAAGACTGTTGGTTTTTATTATGGGGAGACCACCATGGGACTCATGTAGGTTCTTTTGGAATTAGTCTAATGTCAGTCTATCCATTATAGTTGGGAGTCTATTTAGGACTCCCCCTATTGATGTACTGGTTCTATTTATAGAGATTAAGTTGTCTCTTATGGTGGGGACTCAGTCCGAACCTTCTACTGTTGGTGTTATGGTTCAATCTTGAGTGTTATTATTTATTTTCCCCTCGAGTTCCCTTGGAGTGTTTGGAGAAAAATGTAAGTTTTTGGGAGGGTAGTCCCCTGCACACGGTTATTAGTAACCATGAACCCACCTAAGAAACTGTGTGGCAGGAGACATAACCTACCGCACAACCATGGTCCTCTCCCTAAGTAATTGTTTGAGTTTTTCCCTTTTGATAGAATAGTCCACATGGTTTCCTAAATAGGTCATACTAATCATGAGAATCTTCCAGGAAATAAAAACGGTTTTTCTTGGAGTTGGCTTGGTGGTAGGTAGTTTCATTTAGAGCCATCAAACCACCATATTCTTTCCTGGATAAACATTGTGATTTGAGTGTGCCCAACGGATTTGTTGAAGTAAGGTTGTGGTAATGCCATTCGCATTCATTTTTCATTTCAGGTAAATTACATGAGCTTCGGTGGGTAGAGGTTAAGGTGTTTTGTCTAGGGATGTGGTTTGATAATGTTTTCCTGTTTCAAGAAAGTGGTCTATGTTTTGGTTGGTGAGAGTATATTTTCTTTTGTTTGATCAACTTGTGGTGTTTTGGATTTTGGGGGAGGGTGACCCCTACCAGGGGAGTTTTCTTGGCCTCTCAAATTAACTCCTAGCCCTCTTTTCCTACTAGAAGTGTCTTTGTTTCATTTTCATTGGGAACACTTATATGAATCTAGAAATATTATTGGGTTTTATTTTTACATCTGACCTTGTTGTGGATTTTTGGGGGAAGAAAGCTTTATTGCGAAGAGAATTATCACACTCGGGATTTTAGTTTTCACTTAGTTATGATTCTTGGTCATTACCTATGGATCTGTGTGTGATAAGGTTGAAAATTTGGGGAATAATTCTCTTCTATTAATTTCATGTCTTTCCCCACTAGGTTCCCCTTCAATTTGTATCAAAATGGAATGTTTTTGGGTGGATAGAATAGGGCACACGATTTGGACCCACAGTTTACTAAACCATGTATCCAAATCAAGAATAGTGTCTAGCACATTAAAAAATTTTATGTTTTGATAATTTTCCCCTTCTGGTCTTAAACCAAATGCACCCCTTTCTTCCCCCATTCTACCCTAGTATCCATGGTAGGTCTCCAAGTTTACTCAAGCTCCCATAGAAATCATTTTTGAAGGTTGATTTGTTGTGGAAACTTAAAAATAATGCAGGTGCATGATTTTCTCCCTAGTTTCTTCCCCCGCGTTAGGGTTTCTCCAACTATTTGTTTAATTTCAAAGTTTCCAGCCCCAAGGGTTTCGTCCATAGGGTTTAACCTTGGTTTTTTGAGTTCAATCAACTTGTATTAGGTTCATTTTCATTCCCTTGTGGTGTGTAGGTGGTGTGGTTGAAGTTCCACAAAATGATTTGAGGGTTTTGGCATCTAAGGTACATAATTCCATGTGTAAGCAATCTTTGATGAGTTATCCTGGATTTCTTAACATTTTTACCATGTTCCTCTTCCACTTTTTTTGTGAAAACTATTTTTTGTAGCATTGGTTGAGTGTTTAGTTTCAATGTTTCATTTTTCATAAAAATGTGTGTCTTTCATGTGTTACTTTTTTGGTATCATTTGAGGTCATCTTATAACAAAAGAAGGTGGGTTATTAACTATTTTTAGTGCTTCCAATTCTGGTCTGGTAGGGTTTTATTTTTCTTTTGGCCTTGAAAGAGGGTTTTTTAATTGGTTTTTTGTGAAAAACCTTTTTATACTTATTAAAAGAATTTTATGAAAATTTTAAATCATTTACTGAGTTAAAAAAAGTGTGAAAAGGATATCTAGGTATTGTTTTGGTGGGTGTGTGTTCCAAAAATGGGGTTTTGAATGGAAAAGTGATGATTAGTGATTTCAAACAGTTTAAGAAAGTTTTGTAAGTTGTTGAAATGGTTTATTAAATTGTGTGAAAGGTGTGAGACATGTTTGTGGGTAGTTTTGGTGTGGTTATGAGGTTAAAATGAATTTTAAGGTTAATAGGGAATTATATGACATGTGTATGTGATTTTTGGTGTGTTAATGATTTAGAAATGGAATTTTCTTGTGCAAATTGTGTTTGATAACATGTGGAACTTGATTGACCACAATGCTCGAAACCCGAGTATCTAGGTGGGTGAACCATGACTAGTATGGTAGTGATCCAGAGTGGTATCATCCATGTTTCACTTAGAAAGATTGAAGATGACTACACTAAATAAAATATGATGATGATTGGGGACCACTAGACTATTGGGATATCCCCTCCTAGGGTCTCATGCACGAGACATCTATTTGTTATGGTTAATTTTACACGGAGATATGATGTACATAGGACCCATAGCTAGCTAGTTCCTCGGGGTAATCCACTGACTAGTGATCATTGGATTTATTATACATACCATCGGCATATGGTGGGTTTTTCTGGAAAATTCAGTAGCATGTGCATTTTATTTAAAATTTTATATTTTTAAGTTGCCCTCTTGAAAACCATTTTCATTTTAAGGTTTCATCTCATTGAAATTGTTACCATCATTCTTGTTTATTAAACATAAAATATATTTATCTTAAAATATTTGTCACATGGAATCTTTTTGAAGGGAAACCTATTGGTATTAGGAACACACCCTACTTACACCTTTTGGAGTAAGTTTACTTGGAAATTTTTTTCAAAGGTTTGGGTAAAACTCTTAGAACCGGTGGTTTGGGATACTAGCGGCCCTTCTTGATGCGGTGTCATGAAGATGGCATGAGGGTTTTCCCCCATTCAATGAAGTGGTTTCTGGGCTGTTATTTTTGTATTTATTACCTTGTGGTAGTATTTTGTATTTTTTATAAACATGGTAGTCCAATTCTGAATTTTATTTAAAGTATGTTTAGTTGGAAATTCTCAAGTTCAGTTTATCTATTATTGTTTGTTGTTTTGTGATTACAAAATCACGTAAATCATTCCAAAACATTTAATTATCATACCTGCACGCTTGTGCGAGCCTATGGGGATTGGGAATTTTCTTCGGGCCTAGCCATGGACTAGTTCAGGTGCTAGTTTTAATGGAGACCAGATCTGGTTCATGACAAAAGGAGTATAATCCATTTGAGCACTAAATTGGTATAAGACATTGAATTGTGGAAGATACATAAACATAAGAAATGATTTCCATGGTTGTAAAGGATCACTTCCAAGCCTATCTTAGTAGAATAGAATCACTCTATAAGCCATATTAGTAGTAATAGTTCACTCCCAATACCATATTTTTATTCAAGGTTCACTCCAAAGTCCATCTAAGTAGTCAAGGTTCACTCCGAAGTTCATCTTCGTAGAAAAAGTACCTTATTTAACCGTATTCACTCCCCATTATACCCATGTATATATCAAAACATACAAATATTTACCAAATGAAATGTATGGAGATATATTCCCCACCCATCACATAATAAAATCATACATACATGTTCTACAAGACAACAAAAGATTCATCACATCATGAACCATAAAATGAGGCGGGTTTCATAAACTTTATTTCATAACCCATGAAATGAAATGGGTATCATAAACATTACATCATATCATAAACTATCGAAAAGAGAAACGTTTATTTGTAATTTCATCATAAGATAACCCCTGAAATAAAGTAGTTTTCATAACCATTTTATCATGGTATAACCCATGAAAGAGAAACAGGTCTCATAAATAACTCAACATATCAAATGTAAACCATTCAAATAAAGAATAATAATGGGGTCCTTGGATCATATCCCCGATTAAAAATAAACTATATCAAAGGATTTCATTTTATATAGAGAATGATTTTGAAATATCCATGGGATCATTTTTTAAAGAAAATAACCTTTCATTGCAAATAATATTTTTAGACTTAAAATATTTTATAAATCGTTTTATTTTAAAACCACTTTGAATAATTATAAGGTAATATTTAAAGATAATTTAAAACATTTCTTGATGAAAATATCAGTTCTACTTTGAAAAAATATTTTTAAACCATAAAAAAGTTTTGAAACCGTTTTTCTTTTGATATAACCTTGAAAACATATAAATGAATATCTGAAAACCATTTTAAACATTTTTTAAATCCTAAAAAAATTTCAAAATTATTGATTTGAAAATAAATTAAAATAAAAATTATTTCCAAAATAATTAAGAAAAAATTTATTTTGAAAAAAATTATTAAGAAATATTAAGTAATATTAAATTAAAACTATTGGATAATTCTGTACATGACGTATACGTAAAAACAAAAGATGCCATTCACATTGTGAGTTGAAGTAAAAAATGAAAATTTATTAGAAAATAACAGGAATAATACATTTAAACCCATTTTTTAAAAAGGTAAATTATGGGTAAAGTTTCCATCAAATGTAATATGTGAATATTATGAAATTTATGAATTTATTTTTATAATCATGGTTTTGGGAGAAACCAGTTTTCTGAACAAAAAGGGAAATAAATTCATATTTTCTTAAAAATATTTTATTAATTATCATAAGTACCAGAGAGTGGATAAATGGTACTATTACAAGAATATATAATGAATAAAAATTGTATAAGTAAATTAATGATAATTATTGAGTGGTATATCGTGAAATCTCAATATTTGAGACTTACCCACAAACAATCCTGATAAATGATGAGATTGTATCATAAATCTTTACAAATTTAGTAATACTGAATCATAAGACCCATGAATGAATAACATAAAATGGAACTTAAAATATCATTATAAAAGAAAAATTTATCATATTAAATTTTAAAAAGGTTTTATATACACCTCATGAGATAATATAGATGCATATCATCACATACATCTCAAAGAAGGCAATTTGAGAGAAAAAATCATTACTAGTTTGAAAATTTTAGAACTATAAACCCCGTGAAACAGATATACACATATGTATATAAAAATAAAAATAAAATAGATTATAATAATCATAAAATACATTCATTATTAGTATATATACCACATATAATAGAGAGGTGGTGAATATATCATGTGTCTCATGAAAGTAAAAAGTGAGATAAAAATATATTACCTTAAGTGTTTACTCTCATCGTACTCATTCAAAAATCCTTTTTATTAAATATAAGTTTAATATACATTAATAAAATAAACAAATTAAAATATATAATACTATATATCATTTACTTATTACTTTATTTTATTCATTTATTAACAATTCCCTATTAATGTTTTGTTCTAGGTAATCACCACTTTGTTTTTCGTTTGTTTTTTGACTTCATAATCTTGGTCATATTACATAGATAATTATTTAATCATATAAATAATTATAAAATTAAATAAATATAATATATATTCAGTATATATTTATTTATAATAATCTATAAAATATGGACATAGGTAATGGAATACACTATTGAAGGAGACGGTAGGTTGTACGTACACGTCAGTATAGTTTCAATTTTATTTTCGCATTGAATGGAATAAAATATAGGATATATTATAATTATAGAATATAATTTATGCCATATGTATCATAAATTTTTATTAAACCAATAATGATTACATTATATGTATATAGTGAATGAATCACATCTCATGAGGTGGTTGTCTGTTATACACATGAACGACGTTATTGCATTCCCACAAAAAGGAAAGCATGAAGGTATGTGTAATATAATAATTAAATAAGCATAAATACATCATAAATATCAAATATATAAAATTTAAATAGTACTACCATCATTATTCAAACCATGAAATGTGGTAATGAAAAAACGGACCACATCGGTTTGCAAGGTGGTAGTCCACTGTACACACGAATGATGATTCCATAGCCCATTTGAAGGAAGTGTGTTTGGTTATTGGTCATAACCATAACACAAACACATATTAGGATTTTTAATATAATAATTCTTTTATACAATCATTATATAAAAATAATTAAATGGTTTTGAGGAAGAAATAATACCAAACATTTGTTGTTGAATGTTACATCTTCATTACGCATCGCCTTTTGGTTTTCACTAAAGGACTTCCTTAGTTGGATTTATTCCAAAATTGAGGATTATAGGATTATAGTATAGAATATTTGATATTATTGGGTATATTTCCATTCCAAATTTTTTTAAAGGTGTTAATAATGGGGTAGAGTACGTTACTTTTTATAGTTGAGTATGAGTGAAATTCTTGTAAATACTCAAAATTATTTAATATTGGGAGGTCAGTCTTAGCTAAAGTTTATTAAAAACTGAAAATTAAAGATTTTTAGAAATTATATGTTCAATAAACACCTATAAAACACATTTATACACATGTTTTAAATATTTTGTTCCTTAACTCTTAAGTTTTATTTATTTTTCAATTAGGGTTATTTCATTATGTTAACTATTTTTCTGTCAAATGAAATTTTTGTTAAGAATAAGTTAGAGGGATACTTATTAGAAAATTTTAGCTCATTTATTATTAATGTGATATAAAATTTATAAACTAAAAATCATTTGTGTGTTGGAAATTATCATTAACATGAGTGCATGTAACATAAAATACATTGATATAACTAAAACTGTGCTAACAGAGTTTTTTCTGTTTAACGGTTTATATAGTTATTATAATATAAAAACTGGCCCATGAAGGTTCCAATAGATTATATTTATTGATATATAAAAATAAATTTATATAATAGAGTATTTTTTGAAATTTTATATCAATTAATAAAATATCATTTTATATAAAATTCCATTAATTCTAATTTTGACATTGTTGATTTAATTTAAACTAAAGAAATATCAATATAATAATGGAAATCTAACCCATTACGATAAAATATTTTTAAAATGATATATTTATCTAAAAAATAATTTAACTCAATAATTTAGTCAATTTACTTCACTTTTAATGTTTTTAGTATCATTTGATTTATTTAATTATTAACTAAATAATTCTTAAGTTTGTGTTTCTTAATCATTTACTGTAATTATATCATTTATAAAAATTTAAAATAAATTATAATGACAAAAAATTAATTTATATTCCAAAATAACAATTATAACCTAACTTATGTAGTTTTTCCCTATTACAAATCTTTATAGAGATTAAAAGGAAGAAAGATATGTTTTTTTTCTTCTCTTCACTTATTATATGGGTAAATTTCTGGGACAAGTGTCCCAAAAACACATAAAATTCTATTATAAGGTCAAAATGATCAAAATATGTCTATAAAATGGTGTTTTTTGAAAATTGTTAGGTCATTATTACACAATATATTCAATGTTTAACCATTAAGAAAACTCATTATTTCTTTAACCGTTATAATAAATTTTTATTGTTTCTACTAATCATTTTAGTCAAAAAAATCGGTTGGAATTATTATAAAATATATATTATAATGATTCCAAATATTTAGTCCATTTTTTCAAATTTAATAAATAAAATTTTAAGAATTTAATTTAAAATTAATCCTACTAATGTGATGAGAAAGTGAGTTTTAAAGAGAAAAGATAAAAATTTTAAAAAAATATTTTATTCAATTTCAAAGTATGTTTTAGTAATAATTTTCACTATTCATTAAAAAAGAGATTTCTCATAAAAATAACAAAAATCAACCCAAATATAATTTTTATGTTAATATTTCAAAAAATAAATTTATTATCTCAAATTTATTTTATAGAAGTAGTAAAATATAATTTTAAATTCTGTGTGCTAACCACGACTATCCCGTCTTTTAGAAAAGATAATGTTTTTCAAAAAATATTTCTTCTTCTTTTAAATGATTCTTAATTTATTTATAATAAATAGATAACAAATAAACATGTGAAAATAATATATTATAAAAAAATATTTAAAAATATTCATTCCTTTCATTTCAATGGCTATACGATAACTACCACATTAAATAATAATATTAACAGTATATTATAGTTTCAAAAAACACGGTTATGCATGTTATGCTAGTTATCAAAGAGACTTAGTATTGTGTATAATAATAACCACATCTAGTGTTTCATGTATCACAATATAAACTCAATTATTCTTGTATTACACCCTTATATTTTTGTTTAGTATAACAAATATTAACTTGGTTTAGTATGCAGTGCAAGATATCAAATAATTTTAATTTATTCGAAAAAAATTCATAAAAACTAGGAGTTTTACATTCTACCCCAGTTAAATTAGTTTTTCCCTTGAAATTTATCTAGGTCATCACTTGTTTTATACATGAGAGTTCCTTTCATAGAAACCCACATCATAAAAATTAATACTAAAACATACTTTGAAAATAAAAAGTTGGAAAGTTAATGTTTACTCAAACTAACTCATAACTAGGTTTCCATATAAGAGAACATAAGTGGAAAGTGAAAACATGGACATATAAGAGAAAACTAATAAAAAAATATGGATAGAGATTGATAGGGAACATAGACATGAGAAATTTAAGGATCGCAAATCCATAAACCAAATAGTTTGGAAAAAGTTCAACGGTATCTTCAAAAAATGATAATAATAGGGAAACATTTTATTTCAAGACCCTTTTTTCAGAAGTTGTAGAGTTTTCAAAAGATGATATACTTAATTGATTTCACTCCATTTAATAAGAAAAATATCATCCATATATTCTGCCTTGATCAATTTTCACTTCATCATTTTCTCTAAAAAATAAAGGTGATTTTTTTTTCTAAAAAACTATTTGATCATAAGAACCAGTGATAACTCATTCTATCAATCTTTAGTTGTCATCACAAAAACAATGGTTCACATAGGTTATCCAGTATGCATAAATCTTCATATTTAGAAACAATATTCTCTAAAACCTTATTCAAATTTAAGTATAGACCTTTTCATAAAGGATTAACCTTTTGAACCTTTTGAAAGATGAAAATTTAAAACATTATAAAGAAGGAACTAAATTTCTTATAATTATATAAAAATTGATCCCCCGTATATTATAAAGTAGCTCATTATTTTAAAATACCAAATATGTGAATATTATCACACCCATGATTTATTTTAAGGTATTTTTTTATTTTGTTTTATATTTGTTTTCTTGGGTTTCCTTTCAGTATTTGGACAAAAAAAGAGAAAATTTGGGTAATTAGTTGGTGGCGCCTGGTTAGCGTACAATTTAGAAAACCGCATGGCCTTTCCCAGGTAACCATTTGATCACGTGATGTTTTTGGGAAGACGCTTATTAAATGGTTAGCACCTAATTTGTAAAATGTACAGGATAACTGGGTGTCAGGTACAACTTGGATAATAAGGGGCACATAGTTTCTGTGTGGTTTGGGAAATCGTGTGGGCTAATCATACGACCTTACCAAGGAATTAAAAATTGGACTTTTACCTTTTTCTCCTTTTGAATTTGACCCCAAATCTACCCCTCTTCTTCCCCACTCTGTATTTCCAGCCCTAGAAGCCTCCAATAATCCCTATTTATCCCTGTAACCTCTATTTTTTAGGTGAATTTTGTGGAAAATCTCTAAAAAAACTCGAACTAAGTCCCTCATTTCTTGATTTCTTCCTATCTGATCGGGTTTTTCTTACTCTTTCTTAGGGTATCATTTCAAAAGTGGGCATGGAAACATTTTTAGTGTTGGATCTTGTTTTATAGAGTTCAATATTGATGTTTTTGGTTCAATATTACCTTTATAGGGTTCACTTGATGTGTATTTGGGGTTTTTAACCGTTTTCCAGAAGTTTCTTCACATGATGTAGGTGGTTCCATGATTACAAATTATTTGATGAATTTGATATGTTGGATTCATTGACTATATATCTTCTATAATTTATGTGCATGAAAGAAAATATGTTTTTATAGGGTTTTGATATGCATATGGATTGAAATTTTTTAAACTAATGGTAATTGGTTTTTTTCAAGTGTGTACCCCTTTTGTGAATATTAAATGTGTTTTATAATTTTTGAAAGTGGTATTATAAAATTTTCAAGTGGATAGAAACCTATTTTTAAGTGGATTTTGTGTGTGTATTAAATTTAAAAGGGTTTAGTTTTATGAGATATGGTGTTTTCATATATATTTTCTTTTTTCATTGGTGTACATGTAAATGTTGTAACCTATGTTACATGTGGAATGAAAATTAATCACAAAGGGAATCTTACATATCTTAGTGGGCTGACTATGACTAGTATTCTAGATTACTCGGTAGTGGATTGGCCCGGATTCATCTAGTAGGATTGATGATTACAACACAAACTAAATGATAATGATGATTGAAGACCACTAGACACGTGGGATATTCCATCCAACAAGATCATGCATGAGAACACTGTTTTTTGTGGATGATATACCACATTTCACCAAGATATGATATAATTAGTGTCCCATTTAGCTCGTTTCTATAAGGTTTTTTATGTGGCAGTTTTTCACAAAAACTTTTCCTCATCATTTTTATATTTTTATTGACTTTGTTATTTTAAAATGTTGTTTTTATTAAATAATTGATAATTAATGTGATTTTGTACTTTGCTGTTTAGAATAATCATTTTTTGTTTAAATCAATAGTTTTTAATATTCATTATTTTCTTTTTAAATAATTCTTTAATTTATTTATTTCTTTTGAATTTGACTTCTATTTTTTAAACGTTTATTTTTACAATTTTTCATTCTAGTTAGTTTAGTAATTCATTAATTTAGTCAATTAATTCTTTATTCTTTAAATTGTAAATAAATAATTCGTGTTGGTTTTTAGTCTTTTAATAATTAAATGAATTTTAACAATTTAAGTTTATGTAATTAGTATTTATTATTATTTAATTTACTTTATTAATTCTTTAATTAATTGGTTGATTAATTTAAGCAAACGACTTTAGTTATTTTTGATTTGTTTTAAATTATGTTTGTTTATAATTTTTAATAAAAATAAATTCATTCTTTTAAATAAAACACAATTAAATTTACTATTTAATGTTGTTTTATTTATTTAGTTTTTAAATCTTTTCAATTTAATTTTTAGATTATGTAATTGTTTTTTGTGTTTATTTTGTAGGTGTTGTTGCGTGTTGTGGTTCTCTCATGGTCACGGTTGCACGTCTCACCGTTTCCCGCAATCACCGCTTCCGCACATCTCACTGCATCCCCTACAAATAGTGGCACTGCATGACCATGATATCCCACCTCATGATGAGACTGTGAGTAGCCTTCATGGTTCTTGTGCCTCTGTATCCCTTACTTCAGTATCCCACCATTTCCAGAGGGTCATTCACTATGCCACACCAAATTCACGATGCCACCGTATTGTCTACTCAGTGTCACACCATTTCCATCTCCATGCCACCATTTCATTGCACAGTCGGTGCCACCGTCTTCATGTTTTCATGGTGCCACCGTCATCGTTCCACCACATCTGTGTTGCTCCATAGTCTTCACCTTTTACTATCCCACCGTCACCCTCAGCACCGTCTTTCCTCCATCCCAAGTCCAACAACACAAAAAAATCTCCACAACAATCACACAACAACACAAGAGCAGTATAATGAAATCTCATCACCAAAAATGAATCCAAACCAGTAGAACTCAACAAAAACATGAATAAATCCGCACAAAATTAAAACCTAGAACTAGAAATTCAGACAAAAAATCACCAATTTTAAGTATCATTCTTGTCTCTGTCACCTTCCCCACTGAACTGCAATCCTGCTCACCCTTCACCGACCCTCGGATACTCCTCGGACCCACGCCTGGGCCCTCGCCTTCCTCCTTTCCTCTTCTCCCTTCTTGTTGTGCCTTTACCTTCCCATCCAAACCCAAATCTCGTCGGCACCACCCCCTATATCTAACCCTAGCCCACTTCACCTCGACTCTATGCGCTGGCACCACTCGGCCCTGTTCTCCACCGAGGCCACCAGCCACTTTCCACCACCCGAGCCACACCACTTCACTCAACCCCACCATGAGCTGCCAGCTCATCTTTTCTCACACCCCCAACACCAAGACTGCCCTCGCCGCACTCCTCTACCCTTCTCTGTGCCGCACGAACTGCCCCCCTCTTCACTTTTTTTTCATTTTGTTTCTTTTTATTATTTTTATTATCTTATCATTATGTTATATTATTACTTATAATAACATATATGTATATATAATAGATAATAATATTGATAGTAACATATATAACAAATATAATTAGTATAACATTAACAATATATAATTGTGTACATTATTTTTATGATTCATATATTATGTGTTATATACTATATAATAATAATAATAGGTATATAAGAGTATATATATATAATTTATTATAATATATATTATTATTATATTAATAATAATATTAGATATTAGTATTATTATTAATTTTAAGAAGTGATATTAATATATAGTGTATAAATTTATTTAGTTATACATAACAATTACTTTTTATTGGGCTCTTGAGATTTTGTTATTTTTTCATTGCAGGGGCTAGGATACAGTTATAGAGATTTTACTAAAAAGCTGGTGATGTGAACATAAAATCACACCATGTGGATTTTCTGATTTTTAGAGAGAAGAAATTGGCTTGCCGCACGCACATCATTTTCATTCAGTTAGGAGAAACTACTCCGGTGACGAGCACGGAAGGAGCAGCGCAGTGATAGCTACTTGTGGAGGCCAGGGAACATCTCGGGTGAGATTCCATAGAATTCTACTGGTCATTAGCATACACAACAGGCATGAAATGGTAGAGACACCAGAGGTCAAAGTGCACAACACATAGAACTAGAGACTGGCAGGAGGGATTGAACCATGAAACAAGGGAGAGACACTCGATCCAGACCGAGGGAGGAGAGTAAGAGGAACATACGGAATCTTCCTTCATGAGAATATTGGAGTACCATGAGCAGTAGATCAGAGCATTTCATACCTCAATTCCTAGGGGGGGACATCTAGCGGATTCTAGCATTTCATCGACCATCAAGAAGAAGGGATTAATACTTCCAGGATCTCGAGCAGGGAGACAAACATCCTTATTTTCCTTGTGATCTATTTTTCTGCAACTCATTTTAATATATACATCATTGTTTCTTCCTCTATCTTTGCATTGAAACTGACCGCTATGTCCAGCTAAATTTTTTAGGGGGAGAATAAGATAGCCGATTAAATTCATTTAATCTTATTCATGCACCACCTTTTTTTGGAATGTCTCTCTCACTGTTTGCAGAATGAGTTTATTTTCACAAAAACAATTTTGAGTGAAAACCAATCTTGTTCGTACCAAAATGAAAACTTTTTCAATTTGAGGAACACACTGAAAAGTATGTTATGCTCGAATGAGAGAAGCACACTGAAATCAACTGACAAGTTGAGCCCAGTGACATCTGACTAATTATCACCATTTGATGGAATTATTTTTATAGTCGAAGGGCAGTAAGAGTTATTTCATCACAAACCAACTTGAAGGTAAATATGGATAGTTAATTAAAGTCAAATCCCTATTTCTAAAATTTCAGTGCATGAACAAGGCCAAGAAATACTGAAATCGGACAGTGGACCATCTCCCCCTACTCATATATTAGTTTTTTTCACCACAATTTCTTTTGATTTATTGTTTGCTTCCATTCACTCACCGGTTCACCTTGACTTTTCCAAACAATTATCCTCACTCACTCTACTTCACCACCACTAATTGTTTTTTCTTGTCCTTGTGTGTGTTTTTGTTTAGTTTATTTTTTTAGATCAGTAAACACAACATGAGGCCTCCCTGCGGTTCAACCCTGTCTTGCCACTGTCCTAAGTAGTAAGTAGGTTATAGATTTTAGTTTGTCTCTTGTTCTCAACGACGCATGGTCATGAAAATTTTGGCGTCGTTTCCGGGGAGGCGAGGTGCGATAAAAAAAACCAAACAAAAAATCACATAAAAATCAGTAAAAAAACTAAAAAAATATGCAAAAGGAAAATTGAAATTCAAAAAAAATTTGTGAACCTAATGCATGAAAACTTGGTCTAAGTCAGAATACTTAGTACCTGGTAATCCTAAAATTGATCAACACCTCAAAGAAGTGAAAGAGAACAAAGGCAAGGTCAAAATGGAAGATAACAGAAATGAAAACTTGAACAGCCTACTTTCATAGAATTTTAACCAACCTAGAATGCTGAACCCACCTGGGAATAAGATAGCTGAGAGGCATAGTTTGAGAGAGTTCTTTCTACCTTTAGTTTCTAGTAACCCTTCATGAATTAGACTCTTTCCTAGGTCTAGGAATTATGATATCAAGAAATATATGCTTAGTCAGCTTCCTACCTTCAATGGAATTCCTAGTGAAGACTCTCTTGACTTCATTAGACCCTTATATTGTAGTGTCCAGCTACTACCACTTTGGGTTCTCACTGAGGAAGAGCATAAACTAAGAGTGTTCCCCTTCTGCCTCAAGGGAAATGATAGGTCTTGGTTCTAACAGTTGGAAGAAGAAATATTTGTCACCTGGGATCAAATTTATAATGATTTCACAATGAAATTCCATCCTAGGAGGTTGACATATGAAATTAGGCACAAAATTACTAGATTCCTTCATGATTAAGGAGAACTATTTCATGAATCCTAGGATATGTTTAGAGGTTTTCTTAGGCAGTGTCCAAACCATCAATGTACACCCCAATTCCTCATGGACACTTTCTACAGTATTCTCACCCCTTACCACCAAACCTTGGTGGATCTGTCTTCTGGAGGAGACTTTAGTAATAGGACTACTGAGGAGCTCAAACAAATCTTTAACACATTATCTCAAAATTACCAACACAAATTCTCTAGGAGGAGAACCATTGTGAGAAACGAAATCTCCCCTTCTCTTCAAGCTGTAGCCCAAGCTGTTGGGTTCTTTAATGAGAACCCACTTCAAATCCTTAAAGAGAAGTGCCACCATTATGGCATGTATGTCCATTCTCAAACCTATTGTCCAAACTTCGATATTCTTTTCTAGCCTCATGAGTGTGTTAGCTTTGCTGGCTATGGACCTCGGATGCAGCTTAGGGATGATCCTTTTTCTAACACCTACAATCAGGGTTATATGAACTATCCAATCCTTTAATGAAGGGAGCAGGGAGTCCTCTGAACTACTGTCGATCCTGGATTCCAGCATCCTCCTAGGCAGCAATTCCAACCCCAACCTCAACCTAAGGCTGAGTCATCATACTCAAAAGATGAGGTGAGAGATATGTTCCATCAATTGAATGGGAGGTTTTATAAACAAAAGACCAAAAATGATTATTATAAATTTCCAATGGATGCTAGAATGAAGAACATGGGAATTAAAATGGGGCAGTTGTCATGGGATTCTAGTAATAGAGAAAGGGGTTGGATGCCTAGGACAATTGAAGCCAATCCTAGGGAGAATTCCATGGATGTGACCACCAGAAGTGGTCTCAAAACTAACCAAGATCCTAGAAAAGAACCCCAAAATGGTGAAAATGAGAAACTGGATGAATCTAGAACCTCAAATATGAAAGAACCTAAATCTGGAAAACTGGACAAGACCACTGGAATCCCTCCAGTTCTTGTTGTCTCAACTCAAAAACCCAATGAAAATGGCTTGAAAAACAAAGACAATAAAGGGAAGAATTTTTTTGAAGAAGGACCTATAGAGGTGCCCCCGATTGTGAATAATTTTCCCCTGCAATCCCCTTCCAACAAAGAATTAATCAGCCAATTCATGATTTTGAACTGTTGAAATTTTCAAAAGTTATTGAAAAGATGAAAATTGATATATCATTCTTGAAAGCCTTTATTCAAATCACATCATATCTAAAATTATTCATGGAAATCTGTTCAAACAAAAAGACATTGGAAGAATTTACCACCTATAGCTTAACAGAGAAGTGTAGTGCAGTCTTATAGAATAGGATACCTCCTAAGCTTCAGGACCCAGGTTGCTTTGTCATCCCTAGAAATTTTGGGGATAGAGGTGGTAAGTTCAACTATTTTTGTGATATGGGTGCTAGTATTAATCTGATTCCACTGTCACTTTTTCAACACCTAAGATTAGGAGTTCCCCAACCCACCACTATTGTGTTACAACTTGCTGATTGGTCCATTACACATCCGGTTGGTAGGGTTGATGATCTGTTAGTGAGAGTAGGAAAACTCTTTTTGCCTACTAACTTTATTATCCTTGATATGGAGTGTGACCAGGAGGTTCTTATCATTCTCAGTAGGACCTTCCTGGCCATAGGGGGAGCTGTGATAGATGTGTCAAAGCGGAAATGGATTTTCAATTTGGGTGAACAGAAAGAATAATTAAATGGGTTTACGAAATTCCAAGAACCAACGACCCATTTTTTCCAAAATATGAGATGTTAGTTGCTGAGAGTAGTGTTGATAAGGAAGAAGAAGAGTTTCTGAGAATGATAGCTGAAATCAATAGTGAACCTGAAATCTCTGCTGCTGCTTGCGTGGGGATAAACTCAAGTAAGGAGAGAGAATTTTTTGATGAGTATGAGGAAGAATTCTTAGAGAACCTAGATGAGTTTGTTTTAAAGAACACTCTTACCCTAAGAGAGGAGTCATGTTTGGGGAGATATCTTTTAGAAGCTCTAGCACTGAGGAAAAATCCTTTTCTACTACCTTCTTCAAGTGGCAGCATGAAGACCTTGGGCCACCCAAGCCCAAGTGTCTTTCCTCAAGCCAGTCACCACCCACCCTTGAACTCAAGCCCCTCCCTGCCCACCTCAAATATTCCTTTTTAGGAGATAGTTACACCCTTCCAGTTATCATTTCATCCAACCTGGAAGTGAGTCAAGAGTAAAATCTGCTTAGTGTTTTGAAGAAATACAAGTCAGTCATAGGCTGGTCGATTGCTGATATCAAGGGGATAAGTCCATCCTTCTTTATGAATAAAATTCCTATGGAACCTGAGTGTAAGACTAGAGTAGAATCCAAAAAAATACTCAACCCAAACATGAAAGAAGTTGCGAGAGAAGAAGTGATTAGGTTTCTTGATGTTGGAATAAATTTTTCCATTTCTGATATCTCCTGGGTTAGCCCTATCCAGGTGGTACCCAAAAAGAGTGGAGTGACAGTGGTCACTAATGAAAAGAATGAGAAAATTCATATAAGAGCAGTTAATAAATGGAGACTCTTTACAGGCTACAGAAAATTGAATGTTTCCACAATAAAGGATCACTTTCCCATGTCGTTTTTGGATAAAATTTTAGAGAGATTGGCAGGAAATGAATTCTTCTTCTTTCTTGATGGTTATTCTAGTTACAACCAGATAGCCATTACACCTGAGGACCAAGTGAAAACCACCTTCATCTGTCGATTTAGGACATTTTCATACCGGTGGATTCCCTTTGTCTTGTGTGGTTCTCCTGCCACTTTTCATAGGTGTATGATGGAAATTTTTTTTGACATTATTGAAAGGATTGTTGAAGTGTTAATGGATGATTTTATTGTTGTGGTAAATAACTCTGAGAACTGTCTATAAAATCTGGAACTAGCATCAGAAAGGTTCCAAGAGACCAACTTAGTCTTAAAATGGGAAATGTGGCAATTCATGGCCACTGAAGGCATAGTTCTGGGAGATAAACTTTCCAAGAAGGGGCTGGAGGTCGATAATGCTAAAATTGAGGTCATACAAAATTTTCCCCCACCTGAAAATGAAAAAGTAATCAGAAGTTTTTTGGGTCATGATGGGTTCTACATTAGGTTCATTAAAGACGTTTCTAATATTACTAAACCCTTATGCTCCCTTCTAGTTAAGGTCACACCCTTTGTCTTCAATGAGACATGTCTAGAGGCCATTAATTTTCTCAAGGAGAAGTTAACTACTTCACCTGTAATCACTGCTCCTGACTGTAAGCTTCCCTTTGAGGTTATGTGTGATGCTAGTGACTTTGCAGTAGGAGCTGTGTTTGGATAGAAGAAGGATAAGAAACTTCATGTTATTTAATATGAAAGAAATCTTTTTAATGATACCCAGAAGAATTATTCTACCACTAAAAAGGAGTTGGACGCTGTGATGTTTGATTTGGAATGGTTTTGGAAGTACTTGATAGGGTCAAGGATAATAATTTGCACAGATCATTCAGCACTTAAGTATTTTATGGAAAAAAAGGACTCAAATCCTAGACTCATGAGGTGGACCTTGTAGTTACAAGAGTTTGATTTATTGATTAATGATAAGAAAGGGGTTGAGAATGTAGTTGCAGATCACTTTTCCCGATTACCAAATTCCCTAAATAAGGAACCAAAAGAGATCAACACTTATTTCCCTGATGAATAATTTTTTGTTGCCTTTGTGCAGCAGTCTACTTAGTTTGCAGACTATGCCAACATTCTTGTAGTTGGAGTCATGCCCAAGGATATCTCAAACAACAAAAGGGAGAGGTTTATATCTGAACTGAAATATTATTTTTGGGATGAATCTCTTCTCTTTAGGAGGTGTGCTGATGGGATTCTGAGAAGATGTGTGGTTGAGGATAATATTTCGCCCATACTTGATGGCTTCCATTCATCATCTTAGGGTGGCCACCATGGAGGAGAAAGGACTACTAAAAAGGTCCTAAAGGCTGGTTTTTACTAGCCAACATTGTTTAAAGATGTTAGGAGTCTGGTTATTGGCTGTGAAAAATGTCAAATGTTAGAAAATTTTGGAATAAGGCAGGAAATACCCCAAAAAGGTATTCTGGAGGTAGAAATCATTGGTGTGTGGGTCTTGGACTTCATGGGACCATTTCCATCCTCTTATGGGAATGAGTACATTTTGGTTGCAGTGGACTATGTGTCAAACTGGGTTGAGGTAGTAGCCCTGCCTGAAAATTCAGCTACTAGTGTTGTGAAATTCAACAAGAAAAATAGCTATTCCAGATTTGGTGTGCCTCCAGCATTCATCAATGATAATGGGAATAACTTCAAGTTTTATAAGTTCAAGGGTTTAAGGGAAAAGTATGGGTGCTCACATAGAACAGGCACCACTTACCACCCGTAATCCAGTGGGCAAGAAGAAGTTTCAAACAAAGATCTTAAACAGATTTTTGAGAAAACAGTGTCTAGATCTAGAAAGGACTAGTCAAGGAAGTTGGATAAGGACCTTTGGGCCTATAGAACTACTTATAAGACTCTTATATGGATGTCACCAAATAAGATACTCTTTAGGAAAACATTCCATCTCCCTGTCTAGTAACAACAGAGATCTTATTGGGCAGTGAAGGCACTTATCTTTGATTTTAAGTCTGTTGGTGGGAGGAGACTCCTAGAGCTGAGTGAGCTGGCTGAGATTCGAAGAGAGTCCTATGAGATTTCTGAAATATAAAATGAAAGAACAAAGGCTTTTCATGACTCAATCATTCAAAATACGAATTTCAAGGTTGGTGAGAGGGTCCTTCTTTTCAATTCATGATTGAAGCTGTTTCAAAGAAAGTTGATTTCCAAATGGTCAGGACCCTTTACCATTGTTAGAGTCTTGGTTAATGGAGTTATTGAATTAGTTAGAGCAGATAATCATCCTTTCTTAGTCAATGGTCGAAGGATAAGTCACTTCTTTAAGGGGAAACCAAAGGGCTTGAATTCCATCTCTCTGTTGGAAGAATAAGTTATTTCAAGTTTTAATGAGGACTATAAACTCAGTGTTTCATGGGAACTAACCCATGGTTTCTTAGTTTTTTTCCTTTTATTTTTGTTCTTCAATAAAGTAATCCTTACTTCTTGTTATATAGTTCAAGTTCTTACCTACTTGATGGTGCTTCATGATCTATTTTTGTTTTAGAGAGAGTTGTTGCTTTCAAAAACTTGGCCAAGAAACCCCAAGGGAGTAATCCACTGCATCATATGGATAACATTTCTTTCTACTCAATACCTTGGGTTACTTATCCTGAACTTAAAACTATGCAACCTTATTTTAATTATTGGAACATGTAGGTTAATTACGAGGGTTAAACATCCAAAACTACTAAAGAGGATCTGTTGATGAAAGCCACTTTTAAAGGTCTAATAATTCAAGTAAGTGTTGTTATTCCCTTTTTCATATTTAATTACTTGCTTAATATTCACTATGAACTAAGTGTGGGGGCCTCCCCACTGATTTTTTTTGAAACTCTTAGACTGTTCTTTCTTTTATGGGTGTTTAGCTGCTAGTATCTAGAGAGTTGAAAAAAATATTTTGAACTAATTTGTGAAACCTACTTGCACCCACAATTTTCAATTTCATTATGTTTCGGTTGTACATTATTGTTAATCATGTAACTATTTGAAGTAAATTGATACAATCTTCTGGCTTCTCATTACAAAATTCAAAGACTGAACATTTTAGAAAACACAATTCTTGCTAGTGATGGTTGTTGGGGTTGGGATCTTCTGTTTTTGATTGTTTTTATTTTCTTTTCTCTTTTTTTGTGTGGCAATGCAAAATTTTTTACTTCATTTCTACCCCTCCATATCATTTCTTAGTTGAAATATCCATTTTTTTAAACATAATCTATCTTCAACCTTAGAATACAACATTGGGGACAATGTTGGGTTTTATGTGTGGGGGAGAGGGGTCATTCTAGTTTCATGTTGAATTCCCCCTTCTTGAACCTATGTTTGTGGTTGTTTAAAAAATGGTCAAATTTTTTAAAAAAAATGATTCAAATTTCCTTAAAAAATATCAAATTCTTCCATCACATGATGGTAATTGGAGGTTCAATGGAACTTAATTTACGTCCTGTTTAGTAGATAATTATTTGCTGAATGTTGATAGTGGCACTTAGTCAGAAATGGTCAAGCATGAGTGATTGCTGAGTGGAATTGTTCACTTTCTCTATTAACCTTTCTTTTTTAAGAACTAAGGATGGGAGTGTGACAGGATAGGTTTTGTGGGATGAGGATCATGACTTTTAGTAACTAGAAGTTCTCATTGTAAACTATGGGACTCACATTTTTATTAAATAATATTCAATCACTTTAGGAAGTCAACTTGAATGATTATTAATTAAGTCCGTTGTAACTAGAGTAAAATGGGAAAATGGGATCCCATGGTGAGTATCTAAGACAAGGTGAACTAGGTGCATTTCTGTGAATAAATAAATCCAATTTCAATATTAATAAGTGCTATGCACAGTTCTCTATACATGAATATGGCTGGGAAAAAGTAAAATAAAGTGCCCCTATCAAAAATGAACTCATTAAGGTGAGAGGAATTTGAACCCAGATTAAGAAGGGGAAAATTGACTTGGTTAATTTTCATTTGAGTTGAGTCAATAAAGTGATCAATTTAATAGACTTTATTTTTTGGAACTTGGGGGAAGGTGAGAATTGATGGTGCCCTTGGCTAAGTTTTAAATTCCACTTCATCTAACCTTTTATCAGTCCTTGAATTAGAACTTGAATTGGAAGGTGAAGTAGGACAGTTAATGAATACACATCGATGGCATGACATACTTCAAATCCTATGAATTTGTGAGACTTTTTTCTTCCATTGAGTATTTGATGGTAGGCAAGACACTATTTTTGAATACCCTTGAAAAACCTGACTCATTGTTTGGTCCTGCTCCTCTAGATATTAAAGTTCAATCATGCACCTTTTGAGCTGAAATTCACAAATCATCTTTCTGTTTTAAAGTTAAATGCATGTATTTGTTTGAGGACAAACAATGTTTTAAGTGTGGGGGAGTTTGATGTGGCAGTGGTTTCACACTATTTTCCTCGTCCTTTTTATATTTTTATTGACTATGATATTTTTAAAATGTTGTTTTTTATTAAATAGTTGATGATTAATGTGATTTTGTACTTTGTTGTGTAAAATAATCAAATTTTATTTAAATCAATTGTTTTTAATATTCATTATTGTATTTTTAAATAAATAATTTATTTATTTAATTTTTCTGAATTAGACTTTTATTTTTTACTCTTTTATTTTTACAATTTTTCATTCTAGTTAGTTTAGTAATTCATTAATTTAATCAATTAATTATTTATTCTTTAAATTGTAAATAAATAACTCTTGTTGGTTTTTAGTCTTTTGAAAATTAAATTAATTTAAACCATTTAAGTTAATTTAATTAATATTTCTTATTCATTAATTTAATTTATTAATTATTTATTTAATGGGTTGATTAATGGAAGCAAGCGACTTTAGTTATTTTAGATTTGTTTTAAATTAAGTTTTTTTATAAATTTTAATACAAATAAATTCATTATTTTAAATAAAACACAATTAATTTTATTATTGAACTTTGTTTTGTTTATTTAGTTTTTAATTCTATTCAATTTAATTTGTTAATCGATTTTTAGTTTATTTAGTTTTTTGTTCTGTTTATTTTGCTAGTGTTGCTGCGTGTTGTGGTTTCCTCACGGTCACAGTGACATGTCTAACCATTTCCCGCAGTCACCGCTTCTGCACCTCTCACCGCATCCTCTCCAAATGGTGGCACCATATGGCCTTGTTGTCCCACCTCACGGTGAGACTCTGAGAAGCCTTCATGGTGCATGTTCTACCATATCCCCTACTTTAGTATCCCACCATTTCCAGAGGGTCATTCACTATGCCACACCAAATTCACTGTGCCACCGTGTTGTCTACTCGTTGTCTCACCATTTCTATCTCCATGCCACCGTTTCTTTGCACAACCAGTTCGACCATCTTCATATTGTCATAGTGCCACCGTCAGCGTTCCACCACATCTGTGTTGCCCCACAGTCTTCACCCCTTACTGTCCCATCGTCATTATCTGCACCGTCTTCCCTCCATCCCAACTCCTACAACACAAAAAAATCTCCACAACAATCACGCAGTGACACAAGAGCGGTACAATGAAATCTCATCAAAGAAAAATGAATCCAATGTAGTAGGACTGAAAAACAACACGAATCAATCAACACAAAAAGAAAACCTAGAACCAGAAATTCAGACAAAAAAATCACCAATTCTAAGCATCATGCTTGTCTCTGTCCCCTTCCCCACTGAACCGCAATCCCGCTCACCCTTCACCGACCGTCGGCACTGTTTAAACCCACACCTAGACCCTTGCCTTCCTCCTTGACTCTTCTCCCTTCTTGCCACGACCTCACCTTCCCATCCAAACCTGGATCACGCCGGCACCACCCCCTGTATTGAACCCTAGCCCAGTTCACCTCGACTCTGCACTGGCGCCGCCCTGCCCTGTTCTCCACTGATACCACCAGCCGCTTTTCACCAACCAAGCCGCACCAATTCAATCCGCCCCACCACGAGCTGCCAGCTCATCTTTCCACACACCCCCAACCCCGATACTTCCCCCGCCAGACTCCTCTACCCTTCCCTATGCCGCACAAACTGCCCCCCACTTCACTCTTTTTCATTTTGTTACTTTTATTATTATTATTATTTCATCTTTATATTATATCATAACTTATAAGAACATATATATATATATATATGTATATAATAGATAATAATATTGATAGTAACATATATAACAAATATAATTTGTATAACATTAACAATATATAATTGGGTACATTATTTTTATGATTCATATATTATGTGTTATATACAATATAATAATAATAATAATAATAATAATAAATGGTATATAAGCTCATATATATATATATATATAATTTCTTATAATATATGTTCTTATTATATTAATAATAATATTAGATATTTGTATTATTATTAACTGTAAGTAGTGATATTAGTATATAGTGTATAAATTTATTTAGTTATACATAGAAGTTACTTTTTATTTCGCTCACGAGCATTTGATATTGTTTTGTTGTAGAGGACATGATACACTTATAGAGAGTTCACTAAAAAGCTGGTGATATGCACATAAAAGTGCACCACATGGATTTGTTGATTTGTAGAGGGAATAAATTAGATCACTGCGTGAACATCATTTTCATTCAGTTAGGAGCAACTGCTCTGGTGATGAGTGCGGGAGGAGAAGCATAGTGAAAGCTACACGTGGAGGCCAAGGAACATCTCGGGAAGGATTCCAAATAATTCTAGGGGTCATTAGCATACGTGATGGGCATGAAATGATAGTGACAATATATGGAGAAGTGAGCGACACCGATAACTAGAGATCGGCATGAGGGATTGAACCAGGAAGCAACGGAGAGACCCTCGACCCAGACTGAGGGAGGAGAGTAAGAGGAACATATGACATCTTCCTTCACGAGCAGATTGAAGTACCGTGAGTAGCCGATCAGATCATTTCATACCTCGATTCCCAGGGTGGGCATCAAGCGGATTCTAGCATTTCATCCACCATCAAGCTACAAGAATTAGTACTTCCAGTAGCTCGATCAGGGAGATGAACATCCTTATTTTCCTTGTGCTCTTTTTTTTTCTGCAACTCATTTTAACATGAACTTCATTGTTTCTTACTCTATGTTTTCATTGAAACCAACCGCAATGTCTAGCTAAATATCCTAGGGGGAGAATAAGAAGGCTGATTAAATTTGCATAATCTTATTCTTGCACTACATTTTTTTGGAACATCTCTCTCACTGATTGCAGAACGATTTTATTTTCACAACAACAAGGTCGAGTGAAAACCGATATTGTTTGTACTATAATGAAAATTGTTTCAATTTGAGGAACCCACTGACAAGTGATTTATGCTCAAATGATAGAGACGCACTGAACTCAACTGACAATTTGAGCCTAGTGACATCTAACTTGTTATCGCCATTGGATGGAATGACTTTTTCAGTCGAAGGACTGTAAGGGTTATTTCATCACAAACTGACCAGATGACAAATCTGGCCAGTTACTTTAAGTCATATCCATATCTCTAAAATTTCAGTGCATGAACATGGCTAATAAATATTGAAATTAGAAATTGGACTTTCTCCACCTACTCATCTATTGGTTGTTTTCACCACAATTTCTTTTGTTTTATTCTCTGATTCCTTGCACTCACCAGTTGACCTTAACATCTCTTCACACTTATCCTCACTCACTCTACTTCACCACCACCAACTGTGTTTTCTTGTCCTTGTGTGTGTTTTTGATTAGTTTATTTTTTTTATTCTTCCAAACACAACATGAGGCCTCCCTATGGTTCGACCCTGTCTTTCCACTGTCCTAAGTAGTAAGTAGGTTATAAATTTCAGTTTGTCGCTCGTGCCCAATGATGCACGGTTGTTCAGTTTTCTCATGACATAGTTCTCTTTTGTGATATTATACTTTTTGTCTACATACATCACACCTTGTGTTTTATTTTTTTTGGAAAATTTTGGTTCCCTTAAAGAAAATCCTTTGAAATGTTTCCTTTAAAATGCCTTCAATTAAATTATCTTTAGTATTCCTTTAATAAAATTTGAGTGTAAGTTGTATTATAATATTCTTATCATGTAATCTATTTTCTTTGGTGGAATCCTACTAGAATTTGGTTCACACCCTACATACGGCTCTGGGTGTATGTAAACATAGTTATGTTTGACTCAGGTAAAGTCAAGGTGTATTGTGATTGTGGTTCAGGTTGTTATTGGTATTTCCTTTTAGGTGTGTTGGTGGAAGATTTAGGATGATTCTCCTCTTGTTACATGTAGATTTTTGGGATATTTTGGTAGTTATCCTTTCTTGTAGATTATTTTAGTTTTTGTTGAAATGTTGTAAATATGAATCTGAAAATTGTTATTCCATGTTTGGTTATAATTATTGAGTTTTGATTTATTGATTATTGTTTTTTGTTTATGATTATTTACATGGGTCCAATCATTCCCAAGAAACATTATTGATACCCAGGAACATTTCTCTTGCCAATGGGGATTAGGAATGCCCTTCGGTACATGCCACAGACTGGGTTGGGTGTCGGGATAGATGGAACTCCCACTTGATTTGTGAAAAAAATGGTATCAGAACATGACACTCTTTTTTTGGGTCAATTTATTTGGGATGAGTCTAGATATTTGGGAGAAAGGGCTATCAGGAAATGATGTTATAGTTGGTGGTAGGGTGACTAGATAGAATACCTCATAATAGAACACGAGTGGCCATGCGATGTTGGGAATTTTGTTTGAATTCTCCTCCAGGTGAGACCTACAGGTTATAGACTATATATGGACACTAAATGGATGTGTATTAGTCTAGTTGTTATGATATTGTGATGGGTTTTATTTATTTTGGATTTATGGGAAATTAGTATTTGTTTTTATTACTGAATTTTTTACAGAATGGTTGTATTGATTGTTTTCTTGTGGTTATTACTTTTTGTAGAAAAATTCCTACCTGGAGAATTCCATTGTAATTGTGGGAAGAGGCTGAAGAGAGTTATCCCTCACCAATTGATCAAATATTAGTAGAAGTTCTGGTCTATGCTCTTTGGACCATAGAAAAGGCAGCGGGTTTTGGTCCTATTTTGATTAGTGATTATGAACCTAGTTATAATAAGGAATAATCCCAAGAGTTCCTTAAGAAGAATCCTCCTTCCTTCTGTGGTATCATGGAACCTCGAGAAAGAGAAGAGTAGACTAAGAAGATAGGACATATGTTTGATTTTCTTGAAACTCCTAAGGAAGTAACGGTGATATGTGCTTCGTTCTTGCAAGAAGTTCCCAGTAGGATGCAGTGCGACTCAGTGGTGCATGTTGTAAAGCACGTGAAAATGGGTTGGAAATATGTCAAGGTTGTTTTCAATGGAATGTTTTGTCCTAAGGTTTAATCCTATGCTAGATCCTGGACGTTTATAGTTCTTTTTCATGGAGACCCATCCATGTTGGATTACACTAACCACTTTATTGAGCTAGTTCGGTATGCCCTTGAAATCATTTCTAATGATCTTATTAAGGGCTCAAAGGCTCAAAAGGTATTACATCTGGAGATTTAATATCCAGTGATTCTTTTTAATCTAAAAACTTATGCCGATGTGGTTGACTATTATTTTATGGTAGAGATTTACTAAAATGGAATATCTAGTTCCTCTAGGGTTATATTAGAAATGGTTAGTGACAATTCATCAGAGAATAAGAAGAATTAAGATGGGTTGGGTAAGAAGGGTGGTGGTAGTTTGGGCCATCATTCCCAAAGTCTTCCTATGTGGCTTCTTATGCTGGGTTGGTTGTGTCCCATCAGTTCTGGAAGGTAGGGCACATTCTTCCATCATTAACAACTATTACCAAACCTTACAATTGGTGTGGAGATATGGGACACCTGGAGTATTTTTGTAAAGAGGCATGGTCATATAAGAGTGGTGAAGGATATGTAGCTCCCAGAGGGATGTCAGCTAAGTCAGAGTTGTCCACAATGGTGGGATCTCGATTCAAAGGCCTTAGTAGTAAAGATACCTTTTACTCTAAGCAGAATCAGTTCAAGGTAGAGCTGCAAGCCATTAGTAGTTATCAGTATTAGGGTGAGACTAGTTAGTTTCATACAGTGGATCGACCACCATCTAAATCTGATGTAGGGCCTATGGATGTTCGAGGTAACATTTTGATTATATCTTAAATAGATGTATTTTTATTTGATATGTGTTCTTATTTCTCTTTTATCTCTACACACCTTGTTGATGTGCTATAATTACCATATGATATTATTTCAAAAGCAACAAAGTTGGCAATTCCTCTTAGTAAGAGGTGAGAGTAGTGCTTCAAGTGTACCACTTGTGCACTCATTGTGACATGGTTTAAAATGAAATGGGATTTCTTCATCTTTGATATGGAAATAATTGATATATTCCTCGAAATTGATTAGATGGTGTTCTTTTGGGCACATATCGATTTCTATAGGTGGTGAGTGAATTTCATGACACCTAATGGGAGTAACCAGCTCTTTTATGGTGAATGAGATCCTCGGTCGGGTCATGTTAGACCTATACTCCTGGACCTCCACTCATGGAATTGGGAAATATTTTTCTAGTTATTGTCACTCATGTTCGAGGATGATGGTTTATCTTCTGAGTTTGAATTGCCTCCTGCGGTGGACCAGTTTCCAGAAGTCATTCCAGAGGAAATTTTAGGGTTTCCTTAAGAGAGGTATGTGGAGTTTCTGATTGGTTTGGCACTGGGAACACATCATATATCTCTTTCAATATACAATATTTCCTACACCATGTTTATGTAATTAAAGGTACTACTATAAAATTTGGAATACAATGGATTCATTCGCTCGAACATCTCTCCTTGGGTCGCCCCAGTTTTATTTGAAAAAAAGGATATTGGATCCCTCCAATTGTGCATTGATTACCAAAAATTGAATAAGTTTACAATCAATAACAAATATCTATTACCCAAAATTTAGGACTTATTTGAAATATTAAAATGGGCGAGGTGGTTCTCAAATATTGATCTGCATCTCAGTTATCACCAAGTCTAATTGAGAGAGGTGGATGTCTCAATAATAGTGTTTGGAAGAAGATATGGTGATTTTGAGTATTTAACCATGACATTTTGGTTAAAGAATGCTCCATTAGTTTTCATGGTGATCATAAATATGGTATTCAACCAATATATTGATTCCTTTGGCATGGTATTCAGGGACAAAATCCTGGTCTATTTTGGGACTGAGAGGGGCATGAATGACATTTTCAGATCAAGTTGGTCACTTTTTAGGAACATGTACTTTATGCCAAGTTCTCTAAATACACATTCTAGATTAGGGAGGTGAATTTTATGGGCCATGCGATCTCATAAAAAGGGTTTTCAAGGGACCCTAAGAAGATTAGTGCAGTGATTTCATGGGAGAAGTTGAAGACTATTTTTGAGATCAAGAGATTCATAGGTCTGGAAGGCTATTACAGTCAGTTTGTTTGAAATTTTTCTAGGATTGATTAATCCTTGATAACACTCACCCAAAAGAGGGTTATGTTTTAATGGATCCCATAGTGTCAAGCACATTTTGGGGAGATAAAGTAGAGGTTTCCTACCACTCTTATGTTGAACTTTACAGAATCTAGAATGGGCTATGTGGTTTATTGTGATGCCTAAAATATGGGTCTCAGGTGTGTGCTTATGCAAGATGCCCATAGGGTGGCATGTGGATCTCAACAACTATGACCACATGGAAGTAACTACCCAACCTATGACTTGTAATTACCAGTGGTGATGCATTCCCCAAAGTTTTGTTTTCACTATCTTTTTGTGGAGAAATATTTTGTTTATTCTGATCATAAAATATTGGCCAACATTTTCTCCCCCAAGGATTTGAATTTGAGGCAATATATTTGGGTTTTTTGCCTTCATGGGTTCAACATTGATATCGTCAATAACCTGGGAAAATTAAATTTTTAGGAAGATGCTTTGATCATAAATGTACCAATTCAGGTGTTGAAAGAGTCTAGTGATGAGTGGACCTTGATCATGCACTTTTCTTAGATGTATTTAGAGACCAAGATGCATAGTGGTGGTGAATTATTATCTAGTTTTCAATGGGGTCCTTATTTTCTGGAGGTGATCCAGTGGGAGAAACCTAATTTTTAGTTTTCAAGCATTCTATGTAGTTCCTTCATGGCGGGGAGATGCCTTCTGATAGGTTGATGTCTCCTGAAAGAGTTTTATGCTTCAAGGGTTTCATTGTAGTTACATTGTCTCTAAGAATGTTAGTGATGAAGGATAGTCACAGGTCTTAGTGGTCTATTCATCATGATGCTACCAAGATGTATTATGATGTATGTCTTCATTTCTATTGGCTAGGTATGAGGCGAGATATAGCTGACTCTGTATCAAGGTGATATACATGTTTATAGGTTAAAGTAGAGCATGAATGGCCCTTAGGTTTTCTTCAACCACTACACATTCCTACTTAGAAGTGGCACAATATTTCCATGTATTTCATTATCATATATCCCCTTACATTCAACACCCCAAATTTATGTGGTCATTTTTTTAATAAATTAAATTTTCATTTACTTCTTACAATGCACTAATTCAAACTGTCATTTCACATGGGACGAACTTGATGAATGTTAAATGGAACCAACTAGACCTATGATACATGGAACATTGACTAATCATATGTTACACACAACACTAGCTTGACGTACATTACACATAACACCGATGTTTCTATGAAACATCATTTTATTATTATAATTATTTAAATGATATAATTATAATCTACCAGTTAAACATAGTTATATGGATTATAATAAGAACATATCATATATTTTTTATAATGGTTTTATATAAAGAAAATATATTGTAATGGGAGATATAATTTTTTTGGTAAAGTTCTTATTTGTTTAAAAATACTATTTTCTCAAACAAACCGCTTTTCATGTTCATCAATGTAAAATAATAAAAGTAATTACAGAAAAAATTTAGAAATTTAATTTGGTTTTATAAACTTAATTTTTTAATTTATAATTTTTAAATTATTTTAGGAGGAATTTTTGAGATTTTTCTAATAAACATCATTTTTGATGAATAGCGAAAAATACCGGATTTTAATTTAAAACTGATTTTTCATATAATTTATTTATATGGTTAAATTATATTTTAATTTGGTTCAAAATTATAATTATATTATATTTTTATCAATTAATATAATATGTGTAACTAGAACCATTTTCAAATTCAAATTGTTTATAAAAAACTTTTCAATCTTTTGGTCATTTTTACTTTAAAAATATGCACTATCGGCCCGACTGAGAGATTAATTTTAAATTAATTTATATCACTTATGTGATTAGAAATTTGAAAAATGGATTAAATATTATGAATTATCATAATTTTTAATTTTTAATTTGGTCTACATATTTTTTGATCAAAAATATTAGTGAAAGTAATTAAAATCAATTACATAGATAATGGTAAAATTAAGGTTAACTAAGGAATTGTCACGAACCAACCCGGGTTGACCCTGAACCGGTCACCCGACCCAGCCCACGACATGGCCCGAGGGATGTTCCCAATCCCCATGGGCTGGCAACTAGTGTTGGGTATCAAAATTAAATAGGTGGGAACGATTTAGCCCAAAAGAGAATAAACTAAGAAGTGGAAAATAAATAGAACAAAAGAAAATAAATAAAGAACAACCAACAACGCTACTAACCTGAATATGACCAAAACTCTACGTGACCTCTTGGTTAACTCTCCAATACCACAACCAACATCGCTCAAGGCAAACAACTGAAGCTAGAACCTGCAATATAACTAAAAATAAGAAAACACTAAAGGAGTGAGTGTTAAAAATCAGTAGGCTAGCCAGATAAATCTAATCCCAATGCACTACCACTAAATAAAGAATTTATCAATTCCATGTTTTAACTAAATTATATAAAATATTGGTTTCCACACACACTTTCATTTCTAAAACAAGTAATAGCCCATTTCTCCTTTTAATATAAAAACAAGTTTAGTGTTTGAAAGAAAGAGGTGCATTTCATTTTAAAACATTTTTGCGATCAATTTAGAAATCCAAATTTTTGTTGTTAGTCAAAATTAAAACTTCACACAACACACAACACACACTAAAGGCAATGGAAAAACTGGAACACATGGGCCGGAAACTTAACTAGACCTCTCAACCATCCACCACATACAAATAAAAACTCAATAAAAACATGGGTCGAACCTAGGAGATCATGAACAATCCAGAACATACTATACATGTGACTCATCCTGAAGGCATGCCTACTCTCGATGATGTCATAACTCCCTAATGTCCAGTGTTTCCCTACATGGACTAACTGAGGGGCCCAATCCCTTAGTAGAGTGTCATCCTTACTAGGAGCCACTAGCCAGTGCGTAATCTAAACTAGTACAACAATCGTTCTCAGAAGATTCACTCACTATGCCAGGTTCCCATGTCAACACAAGCAATAAAAATGGGTGTGTCCACAATGCAAATCAATCAGTCACGAGGCACAAATATCATACACAACTCACGCAATCAACGCACCAACGATCAACCTTTAGTAACCCCAATGTCAGTTTTTTCCAAAATAATTTATTTTTATTAAAGTACTAAACGGGCCTTCACCAACTTTAAATAAAAACCTAATTTCTCAAGAAAACCTGAAACACTTGTTTAGAATAAATAATTTATCTTTAAAACCAGAACTACATTTTAAATTCTGTGGATTATGTTTAATGGCCAAACTTGCATTCTTTCACTACTCGGTGTCTGCTCATCATGAAAATATTTCAAGTGTAGTGTATAAAATAAATGGCTATTTTTACACCAAATAATCATTTAAAAATTAATTATCTTATATTATTTCCCATTTATTAAAAATTAACAAAACATCAAGAAATTAATAAATTTTAAATTTAATGGTGAGTGTAGTGGGGGAACTACCTCGAATCGCAGCTCAGTTACGACAACGATGTGGCACGTCTTACACTCATGCACAAGTACGTGCAACCTATTGTAGATCGTAATATCATGGGTTTTCCTCGCCAATGAGCTGTGACAAACAAAAAACAACTGAAAACCCTTAACCACTAACTTAGAACAATCCAAAATAACAAACAACGCAAAAAAACCACCTCGACATGTTTTCAAAACATACTTCATGCCATTTACATTATTTCCTAGAACACTTCCAAATTTATGAATCATTTTTTTCAAAAACATCTCACATATTTACACATTCAAAAGAAATAATCAATCTACAAAACTTAGAATACAATATTAAATAACAGAATAAGGGACGACACAATGAAACACCACCAAGGGACGCAAAGAGGGTTTTATATCAAAACACGCCCCATTTCATGAAAGCATGGATCTTGAAAATCAACTGCCCAACATTAGCTTTTCATGATATAATTCACATAACTATCACAATCTAATCAACTACTACACAGTTGAAAAACAAAGTTCAAACATCCAAAAAGATTTTCTACTCATTGAAAACTAACTTTTTAATGCATACACCCCTCAAATACCCTTGAAAACATAGATCACACCATCTAAAATCTCCCTAATACCATTTTGAAAACGTTTCACCAAAACAACATCAACCATTCAAAAACAAACACATTAATAAAAAAACACACCATCCAAAATGAACACACTAACCATTTCAAGACAAAAACAACCTTCGCACCACGAAAACTCAAGACATTGTTCCTGCACAAGCTAATAGACTAACTGCAAAATTTTAACAAAAACTAAAAGTTCACAGACCCAGTAGAGCAAAGACATTTTAAATTGAAAATACAGAAGAAATTCATACATTAAGACTAATTAATAAATTATATAAATAAATTGAAGAAAGAAAAAGAATAATCAGATAAACCTTACACATGGAACCACCTACCTTGGTGTAGGAAAAACATCGCAATACAACGCAATGCCCCGCCGCACGACGCTTGCATCGCAAGAAGACCAAGGAGACTCCTAAAACAATACACCAAATAATTGAATCAAAATAAAATAGAACAAAAACTAAACCCTATCCACAACATAACCAATATTGATGAAAACACAACTATATTACTCTGCACCTAAAGCAAGTGGTTCAAGAGGTTGGTCGGTTGTGGTGGAGGGTGCCGGAAGCAGAATCGCCCCAACTAGAACTTCATCGGAAAGAGGTGCGGCCCAAAAAAGGGTTGTGACTGGAGAGTTGCAGGGGTTCAGCCAGCAAGAGAGGAGGTACGGGAGAAGGGGGTGCGGCCGGTCGGCGCGTATGGGCCGAGGGGAGTGGGAGTAGTGTGAGGGAATAACTGTGGAGGGCCATGCGGGGCAAGGGGAGATGCGACGTGAGGGGCTGGCGGCGAGGAAGCAAGGCGGAGGCCAGAGAGGGGTTGGTGCCTATGGTGGCCAGGATCTAAAGGCGAGGCCCACTGAAGATTATGGAGGGCAATGCGGGGAGCATCGTGAGGGGGGACGAGGCCGGCCGACCGCTGCCCGTCGAGAGGATGGCTGAGGGCCTGTTGTGTGAACCAGAAGCGTAGAGGGAGGGAGGGGGAGGAAAAAGGGGGTGCCATGTGGGTTGGAGGAGAGGGGAAAGGGGTGTCGGCTTTGGGTGAAAATTAGGGTTAAGCTTAGTTAGTTAGTTTTTTTTTCATTTTAATAAAATAACAGTAATAATAATAAAACCAATAATAATAATAATAATAATAATAATAACAAAAATTATAATGGTAATAATAATAAAATTTACAATAACAAAGATAATAATAATTAAAATTACCTAAAATAAAATTAATAATTATTTCAATAATAATAAAATAACAATGATGATGAGAAATTAATTATAATAGCTTTAATAAAATAGTAATTATAATTATAATAATTTTAATCATTTAAAAAAACAAAAACAATAATAGTAATAAAATAATGAGTAATTTCACAATGCTTGGACCAGCTGTGTGGTTATCGCCAACAAAGTGGTGACCGTGCATGGGTCCGAACCCCACTCCAAACATTAAATGCCAAATATTTTAACCTGGGACCCCGCTCAGACCTTGACGAGAGAAATCAAGGCCAAGAATTAAATAAATAAAAATGAATTAATTGTCACGATGTGATAATTCTCTCCACTACAGACACTTTCTGCCCCCATAGAGTCACCCGGTTGAAAAATAGACAAAACAAGAGTCCTTGCGCGACTGAGGCCAAAAGAAACCACAATATAAGAGAACAAGAGAACACAAGAGGGTTCTCCCCACCATAAGAGCTCAACTAATGCTCAAATTTTAACACCCAAACAAACCACCCTAGGAAGGGGGTCGACGCGGGATCTCCCAACTGATCTAAACTAAGTTCTATAGCACGAGCAAACAACACCTCCACTAGAACTTAGAACTCTTGATCAAGACCAAACACTCCCTACACTAGGGGAAAACCTTGGAGCGGAACATACCCTAAACAGTGAACCCGAGCACAACCACACACATCGGCTCTTTCATAGGCACTTACACCTCCAAACAAACACAGCTAAACCAAAATCAATCCAGACAAGGGCCAAACACACTTTTAAGTAAAATGCAGGATTCAGAAAACCATGATCAGACAAACAAAATGATTTGGACTACAGTGGAACATGTCCGACATAACTCCATGGAAAAACAATGAAGTTACAACAATGTAAAAACTTTAACAACAGAAAAACAAGAACGGAAAGACTTTAAATGTTCCACTTCCAATATGGAACACAAAACCCGAACCGAGGCTTCAAACCCTTTGCAACAACTGACTGTGCGTGAGCTTCACCCCAAGACATGTGGTTGGGGCTCTGATGGATGAAGCATCTCTTGCATCACAGTCAGGTATGGGAATCCTTCATCCAGAACGTCTTCTTTAGGCATCGCTTCCTACAAAACTTCTCTAGATGGCCCAGACATCTGCAATGATAACATGTCTTCGAAGGGATGCGACATGATGGCCTCATGTGCCCAAACTGACCACACTGGTGGCACACCACTGAACGATCTGACAAACTAGAAGCCATAACCACTACATAAGAATTTTTATAAATAGGTCTGTTTGTCACACCCTGCTCGCGAGTTGGGGAACCTTCAAGAGTAGTTAGATATGCTGGATTTCCAACCATCTATGATCCGGAGACCAACTAAGCTAAATTCATCTCATCCACCAACTTCTCGAAACGATGGTCCCTAGATGGGAGGACCCGCTCCTTGATCTCTAGACGAAGACCCCCGATGTAGAGATAAGTCTTCATCAAATCCTATGATTATACCTCCATATAAAAGGACACAAGTTCATTGAAATGGTCAACATATGCCTTCACCATACATTAGCCTTGTTTAAAGAACATAACTTCTTTCCTTTTCTTCATCTTCACCTCTTTGGTATAAACCATCGAACAAAGACAGATTTGAAGACATCCCATGTCATCCCAACTTCCATTGACGGTGGGGTGAGCAACTCCCATATATCCAGAGATGGACCTTCAAACAGTCCCAAAACAACACGCATTCTAATAGCTTCAGGAGTTCCCAACATTCTAAAAGCACACTCGACCTCTTCAAACCACATAACTAACTTTAACGGACCCCGATCACCGTTAAGTACAAAAAATGTCCAAGAAGGACCAAAAATTGGGTATGACATATCAAAAACTCTGAAGAACTTTCTGGGCCGCATTTCTGAACAACATATAAAACACTAAACCGAAAATGATATCAAATCAAAGCAATATCATTGAAAGCACCATCATCCGAAAACAACCGGCTCAAATAAAACAACCAAATGCAAACACAACCCAGGTTTTTTTTCAAAACCCCCTTTTTATTTTAGATTTCAAAACCGCCTTCTTTCAAAGACATTTTCCAAATACCCAACCCACTTTTCAAACAAATTTCAATTTCCAAAAATCATTTTACCTTAATTAAAATTGCTTTAGAAAAACATGGTAAAGCCTTTAATTCCAAGTGCACACCCCAGTAATCCCATGAACCGTTGTTAATGTCTTTATCTGGTTTCATTCATATGCACCAACATGCACTTCCCCTGCATTCCCTCACATGTGAAAACGTTCATAAAGAGTACTCGAGGTTTCACCCAAACCATATCTCTTCCAGTTCTAAGCGACAACTGGATTTTTAGGCCAAGAGATTTCAATTTTAAAACTCCCTTTCAAAAATTTCAAGCCATTTAAAAGAAAAATTTCTCATTTCGAAACCCCCTTTTCATTTTCAAAGTGCACTTACACCCACAAAAACCAAGAAAATACACAATTTGCATCAAATCACCAAAGAGAGGGAATAAGAGTCATGATTAACCTAGCGACATGGTAGTGGGCCATGCCCCATGTAAGAATCAATGACTAGAAAGAACTTAAACTGAGTACGCGGAATCCATATGCGTCACTACTCCATGTAAAATCACAATATAACATTGGTTTGCCTCCATTGTCATCCCTCAATCCAAAACAAAACAGAACGATACAAGAACTCAATTCCCAGACTACCCATGGAGACACGAGGTTCGAAACGGGCGAGTGTTCATGACGTCCTTCCCGTACTTACCTCTCGAGTCCTGACAGTCCTAATATCCATCTACCGTAAATCCTAAATAACAAGGGCCTCCTATGATACCATTTTTTCATGAACCAACCTGGGTCAACCCTGAACCGGTCACCCGAGCCGGCCCGCTACATGGCCCGAGGGGCGTTCCCAATCCCCACGGGCTGACAACTAGTGTTTGACATCGAAATTAAATAGGTGGGAATGATTTGGCCCAAAATATAGTTCAAATCTTGATAATAAATGCATATCTGTATTAATGCATGTTTTTTTTCAGAAAAAGAACAGGTTCACCCCAAGTTGACACACTTTCCCTAATATATCCCTTATAAAGGTATTGATGGAGTTGCTTCTTTAATTCCTTCAACTCAATAAAAGATATTATATAAGGAGTCTTTGAAATTGGTGTGGAACCAGGTATGAGTTCTATTGAGAACTCAACATTGCATTTTAGTGAAAGTCTAGGTAACTCTTTCAGAAAGACATCCACAAAATCCTGAACAATAGGCATATCATTGATGTTTATTTTCTCCCCAACCATTGAGGTAAATATCACATTTGAATGGAAATTAAGACCCATACACTGGAAGGGGGTTGTGGCTGGTTGGCATGTCTGGGTAGAGGGGCGTGGGATTCGTGCAAGGGGAGAAGCGTGGAGGGCCATACGGGGCAAGGGGGAAGCGACATGAGGGGATGACAGTGAGAAAGCAAGGTGGAGGCTAGGGAGGGGTTGGCGCATGCGGCGGCCGGGATCCGGAGGTGATTCCCGCTGGAGGTTCTAGAGGGAAATGCGGGGAGTAGCGTAAGGGGGGATGAGGCAGGCAGGCTGCTGCCGGGCGAGAGGATGGTCGAGGGCCTGTTGCACGAACCAGAAGTGAAGAGGGGGGGAGGGGCGTCGTGCGGGTAGGAGGAGAGGGGAAAGGGGCACTAGCTTCGAGTAGAAATTAGGGTTAGACTTAGTTAGTTATTTTTTTCATTTTAATAAAAAAAATAATATTAATATTAATAATAATAATAATAATAGTAACAATAACACAAATAATAGCGGTAATACTAATAAAATTAACAATAACGAAGATAATAATAATTTAAATTACCTATAATAAAAATAATAATTATTTAAATAGTAATAAAATAACAATTACGATTAGAAATTAATTATAATAGCTTTAATACAATAGTAATTATAATAATAATAATTCTAATCATTTAAAAAAACAATAACAATAATAGTAATAAAATAATGAGCAATTTCCTGACGCTTGGACAAGCTGTGTGGCTACCACCAACCATGTGGTGACCACGCATGGGTCTGAACCCCATTGCAAAGATTAAATGCCAAAAAAATTAGCTCGGGACCATGCTCGGACCTTGGAGAGAGAACTCAAGGCCAAGAATTAGATAAATAAAAATGAATTAAATGTCTGGGTGTGACAGAAATAAACCATAAATTTAAGACCCAAAATGACTTATACAATTATCCAACATCCATTTACAGGAAATTATTAGTCAATGAACCTTTAATTATTGAGTTTTGTTGGTTTGGTATGACTTTTTTTAGGTAAAAAAGTTGTTGCTCCTAACTTGTTTTCAGTAATACCAAGTGAGACATGTCACTTCCCTATAAAATGCAACCATCTCTCTCTCTCTTCTTCACACCTCTCTAACCCTATTATTTTGGAAAATACCTTCCAAATAAAATTCCCAAAAACCCTCCCTTCCTCCTTGAATCCTCCCTTTGGGAATAAATTTTTCCATGTAATACTTTTGGAACAACCCAAAAGAAGTTACCCAATTAAGAGGTAACACCTTCTCTCAATCTCATTTATTTTATATTCCATCTCCACCCCTCACTATCTTTATGAAATTATTTTATAACAACACTAGTATCTTAAATAAAGTATTATTTTTTTATTCTACGGTTTGAACCTACACTTATAGACACCTCCATCTAACGGGTAATGGACATACTGTTTATGTGTATAAAGAACTACAAGCTCCTTAAACAGCGATTGTTCATTTTTTATTACCACCTATCATGGTAACAATTATGATGGAAAATTTGTTGATATATATTATATATTATATTTATTATGTCCTTAATTTTATATATTCCTTTTCAAATATATATGTTTTTACTTTCCATTTGGTGTGAATGCGATAATTTCGTTTGAGGAAGTGTGGACTGCCACCCCCTCAACGCGATATGATTCATTCACACACTACAAATAATGTATTAAGGATGGGATTAGTGAACTTATATGATCTATATAACATTATAATTAAAATTTAATGATATTATATACATATATAATTATAGTTTATTTTCTTTCTTTATTTAAATACGGTAATAAAAATTGAAACAGTGTCCAAGCGTACATACAACTTATCGCCTCTGTGAACAGTGTATTCCATTACATAATTATATATTCTATAGATTATTATAATACATATATAATGAATATAAAATATATTTATATCATGTTTTACATTATGGAATCATGATATAAGTATAAGAACCAAATATATAACAAATTAAGACACCTTCAAAGAACAAAGTGAATATTATCTAAAGTGAATCTCTAACATAGGATGGTTAAAAAGAAGGTAATATATGGTCATGATAAAACCATATTTTGTATTATATATAACAATATGTTTCTGTAAAATATTTATAATAAATTTATATATATGGTTAAATATTTATAATATGTTTCGTATTATAGGATGATTAAATTTATAATTATTATATTTGTGGTTTTAACGAGTACATTGAATGTCAACACACAAGGTTAAGGGATTTCAACTCACTTTTTATTTCCAAGACATGCATGCTTTATTCACCACCCATTCCATTGGTATGGTGTACGTAAAAACCATTAATTTATTCAATGTATATCACACTAATTTTTTTAGGTATTCACATATCCACTTTATTATCTTTCTTTCATGGGGTTTAAGTTTCATAAGTTTCCAAATCGGTAAAAAAGTTTTGTCTCAATTTTTCTTCTTTGAGACTCATGTTTTGTTATGAATCTAATTTTTTTTTGGGGGGGGGAGTATACATCCACTTTAAATGTTATATAATGAATCTCCTTTGTCTCATGATATTATAAGATTCATGTAATTTTCTTTTCTTACATAGAGTGTATGATCCCAAGTTACCAAGATATAAAAGATTATTGAAAAAATCTCATTGCTTTTCAAGATTGTTTATATTTATGCTTACTTTGATGAAATATTGTGATCAATCACTCAGTAATGATCATGATTTTCCTTCTCCTTTGTTTACCCAATATATATGCATGTATTAGTATGATTTCCCACTCTTTGGTACATAATATAATGTTTTTAATTAAAACACGATTGTCCCTCTCTCCAGATGGAAATCTATTGTATTCAAAAACCATGTTTTCCAAAATGTTTTAAAAAGATATTTGAAACCAATTTCAAATAAAAATTTATTTTTTTAAATGCTTTATGGTTTTGAGTGCTTCTTTTATATGTTTTTAAATCTATTTCCAAATTAAATAATTTCAAAAACGTTTTATGTTTTGAAAATAATATTTCAATTTTGAAAGTTCATTTTTTGGAAGAAATGTTTTTACAAATTTTTAAAAAATAAATTCACATCTAAGATGACATATATTTGTGTTTCTCATGCCTTTATGGTTAAATTAATAAATTTTTCCATTCATATTATTTCTCTAAAAGGATTATTTTTTATTGCATGATGTTGATGAAAACTATTTGTCTTTCGTGTGTTATATTCATTGGATACCCATTTCTTTTCACATGTCATGTTTATGATTAAATGATTATGTAACCTGTCCTTTTTTAAAAGTTATGATATGAATAGATGTTTATAATTCCCATTTCATTTCATGGGTTATGATATGATTATTTATCATCTTCTGGAACATGTATGCATGATTCCATTATGATATGGGTGGGACCTATCTCTCCCTCCATTTCATTGGTTAAATATTTTTATATCATGAGATAGACTAAGACGGTCTTGGAAATGAATATTAGATACTATGATGTCCATGGGAGTGAACCATGGATACCAAGATGGTATGAGGAGTAAAATCGTACTACCAAGATAGCCATGGGAGTCAACCATGACTACCATGATTTTATGGGGAGTGAACCCAAACTACCAAGATGGTATTGCTAGTGATTACTTGTCTACTATGGAAATCATATTATATGCTTATGTGTCATCAAAAATTCCATGTTTTATTCCTATGTAATTCTTGTATGGATTATGTTATTTATTTCCTTATGATTAATGTCTTTTGAACTGCCAAGCTTTGTCCCATGATTCATGTATATGATCTTTTATATGCATGGTACTATCTTATATTTTTTTATCATGTTGCCATGCCCTTCTACTCATGATTATGCCCTTCTGCCAAGACATGCTGACCAGCCATACCTATTTTTTTCTAAAAAAAACATGCATTAATACGGATCTGCATTGATTATCAAGAGTTGAACTATACCATGAATAGTAAAATGCTAAATTTCAATTGAAAAAAACTTTATAAATAAAAATAATTTATAGTGTTAAATTATAAATTTTAATAGTTTTAAAGTATAATAATATTATATTTTTATCATTTAATCTAGTGTTGGTCAATGGAATGAATTTTACATTTAAATTGGACATAAACACATATCAATCTTTTGATAGTTTTTACTTCTCAAAAACCTACTTTGTGGTTTTGAAAATGGAAATATTTTTTTAAAATTAATTAAAAAAACTTATATGTTTTGAATTTTTTAAAATAGGCATCGTTTTTGAATTTGTAATATAAAAATTATCTTGGGGTGAATTTTTTGAATTTTTCTAAAAGCTTTTAATTTTTGATGAATAGAGAAAAACAATGCGTTATTATTTAAAACTGACTTTTTATTTTAATAATTATTTTAAATTTAAATTTATTTTAAATTAAAAATAGGTACATAATACCTATATTAGTTCAATTTAGTCCATTGATGTCATTTTTTAATAAGACTAGATATATAAAATTTTATTGAACTTTTTACCGTATTTGACCCACGTTCTAGGCACATTTGCAAATTAGCATAAAAAATAATTTTACCGCTTTTGTGAATTGAATTTTAAAAATCCGTGAGACATAGTTGACATCAGTAAGTAAAATGTGGTTCAATAGGATGAAAATAATTTTTGGTGAATAGTTACTTTTGAATTATATTTACCACGGTTAAAAGTAAATAGGGTAATTAAAGGTTAAAATGATATTATAATTACCCTAACACATGTATTAATTCTATTGGATAAGTGTATTTCGACCAAAAATAAACCTTAGGAATAAAATATGATCCCTTTGGTCCACTTGGATTATATTAGACCATTTATTATTATTTTATTTAAAAAGAGTTAAAAGTGTTAAATTCATTGTTTAATAACTAAACCATTTTTAATATAGGGTTATACATAAGATAAATTTAACTATTAATATTCATTAGAAATATAAAAATATTTCCAAAATATTGGTATTTATTTATAATTTTTAAACATTAAATAATTAAAATTATTTATGACACAATAATGAGACAATAATTACCTTATTATGGAATGATAATAATAATTGATATTATAAATATTAATATGATTGTAAATTGAGACTTTGGAGGTATTACAAGAATTTTATAGGTTAAATTGAGATTTTAGGGATGATTTAATAAAAATTTTCCATGTTATAAAGTTTTTATGACTTTCACCAAAACTAAATACTAAATAGTGTAAAAAGTTACATAAATGAGTTTTTAAAATAAAAACTATATTATTAATTGAAATAATATCCCTAAAAATCTATGGTTTGGCCAAAGGACTTATATAAGGTTATATATATCAATAATGAACCACTTTTGGTTCTCTTGGATTTTTTATAGTAATTTTATTAACCATTTATTATAATAATGCAAGAATACATGGTAAAAGTCAAATTGTTTAACTAAGTGTTAAATCTAAAAGATAAGGTTAATATGGTGACCTAAACTAGTATAAAACCTATTGGTTGAGAGTTTTCTGACCCAAAACCACATTATCTTCTAAATATATCGTTTTGGATTCATTATAAACCTAATATTATTTTTTAATAAAATAATATTTCAAGCTTTTCCTAAAGTTACCCACACCTCTCTTATAAAAGGGTACTTCACCTTCTTTGAAAATCACACATTCAAATCCATTTTTCTGAACCAAAACCAGCTCAAATATCCTCCCAACTACACTTAATTCAACCAAGAGGCCATATATTTATTGGAATCCAATATAATGAGCCCATTTGATCAAATCAAAAAGAAGCACCCGATGAAGATGTAGAACTTTCATCACCTCTTTCAAAGTTCTTTTCTTCTTCCACTTCCTCTTTCTTTATTATTTATATACCAAAAATAATAAATCCAGCACCTTACACATAATGTGATGTTATTATAAATATGGTACAATAATATTCATTATTCTTTCCATCCTATGAATGACAAAGTCACTATGCGTTTGTACGTACAACTTACTATCTCCACATCGTGGTGTCAGCTAAGTCAGAGTTGTCCACAATGGTGGGATCTCAATTCAAAGGCCTTAGTAGTAAAGATAGCTTTTACTCTAAGAAGAATCAGTTCAAGTTAGAGCTGCGATCCATTAGTAGTTATTAGTATTAGGCTGAGACTAGTTAGTTTCATACAGTGGATCGACCACCATCAAAATCTGATGTAGGGCCTATGGATGTTCGAGGTACCATTTTGATTATATCTTAAATAGATGTATTTTTATTTGATATGTGTTCTTATTTCTCTTTTATCTCTACACACCTTGTTTATGTGCTATAATTACCATATGAGATTATTTCAAATGCAACAAAGTTGGTAATGCCTCTTAGTAAGAGGTGAGAGTAGTGCTTCAAGTGTACCACTTGTGCACTCATTGTGACATGGTTTAAAATGAAATGGGATTTCTTCATCTTTGATATGGAAATATTTGATATATTCCTAGAAATTGATTAGATGGTGTTCTTTTGGGCACATATCGATTTCTATAGGTGGTGAGTGAATTTCATGACACCTAATGGGAGTAACCAGCTCTTTTATGGTGAATGAGATCCTCGGTCGGGTCATGTTAGACCTATACTCCTGGACCTCCACTCATGGAATTGGGAAATCTTTTTCTAGTTATTGTCACTCACGTTCGAGGATGATGGTTTATCTTCTGAGGTTGAATTGCCTACTGTGGTGGACCAGTTTCCAGAAGTCATTCCAGAGGAAATTTTAGGGTTTCCTTAAGAGAGGTATGTGGAGTTTCTGATTGGTTTGGCACTGGGAACACATCATATATCTCTTTCAATATACAATATTTCCTACACCATGTTTATGGAATTAAAGGAACTACTAGAAAATTTGGAATACAATGGATTCATTCACTCGAACATCTCTCCTTGGGTCGCCCCAGTTTTATTTGCAAAAAAGGATATTGGATCCCTCCAATTGTGCATTGATTACCAAAAATTGAATAAGGTTACAATCAATAACAAATATCTATTACCCAAAATTTAGGACTTATTTGAAATATTAAAATGGGCGAGGTGGTTCTCAAATATTGATCTGCATCTCAGTTATCACCAAGTCTAATTGAGAGAGGTGGATGTCTCAATAACGGTGTTTGGAAGAAGATATGGTGATTTTGAGTATTTATCCATGACATTGTAACGGCCCGAAATTTTGAATAAATCTTTTTCCCTAATTTCATGTGTTATTTTATTTTATTTTTATACTCAACAAAAATGTTTTATTTGATAAACATGATTATAATTAAAATGAGACCAGTGGGTTTTGACTGTTATATAACCATCGGTCAATATGACCGTTGTGAACAAAATGTTTTGATTATTGTCTCTAAATATAAGTAATCTTGGTTAATTATTATAGAAAGAAGATTTGGTGGCCTCACCTAGTAGTCTTGGACCGATCGAAGCCCATCTAACAGAGCTTGGAAAGGAGGTAGCACCATTGGGCTTTGCTCTGGACCAAATCCAGGCCGAACATCATCATGTGAAGCTAGAACGGAATCGTCTTCGCGAGAAGTTCAAACTGATAGAAATTACTACTCGGGCAATGTTGACTGAGCCGCCCCAAGATTCTATCACCCTAGCACACCTTACTCTTAGGTCCTATGCTGGTATTATAAGGGGCTATGTAACGAGACCGTAACTGCCTTGTGTAATCCTTGTTTTAAATAAAAATCGGGATTTCTTATTATGATGATGTTTATTAATTTTCAAATGACCGGATAAATATAGTATGCATATTTTTGATGAATTTTAGAAAAAATATATTTTAAAAATGTTTATGTAAACCTTAAACAATTAAAAATGTGTAATGATTTTCAAAAGATAGTCTTCTACAATTATGTTCAGTACGAAATTTGGAGTCTAATAAGATCAACTTGATTTTTGATGAATAGTAAATTATGAATAGTGATTTTATGATTAGGATTAGTAATATGACCAAATGGATTAGTAATCTCACCTAAAGAAAGTTTTAAAATAATCTAGGCACCTTGATTAAGTAATGTGATTCAATAAAATGGTTAAATAACTGTTTCATAAATTATTATTCAAGTATTAGTTTTTTCGTGTGAATAGTGTTTTTTAATTAAAAATTAAATTAAAAATATTTAGAAAATTATTTTTATAAAATGGATTTCATTTTTGAACTCAGATCACCGATATTATGTTATTGTAATTTTTGGGGTTTTTTCTGAAAAAAATGAATTTTCGGTGAATAGTGTATTTATTTAAAAATAAATTTAAAAATATTTAGAAAATTATTTTTATAAAATGGAGTTCATTTTTGAAATAAGAGCATTGATATTTGTTCAGTGTGAGATTTTGGGATTTTTCTGAGAAAGTTGAATTTTCAGTGAATAGTAAAAATGCAGTTTTAGGGTTTCGGTATGTTTAATGACATCATAGCTGTGTCATGATGATGTCATGAGATATTTTAAGAGTTGGCCAGCCAAGGGTGATGAATTATTGTTTTGGGGGCCCCATGTGGCCTAACTCAATGGTAAATGCCAAGGGAGAGCACATGAGTTTGAGAAAAGCACATGTGAGGTGTCCCTTGGCTATTAATGCCTTGTCCCCTCACTCTCCCTATAAATACCAAGCCCTCCTCTCATCCATTCGACTCCCCACTCATCCCCAACGAAGTTCTGGTCCCATTACCTCCCAAGGAGTCCTCCCAAGGTTCCCCCAAGCCCTCAAGGTCCCAACCTTTGAGGTTTAAGAGTTACATTTTAAGGTAAGGGATCCGACCTCTCTCTTTCTTTTCAAGTAATCTCTTTTATGTCATTTCTTTTATGCTCCATATTCTTATGTTGGAGGATGTTCTTTTATATTCATTCTACTTCCCATTTAATGTTCATATGATGAGAGACCCCCTTGCTCTCATCAATTCGTTTTAAGAATGTTTAAGTGGCGCCGTTAGGCTGCCGAATTTTTAAGGGATTCTTTCACCTTCCTCGTTTTCAAGTTCTATTTTGATCCAAGTCTTTCATGTTCCTTTTTATTATGTTGGGGTATGATATCTAAATTTATCATACTTATCTTTTATGGTCATATGAGGAGAGACCCTATTTGACCTCTTCAATTCATTTTTGTTGAAGTTTAAGTGGCGCCGTTAGGCTGCCGTATTTTTAAGGGATTCTTTCACCCTTCTCGTTTTTCAAGTTCTACTTTCATGTCAAGTCTTTCAAGTTCCTTTTTGTTATGTTGGGGTATGATCTCTATATCTATAATAATGGACTCTTATGTTCATATTATGAGAGACCCCATTTTATCTCTTCAATTCAGTATTTTGAAGTTTTAAGTGGCGCCGTTAGGCTGCCGAATTTTTATGTGGTTCTCCACCCTTCCCGTTTTGAAGTTCTACTTTCATGTCAGTTCTTTAAAATTTCTTTTTGTTATGTTGGGGTATGATCTATATATCTATCATGCTAGACTCTTATGTTCATATGATGGGAGACCCTATTTTATCTCATCAATTCATTTGTTGAAGTTTAAGTGACGCCGTTAGGCTGCCGAACTTCTAAGGGATTCTTTCAACCTTCTCCTTTTCAAAGTTCTAATTCCATGTCAAGTCTTGCATGTTCCTTTTTATTATGTTGGGGTATGATCTCTATATCTATCATACTGATATTTTATGTTCATATTATGAGAGAACCTATTTGACATCATCAATTCATTTTTGGTTGAAGTTTATGTAACGCTGTTAGGCTGCTGAATTTTCATAAGAGAAACCTTATTTTTGTCTTCCTTTCATGTTCTTCATTTCATATGGTATATTTTCAAATTTCATTACCATGTTCTTAAATTATTTATATTATGTCCCTATACTATTTTATGGGTCATTTATGAATGTTTGACCCATGTCCCCTCTCTTTTCATTGTTTCTAAAAACCTTGTAACATAGTCGTTATGCTGCAGAATTTTCGTCTCAAAATGCCTCTCTCTTTTCTAAAAATTATTTTATGTTATAAAGTGAATAATAAAAGCTCTTATTTCTAAAAGGGTATTCACATATATATCAAAATGTTCTATTTTAAATTCTGGGATTTACATACATGATACCCGCTTTCCCTTTCCGTGGGTTTAAAGTGACGTAAAGATCATGTCATTAAAGCAGTTTTTAAAATGTTGTGATTATGAAATGAAACCCATTTATTTTATGCTATATGGGTTATTTATGAAATCTTTGATGATGATATATGTGGCTCACATGATAATACAGGCAAATTTAAGGGTGCGCCCTGATAGCGCTCCAATGCATTGGGTAAAGACTTAATCTCTAGAGATGACCATTTTAACGACGCCTTGGTGAATAACCTTGGTAATTTTTAACGACACCTTGGGGATGGACCTTGGTGAAACGAAACGATTGTCAATATTAAATGTTGCAGCCACATCTTCAAGTTATGAAAAAATGTTATTTTTATTATGAAATGCCTCATGATTTCTTTCTCATGCCTTAAAGTTCTTTTCATGTCCTTATTGAAGTATCTCAAGTTCTCATGTAAAATGTTTCTCTTCTTTCCCTTATTGGGCCTTCTGCTTACCCTTTCTTTTGATATATTTCCCCAGGTTATGAGATGAAGTAATGAACCTAGGATGAACATAAGGAGAAGCCTTTCAAGTGTTTAAGAAGAGTGTTTTTTGATCTTTTCATGTATTATGTTCCTGGTTTCCAAGACACTAAACCTTAAAGATCCTCATTTTTGTGTAATGAAATGAAAGTTTATGTTATAAAAAGACGGGATGCTATAGTTGGTATCAAAGGATGGTTTAGTTATTTGTGGAAATTAGGATATGAAAACTTTAGGAAGAACCCTATAGAAAAGTTTAAATATAGGAAATCTTCCTAGTATTTTGGTGAGTATTGAGTAAAGGGTTTCCAAGCAAATACATCCCTGTCTAGGTACGAGCAGGTAGAGGTGGCTCTGGCACAGATGTACATAGGGGTAAAACCTGAAAACACCGCTTTGAGATAGACTCGAACGGGAACTGGTACACAACAACGGGCCTTGCTGCACTCTTGGTTATGACACTCCCGGGGGATATGCTTTGGTAAATTCATAAGCTTAGTATGAACCATTGTTAAAGGAACAAAGATTCACGTAAGAATATATGATCATGGATAACCTAGATTGGAACCTAGGGGATCACAAGTTAGGGTATACTTTTCTTCTACAAGTTATCCTTATATGATTTAAGCTCTTTTTCATGATTATTGGTTAAGTATTTAAGCCCCTAATTATGCTTTCTCTTCTTAGTTAATGGTGGGAAATGGAAGAACATGTCCCAACAACCAATGTGATAGGAAATGAGATGATTGTCATATTAATATGATAGGGATGATTAGGGGATTAAAATATGATTATTATTTTGGAAGACGTTCACTATTTTGGGGACCCTATATGATCGAGGTAAATAGATTACTACGGTATTTTCATTGAGGAGTAAGGTTGACTTATATTTTGAAGAATCGATGAATTTAAGGTGGAATTATAGTAATTTAGGTTACTTATGGGAATAATTAACCTATCTTGGGTAAAATACGTTTAGGTTAGATACTTTTATTATAAGATGTTATGAGTGGTTGATGTTGTTTGGAGATGAACAATGAAGTTTATTTTGGAAGACTATGTTATCAAATCCTTCTTGTATTTGGGTTTTAATCTTAGTTTGGTTTATTTTGAGGAATCTTAAGGACCATTATGTATGGAATATACTTTGATGAACTTTGGGTAGTACCATGGAACTTTGAAGATTTAAAAGTAGTTTCCATTCCTATGGGATTCTTTTTGGAGAGTTGTTTTACCTTACCCTTTCTATTTTTGGGATAATGTTTAAAGATAAAAGAAATATATAGTTGATATTTTGTGGATTATGTGATTCTCTAGAAGATGATTCTTGTGTTTTGATGAGACCAAGTAGTTTTGAATGCTCATCGTTTGGAGAAAAGATTAGTTTTGGTAGAAACTTATTAATGTATGAAACTCTACATGAAGGTAGATATATTTCCTTATGTTTTTGTTCTATGTTGTAAATGAATTCCTCAAAGTTATGAAAAGGAACGTAAAACAAAAATGTTGTTGGTTTATGTTTCCTACTAGGTAATCAAATACCGCTTACACACATCATAATTTTGGGATTTTCTGGTGGTTAACTTCCTCCTAATCATGTTTTCTATCACTCTCTTTTAGGATGTGACCCTTTGTTTTCTCCTCCATGTCCAGGTTTCTTACATGGAATCCTAGTATGAGTAAACTTGGGTGGCCTTTGTACTTCCTTTTCTTTCTTTTAAAGTAATGGTGTTACTGACTCTTTTTCCGATGTGGGACTTTCAATGAAATTTCAAAACCCAATTTTAAAAATTGCGAGGATGCAATTTCTTAAGGGGGGAAGATTGTAACTGCCCGAAATTTTGAATAAATCTTGTTCCCTAATTTCATGTGTTATTTTATTTTATTTTTATACTAAAAAAAATGTTTTATTTGATAAACATGATTATAATTAAAATAAGACCAGTGGGTTTTGACTGTTATATGACCATCGGTCAATATGACCACTGTGAACAAAATGTTTTGATTATTGTCTCTAAATATAAGTAATCTTGGTTAATTATTATAGAAAGAAGATTTGATGGCCTCACCTAGTAGTATTGGACCGATCGAAGCCCATCTAACAGAGCTTGGGAAGGAGGTAGCACCATTGGGCTTTGCTCTGGACCAAATCCAAGCCGAACTTCATCATGTGAAGCTAGAACGGAATCGTCTTCGTGAGAAGTTCAAACTGATAGAAATTACTACTCGGGCAATGTTGACTGAGCCGCCCCAAGATTCTATCACCCTAGCACACCTTACTCTTAGGTCCTATGCTGGTATTATAAGGGGCTATGTAACGAGACCGTAACTGCCTTGTGTAATCCTTGTTTTAAATAAAAATAGGGATTTCTTATTATGATGATGTTTATGAATTTTCAAATGACCGGATAAATATAGTATGCATATTTTTGATGAATTTTAGAAAAAAGATATTTTAAAAATGTTTATGTAAACCTTAAACAATTAAAAATGTGTAATGATTTTCGAAAGATGGTCTTCTACAATTATGTTCAGTACGAAATTTGGAGTCTAATAAGATCAACTTGATTTTTGATGAATAGTAAATTATGAATAGTGATTTTATGATTAGGATTAGTAATATGACCAAATGGATTAGTAATCTCACTTAAAGAAAGTTTTAAAATAATCTAGGCACCTTGATTAAGTAATGTGATTCAATAAAATGGTTAAATAACTGTTTCATAAATTATTATTCAAGTATTAGTTTTTTCGGGTGAATAGTGTTTTTTAATTAAAAAATAAATTAAAAATATTTAGAAAATTATTTTTATAAAATGGATTTCATTTTTGAACTCAGAGCACCGATATTATGTTATGGTAATTTTTGGGGTTTTTTCTGAAAAAAATGAATTTTCGGTGAATAGTGTATTTATTGAAAAATAAATTTAAAAATATTTAGAAAATTATTTTTATAAAATGGAGTTCATTTTTGAAATAAGAGCATTGATATTTGGTTAGTGTGAGATTTTGGGATTTTTTTGAGAAAGTTGAATTTTCAGTGAATAGTAAAAATGCAGTTTTAGGGTTTCGGTATGTTTAATGACATCATAGTTTTGTCATGATGATGTCATGAGATATTTTAAGGGTTGGCCGGCCAAGGGTGATGAATTATTGTTTTGGGGGCCCCATGTGGCCTAACTCAATGGTAAATTCCAAGGGAGAGCACATGGGTTTGAGAAAAGCACATGTGAGGTGTCCCTTGGCCATTAATGCCTTGTCCCCTCACTCTCCCTATAAATACCAAGCCCTCCTCTCATCCATTCGACTCCCCACTCGTCCTCAACGAAGTTCTGGTCTCATTACCTCCCAAGGAGTCCTCCAAAGGTGCCCCCAAGCCCTCAAGGTCCCAACCTTTGAGGTTTAAGAGTTACATTTTAAGGTAAGGGATCCGACCTCTCTCTTTCTTTTCAAGTAATCTCTTTTATGTCATTTCTTTTATGCTCCATATTCTTATGTTAGAGGATGTTATTTTATATTCATCCTACTGCCCATTTTATTTTCATATGATGAGAGACCCCCTTTCTCTCATCAATTCGTTTTAAGAATGTTTAAGTGGCGCCGTTAGGCTGCCGAATTTTTAAGGGATTCTTTCACCTTCCTCGTTTTCAAGTTCTATTTTGATCCAAGTCTTTCATGTTCCTTTTTATTATGTTGGGGTATGATCTCTAAATTTATCATACTGATATTTTATGGTCATATGAGGAGAGACCCTATTTGACCTCTTCAATTCATTTTTGTTGAAGTTTAAGTGGCGCCGTTAGGCTGCCGAATTTTTAAGGGATTCTTTCACCCTTCTCGTTTTTGAAGTTCTACTTTCATGTCAAGTCTTTCAAGTTCCTTTTTGTTATGTTGGGGTATGATCTCTATATATATAATACTGTACTCTTATGTTCATATTATTAGAGACCCCATTTGATCTCTTCAATTCAGTATTTTGAAGTTTTAAGTGGCGCCGTTAGGCTGCCGAATTTTTAAGTGGTTCTCCACCCTTCCCGTTTTGAAGTTCTACTTTCATGTCAGTTCTTTCAAATTTCTTTTTGTTATGTTGGGGTATGATCTATATATCTATCATGCTGGACTCTTATGTTCATATGATGGGAGACACTATTTTATCTCATCAATTCATTTGTTGAAGTTTAAGTGACGCCGTTAGGCTGCCGAACTTCTAAGGGATTCTTTCAACCTTCTCCTTTTCAAAGTTCTAATTACATGTCAAGTATTGCATGTTCCTTTTTATTATGTTGGGGTATGATCTCTATATCTATCATACTGATCTTTTATGTTCATATGATGAGAGACCCTATTTGACATCATCAATTCATTTTTGGTTGAAGTTTATGTAACGATGTTAGGCTGCTGAATTTTCATAAGAGAAATCTTATTTTTGTCTTCCTTTCATGTTCTTCATTTCATATGGTATATTTTCAAATTTCATTACCATGTTCTTAAATTCTTTATATTCTGTCCCTCTACTGTTTTATGGGTCATTTATGAATTTTTGACCCATGTCCCCTCTCTTTTCAATGTTTTCTAAAAACCTTGTAACATATTCGTTATGCTGCAGAATTTTCGTCTCAAAATGCCTCTCTCTTTTCTAAAAATTATTTTATGTTATAAAGTGAATACTCAAAGCTCTTATTTCTACAAGGATATTGACATATATATCAAAATGTTCTATTTTAAATTCTGGGATTTACATACATGATACCCGCTTTCCCTTTCTGTGGGTTTAAAGTGACGTAAAGATCATGTCATTAAAGCAGTTTTTAAAATGTTGTGATTATGAAATGAAACCCATTTATTTTATGCTATATGGGTTATTTATGAAATGTTTTATGATGATATATGTGTCTCACATGATAATACAGGAAAATTTAAGGGTGCGCCCTGATAGCGCTCCAATGCATTGGGTAAAGACTTAATCTCTAGAGATGACCATTTTAACGACGCCTTGGTGAATAACCTTGGTAATTTTTAACGACACCTTGGGGATGGACCTTGGTGAAACGAAACGATTGTCAATATTAAATGTTGCAGCCACATCTTCAAGTTATGAAAAAATGTTATTTTTATTATGAAATGCCTCATGATTTCTTTCTCGTGCCTTAAAGTTCTTTTCATGTCCTTATTGAAGTATCTCAAGTTCTCATGTAAAATGTTTCTCTTGTTTCCCTTATTGGGCCTTCTGCTCACCCTTTCTTTTGATGTATTTCCCCAGGTTATGAGATGCAGTAATGAACCTAGGATGAACTTAAGGAGAAGCCTTTCAAGTGTTTACGAAGAGTGTTTTTTGATCTTTTCATGTATTATGTTCCTGGTTTCCAAGACACTAAACCTTAAAGATCCTCAGTTTTGTGTAATGAAATGAAAGTTTATGTTTTAAAAAGACGGGATGCTATAACATTGTGGTTAAAGAATGATCCATTAGTTTTCATGGTGATCATAAATATGGTATTCAACAAATATATTGATTCCTTTGGCATGGTATTCAGGGACGAAATCCTGGTCTATTTTGGGACCGAGAGGAGCATGAATGACATTTTCAGATCAAGTTGGTCACTTTTTAGGAACATGTACTTTATTCCAAGTTCTATAAATACACATTCTAGATTAGGGAGGTGAATTTTATGGGCCATGCGATCTCATAAAAAGGGTTTTCAAGGGACCCTGAGAAGATTAGTGCAGTGATTTCATGGGAGAAGTTGAAGATTATTTTTGAGATCAAGAGATTCATAGGTCTGGAAGGCTATTACAGTCGGTTTGTTTGAGATTTTTCTAGGATTGATTAATCCTTTATAACACTCACCCAAAAGAGTGTTATGTTTTAATGGATCCCATAGTGTCAGGCACATTTTGGGGAGATAAAGTGGAGGTTTCCTACCACTCTTATGTTGAACTTTACAGAATCTAGAATGGGCTATGTGGTTTATTGTGATGCCTAAAATATGGGTCTCAGGTGGGTGCTTATGCAAGATGCCCATCGGGTGGCGTGTGGATCTCAACAACTATGACCACATGGAAGTAATTACCCAACCCATGACTTGTAATTACCAGTGGTGATGCATTCCCCAAAGTTGTGTTTTCACTATCTTTTTGTGGAGAAATATTTTGTTTATTCTGATCATAAAATATTGTCCAACATTTTCTCCCCCAAGGATTTGAATTTGAGGCAATATATTTGGGTTTTGTGCCTTCATGGGTTCAACATTGATATCGTCAATAACCTGGGAAAAGTAAATGTTTAGGAAGATGCTTTGATCATAAATGTACCAATTCAGGTGTTGAAAGAGTCTAGTGATGAGTGGACCTTGACCATGCACTTTTCTTAGATGTATTTAGAGACCAAGATTCATAGTGGTGGTGAATTATTATCTAGTTTTCAATGGGGTCCTTATTTTCGGGAGGTGATCCAGTGGGAGAAACCTAATTATTAGTTTTCAAGAATTCTATGTAGTTCATTTATGGCGGGGAGATGCCTTCTGATAGGTTGATGTCTCCTGAAAGAGTTTTATGTTTCAAGGGTTTCATTGTAGTTACATTGTCTCTAAGAATGTTAGTGATGAAGGATAGTCACAGGTCTTATTGGTCTATTCATCATGATGCTACCAAGATTTATTATGATGTATGTCTTCATTTCTATTGGCTAGGTATGAGGTGAGATATAGCTGACTCTGTATCGAGGTGATATACATGTTTATAGGTTAAAGTAGAGCATGAATGGACCTTAGGTTTTCTTAAACCACTACACATTCCTACTTAGAAGTGGCACAATATTTCCATGTATTTCATTATCATATATCCCCTTACATTCAACACCCCAAATTTATGTGGTCATTTTTTTAATAAATTAAATTTTCATTTACTTCTTACAATGCACTAATTCAAACTTTCATTTCACATGGGACGAACTTGATGAATGTTAAATGGAACCAACTAGACCTATGATACATGGAACATTGACTAATCATATGTTACACACAACACTAGCTTGACGTACATTACACATAACACCGATGTTTCTATGAAACATCATTTTATTATTATAATTATTTAGATGATATAATTATAATCTACCAGTTAAACATAGTTATATGGATAATAATAAGAACTTATCAAATATTTTTTATAATGGTTTTATATAAAGAAAATATATTGTAATGGGAGATATAATTTTTTTGGTAAAGTTCTTATTTGTTTAAAAATACTATTTTCTCAAACGAACCCCTTTTCATGTTCATCAATGTAAAATAATAAAAGTAATTACAGAAAAAATTTAGAAATTTAATTTGGTTTTATAAACTTAATTTTTTAATTTATAATTTTTAAATTATTTTAGGAGGAATTTTTGATATTTTTCTAATAAACATCATTTTTGATGAATAGCGAAAAATACCGGATTTTAATTTAAAACTGTTTTTTCATATAATTTATTTATATGGTTAAATTATATTTTAATTTGGTTCAAAATTATAATTATATTATATTTTTATCAATTAATCTAATATGTGTAACTAGAACCAATTTCAAATTCAAATTGTTTATAAAAACTTTTCAATCTTTTGGTCATTTTTACTTTAAAAATATGCATTATCGGCCCGACTGAGAGATTAATTTTAAATTAATTTATATCACTTATGTGATTAGAAATTTGAAAAATGGATTAAATATTATGAATTATCATAATTTTTAATTTTTAATTTGGTCTACATATTTTTTGATCAAAAATATTAGTGAAAGTAATTAAAATCAATTACATAGATAAAGGTAAAATTAAGGTTAACTAAGGAATTGTCACGAACCAACCCGGGTCGACCCTGAACTGGTCACCCGAGCCAGCCCACGACATGGCCCGAGGGCTATTCCCAATCCCAATGGGCTGGCAACTAGTGTTGGGCATCAAAATTAAATAGGTGGGAACGATTTATCCCAAAAGAGAATAAACTAAGAAGTGGAAAATAAATAGAACAAAAGAAAATAAATAAAGAACAACCAACAACGCTACTAACCTGAATATGACCAAAACTCTACGTGACCTCTTTGTTAACTCTCCAATACCACAACCAACATCGCTCAAGGCAAACAACTAAAGCTAGAACCTGTAATATAACATAAAATAAGAAAACACTAAAGGCGTGAGTATTAAAACTCAGTAGGCTAGCCAGATAAATCTAATCCCAATGCACTACCACTAAATAAAGAATTTATCAATTCCATGTTTTAACTAAATTATATAAAATATTGGTTTCCACACACACATTCATTTCTAAAACAAGTAATAGCCCATTTCCCTTTTTAATATAAAAACAAGTTTAGTGTTTGAAAGAAAGAGGTGCATTGCATTTTAAAACATTTTTGCGAACAATTTAGAAATCCAAATTTTTGTTGTTAGTCAAAATTAAAACTTCACACAACACACAACACACACTAAAGGCAATGGAAAAAGTGGAACACATGGGCCGGAAACTTAACTAGACCTCTAAACCATCCACCACATATGAATAAAAACTCAATAAAAACATGGGTCGAACCTAGGAGATCATGAACAATCCAGAACATACTATACATGTGACTCATCCTGAAGGCATGCCTACTCTCGATGATGTCATAACTCCCTAATGTCCAGTGTTTCCCTACATGGACTAACTGAGGTGCCCAATCCCCTAGCAGAGTGTCATCCTTACTAGGAGCCACTAGCCAATGCGTAATCTAAACTAGTACAACAATCGTTCTCAGAAGATTCACTCACTATGCCTGGTTCCCATGTCAACACAAGCAATAAAAATGGGTGTGTCCACAATGAAAATCAATCAGTCACGAGGCACAAAAATCATACACAACTCACGCAATCAACGCACCAACGATCACCCTTTAGTAACCCCAATGTCAGTTTTTTCCAAAATAATTTATTTTTATTAAAGTACTAAACGGGCCTTTACCAACTTTAAAGAAAAACCTAATTTCTCAAGAAAACCTGAAACACTTGTTTAGAAGAAATAATTTATCTTTAAAACCATAACTACATTTTAAATTCTGTGGATTATGTTTAATGGCCAAACTTTCATTCTTTCACTACTCGGTGTCCGCTCATCATGAAAATATTTCAAGTGTATTGTATAAAATAAATGGCTATTTTTACACCAAATAATCATTTAAAAATTAATTATCTTATATTATTTCCCATTTATTAAAAATTAACAAAACATCAAGAAATTAATAAATTTTAAATTTAATGGTGAGTGTAGTGGGGGAACTACCTCGAATCACAGCTTAGTTACGACAACGATGTGGCACGTCTTACACTCATGTACAAGTACGTGCAACCTATTGAAGACCGTAATATCATGGGTTTTCCTCGCCAATGAGCTGTGACAAACAAAAAACAACTGAAAACCCTTAACCACTAACTTAGAACAATCCAAAAGAACAAACAACGCAAAAAAACCACCTCGACATGTTTTCAAAACATACTTCACGCCATTTACATTATTTCCTAGAACACTTCCAAATTTATGAATCATTTTTTTCAAAAACATCTCACATATTTACACATTCAAAAGAAATAATCAATCTACAAAACTTAGAATACAATATTAAATAACAGAATAAGGGACGACACAATGAAACACCACCAAGGGACGCAAATAGGGTTTTATATCAAAACACGCCCCATTTCATGAAAGCATGGATCTTGAAAATCAACTGCCCAACATTAGCTTTTCATGATATAATTCACATAACTAACACAATCTAATCAACTATTACACAGTTGAAAAACAGAGTTGAAACATCCAAAAAGATTTTCGTCTCATTGAAAACCCACTTTTTAATGCATACACCCCTCAAATACCCTTGAAAACATAGATCACACCATCTAAAATCTCCCTAATACCATTTTGAAAACGTTGCACCAAAACAACATCAACCATTCAAAAACAAACACATTAATAAAAAAACACACCATCCAAAATGAACAAACTAACCATTTCAAAACAAAAACAACCTTCGCACCACGAAAACTCAAGACATTATTCCTGCACAAGCTAATAGACTAACTGCAAAATTTTAACAAAAACTAAAAGTTCACAGACCCAGTAGAGCAAAGACATTTTAAATTGAAAATACAGACAAAATTCATGCATTAAGACTAATTAATAAATTATATAAATAAATTTAAGAAAGAAAAATAATAATCAGATAAACCTTACACATGGAACCACCTACCTTGGTGTAGGAAAAACATCGCAATACAACGCAATGCTCCCGCCGCACGACGCTTGCATCGCAAGAAGACCAAGGAGACTCCTAAAACAATGCACCAAATAATTGAATCAAAATAAAATAGAACGCAAACTAAACCCTATCCACAACATAACCAATATTGAAGAAAACACAACTATATTACCCTGCACCTAAAGCGAGAGGTTCAAGAGGTTGGCCGGTTGTGGTGGAGGGTGCCGGAAGCAGAATCGCCCCAACTAGAACTTCATCAGAAAGAGGTGCGGCCCAAAAAAGGGTTGTGACTGGAGAGTTGCAGGGGTGCAACCAGCAAGAGAGGAGGTACGAGAGAAGGGGGTGCGGCCGGTCGGCGCGTCTGGGCAGAGGGGAGTGGGAGTAGTGTGAGGGGATAACCGTGGAGGGCCATGCGGGGCAAGGGGAGATGCGACGTGAGGGGCTGGCAGCGAGGAAGCAAGGCGGAGGCCAGAGAGGGGTTGGTGCCTATGGTGGCCAGGATCCAAAGGCGAGGCCCACTGAAGATTATGGAGGGCAATGTGGGGAGCATCGTGAGGGGGGACGAGGTCGGCCAACCGCTGCCCGTTGAGAGGATGGCTGGGGGCCTGTTGTGCGAACCAGAAGCGTGGAGGGAGGGAGGGGGAGGAAAAAGGGGGTTCCATGTGGGTTGGAGGAGAGGGGAAAGGGGTGTCGGCTTTGGGTGAAAATTAGGGTTAAGCTTAGTTGGTTAGTTTTTTTTCATTTTAATAAAATAACAGTAATAATAATAAAACCAATAATAATAATAATAATAATAATAACACAAATTATAATGGTAATAATAATAAAATTTACAATAACAAAGACAATAATAATTAAAATTACCTAAAATAAAATTAATAATTATTTCAATAATAATAAAATAACAATGATGATGAGAAATTAATTATAATAGCTTTAATAAAATAGTAATTATAATTATAATAATTTTAATCATTTAAAAAAACAAAAACAATAATAGTAATAAAATAATGAGTAATTTCACAATGCTTGGACCAGCTGTGTGGCTATCGCCAACCAAGTGGTGACCGTGCATGGGTTCGAACCCCACTCCAAACATTAAACGCAAAATATTTTAACCTGGGACCCCGCTCAGACCTTGACGAGAGAAATCAAGGCCAAGAATTAAATAAATAAAAATGAATTAATTGTCACGGTGTGATAATTCTCTCCACTACAGACACTTTCTGCCCCCATAGAGTCACCCGGTTGAAAAATAGACAAAACAAGAGTCCTTGCGCGACTGAGGCCAAAAGAAACCACAATATGAGAGAACAGGATAACACAAGAGGGTTCTCCCCACCCTAAGAGCTCAACTAATGCTCAAATTTTAACACCCAAACAAACCACCCTAGGAAGGGGGGTCGACGCAGGATCTCCCAACTGATCTAAACTAAGTTCTATAGCACAAGTAAACAACACCTCCACTAGAACTTAGAACTCTTGATCAAGACCAAACACTCCCTGCACTAGGGGAAAACCATGGAGTAGAACATACCCTAAATAGTGGACCCAAGCACAACCACACACATCGGCTCTTTCATAGGCACTTATATCTCCAAACGAACACAGCTAAACCAAAATCAATCTAGACAAGGGCCAAACACACTTTTAAGTAAAATGCAGGATTCAGAAAACCATGATCAGATAAACAAAATGATTTGGACTACAGTGGAACATGTCCGACATAACTCCATGGCAAAACAATGAACTTACAACAATGTAAAAACTTTAACAACAGAAAAACAAGAACGGAAAGACTTTAAATGTTCCACTTCCAACACGGAATACAATACCCGAACCGAGGCTTCAAACCCTTTGCAACACCTGACTGTGCGCGAGCTTCACCCCAAGTCATGTGGTTGGGGCTCTGATGGCTGAAGCATCTCTTGCATCACAGTCAGGTATGGGAATCCTTCATCTAGAACGTCTTCTTCAGGCAACGCTTCCTACAGAACTTCTCTAGATGGCCCAGACATCTGCAATGATAACACGTCTTCGAAGGGATGCGACATGATGGCCTCACGTTCCCAAACTGACCACACTGGTGGCACACCACTGAACGATCTGACAAACTAGAAGCCATAACCACTACATAGGAATTTTTATAAATAGGTCTGTTTGGCACACCCTGCTCGCGAGTTGGGGAACCTTCGGGAGTAGTTGGATATGCTGGATTTCCAACCATCTATGCTCCGGACACCAACTAAGCTAAATTCATCTCATCCACCAACTTCTCGAAACGATGGTCCCTAGAAGGGAGGACCCGCTCCGTGATCTCTAGACGAAGACCCCCGATGAAGAGATAAGTCTTCATCAAATCCTATGATTCTACCTCCATAGAAAAGGACACAAGTTCATTGAAATGGTCAACATATGCCTTCACCATCCATTGGCCTTGTTTAAATAACATAAGTTCTTTACATTTCTTCATCTTCACTTCTTTGGTATAAACCATCGAACAAAGACAGATTTGAAGACATCCCATGTCATCCCAACTTCCATTGACGGTGGGGTGAGCAACTCCCATATGTCCAGAGATGGACCTTCAAACAGTCCCAAAACAACATGCACTCTAATAGCTTCGGGAGATCCCAACATTCTAAAAGCGCACACGACCTCTTCAAACCACATAACTAACTTTAACGGACCCCGATCACCGTTAAGTACAAAAAATGTCCAAGAAGGACCAAAAATTGGGTATGACATATCAAAAACTCTGAGGAACTTTCTGGGCCGCATTTTCTGAACAACATATAAAACACTAAACCGAAACTGATATCAAATCAAAGCAATATCATTGAAAGCACCATCATCCAAAAACAACCGGCTCAAAGAAAACAACCAAATGCAAACACAACCCAATTTTTTTTTCAAAACCCCCTTTTTATTTTAGATTTCAAAACAGCCTTCTTTCAAGGAAATTTTCCAAATACCCAACCTACTTTTCAAACCAATTTCAATTTCCAAAAATCATTTTACCTTAATTAATATCGCTTTAGAAAAACATGGTAATGACTTTAATTCCAAGTGCATACCCCAGTATTCCCATGAACCGTTGTTCATGTCTTTATCTGGTTTCATCCATATGCACCAACACGCACTTCCCATGCATTCCCTCACATGTGAAAATGTTCATAAAGAGTACTCGAGGTTGCACCCAAACCATATCTCTTCCAGTTCTAAGCGACAACTGGATTTTTAGGCCAACAGATTTCAATTTTAAAACTCCCTTTCAAAAATTTCAAGCCATTTAAAAGGAAACTTTCTCATTTCAAAACCCCCTTTTCATTTTCAAAGTGCACTTACACCCACAAAAACCATGAAAATACACAACTTGCATCAAATCACCAAAGAGAGGGAATAAGAGTCATGCTTAAACTAGCGACATGGTAGTGGGCCATGCCCCAAGTAAGAATCAATGACTAGAAAGAACTTAAACTGAGTACGTGGAATCCATATGTGTCACTACTCCATGTAAAATCACAATATAACATCGGTTTGCCTCCATTGTCATCCTTCAATCCAAAACAAATCAGAACGAGACAAGAACTCAATTCCCATACTACCCATGGAGACACGAGGTTTGAAACGGGCGAGGGTTCATGACATCCTTCCCGTACTTACCTCTCGAGTCCTAACAGTCCTAATATCCATCTACCGTAAATCCTAAATAACAAGGGCCTCCTATGATACCATTTTCTCATGAACCAACCTGGGTCAACCCTGAACCGGTCACCCGAGCCGGCCCGCTACATGGCCTGAGGGGCGTTCCCAATCCCCACGGGCTGACAACTAGTGTTTGACATCGAAATTAAATAGGTGGGAATGATTTGGCCTAAAATATAGTTCAACTCTTGATAATCAATGCATATCTGTATTAATGCATGTTTTTTTCAGAAAAAGAACAGGTACACCCCAAGTTGACACACTTGCCCTAATATATCCCTTATAAAGGTATTGTTGTAGTTGCTTCTTTAATTCCTTCAACTCAATAAAAGATATTATATAAGGAGTCTTTGAAATTGGTGTGGAACCAGGTATGAGTTCTATTGAGAACTCAAAATTGCATTTTGGTGAAAGTCTAGGTAACTCTTTCGGAAAGACATCCACAAAAGCCTGAACAATAGGCGCATATCATTGATGTTTATTTTCTCCCCAACCATTGAGGTAAATATCACATTTGAATGGAAATTAAGACCCATACACTAGAAGGGGGTTGTGGCTGGTTGGCATGTCTGGGTAGAGGGGCATGGGATTCGTGCAAGGGGAGAAGCGTGGAGGGCCATACGGTGCAAGGGGGGAGCGACATGAGGGGATGGTAGTGAGAAAGCAAGGTGAAGGCTAGGGAGGGGTTGGCGCATGCGGCAGCCGGGATCCGGAGGTGAGGCCCGCTGGAGGTTCTAGAGGGAAATGCGGGGAGTACCGTAAGGGGGGATGAGGCAGGCAGGCTGCTGCCGGGCGAGAGGATGGTCGAGGGCCTGTTGCACGAACCAAAAGTGAAGAGGGGGGGAGGGGCGTCGTGCGGGTAGGAGGAGAGGGGAAAGGGGCACTGGCTTCGGGTAGAAATTAGGGTTAGACTTAGTTAGTTATTTTTTTCATTTTAATAAAAAAAATACTAATAATAATAATAATAATAATAGTAACAATAACACAAATAATAGCGGTAATTCTAATAAAATTAACAATAACAAAGATAATAATAATTTAAATTACCTATAATAAATATAATAATTATTTAAATAATAATAAAATAACAATTACGATGAGAAATTAATTATAATAGATTTAATACAATAGTAATTATAATAATAATAATTCTAATCATTTAAAAAACAATAACAATAATAGTAATAAAATAATGAGCAATTGCATGACGCTTGGACAAGCTGTGTGGCTACCTCCAACCATGTGGTGACCACGCATGGGTCTGAACCCCATTGCAAACATTAAATGCCAAAAAATTTAGCTCCAGACTATGCTCGGACCTTGGAGAGAGAACTCAAGGCCAAGAATTAGATAAATGAAAATGAATTAAATGTCAGGGTGTGACCGAAATAAACCATAAATTTAAGACCCAAAATGACTTATACAATTATCCAACATCCATTTACAAGAAATTATTAGTCAATTAACCTTTAATTATTGAGTTTTGTTGGTTTGGTATGACTTTTTTTAGGTAAAAAAGTTGTTACTCCTAACTTGTTTTCAGTAATACCAAGTGAGACATGTCACTTCCCTATAAAATGCCACCATCTCTCTCTATCTTATTCACACCTCTCTAACCCTATTGTTTTGGAAAATACCTTCCAAATAAAATTCCCAAAAACCCTCCCTTCCTCCTTGAATCCTCCCTTTGGGAATAAATTTTTCCATGTAATACTTTTAGAACAACCCAAAAGGAGTTACCCAATTAAGAGGTAACACCTTCTCTCAATCTCATTTATTTTATATTCCATCTCCACCCCTCACTATCTTTATGAAATTATTTTATAACAACACCAGTATCTTAAATAAAGTATTATTTTTTTATTCTATGGTTTGAAACTAAACTTATAGACACCTCCATCTAACGGGTAATGGACATACTGTTTATGTGTATGAAGAACTACAAGCTCCTTAAACAGCGATTGTTCATTTTTTATTACCACCTATCATGGTGACAATTATGATGGAAAATTTGTTGATATATGTTATATATTATATTTATTATTTCCTTAATTTTATATATTCTTTTTCAAATATATATGTTTTTACTTTCCATTTGGTGTGAATGCGATAATTTCATTTGAGGAAGTGTGGACTGCCACCCCCTCAACGCGAAATGATTCATTCACACACTACATATAATGTATTAAGGATGGGATTAGTGAACTTATATGATATATATAACATTATAATTAAAATTTAATGATATTATATACATATATACTTATAGTTTATTTTCTTTCTTTATTTCAATACGGTAATAAAAATTGAAACAATGTTCAAGCGTACATACAACTTATCGCCTCTGTGAACAGTGTATTCCATTACATAATTATATATTCTATAGATTATTATAATACATATATAATGAATATAAAATATATTTATATCATGTTTTACATTATGGAATCATGATATAAGTATAAGAACCAAATATATAACAAATTAAGTCACTTGCAAAGAACAAAGTGAATATTATCTAAAGTGAATCTCTAACATAGGATGGTTAAAAAGAAGGTAATATATGGTCATGATAAAACCATATTTCGTATTATATATAACAATATGTTTCTGTAAAATATTTATAATAAATTTATATATGTGGTTAAATATTTATAATATGTTTCGTATTATAGGATGATTAAATTTATAATTAATATATTTGTGGTTTTAACGAGTACATTGAATGTCAACACACAAGGTTAAGGGATTTCAACTCACTTTTTATTTCCAAGAGATGCATGCTTTATTCACCACCCATTCCATTGGTATGGTGTACGTAAAAACCATTAATTTATTCAATGTATATCACACTAATTTTTTTAGGTATTCACATATCCACTTTATTATCTTTCTTTCATGGGGTTTAAGTTTCATAAGTTTCCAAATCGGTAAAAAAGTTTTGTCTCAATTTTTCTTCTTTGAGACTCATGTTTTGTTTTGAATCTAATTTTTGTGTGGGGGGGGGGGAATATACATCCACTTTAAATGTTATATAATGAATCTCCATTGTCTCATGATATTATAAGCTTCATGTAATTTCCTTTTCTTACATAGAGTGTATGATCCCAAGTTACCAAGTTATAAAAGATTATTGAAAAAATCTCATTTCTTTTCAAGATTGTTTATATTTATGCTTACTTTGATGAAATATTGTGATCAATCACTCAATAATGATCATGATTTTCCTTCTCCTTTGTTTACCCAATATATATGAATGTATTAGTATGATTTCCCACTCTTTGGTACATAATATAATGTTTTTAATTAAAACACGATTGTCCCTCTCTCCAGATGGAAATCTATTGTATTCAAAAACCATGTTTTCCAAAATGTTTTAAAAAGATATTTGAAACCTATTTCAATTAAAAATTGATTTTTTTAAATGCTTTATGGTTTTGAGTGCTTCTTTTATATGTTTTTAAATCTATTTCCAAATTAAATAATTTCAAAAACGTTTTATGTTTTGAAAATAATATTTCAATTTTGAAAGTTCATTTTTTGGAAGAAATGTTTTTACAAATTTTTAAAAATAAATTCACATATAAGATAACATATATTTGTGTTACTCATGCCTTTATGGTTAAATTAATAAATTTTTCCATTCATATTATTTCTCTAAAAGGATTATTTTTTATTGCATGATGTTGATGAAAACTATTTCTCTTTTGTGTGTTATATTCTTTGGATACCCATTTCTTTTCACATGTCTTGTTTATGATTAAATGATTATGTAACCTATCCTTTTTTAAAAGTTATGATATGAATAGATGTTTATAATTCCCATTTCATTTCATGGGTTATGATATGATTATTTATCATCTTCTGGAACATGTATGCATGATTCCATTATGATATGGGTGGGACCTATCTCTCCCTCCATTTCATTGGTTAAATATTTTTATATCATGAGATAGACTAAGACGGTCTTGGAAATGAATATTAGATACTATGATGGCCATGTGAGTTAACCATGGATACCAAGATGGTATGAGGAGTAAAATCGTACTACCAAGATAGCCATGGGAGTCAACCATGACTACCATGATTTTATGGGGAGTGAACCCAAACTACCAAGATGGTATTGCTAGTGATTACTTGTCTACTATGGAAATCATATTATATTCTTATGTGTCATCAAAAATTCCATGTTTTATTCCTATGTAATTCATGTATGGATTATGTTATTTATTTCCTTTTGATTAATGTCTTTTGAACTGCCAAGCTTTGTCCCATGATTCATGTATATGATCTTTTATATACATGGTACTATCTTATATTTTTTTATCATGTTGCCATGCCCTTCTACTCATGATTATGCCCTTCTGCCAAGACATTCCGACCAGCCATACCTATTTTTTTCTGAAAAAAAACATTCATTAATACGGATCTGCATTGATTATCAAGAGTTGAACTATATCATGAATAGTAAAAAATGCTAAATTTCAATTGAAAAAAACTTTATAAATCAAAATAATTTATAGTGTTAAATGATAAATTTTAATAGTTTTAAAGTATAATAATATTATATTTTTATCATTTAATCTAGTGTTGGTCAATGGAATGAATTTTACATTAAAATTGGACATAAACACATATCAATCTTTTGATAGTTTTTACTTCTCAAAAACCTACTTTGTGGTTTTGAAAATGGAAATATTTTTTAAAATTAATTAATAAAAATTATATGTTTTGAATTTTTTAAAATAGGCATCATTTTTGAATTTTGAATATCAAAATTATCTTGGGGTGAATTTTTTGAATTTTTCTAAAAGCTTTTAATTTATGATGAATAGTGAAAAACACTGCGTTATTATTTAAAACCGACTTTTTATTTTAATAATTATTTTAAATTTAAATTTATTTTAAATTAAAAATAGGTACATAATACCTATATTAGTTCAATTTTGTCCATTTATGTCATTTTTTAATAAGACTAGATATATAAAATTTAATTGAACTTTTTACCGTATTTTACCCACATTTTAGGCACATTTGCAAATTAGCATAAAACATAATTTTACCGCTTTCGTGAATTGAATTTTAAAAATCTGAGTGACATAGTTGACATTAGTAAGTAAAATGTGGTTCAATAGGATGAAAATAATTTTTGGTGAATAGTTACTTTTGATTTATATTTACCACGGTTAAAAGTAAATAGGGTAATTAAAGGTTAAAATGATATTATAATTACCCTAACACATGTATTAATTCTATTGGATAAGTGTATTTCGACCAAAAATCAACCTTAGGAATAAAATATGATCCCTTTGGTCCACTTGGATTATATTAGACCATTTATTATTATTTTATTTAAAAAGAGTTAAAAGTGTTAAATTAAATGTTTAATAACTAAACCATTTTTAATATAGGGTTATACATAAGATAAATTTAACTATTAATATTAATTAGAAATATAAAAATATTTCCTAAATATTGGTATTTATTTATAATTTTTAAACAATAAATAATTAAAATTATTTATGACACAATAATGAGACAATAATTACCTTATTATGGAATGATAAAAATAATTGATATTATAAATATTAATATGATTGTAAATTGAGACTTTGGAGGTTTTACAAGAATTTTATAGGTTAAATTGTGATTTTAGGGATGATTTAATAAATTTTTTTCTATGTGATAAAGTTTTTATGACTTTCACCAAAACTAAATACTAAATAGTGTAAAAATTTACATAAATGAGTTTTTAAAATAAAAACTATATTATTAATTGAAATAATATCCCTAAAAATCTATGGTTTGTCCAAAGGACTTATATAAGGTTATATATATCAATAATTAACCACTTTTGGTTCTCTTGGATTTTTTATAGTAATTTTATTAACCATTTATTATAATAATGCAAGAATACATGGTAAAAGTCAAATTGTTTTACTAAGTGTTAAATCTAAAAGATAAGGTTAATATGGTGACCTAAACCAGTATAAAACCTATTGGTTGAGAGTTTTCTGACCCAAAACCACATTATCCTCTAAATATATCGTTTTGGATTCATTATAAACCTAATATTATTTTGTAATAAAATAATATTTCAAGCTTTTCCTAAAGTTACCCACACCTCTCTTATAAAAGGGTACTTCACCTTCTTTAAAAATCACACATTCAAAGCCATTTTTCTCAACCAAAACCAGCTCAAATATCCTTCCAACTACACTTAATTCAACCTAGAGGCCATACATTTATTGGAATCCAATATAATGATCCCATTTGATCAAATCAAAAAGAAGCACCCGATGAAGATGTAAAACTTTCATCACCTCTTTCAAATTTCTTTTCTTCTTCCACTTCCTATTTCTTTATTATTTCTATACCAAAAATAATAAATCCAGTACCATACACATAATGTGATGTTATTATAAATATGGTACAACAATATTCATTATTCTTTCTATCCTATGAATGACAAAGTCACTATGCATTTGTACGTACAGCTTACTATCTCCACGTCGTGGTGTAGTTTGTTATTCAACAATTCATCATTTGGATGGGAATAATAATTATTATAACTTATGTAAATAATAAATATAACATGTTAATGATTATATATATATATGTTATAACACCCAATTATATACGATTTTACCATCAATAGAATGGTATTGTCGCTCGTGAATACGCACGGATTATCGTCTCCACGAACGTGATGTGATTCATTCCCCATCATAACCATTCAAGAATAATTTTCATTTTTTAATTAAAAAAGGTATAAGGACTTAATATAATCTGGGATATTAATCAGATACAACCTATTAATATCAAAAATGATTTATGTAACAAAACATATAAAGGAAAATGAATATGTTAACACCCGAAACAATGATACTACTGAAATATTATTAACAAAACAATATTATAAGATCATATATGATATCATATTTATATATGTAGTTATTTTATAATTTAATAACAATAATTTATCCATTATAAAGGAGGTTATCCTACCCTCTACTAAGTAAAAGTACAAGGTATGGTGTTTTCATCTCACTTCTTATTCACGTGAGATTCATGTTATATTGCCACTATTTCTTTTTGTGTGGTGTATGTGCTGCCAATGATTGTATTGTTTGTGTAATATACATTAATTTATGGGTATTTACATCTTAATTGTATGATCCTACTTTCATGGGGTGTATGTTTCATAGGATACCAAATCAGTAAGAAAATTTCTAATTTCAATTTCCACTCATTGGGTTTTACACAAACTTCATTGATGATTTTACTCCAAGATTATGTGTGAAATCACTATTTATTTACTTATGTATTAATTTCCACTCCCCTATGGGTTTATATACTTTTGATACACATAATCACTCCATTGATAAATTATCCAGTCATTGATATGAACTTGATAAGACTAATCTTAACTCAATTTCTATTCATTGAGTTTAACATACAAGTCATTGGTGTTGTTTTCACTAGAATATGTGTGAATGTCTTCTAATTTAATAACACTGAATATCCAATCATATTGAGTGTATTTATATTTTTCACACATAATTTTTTCATTATTTTTTCCCTAATGTAATGATACAATCTTTATAATTTAAAATTCCTTTAATAAGATTCAAAGTGGTATAGGGCACTTTGATTCAAAAATATCTTTTAAACAGATTCTTGATAAATAGTGAGACTTTTAAATTTTTTCTAGAAAAAAAGGGATATTTCTCTTTAATAGTTTTAGTGACTATTTTAATCTATGTCAATATCCTTCATTGTTCTTGATTGAGGTTAATTTATTATAGTAAAATTTTCCTTATAGTGTTGAATGAGTTTTTTTATTGTGGATGTGGTATTTTTATACATTTCATGGTTTGTGGTTAAATTATTAACATTTCGTATTCTAGTTTTAATATGAATTTTTATGTTATGTCTCAACCTTTTCATATGAGGAATGAATTGGACTTAGTAAGTGATGGGTGGAGACTGCTATAGATCCTCAATGCATCGATAGGTATCATGATACAAACTAGTGTCTTGGCACAAGGCCTTGAAAAATCTTATTTGTAATTTGGGCATGGTGCCTTGACTATGTGGTTATGATGTCCGACATTATGCATTCCATAATTATGAAATTAGCTATTGATATTACATGTGATTATTCAACTAGTCGAATATCCATGTAAATAGGTAAATGACACTATTTGATTTATCATTGACATATTATGATTAAGTTTATGTTTAATAGGCTTGTGTTTTTTTCTTATACATTGACTTTAATGTTTATGCATATTTGTGATAGTTTTCACTATATTGGTATCCTTACTGAGTATTTAAGCTCACCCCTTTCTTATGTTATCTTTTTCCCAGGATTCGAAGAAGTATATTATTCTTCAATTACAGGGATTGGTTAAGGTATATGAGTGTGTTCAGAGTGGACATATTGTTGTTATTTTTTATGATGTAATGTAACACTTATGTATGTATCTAATACTTCCAAGGCTACAAAACTAATCAGTCTTTCGAGACTTGATCTCTTGTGATCATTCCAATGTTATTTAGTAATGTATCGACTCTGGGTAATTAAGGTCGTGGCATTACATACATGGAGCTCAATACTTTTCCATGTTTTACCATTATTATGGATATGATCAAATGAGGGTCAATAAATAGGATATACCAAAGAGGGAATTCCATAAAAGGTATAGAAACTATGAATATATAGTGATTCCTATTGGTCTTAATAATTCCCTTACTATCTTCATGGATTTAAGGAATAATGTCTTTAAGGATTACCTTAATCGGTTTGTGGTAACCTTTATTGATTATATTCTTATCTATTCAAAGATCAAGGAAGAGCATGAACTTGAGAATTATACTAAATAACATAAGAATAATCTATATTAAAACATTATAATGTGTGAATTTTGAATGGAAAAGGTTTTATTTTGGTGTCACATAATCTCAAGAGATAGTATAGAAGTCGATCCATTAAAGATAGAGGTTATTGATTGCTGGCCTAAACCAACCTTGGTGACTGAAATCCATAGCTATCTGGGTTTAGCTGGATATTATCAATGGTTTGTGTAGAAATTATCATGACTATCTAGTCCTCAATCCATGTTAATTTAGAAGGGTGTCAAGTTCTTATAGATAGATGAATGTGAGGAAAATCTCAAGTAATTGAAGAGAAGGTTAATTAGTAAACATGTTCTTACATTGCCCTATAGTGGAGAAGGGTTTGTAATATTTAATAATGCATCGAAGATGAGATTGGGATGTATTCTTATATAGAATAACAAGGTTATTTCTTATGCCCACGGTTATTGAGACTTATGGGAAAAACTTCCCAAATCATGATTTGGAGTTAATAGTAGTAATTTTTTTGCATTAAAGATATGGAGGTATTATCATTATGGAGAAAATTTTGATATATATATTGATCATAAAATTATAAAATATATATTCACACAGAAGGAGTTAAACATGCGCCAGAGAAGATGGTTAGAGATAATAATGGATTATGACTACCCAACACATTACCACCCTGGGAAAGTGAACAAGGTAGGCTATGCTTTGAGTCAAATTGATCAGGCTAACTTATTTATAATAAGGATAAAAAATGATCCAATATTTCTGGATTTTCAAAGGATGGATCTAGAATTCCTGAAGAAAGGGGAAAATCATGTCTTTAGGAAATGAATGTTCAACCCACTATCCAAGTGGAGATTAAGGAGGCTTAGAAGTAAGAAGAAGAGCTATAAATTAAATTCATAAATGTTCTTGAGTGTTACCGTTATCAAGATGTAATGATAAGGTTTAGAAACTGTGCATGTCTTCCTTACATTCTAGATTTGAAGAAGCAACTGTTAGAGTAAACTAATAGTTCTTCAATCTCTATTAATCTTGGAAGTACGAAGATGTATAGGGACATAAAATAATACTTATGGTGGGATGGAATAAATATATAAATAAAAAAGATTGAATCTTAGTGCTTTTTATGCCAACAAGTTAAGGATAAAAGAACAAGGTTAAAGGGGATGATATATCTGTTATCCATACCAAAATAGAAATGGGAGGACATCATTATGGATTTTTGTCATTTGACTACCCAAAAACTGTCAAGGGTTTAATGATATATGGGTGGTAATAAATTTACTTACTAAGCCAGTACCAATAATCTCTATCATATAATACTTCTCTTTGGATCATATTTTCTGGGATATATATTAATTAAGTGGTAAGGATGAATGGAGCACCACATTATATTGTTTCAAATCGGGATATGAGGTTTACCTCAATGTTTTGGTAAAGTATTCTGTAATATATTGATACATAATTATGTTGTATCACTACTTTTCATCCTCAAACATATGGTCAGTTTGAAATAATAATTCAAACCTTATAAGATATGTTGAGGTCTTGTTCTCAATATTTCAAAGGCGGTTGGGATCAACACCTTCCTCTAGTTGAGTTTTGTTATACTAATACATTTCACTAAAGAATTCAGATGGCACCTTTTGAAAACCTTTATGGGTAGATATGTAGGGATCCAACATGTTGGGATGAGTTTGGATAAATAAATCTTTTGAGACCAAATATTTCAAAAGAAATGGTCAATAAGTTTATAACCAGTCTGTAGTATATCAAGGCAGCTCAAAGTCAGAAGAAAAAGTTATGCTAATAACCATCAGAGTGATCTGGAATTTGAAATTGGGGAAAAATATTTTCTAAAAATCTCACCCTGGAATACAGTTATGAGATTTGGGAAGAAAGGGAAATTAATCTTTAGGTATATCAATCCATTTTTGATTCTTGATCAAATCAAGAAAGTTGTCTATCGCTTCGTACTTCCTCCAAATCTCTCTCAAGTCCATGATATGTTCCATGTGTATCTCATTAGGAAGTACACACTTGGAATTATTATGTAATAAACTCCTAGGTCATTCCACAATATCAGGATCTATCTTGCGAAGAACAACTAGTTGAAATTCTAGACCGGTCAAAGAAATTTCTAAAAAACAAGACCACTCACCTATTCATAGTTCTATGGAGAAATCACCTATTATAGGAATCTATGTGGTGACATGAGGATATTATTAATTGGAATTATTCTATTTTTTTAAATGAGTGATGAATTTTAAGGGAAGAATTCATTTTAAGGGTGCCATAATGTAACACCAAGTGTTTTTATGTACCTTTTTTAATAGATTAAATTTTCATTTATTTCTTGAAATGCACTAAGTCAAACATTCCTTTCAAACAACACTGAATTGGAATACATTACACTATACCAACTTGAAATATTATACAAGGAATATCGACTTGGTGTACATTACAAGCAACACCGACTTGGCGTACGTTACACGCAACACTGATGTTTCTATGAAACATAATTTAATTTTTATAATTATTTAAATGAGTTAATTATAACCTTATTGTTAGACTTAGTTATATGAATAGCTATAATTAATTTTCAAATATTTTTTATAATGGTACTATATAAATAAAACATATTTATAATGAAATATATAATTTTTGGCAATGTCCTTATATGTTTAAAAATAATATTTTCTCAAACAAACTTTTTTTCATGTCCTTCAAAGATAAAATAAATTTAGACGCATTTATATATTAAATTTGAAAAAATAAACTTCATTTTTTAATTTATAATGTCAAAATTATCTTAGGGTGAATTTTTGGGATTATTTTGGGAAACTTTGTTTTTGGATAAATAGTGAAAAATCCTAGATTTTAATTAAAAACTACATTTTCATCTATTTAATTTATAATGATAGATTATTTTTTAACTGGGATTAAAAGTTTTATTATATTATATTTTTTTAATTTATTTCAATTTTGTTAATTAAAACTTATTTTACAATATAATTGGATATAAAAACATAGCAAACTTTTGATTATTTTTACATTAAAAACTCACAATGTCAACCCGACTGCGAGATTAATTTTAAATTAATTTATACCACTTATGTAATTGGAATTTATAAAAATTGTTTCCTTATATGGAATCCTAATAATTTATAATTAAAAATGAGTTCAAATTAGTTTTTTACAAAAAGTATTAGTGAAATTAATTAAAATTAACTACATTGATTATGGTAAATATAAGCTTAAATAAGGACATAGCCACAAATTGATGTCCCAAAATGACTTATAAATTTCTATAACACAATTTTTAATACCAATATTCGTCCATTAACGTTCAATTATTAATTTTGGTTGTTTTTTTATGACTTTTTTAGTTAAAACATTGGTACACGGCCATTGTAGTGATCCATGACTTACAAGATGGTATGGGGAGTGAACTCAGACTTCCAAGATGGTCTTGGAAGTGATGAATTGCCTACTATAGAAACCATATTATAACCTTATGTGTCTACCACAATTCCATGTTTTATTCCTATGTAATGATTTCATAGTTTATGATCTTTATTTCCTTATGATTCATGTATTATTAAGTACTAATATTTATGCCATGATTCATATATATGATCTTTGATATGTAGGGTATGATCTTCTATTTTCATGATCATGTTATCATACCCTTATGCTCATGATTATGCTTACATATATCCCTTGATTACCCTTTTTGTGATTTTGATGTCACCTATTTTTATGTTTCCTTCCCCAGTTTATGATTATATTTATTATATTTTATGTGTCTAAGTAGGGTGGTAGTCAAGAAAAAACTAGTGGGAGATAATGTATCTCACTTATGTATCAATGTTTTGGTTTACATGTTTCCAAATGTACTAGACGAGTATGGTCTTTTGGCATCTGTTTATATTTTTTTAATTATTCTGCAAATGTTATGTAATGTTAATGTATTAAAAGTGAGGGTCCCTAGAGTATATCCTAAAGAAATAATATTATTTGGTTAGTGATTGATCATCTCACAAAATATCCATATTTTGTTCTCATAAAAGAGTCAGTAAAGGTGGACGATTGGGTTGGTTGTATGTTCCGGAGGTTGTGAGGCTTCTTGTTTTTCAGTCAACAGTTATTTTAGAAAGGGACCCCTATTTTACATCTCGGTTTTGGGAAGGAATTCAGAAGGAAATGGAGTCACTAGTAAAGTTGATTATGATATATCATCCTCAAACGGATGGTCAGATGAAACAAGTGAAGCCAATTTTGGAAGACATTCTCTCATTATGTGTCTTGAATTTCAGTGGTTTGTGGGATATCCATTTGGGATTGGTCAAGTTTTTATATAATAAAACCTAAATGTCATTGATTTGAATGGTTCCTTTTGATGTGCTTTATGGTTGGCTGTTTCAGTCACCATTATGTTTGGTTGGGGTTGGTGAGACCTCAATGGTGGGACTAAGCATAGTGCAAGAGATGTATGATAAATTCAGGATGATTAGATAGTGGGTTTTGAAAGCTTAGAGCCATCAAAAATTTTATTTCGATCATAGGGAAATATTGTTAGAGTTTTCTGTGGGGGGCCAGGTGTTCTTGAAAGTGGAACCTTGTTTGGGTCACTATCTTTTGGAAAAATAATTATAGTTAACAACAAGGTGTGTCAGACCTTTCAAGATCACTGAGTTGGTTCAAAATGTGTCATACATGTTAGATTTTCCATATCATTTGACATTAATTCACAATATTTCCCCTACTTATAATCTAAAAAAGGTGAAACCCATATCCATATCATGTGTTAAAATGGGAAGAGTTGTAAATAGAACTTGATTTATCATTGTTTGAGTGGTCAGTGAGATTGTAGATTCCAAAGATAAAGTGCTTCATGGAAAGTCTATCTTACTGGTCTAGTTTCTTTGGAAGCATGATAATTATGGGAATGAGACTTTGGAGAAAAATTTGTGGGTTTAGAAAGAGTATCCTTTTTTATTATCTGATCAATCTTTGGCTTGACTTTTTAGGGGTGGAATGTTTTCATGTTGTGGATATTTGTGACACCTATGATTTATTTTTGAGGTATTTTTCTATTTATTTCTTCCCTTCAAATTTTCCCTTGGGTTTCCTTTGAGTCTTTGGAGAAAAATGCTAAAATTATGGTAATCAGTAGGTGGGGCACAATTTTGAGAATCATGCCCCCTTTCCCATGTAGCCCTGTGATCTGGTGATGTTTTTAGGTAGAGGTGTATCACCTAGTTAGTGTAATGTTTGTAAACCATGCAAGATAACCATGTAGTATAACCTTCTTTAATATTATGGGGTGCACAATTATTGAACAGTTTAGAAAACTATGTTGTATAACTGTGTGGCCTGTCAAGGACATTAAAAATTAGATTTTAACTTTTTTCCCATTTCGTATTTTACCCCAAATATACCACTCTACTTCCCTACTAAGGATTTATAGCCCTAGAAGACTCCAATACTCCCTCTTACTCCCTTGCACCTCTATTTTTTATGAGTATTTTGAGGAAAGTATCTATGAAACTCCAAGTAAGTCCCTCGTTTCTTGATTTCTCCCTCTCTTCTAGGGTTTTTCTTGCTATTTCTTGGGGAAATATTTCTCCAGTAGGTAGGGTGACCTATATAGGGTTGAATCTTGTTTAATATAGTTAAATCTTGATGTTTGTATACCAATATTTCATTTAAAGGGTTATATTGAGGTTCATTTGTGGATTTTCACCATTTTCTAGATGTTTCTTCACTTGAGGTAGGTGGTTCCATTATTAAATATTATTTGATGAATTTTACATTCTTTCATGAGTGTTTACATATGTTCTAGTATTTATATATTTGGTGAGAAATTTTTTTAGAAGTTTTTTTATATTTTAATGGCTTGAAAGTAATTCTTAAAATGTTAAGTGGTTTCTTATCATGTTAGTACCCAATTTTTTGAATCCAGAATATGTTTTAAAATTTGTGCAAGTGGTTTTATAAAATGTGCAAGTGGTGAAAATCCTATTTTTAAGAATATTTGGTGTATGAATGGAATTTAAAGTGGTTTTTTCCTATGATAAATGGTTGTTTTATATATATTTTCATCTTTCTTGGGTGTTCATTTTAATATGGTAACCTATGTAACATGTGGAATGAAAATTGAGAATGAAGTGAATATAAAGGTAATTAGGTGGGTAGACTTGAACTAGTATCCTAGATGACTTGGAAGTGGGTTTTCCTAGATTCATCTATAGGGATTTATGGTTACAACCCTAACTAATTGATAATTATGATTGGATATCATTAAGATCGTGGGATGTTCTATCCTAGTGTCTCATAAACGAGAACGTTGTTGGGTGTGGTCGTTATACCATGTTTCCCCAAAATACGATGTACCTAGTGTCCCATTGAGCAAGTACTTATACATTTTTCCCAGATATAGTGGTATATAGTGATATTATACTTTCCATTGTCATACAGCGCACCTTGTGTTTTATTTTATAATAAAAGCATACATCCCTTTTTAATTTATTCCTTTGAAATGTTTCCTTTAAATTAATTTTTATGGAAATATCTCAAGTATACCTTTTATGAAACCTTCTTGTAAAATGTCTAATAATTTTTTTATCATGGAATCTATTTTCATGGATGTCATCCTACGGGGCTTTGGCTCACACCATACGGAAACCTCTGGGTGTATGTATACCTTTTTATGTCTTACCCAGGTAAAGTAAATGTGTATCGTGATGATGGTTTGGGTTTCTAGGGTTATTCCCTTATAGGTGTTGTGGTGGTGGATTGAGGATGATGCTCTTTATGTTTTATAGAGATTTTTTGTATTGTTTCATTATTTTCTTTTGTTGTAGTGTGTTTTGGTTTTTGTTTAAATGTTGTAAAATTGAAAATGAAAATTTATATGCCATTTTTGTTTATATTTTTTCGGTTTTGGTTTATTTATTATTTTTGGTTGTTTTTGATTATTTATATGGGTAAAATAATTCCCAAGATTCTTTTTTATACCCTGGAACATTTTACTAGCTTGTTGGGATTTGGAACACCCTTCAGGCCATGCCATGGACTGGGTTGGGTCTCGTGTTGGATGGAACTCCGAATTGGATCGCAACTGCCTTTTTTATTCTTGGCGACCAAAACTACCTAAAGATATCATGATACATCTTTGTCAAACCAAGATGCACTACCCATTTTGATTCATAGAACTCACGCATCAACTATTCCAGCATGCACACCGAAACAACCACACGATCAGGAACCCAAACAACCCCTTCTACACCGACGACCAAACCAAAAGGTGTATACCCACCTTTAAGTCTTTTCTTCATGGCCAAACTTTCAGGATTGCCGATGTGAATTCCCTTAACACGACTCAAAATCATCGACTCAACTGCCACATAAGGAAGAGTCACCTGACCATTTTCTTCCCATACCTCCAGATGAATCTCTACGAAGAAAGCCATCACCTACCACTCAGTGCTGGATTCCTGAACCACATGGTTCTGAACCATCCTGTCCAATGAATCATCAATACTTTTCCCTTCTCACAATATATATTCCATCTCAAATTCAAAGGATTGGATATACTCAACCCATCTTCACTACCGAAGATTCCAACCCCCCTGCGAAAAGATATACTTTAAACTCTTGTGATCGGTATACACTGTGAACTGTTCCCCCAACATGTAGTGCCTCCAGCACTTTAAGTCATACAATATTAAATCCAAATCAAGATCATGAGTGGGATAATTATTCTCATGCAGTCTCAATTGCCTTGACCCATAAGCCAAAACCTGATCATCTTGCATCAACACAGACCCAATACTTATACTAAAAACGTCACACAACAGGACGTACTTCCTACCTAGCTCTGGTAAGATCAATATCAGTGCGCCCGTCAATTGATTTTTCAACTCTTGAAAGGTATTATCACAAGCCTCATACCACTCAAACCAGATTCCCTTCTTGGTCAAGCCCAAAAACGGTTCTACCAAATGAGAGAAATCCTAATTGAACCTCCAGTAAAATATGGCCAAACCCAGAAAACTACAAACATCTGAAACACTATTGGGATGATCTTAAGACACAACATCCTAAAATTTCTCTTGATCCACTGACACAAATTCCTCAGAGATGATGTGACCCATAAAATTCACTTATCCAATATAGAATTGAAACTTTGATAACTTGGTGTATAACCGATTCTCTCTTATTGTACTCAGAATGATGTCAAGATGTTGGGCCTGATCGTCATGAGTTTTTGAGTAAACCAAGATTCCATCAACAATGACAACCATAAATTGATCTGGATAATGATGAATGATTTGGTTCACCAAAGCTATGGACACTGCAGGTGCATTAGTCAAGTTGAAAGGCATCAACACAAACTCAAACAACCTATACTGACTCCTGAAAGCTGTTAGTAGTATGTCAGAAGGCCTCACCCTTAACTGATGATAACCTGATATCATATCAATCTTAGAGAACAATAATACACCCCTCAATTGGTCAAACAAGTAATCAATTCTAGGAATAGGGTACCTATTTTCACCTTCATTTGATTTAACATTCTATAATCAATACACGTCCTTAATGACTCATTATCCTTCTTTGAAAAAATCACATGAGATACCCAAGGAGATGTACTAGGATGTATGAACCCCTTATGTTCCAACTCCTCATGCATAACCTTTAACTCCTAGAGTTCTGCCGATTCCATTTGGTATGGCTGAATAGAAACTGGCCCCGCTCTTAGAAGAAAATCAATCATGAACTCAACATCCCCCTCAGGTGGAAACCCCAAGAAGTCCTCAATAAACACATCCTGAAACTGATCCACTACTAGATGAAGGAAAAACTATTCCCATATTTCATCATCAAGCACATGAAAAGCTACTTGAGTCATGAGCCTATCCAATTGCTGACAAAACGGTCCTTTGCGACCTGCTCGAACATCCCAATATCTGTGATGGACATAAGCATCACCCTCAAGTGACCTAAATGATACCCTATGATGGTAACAGTCTATGTGCGCCCAATACAATACTAACCAATCCATACCCAAGATCAAGTCAAATACAGACATCTCGAGAACAAACAAGTCACATTGGAAATGATACCCACCGACCTCTAGAGCATATACCTTACACTACCTAATATCTTCACTTCATACCCCCAAAAGAGTGTCAATCAACATAACCCCGCACAAAATCTCCACAAGAAAACCCAACACTACAAAAAGTTGAGCAGAAATAAAAGAGTGTGTGGAACCGGTGTCAAATAATGCTCTACAATGTATATGAGCTACAAGGATTGTACCTTGAACAGTCAATGTCCCAACCTATCTATCACTAGGTGCAAACTGAACTGCATGAAGCTCACCTTCCCCTTTACCCTAGGCTCTAACCAGTGTTCCATACAATATACTGCCCTGCTGAGGTGGGAGATCCTGGCCTAGAGTTCCACATCCACCGCCCCTACCAGTACGGCCCGTGGAGCTCCAAATGCCTACCTGATACGGAGAAACTGATCGCTTGCCTCCACTTGGCATCTGCCTATCACCAACATTCATGCTCACCTACTAAGGGTTCCTCTAGAACCTCTGCATGTGTCCCAATCTACCGCACGATCGTCACTCAACTGGAGGTCGAGGAAACATTCCATGCATGTTCCCTAGCCTTCCACATTGATATAAGAACACTTGATCACCATCCTAAGAGGATGAACCTCTCTTCTGACTACGTTCCACACTTTAACCCTGCTGAAAACATCCAAAACGATGCTTCCGACCCTTGAAAGCTGCACCACTTATCCTCTTAGTGGGCACAAAAATCCCACTACATGAAACTCCATTCAGGTTCCCTTCTGATATCAATTCCTGATCCACTACCTCTGTAAAATTTTTCAGGAAAAGGATACTCACCTGAGACTTGATATCGTTTCTCATCCCACCAAAGAAACATCTATATGCTATTTCCTTGTCCCTTGCTAACGCTGAAACAAAATGTAACAGGTCGGTGAAGCTGCCAACATACTCCATCACCAACGTCGACCCTTGAGTTAGGCCCATGAACTCTGCATCCCGCTCATTCCACAAAGACTCTGGGAAAAGGTGGTTCAGAAAATATTCTTGCAAATCCTTCTACAAGATCCCCTTAGCCTGCTCAGTCTGAGCCAGGATGTCCCATCAACACTTTTCCTGGCCCCGCAACATATAATCTTCCATCTTGACCCACTTCGCATCGGAAGTATCCAAATGACCAAGTATCTTCTAGACAGAATCTATCCAGAACTCTACTTACTCTGGCCCACCCTCTCTGATAAAGGATGAAGGTTTTTAGAGTTGAAACTCTCTGTTCAACTCAAACATACTCGGTGCAACTCCCCTTGGCCCTGATCCATCATCAACATAAAATGATCCTAGTTCTCTCAAAACTGCTCCTCCCAACCTTCCTAGATCACTGCATTCTCTTGCTCCTCTACTGGAGGAGTGTTCTCAGCAACATCCTCTTGTTTCCCAACCGGTTCTCGATGTCATGGTGGCATTTCTCTACATTTCAAATCTTGAGGTTGAGAACACATACCATAAAAAATTTACAATTCATAACATGAAGGCTCTTCACCAGCCACAAAAACCCATTATACATGCACCCTCCCAAAAAACCATAGCATTCCAGAAACATTACCCCAACCATCTCTATCGCATGCCATGGTCCACAAGAGGTAAAAAATCATACACCAGCACAAGGCTCACACAACATGTTATAAACAACATTTTCAATTCATTACGAACCCTTAATTACACATATTTAATTAATAATCACTTATCATTATTTTATCTTCACCCACTTGCATTGTTTGTTTTACCACATTTTCCATTTTCAATTACCAAAATGAAAGGTTCATTCTATCTTCCATGGCTCACACACCCAACCCGTGTGTGCCTACCATGATGCATGTCACCTACCTCCATAAGTGCCTACAATGATGCATGAATGCACAACCTCAGGCCATTCAGGACACGAGCCAAATATCATTAAACCATCACATCACAAAACATGTGCCTCATCCAATGGTGAAATATCATCAACTATAACATCGCACAATCAAGAACAAAAATTCTCGCCCTGGGTGACTTGGGTTTTCTCTCGTACATGGGTTAGATACTCCCACGCACGAGCTCATTACCATGCCCGGACACATCCTAACTCCCATATACCATCTCGAATAACAAGATTTCATAGAAGGAGAAGAAAAACCTCCTGTAATACCACTTTTTAATGTCCTCGACTCGGAATCCACTAAACTGGTTCTCCGTGCCAGCTGGTTACATGAAATTAAGAGCGCCTCCATGTACGCCAAAGGTTACCGACTAGTAGTGGGGTCTGAATAGTCAGTTGGGGAGACTATACCCCCTTATATTAGAGTAAGCTACAACACAAGATAAACAAAATAGTGGAATAACAACCAATAATATTAGAGAATTCATAACCAACCATTCCCAAAAAAGGATACAACCAAGTCCAACAGTAAATATTCCATGTTTTGGTACAAGTTAGAAAGTGATAAAACCCAAAATAAAGACAAACTAAAAAAAATCCCCAAATGGCCCTAAGGGAAAACACACAGTGGATTTTTGAGCATCAGTCTAACTCACCATCAACCATATGCTCACCTTGAAGCATCAATCTGGGTGGATGTAACCGTTAGGGGAATAAAGCATCAGTCCTCATCCCAAACCCATGCATTGGGGAGGAGTATAGAGCATCAGTCCAACTCGACCTGGGGGCATAAAACCTCATCCAATACCCTAATCTACCAAGAAATGTGCGCAAGCTGTATATAGGTATCCATTAACTATTCACACTACATCACAATAATTTCCCAAGGCAACATAAATCAAAACAATTCATATGAGTTAATACCATGCTTTAACCCAATACCACCTTTACCAAATTTCACATAATCTTCCATTAATCCCAATTCCCTTTTCTTATTCTTATCTCACTAAGCGTTGTTCATTAGGCCTATCTCACTAGGCTACATTACTAGACTCATAATCCCTTTAATTATGGTCTTTAATCATTTCCACATACTAACCAATTACATGTTCCAAAACTATTCACAATTCATTTAACGTAGCCATGTTCACCAATATAAACCACTTTCAGAATCGCGGGATCTTCTTGCAATGGATCTGCTACCGACAAGGGGCGGGTGGGTCGTAGTGATGCAAGCCGGCTCAGGCGGAGCATCGGGCATACAGTGAGGCGACGACCTCGGGACCAGCTGCGTGGACCTCAGGATGCGGGTGAATGAATGATAGCTATTATGTGATAGTGTCGGTCTTTGGACCGCTGGTTTTCATGGGTATTATCCCACTGGACCCTCAGGTCATTGAATATCAGCCTTTGGGCCTCTGTAATTGGTTCTTTTCTGGGTTTTCCATCGGGTTTGATCTCCGTGGGCCTACTGGCTTTTTATGGGTTTTCTCTTACCCAAATCAAAAGGGGTTTCGGTTGTATTTTTCTTTTTTTAATAAAGGGGCTTTCCCCCAACCTTTTCACCAATATAAACCACTTTCATGTTAACCCATCATCCCATAGGTTATTATTATTAATCCTAGGTTCTTCACCTAGCTTCTACCCCTACACCGTCAATCTTATCAACATTTTTATAAAGGGTCATCATAAACATAGAACAATCCTACTTGTTCTTCACAATCCCTTGGTCTGGGAAAGTTGGCTCACCCCATGGGTGGCCCTAGTTTAGTCTCATCACCCTTAACACATCCCATGGGGATCGTGAGGGTTCCCTTTTACATTTTCAATAACCATTTTACCAAAACATGTCATGGGTTATCAAAACATACTGAGAGACACTCAAGAACAAAACAACACTTGCATAAATCCTTAAATATACCATGGGATATAACTTGTAGACCACCTACCTCAATTTCACAGTGTAACACACTCTTAAAAAAGTCCTTATATTCCACTTCAACCAACCTTTGATGCTTCAACCTAAATCTCACCCAAAGAATGGGGTTTTAGAGCATAATAAGGAGAAGAAAAGAAGATACAAACCCTACACTCAAAAGAGAAGCAAGGATGGTATTTTCCTTTCCTAGAGCTTCGATCCATAATCAACAGCACCAAAAACGCCTTAGAAATGAGGGAGATTGATCTCTTGGAGCTCTTGGGAGATTTGGTTCATCCCTAGGTTGAAGAGGGGTGAAATGGGAGGAAATCTTGAGTTGGGGTTAAAAATCATGGGGTGGAAAAAGTGTAATTTTAAAAGGTTTCTAACCCACATGGTTTACCTGCATGGTTTTCCAAACTGTGTGCAAACTGTGCAGAGGATACTCTCCAAAAACACAATTCTTGCACGGTATCTTGGGTTGTCCACACGGTTAGCACTAACCATGCGCAGACTGTTCAGCCTACCCAGAAAACCCCCTTTTTTCCACTTTTTGTGTCCCGAACCCTCAGAACATCCCCAAGCCTCCTCGAGGACTTGGGAACACACTTAATTAACCAAAACAAGGGATTCAAACCAAAACCTAAACAATAAGTTACCTTTACAAGATCCTGGATCTTATATGGTACCCTACCATGAGATCAATATTATAAAAATATCATGCTCTCTATAGCTATCACTACTTCATTTGATATCCCATAAATACCAAATGTATTTTCCGCACATTTCTACTTTTGGTTCTAGTGATAAATATCCATCATACCTTTCTTTGGACATGCATTTTCATAACGAATCATCTCATTACAATCAAAATATATCACTCCCTAATTTTCATTACTAGTCTGAACTGTTCTATTTCTATTTTCTATTAAATCACAAGTCATGTGTCTTAATGTTATATAATGGTAACACTTCCCATATCTCATAGGATATTCCCTAGAATGCTTCTTACCACACTTATCAAAATAGGTTAATATAATTTTCTTACCTTCAGGTTTCTTCATTGACTACTTCCGCATTTCCTACCACCTACATCACTTCTTATCTTTATTATTATAAAATTATTCAAAATCCAACTCAAATTTCTCATCACGCCACAAAATTTCCTTATAACATCTAAATTAAAGAGTAATCAGAGCCATTCATAAACTTGGATTCAATCGTGTGTATAATATATTAATTTTACTATCATAGTCCAGAATAGAATTTGGTGCATCTCTTCACAATCATGTAAAATTATCATCATAGGTAGAAATATATTCCTCATACTTTTGATTAAAATATAGTATTTTCCTTTCCATGCTATGTTGATTAACATTAGGAAAATACTTTTGAAGGAATATATCTTTAAATACTATCCATTTCATAGAATCAGTTTATTCATTTTCCTTGGATTTCTTAATTAGAGACCCCTATTGATCGGTTCATACTTCATAATGATAAATATAGGGGTTTTCTTTTGATGTTCTGAATATCCCAAAACATAAAATATCTTCTCTAAACAGTTAATACATGCTTCATATTTCACCAGGTCTAGGGATCCACAATAATTTAAAAGGTGTTGTTTCTTAAAATGATCTACTATCGATATATTCTTTTGTGGATAATATGGTTTCTCACTTTCATTGGTACCTGCATTAATATCATGCATTGGTTATGTTAACACTACTATAAACTGCTATTTTCTAATTCCAAAAAATCCAGTTTCCATGTTCAGAAGGATATTATCCTCTTTATTTCTTTTTACCATATTTTCTCTATTTTCATCTATCGAAAACCATTTTGAATGAGAATAGAATAGATAGAGCAATATGAAAATCCTAAAAATATATTCCATGATAATATAACCTAAAATTAAAATCTCTTAAGAGTATCTTTTAACATCATCCTAACCTCTAATTTATCTAAAATATTTCTTTGAGACCAACTATAATAACTGATGTATAACCATCTGATAAATTACATGATTTTCAGAATATATTTTATGATTTACGTACAAAGTACATTTTCTAGTTTATATTTTTATAGAATTATAAAATATTTTATATTTCAAAGTGTACATTTCCACATAGTTACCATTTTTTACATAAAATAAATTATTTATAAAGACACACTTGCTATGTTCAAGGTAACTCCCATAAATAAAACGATGACATTATTAATGTTCCTACTCATCCATAAGACATGTGATTTTTTTAAAAAAATTGGGATGGAAAAAAAATATTATTAATGGACAAAAAATAAACTAGTTAGTGCATTTTTAAATCTCAAATATCCACAATGAAGTTTCATTTTTCATAAAAAAACATTTGTGCTCAATATTCGTTTACTTTTCCATGAAAACAAGGTGTTTCCAAATAACTTTTATAAAAAAATATTAAATTAAAAAATAAATTCAAAATCATAATCATAATGGTTTCTTGGGAAACATGAAAAATCATGAATATAATTCCATGAAAAATAATGCTTTCACTTTTTTTAAAAAAAGGTCATAAACATGCCTAAAAAACATAAGTTCATTTTCATAGAATTTGAAATAAAAGGATTTAAATTATAAAACATTATAAGAATATCGTGTAGTTACCTTGAGACACTATCCTTATATTTATCCATACTAAAACCCTTACAATGTAATCACTAACCCAAATAACTCTCATATATCTTCGGAGTAACTTATTTCTAATAAACTCCCCCAATTTACCCAATGCATTAGAGAGCTATATCGGGCTCAAAAATCATTAATATTAAATGTAAATGAAACATATAATTAATAAAACACATATAGATTTAAATTTAATCATAAAAATAAATTGAATTGGAATTCAATCCCAAAATAAGTAATAGTTTCAGATATCTCATATAATAGAGAATAAATTTCCATTTATTTAGAAAAATATTTGAAAAATAAAAAAACTCGAAGGGTAGGAATGAAATATTTTTTGAAAATCCATATTAAATATTTTAGTAATCTTGATAATGAATAACAAATATGATAGTAGGAATGAGTGGTAATGCTGTATTTTGTTAAAAAAACGTTTTTTTGTATATTTGTAAAAAGTTATAGATAACTCATACATAAATTATTAAAAAGATTACCATTTTATAATATCTTAATACAGAAAGAAAATATATATCAATATTACCTATAACAACCTTATAATATTATAGAATAACATTTGTGTAACATTTAAATAGACCTCAAAATGGATAAAAATGATTTCAATGGAATACAAGATATTTAAAATAATGAGCCTTACCTTGAGTTCCTGCTCATTTCATTCATATGTATACCCTCCAAAGTAATAAGATTATATTTATTTTTGATAAATTAATAATAACTCTTTTCATTTTAATTCCATTATTATTATTATTCAATCTATTTCATTTCTAATCTAGATTTATATAGTGATAAAAATGGTTCAGTTCACATTGGACATTTTGAGAACATTAGGTTTATGAGTCAAAAATGACTTTGGTAGGTTGGATAAGGTTAAAGAAGTAATGGTTACATAATATATATATTCTTAATGTAGAAAAAAATTATTAAACATTAAAAACATTTTTAGAACCATCAATTGAATATGGACACGAAAAATGAAATATGTTGTATCACAGTTGTCTGCATGTGCCGAAGTGCGACACTTCCATTTTTATACTAGATGGAAAATAAATAAGGTATAAAATATTATAATTTTCATTAATCAGAACTTTTTTATAAATTTAATATTTATTTTTTATTTCTATCCTTAGGACCAAACATGTGAGACGGTAATGAAAAAAAATCCCATCACCCTGGGGAGGTTGTATTCCATACCTGTGCACAAGAGACGTTATCATTTTCCAAAGGATGGAAGGGGTAATTATGTAAGTAATATATAAATAATAATAATAATTTCATTAAGATATTAAATATCATTAATTAAATATTTATAATCATTCGATGTGGTAGTTATGGAAAATTAAACACATCGCTTCATGAAGGTGGTAGTCCACACGTATGAATGGTAAATGCTTCCATTTCCCATAGGTTGGAAATGAGATTGAAAATAGATGGCATATAAACATAATAAAATTTAATTATAGAGTATATATTGATTTAATTTTTTTTATATTTTTTAGAACATATTCAAAGGAGGTAGAAGAAGAAACAAACTCGTTATAAGTTGATTAGGACTTATACATCCTCCTCATATATCTATTTTTGGATTAAACATTATGCCTTCTAGGATTGGTCTTTTGAGAATAAAAAGAACTCTATAGAATGGGGGAAATGTGGTAAGGGTTTTGGGTGGGTATTAGATGAGATAATTAGATCAAAAGGCGTGACTAAGTGAGGAAATGAGGTCTCAATTTATAAGTGAGAGGAGTGAAAATCAAGTAAATACGTTAAAATTTTTAATATAATAAATGTATTTCTCAAGTTCATGTGGTGTAAAATGGAATAAATTCAAATAAAAAATAGGGTATCATTTAAATCCACAAAACCAACTATATTTATCCATGTTTTGTATAAATTTTATTGTTTATCTCTTCGTTTAACCCCATGATATCCCTTTTAACCATTATAGGGGTGATATAGTTTTACCATGGTAACTATTCATTATGAATAAAAATAAAAGTAAAAAAATTATCAAATTTGAAATTATTATTTACAAATATGAAATCCGTTTTTCAGGATTCAATTAGAAGAATTATTTAAAATTAATTTCAATATATGTGTGAAAAATGTAATAAAAATGGTTTTTAGAAAAAAAATGTCATTTTTAAGAATAACAATTTTTTATACTAAAATCATATATAATAGTGATTCGTATGGAATTATTTTAATTATTTTAATCATTGGGTAATTATTCCACTTTAAAACCAATATAAAACCAAATGGTACTTTTTAATTACCTGAAGTGAAATGTAATTTTTTATAAAAATTGATATTTTTTTCTATTCACTCAAAAATCAATATTTTTGGAAAAATAACAAAAATAATCCTAAGATAATTTTTATATTGATAATAAAAGAATTCAGTTTTGCAATTCAAAACTCTAAAATTTATAAATTTATCTTTTAAATATAACAATATATTTTATGGAAAACATATTATCTAGAATAACACCATTTCTTGTTAGACTGAAAACCATATAAAATTATATTAGCATATATGAATCCATGAAATATATTGATGAAAATTAATAAGATATAAAATTAATTTATTATTAAAATTACTTGGGTTTTCACATGTGGGATCATAATGAAATCATATTGGTTTTGATAAAACAGGGCCTGAACTTGAGCTCACCCCATATTGAAAATTGTGGTGGTCGTGCTCCAATTAATACATATGGGGGAGACATCCAAGGATCAGATTGGCTATCCCAGACTCTCCTACCCAGCATCACCCATGGTTGGGAACTCCTCTCTACACACACTCACCCACCTAGAGCCAACCCACACTAGTCTCACTCACACTAAACTATGCCACTATTTTGTTGTTGTGATGATTGGTTGGTGGCCCTTGTTGTGGCTGCCCTAATCTCGCAAGGATTGTCAATCAAGTATCTTTTTAATCAAATATTCATAAAATTTATTTTCTAAAATCAACATTCACAACATTCCTTCTTATATCATCAAAAATATTGTTTTTCACTATTTCTTTCCAAATAAAATTTTAATGTTGTATGCCAAATATGAATAAAACCAATGAAAAATCATGAAAAGAATACTAATTTTATTAATTAAATTAATGAATTAAATTTTTTAAAAATACCCATAAAATACAGTCATTAACTATTCTTAATTTTAGGTACTAATAAAGGAAATTACTATCATTTAGTGTGTCCTTATCTAATATGTATCTAAATGTCAATATTTAAGATGATAATGATTACATTATCTACACCAGAAGATGTCATCATACGAGTATCATGTTTTATATTTCTCTAATGAGAAATTTAATTAAATAGGATCCCACAAAAATGATGGCCCATTTAGAATCACTTTACAGAAAAAATGAATATTTGTGATGGATAATTGGAGATGGGGAAGGGTCCCGTCACGAATACTCCATCAGGAAAGACTATTTGCGGCGGGACCCTCTTCCCATCGCAAATAATTAGTTACTTGTGTCTGGTAGACGGTACCCGTTGAAAAAGGTTTGACATGAGTTGCATGCCAAACTACAGGGTGGGTATTTGCGATGAGCTTTTATGCACGTCGCAAATACCCGATGATGTTTTTAAGTATTTGCGACATGATTTATCCCCAGGTGCAAATAGTATGTCGGCAGGTTGGTATTTGTGACGGTACCAATTGAAAATACCTTTTTAACCACCACCACTAATTAATAGGGGTTAGTATTTGTGACAGGACCAGTCACAAATAATCTCGTAGCAACTAATCTAGCATATATATACCCCCTTCGTTTTTCCTCTCATTTCTATCCTTTCTCTACTCCTCTCTCCCTCTCTACTTACATTTTGTCTCTCAAAATTTTTCTAAGATAAAAATTTTAAATTGGGGCAATATTTGCGGCCTAAATCCTCCAAAAGATTCAGTTTTAAGGTATTTATCTATTTCTTTTTTTGTTAGTTAATTCATTTTATTTAATATCAATCATAATTATTTTTAATTTGTGCCTATTAAATTAAAATAGAATTAGATCATTTTATTTTTCTTTTTTTATAAATACATCTAATTAGTATTAACTAATATTAATTATCATTTATATTAATTGTTATTAATTAGTATTCATTAGTATTAATTAGAAAAATTATGGATTATTATCAATAATTCGCCATAATTAGTAAAAATTAGCCATAATTACTAAAATTTATCGTTAATATGTAGTAAATTGAAATAAATATTTAGAAATAATAACAAATAGTAATAATTTGAAGTAAATTGTAATAATTAGAAGTAAATTGTAAGAATTAAAAGAAAATAGTAATAATTAGTAGCAAATAAGAATAATTAGTAATAATTATTAATAATTATGATTAATTAGTAATAATCAGGATTAATTTGTAATAATTATGATTACTTGAGAACAATTATGATTATTTAGGATTATTTAGGGATAATTACTAATAATTAGGATTAATTAGTAATAATTAAGAATAATTAGTAATAATTAGGACTAATTAGTAATAATTAGGAATAATTAGTAATAATTTGGAATAGATGTAAATAACTAGGAACAAATAGTAATAATTTGGAATAAATAGTAATAATTAGGAATAAATAGTAATAATTATGAATAAATAAAAATAATTGGGAATAATTGGGAATAAATAAGAATAATTTGTTATAATTAAGAATAAACAGTAATATTTACGAATAAATAGTAATAATTAGTAATAATAAGTAATCATTAGTAATAATTAGAAATAATTATGAATAAATAGTAATAAATAGTAATAAATAGTTATAATTATTATTAATAAGTATTAATTATTAATAATTAGTAATAATTAGTAATAATTAGTAATAATTAGTAATAATTAGGATTAATTAGTAATAATTTGGAATAATTAGTAATAATTAAGTTTAATTAGTAATAATTAGGATGAATTAGTAACAATTAGGATTAATTAATAATAATTGTGATGAATTAGTAATAATTAGGATTAATCATTAAAAATTATGATTAATTAGTAATAATTATAAATAATTAGTAATTATTGTGAATAAATAGGAATAAATAACAATGAATAGTAATAAATATTATTTATTAGTAATAATTATATATAATTAGGAAAAAATAGTAACAATTGTGATTAATTATTAACAATTGGGAATAATTAGTAATAATTAGTAAAAATTGGTAATAATTAGTAATAATTAAGAATAATTAGGCTTAATTTGGATTAATTAATGAAAATTATGATTAATTAGTAAGAATTATGAATTATTAGAAATAATTTATAATAAATAGAAATAAATAGGAATAATAAGCAATAATTAGAAATAATTTGGATTAATTATAAATAAATAGTAATAATTAGGATTAATTAGTAATATTTAGTAATAATTAGTAATAATGATATATAATTAATGATAATTAGGATTAATTAGTAATAATTAGGATTAATTATTAATAATTAGGATTAACTAGCAATAACTTGGATTGATTTTCAATAATTAGGATTAATTAGCAATAATTTATAATAATTAGTAATAATTAGGAATAATTGGTAATAATTAGGAATAATTAGGAATAAATTGGAATAATTAGTAATAATTAGCAACAATTAGTATAAATTAGATGTAATTATTAATAAATAGTAATAATTAGGAATAATTAGTAATAATTAGGAATAATTAGTAATAATTAGGAATAATTAGTAATAATTTGTAATAATTTGTAATAATTTGTAATAATTTGTAATAATTAGTAATAATTTGTAATAATTAGGAATAACTAGGAATAATTAGTAATAATTAGTAATAATTAGTAGTAACTAATAATAAATATGAATAATTTATAATAACTAGTTATAGTTAAAAAAATTGTAATAATTAGTATTAAATGTAATAATTAGTAATAATTAGTTAGTTGAACAACCTGATGTTATAATGTTCAACGTTTATAGGAGGATGTATAGCGATCCGATCCTTGGAGAGATTAGAGGTGATAGCCAACATTATATTGTGCTTAGTATAATTTATTTTTGAGTATTGAAACTAACTACAAATAATATTTTACCTATTTTAAATTTAAATGGAAATTGAAGGATTCATATGAGGTCGTGGTGACTCAATCATAGAATGAGAGTCAGGCCGAGACCGAGGGTCAGACTAGTTCCCACCAATTTGATGAGGCATCATGGATACAGGTGACCCAATATGCATTCAAGAAAGGCTGAGTTATTGGTATTAGATCTCGATTCACGTATGAGAGTTATTATGGTGCCACTGCGTTGTCGACGTCTAACTCAAGAGGAGCTCAAGGAGAGTAATCATCATCTCCTACAGAGTATCAGGAGCAGCTAAGAGCTTAGAGTGAGGACACAGAGAGTATGCATAAAAAGTATGAGGAGTTGTGTCAATGACTGTAGCAGGAGATGCATCAAATGGAAACAACATCAGGAAGAGCTCTAATGACAACAATAATAGTAGGAGGAGGAGATGTGTTGATGACAGCAGCAATAGTAGGAGCAGATGGTGTACATGCAACGTCTAACTCATGGTTTAGTATTTGATTTGTCTCCACCATCTCCCCCACCTCCTCCAAAGGACACCCACATGGATATAATTTCTTTATGATAAAACATTTGGAAATAACTTTATTTAATATTAACTATTTAAATTTTTGTATAGTTTTTTTATATTTTTGTGAATATTTCAATTTTTTATTATTCAATTTTTTTATTTTATTAATTTTTTTATTTTTTATTTTAATTGTTATGTTATTTTATTATTTTTTATTATTATTATTTATTTATTTTTTATAAATATTGATGTTTTTTATTATTTTATAATTTTTTATTATTTTACTAATATTATTATTATTATTTAATTAATATTAATATTATTAATATTATTATATTATTAATATTGTATTAATATTATTTATATTATTAATTTTAGTATTATTATTAATTTCCATTATTATTTTATTATTATTTTGTAATATTATTGTATTTTTATTAATAATATTATTTTATTCGTTTTTTTAATGTTATTTGTGACGGGCCTTTTGCGATGAAGACCCCCCGTTGAAATTAATTTTTTTTAAAAAATCTTTAGAAAAGTATTTGTGATGAGGATTTTTAAGATGGGGTCTTATCTCAAATAGTTTTTGTAACGGCCTATCATAAATGCATTTTATTAAATAATATTAGGGAAACTATTTACGACTCGCCTATGTCCCAGTGCCAAAACGCTTTTCATGATGCCTTTTTCTACAAGCGGGACATTTGTGACGGGGTTCCGTCACAAATAGTCTAATTTCCAAAAGTGTCACCATATCTATTACTAGGTTAATATAGATTTTTATAAATTTATGAGTGCATTTTAGTGTAAATCACACAACTTAGCTTTTCAGGGAGGCTATTATACCAATAATATCACATATGATTCTTAGATAGTTGAGTGGATATCTCCTTATCATATCCATCATATTGATTATCTCAACATGATTCCTAAAATATGTTATCTTATAGGGCATCTCAACTAAGTGTTCGACATATAAAATTCCAAGAATAGGCACCTAATCTAATTAGGGTCACCTGTTACTTTCTTTCCTTACACATGAAAATGAAGGACACCAAGAATTATCATGAACCTACTTTTTTGGATGATCAGGGTCTTGAAATTAGAACTTCGGAAATAATATAACATTTAGAAATTGTATAGGGATTTAATATCACCATCTTATCTCATGTAATTTCATTTTTGTGTGCATACTTCTAATGATTTAGTTTTGGGATCATATTCTTTCCACCAAATCAATATGTTTTAACCATATTAATGGGTAACTCTTGAAATAACTCATATATTGTGTTAATAACCAAAATAAAAATCCAATTTTTTTCAAACATATCCAAATATATCATATTTATAAGATGTATGAATCTCTTTCATGTAAAGGTTTGGAATTAAATGAAATCAATAATCCTCACATGAGTAAACCAAGATCCACATATAGTTGACACCCGCCTTTCTAGAATATGGTATAAGCCTCTGGACAATGGGAAGTCTGACCAAGAGTTCCTATACTAAGGGACAATTTACTAAAGAGATATCTCAATTCCATAATAATTCTGACACTTAATATGTATAAATCATAATCCAATATGTAATTTAATCTCATAACTCAAAACAAGCTTAATAAAAGATAAAAAACTAAATCAATAATCACACCTATCATGTAACTCCTTATATGCATGTGTGATAATTTATAGAATCAGTTTAATATTTAAACTAAATAATGCATTAAAATTTAAAATATATGGAATAATAAATAAATGACCAATTCATGAATTTTAACATGAGATAAATTAACAATGAAAAATTTACAAATAAACAAATATAATCACTTTTTAATTTATAAATTTATTATAGAAAATCTATAATTAAATAAATATATAAAATTTATATTTTTTCAAAATATTAACTCTTCCATATAATCCACAAAATAAAATTTACATTAAATATATGATATTTAATGAAATAAAAACATTTAACATATCAATTTCAATTGGGTAAACATTTGACATAATCTAAATATCATATATTAATATTATTTTACCCTTTGATCAAATCATTTATGATTTTTTATATGGTTTAAATAATTTATCTAAACAAGTATAATTTAATTTAAATAATTCAAATTAAAAATTATGGAAAAATTATAAGTTTAAACAAAAACACATTATATCATTCCATATTTTTTATAATTTATAAACTCGTTCTAAATTAATCTTATAATTTCCGTTTAAAAATTTTATATCTAAATAATAATTCATTCCTTGTAATTTAAATTGTATCATAATATTAAAAATTAATATTATGGAATATTTAATAATAAATATTTCATAAAAATGTAATAAATTACCTATAAACACTTTATAAATAATTAATTTACAAACTCTTTTATAAATTAATAATTATCTTTAAAAACATTATTATAATTTATAAACAATTTAAAAAATATATAATTCAATTCATACTTTAATTTTTAGAAAGATCGTTTTTTTATTTTAATTTATTTTAATGATGTAGTTGGAATCATTGAATATGATATTTAGGATGTATTGCTTAAACTATATAAGCGCTATTAATCGTACATTACAACTGCTAATCCTATAATTGTTTACGATAAGTGTCATGTGAAAGGTTTTTTTACTTTTATGACAAATGGAAAAAACTAATGTCTATGGGGTGGAAGTTTTATAACCTTTTCATGTATGCATCCATCATATTTTACGTTTCACACCAATATCACTAGGGTGGTATGATGCTCTATTTTGAACTCATGGAAAAACACTATTATTGAATATGATATACTAATATCATATGCTACAACTTATTGAAAACCATTTTATTTATATTGATTTATTGGATATGATATCTCATATCGTAATACATGACTTCATTGGGAAGAACAAAATTATCAATTTTATTTAATGATTGAGGGTGTAACAATAATTGAGATTTCAAAAACTGTAATTCTCAACATGAGTTCACTGGTCAAAAATCATTATAAATCTCTAATAACACTGAAAGGATTATAAGGATTGATTAATATTTAATAAAATTATTATAAATTTTTATAAACTATGACATTTGACAACATCATACCTCTGAAACTAAAATCATGTAAATTATCAATAAAAAATGAATACCTAACATCGAAGTGCACAACCTTTATTTTTGTAGCATCCCAGGTATTTATAGAATAATATGTTTTCATATCTAATAATCTATATGAATAAGATATTAATTTTATGTTAAAGGGGACTCTTTTTCCGATAGAATAATCGACACACAACAATGGCTTTCTTTAATATCTTATGTCGCACACAATACTAAGATATACCGAAAACTAATAAATTAATAATATTATTATTTTAGATGGTAGTTAACACCTAGTCATTGTGTTGACGATTATGAATAGAACTAATTAAAATATTATTACAATTTTTTTTAAAAGTTTTTAAATTTGTCCAATAAATATTATAGGCTTAAAACGAGAATGAATCCAGTTTTAGGCATAAAATACTCTAATTTTTTTAGTAGGCCACTTTACCACCTTTTGATGTAGAAACCTTTCTAAATTTAGTTTTTAACACTATTATATAATTTATTGGACAAAATAAACTTTTATTTATAATCGGGACATCAAAATTTGCGTTGGATGAATTTTTTATATTTTTCAGATTACTATCATGTTTTGATGAATAGTAAAAGCACGTTAAATTTTATTAAATTTTATTTCCATTGCTAAAATTTATATTAGTAAATAAAAATATTTTATGGTGTTAATATATAAATAGATATACTTTTATCATTTATTATAATTTAGGTCATTATTATTAATTTTATATTGAATTAAGATGTAAAAACATTTCAATCTTTTGCAATACTTTAACTTTTAAAAACATGCTTTCTCAATTTGACAATGGGAATTAATTTTAAATTAATTTCCAACAATTATGTGTTTATAATTTGGAAAAATATGTTCCATATTTGGGATCATAATATCCAAATTATTTAAACAGGTCCCTTTTATTTTTTTACATTATGAATAGTAACTTCAACAATAAATTTTATTTGCCGCAGTTATAGGGTAAATTAGGTAAATATGGTAAAAATAATAATACAGTTATATAAAACTACACTAACACTTTCCCTAATCCCATTTTATTAATAATAGGTGACCAAAAATTCCATAGGCCGAACTTATGGAGTTTGGGAGCAACTTTGGTAATATGGTGACATTTTATAAGATTTAATTTAATGTTCAGGGAAATATAACATAATAATGTAACTTATTACAAAAAACAATTATAATTTCATATATATATATGATATAGTCTAATATAAATATTCATTATAAATATAAAAATATTTCCTACATCATGGTATTTTATTTATAATTTTTATACATTAAATAAATATAAATATTTATGACACAATGATGATGCACTCATTACCTTATTAATGAAATATTCGAATAAATGATATTATAAACATTGAAATAAGTTTAATTGGGAAATTTTGATAACATAAATGAATTTTATTGATTACTATGACATTTTATCTTTGATTTAATTCTTTTTTTGAAGGAATCAAGTTGTTATAACTTTAAGAAAAATCAATTTCAAAATTGTGTCAAAATTGACATAAATGAGTTTTTATAAAAAATACTATTTTATTTAATTATATAATAGTCATAAAAATTTGAGTTTCTATCAAATTACTAATATAATGTTATAAATTTAATTAATTACCCACTTTAGTTTCTCTTTGAATTTAATAGTAAGTATATTAACCATATAATGTAAAAATGCAAGAAGACATGGTAAGAGTAAATTTATTTAATTAAGGGTTAAAGCTAAATGATAAGGCTAATTTTGTGACCTAGACTTGTCTAAAACCTATTGTATGAGATTATTTCGAACTATACCCATACAAACCTATAAATTTAACACTTTTTAACTATTATAATTCTAAAAAAATTTATATTAAAATAATATTTTGAGACTTTCCTAAAGTGCCCCTCCTCCCTCTTATTAAAGGCCACCACATCTACCCACATACTCACACCTCTCAAGCCCCTTAGATCATCCAAATTCTATGAAAATAATTTTCCAAAATACCTAAATTCCTCTTATAATCTTTACCATGGTCATAAAGAAATTCATGAAATCCTTGTGGCTAAAATAAAAAGAAGTTGCCCGATTTAGAGGTAACATCTTCTCTAAAGCTCCATTCTCTTATTTTACTTATCCAACCCCCTAAACTCTCTTTATTACCTTATTTTATAAAAAAAATATTATAAATATTCTAGGATGTTTTTATTATAATATTTAGACCTACACTTACACACACCCCTATCTAATTGATTTAGAATATATTGTTTCTCTCTATGGTGAACTACAGCCTCATGAAACAATGATTATTCAATCTTTTCCTGAAACCTATCATGGTGTCCATTATGATGGAAGTATATTTATATAGGATAAATATTTTATTTATATTATCTCTATGATTTTGTAATTTTTACTCATAACATATCATTGTGCTTTCCATAATGTGTAAATACGATAATTTCTTTTGAGGATGTGTGGACTACCGCCCACTCAAAGTTATTTGACTCATTTATTCCATACATGGAATGTATAAAGGATGTTTTTAATGAAATTATATAACATATATTAGATATATATTATACTTTAAATATAATATACCTTTTTATCATTTAGTTTTCATTCCATTAATATGAAAAAGAAATGAAAGTTGTGTCCATGCGTACGTACGACCTACCATCTCCATGAACGATACATTTCATTTCATATCTCCAATTATTATGGACTATTATAAATACATATACACATTATATATATTATATTTAAATAATTAATAATATTTTTTATATGATATAATTTTGAACCCATGGAAAATTTACATCAAAACAAGTTTGTTTTCGACTCAATTACTGAATATTGACAAAACATCCAATTTGAACATAAATCATTACGTAATTGTTATAACAAGTTAATAACTAATATAAATGAATTATAAAACATAAAAAATGTTCCCAAACATGTATAAATTAAATTATGTTCATTATTCAGGAAGATAAAGAATAAACGAGACAATCCTGACACAAGGTAACAGAAATCTTAACTCAATCTCCATTCAATGAGTTAAATATCCATGTCATAGGATTTTTTTCAAAGAATATGAGTGTATGTATTATGAATATTTTCAGCTGAAAATAAACTTATATTGGGTTCATTCTTATTTTCACACATACTAATTTCATTTATTTATCCTTAATCTAATGACACGGTCATTGTAAGGGGCATCGTCTCAATCTCCTTTCTTTTTGGAATATCTTAATCTTTTGAACCATTATTTTAATATATGGTGTATATATAACCCTTTGACTCATTATATCATGAATTATTATATTCTCATGATATTTTATGCATTGTATAATGTAATTATTTAATGATATGTATTCAAGTATTTGTTATGTGGTAAGGAAATTCTCATACTTCTCTTTTCCTTTCAAGTTATCTTTTATGTGGTATATATTTCAAATTTCCATACCATGAAATTATTTCTATTTTATTTTGACCCTATAATGTATTATGATTCATTTATTAAGGATATTACCTTTTCTAATTTCTTTTAATTTGTTTTTAAAACCATGTTTCATAGCCGTTATGGAGCAGAATTTTCGTTTCAAAGTCTTTCTCCTTTTTATCAAGAAATTCTATTATTTTATTTATGTTAATACCCAAACCTATTTAATTTATAGTTTTATTCATCAATATTTAAAAATAATATATTTTATTATTTAATTTATATACATAAATCCATAATTCCATTTCTATGGGTTATAAATGACTTAATGATTATGTTTTTAAGACTTTTTAAAATTTCAGGAATTTGATATGAAACCCATTTATTTTATTATATTTGGGTTATTTATGATATTTTTGATTATGATCTATTTGGGTCACATGAAAATAAATAAATATTATTGGTGAAGCCTAACAGCACTCCAATGCATTGGGTAATGAAATTAATCATTAAAGATGACAAGTTTTATGATACCTTGGTGAATAACCTTAATAATTTTTATGACCCCTTTGGGATGGACCTTGGTGATATGAAACCTTGGGGACGGACCTTGGTGATATTCTTATGAATGTATAAATTTAATTTTTCATCCATGTTTTTATGTTATGATCCTTATTCTCATTTTTATGTTATTCATATTTCTCACGCCTTTATAAAAGTCCTTATGTTCTTATTTATATCTCTCAAGAACACATGTAAATTGTTTCCCTTGTATTCTCTTACTAAGGTTTTTGTTCTCATCCCATGTTTTTAAATTTTTTCATAGGACTTAATATTGGTATGGACAAAAAATATTCTACAATTAAAGTATTTGAAAATTTTTCTTCAAAAGAAACCATGTTTCATATTAATGGTTGTTTGTTTTATGATAAAAAAGGAATGGTTTGTAGACTTATTTACTTTGTAATGTTGACCGTTTATGTAATATGTTTGCCTAATTATCTAAAAATCTAAACCTAAAAGATCTTTGGGAATGAATGAAAATAAATTCTTATCAAAATTAACTAGAATAAGTAATTTTTAAGGTCATGTTTTTATAGGTGGTATTAGAGTAGGGTTTAGACAACTTTGGAGATTAGGATTTTCTCTTAAGAGTTATGGATATCATCATGGGTTTATAATTTTAAGGTTGATCATAAGTTAAATTTATTATAAACACCTTTTGAGGCTTATGTTATGAAATTTTAGGGTTATTAATCATATTTTTGGAGACATGAATTTTTGAGGTAGGTATGGTTTGGTACTTTTGGGGATGAAAAATTAAAGGTATAGAATAAGATTTGAGGATAAAACATGTTATAGTTATTTTTGATAATTTAATATCATGTTGGGAGTCTTATAAAAATTATATAGTTTTAGAAAAAGGGAAACCATCAGGATGGATGATAACCCATTGCGTCTGGAAAGGTCATTGGTATCGAACCCACAACTGAAGGGAAATAAGGGAACATCACCTACAACTGGTCTACGTGTAGTCCCTGGTTAGTATGACTTATAATTTTTAGTTAAATTATTTTAAGGATTAAGAATAATTTGATTTTGTGAACATTGGTTTTATAAAATTGAAATCATTAGTATAGGAAAATGATTTGGTGATAAAGTGATAAATGTTATTTTGGAAGATGTTTTCTCTTTTGGGAACACAATATACCTAAGGAAAATAGAATACTATGGGATTTCATTTGAGGAGTAATTTTTGAAATTTATTTTGGAAGAATCTATGTTTTTATTGTGGAAATATGGTGATTTATGTTATTTATAAAAATTATTAACCTATCATGATGAATATGTGATTAGGGTAAGTAATTTTTGGAATGAAACTTTAAGAGTGGTCGATTTTATTTGGTGATACATGTTAAATTTTATATTTAAAGACTTTGTGATCAAATCCTTATGAATTTTGGGTTTCAAACTTATTTTGGATTATTTTGAATAATTTTAAGGAATTTTTTTTTGAATGTTCTATGTAGAACTTGGGTATTACTTCTGAATTTTAGAGATTAAAATAACTCCTTCTCCTTATAAACGATTATTAATTTTAGGGGATTATCTGATCTTTTACTAATCATTTTTTTGGGTAATGTTTCAATACACGATGAATTGATATATTAGCTTTTGTGGATTATGTGATTCTATAGAAGTTTAATCTAGTGCTTCATGTGTGACCAAGTCATCTTTAATACTCTTTGTTTAGAGAAAAGATTTGTTTTTTGGTAGACATTTATTAAAGGATGAAACTTACTTGGAATGTAAGTATGTTTCCTTATGTTCTTAGTAATGCATGTAAATACATTCCTCAAATTTAAGAAAGTGACCTTAAAAAAAGTTGTCTATTTAATTTTTCTAAAGGAAAATCAAAAACCATTTAACCTGTCACAAATTTGTGGTTTTCTGATTGTTAACTGTCTCCAGATCATGTTTTCTATCACTCTTCATCTAAACAGGATGGTTATTTTTTCTTCCATATATATTTTTTCCTCCACATAATCCAAGTATGTGTTATCTTAGGTGAACTTTGTACTTTTATTTCATTTTTCCAAGTGGTAGTTTTATTTCCTCTTTTCATATGTGGGATTTTAGATGAATTTACCAAGCCACATTTTAAAATTGCGAGGATGAAATTTCCGAAAAGGTGGAAAGATGAAACATTCTAGGTATTTATAGAATAATATGTTTTCCTATCTATTAATATTTATGAATAATAGATTAATTTTACATTAAATGGGACGCTTTTTATGATGTAATACTCAACATGAAACAATTGGTTTCTTTGATATATTACATTACACACAACATTGAGTTATATTGAAAACTAACACAATAATATTATTACTATTTTAAATGGTAGTTAAGGCATAGACATTATATAAACAATAATTAATATAACTAAATAAAATATTATTAAAAATATTTTTTAAATGTTTTTAAATTTATCCAATACATTTTATAGGCTTAAAACGAGATTGAATCCAATTTTTAGAAAAAAATACTCTAATTTTTTAATAGGACATTTTACTACCTTTTGATGGCAATCCATTTTTAAATGTAGTTTTTGAAAACATTATATGCTCTATTTAAAAAAAATATTCTTTTTTATAATTGGGACATCAAAATTTAGATTAGATGAATTTTTTATATTTTTCTGATAACTATCATTTTTTGATGAATAGTAAAAACACGGTAAATTTTAATTGAAAACATCTTTTTCCACTGAGATAATTTATTTTGTCAAATCAAGTTATTTAATGGTTTTATAATATTAATTGAATATATTGTTGTAATTTATTATAATTTAGGTCATTGTTAGTAATTTTATACTGAATTAATATGTAAAAACATTTCAAACTTTTGTAATGTCTTAACTTTAAAAACCCTCCTTTCTCGTTTTGACAATTGAAATTAATTTTAAATTTATTTCTGCCAATTATGTATTTTGAATTTGAAAAAATGGGATATATATTTAGGATAATATGGTATAAATTATTTAAATAGATCTATTTTATTTTTGGACATTATGATTAGTAACTTCTGTAATTATTTTTATTTACCAGGATTAAAGGGTAAATTAGGAAAATAATTGTAAAACTAATATTATAATAATATAAAACTACCCTAACCCTTTTATAAATCCTGTTGGATGAGTGATGGGACACCAAAATAATCCTTTGGCTGAAATTTTGTCCTTTGGGAGCCACCTGTGTAAGGTAAAGACATTTTATAACATTTAATTTATAGTTAAGGGAAATATAACCTAAACATGTATCTTATTACTAAAACTATATTAATTTGAGTTATATAAATTATATATTCTACCATAAATATTAATTATAAATATAAAAATATTTCATACATCATGTTATTTTATTTATAATTTTTAGACATTAAATAAATATATATATTAATGACACAATGATGATGCAATGATTACCTTATTAATGAAAAATTCAAATAAATGATATTATAAAAATTGAAATAAATTTTATTTGAAAATTTTGATTTCATACACGAATTTTATGGATTACTGTGACATTTTATCTTTTAGTTAATGCATTTGGTTTGAAATAATAATTTTTTTACAACTTTATGAAAAATCAATTTCTAAATTGTGTTAAAATTTACATAAATGAGATTTTATAACAAATACTATTTTATAAAATTATATAACAGTCATAAAAATATATTTTCCAGAAAAATAACTTAGATAATATTAAAAATGTCATTAATTATCCAATTGAGGTTCACTTGGAATTTTATATTGTGTATATTAACCATATAGTGTAAAAATACAAGAGGACATGGTAAGAGTTGGTTTAATTAACTAAGGGTTAAAGCTAACAGATGAGGTAAATTTGTTAACCTAAAAATGTATAAAACCTATTGGTTTATAGGATTTATAACCATACTCATTTTATCCTCTAATTTTATCACTTTTTAACTATTATAATTATAAAATGACTTTATAATAAAATAATATTTCAAGACTTTCCTAAAGTACCCCTCCTCCCTCTTTTACATGGCCACCACCTCTACCCACTTACTCACACCTCTAATGCCCATTGGACCATCCAAATTATAATAAAATAAGCTACCAAAATCCCTCCCTTCCTCCTAGAAGTATAAAATTTGGAATAAATAAATTCAATAAAGCCTTTTGGCTAAAATCAAAAGGAGTTACCCGATTTAGAGGTAACATCTTCTCTAAGAATTATTTCCCTTATTTTTTTTATCCAAACCCCTGATCTCTATATATTAGATTATTTTATAACAAAACCAGTATTATAAATAAACTAGGATTTTATTTATACTAATATTTTGAACTAAACTTACAAACACCTCCATCTAAGGGATTTAGAATATATCGTTTCTGTGTATGACAAACTACTGCCTCACGAAACTTGATTATTCAATTTTCCCCTACCACCTCTCATGGTGGAAATTATGATAGAACTTTATTTATTTAATATATATATATATATATGATATTTATATTATCTCTATTCTACTATAATATTTACTTATAACATACCTTTATGATTTCCATAATGTGTAAATACGATAATTTTATTTGAGGAAGTGTGGACTACTACCCCCTAAAAGTGATAAGACTCATTCATTAGACACATGTAACATATAAATGATGGTGTTAATGAACCTATGTAACATATATAAAATATATATTATAATTTCTTTATAATATACCTAGGTATCGTTTAGTTTTCATTCCTTTAATATGATAATGAAATGGAAGTAACATTCATGCATACGTATGACATACCGTCTCCATGAACGGTACATTGAATTTATTAACTAGAAATAATATTGAATATTCTAAATATATATATACTTGATATATATGATATTTAAATCATGTATAATATTCTAGAGATGATTTAATTTTGACCACATGGATAATTTACATCAAAATAAGTTCATTTTCAACTCAAGTACCAAATATCGACAAAATGTTAGATATGAAATTAAATCATTAAGTAAGTGTTATAAAATGATAATAAGTGATATAAAAGGATAAAAAACATGAAAAAGGTTATCAAACCAGTATAAATTAGCTTATGTTTATAATTTAGGAATATAAAGAACGAACAAGACAAGTCGGACTCAAGGTAAGGGAAATCTTAACTCAATAATCATTCATTGATTTAAATATCCATGCCATTGGTTTTGTTTTTCAAAGAATATATGTGAATTTACTCTGAATTTTTTAAACTTAATATGCACTTATATTGGCTATATTTTTATTTTCACATATAATAATTTCATTTATTTATCCTTAATCTAATGATACGATCATTGTAAGGGACTTCGTCTCAATCTCCTTTCTCTGGGGAATATATTGATGTTATGCACCTTTATTTTCCTATAAGGTGTATATACAACCCTTTTACTCAGTATATCATGAATTATTATATTCTCATGATTTTTAAAGTTTTTTATAATGTTATTCCTTAATGATATGTATGCAAGTGTTTCTTATGAGGTAAGGGAATTCTCAAACATATCTTTTCCTTTTGAGTTCTATTTTATGTGATATGTCATTCAAATTTACTTAACATGTTCTTATTTTAATTTCATTTTGTCTCTATACATTATTATGAGTCATTTATGAATTTTATTCCATTTTATCCTTTATTTTTAATGTTTTCTAAAACAATGTTACACAGAGGTTATGTTTTAGAATTTTCATTCCAAAATATCTATCTTTTTATAAAAAACATCTTATTTTATTTATGTGAATACTCCAACCTATTTTATTTCTAGGGGTATGAATAAATACATAAATATTTTATATTTCATTATGTAATTGACATACATAAATCCCTCATTCGCTTTTCTTAGGTTATAAATGACATAATGATCATGTTTTTATGCACTTTTTAAAATGTCACAAATTTGATATGAAACCCATTTCTTTTATTCTCTTTGAATTATTTATCAAATTTTGGATTTTGATATATTTGGCTCATATTAAAATAAATAAATATTAAGGGATGTTCCTCAATATAACTCTGATTCATTGTGTATGGAAATTAATCTCTAGAGATGATATGTTTTACAATACCTAGGTGAATAACCTTGTTAATATTTATGACACCTTAGGGATAGACCTTGTTTATAAGACACATTGGGGATGGACCATGGTGATGTGATTATTAATGTCTAAACTAAATGTTTTAGATGCATTTTCAATTTATGATCCAAGTTCTTATTATTATGATATTCCTCTTTCTCATGCATTTATTAATGTCCTGATGTTCTTATTTATATCTCTCAAGATCACATGTAAATTGTTTCGCTTGTTTTATCTTACTGATATTTTTGTCCTCATACCATGTTTTTAAATGTTTATAATAGTTGTTAATATTGTTAAGGAAAAAGAATATTCTATTATGAATGTATTTGAAGATTTTTCTTAAAAAGAAACCATGTTTCATTTTAACATTTTTTTATGTAATGACATAAAAACGGATGGAGTGTAGACTTATTTACTTTTTAATATTGAAGATTTATGTAATATTTTTTCCTAATTATTTAGAACTCTAGAACTAAAAGATCATTGGGAATAAAGGATAATAAATTCTCATAAAAAGTAACTATAATAAGAAATGTTTAATGTCAGGCCCTTATAGTTTTCTGTTTTTCCATTACTTGATCAAAATCACTAAGAAATAACTGAAAGGATATTTACTCTGATGTGTTTCCATATAGTACACCAAATAACCTATACTCATTGGCAAGGTCCTCTTGAACCTTCATGAGATACTAGTATCTCATATTGCAAAGGATGATGTAAGAAGATATCTTTGAGAGGGATATAATATCAGTTTGTGGTTTTGAGTAGATTCACAAAATAGAAAACCCATGGCATGGACTCCTTTATTTTGGTTATAGGGATGTATCTATATCTAATGAATTTAATGATTCTCTTCTCAAAATCAGGATTAAATTATTTTATTTACATATAATGTCACACATTTCCATAAAATATCCAATTAATTTTATCTTATAAAATGGGTAATCAATGATATCATGTCTTTAAGACATTTTACTATTAACTCCTTAATCATCAAATTGATAAGTGACTTGTAGTAGTTATAAGTGAATCAAACCGTTTGATTCATGATAATATAACTCAACCATGTCTTACAATATAACTTAATAACTAAAATATCATAAAATATCCCTATTTGAAAAAATATTATATACCATAATGGAATAAATATAATCTATTTTCCATATGTATATCATAGATTATAACACACCATATCAAAATATACAATATAAATTTGACTAAAGGAATATTCTTGTCAATTTTACTATATAATCCAAATACACCAGCAGATTAGGGATATCCATTGGTACTACGTGACTTGGAGTAGTCAAAACCTAGTACCCACTTAGGGTTCTAAACCAAGATTTAATTCCCTATTTCTCTCTATTTTTACTTGTTTTCAATATATTTCATATTTCTGCGTGTTTTTTAATAGGCCTAGATAAGGTGGAAAATAATATATTTACTTAATGTTATCCCTACCAATAATTAGGTTGTGTCTACTCTTATCATTACTCTATGTTTTCATAATTTATGGTTATGTTAAAATTGAAAAGAAGGGTAGTTAAATCTATGTGTGGTTGAGTGACACAATCCTATTTAGGTTTTGTATGCTTTTTTATTTTTTATTTTTAGAGTTTTTTTGGATTTCTTAAGAAAAACTGAATACCTTGGTAATGTTGAATTAGCCTAGATGTTTTGAAAAAATTGTGTAATTAAATCATCTTATGGTTTAAATGATTTATAAAATGGATTTTAACCCTAATTTCCCATATAAATATTTAATAAGCATTGATCAAATGAAAAATTCATGTGCACAAGTACATTCTAATGTTAATATTTCCACCCTATTAGGTTTCAATTTTTTTTTTGAATCTTAAATTTATATGTTTTCTATGTGTATACTGTCATTTCATGAGATATTTAATATGATATTATTCTACTTTTTAATCTTTTTGAAATAATTATTTGTACCAAAAATTATTGATGCTTTATTTTTAAACAACCATTTGTGAAATTTATCCTTCTTTTTAGAATGACCTTGTATATGAACCATTTATAAGATCCTCATAAATCTTGAAAATCATTTGTGGTATCCACATTACAAGACTTTAATCCTGAACTGTCCTACTCTTGAGTAATATAATTTATTTTTATCAAAAAAAACTATTGGAGGAAGGTTGTTTCATTTTTCTCATGGGATGAAAAAACATCTACTAGGAATATGTTTTAGGTATAATATCCTAATTTTTTATGTCCATTGGTTTTATAGGATTGAAAATAGGGGGAGGGGTGAGTCAGTGATCTCTTTTTTAAAATTTTCTCACTTTTAGGAACTTCAACCACTATATGTAGATAAAGCCTTGATCCCCTATTCTTTAAGAAACTCAACCTTGCATCATATGAAAATAAAATTAAAAAACAAGAACACAAGAATTTACTAGGTTCAGAAAAAAAAACCTACATCTTTCCATGTTGTTTATATATCCAAAAGATATTCTATACTACCTTCAATAGTAATTGGCAAAACTCCCTAACTATAATCTTACATTATATAGTTTTACAACCCAACATTTCTTTATCAATTATTCATACACCCCAACTGTAAAACTCCTAAATTGATTACTTATAAATCCCAACCACAAACCACCAGTAACTAGTTATACACTAAAGACATAAGCTCCATATTAGAGTTTATCCAATGTATAAATATCTTATTCTTCACATATTTATCCACCACAAGATAATTGTATTACCTTAAATTATGTTTAGATTCCTTAAGAGCATCTATAGCTTTCAAGAAATATTGGTTAGTATTGAATATTCTTCCAAATCATAGATGATCTAATTCTTCAGAATACTCAGTATTTGAGAACATTGTCACTAAAAGTTATTCCTCCTGGGAATTTTTCTTTGGGTTTTTATCATTCTAAAACATTTTCCTTTTAATTCCTCAAACTTTAATCACCCCATAAGTCATTATAATGAAATTATGCCAGAAACTATCTTTATTATATTCTTCTTATTAGAATATATCAATCTCTATTTCTCAAAAATAAAATTCATATTACATTCAATCCAAGTTTCTATAAATGTAATTAGTCATTTTTTAAGTTCAACTTTTCTAATAAATTTTGTGAATTAAAATCACTAAATTTTGAGGATCTGTGCATCTTTTTTAACACCTTAAACAGATATTATAAAATTTATAAACTCCATGATTTTCTCACATTTAAATTATTTAATGAAATCTAGCTAAAATATAATATCATTTAGAAAGAAAAATCCATTACATATCTCCTCAAAAACTAGGTTCTAAATAATCTTATAAAACATCCTTAAAACACAATGAGAATCATGAAATTCCTTTTGTGAATATTTAATTTCGAGTTTACATCTCAATATAGTTAGAATGTGTTCCTTTAAAACTTTGTAAATACCTTCAAGAATCTTCCATGACATTTTTTTCAATGTAATCAATATTCCCCTTCCAGTTATCCAATTTCTTTTAAAAACATCTACAACCTTTAAAGATGTACATTCTTTATCATGATAAATGAAATCCTAATATACTTCATCTAATTCACCCTCAATTAATAAAAACCTAATCTATATGCCTCTTCTTCTGATAAACTGATATTTAATTACTTATGATCAAATCAGCCTCCAAATTCTGATGTTAAGAAATTCTGATTATCTAGAATCAACAAAATCTTTAGATTACTTTAGAAACTCATTATATAAATTATTAGAATAATTATTTTTAATGTTTTCTTTCAGATGTGATCATAAAATATCCTTCTATATTTTTATTAATTTAACATAAAAAATTTCTACTGGAAATCCTTCAATAAACTTATTATAAAAATTAATTCATGAGGTTTCCTTATAGAACTCCTTTCAAAACTATAATTCATTAACTTATTTAAAATCATGAACTTTAAATAGAAGTCCTTCAGATATACCACTTGTACTGAAACTATAAATCTCATTCTAGTGAAATTCCCTTTTATCCTTCCAGAACTCCTTTCATTGAAATCATAAAATTCCTTCCATATTTTTAATTTCTGAAACTCAAACTTCAAATTCATAGTTTATTCTTTCAAAAAAATATATTTCATATTCTTATAAAACTATTTCAGGTGAATATAATTTTCTCTTTCAAAACATTCATGTTTCCTAGAAAATCTTCCTTTGAAAAAACTTAGCTAGAATCAATAATAATCTTAAGTGATTATGATTCTTGGTAATTTTTGGATCATAAAATAATGGTAATACTTTTTATGAATTCAAAAATATCATGTGAAGTACTTCTAGAACCCCCATCTAAAAATTCCTTCATAAACTCCTTCCAAAAAAAATTCACCTTATTGGAGAAATTCCTTTACTTCTAAAAATAAAATTCCCTTAAAAAAATATAGTATTTGTTTCACTGAATGAATCACAAATAATTTTTGGACAAAAATCTCCCACATTATATTTATTTTCAATATCACGACACATCCTTAAAGTCAATAAGTGTGAACATTTATTTATCACCCTTATTTTCAATCAAATGTAAATGGAAATAAAGTTATTCACTAAAATTTATTTTCAAAACAAACTATCCTCATATTTCCTCAAGATTTAAAGAGAGGGATGAAATTACATAGTTCTTAGAAATGAGCCATTAATTAATCAACTCTAATTATACATGGGTAAAACCAATATAGAAAACCAAATAGATCTAAGAAAGGATGTCAACTTATTCAATAAATATACTCACATGTGATAATATGAGCAAGAACTCCTGATTCCTTTTCTATAAAATTGTACGAAATAAAATTTATCAATGAAATGTAAAATCTATAACATACACCAATGAAATCATTTTATACTTCCGGTGAAAGATAAAAAACTCTCCATTCATCTCTTCTTTTCATCCAACTAACACTCCATTGAATTGACTCCATAACCCTATTTATTTATTAGTATTTATGATAATTAATAAAATTAAAATTCTCCACACACTATAATATTTCTCTACATTGATTTTTTAAATATTCTAATTAAATCATCAAATGACCATATGAGTGATAAATTGACCATGAGTGGTAATTTGGATAAGTCCTCAGGTGATTGAAAGAAGGAAATAGAGTGACCATATGAGTGTTGACCTAACCTTGAGTGAAAATTTGAAAAAGTATAAAACTGGCCTCAAATTAAAGACAAGTGACCACATTTTAATGAAATGAGACCACATGTTGAATACAAGTGATTTCACATTGAAGAAATGTGATTGTAAATTGAAGACAATCCACTTCATGTTGGACTGAAGTTACCACATGTTGGACTCAAATGACTAAATGATGAAGACAAGTGACTACAAGTTGAATTTCAATATACCACATCTTGTATATTTAGTGATCATGTGATATAAAATCAAGTAAAAATAATGAGTGAATTATTATGAGTATTTCATACCATGATTATAGTGTCCCATGAATTTTATACATAAATATTACAATATTTTAGATAAATATTCAATATATCAAATTACAATCCACATAAGAACTATAAAGGATTAGTGTCTTTGGAGAGATGATATATGATCATCTTATTTAGGTACATTCTTCAAAACAATTCATTGTGTTCTTATCACTTTTTACCCTTTATGAAATACCATACGTAAAACCTCTCTTCATAACATTGGGAAAGTAAACATAAGAAAGAGTGAGATCATTTTCTTAGAAAGGGTAAACATGGGAATTATTATTCGATGATCAAAAGAAAGAATAATATAATCGTAAGGGTATGAGTTCATGATCATAACTTAAAATCATCATATTGAATCTATCATGGATCAAAATCATGATTCATAGAATAAATCATTATCTTTTCAAAATAAATTAATCATATGTTTTAGAAAAAAATCATAATAAATCATGAATCATATTTTCATATCATAATCATATCATAAGAGTGTAGAGCCATCATAGGAATAAAAACCATTTCTTGTTTCAAGGATAACTATCGAGATAATTAATTCATAATGGATTATGAATCAAAACCAATATTACATATCATAATATATCAACAATCATCACCTATTTCCCATAGTGTATTAGGTATCCCTACCTATTTAACAAAGTGGATCATGCATCCCTACCTATTTTCCATAGTTGATCAAGCATATCGGTTGTTTCCCATAATTATATAATGAGATATAAAACTACACCCAATAAATTATTAGGATATATAATTCTTGGAACACCCTTCACATAATGAAAACCATACATATGTGGTCCATAAAATCATAAAATAATCATCATATCGACATAACGTAACCCATGGAGTGGAAACTAGTTTCATAAACATTTCATTATTTCATAACAGCACAACCCATAGAAAATAAATGGGTTTCATACAAAATATAATCATAATAATAAAAAAATATAGAGAAATAATAAGTATGGTATTACTAGATTATATCCCATGTAAATCATAATTAACATCATAATTTTATCATACCTGGGAATCCATTTAAAACCCAATGGAATATTTATTGAGGAAAATTTCATTTTCATTGTGAAATGAATTCATTAAAATTAAAAAAAATGAATTTTTTTTAAAGAACCACGGAGGCATATAAATTTATATTCAAATAATCTATTGGTCATGATGATGGGAAGTTTTATTTATATTGTTTACGTTAAAACAATGTTTACTTTCACATTATTTTTAAAAAGTCAAAAAATACCTCATTCAGAAAAAGATAGGAAGATTCTTTTGAAAAAAAATATAAAGTAAAAAAATGGGAAACTGAATATAAAAATAATTAGGTAATAATAAAAAAATCTAGATATAATTTTAAATAAATCATGGACTTTAAAGAAAAAGTTTCCTGACCGAATAGTAAGACATAGCTGGTTTTCCTTAAAAATATTATTTTGGTATCTAAAGTTATGAAAGTGGGGAAAATGAAATGAAAATATGTATTATACATTAATAAATAATTTATAAGAAAAATTAAATTGGTTTATCATATTGGGGTCATATAATTTCTTCAATGAAAATTCATGCATAAACAATCCCAAATAAAATGGGATTGAAACATAAACCCTTTACTTCAAGTATTTTCTTTCTATATATGTATTTTAACATCATGTATAATAAATATTGATTTAGTTTTAATTTATTAGATAACCTTAATCATATATATCTCACCACATATCATTTAATTATAACATCTTATCACCTGTTTATAAACAGTTTTTTATTAAAATCAACACTCCAAGTGATAGCTGCTTCGTTTCTCATGCTAGTTTCAGTTCAGCAGTCCCATTCCATATACTTTAATGATGGTCCCATATTCTTAATAATTTTAATTATGATATAAATATCATATATATTCATTATATATTTATATATCATTAATATAATTTATGTATAGAAAATTAAAATCACCCCATTCATGGAAATAGTAGGCCGTAAGTACGCAAGAATGTTATTTACAATTTTCAACGGATGGAATGAAATAAAGGTAAATAGTAATGAAATTTTATCTAATAATTATAATATAATATATATCATATATATTCACTAAATCTATCCTTATTACCATCCTTTAAAGTCTCAAATAAAAAATGATTCACATCACCTTGTGGAGATCGAAATCCACATGTACGCTTAAACAACGTTATCATTTTCAAATGGATGGGAAGAAGGTAAATAATGGTTATTCCAAGATCATAATAAAAATTAATTATAGTTAATAAAATTAAGAAATTCTTTTATAATGGACATCATATATTTATTTTCAGTTTAATAAAAAATAAAATTGAAAATGCTTAATTAGGAGTTATACCTCTTCATTGAGAAACCTTCTTTGTCTTACACATTAATCATTAAAAGGATAGTATTTTAGAATGACATGAAACCCAAGGATGTGGTAAAGTAATATAAGAAGGTATTATGGTAGGTATTTACCAATCCACAAGGCTACAAAGGTTTGAGTGAGACACGATATGAGGTACATATTAATAAGTGAGGGGAGGTAACCTCTTAGAGTATTAGATTGATATAAATTAATATTTAGGATAAAGTGACTCCAAATTGATATATTTCTGTTATATAGTGATGATAAGTATAAATACTTCTATAAAATATAATGTATACATGTTTAAGTGATGTATTAACACTATTCATGATGTTTTAATACCTCGTTAGTCCTTTTAACAATTACCGCAATATCATTGATATCTACTCTTTAAGGGTCAAGAATGTTACAAAAAAAGGAAAAGAGACCAATAAATGGACCCTGGTTAATATATTCAATTATATACTATTTTCATGTCTAGATATAGGTCCTTTTTTAACTTTAAATTATTTATTAAAATGTTATTCATTATTAAATATCATTAATTTCATCTTTAGAACTATTCATTTACTTTTAATTTAAAGACATTAAGATATTAATTTATTTAAAATATAAACCTTTAAAAAATAATTAATATGATATATTTATCTAAATAAGCCATAGAATAGTATAATTCATCTAAATTGTATTAATTTTAATATATTTAAAATAATTTATTTTATTTCTCGACAATTTATAAATTATTTGGTCGATACTACGTAAGTTTTAAGGAAATTATTAAATCACTAAAATTTAAATATAAATTATCATGGTATAAAATTTATTTCATATTTAAAATAAAAATTTTGATCTGAACATATCCTCTTTTATCCTTAAGTAAAAACAATAGAGATATTAATTCAAGGGGGTGATATTTTTAATTATTATTTTCCTAAACTGATATAAAGGTCAAAATCAAATATAAATGGAACCATGTGACCATATATTGGATATAAAGATATAAATTTCCAAAAATATACCCATCCAATATGGTAAATTCACGTTTTAGATAATTTTGAAACTTTTATCCCAATTTTTTTCCCTATTTTTCACTTTTTACCCTTACCGAGGTAATAAAATTTTACCATGGCCTCTATTAATAATGACAAAAAATAGAAGGGTTGTATTTTAAAATTTTGGATCTATTGATTCCAAATGTGGAATTCATTTTTCCTAGTTAAACTTCTAGAATAATTAGATATTAATTTAATAGAAAAATTCAAAACTGAATGAAAAAAATTAGTTCTTATAAAAATAAATTTTATGTATGAAAATGTTTTTATACCAAATTCATCCATGAAATTGATTCTAATAAATGTAGCTGCATTTTTAATAATATAATAGAACTAATTTTACTTTTAATTCATTTTAAAATAAATATACTTTTAATATTATTGAAACCAAAATATAGTTTTCAATAAAAATTAGTATTTTTCATTATTCATTATAAAATCAATATTTTCATAAAAACCCCAAAATTGAATCTAAGATAATTTTGACATAATGGTTTCAAAAATGAATTTCTTTCTAGAAAACACATTTTCTAAATGTTTCAAAAATTAATTTTTTTCTCACATCATGAAATAGAATCAATTTTTATGAAATAATGAATTTCTAAAGAATATAATTAATTTGAAAAAAATATATTTGATTTATAAAATTCCTTTTTCTATTTTATTTCATTATGTTCATTACTATTCATTCATCTAATTTAATGTATTGTTTATAATGTTAGACTATATTATGGTTCATTTAGACTTTGGGTTTCGTGTATCGCAAGTTATCAAAGAAATAAAATTTGTTTATTGACAACAATATCATAACATATTCAGGTGTTTCATTCTACCCCACTTAAAATGAATTTAACCCATGAAATTTCATCACTCTGATATAAAAAATTGATGATTTCTCTTTTTTATCTCATCACTGAGCTGCCATGTAGGTTCCCCTAATTTATGGTTTTTTCACAAAATATTGACTAAATGAGTGGTTTTGTTTCACTCCACTTTCTCTATATAATAAAAACACCCACAGTTCATTCCACATAACAGATATATTTCTTTATCAATATGACCTATAAGTTGATTACATGACTAGGATCAGGTTCATACTTCCTCGAGAGAGATACATGGAACATATCATAAACATTGTGAGATATTTAGTAGATGTTCAAAATAACAATATACAGTATCATTAAGATCAAGAATTTTAAAGGGACTGATATATCTGGGGTTCATCATTCCCTTTTTTCCTAATCTCATTACCATTATCCAAGAAGATGTTTCTAGGAATACTTTCTCACAACCTTAAAACTACATATCTCACTAGAAATTTTCACCAAATCATTTCTATAAAATATGAGATTCCCTTATGTGTTGTTAAATAGATATAACCTTTTATACCATCACTTCACCTAGATCAATTCCCGTTATCTTTCTTTCTCAAAATTTATCCCAACACGTTGGAGTTCTACACTTCTTTCCATAAAGTGATTCATAAGGATCAATTGGAATGCTTGAGAAAAATATATTATAGTATAAAAATTACAACAAAGTAATTTACTGATCACAACCACCTTTAAAAATTTCAAAAAAGGTTCTCAATATATATTCTATAGTTTTAGTGGTCCAATCAGAATGATTGTCTGTCTGAGGCTGATATGTGTTACTAAAACTCATATCTATATCCAATGTATGCTGAAGAATTCTAAAAAAATTGAGTAAAAACTTATATCCTGATCAGATATAATATAATGTGTTACTCCATTCAGTCTTACCACTTCCATAATATATAACATGCCAAGCTTATCAAGAGATAAATATTCTCGGATAGAAATGATGTGTGCTAAAATCATAATGTGATCAAATAAAACCCAAATAACATTATACCCTTTATATGTTTTTGTAAGCATGACTATAAAATCCATAGTAATATATTACCATTTACATTCAAGTATAGATAATTATTATAAAATTCCCTTATACTTTTGTCTCTTAGTATTAACTTTTTGACTTACCTGGTATCGAGATACATATTCTACAATATCTATTTTCATGTTGTCCCACTCGAAATATTTTTCCAAATCATTATACACCTTCGTACTTAATGGATGTGTAGAGAATGAAGTTCTATGAGATTCATATAATAGTTCCTTCTTTAATTATGGTATTTAAGGGGCACATATTCTATTCCCAAACCCTATTATTTCATCAATATCAGGGTTGAACTATGGAACACTCTTTACTTTTTTATGTAGTTCTACATCTTACCTCCACACCTCTCTAATATTAACATGGATTGATGGTTGAAAATTCATTTGAAAATTAAATAATATGTCTCCTTTCCTCAATATTTCGAGTTCTATATTTTTAAAATCCATACATTTCATTCTCTTTTAATCCTTATCCTAGACAAAAAATAATGGGCCTTTTAACTTAAAGCACCATCAACCTTGTCGGACTTCCCAGGGTTTTAATGTATTAAGTAGTCATAATCGTAAATCAATTACAACCATATTCTCTTCTATATATTAAAATCTTTCTATGCAAATATATACTTTAAGGTTTTATGATCTGTATATATGTCATATATTTCCCCATATTGATACTACCTCTATATATTCAACACATAAATTACCACTTCCATGTCCAAATCTAGATTCGGGTAAAATTTTCATGTATTTTCAATTGGAATAGGGAATATTCTATCACCATATCATTCTACATGAGTACATATCTCAGTCCCTTCCTTAATTTTCCATTATAGATCAAAAAACATTCTTTTCTACAAGGTGGTGTGAGAATAGGTGAATTGACCAAAATTTTCTTCATATCCATGAAATTTTATTCATATTTATCTATCCACAATAATTTAGTCCCATTCATAGTAAACTTAGTGAGTGGATTAGAGTTTCATGAAAAGTATCTAACAAAACAATGATAATATCATGACAACCCAAGGAAACTATGGATTTTAGTTATTGTGGTTTGTCTTGGTCATTGATAAATATCTTATTTCTTTGAAGGATCCACCAATATACCATCAATTTAGATTATGTTACCAAATAATGAAAATTTTTGAATCTAAAATTCACATTTTTTAAAGTTTTCAAAAACATATCCTTTCCCATGGTCATCAGCCTAATATTCAAATGATCTCCATGCTCTTCCATACTCCAGGAATATATAAAAATATTATCTATATAAACTACAAAAACATGTCAAGGTAATATAAAAAGATTCTATTAATTAAATAAATTATTATAGTATGAGAATTATTTTATCCAAATAGAATCAAAATAATATCATAATTCCCATGCCTTATATTTATGGAATCCATGGGAATATCCACCTTATTAACCCTCAATTAATGTTATCCATAATTAAGGTAAATCATAAAAAAGTATTGAGAACTGAGTAATTGATCAAAAAAATCATTGATACGGGTTAGAGGATACTTTTTCTTGATGTTTATCTTATTAAGTTCCCAGTAATCAATACAATGATGAATTGAAAAATATTTCTTATTGACAAAACGAACTAGTATACCCCAAGGAAACAAACTTAGGAAAATTAATTTCTTATAAATATTCGCTGGGATTTTCTTCATCAATTCCTATAACTCAATCGGGGTCATTTTATAATGGGTCTTTGAAATAGGTGTAAAATTTTTTATCAGTTCTATTGAAAACTCAACATCTATATTCAATGGAATATTAGAAGTTTATAGTGGAAATTCATCAAAAAATTCCTTTACAATAGTTATATACACAAGGTTGAGTTTTTCTCCAACCATCATAGAAAAATTCCATTCTTGGATTGGAATCAAGACCTAAAATATAGAAGTAATTTCCATAAAAAGTTCATATTAATCATCACACCAATAAATTATCATAGGTTCATTTGAAAAATTAAATGTGACTTAACTTCTTTTTAAATTAATATGAGAACCATATAAAGAAAGTCATTCCTTGCTTAGAATCACATCAAATTCTTCTAGGGGAAGAAAAAAAACTATTTGTTGGAAGTACATTCCAACAAACATCTATTAGAGAGGAAAAATAAACATGATATGTGACCATAATACCATTATAATTTTTCACCACTATCTCAAAATATAATCATTGAAGTGGTAATATGATTCCCTTATAAAATTATTTTGATATAAAAGAGTGGGTAAATTGAGAATAATATAACACCTTATTTATTCTGGAGTGGAGGATAAGTGTTCCATTCACAATATAATTCGCATAACCCATATTGGAAGTTGTAATCACATGATATTTACCTTTTTATTTAGGCTTAAAAGGTTGTTGGATTTTATCATCGTTAAAAACCTACATATTTTTGTAATGGTTGGAATAATTCCCATACTCCTTTTATTTGAATCATATAAGCATGGGTGGTTCATTATTTGGAATCTTCTTTACCTCAATTACATTAATTTGAATATTCATTGAATTTGGACAATAATAGGCTTTATGACCAGGCTTTACATATTTAAATCACCTCCTAGTTCCATTCAATAAATTCGCTTGATATATATTCCCACATTTCTATCATGTATATGGAGGGAATCTATTTACACCATGTGATTTATTAATGTTTTCATGAGACGCCATCTTCTTTTTCTTATCAAAACCATAGGAAAGGTAAGAATATCCATTTATTATTTCTATCTCGAGTTGACATTGAATGAGTTACTCATAGGTACTAAAGTATCTTATATTTAAGTCGTTTTAGAGAATTGGTTTTCAGCCACTAAATAATTAATCAATTTTTATTTTAGGGATAATGATTAAACCAGAATCATACCTTGCAATAATTTTAAAAATATCTTCATAAGTATCAATGGAATCATCATCCTTTTATTAAAAATCATGAAATTAATTCTCAACATTTTAACATGGAATATGAGAGAGTACATATTCATAAATATACTTTTAAACTCATCCCATTCCATAGAGTCAATTTCATCATCTTACCTCTTATTCTACAATTGATATGTTCCTCCCTCAAAACAATAAATAGCTAGGTTAAATTTTTTATGTTTTGAGACCTAGAAAATGGAAAATATATTATTAATAGTATTGATCCATCACTAAGAAACTAGTGGGTAATAAGACCCAAAAAAGAAGTTTGATGTAACCTTATTAAAGACTCAATAGTACGGTGTTTGATACTTTGATCATCTGGAACCTCATCATGATTCATGACCTTAGAAAGATTCATTAGAAAAAATGATTCTCCATTCTAGCTCCAATAGCATTTGGTTTCCCAAGTGAAAAATCATTACATTTTCCATCACATTCATTATTATCATGATGTATTCTGGTTTCATCAATTGATAAAAACTAAAAAACAATCTGTAAGAATAAAGACATAACAATCAGGTTGATTAATCATATGATCATAAAATGTCATACATTGTATTTCTGAATCATAAAACCTTCTTCTCAATCTATGGAGCCTTAGTTTTAACATTGGTTACCCATTGTCATTACCCAAACATTAGGATTTTATCCTATACTTAGACTTATACTTAGATCTTTCACTAATATTTTCTAACCCAAATCTCTGAAGATTAACTACACCTTTCTTGGATACCAGCTATAATAGTCCATAAATTTTATATATAAATATTACATCATTTATATGAATATTTAATATATATCGTCACAATCCATTCCAAAACCATAAAGGTTTTTTTTATTTGGATTAAATATTTATGAACATATTTTTTTGGAATATTCTTTAACATATCTCATCAAGTTCTTATCACTTTCTTTCCTTCATGGAATACCCTACTTAAAACCTTTATTCATAACCTAGGGAAAGTAATCATAGAAAGAGTTATCTTTGATTCTTGGTAAGGGTAAAAATATGAGATATAAATCGATGACCATAATCAAGCATAATATAGTAATAAAGATAATATTTCACAATTATAACTTAAAATTTTCAATCCCAATCTAGCATGTATCAAAATCAGAATTCATGGAATAAAACATTATTAATTCCAAATGAATGAATCATAACAGAGAAAAAACGTCATAAAAAATTATTATTCATAAGTTCAATTCATAATCACGTAATAATATTTTTGCATGATAATTTACAAAGAAACCATTTCATATGTCAAGTTTAACTACTCACACCATCAAGTCAAAGGGGATCAAGAATCAACACATGTTTCCCATATTATAATGGATTAAGAATAATCACGTGTTTCACATAATAGATTAGGTATCTCTGCTTTTTTCCTATATTAGATCAAGAATCCCTACCTATTTTTCATAGTGGATCATACACATATACTTTTTTTCAATAATTATCTCATGAGATTTAAAACTTTACCCAATGCCTTTAAGGGATATATAATTTTTCCCTAACCATCAAATAATGAAAACCATACATATTTTTCATATATGATCATAAAACATTAATCACATCCTCAAAATAATCTTATGGATAGGAAATGAGTTACATAAAAATTTTATCATTCCATCGTAGCATAACCATGTTTTTTCGGGAAAATATCATCATCACAATCACAACACATCCCAAGAAAGAATAAATATCCATTCATTATATCAAATCCTTAGTAAATCTTACTAAACATCAAGGATAATATATATATAAATTAAATTTTTTAATTTTTAAAATAACCCAATTAAGGTTGGTCAGGAACAAAGTCCTCATAGTTATATCTAGGACACTCACCTTACCTGAAATACCCAATAAAAACAAAACAACACCCACGGCAGGATCATAACAATTCAAAATTCAAAAAACACACATTTCATCTCCTTATACTCTGATCCCCCTCAAGATTCATGTCAGGATGCATAATCAACCCATTGTCATCATCCACATCATCGGCAATCAAAATCCACTGAAATAGAACGTTTTCACCATCATCAACAAATGAAATCCATTGAATTATATAGGTTCCAACCTGAGGTCATCATTTTCATAAGTTAGAGTTAATCACCTCTCCCCCAAAACAATAATTATAATAATATCTTCCATTGACACCATGAGCCGAACATTTCCAATAAGAAACCCACAACATATACAAAAAGCACTACAAAATATATATAAAACCATCATGATAAACACTAAAATAGAATGAAAACTAGGAATAACATTTAATATCATGAAAAAAATACCTAAACAAAGGAGATAATTCTTTTTTGGATACAACCCCTGGAATAATATCATCTACTAAAACAAAAAATTCCAAAGCATTAGGGAAGAACATTACACTAGGCTAACCTCAAATGGGAGATAAGAATGGAAATTTGAGGAAGATTTTGAATCGAATTGGGTTTTGATAGGGATAAATGATATTTTATATTAATATTTTCCCCTTACTTCATTTACTCTAACAATTGTCCTAATTATGCCACAGTATGTGCACCTTGATAGGGAAAATTATCATCGTCACCTGCATCGCTAGTATGGAACCACTGAAAGATAGATAATCCATCATTGAGAGGAATCACTGAAAATAAAGGATCTATGAAACTAAAAATACATCCACCATAAAGTAGGACCATAAAAATTTAACAAATCTAAAAATTAATAAACCAATGATCATTGAGTATGAAACACAAAGAGAAAAATTTCCGAACCAACCAGAATCATCATCTAAAAAAAATTATTCAATGCACCAAAACCCCATAACCTGGCTATGAAACACCACCAAAAATAAGTAATGAAACACCATCCAATAGGTAGAGCCCCACAAGAAGGGGCATAATGGAATGATCAAATCCAATGAGGATGTTCATTCTTGTCGTATGTGTTAAAACAAACATTCCTTCTATATTTTTGGTAAAAAATCGAAAGGAACCTCCTTAAGAAAAATAACAGGAAGCTTATTTTGAAACATTTTTATAGATGTTCATACATGGGTAAAAATTTATTCTATAAATCATTTTAGAATAATTAAAAACATTATTGAATAAATTTTAAATAAATCAGGAAAATAGAATAAAACTGTTCCTAACCGAATAGTAAAACATGGTCGGTTTTCCTTAAAAATAGTATTTCAACACATAGAGTTATTAAAGATAGGGAAGTGAATAGAAAAAATTTATTGTCTATAAATAACCATATGGATAAGAAAAATTTAATTTAATTATATCATTTTATTTCCTCATAAAAAATTCAAGTATATAAATTCCTGAATAAAATGGGATTGAAACATAAATATCTTACCTCATGTCTTGTCTTTCGTCATATGGGTTTAAACATCCTGTCTAAAAAAATATTTATTATTAATGTATTCTAGTACTTTACTTATATTTATTTATATATATATATATCATAATATATATTATTTACTTATAATATCTTTTCACCAGTTTATCAATAATTTGTTATTAAAATCACACTTCCAAGTGATAAACGCTTCGTTTCTCGTGCATGTTTTGGTTCGGCAGTCCAGGTCCTTATACATTGATCATGGTTCAATCATATATAAAGTTTAAATGAAGATATAAATATATTATATATTCATTATATATATATATATATATATATATTCTTCCATATTATACAGAGATGGAAAAATGAATTACACCATTCATGGTGATGGTAGGTGACACGTATGAATAAACACTGATTTCACTTTTCAAAGAATGGAATGAAAAAAATTTAATAATAATTAAACTTTTAATAATCATTATTATATCATATATTTCATATATATTCATTAAATATATCTTTATTATCATCTATTTAAAGTGTAAATGATAAATGAATCACATCCCTTCGTTGATGTGGTAGTCCACACATACGAACGAGCATCGTTCTCATTATACAATGGATGAGAATATGGTGCATAATGGTTGTTACATTATCATAATAAAAATTATGTTTATTTAAGATAGTGAATTGATTATTTTAGAATCAACAACATATATTTTTTGGATGTATAATGATGGATAAAATTGAAAATTATCGATTGAGAGTTATACATCTTTATTGAGAAACCATCTTTGGGTTACTCTTTAATCCTTGAAATAATTGTATTATATCAAGACCAGAAGCTCTATGATTTGAATAAGGATTCTTTGAAATTATTATGGTAGGAATTTTCTAAGTTATAAGGATAAAAATGTGTGATTAAAAGAGGATAATATTTTCTCTTTTATAAGTGATGATATGCACACTCGTATAATTACATAAAATATTAAATTAATATGAATTCATCATTATAATAAAGTTACACCCAATTGATGTATTTATAACTTAAGTTTTTAATAAGTTTCAATACTCTCATACAAAATATGTATACTTATTTAAGTGATTTTTAACCCTTAGCTTTTAGTTTTAACCTCCTATTAATCCTTTTGAAAATTATCGCAATATCAAATTCATGATTTTAATAAACATTTAGATCCAAATTTATAATTTTTTTATCCTTATATTATAATTATAGAGATATTAAATTCCATATAGTGGCATTTTGTATTAATTCTTCTCTTAAATTAATGTAAAGGTCATAATCAATGAAATATTGAACCAAGTGTCTATATATTCAAAAAAGGATGGAAATGATAAAAACACACCTATAAAAAATACAAAGGAATGTTTTAGATAAGTATTAAAATCTTGTCCCAAAATTTTAATCATGTTTTAACAGTTTTACCCATATCGAGGTGAATTTTTTTTACCAAGGTTAATACTAGTAATAAAAAAATGAAAGGACCTATCTACAAATTTTAGACCTCATAATTCAAAATGTAGAATAAATTTTTAATGATTTAATTTATATAAGTGGTAGAAATTAATTTATGAAAAAACTACAAAACTCAATGAAAAAAATATTGTCCCAAAAAAATGCCTCTTAAGTATAATAAAAATATGCCACATTCAAATATAAAATTTATTCCAGTTAACCTAATTGGATTATTATTAATATAACTAAACTAATGTTACATTTAAACCATTTTTAAACAAAATTGATCTTTGTAAATACTTGAATTAAAATAATGTTTTCAATAAAAATCAGTATTTTTCACTATTCATTAGAAAAGCAATATTTTAGGAAGAATCCAAATCAAATATTCTAAGATAATTTTAACCTGATAATTTCAAAAATAAATTTCATTTTTTCAAATTCATTTACTAAAAGTGGAAAAAAATAATTATATAATTTGATCTCAAAATGAAACTCAACCCATTTTTGAGGAAAATGTATTTTTAAATAATGTTATTAATTCACCAAGAATATTTTTTCTTTGTCTATAATTTATATATATATATTTTAAAAAAAATTGGTTATTCCTATTAATTTTTACAATTTAATACTTGAGTTATAATGGTATAATTTATTACAGTGTGTATCGCAGACTATCAATATTGATTATTATTATTATTTTTGTATAGTATTTATTATTCTAACATGTTATCACTATAAAGACTATTTTTAATATTATATATTAACAATTTGGCCCACATTGGTACATTTCTTATGTGTATTCAATTAAGAAACCATATTTTAATTTGGGAAGGATGAAATTTAATGGTATTCATACATTGAATATACTATAAATAGAATAACTCTATGTAATGAGTTTGAAATATCTAGAAAAAGAGACATGAGGTTTAGGATATTATTGAATTGTACGGTGTGATAAAATTTGGTTATCAACTATTACTCTCAACTAAAGTAAAATAATTTGACACTTCTTTCCTAGAGATAAAATTTCTTCCTCAATACTCAAATCCTACATTTTCTATCTAGTTTAGTGGTTCTAATTATTTATATTATTTATTGTTTTTATAAATGTGTCATGTTATACTACCCATTATAAGTTAGGATAGTGGTTTGGGAATCCCAAACAAAAGTCAAGAATCATGTTTTCAAATAATCAATAGAGGATGGGGAATCAATTGTTCCTTGGACCAGTTAAAAGTTGATTTACATTATACCACCACTTTAAAAAGTATCTTACTAGTTTTACTCCTAATGAGAAAAAGGGATGGTGATCACGTTAATCCACCATGTGTGAACAAGGTCTCTCTTTTGGGTTGTATCTACAAGTGAGAAAAAGGTAGGTTGATCAGGTTAAGCCACCAGAAGTGAAAAGGGATGTCATCTTAGGTTGTGCCTCTATCACTAACCAGGATGAGATGGCATCCAATAGGACACTCAAATTGGATCGAGACAAGTACTAAATGTAATTCCTAATCCCCACGGTCTAGAAACTAGTTCTAGTGCATCAATAGAGTAACCAAGCGAATGATTTCACCCAATATAAATAATCTGCATGACATAAATAAATAGAGTATCCCAATTTAAATATGATAACGATACTGATTATCCTTTACACATAAACTAAAAATATAGTAAACTAGACAAAAAACTGTAAATAAAACCACAAATTGAACCTCACTACCACAAAATTTCCATGTGACCCCAAGGGTCACTCTCTGATCAATAACCAACCATTACCCAATGTTATCAAACCCAATATGGAACATGTAACAAAAATAAACACAAGAAATAACATTAGGCATGAGTATTAAAACCCAGTAGTTATCCTTAAATAATCTATTCCAAATTAACTTCTTTTAAATAAGATAACCATCAATTTTATGTTTGAAAAAAAATATTCAAAACTAGTTTTTCACACCCATTTTATACTTTAAAAAAACCATGTTCCACTTCCCTTTTACATTTAAAACCAAATATCTTACAAGAAGGAACCATTTTAACTTTTGAAAAGAAGGATAATGTTTTCAATAAAACAGGGGAGAAAGGAATGTAAAACATTTTCAAAACATTTTCTATAAAACTTTTAAAACTAATTCACCAAGTTTTCAAAGAATCGCACTATGAGATTATAACAACAACGATCACATAAGAAGGAAAATGGAAATAAGAACCTAAGAGTAACCTACCAGAAAGAATCACAATAATCCACTATAGAAAAATAAGTTCCAAAAGACATGGAAGAGCCTAAGAGATCATGAAAAATATAGAACATACTATACATGTGACACATCCTGAAATAATTCCTCACCTGAGGAAATCATATTTCCCAAATTCTCGATCGCACCCTACCTTGCATGAGCGAGGGAAAAAATCCCAAAGAAGATAGTCTAAACTAAGGTCCACTACCCAATGTGTAATCTAAATTAGTGTAGTAATCATTCACGGAAAACATTCTCTCTATGCTGGGTTCTCATTCCCAAATAAAAAATGGGTGAGCCAAAAAATTCCAACTAAGCATCCTATCATAAGAAAAAAAATATATCGCAAAAAATAGTCTCACATAACAAGCCACCCTCAAGTCAACCTATGGAAAAACCTCTTCCCTTTAAACCATTAGATTATAAGTTAGCCTCTCATCGTAGGCCTCCTAAAGCATTCCATAATAATAAAGGGAAGAGAATTATCCAGGGATATTTTTCACCACAATGATTTTCACACAAGTACCAACTAGTCCTCAAAATACCTTTGAGAAATCATACTTTTTCCAGAAATAAACCAAAACATTTCCATCACATAAAATACCATTTTCAAATAACAAAAAATACTCTAATTTAAAATCCAAAACCATTTATTAATCCATTTAAGAAACACCAACCACCATTTTAGATGTTAAATATAAATATTTATAAAACCAAACAAATCTTTTAAAAATCACAAACCACTTGAAAATTCCATCTAGAAAATTTGTAAAACACATGGTGGGCACAACTCAAGAAATCCACATCATATAATCAAAATAAATTAAGCAAATCACATCATTTAACATCAAAAACATATTATAAAAATCATAAATCACTAATTAAAATCAAAGGAAGGTTTTGAAATAAAGAAACAAAAAAATTTTAAATTTTAAGGAAAAGTTCAAGTGAAACCTATCTCAAATTGCTTGCTCATCAATAACGCCCAACTAAAATGACTTCATAAAGGTTTTAAAAAGCAATAACATCCATAAAGAACCCTAATAAGGCATAACCCATAATTTGTCACCACCTTAGTTACTCAAATTAGACAAACATGGAAACTAGGGTTAGAGGAGAAAGGTAAAATTAAAGAAAACTAAAGAAGAAATAGAGAGGATACTATACTATCAATATGGGTGAAGAATCATCAAGAAACCACCTAGAATCCCACTTTGAGGGGATTCTAGGGGCCAAAAACTACCATGAGGTAAATTTTGGTCATAGTGTGTTGATGGGGGAGACAAAGGGAAGAAACCCAACTTAAAGGGAATAAGAAAATCCCAAAATACTCTTTCTAGGGTGGGTTGCGTGGTTAGGTCAGATGGTTTAACAAACTATGTGAAAACTATATTATTTCCCAATGTCTAGCGCTTCATGGGCTACACACTTTGGCTACATTGTTAGTTAAACTGTGATAGAAAACCATGTGACCCCCGCAAACATAGGATACATTGTTAAACGAACCATGATCCTTAACCATGTGGCCAAGATAAAATCCCCCAAACATCACCCTTGTCACCCCAATTCTCTTCTAAATCAAGTGGATAAATTATCCATAAAAAACACCACATATAGAAGTGACACTAGGGGTTTCAAAAGCACTCTACCAAGCCATTTCCTCTCCATATCTTCACACAGATGTTGAAAAAGTCCAAATACCACACCAAAACCTCCTTGACACAAAATTTAAATTAAGAAGACCCAAAACACCGAATTTAAATCTAGAACACCTGGAAATCAAGAGAAAAACTTATAACCAAAAGATAATATGAAAAAAAGATGAAAATAAAAATCCGAGTGTCATAATTATCCCAACTATTACACTTTCTTCCCCTAGAAAGCCAAAAAATTTCCAGTTGATCGATCAAATAGAAAGGTTCACACACTTTCAGGATTTGATTCCCAAAACTAAAAAGAGATTTAACTAACACTAAGATAAAACATGAATTTATACCCAAAAATAAATCAGTAAACCAAAACAAATTCTCCAAAAAATTACTAAAAGATCGAACCAAAAAATCTACAAGCTTTTTCAAAAAAGGCAGTTGGGATAACCCCAAAGGCCCAATGTTCACTTAGAAGGACAGACTCAAAACCAACAACCCCAAGTGAAAATACCCGTTGACAAGATACCAAAGAGGATAAAACATATTACAATCACGGGAGGCTGTATTGGACTCCCCACTATTTGAAACCAACTAGAACTAACCAAATACCATAATAAATTCTCCATGAGACCCGAGGTAGGTGTCCATGCCATTTTTGTATTGACCAAATGGGAAACCAGACAAAAGGAAACTTGGAAACTTTCCAACACACTAATCAAAAAACTACCACCACAAGGGCGTAAACAAGATTTGAAACATGGAACCTTCAATTGTCTTCATTCCCACACTGAATACCAAATCTAGAACAAGGTCCCTCACACCCCTGGGATTTCTGACTGCACCCCAACTTAAATATGAGGCTTATGGTTAGAGCCCAAATATTTTAAGGATCTATTGCCTCAAAGTAAGGAGAACAAAATACCAGATCTAAACTCCTTCTTTCCATCAGAATAGGGGTTTCAAAAATAAAAAATCCACATTTTTTCACCTACGGTGAAAAATAATTGAAACAATATATATGGAATAATGTACCTCCACTCATGAGGGAAATAATTTAGAACATCCAAACTAAAAACATGCTTCCATTATAACAGAATCACTCGGGAAATCTACAATATCCACTTTTACAATTTAAAGAAAACATAACACCACTTAACACCACTAGACACAACCAATAAAATAAGATAATCACACATATAAAGTGACTTTAAACTGAGCCCAAAACAACACCCTACTTATGTAAACATGATGGGTATTCTTTCGAAGATGTGGACATGGATCCACATCACTTCTTGGGAACAACCTTGAAATACTATTATAAGTGACCTAGGTGTACACATTCATGGTAGATCCTTGGATTACTCAAACATGAAGACTTCTTGTGACCATTCCTACCACATTGATGACACATCAGTACATTTCACTTAAAAGAGTATGATGAAAGGTCTAAAGGCATTTTAATTCCCCTACTAGCACCATGAACTTCAGGATACTTCCCATTATTCTTACTAAAATTACCTTAACCAATTTTATATATTGGAGGAAGGTCTCCCATCTCAAACACTCCTTCTTGCATAGCTTTAACATGAACAACATGCCTCACCACATCGTTAAAATCGGTTAAGTTGAACTCTAACACCATCTAATGTAGATCAGGGTAGATCACATACTCAAAATGTCAATCCTTTATGGAGTTTTCTGCAACATACTTTATATCATATGAAACTTAATCTATAAAGTGATGATAGAACTCCAACACTAACCCATCACCCTGCTACAGATAACACATCTTTTCCCCCTTCCTTACCTTCACTATATCAGAAAAGTATAGTCATATGAATGAAGCCTTGAAGAACTACCATATATGATATTCCCATGGATTGTTTCAAGAGACCTAATTCTACCATTTATAGTTCAGACCTTTGAGCATAAAGGTAGAAAACTTTACATTTAATAACTCAGGTAACTCAATGTGGATGAAGGTTATCTCAATCTTCCACATCCACTATTTCTCTTTGAGAGGATCTTCTTGATCATAAAGGAAAGTAGGATTCAAATTCAAAAAATTTAGAAGGTACTTTATGTCTTGATCAACTGGAAGTTCAGATAATAGTGCACCACTTAAAGCCACCAATCGAATATCTTTAAATTATTTATGGGGACTGACACTGTGAAACAAAAAATACTAAGAACTCAATAAATACAAATCCATTAATAAGAATTCAAAAAATTTGGACACCACATAAGAAAAATCATTCCCAAAACACAAGATAACAAACTACACCACCATTAATCACCAAAACATAATAATTTCTTTTTCTCTTTAAAACACTTTTCAAAAATTATTAAAATTTTGAAAGGTAGTGAAATCAACAACAATATTCCTTGCAATTGCTGATGGTATTCCTTAGAGCCTCATATATTCAAATACCTATGACTATCTAAGCACCCATACACTCTTGAAATCAACCATCTAGCTTTTTAGAAACATCCCCTTATATAGTAACTCACAAGAATACCAATGGCCTATCTCAAATTGTTTTCCACTCTCAAAAGATATCATTCCACCCATGTTTTAACATTTTTAATACACATGGTAACTTTGTATGGTTAGGCCACACGGTTTACCAAACTATGATCCAATTATGTATCCCTTATTGGAAAACCTGGTCACCTACTTGGTTTGGCCACACGGTTTAGGAAACCATGCATCAACAGTGCGGTATGGTTTCTTGTTGAAACAGATCCTCCCCACACGCTCATCACACAGTTTGAAAACCCATTTTCAAGTCGTGTGCCCTGCCTCCTCCACCAACCCTCAATAACATAGTTTCTTGGAGAAGTTTGCACGTTTTTCTCTAATTGTACACCTAAACCATGAAAAATGAGAAAAATACCCTAATACTCAAGATTTAAATCATAATTTCCTCAAACTCAAAAGATAAATCAAGAACAAAAACATATATGACAATAAGAATATTTTTTCTCATTCATAACATTTTTATAAATTCTAAAAATCTCATTTAATCAAGAATTATTTGATTAAAACTCATTTCATAAAAAATAGTTTTATTGAGGCTCATTTTATCACAAATATTCTTAATAATTAAAGAAAATTTTCCAACACCGTTTCATAAAAAAAATCTGAAAATTCATTTTCCATCTTCGAAAATTTCAAACCATAACCACAAAAAATGTAATTTTTTTTTCAATATTTTAAATCAAGGTTTTTTCAAATAGTTTCAAAATCAAGAGGTATCAAAAACAAATCACAAGGGGAAACTAGTGTCAATGGGTGACCAAGCTATATTGTTAGAGGATATATTCCAATAATGTGACCACCATAAGGAGTCATTCAAGACCATGTCCCTAGCTCCACATGGCATTCCAAGCCCTTTGAGCTCACTAATTCCTTTAACCCAACTCTCTTTACATTTCCCAAATACCCAAAAACCCAAAAGAACCAATGAAACCAAACATTTCCCAACATTCTATGGTAACACACTGTTCAGCACATAAATTGTTGGCCATACACTCCCTCATACCGACACCCAAAGTTCTAAAGTTCCTAATCCATCTATCATATCATCCCAAATAAAAAAGTGCACTCCAAAATCAAGGTTATCTAAGGAACTATCCTCTTATGATAACATTTTTTATGAACCAATCTATTTTTACATTTAATCATACATCCGAACTGGACTGAGGTAAGGCCCGAAGGGTGTTCCTGATTCATACATGCTAGAAACTAGTGTTAGGGAATCAATAGATTAACCAAGGGAATGATTTATCACAATATAATTAAACTAAATAGAGAAAATAAATATAATATACCAATATAAATATATTTACAAAATTTAACATCGTTTACACAAATACTGATAAAACAAAAACCTGGACAAAATAACCATACAGAAAAACCCAAACTGAACCTGAAAAACCCAACATCTTCATGTGGCCCTAAGGGTCACTCTCTAATCCATAACCAATAATCACCCAAGGTGATCAAACCACAGATTTAACCCATAATAAAATATAGACACAAGAAATAAATATTGGAATTAGTATTAAAACTTTAGAGGCATGTCAGAAAAATCTATTCCATATTTACATCCTTTAAATAAAATAAAATAAACTTAAAATTTAAAATATAATATATAAAACTAGGTTTTTACACCCATTTACACATTCAAACCAATAACTTTCCATTTACCTTTTTCCATTTAAAATAAAATATCTTTAAAGAAGGAACCATTTTCACTTTAGAAAGTAAATATAATGTTTTCACTTAAAAATGTGGAAAAGTAATATAAAACATTTTCAAAACATTTTCCATAAACCATTGAAAACCAATTTACCACTTTTCTAAAGAAGAACAATACAAAATAGAGTAACAAAAAGGATCACATAATATGGGAAATGTAAATAAGAACACAAGAGTAACCGACCAACATACATCTCAATCATCCTCCATACTCAAATAAGTGACGGAAGACATGAGAGAACCTAGAATCTCATGGATAATTTATAACATAAAATAAATGTGACTCATCCCAAAGACATTCATAATAATTACCAAACACATTATTACACCGTACCTGGCCTTACTAAGGTGCACAATCCCAAAGGAGATAGTCCATACTAAGGTCTACTAGCAATTGGGTAATTTAAATTTTTTAAAATATCATTCACTGAAAATTTCCTTGTATTCTAAGTTTCCATTTCATAAATAAAAAAGGGGGTGAGAAATCCAATTCCAAATGAGCATAAAATCAAAAACACATACCCATATATATATGTAAATCACACATAAGATGCTCATACAACAAGTCACCCCTGATTGACCCTAAGGAAGTACCTCTTATCTTTCAACCATTAGATCACAAGGGAGCCTCTCAGTGTGGGCCTCCAAAAACATTAAATCATAAAAAAGTAAATATAATTATCCAAGGATATTTTCCACCAAAACTATTTTTACAAAATTTCTTACCATTCTTAAACTCCATTCATAAAATCACCATTTCCCAAAAAGAAACCAACACATTTCTTTCACCTGAAAACCCATTTTTAAATAACCAAATGCACACCAGTTTCTAGTACAAAACCATTTATAAATCCATTTTAGAAATACTAACCACCATTTTAGATGTCACAAATACATTTAAAAAACAAATCGATGATTTTAAAAATCAAAAACCACTTGAAAAATCCAACTGGACAATTTATCAAACACTTGGTGTGCACAACTCAACAAATCCACACTATATATTCAAAAACTTTAATCAAGACACATCATTTCACATTATAAAATTATTATGAAAATTATACATCATTAATTAAAATACAAGGATGGTGTGAAAAGTATGAAACCAATGAATATTAAATTTCAAGGAAAACTGCAAGGGAAACCTAACTCAAATTATATGTGTTTCAACGAAACCCAACAAAAATGACTCCATGAATGATACAAGAAGAAATAACATCCACAAGGAACCCTAAAAAGAAAAAACTCACCATTTTTCTCCACCCTAGTTACCCAAGTCTTCGAAACATGACCACTAGGATCATAGGAGAAAGGGAAAATGGATGAAAACTAAAGGACAAAGAAAGAGAATCCCTAACCTTTCAATCTATGTAAAGAATCGCCAAGAAACCACCTTAAATCCCACTTATAAGGTCTAAGAGGATCCAAATACCACCATTGGAGTCATTTTGGTCATAGGGTATGGATGGGGGAGTCCAAGGGAAGAGACCACACTTAAAAAGGAGGAGAAAATCCCAAAATACACATTCTTAGGTGGGTTGCATGGTTAGCTCGCGTGGTTTAACAAATTGTGTGCAAACTATGTGATTTCCTAGTGTCTAGTGCTTCATGGGCTTCACACGTTGGATTTGTGGTAAGTTAAAACATATGAAAAAACCATTAGACCCTTTCACACTTAGGATGTATGGTTAAAATAATCATGCACCTTACCGTGCGACCTAGACAAAAGCCCCCAAACATCGCTGTTTTCACCCAAAAACACTTCTAAATCAAGGGGAAAAACTATACATCAGAAAAACCACACATATAATTGAAATTAGGGGTTTTACAAACTCTCAACCAAGCCATTTCCTCCCCATAAATTCGCAGTAACAATGAACAAGGCCAAATACCACCCCAAAACTTCCATGACACAAAATCTAAATCAAGAACACTCACAACGCTAAATTTAAATCTAGAATACTTGGAAATTAAGAGAAACTATAACCAAAAGTTATTCTAAAACAAATATGAAAATAAAAATCCAAGTGTGTAGCCACTATAGGTTAGAAAGGTGGTTGTAAAATGGTTTGGATCTCCCTTAAAATTTCATAGAGTCCATTATAGTGGGTGTCATCTCTGTAAGTTCATTTAGGGTTGAAGATTATAGTATGATAATTTATATATAAAATACTATAAAAATCATTTTGTTCATTTCAGATTATTTTTATACTATTTTAATTTAGCTTTGACAAGTGTTTTAAATTATTTTAAAAGGATAATTTTCCCCCACTTATCCATTCATATATTACCATTAGAAACTAACAATTAGTATAGAAGGAGGTTCATCAACCTTAGATTATTTGAATATTATTTATGGTAATCAAATCATGACATAAAAATTCTAGGGAAAAGATCTTATTTTAAGATGGAATGAATGAATAGGAAATATATTTGGACACCTCAAATACCTCCACAATTTAATGGAATTGATTATTGATATTGTCGGTCTCTCATGGAGTATTTTCTTAAATACTTGAGTATTTTAGGTTAAAAAATCATAGTGAAACTATAAAAGATACTTTATGTTGATACTAAAACATTACTGGGTGTTGATTTAGTAAATTATGTTCTATGTTATAAGGGGATTAATATTTTTTACTATGAAATTAATAGGAATGTGTATAATCATATTTCTTCCTGAAAAACATCACATGAAATTTAGAATATATTATAAGTTAATCATATGGGTTCTTATAAGATTATAAGAACTAAATTGGTCAAGTTAATAGTTGATTATAAGAAATTAAAAATAGGAGAATTATAAATATCACAAATGTTTCATAGATTTACTAGTATTTAAATTTCATGTGTTCTTTGGGAGAAAACATATATAATTATATTTTTTAAAGGGTTTTAAGTTATTAATTGATTAAATGGAATTATAAAAAGGTAAAAATTGATGAAATCATTAATTTAAAATAATATACTTTAGATAATTTAATTATATCTTTACTACAATATGAGTTAGAATTGAAAAATATTTATCAAGATGAAACGTAAAAAAATTAGGGTACTTCTTTAAAATGAATACCACATATAGCTACTCACTCTTCCGATTTTTAAGTGTGAAGAAGTGAAAGATACCAAGTGGTATATATTTACTAAGGAAGAAGAAAGAATGTTTACTAAATAAAGAATAAAAAGAATTACCCTTGAAATAAAGGAAATAAAAAAGGGTAATGATAATGATGAACTTATAAGTTATAAGTGAATTAAAATAGAGAACATGAATCCTAAATTACCAAGCCTCAAGAATGAATAATGAAATAAATAACAATAAAAAAGGAAAGAAAATTAACTGAAGCCAGTTGGAGTAACACATCTTACTCGGATTCTAGTAATGAATCGGGTACTGCATGTGGGACAGTAAACCATTGTTTGATGTCTTCTACAAAGAAGGGAAGTGAATCTAATTTTACATCCTCATATATATCAAATTTTTATAAAGATCAGTGAAACGTGCCTATCGTGGTGTGTGGAAAAAACAAATATAACCTATGTTAAAATGTATTATAGTGGATTACCTAGGTTGTCTCTAGAGAGGAGTGCAAAACAATTAAGCTGTCACCTTAAAATAGAAAGAAGTGAGGTTGTTTTTAGAAATTGTTTGATTTAGAAAATACAAGAAAGAAACTAAATAAAGTAAAGTAATTAAGTGAAAGTTTTGAAACAAATTGACAAATGATGTGATCTAAATCAGTGATATGAAATGGTGATCAGTTTAGGGTCAGTTTTCCAATTGTAATTCTATCATTGTTTATTTTACCCAATTCTCCTCTGCTAAATCGTTAAGAGTGAGAATCCACAATCGTTTCTTCTCACTCCCTTGGTCAATTAAAAATGTGAGAATAAACCTTACTAAAATCATAGGTTGGTCTACTCTCCTTCCAATGTGTAATAGAGTTGTAGAAAATACCCCCAATTATCTTAGGCAATTCCCAATCGGGTCTTGTTTATCCCAAGTAATCAAGATCATTCACTACTCCACACACATGTACCAGTGATCACCGAGTACTACACCACTAAATCCCGGTCTATTACACTATTTAGTAACCAGAACCTAGTGGAGGGAGGTATCTATCATTGAACAAATATAAATGAACAACATAATCTAAAATTAGATACAATCATACATGATAATAAAAACTGTTATAAGAAATTGAAACAGATTCACAGAAGAGAAAAGGGGATTTTAAAACATTAATAGAAGGAACTCATGAAATAAAATATGGAAAACCTCTCCTTACCCAATCACACAGAAGTTTACCCCACCATGGTAAGGGTAATTGTGACTAAGGGGAAATAATAACACATTACAAGACTAAGAAGTGTAAAACAAATAAAAGAAAGAACAGAAATTTGATCCTCCAGAATCTGTCCTCCAGAAGTTTTCCTCTATTCTTCCCACCATCCTGCCGAAAATCACTGAGGTACCTTCTTATAGAATGTTTGAAATGAAGTTTTCTATCGACCCTCAAAAGTTTAGAGTCATTGGATAGGTGTAAAAAAAGATATGGCCGAATCAATGACCATTACTTTTCTGGACGCCAAATACTCTTTCACCCACTCTAATTGGACGCTCCAAAAGGATGCATTAATGAGCTCAATAATTTATGAAATTTAATGTGAGCCGTAATTTTGAAGTCCTCTGTCAACAACAGCTGGAATCACCTCATTATAAGGTCGGATGAATGATATATTGCATATTTAATGAAGTGGGGTCCATTCTGCCTTCCAAACTAATTTTCCACTTGATTGAATTTTCTGCACCATTGGGTTTCGAATTTGGTCTTGATCCAGAAGGACAATTTTTAGCCCACAAGTATAGTAATCCTAAAAAAATGATTCACTTAAATTGGACCCATATTATAAAGTTTATACCCGAAAAACAGAATCTATATAAAACTGACAATTTTACAGAATTACCCCATTTTCACATTTAAGCCCAAAATACACCAAAAACACATAAATGATGAAAATACACTCACATTGAATAATTGGGAGGGATTAAATAATTGAAAAACATATAAATAATAATTAAAATATTAACTCTATCAATTCCCCCACACTTATCACTTGGACTCCTGGACAAGTCAAAATCAAAATAAATTCAAAGTAAATTCAAAACACATATCCATGAGATCCACTAATTTGAAAACAAGAAACAAAATATATCATGCCTCCTCAAACTCTATTATTTCATGTTCTTAATTTAGGATCATTCAATAAATTAACTCTTCATTTATCCTCCCATACACACAAAACACTTACCTAACTTTCATTATCTCTCATTACACAAATCTCAATTTTTTAGCAATGTCTTTCTCATCCAAACTCATACAAGGGTCACCATATGCTTGATAAATTCCTACATCTCCACCCGATGTGAGTCAAAGACATATGTTTATCATGAGGACTTGTTAAGGTTGTTCTGTGGCTTTAGGTTGGTAGGATTTATATGTGAAAATTCTGAGGCTGAATGAAGAGGTCTTGGATCTTTTTGAAGCAAAATTGCATTACTCTAATTTTCACAAAAGTATAGTCTTCTCTTCACTCCCCTTAGAAGAAAATAAACCCCTTCTCCATGGAATATCAAGGAACGTTCTCATAGTTCATCATTTCAGTAGCAAACATTTTAGTCTTCTCAAATATAATATTTCTTGAAAGCTCCAGAAAAGGCACAACTTCTTTTTTACATTAGAAGCTCTAGAAAGGTACAACTTCTCTCATCATGAAAGCTCCAGAAAAGGCACAGCTTTCAGCTAGATGGTTTTTTTTTCAGTAGAAATAACATCTCTTCAACATTTTTTTCAACCAATGTATCCCCAAATAAGGTAGTACAATACAAGACATCTTCCCCCCACACTTATGTTCAAATAGATCATGCAATTTTACTTCAAGAGCAGGTTGGATAGGGAATATTGGCTTGTAATGTGGCTAACCTAACAGGATGTTCATGGATTATATGGGATACAAGGATTAAATGTTCAAGGTAGGCCATTATGAAAGGTATTATCTTGAAAAGGGGGCTTTCAAACCAAAGAAATGCCTCAATCATTTAAAACACAAGTACCTCAAACCCTCAAGTTTTGACAGGAATAAATCAAATTCTGGTTAAATCAAGCATGACTTGGTTCTCTCAAGAAGTGAGGTGAATGTAAAGAATATGAAAATAATAGGTTTAGAAGCCTCACAGGAATGTGATTTCAAATATAAAGACAGTGATATGTGGCATGGGATTCAAAAAACAGAGTATTTTTCATGAAATTCCCAATGAATTGAACTTGAAACAATGTCATTTTCAGCATTAATTTAAGCTCAGTTTCAAGGAATAAATTATTTCACTCATGGTGATGAGTTTAAAAATATCAATGATAATCATTTTAGGTCAAAAGTTTCAAAAACACACAAAAATTGAAAAATAAACACACAAAATTTTAAACACTCACATGTTTTTTTAAAACAAATAGGAAAACAAACAACACATAAAAATCCTACACTAAAAAGGTTCCCTCCCCCACACTTAAATGATGCAGTGTCCACAATGCCTTCAAATGTATTTAACATGTAAGAATATTGGAAATTGAATCACAATAATCATTAAAATATAAAGGATAGGTACGACCTAATGGAGTTTATTGATAAACGGGTTGGAGGAGTGTGATCTCCTCCATTGGCTCTGATGGCATGGTCCCAAGGAATTTCTTCAGTCAGTGCCCATTAACAGTGAATGGGTCCTTCACTCCATCCTTCACAATCTGCACAACACCAAAAGGATATACATGAGTAACTATAAATGGACCTTCCCAACTGAAACGAAGTTTACCTGGCATCAGCTTGAGTCTTGAATTGAATAACAACACTTTGTCTCCTGGATAGAAGTCCTTTGGTTAGATCAGTTTGTCATGAGCCACTCTTGTTCTCTCTTTGTAAATCCTGGAATTTTCAAATTCTTCCCTTCGAATTACTTCCAACTCCTGTAATTGCAATCTTCTCTCTTTCCCAGCACTTTCAAGATCCAGATTCACCTTCTTCACAGCCCAGTATGCCTTATGTTCCAATTCCACAGGTAGGTGACAACTTTTCCCATAAATCAGCCTATATGGACTCATTCCAATTGGAGTTTTGTAGGCTGTCCAGTAAGCCCATAATGTGTCTTCTATCCTTTGGCTCCAATCCTTCCTATTTGGATTAACAGTATTTTCCAAAATTCCTTTGATTTCCCTATTGGACACTTCAGCTTGCCCATTAGTCTGTGGATGATAGGGAGTTGATGTTTTATGATGCACCCCATACTTTTTCAACAAAGCCGCCATTCTCCAATTACAAAAGTGAGTCCCTTGATCACTAATGATGGCTCTAGGAACTCCAAACCTACAAAATATGTTAGCCCAGACAAAATCACAAACAACTTTAGCATCGTCAGTTCTGGTGGCTTTTGCTTCCACCCATTTGGAAACATAATCAACAACAAGAAGAATATAAGAATTTCTAAATGACATTGGGAAGGGTCCCATAAAATCTATCCCCCAAACTTCAAATATTTCACAAAAAATATGTGGCTTTTGGGGCATTTCTTGTCTCTTTGAAATATTTCCTGTAAACTGACATTTTTCACACCGTTTACAAAATTCATGAGAATATTTGAAAAGTGTTGGACAATAAAGTCCAGATTCTAAAACCTTCCTCGTTTTCCTTTGAGGTCCAAAGTGGCCCCCACAAGCTAATGTGTGACAAAACCTAAAGACTGATTCAATTCCATTTTTAGGCAAACATCTTCTGATAATTTGGTCATTACAAATCTTCCAAAGAAATGGATCATCCCAGATGTAATATTTAGATTCATATTTCAATTTGTGAATTTTGTGAGAATTTAAATGAGATGGGACCCGAGATGTTACCAGATAATTGACCATGTCAGCATACCAAGGTACTTCTCCATCAATCAAGTACAACTGCTCCCCTGGAAGGCGATCATTTAGTGGTTCAGTGTCTGGAATTTCAACTTCAGTGGTGTTGGGTAGTCTACTTAAGTGATCAGCCACTTGGTTCTCAGATCCCTTCTTATCTTTGATTTATATGTTGAACTCCTGTAGTGGTAGCATCCATCTCACTAGCCTCGGTTTTGCTTCAGCCTTCTTCATCAAGTACCAAAGAGCTGCATGATCATAAAAAACAACGACTTTAGTTCCAAGCAGATACGATCTAAATCTTTCTAAATCAAAAACAAAGGCTAAAAACTCTTTTTCTGTTGTTGTGTAGTTGAATTGTGCTTCATCTAAGGTTTTCGAGGCATATGCAATGACTTGTGGCCTGCCCTCATTTCACTAAGAAAGGACAGCTCCAACTTCTTGGTTTGAAGCATCACAAATTAGCTCAAATGGTTCTTCCCAATTTGGTGGCTGCATCACTGGTGGTGTAATCAATTTCTTCTTCAACTCATCAAATGCTTCCCTACATGAACTGTTGAAATCAAAATCAGAATCTTTCAAAAGTAATCTAGATTGAGGGATAGAAATATTACTGAAATCTTTTATAAACCTCCTGTAGAATCCTGCATGCCCTAAAAATGATCTAACATGTTACACACAAGTTGGGTATGGGAAAGAATTTATCACTTCAATTTTTGATTTATCAACCTCAATGCCTTTCTGTGAAATGACATTCCCAAGGACAATTCCTCTCTCAACCATAAAATGACACTTTTCAAAATTAAAAATAAGGTTCTTTTCAATGAAAGTTTTCAAAACTTTTTCCAGATTTTTCAAACAATGGTCAAACGAATTTCCAAAAACTGTGAAGTCATCCAAGAAAACCTCCAAGAAATCTTCAATGTGATCAGAAAATATACTTACCATACACCTCTGAAATGTACCTGGAGCATTACACAATCCAAATGGCATCCTTTTGTATGAAAAAGTACCGAAAGGACAAGTAATGGTAGTCTTCTCTTGATCCTCGGGGGAAATCGGTACCTGAAAATAACCTGAAAATCCATCCAAAAAGCAATAATGAGTTCTCCCTGCCAATCTCTCTAACATCTGGTCAATGAACGGGATAGGGAAATGATCTTTTCGAGTGACCTGATTCAGCTTCCTAAAATCGATGCATACTCTCTAGCTATTCTGAATTCTCACAGGGACTAATTCATTCTTTTCATTCCTCACAATGGTTAGGCCAGTTTTCTTTAGGACTACATGGATGGGGCTAACCCATTGTGAATCTGATATGGGATAGATGATCCCGACTTCTAATAACTTCTCAATCTATTTTTTCATAACCTCCATCAGGGTAGGGTTCGGCCTCCTTTGGGGTTGTCTGACAGGTTTGGAATCTCTCTCAAGAAAAATTCTATGTGAGAAAATTTTTGGGTTTATTCTTGGGATATCTCCTAAGATCCACCATATTGCTTGGACATTCTCTCTCAAAAGCTCAATCAATGATTTTTCTTGAGTTTTAGATAGATTATTAGCAATTATTACTGGTAATTTCTCCCCCTCCATAAGGTAAACATATTTTAAATCAGTGGGTAGTTTTTTTAATTCTAGATCAGGAGGATTCTCAAGAGATGAAACTAAATTGAGGTTCTCCACTTCCAATGGTTTGACATCATGCACACAAGAAATCATATCATCTTCATCATCATTTAACAAATTATCAAAGAAATCAGATTTTACCTCTTCTTCCTACAGGAAATCAGAACCTCCATAAGTTTGGGAATCCATATGTTCAGTGATATCTTTAATGGAAAAATTCTCTCCTAATGATAAAAATTCATGAAACATACCTGATTCATCAATTGGTTCTATGTCATCTTCATGGGAGAGTGCAAAGAGTGAATGATCATCTGATGGGTGCCTCATGGATTCAAAAATATTGAAGTGGACAGTGCTATCTCCAAACTCCATGGTAAGTGTCCCTTCATGGACATTGATGATGGTTTTGTCCATCTTTAAGAATGGTCTCCCCAAAATGATGGGTTAGTGTGATGGGATCCTATCATCTTCCATATTCAACACATAAAAGTCAGCATGGAATAAAAGATCTTTGACTTTTACCAGGACATCCTCCAGAACTCCTCCTGGGAATACTATGGATCTATTTGCAAGATGGACCACCACTCTTGTGGGATTCAAGTCTCCCATATGCAAAGAAGTACATAATGAGTGAGGCAATACATTAATTGATGCACCTAAATCGCACAAAGCATTAGAGAAATTTAATGAACCAATGGTGCATGGAATAGAAAACGTCCCTGGATCTTGACATTTGGTTGGAAATTGTGGTGTGATAAGGGCTGAGACGCTTCTTCCCAAACTGATCCTCTCATTCCCTTGAAGTATTCTTTTCTTGGTGCAAAGATCCTTCAAAAACTTAGCATAATTTGGAATTTGTTTGAGTGCTTCAAGTAGAGGTATGTTGATTTCCACTTTCCGAAAGGTGTCCAGAATTTCTATTTGCAGTGCTTCTTCTTGTAACCTCTTTGATTCAATCATCCTTGATGGAAATGGTGGTGGTATATCTTTCTTCTCCATTTGTTTCCTCTGAAATGGTGTTTCTTGTTTCTTCCTTCTTGGCCTATCATTATCATTCTCCTCTTTCTTATCTTCTTCCCGATGCATTTTCATAGAATTTTCATCATTTCTAACTTCATTCTCACCCAGATTAGTTTTTCTTGTTTAAGGTTCAATGGTGGATGGTGGTTGGAGTTCTTTTCCACTTCTTGTAGTTATAATAATAACATTCTCTTTTGGGTTTGGGATTGTTTGGGAAGGGAGTTTACTAGGATTTTTGGTCAGAAAGTCCATGAGACTTTCAAACTTATTGGACAAATCTTTAACAATGTCTTTCAGTCCTTAAAACTCATATTTTTGTTGGTTTTGAATTGGAGGTTGTGAACTGGTGGATGGTTTCTCATAGGGTCTTTGGAGATTGGTTGGGTTTTGGTAAGGAGGCTGGTTATAAGATGGTTTTTGTTGAAATGGTGGAGGGTTCTGGAATTGATTCTGGAATGGGGGTTGGTTTTGAAACTGATTTTGGTACGGGGGCCTAGCTTGATTCTGTTAATTTCCAAATCCATATTGGACATGGTTAAGCACTCTCCATCCTTGATTTTGCTGGAACTTCCTTGGCTGAAAGGCTTCTACACATGTTTCCATTCCCTGTATTTTAGAACATTGGTCAGTAAAATGATCAGGTGATGAGCATAAACCACATACCTTAGCTGGTGCTTGTTGGTCACTAACTTGCTTCAAGGCCATCTGTCTCACCAAACTAGTAAGCTCTTAAATCTTAGTTTCTAATAAGGGTGATGGATGAGAAGTTTGTACCTCATGAATACCTCTTGCTCCAGTACCTATTGTTCCAAATTGCTACGAGTTTTGGGAAATCTTCTCAATCAAGCCCTTGGCTTCTTCTGGTGACTTGTCAATCAAGGCACCTCCAGATGATGCATCAAGAAGGTTTCTGTCATTGTCTAGTAGTCCTTGATAGAAGAAAACAAGAAAGTGGTGTTCCTCAATGGCTTGATGTGGATAGTTGGCACATATCTTCTTAAATCTCTCCCAGTACTCGTAAAGGGTTTCTCCAGATGATTGTCGTATGGCGTAGATTTCCTTCCGAATGGATGTGCTTCTAGAGGTGGGGAAGAATCTTTGCATAAAACATCTTACCAGGTTATTCCAGTCATGTACGTCTCCGGGTTGTAGGCCGTACAACCATTCTTTAGCAGCTTCATCCAATGAAAACGGGAATGCCTTCCACTTTACCTGCTCCTCGGTAATTCAACGGGGTCTGAAAGTTGAGCAAACATGTGTGAACTCTTTAATGTGTTTGTCTGGATATTTACCTGCCAAACCATGAAACTTTGGAAGCAAATGAATCATGTTAGGTTTCATTTCAAAATCATTTTGTAACACTGGCATGGCAAGTTTATTTTTTTGATTAAGTAATTGTGGTGCACAGAGGTCTCTAAGTGTTTGGTTGTGATTTTCATCCATGACGACAGGCTCAGAGTGAACACTTGAAGTTTCACTTGAGTCTGCAAGGGGAACATCCTCAAATTCAGATTCCAAATTAATGTTTCTAAGTCTATTCAACAAGGTTCTTTCAATTCCAGGATCTATGGGTAAAGGTTCAGTTTTTGAGGTTCGAGTCATGCAATTTTGAAGAGAAAAGATGAAAAGAGAGAAAAGAAAAGAAAAGAAATGTTGGTGCTACCTCCCCGGCAACGGCGCCAAGTTTTGACACGTGTCGGTCGTGGGGTGTGGAAAAAACAAATATGACCTATGTTAAAATGTAATATAGTGGATTACCTAGGTTGTCTCCAGAGAGGAGTGCACAACAATTAAGATGTCACCTTAAAATAGAAAGAAGTGAGGTTGTTTTTAGAAATTGTTTGATTTAGAAAATACAAGAAAAAAACTAAATAAAGTAATGTAATTAAGTGAATGTTTTGAAACAAATTGACAAATTATGTGATCTAAATCAGTGATATGAAATGGTGATCAGGTTAGGGTCAGTTTTCCAATTGTAATTCTATCATTGTTCATTTTACCCAATTCTCCTCTGCTAAATCGTTAAGAGTGAGGATCGACAATCGTTTCTTCTCACTCCCTTGGTCAATTAGAAATGTGATAATAAACCTTACTAAAATATTAGGTTGGTATACTCTCCTTCAAATGTGTAATAGAGTTGCAGAAAATACCCCCAATTAGCTTAGGCAATTCTCAATCGGGTCTTGTTTATCCCAAGTAATCAAGAACATTCACTACTCCTCACACACGTACCGGTGATCACCGAGTACTACACCACTAAATCCGGGTCTATTCCACTATTTATAAACCAGAACCTAGTGGAGGGAGATATTGATCATTGACCAAATATAACTGAACAACATAATCTAAAATCAGATACAATCGTACATGATAATAAAAACTGTTATAAGAAATTTAAACAGATTCGCAGAAGAGAAAAGAGGATTTTAAAACATTAATGGAAGGAACTCATGAAATACCATATGGAAAACCTCTCCTTACCCAATCACACAGAATTTTACCCCACCATGGTAAGGTTAATTGTGACTAAGGGGAAAGAGGAACACATTACAAGAATAAGAAGTGTAAAACAAAGAAAAGAAAGAACAGAAATTTGATCCTCCAGAATCTGTCCTCCAGAAGTTTTCCTCTGTTCTTCCCACCATCTGGCAGAAACTCACTAAGGTCCCTTCTTATAGAATGTTTTAAATGAAGTTTTATATCGACCCTCAAAATTTGAGAGTCATTGGACAGGTGTAAAGAATGATATGGTCGAATCAATGACCTTTACTTTTCTGGCCGCCAAACACTCTTTCACCCACTCCACTTGGACGCAACAAAATGATGCATTAATGAGCTCAATAATTTATGAAATTTAATGTGAGCCGTCCTTTTGAAGTCCTCTGTCGACACAAGCTAGAATCACCTCATTCTAAGGTTGGATGAAGGATATATTGCATATTTAATGAAGTGGGGTCCATTCTGCCTTCCAAACTGATTTCTCCACTTGATTGAATTTTCTGCACCATTGGGTTTCGAATTGGGTCTTGGTATAGAAGTAACATTTTAATCCCACAATTATTGGAATCCTAAAAAAAATTCACTTCAATTGGACCCATATTATAGAAGTTATGCCCGAAAAACAGAAGCTATATAAAACTGACAATTTTACAGAATTACCCCATTTTCACATTTAAGCCCAAAATACACCAAAAACACATAAATGATGTAAATACACTCACATTGAATAATTGGGAGGGATTAAATCATTGAAAAACATATAAATAATAATGAAAATATTAACTCTATCAACCAGTTTTATGAAATATTAATAGACTCAATTTTAAACTTACCAATATTACTAGATTATTAAAAAATAATAATACAAAATATTAGGATGTTCTTTCTAAAAATTTAAAAAATGAAAAATGTTCCTTCAAGTTCAAATAATAAATTATATTCCGATCTACAAAATTTTCAACATAAAAATATAAAACATAATTATTCCCAATCCTCATCTGAAGAAGATCAGATAATTAATTTTGAAACTGTTTTGGATAAAAATTATTGGATTAGAAATTAATTTAAAATATTTCACCATATTTTTTCAAGGAAATGTTATAACATGATATTAAGAATGATAAAAATAAAAAAAAATCAAAGACTGGTCTTGGTTATAAGAAACAATTATTAAAAATATATAAGACCTTATTTGTTAAAGGTTCATGTGTTAAATGTTTTAGCTTTTAATTGAAGGTATGTTATGTAAACAAATATTCTTTAAGATTTATATATTCTCTGGGCCACATAATAAATATTATCTCAAAATAATTATCTACCAGATTTACTATAAAATCATTCTTGAAATCAATTTGGGTTCCCAAAAAATATTTTTCTAACCCAATTAGAACTTAATTTGTATGGGTACCAAATAATTATTAAATTTGTTAATGAAGGAAACATTTCTTGGAAGTGTCAGAAATGATGTGTGGTATATGGATGGTGGATTTTTACAATATATGACTGCTGATATTTCTAAATTTGTATCCATTAATAAATTTTTTGATGGTAGTGTTACTTTTAGTTATAATTCATTGGTAAAAGTAAAAGGCTTTGAAAAATAATTATAATTTCAAATTTAGTTGTTATTTAAAAGGTTTTGTTTGTTGAAGGTTTAAAACATAATTTAATAAGAGTCTCATAGCTCTGTGATGATAATATGAATGTGAAATTTAAAAGTAAAAAACTTATTATATTAAAATAAGAATAAATCATTTTATTAGAAAAATAATATAAAATATATATTCAACTAATTTTTTCTGAGATGAATAAATAGAATATTAAATGTTTAAATGATGTGAAATATAATAATGTTTTCTGTCATATAAATTTGGGTCATGCAAATTTCAATTAGTGGAACAATATTTACAAAAGTCAAAAGGTGTTGTATCTTCCCCATTTGAAACTAGACAAAACATATTATAACACCCCCTAATTTTATGAAATGTATCTTTTTAATTTAATTTCTTCAATATCATAGGTTTCACACAACACCAAGCATAAATGAATAATGAGATAAAATTAAATATAATTATTTTAAAATGACAATCATATAATAGTCCTTAAATTGGTTAGAATTAATAGTTTTAATAAAATTTATATATATTATATATTTAATAAAAAAAATTACATTCATCCAAATGATTTCACAGAACAAAGATAAGTATGAATCTAATTTTATGCATTAAAAAGACAATATTTTTCCTAAAGATAGTTTTGCCACCTTTTAATGGAACACATGATTTAAAACTGCAATTTTAAATTCTAATAAATTCTACTGAACAAAAAATTCATTTTTAAAAGTATAATTCTAACATTAGATTAGGGTGAAATTTTGGTATTTTTATAAAATAGATGGATTTTTGTGAATAGTGAAATACGATAATTTACTGTATATATACAATATAGGATAAATACACTATTCTTTAAGTCATGAATGATGTAAGAAAAATAATCTTGAAATTCCCTTCATTATTTAATTTATTTAGTGATAATTCTCAAATAATTCATAGTCTTTAGCCAATGTAATAAACTAATGATTGAAATCATAAAAAAACACACTCTCCTGCACTATAAATACCACCCTCACCAACTATTATCATAAAACAAAAAATGCCTTAAAACATTCTTATATTATGACCATTTTATCTCCCAAACCTATCCCAGACTTTTTGGTCGCACCAAATGAACATTTCAATGTTCTCTAACAAGGTTCTCAAGGATAATAATTCCAGTGGTAAATCCCTTTTCATTTTCTTCTAATTTCTTTTAATTTCTTTTATAATTATTATACCCTTAACTATTCTATAAAAACGTGAATGATAACTCTAGTGTCTTATATATACTATAATTTTATAATACCAATGGAATATCCATCATCAAACCCCTTCTCCTACCCCCTTTTATTTTAAAAATGAAAACATCATTGTTGATGTGTTGATTTACCGCCATCACAGACGATGAAACTTCATTTTCCATTATCGCCTTAAAGTATAGTTATAAAATCATAATTATGGTCAAACCGTAATTTATTATACATATTATAAGTTACTTATTATTATGGAACTAGTATATTTTCATGATATAAATTATTAAGACAAAACTAGTTTGTGATGATAGAAAAAACTATCAAAAATAATCTAAACGATTATCTTTAAGGTTCTATCAATAAATCATCCTCATATCTGAAAAATAAAATATAATATAAGACCATTAAATATTATTTATTTTTATTAATACTGTATAATTTCAATTCTGTAGAATTATTTCCATTTTACATGATCTTTCATACATGTATACAAGTGAATCCATCCTGAAAATCAAGGAAATAAACACTCTCGAATGACAAAATTGAATATTATAACTCATTAAAAGACCACAAATGAACATTATAAAATTATAATAAATCAAATACATTTTTTATAGGATCTTAATTAATTTATTAATAAATCTAATTGTATTATCCAAGATGTTAAGTACAGGTGAGGAACACTTTCAGATATATGGTAAGGGTTTCTTCCAGAACTACCATTTCCCATTCAGGTTACACTTTCTCTCTTTTACCTAAATTTAATTCTTCATTATTTTTATATAATTCATCTAAATTATAAGAATATGTTCCAAAATCATGTATCCAGATCATTTCATCTTCCATTTATGGGGAAATACATGTTTTACAAAGTTCCATTCTCAATTATTCCTGATACGCAAACCCGATTAAGGAGAACTTCTCGATTTCTTACCCATTTTAAAGTAAATTCCATAATATGTTTTAAGACACCTTTATTTTTCTAAAATAAATTATTTTTTCATAAGAAACTATATTGTTTCATTTCTGGTTTTATACAAACAATTATAACAAATAAAAATAATTCTTCCAAAATAACTCTTGTTTCCAATGTATAAAAGGGTATTTCTCTCAAGAATTCGTTAATGGTTTTATTATACTGTTTTGATATATTTCAACACATATATTGAATATGATGATTTATTGATATCTCACGATTATTATTATCAGTTTCAATAATTTTTTAAATGGTTTATGATTAGTTTGTCTGTGGATGTGCTATGTTGATACGATTCACCATATTACTTAGAATGGTTAGTTATTATCTTTACAGATTGGGGAGGTTTTTTTCATTTCATATTAATATGTTGTTTATGCATAACTACATTAATATACGGAATAAATTGGACTTAGTTAGTGATGAGTGGATCCTGCTATAGCACATCGATGCATCAGTAAGTCTCATGAGACAAATCATAAATGGATTTGGTGGAGGCATTGACCATTTATTTTCAGATCTCTTGGATGAGACCTCAACATAATGTTTATGATGTCCATAAATATGCATTCCATCATTATGATATTAGTTATTTATAATCTATGTGATTATTATTCTTTTTGAACATACATAGTTAAGTTTTATTCTCATGTGATTATTTATATGGAATTACTTATTCAGGTTTTATTCTATTAATACTATGCTCAAAATTATGTTCTAATGTAATGTGTTTTTAGTCATTATCTATGATTTATTTTTTTAGATTATGTTTTATTATATACCCTTACTGAGCATATGAGATCATCCATTTCTTATGTTTTATTTTTTCTTAGGATTCAAAGATGTGTATTATGAATGAACTTCAGGGATAATCTAGGAGTTTATGGATGTTTCTAAATGAGTTTCTATGTTGTATTTCATTTCAAGATGTAATGTAAAACTGTTGTTAGTATCTAGATTTCAAAATCTCCTAAACTATTTGGTCCTTTAGGATTTATCTTCTTTGTTTATTATACCAATATAATAATGTAAAGCACTAGCTTTGGGCCACTGCGGTTGGGGTATTTAGAGTTGGTATTAAATTAATTTTAATAGAAACATTAGAAAACAGATTTAGAAAACATAGATTAGGGATCATAACCCAAATATATAATTTGAGGATAAGCATATAAGAACTTCCTATAATTTTGGTAAGGTATATATTATGTGGTTCTTCCTAGAAAAACATCTTTGTATGGATACTATAAGTGGCTGTGGTTCTGGAATATATGTTCGTAGGGGTAACAACTCTGGAAAGATGAGTCGGGCCCGACTTAGGGTAACCTGGTACATGAAAATGGGCCTTATTATGCACCTGGTATTACACTCCTGGGGATATGATTCACATAATTCACATTTTTTTCACAAACCATTATAAAGGATTCGAATATATAATGAAAATTAATAACTAGGTTAAAACTATATTGTTTAGTGTTTAAAATAAGGTTTCATGATATTCTATAAATGATAATGAATTTTTTCATTATGACTATTGTTACACAAACTATTAGTTCTACTTTTAGTCAATGGATAGAACCCAAAAGAGTCATGTTATCATTTATCATGATGTGAAAGGTGGTGTTGATGAGAAACCAAATGGGATGTTGATTTAATTGAAAGATATCATGTTTATTCCTAATCAATTTTCCAAAAATATTATTAACAATATATTCATTAACCAACTTCTGAACTCACCAAATAAGAGAACTATGGAGTTTTATAAGAGCTCTAGTAATGGAGACCATGGAGAAAAGAAGTCTTAATTTCCATTATCAGTATTGGAAACGCAGTTTATACTAATAGTTTGAAACCATTGGTATAGGCAGGAAAATTGTTGGTATACCCTACACCAACAGTTTTCCAAATCATTTAGTAGTTTGGCATATAGATAGGCCTATACCAATAGTTATTCCTAAACTATTGGTACAGGGTAGAGTAAATTTTAGTATTCTAATGGTTCTAAAACAACTGTTGGTAGATAGAATCCTTACACTGTTTACCAATGGTTGAAAACCCTTTGTTATAGACTTTTACCAACGGTTTGAATAAACCATTGGTAAACATTTTTTTAGCACTATACGAATAGTTTAAGTTTATTAGTATATGGTATTTCTAGACATCTTCATAGTAACCAACAAACTCCCCTCTTTTTCATACACCTACACACATCACTTAAAATAACACAAAAAAACATAATTTCAATAGAACATAAAAATAATAGACTCCCCTCAGTATGGAATGTTTTACGATTATTTGGTTCAACCTCTTTGAGATAATCTAAAACTATTATCAAAATACACAGTAAGGAATGACATGTATAAATGTTGTTTTATTTTAAACCCTATATCACTACACCTTCTATCAGAATATAATCCCCCTTCATCATTTTAGATAGGGATTTTTCATTCCCACCATAGAATATAGCACAACATTGTATTCCCCATTTAAATATTCATTTGAGAACCACTCTTCTAACTAACCCATTTCAATTTTTTTGGTGCATACATCTTGAAATTTTTACTTTACTGAAAATGGTCAAAAATATTTTATCATAGAGTAGTCAATGTCATTTTTTTACAATAAATACACTAAAATATTCTCATTTCTAAGCTTAAATCCTTGTTATTATCCACTATGGTGTGTTATATACTACACCATGACATAGTTGAAATTTATTTTTTAGAAAATGACATGAGAAATGCTCATTTCTTATATATAAAAGTTCTATTACTTTCTATTCGATCATTTTACATGCTTTTGGATATAAACATAGTGTAATAAGGCCACCATCACTTCATTATTCTCTAAAATTGCCTCCAATTTTCTTTTAATCATATTTAATCAATCATGTACCTTATATTTAACTTCACCAAACCTGAAATAATATGAATCAACTGAGATAGAATTTGAGTCAGGTATAATGGATGTGTTGAAAAAAAATCCAACACCAAATCCATTTAACCATATCAACATTATCTTCACATCATAAATATTCCAATTTTCAAAACCATCTCTTCTTAGGGTTTATTTAACATATCTAAAACTTTTAGACTTAAATAGTCTCTAACAACTTCTTCTCAATAGTCTAATCATTTGAATTTTATTACCAACCATTAAACTCAAACAACCACCAAATCCATCAGGTTTCTATCAACCATTAAAATATAAATCACACATTCAACTAAGAAGTTAATCATCATTTGATCATTATATTCCTACATCAGTGAAATAAATGACAAGGTGTAAACATGACTCAGAAAATTAAACTAATGCAGAAAATATATAGCACACTATATTAGAAAGCACAACCCTAGAAAATACTCTACAAACATTTGAAAATACACTACAGAATAATGATGAATACAACACCTGAAAAAAAACTATTACAACACCTAAAAACATTGCACTAGAAAAACACCACACTATTAATACACTTGAAATGACAGACAATATACACTAAAATAATAAGGAAAAATACAACACTATAAATCAAAATATTCTACATTAATACATCTAAAAATAAGGATGTTATCCACACAAAAAGAAGGATGATATCAACACCAAAGTGAACACTAGGGAAAAAGAACACTGTATAGAATGAGAAATAGAAATCCATCATTGTTTTGTTTCTATTATTGATTGATGAGTTTAGTATTTAAAACACTAGAATGATGTTTTAGAATATGTTCTTGATGGTAGGTACTAATTTTTATAGTCGTATTTAAATGAAGGGTTGTAATGAAATTGAGAAGAACACTTATTCAAAGTGATATTGAAGAAACCATCCAATAATTTATGGATGAAGGGAGCCATCATCATCACCCCAATGGTGGGAGACCAGTTACATTTTGAAAGTGGGAATTAGACTAGATCAAAATCGTGTCCCATAATATAAAGCATAAAAAGACAATGAATCATAGGAAGATGACTAAGAAGTGTAATAATGATAATGAATAATCTCAAGTTCTTCATCCAGGAGTTTGAGTGTATGCTTTGTTAGATCTTGTGACTCACTAAAGGCTACTTGGGTAGTGTAAAGGGCCATTGGTCATCCATTGAGAGTCTAATAGATGTCAATGTTATGGAATTTTTTTCTATAATGTTGTCAAATTATGTTTTAATGGACACTTCCATAAGAAATTCCATGAGTAGTGGAATAGTGCACCCCACCATGTCCTTGAAAAGATGTCATGGTACTATGATCAATCATAGAGAAACTACCTTGGAATACCAAATAATATTTGACTGGAAAAGAAAATTATATAAATAGGAGATTTTGATTGTGGTTGGATATTCTAAAATATCAATCATAGTGGTGGCATAATTGGAATTTAACCCATGAAGAAGAGAAAAGAGGGAGTATTTCACACCAATGTGAAATCAAGGTCCATAACCACAAGATATATAATTACTATCATTCTCTAGAAAGAAAAATTTTCAATGGCCAAAAGATCATCCATAAGACATGTGGAGGCTTTGATGAGTTGTATAAGACTGAAAGAATCCACCATGGAACTAAAGGATACTAAAATCCAAATAAACTAATTAATTTATCAAAAAAAATATGACAATACATTAGTAAAAGGTGTTTTGATTAAAACTATATAGTATATAGGATACCTGAGTTAAGCATAATGTGGCCTAGCTATTCACACATATATTCAGTCATAGAAAATCATCAAACATCAAATGTCAGTAATGTCTGTATAAAATATAATAGGTCAATCTGTCCACCATCACCATCTCCATCATCACTGTAACCATGTGTCTCATCCTCTACCTAATCCCTAACTCTATCGTCGTCCCCATCCTCATCCTCTTCCTTATCCATGACATCATCCCCAACCATGTCCTCCACCTCAGCCTCCGCCTCAGCCTCGACCTATGCCTCGTCCTCGACCTCTTACCCACCATCATTATCGCTAGGAATGACATCATATTAACCACCACTAGGACTACCATCTGAGGCACTATATAATGAATGAATTTATGACATAGATTAATCATAATATTCTATGGCCTCTCGTGAAATTGATGGACATAAAACTTTCATTAGTTTCCTCTCGTGAAATTGATGGACATAAAACTTTCATTAGTTTCATAAATTCAGTGTTTTCCATATCAACCCATTTTCCCACCTGTGTGACCCTTTCTTGAGCCTATTCTGTCCGTGGATTAACCTTTTCCAACATGGTGGTACAACAAATAGTACCTGAATAGTGTCAATACCTCATTGAGACTATACACTTCCTAGGTTGTCATCGTACCATGTTAGGCTGCGCATCTCCCAAAACCTGATGTAAGTGATTAGTTAGCCCAAAATTGCCAGGTTCTTGGGCATCAAGGGCCTATAAATTAGCCTTTTACAAATATTAATAGATTAGTTAGTAACAAAATAGCTATTAATATTTGAAATCAACATATTAAAACTTACAATCTACTGTCATGTCAGTTCATTAACCACACTTCCATCTATTGTCTTCATACCCAAGCAAAACATTTTTTCATAAGGTACACATCCTTCAATATTCTATACCATTCTTTATAATGAAATTTAATATAGGATACCATAATTGAAAATATGCTACCCATGATGAATTTCATAACTTAAATTACATAAAAACTTTAGAAATCGAATAAATTATGGAGGAAACAATAGAAAGTACAAGTCCTAAAGAAAAATTATAAATAACTATCGTACCTGTTATCTCTCATGATCTTACATCATTATATTCCCCAAATTGTGAATCTATTTTTTAGAATAAATGTTTATCTTTTATTTTTTATGGATGAATCCTAAATAAAATTCAATAATAAAAAATAGGGTATTAATGAAATACATGAAAACATCATTTTAAAACCTCAAATGTGATTAATACCATAAACTGGGTAGTTGTCCAATAGTAATCATAGGCCGATACTGTTCTATCGAACACTCATTGTTGATAGGCGCTACTTCTAAATATATGACAACTCTTGCACAACGACCAATATACAACTCTTATTTATAGTCTCTCAAAAGCTCAACTAAATCCTGTAGACATGCTATCCGTTAACCTCACCATCTGGAAAATTAAACCAAATCTGACAACAAAACATTTATTCATATAAATAAAAAAATATTACATTAAATCAAGAAATATTTTTTTACTCATATCTATTCCCAAGAATTATCTTTGAATTTGTTTGGAAAATATCTCTAAGATAACAGAAAAACATTGATGATGTTGGAGTATTTGGAAAGCATCACCAAAAAAATCCAACATTATTGCTCTATTTTTTCTATCATTTGGTTTTCATCATTATAGTCCACCATCAGCTATGTGCAGAAGTTCCACACCACACACATGCAAGTACGCCCATGTTTCCTATCAGTATATATATTTGTTATAAAAGAAAAAATGTATTATATCAACACATGTTATAATGAAAATAAATCATGGTATAAATATTTTGAGGGTTATAGAATCTACCTATAGAAGTCTGATAAATGGAAATCATTGGGTCCATAGGCACTGAAGAAACATCACCCTGTATAGGTGGAGTGGGTCTTAGTGTGTTCTTCATAGGCATTGACTACGTCGGAGAAAGAGTCGAAGATGGAATGTAGATGCTCGGACAGAGATAATTATATGGTGAAGAAGATGTCATGGATGGATGGACAAATGAAATATATGGATGAGGAGTGGGAATCATCATTGGATATAGTAAATATGGGAGAGGAGGCTCATATGTAATAGTTGGTGAAAACATGGGAGGCCTAAATATCATGTCTGTCCCTAACGACATAGCGGGATCAGAATGTCTAGAAGATGGTATGTCAGTGGGAGGGGCATGGTCCAATTAGGTACACTGAATGGAACTCCAAGCTCTCAACCCCTACCACCCTTACCATTGACCTAAGTACTAGGACCACTACTAGGATGCTCATCGACTAAATGGAACCTAAGTGGTTGATCTAGCATAAAATTTTTAAACAAAATTAATCACATGACATTATATGTTATTGATATATATATATATATATATTTGAAATGAAATACTCACAACATGAAGTAATGGAGGAATGACCATCTCAGTCATTCGGTGAATAATGTTCGTCATCCTTTTTCTTTGCTGATCCTCAATATGATTCATTTCTTTCATTTAAAAACCTATATGTAAATAATTATAAAATGATAACTAATGGGTATCCCAAAAAACAAAAAATAAAATACATGACTTATTTGTCTCGGGATATTTGGTTTATATTTTCAGTTAGGTAATTTAGCTATTTTTATGGGGTTATTATTATAATTTTATTAATTTTTATATAAATAAGTTTAATATGACCAATTCAATTCCTCTTTATTTTTATTCTAATTTAATTGTTTTAGTTGTGTTTGGTTTTTTAGGTTTGAATACAGTTGAATTCAATATTAGAAAATGCAACTCAAATAAAACTGCAATAAATAAACATTGAAAACTAACATTTAGGCAATATAGGATAAAAAATATTTGTAATCAATATTAAATTATTTTTAATAATATAAACCTTAAAACTCCATGTTGAGCTAAAACAAAAGAACTCGAAACACAAATGGATGATTCGATATATTCCCCACCACAACAACGGTTTCACAATGAACTCTGAAAATTAAGCTATTAGAGCCATCATAAGTAATAAATGGATTGGTGTCAATGGTAGTAGTGATGGTGTCAATTTCATCATCACCGTCATCAAAAATATGTCTTGGAATTACGTCAATAATGACACCAAATTTAGGTTGAATATGTTCTTTGACATAAAAACCCTATTTCGTCATATATTCCAATACATATGGTTCATTAGTAGTAAGATTGTGAGTCTTGTCAATAACTGAAAATCCAGAATCATAAATAGAGGTTCCCTACCTCTTCATCGAAACAAACCATTGTCATTTCATCATCTTGAATTGACCATGAGAGTAATAATCCAATATTATTATTTTCTCAACAACTCCATAATAAGCTACATTTTCAAAATGAGTTCTATTATCCTATGCACTGGCATAAAACCTATTGTGGTAGTTAGCATAACACCATCATGTTATGTTCTCATGTTGTTTTTCCATTCAGTGATAATAAATATATACCCATAGTTCATAATTGATTTACATTCACAAACTACAATATTAGGACTAAAATCCAAAGCTCTTATTTCCTCAAAAATAGAGTCAGTTGGAAAACTCAATACCTAAAATATAAATTAATATTGAACTTAATTAAATATTGTATTTATTTATTAATTACAACAATATTTCTACCTTCAATTTCAACTAAGATGAAAACTCTTTGCTATGAAAAGTCTCTCTCCTTCTCAAAGATAAAAAATAATGCTTTATATCTATCATTTCTTTATGTTCCATGTAGTTAAAAATAGAAATAGTTTAACATATATGTTAAATTACAAGAGTTGAGATAAGATATACATCTTCAATTTACATACTGGATGTAGTCATTGAACAAATCATAGTTGAACGACACTATGTGATGTCCATCTCCAGCTCTTCAATGGTTAATATCGTCAATGTATATGATATTGAAATTTCATCTGTTTGAGGAAGTGATGGTAATCTAGGTTCAATTTCCTCATACTGTTCTTCTTCATTTCTCATTGGTATATTAATTCTCATAGAAATATCATAAAAATATATTGAGTAGAAATCCATACAATCTTGATCCAAGTAACCGTTCACAATAGAACATTATGAGTGATTCTTGTTTTGGACATAAGATTTAAATTTGTACATATTTATTTTAGATGGGTACATCCATAAAAAATATACAATTCCAATAAGAATTATTTTAGAAGGAATATTGAAATTAATATGCAACATGCATGTGAAAATTTATGGAGGAAATATTCTTCTCTAATTACCACAAAACTAATGGTGTATCCACCAACATTTTTTTCAAGAAATACTTGGAAAAATTATTATCAAAAATATCTCCAAAAAATGGAACAACTGAATAACTAACACCCTTACATTATTAGATAAAAATGAAGGATTTATATTGGAATCAACACATGTATAAAGACATGATAATCATGAGTCTTCAAAGATTTCAGCTTCAAATCTCTTCTACTGGCCCATTTTGAATTATTTCTTGATTATCGATCGGAATCTTTAATAGTCTCTAGTACTTCTAAAAATTTATTTTTTTTCTTCAAGTGTCATCACATATGAAGCACATAGAACATTCCATTTATTTTCATTGATACACATAGGATGCAATTCTATTTTGATCCCCCAATCCACCAAGTCACGCCAATATCATAAATCATATTTTTTATTTCCCTTGATATTTATAAGAATCAAAAGAAACATTTAACATATATAACATTCAATGTGAATTTAATCTAAGAAATTACGTATCAAATTTGTTGATCAATAAGGCAACTCAAATAAGATACTCCCCTTCTTCCAATTACAGTAGGTATCATTGGAAACATTCTTCCTCTTTCTAGATTTCATTTGACCCTTCTCAAATGAAAAAATAAAATCTTGAAATTCATTAAGCACATTAGTTCCAAACATAAACTGAGGTGGATCATTGGTCTCCATTGTATTTTCAAATCTTCAATAGTTAATTTTTATATGGATAGTCCACTGGAAAGAAGCATCTATGTCCAACAAAACTAAAATTAAGACACTATTTCAGTCTTCTGGATCAAGTATTATTCATACAAATATGACATGAATTTTTTCCCTTCATACTCCATCCCGACATCATTACATAAGTAGGAAAATAATTGATCATCCACATAAACACAACATGACTCTGAGAAATGCCTTTCGAATATGCATCATATGCCTGCACGCCCACATCCCAAAGATGTTTCAACTCTTTTATTAAAGGTTTAATGCATACATCTATATCGTTAACATGATCAGAAGGTTTTTATATGATTATACTCATGAAAGTGTAAGGTTTTTTCATACACAACCCTGGGGAAAGGATATAAATGTGTTTAAAAACAGGTCATGTGTTGTGAAAAGTAAGCATCTTACTAATTGGATTAAAACTGTCGCCTTAAATTCCAATCCTCATATTATTCATGTCAACTAAAAAATCAGGATATCAAGAATCAAATCTCTTACATGAAAATATATCTATAGGGTGAACCACCTCTTCATTATTCTTATTTATCTCAGTATCATTACATTGCATTTTTAATGATATTTCATCAGACATGAAAATATTCTAGAGTTTGGGGATCAATGTAACATTCCACATTACTTTATATGTCACACAAGATAATGTTCTATTAGATTTTGGCTTCCATCGAGATTTTAAAAATTTTATACAATCATTTATTTTAGCAATTTCCTCCTAGAATAAGTTGAAATATTTTGACAAATCATGATTTTTTTTTAAAATTCAAGTTATTCAACTAACGTCCATGCCATATAGTGGATTGAGGGAATATCTCTATCTTCTATAAGTAAGTCTTTCAAGAAGGTAAGAATGTAATTGATGAAAGTATTAGAAATATGATACATGGTTTTCCCATAAAAAATCGTATTAAAAACCCCAACTTCTTCATTTTACCACATTGCCAATATACTTGAGTCGTCGCAGCATCATTCAATTTTTTCACTCTCTAAAATTCATCATTTTCATTGGATACATCATGTGTTCTTGTATCAAAGTCTTCTTAGGTTGACATTATTTCCATCTCATGATGAAGAATAATTTAAAACTGATCATATATCAAATTCTCCAATCCAATCCTCTCATTTGGATCATCACCATTTTGAGATTTCAATTTCTCCCCATTTTGATACCACACATAGTAATTTCTATGAAAACCATATTTGGTTATATTGGAAATAACTTTTTCATGGCTCAACCAAGGTCTACCAACACAATTATAATATGGGTGGTGTATGTGACCACTATCTAAAGAATTTTCAAATGATAAATCTAAAAATCACCCAATTTTTTTTTGAAAGTCACATGAGATCTGATTAGTTTCTTGCATCCAACTTCTATCCATTCTATGAAAAAATTGAATAAGTCATGTAGTGAAAGAAATTCAATAATATTGAAGTTTAATAAAAAATATATTTAATTAAATGAGAATTGTTCATATAAAACCATATATGACACACTACTCTATATGAGAATCATAATATTAAAGACAACAAAATACTCTATATTTAGGTTTTGTTAAGTAAATGAGAATTGTTAAAATCAATTCATTTTTTATCATTACTTTCTTTTAGTTTGGTTCAATTTATTTCAATTCATTTTATTTTAGTCCATTTTGAATCAGTTTAGTGTTGTTTGAGTCTACTCAAGTCTAATTGGGTCAAAACATGCCATTTCAATTCAATTCAGTTGGTTTAGTATATCCAAAGAGTTCATTAGTAGGAGGGTTGAAGTAGTGTGATATTTTCTACAAATAATAGTATTATATTGTTGAGATACATCTTTAGCTTATATCCACTGATAACAAATTAATATATTTCTCCTTTATTAACTAACAAAACAACACTAAATAGATACCAATTAGTGATGGTCAATGGGTCTTCACCTGTGGAATGAAGTTCATCAGACATTAATTTCAGTCTTGAGTTGTAGAGAAATATATATTATTTGAGTTGGAAAAATATTTATTGAATAATAATGTTATGTGCTACTCTTATTCTCTCCATGTAAATTCATGAATTTATAAATTATTCTTTCTTTATTTCAATATGTTTTTGAATATATAGTATTCTTTCATATCTATCATTTTCTATATCTATATTCATGTCTTTAACTACTTAATAAGATTTATATTATATCAATACATGCATATGATAACTATTCTATTTGATAAATTAGTATGTTCTCATTCCATTTGGGGTTTTTTAATCTATTATATAAACCTACAATGTGTCTTCCAACCTTTATATCATATATTTTTTATTTGACTTTACTATCCTTTCAAAGATACCTTTAATATTACCTTTATAAAATTCAACTTGTTTATTAGATTGTATATGGTAAGGTGTTGATGTATTGTGGTGGAATCGATAATTACTCATTAAATATTCCAAGAAACTATAGTGAAATTGGGTTCATCAGTCACTGATGAATTCTTATAGGATTCTAAATGAGAAAAGATACTATTACTCAAAAAAGTAAAAACAATACTGAAATCGTCAATTTGTTGGCCTTGGATTCCACACATTTTGAAACATGGTCAACAAATAACATTATTTTTGAATATTAAAATGAATTCAATGATGGATTTATAAATTCTATACACCATACATCAAATATTTCACAAAAAAACATTGGTCATTGAAGTATTTATTATCTCATATATATATTTCTAGTGAACTTTTACTTCTCATATTTCTTATAAAACTCAAAAGAATCCTTAAAAAGTTTAGGATTATATATTCTATATTTAAATACTTTTATAGAAGTTAAATGAGGTTCATAGTAACTTCCACAAGGTAAATTATGATAAAATATTTAGTATAAAAACTTTTTTTGGGTTCGATTTTACAGAACTTGAGAGATTACCAAAAAAATTAACATATCTTCATACCATAGTACTTCCATTTCAAAGAAATATTTTTAATCTTGTGGAATTATTTCATTCAATAGTTCAATGTTTAGAATTTCCACCGTTGTTGTGTGGTGAATCTGAAAAATGTGATCTTCTAATTGATTTTTATCTCCTATATTTTTTTTCAAATAAAATTTCTCTCATTGAAACTTTTTTCATCCTAAACGTAGATTTTATAATGGATTCTTGATCAGAACACACAAAAAAAACAACATTGTCTAAAAATCAATACGAATTAAAAAGGTAAAAATATATGGTGGAAGAACGTATAACTTAGTTAGAGCTTATTAATTTGAATTGGAAGAGAAAAAATTCTTCAATATAGATCTACATTTGGGAATAATGGTTTGCATGCTGGGAAGAATAAGGGAGTTTTCATTTAAGGAAAATCAAAACATAAAAAAAATAGATGTAGAGAAATAAAACTAAGAGAGAACTAATATATTAGAAGTTTTAGAGAAAAATGTCTTGAATCAAGATGGATTGACCAATAAGAAGAAGGTCCATAGGCTGGGAAAGATGAGATCTCCAGTTTAGGGAAACACATGGGCAGAGGGGAAAAGTGGTCGGTTTATGTGTATTTGGGGATGAATTTACCAATGGTTTCAGAAAAAAAAACTTTTGGGATATCTTTATAGAAAGTACCATATCCCAACATTTTTCTGAAACCATTGGGATGGATTGGTTCTATCCCAATAGTTTTTTGAAACCATTGGGAAACTAGTCTATAAATAGGCATATACCAACAGTTTGTGAAAACTATTAGTATAGGTGTGTTGGTACATAGTTTTTTTAAAGTAGTTTATGCGAGAAATGTGGAAGGAGATGCCCAGGAATGTGACTCAATGGAATAGAAAAATTATTTATTTATAGAAAAGAAGGACATAAATCAAAGAATCACCAAGGAAAAAGGAATGGTATGATGAAAGAAAATAAAACACATCCTAAAAATCCATTTGTAGTTTATTTCATTAAAGGTTGGAAATCTAGACATTACTTGAGTCAATTCCTTTTTCTATAGGGTAACCTATCGATCAAGGAAGGTCATATGTGGAAATAAATGGATGGAGTAATTTTATTTTGAGGTTTTATTGATAACCTTAGTGATTAACCTTGTTTCTGGAATTTATATCATATCTAATTTGGATGTTATATTAGTTTGTTTTAGAAAAAGGAAAACTCATAGGCTGGGTGACAACCCATAATGTTCGAAAAGGCCATGGGGTCTAAACCCACAACTAAAAGGTGACAAGGGTAAAACGCTTACCACTAGCCTATATGAAGTCCTAATTTGAATAACCTTTTTTATCTTATAGATATAGGTTATTTTTATTTTAGATACATTTTTCTATCAAATAGATATCCTTTGGGTTGGGAAATGATTTGGTGATTAAGTGATTAATTTTATTTTAGTAGTCATAGAATATTTCAATAAATTACAGTCAAATTGTATATTAGATTCAAATGTTATTTTACTGTGTAAATATGGTGATTCGGGTTACTTATGGGAATGGTTATCATATCTTGAAAATTTAGTGGCCTTTTTGACTATGATTTTAGAAATTTGTATTTAGGATAAGTCTTAAGTTTGGAATTGATTAAGTTAAACTTTGGATATTATTGTTTGATGTTAAAGTATGATTTCTTGGTTACTTTGCACTAAAAATTTTGGTTTCAATAGATATATAAAGGATAAAAGAATAAATACTGGACTTATGATACATAAAAGTGATTCAGGAATTAAAAAATCATTTTTAAATTTCATTTCCATTCCTGAGGGATGATGTTAAAATAGATCGAAGCCCAACCAACAAATGATAATATTCTTATTAAATGGAATGTGATCAAGTATATTTATTTTCACAATTTCTTATATAAATATTAATATAATCCCTCAACTCTAAGTAAAATATTTTGGAACAAAAACTTTATCTATTTTCATTTTTTCTAAGAAATCAATGATGTTTTAAACAATCAGAAGATTTATGGTTTTGTGATTGTTAGCTTTATAATGATAATATTCTCAATCAAACACTATCAGAACATGATAATTTGATTTTTCATCTATTTCCATGTTATCACTTTTAACTAATGATTTACTTCCCATAATCCTAGTTTTACCTTAATATTTCCATTTTTCCTCTAATTAATAGGATGTTTTATTAACTGTACTTCTGATTTGGGTCTCCCCAAAATAATTTTGAATTATCAACCATTGATTTTTCAAAGTAAAATTTGAAATTTTGAGGATGTAATTTATTGAAGTAGAGGATAATGTAACACCCTAATATTTTTTAATATGTATCTTTTTGAATTTAATTTCTTTGACCACATTGGTTTCACTAAAAACCAAGCATAAATAAATAATGATATACAATTAGATATCATTATTTGAAAATAACAATAATAACCTAGATGTTAAATTGGAGGGAAAGAATAGTATTAATAAAATTTATATAATATATATTTAATCATATGTTTTTACATTAATCTAAATGATTTTATAGGCATAATATAAGAATGAATTCAATTTTATGCATTAAAAGACAATATTTTTTCTAACGATATTTTTACCACCTTTTAAAGGGTAAATTATTTTAAAACTAAAATTTTACATTTTTTATAAATTTTACTGAACAAAATAAAATTGATTTTTAAAAGTGAAATTACAAAATTATCTTAAGGTGAAATCTTTTTATTTTTCTAAAAATATTTATTTCTTAGTGAATAGTAAAAAACCTAGATTTTTATAAAATTTTCATTTTTGTTGTATTAATAGTATATTTATGATCCAAACAGTAACTTCACCTATGAAATTATAAATAAAATTTAGGTATCTTATAAATAAAAATATGGTATATTTATAGTATATAATAAGTAAATAATTTTTTTAGAAATGATAAATTAAGTGTTTGTATTTTTGTAGGTCCGAAATATTTAATTGCAATTTTAAAATTAATATAATGATGTAATACATAATAAATTTTCATAAAATAAACTCATAAATTAATTTTTTTCTTTTTTTTTTTGAAGATAATTTTATTATACCTTAATTAGATTTTCAAAGTGTCATAAAATCTGTTATATTTTTTAAATTAGTATTTTTTGAATAAATAAGGATTCTAATTAAAAATTAAATTTATCAGATTTTGAAAAATAATTACAAAAAATTCAGTTCAATTTTTAATTCTACACTTCTAAAAAAACTTTATGGTGATTTTTTGTGATTTTTCTAAAATAGTTGGATTTTTGCTGAATAGTGAAATACAGTAATTTATAGTACACAAATATTACAAGATAAAATAAACTATCCCTTGAGTCATGAATGATGAAAGAACTATAATCTATAATATAAATTAATTATTTAATTTATTTATTTATAATGGTCAAACTATTCATAGTCTTGAGACAAAATAATAAACTAATGATTAAAATAGTCAAAAAAACACCCCACTCCTCCAATATAAATACCATCACTCAGCACCTCTTCCCCTCTAGCATCCAAATCCTTAAATCATGATTATTTTCTACCAATTTATTATACCAAACCTCTTCCCCATGTTTTGGTCTTTCTTGGACTCACCAAAATACCATTTCAAAGTTCATTAAGGAGGTTCTTAAGGAGAATAATTCAAGAGGTAAATCTTTTTTCATTTTATTTCAGTTTATTTTAGTTTATTTTCTTATTATATACCTACATTTCTATCCAAAAAATAATGTAAACCTAATTTTCTTAATAATATTGTAATTTTGTTATGTTAATGTAATATCCATCATCAAACCCCTTATCCTTCCCCATTTTATTCTTAAAATGAAATCATCGTTTGTGATGTGCCAATTTACCACCATAATGGATGATACACTTTAATTTTCTATTACCTCCTTAAAAGTTTTTTATAAAAGAATAATTAATTTTAACCCATGTTTTGTTATATATATTATAAATTATTTAGTATTCTAGAACCCGTATATATGCATGATATTAATTAATAAGATAAAACTAGTTCGTGATGATCAAAAAACCGCCCGAATAATCTAAATGATTATCATTAAGGTTCTACCAAATTAATAATTATCATATCTAGAAATATAATAATATATGATTCCATTAAATATTCTGGATATTTTTTAATAACATATAATTTCAATTATAGAGAATTATTTCCATTTTACATGATCATTCATACATGTATACAAGTGAATCAATCATGAAAATCAAGGAAATGGAAACTCTCGAACATTGAAATTTAATATTTTAAATCATCCAAAATCACATAAATAGACTTAATTAAATTATAAAAAACCAAATAAATTTTTAAAAGGATCCTAGTTAATTTATTAATGAATCGAATTTCATTATATAGGATTTTATGTACAGGTGAAGAACACTTTCGAACATAAGGTAAGGGGTTCTTCTTGAACCACCATTTTTCATTCGGGTTACGCTTTAACTCCCTTTACCCCAATTTAATTATTCATTATTTTAGTATAATTATTATAGATTCTATTTATATTTTTCAAAATCATGTATCTAGACCTACTCATATTTTTTTAAGGGGAAATCCATGTTTTACAGGGTACCCTTATTAATTCTTCCTGATACGCAAGCCTGATTAAAGGGAACTTCTTGATTTCTTACCCATTTTCAAGTACCATACATAATCTATTTTATGACATAATATTTATTCTGAAATCAAAAAAAAATTCATGAACACTTTTTTTGTTTATTTATGTTTTTATACAAACAATTATGACAAATACAAATGATTTTTCCTAAATAACTCTTCTTTACAAAGTAAAAATAGGGTATTTCTCTCAAGAATTACTCAATTATTTTATTAAAATATTTCATCTATTTTAACACCTATGTTAAATATTATGATTTATTGATATTTAAATCACATCATTATCATAAACCATATGTTATTAAATGGGTTATTATTAGTTTTATTGTGGATTTTCTACTTTGATACCATTCACCATGTTTCTTAGAATGGTTTGCAATTATGTTTATTTATTGAGGAAATTTATTTACATTAAATATTTTTATGTTTTTTATGTTTAACCCCATTAATATGAGGAATGAATTGGAATTAGTAAGTGATGGTTGGGGCCTCCTATATACCCTCGATTCATCGATAGTTCTTATTATAAAAAACAAAAATGGATTTTTTTGAGGCCTTAACAGACTATTTTCAGATGTCTTGGCCAAGGCCTCGATGGTATGTTTATAATATCCACCATTTTACATTGCCTCATTATGATATTATTACTTGATAATACATGTGATTATTTGACTAGTATAATATCTATGGTTATGTTTCATTATCATGTGATTATTTCTATTTTATTATTTATTCAGCTTTTATTCCTGCAATATTATGCTCAAGATTATGTTATAATGGAATTTGTTTTTATTCATTCACCATGCCTTATTTTTTTATATTAGCTTCCACTATATTACTTAACCTTAAGTATTATATGATATCACCCCTTTCTTATGTTTTATTTTCCCCATGATGCGAAGATGTGTATTATGAACGACTTGTAGGGATAATCATGGAGTTTATGTATGTTTCCAAAAGACTTTCTATATTATATTTTAGTCCAAGTTGTAATGTAAAACTTATGTCTGAATATAGTTTTCTAAAGGGACATAACTCTTCAATCCTTCAGAATGCATCTTCCTTGTTTATTATACAAATGTAATATAGTAAATCACTGGCTCTAGGTAACTGGTGTCTGGGTCTTTACACAATGTATGTGATTGGTGCTTAAAAGGTAAGCAACATAATTAGTTATTCAATTCTATAAAATAGGTACAAACTTCCATAATAATTAAACTTTTACATTTATATTTATTTATAATAATTAAAACTACTTGTATTATAGGGAAAATTATGTGTTTATTATTATTTATGATTAAATCATATTTACATGTTCTTATTTTCTTGCATATAAATTTTAAGCCTTATCTAAATTTATTTCAAATTGTAAATTAGACCAAAATGAGAAATTTCATCAAATTTTATAAATTATATGTCATATAGGATGAGGTTTTTAAAATTTTTAATTTGATAAATTCTATAAAAATAATGGTTATAGTCATAATATTTTAACATCTAGGACTCTATAATAAAATCATGTGATAGAAAGGAAAAATAGGATATTACAATTACTGGTCAGGACAATGTTAATTAAAAACTCTCTAAAAAATATTTATTGCTGGAAGATGTTAACTCCAGTATTCATATTTTTAATCTACTTCTTCTTAGGTCATTTTTAAATAAGACACCCTATAAAATGTGGAATGGAAGGAAGCCTATAATTGGATATTAATGAGTATTTGGATACAATTTTCAAATTTTTAATACCAATGATTAATTAATACAATTTGATTCAAAATTATATCATGCAATTTTTCTAGGGTATTCTAATTCATGTAAGGTATTTTAATTTTATAATAAAAAGAGTAGTTTAATAATTAGTCCATATAAAACTCAATGAAAGTCATTTAAAAGAAAGAAAATATTTTTTAGAATAGATTGAGAATGATTTCAAAGATTTTAAATTTTTTGAACCTAAAAAATAATAGTTTGATGAATATATTTAGGGGTAGATTACATAAAATTATAAAAATTTAAATGTACAAAAATATCATCCATTTGAAAAAGTAATTGGTAATATTACTGCGGGTGTTAAAACTATACATTCCATAAGAAATTATTATTCTTATCAAGATTTATTTCAATTTGATTGACTTAAAATAATTATGAATACTTTTCAAATTTTATCTTTATTAAGGAAATTCATGAAGAATTAAATTATTTTTATAGGAATAACGTATGGACATTAGTTGAATCCCCTAAGGATAAAAATATTATTAGAACTAAATTAATCTTTAGAAACAAGTTAAATGAGTCTATTAAAATAATTATAAATAAAGATAGGTTAGTGGATCAAGGTTATACATAAGAAAAAGGAATTGATTTTTAAGAATATTTTTCCTTTGTTTCTTGATAAAAACCTATATGAATTTTTTTGGCATAAGAATCTCATTATGGAATTAATATCTTTCAAATAAGATGTAAAAATTTTATTTTTGAATTCATAAATTTTCAAAAAAATGATTAATTAGGGAAGAATATTGGTTTTGAGAACGAATATAAATATATCCTTGTTTTTATACTCTCAAAAGATCTTTATAGTTTAAAACAAGCTCCTAGAGCTTTGAAAGAGAGGTTGTATTTGTTTATTTTAAACAATGGTTTTGAAAAGAGATTTTTTTATCTAACCTTATTCATAAATCTATCATAAAAAATATATTTATATTGTCCAAATATATTTGGATGATATTAACTTTGGTTCATAAAGTGATATACAATATAATGAATTTAAAATTTTAATGACTTACAAATTTAACACAAGCCTTTTGAGTGAACTTCTGTTCTTTTAGTGTTTGTAAATAATTCAAATAATAGATAATATATTTCTGAATCACTCAAAATATGCTAAATAATTGGTTAAGAGTTTTGGTCTTGATAACCATAGAGGCTCAAATATTCTAATGCGTATTTCTTGTATGCTCGGCTATGATAAAGCTATAAAATCTATTGATAATAAGATATATAGAGATATTATTGGTATATATCTTTATTTGATAGTATTTGGACCATATTTTATGTTTTAGATATGTACATGTGCATGATTTCAATCAAATCCTAAATAAATTCATTTAAACAATACTAAAAGAGTAATTAAGTATGTTAAAGGAACTGTAAATCATTCATTATTTTATCTTGCACATAATTCATCTGTACTAACTAGTTTTTTAGATTTTGATTTTAGTGGTTGAGAAATACATATAAAACACACAATAGATATGTGCCACATTCTTAGTAAATTTTCAGTTTCTTGGATTTCTAAAAAAATTCAGTGGAATTATCAGTCGATGTATGTTATCATGCTGTTACTTATTCTTCTTTTTCATTATCAATATGGATTATATGGAAATTTTATATTTATGGTTTTAATTTTTAAAATATCATGATTTAAGGTGATAATGATTCTATATTTTCTATCTCTACAAAAATTTATAAGATTCTAAAACTGAACACATTGATATCACGTATCCCTTTCTATAATATCATGTTCAGAAAGGAAATATTATTTTAGAATATTTTTCTAAAAGGATCAACATGTTTAAATTTTTACTAATCATTTAAATATATCTAATTTTGATAAAATCTAATTTAAACTTATAATTAATGAAATTTAATCATACAAAATATATTTAGGGGGAATTTCACTCATATTTTGAGCTAAGCTTTATATATGTTCTGACTAACCACTGTGCTTATTACTTCTGTTTTATTATGTAAGATAATTAGAAAGTTCATTAATAGTTGGTTATTGCTTAATTTATTAAAAATAATCAAACCATTAAATAAAAATATTGAAATTTTTCTACGCCTCATTATGTATTTTAATATATGTTTCTGGAAGAATTTATACTATTTTAAATTGTTTAAATTTATGGGAATCCTAGTTACATAATCGATGTTAATGTTATAAGGGTTAGTTTCTTTCCTATTAATCATTCAGTTGGATTATCTTCTATCAAATTTATGTAAACCAATGTTAAATATATTTTTTTATCAATTTCACAAAGGTGGATAAATTTAATGAATTTATATTTATTTTTCAATTATCAAAAAGGTTAGGAATGTTGAATTGAATCCTTGATAAAATTAATTTATTTGTGTATTTTATAAGTTAAATAATTATAGCTTCACACACGCTGTAATTTTTGTCTATTTTTTAGTCATTACATATTTTTTTATATCATCAAATGACTATATAAATATTTAATTGACCATTAGTGGAAATTAGGAAAATTCCTCAAGTGACGGCATGAAAAAAAATCAAGTGTCAATATGTGTGTTGAACTGATCATGAGTGAAATTTTGAAAAATTATGGAATTAGACACATATTGAAGACAATTTTCTTCACATTGAATAAAAATTATTAAAAATTGATGAAAATTTATCACACATTGATAACAAGTGACCACATGTTGGACTCCAGTGATCGCACATTGGACTGTCAAGTGAATACATGATTAAGAAAAGTGATTGTGTGTTGAATTTCAGGTTATTTTATGTTATTAGTTTAGTTTACACATGTTATAAAATAAAGTTATTGTGAATAGATGCTTACTGTGAGTACAACTTTCCATGATCAACCTACCAATCCTAATAGTGAATTTTTTCTAAGATGCTCTATTTTTTTTATATTTTGACATTTTGATTTATTATAAGTTTATTCCTGGTGATTTAATTGATAAAATGGTCTCTTATACTCTTATTAATTATTATAGTGATAAAAAATATTAATTGGTAAAATTACACACATGATTAAATTCTGGGAACATGTGTTTGAAGTCTCATGTTGTTTTTTTGGAAAACATGAGCTTGAAATTTAAAGTGGTAAGAGTATTTATAGTTTATTTAGTATACTCTATGGGAATGTTCCAAGTGATGTTAATGTTGATTTTTTATACTATATAAATTATGATAACATTTTAATACTATGAAACATTTTTTAATATTACAGAATAATTAGTTGAGCCACATGAGAATATTTTGAATTTCCATTCAATGAATAAATCATATGTTGCTTTAGGAAGGAAAAAATTCAATGGGATCCATAATTTGAATATGTTGTTCATAAAAGAACTCTTTATAAAGAATTTGATAAATTGAGATCAAGTAATATGAGTTTGAGGATATTATTTAATTATTTTATGTGATAAACTTTCACTATCAACTATTTATCTCAACTAAAGTATAATCGGTTGAAATTTTATTATTGGAGAGAACATTGATTCCTCGACACTCAAAAAAAAATCTAGTTAAATAGTTTCAATTATCACACCCCGACCTATGAGACTATTTTATTTTAATTATTTTTCTACTGTTGAATCCTTTTTCTATGGTCCGGGGTGAGACCTGGACAATGTTTCTAAGCTTAGGATAAAAAGTGCCCTTTTTGAGGGGACGTCGCAGGGCACGCGATCGGAATGGGTTTTGGAAACACCGTGGGGCTCTACCCAAGTAACTACACATTCCATTGTCTTTGGAAAATTGAACTAAAATGTTTTTTGTATTTAAAACACACATTAATTTATTGTTTCATTTAATTTTTTTTCTCATTGTTACTAAGAATGTTAATATTTTTATTTAGGTCAAAACTTAAATTGCTAATTTTATTATTATGAATTATTATTAATGTTATTATATTAATTAAATCCATTGCTAGAAATTATTTTATTATTGAATTATTATTATTATTATTCTTCTTCTTTTTATTCCTTTTATTATTATTATTATTATTGTCACTATTATTATTATTATTCCTTTTATTATTATTATTATTATTATTAATTTATGACAGTTTTATTTGGTTTAATTTTTTCTTCTTCCTTTGTTTGTGTTTATTATTATTATTTTTCCCTTATGTTCTTGGGTTTTGGCTGGACTCCTTTCCCCTGGTGTGCAGTGTGAGTAGATCCAGACTCCCTCCCATCTTCCTCCCACACCCCAACACACTGCATCGTCTCCCTTGCAGCGCGCCACCCTAGAATCCCCCCCAGCCCTCCTCTTGTTTGGTGCCCCAGCCTCACTCTGATGCTCCTGCCCACACCAGCTGCCTACACCGGCCACACCAGCTCCTCCTACTCGACATCTGCCAGCCTCCTTGCCCAGATGGCGGTCCGCGCAGCTGCTCTCCCCTAGATTTCTGATCTAACTTCGGGTTCCCCCTTGTTGTGCCCGAGCAACTAGCCACCTCCCAGCCTCCTAGAACCCCCTACTACAGCCGAAGGGCCCTCGTCCTTCTACCCTGTGTGTTCATCCTAGCCGTCTCCCACTTTCATTGGTGCTGCATCCGTCGCCAACTCTCTCCTCCAGCCACTTCGGCTAGTGTCGCCCAGTTACCCATCCTGCCTTTCAACGCCGCCACATCCTACCAATGTAGCCTCCACATCGCCGCCTTTTTCACAACTCTCTGGCACCAGACCTCAATTCGGGCCCCTCTTACCCAGCGATTTTCCTACTCTGGTGTGCTTCCCACAAGCGCAACACACGTGTTGCGCGGTTTCTGTGATTCATTGTTAGTATTTCCCCCGCCAACACGCACCTTCCTGGAATCAACTCTACCATCGCATTCCCCACATTGGTATAACATTAATCCTATTAATTTATTATTGTTTTTATCATTATTTTGTTAGGGGTTTTTTATGATTGATAGTTGTTCTTGATAGAATTAATGTTTTATAACCTGCGTGAGGTGTTTCTGAGGTTGCGTTGTCGTCGTGTCGCTGCTCCGAGGTAGGATTCCCATGAACCTATCATTTTTAATTTAATAATCATTACTTTTATGCTTTCCAAGCCTTATATGATTATTAGGTGATAATGTCAAGCTCTGGTTCATATTTACTTTCTACGCAAGTGTTGTTTTAAGCTTGTTTATTGATTTTTGACTTTGTTTTGTGAAATATCACACTAAATATAGGTTCTTATCGTGATTGACTTCATAATTTGAGTTCTATCTATTTATTCTTGATCACCCTTTTTCTAGGTGTTAATTTTCATTGTGATACATTTCGTTAATTCACTTTGTTTGAAAATCGGTAGATCCGACCTTATTTTATAAAAACGATATCATCCGGTTATAGTTGCGCACAATATTTTTTTAAGTAAATGTTTCTTTTGGTCTGCACATGATCTGTAAGTTTGAAAAAATTGTTTAGCATTTTAAATAAGACCCTAACATGCAAATTGGTGTCTTATAATTTTGTGAGTGTCAACTGAAATCATTTGCTAAGTATTGCATGTTTGGTCTTTCTAATGATTCTCGGTTGGCCTTTATCTATTAAAAGAGACATAAAATGTTTTTTTTGTTTTTCTAAAAGTGTTGGAAGAGTGAGAATATTTTTTGAGGTCTTTTTATTGATTACCAAAGTGTTTTTTATTTGATAAAAAATGTGTTCGTTTTGAAATAATAGATTTTGGGGTAATTTGAAAAGTTTCAAATGTTTTAAGCTAAGTTAAGTGTGAAGTTAGCTTTCTTTAAAATTTGGTTTGTTTTGTGACAAGGAATTGTAGCTCGGTTGGGGTCTTTCATTAAATTTGGTTTTGTTTCAAAGTGGGTCGGAAATGTTTTGAAGGGGTTTTATGAATGCTTTTATTGCATAAATGGTGAGTCTTTCACCTCTTTAGAAATTGGTTTGCATCTTTGATAAAGAATATTTTTATGGAATTTTTATGGGAAAATTTGACCACTGTTTAAAAATAAGAGGAAGTTTTTATTATTAAAACCTCCATTGGTTTCTCTTCATGCCTTTCCAACATGGAATGGTAGGGATGCCCTCGGTATAGGATCCCCGGTTTCCATTATGTAGGTCCCTTAGTTGGGAACCATTTTAATCTACTTACTTAAAGTAATGTGAGTCATCCGTGGGGAGACTTGGGGTGATATCGATTGTGAAATATTATTATAAATATATATTGTGATTTGATGTGTGGTGCCATCTGTTGGCTCACCTCCTTTTATACTTGCGACATACGAACCTGACATATTGAGAGAATTGTCTATGTGGAGTACTGCACTGGTAGGTTATGGTACTAACCAGTGGCCCCTAGTAGGCAGATATGTTTGGGTTTATTGATAATGGGATTTTCCCTTGGCCTACCTTAGAAAAGATGGTCAAGCATTCTGGAGTGGTAGATTTCATCGTATGTGTCATGCTACTATTGATGGGGTCATATGTATTAGTGTCGTCTAGATTATTCTTGATCTCTCAGGTTTTCCTATGTCTAGTGACTTTTTTCTAATGAACTGTTTCTGACATATTTGCATACCTATTTACATTGCCCTTTATATAACTACCTTGGAACCTTTGTGTGGTGTTTTTCAGTAAAAGTGACATTTTGGTTTTCTTAACTCCTATGGTAATGTTTTCAAAAGGAAATGTCTTCCAAACTCTTTTGTTCATTTTTTTAAATGACTAAGGGCAATGGTTTGTAGTTTGTTTTCAAGTAAAAAATTTAGACGTGCATACTTTAATATATTGTGGTTCAAACATAGAAGTGATGTTTCTTAATTTAAAAGGTAGTGCATTGGGAAGAGATATCAGGCTATCCTATAGAGTTTCAATACTCATGCCTATAGTTCTTTTCTATTTTTAGTGTTTGTGCAGGATACAGATTGAGTGAGATCGCCTTGGGTGATGCTTGACTGTTGAGTTAGAGAGTGACCCGTATAGTCACACAGATTTAGTTCGGACGTTGAGTTTGGTTAGTTATATTTTCTTTCATTCTTGTTTAGTCACCTTTCCTGGTTTATTTATTTTTGGACTCTCTATGTTATTTATACTGCTTTATTTATTTTTATTGGGAGAAATCATTCCCACAGCCTCTGTTCATGCCTTGGCACTTGTCGCCAGCCCGGGAGGATCAGGAATGCCTCTCGAGCCTTGTAGCGGACCGGATTAGGTGGTCAGTTCTGGTTCGACCCAGGTTGGTTTGTGACTAAATGGTATTAGAGGACTTCAGATCTTACTGGACCTCACTTTTCAGAGTTCCCTTTGTTATTTTGGATGTCAAGGTAGATGGAGTAGGATTTTCGGGACTCAAGGGGTGGGAGAGGGAAGAGCGTTGTGAACTCTTGATCACTCTAATACTTAAGTTTCCATTGTAAGTCTAGTTTAATTAGTTTCTTTGGGTTTTTATGGAACATTTTGAAATTGGGCTACGAAAATGGGAGTTGGGCTAATAGCCTTCATAAGCCGAACGGCTTGGAAAGCCATGTAGAGCTAGGGGCATGGTCCAAAAAGGCTCTCTGTGTCTGTGACGTGTTTGGCATATGGCCGCCAACCATATGGTCAAGTCACCCCCCGACACTGGTTCCCTGTTTGAGTTGATTTGAGTTTCCTCTGACTTCTGGAAGTTGTTTGTATTAGAAAATTTGGTTTTGAAAAAATGGTTGTTTGAAAAGACATCTTTATTTTGTGGATTGTTTTAAAGGAAATGGGATGAATGACTTGCTTTTGGAAAATAAGGTTGTGTTGTGTTGTCTTTGGTATTCCTAGGGGTGATCACATGCATAGTGGTATGTTGGAATATTAATGGATTTTGGGTATGGTGGATGGATGACCGAGGTGGCACGGATACATGCATGTGAGTGATACTGTAAATAATACCGATGGCAAGGGTTTATCCAACCAAGCTTGTTTTAAATTAAAGATGTTTTCAAAAGAAATGTTTTGATTTTATGATGTCTCGTTATCTTGTGTTTAGAGCTTGTCATATATGTAGTGTTTTTTTTATTATTTTTATTTATTGATTTGGTCTTGATTGAGTTCTTGACTCTTATTGTTTAGAAGCTATTCCCTCGAAGCTTCAATGGGTGATCGTAGTACGGTTGATCGACCTATGGATCTTATGCTTGATTTTCGGAAGTTAGATCCACCTCTCTTTTATGGTCAAGAAGACCATTCTGCAGTAGAAGATTGGATGTGGAATATTGAAAGGGACTTTAACCTCGTTGAGTTTCCCGAGTCATTGAAGGCCAAGTTTGAGTCCTTCATGCTTGAAGGTTCACTGTGGATGTGGTGGAAGTCAATGTCTCGGAACCAGCCCCATCAAGAGGTTACACGGTAAGTCTTCAAGGCATTTTTCATTAGTTTCTATTTCTCTAAGGATGAAAGGGTGAGAAAGGGGATAAAGATGTGTTGTTTGCGGCAGGGTGATAGATTTGTATTGGAATATTTCCAACGCTTTGTGAAGCTAGTCCCTTATGATTCATGGTATTCCACGGATGACCCCGTGAAAGCTCGACGTTTCAAGGCGGGCCTCCACCCCGATCTATAGTCAAAGGTGTCAGAGTCCAACCTAACTTCTTTTTTCAATGTGGCAAGACTTGCTTTTGATGTTGAAGCTGTGATGGCCGGAGTGGTCAAAGTAGTCCTCCCACCTTTGATCCTGATGAGTAGTGGTGAAGATTCTGGCAAAGTGATGATTAAGAAATTAAAAGTAGATGGAGAAGGTCATGGAATCAAAAGGCCTTGGGATCTTTTATCAACCTCTTTAGATCGAGAGATCCTCATATGTTATCAATTTGTCATGCTAGGCCACAAGAAGTTGTCATGCCAAAGTGCTCTAAACCCCTACCAGGCATGTGGATGCTTGGGTCACTTTTGATGATTCTGTCAAGGCATTCCTAAAAAGCATCATGGAGTAAGTTCTCAGAAGTGATGTGTTGTTGGGTTTTTGTTCAAATTTTCTTGTGTAAGTTTCCTTTAAGTGTAAGGTATCTTTTATCATTTCAGTTGTACAGATGGTGTTTTGGGTTTTGACATGTATACGATGTCGTGGGTCTTTTGATGAACTACAGTCTTCAATGCCAGTATGTTTTTCATTTTAAAATAATCTCCTTTATTTTTCAAATCAAAAGGTGAGTTTTTCTTTTTGGGATTATCAGAACCTGACTATGAGGTAATAGATGATTCATCCATCAGAGCTCCATCAAAAAGGACTCGGATTGAAGTCGACATGTAGTTAAAAACCCCCAGGGAATTTTAAGGAGTCTTGTTAAGGTTGTGCCTCTATCATTGCAGTGAGACAGTTTTAGCATTTATGTTGTGGTTTCTCCACCATTATAAATTTCCTCTTCTTGCAAGGAGTGTGATGGACTTATCCCTAGTGCAATGTTGGTAATTGTGCCATTTTTGGATGTGAGATGTTGATTAGTGGCCTTGTGTGGACCAACCATGTGAATCAGTTTCGACTTTGGTTTGTTTACATCCCGAAGTGATGGTTCGTGAGTAGTTGTCTATTGTGGATTCATTGATCCAATCCTTGGGCCCTCCCTCCCTGCTCGTTGGGTTAGGGTTTATAGTTCATACAAAGTTTTTGTTTAAGCTTGTATCCCTTTAGGAAGGGAGTGAGTGGTTTGAATATTCTTTTTGTTCTTGTTTTAGCTTGAATAAGGCCTGGTACAGGTCTAAGTTGGATTTCAGTTTGGTGTAAAGTAGGTTGGTTATTTATTGTGGGGAGACCCACTACCTCTTTTGATCTTCTCTTAAGTCGTTATTGGGTGCTAGTTGAGTCCTTATATTGTGGATTCCATTCAAGCATCCCCTCTATTCGTGATCTGTTTCAGGAAATGAGGTTGAGTCCCATAGATAGTCCTTGGAATTTCCTTGGGTTAAGAGTTTCGATCGTGTTAATGTGGAGTCCTTAAGTGTTGATCGATCGGTTGGATGGTGTCATGGCTTTTCGAGGGTGGAAAGCATTATAGTGGGGAGAATGGTCACAACCCGACCTATTAGACTATTTTATTTTAATTATTTTTATACCTTTGAATCCTTTTTCTGTGGTCCGGGGTGAGACCCAGACAATGTTTTTGAGCTTAGGATTAAAAGTGCACTTTTTGAGGCGACGTCGTTGAGCCTGCGATCGGAATGCGTGTTGGAAACCCCATGCGGCTCCACCTGGGTAACTGCACATTTTATTGCCTTTAAAAAATTGAAATAAAAAGTTTTTGTATTTAAAACATGCGTTAATTTATTGTGTCATTTAAATTCTATTTCTCATGGTTATTAAGAATGTTAAGATTTTTATTTAGGTGAATACTTAAATTGCTAATTTTATTATAATGCATTATTATTAATTTTGTTATATTGATTAAAGTAATTGTTAGAAATTATTTTATTATTTAATTATTATTATTATTATTATTATTCTTTTTATTCATTTTATTATTATTATTACTATCATTATTATTATTATTATTATTATTCCTTTTATTATTATTATTATTATTATTATATTATGACAATTTTATTTGGTTTTCTCTTTTTTCTTCTTCCTTTTGGTTGTGTTTATTATTATTATTATTTCCCTTGTGTTTTATGGTTTTGGCCGGACTCCTTTCCTCTGGTGTGCGGCATGAGCAGATCCATCCACCTCCCTCCCATCTTCCTCCTTTGCCCCAGCATGCCGCATTGTCTCTCTTGCAGTGAACCACCCTAGAATCCCCCTTGGTCCTCCTCTTGTTTAGTGCCCCAGCCTCCCTACAGTGCTCCTGCACGCACCGGCCACCTACATCGGCCACACCGGCTCCTCCTGCTCGACCTCCGCCGGCCTCCTTGCCCTGCCGACGGTCCACGCAGCTACTCTCCCCCGACTCCCAGCTCCGACCCTGGGTTTCCCCTTACTGCGCTCTAGCAACCAGCCACCTCCCAGACTCCTAGGACCCCCTTTCTCTAGCTGATAGTCCGTCGGCCTTCTTCCATGTGTATTCATCCTAGCCATCTCCCACTTGCATCGGCACTGAATCCGTCACCAACTCCCTCTGTCAGCCACCCTGGCTAGTGCCTCCCCATTACCCCTCTTACCTTTTAGTGCCGCCACATCTTACCGGTATGGCTTCAAAATCACCACCTTCAACACAAGACCATCCCTCAGGCCCCTCCTACCCTACGAGTTTCCTACTCCAGTGCACTGCCCACAGGCGCAACACCCTTGTTGCGCAGTTCCGGTGCATCATTGCTACCATTGCCTCGGCCAACCCGCCCCATCCTGGCATTTCCTCTACCATTGAATCCCCCCATCTATATTACAATCTACCTCATAATTTATTCTTGTTTTTATCTTTGTTTTTTCAAGGGTTTTATGTGATTGATTGTTGTTCTTGATAGAATCGATGTTTTATAACCTGCATGAGGTGTTTTTGAGGTAGCATTGTCATCGCATCGTGACTCTGAGGTAGGATTCCAATGCACCTAACCTTTTTAATTTAAGAATAACTAGTTTTATGATTTTAATTCCTTATATGATTATTGGGTGCTAATATCAATCTATGGTTCAAATTTACTTAGTGCGAAAGTGATGTTTTAATCTTGTTTGTTGATTTTTGACTTTTTTTGTGAAATAGTGCATACTAAATGTAGGGTCTTATTGCATTTGACCACATAATTTGAGTTCCATCTATTTATTATTGATCTCCCTTTTTCTAGGTGTTAATTTTCATTGTGCTACATTTGGTTAATTCAATTTGTTTGAAAATGGGTAGTTCCGACCTTGTTTTATAAAAACGGTATTGTTCGGTTATACTTTCAAACACTATTTTCATTAATTAAATGTTTATTTTTGTCCGAACTTGATTTGGGAGTTTTAGAACATGTTTTGGAATTTTAAAGAAGAACCTGACACGCAAATTGGTGTTTTATAATTTTGCGAGTGTCAACTAAATTCGTTTTCTAAGCATTGCTTGTCTGGTCTTCGTAATGGTGCCCAGTTTTCCTTAATGTGTTAAAAGTGATATAAAATGTGTTTTTTGTTTTTGTCAAAGTATTGGCAGCATGTGAATTTTTTTGAGGTCTTTTTATAGATTTCAAAAGTGTTTTATCTTTGATAAAAAAAAATGTGTTGCTTGTGAAATAATATATTTGTGGGTAATAGGAAAAGTTTCAAATGTTTTAAACTAAGTGAAGTGTGAAGTTAGATTTATTTAAAATTTGGTTTGTTTTGTGAGAAGGAATTGTAGCTCAGTTTTGAGTTTTCAATAAAAGTTTCCTTTTTTGAATGTGTCTTGGAAATGTTTTGAATGGGTTTTACGAATGCTTTTATTCCATAAACGGTGAGTCTTGTACCACTTTAGAAATCGGTTTTCATATTTGATAAATAATGTTTTTATGGAATGTTTAAGGGCATGTTTGACAACTTTGTGAAAATAAGAGGAATTGCTTATTATGAAAACCTCCATTGGTTTCTCCTCATGCCTTTCCAACATGGAATGGTTGGGATGTCCTCGGTATAGGATCCCTGGGTTTCATTATGTAGGTTCCTCAGTTGGGAACCATTGTAATCTATTTAATTGAAGGCATGAGAGTAGTCCATGGGGACACTCAGGGTGAGACCTGCTGTGAAATATTATGATAAATATAGATTTTGATATTATGCTCAGTGGAATCGAATGGATCACCTCATTTTATACTTGCAACATACGAACCTGACATATTGAGAGAATTTTCTAAGACGAGTACTGAATTGGTAGGTTACGGTACTGACTAGCGGACCATAGTAGGCAGATATGTTTGGGTTAATTGCTATGGGATTTTTCCTTGGCCTGACTAGGAAAGTATGGTTGAGTGTTCTAGAGCGTTATATTTCATTGTATGTGGCATGATACTTTAGATGGGGTCGCAGGTATTAGTGTCGTCTAGATTATTCTTGATCTCTCAGGTTCACCTATGTCTAGTGACTTTTTTCTAATGAACTATTGCTGAGATATTTGCATACATATTTACATTTCCCTTGCTATAACTGCCTTGGTACATTTGTGTGGTGTTTTTTAGAAAAAGTGACATTTAGGTTTTCTTAACTATTAAGGTAATGTTTTCAAAAGAAAATTTGTTCTAAACAATTTTTTTTCATTTTCTTTTTGAAATGAAAAAGGGAAATGGTTTTTACTTTTTTTTCAAGCACATTTTTTAGAAATGCATACTTTAATATATTGTTGTTCAAACGTAGAATTGATGTTTATTAATTTTAAAGGTAGTGCATTGGGAATAGATATAGGGCTAGCCTACTGAGTTTTAATACTCACACCTGTAGTTCATTTCTATTTTTAGTGTTTTTGCAGGATACAACATGAGTGCGCTCGCCTTGGGCGAAGATTGACCGTTGAGTCAGAGAGTGACCTGCAGGGTCACATGGAGTTACTTCGAACATCAAGTTTGGTTAGTTCTATTTTTTTCATTCTTGTTTAGTCAATTTAATTGGTTTATTTATTCTACACTGCTCTGTGTTATTTCTGCTGCTTTATTTATTTTTATTCGGAGAAATCTTTCCCACGGCATCTGTTGATGCCCTGGAGCTTGTCACCAGCCTGGGAGGATTGGGAATGCCTCTCGGGTCATGTCGTGGACCGACTCGGGTGGTCAGTTCAGGATCGACCTGGGTTGGTTTGTGACATTAATTATTACTATTATATATATGTGTGTGATTTTTTTAGGTTATACTACCCACTTAAAGGTAGGATACTAGGTTGTGACTACTAAAGAAAAATTTAGGAATCAGGTTATTTCATTACCATTAAAAGGATATAGATTCATTTGTTACTTAGACCAATAAAGAGGTATGGTTTTTCTTCAAACACCACTATAAAAGGTAAATTCAGGGTTCTTCCTATATGTGTGAAAAAAATTAGTGATCAGGTTAATTCACCTGGTGTGAAAATGGTTTTTCTTTACGTTATGCCTCTATGTGTTAAAAAGGAATACTGATCTAGTTAAGTCACCAAGTGTGTAAAAGGTTTTTATTTTGGGTTTGGTCTCCAGATGTGAAAGATAAAAAGGTATAATTATTGGATTAATCCCCACTGGGTTCAAAATTCCATCCTCATTGGTTTTCCTTCATTGTTTAAAAAGGAAGCTATAAAAGGGTTGTGATATCTTTTCAAAAGTTTGACATTCCACTATAGTGGGTGTAATATCTATTATTTTTTGAGAGGGTTAAACAGTATAGTATGATCATTTATATTAGAATTATTATAAAAAAAATACTTATTTCATTTCAATTTAATTTTCCAGTAAATTAACTTTACTTTTATAAGCGGTTAAAATCATTTTAATCACTCAATTTACCCCCCGCCCCCCATATTCACTTGAATATTATTCCATTATCTTTAAGACCTAACACACTCTCCCATATGTAAAGTATTTAATAATAAGATATGGTAGTTTTATTGTACAATACCATGTTCAAGATATGTTTAATTTTTTCAAGTTATAATTACTCTTTGAGAGTATTTTCTATATAATTTATTCCCCTAAAGGGATGGACTCAAATTTTACCCTTCATGGTAGTTTGGGAAACTCCCCGAGGATTAATTTTTCTTATAGTCTGACCAATGATCACCTTAATTATCTACTTCAATTCTATACATGTTAGTTCAAAAATTACATAAAATAATAGGGAATAATGAAGATCCCCTTTGTGATTTTCAAGTAATATTAAAGCTAATAATTTCTTCTCAATCAGGTCCATTAATTTCTTTTGAACTCATCATTCTTATGACAAAAAATCGTTCTGATAGGTTTTTATGTAATCTTCTTTTCTTAAACTACTTGATAATATAAATAAATTTTCACCACATAAGTTTCTGTAATTTCATGCCCATTTTTCATACAAATATCACACTTATTCTTGTTAGATGTACCATTACATGACATTTAATTTACTATGAGCATAATTTTCTTCCCATTTACATCATAAGGAACATCACCTTGAAGGCTTATCTTGCAATATTTATATTTTTGACCTTCTAATTCACCATATCAAAAAAATACCTATAATTTAAATTTTAGTTTCATTAGAATATTAAAAGTAGATCTGTTCTTATCTATTTTTTTTCTTAAAATTAGTACATATTATCTCACATGAACCCCCATCCTCCCTCTAATTCTGGTCTCTTCCTTAGTAAATGCATATTGACCCAATAATTATATCATTTGTGCTCAACAGTTCCATAAAACCAACTATAAACTTTGAAATTTTGTATCCCATAAGAATATTTATTGGGGTAATTCCATTTAAGTGCTTCCAAAATTAAGACTTTTTATATCCTATGTGGTTGGAAATTATTTTCTAAGAATATACAATCTACTTCTCATTTTTTTCAAGAATTTTAAGCAATTACCTTTTTATTTCCAATAGTTCTAATTTTTGGAGGAAATTGTTCATTATCATTCCTTTCATACTTTTTAAGACAATTATTTATACCTATGATAAAATTTTACATGGCTTCAATAATAATAGAAAAATAAAATTTAGATTCAACCACTTTTTGAATGCTTGTTTCTCTTAAAGTTATTGATGAGTTTATTTTGAAATCCATTTCTTTTCATAATATTCATCCAACTTCTTCATGGATTTTTTCAACAAAAAAGGAACATTGATTAAACATTATATGATTCTTATTCCTTAATATTCAGTTTATCATCATGGTATTTTAATATATTTTCTTACTCAATTTAATTATCATTGAGATATTCAGTTTCATCAATATATCATTATTCTTTTTTAAGGAGATATTAGTTCCCATCAATTTCCTTATTTTTCTCTTCTAACATTTTTTTCTTTTACTACCTTGGTTTTTTAACCTCTATAATACATACATCCAACTCAGTATTTAATTTCCATTATAGTTTCGTTATAACTTCTCCATCATCATCACCACATGATTTTTCAAAAACCCTTTCAACCTTAGTGAGAACATTTATCTCATTATCCAAATATCTACATGATAATGAATCAACTTTCTCTTTCTTTCTCATTAAATTGCCTTTCTTCTTACTAGAATGTTTCTTCTTCTTCTTATCAATATTCTATTTTTGGAGCTTCTCATCATAATAATTAGTTTTAGATTATTCTTTACTAATTGAAAAATTAAAATAAAATTTTAAAATATAATCAAAATTATTTAATTTTTTTTATTTTTTGTTTTTCCCTCTATATTTTACTTTTTCAAAAAAAATTGGGAGAATAGAAATGATTTTATTAGAAGTAGTATTCAGCTTATAAGTCTTATTAATCACTTGTCTCCAAATCATTTTATTTTTTAGTTTTTTCATTTATCATTTCTTTAATAGCCACATTATATTTTTCATATTTCATAAAAAGTGATTTTTTTTCATCTCATGGGTTATGAGTATGTTGTGTAACTCACCTAGTGTAATATCCTCTATTTCCACCATGGATTATGTTATTTAATAAAATTGATCTGGGAAATTTACAATCTATTTTTTTACAATAATTGAATCTATTAAAGTATCTTAGAATTATAATATATTTCTATAAATTTCATTCAACTCGATGAAGTATTAATCAATAGATTCTTCTATTATTTTTATATATTCAAATTTACTTCTCTATATCTGAATATTTTTTTCTTATACTTTTAAATTTCCTTAAAAAATAATTTCAATTTTTTCTAGGGTTCCTTGTATATTTTGGAGACTGGTCACCTTTATATAAGGGTTATCTGAAAAATAAAGAATAATGGCATTATGATCCTTACCATCAACCTCTAGATTTATTTTATCAAAAAAAATCATTAGTGAATCGTTTTCTATGGGTGGAAATTAAATGGTTTTTTTCATTTACAACTTTTAGGAAAACATAAAGTTAATAGGTTATCATCATATTCATCTATCTTTGATATTTTCTCATTAAAGGTAATAATTCCTTTATTTTTAACTAAATTAAAATTATCCATCCCTGGAGAAACATTCCATACAATACCTATTGTAGTTAATTAGTTTGATAGGATCACTGGGAGGGGGAGGGGAGAATTAGTGATCTACTTTATTTTTATGAAGTTTCGCCCTTTTAAGAACTTCAACCTATGTTGATGTTCAAATACTTGATCTTATCTTCCTTAGAAAAACTCATTCATTCCACATATGAAAATAAATACCAAAAACAAGAACATTTGGATTTAGGGGGTTTGATATAAAATCCTACTCCTTTCCATGTTAGTTATACACCATAAAATGAATTATCCACTAACTTCTACAGTAACTGGTTGTACACCACAACTAAAATATTTCTTAGACTAGTTATAAACCCCAACATTTCATCAATATTTTTTTATACACCCAAATTTTAAAAATCTTTTAGGGATTGGTTATAAAATCTATGGAAAAAATCATTTTATACCTGTTCCCATATAAAAATAACTTTTTTATAAATATTAATCCCTCTAAAAAATTGCCTCTAATATTTTTTCTTCTAAAACTTCATCTTTAATTTTTTTTCCTTCCTATTATTATCCTTCTAGATATTTATCCATTTGGTTCCTCGCCCTTTATTCAACCTAAGATTAATTTTAATGAAATTAGGTTTTAAAATTCATTTCTTTAACTTCTCTTACCATTATCTCTCAATCCCACTTTTCTGAATAAAAAATCATAGCACATTTTTTCTATGTTTCTCTAAATTTTAATCAATATTTTTATAAGACCTAGATTCCGGATAAATTTTATGAATTCAAATATCTTAATTTCAAGGATCTATGAATATAATTTTGAATACCTTCACTATATAATCTAAAATTTTAAACTCTAATATTTTTTTACACATTTAAATTCTTGGTTTAACACCACCTAAAAACTCTTATAACTTAGGTGTCAATAAATTTTTCCATGTCTTTATAAAAACATGGAATTAAATCATATTTTAAAACCTGTTTACAAATCAGTGAGAATCAAAAAATAACCTTAATAAATATTGGGCTTTGAACATAAATTTTTTTATTTTTTAATGTTTCACTTTGAAACATTGAAAAGTCCTTATAGAATCTTCTTGAATATGTTATTATAATGTAATCAGTATGCTCCTTCTATTTATTACTTTTATTCAACTCAAACTTCTATTACCATTAAGGTTTAGAAGGTCCTTAATAATGATATATATTCTTCTCATGAAGTCCATATCATTCTCCTTCAAGCAAATTGAATTTTTCATTGTATCTTCTTCTTATTATCGTATAAAATTTACCAAATTCTGATTGACTAAACCTAAGGATTCTAAATGTTCTAAACTTCCACTTATATATAGTCTAATATTCTACATATTAATTTAGAAAAACATTAAATAACATCCAAAAAACTCCTTAAAATTGATTATCTCTAATGATATAATAAACTCTTCTTCCATTTTTTCATACATTGAACTTATAAATGTTATATTAGAAATCATTCTAGCAAATTCTTTCAAAAACATCTTTTATATCATTCTTTTGTAACTCCCTCAATAATTGTACTTCACTAAATCATTAAAAATTGTGAACTTTATATGTAAGTACTTCTAGATCTTCCAATCTTTCTCAACTTACACATATAATTATAGTGAAATTACCATTTTTCCTTTTGTAACTCCTTTTATTTGACTCAAAAAAAGTCCTTTTGGATTTGTACATTTAAAAACAAACACTTCATATTCATATACTGTTCTTACATAAATCCATATTTCAGATTCATCTAAAACTCTATCAATTTAACTTACATTTTTTATTCAAACCCTTATTATTTATTTGAAAATATTACTTTAAACAGACTCTGATATAATAATGAATAACCTTTAGTGATCATGATGTTTGGTACTTTAAAGATCATAAAATCATTGTCATCTTGCATATTACTTCACAAAATTTATTGGAAGTCCTTCTAAAACCGTGTTCTAGAAGCTCTGTCTAGAAACGCATTTTACACCTTTTTATGGACCTCAGCACAACATTGTCAGACTTCATGTGACTTAAAAAAATTTGTTTGATGTCCTTCTAAAACCTACCTCCAGAAACTCCATCTAGAAACACTTTTTCCACCTTATTATATAAATTCCATAACATCTCCAAGATAAATTTCCATTAAAAACTATTTTCTTATGGAAAAAAATTTACTCAAAATAATTTCAGTGTAACAGTATTCCCATTTGTGTTTGTTATCAATTTCACTAAACATCCTTTAAGTAAATATGTGTAATCACTTATTTCATCCACTTATTAATTATCAAATGAAAATGGAAACATGGGTTTCCTTTAATGTTTCTTCTTATAGAAAATTATCCTCGTATTTCTTCCCAATTTAAATAAAGGTTTAATATCGCATTGTTCTTACTAAATAGATTTCAGTTAATCAAATCCCAGTCTATATAGAAAACCCCCATGTAGAAAAAAATAAAGATATAACCATGGATTTATATGGTGCTCATAAACACACTCATATGTTATAAAATTATCAATAACTCTCAATTCATTTTTTTGAGGTTTTACATAATCATTTTAATATTGAAATTTAAAATCATGTACTTAAGTAGAAAAAAATTTAGAAATTTATTGTTAAAGATAAATAACTCTCCATTTATCTCATATTATTATCAACTAAACACTCCCCCTTGTGTAAAAAAATTCAAGAATAAGGGAATAGGCTGTGACTAGAATACCTCATGTTCAAGAGTTACTTAATGTTTTCATGAGATAAAACCTCTTTGAAAGACTTTTATTTAAATAATCTACCCTTATATGGGTGCACTAAAAAATTCCACTTCATGTTATTTTCAAAAAACCTCAATGATGATTCCTTATTCTTACATCCCAAGAAATTATAGCCTTAAGAGTCTCTTCTATTATGTGTATGGAAGTTAAAAAAACAAAAATGTTATAATAAGAAATCCATATTTCTTTATAGAAATATTCAGGATGATAATTCCATCTAAACCTAGGCCATTAGTTCCTTCTAAAGATGTATTTATTCTTCATATCAGTGGTTTCAAATGGTTATTTCTAATCTTCATTTCTTGTAATGATTACTTATGTAATGTTTGTTTCACCTCAAAAGTCAAGTTAATTTCATGAATATATTTATTATGAAGCTCATATTGATTCTTTTTAGAATTACCATCACACAAATTTTTCTTTTATTATCCTCATAATTTTCATCACATTTAAATCACAAGGAACTTCACCTTGAATACTAGTCACACAATATTCAACTTTATGTCATTTAATCCATGGATATCAAAAACTTCACTAAAAATGTAAATTTTATTTTTCATTTGTAGATTAGAAGTAGATATCTTCTCAAATAGTATTTTCTTAAAATTAGACCTTGTTTTCTCATAGATTTCACCATTGAATATTATCTCTTCCCTAGTAAAGACATATTGAACCAAAAAATACATTCATTGATCTATATTATTCGTAAACACTAATAATACCCAATGATTTTTTATCTCCCATAAGAATATTGATTGGGGTATTTCCACTAATATTCTTCCTATAATGTGACTATCTCCTTCCTTTTTGTCAAAAATTGTTTTTCAAGAATCAATAATTTCATTATGATTTATTCTGATAATTAAATGTAAGTATCCATTGGTTTCCAACAGTTCTTCATATTTCTAGAAGAAATTTTGTTATTATCCTTCATTTAATCTATTTTAGTCCAAGTGTTTAAACATGATACAACATTTCACACATCTTCAATAATATTAAAAAATTAAAATTTAGTATCAAACATTTTATGAATGTTAGTATCTATATAATTTATTTATTAGTTGAATTTAACTTCTATTTATTTTCAAAAAAATTCATCCAACTTCTTAAAGTTTTTTCATCTACTTAGAACCTTTATTGAACATTTACTAATTCTTCTTCTTTCATAAAATGTTTCTCATCATGGTCTTTTAACATCTTTTCTTTCCCAATGAATTTACCATTGTGAAATTTAATTTCATTAAGATATCATTCTCCCTTTTTATGTAAATATTATTTTCCATCAACAAAATTATTTTTCCCCTTGAATAACTTTTTCTTTCCTTTACTCAGTTTTGTAAAATCCATGATGCATTCTTCAAACACATGATTTAGTTTCTATTCTAATTTGTCATTACCTTCTCCATCATTAGAACAACATAATCATTGAAACATTTTTCAACTTTTGAATAAAATATATCATTATATAAATATCTACTTTATGATGAATCATCTTTATCATGCTTGATTATTAATTCCTTTTATTACCCCTATAATTTTTATTCTTCTTCTTATCATTTGTTTGTTTTCTTATATTCTCCTCAATCACATTAGTTTCATATTATTCTTTCTTTATTATACCTTCATTAAAATAAGATCATTTAAATTCTATAAATTTCATTATTTTTAGTTCTTTACCTTCTATTTTCCTTTTTCAATCCTTTTTGAGATAGGAGAAAAAAATATTAAAGACGTCTTCACGTACCTCATATTCTGAATCACTTGTCTCAATACAGATTTCTTTTTTAGTTTTTCTTTTTCTCATTAAATAAAATTCCATATAATCTTTTTATTTTTCTTAAAAACTTATGTTTTTCTCATATCATGGGTTATGATTATATTGTGTAACTTGTCTAGTGTCAAATATCCCTTTCCTCAAGGATTGATATTTGTAATTGAATCAATTTGTGTAACTTTTCAACAATTTTTTTACAATAGTTCAATCTAATAAATTTTATCTAAATATCGAATATTTATAACAAGTTCATTCACATTGGTAAAGTAATCATAAATAGTTTTTATTTTTTAAATTTCTTAATATTAAAATTTACTTCCCATGATATGAATCGTTTCTTTATTTTCTTTTACATTTCCTTTAAAAATACTTTCATATTTGTCCCAAATTCCATTTATTTTTTGGATACCCATATCCTTTGTATAAATATTGTCTATTAAATACATAATAATTCTATTATGAGCCTTAAAATCATCATCCATATTTATTTAATCATTAAAATTTATTGGTTCATCCTTTTCTTTAGATGGAAATCCAACGGTTGATGTAAATACAACTTTTAGGATAAGAGACAGTAGATAGAGTATTATCTTATTCTTATGGTCATGATAGTTTTTTCCATTAAATTTTTGAATACCTCTATTGGTTATTGAATTTAAATTCTATATCCCTAGTAAGTGAATATTAAGAGGAACCTTCCAAATGATACCAATTAAATTTTAGAGGTTATATAGGATCACAGAGAGGGTGAGGGGTGAATCAGTTATCTATTTTATTTTTATGATGTTTCTAACATTTAGGTACTTCAACCTCTATGGATGGTTAAATACTAGATCATTTATTCTTTATAAAATCATCCTTACCTCATATGAAAAAAAACATAAAATAGGATCTTGGTAATTTACATGGTTTGGTATAAAATCCTACTCTATTCCATGTTATTTATACACTCCATCCATGATTTTCTTCAAAAATAAATAGAAATTATTTATACACCCTAAATACAATATTCATTAGTCTATTTATATAACCCGGCCTTTCCTCAATAATTAGTTATATGCCCCAATTTTAAATCTGCTTAAATTATTTATTATACACTCCAACCAAATAACTCTAGAAGTCAGTCATATCGTCCATTTTCAAACTCCTTCTTAGAGTTGATTCATTATAGAAACATTTTCATATTTATTTGTTCATAATTTATAAGAAAGTTGGGACACATTATCTTGTATACATATTGTTTAGGTTATTTAGTGGATTATATTAAAGAACTTTTAGTCTTAAAACTTCCTCTAAATCTTGGATGATTGGGATCTTCTCAATAATCAATTTTCAATATAGAAATCCAATAATAACATAAATATATATATTACATGTTTTCATTAAATATTAAATATATATCCATAATAAACATTCTTTATATCTATAAAGGGTTAGTTTACTTGGAGACTAGATACATAAAAATATAATTCAATTATAGTCTCCATTATCTAAAATATCTTTATTTATATAAGATTCCCTTCTAGACTCATCATATATAGTAACCTTTTTTATAACCTGGGAAAATTTAAAACAAATAAAAGGGTGAGATTAGATTAAAATTAAGGTTTATCATTTTCTATATCAATATATTACCATATGTAACCATATAATGATTAAAAGGTTATGATAACTTGTGATTATCAATAGATAATCATAACAAACAATTCATAGATCATAATCATGAGTCATGGCATAAAACATTTGTATGTCACAAAATTAGGGATTCATCAAAAAAGAAAACATAAGTAATGAGTTTAAATCATAACAATATCACCATTTCATAAGATTGTGGTGCTATCAAAGTCATATAAGTTGTATCATATGTTAAGATTAACTACTGATTCCATCATATTTTAGCAAGTCATGGCATCACCACAGGTTTCCCATATCATAGTGGATCAGGAATCCATTACATTTTCTTATAATGGATTGAACACATAAACTCATTTCAAATAATTATATCATGAGATATAAGTCTTTAATGATTGAATTAGAGGTTTATATAATTTTGGTCCTACCATTCACATAATTAAAACTATACATATGTGTGACACAAGATCAAAAAAATCATCATATCATCATAGAAAAACCCATGAAAAATAAACATGTTTTTAAGAATATTATCATAATAATATTGGATCATATCCCTATTAAATCATAAGTAATATCAAATAATGTTATCGTAACTAAAAATTACTTTTAAAAGATCCCAGGAATATTACTTGAAGAAAATACCCCTTTTCATTTTGAAATCACTTAAAATATAAAAATTTAAAAAATATTATAGAAAAAAAATTTCTTTTAAAATATCCATTAAAACTTGTAAATACATATTAAAATTAAATAAAAAATGGGACAATTGGAAAAAAATTTCAAGTTGAATATGTTTAAAAGAGGATATTTTTTTCACACTTTTATAAAAAGTCAAAATCTACTTATTTAGAAAACTTTTAGAAATATTAATCATTAAAAAATTATATAAAAATTCAACTTTATTTATAATTTCGTTTTTTAAAAAAATTAAAATATTGTTTATAACTTTCATAAAACAATTTCTAAGAGTATGGTAATCGAAGAAAACTTTTGTGGACTAAAGACGAAATAAGGTATGCCTTTCTTTAAAAAATATTCCCAATCATTTTAATAATAAAACAGAGAAAACTATAAATAGTACATGAATATAATATGAATAACCATATGAGAATAAAATATATGGTTTTTAAAGGATAATATCCTTTAAACTTTCCCCAACATAAATTTTGAGTTGACAATCCTAAAAAGAAATGAGATTGTAACATAAACTCATAACTCAAGTTTGAATAACATTATAAGTACACTAACCACATATATAATAAATTTAAACTTATTATACATATATTACTTAACTATATACATAATTATAATATCATATATGATCCACTTAAACATTTCAACACCCATTTTTAAAAAATTCTATATTATAATCGTTGTTTCTGGGTTTAGCTATTTCATTTTTCATGTAAGTTTCGGTTCAAAAGTTTGAATACATTATTCTTGATCATTGTTACATAATATACAATGTTTTAATTATGATAATAATATCATATATATTCATTGTATACTTATTTATAACCATCTATAAAATATTTCAATAGAAACATGAATATCATCTTTCATAGAGACGGTAGTCCATACGCATGTATGAATGTTTTTTATCTTCTAAAAGAGAAGAAAAGAAAGATAAATAATATTTTATCATTAAATAATCATAATTATATAATAACTATCATAAATATTTATTATATATACCATTTAAAATAGCTATTTGAGGTGGTGATTTAAAATTAATCATATCGATACGTTGAGGCAGTAGTCCACACATTCCCATAAGCGATACATTAATTTTCCATTTTATGGAAGAGAGGTGGGAAAGGTTTATAAATTCATCATAATAACATATAATTATATTTATTATACTTTATTAAAAAAATTATAATGGATACAATGGGTTTAGATATGGTGTCAGAATAAATAAAATTGAAGAAGCTCGATTAAGAATTTTTCAACTTCTTTAGACAACCTCACTATGTTTGTACCTAAATCCTTATTAGGTTGGTATTATGATCAAAGAATAAACATTAAGATGTGGGTAGATATGTAAGGAAATTATTTGGGATGGTATTTTATAAGTTAAGAGGCTCTTTACATGTGGATAATAGAGGATATTTTGTGTCCTTTTATAAGTGAGGGAGAGGACACAATTGGAATATTTCAAAAGAGTAAAAATATAAATATGCCTTATTCAAGAAAAATGTCCCCAAAATGGATCATATTCGAATATTTATTGACATAGGGTCTAAATAGAACCATAAAATATTATTTATAAAAAAATTTAGGTGATTTTAACCGTTATCAGTTTAGTTTTAATCTATTTAACTCTAACCGTAGTAACTGATTTTTTTTTCAAAGTTGATATTCATATTGAATTAAAATGAAAGTGGTCTTACTAAAAAATTAGAAATTTTGATTAAAAATATGACTTAAATTTTATCAAATTTAGTTTCTATAAGTTTCAAAAATTAATTTCATAAAAAACTCAAAAAATGTTCTGAAAAACAGTTTTCCAAATAAATTCTTTTTTAGGTATAAAATTTTCTTATATAAAAATAAAGAGTAATTTTGATATCTATTAAATTGATTGGATTTTTTTTTACTAAAATGGAACTAAATAAATTTTAATAATAATCCAAAATATAATGTGACTCTATAAATACATTAAAATAAAAGAAAATTTTTATAAAATAATCAGTAATTTGGATTATTCACCAAAATTTTTTTTTTAAAAAAAAATCCAAAAAACACCCAAAGTTAATATTTAAATGAAGATTTAAAAAAGGATGTTTTTTCTCCAAAAAAATTTCAAAAAATTGTATATATTAATTATAATTTAAAAACACAAAATTAAATAAAAACATTTTCGATGAAAACATATTTTTGATGCATATAATGACTTTAATAAAAATTGAGTTCTTATTTGTTATGAATAAATCAATAAATTTTAATTATATGAAAAAAAATCATATCATTCATCATTTATTTATTCCTATTCATACCACCCATTTAATGGCTATTTTATAATTTTCACATTTAGTTAATTATAATTCAACAACATATCATGGTTCGTTTAAACTCAGTGTTTCATGAAAAGAAAGCTATCAAAGAAATTACATTTATTTAACGAGAAAAATATCATAAAATATAAAGGTGTAATATTAAATCCCCTTATAATAATTTCTCCAGTGAAATTTCATCACTTAGATACAAACATCTCAACATACTTCTGCATCATCACATCATTGGGTTCTCACATAACTTCTTCAGATTTATGGTTTTGCAACAAAACTATGTCCAGGTGAGTGGTGTTTCTCATGTCTTGTACCGGTTCACCCTATAAACTGAAACTAAATTGATTAGAAATAGTGAATCAAGAATTCAACCCCATACACCAAAGGCTTTGGACTAGTAGTGATGTCTTAGGGAGTGTCTATTGGGGGGGGGGGGGGTCGTTCCCTCATATTAGAGAAAGAAACCAAAAGAAATAAAGAAACAACATCCATAAAAGTAAAAAAAATGAATTCGAATGCAATAAATATAAACATGGTTATAATAAAATGAAAATTATTAAAGTCCCGAATGACCAAGTCATATATACAACTTTGATTTCCAATGAGGCTTTAATTGGGTGGTGAAGTCTCCTTCTTAGCATCCAAAGGACCTAGGATCAAATCCAGGCAGGGACCCTTGGGGGATTTATGATATGGTGGTGATGTAGGGATGTTGTGGGAATGAGGTGATGTAGGCATGATGCAGCCATCAATGAAGTCCCTAGACATGATGAAGGAGTAGGGCCTTTGGACATCAAATTCTTTGGGGACACTATGCCTCTAGGCTATAGGAATGAGATCTGACCACATGGGAGATGGCCCAATAAGAGGAATTAGACTTGTAGAATCCACCAGAATAGATAATTGGATTTGGAAGAATGGGAGGGTATGTAATCCACCATTGGTACCAAGTTTCGTAAATCTTTGCACGTGGAAATGTAAATCGATTAGTCATACGAGGTGGGGAGATAGTCACCATCAACAAACTATACTCTCAGGGGGGAGTTCCAGTATGTCCACTCTTTTGGCCTTCAGGCCATATATTAGGCCATGTGGCACTTGGATTACATACATTATAAGGTTTCCCTCTTAACCTAGTTAAAATGGGGATTATCCAAAATAAATAAATAAAATATAAAGTCCTTTGGGTTATTTGGAGGACATATACTATACTAATCACCCATCGGGCCAATCACATATAAATGAGTAAATAAAAGAAATGAAAATGAAAATTACATGTATATACTACTAAATCTGGGTTGAAATATATACCCAGTATCATTAACACAGTTTAGATAATCCATCCATATCATAATAATACATACGAGTGGTTTCAGTTAATAATAAACCCCTAGTTCTCAGCCCTATCCATCGCAAACATCCATGATCAACCTGAAAGCCCACATAAGGTCTGAATAAACATTAAGGTGCACATATAGGGAATGAGAAATGAATCTAAACAGGCCACCTTGAATGGTGGACATATAATCTATTTTAATAAGTTCATCTGCATTATATATTCTCTTATTAGCTGAGAATCAACTAAAAATGATAAATATAATAAATCCATACTCAATCCTTGGGTTCGTGATCCCGATCGATGATACCTACTTCGGACAGTTTAATAAATTTCTTTTAATATGTGTCATCATGTATATATTTATATATATATATATACTATATATGTATAAGAATATATAGATATAGTACTAGCCAGGACCAGAGGCATGAAACTAAGGCGTCAATGATAACATCATAAGGGTTTCATGTTTTAATAAGGGGAATTAGAACAATCCTTCAAAAAAAATATACAAAACACCATGAACAACAATCCAAATCAAACATGTGAAGATTCATGTCCAACGATCTAATCAGGTGGCAAGAATCATTATGTCTAACAAGATAATAATGATGTGATATGCCTTGTCAATCATCCTAATCAAGGTGTATGAAATGTCAAGTCCAAAATCCTAATAATGATTTGAAATTTTATATTAAATATACTAGACCAAGTGGGTGTGAAGAATCATGTAAAGAAACCATAACCAAGTCCTATCAGTGATAATAAAACATGTAGGCTCAAAGGCTGGATCTTGGGAAGTATATCTGGGAAACCCAAATCAATAAGGCACAGAAGACGAGTCCAATGAAATATGTTTGGGCATCATTAAAAAGTAATTTTAAAACAATAGTAATCAAGGGACAGATTCTAGGTAGTACATTTTGGAATCCCCACCATAGAATCATATCACATTAGGCCACATGGAATGAGTACCAGGTAGCATGTCTAGAATCAAGGATGTATCAACAGTAACCATTTGACTACCTAAATAAAGAGTGATAGTGGTCGAATGCCTAAACCCACCACTATTGTAATAGCCTATCAGGATCACACATTATGTATGGGTTCTAATGTTACACCCACTACCATCTCTACACAAACCCAAATTTTTTAGCTCAGGTTTGGTCAAACACTATGGAACCCACTAGAACCCTCAGGTTATAAGACTGAAGAGGCAACCTACTAAGTATCCTCTAAGTCAGCATGTAAGGAATGGAATCCATATTGGTATACTTAAAGGTAGTAAGTGAGTGGTGGTATCCAACATGGGAACATCCGGAATAGTAAAAGTAAGAATATGTATCCTGCTCTGGGTCCTTTATAAGAGTATGTAAATTGAGACATCCTTCAAAGGATTCCCATTCATTACTAGCCTCATGGGGTAACACCCAAATAGAATCTTTACTTCATGGTAATGGATACATATTAATCGTTCTAGAGAGATTTTTTAGGGCCCATATTTGGTTAAATTCACACTATAGGTTGGTCTAAACACCCAACCAAAATATCTCATTGAGCCATTACACAGTTCTGTTAATAAGGGATTATCTCTAGAAAAGTTACTAAAAAAGGCCCCTATCAATCTTGTTTCCTATCCTCAAATTATTATCATGAACCTTAATTGTTCCAAATCATATATATCACACTTATATGTTTATATAAACTATATATAATAGGAATAACTTGTATACAATGGCTCTCTTTCCTGAAAGAAACTCATGGGAGTCTTTAATTTTCCCACAGGTTCCACCATAATGATCTACATGGAAAACATTATAAATGGACTCATATTAGGTCCGATTCTATCTGCATTGTGTAAAATCATGAAAAAACATAAAAAGGGTAATAATGGATTAGTACATGGTGTGTATACAGTAGTACGTGATGTATACTCTCAAAGCTCGACAAGATCGTGTACTTCATCCTGAATTGGCATGTAAAACCCAAGTACATGGTATCTAGGTCATGTACACAATGTGTACCTGACACATGGTACCACCCTACATACCTCACATATTCTAGCCATGTGTTTCTTCCTGGCCTTGTACTTATACAGGGTGATTAACCGACATGGGGTTTGGTGGTGTTCCCTATATGATCATGTGACCCTAAACAGGTTGTCTAGACAAGTACTCAAATACATGTATGAGTACCAATACATCATGTTTACCCCTTGTACACCATGTGTAGTTAAAAAACATCTTCCTTAAACAATAATAACACAAAATTTTTTTTCTTGGAACCACATGGCTTGTACATGGGTTTTCCCCAATGGAAAACCCTCAAATCATCTTGAAACCTTGTTTTCACCCTGTTAAGCATGCATCGACCCTCAGTGGGTCCTAAGAATTCATAAATTGGATTTGAAACTAGAAACTAGTAAATATATAAGGATTTATAGAATAAATATAAAAATATCCTACCTTTACGAGAAATACACTCAAGCTTCACCCATTTCCATGATACATAATCGTCACATAACAAACTGATTACTCTCATGCTATGTGGAGACACTTCTCTTCTTCTCTCCCTTTTCTCTCTCTCTCCATATCCCTCTCCCAATCCTATATAAATCATGGTTAAGGAAAGACAGAGGGTAAATTTATGATAATATAGGGGATAAAATAGAAAATAAAATGGTGAAATAAAAGAATAAAAAAAATAAATAAAAATGTTGCTCGGGCCTAACCATGATGCGAGGCTTACCTTTATACCTTACCTAGACAAAACACCCCATTCCAGAATCAATAATGGAGATGTAATCTCAATTTTATGCTCAGGTTCAAATACATTTCTGAACAAATTCACATGAATAAGTTAATATTTAATTAATTTAACTAATTAAATATTAGTTATTCTATAAAAAAATAAAACATATCAGATTTCCACCAAACCCATACCCTAGAGAAAACACCCTATTCTGAGACCAATGGAGTGGTCAAAAAATTTATCCACAATATTCTAAAAGGTATAAAAGAATATTTTACCCCTCTCTAGAATCAAAAATAAAAAATTCAATTTTCTACTCAATTTCACAGTCTGTAAAACATAGGCCTTTAAAACCTCCCCATCGTAAACCTTCTCATCCCTAAGAATACTTTGTGGTTACAGAGCACCCATACTCTATCTAAAGGCTAGACACATGTGTTGTCTTGATCATCTAATGACTGGTCCTACAACATTAACAACTCTCTCAATCAAGGAAGATGTTCAACAATGACTGATCTAATACTACCCACTATAGGAATACCTTTATCATCACTACAATCAAACTTTAAGCTTGTATTCCCACCGATTATTCATCAGCATACGTAATGCCTAGAGTGGATAAAACCACCAATTCTATAGTTTCAACTGGAAACATCAATACATCACATATTCCTACTTCCCAATAATGGTTTCTACTCTAAACACCAAATTTCAACCCATTATGAGGGTCACCACCATCCAACGACCAGTGGTTAACTCCTTACTATATGTATATCCTTATAACTCTCCTCAAGTAAAGCCTCAAAATGATCTTCCATAATTATAAAATATATTCAAAAATAAAAGACGCTCAATATATAGTTGGTGTAATCTCAGCATACTCAAAATGATGTCAATATATTGGGCATGATCATCTCTATGTTAAGAGTAATCTAGGATTCCATTTATAGGTGGTTATCACTCCCCACTGTGCCACAACCACATAAAACTAGGCTATACTCACCCTTAAACAACTTCAGACCCCATGTCTCCCAACAATGTGTGTATAATTCCATACATGGGTTAACTGCTCATAGAACATGGTTTATTCATGATGTATCCTCTTCCATGGAGGGTCATTCCTCATTTCATCACCACTATCATGAAATCATACCCACAAAATTCATTTGAAACCATTGATCGTCAGACCACACATGACCACTCAATGATTTATGATTTAAACAGCACTATCTGTAGTTGATGTGTACCAAAACATCCTAAGTAGTGGGTGTTCAATCTCGTATCATCCGATCATTATCACTCAACTCATGATCTTGTGAGATGTTCATCAACAAGGTTATGATGGATGTGCTACATAGATTTCAATCCCATGAATCCAAATCATCCCTTTAAACTCCTCTTCAAAACTATGAACCTTAACTATGCCATGATTTATTCCATGACCATGAGTGACATGGAATCTTTCCAGCCATGAGCATATAACCTTTCTTTAATCAACTACTAAAAAGAATACATTGGTCTATAGGGTCAAGAAATCGAGCAGTCCTACCCATCGAACTCATTCTCGAAAAAAATAGCCTAGTTTATTTCTTAGAAACAGAAGGCATGAACCTACTTATATCTCAAAATTGAGGCATCTCCCATAAATCAGTCTAAAAAAGATCATACAACCAATCTCACTTCGAAAAAAATAAATAAATATAAACCCAGGACAACCCCCATCACAATTTTCCCTCAATCAAACTAATTGTTGAATTACCAGGAATTGATTCAAAATTATGTGTCTCTAGGTCACCCACCTAACCCAACCAATCACATCTCAATATATGTCTCTAGGTCTGACCACCATACCTATAAATCAATCCTCTCACTAAGGTTTCATCTCATGGGGCATCATCGACACACCTGTCTCAACTCAAGGCGTCTAACACACTTGTAAACCCTCTCTATGGTAGTTAAAGATAACATCGACTTTCTAGTGTCAAAACATATCAGCCTTGGTTCAATAATAAAATTTTTCAATTATAAATTTATAGAGTAAAATACTATATAATTTTTAATTGTAATCTCATTCAATTTAATCCCATTGTTAATTATAAATAAGGAAAAAATCTTAATGAAATCACCTGCCAATCATTAGCCTATTGGGGCTCTGATCCCGTACAAGAATCCTCATAAAGAACTACTTTCTGGAGGATCATGATATGATTATAGGAAATATAATAACTAACCCTCATTGACATATGTATATTAAAATACACCCCTAATTTTCCATTCCACTATACACATTAAGGTGTGTATTAGCAATGCACTAGAGGTTATGACTTGGTAACCATAAATGAGGGTATGTTAAGTAAAATACCATAGAAATATAAATGGAATACCCTATTTGGGTTGTTATAAACCTTTATTTAATCGAACCTAAATAAGGATACACCATAATGGGTCTACTATAAAGGCATCAACTACCGATGTTGTCATAAAGTGGTTCATACTAAATAGAAAGAATCATCTCAATGATCCATGTCATACCTCACACATGGTTTGGTCAAGTATAATTTCATTCAAATGTAAGTGTTAAAACACTATATAGGTTTTTATTAATACATTAAATAAAAAATCCTATGAAAAAACACCCCAGAAGGGGGGTCCAACACCTGGGAACCATGTTCCATATTGACCTACTTGGTTCACTACACCTCTTGTGCATGAGGATTGAGTCAACAATATCATTGTCAAAAGTCACACTATAGAACCACATAGTCTACCATCATAAGGATATATATATACATCGTCTGAATTGAGTATAATTTCCCTAATAACCTATAAAGGAAAACACTATTTATGTTGTTGTAGAAACTTAAAACCATTTTCCATCATTTTTAGTAGTAAAATCACAAACTAGAAAGCTTATAACATGTTGAACCTATATGATAAGTATGATACATGAGATGTTGCTTTCTTTTTTCATCCAAGAGAGAAAAAATCATTCATTGGACTATTACTAATTGGAAATGATTGATAAATCCATTAATGGACTCATTCCAATGGGCTGAGTGCCATAAATCCAAAGTCAATCATAAAATCTACACAACATGTGTATTTCTCAAATTGAAAATCATACAGAACTATAACATCACAAATCAAGAATACAAATTACAAATCCCTGGAAACGAGAAATTATCACTAAAACAAGTGTTTTGAACACACCCACCTGATATTTATCATAGGTTTCGAAACATTACTAATACCCACGTCAACCATATCTAAAATAGTAATATAATAGGAAAACAAACACCTCTAATACCACTTTTTCAAGTCCTAACCTTGTTCACTCTTTGAGTAGTAACCAAACTAGTTGCCAAAAAGGCCTCAAGAATGCATACCCATACACTAGATACATCATACCAGTATCAAGGGCCTAGGGTGTGTCTATGGGTAGACTATGCCGTAATATTAGAGTAAGAAACGATTAGAAATAGCAAAAAATTATCCATAGTAATAAATAAACATAATAAAAATGAAATAAATATAAATAATTTTTTAATAAAATGGAATGAATTAAAGGAATGAACAGACAAGCTAGACATGAAACACTAATTTCCCACTAGCTCGATCACATATATGGGACAAAAAAAGAAATGAAAATAAAAATTTCATCGCTCTGGTACTAACTTTGATTTAAAACACATACGTGGTCTCCATAACACTATCGATCTACTCAAGACTGATCATAATAATTCCCATGGGTGGATCCACTCAATCATGAAACCTTGAAAATCATTCCTATCAATCGTGTACATCCATGTTCAACCTAAAAGTTGGCATAATGTTTTCACGCACATTGAGGTGCACATAAAAGGGGTGAGAAATAAATCTTAGTAGGACACTATAAATGGTGAACCTATAATTTGTTTTCATAAGTAGATTCTCATGAAATATTTTATGCCTAGAAATGAAACAAATAGAAATAATATATAAAATAAATTAATAGTTAATCCTTGGGTTTTTTATCTTGATTGACGATACTTTCTTCGTCCAACACCATAAATTTCTCTAAACATGTGTCAAAATTTATATATATATAATTATGTTTGTATATCTATATACTATATATATATATGTGTGTGTGTGTGTCTCTAAAAATGTGTTAAAATTTATATATATATATGTTTGTATGTATGTATATATACATACTATATATATATAAATAAATATATCTAGATATATAGTACTAGAGAGGACATGATTCATGAAACCAAGTAATCTCTTCATATCATCATAATGGTCTCATGTTTTAATAAGAGAACTTAGACCAATCCTTCAAATGGTGATATGGAACTCCATGCCTAAAAAACCCAATCAAAGATATGATTCTTTATGTCCAACATCCTAATCAAGAATCATGAAACCTAATATTCAAAAACACAATATTGATATGAAACACCATGTCCAACAACCTAACTAAGGGGCATGAAATATCATGTCAAAATAACCAATAATGATGTGAAATTCCTTTTCCAACATCCTAGAACTAGGGGTGTCAATAATTATATAAAAAAACCTAACCTAGATCTCTTATTAATAATAAAACATGTACTCTCAAATTCGGGATCCTAAGAAGCATATTTGGACATTCCTAATCAAAGAGTCCCAACTTTTAGATCCTGATAAAATTTTCTGGGTATCCTAAAAAGTAAAAATCAAACAATAGGCATCAAGGGGTGGATTTTTGGTAGTATCTCTATGAATACTTACTATATAATCATATCACATTAGTCCCCATGGATTAAGTACCAAGAAGCTTGTCTAGATTCAAAATTGATTTAACATTATGTAAGTGAATGAAATTGAATGACTAAACCCAAAACTACTACAATATCCACTTGGTATCAAATGTTTGGTGTGGGTTCTAAGATTACACCCACTACTATATATACCTAAACTCCTAATGCATGAGCTCTGAGCTGGTGAAACACCACGGAAACCACTAGGTCCCTTAAGACATAACACTGGAGAGGCATCATACTAGGGATTCTCTATGTCATAATGTAAGGAAAGGAATCCCTATTAGGGTCCTTATAATTGGTAATTAAATGGAGGTATCCTATATGAGATACTTATGAAGAATAAATTTAAGAAAAGGAATCCTACTTAGGATCCTCGACGATAGTAAGTAAACACATGCATCCTATAGGGGACTCTCGGTAACAAATTGCATCATGGGGAAACCACCAAATGGATAATTTTATTTGGGGGAAGGGCTACATAATCAATGGTCTATGGATATGGGTCACGGACCACCTCAAATCAAGGTTACACTCTATGTTTGTCAGAATACCCACCAATGTGTCTCATCAAGCCATGTTGTAGACCCGCTAATCAGGGGTTTTCTCTAGAAAAGTCACTAGCCTTGGACATTGGAGATCCCATACACTATTCTTAGCCTGTTATAAAAACCCTTATGTGGTTAATATCTAAGATATCACTCTAAAAATTTCACATAAACTATTTACTAGAGTAAGGTCTCCACCATTATGGTTCACTTTCTGCAAAATAACTCTTAGGGGTCCTCAAATCATCCCACAGTTTCTACCATCATGATCAACATAGAAAGAAATTAAAAATATTCAAATATTCTATTGAATTTTTATTCCAGGGAATAAGATAATTAAAAACCTAAAAAGTGTAACATGGTTCAAGTACATGGCATGTATACCCTAGTACACAATGCGTACTCTCAAAATTCCACATGTGTGTGTACATCAGTCAGACTTGGAATGTAAAACTCAAGTACATGGTGTGTAATTAATGTAGGTAGAATGTTCCCTACATGGGGTATCTTCCCATGTACCTTTAATGATTTATTCATGTTATTTTTCCTATTTGTGAAATTCTACATGGTGGGTAACCCACATGGGGTCTATCCATGTGCCCTATACAGCCATGTTCTCCTGCACGGGCTATCTAGAAAAGTATTAATCTACAGGGTTGAGTATCACAATGTATAATCTACCCCCAATACATTGAGGAGACTTTTGAAAAATCATCTTCCCCAAATGGGAAGAACACGCGATGTGTGTTCTCTGAAACACATAGTTTATACACATGTTTTCCCAAGTAGAAAACCCTCAAATTGGGTTGAGACCCCATTTTCACATGGTTAGGAATAGATAAACCATAATTGGGTCCTAAGAATTAAAAAACATTATTTAAAACTTTAAAATGGTTAATATATGGGGTTTTACAACATTAACTGAAAATATTTCTACCTTTGGGTGGAATATATTAAAGATTCACCCATTTTCATGATCTATAGCTCCCGCATGATGATCTAGGTCCTCCCAACCTCTGTGGAGGCACCTATATTCCTTTCTCTCTCTCTATATATTTATCTCCCTCTATATACCACTACACTTTTTTTATTGTGAAGGAAACCCAAATCATATGTTAATAATAATTCATGGGAGGAAAGAGAAAAGAAAAGTGGAAAAGCAAATGAGTAAATGCAAAGAATAGAAACGGGGCTCGGTCCAAGCCCTGATGTGCGACATGAGTTTATGTGTCACCTAAGAAAAACCCCCATTATAGAATCAATAGTGGAGTAGAGATATATATATGTCGCTTTGTTAAAAAATATTTCTAAATGAATATGTGTGAATAAATTAGAATTTAATTAATTTAATTAAATAAATATTAATTATTCTGGAAAAATGATAATGGATCATATTCCAACCAAACCCCTATCCTAGAGAAAATATATTATTCTGAGGCCAATAGGGTGGTCTAGAAAATTATCCAAAATCATATAATATCAGTAAAAGTACATTTTCTCCTCTCGAACATTTTGATGAAAGAGTTAATTTTTCTTCTGAATTTCATTATTCAAAAAAAATGAGGGTATTTACAGTTGTGTTTCATGACACTTTCTCTCTTTGATCTAGAATCTCCAATTATTATTCCTCATAAGAGATATCATTATCTAGTGGTATGACCTCAATATTTATAGCATTTAATGGATAAATTATGTACTAAATTATGAGAGAGATATAAAACACAACATGAAATTTATTAATATTCATTTGAATCACCAAGAGATAAGCCAACATGCTGATATAATCAAGAATTTTGAAGTGGATGGTATATCTAGTGCCCAAATAGAAATTCATTCTAAATATAAAAAAATTAATTAAAGGATTTATTCATAGGAATACCTTGTCACTAACTTTTAACTCTAAATTTTTCCACCAATTTTCAATACAGACTTTCTATCCACTATGATCTAACCTATTTTTTTCTGAATGGCTCTAACATTATATTCAATTTCCTCATATAGATCAAGTCCCATTAGATTTATTTCTATAACATCATCACTATGTATTGGATTTTTCCACTTCCTACCATAGAGAGATTACTAATTATCTTTCGGAATTATTGAGTGAAAGCTATTATTGTAACAAAATTCCACCTAATTAAGGTGTTGATCCCAAACACCATTGAAATCCATGGATAAATATCTCAATATGTAATCTATAGTTTTAATGTTCTTATGATACTTAAAGATGATCAAAAGTTTATATGCAGTACTGAATCTCAACTCTATATCTAAATCCTACTGAATACTTCCCCAAAACATAAATGTAAACTTCAAATCATGATTGGATAGAATAGAATGTGGTTCTCTATGAAATATTACCACTTTTTTAATGTATATATTTGAAATACAATCAATATAAATATTCTCTATTAGAAATAAAATGTGTTGATTTCCGAAGGAGATCAAAAACAACCCAAATAGAATTATTTAAATTTGATGTTTTGGGGATTACAATGGTGAAATCCATCATGATTTTTTCTCATTTCCATTCTATTATAGGTAATGTTTAGAAAATCCCATTATAGTTTTTTCTCTCTAAAATAAATTGGTGACATACCAATCATTAAGAGACATATTCTAAAATGTATTTCTTCATGTTATCCCACTAAAAATATGATTTTATATCTTTATAAATCTTCTAACTTCTTGGAATAATTGAGAATGATGAAGTATTATCTTCTAATGATAGCTCATTCTGCAAGTCTAGTATTAATGGGAAACATACTAAGTTAAGGAACCTTATCATTATATCATGATCATTATAAAACATATTAACATTTCTCACCTTCTACTATAATTACACACCATATTTATATTCCTCCTTAATTTTTCCATGGATGGATGGTTGAATATTCATATGAGAATGAAATGATATGTCCACTTTCCTTATTATTTCTGGATCCATATTCTACAAATCCATTTATATTGGAACTTTTTAATCCTTATTTTGGACAAACTTGTGTTGTCTTTCAAACTTGGAGCATCACTCACCTTGTTCTCTTTACTATGGTGGTAATGTATTCAATAGTTGTAATCATTAATAAGCTCCAACCATCTTCTGTTGTGCATATTGTAATATTTATTTGTGAATATATACTTCAAGGATTTATGATATTTATATATTTCACACCTTTTACCATCAAGAAAATGCCTTCATATCTTCAATTTAAATATTACTGATTCTAGCTCCAAATCACAAGTTAGGTAATTTTTCTCATGAATTTTCAATTTCCAAGAGAAATACATTATCACTATATCAGTATGTATAAGGGAATATTTAACTCCCTTCTTTGATACATCACTATAGATCACAAACCCTTATCCACCTCAGTGTAGTGTGAGCACACGTGCACTAACCAACCTTATTTTCATCTCATTGAATATTTCTTCACATTCATCTATCGAAAGGAAATTAAGTCCCTTATGGTTCAACATGGTGATTTTATTATATAGTCATGAAAAATATCTCAAAAATCCTTAGTAGTATCCACCTAACTCAAGAAAACTAAATATCTTAGATTCCGTGCTTAGTCTAGGACATTGATCAATAAATTCTATATTTGAAGGATCCATTGATATACACTCAATTGAGATTATTTGACCCATGAATGAAACATTCTAAATCCAGAATTCACACTTTTCAAATTTAGTATAAAACTTATCCTTCCTTAGGGTCTTTATCACAATTACCAAATAATATTTATGTTATTCATTACTCTTATAATATATAATAATATTATCTATAAAGACTACCACAAACTAATCAAGTTAATCTCTAATGTTTTTATTCATTAAATAGATAAAGACATTAGGGGAGTCAATAATTTAAGATTTCATCACTATAAATTCATAATGCACGGACCTCATAAAACAATTCATGGTTATGTATTCATTTTTACCTTCAATTTATGATATCTAGAATGGTGTTTAACCATTTAAAAGTATTTAACTCCTTATAATTGATCAAACAAACCATTAATGTGAAGTAGAGGGTACTTACTCTTGATAGGGATCTTGTTATGTTACTGGTAATCAATGCAAAGAGGAATTTACCCCTATTTCTTCTTAATAAAAGTATCAGGTGTATAAAATAATGATACACATGGGCATATGAATCACTTATAATTTTTCTCTAGGAGTTTCATCTTAAATTCATGTAACTTAATCGTGGTCATTCAATATGGAGTCTTTCAAATTGGTGTAGCACCAGGTTTGAGTTCTATTAAAAACTCAATTTCTCAATTTGATGGAAGACTAGAAAAGTCTTCATGAAATTCATCTACATAATCTTGAGCAATAAGAATATCTTTGATTTTGATTTTTTTTTCAAACCATTCGTGATAAATATCCTTAATGGTTAGGAATTAATACCCATAAAATATAATTAATCTTCATCAAAAGTTTTCATTCATCCTCATATTGATAATCAATTATAAGTTGATTCATAGTATCAAACATGACTTCCCTTCCTAAAAAATTTGTATGGTATTTATAAATAATGATTCAATCCATTCCCAAAGTAAAAAACAACTTAAACTAGAGGGAGAATCGTGATATTTTTTGGAAGCACAATTCCAGATACTTTTCTCATAGAGGAGTTATATACATGAGGTGAAATCATCATACCATTATATGTTTTACATACTAACTCAACATCTAATAATTTAGGTAGCAATGTGATAACGTTATCAATTTACTAAGATATAAAAGATTAGGTGGATCCATAATAAAATAATACATTAAATATTCTAGAGTAGATGATAAGTGCACTATTAACCAAATAATTCTCATAACCAACTTTGGAAATCATAATTACATGATATTCCCATTTTTCTTTCAGGTTAAGAGGTTTTTATGTCAACCATCATCACTAACCTTCATATTTTTGTACTTGTTAAATTAATTCCTAAACTCTATTCATTTGAATCTTTAGGGTGTGGATGGTGAATTGGTTGGAATCTTCATTTCCTTCATGTATCAAATAAAATCTTTATCACCTTCCAAAATTCAATGTCTCTATGACGAGTACCTCAACATTTAAAGCAACTCTTGGTTCTATTCAATCAATTTCCTTGGTGTTTCATGCCAAATTTATGGTATACAGGAGATGTAAATTTCTGTCCTCCATGTTATTTATTTGAGTTTTCATGAAACACCATCTTCCTTTTCTTATCCAAACCTTGGGATTTATGGGAATATAAAATTTTCATTTCTACCTTAAGATCACATCAAACAATTTCTTCATAGAAGATGAAGTCTATAATATCTAACAACTTATAGAGACCTAGTTTTAATCAACAAAAAAATGGTCATTTTTTCCTCTATGTTTGATGATTAAAACATAAGTATAACTTTCATGTCCTATAAAATTTTCCTCATATGTACCAATGCATTCATTATCCTTCTTGTTAAGATCAAGGAATTCATTCTCCATTTTTATATGTACAATGAGAGGGAAGTACTTATTGTAAAATATCCTATTAAACTCATCACACTCCATGGACTAAATTTATTCCTTTTACATCACATTGCTAATAATTGTCCACCATTTATCTACTAAACCTTAAAAATAATAAATTATTAAGAAAACTTTTATATGTATTGAGAACTAGAGAAGAAACAATATCTTCTTAGTGGTACTGATCCTTAGCCCATCCACTAGTAAATTATAATACCAAATAAAATAGGGTGGATGGTTCCATATTATGGACTCAATAGTACATTGTTACCTCATTTTATCATTCAAAATATCAGCAAGATTCAGGTCTTGAAATTTTTTCTTCAGCATAGAAACAATATTTTTCAATCCTGTTCCCATAGAATTTAGATTATTAGAAGAAAAATCATTTAATTTATGGTCACATTCATTGTTAGAATGATTACTTCAAGATCAATACATTGAATAAAACCAAAAAACATAGTTTAATCATCAATTTATAATAATTAGTCTCGGAAATCATATAATCATGAAAATTGTTACTAATATGTCCTTAATAATGAAAATATATTATCAAACTATAACAATTAATGTTCATCCTATATCACTTTAAATTCAAAATAGGTTGTCTTAGGTTTTATCAAAATATTCCTCATAATATAATCTCTAAAAATAACTAAACCCTCCTTTGATACCAACTATATTGACCCAATCATAAAATATATAGATATTATATATTTTCACTGAATATTCAATATATCTAACAAATGTACATACTCTAGAACCATAAAGGTTTCATGTACTTGAAAAATAAATAACTAAACATATTATTTAAGTATAATCTTCATCATCTCAAACAATTTTTTTAACAGGTACCCATCTAGTCTCTTCATACTTACGGCCCTTCTTCATAACATCGGAAACATTATAACATAAGAAAGGGTGAGTCCAGATACTCAATAAGGGTAACAAATGGATATATAATTCATTTATAATATGTAATAATATGATGAGAATAAGGGTTTGAGAAAATGGGATTATCAATATATAATCATACCGAATAATTAATAGATCATAATCATGAATCGTTGAATAAAATATTAGTATGTCGCAATATTTTGAATCATTCAAAATTGAATCATGATCCATGAGTTTAGATCATAAGGATATTAACATTTTATAAGAGTTTATAACTATCAAATTTATGGAAACCACATCAAATTTTAATATTAACTATCAAGACCATCATATCATAGTAGATCAAGCATCCCTTCATATTTCCTATAGTGTTTCGAATACATCCAATCCTTTACAATAATTATTTCATGAGTTATAAGGCTTTAACCAATGCATTTGAGGGCTATATATTTTGGTCCCACCCTTAAGATATTAAAAACAAGACATATTTCTACCCTGATATCATAAAGCATTCATCATCTCATCCTAGAATAACCCATGTAAAATAAATGGGTTTTTTAAAAATTTCATCATAATAATAGTAAACCATACAAATAAAAATAAATATGGTATCATTGGATCATATTCCTAGTAAAAAAGAATTAATAACAAAGCATGTTATCATAGATGAAAAATTCATTTAAAATATCACTAGAATATTACATGAGGAAAATACCCTTTTCATTTTTAAATCATTTCAAATATAATAATTTACACAATATTTGTGAAACCGTTTTCTTTGAAAAGAACCATGGAAACTTTTAAATTAATCTCCAATTCAAATAATAGACATTATGGAGTTAAAATACATTAATAACATATATATTTAAAAGAGAAAATTCTTTTCAAACAATTAAAAAAAAGTGAAAAATGACCTTTTCAGAAAAAAAAATAGAAATATTAATTTTTAAACCTTTTTAAATAAATTCAAACACAGTGAAAATGAACTCTATAATAAATTTGAAGTATATTTAATAACATTTATAAAATAATTTTCAAGATTTTGGACATGGAAAAATATATTTTTTCGAAAAAAAATCATATAAGGTTAGATTTTATTTAAAAACATTATCTAGATAATTCTAAGTAAAAGAGGTTAAGAAATTGGTACTAATACGTTAAAATACAAGAAATAACTAAATAAGATTAAAAAATATATATTTTTAATTAAAATATCCATAAAATTTCCCTTAATGAAAATTTAGCATATACAATCCAAAAATTAAATGATATTGTATCATAAATCATTACCTCAAGTATGAATTTCTTCATAAATTCTATAAATCATGATATAAATATATAATATAGTAATTATATAGATATTTACAATTTTCTATATAATATTTATATATACAGATGAATTTCACCATTCATGGAGATGATAGTCCATACAAACACATGAATGATGTTTTCATCTTCTAAATAAAAAATTAATCGAAAGATAAATAATATTTCATAATTAAAAATCATAATTTTATTATAAACATGAAACATATTCATTAAATACATCATTATAAACATCCATGTGCGGTGATAATGTAAAATTAAAAATATTTCTTAATGGAGGCAGTAGTCCACACTTATTCATTAGCGACACATTCATTGCCTATTTGATGGAAAGGAAGTGTAAAATGGTTGTAACATCATCATAATAACATTTCAGTACATTTATAATAATATAATAATAATTTTATAATGGAAAAAATATTTATTCAGAATGTGGAATCATAAATAAAATTGAAATATCATGATTAAGAACTATACCTCTTGTTTGGGAAACCACCTTAAGTTTATACCTAAATCCTTATTAGGCTGGTATTATAATCAGAAAAAGACCTTCCATACATGGAGAGGGATTTTAGGAAAGTATTTATGGATGTATTTTACTAGTATAAGAGTCTCTTGTAGTGTAGACTATAGAGGATAGGGGTGTCTCTTTATAAGTGGTGGAGAGGACACACTTTGAATTTTTCCGAATATCAAAATATAATCAAGTATTATTCAATCCAAATGAGTCCAAAATGAATCATATTATACAATTAGCTGATATAAGTTATAAATATTACCAAATAATAGGGTTTATACATGTTTTTAGGTTATTTAACCCTTATCATTTTAGTTTTAACCCTTTTAACCTGTCTAAACTCTTATCCTGGCAACTGAATTTTTTTACATATGTTACTATTCATAATAACCAAAAATGTTAGTGGGATAATTTCAAAATTTTCACATGATGATTAAAAATATGAATTATATTTTTTCAAATTCAATTTCTATAAGTTTTATAAATTTATTTAAAAAAACCTGCAAGTCGTGATGAAAAATCATTTTTTAGAAAAAAATAATTTTAACTATAAAATAATTTATACAATAAAAAGTGCAATATTGATTCGAATGAAATTTAATGGATTATTTTTATTCAAAATTATCTAAATTTTTTTTAAAACCAATCAAAAAAATGTTTCTTGATAAATACATGAAAAGAACAGAGAATTTTCATTAAAAAATTTGATATTTTCTACTATTCACCCAAAAAACAACTTTTTCATATAAATCACAAAATAAACACACTATGTTAATGATTTATTAAATGATATTATGTTCATAAAATAAAATTTCAAAAAATGGTATTGAATAATTATAATTTTCATTCAATAAATTCTATAAAACCCATTTTTGAATAAATCATATTTTTGAAGCATAAAATGAATTTACTGGAAATTGAGCACTTTTTTATTATGAATTGATGAATTAATTTTCATTATAAAATACCTTTATACAGATTTTTCATAACTTTTTTATTCCTATTAGTACATGAAATTTAAAAACTAGGATATAATGGTCATATTTAAATAATAATAATTCAGTAGTATATCACAACTCATTTAAACTCATTTTTGTGTGTAAAGGAAGTTATCAAGAAATTAAATTTATAAAAAGAGAAATAAATCATAAAATAATATGGTGTTATATTCTAGTGATTTTCCACTTAAATCTCTTATTTTGGAACTTATTCTTTTGAAACATTTAACTTCTGAGTCTTCTCCTTTCAGAACTTTGTCTTTCTGCTTCCTCAAACATTCTTTAACCAAAAATGACTTCTAAGGAAAGTGGGGTAGAAACTACCTTTCTTCAAATATTCTTCTCAATATATATTAATATCAATTTTATCAATAATATCAATATCAACTATTTTATTCCATGTTTATCTTAATGTTCTTGGACCTTTGTATAGGATCAATTTTCTTGATATAATTGGTGACTTCAAATCTCCAAATTCCACGGATCTACACATCTCATTTGGAACACCTTCAATGAATCTTATAAAATATCTGAATTTTTTATTTTTATCACATTGAAAATATAATGTTGACTTTTCCAAACGTTCATGTAACATCTATATCTTGGAAGTTATATATGGAATTGGTCTCTAGTAAGCTTAAATTATTTTTCAATGTTTCTTCTTAGATGGGTTTAATCTGTTGAAGCGGTTGGGAAGTATGATAGATAGGGCAGTCTATTCTTTTGGGAAAACGTTTTATTGTGTTTGAACTGTTGATTGGTGATACTCTACCAGTATTATATATGGTTCTGTCTCATATGGGTATTAGAGCACTAAACCTTCACTAGTGTTGTCCATTGGGAATTGTTTTTTTAGAGGGAATGGATACGCCATCGGTTTCGATCCCATGAAATTTTTCACGGGACAACTAACTGAGTGGTAGGACAACAGTGAAGGTCAGTCATCTCGATACAGCCGTTGGGGAGGAGTGGTAACTATAGTTTGTTTCTTGGTTTATGTGTTTTATCATTTGTAATCTGGACACATTGGTTTTTCAATTTTCCTTAAAAGTGTATAAAATAAAAAATATATTTTTCAGTAACACTGTTTTTCATCTCTCCATAAAAAATGGGTGTCAATACTTCTTTCAAAACATACTTAAAACACAACAAGAATCACAATCTTCCTTCTATTAATATTGAACTTTAAACGAATAGATCAAAATCATTATAATTTTATAATTCTAAACTTTTTAAATTACTTAAAAAAAACTAGAACATGCTTTTCGATGTAATCAGTATGCTTCTTATAGTTCTACCTTTTCATTAACTGAAACTTCTAAAACCTTTAATGTTTTGAACATTCTTCAGCATAATACATGTGCTCCCTATGGACTCCACCCAATACATCTTCATGATAATGAATCTCTTTATTTCATATTCTTCTTATAACAAAACCAAATTTACCTGATTTTGGTCAACCTAGCCTATATATTCTATTGTTTTGAACTTCTACTTATTTGGACTAAACTCATATTCTAATTACATCAGAAATTCATACTATATATTCTTCCAATTATTCCTTCCAAATTTTTCTTTATATTCAGATCATAAATTATCATTCTGTATTTATAACTATTTAAATTAAAAAATTTCTTCAAAAACTCTTTATCAAAACTTCTTCTATAAATCTCATCTGGATATTTCCTTTAGGTACTCCTTATAGAACTTCACCTTTTTATCCCATTATAAATCTTGACCATCATATAGAACTCCTTTGATATCTTCCACTCCTTCTCAACTTACACATCTAATTATATTGAACATTCCTTTTCACATTATATAACTCCTTTTATTGAACTCAAAAATTTCCTTTCGTATTTCTCCTTCAAGAAAATAACACTTCTTCATTATAGATTTTTCAGCTAGAATCTATTATTGAAACTTCTACTAAAACACATTCACATGAACTTAATTTATCCTTCCAAATTTTTATTTTTCCCATGAAAATATTCCTTTCATAAAAATCATATTGAATCATTAATAACCTGTAGTTGTTATGACGGTTTCTTCTTTTAATATTAGTGAAGCATAGTCAGACTTCATGTGACTTCAAAAAAATTATGTGAAAGCTTCTCAAACTTCCTTACAAAAAAATAATCCAGGAATCAATTTTTTCACCTTCATCTAGAAATTAATTTACTTATACAAGATAAATTTCCTTCAAACACATATTGAGTTACTGATAAAAAATGCAACAAAAATACATTGGGCACAACAATTTGGATAAGATAATCCATTGCATTCTTTGGAATCATGGTAACCAATTTTTCTCAAAAAAGAAGAAAATAAATTATAGGTATACAAATAAAGTCAAAAAACATATAATAGAGTAATATTTATTAATTTTTTCTATTAATATGTAGACCTATATAAATATAAAGTTCTTGATGGGATGAATCGTTATATGGTAATTGGATGAGGAGTATTCTATTGAGTATCACACTTGTATATCATGCATAGTGCTTTAAAGAGTCAAGACTCAGATTTCTTTCTTTTTTCACATATTAATTATCCCCCTTAAACTATAAAACAACCCATGACAATATCACATTATTAAAACACCCCTTTAACTCAATTAAGTGGAAAATATTGAATATAATAAAGCATACAGAAATCATCCATGCGCTTGAGAATGCCAAAATTTTTGTATCAAATGCCTTGAATAAAGAGAGATAAATTTCTAAAAAGGTGGATACAAAATTTTGAAGGGTGGAATAGGATATTGAATAGATTTTGTAAGATAGAAAATATTTATGGGGATTTGATTCATTATTTAACCTAGATATATATATATATATAAGGCTGTAATGATTGAAATTTTATATTATATATGCCTTGATAACTTTTATTTAACATTATTATATGGTATTTTATAATGAGTGAAACTAGATAAGTGTGGGGGAATTAATAGAGAAAAAATTTTCATTTATTTTACTATTTAATTAAATAAATTAATTCCCAAAAATTTAATTAATTTTTTGAATATATCTTATTTGTTTGTAATTACAAAATAGTTTAGACAAAATTTGAAAATGGATTAAATACATGTGTAGAACATTTTTTTTTTAAATTATTTTTAATTAATACATGTTGATTTTTTTTGTTTTGAATAGTATTTTTATATTTTATTGAGGTTTCAATGAGTTATGGATGATTAAAAGTACATTCTGGGCAGTTGTGTGATATTAAACCCAAACTTCCAAGGCACGTGTGAGATTAAATAAGCACTAAGTTGGGTTAAATCATTATTTAATTCTCAGTAAGAACCCACTATATTCCTATCATAATATTAAAAATAGTAAATTTGATGTCATGATAGATTAAATTCATTCTAAATAAAAATAAATATAGCTAAAAAATATTCTATGCAAGTATAACTCTTGAATTCTTGAGGAAAGAGAACAATGTTACTTGTATCAAAAAATCTTGTCCGAATAACTTTTGATATCATGGAATATTTCATGATATTAAAAACCATAAATTTTGTTTTTAAATACAAAATATTCAAAAGAAAGTAATATATTGATCTGCTTTTAGAAATTAACACATTGGGAGTTTGTGATCCTGGATGACGTAAACATTTATTATTAATAATCAAATTAATTATTTTGGATGATTGAAGAAAAGGATAATAGAATAAAATGTTGTAAAAGTAAATGTTACTGAATTTGACAATATGTAAAATGAACCCCTAGATAAGCTAATTTCTGAGAAAATATATTCTATAAGCTTCAACAACTATGGAAGATTAACCTAGGATTATACATAGAATAATAATAATAATAAAATTGAACCAGTCATAGGGGATGTTATATGAACCCATGAAAGAGATGATTCCCCACATTCACAAGATCCTAAATCTCTATGATACTTATGAGAATCACTTCTTAAGTCTTTAAAATATTCAAAATAATCATTTTTAAGCCACTAATCATTCCTAATATTTTTTTGGAATGTTATTTCTGCTTCCAAAAGAAAAACATATTTTTATATCATTTATTGACACTATTATTTTAATTCACGCAATAAAAAATAATGTTTTATCCACTGTTCTTAGATATTTGAAGGATGAAATATATTACAGATCATTAAATATTTTTAAGTATTAAACGTTTAAAACAATTCATAGGATTTATGCATAGAATTATAATAATACTCAACCCATTCAAGAATAATATCACTACTACAACTAAATTAAAACCCAAATCCCCTCCCTTTTAAAGCATTCTTAGAATATCTGTACTAGGATTAGTTTTTCTCATGCATGTTTTTTTTATATTTTTTAGTATAAAATAGTTGTTTTTTATGAAATTATTTTAAAAAATCATAATCTATGTTTTGTTCTTATTACATAGAAATGATGAAGTATGACCTAAAATAGGAAAAAGCAAAAACAAAATGAGAGATGGGTTATTTTAAAGGAATACTAGAGGAACCTATAATGTTTTATAGAATTGTATACATGTATGATGGTACCAAGTCACATTCCACTAAAGTATTAGATGTTAAACATGAACTATAATACAAGCTACATCATTGAGTAAAGATACCCCACTATTAGACACCACTCATTACATTGAAGAAGAAGTGGAGGACCCCTACTTAAGTTAAACCCACCATAAAAACTATATCTCATTTCTAAGGTGTTGTAAATTCATTATATTGATCAATAGAACCTCCAAAAAAAGTTTATTTAGATGGGCACTCGAATAAAGAAATGGTGGTGCTTCCAACCACATATGCCACATACCCTATAATATGGGGGATAACCCTTGGTACATCCATAATGGGGAATTCAAAATCCAGTACCCACATGGGGGGGGGGGATAAACTAACATGTATTTCCCATATTCTTTTTCTATTTAATTGTTTTAAGAAATTTCATAATTTTTGTGTTTTCTTTATAGGTTATCAAAAGTCAATAGAATGGAGATTGGATTCAATATACACCTATAAATAATCAAGTTGTGTCCATCCTTATATTTAGTTTTAGCTTCCCTCATCCATGGTTATTTTTTTACTAAAATGAAGGGTAGTTAAATCTATGTTTGGTGGAGTGATAATAACCAATTTAGGTTCATCATGTTGTTTTCTGCTTTTTATTATTTTTCTATTTTTATGATTTCATGAGATGAATTGAATACATTAGAAAAGTTGAATTATATTATAACTTTTAGAAACTTTTATTTATTCAATCATGTAAAGGTTTAAATGATTTTTGAAATTTATTTTTCTCCCAAATTTCCATTCTGAATATTTAATGAAGTTTGATCAAATGTGAAACTCATGTGTTGAGGATGAAGGTTTATTCAACTGGAATAAGGATTAGATTATCTTTATCTCAATGGGGGTTCAAAACCCCAAACTTCTTGTCTTCCCAATGAAGTTGGAGGGGTAATTTCTCTCATACATAGTGAAACATGAGTTTTGATGTTTTTTTCATTATAAAAACTAACTCTATCACTAGAACCCCACTCAATAGTGGGATATTGAAGTTTTCTATGAACTTTTTAATGAATATGTATTGGAAAAGTGTATGAATCCCATATGGGGAGGCTCAATCAGTAATGACGCATCTAGGAATCATATTGAATACGTTTTGGTGCTTCCATAAAACATTTTTGGTGGGGCATACATAGCTACACCATGCAGGTGGCAGTAAAGCTAGGAAAAAGTAAAAAATTTATATATTAGGAATTTATTCCTTTAGGTCACTAGGTCATGTATTTTGGGTCCTTAATATATTAATATTTTTAAATTTGGATCATGTAATGATACCCTCTTAAATTAATTAAAAATTAGGTTTATCTGGTGAAACTCATTTACAAAAGTATTATTCAATGTTAATTTTTCCAAACTAATAGGTTTATTAACCATTTTTACATCGTACATTTCACCTTTTCTTGGGATTATTAATTCATTTCATGAAATCTATAATTTTATGTTGTTTAACTTTTGAATGATTTTTAAAATATCAGTTGTGTCAAAAATTATTGAGGTATCATTTTTAAAAACTCCATGAAATTTCTCAATATTTTGAGACTTTATATATATCGGAACCATTTAAAATTCATCTATAATCCATAAAAAATCCTATTAGGTATCCACATTATAATACTATAATCTGTAAATTCCCTAATATTGGGTAATATGCATGATTACATAAAAATTTTGGGAGGGGGATTGTTTCATGTCTTTTATTGGAGGATAGAGTAATTTCTTGGAATATGGTTGGATATTCCAACATAATTTGGGTAGGATAATACACTAAATTCACTAGAATTATAGTTCTCTAATTGTCTATAAAAATATCAATGAAATTGGATGAATAAAAATAATATAAGAAAATATAGAGAATATAGGAAGAATCATTCATTATTGACTCTTGATATGTGGACATCTATAAAGGTTATGTGTTGGGATGGTTGAATCACAATAAGGGGATTGAGTGATGAGTATTCCATTGAGTGTAACACTTGTATATCATGCACGGTGCCTAAAAGTGTCATGCCTTATATTTATACCATTTTCACAAATGAACCCCCCTACCCTCTATTAGAGAACAACCAATGAAAATCTATCATATTTATCACACTATTATGTCTTAGTTAATTGGAGAAATTATAATAGTAACCAGACTATGAAATCAATGAATAAACATGATAATGAGAAAATATTTGTATCAAATTATCAAATAAAAAAGAAATAAATTTTTGAGAATGTGAATGAAATTTTTTTATAGGTAGAAGTATATATTTAATGAATTTTTATAGATACTGAAAAATTAAAAATATGGTATTAATTTGGGAAGCATGATAGATCTAAGGATTTAATGATTGAAATTTGATTTTGATTATTCCTTAATAAGTTTTATTAATCCTTTTAAATTGTTATTTTATATGGAGTGTAATTATATAAGTGTGGGGAAATTTATAGAAAATATATTTTCATATATTTTAATTTTTAATTCAATAAATTAAATCCAATGAATTTCAATAATTTTTTGAAATTATCACATTTTTGTTAATTAGGGAATAATTTGGACTTAATTGGAAAATGTATTAAATACACTTTTTTAATATATCCATTTATTTTCTGAAATATTTTAAATTAATTAATATAGTAACTTTAAATTACGAATTAATTTTTAGATGGTTTTATGGTTTTAAAGGGATATTAATGATTAAATTTCATTCCATGCGGTTTTGTGATATTAAAAAAAAATTCAAGGCTCATATGTGATTAACTTGGTATTTAATTTGTTGTGTTTGATTGAATAATTTATATATATGACTGAATCATTCTCTACCATTATGTAATAATAAATCATCCAAATCATGTCATATTAAACATAGGATAATTGAGGTTGTGTAAGATCAAATTAATTTTATGGAATAATAAACCTGACCAGAACAAATGCTCTATAAGGATAACTTCTAAATTTCAAATTCTATCAATGAATTAAAATCATATCACAAATAATATTCCAAAATAACTATTGAACTCAAAGAATATTACATGAGATTAACCACCCAGAAGTTCATTTTGGAATATAAAATGACAGGAAGATAATAATGACTACATCCGACTATTGAAATTAATACATGGGGTGTTTTTTATGAATGATGGAAAAGGTGATTTTGAATTATGGAAGTAATGATTTTAGATTTTGGAAGAAAATTTGAACATAAGAAAACATTGTAGAAGTAAATGTTACAGAAGTATCTGTAATGGTAGATGGAACCCAATATAATTAAATGTTTGAGATAATAAATTTCATAATCTTGTATAACTATAGAATATTAAAAAGGGATTTCACGAACAAGAAGAAGAAAAATTCAACTAATCATGTGATAGTAATGGTGATCTGAACTAATGAAGGAGATTATTATTCATATTCAAATGATCTTGAATCGCCCTAAAACATGTTTGAATCATTTTTTAAGCCTTTTAAATATTCCTAAAGGTCATTTTGGAATCATTTGATCATTCAGGGGATTTTCATATCATGTGATCCATTATTCCCTATCAAAAAAGATATTTTTTATAGATTTTTTTGATAATGTTCACTGAAAATAATCAAGAATAAATAAATTAGTATCTAAATATCATGGATATTTTAAGAAAGAAATAAACCAAGGATCATGGAGGATTTTGAAAGAATTAAAATCTATAAACAATCCAAATTCATTCTATATGAAACAATTATGTTGTTCAAACCATTCCCATGTGGAATTATCTCCATGCACATCAATAATTAGTTTATACTTGCCTTTACCTATTTAGAACCAGAATCCCCACATTTTAAAATTGTTTTTGGATTTCCTGATCTTGGCATTAGTTTAGGTTTCCATACTAGTATTTAGTTTCAGCATTTATTAGTAAACATTAGTTCATTCCCTTTTCCCCTCTCATTCACTCTAGTTTTTATGTACGTTATCCATTATTCTTATATAACTATTTAATTTAGGATAAATAACCAATTTCTTTTCTAATTGGGGAATAAATGGTATTACCAAGCTATATTCTTATGTTTTCATTAATATTTTCATTCATCTTGATAGTGATTTTTGAGAATTCAAGGGTTTGGGTAGGAGATTTTCACCATTAACTCCTAATGGGAACATTTAAATATATACTTTATCAATCTCTCTTCCCTTATTTCATTAAAATATTTCTATTATGGAGTTGAACTGGTTGAGGTTTTAAGGGAATAATATGGGGACAAATGCTTTGAAATTGAGTATTCTCAATTGAGTTGTGCACTACCCATCCATTCTGGAGGATGTGGAATTTGATATAAATCCTAGATCTCTAATTTGTGTTTAATACAACCATATTAGTGAGAGATGGGTACTAAATGATTAATTTAGGATTGATTATTGAAATTAATTTAAAAAACTAAATAAAACAATGAAGGAATTCTTATAAACCTAGGATAGTTCTTTTTTATTACAAATATTCATATATTTTAAGGTTATTTCATTCCTCTTTTTATATTATCTTTTTTACCCCATAAAAAACACATAGGTTTCCCCTAATTTATTTTAAACATAAAATGTAAAAAATATAATAAGTGATTGGAATAGTTATTTATCTAATAAAGGATCCTTTAGAGACAACCCTGATTATACACTATGCTACACTAAGAGAATATAACTTCAACTTTTTCATTCCCCATAACAGGTTTGTTAGAGATTCAGACCATTTTCTAGAATCCAATTGATCATTTTTGTACCCTGGCCACACTATACACCCTAAAGGGGGGTGAATTAAGGTGACAAAACTTATTCTATTCTTTAGATAAAATTGGTTCTTATCTCTGTGTTGGACAAGAAAACTTAAATATAATTCTTAAACTTAATCAAACTCATAAATATGAAGATCATGATTTCACCCATTTTATTTAGTTCACCTATAAAAATGATACTCTAAGGTTCACATATCAATAATGTGTTAATATTCCAATTAACCATAACCTCATTAATACACGATCAAAACTTTAAGAAGATATCACTACTCAACCAAGGACCAAGACCTATACCTCTCTTCCACACACTACTTTTCAAGAGTAATAATATTTATTCAATATGTAGTTCAACCTTACCTGGGTTTCATACAAGATAAAAAACACCAATCAGTAGGTGTTTTCTTCCATGATGCTTCAATTCCTCAATTCCATAACTTTCAAGATGTACACAATAGGTCCTTATCATAATTCCCTAACTTTAATACACTTCTATCTTAATCCCAATATTCTAATTTTTGATCTTCAAGAAGTTACCATCTTCTATTTTATGTGATGCCTTCTAACTTGCATAATATAATTCATCATATACAGAATAGTTTGAATTTAAAATTTGAAATTCAAACACCATTAACTACACAACTTTTTATTCATTAATCTAATCCTTTAGATCATCTCTCAAATAAATATCGTCCCTATATTTTGAATTTGTATGTTTAGGAAGCTTAAGTAAATGCTAAGCCTTTGATAAATGGCCATATCTAAAAATATATTTGAATTCTCTAGAAATACAAAATTATTGTATAGGATAACTTTTAAAGAATGATGAGGTATTTTTGATTTACCCATTTCATAACGAGAGAGTGATTCGTAGAATAGAACAAACACTCATGGGGAAAACATCAATTCACCATACCTTGTGTGGAATAAATAGACTATACAGTATAGATACCATTATACATATAAAATATTTATGAATTCCTTCAATTTTCCAAAATCAAATCCTCTATGGTGTAGTCATATTCTATAATGTGAAGCTCAATTCTCTGTGGTTTCCTTCAATATTTCAAATTTAGATTATCCATCATCTAAACTGAGTCTATATCATGAATCTATGAAAGTCATTCATTCTGTGGAATAGTCAAAGACTGTAATGTATACATTACCAAAACAATAACACAATTTAAAATATAATGGATAGAACTTATGGTGCATCCACATACTATGGAATAGACCTCGCAAAAATCCCAATGCAATTAAAAATCCTCCTGTTCAACACTTAGGGTGTATCCAAATCCTTTAGTGTGTGAATATTCAAATCTCTAGTACTATATAAACAATTTACACATCACAAGAATGAAATTGTGGTGTAGTCCTCAGTTATCTGGCATGAGCAATGGTCATGTTCCAGATAAACACTCCTTTTCTCTATAATTACATATTCAAAAAACTACTATTAACAAATTAAGAATTTTTTTAAAAAATTCAATCTAAATATAAAATATATACCATTTCTTCCAACATTCAACCCTTTGGATTTTGTTGGAAATTCAAATAGTAAGATTCATGTGCCATTTTTTCACTCCCCCCATTGTCAATAAAATTTAAATAGTTCTTTAAATTTTCACAAATTTAGAAACCAAAAAATGAGACTTGAATATTTTTAATAATACTATGTGATAAAAATATTGATGTTGTAAACAAGAGAAACAATCAAGTGATTTAATGTTGTTTGAAATTTGAGTCAACCCCTTCCCTTTGAAAACTCCTCTTAGTAGTATCTCCCCTATCAATAACACCCAAGGAAATATATTTTCCTACAAAAGTACATAAATACTAGATGAATTGTTAGATAAAATGGGGTGATGGAAACTCCAAACCATTTAGTTTTGAGTAAATCAGTTGAACTCCAAGGTCTAACCTATTCTTTTCAAATACATGATCTACTAATGGATTTGTGAATATATCATCCACTTTATCTTTACTTCCAAATAATTCAAGCCTCACTATATTTTTCTATACATTATCCATTAGTAAATGGTACCATATTTCAATGTTTTTCATGTCAAAGTGTTGAACCAGAAATTTAGAAAACTCAATAGAACTTTTATGGTCATATTGAATTATCACTGGGTCTTTCACCTCTTAACAAATGTTTCCTAACTATTAATTCATCCGGATAAGTTTTGTGGTGACTGGAAATTATTATGTTTCCAATTGTATTAATGATACATAGACATGTTTCTTACTTATCCAAACAATATAATTTTTCCAATGTTTAAAGCACCATATATTTTGTGTTTTCTATCCATAATATCACCACCCCAATCAGCATCTTATAATTCTAATAAATTATGGTTTTTTCTAGATTCAAACAATATACCAGAATGTAGAGTTCCTTGTACATTCCTTATTATCTTCTCACGATAATTAGATGTTCCTTCATTGGAAAAAATATGAAATATTTTTTCAAAATACATATCCTCGAAAATATATTTCCTAGTTTCAATAAGATAATGCTAAATATCAATGATTTATCTATATAGAGTTGAGTCTACCACCTCACTTATATCATGTGTACCAATTTTTTCCAACTACAGTCATAGTGGAAACATTTCTTCACTCCTCTATTATTAATTTCTTTATTGTTTATTTTTTCTACTTCATTTGGGAAATGATTTTCTTCCCTTCATCTTGATGAACATAAAAAACCATAAAATATGTCTATTCTCTGATCATTGACATTTCAAATTATAAACCATTGCTCATCAAAATTTATCAATAGAATTATACTTGTTTCCAAGACATTAATGTGCAGTAGGAAGATGCATATTCACTCTGAGGAAATGATTGAAAGGGAGGATACTCTTTCCTCTGGACAGAAATGTGCAGCAGGAACCCCTAAAAGCTTGTAGGGCATGAAGGATGCGGATTTGGATACTAAGTTGGAACTCCTCATGCACTATGGTGAAGAAATTAAGGAGGATGTCCTGGTGATCAGGGCAGCAAGGGAAGAAATTGATGAGATGATGGGAAGACTGATCCAAGTGGTCGTTACTAGGGAGCAAGCTAAATGGATTGACAAGCAAGATCATATTCTGATTAGAGGATTCAATAGGAGGAAGATCAGTAAAGCAGAATACATGAAGGCTTGGGAGAATCTATAAAGGAACTATGAAGATAACATAGGGGAAGATCCAGACTGCCAGGTAAATTTCCTACCCTGGAAACTGTTTAGGGAAGGAGATGTTAATCATCTTAGACTTATGTTTAATAATTCAACTGTAACCTTTGATGCTTAATCTATTTTTCTGTAGGGTTCTCACTCCCCCTTAAAAGTGTTTTGAAAATAAAAAAGTTATTTTGGATTGATATCATCAAAATAATCCAACACCATATACTACTCCTCTTCAGAAAATTTCACATAGAGGTTTTGATCAACCCCTCCTCTATTAAAATACATCTATATCAAAAAAGTATCCATACTTCAATACTAAGAATGAGTTAATTTCTTTATGTCATAAAAGGTTTTTCTCAATATATATACGTTTGAATTTCCTTTTAAAAAATATATATAACATGTTGTTCGATATATACTTCTTCATTGAAGACTCTATTAAGAAATAAAATATGCATATCCATCTAAAACACATCGAACATTTATTATATGACTGCTTTTAATAATTTTCTAATATAGTCCATTCTTTTATCTAGTGAAAATGTATCCTCGATTTCAATTCATTAAACTTCAGAAAATATTTGGCAAACTGGTTTTTATTTATTTTGTAAAACCATTCCATTTTCATCTATATTATTCTAGAAGTCCCATTTTAACCAATTTAATTATGATTTTTAGGTCTATCCATAAACCTCCAAGTATGATTTTATCGATTTGATCCAATTATTCATCCATATCTATCACACTTGTTTCAATGTTTTTCAGTTCATAAAATTAATGCAGTTCAATATTTGATAATAGAGTGGTATGTTTTACTAGTTTCATCTTTCATGTTTGAGTTAGAGAATATTTGTCTCTAATGATATTTATTTGATCAAATTAAGAGCTTTTATGTCTTGAATGAATCATAGGATGACTCCTCTATTCACTTTATTCTTCTGTAGATTCAATCTTATAATCATCATTATCTTGAACATTTTGTTTTTCTCCAAAATTTTTATTTATTTATTCACATTCTTTAAAAAATTCTTTATGAGAAGAATATTTCAAATTTACTTTGGCTTCATTTTCAATACCCTTTACATCACTTCTCTCTAGAATTTTATAGACCCACTTTTTGAAAAATTTGTAAGCATTGTTGTTTTTTGAGTAGCCTAAGAAAATACAATCATAATATGCATCACCATACTTTCATTGATTACCTTCATTATTTTGAATTAAACACATTCTTCTAAATTCTATAAGACTCTTCAAAGTGGGTTTCTTTTAATAACACATTTTGTATGGAATCCACTATACTCCTAAAATGACTAATACTCTATTTTGGGTATATATATCCACTTGAGCCTCTTTTTTCTAATAGGGATGTGAGATGCCACTATCTAACAATAATAACTTCTTATTCTAGAAATTCATCTTTCAAATTTTTTTCCTTCCTATTCTTCTCCTTCTATAAATTTATCCTTTTGGTTCCTCAACTGTGATTCAACCTATAAGTAATTTTAATGAAATTAGGTTGTAAAATCCATTTCTTCAACTTTCCTTCCCATTATCTTTTAATCACACTTTTCTCAATAATAAAAATCTTAACACTTTTGTTCAACGTTTCTCTAAATTTTATTCGATATTATTATAGGATCATGATTCCTGATAAATTTTATGAATTGAAATATATGAATTTCAAGGATCTATGAATATCATTTTGAACACCTTCACCAAATATTCTAAAATATCTAAATTCTGATATTTTCACATATTTAAATTATTGGTTGAACCCCACCTAAAAACTCTTATAACATATAAATCAATAATCTCTTTCATATCTATATAAAAACAAGGAATTAAATCATATTTTAAAACATCCTTACAACTCAGAGAGAATTAAACAATTGATTTAAAAAATAATGGGCTTTGAACATAAAATTAAGCATTTTTTTAATGTTTTACTTCGAAACTTTTAAAATTCCTTATATAATCTTCTTGAATAAGTTATTATAATGTAATAAGTCTTCTCCTTCTATTTATTAATTTTATTCCACTCAAACGTATATTACCATTAATGTTTAAAAAGTCCTTTAGCATGATATATACTCTTCTCATGAACTCTATATCATTCTCCTTCATGTCAATTGAACTTTTCATTGTTGATTCTTCTTATGATCATATAAAATTTACCAAATTCTGATCGACTCAGCATTAGGAATCTAAATTTTCTGAACTTCTAATAATCTAGAGTCAAATCATCTGTAGATTACTTCATAAAAACATTAAATAATATCCCAAATATTCTTTCCAATGTTTTATTTCTTTTGATATCATAAACTCTTCTTCTAGTTTTCCATCCATTGAACTTATAAATGTTATATTGGAAGTCATTCATGAAACTTCTTTAAAAAAACATCTTTTATAGTGTTCCTTTTGTAACTCATTCAATAATTATACTTCACTAAATCATTACAAACCTTGAACTTTATATAGAAGTACTTCTGGATCTTCCACTCTTTCTCAACATAAACACGCCATTCTAGTGAAATTACCATTTCTCCTTTTGGAACTCCTTTAATTTGACTCAAAAGTCCTTTTTTATTTGTACATATAAAAACAAGCACTTCATCTTCATATATTTTTCTTACATAAACTCATATTTCAGATTCTTCTAAAACTCATTCAATTAAAATTACGTTTTTATTAAAAAACATTATGTTTCTTTAAAAATATTAATTTAAATAGACTTTGTTGTAATATTGAATAACTTTTAGTGATCATGATTTTTGGTGATTTTAAGATCAGTAAAGAATTTTCATACTGCATATGACTTCAAAAAATTTATTTTATGTCCTTATAAAATCATCTTTTAGAAACTCCATCTAAAAACACATTTTACACCTTCTTATGGACCTCATCACATCATTTTCAGGCATCATGTGACTTTACAAAATTTATTTAATGTTCTTATAAAACCTACTTCCAGAAACTCATTTTATAAAAACTTTTTCCACCTTCTTATATAAATTCCATAACTTCTCCAAGATACATTTCCTTTAAACAAATATTTACTTATGGAAAAAATATTTAATCAAAATAATTTAAGTGTAACAATATTCCTATTTGTGTTTGTTATCAATTTCACTAAACATCCTTTAAGTAAATATGTCTGATCACTTATTTCATCAACTTTTTGATAATCAAATGAAAATGGAAACATAGGTGTCCTCTACTGTTTCGTCTCATAGATAATTATCCTCATACTTTTTCCAAGTTTACAGAGATGTATGATATCACATGGTTCTTGCTAAATAGATTTTAGTTAATCAACTCCAAGTCTATATAGAAAACCCCCATGTAGAAAAAAATAGTGATATAACCAAGGATTTCTATGGTGTCTATAAACATACTCATATGTTTTAAAATTACTAATAAATCTCCATTCATTTTTTGAGGTTTTACATAATCATATTTTTCTATAAAATTTAAAATCATATACTTAATTCAACAAAAACATTAGAAATTTAATGCTAAAGATAAATAACACTCCCTTTATCTCATATTTTTATCAACTATACACCCCCACCTTATTTAAAAAATTCAAGAATAAGGGATTAGGGTGTGAATAGAATACCTCATGTTCAAGAGTTACTTAATGTTTTCATGAGATAAAACCTCTTTGAAAGACTTCTATTTATATAATATACCCCTATATGGATGCAATCAACTATTTACCTTCATGGTATTTTCAAAAAAACTCTATGATGATTAATTATTCTTACATCCCAAGAAATTATACACTTACGAGTCTCACTATATTACGTGTATGGAAGTTTAAAAAAATTATAATAAGAAACCATATTTCTTTATAGAAATATTCAGGATGATAATTTCATCTCAACCTAGGCCATCTATTCATTATAAACCCTTCTTTATTCTTCATATTAGTGGCTTCAAATGGTTTTTTCTAAACTTCATTTCTTATAATGATTACTTATGTAAAAAACTTTCACCTCAGAAGTCAAGGTAATTTCATGAATATATTTATTATGACTCTACTTGAATGGCCCGAAGGCCTTCTTTTTTATTTTATTATGGATAATCCCCCTTTTAAGGTTTGAAGGGGAACCCGTACATGACCCGTAGGCCCAAGGCACAAGGCCCGACAAACCCACAATACATGACCCAAAGTCCTAAAGGCATACCATGCCCAATACATGACCCGTAGGCCTAGCCCACTTGAACTGTCCCTCCATATCTTTTTGCGTCATTGATCACCTAGCTCCCACCTTGCATTGCTTATCGGCTAGCATTGCCCCATACAAAGAAGTATGGTGTCTGGTCCCAATGGCGGCTGCCATACCCTCTCATTCTTCCAATCTGGTTAGCTCTGCATCCTTTGATGACCCGAAGGCTCTGGAGACCTGTAGGCCCAAACCGAGTGAATAGTTATGACTGCTATAGTGCAGAACAGTAACTGCTATAGTACCCAGAAATTCACCTCCACCTGGGTCTCATAGATTCCAATCAGGATCCCTTACCACTCAGGTACAGGCTCATTAGATATTTATTGTGACTTTCATATTGATTCTTTTTAGAATTACCATCACAAAAATTTTCCTTTATTATCTTCATAATTTTCATCACATTTAAATTATAAGGAACTTCACCATGAATACTCGTCACACAGTCTTCAACATTATGTCCTTCTAATCCACGGATATCACAAACTTCACTCAAAATGTAAAATTTATTTTTCATTTGTAGATTTGAAGTAGATATCTACTCAAATAGTATTTTCTTAAAATTAGACCTTTTTTCTCATAGATTTCACCTTTGAATATTATCTCTTCCCAAGTAAAGACATATTGAACCAAAAAATATATTCATTGATCTATATTATTCTTCAACACTAATAATACCCAATGATTTTTTATCTCCCATAAGAATATTGATTGGGGTATTTCCATTGATATTCTTCCTATAATGTGACTATCTCCTTCCTTTTTGTCTAAAATTGTTTTTCAAGAATCAATAATTTCCTTATGATTTATTCTGATAATTATAGGTAATTCTCCATTGGTTTCCAATATTTCTTCATATTTCTAGAGGAAAATTATTATTATCTTTCATTTCATCCTTTTTAGTACATGTCTTTAAACCTGCTACAATATTTGGCACATCTTCAATAATATTAGAAAATTCAAATTTAGTATGAACCATTTTATGAATATTAGTTTCTCTATAATTTAATGATGAGTTGATTTTAACTTCCATTTATTTTCCAAAATATTCATACATCTTCTTCAAGGATTTTTCATATACATAGAACCTTGACTGATAATTTACTAATTCTTCTTTTTTCAAAAAATGTTTCTCATCATGGTCTTTTAACATCTTTTCCTGATCAATGAATTTACCTTTAAGAAATTTAATTTCTTTAAGATATCATTCATCCTTTTTAAGTAAATATTATTTTCCATCAATAACTTTATTTTTCCACTTTGATAATTTTTTCTTTCCTTTACTCAGTTTTGTAACATTTATAATGTATTCTTCCAACTCATGCTTTAGTTTCTATTCCAATTTTGCAACACCTTCTCCATCATTTGAAAAACATATTGTTTTAAAACATTTTTCAACTTTAGAAAATAATATCTCATTATATAAATAAATAATTTATGGTTAATTACCTTTCTCATGCTTGATTATTAAATATTTTTCTTACTCCTATAATGTTTCTTCTTCTTCTAATACTTTTATGTTTTCTTAGATTTTCATCATCCTCATTAGTTTTCGATTCTTCTTTATTTATTGTACATTCATTAAAAAAATCAATATCATTAAAATTCTATAAATTTCATTATTTTTTGTTCTTTCAAATCTATTTTCCTTTTTCAATCATTTTTTAGATAAGACAAAAAATATTAAAGATATCTTCACCATCCTCATATTCTGAATCACTTGTCTTAATAAATTTTTCTTATTTAGTTTTTCCATTTCTCATTACATAAAATTCTATATAATCCTTTTATTTTTCTTCAAAACTGATGTTTTTATCATCTCATAGGTTTTAATTATATTGTGTAACTAGTCTAGTGTCAAATCCCCCCTTACCTCCAAGATTGATATTTGTAATTGAATCAATCTGTGTAAATTTTCATCAATTTTTTAACAATAATTGAATCTAATAGATTTGATCTAAATACCTGATATTTATAAAAAGTTAATTCACATTGGTAAAGTAATCATAAATAGTTTTTGTTTTTATAATTTTTTAATAATTAAATATATTTCCCATGATATGAATCCTTACTTCATTAACTTTTACATTTCCTTTAAAAATACTTTCATATTTTTCCCAAGTTCCATTTATTTTTTGGATACCCATAACCTTTGTATAAATAATTTATATTAAAGACACAATAATTCCATTATGATACTTACCATCAATGTATAAATTTATTTCATCATTAAAATTAATTTGTTTATCCTTTTCTTTGGATGGAAATCAAATAGTTGATGTAAATACAACTTTTAGGATACGAGAAAGTAGATAGTGTATTATCCTATTCTTCAAGTCATGATAGTTTTCTCCATTAAAGTTTTGAATACCTCTATTGGTGATTGAATTTAAATTCTCCATCCCCACTAAGTGAATCTTTAGAGGAACCTTCGAAATGATAATAATTACAGTTTATAGGATATATAGGATCCCGGAGAGGGGAGGGGTGAATCTGTGATCTATTTTATTTTTATAATGCTTCTCCCATTTTGGAACTCCAAATTCAATGGATAGTTAAATCCTAGATCCTCAATTATTTATAACATCATCCTTACCTCATATGAAAATAATATATAAAATATGGCCATGATAATTCACATGGTTTGTTATAAAATCCTACTCTTCTCCAGGTTAGTTATACACCCCATCCTAAATTTTCTACAAAAATAAATAGAAATTATTTATACACCCTAAATACAATATTTTTAGTCTATTTATATAACCCAAAATTTCCTCAATAATTAGTTATATGCCTCAATTTTAGAGCTCCTTTAGTTATTTATTATTTACTACAACCACATAACTCTAGAAGTCGGTCATACACCCCATTTTCAAACTCCTTCTTATAGTTGATCTGTCATAGAAACAAATTCCTATTTAGATGTTTATAATTTATAAGAAAGCTGGGTCACCTTATCTTGTATACACATTATTCATGATATTTAGTGGCCTCCATAAAATATATTTGAGTCTTGAAACTTCCCTTGAATCATGGATTATTGGGATCTTCTCAATACTCAAATTTTTATATAGCGACCCAATAATAACATACATATATATTACATTTTTTTCATTAAGTATTCAATATATATCCCTAATAAACATGATTTATATCTATAAAGGGTTAGTGTAATTGGAAACTAAATACATAAACATAAAATTTAAGTACAATCTCCATCATCTAAAACATGTTTATTTATATAAGGTTCCCTTCTAGACTCATCATACATAGTAACCTTCTTCATAACCTGGGAAAATTTAAAACAATTTAATGGGTGAGATCAAATTATTAGTAAGGTTAAACATGGTATATATCAATAAATTATTACATGTAACCATATAATGATTACAAGGTTATAATAACTGATGATTATCAATATATAATCATAACCAATAATTCATAGATCATAATCATGAGTCATGGTATAAAACTTTAGTATATCACAAAATTGGGGAATCTTATAAAAAATAAAAGATAAGTAATGAGATTAAATAATAAGAATATCTCCATTTCATAAGAGCATTGTGTCATAATAGGCATATAAATTGTATCATATATTAAAATTAACTACTAATACCATCATATTATAGCAGATCATGGAATCTCCACATGTTTTCCATTTCAAAGTGGATCAGGAATCCCTTTGAGTTTCCCATAGTGGATTAAAAACATCAACTCCTTTCTATTAATAATCCCATGAGATATAAGTCTTTACTTATTTAATTAGAGATTTATATAATTTCATTCCTACCATTCACATAATTAAAACCATACATATGTGTGACACGATATCAAAAAAAATCATCACATCATTATATCAAAACCCATGATAAATAAACATGTTTTCTAAGAATCTTATCATAATAACAATTAACCTTCCAGATAAAGAGTTAATATGGTATCATTGGATCATATCCCTATTAAATTATAATTAATATCAAATAATATTATCGTAATCAAAAATTACCTTTTAAAGATCACTGGAATATTACTTGAAGAAAATATCCCTTTTCATTTTGAAATCAATTAAAATATAAAAATTTCAAAAATATTATAGAAACCTTTTCTTTGAAAATATCCATTAAAACATGTAAATCCATCTTAACATTAAATAATAAATGTGATATTTGGAAATTTTGTTCAAGTTGTGTATGTTTAAATGAGGACATTATTTTCACACTTTTATACAATGTCAAAAACTAGTTGTTTAGAAAACTTTTAAAATATTAATCTTTAAAAAAATTATATAAATTCAAATGTCTTGAAAATTAACTTTTAAAAAAAATTAAAATATAGTTTATAAATTTCATAAAACAATTTCGAAGAGTATGGGAATCGAAGAAAATTTTTGTAGACTAAAGACGAAATAAGGTCATCCTTTCTTTAAAAAAAATTCCTGATCATTTTAAGTATCAAAGAGGGAAGACCAGAACAAGTACTTGAAAATTATATGAATAACCACATGAGAATAAAATATTTGGTTTTTAAAGGATAATATCAATTAGATTTCCATCAACATAAATTTTAAGTATACAATCTTAAAATGAAATGAGATTGTAACATAAACTCTTAACTCAAGTTTGAAAAACATTATAAGAACACTAACCTCCTATATAAATAATTTAAATTTATTATTCCTTATATTCCATAACTATATACAAACTTATAATATCATATAAGATCCACTTAAAACATTTCAACACCCAATTATTAATAATATTATATTATAATTACTGTTTGGGGGTTTAGCTATTTCATTTTCCATATATGTTTCGGTTCGGAAGTTCCAATACAATATTCTTGATAATGGTTACATAATATCCAGAATTTTAATTATGATATTATTATCATATATATTCGTTTTATACATATTTATAACTATCCATAAAATATTTGGATAGAAACATGAATATAATCTTTCATGGAGACGGTAATGCATACGCATATATGAACGTTTACTTATCTTCTAAAGGATAAGGATAGAAAGATAAATAATTTTTTATCATTAAATATTCATAATTATATCATATATATCATATATATTTATTAATATACCATTTAAAATAGATATTTGAGGTGGTTATTTAATATTAATCATATCGATATGTTGAGGCGGTAGTCCCACATACACATAAGCAGTACTTTCATTTCCCAATTGATGGAAAAAAGGTGGAAATGTTTTTCAATTCATCATAGTAACATATAAAAATATTTTAGATACTTTATCAATCATTTTATGATGGATACAATCGGTTTGGATAAGTTGTAAGAATAAATAAAATTAAAGGATCTCAATTAAGAATTATTTATCTTATTCTGACAACTTCACTAGGTTTATACCTAAATCCTTTAGAGGATGGTCTTATGGTAAAATAATAAATATTAATATATGAGTAGATATGTATGTAAAGTATTTGTGTTGGTATTTTCTATGTTAATAGGCTCTTTATGTGTGGAGAATAGAGGATATTTTGTGTCCTTTTATAAGTGATGGAGAGGACACAATTGGAATATTTCAAAAGAGTAAATATATATATATATATGCCTTATTCAAGAAACATGACCTCAAAATGGATCATATTCGAATATTTGATGATATAGGGTCTAAATATAACCATAAAATATGATTTATACAAGTTTTTAGGTGATTTTAACCCTTATCAGTTTAGTTTTAATTTTTTTAACTCTAACCGTAGTAACTTACTTTTTTCCAAAGTTGACATTCATATTGAATAAAAATTAAAGTGGTCTCATTAAAAAAATATAAATTATGAGTAAAAATATGACTTTAATTTTATCAAATTTAATTTCTATACATTTTAAAAATTAATTTCATAACAAAACCAAAAAATGTGGTAAAAAATAGTTTTCCAGATAAATCCTTTTTTTGGTATAAAAATGTTTTATATAAAAATCGAGATTATTTTTTATTTCAGTTAAATTGATTGGATTATTTTTACTAAAATGGAGATAAATAAATTTTAATGAGGACACCCATTTAATGTCTATTTTATAATTTTCACTTTTAAATAATTATAATTCAACAGTTTATCATGGTTCATTTAAATTTATTGCTTCATGTAAAGAAATCTATCAAATAAATTACATTTATTCAATGATAAAAATATCATAAAATATTAAGTTGTTATATTATAACCCCTTATAATAATTTCTCAACTGAAATTTCATCACTTGGATAAAAACATCTCAGCATACTTCTGCCTCATCACATCATTGGGTTCCCATGTAACTTCCTCAAATTTATGGTTTTTCCACAAAACTATGACAAGGTGAGTGCTATTTCTCGTGTCTTAGATCGGTTCACCCTATGAACAATAACTAAATTGATTAGCAATAGGGAATCAAGAATTCCACCCCATACACCAAAGGCTTTTGACCAGTAGTGATGTCCTAGGGTGTGTCTATGGGGGGATCGTTCCTTCATATTAGAGAAAGAAACCAGAATAAATAATGAATCATCATTCATATAGGTAAAAAATAGAATGAGAAAGAAATAAATATAAACATGGATATAATAAAATAAAATTTTTTAAAGGCCTGAATGGCCAAGTAACATATACAACATTGATCGCCAATGAGGCTTTAACTGAGTAGTAAAGGCTCCTTCTTAGCATCCAAAGGATCTAGGATCAAATTCAGGTAGGGACCCTTGGGGGATTTATGATATGGTGGTAATGTACGAATGATGTGGGAAGGTGGTGAAGAAGGAATGTTGCAGCTAGGGGTGAATTCCCTGGACATGCTGAAGAAGTAGGGCCTTTGTCCATCAAAGCCTTTGGGGCCACAAGGCCTCTGGGATATAGGAATGAGATCTGACCACATGGGAGCATGTCCAAGAAGAGTAATTAGAGTTGTTGAATCCACCAAAATAGATAATTGGATTGGAATAATGAGAGGGTATGGAAACCACCATTGGTACCAAGTGTTGTGCAGCTCAGCATAGGGAAATATTAATCAATCAGGCCTATGAGGTGGGGACTTAGTCACCATCAACAAAGTAGATTTTGAGGAGGGGAAGTTCCAGTATGTCGGGTATTTTGCCCTTCAGTCCATATATTGGACCATGTTCCACGAGGCTTACGGACCTTGTAAGGGTTCCCTTTCAACCTAGTTAAATGGGGGATTATCCAAAATAAATAAAAAAATATAAAGTGCTTTGGGATGTTTGGAGGATATATACTATAATAATCACCCATAGGTCCAATAACATATAAAGGAGTAAATAAAAGAAATGGAAATAAAAATTACATGGATGTACTACTAACTCTAAGTTGAACCATATACCCAGTATCGTTAACACGGTTTAGATAATCCATCCAATTCATTATAATATATACGAGTGGTTTTACTCAATCTTCCATCCATCCAATGCCACATTTTTATTCAAGAAAATAAACAAAAGAAAAAGTTCAGGCAGCCAGAAAACAAGAAAAGGAAAAAACAACACAAAACAAAGGAAGCCGTAGGCAGACACCTGGGTCCAGAAGGTCACCCAGGCCTAGGGGGTCTAAAATAATGTAGCCCGAGCACGTCCCCTATGATAATATTGACACCTTCAAGCTTCATTAAACCAATGGACGGAAGATAAGTGATGCTGGAACCCGGTTGCGCTATAGATGCAAGGTGGTCCGCCACTTAATTCCCCTAACGCCGGGTGTGCAACACACTAACACCATCCAGGAGAGCACTACACTTCCTAATCATGTACACAATTGACCAAGGGTCCTAGAAATTACCAATTAGAGCACCATAAAGAATCAGTGAATCTGTCTCCACTTGGGAGATATCAATTCTCTTCTGATGACACAACTGCAAACCAGAGAAAAGCGCATTTGCCTCTGCCTGAAGCGAGGTACCCCACCCAAGGTACACCATAAATTCCAGCATCACAATCCCACACCAATCATGGACCACCCCACCCCCCCCCCCCCACCCCCGCATTTTTTCCCACACACAGGAGCCATTAGAGTTCAACATTAGACCCGAGACTGGCGGACTCCATCAGATCCATCACCCCCCTCTCCGCTGAGTGCTGGAACAGGAGATATCTGGAGTAAGGGAACGCACCTAAAGACACCCGAACGACGGGGCCTTCCGCCACTGGGGAAACAGATGAACCAAATCCGCAAGCAGGACCTGGGTACACATGATGATGACCCTTGCTGTAGGCAAGGCTCCCTCAAACTGGGCTTGATTCCTAGCCTGCCACAAGCTCCAGCACCCAGCAATAAGAACCACAGACCTCGCCATTCGCTCCATGCCCGAGCCGCCAGGCCCGATGAACCATCTGTCCACAAATGGATCCTCACGATAATCGGCTGAAGAGAGAGCAGTGAGATCCCCAAAGAAAATCCAAAGAGCGACAGCCCAGTCACATTCGAAAAAAAATGGTTGGGGCTCGCCACCTTCAGGCGGCTACAATAGTGGCATTTGGAGTCCACGCAGATACCCACCTTCTGGATCTGGGAATCTGTGGCCACTACTTTCTTCCTAATACACAAAACAAGAAAATTTTATTTTGAGGGGATTTTATTACACTAGAGAAGGGCATCCCAACTGTTCGGAGTCAGTTGTGGAGCCAAGAGATTTCGATACGCTTGAGAAGAAAACTTCCCCAATGGGGAAGTAGTGAATACACAGATGTCTGGCTCCGATGTCAAAGCAATAGAGTCCCAAACTCCCTACTGATCAAGAATCGAGAATTTCCGTGATGAATGATGGGTGATCACTGGCTTCCTTGAAAGAGATAAGGGGCGCCAGGCACCCAGGAAATCCAAGAACCAAACCTGACCAATTATGGAACCAAAATAGAAGGGGCCCATCACCATCTCTGGATATGTGTCAGCATGTATATATTTATATATATAAGTATATATACATATATATACTATATTTTTTTAAGAATATATATATATATATATGTGTGTGTGTGTGTGTGTAGTAATAGCCAGGACATGCGGTATGAAGCTAAGGCATCCATGATAACATCATAAGGATATCATGTTTTAATAAGGGGAATAGGACCAATCCTTCAATAATGTATACAGAAAACCATGACCAACAATCCAAATCAAATATGTGAAGATTCATGTCCAACAATCTAACCAAGGTGCAATAATTATCATCTCTAACAAGATAATAATGATGTGAGATGCATTGTCATGCATCCTAATCAAGGGTCATAAAACATCAAATCCAATAGCCTAATAATGATTTGAAATTCTGGTTTTAATATACTACATAAAGTTTGTGTGATGAATCATGTAAATAAACCCTAACGAAGTCCTATCAATGATAATAAAACATGTAGTCTCAAAGGCTAGATCCTGAGAAGTATATCTTGGAAACCCAAATCAATAATGCATAGAAGATGATTCATAGGAAATATGTTTGGGCATCATGAAAAAGTAATTTTCAAACAATATCAATCAAGTGATTGATTCTAGGTAGTACCTATTGGTATCCCCACCATAGAATCATATCACATCAGGCCCCATGGAATGAGAACTAGGTAGCATATCTGGAATCAATTATGTATCAACAGTAACCATTTGAATACATAAATAAAGAGTGATGGTTGTTGAATTCCAAAACACACCACTATTGTAATAGCCTATCAGGATCACACATTATATATGTGTTCTAATTTTACACCCACTACCATCTCTACCCAAACCCCAATTCTCTAGCTCATATTTGTTCAAACACCACAAAACCCACTGCCACCCTGAGGTTATAACACTGGTGCATCATCCTAATCAGTATCCTCTAAGTCAACATGTAAAGAATGGAATCCATCTTGATATACTTTAAGGTGGTAAGTGAGTGGTGGTATCCTACATGGGATCATCAGGAAGAGTAAAAGTAAGAATAAGTATCCTGTTTTGGGTCCATGATAAGAGTACGTAAACTGAAGCATCCTAGAGGGGATTCCTGTTCATTACTAGCCTCATGGGGTAACACCCAAATAGAGACTTCACTTCATGTGAGTGGATACAAAATCATTGGTCTAGAGAGATGGTTTATGGCTCATATTAGGTACAATTCTCACTATAGGTTGGTCCAAACACCCAACCAATATATCTCATTGATCTATTTCACAGTTCTTCTAATGAAGGATTATCTTTAGAAAAGTTACTAAACTAGGACCCTGGAGATCTTATTCCCTATCCTTAAATCATTAGCATGAACCTTATTTGTTCCAAATTGTATATCTCACTCTTATATTTTTAGATAAACTATTTACTATAGTAATAATCTCTATTATATGGCTCACTTTCCAGAAAGAAACGCCTGGTAGTCCTGAAATTACCCCACAGGTTCCACCATCATGATCTAAATGGAAATCATTATAAATTGACTCCAATTAGGTATGATTCAATCTCCATTGGGTAAAATCATGAAAACACCTAAAAAGGGTAACAATGGGAAAGTATATGGTGTGTATGTAGTAGTATATGACGCATATTCTCAATGATCGACATGATCGTGTACTTCAGCCTGAATTGACATGTAAAACCCAAGTACATGGTGTCTAGTTCATATACACGATGTGTAACCATTACATGGTACCATCCTGCATACCTCACATAGTCTAGTCAAGTGTTTCTTCTTAGCCTTGTACTTATACAGGGTGTTTTACCATCATGGGGTTTGGTTGTGTACCCTACGCGATCATGTTACCCTACACAGGTTGTCTAGACAAGTACTCGAATACATGAATGAGTACCAATACATCTTGTGTACCCCATGTACACCATGTGTAGAATCAAAAAAACATATTCCATAAACAAGAATAATATTTTTTTTCTTGGAACCACATGGCATGTAGATGGGTTTTCTCAAATAGAAAACCCTTAAATCATCTTGAAATCCTATTTTCACCCGATTAAGCATGCATCGACCCTCAGTGGGTCCAAAGAATTTATAAATTGGATTTAAAACTAGAAACTATAAAATATATAAAGATCTATATAATAAATATAAAAAATTCCAACCTTTGGGAGAAATCCAATTAATCTTCTCCCATTTTCATGATCCATAATTGTCGCACGACAATCCGACTACTCCAAAGCTTTGTGGCGACACCTCTCTTCTTCTCTCTCTTTTCCCTCTCTCCCTCTCCCTCTCTCACTCCTATTTAAATCATGGTTGAGGAAACCCATAGGGTAAATTTATGATAATCTAGAGGATAAAATAGAAACAAAAATGGTAAAATAAAATAATAAAAAATAAATTAAAATGGGGCTCTGTGCCGACCCCAATGCCTGACATGACTTTATACCTCACATAGAGAAAACACCCCATTCCAGAATCAATAATGGAGATATAATATCAATTTGAATCTCTCGTCCAAATATATTTTCGAACAAATTCACATGAATAAATTAATATTTAATTAATTTAACTAACTAAATATTAGTTATTCTATAAAAAATAAAACAGATCATATTTCCACCAAACCCCTACCCTAGGGAAAATACCCTATTCTGAGACCAACAGAGCAGTCAAGAAATTTATCCACAATATTATAATAGTTATAAAAGACTATTTTACCCTTCTATAGAATAAAAAATAAAAAATTGAAATTTCTACACAATTTCACTGTCTGTAAAATATGGGCCTTTAAAACCTCCCGATCATAAACCTTATCAACCCTAAGAATACATGGTGGTTACAGAGCATCCATAATCTCTCTAAAGGCTACACACATTCACTATCTTTACCATCCGATTACTTGTCTCACAATATTAACAACTCTCCCAGTCAAGGAAGATGTTCAACCATGACTGATCTAATACTCCCCACTACATGAATACATTTATCATCGCCACAATAATACATTAAACTTGATGGCCCTCCCTTCATCCAACACCATACATAATGACTAGAGTGGCTAAAACCACCAATTCTCTAGTTTCAACTTGAAACATCAATACATCACCTATTATTAATTCCCAATAATGGTTTCCACTCTAAACACAAAATTTCAACTCATTATGAGGGTCGCCACCATCCAAAAACCTATGGTTAAATCCTTAAAATATTTGTTTCCTTCTAAATCTCTTGAAGAACAACTGCAATAGGATCCTCCATAACCAAAAAAATATATTAAAAAATAAAAGAATCTCACTATATAGGTGGTGTACTCTTAGAATACTCAAAATGATGTCAATCTATTGAACATGATCATCTCTATGCTAAGAGTAATCTAGGATTACATTGATATGTGTGTATCACTCCCCCTGAGCCACAACCACATAAAACTAGGCTATACTCCCCATTAACCAACTTCAGACACCATGTCTCTCGACAATGTCTGCCTAATTCCATCTATGGGTTAACCGCTCATAGAACACGGTTCATTCATGATGTCTTCTCTTCCATGGAGGTTCATTCCTCATTTCTTCACCACTCTCATGAAATCTTACCCACAAGATTCATTTGAAACCATCGATCTGGGGACCACACATGACCACACAATTATTTATGATTTAAACAGCACTGTGTGTAATTGATGTCTATCAAAACGTCTTATGTAGTGGGTGTACAATATCGTACCATCTGATCATCATAACTCAACTCATTCTCTGGTGAGTTGTTCATCAACAAGGCCAAGATGGAAATGCTACATGGATTTCAATCCAATTAATCCAAAACCACCCTTGGAACTCCCCTTCATAATTATGCACATTAACTATGTTGTGATTTATTCCTTGACCACCAGTGACATGGAATCTTTCCAATCATGAGAATATAACCATGCTTTAAAGAACTACTAAAAATAATACATTGGTCGATAGGGTTAGGAACCTGAGTTGTCCTACCCGTCGAACTCATTCTCAAAAAAATACCAGCCTAGGTTATTTCTTAGAAACGGAAGGCATGAACCTACCTATATCTCAAAATTCAAGCATATCCCATGAATCAGTCTCAAAAATATCATACAACCAATCTCACTTTCTATAAAGGAATCAATAAGATTCTGGGACAACCCCCATCACAATTTTCCCTCAATCAAACTAATTGTTGACTTACCAAGAATTGATTCCAAATTATAGGTCTCTAGGTCACCCACCTAACCCAAATAATCATGTCTCAAGAGAGGTCTCTAGGTCTGACCACCATACCTATAAATCAATCCTCCCACTAAGGTTTCATCCCACGAGGCATCATCCCCACACCTGTCTCAACTCAAGGCACCTTACACACCTATAAACCCTCTTTATGGTAGGTAAGGATAACATCGAATTTATAGGGTCAAAACATATCAACCTAGGTTCAATAATACAATTTTTCAATTCCAAATTTTTAGAGTTAAACAATATATAATTTTTAATTGGAAACTCATTCATTTTGATCCCATTGGTAATTATAACTAAGGAAAAAATCTTAATGAAATCACCTGACTATCATCAACCTACTGGGCTTTGATCCCCTACCAAAAATCTCATAAGGAACTACTTCCTGGAGGGTCATTGTATGGTCCTAGTAAAGATAATTACTAACCCTCATTAGGATTTTAATATTTAATAAGGTTTAATTCTACTATAAACATTAAGGTGTGTATCAACAATTCACTGGAGGTTATGACTAGGTAACTATAAATGAGGGTTTGTTAAGTAAAATACCATAACAATATAAATCGAATACTCTATTTAGGTTGTTTTGAACCTTTATTTATTCGCACCTAAAGAAGCATACACAATAATGGGTCTTTTAGAAAGGCATCAACTACTGATGTTGTCATAATATGGTTAATACTAGGCCAAAAGAATCATCTCAATGATCCATGTCATACCACACACAAGGTTTGGTCAAGTATAATTTCATTAAATGATAAGTGTTAAAACACTATATAGGTTTTTATTGGACCATTAAATAAAAAAACATAAGAAAAAACACCCCACAAGGGGGGTCCAACACCTGGGCACCATGTGCCACATCGACCTACTAGGTTCACTACACCTTTTCTGCATGGGGATTGAGTCAACAGTCTCATTGTCAAAAGTCACAGTGTAGAACCTCATAGTCTACAATCATAAGGATATATATATATATACATCATCCCAATTAATTATAATTCCACTAAGAACCCATAATGGAAAACACCATTTAGGTTGTTTTAGAAACTTAAAACCATTTTCCTTCATTTTCAGTAGTAAAATCACAAACTAGGAGGCTTATAACATGTTAACCTTGTATGATAAGTGTGATACATGAGATGATGCTTTTCTTTTTCATCCAAGAGTAAAAATAATTCATTGGCCTCTTACTAATATGAAAAGATCCATAAATCCATTAATGGCCTCTTACCAATGGGCTGAGATCCATAAATCCAAAGTCAGTCATAAACTCTACACAACATGTGTATCACTCAAATTGAAAATCATACACAACAAAATCATCTCTAATCCAGAATAACAATACCATATCCCTAGAAACCATGAATTATCACCGAAACAAGTGTTCTAAACACACCAAACGGATATCTATCATAGGTTTTGAAACATTCATAATACTCATGTCTACCATATCTAAAATAGTAATATAATAGGAAAAGAAACACATCTAATACCACTTTTTCAAGTCTTGACCCGGTTCACTCTTTGAACAGTAACCAAATTGGTTGTCAGAAAGGCCTTAAGAAAACCTACCCATACACTAGATACTTTGTACCAGTAACAAGGGCCAAGGGTGTGTCTATGGGTATACTATGCCCTCATATGAGAGTAAGAAACCATTAGAAGTAACCAAAAATTATCCATAGTAATAAATAAATAGAATAATAAATAAATAAATATAAATAATTGTATAATAAAATAGAATAAATTAAAGGCATGAATACACAAGTCAGACATAAAACACTGATTTCCCACTTGGTCGATCACATATATAAGACAAAAAAAGAAATGAAAATAAAAATTACATAGCTCTACTGCTATCTCCGATTTGAAACACATAAGTGGTCTCTATAAAACTATTGATCTACTCCAGACTGATCATAAGAATTCACATGAGTGGATCCACTCAATCATGAAACCTTAGGACGTGTTCCTATCAATCGTGTACATCCATGCTCAACCTAAAAGTTGACATAAGGTTTTCACACACATTGAGGTGCACATACAAGGGGTGAGAAACAAATCTTAGTAGGACACTCTGAATGGTGAACCTATAATTTTTTTTTCATAAGTGAGTTCTCATGAAATATTTTATGCCTAGGTAAGAAACAACTAGAAATAATATATAAAATAAATCCACAGTTGATCCTTGGGTTTTTGATCTTGATTGATGATACATGCTTCGTCCAACATCATAAATGTCTCTAGACATGTGTCAAAATGTATGTATATATATATATACATACTATATATATATATATCTGTCTCTAAACATGTGTAAAAATGTATATATATATATATATAAGTATGTATTTATATATACATAATATATATATATATAGATACATAGTACTAGCTAGGACATGAGTCATGAAACCAATAAATCTATTCATATCATCATATGGGTCTCATGTTTAAATAAGCTGCCTTAGACCAATCCTTCAAATGGTGATATAGAACTCAACGCCTGAAAATCCCAATCAATGATCTGATCTTTTAGGTCCAACATCCTAATCCAGACGCATGAAAAATCATGTTCAAAAAGTCAATAATGATGTGAACACCTTGTCCAACTACCAAACTAAGGGGTATAAAATATCATGTCAAAAAACCAATAATGATGTAAAATTCCATGTCTAACATCCTAGTCCAAGGGGTGTCAAGAATTATGTAAAACAACCCTAACCAGGGGATCTCATTAATAATCTAACGTGTACTCTCAATGTCTAGATCCCAGGAAGAATATTTGGTCATCCCTAATCAATAAGTCCCAAATTTCAGATCCTGATAAATTTTTCTGGGTATCCTAAAAAGTAAAAAATCAAACAATAAGCATCAAGAGATGGATTCATGGTTGTATCTCTATGAATCCCAACTATATAATCATATCACATCAGTCCCCATGGATTAAGTACCAAGAAGCTTGTATAGATTCAAAATTAATTTAACATTAAGGAAGTGAATGAAATCGAATGACTAAACCCACCACTACTACAATAGACACTTGGTATCAAATGTTTGGTGTGGGTTCGAAGATTACACCCTATACTATATATACCTAAACCCCCACTGTACTAGCTCAGTGTTGGTCAAACACCAAGGAAACCACTAGTTCCCTTAAGTCATAACACTAGAGAGGTATCATACTGATGATCCTCTAAGTCATAATGTAAGGAAAGGAATATGGATTAGGATCCATAGAATTGGTAAGGGAATGGAGGCATCCTATATGAGATCTTTATGAAGAATTAATATAAGAAAAGGCATCCTACTCATGATCCTTGATGTGATTAAGTAAACAGATGCATCATATTGGGGACTCTCAGTAACAAATTGCCTCATAGGGAAACAAACAAATGGATGAATTTCCTTGGGGTAAGGTCTACATATTAAATGTTCTATGGATATGGTTCACGCACCACCTCAAATCAAGGTCTCACCCAAAAATTTTCGTAATACCCACAAATGTGTCTCATCCGGCCAAGTCGTAGACCCGTTAACTAGTGGTTGTCTCTAGAAAAGTCACTAACCTAGGACCTTGGAGATCCCATACACTATTATTAGACCATTATCACAACCCTTAAGTGGTTACCATACTATATATCACTCTCAAAATTTTACTTAAACTATTTTTTTAGAGTAATATCCCCACCATTATGGTTCTCTTTCCACAAAATGACTCATAGGGGTCCTCAAATCATCCCATAGGTTCTACCATCATAATCAAAATAAAAAGAAATTTAAAATATACTACTATTCTGTTAAATTTTTATTCCACGGAATAAGATAATTAAAAATCTAAAAAGTGTAACATGGTGCAAGTACACAGCATGTATACCACAGTACACAGTGTGTGCTCTCAAAATTCCACACGTGCATGTATATCACTCAGACTTGGAATATAAAACTCAAGTACATGGTGTGTAATTAATGTAGTCAGTGTGTTCCCTACATGGGGTATCTTACCATGTACCATTCAGGATCTAGTCATGTGATTTTTCCTATTTGTGAACTTCTACATGGTGTGTAACCCACATCGGGTCCGGCCATGTGCCCTATACGACCATGTTCCCCTAGACGGGCAATCTTGAAAAGTATTCATCTACATGGTTGAGTACCACTATATGTCATATACCCCCAATACATGGAGTATACTTCTAAAAAATAATCTTCTCAAAATGGTAATAACATGTGATGTGTATTCTCTAAAACATATAGTGTGTACACCTGTTTTCCCAAGTAGAAAACCCTCAAATTAGATTGAAACCCTATTTTTATATGGTTAGGAATAGATCAACCCTTGAGAAGTCCTATGAATTAAAAAACATGATTTAAAACAATAAAATGGTTAATATATGGGTTTTTACCAGATTAACTGAAAAAATGTCAACCTTTGGGTAGAATCTAATGAAGATTCGCCCATTTTCACGATCTATAGATGTCGCACGATGATCTGGATCCTCCCAACCTCCATGGAGGCACCCATATTCCTCTTTATCTATATTTATCTACCTCTATATCCCACTACGCATTTTTTCACATCAAAGGAAACCCAAATGGGATGTTAATGATAATTCATGGGAGGAAAGAGAAAAGAAAAGGGGAAAAGAAAAGGAGTAAACTTAAAGAATTGAAAAGGGGTTCAGTCCTAGCCCTAATGCTCAACATGAGTTTATATGTCACCTAAGAAGAACCCCCATTATGGACTCAACAGTGGAGTAAAGATATATATCCAAAACATTGTTACAAAATATTTCTAAATGAACATGTGATAATAAATAATAATTTTATTAATTTAATTAACTAAATACAAATTATTCTTCAAAAATGAGAATGGATCATATTTCGACCAAACCCCTACTCTAGTGTAAATAACTTATTCCAAGGCAAATAGGGTGGTAAAAAATATTATCAAAAATCATATAATATGGGTAAAATACCATTTATTCCTCTCGAACATTTGGATGGAAGAGTTAATTTTTCTTTTGAATTTCGTATTTCTTAAAAATGAGGGTATTTGCAGTCTTATTTAGTGAAACTTTCTCTCTTTTATCTAGAATTTCCAATGATTATTCCTCATAGGAGTGATCATTCTCTAGTGGTATCAATTCTGGGTTTAGTACATGTGAAGGATCAAGTATGTACTTACTTATGAGATATATATATATATAACACAACATGAAATTGATTGATATTCATTTGAAGCACCAAGAGATAAGCTAACACACTGATACAATCACGAATTTTGAAGGGGGTGATATATCTAGTCCTCATCTTGAAATTCGTTCTAAATATAATAAATATATTTCATGGATTTATTCAAAGTAATACCTTGTCACCAAATTTTAACACTAGATGATGACACCGATTTTTAATTTAGATTTTCTATCCACTATGAGCTACCCAGATGTGTTTCTGAATGGGTCTAACATTCTATTCAATTTCCTCATCCATATTAGGTCCCAATAGATTTATTTCTCTAACTTCATCACTATGCATTGGATTTTTCCACTTCCTACCATAGATAAATTCATAATGATCCTTCTAAAATTTTGAGTTAAAGCTATTATTGTAACAAAGTTCCACCCAAGTAAGTTTTTGATCCCAAAAACCATTGAAATACATAGATAAATTTTTAAATATGTAATCTAGAGTTTTAATGATCCTCTCAGTCATACACTCTATAAAAAGTTGATATGTAGTACGGAATCTCAACTCTATATCTAAATATTATTTAATACTTTTCCAACATATAAAACTAAACCTCGGATCCTAATTGAATATGATAGAATATGGTACTCTATGAAATATTACCACTTCCATAATGTATATATTAGAAATACTATCAAGATAAATATTATCTATTTTAAATAAAATGTGTTTATTTCATAAGGAGATCAAATAAAACCCAAATAGAATTATTGAAATTTGATGTTTTGGGGATTATAATGGTGAAATCCATGGTGAAGTTTTCTCATTCCATTCTATTATATGTATTGTTTAGAAAATACAAATTTAGTTTTTTCTCTCTAACTTAAATTGGGGACATAAAAATCATTAAGATACATATTATACAATATATCTCTTCATGTTATTCCACCAAAAATACTCTATTAGATCTTTATACATCTTCTTACTTTTGGGATGAATTGAGAATGATGAGGTATGATATTCTTTCTGATAGCTCCTTCTTCAAGTCTAGTATTGATGGGAAACACACTAAGTTCAGTAACCTTATCATTATTTCATGATCATAGTCAAACTTAGTAAAATTTCTCACATTCTTCTATAATTACACATCATACTTCTATTCCTCTTTAATCCTTACATGGATGGATGGTTGAATATTCGTCTGAGAAAGAAATGATATGTCCAATTTCCTCATGATTTCAGGATCCATATTCTGAAAATCTATAAATATTGGATCTTTTTTAATCCTTATTATGGAAAAACTTGTGTTGTCTTTCCAACTCATAGTATCACTCACCTTTTTCTCCTTCCTAGGGTGGTAATGTATTCAATAGTCATAATATTTAATCAGATTCAACCATCTTCTATTGTTCATATTCTAATATTTTTTTATGAATATATATTCAAGACTTTATGATCTTTATATATTTCACACCTTTTACCATAAAGATAATTCCTTCATATCTTTAATTTAAATATTACTGATTCCAGCTCCAAATCACAAGTTAGGTAATTTTCTCATGCATTTTCAATTGCAAAGAGAAATATTTTATCACAATAACAATATGTATAAGGGAACATTTATATCCCTTCATTGAAACATCATTATAGATCACAAACCCTTCTCCACCTCAGGGTAGTGTGAGAACAGGTGTACTAACCCACCTTATTTTCATGTCCTTGAAAATGTATTCACATTCATTTATCCAAAGGAAATTAAGTCCCTTATGATTCAACATTGTGAGTTTATTATATAGTCATGAGAAATATCTCACAAATCATTGGTAGTATCCAGCTAACATAAGAAAACTAAATATCTTATATTTTTTTGTCAGTCTTGGCCATTGATAAATAACTTTTTTATTTGAAGGATCCATCGATATACCCTCAATTGAGATTATTTGACCCAAGAATGAAATTTTATGAATCTAGAATTCACACTTTGAAAATTTAGTAAAAAACTTATCCTTCCCCAGGGTCTTCATCACCATTCCCAAATGATATTTATTAATTTTATTACTCTTATAATATATAATAATATTGTCTACAAATACTACCAAAAACTAATCAAGTTAATCTATAAATTCTTTATTCAATAAATAGATAAAGATATCAGCGGAGTCAATAATTCAAAATTTCATCACTATTAATTTATAATGCATGTACCTCATATAAAAAATATTCTTGGGTATGTCCTCATTTTTTACCCTCAATTGATGATATCTAGAATGAATTTTAATCAATAAAAAGTATTTAACTCCTTATAAGTGATCAAAAAAATCATTTATGTGAAGTAGACGGTACTTGTTCTTGAAAGTGATCTTGTTATATTCCTGATAATCAATGCAAAGATGAATTTCCCCCTGTTTCTTCTTAAAAAAAGGAACAGGTGTATAAAATAATGATACACATGGGAATTTCAATACCCTATCAATTTTATCTAAGAGTTTCATCTTCAATTACTAGAACTCAATGGTGGCCATTCTATATGGATTATTTCAAATTGGTGTAGCACCGGGTTTGAGTTATATTAAAAACTCAATTTCTCAATTCTAGGGAAGACTAGGAAATTCTTCAAGAAATTCATCTACATAATCTTGAAAAATAGAAATATCATGGATATTGAGTTTCTCTCAAAACATTTTTGATAAATATCCTTAATAGATAGGAATTAATACCCAAAAAATATAAGTAATCTCTATCAAAATTTTGTATTCATCCTCGTACGGTTAGACAATCATAAGTTGATTCATAATATCAAACATGAATTCCCTTCCTCAACAACTGGCATGGTATTTATAAATAATTATTCAATACATTCCCAAAATAACATCAAATTAAACAATAGGAAGAATCATGATATTTTTTGGAACCACAATCCCAAATACTTTTCTCAAATAGGATCTATAGACTTGAGGTGCAATCATCATACCAATTTATTTTTTCCATACGAACTCAATATCTAATCATTTAGGTGGAATTATGATACCGTTATCAAATTACTAAGATATAAAATAGTAGATGAATCCATAATAAAATAGTATATTATATATTCTAGAGTGGATGATAAGTGAACCATTAACCACATCATTCTCATAACCATCTTTATAAATCATAATTACATGATATTTCCCATTTTCTTTCAGGTTAAGAGGTTTTTATGTTGATAATCATCAATAACCTTCATATTTTTTAACTATCTAGTGTAATTCCTGAACTCCATTCATTTTATGTGTTAGGGTGTGAATGGGGCACTGGTTGGACTCTTTATTTCCTCCATTGTATCGAATCGAATCTTTATCCACTTTCAAAATTCAATGTCTCTATGACTGGTCCCTTGACATTTAAAGCACCACTTGGTTCTATTAAATCAATTTTCTTGGTGTTTCATTCCACTTTTATGGTATGCAGGTGATTGAAATTTCTTTCCTCTATGCTATTTATTTTATTTTTCATGAAACACCATCTTCCTTTTCTTATCAAAACCTTGGGATTTATGGGAATATACCATTTCCATTTCTCCCTTGAGATCACATCAATCAATTTCTTCCTAGAAGATAAAGTCTATTATATCTAACAATATATAGATACCTAGTTTTAATCCATCAAACAATTGATCAATTTTCCATGTATGGATAATGATTAAAACATAACTATACCTTTCATGTCTTGCAAAATTTTCCTCATATGTACTAATGCATTCATTATCCTTCTTATTAAGCTCAAGGAATTAATTCTCCATTTTTGTATGTAGAATAAGAGGGAAGTACTTATTCGAAAATATCCTATTAAACTCATCACACTCCCTGGAATCAATTTATTCCTCTTACATCACATTACTAATAATTTTTCACCATTTATCTACTACACCTTACAAACAATAAATGAATAAGAAAACTTTTACATGTTTTGATAACTATAGAACAAACAATATCTTCTTAGTGGTATGGATCCTTAGATCATCCACTAGTGGATTATAAGACCCGCTAAAAGAAGGTGGGTGTTTCCACATGATGAACTAAACATTACATTGTTACCTCCTTTGATCATTCCAGATATCAGCAAGATTCAGGTGTTGAAAAATTTTCTTGAGCATAGAAACAATATTTTTCAATCCCGTTCCCATAACATTTAGTTTATTAGTAGAAAAATAATTTCATTTACTATCACATTCACTGTTAGAATGATTTATTCTAGATCAATACATAGAATAAAACCAAAAAACATAGTTTAATCATTAATTTATAATAATTAGTTTGGTAAATCATATAATCATGAAAATCGTTCCTAATATGTCCTTAATAATGACAATATATTATCGAATTAATAAAATTAAGGTTCATCCTCTATCACTTTAAATTTAACATAGGTTGTCTTAGTTTCTATCCAAATATTCCTCATATTCTAATCTCTAAACATAACTAAACCCTCCTTTGATACCAACTATATTCACCCAATCATAAAATACATAGATGTAACATCTTTTCAATGAATATTCAATACATCTACCAAATAAACATACTTGAGAACCATAAAGGTTTTGTGTACTTGAAGACTAAATAACTAAACATATAATTTAAGTATAATCTTCATCATCTCAAATATTTTTTTTCAAAAGGTACCCATCTAGTCTCTTCATACTTAGTACCGTACATCATAACATTGGAAAAATTATAACATAAGAAAGGGTGAGGCCAGATACTCAGTAAGGGTAACTAATGGATATATAAACCATTGATCATATGTAATAATATCATGAGAATAAGGGTATGAGAAAATGTTATTGTCAATATAAAATAATACCTAATAATTCATAGATCATAATTATGAATTGTGGAATAAAACATTAGTATGTCGTAATATTTTTGAATCATTTGAAAACCAATCATGATCCATGAGTTCAGATCATATTGATATCAATATTTTGTAAGGGTGTGAAAATATCAAATGTATGGAAACCACATCATATTTCAATATTAACTATCAAGATCATCATATCATAGTATATCAAGCATCCCTTCCTATTTCCCATAGTGTTTCAAACACATCCACTCCTTTCCCATAATTATTTCATGAGGTATAAGGCTTTACCCAATGCATTATAGGGCTATATAATTTTGGTCCCACCCATAATATAATAAAAATAAGAGATATTTCAACCATGATATCATAAAACATTCATCATATCATCCTAGAATAACCCATGGAAAATAAATGGGTTTTGTAAAAATTTCATCATCATAATAAAAAAATCCAAATAAAGGAAAAATATGGTATCATTAGATCATATTTTTATTAAATCAAAATTAATATCTAAGGATGTTATCATAGATGAAAAATTCATTTAAAATATCTCTACAATATTACATGAGGAAAATTCACTTTTTATTGTTAAATCACATAAAATATGAAAATTTATAAAATATTAGTGAAATCATTTTCTTTAAAAAGAACCATGGAAAATTTTAAATTAACTATAATGAAAATAATAGAAATTATGGAGTTAAAATATATTCATACCATATATATTTAAAATAGAAAATTGTTTTAAAACATTTATAAAATGTAAAAAATGACTTTTTCAGAATAAAAAATTAAGAATATTTATTTTTAAACCATTGTAAATAAATTAAAAGGTAGATAAAATGAACTCTTTATTAAATTTAATGTATATTTAATAAATTTTATAAAATAATTTCCAAGATTGTAGACATGGGAAAAAATATTTTTTTGAACAAAAATCATATAAGGTTAGATTTTATTTTAAAACATTATCTCGATCATTTTAAGTAAAAAGATTGATAAATTGGTACTAATACTTATAAACAATAAAATAACCAATGAAGAATAAAATTTATATGGTTTTAATGAAAATATCCATAAAATTTCCCTTAATGAAAATTTAGCATATACAATCCAAAAAATAAACGATATTATATCATAAATTGTTACCTAAATTATGAATTTCTTCATAAATGCTCTAAATAATGGTATAAAATTCTTATATATTCATTATATAGATATTTATAATTCTGTATAAAATATTGATATATAAAAATGAATTTCACCATTCTTAGTGATGGTAGTGCATAAAAACACATGAATGATGTTTTCATCTTATAAAGAAAAAATGAATGGAAAGATAAATAATATTTCATATTTAAAAATCATAATTTTATTATAAATATAAAACATGTTCATTAAATACATCATTATAAACATCCATGTTTAGTGATAATGGAAAATTAATAATATTTCTTTATGGAAAGTAAGTCTAAAATTGAAGTACCATCATCATAATAACATTTATTATATGTATAATAATATATTAATAATGTTATGATGGAAAAAATACTTTTAGAGAATGTGGAATCATAAATAAAATTGAAATATCGCGGTTAAGTACTATACCTCTTGTTTGGGCTACCTCTTTAGGTTTGTACCAAAATCCTTATTAGGTTGGTACTATAATCATAAAATGTACTCTCTGATATGGGGAGGGATTTTTATAAAGGATTTAGGGAGGTATTTTACTGGTATAAGAGTCTCTTGTAGTGTAGAGAATAGAGGATAGGGGTGTCCCTTTATAAGTGGTGGAGAGGACACACATTGAATGTTTCAAAAGATCAAAATATAATAATGTATTATTCAATACAAATGGATCGAAAATGAATCATATTATACAATTAGATTATATAGGGTAGAAATATGACCAGATAATAGGGTTTATACATGTTTTTAGGTTATTTAACCCTTATAATTTTAGTTTTAACTCTTTTAACCTGTTTTAACTCTTATCGTGGAAACTGAATTTATTTACATATATTACCATTCCTAATAACCAAAAAAGAAAGTGGGATCATTGAACAATTTTCACATGATGATTAAAAATATGAATTATATCTTTTTAAAATTATATTTATATAAGTTTTATAAATTTATTTAAAAAAACCTGTAAGCCATGACGAAAAATCATTTTTCATAAAAAAATTATTTTAACTATAAAAAATTTATAATAAAAAGTACAGTGTTGATTATAATGAAATTTATTTGATTATTTTTATTCAAAATGAGCTAATAAAATTTTAAAACCAATCAAAAATATAATGTTTCTTGATAAATACTTGAAAATAAAAGGCAATTTTGATTAAAAAATTAATATTTTTTACTATTCACCCAAAAAAACCTTTTCCTAAAAATAAAAAAAAACACACTAAGTTAATGATGTAAGAAATGATATTATGTTAAAAAAATAAAATTTCAAAAAAAATTATTAAATAATTATAATTTTCATTCACAAAATTATTTAAAAACCATTTTTGATTAAATCAAATTTTTGAAGCATAAAATGACTTTACTAGAAATTAAACACTTTTTAATTATGAATTATTCAATGAATTTTCGTTATAAAATACTTTTATACATATTTTTCGTAATTTTTTTATTCCTCTTAGTACATACACTTTTAAAACTAAGATATAATGGTCATATTTAAATAATAATAATTCAGTAGTATATCACAACTCATTTAAACATAGTGTTGTGTGTAAAGGAAGTTATTAAAATATTAAATTTATAAAAATAGAAATATATCATATAATCATATGGTTTTATATTCGAGAACTTTGTCACTAAAAACTATTATTTTGGAAATTATTCTTTCGAAAAAATTTCTTTCAGAGTCTTCTTTTTTCAGAACTTTGTCTTTCTGGTTCCTCAAACTTTCTTCGACCAAAAATTACTTCTAAAGAAAGTGGGGTAGAAGCTACCTTTCTTCAAATATTCTTCTCAACATATATAAATAACAATTTTACCAATAATATGAATCTAAACTATTTGATTCCAAGTTTTTCTTAATGTTCTTCGACCTTTTTATAGGATCAACATTCTTGATATATTTGGTGACTTCAAATATCCAAATTCCAAGGATATACGCATCTCATTTAGAACACCTTCAATGAATCTTATAAAATATCAAAAAATTTACGTTTTATCACATTGAAAATATGATGTTGGATATTTTAAACATTTAGGTAACTTCTATATCTTGGAATTTATATAAGGAATTGGCCTCCAGTAAGCTTAAATTATTTTTCAATATTTCTGCTTAAATGGGTTTAATCTATTGAATTGTTTGGGAAGTATGATGGATCAGGTTGTGTGTTCTTTTGGGGAAACATTAGCTTTTGTTTGAAGTGTTTCTTGGTGATACTCTATAATAATTCTATATGGGTTTGCCTCAGATGGGCATCAGATCCATAAACCTTCACTAGTACTATCCATTTTGAATTGTTTGTTTGAGAGGGAATGGTCACGCCATCAGTTCTGGGCCTATGCAATTTTTCACGGGACAGTTAGCTGGGTGGTCGGACAATGAAGAAGGACTATCATCTCGATGCAACTACTGGGGAGGTTCGGTCCCTATAGTTTGATTCTTGGTTTATGGTTTTATCATTTGTAATCTGGACCCATTGATTTATCACTTTTCCTTAAAAGTGTTGATAATAAAAAATAATTTTCAGTAACACTCTTTTTCATCTCTCTATACAAAATGGGTGTCAATAATTTTATTATTATAACAAAACAAAATTTACATGATTTTGGTCAACTTAGCCTCTAGCTTCTATTGTTTTTAACTTCTACTTATTTGGACTAAACACATCTTCTAATTACATCAGAAATTCATTCCAAATATTCTTCAAATTATTCATTCCAAATTTTTTATTTCTATTGAGATCATAAATTATCCTTTTTTATTTGTAATTATTTAAATTAAAATGTTCTTCCAAAATTCATTCTCAAAACTTCTTCTCGAAATCTCCTCTAGATACTTCCTTGAGGAACTCCTTGTAGAACTCGACTTGTTTAACCCATTATAAATCTTGAAATTTATATAGAACTCCATTGATATCTTCCACTCCTACTCAAATTACACATCTACTTATATTAAACTTTCATTTTCACATTATATAAATCCTTTTATTGAACTCAAAAAAAATCTTTGGTGTTTCTCCTTCTAGAATATCACACTTCATCATTATAGATTTTTCATCCAGAATATCATTTTGCAGCTTCTTCTGAAACTCCTTCAAGTGAACATAATTTTATCCTTCCGAATATTTATGTTTCCCATGAAAATGTTCCTTCAAAAAAAATAATCTTTAATCATTAATAACCTTTAGTGGTCATGATGGTTTCTTCTTTTAATATCAGTGAAGCATAGTCAGACATCATGTGACTTTAAAAAAATTATGTGAAAGCCTCTCAAACATCATTACAAACAAAAATTATGGAATCACATTTTTCACCTTCATCTAGATATTCCTTTACTTATACAAGATACATTTCCTTCAAACACATATTGAGCTATTGATAAAAAATGCAACAAAAATACTTTGGGCACAAAAATTTGGAAAAAATAATACATTGCATTCTATGGAATCATGGTTACCATTTTTTCTCAAAAAAGTAGAATATAAATTAGATGTATAAAAATAAAATCAAAAAATAGAGAATAAAGTAAGATTTATAAATTATTTTTCTAATAATATGTAGACCTCTATACATATAAAGTACTTGGTGGGATGAATCATTATATAGTAATTGGATGAGGAGTATTATATTGAGTATCACACTTGTATATCATGTATAATTATTTAAAGATTCAAGACCCATATTTCTTTCTTTCTCACATATTAACTATCCCCCTTAAACCATAAAACAAACCATGAAAATATCACATGATTGAAACACCCTTTTAACTCCATTTTATAGAGAATATAGAATATAATATAGCCTATAGAAATCATTCATGCACCTGAGAATGCCAAAACTTTTTGTATAAAATTCCTTGAATGAAGAGAGATAAATTTATGAGAAGGTGGATACAAAATGTGCAAGGGTGGAACATGATATTGAATGGATTTTTATAGACAGTAAATACTTAGGGGGATGTGATTCATTATGAAACCTTGATATATGTAAGGATATAATGATAGAAATTTGATACTATATAAGCCTTGACAATTTTTATTTAACCTTATTATTGGGTATTTTATAAAGAGAGAAACTCGATAAGCATGGGGGAATTGATAGAGAACAAATATTAATATATTTTACTATATAATTAAATAAATTAATTCCCATAAATTTCATTAATTTTGGGAATATAACTCTTTTTTTATAATTAGGGAATAGTTTGGAAAAAATTTGAAAATGGATTAAATACTAGTGTATAACATATTTTTTTGAAATTATTTTTAATTAATATATGTGGAATTTTTTTTTATTTTGAATTGAATTTCTATAGTTTATTGAGGTTTCGATGGGTTATGGATGATTAAAAGTACATTCAAGGTGGTTGTGTGATATTAAACAAAAAATTTCGAGGCATGTGTGAGATTAAATAAGCACTAAGTAGGATTAAATCATTCTCTACTTCTGAGTAAGAACCCACTCGATTCCTATCTTAAGATTAAAAATAGGAAATGTTTTGTTATGGTAGATTAAATTCATTCTAAATAAGAATAAATATAGCGGAAAACATTCTATGCAAGGATAACACTTGAATTCATAAGGAAATAAAAGAATATAACCTATATCAAAAAGGCTTGTCGGAATAACTTTTGATCTCATGGAATCTTGCATGAGAATAAAAACCTGAAATTTCGTTTTTAAATACAAAATATTCAAAAAAATTTAATATATGGATTCTCTTTTATAAATTAACACAAGGGGAGTTTGTGATCCTAGAAGATGTAAGAATTTTTTATGAGTAATCAAGGTAATTATTTTGGATGATTAAAGAACATGAGAATAGAATAAAATATTATAAAATTAAATGTTAAAAAATAGACAATATGGAAAATGAACCCCCATATAAGATAATTTTCTAGAAAGTATATTATATAAGCTTCAAAAACTATAGAAGATTAGCCTGGTATTATACTTATAATAATAATAATAATTAAATTGAACCAGGCATAGAGGAGGTTATCGGAACCAATGAAGGAGATGATTCCCCATTTTCACATGATCCTAAATCCTTATCAAACTTATGATAATCACTTATTATGTCATTAAAATATTTACAATAATAATTTGGAAGCCACTAATCATTTCTAATATTATTTTGTAAAGTGATATGTGCTTCCAAACTAAAAACATTTTTTAATATCATTTATTGATAGTGTTATTTTAATTCTGGTAGGATAAAATAAATTTTGATCCAATGTTCTTAGATTTTTGAAGGAAGAAATCTATTAAGGATCATTAAATATTTTTAAGGATTAAAAGTTTAGAACAATTCAGAAGCTTTCTTCATGGAAAGATAAAAATACTCAAACTATTAATGCATAATATTCATACGACAACTAATTTAAAACCCAAATCCTCTCCCTTTTAAATCATTCCAACAATATCTATAATGGTATTAGTTTTTTCCATGCATGTATTTTTTTAATATTTTTTAGTAACAAATAGTAGTTTTTTCTGAAATTATTTTTAAAAAATCATAGTCTATGTTTTCTTCTTATGAATTATAAATCTTGAAGTATGACCTAAAATATGAAAAATCTAAAACCAAATGAGAGATGAGTTATTGTGAAGGAAGACTGGAAAAACCTATCAAGTTGTATAGAATTGTATACAAGGATGATGGTACCAAGACACATTATACTAAAGAGTAAGATGTTGAACATGATCTAGAATACAAGCTACATCATAGAGTAAAGATACCCCATTATTAGACACCACACATTACATTAAAGAAGAGGTGGAGGACCCCTACTTATGTTAAACCCACCATAAAAACTATATCTCATTTCCAAGGTGTTGGAAATGTATTATATTGATCAATAGGACCTCCAAAAAAAGTTCATTTGGAGGGACACTCGAATAAATAAATTGTGGTGGTTCCTACCCCATAAGCTAAATACCATATAATGTGGGGGATAATCTTTGGTACTTCCTTAATGGGGTAATTAAAAACCCAATAACCACAAGGGGGATATAAACTATCATTTATTTCCCCTTTTCTTTTTCTATTTAATTTTATAAAAAAATATCATATTTTTTGTGTATTCTTTATAGGTTTTCAAAAGTTCATAGAATAGAGATTAGCTTGAATATACCCCATGTAAATAATCAATTTGTGTGTATCCTTATATTTAATTTTAGCTTCCCTATTCCAGGGCTATTTTTGTACTAAAATGAAGGGTAGTTAAATCTATGTTTGGGGGAGTGATAAAAAACTATTTAGGTTTTCCATGTTGTTTTTTCTTTTTATTTTTTTAATATTTTTAGGATTTCATTAGTTGAACTAAATACATAAGTAAAGTTGAATTATCCAAGAACTTTTAGAAAACTTTATTAATTCTATCATGTAATGGTTTAAATGATTTTCAAAATTTATTTTTCTCCTAAATTTCCATTTTGAATATTTGATGAAGTTTTATCAAATGTGAAACCCAAGTGTTGTGGATAATGGTTCATTCAACTAGAATAGGGATTAGATTATATGTATCTTAATGGGGGTTCAAAAACCCCAACTGTTTGTATTCTCCATGAATTTTGAGGGGTACTTTCTCTTATCAATAGTGAAACATGATTTTTGATGTTTTTTGGAATTATAAAAACTAACTCTATCACTAGAACCCCACTCAATAGTAGGATATTGAAGTTTCCTATGAACTTTTAAATGAATGGGAAGTGGAAAAGGGTATGAATCCTATATGGGTAGGCTCAATCAGCAATGACACATTCGGGCATTATATTGAGTAGCTTTTGGTGCTTCCATAAAACATTTTGTGGGGGGGGGAATACAGAGCTACACCATGCAGGTGGAAGTAAAGTATTGAAAAAGTAAAAAAAATAGATATTAGGAATTTGTTCATTTTGGTCATTGGGTCATGTATTTTGGGTCCTTAGTATATCAATATTGGTAAATTTGGTTCATGTAAGGTTTCCCTCTTAACATAACTAAAAATTTGGTTTATCCAGTGAAATTAATTTGAGAAAGTATTATCCAATGTTAATCTTTCCAACCTAATAGGTTTATTAACCATTTTTACATCTTAGATTTCATTTTTTCTTTCAATTCTTAAGTCATTCATGAAATATATAATTTTATGTTGTTCTATTTTTAAATAGTTTTGAGAATATGAGTTGTGTCAAAAATTATTGAGGTACCATTTTTAAAAAGTCCTTGAAATTTCTTCTTATTTTGAGAATTCATATATTTCATAATCATTTATAATCCATATAAAAGCTTTAAAAATCCTATTAGGTATCCACATTACAATACAACAATCCATAGCTGCCCTAATATTGAGTAATATGCTTGATTACATAAAAATTTGGGTGGGGTTGTTTCATGTCTTTTATTGGAGGATAGAGTATCTTCTGGGAATATATTTGGATATTCCATTATAATTTGGGTAGGATAATCCACTACATTCTCTAGAATTATAGTTCTATATTTATCTATAAAAAATATCAAAGAAAGTAGATGAATAAAAATAATATAAGAAAATATAGATAATATAGGAAGAATCATTCATTATTTACTCTTGATATGTGGATATCTATAAAGGTGATGTGTTGGGATGGTTGAATCACTATAATAGGATTGAGTGAAGAGTATTCTATTGAGTGTAACACTTGTATATCATGCATAGTTCCTAAAAGTTGTAAGCCTCGTATTTCTACCATTTTCACAATGAACCTCCCCCCATATATTAGAATAAAACCCCCCGAAAAGTTTTCATAATTAACACACTCTTATGTATTAGTTAATTAGAGAAATTAGAATAGTAACCAGACTATGAAAAGAATGAATACAAATGATAATGAGAAAATATTTGTATCAAATTATCGAATAAAAGATAAATAAATTTTTTGGAATGTGAATGCAAAATTTTTATTGGTATAAGTATAGATTTAATAAATTTTTATAGACAGTGAAGAATTAAGAAGATGATATTAATTTCAGAAGCATGATAGATCTAAGGATTTAATGATTGAAATTAGATTTTGATTATTCCTTGAGAAGTTTGACTTAACCTTTTAAATTGGTATTTTACAATGAGTGTAATTATATATGTGTGGAGAAATTTATAGAGAACATATTTTCATATATTTTAATTTATAATTCTATAAATTAAATCTAATAAATTTCCTTAATTTTTTGAAATTATCACATTTTTGGTAATTAGGGAATAATTTGGTCTTAATTGGAAAATGTTTTAAATGCTCTTTTTTAAAATATTAATTTATTTTTAGAATTATTTTAAATTAATTAATACTGTAACTTTAAATTAAGATTTTATTTTTAGAAGGTTTTATGGTTTTAAAGGGTTTTGAATGATTAAATTTCATTCTGAGAGGTTGTGTGATATTAAACAAAAAAAATCAAGGCTCATATGTGATTAACATGGTATTTAAGTTGTTGTGTGTGATTAAATAATTTATATATATGATTGACTCATTATCTACCATTATTTAAGAATCAATCATCCACCTCATGTTATATTAAACATGGGATAATTGAGGTTGTATTAGATCAAATTAATTTTATGGAATAATAAACATGACCAGAACATATGCACTATATGGATAACTTCTAAATTCCAAATTCTATCAAAGAATTAAAATCATATCACAATTTATATTCCAAAATAACTATTTAACTCATATAATATCACATGATATTAACCACCCAAAAGTTCGTTTTGTAATATAAAATGTCAGGAAGCATATAATGACTACATCCAACTATTGAAATTAATACGTGGGGAGTTTTTTTCTAAATGATGGAAGAAGTGATTTTGAATTATAGAAGTAATGATTTTAGATTATGGAAGAAAATTAGAAAATAAGAAAACATTGTAGAATTAAATGTTATAGAAGTATCCATTATGAGAGATGAAACCCAATAGAATAAAATGTTTGAGACAATAAATTTCAGAATATTCAATAACTATAGAAGATTAAAAAGTAATTTCACTATGAAGAAGAAGAAGTATACAACTAATCTTGTGCTTTCTGTGGTGATCTAAACTAATTAAGGAGACTATTGTTCACATTCAGATTATCTTAAATCACCATGAAACTTGTGTGAATCATTTTTAAGTCTTCTAAATATTCAAGAATATCATTTTAGAATCCTTTTATCATTCATGGGATTTTCATATCTTGTGATCCATTCTTCGCTATCAAAAAAGATATTTTTATATCTTTTTTTGATAATGTTCATTAAATATAAGCAAGAATAATGAAATTAGTATATAAAGATCATGGATATTTTAAGAAAGAAATAAACCAAGGATCATGGAGGATTTTGAGAAAATTAAAATCTAAGAATAATCTAAATGCTTTCTATGTGAAATAATAATGTTGTTCAAATCGTTCTCATGTGGAATTTTCTCCATGAACATAAAAAATTAGTGTATAATTGTATTTAAATATTTAAAACCATAGTCCCCCCCTTTTAAAATTGTTCCTGGATTTCCTGATCTTTCCATTAGTTTAGGTTTCCACAGTAGTATTTATTTTCTGCATTTATTAGTAAACATTAGTTCTTTCCCTTTTTCCCTCTCATTCACTCTTGTTTTTTTATACTTTATCCATTATTCATATCTAACTAATTTATTTATGATAAATAACCATGTTCTTTTATAATTGGGAATAAATGGTATTCCCAAGAGATACACCTATGTTTTCATTAATATTTTTATTCAACTTGATAGTGATTTTTGAGAATTCAAGGGTTTGGGTAGGAGGTTTTCACTATTAACTTCTAATGGGATCATTTAAATATCTACTTTATCAATCTCTATTCCCTTATTTCATTCAAATATTTATATTTTTTATTTAAAGTGGTCATGGTTTTAAGGGAATAAGATGGAGACAAATGCATGGAAGTTGAGCATCTTCAATTGTGTTGTGCACTACCCATCCATTCTGGAGGATATGGAATTTTATATAAATGGGAGGTATCTAATATGTGTTTAATACAACAATATTAGTGACATATTGGTAATAAATGATTAATTTGGGATTGATTATTGAAATTAATTTAAATAACTAGATAAAACAATGAAGGAATTCATAGAAACCTATGATCATTATCATTTATTACAAACATTCACATATTTTAATGTTTTTTCATTCCTCTTTTTATATTATATTTTTTAACCACATAAAAAACCATAGGTTTACTCTAATTTCTTTTAAACATAAAATTTCAAAAATATAATAATTAATTGGAATAGTTATTGATCTAATAAAGGATCCTTGAGAGACAACCCTGGTTATCCAATATGCTACATTAATAAAATATAACTTCAACTTTTTCATTACTCATAATAGGTTTTTTTGAGATTTAGAACCATTTTTGGGAATCCAATTTATCATTATTGTACCCTGGTCCCACAATACACCCTAAAATGGGGGGTGAATTAAGGTGACAAAACTTATTCTATTATTTCGATAAAATTGGATCTTGTCTTTGTACAGGATAAGATAACAAAAATATAATTCTTAAAGTTAATCAAATGAATAAATATAAAGATCTTGATCACACCCATTTTATTTTTTTTCACCTATAAATATGATAATCTAAGGTTCACATGTCAATAATGTGTTAATATTGCAATTAACCACAACCTTATTAATACACGGTCAAAAATTTAGGAAGATATCACTACTCAACCAAGTACCATTACCTATACCTCTCTTCGACACACTAATTTTCAAGAGTAATAATATTTATTCAATATGTAGGTCAAACTTTCAAATATTTCATAAAATATAAATAACACCAATTAGTAGGGGTGTTCTTCCATGATGCTTCAATTCCTCAATTCCATAAGTTTCCGGATATACACAATAGGTTGTTATTATAAACCCATGACTTTAACACACTTCTATCAGAATCTGAATCTCCTGATTTTTTACCTTCATGAAGTTACCATCTTCTATTATATGTGATACCTTATAACTTGCATAATATAATTCTTCATATTCAGAATAGTTTGAATTTAAAATTTGAAATTCAAACATCATTAGCTACCCAACTTCTTCTACTTTAATCTAATCCTTCAGATCATCTCTCAAATAGATATCATCCCTAAATTTTGAATTTATATATTTAAGAAGCTTAAGTAACTGATAATCATTTGAGAAATGTCCATATCTAAAAATCTAATTTAATTCTCTAGAAATCAAAAATTATTTTATAGCATACCCTTAACGGAATGATGTGGTAGTTTTGATTTAACCATTTCATAACTAAAGTGTGAGTCGTAAAATAGAACAACCCCTCATGGTGAAAACATCAATTCACCAAACCTTGTATGACTTAAATAGACTATATAGTATAGATACCTATAGAAATATAAAATATCTAAGAATTCCTTCAATATTCCATAATCAAATCCTCTATGGTGTAGTCATATTCTACAGTGTGAAGATCAATTCTATGTGGTTTCCTTCAATATTTCAAATTTATATTATCCATAATCTAAACTGAATCTATATAATGAATATATAAAAGGAATTCATACTATGTCATACTCAAAGACTATAATGTGGGAATTACTAAAACAACAACACAATTGAAAATATAATTGATAGAACTTATGGTGCATCCACATACAATGGAATCGACCTCGTGAAAATCCCAATGCAATTAAAAATCCCCCTGGTCAACACTTATGGTGTATCCACATTTCTTTGTGTGTGAATATTCAAATCTCTAGTACTATATAAACAATTTACACATCACAAGAATCGAACTATTGTGTAGTCACCAGTTATCTAGCATGAGCAATGGTCATGTGCCAAATAAACACTCCTTTTCTCTATAATTCCATATTCAAAAAACCACTATTAACAAATTAAGAATATTTTTAAAAAATTAAATCCTAAGAAAAAATATATACCATTTATTTTAACACTCACCCCTTTAGATTTTGTCATAAATTCAAATCATAAGATTCATGTGCCATTTGTTTCACTCCCATTTTTCCAATAAAATGGAAATAGTTCTTTAACATTTCACAACTTTAGAAACCAAACCCTGAGACTTGAATAATTTCAATTATCATATGTGAGACAAATATTGATTTTGTAAACAAGATAAACAATCAATTGCCTTAATTTTGTTTGAAATTTGAGGCAACCACTACCCATTGAAAACTCCTCTGGGTAGTATCTCCCCTATCTTTAACACCCAATACAATATATGTTCCTATAAAAATACACAAATACTAGAGTGTTCAACCATATATTTAACACCCAATACAATATATGTTCCTCTGGGTAGTATCTCCCATATTTCAATGTGTTTCATGTTAGAGTGTTCAACCATATATTTAGAAAACTCAATATAACTTTTATTTTTCATATTTAATTATCACTAGGTCTTTCACTTCTTTACTAATGTCTTTTAACTATTTATTTATTTAGATAATTTTTGGGGTGACTGAAAAATATTTTATTTCCACTGTGCTTAATGAAACATAAACATGTTTCTTACTTATCCAACCAATACAATTTTTCCAATGTTTAAATCACCATAACTTTTGGGTTTTCTATCCATAATATCACCAACCCAATCAGCATCTAAGAATTCAAATAAATTAATTTTTTAGATTCAAACAATAAACCATAATGTATAGTTCCTTGAACATTCCTTATTATCTTCTAATGAAAATTAGATATTCCTTAATAGGAAAAAAATGAAATATTTTGTCCAAATACATATCATAGAAAATATATTTCCTAGTTTCAATAAGATAATGTAAACTACCAATGATTTATCTATATAGAGTTGAGTATGCCACATCACTTCTATCATGTGTACTAATTATTTTTCCAACCACAATCATAGTGGAAACATGCTTTCACTCCTCTATTATTAATTTCCTTATTATTTATTTTTCATACTTTGTTTGTGAAATTATTGTCTCCCATTCATCTTGATGAACTTAAAAAACCATAAAATATGTATGTTCTCCGATCATTGACTTTTCAAATTCTAAACCCATCAATCATTCAAATTTATCAATAGAATTATACTTGTTTCCGTGAAATGTGATATCATCAAAATAAACCAACACCATGAACTTCTCCTCTTCATAAAATTTCACATCGAGGTTTTGATCAACTCATCCCCTCTTACAATCCATCTACCTCAAAAAACTATCTATACTTTATTACTAAGAATGAGTTTATTTCTTTAGGTTATACAATGTTTTTTTCAATCTATATACTTTATAATTTCCATTTAAAAAATATATATAACTTGTTTTTCGATATATACCTCTTCATTTAAAAATCAATTAAGAAATAAAATCTTCATATCCATCTAAAGCACTTCAAACATTTTTTATATGAATGATCCTAATAAGTTTCTAATAGAGTCCATTCCATCATCTAGTGAAAATGTATCCTCAAAATCAATTCATTCAACTTTAGAAAATATTTTGAAAACCGATCTTTATTTATTTTGTAAAAATTTTCCATCTTCATCTATAATATTCTTGAAGACCAATTTTAACAAATTAAATTATGATTTTTAGGTTTATACATAATCTTACATGTATGATTTTATCGATTTGATCCAATTATTCATTTATGTCCTTCACCCATGATTCCACTTTTTTTAAATCATAAAATTAATTAACTTTAATATTTGATAATAGAGTGGTTTGTTTTCCTAGTTTCATCCTTCATATTTGAGTTGGGAATATTTGTCTCTAATGATATTTATTTGACAAAATTAAGGGCTTTTATAACTTGAATGAATCATAGGTTGACTATCCTCTTCACATTTCTCTTCTATAGATTTAATCTTAGAATCATCATTATCTTGAACATTTTGTTCTTCTCTAAAAATTTTATTTGTTTCTTCACATTCTGTAAATACTTATTCATGAGAAGAATATTTCAAGTTTACTTTGTCTTCATTTTCAATAACCATTACATCACTTATCTCAAGATTTTTTTTGACCCTCTTATTGAAATATTTATAAACATTGATCTTTTTGGAGTAACCTAATAAAATTCATTCATATGATGAATCACCATACTTTCCCGGATTACCTTCCTTATTTTGAATTAAACACACTCTTATAAATTATATATGACTCTTCAATGATGGTTTCCTTTAAAAACACATTTTTTATAGAATCCACTATACTCCTGAACTGATTAATACTCTATTTGGGGTATATATCCACTTGAACCTATTTTTTCTAGTAGGGATGTGAGATACCACTATCTAAAAATAATAATGTTTCTATATTGTAAACCATGTGATTAATGCTTTCCAAAACCCTATTTTATTAGGGAGTTCTTATTAAATTGAATTCTTTCATAACATCATTTTTAAAGATAATTTTCAACAACATAAGATGTGTACTCCATTTCATTATTTGATATATTTTTATATTTTATCTAGTATAATTTTATAGTCTTCTTGAAATCACATTATATAATCCAACACTTCTATTTCTTAACACATGAAACTAACACTTCACATTCTACTATAATCGTATAAAATTAAAATGAAATACCCCTCACCATAGGATCATTCATGACCCATTAGACCACACACATCTGTGTGTATCAAATTCAATAAACCCAATACTCTCTTACTCTTTAGAGGATATCGATTTTAATCCATATTTCCTCATATGTAAAAAAACATTCCATGATTTCTCTTTAGAGTAAAAATGTCCACTACTTATTTGAATATTTATATGATCTAAATAATTTTATGATTGAAATGACCTTACCTATGATTCCACATTATATTTTCTTCTTCCACTATTAATAGGAAAGTGTTTTCCTTGCTATCAACTTTATATAGGTCGCAAATTATTCACTAACCTTTCATCAAAGTAATTTCCCTATTTTCCTTTTATTTAGTACCCTTTTTACCAAATGTGACCTCCAATGCTTAGTAAAAAAATTAAATAACACATACATTATTTCATAAACCTTTGACATGATTCACATTAATGTTTCTCAATTCATCGTTATAAAAACTAGCCTTTCCGCTTCATTATATCATTAAATCTCCATTATTTCTAAAACATATAGTTCTCTCAACTCTACCTTTAACATTCTTCAACATGTTCAGATTACCTATCATATAAGATGAATACCCACTATCCAAAATATAGGTACTACTACTATTTATTTCTTTCAATGAAATTTCCACCCAATTTTTCATTTAATTATTTCACCATTCCTTCAATGAAATTCCTAAAAAAATTGAGGCATTTTTTGGTCTTTTCCCAACATTTATAGAACTGGACATCATGTAAATGTTTTATTAATCAATAGGAGTAAATTTTTTATTCAAGATAAATGGGGTATATTTTCTTGTATCCATTTTATTTTGTCATTAATATGAATATATTCCCCTTAATTTCATATAATTAATAGCATTATGAGTTTTAAAATTTAAGAAAATATCCATAGAAAGAGTTTCTTCCTTGATATAAAGAGTATGTCCCAAATGTCCTTTTTTGAATTCCAATTTATTATCCTCCTACAAATCATTTAGATTCCTCAAAATAAAACATAGTGTGTCCAATAAAACCATATATTTTACATTTCATCAATAGAAAAGTTTTGTTTTCGTCACTTCTCTACCTATCTACAACTTTTGAATAATCCCCTTATTATTGATAAGTTTTTGTTGGTTGAGAACAATTTATTTTCAACTACTTCCCTGTGTTTTTCATGCTTATAGACTTTGAATTTTATTATTCACAATCAAAATAAACACCATTTTTTCCCATAATATTTGGTCTTTGAGTGCTATTTATTTCTTAAAACGTTCTTGTACCTCATTCATCCAACTTTTTTAGAGCCTCATTTGAAATATTAACAAATTAAAGATTAATCTTTGAAATATCTATATTGATTTCTAATTTAGTCTTCTTTCTCAAAAAGATAAATTCTTATTCAATAGTTTCATTATTCATAACTTTCTTTGAGATTGATAATCTGATATCATCAATAGTCATATACTATTCTTCAAACATCATCTTGTAATTCACAACTTACTCAAATTTCATATGATTATGTTCATAGTGATACAATATTTTCTCATGATGATCGAAATGAACTTTATGTTAATCAATATAACTTAAATAATCTTTCATTAAACACTAAATTTATCTATTCTTATTTACTTTTAAAAAAATATCTCTAATAGATCCTTTTATCTTCACTTGGAGATCAATAACTCCCTCTTATTGTCTATATATTTTATCACAATAATTTAATTTCTCAACAGATTCGATAATAGTGTCTTCCATATGTGAAATAAATTCATTTTAGATACCTTCAAACATATCTTTCTCAGTATCCACTTATTCCATTCTTATAATCACCTTCCTCTAAAATATCCTTCTCCAAGAATTTCAATAATTTAAGTTAAATATAAATAGAAAATTATTCTTCTATTTTGGTAAGAACTCATACTCATCAACCACTTTATCAAACTTCTTTATACATCTAGAATAAATGTGTATAACCTTTCCAAAATATAAATTTGATATATGTGTTTTAACTTAAAATAGTTTTTCTCTATTAAACTTATTTGGAAAGAGTGATATAAAATCATCACATATATCATATTCAATTTAGTCTCGTAAAATTTACACTAATCTGATTAGAATGAAATATATTTAGATAAATTTTATAAATATATTTCTTGTTTTCCACAAATCACATAAGAAACCAAATTACTATTTAATTTGTGAATAGATAATTCAAAAATATTCCATTCTTCGTGTGTCGATACCATTAGATTATACATATGAGGTAATATTCTAGTTGTCATTTTCAAAATTACGGAATCTTACATTTCCTGAACAATAACATGAATGTAACTAACAAAATTAGTAAAATGGTTAATTAAACCATCTATTTTTTCATTTAAATTTATAATAATATCATCAAACCCATTTTTTAAGACCTATATCATTTCATCCATTACATTGGTGTCACATTAAAATATATTAAAAGGTTTATATGAAATAACAATGGTCATTGTTCAGTCTATCAAGTTCATATAAATATGATTAGAAATGTATCCTAATAGAGAATAATGAGCCTTAGAACCGTCATTCAATAATAATTTATTATCTTTAGTAATCAATATTTTTAAGGGATTACTTACTTAAATCACATGAACTAAAGAAATAATTCATATAACATAAGAGTCCAAGGTGAGATCTCTCATATTTTTTCTAGATTTGATATTTATATACATTAAACAATGAAGCTAACTTAGCACTAACAATTTCTTACATGATAGTAGTAATATATCAATAGATTCAAGAAACAAACAACAGCTATAATACCATTTTTTATACTCTGGTCCCACTATACACCCTAGGAGGTGGTGAATTAGGGTGATAAAACTTCCTTAATTATTTATATTAAATGTGATATTTAATTGGTATTGGAAAACAAAACATGAATCTGATTCTTAGACATAATCAAATGCAGAAATTTAAATATTATTAGCAGACCAATTTTAATATGTTCACCTAAAAAAGTTATTCTCTAAGGAGTATATATCAATGATTTGTTGATATAAAAATTAACCACTACCTCACTAGTATGTGATTACAAATTCAGGAATAACTTAGTACTCATACAAGGTCCACGACCACTAACTATCTTCCGTAGAATGATTTTTAGGGTGGATAAGATAGATTTGACATTCCATTCGATCTTATAAATAATTTTAGAAAAGATAAATTACACTAATCAGCAAGAATGTTTTTCTATGATTCTTCATTTCTTTAATTCCATATCTTCAATGATATGTACAATAGGTTCTTCTTTTTAATCCATGGATTTAATACACTTCCATCTTGATTAATCTCTCCCAATTTATAATATTTAATAAGTATAGATATTTTATTTTATGTAATACCTTCTAACTTACACAAAATAATTCTATATATTCATAATAGTTTGAATTTAAATTTTTAATTCAAACTATAATAACAATGCAACTTTGTATACATTAATAAAATACTTTATATCATCTCCCAAAAATATATCCTGCATAAATTTCAAATTTTTTTGTTTAGAATGATTATAAAATCACCAAACATTTTAAAAATGTCCACATCAATAAATAAATTTGAATTATAGAGAAACCCAAAATTATGGTGAAACATATCTTTTACGGCATGATGGGGTAGTTTTAAAATAACATTTTATCAATTTTAATGTGATATATGAAGTATAATATACCATCGTTGTGAAATCACTGATTCACAATACCTTCCCTGGTGTATAAAGATTTTGCAGTTTAGACACCTATAGACACAAAAAATAAATATTCTCTAAGAATTCCTTCAATATTTTAAATTTAAACCCTCTAAGGTGTAGTTAGATTATATGTTATAAATCTCAATTCTTCAATATTTAATTCAATATGTCAAATTAGACTCTCCATGACAGAAAATGAATCTTTATAGTGAATCTATTCAAGGAATTCATATTACGATGTATTCAATGATTTTGGTGTCAATATTACCAAAACTCCTACGTGATTGAAAATTGTTTATAAGGAACTTACAGAATAGAAAATTACTATAGTATGGGCATCAATAAATCTCTTGTTCTACAAAATGACTCTATGTGTTGCAAGGTTCAAATCACAGCATGGTCCTTGGTTATACGGTGTGAACATTGGTCTTGCACTGTAGAAACATTCTTTTTACCTAGAATTATAAATTCAAGAACCCATTATTTTCAAATTAATAATACTAAAAAAATAAAATACCATTAAAAAATATATACATTTGGTTCTAATAATTATTCAGTATTTATTTCACTCTTTTTTAAATTCAATATCAATTTATAAAAAATCTAAAAAAAATAGAAGTTGTTTTGAACTTACCATCTGATTTCATTTATCAAGTGGTATTTCTAGACCAACAAATAAGGGGAGTTAGGATAAACACTATAAGGAAGGAGTTATTCTATGATTTTCTTAAATAAATCAATGAACTCCTCACACCATTGTGACTTCATGTTGTGTCCAAATATCTTTTTGAAATTTTGAAGTACATACTAGAGTTAAAGAATGTAGTAGAGTAACTAAAGACAATATATTTCCCTCCCTTTTCTAATGAAGATATTAAAGAGGTTGAAGCCACATTTTAAGATCTATAGAACATGGTCAATGAACTCTAATAGAAACATTATATACAAGTTGAACCACTTTAAGGAAATAAAAAAACATTGAACTATCTTATATTTGTTTTTTCATAAATTCATTTCTGACATAATACACTCTATGTTTCTTCTTATGACTCACCAATATTGGATTATTCCTTAGAAGAACAAAAATGTTATTCCAAAGTATATATGTATAATTTTTAAGGAATAATGGAAGAAACAGTTGAAATATGCATTGGTGTATACAAGGATGATGGAATCAAGATGCATAACATTGAAGTGTTTAATATTGAACATGAATTAGAAGAAAAGACACATCCATGACTAAGTATACCATAACTAGTTAAAACCAATCCATTTATTAAATAAGTATTGGAGGAATTCAACTTACTTCCACCATCACCTTGAAAACTATATCTCATATCCAAGAGGTTAATTGTAATAGGCCAACCAGGGTCAACCAATAATGTCCCCAAAATTGAACCACCATAGGTCCTAAAGAAAATTCATGGTCACAAAAGTCTAGTCACAAGAACCATGGTATCCTACAAAGAAACATGGGAATGATCTCACCCTAAATATACATATGATAAAATAGAAAAAATAGAGTATCATGGAAAATCTCTAAGATACATCATATGATAAGAAATAACCAATCCATAAAAGTTACATATGACACTCTAGATAATAAAGACTATCAACTAAATATCAACAAAATATTACCCAAGGAAATTTAGGGATCCATATCCATATAAATATAATTCACCTTAATCCCAACCCACCAAAAAGAGATATAATCTTAGAGAGTCATCCTATATATGGCACTCTTCCACTGACATTTATCATATAGGATTAAGGCTAGAACTTCCCAAAGGAAAAAAAGTAGGGTATGATCATTGAATCCTAATAGGATAACAATAGAGAATCTTTAAAATGTCTATCTATATCCAACCATTAGTTCTTATTTAAAATATATTTCTCAAAAATTCCCAAAATAAATCATTTTCTATATAAAATTCATCCTTCAGTTTTATTTTAAAAAACATTTTTTTATTAAAATAATCAAATCAATATGATATAGAATTTATCGATGTGGAATAATAAGATGAAATAAATATTATTCAATAATAAATATTCATATAATGTAATAAAAATGGTAATATCAAATAAAAAATCATGTAATGTATACTCAAATAAAAAATGGACAATCACAACTCAATGGTTCACATAACTCATGAGAACAAGACCAATATCTGACATAAGTAACTCTTAAAATCTGGGAACCTAGGCTCACAGTAAAGGATACCCACGAGAAATGCATAGAATCATAGGAACCTACCCTTGTGATATAAAATTCCACTAGGTAATGCATATATCTAGTTTTCCCCAGTACCCCAAGGTATTCTCGATGTGCTAATAAATTTCCATTATATTTAAGAAACCAAGTTCACATTTCATAAAACATTTTAAAAAGAAAATTAAATTAATGTCATTCCCACGTTTTCATAAAACATTATCTATAGTGATACCACACTATTTAATGATATAAAATCCATTACATTTTTAATAACATATTTTATGTAATTTACCAAACACATAATGTGTATCAAAAAGTTTTCCATTAAATCCCCCTTTTGTAATAAATTTACATAGCCATGAAATATATCATTCACCTCTCATGGATTCCAATTCCCCGATTTCATAATTCAAAGCCAAAGGAAATCATAATAACACATTCACGACAAGGGTTATTCCATAGAAGAGACACGCCAAACTCAAGAACAATGAAAACCATGTAGCCTTCTAGAATAGTGATGGGAAAGAAATAGATTGAATTCTAAAGAACCTATATGTTATGGAAACAATTTAAATTCTCTATTTCTAGGCTAAATACAATAATTTAGCCTCATAAATCCTCAAACTCATAAAGAATAAAAGAATAATACATATTATAATGTATTCCACTTACCGTATTACACCTAATAAAGATCTAAGATTCTAACTAGCACTAATATTTTTCATTAGGGAGAAGAAGAGATCCAAGAATATCACTAAGGATCCTATTAACTAAGAAAATTCTAATTATGGTTGTAGTGTTCATATTAGATGAGATAAACTCTTATCTAGGGAAAAATGATATATTGTACCTTACTAAACTGCATGCCCAGTAGCATCACCAGAAATCCAGTGGACCTCACTAGATAGATTATGATATCCCACTAGTTAGATGGTGGGTATTGTCATAGGACATACACCTGTAGTTCTTCTATAGGCTTTCCAGTGTAAGTTGACCGAAATGTTGGTGGTACATAAAAACATGTCGGTGTTCTGTTGGCTAGTATAAGCTAGACTATGGCCCTCACTGATTATCTAGTGGCCTTTGGCTATCAACAACTATCGAAAATCCTTTTACCTTATTAAAAGTGACCTATAAAATTAGAATACAAAAAAATTCTCCATATGTAATTCCACATATTAGGTTGTAAGATTTCACCCCCCCCCCATAAAATCATGTCTCGATAAAGGATCAAGATTATGAACATGATAATAGATAAAGTCATTATTACATCATCAAGGCCTCACACACCCAAGTATCATGTTTGTCCCTTCCATAATACCATATCACACAAACCAAGGGGATCATATTTCAAAGAAGAAAATTATCCTATTTTTCAACTATCTATACATGTATTTAGACCATTGACGTTGCAGGTTCAATCTCACCATCATCCCACTCGATCACATTTGAAGGTTCCTACAGATACATCTTCAGTTGGGAAACATGGAACACATAATGGATAGTAGTCAAATGATAAGGTAATTAAAAATGATAAGTCACCTTCCTAAGTCACTCCACAATCTAAAACTATCTGACATAATGAGGTTCTAACTTATACTACTTCCCATGATGATTATGTCCCAAGAGAGGAGAAACTCAAAGGAAAAGACAATCACCTACATTAAACTCCAACAGATGGTGACATTGCTCATCATAATACTTATAGTGACTCTAAGAAGTTATTAAACTCTTCCTCTTCAATTAAATGATATACTTCATCTTTTAGATGATCCTCGGTTTAACTAAGGATTGTTCTTTAACCTCTTACTAATAAATATTTATTCTGTAAGGCCTCCCATACAACGCCTCAAATGGATCCATCCTGATTGAATCCTATTAACTATTGTTACTTAAAAATGGAACTAAGGGGGGATATTCTTCCAAAGAACCACTAAATTCATGTATGCATGACGGAATCATGACTATAAGAATATAGATGGTTCACTCAGACTAGACATCCATTTTAGAGTGACAATTCGTGCTCGACTTTATTTGAGAACACATCACATTATACAATCCACTCTAAAACCGGCATGTGAAGTGAGGGTCTCAATATGAAATGATATTTGATGGTAGACTATAAAGTTTGAAAATATCCTACCCATTAAAGATCCTAAGATCATCCACCTACATCGACTGCATGATATATAATAAATGTTTTGATTTCATGAGTCAATCAATAATTACACATATCGCATCCTTATCACTGAGTCTGAGGTTTCCCAGCCACATTGTATATGGATATCTCATCCATTTCCATACCATAATGGGAAAGATTTATAGAAAACAAGAATTCCTATTATATTCTACCATGATTTTTGACATAAAAGACACTGAGAAATAGAATCTATAATTGATCATCTCATGATCATCCAATAATAATGACATCGTAGGTTATGGTACATATTAGCATCTCTAGGGTGCATAGACTTATTGAATCGGTGTATATTATCTATCTATTTATGTCTTTAATTCATCAGAAAAACCATCCTAATTTGAAATCACAATACTCCATTGAGAGACCGATACCGCTCACCTAAGTTCTCCACACTATAATGATTCATTATAAACCACTAAAACTCCACATCCTTTGTCTTTGCAAGTCAAATATGATCATCCATAAATGATCCAATCCATTCATAATCTAGTATAATCTTTCCATAAACTCTCTCATTATCCAAGTGTATCTTTGAAAATAAGATCATCAAAAACCACTCTTCCACTAATTCCGTCACTTTCTAAGTTGGTAACTTCGTGGTCAAAGTGTTTAAAACCACATTCCCCTTGTTGGGGTATAATAAATATCAAAATCAATGGTTTAAAGATACTCTAACCAAGATATCTATCTCAGGTTCAAATCCGTATGGCTGAAAATATAATTTAGAATCTTATGGTCTAAATACACCATAAAATTCTCCCAAAAGAGATAGTGTCACCATATATTAAGAACATGAATCCATATCACCAACTCAATATCATAAATTTGTGGTTATTATCATGAGGTGATAACTAACAAGATCCATAAGCTACTACATGTATCCCCTACATCAGAAAATAACCCAAAACTATACCTAATTTGTTTCAATAAACATCCTAACTAACACCTAATTCAAGAAGAATCAATAATATATTTTAATCTAATATCACTTTCAACTCCTCAAAATATCTCTGGTGTAGATATCTCTAAAAAAATCACACCCTTATGGGTCAACTCATCGATAGGATATAAAATCCTGGAGAAATCTCGAACAAAGTGCCTATAATAACTAACTAATCCCAATAACTTTGGATCTAAAAAAATTATGGTCTTCTCCCAATACATCATTACCAGAATATTTTCAGGATTCAATGGCATGCCCTTCTCAAAAATCACACGACCCATAAATTTTACCTATTTAATTCAATACTGACATTTGGATAACTTCTCATATAGAGGATGTTATCTCAATATTCCAAGGATTGTATTCAAATGCTTAGTATGATCTTATTTTAATATATAATAAACAATGATATCATTTATAAAGAAAACCATTAAAGAATTCAGTAATTTATGGAATATTTTATTCATTAATTGCATAAACTCTGCAATAACATTATTAAAGGAAAACATCACAACCAGATACATGTAATTCCCATACACGTTCTTAGAAACTATCTAAGGAAATTATTCCTCTTTTACCATTGGCTGATGGTACCCCAATCTCATATCATTCTTTAAAAATCATATTTCTCCCTTGATCAGATCAAAAAGGTCATCAATCCAAGGTAAGAGATAATTGTTCTTAAGTTTCGCATAGTTAATTTTTCAGTAATCAACACGAAGTCAAAGACACTTTTCCACCTTCATGGGAATGAGAACTAGTTATACCCATGGTGACCCTCTTGAATGAATAAATCTCCTAACCTCAAGATCCTAAAGACGAACCTTTAACTATTTCAAATTGATGGGTCTCATATGGTATAATGGTAAATTAATAGGCCTTTTTTTCAACGAAACCATATAGAAAACTAACTTCTGTATAAGGCAGCAACCCAGAAAATTCATTTGAAAAAACATCAGGATAGTAATTACCACTACTGGAAGAGGGACTCTAAAACATGGATCAAAAACATCAAGAAATCTATCTGACAACTGCTAGGAGATAATATCAACAATGGAGAAACAAAACTTGTTCCCCCAAACATAGGATCCCACTTGACATAAAAGAAATGAGTGTCTCTATTAGAAGAAACAAACTACACATGGTGATGAGAGAAATAGATGTGGGATTTATAACTAATCATTTGATCCATTCCAATGAAAATATCAAAGTTGTCAATATTAAGAACTAAAAAACCCAAAACAGTTTTAGGGTTAGAAATCACCACCAAACACTTGTGACATTTTAAAAACTGAAAAAACATATTCCCCTTAATATTAGAAAGAATAATCATGAATGAAATAATATATTATTTAAATCAAAACACATCGATGAGCGTGGATGGGATAAAGGAATGAATTACACCGATATAAAACAAATTCATAACTATATAGGATGAAATAGACACTATACCTTTCATGGAAATCAATCCTACCATTGAATCCTTTGGTAAACACTCTATTGTATAAATAGATCCATCCTCAACTTTCCCTTTATTCACAACCTAAGAATCGCCCTTGGTACAAGGTTGAGATCTCACCACTTTTGTTGTGTTAAATCTCAAATTAGATCCCTTTGTAAAGGTGGATCCATATCTACTGTACTAGGATAATCTCTCATAGAAATGGATAAGATGACCATATTTACCAAATGCATACCAAACCTTTGATGCTGTCAAACAATCTATTATGAGGTTTCCTATCTCCCACACTGGTAACATGTCATCTGTCTTTGACATGAAATGTGATGAACTCTCATGCCACTACCTTAGTGACGGTCACCTTGATTCCTCTTATGACCATAAAATAAACTATGTATACCTCACACTATCACTAATTCTCTGATGAGCCCTATAATTTCAGTTATATCTTCCTCATCCATAGTTTCATTGCCCAAAACCTCATCAAATGTGGGTAGGAACATAATAATAATCAAAGACCATATATCGACCCTCAATCAAATCTAAAACCATTGATCCTTATGACAGTTATTTTAATCAAACTCTTAATATAGGTACACTAACTTAGGAAACCAAGTAGTATACTTAATTACGTAATCATCTTCTTATTATACAGAAATAAACTCTCGTTCCTTAATTTTTCTCAATGTATCAGGATATAAATTTTAACATAAGTCCTTCTTGGAAGTGGTCTAGGAGAGATCTCTTTAAAACATGGCATCAACAATAGATCCCTAGTAACTCCTTCACATCCCGTCAAATATATAAGTGGAGAAACTAGACTTGGAGTCTCCTAGAGTTTCCAAGAAGTGGATAATCATTTAAATCCTCTCGATTAATCCCTATTATTCTTGGGGTCCCTTTACACCATTAAAGATCGATGGATACTTCTTAGTGAATTCCAAATCATAGTCTACCCACTGTTTTGGTTCAAAATTGGTTAGTTGTCCCATGGAACGGATTTTTCATACTATAGTCTTCACTAAAGTAGATTCAACTGAAGGATTCACATGTGAGTCTTACATGCCATATTCCTAATAAGTATTTGGATACAACATTCATAAAGGATCTATAAACTATAAAACAAGATGGTGAAAACATTTAAAATAGAATTTGATTCCATAATCATGAATGAAATTTAGAAAAATGAATCTGAAAGGAAAAAAATACAAACAAGTATGGTAGAAAACCATGAACATTCCATGTTAACTTGAGGATTTTCATGAGAGTGAGATGGCTTCGAACTCTCCCACACTACCTCTCGAGTTCTGATGGTCCTATCTCTAGTTTATAAATAACCCCCAAATATAGGAGGTTGACATAAAATTTTGAATTCATAATTTAATGATAACCTAAACCTTTAATACTTATTTGGAACAGACTAACCCGATTCAACCAATAATGTCACCCAAATTGACATGCCACATTTCTCAAAGTGTATTATCGATTTCCAAATTCTGGTTATAAGAACCTAGGTATCATATAAATAAACATGGTATAATTACACCCTCAACATACATATTATAAGGTAACAAAAAATATATTATCATATAAATTATATAAGATGCATCATATGATAAAAAAATAGACCATAAAAGGTATATTTAACACACTGGATAAAAATTTCAAGATAAACAACATAATAACAAAAAAATAGAACCTAAAGAAACTCATGGGTCTATGTCTATGAGATCATAGGTAACCTTTATCCCAAACCATCCAAAGGAAACATGATCAAGGTGATTCATCCTCTACAAGGAACTCTTCACTTAACATATATCCTGGAAGACCAATGTTATAAATGCCTCAAAGAAAAATTAGTTTGTGAGCACAAAAACTATGTAGGATACCACTAGAGAATATATAAAATTTCTATCCGCATTCATCTATTATTTATTGTTCAAAATAGATTTCTCAAAAACAATCTAGAAGAAATCATATTCTATATTAAAGAGAACCTCTTTTTCATTTCAAAAACATTTTATATTTAAATAATCAAGGTAATATGACATAAAATTTATCCATAAGTCCTAAGTAGATGAAATATATAGGTGTTATGTTTGGCTGAACCAGCTAGCTAGTGGCCTCTTACTTCCACAAAATTCCAAAAAACCTTTTCCCTTCCTAATAGTGACACGGAAATCAAAGAGACAAAAAAATGCTCCTTAAATTATTCCAAATACCAGGGTATGATAGTGGAATGCATTATAGAGATCCAGAGGACCTATATAACCATTATATTTCTATGGTAATTTGAATAAAGTAAATTGGGTGTTCCCTATCAAATAATAAAAATCTCATATATGATTGGGGATAACCACTACTACTTCCTGCCTGTGGGAAGTAAAAACTCATTAAACACTTGGGGAGACTAAACTATAATTTATTTCCCATTTTATATTTCATTTTCTTGTTTTTAATTAATTTTTTATTTTTATGTGATTTCTTTATATTTTTTAAAAAGGTAGTAGTTAAAATATTTACTCAAAGTTTCCCCTCTAAATATTCATGTTGTGGCTTTCCATATTTTAGTCTTAATTGCCATATTGAATGATTATGTTTGAATTGAAATGAGTTTTTCTAAATAAATGTTTGGGGGTGATACCAAACTATTTATTTTTTCATTTTATTTTCAGTTTTTGATTTTTGGATTGCTTTTATAATTCATTGAGTTTGACGAAATACCTTGGTAAAGTTTAATTATACAATATTTTTTTGAAAAACTTGTTTATTAGAGTATATAAAGGTTTAAATTATTACATAAAATTATTTATCTCCTTATTTTAATATCTAAACATTTATTAAACTTTGGTCAAATTTGAAACCCATGTGGATAAGTGCTATCCAATATTAATCTTAATAACCTGATAGGTTTCTATACATTTGGGAATATAATATTTCTATTTTTATTGAGAGTTTGAGTCATATAAATAAATATAGACCATATTTTTCTTATCCTTTTGATAATTTTCGAGATTGGTAGTTTCATTAAAAAATATTGAGGTGCCATTTTTTAAAGGGCCTTTTTAAAATTTCTCCACTTTTGAGCCTTTCCTTATATGTGAACCGTGTATAAGAAACCTAGAATACATGAAAAATACAATTAGGATTCCATATTACAAGACCATAATACCTACATAACTTATTCTTGATTAATATACCTGATTTTATCAAAATAAAGTGTGTGAAGGGTTGTTTCATGTGTTCAATGAGAGAAAAGAATGTCTTTTGGGAAGATTATTAGGGTATGTCATCATGATTTGGGTAGAAAAAAATCACTACATTATATGGAATCATAATTCCTTCTTTCTCTATAAAAAATTAAAAAATCAAGGATATATATATAAAAACAAAAAAAAGAGATTGAGTAGAGGAAGAATCATTTATTATTTACTATTGATATGGGGCCTATATAAAGGTAAAGTATTGGGATGGTTGAAACATTATAAGTCCATTAATTAAGGATTATTCCATTGAGTGTCACAATTTTATATCATCCATAGTTCTTAGAATAGTATAGTGTCCCCTTTATACCTTTATTTTTCACATCCAAATCACCCCCTTCAATAACATAACAAACCATGAAAATCTCTCATGATTATCACACTCTTGTGACTCTGTTAAATGAAGAAACTATAATAATATCAAGCCAATAGAAATTATAATTACACTTGATTTTGATAAAATCATTATATAAAATGCCTTAGGTAATGAGAAAAACCTTTCCTCAAAGACGAGTATAAAATGTGTATAGGTGGAATAGAATATTGAATGGATTTTTATAGATAATGAAGAATTAAGGATATGAGATTCATTTGGAATGAATGATAGGTATATAGATGTAATTATTGAAATATTATGTAATATATTTCTTTTGAAGTTTTATTTAACCTTATTATATGGTATTTTCTAAGGAGAGAAGTTAAATAAGTGTAGGGGAATTGATAGAGAGAATATTTTCATATATTTTATATCAAAATTTAACAAATTAATTCCCTTTAAATTTTATTAACTTTGGAAAATTATCAAATTTTCTATAATTAGGGAATAATTTGGAATTAATTTTAAAATAGATTAAATATGTGTGTGTGAGTGATTTATTTATTTATTAAATAATTTTTAATTAATCCATACAATGATTATTATATTTTAATTTTTTTGGATGTTTTTGAGGTTTATAATTACTATAGATTATTAAAATAAAATTCATGGTGATAGCATGATATTAAACCACATATTTCAAGTATCTCATGTGATTAACTGGGTATTTGAGTCGTTGTGTGTGATTAAAAAATCACCACATAGGATTAAATATTACTCTACTTCCATGTAATAATCAATCAAACACCTCACAACATATTAAACAAGGTAAATGAGATGTTTTTTAATATTCAAGTACTCTATAGAAGAATAAATGTAGTTGAAACAAACATTATATTATGATAACTCTTGAATTTCAGAGGAAACCAGAAAATAAAACCTCTATCATAAAGGATTCATCAGAATAACTTTTGAGATCACTGAATCTTATAGGATATTAGACACCCAGTTGTTTTTATTAAATGATAGAATGTCTTGAAGCATTTTATATCTGAATCCACTAATGAAAACTAACAAAATATGGGTTTTTATTCTTGATAATAGAATAATTGATTCCAGAAGATGGAATATGTGATTTTAGATAATGGAAAATGATAAGAATAAAAACATATGTTATATAAGCAACTGATATAAAAATTAAAACCTAATAGAATAAAATGTTATGGAATATAAATTTTTTAATCTTAAATATTTATATAAGATTAATTGATGATTTAATTGAGAAGAATAATAAAATTTTAATTGATCCAACCCCATAACATATGATCTGAACCAATGAATTAGAGGATTTCTTTCATTTATGTGTTCATAAATCAATAGGAAACTAATGATAATCACTTCATAAAGATTTTAAATATTCATCAAGATCATTTGGAACTCATTAATCATCCATTAGAGATTTTTCTCTTGTAATCCATTATTCTCAACCAAAAATATATTTATATACCTTTTACTTATTACATGATTTTAATAGAAATAATAAGAAAGAAATTATTTTTTTAAGATTATGGAGATTTGAAAATTTAAATAAATTTAGGATCAAGGAATATTGAAAATAAAATAAAATTAAATATATATATAATCTTACGATGTGAAATAATCCTACTTCTTTAACCCTTCCAATGAATCATATTCTCCAAGAAGATTGAGAATTATTGTATCCTTGTTACTACTTATTTACAACCTTGATAACCATATTTGTAGATTGTGTTTGGATTTAATTTCCTTGGATTGGTTTATTTTTTTCATTATTTCATTTATTTTATTCATTTTTTTAGTAAACAGTTGTTGTTTCTCTCTTTCTCTCTTGTTCTTCTTATGTTTTCCCACACTATGCTTCTATAACTCCTAAATTAAGGATAACTAAATGATGTATTTAATTATAAAAACCCATGAAATATTAATAATAAATAAATTTCAAGTATTATTAATATTCATGATTAGATTCTTATGGATTCATAATCACTATAATATTTTTAACTAGTTTTTTTTATCGAAACAGTAATAGTTTAATTCTAAAAAAGATTTTTCCATGTATTACATGGTTTTATTTAAAATTAAAATATATGAATTTAAGAATTTAAATTTGATAAAATTCATTTCATTTTTTATATAATCATACAAAATATTCATTAGGGTTGTTTTTTGTGATTTTTCTGAAGGGAGAAAAATTGATTTTTGAGGGAATAGTAAAAATTGTCACTTTTTTTAAAACATTCATTTAATTTAATTAAATAATGTAATTTAAAAGTCCCATTATGGTTATATTTGGTTTTAAAATATCTTAATATACCTTTTATTTAACATAATCTAATTAATTCCCTAGAAATCAGCATTATATTGTATTTTGGTATAAGTTTATTTTTTTGCTTAAAAACACATTTTTTTGAAAACCAAATTTTCATTGCATTTTGCATTTTTATATTTAAATTAATTTTGTAAACTTATATATACTGAATCGTAAAAATTCTATTTCATATTTATAATCATGTGTTTCAAATTTAGTAATTATTTTAATTTTATTTTTGGTTATTATGAACGTTAACCTTAGTACAAATTATGTCTTTATGGTAAAAGAAAAGAACTAAGTGATAAGGTCAAAAAATAATATGTTAATTATTATTGGATAATATTATTTATACATTTATCAACATATATTATAATTTTAATTTTTTAAGTGACATTGTTCTATGAGAGTAACTTAATATTATTTTAAAACTTTGAATAATTATGAGAGTATCACTCCCCTCATTTATAAAATAGAACCCCTTATCCTATATTTTTTACACCACTTGATCCTTTTATCTCAACCAATACCTATCCAAATACCATCATAACTTCCATCATCTCATAGTATAGGTCTCAATCTCACAAAAGGACCAACCCTGGAAGGTAGAAGGTGTAAGAAAAATGAAGTTTTCAAATAACAGGTAAAACTCTAAACCAAGGGTTTGTATGTTTATTTCTTATAATAACTCATTAAAATCCTCTATAAACATTATGATTGATAACATAAGTATCTTTCATAGAATAAAATTTTATCATTTCAATGGAAAAACCCTTTTTGTCTTTATTTTCCATCCTATGGTAAATAAAAACATCGTTCATGTGTATGTGTTGACTACCACCTTCATAATGAGACGTGTTTCATTTTTCATCACCAGCTCATATGTATGGTTAAAATTATGGATAAAATAACTATATATGATATTTATGACAAAGTATTATTCTATTAAGATTATAAATTACTTAACTTCTTTCCCTTTGATCCATTTGAAAATTTTATTATCGATTGTGTGTATGTGTGGACGACCACCTCCATAATGCGGTGTGATTCATTTGTTCACATCTAACATTCATGGATGATTCTAAAAATATTTTAAATGTATAAAAATAATAATTTTATCATTATGAATATTATTTATATGATTTAACAATGAACCCTTTAACCTTATCCAACCTATCAAAGTCATTTTGAACTTATAATTTGAACGTCCTCAAAACGTCGAACATAAACATAACTATTTTAGTAACTAAATAAAACATGGTAAAATATTAAATAAAGGGAATAATGGAAATTTATTAACATGAAAAATGTTTTTTATTAATTTCAAAAATAATTTAATTTTACTAAACTTGAGGGTCTACATACAAATAAAATGATTCGACTCTCAAGAAAAGGGACATTCTATTAAAAATATTGTTTGAAATTTTTCCTTTGCAAATAATTTTATTCCATGTCAATGATATTTTAATTGTTTAAATAATGTTATTATTTTTGATTCAACGAGTTCTAAAGTTAATTTTTTATTTTTATTTTCATTCATTACAAATGTTTAAAAATTAATCTTTTTAATGTTTTATGTATGAGTTGATTTTGACTTTCTTTACCATAGTGTGAAAAGAATATTTGTTTAAATGATGATTGAGTAAAGATATTTAACATAAATATTTACCATTAATTTATTTAGAGCATAATTTAATCTTATATAGTTATTTTTAATGAAAATATTTTTCCTATTATTCTAGAATTTTTTTTATTTAAAAGAAATTCTAAGAAAATGAATGTTTTTCTCATTTTTATAAGATAATTTAAAGTTGTATTACTTTGGGAATTCAATTAAAATTAAATTGAGTTTTATGGTTAAATTGAAATATATGTGTGTTTTTTTAATGTTATGGTTATTTTCCATTTCATAAGAATGAATGGTGATACTTTTATAACTCTGATTACAGCTGATCCAGACATGGCTCTCCAATGCATTGGGTAAAGAGCTGGAGTTTATCAGTGATATGTTACAATTAAGAGATTTGAGAATTATTTAGTTATGTGATTCCATTTTAAGGTTTCTTATAAGGTTGAATGTAAGTAAAATATATCAAGGTACCTATATGATATCATTTCAATGGTTTATAAGGGAAATCATAAGATTTCAAAATGTAAGAAAATGAGTTTAGGGTTTTTAAGGAAATTTTTTGAATTTTTTAAAAAAAATAGTGAAAGGATTAATTTTCAAGGAAATGTATTAATGATTCATGATGTTTTCCCAGAAACCCTTATTATCATGATTTCCCCTTTAGTATTTCATATGAAATGTATTAGGTCCACTAGGTCAAATACCCTAAGAGGGGGGAGGTGAATTAGGGTATGACAGATTAAAATTTCTTCCCCTTCGGATCTAGTTTCATTGTTAAACAAAACTCTATTCTCACTTTTTCCTGTTGAAAATTATGAATATAATTTAAATAATTCATGAGACAGAGCAATTTTTACTTGGTTCGCCCCACTAGGCTACGTCCAAGGAGCATACAATAATGGTGTACTGATGTACCAAGTTCACTGAGGATCACTGCCAATAATTAGTAAAATGTTCAAGTTAGATATTCTATTCCTAGGGTTACTACCTTAAAAGGTTTTAGGGTCTTCTCACTAAATTCCGAAGGATTATTCCATATTCCTATTTCTTTGGCTCACTTATGGTGGAACGGGTCACCATCTTCTTCTTCCTTCTCTCACTGCTCTTGGAAAGGAATCCACTAAAATTTTATAGACTTGTAGATAGAGAAAAATTTATGGATGTGTAGGTTAATTAATTTTCATGAATACCACATCCTCAACTGTAGGTAGATGATCTATTTATGTCCCTTTTTGACCCACAGATGAAATCCTCCTTTCTGTGTACTATTAGGTAAAAAAATGAATTTCAAAAACTGACTTGAAGCTTTTTCAAGCTTCTTTGATTGTTCTACAAACCATCTTCTCCTCTTGCGTACTTTATACCCTCCTCCACATAATGTGGCCACTTCCACGAACCTGCCCTCATATATGTCTCATCTTCCTTCACTATCATGTACTGTCTCCATGTACCGACTTCGTAAACCCCATTTGAGAACAACCCTATGTCCACTAATTGTTCTCTATTCACAAACGGAATTCACTTCCGCATATCTAAGATACCCCTCAGCATACCACATTCTTATTCCATAGACTGTTCTTGTTTTATGAACTAAAATGTTCTACAAAAGCAATTTTGTGAACTATTCTGTGAACTTCATTGGCCTTTGTGAAATCGCTTCCTGTAAACCACTTTTTTACTTCCCCAAATTCCCAGAGAACAAAGATTTTCTCCAATTATATTAATTCTTTATTCTAATCGGTGTTATTAGATCTCTTTATATAAGAAAAGATGTCATCTTAATTCTCTAAGATGAGATTTACCAAATCTTTGATTCTTTATATCCTCCACCGCATACTGATCCTCCTTCCATGAAGCACAGCCATTCGGCGAACCATTATTTCACAAAGGTCCGCACACTCTCTTTGCTTCTATACAACACCATTCTCTTATACATTCAGCAAATTGTCATGCCTTTCGCAAACTTCACACCCTTTGCTGAAAACCATCATTGGGAACCATTTTTAGTTCTGCAAACAGCTCATGCGTACCGTTTCCTCTACCTAGTACGTGGTTGTGACCCCTTCACAATATTGGTACATGGTCCATGTCCTAGGCTCTGTGTTTCTCTTCCTTTACCAATTATTCACATAATTCTTCACATATTTTAGTCCTAAGAAAAAAAATTACATTTCCAAACATAAGTTCCTGATTTTGAGGCCCAAAATTTTGGCACACAATGGGAAACTGTTCCACCTTAAAAATATATCTACGAAAAACATCAACCCAACTCATTCCTGATCATATAGATTTGTCAACTAACACAATCACACCCAAAACATATTGAGAGGACACATTGATTAATTTCTTCCCAACAATCTCCCCCTTTGGGTTTGTTGGCAGCTCTTATCACAATAATTCTTTGTATATTGATACATTGTTAAAGATCCTTCCTTTTTCAATTAGCATTCACTTCTTGTGATTAAGATAGTGATCAAAGATTTACTCAACACATACTCTAAGACAACATGATCCATGCTCCCCATGAAAAAAAATATTGTAATGAAAAGTTCATCAATGAATCACTTCATTCATGACACCAAATCTTGAAATCAATCAACTTCTTTCATCACAAACCTCAGCTGTTGTGATATGTAATCTTTGATCGATAACATCTTGCAACGTCAGATTTAATGATCCCCCTATCTTGATACTTCACCAAACGGCTTCATCATAGCTCTAACTCCCCCTATCTCACTACTCCACTTAACAGCTTCTTCCCATATCTTTTCTCATCCTAGAATAGTCACACTTTCTACCCCTTTTTTAATAAACCCAAAGGATACTTCAAGATTGTCTACAATAGGGTAAAGAACACAAATTAGTACATTAAGGAAAAACACATGATACCTTAGGGATAGGGGGACCACATCAATGATTTTTAAAGTGCGTGGATTCGACTGGACTCCCAGAGACAGTCTATGCCTTTCAAATGCTTCTTTGGGTAAGGCCTTCATAAGAATATTTGCTACTTGTTGTTCTATTGGCACATAATCTTACTTCACAAGCCCTTATTCCACCATCTCCTTAATAAAATGATATTTCATTTCAATGTGCTTTGCCCTTGAGTTATGGACTGTATTTGTTCAAGGATTTATGGAACTTGAATTATCATAATGAATTTAGATTAGATATTTCACTGTAACTACCAAATCTTCATGTTGTGTTTGATCCAAAATATCTGTGTGAAAGCTTGAGTGGCTGCAATATATTCATCTTTTACAATTATCAATGAAATGAAATATTTTTCTTGATCAACCAAGAAATACACAATCCTCCAAGATAAAAATCACTCTCAAACATTGATTTCCTATCATCTTCTGAACCGGCCCAATCTATATCTATATAACCCAATAACTCTAGCTGAGATTTTTCATTATACATTAAACCAAAATCCATGGTTCCCTTAATATACCAAATTATTATTTTCACTGCAATCATGTGGTTCTCCTTGGGATTTATTTTATATCTCACTGCATGGAATGTAGAAAATACAATATCAGGCCTTATCACTGTCAAGTACAATAGACTTCCAATAATTTGCCTATATTTTGTGAGATTAATTTCCTTGCCTTCATCATCTTGTGATAGTTTTAACTAGGAATTGACCGGATTCTTCATCTATTTGTAGTTATCTTTTCCAACCCATCTCAAAACCCCATTGGAATATTTATATTGAGAAATAAAAGTGGAATTTTGTCCATGCATCACCTGTAAGCCAAGGAAAATTTTCAGCTCACCAATCATCACCATTTCGAACTCGCTTTTCATAAATTTAGAAAACTGTTTTCATTGTGCTTCATCTGATCCACCAAAGATTATTTCATTGACATAAAACAGCACCATCATCCTTTGACTACTACCATTTTTGAAATACAGATTGTAATCAACTCCACCATGAGGGAAACTGATCTTCTTAAAAACTGATCAAGCCTTGAATACCATGCTCTTGGTGCTTGATTCAAACTATATAAATCCTTCTTCAGAAGAAAAACTCTATTCTCATTTTCATGAATGATAAAACCATCTGGTTTCTCAATGTAAAATTATTCTTCTCATAATCCATTAGAAAATTATGACTTGATGTCCATCTAGAAATCCTTGAACTTTATTACACTGTTATAGCCAAGAATAATATGATTGTCTCTAGCCTTGAAATAGGTGAACTTTTTTTATAGATGTTTATACCCTCTATCTAGGAGTACCCATTTTACACAAGTTAGGCTTTTTTTGAATCACAACACCATATTCATTCATTTTGTTGTGAAAGAACCATTTTGTCCCTATGACAGTCTTGTCTGTTGGTCTTGAAACAATCTACCATGTTTGATTCTATTAAATTAGGTTATGCTCTTCATTCATAGGTTTAACCCATTTCTCATCTCTAGATTCTTCATCAAAATATTTAGGTTCCACCTATGATAAAGAATGATTCTTGTTGCAGAGTATTCATTCTCCTTGTCTGCACTGCTCTTATCAGATCACCAATTATGTTCTTCCTATCAATTTTATCTCTTCTCGCTAACCTCTAGGAAGAAAATAATATATTATTATCATCTGAGTCTTCTTATAAATCAATCTATATATTCGGAGCATCTTCTAAGATACTCATCTCTTTATCACTATCTGCTTGAGTCTGATCATGTATTTGTAGAAGGTTTTGTTCATTCTCCATTATAGTCACATCATGAATTTCAACTATCTTTCCTAGCCTCTTATTGAAGCATTTATACGCTTTTATTTTCTTTTAGTGTCCAATAAATATCTTTGCATCCCCATAGGATTCAAAAATCCTATATTTATCCTTATTGTGAATGAAACATTTACTTCTGAAGACTCTAAAATACTTCAATGATGGCTTCTTTCCATACCAAAACTCATATGGAGTATTCTCCTCTTCAGAAAAAATTAAATCTCTATTTGATGTTTAGACTGTGGTTATCATTGCTTCTTTCCAAAATTTCTTTGAAAGGTATTTCTCAATGAGCATTGTTCTGGCCATGTTTTTTGCAATCTGGTTTCTTCTCTTAACTACCCCATTCTACCATGGAGTTCTTATCACAGAAACAAGATGCCTTATCCCATGTTTCTCGAGATAATCCTCCACTTGGATGTTTTTGAACTCTGTTTTATTATCTTTTTGAATCATTTGGATTTTCTAACCAATTATCTTTTCACATTCTTGTCAATATCTTGTAATAAAACTGAACACTTCAAATTTGTGGGTGATTATTGAAACACAGACCATTATTCTATAACCATCATTGAAGAGAACATAATATATCCTCCCATTAAGAGCCCTTTGTAAAATTGTCCCACACACATCAGTATGCACCAACTCAAGCAATCTTTTTGACTTTTCTCCTTTGGATTATATGTATTTCGAATAATCTTCCATTTTTGGAAAGTATCGCATGTATGAGGATGATCATGTGATAATCTAGAGACATTTCGAGTAGCATCATATTTCACCATATCTTCTAAGGCAGTTTGGATGATGTGGCTAAGACACTTATTCCATAACCTATTTTCTTCATCCTTTGATATAAAGCACATATCTTCTTCTCCAATCAAGAGGTTGAGATTCCCTTTTGTATGTTTTCCTTGAAACAAAACAACATCATCCTTTTCCTTGATGATACACAACTTCTTAGAAAAACTTATGGCATGCTCTGAGTCACACAATTGAATAACACTAATCAAGTTGTGACTGAGCCCTTCAACAAGAAAGACATCTACTTGTCTCATTTATTTTCCTCCAAAGATGTATTTTCCTAAACCAATATTTTTCAAGCCCTCATCATTACCAAATATTATAATACCTTCTTTATCGTAACTGATTCCTATTAGTAGATCCTTATTTCCTGTCATATGAGAAGGGCTTCCACTGTCAATGATCCATATCCTAGTGTGATCTATTTCCTTGAACACAATATTTTCCACCCCTACCTACTCATCCCTTTTCTTTTTGACCCAAGTCTCTAACTTCATACCCGACATAGATTGATAATCTTGATATTTCTCAGTATATGACAAACCAGCTTCAACTTGCAAAGATGCAAATCTATTTTTAATTTTCAACTCTCTTGATGATACATTTGGATGATTCTTATGAACAAATTCAGTTTTCCTTGGCACATCCCTTTGAATTGTTGATGTATAATATCTTTCCATATGTCCAAGTCCTTTACACCTAAAACAAAGACCATCAAATGATGACATAGAATTTGGATCTCTTTACAACCACCTCTATTGGTCTAATTCTATTTGGTACCTATTTTATGTGGAACATATATTTTGTGAGTGTCCCATATTACTACAACAATATCATCTTATGTGAGGCACACTCATGTGTGGAAATGATACACCATTAGTTGTTACTTGGGTTCTACGAATCTTCTGATTCTGCTTCATACCCAAATCAATCTCCAATCTTGGAGTGGGTGCTTGCGGTATAACTTAAACCATAACTAATTTTTGTTTTAGATCAAGACCCATACTAGCCTTATAATTTAGATTTGATTTGTCCTTCTCTTCTAATGGACTAAATTTCTCAAATTTCATCTTTGTTTTTGCCTATATGATCTTATTTTCTGATGTCTAACCAAGAGTTAATGTTCTCCTGATATTTAATTATTTGTCAGCGACTGATGACTTCCTCTTATAGTTCGTCAATACATTTGAATTGATCATTTCCAGTTTCAGTAAAACTATCTATTTCTATTTCTGTTATTGAATTTTGAGTTTGTACTCAACCACCTTTTCTGATCATTCTGGCATTGTCAACCTCAGCTTTTCAATTTCTACATTGATCTCAGTATTTTCTTCATCTAACTACTACATATAGAGTTTGGAATCATGAAAAACATTTTCAGATTTGTTTTTTTCTCTAAAAATATCTATCTCTTTGACAATAGATTCTAATTCATCCTAAAGATCAAATATTTCATCAATTTATCCTTCTTCATTGTCACTTCCCTCTCTGGTTAAATAATTTTCAATAACTGCCACCAAAGCATTGACTTTATGAAACTTATAGTCCTACAACTCTTCTAACTTTGATTCTTCTAAACATTCATCTTCTATTGAAAGTAGATTATTCTTTTTTAAGAACATTCTCTTAATATTTCTCCTACCTTTATCATTTAATAAATAATTATTTTACGAAAATTCGTCATTGTATTCATTCTCATCATCAAACTTCTTATGAAACATTACTACAAAATTCCCAATCTTTCTGCATCTAAAGCATGAAAATGGAAGTTTACCTTTGAACTTCCCTTTTTTCCTTGAAAATTTGAGGAGTGAAATGACATGAAATTATTCAAATTATCCTCCTCATGACTATCTTCAATAGAGAGATTATTCATGGACTTGAATGCGAGTTCTTTGGACTTCCCCTTTTCCACTACATTTTTATCATTATTTCTCATTTCATATGCTATAAGGGTATTGTGTTGGTTATCTAGTGTCAACTCTTTAGGGTCTCTGTCTTCCAATACTAAAACTTTCAGATTCAACCGTGGTGTAATTTTCCTCAAGATAAGTTTCACAGTCTTTATATCTTCAATGAATTCTCCAAGACCCCACATGTCGTCCAAAATAACATTTACCATATCAAAGAATGTATCAATAGTCTCATTGGGGTTCATTCTAAGATCCTCATACTTGTTCCACATAACCTACAATATGCTTATTGAAATTTTATTTCACCCTCATAAATGTTCAAAAATATTTCCCATATAGCATGTGATGTTTTATAGGACGTCACCTTTGTAAAAAATTTATTTGATAAAGATCCCCCTAAACCATTAATCCATTTAGCATCAAAATCCAATTCCCTTCTTTCAGATTCTAATAAAGCACCACTATTGATATGAGTTGATATTCCATGCATAGATGCAGTGAAGACATCAATTCCTAATGATCAGGAGTAGTACTACATACAATTCTTCCACAGTTGAAAATTATTTCTATTGAAGATCAGAATTCCTTTATGATTGACCACCTCCATTTGTTCTTCTAAAAGATAACCACTGACTTTTAGCTTTTCCCTCTGATACAAATTGTTTGGTCCACTAGGTCAAATACATTGAGAGGGGTGAATCAGGTTATGAAAGATTAAAATTTATTCCCCTTTAGATCATGTTTCGTCATTAAAAATCTTTCTTCTCTCACATTCCCTTTGTAAAGTATGAACAGAATTTAAATCATGCACGAGACACAACAATTTTTACTTAGTTCACCCTCACTAGTCTATGTATAAGGAGCATACAACGGCGGTGTGTCGATGTACCAAATTTACTAAGGCCCACTACCAATAATGAGTACAATGTTTAGGATAGATCTTTTATTCCCAATCTAACTGCCTTTAAAAGTTTTAGGGTATTCTCATTGTATTACCAAGGGTCACTCCCTATGCCTCTTTCTCTGGCTCACTGTAGGTGGAAAAAGTCACCATCTTCCTCTTTCTTCACTCGCTTATCTTGGAAATAAATTCACTCATAGTTTTTCTAATTATAGGTTGAACATAGTTTATGTACATGTAGATCCCTTCATTCTCATGAATATTGCATCCTCAATTGTAGATAGATTCTCTTTTGAAGTCCCTTTTTCATCCGTAGATGAAATCGACAATTTCGTGTATTGTTAGGTAATAGAAATGACATTCTCATACTGACTTGAATATTTTTTCAAACTTCTTTGAGTGTTATTCAAACCACATACTCCTCCAGCATACTATGTATTAGGTATGGTATGCGGAACACCTTCTCCATGTACCATTGCTTCTTATGTGAACCACCCTTCGTTTGTAGAATCCTCTACCTTTGATTTTATGTACCACCTACATATACCGGCTCTACGAATCTCCTCTACAAACCTCCTCTACGAACCACCCTATGTTCATGAACTATTCTCTATTCTAGGATTTCCTTCACTTTCGCGTACCAGAGCTCAAAATCCACATTCCGAAGTCTTCTTCCATGGAATTTGCTTCTATTTCAAACAACAAAATCTCCCAAAAACACTTTATTGAACTATTCTGGAAACTTCTTCAGCCTTTGTAGAATCACTTCTCAGAAACCACTTTCAGATTTCACTGAATTCTCAAAGAAAAAAGATGTTCTCTAATGATATTTTCTCTCTATTAGAATTGGTGGGATTATATATCCTTATATAGGAAAAGATATCTTCTTAATATACTAAATTTAAATTTACCAAATCTTTGATTCAGTACAGCCTTCAACGCATATTGATCCTCCTGTCGCGAACCGCACCAATTACACAAACCATTTTTTCATAGTGGTCTTCATACTACCTTTTCTATTATGGGATTCCATTATCTTATTTCATCCTGTGAACCATCACACCTTGCACAAAATTCACTCTCTTGGCCACAAACTGTCACCATGAACCATTTTCGATTCTGCAAACCACTCCCGTGTACAATTCCCATTGCCTTGTATACGTCCGCCTACCCTTTCCCATAAATGGTACATGATCCATGTCATGGTCTCTATATTTCTCTTCCTTTTCCAATTTTTTTCATCATTCGTTACACCATTCAGTACTTGGAAGAAAACCTAACATTTCCAAACACAAATTCCCAATTTTGAGGCCCAACATTTTGGAAAACATCGAGAAACTGCCCCCACCTTAAAAACTAATCTTCGGAGAACATCAAACAACTCATTCACGGTCATCTGTCTTTGTGAACAAACAAAATCACACCCAAAACATACCAAGTGGAAACATTGAGGGATTTTTTACCAAAAAAATGTTTAATGAAATTTATTGACCATTTAAGTTATTTTGATTAAAAATTGAATGGATATTTTATCTCAAACGTTTGATGTAAAAAAGAAAACATTTTTATAGATTTTTTAGGTTTATAAAAGGACTCAAATTTTTATTTTATTTTCTGTCAATTAATAATATTTTTTCTTATAACATGTTTTAAAATGGTTTTCAAAGTGATAAAGGATGAGTAGGAACAAAGATAATTTCATAGTTCCAATTATGGGAGATACCTTGAATGAAGCAATTGTGACTTTATAAGAACATGTTTTGTGGGGAAAATGGACACTGTGTAGAAATTTTAACTTTATAATGTAAGAAATTTCATAATTATTTCAAACTATAATCCTAAAAAAGTACTTTGGAATGTAATTGATTAACTATGTTCCATAAATTATGAAATTTATTGTATTGTTAGGTGTGTGTTGTAATAGCTGGTATTAGAGGAAGGTTTTAGATAAACATAGAGGGTTGGATGATGTTAAAAGAAACTCTTAATAGATTATAATTTATTTTTATATTATTGTGAGATATATTTTTAGGATTTCCAAGTTTCTTCATCTAATATATGTTTATTTATAATGGTTTTCAACATATGAAACATGAAATCTATGGTAGAAAGGAATCTAGATGATAATATCCTTACAAACCAAAAGCATGGTATGGTTGGAATTGGAACACAGTAGTTTTTAACTATTTTAACTATATTGAAAAATTCTATTAGTGGAGGTACCAATTGAAGTTAGAGACCATATTATCTATATAAGAGTATGTATATAGTAGATCATTTTATGAAATATCACCCTTTTACTATTGGTGGATCCTCAAACTCAATGAAATTTGAAGGATGGATTAATTATTTGGAGAAGATATTTGATGTTATGAGATATTAAAAAAAAAGTGGAATGTAACCCTGGATATTTATAATTTTGAAGGTGATTCCAATCAATGGTGGTATTTTATTAAGAAATCGATGAAAATGAAAGAAATATATTCCATGGAATGTATGATATTTGAAGATCTCTTTCCTGAAAATTATTTTCTAAAATTTCTTTGACTTAAAATGGAATGGTAATTCCTGAAGTTGAAAAGAAAGGAGGAGGACTTTGTTACTACCTATGAATCTAATTTTACTAGATTGGATGGGTATGTATAAAATTTTATCCACGAAAAATATAGTAAAATTGATTGATTTTACTCTAGGTTTAATCCAATGTTGTGACAGCTCTAGTTACTATATAGTTTGGAAGTTATGAGGATATTTTTTGGTCTGATGAGAAAATCAAGATGGATTTTGTATAATTTAAAAAAAAATAAAGATAAGAAGAAATACTGGTTGTGATTAATACGAAAACATTGACCAAAATACTTGAAGGTAAGAAAATTAAATTACCCTTTTTTGATAAGTGTGGTATGAAAAATTCTGGGGAATATTCGATGAGATCTTGGAAGTGCTACTAATGTGGAAATCTAGGACACATGGCTCATGGATACATAGAAAGGATAAATAATAATGGTCATACGAGTAATGAAAACAAGGAAGATAAATGTTTTTATTATAATGAGATAGGACACTATGTGAATGCATGTCCAAATAAAGGCATTGAGGATATTGATCACCAAGACCATGAGCATAAATTTGTGACAAAGTCATTTTCTATTTTTGGGCCATCGAATAATGGCATGATAGGTAAAATACTTATTTACTCTATGTATTCCAATGTTTGGTTTGATTCAGGTCCATAAATTCTTTTATTTTGGATAATTTTCCTATTAAAATGGAAATATCACCTCAAGAAATCAAGATAAAACTTTTAGTAAAAACTCATGGTAGAAATATTAATAAAATATAGATTTATAAGAACCTTCCCGTCATCATATGTGGAATGGTTTTTCCTAAAAATATATTTGTCTTACCCTTATTGTATTATGATGTTATACTCGGTATGGATTAGACTTAAAATTATCATGATATAATAATTATAGACTTAAAGAAGTAATATTAAATCCTTAAAGTGAATTTAACTTAATATATAAGAATGAGATCATACCATTGGCAATATATGTAACAACCAGAGATTTTATGATAATTATTATTTTTAATTTCATTGATATATTGTGTTGTATGTGACACCAAAATTAGCTTGTTCTATATGCAACACCGTATTAGCTTGCAGTATACACAACACTAATCTTAGATCGTGTTACACACAATTTCATGTTCGTTTGATAGAAGTTATTTTACGCAACATTGAGTGTATATATATATATATATATATATTCAATGTAGAAATGAAATATGGTTGGATTATATTATACACGACAACAAGTGAATCTTGCACTACACGCAACCCTGACTTGGCTTTCATTACATGCAACCATGACCTTCCACAATAGCGTGTGTTATACGCAATACCAAGTTTCACTAAACGAGATATTATTATAATATTATTATAAACTAGCCGTTATGAATAGTAATACCCAATTTTTAAAATTTTATAAATTTTATCTTTCAAAATGGACTTTATTTTTGGATTCAGAATATCGAAATTATCCTAGGGTGAATTTTTGGTATTTTTCTGCAAACTTTCAATTTTTGATGAATAGTGAAAACACTGAGTTACTATTTAAAAACCGACTTTTTATTCAAATAATTATTTATTTTATTTAAATTTATATTAGGTCAAAATTGATACATAATACCTATATAAGTTCAATATAATTCATTTGAGTCATTTTATAATAATTTTAGATATATTAAAATTTTATTGAACTTTTCACCGTCTTTTACCCACCTCCAAGGAGAATTTGAAAATTCACATAAAACATAATTTTACCGCTTCTATGAGTGAAATTTTGAAAATTTGAGAGACACAGTTAATATCAAGGAGTAAAATGTGGTTCAATAAGATAAAAATAATTTTTGGTGAATAGTAACTTTTTACTTTTATTTAGCACGGTTAAAAGTCAATACGGTAATTAAGGGTAAAAATTATATTATTATTACCCTAACACATGTCCTAATTCTATTGGATAAGTTTAATTCGACCAAAAACAACCTTAGGACAAAAATATGACCATTTAGGTTCACTTGGATTAGATTAGGGCATTTAATATTATTTTATTTAAAGAAGAGTTAAAATAGTTAAAATCAAAGTTTAATAACTAAAACATTTTTACTATAGGGTTATAAAAAAGATAAATTAGACTATAAAAATTCATTAGAAAGATAAAACTCTTTCCTACATAATGGTATTTTATTTATAATTTTTAGATCTTAAATAATTTATGTTATTTATGACACAATGGTGATGTAGTAATTACCTAAATAATGAAATATTAAAATAATTGATATTATAAATACCCAAATAAATGTAATTTGAAACTTTTTATGAATTAAAATAATTTTATAGGTTAATATGACATGTTAGTATTGATTTTATTAACATTTTTTGAACTAATCATGCTGTTATGATTTTCACAAAAATCATTTACCAAAAAGTGTCAAAATTATCATAAAATAGTTTTTAAAACAAGTATTATATTATTAATTTTTATTATATTCCTAAAAAATCTAAGGTTCGGCCAAATTACTTAGATAAGGTTATATATATTAATAATGAACCAATTGGAGTTCTTTTGTCTCGTTATAGTAAGTTTATTAACCATATAGTGTAAGAAAACAAGAAGACACAGTAAAAGTTAAATTATTTAATTTAGAGTTAAATATAAATGATAAGGTTAAAATAGTAACCTAAACTTGTCTAAAACCTATTTTTTGAGAGTCTTTCGACCCATCCTCACTTTATCTTTTAAATAAATCAATTTGGAGCTATTATAAACTGAATATGACTTTGTTATAAAATAATATTTTAAGTTTTTTCAAAGGTGCCCCTCTCCTCCCTTATAAAAAGGGAACCCCTTCCCTCTTCTCTTCACACCCTTTTGAGCCTTGAATCTCGGCCAAACCCTGCCCATTTATCTTCTCAACTTCCCTAGAAACATTTTTGAGGTTCCGTTCTTCTCAAAAGACCAACTCTACTTCCTTAAGAGGAATCTTAAAGGAGATTCGTCGAAAAAGAGGTAATCTCTTCTTCTGATTCTCTCAAGTTTCTTTCTTCTTATACTTCTTCTTCTTTAGTTGTATCATTATAAAGTAATAAAATCAGTATTACTTATATACTTATATGTTATTATAAATATGAAACAACCCTACTTCACCTTCTATCCATCCTACGGAAAACAAAATCATTGTGCGTGCGTATGTACGGAATACCGTCTCCACACCGTGGTGTAATCTATTTTCGACCACCACCTTACTTGGATGGGTATAATGGTGTAAATAAATAACTATATATGATTATTTTAAAGTGATATTTATTCTGAAATATTATACATACACTTCAATACAATTCCACAATCATGATAATTATATCATCGCTCGTGTGTACGTACGGACTACCGTCTCCACGACGCGATGAGATTCATTCTCCATGTTAACCATTCATGAATCATTATAAAGTATATATAATGAATAATAATAAAATATATGACATAATAATGATACTAGATTTATGTATATATATATATTTATTTCATCTACTTAATTCCATTCAATTCAATAAGGAAACGAAAACAGCGTTCATGCGTACGTACGGCCTACCGTCTCTATGAACGGTGTATTTCATTTCATTTATCGATCTATCATATATATATATATGTATATGCTGAATATATATTATTTATAAAACATGTTATACAATATTGAATTAAGTAAATCAGGATATAAGTAATAATATCAATAACAACAAGTCTAAACACGTACAATAAATGAAACGATTTTACCCAAATCGCTGCTTTTACATCGAATTTACAAAAGAACGGGTAATATAAAGTAATAAGTAAACTATATATGATATAATAAGAATAAATATATTTCTTTAATAAGTCAATGACAATATTTTAATCATTATACAGGAGGTTCGGATATATAAAAATCATATCATACATAAGGTAAGGGATAACTATTCCAATATCGCTCTTATCCGAGATTGTTTATTCATAGTATTTACTGGGGGTTTTGTTATCATCCATGTCCCTTTTTTCTAAAAATGTTTTCATTTATGTTTAATGGCCTTTTACCCATTTTTTTATTTTACCACATTTTATGAAAGGAATCTTACTTTTTTTTACCACACGAGGAACTTTTTGAATTTTCTGACAAAAGTATGAGGAGAATGTTATTTTTAACTTATACGGGTGAACGGATTTTTATGGTTTCATAACGGCTCATTTTCATGAAAATTCCTCTACAAGATTGCATTATTATTTTCAAAAAAACCCTTTTCTTTTAATATTTCATGGTATTTTGTGAAAAGAAAATTATTTTGAAGAAGAAAGGATATTTTCCTCAAGAATTCATTTCAAGTGTTTTATCAAAACTATTTTCCATCTAAAAATGAAATTATTTAATATGTTTATGTTTCACGTATAATGTATCCATTATTTACATGGTTTGATTCTTCTTATGATGAAATGATATCCATTTTTTTATATGGATTATGTTATGATGGCATGATGTTTAAGAATCTCATTCTATTACATGGGTTATGCTATGATGTATTATTTATGAATTTGTGGCACACGAAAGAATGATTTCATTATGAGATGGGTGGAACCTATATCTCCCTCCAATGCATTGGGTAAAGATTTATATCTCATTAGATAGACATGGCTTGAACAGAAAGTTAATCTGGTTCAGTGTTACAGGACTGAAACAAGGAGTGAACTCGATTCAGAAAGGGACTTTGTCCACAAAGATGGTCATGGCAGTAATGCCTTGGCTACTATGGAAATCATAACATGTGCTTAATGGTTTCCACAATTACATGCTTTATTCCCATGAAATTTTATCATGATTGATGATCCATTATGATATAATCCTTATGTACTTCCAAGATTTATGTCTTTTCTCAAGATTTTGATGTTTAGATTTTATGTTCAAGTTTTTGCATTCAAATGTTTATGGATTGTTTTATATTCTATATGTTTACCCTTACTAAGAATTTGAGCTCACCCTTTTTATGTTTTATTTTCCCCAGGATATAAAGAAAGGTTTTAGGTAAGAAAACCAAAAGGGGAAGATCTTTATGGGAGATGTTGAAGATCTTACAACATGATTAGAAGATTACGTTCCGAGTTCCCAAAGACACTAAAATAATACGATCTTTGGGCGTCTGTTTTTGTCATGTATTAAATATTCCGCAAAAGTAATGTAATGTCCATGTGCATCATGATTTGGGTCTCTATAGTTGGTATTAGAGTGAAGGTTTAGTTAACCTTTGGAAACTAGGATGCGAGAACTTTTGTGAGATCCCTAGATATATTTATAAGGTATGTATAGGGATGTCTCTAAGGTTAAGTATACATATAGGTTATAGTCTTAGAATTATGGTAATGATATTAGAATTAAACCTAAGGTGTTATATATTGAAGGTAATCCCCCTTTGTTATGCTGTTTTCCAAGCATGATTTTTCCCACTCAGACTATTCTTTTTGGGTTTTAGAAAATGGCTGGAAACCAGAAGATTCACGATAATGGAGGATATGATGAAAAATGGAATGATATTCTTTATGAGAAACCAAATGAAATTGGATCTGGAAGTCGAAACATCGTTATTATGCCTAATCAGCAATCTCATAATATGATTAATAATCTCAAATTTGGTAAGTATCCTGACTCAGCTAATAAGAGAAATATGGAGTTTCATGATGATCATAGAGGAAAGAAAGTCCAATTCCCCTCATGTAAATCATGTGGGAAGAGGCATCAGGGAGAATGTTTCAAAGGAACCGGAAGATGATTTGGGTGTGGAAAAGAAGGACACAAGGCCATTAATTGTAAAGGAAAAGGTTCAGTTAACACCATGGATAAGGATAATGGTATTTCTAAGACATCAACAATGGTTAAATGTTTTAAATGTGGAATGTAAGGGCATTTTGGAAACCAATTCCCTAAGGGAAAATCTCATGAAGAGAATCAGCATGGTCATATGGATAGTATTTATGTTGATGATGATGAAGAGAATACAAATGATATATGAGATGAAAGAAATGAGGAAGCTCAGTCAGTGGTTTAAGAAGGTAGTGGAATGATTGTATGTTTATCAAGAGTTATGTTGTATAGGTAATTTAATGGTATTATAGAATAAAGAAACATCTAAGGATTGTTACACTATTGTTTTTTCTAAAGTATTTGAAAGTATATGTTGAATGGTACTGATAACCATGAAAGGTTAATTCATATATTTTTGGAAAGTAGATGATATTCGCATAATGAAGGGATTATGAGATAATGAGATTTTTTATAGTATTTATGAGCTCATGGCTGATATAAGGACAATGTGATATCATGGTTTGAGTATATAAAAATTTTGGGATTTTGGTATGTGGAACGAGTTAACTTTTGACATCATTCATGTTTTCACTAAGGTTCAATGGGTATTCATTTTTCAAGAGAATACATGATTAAGGTATTCACATGTTTGGAATGTGACCAACAAGATATATCTTATATGGGGGATAAATGAAGGTATTCACATGCTTGGTTGATGACATTTATAGTAATCATTTTCTTTATACTATAAGATTGGATATAAGTATTTTCGATAAGCTTAAAGGTTGGAATGGATTAAGTTGGACATCAGATAGAATTTTTTAAGGCTAGAACGTTTTTCGATATTATTTATGGAATGTTATATTAATGTAGTTTTAGAAAAAGGACAACCTGCAGGACGGGCGACAACCCGTCGCGTCGAACAAGGCTGTGGGAATCAAACCCACAACTGAAGCGCGATAGGCCTTTATCACATACCACTGTCCTACAAGAAGTCCCTGGTTAGTGGAAACTAGTTTCATTTTATTAAGCGGTATGATAGAAAATGTATAAGTCCATTGTTGGAATCATATACGATTAATCTCACCATAGATGGACTTATATATATTTAATAACTTATGATAACCTTTTTGTGATAAAAACAGATGGGATGGCTTATCATTCTATCTCATGATCTGCTAACACTTCATCAATGTAAAATTCAGTTTCATTTCTTTAAATAGATATGAAGTGGAAATTGTTTATGGAATGACCAACAATGATATTCCACTAAAATCAAGTAAGTATTTCTCCGTATGAAAAATTCATCAACGTTAGGGAAATGATCTTGGAACCCAAAAATGTTGTTTTAGTACTCTCATATCTGATGAATAAGATGGTGCCTTAGATCATCACAAATTTATGGCTTTGTGATTGCTGGGTTTTTCATAGCCATGTTCTCTACCACTCTCTATCAGAACTTGATGGTTAGATTTCTCTTCCATATCCATATTTTCACCTATGTTCTCCTATGTGGAAACCCAGGGATAAGTTAATTTGGGTAACCGTTACATTTCATACATTAGTTTTTAAAATTAAGCTTTAGTATTCCTTTTTACGATGTGGGTTTCTATTAAAGAAAATTTCAAGTAGTAAACAATTTATAACCCCGACAAATTTCGAGGGCGAAATTCATTTTAAGGAGGGTAGAATGTAACAACCCGATATTTTATGAGAATTATTATTTTTAATTTCATTGATGTCTTGTGTTGTACGCGACACCAAAATTATCTTGTTCTATACGCAACACCATATTAGCTTGCAGTATACACAACACTAATCTTGGGTCGTGTTACACACAATTTCATGTTTGTGTGATAGAAGTTATTTTATGCAACATTGAGTGTATATATATATGTATTCAATGTATAAATGAAATATGGTTGGATTCTATTATATGCAACAAAAAATGAATATTGCACTACACACAACCCTGACTTGGCTTTCATTACACGCAATTGCGACCTTCCACGATAGTGTGTGTTATACGCAATACCAAGTTTCACTAAATAAGATATTATTATAATATTATTATGAACTAGCCGTTATGAATAGTAATACCCACTTTTTGAAATTTTATAAATTTTTTCTTTCAAAATGGGCTTAATTTTTGGATTTGGAATATCGAAATTAGCCTAGGGTGAATTTTTGGTATTTTTCTGATTACTTTAAATTTTTTATGAATAGTGAAAACACTCGGTTACTATTTAAAAAACAAACTTTTTATTTAAATAATTATTTATTTTATTTAAATTTATTTTAGGTCAAAATTGATACATAATACCTATATAAGTTCAATGTAATTCATTTGAGTCATTTTATAATAATTTTAGATATATTAAAATTTTATTGAACTTTTCATCGTCTTTTACCCACCTCCTAGGAGAATTTGAAATTTTACATAAAACTTAATTTTACCGCTTCTCTGAGTGGAATTTCAAAAATCCGAGAGACACGGTTAATATCAAGGAGTAAAATTTGGTTCAATAAGATAAAAAAAAATTTTGGTGAATAGTAACTTTTTACTTTTATTTGCCACTGTAAAAAGTAAATAGGGTAATTAAGGGTAAAAATGGTATTATTATTATCCTAACACATGTCCTAATTCTATTGGATAATTTTAATTCGACCAAAAACAACCTTAGAAATAAAATATGACCATTTAGGTCCACTTGGATTAGATTAGGACATTTAATATTATTTTATTTAAAGAATAGTTAAAATAGTTAAAATCAATGTTTAATAACTAAATATATTTAATATAGGGTTATAAATAAGATAAATTCGACTATAAATATTCATTAGAAATATAAAAATATTTACTACCTAATTGTATTTTATTTATAATTTTTATACCTTAAATAATTTAAGTTATTTATGACACAATGGTGATGCAGTAATTACCTAAATAATGAAATATTAAAATAATTAATATTATAAATACCCAAATAAATGTAATTTGAAACTTTTTATAAATTACACTAATTTTCTAGATTAATATGACATGTTAGTATTTATCTAATTAACTTTCTTAGAATTAATCATGTTGTTATAATTTTCACAAAAATCAATTACCAAATAGTGTCAAAATTGACATAAAATAGTTTTTAAAACAAATATTATATTATTAATTGTTATTATATTCGTAAAAATATAAGGTTCAGCCAAATAACTTCGATAAGGTTATATATATTAATAATGAACCACTTGGGTTTCTTTTGGCTGGTTATAGTAAGTTTATTAACCATATAGTGTAAGAAAACAAGAAGACACGGTAAAAGTTAAATTATTGAACTTAGAGTTAAATCTAATAGATAAGGTTTGAATAGTAACCTAAACTTGTCTAAAACCTATTGGTTGAGAGTATTTGGACCCATTATCACATTATCTTCGAAATACATCAATTTGGAGCTATTATAAACCGAATATGACTTTATTATAAAATAATATTTTAAGTTTTTCCAAAGGTGCCCCTCTCCTCCCTTATAAAAGGGCACCACTTCCCTCTTCTCTTCACACCCTTTTAAGCCTTGAATATAGGCCAACCCCTACCCATTTATATTCTCCACTTCCATAGAAACATTATATAGGTTTTGGTCTTCTCAAAAGGCCAACTTCACTTCCATAAGAGGAAGCTTAAAGGAGGTGCGTCAAAAAAGAGGTAATCTCTTCTTCTGATTCTCTCAAGTTTCTTTCTTCTTATACTTCTTCTTATTTAGTTGTCTCATTATAAAGTAATAACCTAAATATTACTTATATACTTATATGTTATTATAAATATGAAACAACCCTATTTCACTTTCTATCCATCCTACAGAAAATGAAATCACCGCACGTGCGTACGTACGGAATACTGTCTCCACGCCGTGGTGTAATCTGTTTTCGACCACCACCTTACTTAGATGGGTATAATGGTGTAAATAAATAACTATATATTATTATTATAAAGTGATATTTATTCTGTAGTATTATACATACACTTCAATAAAATTCCACAATAATGAGAATGATATCATCGCTCATGCGTACGTACGGACTACCGTCTCCACGACGCGATGAGATTCATTCTCCATGTTAACCATTCATGAATGATTATAAAGTATATAAAATGAATAATAATGAAATATATGACATAATAATGATACTGTATTTATGTATATATATATTTTAATGTCATATATTTAATTCCATTCAATTCAATAAGGAAACGAAAACAGCATTTATGCATACGTACGTCCTACCGTCTCCATGAACGGTGTATTTCATTCCATTTATCGATCTATCTTATATATATGTATATTCTGAATATATATTATTTATAAATCATGTTTTACATTCTGTAATTATGTAAATCATGATATAACTAATAATATCAAGAACAACAAGTCAAAACACGTACAATAAATGAAACGATTTTACCCAAATCGCTGCTTTTACATCGAATTTACAAAAGAACGGGTAATATAAAGTCATAAGTAAACTATATATGATATCATAACAATGAATATGATTCTGTAATAATTCAATGACATTATTTAAATCATTATACATTAGTTTCGGATACATACAAATCATATCGAACATAAGGTAAGGGATAACTATTCCAATCTCGCTCTTATCCGAGATTGTTTATTTGTAAGTATTTACTGGGGTTTTTGTTATCATCCCTATCATTTTTTTCTAAAAATGTTTTCATGTATGTTTAATGGAATTTTTACCCATTTTTTTATTTTATCATATGTTATGAAAGGAATCTTACTTTTGTTTACCACACGAGGAACTTTTTGACTTTTCTGACAAAAGTACGAGGAGAATGTTATTTTTAACTTATACGGGTGAACAGATTTTTACGGTTTCATAACGCCTCATTTTCATGAAGCTTCCTCGACAAGATTTCAGGATTATTTTCAACAAAACCCTTTTATTTTAATATTTCATGGCATTTTCTGAAAATAAAATGATTTTGAAGAAGAAAGGATATTTTCCTCAAAAATTCATTTCAAGTGTTTTATCAAAACTATTTTCCATATAAAAATGAGATTATTTAATATGTTTATGTTTCAAGTATAATGTCTCCATTATTTACATGGTTTGATTATTCTTATGATGAAATTATATCCATTTTTTATATGGATTATGTTATGATGGCATGATGTTTAAGAATCCCATTCTATTACATGGGTTATGCTATGATGTATGATTTATGATTTTGTGACACACGAAAGAATGATTTCATTATGAGATGGGTGGGACCTATATCTCCCTCCAATGCATTGGGTAAAGATTTATATCTCATGAGATAGACATGGCTGGAATGGTAAGTTAATCTGGTTCAGTGTTACAGGACTAAAATGAGGATTGAACTCGATTCAGAAAGGGACTTTGTCCACTAAGATGGTCATGGCAGCAATGCCTTGGCTACTATGGAAATAATAACATGAGCTTAATGGTTTCCACAATTACATGCTTTATTCCCATGCAATTTTATCATGATTGATGATCCATTATGATATAATCCTTACGTACTTTCAAGATTTATGTCTTTGCTCAAGATTTTGATGTTTATATTTTATGTTCATGTTTTGCATTCAAATGTTTATGGATTGTTTTATGTTCTCTATGTTTACCCTTACTGAACATTTGAGCTCACCCTTTTTATTTTTTATTTTCCCCAGGATATAAAGAAAGGTTTTAGGTAAGAAAACCAAAAGGGGAAGATCTTTATGGGATATTTTTAAGATCTTTCACCATGATTATAATATTACATTCTGAGTTTCCAAAGACACTAAACTAATACGATCTTTGGGCGTCTATTTTTTTCATGTGTTAAATATTCTGCAAAATTAATGTAATGTCCATGTACGTAAAGCTTTGGGTCTCTAAAATATAACAAGAAGCTGAGAAACTAAATAAATATGGGAGTAAATGTTTTCTTGCACATATTATTTAAAATAAGGAAACCATTCAAATTAGTTATGTTCCAAATATAATTAGATTTATGGATATTATTCATAGTTATTTTTCAAGTTTTATTCATGATCAAGACGTTAAATTTACTATTCACTTGGTTCCTAATGCTAATCAAATTTTTAAACCTCCTTATCGAATAGATTCAGTTGAGTTGTTGAAATTTAAAACACTATTATTTGAGCTTCTTGGTAAGTGTTTCATTCACCCTACCTCTTCACCTTGATGTGATCATGTTTTTTTTTCAAAAAGAAGTATGGTTCTATGAGTCTTTTTAATGATTATAGAGAATCAATAATGTTAACATTAAGAAAAGTTATTATTTTCCTTATCTCAATGAATTTTTTTGTCATCTTCATAAAGTATTATATTTTTTGAAGATTTATCTCATTTTTAAGAAACATCAACTAAAAGAAAAGGTGGAATACATTCCAAATACAACATTTTCTACTAGGTTTGGGAATTATGAATTTTTGGTAATTCCTTTCTGGTTAAAAAGTTAGTCCACTATATTTATGGATCTAATTAATATAGTGTCCCATGAGTATTTATATATATTTTTGGTTGTATTTATCATTCAAATTATAGTATATTCTAAAGGTCAGGAAGATCATGAGAAACATATAATGCTTTTTTCATTCTCTAAAATAATTTTTTATATAAAAATTAATTAAATATGAATTTTGGTTTCAAAATCTTTATTTCATTAGACATATTCATTATAAGGATGGAATAAAAGTTGATCATTCAAATACTAAAGTGGTAGAATAGTGTCCAAGACCTACAAATATTATGGATATTAAAATTTTTATTTGTGATAGTGGGTTACTACTAAAGGTTTACTGAAAAAAATGATCAGCTATCTAGTGAACTAACAAAGTTCACTCTAAAAGGAGTTAAGTTTATTTGGATAAAGGAATGTGATAAATATTTTTAGGAATTTAAAAGAACATTGGTTAATAATCCATTGTTAGACTTACCATCTATAAATGGGTATTTTTTTATTTATAATAATGCATCTTTGAAGGTACTTGGTTGTGTATTGACACATAATTATTGGGTTATAACGTATACATGTTGTCAATTGAAAACCCACAATATAAATTATCCTATAAATGACCATGAGCATATTTTAGTATTTTTTTATTTAAAAATATTTAGGCATGATATATATGGAGAGTAATTTGAAATTTTAATGTCTCGACTCAGGTGCCACACCGTAATGCCCTGAGCAGGTTCACTACATGACTTCAAGCGCACCGGCTCATATTCTAAAGGCTTCCAACTAGCATGGAGGATTTAATATATTTACTGGGGAGATTATACCCTCTTTGTTAGAGTAAAACACCAGTGTAAATTAAATAAATAATAACCAGAAATATGACAATATCATAGGATGACCAAAACTGAAGATAAAATATCAAACTGAACAATAAATATTCCATGCTAATGTATGTGTGAAGTTTCAAAGTGAAAACTCAAAAGTAAACACACTGACGACTCCTAAAGAGGCCCTGAACCATGTCCAGTTTCCACATCCATACTTTATCCCAACTCAATCACCCAATATAGGTCATTTCCCTTATTCTATCCTACAACCATGAAATCTATTCAAGTACTGGTCAGGCAGCCCGAGTAGGGTGTGAGTACAACTCAGTTGGCCACCACTAACGATGTCTAAAACAATATCCAATCAAACAATAGTGTATTCAGTTTTATAAAGAATAAATCACAATGTATAAATAAATATTTATCACATTATCAACTATTCTTTATTTAACTACATAAACATCTAGGTTCCCATAGACACATGTATCTCAATACCTGCTTTAACCCATGCTAGAGTCTGACCTATTCCCAAGGGGTATCATGTCTCAGAACTCAATTGTTACCATTAATTAATTAAATTAATATATTAATCAAACTTTCATCATTCATTAATTCATACTTGAATGCACATGTTACCATTAATACTTCACACGTTAGAATGACCATGGTATCATTCTTTATTTCTAAACTAAATGACCATGTTATCATTAATAGAATCACAATTGAATGACCAAGTTTCCATTGAACATCACATAATTAATTCAAAAACTAATTATCCACGTCAATTCCATTACTAATTGTACAGTTATTTAAACAATGCAATTCCATTTGTTAATTCAAAATAATAACTAATCACACCAATAACATTAATTAATATGACAATTAATTAATCACATAAACATCATTTATAACTCAACAATTAGATAAACAAAAAATTCCATTATTCAATTCAAAAATTAACTAATCACATCAAACACTTATTAATTCATCAATTAATTAATCACATCAATTCTATTATTCATTTCAATAATTAACTAACCACACCAATTTCATTACTAATTCAAAACATAGTTTATCACATCAATCCCCTTAATTAATTCCCCGATTAATTAAGCACGTTAATCCCATAAATTAATTAATAAATTAATTAATCAATATCCACAAACAAAAATACCATCATTAATTTCAGGATTAATTATCTCAATGGTAATCTCAATACTTCATAATTAATTCAACAATTAATTATATCAATTCCGAAATACCAATATCTTATAATTAATTCATCAATTAATTATATCAGATAAAAAAATATCAATATATCATAATTAATTCTATAATTAATTATCTCAAATAAAAAAACTCAAAAACTCATAATTAATTTTAAAATAAATTATCTCAATTAATAATTCCCAAAATACCCAATATCATATATCCTCAATTAATTAATTAAACAATTTAATTAATTCATTCAAGAAAACAATAGTTAAAAATAAAATATAAATTCTCTAACTACATAAAAATAATTTTTATAAATAATTTGGTATTTGAATTATAGACCACCTACCTCAAGTTTGAAAAATAATGCTCACCAATATAAATCTTCAAAATTTGAGCATCATAATGATGTAGAATGAGATTGGAATCTAAACCCCTAAATTAAAATTGAACAATTAAAGATCTCTTATTTCTAGATCTAGATCCACAAACCTAGATCAATATTAATCAAATTTAGATCTATATCTAAAAACAGAGGATAATAACCCACCAAAAGAATGGGAGATAAATCGGAAAGAGATTTCATACCAGAAGAGATATAGATCTTCTAAGTGAGATTTGAATCACCATGAACGGAGGTTGGATAACCTATGAATCCATCTATGAGGCTCTAGAATTTAGATAAATCAATTATTGGTTGATCTAGGGAGTTTTTGAGGCTATTATATGGGGTTCATTTTATTGTTTAATAATTTTCTGGGGATTAAATTCCCATATGCACTTTTTACTGCTTTGGGTTCATAGTTTCCCCTAAATGTGTTTGTATTATAGGGGTAGATGGTTTCTCCTAATAGGGAACATGATTTGAAAAAATATTCTCTAACTATGAAATCCACACAATTTAGGGTTTCACAGTTTTCTAGGTTGGGGCGCACAGTTTGGGAAAACCATCCACCAACTGTGCAGTTTCCCATTTCGTTCAAAAAATACCAAATTTCACCCAAATGTATCACAAGATAAAACCCAAATGAAAAGTAAAAAACACATGAAAAAAGAGTAACAATAAAATAGCGTGCTATATCTCTTTAAAAGCTCAAGGTTTTACAATATTCCCACCATATAACATCTCATCCTCGAGCTACACTCCCAAGCATCTCTAAGATTTCAAGTCAAAAAGATTGGGCCATTGAGCCCTCATATATTCTTATATCTACCAAGTTTCCCCCTGAACATGGCCCTGTTTCCACAGCACATGAACTATTGTCATGGTCTTTCCCCTCAACACTTTTTCATTGTGATCCAAAACATGTATTACATGCTCCTCAATGGATGAATCTATCTCAAGCTCAACATCATCCACATCGACCATGTGAGAAGGGTCAAGGTGATACCACCAAATATGTGACATATAGAAAACATCATACATATCACTTCATATCTAAGGGAGATCAAATTAGTATTCCACTAGACCGATTCTCTCCATGGCCTCAAACGGTCCAACAAACCTTGGTTCTAATTTTACTTATCTTTATATCCTATGGTGACCCAATCTAGGTGACACACAAAGGAATACATGATCACCCTATGAAAAGTCTAGGGGTCATCGATGTATACCAGCTTGAGACTTATATCTATTAAAAGTTATAGGCATACATTTTAGAATCAACCAAAATATCTCTGACATCTACTGCATGAGACTCGGTCCCAACAACTTTGACTCTCCTTCCTTCATCCAGCATAGATGTGATCCACATGTCCTGCCATAAAGAGCCTCATAGTGTTCCATAGGTATAGTTTCCTAATAACTATTGTTATAAGTGAACTCCCCTAGTTACAAGTGAATCTTATAAGACCCTCAGAAGTCTAGAACCCACACTCACATCATATCCTCAAACACTAGTATAGTACACTCCGACCACCCATCTGTTTGTTGGTGGAAATTTTTACTCAAGAAAACCTATGTACCAAGCGTCCTATATAGGCCCTGCAAGAAGCATGAAGTAAAATGAGAGTTGCGTTCTGAAGAAATAGTCTATGGGACCCCATACCGATAGACTATCTCCTGAACATACAGTTCTCCCAACTACTCCACTAAAAAGGTTTCCCATATAGGCAAGAAATGTGTTACCTTCGTCAAATGGTCTACAACCACCCAAATAGATCCATTATTTTTAGGATTATTTGGGAGACCCGCCACAAAGTCCATGGTCACATCATCCCACTTCCACTCTGGAATTTGTAATGGCTATAAAGAACCTCTAGGTCATTGATACTCGGCCTTCACCTGCTGACATGTGTAGCATCGTGTCACGAACCCTACTATCTCCTTTTTCATGCCTGACTATAAAAATTGCCATTGTTGGTCATGGTACATTTTGGTTACACCTAGATGTGCCACCCACTTTGAGGCATGAAACACACACATCATCATCTCTCGCATGCTTGTAGGAACAACAGCCTGATTCCTGACATAGATGACCTCATTCTCATCTATGCTCAAATTTTATGGGGACTCCCCACCTTCAAGGATTTTCCTCAAGGTCAAATATTCCAGATCTTCATATTGTCTGTTTCAGATCCATATCAAAAGTTTAGACTCCACTGAAACTAATATGAGAGTAATCTTCTCTTGACTCTCCTGAATCAAAATGTTCATCTCATCCAGTAAATCCAACCTCTTCCACTCAATACTAGACTAGTGAACCACCTAAGTTTGAGTTTTCAAGAACAAAGAATCAGCAACACAGTAAACTTTTCGGGAATATATGTCATCTCAAAATTGAAACACATCATATACTAAACTCATCTCTACTGCCTAAGATTCAAATCTCACTATAAAAATATATACTTAAAGATCTTGTGCTCCTTATATAGATTAAAATTTTCAACCAACTGATAATTCCACCAACACTTTAAAGCACAAACCACTACTACAAACGTGAGGTCATACATAGGGAAGTTCCATTCATGTGGCCTCAACTGCCAAGACCCATACGCAACAACTCAGTCTCCTTGCTTCAATGCTTCTCCAATTCCAATCCCATAAGTGTTACAATACACCGTATACTTATCACCTGGCTAGGTGGGATCATGATTGGTGTCAACGTTAAATTTCTATTCAACTCATGGAATAAATCTCACATACATCTGAATAATAAAACTTTATCCTGTTTTTGGTCAATCCCAAAAGTGGAATATCTAAATGGTAAAACTCCTTAATGACTATCTTATAATATCCAAACAATCCCATAAATCTACAAATATAGAATACATTCTTAGGTTGATCCCAAGAAACCACTGCCTGAACTTTCTCTGGGTCTATAGACACACCTTCCTCTAATATGATGATACCCAAGAAGTGTAAATGTTCAATACAAAATTGAAACATAGATATCTTGGTGTCTAGATGATGCTCTCTTAGTGTACTCAGTATGATTTAAAGATGTTGGGAAATATCTTCATGTGTCTTAGATTAAAACAATATTTCATCCACAAAATGATATAGGAACGGATGGAAGATCATTTTCATCATGGCTATAAACACTTCTGGTGTGTTCATCAACCTAAACAGCATTATGAAACACTCATATAGGACATACCCCTTTCAGAAAGTAGTCCTCAGTAAATCATAAGTTCTAACTCTCAACTGATGATAGCTAGATTTCAAGTATATCTTGGAATAAACACACGCTCCCCTCAACTATTCAAACATATAGTCAATATGTGGAAGAGGATACTGGTTCTTCATAGTTATCTGGTTCAACTTCTGATAATAAACACACAAGCACAGAGTCTCATCTGCCTTCTTAGAAAAAAATTGGTGAACCCCAAGGTGATGTACTCAGACAGATGAACCGCTTATCCTTCAACTATTCTAGTTGATTCTTGAGCTCTTGAAACTATATCAGTTTCATTCTGTATGGTGGAATAGAAACTGGTTTAGCACCTAGCGTGAGCTCAATGGTCAATTCTACATATCTATCAGGTGTAAACCCTGATAAGTCTTCCAAAATAATCCAAAAAACATTCCACAATAGGTGGAAGGACATCCTTCTCTATACCTCCAGAATTTAGAAATAGACTAGAAACTTAGGATATGAGCTCTCCTAGTTCCTAATTAATTAAGCCTACAGCACCTGCCTAGATATCTCACTCCCCACGGTGAATATACACTACTAAAAAAGAGTCTTTTAATAGGGATAGAGTAGTCCTTCATCAATTCTAAAAAAGTTTTGACTACTACAATGCGGTTAAAAGTCCATATCATTTATCTGCACTAGAAATGTGTTGATAAATGGGTAATTTTTCACTGCAAAAAAAAGAGTCGATAAATCACAATTCTATTAGTGCATTTATTTAGCACTTATAAAGGATATATTTATTAGTGCTACTAAATGTGCTGATAAATGCATGATTTATCATCACTTTTGGAAGCATTGATAAAGGTATCCATTGTCTACACATTTATTAGCATTGATGAAGTGTAATATTGTAGTGTTATGATAAAGCACACTATAGCACCAAAACAGGTCAGGCAATGTGGTATAACAACACACTATATCACCATAAAATGAAAAAAAATACAGAATTTAAATAAAATTAAATTTCCAATACAAATACAAGAAAAACACTATTATAGAGTATGTTAGTAGTTTTTGTTTTACTAAAATTAGTGTCAATTTTGAATAAAAAGGTGAACTTTGAGTCATATCGGTCACACCATGAGTCAGATTATGGTAAGGCTAATTCTTATATATCACAAATGAATTATGGATTGTTTTTTATAAAGTACCAAATCTATATGATTGTGTTTGATCGTTTTTGAGTATGTACATTGTTTTTTATTAAAATTTATATTCAATTTGGAATAAAAAGATGCACTTGGACTCATACCGATCACACTGAGTGTCAGATTGAGGTTTGGATCACTTCTAAACATCCAAAATTCATCACTAATCATTTTCATAAAGCATAAATAAAATCTGAATGTTTTTCCTTGTTTTTGAGTATGCCACCTCTATTTTTTACAAAAATGTCATTTTAAACTTGAAACAAGCACTTTGAGTCCTATCGGGAACATCATGTTTTAGATTGAGGTGAAACTAATTCCTACACATCAAGAATGACATATGGATCATTTTCTAAAAGTACCAAAACAATTACAATTCATTTGATTGATTCTGAGAATGTTAGTTGTTTTTTCACTAAAATTATTGTCAATTTTGAATAAAAAGATGCACTTGGAGTCATACACTTCACATTGTGTGTCAGATTGAGGTGAGGCTGATTTCTACACATCTAAAATGTCTTATTGATCATTTTCATAAAGAATAAAAATAATATGAATATGTTTCCTTGGTTTTGAGTACATCACTTTTGTTTTTTACTAAAATGTCATTTTAAACTAGAAACAAGCACTTTGAGTCATACATGTTGCATCATGTGTGGGTTTTGACATAAGACTGATTATTACATGTAAAAAAATTATTTATGAATCATTTTTCTAAATTATCTATACAATATAATCATGTTTTATTGGTTTTTAGTGAGTGATAATTTTTTTAAATGTCAATTTTAAAATGATAATAGACAATTCGAGTCGTACTGGGAACATCGTGTATCATATTGAGGTGTGGATGATTTCTATATGTCACAAATGACTTATGGATCGTTTTACTATGTTACCAAAACAATTTTATTTTATTTTATTTGTTTTGAGCATGTCATTTTTTCCCAAAAATTATTGTCAATTTTGAAGAAAAAGAAGCACTCTGAGTCATACCTATCACATTGTGGATCGGATTGAGGTGAGTAGTATTCATACACATATCAAATGAATTATGGATTTTTTTAGTAAAGTATCAAAACAATATGAATGTGTTTATTTAGTTTTGAGTATGCCAATTTTGTTTTTTACTAAAATGCCATTTTAAAATTGAAACATACACATTTAGTCATACAGGTTGCATCATGTGTGGTTTTGACATTAGATTGATTCCTTAACATAAAAAATAAATTATTAACCATTTTCATAAATTATCAAGACAATCCAAGTGTGTTTTATTGGTTTTCAGTGAGGGACACTTTTTTTATTAAAATGTCAATTTGAAACTGATAATAGAAACTTTGACTCATGTTAGGCATATCATGTATCAAATTGAGGTGAGGTTGATTCTTACATGACAAAAATTACTTATAGTTCATTTTTCTAAAGTACCAAAACTATTTGAATGATTTCTCTTAATTTTGAGTATAAAAGTTTTCTTCACTAAAATTAATGTCAATTTTCAATAGAAAGATAAAATTGGAGTATACCGGTCACACTGTGTATCGGATGGTGGTATGGATGATTCATGCCAATCTAAAATGACTTATGGATCATTTTTCTAAATTATAAAAATAAATAAAATTTATTTCTTCAGTTTTGAGTATACCCCTTATTTTTAAAAAAAATGTAATTTTAAACTTGAAACATGAAATTTTAATCATACAGGTTATATCATGTGTATATTTGACATAAGGCTGATTCCTACAAATCAAAAATGAATTATGAATTTTTTCCTAAATTATCAAGAAAGTATGAGTGTGTTTTCTTGGGTTTTCAGTGAGTGGCACCTTTTTGTATAAAAATTTTAATTTTAAATTGATAACAAACACTTTGACTCATACAAGGAACAACGTGTAGTAGATTTAGTTATAGGTATTTCCTTCACATCAAAATTGCCTTATGGATCATTTTCCTAAAGCACCAAAATAATTATAATTTTTTCTTAGTTTTGATTATGTCAGATTTTTCACTAAAATTAATGTCAATTTTAAATAAAAAGTCAAACTTGGAGTCATACCTATCACACCATGCATCAGATTAAGGTGATGTTGATTCCTACACATCTAAAATGACATATGGATAATTTTCCAAAAATATCAAAATAATATGAATTTGTTTCCTTGGTTTTGAGTATTCCGCTTGTCTTTTTTAGTGAATTGTCATTCCAAACTAAAAACATGAACTTTTAGTCATACAGGTTTCAAAGTGTGCGGGTTTGACATGAGACTGATTTATACACATCAAAAAAATGTGAATCATTTTAATATATTATCATGAAAATTTGAGTGTGTTTTCTCTATTTTCAGTAAGTGACACTTTTTGTATTAAAATATTAATTTTAAATTGATAATGGACACTTTGAGTCATATCAGCCATATAATGTATTGTATTAGTGTGTGGATAATTTCAACATGTCACATATGACTTACAAGTCATATTTAGAATGTACCAAAACAATTTGAATTCGTTTTCTTATTTTTGAGTATATCAATTGTTTTTTCACTAAAATTAATGTTAATTTTGAATAAAAATATGCACTTGGAGTCATAATATCATGCATCAGATTGAGGTTAAGTTGATTCCAACAAGTATTTAATGAAATATGGATCATTTTTAAAAAAAAATCCAAAGGTGTTTCCTTAGATTTTAGTACCCCACTTGTGTTTTTTAGTAAAATGTAATTTTAAACTGGAAACATACACTTTTAGTCATACAGGTTGCATCATGTGTGGGTTTTACATGATATTGATTCATACACATCACAAATGAATTATGAATAATTTTACTAAATTATCAAGACAATTAGAGTGTTTTTATCTATTTTTAGTCAGTGAAATTTTTTTGTTTTAAAATTTCAATTTTAAACTAATAACAGCCACTTGGACTCATATCAAGAACATCGTTTATCGTATTGTGGTGAGGATGATTCCAAAATGTTACAAATTAAATATGGATTATTGTACTAAATTACCAAAGAAATTCAAAAAAAATTTCTCATTTTTTATTATGTTAGTTGTTTTTTCACTAAAATTAATTCCAATTTTAAATAAAAAGATGCACTTTGAGTCAAATAGGTTACACTATGCTTCAGATTGAGGTGTGATTGATTCTTACATGTCTCAAATGATGTAGGGATCGTTTTCCTAAAATATAAAAACAATATGAACGTATTTAATAGGTTTTGAGTATACCACTTGTGTTTTTTACTAAAATCTCATTTTAAACTAGAAACGTGCACTTTTAGTCATACAGGTTGCATTGTTTGTGGTTTTGACATGAGACTGGTTCCCACACATCACAAATGAATTATGAATCATTATCCTAAATTATCAAGACAATATTCATGTGTTTTATTTGTTTTCAGTGAGTGAATTTTGTTTATTAAAATGTCAATTTTAAACTAATAACAGACACTTTGACATCATCCCTCCTCGATGACAATTATATATCAATGCTATTTTTCCTCCAATAGTTATCTCATACACCTACTAACTTTGGTGGTTGATTACACACATATTTATTCAAACATTTTAGTTGAATTATATACTTTTTGATGATTGGGATTGCTTTAAAAACACTAGTGTATAAATTGAAGCTTCTGACTTAGAATGATCTTCTATGTGGATTACTACCCCGTATTAAATCACTTAAACAAGTGGTGAAAACATTATTTAAATAATACACCTGAAAAACTTTCACAATGGATCTTATCTTAAGTGACAAGTGTTTTTTTTCACCTTTCAATAATTTTTCTCAATCACAATCTTGGTATGATTATAATTATACTTCATTTCACAAAAAATATTATTTTTTGTTATCCAATAATTCATCTCCTCCTCCTCTTCAGTATCCGCCTCTACCTAATCCTCCACATCAATCTCTAAATATGACTCTACCTCCACCTATTCCCCTACCTCCACATCCACCTCTGCCTCTGTCTCCACCTCTGGTATTTCCCAGTAATTTTATTGTTTACAGGTCATCGCTTCTAAAAAATGTATTTCCTCTATTATCTTCTCCTTGATAAAGAAATAAAAAATATTATATAAGAATTCTGACACTGATTGATCACATCCCATATATATTTTGAATTTCATAAATCATATTATATCACAAATATAGTAGATAATCCCCTAAATTTATTGTTGTCATATATTAAAACAAAAATTACATTTCCCACTCATCTCTAAAAGAATTTGTTTCTTCTTTTGAGTATCTAGGTTGTCAAAAAATTTGATTGTACTGAGAAATATAGTAAATAAAATTATTATGATATATATTTAATGAAATGGGAATTACCTTCATAAATGAACTATTATGGGATGATTTTATTTTCATTATTTATGATCTATCTCGTAAATTTTGAAACATAATATCCATAATCGATGTCATTATATTGTTTTCGACATAGTAGAAACATGGAAAAAAATAAGTAAATTGTTTTGAAATGTTTTGATAGCTAAATAATTCTATATATACCTTAATTTTTTTTCATTTTTAGAAATTCCCAGGCATTATCTATTTAGACATTGACTTCATGCCCTGATTTATCATATATTTAGCAAATTCCTTATCATCGCAGAATTATTATGACAACCTAAAATAAAATATATAATTAATTTTTTATCTATAAAATGTTGATTACAGTCTATTACATATTCACAATACACATAATATGTGATCATTTGGTTGGATATCCATGCATTGGATCTAAACAATAAATATTTTAGGTGTCCATATTTTCTGTGAACAACATCTCGTACTCCCTAAAAAATAAAACAATAATTTAATGAAAAAATAAAAAACATATTTTATGTGGTTAGATTATAGAGTTTTACTTTATCATTATATGTATCAAAAATAGTTTGTCTTCTGATACTTTTTTATTAAACACCTTGACTAATTCATCTTTTTTCTTCTAAATTTCTTCATCATCCAAATTAATTTCTACCATAAAAATGATACAAGGATTAAGGAATCAAAATCATTCTTAAAGGATGACCCAGACAGCACAAGAGCCTCAGCCCAGTTGGTGAGGACTCACCAAGTGCATCCAAGAGACCCGATATCAAATCCGGGTGGAGGATTATTTTCAGGGTTATTGTAGCAGTACTGTAGTAGTACTGTATCAGGAACTATAGCAGGCATTGTTTAGTACTATAGCAGCCAGAACTATTCATCCATGTAGGCCTTCGGGCCACCGGTTTGGTCCTCGGGTCCTGAAATGATTTCGGGCCACCTAAGGCCTTCGGGCCAGTTGATTCTCAAGGCCTTCGGGCCACCTTAAGGCCTTAGGCTCACCTTAAAGCCTTCAGGCCACATGAATGAAGGCCCCATACACACTAAAAAAAGGATCAGTCCCAGAATAGGATTCATAGTAGGTACACTCACCAGAGCATAGCCAAATGGATTGTCAAAATGAGAGGGTAAGGTTATACCATCGGTACCTGCTTGTGCTTGCATGGGAAGCCTAGATAGACGGTCATGCAAAGGAGGAGAGCTACTACCAGGATGCAGATTCTAGGGAGGGATAGTTCCTTGTAGATAGTCTAGTTGAATTCCCTAAGACCTTCGGGTCATGTAATCTTATAAGCCTACGGGCCATGTAATCTCTGAGCCTGCGGGCCTTGTAAGGGTTCCCCCTCCTCCCTTGAAAGGGCGGTTATCAAAAATCAATAAAAAATGAAGGCCTTCGGGCCATTCAGGCAGGATGACCCAGACATCTAGGTAAATTCTATCCCTTTGAAATTATATAGATAAATTAAGTCCAAACGGATTAAACTTTTATTTGATAAGTTTGTAGTTTCCTTTTCTTCTTGACCTGGTTAGTTGTGCGGGTTCTCACTTCCCCCTTGGAAGTGTTTTAATAAAAAACATAACTTAGGAGGAGTCTCGAGACCAATCTTGTCTTTCAAGGAATTCCCCTATATTTCTTTTTCATATTTAATGTAATTCATACATTTATCATTAAATTTGATCTCTTCATGAAGTTTTAATGATAATAAATGTTTCTCTAGAATTGGTAGGGAGAAGCTAATCTCTTAAGGTATTTTTCTTCTTAGTTGATTCATGATATTTTTTTGATTATACCTTCTATTTTCCCTCCACTTTATTGATTTGTAATATCATACCTCACTTAATACCTTTTATAATCAATAGTTACAAGTTTTTCATTTGAAAAAATTTGTTAAAGACATACCTCATGTATCTTTATAAGATTATATGGTCATCTTGTGAAAGCTCCAATAGCATCATTGACTATTCTAATATTTGGACCATCAAGTGGAATAGACAACTCAGTAGTTGGATCATGAGATACCTAAATTCCCACTCTCAAGTGATCTTTTGGGAGTTCTTGATGGTGTAGCTTGTCTCATGAGATATTGAACACTTTACCCATCGTAACACAATGGTGTGTGGGTGTTGAAAGATACAAATCACATAAAACTATGCCCTATATATTTTTAGTAATATAATGTTTTGGGAAGTTTTTTGATTCACATTTAGGAGAAAGAGTAATGAAAAAATTTATTACCACGGGTAAGGTATGTGATTAGGGGGAATGACTAGCCTCAAAGCAAGTGGGATCATTTAGTTCTTGTGTGGATATTTGATCAACTTCCAGTTTTCTTTGATCTTTTCTCATACATTATTCTACCGAACCAAACTGAATAATAATTTCTTTCAATGAGTCTATTTGTTTCTACAATCATCTCACCATATTATATGTATCATTATGTGGTTTTATCTTCTCAAAATATGTTTAAGGAGAGACTTCAAAACATAATCCTATAACGTGATCATATTGTTCAAGCCACTTCAAAGCTACTAAAAGTATATTTTCCTTAGGTATGGTCATTTTTTATTCTTCTGTCTAAACTATAACACCCCATGCTTCTACATTAATCTTCTTTTTAAATAAAAAAATTGCTTGCGTTGTAGGAAACCTCGAGTTCTAGCACACCACGACCAATCAAACTAGCCGTTATGAATAGTAATACCCACTTTTTGAAATTTTTTAAATTTTATATTTCAAAATGGACATCATTTTTGGATTCGGATTATCAAAATTATCTTAGGGTGCATTTTTTGTATTTCATTAAAAACATTCAATTTTTTATGAATAGTTAAAAACACTGTAAAAGTTAAACTACTTAAGTAAGAGTTAAATATAAAAGATAAGGATAATATGGTGACTAAAATTGTCTAAAACCTATTGGTTGAGAGGTTTCTTGACCCATCCCCACATTATCCTCAAAATAAATCCTTTTGTATCCATTATAAATTGAAAATGATTTTATAATAAAACAATATTTCAAGCTTTTCCTAATGTGCCCCTCACCTCTCTTATAAAAGGGAACTTCCCCTTTTATTAATTTTACACCTCTAAAGCCATTTGGATCTGCCAAAACCTGCTAATATATCATAACTACTACCTTCACGTCATCCTAGAGTCCTTACTTTGATCATAAATCCAACCTAATGATCTCTTTTGATCAAATCAAAAAGAAGCACCTGAAGAAGAGGTAATAATTTCATCACCACTTTCAAAGTTCTTTTCTTCTTCAACATCCTATTTCATTGTTGTTTCTATACCAAAATAATAACTTCAGTACCTTATACATGATTTAATGTTATTTTAAATATGGTACAACAATATTCATTATTCCATCCATCTTATGAATGAAAAATTCACCATATGTGCATACGTACGGCTTACCGTCTCCACATCGGGGTGTAGTTTGTTATTCAACACTTAATTATTTGGATGGGCATAATAATGAGTATAATTGATGTAAATAATAAATATAACATGTTAATGATTCTGTATATATGATATACCATCCAATTACATATGATTTTACCATCAATAGAATGATATTATCACTCGTGCATACGTACGGATTACCGTCTCCATGAACACGATGAGATTCATTTACCATAATAACCATTTAAGAATAATTTTCATTTAATGATTTAAAAATAATGTTTAATAACATAATATAATTCTTGATATGAATCAAATAAATTGTATCCATAAAAAACATGACTTACGTAACAAAGCATATAAAGGAAAACGAATCGGTTAACACCCAAAACAATGATACTACTGAAATATCATTTACAAAGAAATATTAGAAGATCATGTATGATATCATATTTAGGTATATGGTTATTTTATAATTTAATAAAAATTATTTTAACATTATACAGAAGTTTAACATACCCTCGACTAAGGAAAAGTACAAGGTAAGGGTTAATTTTACAATCAGTTTATTATTTGAGATTGTTTGTACGTAAGTATCTACTGGGACTTCTTTATCATCAACATCCATGTTTCATAAAAAATGTATTTCCAAAAAAATTAATATTTCATATAATATGCATTAAAGTAATTTATACCCTTGTTTAACTTTTTATAAAATGTTTTGAAATGAATCTTTTCGTGTTTTTCCAAATAAGGTACTTTAGGACCTTTTCGAAAAATTAAGGTAAGAATGTTTTTTTAACTTATACGGTGGGTGGGGATATTTTCCACTATTATAACACCTTCGAAGCATCCCTTACAATATTATAAGGATATTTCCAAAATAAATCTTTTCTTTTATAATTATGTGACTTTTAAATGATTTCAAATTATAAAGAGATATTTCTCTCAAATAGTTTTGATTTCAACTATGTCATCATCCTTCGATGGATTTTACACATGTTTGAAGTTGATTTATTATGATACAATCTTCTATAATGTATTGAAGGTTTTGTGATATGTTTGACTATGGATGTGTTATTTATATACCATTCATGGTTTATGGTTAAAGTATTAACATTTCATATGCTAGTTTTAAAACAAATGTTTATGTTATGTTTCAACCTTTTCATATGAGGAATGCATTGGACTTAGTAAGTGACTAGTGGAGCCCACTATATCTTCTTGATGCATCGATAGGTATCATGATATAAACTAGTGTCTTGGAACTAGGCCTTGACAAAATCTTATTTGTAGTCGTGGCGGGATGCCTTGACTATGTGGTTATGATGTCCAGCATTATAAATTCCATCACTATGAAATTAGCTGTTGATATTGCATGTGATTATTCAACTAGTAAAATATCCATTTGAATAAGTAAATGGAATTATATGATTTATATTTTTTATATTATTCTGAAGTTTAAGCTTAAAAGGATTTTGTTTTAGTCTTATACATTTCCTTAAATATTTATGCTTATTTACGATAGTTTATACTATATTGTTATCATTAAGGAGCATCTGAGATCACCCCTTTCTTATGTTTTATTTTTTCCAGGATGTGTAGAAGTATATTATGATTAACCTATAGGAATATACTAAGGTATATGAGTGTGTTAAAATGGGACACAATTTTGTTGTTTTTTCATTTCATAATGTAATTTAAAACTTAAGTATGTATCGAGTACTTTTGAGGCTACTAAAATGATCGGTCTTTCAAGAATTAATCCCTTGTGATCATGAAACTTTTATGTAATAATGCACTAACTCTAGGTAACTAGGGTCGGGGAATTACTATTTCTACCATAGGATGTTTAGTACAAAAATTGGAAATTGGATTTAGATAAACTATAATTGGAGAACATTACCCTAAGATAGACTTTGAGGATTAGTATAAAAGAACTTCATAGAATTTTGGTAATGTAGAAATTTTGTGAGTTTTCTAAGAAATGCACCCATGTCTGGATATAAGAAGGTAGAGGCAGCTCTGGAATAGATGTACCTATGAGTAAAAATTCCTACAAGGAGTTTCCATCTTGACCCGAGGTATCCTGGTACACGACAACGGGCATTGCTGCACTCTTGGTTATGACACTCCCAGGGGATATACATAGGATAATTCACATTTTCATTACAAACCATTATGAATGATTTATGAGAAAATACTTCCTCCAAGAAAACCTTTTTATGATTATGGATTATATACATAAACTTTTCAATTTATGTTAAGGATTTTCTAAGTTTTAAATTATGCATTGTGATTCATAAACTAACCTAGTGTATTCCATTGTTTAGAAATGGAGCCTAGTGAAAGGTTTGGAAATCATATCAATGCACGTAATCCATTTAGGGGATACCCTCTTACTCAAGATAATTATAGTGAAGCTGGTGATTCAACTGGTGCTAAACAGGTTATAACCATACTGGTACAATTCACTCAGGTTACGAATAATAACCTTACCCGTATAGTGCACCCTAATCCACAACGCAGAGGATCAGTGTTAGACTGCTTCATGAGGAAACAACCACCAACATTCAATAGGACTAAAAATAAATTTGTAGCTAAAAAATGGATAAGTTCCTTAGAGAAAATATTTCATGCTTTGGGGAGTGGTGAAAGGGAAAAAATTCATGGCAATTTATCGCCTCACAAGAGATGCAGATCAATGGTGGTTATTAATTCAAAACACAGAGGAGGATGAATAAGTATCAAATATGGAATGAAGGGAGTTTAGATATATTTTCCTAGAAAAATACTTTCCTCAAAAACATCGATGGGATATGGAAATAAAATTTCTGAGTCTGAGGGAAAAGGAGGATTAAAATGTCACAAAGTATTTGTCTAACTTTACAAGGTTAGAAATTCATGCTGCAGATTATATACTTAACCCAAGGAGTAAGATTGAATGATTATTTTATGGGTTAAAACCATTTATCCATTGAGAATTATTCTCACACTCCTTCTCTTCATATGAAGATATAGTCTCATGTGCTATGAATACAGAAAAGTAATTCTCTTTATCTTACGACTTTAAAGAAAAGAAAGAGAAGATGAAATCTATTGAACACTCTGGAAATAGAAATAAGGTGAATAAGGGAAAAGATGAATTTCCATACTGAAGTAAATGTGGGAAGAAACACCCTAGTACTTTCCTGGAGGTAATGGGAGTTTGTTACAAGTGTGGTGAAAAACACCACCAACCACGTGATTGCAAGGGAAAGAAAGAGGTTGTTAATGTGGAATGCTAAAATTGTATAAAAATGGGGAATTATGAAAACGAATGTCCTAAGTGCCAAGTAAAATTACCTCATAAAAGGATAAGGGAGTAAGGCCAAGCTTATTTTATCACTACTACTGAGGTTGAAGCTCCTAATGACGTGGTGGTTGGTAATTTAATGGTTTCCTCTAATTTAGCCAATGATTTATTTGATTCTGGATCATTGCATTGTTTCATATCTTCCCAGTTTTCTATGAAAATTAGATATTTCCAATTTGATTCAACAATAGAGTTTTCAGTAAAAAATCCTAAGGGAACTATCATTGCAATAATTTTTTGTGAATCAGTTCCCATTAGGGCATATAACCGTGCTTTATTTGTTGATCTCATCATCATACCCGTGATAGAATTTTATATAATCCTTGGAATAGATTGGCTTTCATACCATGAATCAAAAATTTATTATAAGAAAAATGATGTTACAATTTTTGATGAAGATAAGGAATACCTTATCTTTAGAGCAGAAACAAAACCATCTGATACTTATCTAAATCCACCCATAATAGCTCTACTAAATTCAATTATTTGGGGGGGAAGAGAGTGAAATAACTATATGTGAAGAGAGGAATGTTCAAATAGAGGATGAACCGATTGTTCAAGAATATGATGATGTGTCTCTATAGGATTTACCTGGACATCCTCTAGAATGAGAAATTGATTTTTCCATTGATTTAATTCCTGGTTCAAGTCCCATATCGAATACCCCTTATTGAATGGCCATTGTGGAATTAGTGGAACTAAATAAAAAACTAGGGGAATTGAGTAATAAAGGATTTATCAACCCTAGTTATTCTCCATGGGGAGACCATTTTCTGTTTTTATGAAGAAACATGGATATATGAGGTTGTGCATTGACTACAGGGAGATCAATGCTATAAAAATAAAGAACAAGTATCCCCTACCTCACACTGATGATTTATTCAATCAACTTCATGGAGCTCAATATTTTTCAAAGATTGACCTTTGATCTAGATATCATCAGTTTTTTGTGAATAAGGAATACATTCTGAAAACATCATTTTGAACCAGGTACGGGAATTACGAGTTTACAATAATGCCTTTTGGATTGACTAATGCACCCTCTATTTTCATGGATCTAATGAATTGAGTTTTCAATGAATATCTTAATGACTTTATAGTGTTATTTATTAATGATAACTTGGTATACTCAAAAATATATAAAGATCATAAAAATCACTTGCACACTATTCTGAAAACCCTCAGAAGGAATTAATTATATGGGAATTTTAGAAAGTGTGAATTCTGTCTTCAGGAAATTTCTTTTCATTGCCATATTATCTCTAAGGATGGAATCTATTTTAATCCTTAAAATACCAAGGCAATCCAAGAATGTCCAGCACTGACAAGTATAACTGAGGTACACAGTTTTATTGGTTTTGAAGGTTATTATCGGAGATTCATCAATAATTTTGCCCAATTGGATAACCCATTAACCAATATCACATGAAAAGGGGTTAGATGTGTTTGGAAAAAAGAGTGTGAATAATGTTTTGAAGAACTGAAGAAAAGATTAGTAAATGTGCCTATCTTGACTCTACCATCATGGAATGATGGGTTTGTTATTTATAGTGATGTGTCAAAGAAAGGACTTGGTTGTTTCCTTATGCATAATGATAGATTTATTTCCTATGCATCATAGCAACTAAAAATTATGAAAAAAAACTATCCTACTCATGAACTTATGTTAGAAGCTATAATATTTTCTCTAAAGATATGGAGACGCTATCTATATGGTGAAAAATTTGAGATATATACCAATCGCAAGAGTTTGAAGTATATTTTATCACAGAAAGAACTCAACATGAGGCAAATATTATGGATTGAACTACTCAAGGATTATGAGTTCACAATAAACTACCACCCAGGGAAGGAAATTAAGGTGGAAGATGCTTTGATCCGAAAGGATCATGGATTTTTGAACAAGATGAGAGTTGAAAGGGATACTATGTTAATGGATCTTGTAAAGATGGATATGGGAATAGTCATGGAAAGTGAAACATATATACCTTTTAAAATTTTTTCCAAACCATATTTACTAGAAAGGGTAAAAAGTTCTCAAACAGATGATGAGGACTTTCAAAAAAAATTTAAAGCTGTGAATTATGGCAGATTGATAGACTTCGTATATAAAGATGGTATTTTGAAAATTGGGAAGATACATTGTGTTCCTGGCATGCCTGATCTAAAAAGGGAATTTTTGGATGATTCTCATAGCTCAAATTTCTCTATACACCCCGGTAGCACTAAGATGTATAGAGATTTGAAGGAACATTTTTTGTGGGACAACATGAAGAGGGATATTTTTGATTATGTGTCAAGATGTATGGTTTTCCAATAGGGGTGGATGGAAGACAACATCCTAAAGGAGTCATGCAACCTCTTCCCATACCTGAGTGGAAATGATATGATATTATGTTGGACGTCATCATGGGGCTACCAAAGAATCCTAGAACTAATAATGAAATATGGGTCATTGTTGATCGTCTTACCAAGTCAGCACATTTTCTTGATATAAGAGAAGATTTACCACTTGAACGTTTAGAAAGACTATATATTAATGAAGTTTTAAAACATCATGGAGTACCCCTATAGATGTTTTCTAATCGTGATCTCCATTTCACATCATGATTCTGGAAAAGTCTTCTGAAATCCCTTGACCCTGAACTTCACTTGAGCACTGCCTACCTCCCTCAAACTGATGGACAATCGAAACAGACTATTCAATCCTTAGAAGACATGTTGATATCTTCCTCACTTGAATTTCAAGGTATGTGGGATCAGTATTTACCTTTGGTATAATTTTTCTATAACAATAGCTTCCATTAAAGTATTCATATGGCACCATATGAACTGTTATATGAAAAGAGATGCCACACACCAACTTATTGTGATGATGTTGGTGAAAGGAAACTTGTAGGACCAGAACTTGTTGAGGAAACAATGGAGAAGGTGAAGATTATCCAAACCCACATCAAAGCATCTCAAAGTAGTCAAAAGAGATATGTTGATAACAGAAGGAAGAATTTGTAATTTCAAGTAGGTGATCATTTTTTCTTGAAGTTATCTCCATGGAAGGGTGTTATACAATTAGGTAAGAAGGGAAAATTAAGTCCCAGGTACATCTGACCTTTCGAAATTCTAGAACGAATTTGAGTTGTAGCTTACTGTTTGGATATGCCTCCAAGTCTCTCCAAAGTTCATGATATGTTCCACGCATCACTATTGAGAAAATACATGCATGACACAATGCATGTACTCACCTATGAAGAAATATAACTGGAACCTGATCTATTTTATTTTAAAGAGTATATCAAGATTCTTGATACCAGAGAAGAATTATTGAGAAACCGGACGACTCATCTGGTAAAATTTCTATGGAGAAACCATAAAATGGAAGAGGCAACGTGGGAACCTGACGAACCTATGATGAAGAACCACTCTAATCTTTTTTTGTAGTAATATTATAGAAATTTAGAGGATAAAATTATTTGAAGGAGGGGAGAATGTAACACCCCAAGCATCAATTGTATGCTTCTCTTTGAATAATACAATATCTTGCGTTGTACGCAACTTTGAGTTCTTGCACACCACGACCAATCAAACTATCCTTTATGAATAGTAATACCCAATTTTTAAAATTTTATAAATTTTATTTTTCAAGATGGACTTCATTTTTGGATTTTGATTATCAAACTTATCTTAGGGTGAATTTTTGTTTTTTTTTCTGAAAACATTCAATTTTTGATAAATAGTGAAAAACACTGCGTTATTTTTTAAAACCGAATTTTTTTTAAATAATTATTTATTTTATTGAAATTTATTTTAATTAAAAATAGATACATAATACCTATATAAGTTCAATGTAATTCATTGGAGTCTTTTTATAATAAAATTAGATGTATAAAATTTTATTGAACTTTTTAACATCTTTTACCCACCTTCTAGGCACATTTGAAAATTTTCATAAAACATAATTTTACCGCTTTTGTGAATTGAATTTCCAAAATCTGAGAGACTCAGTTGACATAAATAAGTAAAATGTGGTTCAATATGATGAAAATATTTTTTTATGAGTAGTAACTTTTCAATTTTATTTAACACGGTTAAAAGTAAATAGGAAAATTAAAGGTAAAAATGATATTATAATTACCCTAACACATGTACTAATTCTATTGGATAAGTGTATTTCGACCAAAATCAACCTTATTAATAAAATATGATCCTATTTTATCAACTTGAATTATTTTATAACATTCATTATTATTTTATTTAAAGAATAATTAAAAGTGTTGAATTCAAATTATAATAACTAAACCATTTTTAATATAGGGTTATACATAAGATAAATTAGACTATAAATATTCATTAGAAATATAAAAATATTCACTACATAATGGTATTTTATTTATAATTTTATGAAATTAAATAATTAAATTTATTTATGACACAATGATGATGCAGTAATTACCTTATTAATGAAAGATTAAATTAATTGATATTATAAATATCCAAATAAATGTAAATTGGAACTTTTGATGAATTACAGTAATTTTATCGGATAATATGACTTGTTAGTATTTATTCAATTTTTTTTTGAAGTAATCATGTTTTTTTACATTGAAAAAAACCAAATATTAAATAGTGTCCAAATTGACATAAATGAGTTTTTAAAATAAATACTATATTATTAAACGATATAATATTATTAAAAATATATTGTTAAGCCAAAGTAATTATATAATGGTAGATATTTAATTAATTAACCACTTGAGGTTATTTTAGAATTTTATAGTAATTTTATTAACCACGTAATATAAAAATACAAGAAGACAGTGTAAAAGTTAAACTATTTAACTGAGAGTTAAATATAAATGATAAGGTTAATATGGTAACCTAAACTTGTCTAAAACCTATTGTTTCAGATTCTTTCGACCTAAAACCACCTTATCATCTAAATAAATCGTTTTCAAGCCGTTATAAACCAAAAATAAATTTATAATAAAATAATATTTCAAGCTTTTCCTAAAGTTCCCCTTACCTCTCTTATAAAAGGGGACTTCCCCTTCTCTTAATTTAACACCTCCAAATCCATCTGGCTCATCCAAAACCTAATCTAATATCCTCCAAACTACCCTCAATTCAATATATAGGCCTTAATTTGATCTGAAATTCAACCTAAGGTTCCCTTTTGATCAAATCAAAAGGAAGAACCCGAAGAAGAGGTAATAATTTCATCACCTCTTTCGAAGTTCTTTTCTTCTTCCATTTCCTATTTCTCTGTTGTTTCCATACCAAAATAATAACTCCAGTATCTTCTAAATATTGTGATGTTATTATAAATATGGTACAACCATATTCATTGATCCATCCATCCTATGAATGACAAAGCCACCATACGTGCGTATGTACGGCTAACCGTCTCCACATCGTGGTGTAGTTTGTTATTCAACACTTCATTATTTGGATGGGTATAATAATGAGTTTAATTTATGTAAATAATAAATTTAGCATTTTAATTATTCTGAATATATTATATACCATCCAATTACAAACTATTTTAACCTCAATAGAATTATATTTCCACCCGTTCATACGTACGGATTATCGTCTCCACGAACGCGATGAGATTCATTCCCCAGCGTAACCATTTAAGAATAATTTTAATTTTATGATTTAAAAATAATTTTTAAGAACATAATTTTATTCTGGATATTAATAAAATACATCATATCCATAACAAACATGACTTATGTAACAAAACATATAAAGAAAAACGAATCAGTTAACACCCAGAACAATAATACTTATGAAATATCATTAACAAAGTAATATTATAAGATCATGTATGATATCCTATTTATGTATATGGTTATTGTATTATTTAATATAAATTATTTCACCATTATACAGGAGGTTAACATACCCTCGACTATGGAAAAGTACAACGTAATGGTTAATTATTCAATCTCATTATTATTCAAGGTTGTTTGTACATAAGTATCTACTTGGAATTCTTTATTATCCGCATCCATGTTTCTTATAAAATGTGTTTCAAAATTTTTTTACTATTTCCTAGAATATGGTTTAATGTAATTTATACCCTTGTTTTAATTTTTATAAAATGATTTTAAAGGAATATTTTTTTCGTTTTCCAAACAAGGTACTTTATGACCTTTTTGACAAATTAAGGTAAAAAATGTTTTTTTAACTTATACGGTTGGTGAGGCTATTTTCCACCATTATAACACCTTCAAATATTCACTTACATGATTATAAGAATATTTTCAAAATAAATGTTTTATTTTATAATTATTTGAATTTTAAATGATTTCAAAATAGAAAGATATATTTCTCTCAAATAATTTTGATCTCATCTATGTCAGCATCCTTTGACGTATTTTACACATGTTTAAAGTTGATTTATTATGATACAATAATACCTATTGTATTGAAGGTTTTGTGATATTTTTGACTGTGGATGTGTTATTTTTATACCATTCAGGGTTTATGGTTAAAGTATTAACATTTCATATACTAGTTTTAATATGAATGTTTTGGTTCTGTTTCAACCTTTTCATATGAGGAATGCATTGGATTTAGTAAGTGGCGGGTGGAGCCCTCTATATCTCCTCAATGCATCGGTAGGTCTCATCTGACAAACTAGTTTCTTGGAACAAGGCCTTGAAAAAATCTTATTTGTAGTCTTGTCATGAGGCTTTGACTTTGTGGTTATGATGTCCAGCATTATGCATTCCATCATTATGAAATTATCTATTGATATTACATGTGATTATTCGACTAGTAGAATATCCATGTGAATAATTAAATGGAATTATTTGATTTATATTGGCCATGTTATACTTAATTTTAAGTTGAAAAATGCTTTTGTTTTAGTATTCTACATTTCCTTAAATGGTTATGCTTATTTATGATAGTTTATGCTATATTGTTATCCTTACTGAGCATCTAATATCACCCCTTTTTTAGGTTTTATTTTTTCCAGGATGCGAAGAAGTATATTATGATTAACAAGCATGAATTGGATAAGGGATATGGGTGTGTTAAAAGGAGATATAATTTTGTTGTTTTTCCATTTCATAATGTAATGTAAAACTTATGTATGTATCTAGTACTTCAAGGCTATTAAACAGATCAGTCTTTTAGGACATGATCCCTTGTGATCATGCCATTGTTATGTAATAATGCACTTACTCTGGATAACTAGGGTTGGGGAGTTATATAAACCATATAAAAATATGAACATAAATAGATATTTTTATTTAATATTTTTATAAATCATAACGAATTACTATTTTTTTCATACTTAAACATGTTTCCCATGCTGTTTTTTTGTTTTCATCTACTAAACTACCCTTTTAATTTACACAAGACTCCTTCCATAGAACGTGATGTAGGATGAAAGTGATTTAAGATTTTGATTCAACAATTTTCATATAACAAAGAAACATATGTAGTTTCACATCACAAAATTAAAATTGTATTTTTGATTTAAAATAAATACTGATTTCTTCTTTAATGAAGTGTACCCCATCCTTACTTTGCGATTGGGGTACATTGATTTTGATGCATGTTCTTTATTTGCAGCATTCTTTTTTTGTTTGATAAATTAAAAAATAATAATCATGTTAGATAAAATAAATAATATAAAATAATATATTATCATCTAAAATGTACTTGAAATGATTTCTCATTGTGAAAATTGATGAAAATATTCCATGTTTCCTACTTTATAATTTGTGCATAACTAACTGGTGGGTGGAGATTTACATTCCCCTCAACATCCCTAAGATGAAACTTCATAAGAACAGTATGGTAGCCTCTATGGGATTTTCTGGTTTCCAATAACACGAATTTCATACGGAAATGTTCAAAAATAAAAAAACTCTACAAGGAATATTGAAAATTTAATCAACGTTTCATTATTTAATTTTCCATTAAAATAGTTAATGTTTATAGTAACATTGTCATTATATCTTTCCAAATTATTTCCTTCATTACAGATTGGATGCAGTGTCATGAATCAATATCAATGGAAGAAATCATCCTTGTTGTGACCCCAAGATAACTAATGAATATTGACTTGTTGTGTTCAATAGGTTAGCCTCATTGATTCTAATCAACCTCAAATTTTATTCCCTAACTTCTTGCCTTGAAAATTTTATTCAACATGATGATGTTGTGTTATTGTTGTTTTTTCATCAACATGTTGTTGATCCCCTAATAATTACATTGTTTCATCATCGAAAACCTATTCATACTCGATATTGGTAACATCATCATGTGTAGAATAAATTGTCTGCATGAGTTGTCAAACATTTGATTTTTCTTGAATGAAAACATTACAGTACACTTCATGCATATAATTCCACATTTTCATGCATAATGCATGAAAATTGTTACTGTCTTGAATAGTGATATAATACTTCAATACTCCAGTATAACTAACCTTCACTACCTTAATTTAATCCTACCTCAGATGCTTGATTTCCTTCCATATCTTAATGATGGATTAGACTCCCTATTTCAAACTAGCCTCTAATTGTGGTTCCAAAGTTCCTTGATGGAATACCTCCTGAACATTTATTATTTAATTTTGTTTCTTGATACCCATCCCCCATATTTTTTGGACATCTACCTATGTTGATTGAACTACTATAACCAAAAGTCATCACATACCAAGTACTAGTGATCATTTTGGATGACTACTTCTAAGATTAGTTCAAACAACATAGACGATATGGGGGATGTGTCTCAAGTAACAAAATCCAATGATTATTGTTCAGGAGATGAAAGGTCCCTAGTACTACCATGATAATATCAACTCAACCCCACTGAGCTACACTGACTCTAACCTATGTTACTAGTCCATTTCCCTAACATGTTTCTCATATATAAGAGCTCTATATCCATTGAGGTTCAAAAATAACCTAAATGCAATTTTAATTATGGCTTATAAAGTATTAATTTTCAAAAATGAAGGAATAGACATTCAAAACCACATGAATTCCACTCACAGTAATTTACATCCACTCATAAACATTTACTATTTTCTACTTCCCCTAAAATGTTTCTTTTTTTGGCAGGTCATAGAAGAGATACAAACTTTTGGTGTTATTGGTTTCAGGTGGATGGGAGAGTATTACAATTGGCTATTTATCCAAGATCCTAAGTGAATTTATGTTGAAGATGAAGTAAAATGAAGGGCTAGGGACCTTTTCTCACTGAGGGAGGAATACCATCGAGAGTAAAATTGGAACCCTTTTAAATTTATCAAGGTTGAAGGGTAAGAGAATAAAAACGTGTTTTTTGATTGTTTTTTCACAAAAAAATGTACAACACAAGTATTTTCACGAGGTCACCCATCACAAAAGTATTCTCATCCAAGTATTCTTAACTACAAAGTTCTAATATGATCCAATGTTGTTGCGTCCAAATTAAATGTAATTTTTGACAAAGTGTTATCCAATGTAACTGAGTGAGTCATATAATAAAATTCATATCAAGAAAGAAAACAAATTCATTCATTATGTTTTGATTAATTTTTAGGTGTCATTTTTTGTGTTCTCGGGAATAATTAAATGAAGTGGATGAATGGCTGAAAGTGTCAAAGAATGAGTTTAGAGATGTGGTATTCAGAGTCTTGGAAGATGCTTTGACAGAGACTAATCAATACAATCTGATCAAGAGATATGTAATCAATGAACTTTGGAACCATAATGATGGGAGGAAGGCTAGTTTGAAAGAGGAAGTCTAATCCATCATCATGAGATAGAAAGAAATCAAGCATATAAGGACAGATTAAATAAAAATAGTAAAGATTAGTTATACTAGAGTATTGAAGTATTAAATCTTTGTTCAATATAGTAACAATTTTCATGCAATATACATGCAAATGTGAACTTTTATGCAGGAAGTGTATTGTATTGTATATTTATCTTACCAAAATGATCCCTAATTTTCACAACCATATTTGTGAAACCCATATTCTTTTTTTATGAAAAGTTATTTATGTTTCTTATGACTATTATGTATTGTATGATTCTTTCAATTCTCATACATTAGGAATATTTTCAAAGAATAAAAATGAGATACATGGTTTTCATGTGGATCAAGGGTATGGAAAATCATCAGTGAAAACCTACCAAGTTACTTTACTTAACCACCTTATGTTCACCTTGGTGCACATGTAGCTTATGTTTCCTTCGGTTGAAGATTACGATGATTGATTATTTATTGGAAGGGATATAGTATCAAAAGATTTCTAGTAGAGACTTTTGGATTTTGTGTCATCAATGGTAGGTTGGTTATTCGTATAGGGTTTTATTTTTTACTTAGGATTTGTCAAAATTTTATTGTTTTTATGTGGTAGGAATTTATATTCATGGGATTCAATGCGTACTATTTTACATATAGGCACTTTTCATGTTAGTTGGTTTTTTAAAATATTTCTCCTAGATCATGTTGAACTATACATATTTATTATAAATACTTTGGAAGTTGGTTGATAGATCCAAGGGTTGAGTAACATTTTGATTCAACTTAGGTCAGGTTATGAATAGCTGAAATATACTGTGATGTTATGGTTTTATAAAACAAAAAATTATTGATAAGATAATACACACACACAAATAAAGAAACTAAATTTTCTTAAATCTGGTCACTTCATCAAAAATCACTTCATTCATGGAGAGGAATTTATTTATAAAATTATTTGATATAAAAGTAAACTCATATATAACATCTTCTATAGATGACACTGCATATGGAAACTCTTCTACTAGAATCTAACCTAGCATGTTGTGATATAAAATGTTTTCATTTATATATGTAAAATAAAGTAAATTCATAAAATCTATTTACTATTAATTTAAAAATAATCAAACTTTATTTTAACTAGTTATAAATTTAATGGACATGGGAAATTATTGGAAACCATTCATTGAAAATGAAAATAAATGGTATATCCTTTATGGATCTCCCTAACCCATTGAATAACATCTTCTCCCATAACTATAATGTTTTAGGTGAATATATTTTTCAGAAAATTTACTAATATTAAGAACATATCAATCAATTATAAACACACCTCTTACTGACAATACATCATATCTTTTGAGTTTGGATCAAATAAAAAACTAAAAAGGTATTCTTATTTTTGATTTAAATGAAAATTTAAATAGTTTGTTCCTTATTAAATTATATCTATATAACATATTGATAATGTTAACCAATATAAACTAGAAAATTTAAAAATTAGTACCCTGAATTAGATTAACCCATTCAAATTAAAACAATATGTATATTAACCTACCTTATATTATTCACCTCAAATAACATTCCCTCTAAAATTAGTCCAATATAATGTTAAACTTATTTTAATCTTCATGTGCATGTCATACTGTGGAAACATGATTCAAACAATGAAAAACTACACCATCTGAAGGGTGAAAATAAATAATATAATTGAAACATAAAAAATTACAATCTGTTGTAATAGTGGATGGAGATGTAGTTTGTAGTGGTCTCATATGAACCTCGAATGAGTTTACAAATTAATGGTGGTGTTGAGTACGTAAAGGTAAGTGAGAGAGAGAGATGAGATGTAGGGTTATTCATGGTTAATAAAAGCACAAAAATACAAACCACGAAACCTAGAAAATCAAAAAATGAGAGAGGAAAAGGATAATATAACATACATTGGATTCTAGCCTTGATTCATTTCAGAGAATGTGGAGGAGTATCATCGACTGCAAGAGAGTTTCACTGGATCTTGAGAATAATTACTAAGTGAGCCACGATTAGGGTTATTTTAAATAGATTAGGGACACTTTTATCTGTGATTTCAAAAAAGTGCTGATAAATATCCATTTTATCAGTACTAAATTGATAAACACTAAAAAAAGAATATTTATCATCACTTTTTGAGTGCTGATAAAGATCTATCTTTATCAGCGCTAAAAACACAGATAAAAGACATATTTATTAGTACAAACATTTATAATTGATAAATATGTATCTTATCAGAGTGTTTTTAGCACTGATAAATCTCAATCTTTATCAGCACTGATAAAAACCTTTATCATCGCTAAAACTTTAGCACTGATAAATGATTTATAATAATAAATATAATTATAATAAAAATGTAAAAATATTTATATGATTGTATATTGGTTTACTATAATTTTATAGTTATTTAAATATATATATTTATAATTACATTAACACTTTTAAAAAAATATTATATTATTTATAATTATTAATATATAATTTTATAAATATAGTAAATATACATTCGTAAATATATTTATAATTATTTATTTATAATTATTTATATATAATTATTTATTTATAATTATAAGTGTATTTATATCATTATATATATTTATATAATTATATATATATATATATATAAATATTATAAATATATATAAATATAAATATTGTACATATATTTATCATTTAAATATATTTATTATAAATTTATTATTATAAATATATTTATATCATTATATATATTATATAATTATATATATATAATTATTATTATTATATATAAATATACAAATATTCAGTATTTAAATATATTTATTATAATTTTATAATTATTTAAATATAGAATTATTTATTTATAAATATATGAATAATATGTTTTAAAAAATATTTATATAATTATATATATAGCCACTATGGTGAAATTAGTGGTAGCTTCCCTAGTGGGTCTTAGTGAGGTCTTCAGTTCAAGTCTCGCTGAGTACATTATTTAAAAATATTTATTATAATTTTATAGTTATTTAAATATATATAATTATTTATTTATAATTATATAAATACTTCTAAAAAATAATCTTTATTTATTTATAATAATTATAAATTTATAACTTTATAAACTTATAAATATAATATATATACATTTATATATATATATATATATATATATATTTATTTAAAAATATGTATCTAACATTATCACTGGATATATAATCTTTAGTACATGCATTTTAAAAATGAGTAAAATTGAATAATTCAAAAATAAACTTTAAAAATATTGAAAAAATGGATTTGTTTTATGAAAAAAATATAAATTAATAAAAAAATATAAATATATATTATAGTATAGATTAATATATTTTTAAAATATTAAAACATAGTAAATAAATATATATAAATAAATAATAAAAAGGATCATAATTTAAAAATAAAATAAAAATAAAAAAAAATATTAAAAATGAATAAATAATACCTAACTATAGTAATATTAAAAATAAATGAATAAAATTATCAGATAAAAAATATTAAATGTATCAAGTGATAATAAAATTCCAAAATATATTAAAATTTTAATAAAATATTAGGTCTATGTGTTTATATTTATAAGATTAATTACATAAATATTTGTGTGCGTGTTGTATATAAAAATGCGTTAATTATGTATATGTATGTGAAATTAATGTACACAATGTTTAATATATGTTAAATTGAAAAATTAAACAATATTAAAAATGAATAAGACATTAATATATTTTTAATTATTAAAATCTATTCATTTTCTATATATTGATATTTATTATTCATTATTTATTACTATTTATAATTAATATATATAATATACTTATTCATTTTTTTAATAATTTTTTAGTTTATTCATTTTAAATTTTTTGTTGAAATATTACAATTTATTCATTTTATATATCTATATTTAATATATACTATTTATAAATATTTATAATCTATATATATATGTATATATTAAATTTATTCATTTTAACAATAATTATTTAAAAAATAAAATGTGTAATATTTTTATTAATTTAATCATTTTTAATTTTTGTTAGTTTAATTATTTATTTTTATTCATTTTATATATCTATATATTAAATATATACAATTTATTAATTTTTATAATTTGTGTATTTATGTATCCAATTTATTCATTTATAACAATAAGTATTTAATTAAAAAGTTGTCGATATTTTTTTATTTGTTTAATTATTTAATTTTATTCTTGACCATTATTAGCACTAAAAATAAAGCACTGATAAAATATATCTTTTACCAATGCTAAAAGAAAGTTCTCATAAAAGTGACCCTTTCTTAATGCTAAAAAAAGAACTGATAAAGGGTACCCTTTTCAGTATTTTTTTAGCACTGATAAAAGGAGCCATTTATCATCGTTTTTTACTATCACTAATAAATATCAGCGATGTTAAAGGCTTATTTTTTAGTTGTGATAACTATCACCCCTAGGAGACGTAAAAGTCACTCTCCTATGATAACAGTCTATGTGGGCTCGGTATGCTACTAACTAGTCCATACCTAGAATTAGGTCGAAGGCTGACATGTTAAGAATATAGAGATCCCACAGAAAATGATACTCTCCAACCTTGAGAGAACACCCCTTGCACAAGAAAATGTCTCTCATCCGTACTCTCATAGGTGTGTATATCGTCAACACCCCACTCATGAACTCAATCTCCAGATATAAACCGATCACAAGTTTTACAGAAATAATGGAATGAGAGGAACCAATATCAAAAAAGGAATTAGCTAAAGTAGAGGCTACAAGAATAGTACCTCTCACTGTTGATGGTCTATCCATTCTATACACAAGTGTAGACTGCACCACATGTAGTTGTCTAGCCCATCTTCCCTATGATGCAATCTGACTCTCTTGAGCTGCACCACTTTATTGATACAGGAACTCTTACCCAGAAGCATGGAATCTACTACCACTGCTCCCTCTGCTAGTAGAACTCTAGCTGCCAGACTGATATGGTGCAAAAGGTCACCTTACCTCAAAATGCTTCTATCTAGCACATGTATCACTACTCATCAGGTGTTGGGTTGTTATGAACCAACCTAGGTCGACCCTGAACTGGTCACCCAATTTGGTCCGCGATATGCCCTGAGAGGCATTCCCGATCCTCCCGGGCTGGCAACAAGTGCCAGGGCATCAATAGAGGACAATTGGGAATTATTTCTCCCTGTGAGAATAAATAAAGCAGCAGAAAAAGTAGAATAACTCAATGCAAATAAATGACACAAAAAAAGAGGAACAACCAAGAACAACAAACTAACCTGACCATTACCAAAACTCTTCACGACTCTGATAGTTGCTCACCAGTCCACAACCAACTATCACCCATAGCGAGCAAGCTCGAGTCAAACCTACAACAAAACTAAAAACAAGAAAAAACAATAGGCGTGAGTATTAAAACTCAGTAGGTGTGCAAAAAAACTATTCCCAATGCACTACCTTTAAATAAATAAATTTACTAATTCCAGGTTTGAAATAAATTATACAAAATATGGGTTTCCACACGCACACTTCCATTTCTAAGAAAAGTAACAATCCATTGCCCATTTTAATTTAAAAACAAGTTTAATGTTTGAATGGAACAGGTTCATTTCATTTTTAAACATTTCTACAAACAATTTAGAAATTCAAATTTCAGTTGTTAGTCAAATAGAAAACTGCATGCAACACACAACACACACTAAGGGAAATGGGAAAGAAGTAGCACACAGGCCCCAGAAACTGAACTAGACCTCTCAAACATCCGCCACCTAAAAATAAACACTAAAGATAACATGGGTTGAACCTAGGAGCTTGTGAACAATCCAAAACATACCATACATGTGACTCATCTTGAAGGCATGCCTACTCTCGATGACGTCATAACACCCTAACGCCCGGTGTTTCCCTACATGGCCTAGCCGATGGGCCCAATCCCCTAGCAGAGTATAATCTGTACTAAGGGCCACTGGCCAGTGTGTAATCTAAACTAGTGCAGTAATCATTCTTAGAATATTCACTTACTATGTTAGGTTCCCATGTGAACGCGTATAATAAAAAGAGAATGGGTGAGTAAAAAAATTCAATCAAGTAGCACAAACATCACACACAACTCATGCAGTCAACGCACACCAAATATCACCTCTGAGTCACCCCAAAGAGAGTTTTCCAAAATAATTTATTTTATTAATGTGAAAAACGGGCTTTCCCCAATTTTAAATAAAATCTCCATTTCTCAGGAGAACCAAAACACTTTTTCACGCTTCAAAATAAATTATTTATCAATAAACCATAACTACATTTGAAATTCCATGAATTATTTTTAAAGGCCAAACAGGCATTCTTTCACTACTGGGTGTCTGTTCATCATAAAAATATTTCAAGTGTCATGTATAAAATAAACGACTTTTTTTACACCAAATAATCATTTAAAAATTAATTGTCTTATATTATTTCCCATTTATTAAAATTAATAAAATATCAAGCAATCAATAAATTCTAAATTTAATGGTGAGGGCGGTGGGGGACCTACGCCGGCTCACTGTCCAAACACAATTGCACGTCACACCTCGTACAGACGCACAAACACACACAAGCCGACGATCACAGAATTGTGGGTCTTCCTCGCCGACATACTGCAACAAACACACAACTAAAACACATAAACACGAACTCAAAATAATCCAAATGAACAAACGGCACAAAAAACCCACCTTGACTTACTTTAAAAACATAACTCGCACCATTCTTACTATTTAATAAGCCACATTAAAAATTATAAAACAATTCCAAAGAGACTCATGGTTTTACACACCCAAAACCAATTTCCCACATTGTTTGCACTATTCACACATTTTATAAAACCACAGAAACAATTTATAAAATACATTCAAGGGGAATAACAAAATAGGTATATATAAAATACAACCCATCTCAAAAAAAACATTTTCCAACCCGCGTACACCTCCTCCCCTTTCAAAAACACAACTCACACCTCATAAACAACCCACAGCATGTAAATAGGAAGCAAGACAAGCATGATAAAATTATTAAACAATGTCATGGTCAACTATTTAATTAATAAGAAACACGTAAAATGCACGAAAACAATGTAGTTCTAAATTTAAAGGGAAACACAAAGAAATACAACCTCAACCCCTAGGTGGAATGAAAACACACACCTGAGACCGGTGTACGATCTCATTTTTACCTCATCCACATAAATATGGCACAAGGTATCAAACAAAAACTAAATTGTTTAAAAAACCAAATCCACACCAATCTAATAAATCAGAACACATGCTAATTTAATTTTCAAATATTCAAGAAATGAAAAACACAAGTAATCAATGTATTTAAAATCTTAAAAGAAAAAAACAAAGGGTTCATACCTCAATCGTTGGAGGATTTCCCAAAACCGGTTCGAAACCTCATTTACCATAGGACCGCTGGATAACGGGGTTTGGGTTCGTCGAAAACCACGCGAGCAGGGGGGTTCAGGTCTCTGGAAACCACGCGAGCGGGGGGGTCGTCTGGCCAAAGCGGACGAGACAAGGGCGGTCAAAGCTGGAGTGGGGAATCAAGGGTGAGGTGGCCCTGGATATAGAAGGAGGTCGGCTGAAATCTGAATGGGGCAGTGGTGCAAGGCACTGGAGTTAGCCATGTGAGAGGAGGCCATAGAGGCTTGCGGTGAGAGGCCCTGGGTGAGGCGCTTGAGGTTTTGGACGAGCAAGGAAAGTCTGGGGGGTCAGGTGCAGTGTGGAGCGAGGCTAGTGGGGTTTTCCAAGGGGAGAGGCTGACGACCTGGGTGAGTTCGGGTAGGGAACGAGGGGTCGACGCGGGGTGACTGAAGTGGATGCAGTTGTTGGGCATGGCGAGGAAAGAGGGAGGGAGAGTAGGCGGAGGGGAGCAGGGCAGCTGCGGGAGGGCGAGGGAGCAAGGGGTGGCAGCTCGCGGGTATGGGGAAGGGGGCCAGGTAAATTTAGGGTTAAGCTGTTTTTTTTCTTTTATTTTGACATAATAATAATAACAATAATAATAATAAAAATAAAACCATAAAATAAAACTAATAAAAATTACAGTACTTAAGATAATAATAAAAAAAATTGATAACAATAAAAAATAATTAGTATAACAAAAAAATAACGATGATAAATATAATAATAATAAAAGCAATAATAATAAAAATAATAATAATTAAAATAAAAATAATAAACATAATATCAATAATAACACATAATTAATAATAATATTATTAATTACATAATAACATTATTATTATTACATTTTAGACATTCAAATCACTTTATTTACATAATTATTTATTTATTTTAATCGTTGGACATTTGCGCGGGCACCCAGGCTAAAGACGCGGCTACCGCCCACTGTGCGGTGACCGTGCACGGGTCTGAAACCAACTAGAAATATTAAATGATTATTATTTTAATCCGGGACACAACTTAGACCTTGGCACCAAAAACCCTAATCCATGAAATAATAAAATAAAAATTAAATTAAAAAAATGCGGGTGTGACAATTCTCCCCACCACAGACACTTTCTGCCCCCAGAAAGTCAATCAGCTGAACACTAGACAAAACCATAAATCATGCCAAATTGAAACCAAAAGAAACCACAATATAAGATAATGGTAGAACATAATAGGGTTCTCTCCACCACAAGAATTCAACTAGTATATAAATTTAACACACAAACAAACCTCCCTGGAAAGAGGGTAGCGATGCGGGAACTCCCAACCAATCCAACTAAGTTCTACAACGCGAGCGTACAACACCTCCACTAAAACCTGGAACTCTCGACCCAGACCGAGCACTCCCAACACTAGGGGAAAATATCTGAGCAGAACATACCCCAAGCAGTGATACCAAGCATAACCACAAGCCTTGACTCCTCAATAGGCACTTACACCTTCAAACGAACACATCTGAACCGAGATTAACCCACATAAGGTCCAAACACACATTAAGAAAAACACACGATTGGGAAAACCATAACCATACCAAAAAAATGTTTGGGTGACAATTTAACATGTTCGTCGTAACTAAATGATGAAACAATGAACTTACAATAATTTCAAGACTTTAACATCAGAAAAACAAGAACGAATAGACTTTTTAAAATATTCCACTGCCAACACGGAGCACAAAACCTGAATCAAGGGTTCACACCCTTGGAAACTCCTAACTATGTGCGAGCTTCACCCCATGACATTTGGCTAGGGCTCTGATGGCTGAAGGATCTCTTTCCTCACAGTCAGGCACTAGAATTCCTCTGGTTACAACATCTTCTTCAGGTCACGCTTCCTGCAAAACTTCTCCAAGTGACCTAGACAGCCGCAACGACGACACGTATTCAGAGGTATGCGACATGACGACTTCACATGCCTGAACTTTCCGCACTGGTTTCACACCACCGAATGGTCCAACGAACTAGAAGCCAGAACCACTACAAACAACTCTTTAGAACCAGGTCCCTCTGGCACACTATTCTCGCCAAATGGGGAACCTTCACAAGCAACTGGATGCGCAAGATTTACAACCATATGCACTCTAGAGACCAACTCAGCAAATAATGCCTCATCCACCAACTTCTCAAAACAATGGTCCCTAAAAGGCTGGACTCACTCCTTTATCTTTGGATGAATACCCTCGATGAAGAGAGAAGTCTTCATCAACTCTTGTGACGCTACCTCCATATAAAAGGAAACAAGTTCCTTGAAATAGTCAACATACACTTTCTCCAGCCATTGGCTTTATTGAATATGCATGACCTCTTCCTTTTTCTTCATCATAACCTTTTCAAGTTTGTACCGTCGGACGAAGATGGATTTAAAGCGTCCCAGATCATCACAACTTCTATTGATGGTGGGGCGAACAAATCTTATTCATCTGAAGCTGGACCCTTAAATGTTCCCAGGACAGCTCAAACTCAAACAATCTTGGGAGTTCCCAATATTCTAAAAACACACTCAACCACTTAAAACCACATACCTTCCTTTAACAGACCCCGATCACTATGAAGAATAGGCAATGTCCAAGAAGGACCAAAAATTGAGCATGAATTATCAAAAACATTAGGGACCTTTTTGGGTGGGAGGTTCTAAAAAACATATAAAACACAGAGCCAATACCAATATAAAGCCAAATCAATATCATTGAAGGCCACTTCCCGAATACCAAACACACTTTTCCAACCAAATTCCATTTTCCAAAAATCATTTCCCTTTTTAAAATCACTTTAGAAAAACAAGGTCAATATTTTAATTCTAATTGTGCACCCCAATAATCCCATGAACCATTGCACATGTCTTTATTCGCTTCAATCCATACACACCAACACGCACTTCCCATGCATTACCTCACATGTGAAAACGTTCATAAAGAGTACATGAGGTTGCACCCAAACCATATCTAAACCAGTTCCAAGCAAACACCAGATTTTTAGACCAAGAGCTTTTAGTTTTAAAACAAATCCATTTCACAAATCTAAATCCATTTAAAATAAATCATTCACATTTCAAAACCCCGTTTTTTCAATTTCAATAATTCACTTAAACCAACCCGAACCAAGAAGACACTTAACTTGCATCAAATCACCGAAGGGAGGGACTATTAGTCATACTTAACCTGGTGACATGGTAGTGGGCCATGCCCCAAGTAAGATTTAACATATATAAGGAACATAAACTATGTACTCAGACTCCACATGGGACACTACTCTATATTAAATCACGATATAACATCGGATTACCTCTGTTGTCATCCCTCAATCAAAAACAAACCAGAAAGAAACAAGGACTGAATTCCCGGACTACCCCTAGTGACTTGAGGTTTAGAATGGGTGAGGGTTCATGACGTCCTTCCCATACCTACCTCTCGAGTCCCGACAATCCTAATCTCCATCTACTGGACACCCCAAATAACAAGGTCCTCCTTTGATACCATTTTTTCACGAACCAACCCGGGTCGACCCTAAACTGGTCACCCGAGCCGGTCTACGACATGGCCCGAGAGGCGTTCCTGATCCTCCCGGGATGGCGACAAGCGCCATGGCATCAATAGAGGACAATTGGGAACGATTTCACCCAGTGATAATAAATAAAGTAGTGTAAAAAGAAGAATAACGCAAGGAAAATAAATGACACGAAAATGGAGGAACAACCAACAACAAAAAACTAACCTGACCATGAACAAAACTCCTCGTGACTCCGAGAGTCGCTCACCAGTCCACAACCAACTCTCACCCACATCGAGAAATCTTGATTCAAACCTACAAGAAAACTAAAAATAGGAAAACACTATAGGCATGAGTATTAAAACCCAGTAGTCGTGCCCAAAAAACTATTCCCAATGCACTGCCTTTAAATAAACAAATTTACTAATTCCAGGTTTGAACTAAATTAAAAAAAATATGGGTTTCCACACACACACTTCCGTTTGTAAGACAAGTAACAGTCATTTTCCCTTTTTAATTTAAAAAAAAAGTTTAATGTTTAAAAGAAACAGGTGCATTGCATTTTAAAACATTTCTAAGAACAATTTAGAAATTCAAATTTCAGTTGTTAGTCAAATGGAAAACCACACACAACACACGACACACAATAAGGGAAATAGAAAGGAAGTGGCATACAGGGGCTAGCAACTGAACTAGACCTCTCAAACATCCTCCACATAAAAATAAACACTAAAGAAGATATGGGTAGAACCTAGGAGCTCATGAATAATCTAGAACATACCAAACTTGTGACTCATCTTGAAGGCATGCCTACTCTTGATGACGTCATAATGCCCTAACACCCAGTGTTTCCCTACTTGGCCTAACTGAGGGGCCTAATCCTCTAGAAGAGTATAATCTGTACTAAGGGCCCCTAGCTAGTTCATAATCTAAACTAGTGCAACAATCTGGAGATTCACTTACTAGCTAGGTTCTCATGTCAACACGTCTAATAAAAAAGAAAAGGGGGCAGTCAACAAAGTCAATGAAGTAGCACAAACCTCACACACAACTCATGCATTCAACGTATGCCAAAGATCACCCCTGAGTAATCCCAAAGAGATTTTTCCAAAATAATTTATTTTATTAAAGTACCAAATGGGCCTTCACCAAATTTAAAGAAAATCTCCATTTCTCAAGAGAACCAAAACACTTGTTCACGCTTCAAAAAAATAATTTATCAACAAACCAGAACTACATTTGAAATTCCATGAATTATGTTCAAAGGCCAAAGAGGAATTATTTCACTACTGGGTTTCCGTTTATCAAGAAAATATTTCAAGTGTCATGTATAAAATAAATGATCTTTTTTCACCAAATAATCATTTAAAAATTAATTATCTTATATTATTTCCCATTTATTAAAATTAATAAAATACCAAGAAATCAAAAAATTCTAAATTTAAAGGCAAGGGTAGTGGGGTACATACCTCGACTCACTATCTAAACACAATTGCACATCATGCCTCACATAGACGCACAAACACGCGCAAGCCGACGACCGTTGTATCGCGGGTCTTCCTCGCCAACATGTTGTTACAACCGCACAACTAAAACAAATAAACATAGACTCAAAACAATCCAAACGAACAAATAGCACAAAATAACCACCTCGAACTACTTTTAAAGCAAAACTCGTACCATTCGTACTATTTAATAAGCCACTTTAAAATTTATAAAACAATTCCAAAGAGAATCACGATTTTACACACCCAAAACCAATTTCCCACATTGTTCTAACTATTCACACATTTTATAAAACCACATAAACAATTTATAAAACACATTCAAGGAGAATAAAAAAAGAGGTATATATAAAATCCAATCCATATCTAAAAAACATTATCCAACACGCTCACACCTCCTCCCCTTTAAAAAACACAACTCGCACCTCATAAACAACCCACAGCATGTAAACAAGAATCAAGACAAGCATGCTAAAATTATTAAACAACATCACGATCAACTATTTAGTTAATAAGAAATGCACAAAATGAAAGAAAATAGTGTAGTTCTAAATTTAAAGGAAAACACAAAGAAATCAAACCTCAACCCCCAAGCAGAATAAAAATGCACGCATGAGACCAGTGCGTGATCTCATTCACACCTCATCCACATAAACATGGAACATGGTATCAAATAAAAAATAAATTATTTTAAATAACAAATCCACACCAATCTAATTAATCACAACACATGCTAATATAATTATCAAATATTTAATAACTGAAAAACAGAAGCGATCAATGTATTTAAAATCTTAAAGGAAAAAAATGGGTCATACCTTAATCGTTGGAGGATTTCCCGAAACCAGTTTGAAACCCCATTCTCCATAGGACCACTGGATAGTAGGGTTTGGGTTCACCGGAAACCGTGTGAGCAGGGGGGGTTCAGGTCTCCGGAAACCACGCAAGCGGGGGGGGGGGGGTTCAGCTGGACTGAGCGGTTGGGACAAGGGCGGTCGGAGTTGGAGTGGGAAATCAAGGGCGAGGCAGTCTTGGATGCGGAAGAAGGCCGGCTGGAATCTGAATAGGGCGGTGGTGAAGGGCACTGGAGGCGGTCGTGCGAGTGTAGGCTGGAGGGGCTTGCGGCGAGAGGGCATGGGGTGAGGTGCTAGAGGTTCTGAACGAGCGCGACAAGGCTGGGGGGTCAGGTACAGCGCGGAGTGAGGCTGGCAGTGTGTGCCAAGGGGGCGAGGCTGACGACCTGGGCAAGGTCGGACAGGTAACGAGGGGCGAGTGCGGGGTGACAAAAGTGGAGGTGGTTGCTGGGCATGGAGAGGGAACAGGAAGGGAGAGCAGGCATAGGGGAGCGGGGCGGCTGCAGGAGGGAGAGGGAGCAAGGGGGTGGCGGGTCGCGGGTATGGGGAAGTGGGCTGGGTAAATTTAGGGTTAAGCTGTTTTTTTCTTTCATTTTAACATAATAATAATAATACAAATAAAACCATAAAATAATACTAATAAAAATTACAATACTTAAGATAATAATAATAATAATAATTAATAACAATAAAAAATAATTAGTATAACAATAAAAAAAATAACGATGATAAATATAATAATAATAAAAGATATAATAATTAAAATAAGAATAATTAAAATAAAATTAATAAAAATAATATCAATAATAACACCTCATTAATAATAATCTTATTAGTTACATAATAACATTACTATTATTAAATTTTAGAAATTCAACTCAATTTATTTACATAAAAATTATTTATTTCAATCATTAGACATTTGTGTGGACACCCTCGATAACGATGCGGCTACCGCCCAATGTGCGGTGACCGCGTATGGGTCCGAAACCAACTAGAAATATTGAACGATTAAGATTTTAATCTGGGACACATCTTGGACCTTGGCGTGAAAACCTAGTGCCAAGAAATAAATAAATAAAAATTAATTTAAAAAAATATGGGTGTGACATGGGTTAAATGTCCCATCTTGTTGTAAGATTGTATCTCTATTGGTGGTCAAGGGTTATTTCTCCTGAAGTGTCCCGACCGACCACACTAGTGAAAGATCACTCGAGTAGGATCCTGAGAAATTGATGCCTCTATCATTGCACCCTGCTTCCCACTACCCTAAATAATACTATCGTAGTGATGCTTCTTGCTCTCAAAATTTTCACCTCTTGATCATCCAGCTGCAACAATTTTTCTTGCACTAGAAATCTACTTATGGTTCCCCTTCACTATGAGAAACTGATCCACCACCTCAACAAACTTTTTTAACTAAAAAATGTGAACCTGGGACTTAATCTAACTTTTAATACCATCCTGAAAATGTATCACCATATTTGTATCATTCCCGACCAACAAGGGATAAAATCATTGGAAATCTATAAAGAGACCAAGATAGTCCTTTATGGACATACTCCCCTGAGTCAACCTCCAAAAATCAATAGCTCTCCCCTACCTCAGTATCTATGGATAGAAGTGCTCCAAGAACATCTTTAAAAAGTCCTTCCATAATATACCATTAGCCTATCTAGTTTATGCCTGAATGTCCCACCAGTTATTTGTTAACCCTCATAGCATATAAGAATCCGACTTGAACCCCCCCTGTAGGAGTCCCTAAATGGTCAAGTATCATCTTGATGGAATCAACCAAGAATTCCACTCCCTTATATACACCCTCTCCAATAAAAGTCAGAGTGTGATGAAACTAAAAATCTATCATCAAATCACACATACTCTTCACAACCCACCCTGGATCTCTTTCCATAAGCTTTATGAAGTAAGCAAAGTTCCCTCAAAACTGTCCTCGACTTCCTCACCCAGTATGATCGGTGCCTCAGGTTCCACCACTAAAGGATCATTCCTAGATATATCATTTGGTTGTCCTCTCAGCAAGCATCATTGGGGAGTCACACTCTCTACAATTCCAAACATGCACCTAAGGAAATAGTTCAAAAAAACACATTTACAAAAGAGGGAAACTCAACAAGACATAAAAATTCTTTTCCCCAACACTAGCCATGCAATCAAAGCTAAGGCGCTGTCACTACCCTTAATCATCTAACACCTAGGTCTTGGTTAACAAGGGTAAACACATTCTCATTATTTAAGTTTATCATCTAGACACCCATTTATTCTAATATTCATAATTTTAAAATCTTTATGAATTTCATGTTATGAACCATTTTTATTTCAATTTCACAAGCATTTAAAAATATTTCAAGTTCAAAAACTATCACATAACTCATTTTCCCATGCATTCATAAAATGATGAATTTCATAATAACCCTGAGTTCCTAGAATGATGAATAGAAACTCAACTCTCCTACCATACAGGGCCATGAGTCAAATCAAAGACAATCTAAACATCAATAATCACAACTCACAATGAGTGAATAACCCAAGGTGAAATAATATTCAACTATAAGAGCAAATAACAAAAACAACAACCCCACCCTGGGTACTTGGGTTCTCCCATGTACATGGATTATCTAATCCCATGCACGAGCTCATAACCAAGGCCAAAATCTACCTAGTTTCATGTCTACCTTTCCCAAATAGTAATAAAAAATAAAAAAAATAAAAGAAAATTGGGCTTTGATACCACTTTGTAATGTCCCACTTGGTTGTTACACACTGGTGCCCTGATCTAGTTCTCTACATGACCTCAACCACATATCCCCATATGCCAAAGGCTACTGACTAGTAGTGAGGGTCTAATATCTATCATGGGGAGACTATAACCACTTTTTCATAGTAAAACCCCAGCAAAAAATAAATAAAAAATAACCAAATATATAACTATGACCAGAAATATTTCAATATCACATAGTGACCAAAACTGAAGATACAATATCAAATTAAACAATAAATGTTTCAAGATAATATATCATTCATGTTTTGGAATTAAAACTAAAAAGTAAAGATGTTGATGACTCCCAAATGTTCTCTAAAACATGTTTAGTCCCTCATCCATACTCTACCTTGACTCATCCACCCAACACAGGGCTTTTTCCCTTATCATATCTTTCAACCATGAAATCTATTCGTCTACCGATCAGGCATCCCTAGTTGATTGTGTGTACAACTCAGTATTCCACCCCCAATGGAATCTAAAAAAAATTCAGTCAAATAATAGAGTATGTAGTTGTATAAATAATAAATCACAATACATAAATAAATAGTTATCACATTATCAACTATTATTTATTTAACAACATAAACCCTCGGGTTCCCATAGACACTCGTATCTCGATATCTTTTTCGGCCCATGCCAGAGTCTAAATTATTCCAAAAGAATATCATATCTCAGAATTCGATTTTTACAATTCATTAATTCAAGTCATATATGAATGACCATGTTACCATTCATTAATTCATACTTGAATTCCCATGTTACCATTCATACTTCACACATTAGAATGACCATGTTCCCATTCTTTATTTCTCAATTAAACAACCATGTTACCATTCATAACTTCCCAATCTAAGGACCATGTTTCCATTCATCAAAACATAATTAACTCAAACATTAATTATCCAATTAAATTCCATTTTTAATTCAACAATTAGTTAAACACCAAAATTCCATTAGTTAATTCAACAATTAACTAATCACGCCAATATAATTAATTAATTTAATAATTAATTAATCACATAAATTTCATTACTAATTCACCAATTAGTTAAAAAACAATTCCAGTAGTTAATTAAATAATTAAATAATCATATGAAATACTTTCATTATTTTAAAAATTAATTAATCAATTTTTATGGTATTATTCAATTACACAATTAACTAACCACACCAATTTCATTACTAATTCAATAATTATTGTATCACATCAATACCCTTAATTAATTACCTAATTAATTATTAAATTTCACTAATTAATTCATCAATTATTTAATCAATATCCACAAACTCAAAATCTCGTAACTAATTCCACAATTAATTATCTCAATCCCAATCTCAATGCTTAATAATTACCTCCACAATTAATTATCTCAATTCTCAAATATCAATATCTCATAATTAATTCATCAATTAATTATATCAAATTAACAAATTAAATATCTCATAATTAATTATGCAATTAATTATCTCAAATCAAAAAAAACTCAATATCTCATAATTAATTCTAAAATTAATTATCTCAGTCTATAATTCTCAAAATCCCCAATGTCACATCTCCTCGATTAATTAATTCACAAAATTATTTAATTCAATCAAAAACACAATTTATAAACATATAATAAAAATTATATAATTAAATACCTAAAATGTAAATAAATTTTTAGGTATTTTAATTATAGACTACCTACCTCAAGTTTGATAAATAATTCTCACTAAAGGAAATCCCCAAAATTTGAGTAGCACAATGACATAGAATGAGATATGAAATAAAACCTTAAATTAATATTAAAAAAATAAAGATATATTATTTATAGATAAATAAAAAAATATAGGATAAAAACCACCAAAATAGTGGGATAATAATAGGATATCAATCAGAAATAAATCACATACCCGAAGAGAAGTAGATCTTCCAATCAAGCTTTAAATCAACAAGAACAGAAATCGGATGGCCTTAGAATCCCTTCGATAGAATCTAAAATTGAGAGTAAGAAATCATGGGTCAGAATAGTGATGTCTTAGGTATTATACAAGGCTCCACGAATTTTTTTAATAATTTTTTAGGGATTCAAATATCATACTTATTGTTTTCTTCTCGGGGTGCACGGTTTTCCCTAACCATGTGCCTAACCGTGCACCTCTTTTAGGGGGTGCATGGTTTCTCCTAAGAGAGTGAATGGTTTGAAAAACTTTTCAATGACTGTTAAAATATCCCATATCCATGTGTTCATGGTTTTCTAGATTGGGGAACATAGTTTGGGATAATAGTTCACCAACTGTGCACTTTCCCATTTCCATTCAAAAATTCCAAATATCACCCAAATGCACCCCAAGGTAAACCCCAAATGGAAAGTAATTAAATTAAATGTAAAAGAGTATATGTAAATAATCCTGAGGCATATCAAGAAAATTATTGGGTTTTAAATAAATATATACTGAAAAAAAATTATATATTCACTCAAAAAGAGTTTAACATGAGTTAGAGAAGATAGAAAGAACTTATTAAGGATTGTCATTTCATGATTCATGACCATCCAGGAAAAAAACAATGTAGTTGATACCTTGAGTCAAAAATATATTGCATTATTAACTATTCAATATTTGGAACATTATCCTTTAGATTATTATTAATAAATGTTTTCTTCGAAATTTTTTATATAGAAACTCCTTCCTTTTAGATTAGGTATTAGTTTGGTCATCTTTGTCAGATAGAATTAATAATGATCAAAAGGAAGATTGTGGTTTATAAGAAAGAGTGGAATTGGTCAAAAGGGATGAGTTTAATATTGATGAATAAAGTGTTATAGAATTTCAAAAGAGGTTATATGTTCTGATTAATTCCCATTTGAAGTAGGAATTATTAAGTGAAGCTCACAGCTCTTAGTTTTTTTCATACTAGAAAAACAAAGATGTATAAAGACCTTCTTAAATAATTTTATTTAGAAGGAATTAATAAATATTTAACTAATTTTACCATGAAATTTTTGACTTGTTATAAAGTTAAAGCTGAATTAAAACTATTGAAGGGGATTCTTCAGCCTTTTTTAGTTACATAATTTAATTGGGAAAACATGTGCATGAATTTCATGGAAGGGTTTCTAAAGACATCTCATGGTAATAATTAGATTTGTCTTATTATTGATTGTCTGACTAAATCTTTGAATTATATTTGTAATTGATATACTATATGTTTGGATTAGATTTATATAATTTATCTTGAATATATAGTTAGGTTACATGTAATTCCCCTTTTTATTGTATATAATCATGATTCTAGATTTATATCATTTTTTGGAAAGAAATTCAGAATATGGTGTTGTAGAATTAAATTTATGAAAGCTTTCCATCCTCAATGTGATAGATATTTAGAGTGTACCATTTATAATTTTGAAGATATTATTTTAGAATTACCATTATATTATCAGGGAAGTCGGGATCAATATCTATCTTTAGTTTAATTTTCTTATAATAGCATTTTATATTCCAGTATTTAAATGGAACCTTTTGAGTTATTATATGGAAAGAGTTGTCAAACTATAGCATATTGGAAAAAATATAGTAAAATAAATTTTTTGTTACAATAATTGGTAAAATAAATGGTTGAAAAGGTCTATATGATTTATAAACACATGAAGGAATCTTATAGAAGGAAGAAAAGTTATGTAGATAAAAGGATGAAATATCATTCATTTGAGTTAGGTGATTATGTCCTTCATAAAATATCTCCTTAAATAGGTGTTATGTGATTTTATAAATGGGGAAAGTTAATCTCATGGTTTATTATTATATATGAAATTTTGGAAAAAGTGGGATTAGTTTCTCATTTAGTATATCTACCTCTAATTCTATCTAAGATACATGATGTGTTCTATAACACCCCGAGATTTTATGAAAAGTATTCTTTTTAATTGATGTCTTGTGTTGTACTCTACACCAAAAGGAGCTTTCACTACACGCATCCCTAACTTTTCTTGCATTACACGCAATAGCGACCTCACACGATAGCGTGTGTTGTACGCAATACCGAGTTTCACTAAACAACGATATGTTATATAATCTAGCCGTTATGAATATTAATACCCACTTTTTAAAATTTTATAAATTTTATCTTTCTAAATAGACTTCATTTTTGGATTCGTAATATCGAAATTATCATAGGTTGATTTTTTGGTATTTTTCTGAGAACTATCAATTTTTGATGAATACTGAAAACAGTGGGTTACTATTTAAAAACCGACTTTTTATTTAAATAATTATTTATTTTATTTAAATTTATTTTAGGTAAAAATAGATACATAATACCTATATAAATTCAATGTAATTCGTTGGAGTAATTTTATAATAATATTAGATATATAAACATTTTATTGAACTTTTGAACGTCTTTTACCCACCTCCTAGGAGAATTTGCAAATTCACATAAAACCTAATTTTACCGCTTCTGTCAGTGGAATTTCAAAAATCCGAGAGACACTATCAATATCAAGGAGTAAAATGTGGTTCAATAAGATTAAAATAATTTTGGTGAATAGTAACTTTTTACTTTTTTTACCACGGTTGAAAGTAAATAGGGTAATTAATGGTAAAAATGATATTATTATTACCCTAACACATGTCCTAATTTTATTGTATAAGTTTAATTCGACCAAAAGAAACCTTATGAATAAAATATTATCCTTTAGGTCCACTTGGATTAGATTAGGACATCTATTATTATTTTATTTAAAGAAGAGTTAAAATAGTTAAAATCATAGTTTTACAAATAAAACATTTTTAATATAGGGTTATACATAAGATAAATTCGACTATATATATTTATTATAAATATGAAAAGATTTAATACATAATTGTATTTTATTTATAATTTTTTTACATTAAATAATTTTGTTTATTTATGACACAATAATGATGCAGTAATTACCTTATTAATGAAATATTAACATAATTGATGTTATAAATAACCAAATAAATGTAATTTGAGAATTTTTATAAATTTCACTAATTTTTTAGGTTAATATGACATGTTATTATGGATTTAATTAACTTTTATCAAACTAATCGTTCTGTTATGATTTTCACAAAAATCAATTACCAAATAGTGTCCAAATTGAAATAAAATAGTTTTTAAAACAAATATTATATTATTAATTGTTATTCTATTCCTAAAAATCTAAGGTTCAGAAAAATGACTTAGATAAGGTTATATATATTAATAATTAACCACTTGGGGTTTGTTTGGATTTTTATAGTAAGTTTATTAACCATATTGTGTAAGAAAACAGGAAGACACGATAAATGTTAAATTATTTAACTTAGAGTTAAATTTAAATGATAAGGTTAAAATAGTAACTTAAACTTGTATAAAACCAATTGGTTGAGAGTATTTCGACCCATACCCACTTTAGCTTCGAAATATATCAATTTAGAGCTATTATAAACCGAATATGACTATTATAAAACAATATTTTTAGTTTTTCCAAAGGTGCCCCTCTCCTCCCTTATAAAAGGGAACCTCCTCCCTCTTCTCTATACACAATTTTGAGCTTTCAAGTTCGGCCAACTCCTGACCATTTTTTTTTCAACTTCTCTATAAACATTATAGATGTTTTGGTCTCCCCAGAATACCATCTCTTGTTCCTTAAGAGGAAGCTTAAAGGAGGTGCGTCGAAAAAGAGGTAATCTCTTCTTCTGATTCTCTCAAGTTTCTTTCTTCTTCTACTTATTCTTCTTTAGTTGTCTCATTATAAAGTAATATCATCAGTATTACTTATATACTTATATTTTATTATAAATATGAAAAAACCCTATTTCACATTCTATCCATCCTACGTAAAATGAAATCACCGTGCGTGCGTACGTACGGAATATCGTCTCCACGCTGTGGTGTAATCTATTTTCGACCACCACATTACTTGGATGGGTATAATGGTGTAAATAAATAACTATATATTATTATTGTAAAGTGATATTGATTATGAAATATTATACATACACTTAAATACAATTCCACAATCATGAGAGTGATATCATCGCTCGTGTGTACGTACGGACTATCATCTCCATGACGAGATGAGATTCATTCTCCTTGTTAACCATTCATGAATGATTATAAAGTATATATAATGAATAATAATGAAATATATGACATAATAATGATACTGGATTTGTGTATATATGTATTTATGTCATCTACTTAATTCCATTCAATTCAATAAGGAAACGAAAACAACGTTCATGCGTACGTACGGCCTACCGTCTCCATGAACGGTGTATTTCATTCCATTTATCGATCTATCATATATATATATGTATATGATGAATATATATTATTTATAAATCATTTCATACATTTTTTAATTAATTAAATCAGGATATAAGTAATAATATCAAGAACAAGAAGTCGAAACACGTACAATAAATGAAACGATATTACCCAAATCGCTGCTTTTACATCGAATTTACAAAAGAACAGGTAATATAAAGTCATAAGTAAACTATATATGATATCATAACAATGAATATGATTCTGTAATAAATCAATGACATTATTTAAATCATTATATAGGAGGTTCGGATACATACAAATCATATCGGACAGAAGATAAGGGATAATTATTCCAATCTCATTCTTATCCAAGATTGTTTATTCGTAAGTATTTATTGGGGTTATGTTTATCATCCATGTCTATATGTTCTCAGAATATTTTCATAAAATGTTTACCTTTCTTCCATGTATGTTTAAAGTCATTTTTACCTTTTTTTAAATTTTACCACATCGTATGGAAGGAATCCTTCTTTTGTTTACTATACGAGGAACTTTTTGACTTTTCCGGCCAAAGTACGAGGAGAATGTTTTTTTAACTTATACAGAATGAACAGATTTTTACAGTTTCATAACGCCCTATTTTAATAAAGCTTACTCTACAATATTTCATGACTATTTTCAATAAAATACTTTTCTTTTAAAATTTCATGGCATTTTGTGAAAAGAAAATGATTTTGAAGAAGAAAGGATATTTTCCTCAAGAATTCATTTCAAGTTTTTTATCAAAACCATTTTCCATCTAAGATAACAATATTTCCTATGTGTATGTTTCAAGTATAATGGCTTTATGATTTACAAGGTTTCAAATATCTTATGATGAAATGATATCCATTTGTTTTATATGGATTATTTTATGATGGGATGATGTTTATGAAACCCATTTTATTCTTTGGGTGATGATGAATGATTTTTGTTTATGTTGTGGTACATGTAAGAATGATTTCATTATGAGATGGGTGGGACCTATATCTACCTCTAATTCATTGGATAAAGATTTATATCTCATGAGATAGACATGGCGGGAACGGTAAGTTAATCTGGTTCAGTTTTACAAGACTGAAATGAGGAGTGAACTCGATTCAGAAAGGGACTTTGTCCACTAAGATGGTCTTGGCAGTAATGCCTTGGCTACTATGGAAATCATATCATGTGCATAATGGTTTTCCACAATTACATGTTTTATTCTCATGCAATTTTATCACGATTGGTGTTCCTTTGTGATATATGCCTTACGTACTACCAAGATTTATATCTTTGCTCAATATTTTGATGTTTAGATTTTATGTTCATGTTTTTGCATTCAAATGTTTATGGAATGTTTTATGTTCTCTATGTTTACCCTTACTGAGCATTTAAGCTCACCCTTTTTATGTTTTCTTTTCCCCCTGATTTAAGGAAAGGTTTTAGGTAAGAAAACAAAAGGGAAATATCTTTATGGGAGATGTTGAAGAACTTCCACCATGATTAGAAGATTATATTCCGAGTTTCCAAAGACACTAAACTATTACGGTCCTTGTGTGTCTATTTTTGTTACGTATTAAGTATTCCGCCAAAGTAATGTAATGTCCATGTATGTAAATATTGGGTCTCTACAGTTGGTATTAGAGCGAAGGTTTAGTTAACCTTTGGAAACTAGGATACGAGAACTTTAGTGAGATCCCTAGAGATATTTCTAAGGTATGTCTAGGGATGTCTCTAAGGTTAAGTATACGTATAGGTTATAGTCCTATAATTACGGTAATGAACCTAAGGTGTTATATATTGAAGGTGCTCCCCCTTTATTATGATGTTTTCCTATCATGATTTTTTCCACTCACACTATTCTTTTTGGGTTTTAGAAAATGGCTGGAAACATGAAGATTCACGATAATGGAGGATATGATGAACAATGGAATGATATTCTTCATGAGCAACCAAATGAAATTGGATCTGGAATTCCAAAAATCATTATTATTCCTAATCAGCAATCTCATAATATGATTAATAATCTCAACTTTGGTAAGTATCCCGACTCAAATAATAAGAGAAAGATGGAGTTTCATGATGATCATAGAGGAAAGAAAGTTCAATTCCCCTCATTTAATCATGTGGGAAGAGGCATCAGGGAGAATGTTTCAAAGGAACTGGAAGATGCTTTGGGTGTGGAAAAGAAGGACACAAAGCCAGTAATTGTAAAAGAAAAGGTTCAGTTAACACCATGGATAAGAATAATGGTATTGCTAAGACATCAACAATGGTTAAATGTTCTAAATATGGAATGTGTGGGCATTATGCAAACCAATGCCCTAAGGGAAAATCTCATGAAGAGAATCAGCATGATCGTATGGGTAGTATTTATGTTGATGATGATGAAGAGACTACAAATGATATATGAGATGAAAGAAATGATAATGCTCAGTCTGTGGTTTAAGAAGGTAGTGGAATGATTGTATGTTTATCAAGAGTTATGTTGTATAGGTAATTTAATGGTACTATGGAATAAAGACACATCTAAGGATTGTTACACTATTGTTTTTCCTAAAATATTTGAAAGTATATGTTGGATAGTACTGGTAACCATGAAAGGTTAATTCATATATTTTTGGAAAGTAGATGATATGCGCATAATGAAGGGATTAGGAGATAATGAGATGTTTTATAGTATTGATGATCTCATGGATGATATAAGGACAATGTGATATCATGGTTTGAGTATTTAAAATTTTTGGGATTTTGGTATGTGGAAAGGATTAACTTTTGACAGCATTCATGTTTTCACTAAGGTTCAATGGGTATTCATTTTTTAAGAGAATACATTATTAAGGTATTCACATGTTTGGAATGTGACCAACAAGATATATCTTATATGGGGGATAAATGATGGTATTCACATGCTTGGTTGATGACATTTCTAGTAGTCGTTTTATTTATACTATAAGATTGGACAGAAGTATTTTCAATAATCTTAAAGGTTGGAATGGATTAAGTTTGACATTAGATAGAATTGTTTAGGGCTAGAACTTTTTTTGATATTATTTTTGGAATGTTGTAATAGTATAGTTTTAGAAAAAGGACAACCTGTAGGACGGGCGACTACCCGTCATGTCGGACAAGGATGTGGGAATCAAACCCACAACCGAAGTGTGACAGGCCTTTATTATATACCACTGACCTATAAGAAGTCCCTGGTTAGTAGAAACTAGTTTTATTTTATTAAGCGCTATGATAGACGAATTATAAGTCCATTTTTGGAACTATATACAATTAATCTCACCATAAGATGGACTTATAACTTTTGCTAACCTGTTGTTTGAGACAGATGGAATGACCCATCATTCTATCACATGATCTACTAACACTTCAAGAATGAAAAATTCAACTTCATTTCTTTAAGAGATAAAGTGGAAATTGTTCAAGGCACGAACAACAGAGATATTTTACCGAAATAAAGTATGTATTTCTTCTAATTAAAATTCTTCAACTTTAGGGAAATGATCTTGAAAACCAAAAATGTTGTCCTAGTGTCCTCATATGCAATGAATCAGATGGTACCTTAGATCATCACAAATTTATGCCTTTGTGATTATTGGCTTTTTTATAGCCATGTTCTCTACCACTCTCCATCCGAACTTGATGGTTAGATTTCTCTTCCATATCCATATTTTCACCTATGTTCTCATATGTGGAAACCCAGTGATTCATTAATTTGGGTAACCATTACCTTTCATAATTTAGTTTTCAAAGTTATGTTTTGGTATTCCTTTTTACGATGTGGTTTTATATTAAAGAAACTTTCAAGTAGTAAACCATTTATAACCCCGATGAATTTCGAGGGCGAAAATCATTTTAAGGGGGGTAGAATGTAACACCCCGAGATTTTATGAAAAATATTCTTTTTAATTGATGTCTTGTGTTTTACGGTACAGAAAAAGGAGCTTGCACTACACGCATCCCTAGCTTGGCTTGAATTACACGCAATCGCGACCTTCCACAATAGGGTGTGTTGTACGCAATACTGAGTTTCACTAAACAACGATATGTTATATAAACTAGCCGTTATGAATAGTAATACACACTTTTTGAAATTTTATAAATTTTATCATTCGAAATGGACTTCATTTTTTGATTTGGAATATCTAAATTAGCCAAGGGTGAATTTTTGGTATTTTTCTGAAAACTTTCAATTTTTGATGAATAGTGAAAACACTGGGTTACTATTTAAAAACTGACTTTTTATTTAAATAATTATTTATTTTATTTAATTTTATTTTAGGTCAAAATAGATACATAATACCTATATAAGTTCAATGTAATTCATTGGAGTCATTTTATAATAATATTAGATATATAAACATTATATTGAACTTTTGACCGTCTTTTACCCACCTCCTAAGAGAATTTGCAAATTCACATAAAACCTAATTTTACCGCTTCTGTGAGTGAAATTTCAAAAATAAAAGAGACACGGTTAATATAAAGGAGTAAAATGTGGTTCAATAAGATAAAAATAATTTTTGGTCAATAGTAACTTTTTACTTTTTTTACCATGGTTAAAAGTAAATAGGGTAATTAAGGGTACAAATGATATTATTATTACCCTAAAACATGTCATAATTATATTGGATAAGTGTAATTCGACCAAAAACAACCTTAGGAATAAAATATTACCCTTTAGGTCCACTTTTATTAGATTAGGACATTTATTATTATTTTATTTAAAGAAGAGTTAAAATAGTTAAAATCATGGTTTTATATCTAAAACATTTTTAATATAGGATTATACATAAGATAAATTGGACTATAAATATTTATTAGAAATATAAAAATATTTCCTACATAATGGTATTTTATTTATAATTTTTAGACATTAAATAATTTAATTTATTTATGACCCAATGATGATGTAGTAATTACCTTATTAACAAAATATTAACATAATTGATCTTATAAATACCCAAATAAATGTAATTTTAGACTTTTTATAAATTCCACGAATTTTTTTGGTTAATATGACATGTTATTATTGATTTAATTAACTTTTTTATAACTAATCAATCTGTTATGATTTTCAAAAAAATAAATTACCAAATAGTGTCAAAATTGACATGAAATAGTTTTTAAAACAAATATTATATTATTAATTGTTATTATATTCCTAAAAATATAAAGTTAGGACAAATGACTTAGATAAGGTTATATATATTAATAATGAACCACTTGGGGTTCGTTTTTCTTGATATAGTAAGTTAATTAACCATATAGTGTAAGAAAACAAGAAGACGCGGTAAAAGTTAAATTATTTAACTTAGAGTTAAATCTAAATGATAAGGTTAAAATAGTAACCTAAACTTGTCTAAAACCTATTGGTTTAGATTATTTCGACCCATCCCCACTTTAGCTTAGAAATAAATCAATTTGGAGCTATTATAAACTGAATATGATTTTATTATAAAATATTTAGTTTTTCCAAAGGTTCCCATCTCTTCCCTTATAAAAGGGAACCTCATCCCTCTTCTCTTTACACAGTTTTGAGCTTTCAATCTCGGACAACCCATTCCCATTTCCCTCCTAAACTTCCCTAGAAACATTATAGAGGTTCTGGTTTCCTCAAAAGACTAACTCTAGTGCCTTAAGAGGAAGCTTAAAAGAGGTGCGTCGAAAAAAAGGTAATCTCTTCTTCTGATTCTCTCAAGTTTATTTCTTCTTCTACTTCTTCTTATTTAGTTGTCTCATTATAAAGTAATAACATAATTATTAATTATATAATGATATGCTATTATAAATATTAAACAACCCTATTTCATCTTTTATCCATCCTACAGAAAACTAAATCAACGCTTGTGTGTACGTACGGAATACCGTCTCCACGCCGTGGTGTAATCTGTTTTCGACCACCACCTTACTTGGATGGGTATAATGGTGTAAATAAATAACTATATATGATTATTGTAAAGTGATATTTATTCTGAAATATTATACATACACTTCAATACAATTCCACAATCATGAGAATGATATCATCGCTCGTGCATACGTACGGACTACCGTCTCCACGACGCGATGAGATTCATTCTCCATGTTAACCATTAATGAATGATTATAAAGTATATATAATGAATAATAATGAAATATATGAAATAATAATTATACTGGATTTATGTATATATATATGAATGTCATCTACTTAATTCCATTCAATTCAATAAGAAAACGAAAATGGCGTTTATGCGTACATACGGCCTACCGTCTCCATGAATGGTGTATTTCATTCCATTTATCGATATATCATATATATATGTATATGATAAATATATATTATTTATAAATCATGTTTTACATTCTGGAATTAAGTAAATCATGATATAATTAATAATATCAAGAACAACAAGTCTAAACATGTACAATAAATGAAACGATTTTTCCCAAATCACTGATTTACATCGAATTTACAAAAGAATGGGTAATATAAAGTCATAAGTAAACTATATATGATATCATAACAATGAATATGATTGTATAATAAGTCAATGACATTATTTAAATAATTATATAGGAGTTTCATATACATATGAAGCATATCAGACATAAGGTAAAGGATAATTATTCCAATCTCATTCTTATCCGAGATTGTTATTCGTAAGTATTTATTGGGGTTATGTTTATCGTCCATGTCCATATGTTCTCAAAATATTTTCATAAAATGTTTACCTTTCTTACATAAATGTTTAAAGTCATTTTTACTTTTTTTTGACTTTTACCACATCGTATGGAAGGAATCTTTATTTTGTTTACCGTACGAGGAACTTTTTCACTTTTCCGGAAAAAGTACGAGGAGAATGTTTTTTTAACTTATATGGCATGAATGAATTTTTACGGTTTCATAATGCCCTATTTTCATAAAGGTTACTCTACAAGATTTCATGACTATTTTCAAAAAAATCCTTTTCTTTTAAAATTTCATGGCATTTTGTGAAAAGAAAATTATTTTGAAGAAGAAAGGATATTTTCCTCAAGAATTCATTTCAAGTTTTTTATCAAAACTATTTTCCATTTAAGATGGCAATATTTCAAATGTGTATATTTCAAGTATAATGTATCTATGATTTACATGGTTTCACTTATCTTATGAAGAAATGATATCCATTTGTTTTATATTGATTATGTTATGATGGGATGATGTTTATAAAACCCATTTTATTGTTTGGGTGATGATTAATGATCTATGTTTATGTTGTGGCACACGTAATAATGATTTCATTATGAGATGGGTGAGAACTATATATCCCTCCAATGCATTGGGTAAAGATTTATATCTCATGAGATAGACATGGCTGTAATGGTACGTTAATCCAGTTCAGTGTTACAGGACTGAAACGAGGAGTGAACTCGATTCAGAAAGGGACTTTGTCCACTAAGATGGTCTTGGTGGAAATTCCTTGGCTACTATGGAAATAATATCATGTTCTTAATTCTTTTCCATAATTACATGTTTTATTATCATGCAATTTTATCATGATTGATGTACCTTTGTGATATATGTCTTACGTACTTCCAAGATTTATGTCTTTGCTCAAGATTTTGATGTTTAGATTTTATGTTCATGTTTTTGCATTCAAATTTTTATGGAATGTTTTATGTTCTCTATGTTTACCCTTACTGATCATTTCTGCTCATCCTTTTTATGTTTTCTTTTCCCCAGGATTTAAGGAAAGGTTTTAGGTGAGAAAACAAAAGGGTAAGATCTTTATGGGAGATGTTGAAGATCTTCCACCATGATTAGAAGATTATATTCTGAGTTTCCAAAGACACTAAACTATTACGATCCTTGTGTGTCTATCTTTTTTATTTATTAATTATTCCTTAAAAGTAATTTAATGTCCATAATGTCAATATTGGTTCTCTACATGTTCCATGTTTCATTGTTAAGGAAATGTGTACCTAATGCGTATAATTTTTTGATCCCTAATGTGGTATAGTTGGAAAAGAATATTTAATATAAGGAAATACTAATGAAGATTATAGATTGTGGAGATTGGGTGTTACAAAATAATGTAACTCACAAGGTTATGTTTTTTTAGGAAGACTATATGATGGAAAAAGAAACATGGAAACCTAAAAAGGCTATGTGAGAAAAATAACCCCAATTGCTTAAGTAATGAAAAATATTTCAATGAAGTGATTTATTTTAGAGTGAAAGAATTTTAAAACATTGGTAATATAAAAAATAAATAAATTTAATTTCCTTGAAATTTTCATGATTATATTTTATAGATTCATATTCACTATATAAATTTTATATGATTTTTCAATCAAAACAGAAACATATTTTTGAAAAACTGTCAATTTTTTATTTAAATCAAGTAATTTAAAATTAATATTATGTTTTAAATTTGGTTTTAAATTTGGTTTTAAAGTAAAATAATATCCAATTTATTTAAAACAATATATTTAATTCCATTAGAATTTTCATTATATTTTATTTTGATATAAGTTCATTTGAATTTTATTTTTTTAGTTAAATTGTTTTTCATTGCATTTTTCATTATTATATTAAAGTAATTTATCAAACATATATAGATTTAATCTTTTAAAATGGATTTTATATTTTGAATCATGTGGTTTAAATTTATTAATGAGGTCAATTTCATTTTAGGACATTATGAATAGTAACCTTGGTAAAAATGTTGTCACTGCGGTAAAAGGGTAAAACGGGTTTATTAAAGTTAAAACTAAGTGATAAGGTCAAAAAATATTATACTAATTATTATTAGATGATATTATTTATAATTTTATTATAATTTTAATTTTTTAAGTGTTGAATTACCATGAGAGTGACTTAATATTATTATAAAACTATGAATAATTTCAAGAGTGTCACTCCCCTCACTTATAAAAGGGAATCACCTATCCTCTCTTATTCACACTGATTGAGCCTTTTATCTCACCCAATACCTACACAAATACTTTTTAAGTATCCCTATACATGGCATATAGGTCTTTTTATTACCAAATAACCAAACCTGGAAGGCTTACCATGTAATCCATGTGAGGTTTTGAAAGAAGAGGTATAACTCTTAACCGAGTGTTTCCGTGTTTATTTCTTCTTATATATCCTTCAAAAATTATTTAAATGTGATGATATAATTACCTAAGTATCTTAAATATACTAAAATTTTATTATGTTGATTGTCAAACCCTTTTTCATATCCTTCTTTCATCCTATTGGAAATAAAAACTTCACTTGTGCATATGTTTGGACTACCACCACCACGAAGTGATGTGTTTCATTTTTCATAAATAGATCACATAGATGGTAAGAACGATGTTTCCAATGACTATATATGATAATTGTGACCAAATTATTATTATGTATAGGTAATATATTACTTAAATCCTTACCCTTACATCTGTTGGAAGATGATAACGTTCCTCATGCATATGTGTGGTCTACCACCTCCATAATGTAATGTGATTAAATTTTCCATGTATACCTTCTATAGATAGTTCTAAAAATATTTTTAAGGTATAAAAAATATTTTTTTAGATTAATATTCTATAGATAATGTAACCATGAACCCTTTGACCTCAATCAACCTATCAAAGTCATTTTGGACTTATAAACTAAACATCCTCAAAACATAAAACGTGAACTTAACCATTTTAGTATCTAAATAAAAACAAGGTAAAAATGAAATAAATAGAATATTATAATGGAATTAAAATGAAAAAAATTATTAATAAATTATAAAACTAATTTAATTTTATTACCTAGTCAGGGTATACGTACAAAAAAAATGATTTGGGACTCGAGTTAAGTGACTTTCTATTAAAGATCATGTTTTAATGTTTTCCTTCCAATTTTTTACCTTCAATCCAAAGGTTATTTTAAATATTTCAATAATTTTGTTATTTATGAGAAAAACTATTAAAAAGGAAATTTTTTCGTATCTTTTTCTTTCATTACAATTTCTTAAAATGTAATACTTTTAACGTTTTTCATACTAGTAGTTTTTTACATTCTTTTAGAAAGTATAGAAAAAAAATTTATTTAAATGAGCATCGAATAAATAGATTTTACCACTATCATAACTAGTATTTTCATTAAAACTTACATTAATAATTTACATCATTGTTTTCAAATAAAATATTTTTCTCAATATTCTTTAAATTTTTAGTTTTAAAAAAAATTCTATGAAAATGGAAATTTTCCATTATTTTTATGAGATTGTTGAAAGTGTTATTTCTTATGGTATTGAATTCCATGTTAATTTAGTTTTATGGATAATGTGTAAGATATATGTGTTTTATTCATGATATAGTTCTTGGTAATTTGAAATGAATTATGGGTGAGTCTGAAATATCACTCTAATGTATTGGGTAAAGTGATAGAGTTTACCGGGGACAGGTTACTCTTAAGAGATGTGAGAATTATCTGGTTAGGTGATTCCATTATAAAGGTTGTTATAAGGGTGAATATAAGGATAATTTTCCAAGGTATATACATGATATGATTCCAATTATTTATAAATTAAGTCTTTTTATTTCAAAAGGAATAAAATGATCTTATATTTTTAAGGAAAGTTTATGGCCATTTTTTTAAAAGGTGAAAGGATTGTTTTTCAAGGAAAGGTATTCATGAGTTTCCATGTTTTAAAAGAAACCCTTAAGATTATTATTTTTTCATTATGATTAAATGAGAAACTTTTTAAGAAATATATTGAGAAATTAAGTCATTTTCATGTAAAGTGTATAGATATTTGAACTCAGATACTTATTGTGAAAAAGGAAAACTATATTATCGATCATTCAAGTGTATATCAGGACTAACGAGTTTTTTTCTTTTATTAACCTAAATTATCTTTGTTTTTATCATCCAAAATTTCTAAAAAACATTAACAAGTATTAAGGATGAGTAGGATCATTAATAAATTTCTAGTTCTAGTTATTGGAGTTTCCTTGAATGAAGCAAGTGTGTCTTTATAAGAACATTTTTTAGGGTAAAATGGACACTATATAAAAAATTTCCCTTTTTAATGTAATATAGTTCCTAATTTTATAAAGATCTAAATATTGAATGGTATTTAGGATGTTAGGGATGAAATATACACCATAAATTATGTAATTTATTGGATGGATATGCATAGGTTGTTATATTGATCATTTGGAAAGACGTGGTCTTCTCAAGATTTATTCGTATATATTTTTTACATATTTTTATTCATCTTCATATTTAGAATTTAGTAAGTAAGGGTTTAGGTAGGCAATTATCACTATTAAATCCTATTGGTATCATCTCACTCTCTCATTTTTTAATATATTTTCCCTTCTTGTGGAAAACTCTTCATATGATGGAGTGGAATAGGTCAAGGTATTAATGTAATATGATGGATTTTGATGCTCATAAGGTCAACACTCTTGATTATGGAGTTTAATACCCACAAATTTTAGAGGTTTTGGGACTAGATGTGAATATAAAATATCTCATGTGTGTTTTGTACCATATTTTTTTGATATATTGGTAATCAATAAATTACATTGAAATTATTATTGAAATGAGTTTAAATATTGAAATAAAATAACAAATAAATCTATAGAAAATAAAGGATCATTATTATTTCTCACTAATATTTATATATTCTTCTGTGTTTCTATTCCAACTTTTATTTTATGTTTTATTTCACCACATACAAAACTTCATATTTCTCTTTATTTATTTTAAACATAAAATACCAAAAATATAATAAGATTTTAGAATAGTGAGTGATCTAATAAATTCTCCTTGAGAGATGACCTTGGTTAGGCACTGTGTATCACTTAGAAAATATTAATTTTATTTTTTCATGCTCTATAATAGGTGTGTCAAAAATAAAATTTTTACTTGGAGATCCAATTGATAATTTGAAATTTATTTTACTATTTTGTAAATAATTTTTATGTTTTTATGAAAAAAATAGAAAATAGAGGTTTTTTTAAAATCAGTCTCTGATTTTAGCTATATCGTGGAACTACTTGGAAATAAATAAGGGAAGATCATAGAAACACTAGAAGGAGGAGGTATTTCCGGATTTTCTTTAATATATTAAAGAATAACTCAAACCAAAGTACCTCTAAATTAAATCTATATAGATCTGTGAACATATATAATACTTCCTAGAATTATAACATAGGTTAGAATAACCAAATACACTACCTTTCACTCATTTTTCTAAATTAGATATCTACGGTGTCAAATTCACACCTGAATATCCTTAGATTCCCAATCATATCTAATATTTATTTTTGGGAACTCAAGGTGAAACAAAATATATAAGAAAAAACGCTTTATGGAGGTAAAAAACTTTGGACTCCAATGTCTTTGTTTCTTCTAAAATTTGATCATATTATATGTTTTTATTCTTTTGACTCAATTATATGAGATTATTAAATGTAAAATAAAGAAGGTGATTCCAAAGTAGAGATAGTTGATTATGAAAGAATACAAGAGGGTCTAGTTGAGTTATACATAGGTGCATATGAGGATGGTAGTACCAATATGCATACCATTTAAGAGTAATTTGTTAAACTTGAACTAGAGTACAATCCATATCCTAAAGTAAATATAGACCCACAAGTAGAAACCACTCCTCAAATTAAATAGGTGTTTGAGGAATCATACATAGTTACCCACTCACCTTTCAAACAGTAACTAATTTCCAAGGTGGCAGACAAACATTAAACAGATCTAGATGACCTCCAGAACCAATACAGTTATATGGGAATTAAAGAAAATGATATATAGTGGTCTCTATTACATAATTTAAATCCCTTTTAAAATTAGGTTTAAAATTTGGTACATTCTTACTAGGGGTAGTCAAAAAAAATTTACTGAATTGTATGTATACACAAATATTTCTTTCCATTTTTCTCTTTATTTTTCTTAATTTAAAAAAACATATTTTGTGTTTTCGTTTATAGTTTTAGAGAAGGTAATCAATAAAATATTAGACTTTGTATTCCCCTAATAATAATTAAATTGTGTTTATCCTTATATTTAGTCTTAGTTATCCTATTCTATGATCTTATTTGAACTAAAATGAAGGGTGGTAAAATCTAAGTGTGGGGGAGTGACACCATCATGTATTGGTTTTTCATGTTAATTTTTGTTTTTTGATTTCTGGAGTTTTTTTATGATTACTTATGATAAAATGAATACCATATTAAAATTTAATTATCCTTATATTTTTTGAAAAACTTATTAATTAAAGTATATAAAGGTTTAAATGATTTCATAAATTTATTTTTCTCCATTATTTCCAACCTGAATATTTAATGAACTTTGATCAAAAGTGACAACCATTGAACATGTATTTTCTAATGTTAAGTGTACCAACCCAAGAGTTTTATAAACATTTTTTACAAATTACATTTCTATTTCACTTGATATTCCTGATTCGTTTCATTAAATATAAAACTTTTTATTATTATCCTTTTGAAAGTTTTAAAGATCGTGAGTTCTATCATAAAAGATTAAGACGCCATTTTTAAAATCTATTCTTGAAATTTCTCTTATTTTGAGCTTTCCCTTAAATTTGAACAGTTTATAATCCCCCTTTTAAACCATGAACATATTATTATTTATCCACATTAAAAATCCATAATCCATACCAACCCTAAGCTTGGATTATATTTGTGATTCCATTAAAAGAAAATGTGGGGGAAGGGTTGATTCATGTTCTTCATAAGTGGAAAGAATATCGACTGGGAATATATTTTGGGTATGCCATCAAAATTAGGCCATGGGAATCTACTAAATTCAATTAAATCATCTTTCCCTCCTTTTCTATAAATAAAATAAATTTATAGGGATAGATATAAATAAATTTAAAATATTTGTGAGAATAAATGAATAATAATTCATTGTTTACTCTTGATATATAGACCTCCATAAATTTTAAGTGTTGGGATGGATAAATCATTATAAGTGAATTTTATTAGGGTTATTATATTTAGTGTTACACTTTTATATCATGAATTGTAATTAAAAGAGTTAATCCACATCTTTATTCTTTTGTTTTTCATATCTAAACTACACATTCTACAAAAAAACAACCCATGACAAGCCCTCATGATTAAAAAAATATTCTGACATTGTAAATCTGAGAAACGTTTAAATAACCCAACCCTAGTATCCTAGAGTCAGTGAATACTTTATTACATTGGTACTAGATACAATTGATCACCTCATAAAGGATTGAATGGTTTATTAGTCCTAGAAAACTGGATATATACTTGAACCTTACATTATATTTGAAAACATAGAGTATAACATAGTATTTTCTTTGAGAACATAACTATTACCTTTATCATATCCTTTTATATTAGTCATAATAAATTTCTTGATGTCCTAAGGAAAATGAAAATAAGAAAGGGGTGAAATCAAATGCTTAGTAAGGGTATGTGTATAGAAAAATCTAATAATCCATGAATAATGTGGAACAAATAAATGATAATAAAATAATGTTATAGAAATAAAACATGATCTTGAAACTTATCCATGAATATTATAACTAATGAAACAATCACATGGATATCAATAACCGATTTTATAATGATAAAATGCATAATGTCAGACATATAAAACAGATCATCGAGGCCTTGTGCCAAGACATCTTACATAAATGGGTAAGGCCTTGAAAAAATACCAAATATAGTTTGTCTCGTGAGACTTATAAATGAATCAATGGAATATGTAATTTTTTTCCCACCCATAATTTAATAATTCCAATGTATTAATTATATGAATAAACAATACAAATTAATTTGTATGCCTTAAAAATCAATAAATGCCCATATTGGAAGAACTATCTTATGGGATATCAATAATTTTCCCATTCTAAATGATCACGAACCGTCTAGAGGAATATGTTGGATGATTTAATTAGATTATATCCTCAACATAATATTAAATAAAGGATTTTGATATAGATTAAAATACTTTAACAAGATCAATGGAATATTTTTTGAGGAAAATACCCTTTTCACTTTAAATCACTTATTTAAACTCTAAAATATTTCCTAAATGATAAGGAAAACATTTTATTTGATATAAATATTGAAAATTTGTAAATAAATCTTTAAATCTTTAATTTTTCTTGATGGATGGAATTTTTTTCATGATTTATAAATTAAAAAACATTGCTTCATGCTTTTGCAAAATGCTAAAAAAATACCTCATTCGAAAAACGACAAGAAGATTTCTTTTAAACCATCTTGTAAAAAGAAAAAAAGGAAAAATGTCTCTAATAAATCATTTTAAAATTTTAAAAATATTATTTTATAAATTTTATGGAAAATATGGACATGGAAGAGAAGGATTCCCAACCGAGTAGAAAATACTTGGTCAGTTTTACTAAAAACGTTATTTTGGTATATTCAATACTTAAAGAGAGTAAAATCAAATGATTTTTTTTAATTTTTAGAAATAACTATAGTATAATAAAATAAATTGGTCTTAATATATAGAGATAAAATAATATTCACAGTAGAGTCTTAAACATAAATAGTCCTAAATAATGATGAGATTGTAAAATATACCCTTACCTCAGGTTCAATTCCATTTGTACCTATTCAAACCTCCTATATAATAAATTTATATTTATTATACATATATTCTAGAAATATAATCATATATAGCATACCATGTATTATTTCCTTATAACCATTTATCACCCGTTAATTAACAATTCATTATTTAAATCAATATTTCAAGTAATAACTACTTCATTTTTTATGTATAGTTTAGTTTGGTAGTTTTGGTCCTTATAAATTGATCATGGTTTAATAATATAAATAATTTTGATCATGATATTAATATCATATATATTCATTATATATTTATTTATAATAATCCATAAATTTTATATATCCAAAATGAATTACATCATTCATGGAGACGGTAGGTCGTATGTATGCATGAATATTGTTTTCACTTTTAAAAGGATAGATAAAAGGAATAGTGGATATTAATTAAACTTCCAAGAATCATTATTATATCATAAAGATCATATATATTAACTAAATCTATCTATATTACCATCCAAGTCTTTATAAAATTAAAAACTAATCACACCACTTCGTGGTGGTGATCGTCCACACGTACGCACGAGTAACATTATCCTTTTCCAACAGATTCAAAGGTAAGAAGGTAGATGAAATATTATAATTAAATAAATATAATTATTTAATAAATATAATATATATATATACATTAAATTAATCCTTTTATCTATCTGTGAGAGGTGGTGATGGGAAAAAAATTTCATTGGTTTGCGAGGCTGTGATCTTCCACACACGTGATTGAAGGTTTTGTTTCCTATTTGATGAAAGAAAAGATGGATATAGGTTATGACATTAACAGAATAAAATATCAGTATATTTAAGATAATTTTTTTATTATTTCATTATATTTGAAGAAATTTTGAAGAAGGTAGAAGATGAAATAACACAAAAACGTATGGTTAAGAACTACACATCTTCTTCGGACAACCTCTTTAGGTTTATACCTAAGTACTTCTTACGATGGTTTTGTGATAAAACTATGGAATCTAGGTCATGTTAATGGATTTAAGGAATATATTTTTTTATGTATTTTCTAAGACAATATAATCTTGAAGTGTGGATAGAAGAGGAGGGGGTGTTTGTTTGTAAGTGGGGGAGATGACACAGAAGGAATTTTTTTAAAGATTAAATATATTAACATCTTATTCACACAAAATGGATCCAAAATAGACCATTACCTAATATTATATGATATAGGGTCTATATATGTTAATAAAATATAATTTAGATAAGTTTTAGGTTATTTTAACCCTTATCTTTTTAGTTTAACCCCTGATAAACTTGTTTTAACCTTAACTGTGGTAACATAATTTTACTGTTTTTATTATTCATTATGATCAATAATCAAGTTTTCCATATTAAATAATATTAATTATGTTGATTAAAAATATATAATACATTTTAAAAAATTATATTTATATAAATGGAAGAATTTAATTTAAAATTAAACATATAATAGCGATGAAAAGTGGTTTTCCAAAGAAAATGTTTTATTAAGTATAAAAAAATTATATAAAATTTTAAAAAAAATGATTCAAGTGACCTAAATTTTATGAATAATAATATAATTAAACTAATTTTACGATTAAATCCTTTTTAAAATAAAATATAACTTTTTAAATTCTTTAATCACAAAGATAATTATTAATAAAAATCTATATTTTTCACTATTCATTGAAAAATTTATCTTTTAAGAAAATTATCAAAATTTCACTCTTAGATAATTTTGAAATATTTCTTTCAAAAATAAAGTTCATTTTAAAAAAAATATAAAAGTCTAAAAAAATTATATTATTTTCTCAAATAGTATAGAAATCCATTTTAAGGAAAAAAATACCTTTTTAACCCTATAAATACTTTACCTAAAAATATATTTTCTTTACCTAAAAAATTTATTTTTTTTAATTTTGTTATTCTTATTCATACCACCAATTTAACTGCTTGATTATAACAATATACTATATTACAGTTCATTTAGACTCAGGGTTACATGTATACCAAGTTACTGAATAGATTAAATTTATTTAAAATGAAATATATCATAAACTCTCAAGATGTTATATTCTGCCCCCCGTAAAATAAATTTTTCCCTTGAAATTCCATCACTTTGATAAAAACAAATGAAGATACTTCTAGCTCATCAAATCCTCGAGTTCCCACTTAGCTTCCTTAAATTTTTGATTCCTCTAGTGAACTTTTACTGGGCGAGTGGTCTTATTTCATTGATCTTTATCTCTATGATTCAATATTTCTATATGTTTTTTTATAGGAAATTTCATTCTCTAGTAGTATAAACTCTATGTTTAGTACATGGGAAGGATCGGGTATATACATCCACATGATAGATTCATAGAATACATTATGAACTTGAGATAGGTTCAATGAAAGTTCCTAGTGATAATATACCCTCCCTACTCAAACAAGAATATAAAATAGGCCAATATAAATAGAGATCGGCTTTCATTTCTCCCTGAATATCATAAATATATTCTACCGGGAAATTCATTGAAACATCTTCTCACCAACAATGAGCACCAGATCTTATCGATGATTATCAATATAAATTTTCTAATGGATCTGGGCTGACTTGATGTATTGTTTAATGGTTCTAAATTTATCTTTAATTCCCATAGATAGATCAAGTCCAAATAAATTTCATTCTCCAACATTATCTTAGCACGTTGTAGTTATACACTTCTTTATATAGAGAGATTATTGGGGATCTATTTGAATGATCGAGTGAATCTTTTATTTTAAGAAAACTATACTAGAAGAAGGTGTTGATCCCAACTACCTTTCAAATACATATAACAAGGTCTCGGTATATCCTATAGGGTTTTAATAGTTCACTTAGACTAACCATCCATCTAATGAAGATACATCATACGAAAAATAAACTTTGTATCTATATTCTTCTAAATACTTATCCAAAAAATTTAGGTAAAACCTAGATCCCGATTAGATATAATATAATGTAGTACTCTATAAAACCTTACCACTTCCTTAATGTATATTATTGTAATTTGATCAAGAGATAAATCTTCTATTATAGTAATAAAGTGTGTTGAATTTGTAAGTTGATAGACTATATCCCAAATAACAATATATCCTTTAGATTTTTTGGGGAGTCCAATGACAAAATCTATGGAAATGTTTTTCCATTTCCATTCGGGTATGGGTAATAGTTTTAACATCCCTTTAGAATTTTATCACACAACCTTAAATTGATGACATAATAGGCCCTGAGATACGTACATTTCAATACCTCTCTTCATTTTTTTTCCCATTAAAATATTATTTTAGATCTACATACATCTACGTAATTTTGGGATGAATATAGAATGATGAACTATAATCCTCATCCAACATCTCATTCTTCAAATATGGTATGGATAGAACACATACATGAGTCATGAACCTTATTATTACATCACGATAAAGGTTATAATCATAAATATTTCTTACCTTCTATTTTAGCTCTACATATTCCTTATGTGCCTCTTCAGTATTCACTTGGATAGATGGTTGAACACTCTTTGTATCAAGATAATATTTCACCACTTTATTTAATATTTCAAGATACATCCTTTTCAAATTCATTAATATTGTATCTTTTCTGATCCTCATCATAGATAAGCTAACATGATACTTTCAACTCAGAGCATCTTCCACCTTTTTATCCTTCCCAGGGAGGTATTATGTTGAGAAATCATAATCATTAATTCACATCAACCATATTCTTGGAAATATATTCAACTCGTTCTGTGTAAATATATAATTTAAGATTTTATGATTAGTATATATATCACACCATTCACCATAAAGATGATTCCTTAATATCTTTAATGAAAAAAATTATCACTACCAAATCTAAATCATGATTCATGTTATTTTTCTTATAAATTTTTAATTGGTGAGAGGTATATGCTATCACCATGTAATTATATATGAGGGCACATTCTATTACTATATTTAATTAATCACTAAAGATCAGAAACCCTTTTTTGCTATAGGGTAGTGTAATAATAGGTTCACTTCCCAAAATTCCCTTCAATTATTTGAAACTCTCTTCGCATTAATCTTTCCAAGATACCTTAACACTATTTTAATTTTAATTTATTATTGGATTAGTGATTCATGATAAATCTCTCAAAAATAATCAGTTATATCAAACCATCCCAAGAAAACTGAAGATTTAAGTTACTATAGTTAGTCAAGGTCATTTCTCAATATCTTTTTTCTTTTAAGGATCCACTGATATACCATAACTTGGGAATACATGACCCAAAAATGAAACTTTCTAAAGAAAAAGTTCATACTTTGTAAATTTAGCATAAAACTTATCCTTCCTCGGGGTATTTACTACAATTCTCAAATATTTTTCATTCTCTTCCTTAATCTTTTGAATATATAAGAACATTGTCAATAAAGGGAGACAAAATCTAATCAAGGTAATATGTAAAGACTTTATTCATTAAATTCAAGAATATAGTAGATGCATTAGTAAGTCCAAATGTAATTACTATAATTTCAAAATGACCATACCTCATACGGAAAATTTCCTTGGGTATATCCTCCTTCCTTATCCTTAGATAATGATACCTAGATCAAATATCTACCTTGAAAATATATATATATCCTATTAGTTGATCAAACAAATCATCGATACAAGATATATGACAAGTGTTCTTAATAGTGATCCTTCTAAGTTTCTGATAATCAATGAAAAGACAGATTGACCCTTCATTCTTCCTAAGAAAAATAATAGGTGCACCCCATGGTGAAGCATGAGGTAAAATGAATAAATTATCTAGATTATATTGGTGTTTCTTTTTTGAATCCTGGAACTAAATCTAGGACATTTTATATGAAGTCTTTAAAATAGGTGTAGCACCTGTTATGAGTTCTACTAAAAAATAAACTTCATGATTTGTGGGAAGACTAGGAAAGTAATCAGGAAATACATCCACATAATCTTGAAAAATAAGAAAATTTTCAATTTTGAGTTTCTTTAAAACCATTTTAGATAAATACACCACTTTAATATGTATAAAAATCATACAATAGTATTAATTTTCATTAGGATTTCAGGTTCATCCTCACACTAATATATGATTGATGGTTGATTCAAAATTGTAAACGTACCTTTCCTTCCAAAATAATTGATATGGTATCAATAATGAGAGATTCAATCCATACTCAAAATTATATAAAATTCAACTAGAGGAATAATAATAGTATTAATAAGAAGAAAACTCCCAAAAACTTCTATTGTAGAGGAGTTATAGACTTGATATGTGGTCATCCAACCATTAGGAGTTTTCACCACCAACTTAATATATAATCATTGAGGTGGTGATGTGATACCCTTAAATAATTATTCAGATATAAAAGAGTAGTTATAACCATAATCAAATAAAAAAAATTCAATCCTGGATTAGATGATAATTTTACCTTTCATCACATAACTAGGAACTTCCCCTTTGGTTGTATTAATTACAAAGGTTTAGTCTTCTCCCCTTAGATTATTTTTTGTTAATTTCCCTTGAAATTTAATGAATTAATTGGAATATGTCCCTAAATCATTATAGTTAAATCACTATACATTGATGGTTTATCCCATACCCATACATTCGTGATCATCATGGATTTTTTCAAACACTTTATGAAAACTCATTTTCTTTTTAGGTATATACCATGGTGCTTTTTTCACAAGTACCAAATGTTGTAAAAATACACTTTTCTGTATCCCCTTATCCATTTTTTCATTTTCATTATCTTATTATCTTGATTTCATTAAAATCCATAAGACATGGAGAATTATTTCATTGTATTGATATCACATGATATTATATCCTCATATGATGTTGATGTTTGAGAGACTAGTTCTCTTAAAAGTATTGGATTAAACCCATAACAAAAATGGTTAATGTTTCTATTTGGATTATGTATGTAGTCTGTAGTATTCCTTGAAAACCATCAAAAGATAACTAAATACTTACCAAAATTTCCCTATTCCTTTTGTCTCAAACATAATAATTTTTGTTCAATATCCTCTCATTGTCTATGAGGAAAATATTTGTCCAAAGATTATTCCTTAAAATTCTACCATTACATGATCTTTAATTCCTCCTCATACTTAGTGTTTTGAATCAATTAAAACCATTTATTCATATCCCATATGATGTGATAAACTATCATAAAAATCTTCTCCATTTCATTACTTCCTAACGTGAGAAATATATTCTCTAGGGAACTTATCTAGTGGTCAGGTACATATGGATTTTTATTCCCCTTAAATGATAGAGTTTATTAATGCCTGAAGCAGTCTAACATTATTATACTAAATTTTTGATCAGTAAGAAGCTCTATAAAAGAAATTTTAATGGTCATAACCTAGCTTATCTACCCTAATATAGTTATAATTTATTCAACTCCACCACTAGATTCATTATCTTGGATAGAAGGAAAATCCCTACATAGATTACATGCATTGATATGGTTTTTATTATTTAAATTATGAACCATTTATAAATAATGGAATAAACTATATTAGTTCATAACATTATGAATCATAATTTATAATTTCAAAACTAGCAAAACACTTAACATAAATTGAAAATTTTATGCATAGATAATCTTAGAATCATAAACATTGTTTATTTTGGAATATTATCAAATCATTAAAATATTTTAAAATCCTTCATAATATTTTGAAAATAAAATGTGAATTAACCCATACATATTCCCCAAAACTGTGAATCGGGTGCAAAGTAAAGTAACACTCATTGTGCACCATAATGAGGGACAAGATATACTGAAACCAAATCTTTTCAAAGTTATTACCAATAGATTCCTTAAACCCAAAACAATATCTACTTTTAGTATCCATCTAGATATTTATTTTAGGAAAATAAAATAATCTCTGTCTTAACAAAACATTATGATATTTTCCTATGCATAGACTTATCCAAAAAGGCAGTCATTGGTTTATATTCCCAAATCCATGTTTTCATAAATACAGTTACCAAGGTTTCTACTAAAATTACTCTAATACAAACTATAAATACCCTGATCCTACAAGTTTAAAGTTGATGATTTCTATATTTCAATTTTACTAGATACAATCGATCACATATCAAAGGATTTAACAGTTTATTAGTCTTAGAAAACTAGATACATTCTTGAACCTCACATTTCATTTGAAAACTTAAAATACAACATCATATTTTATTTTAGAACATAATTAATCCATTTATAATATTCATGTTTACCAATCATCATACACTTCCTAAAATCCCAGGGAAAGATAAAATAAGAAAGGGTTGAGCTCAAATTCTCAGTAAGGGTATCTGTATAGAAATAGTTAAGATGGAGTGAATAATATGGAATAAATAAATAATAATAAAATAATTCTATATAAATAAATACAAAATCATTAAAACTTATCCATGAAAATTATAACTAATCAACAATTCAAATGGACATTAGTAACTAATTTCCTAATGATGGAACTCATAATGTCAGACATCTGAAACTTACCGTCAAGGCCTCATGCCATGACATCTTACATAAATGGGTATACCCTTAGCCAAATACCCAATATATTTTTTCCCATAATACATACTAATTCATCAAGGGGATATTTAATTATGATCCCCATCCATCACTTAATTATTCCAATGCATTCATCAAATGAATAAACAATATAACTTATTCAATAATCCTTAAAAATTAGTAACTTTTTATATTAGATGAACAAGAAAAGAAAATATCAATATACTATCTAGTATAACTGATCATGAAACATATGAATAAATATAGTGGATGGTATTAAAAGAGTACATCCTTAGTATAAGTCTCAATAAATGATAATGACGTGGATGAAATTACTTTGAGAATACAACTAGAAATTTTCTTGATGAAAATACCCTTTTCACTTTTAAATCACTTATTTCATGTCTAGAATATTTCCCAAATATTAATGGAAAATTTATTTTAAAGGATACTTTTAAAATTTTAAATTAATCTTCAGATTTATGAGTGTTAATTATGGCTATTAATATTTTCATGTTGTATAAGTTAAGAAACATTCCTTTCATGCTTTTTATATAAAGGTTGAAAAAGGTATCTTGTTTGGATAATGACAAGAATAATAGTTTTAAAAATTATTTAAAAACTAAAAAATGGGTAAAATTTTATATAATAAATATTTTTTTAAAGTTAAAAATATTATTTTAGAAATTTTAAGTAAAATATAGACCTGAAAAATAAATATTCTCGATCGAGTAAAAAATCAAGGTCAGTTTTCTTTAAAAACATTATTTTGGTATCTTGAGTACTTAAAAAGATAAAAATGAAAGAGAAACTTTTAATTTACATAAATAAAAATAGGAGACAAAAATAAATTGGGTTTTATATATGGAGATAAAATAACACTCCCAATGTATACTTAAACATAAATAATCCTGAATAATGATGAGATTGTGAAATAAACCCTTAACTGAGGTTCAAATTCCATCACACATGTTCAAAACTCCCATATAATAAATATATATTTATTATAAAACTATTATGTAACCATATTTATAAATTAATACAATATATGATTTACTTATAACGTTTTATCACCTGTTTATTAAAAATTATTTGTTAAAATCCTTATTCTGGGTAATAACTGCTTCATTTTTCATGTATATTTTGGTTCAGTAGTTTTGTCCTTGTACTTTAATCATAGTTATATAATCTCCATAATTTTTATTATGATATAAATATAAATATATATACTATATACTATATTTATTTAAATTGATCTATTAAAATTAGAGATAGAAAAACAAATTACACTGTTCATGGAGACGGTGGGTCGTATATATGCATAAACATTTTTTTCACATTTCAACTGATGGAGAAAAAGAACGTTAAATAGTAATTAACCTTAAAAAACATTATTATATCATGTATATCATACATATTTATTAAATATATCCTTATTACCATCCATGTCAAAATAAAATGAAAAATTAGTCACATCACATTGTGGAGGTGGTAGTCCGCACATACACATGAGCTTTGTTATTGTTTTCTAATAAATTAGAAGGTGAGAAGGTAGAGGTTATATAATAACTATAAAATTATAGTTATTTCATAAATATAATATATATATATATATATAATAAATAATTAATTATATACATCTATAAGAGTAAATGATGGAAAATGAATCGCATTGGTTTGTAAGGAGATAGTTTCTCATTCACATGATCGACAGTTTTGTTTCCAATTTTAAGGAAGAGGAGACAAATATAGGTTATTCCATTAACATAATAACATATCAGTATTTGTAATATAATAGATTTATTATTTCATCATAATTTAATAATATTTGAATGTGATAGAAGAATAAATAGAATGAAAATACATTGTTAAGAACCGTACATCTTCTTCGAACAACGTCTATAGGTTTATACCTAAAGTCGTCCTATAATGGTTTTATGATTAAACTAAAGAATATAGATCATGTTAAGGGATGTAATAATTGGACTTTTTTAGGTATTATCTAAATAGGAAAGTCTCTTTATTTGTGTATAGGATAGGATATGATTTTTCCCTTTATAAGTGGGGGAGAGGACACACATGGAATTTTTAAAAATAATAAAATATTAATATTTAATTCACACCAAATGGATTAAAAATGGACTATTCCAAAATATTATATGATATAGTATAGAAATAATTCAATAAAATATAATTTATTAAAGTCTTAAGGATATGTTAACCACTACCTCTTTATTTTAAAACCACCCCCTCAGTAAACCTGTTTTAACTGTAATTGTGTTAACATATTTTTACTTTTTTTAATATTAATTGTGTTGAAAAATATAAGTTTAACTTATTACATAATATTAATTATTATTATTTGAAATATGGAATTTATTTTATCAAAATATATTCATATAAGTGGTATAATTTAATTTAAAGTTAAACCTGCAAACACGACAAAAAGCAGTTTTCTAAAAAATGTTTTCTTAAGTATAAAATATTTTTATATAAAAAATAAACATAAAATAGATTCCAATGACCTAAATTGAAATAATAATAAAATAATTGAAGTAAAATTACTTTTAAAACCATTTTAAAACAAAATGGAACTTTTTAAATGCATAAAATTCAAACATAATGTTAAATGAAAATCAGTATTTTTCACCATTCATCAAAAAAATAAATTTCTCAAAAAATTCTCAAAAATTAACTCTAAGATATTTTCAAATTGTTGATTTAAAAAATTAAGTTAATTTTATTAATTAATGTTTCTAAAAGTAAAAAAAACTAATTATATAATTTTCTCAAAAAATCATTTTAAGGGAAATGTATCTCTTTTAAACAAATAAATAGTTTACATAAAAATATATTTAATTTATATAAAAACATTATACATTTTTTAAACATGTGTTATTACTATTTATACATATAATTTAATAGTTAGGTTATAATTTTAAACTATATTATAGTTTATTTAGACTCAGGGTTTTGTGTATCACCAACTATCGAAGAGATTAAATTTATTTAAAAAGAAATATATCACTAAATATTGAGATATTACAAAACTAGAATACCAAAACGCCAAATGAAATCATGGATTTACTTAAAAATGAGAGATTATTTGTATCAAATTCCTTGATTAAGTAGAAATAAATTTCTGAGTATTTGGGTATAAAATATGCTTGGTTGGAATAGAGGATTCAATTTTTTATGGGAAGTGAAGTATTATAGTGATGTAATTAATATTTTAAATAATTATAGATTTAAGGATGTGAAGATTGAAATGTGACATAATATATTCCTTGACAAGTTTTATTTAACCATGTAATAAGGTATTTCCCAATGAGTTCAATTAGATAAGTGTGGGGGAATTTACAGAGATTATATTTTCTTATATTTCTTTCTAATTCGATTAATTAATTCCCAAGAATTTCATTAATTTTAGGAAATTATTAAATTTTTGTTAATTATGAAATAATTTGAACATAATTTCTTAATGGATTAAATACATCTATTTAATTTATTTCTTTTTTTAATGATTTTTAATTATTCAATATATTTATTTTTATATTGAAATTTATTTTCGGTAGATTTATGAGGTTTTAAATGGTTTTTGGATGATTAAATGTGCATTCTAGATGGCTACATGATATTAAACCAAAAAAAATTATTATTTTATTTGATTAACCATGTATTTTAGTATCTACATGAAACAAAATAATCACTACATTGGATTAAATCACACTATTCTGTTATATAAGAATCAATCATTCACTTCATGTTATATTAAACATGGGAAATGAAAGGTCATATCAAATTAAATTAATTTTATGGATAAATAAATGTGGATAGAACATTTTCTATGAAATTATAACTCATGTACTCTTGAGGATATGAATTAATTAAACTTGTATAAAACATTCTATCATAGAATAACTTCAAAGAGCATGGAATATTTCTTGAGGTTAAACACTCATAAGTTGGTTTTAAAAGATTAGATTTATGAAATAATGTAATTTATATATGCACTTCTTAAAATTAACACATGATGAGTTTGTGATTTTGGATAATAAAAAGGCATGATTTTGGATGATAGAAGTAGAGATTATGGATGATTAATGAATATGAGAATATAAGAAAATTTTGTGCAAGTAAATTATGAGGAAGTAGATGATAAATAAGGTGAAACATAAGTGAATAAAATGTTTTAGAAGAAAAATTCAATAATCTACCACAGTTTTGTATGATTAACCTGGGTTTCACTAAGAATTATAATAATAATTAAACTGAGACATTCATAATGAAGGTGATATGAACCAATGAAGGAGATGATTTCTCGAATTCACATGATTCCAAATCACTATGAATAATTTTCAAATCATATCACACGACTTGGAAATATTCCTAAATATGATTATGAATCCATTGATCAATCCTATATGTTTTATAGAATGCAATCTATTACTCCCACCCAAAAATATATTTTTATATCTTTTATTGATTGTATACTTTTAATCCAAGTAACAAAAAAATGAAATTAGAAACCAAAAAATATGGAGATTTTAAGAAATAAATAAACCAAGTATCATAATGGATTTTGAATAATTAAAAGCTAACAAAAATTAAAAATCTTTCCATATGAATTAATTATATTCATCAAACCATTCCCACACAGAATTTTCCCCATGAAAATCAAGAATTAATATAGCTATTATACTAACTATTTAAAACCCTTGTTCTTTTATTTATACTTTTTTTATGGATTCTCTATATATGTATTATTTTATATTTTCATTCTTGTATTTTTTTATAAACTTTTAGTAAATGGTAGTTTTTTTCTCTTTATATCTCTTTTTCTATAATTTTTCATATATTTTCCCCCACTATTCTTCCCAAAATCCTTAATATAGGAGAACCAACTGAGGGTTTTTATCCTTAGGGAATCCATGGTCTACTTGAGTTATTTTCCTATATTTACATTAATATTTATATTTATATTAATAGTAACTAATAATAACATAAGGGTTCAGGTAGGAGTTCATTACTATTAACATTAATCTCTTATTTCACAATATCTCTTCCTTTATCACAATTAACTCTTTATATGATAGATTTAAGTACCTCGAGGGATGGAAAACATATGATGGATCCATGTTGAAACCATAGGTTAGGAATTCAACTTATTTTCAATTTCTATTAGAGTTTTTTTCTGTGTGTGATGGTGATATAATATTGTTACAAACTTGAATAGAAATACTAAAATGGATGAATAAGTGAATATAGTTACCAAACACATGGTAATCACATTCTGTTTTTTTTAGAGATCTTAACAATGACATAAATATAATTTAATCCACAATAGTTATTTTATGGAGGACATTGTGAATGAAGAATAATAATCATTGCAACCAAACTAGTAGTTATCTAGAAGATATTGTAAATTAAGTAACCCTAATATCATTATCAACGTCATGGAATGTGAATAATTTATTATATATTTTGAAGAATTGTTATAATGTTTTAAGATATTTGGAGAAGGTAGAGATGATTAGATAAATCTAGGATAAATTCTGGTCTAAAGGTTTTGTATTTTTAGATTTTTAAAAAAATTGAAAAAGTACAATATGTAAGAATAATCCCTGGAAATATGTAAACATAAAAACAGAAAGCTAACCAAGTCAATATGTTATGTTTTCCAAGACAAATACATAAAGGTAATAAGGATTATACATAAAAGTATGTGGGTAAATATATAAAGGTAACAAAATAGATAATTAAAGATAAGCAATCCAATACATAAAGTTTAGTATATAAAGGTAACTAGGATGATATATAAAGTTTAACTAAAAGATTTTGGAAAATTTCAAATGATAAATAAAGGCAACCATACTAATACATAATGGTATTTCAAATAAGAGTAATGGAAAATTGTTACACCATACTATAACACATCATAGTAAATTCAGTGCATATTTTTAGAGTAATTGGAGCATAAAAGTTGAAACATAGGGTTTTGTGAATTTTCCATTGTCATAAATAAAATATGATTGATAATGTAACTTTTTTTGGACTACAATATACATTATCAATCATAAAATATGGATGATAATGTGGTTGGTCAGAGATATTATCACATTATCTCCAGTTTTAGGATTGGGAAGAGTTGTAGAATCACATCATGATATTCATATGAGTTAAATATAAGATATTTATCATATTTCATGGATCTAGGTACTATTTTATCATCATGTCATGAATGGGTTATTTCTATAATTTTTGGAAGATTTAATTGGATTTTAAAATGAAATATTTGGATTGATATTTGAAGTTTTTTACTTAACTTTGAATGCACATTGTTAACTACATTAATCATGTGAAAATATTATATGGGAACAGATAATTTAGGAGGATAAAAATGATCCAATTCATTAGATTAAAGTGGTTATTATATCAGTTCTGGAAGATAGAGAAGGGGATGAAGTCTAAAAATATTGATATGTATCTAGTTCAGAGAAGAAGAATAAAAAAGATATATATAAATAGTTCCATTGATCATTCATAGCTTTTTGAATGAAGAAGGATCAAAGTAGAAGGGCTACACTACTATATCCAACTAATGAAGTATGATAGAAATAATATTATCTAATAATGATCTAGTATTCATCTATAAGAGGATTTTTTTACTATTTTGTTTTGTGGAAGGCATGGACTCAATGCTCGCATAAAGGAGTTGATCTCATTAGACCTTATAGGAATATAAGATCTTTGAATGTATAATACAACTAAGCATTAATTCTTGAGTTATGATTTAGATAGATCTAATTATACATTTTATTTATGAAAATAACATCATGTTTATAAACTAACTTTTCCTTTTTTGAAAGTAGTAGATAGTGTAGAATAATATAGAGTGTCCCTTGGATCAACATTGAATCTTTCCAAAACATTTTAATGGAAGTTCACCTTGCAACAGAGTGATAACGACCTAAGAACACACAAATACCAAAAATAAGTATAGTAAATTTTTGGTACATTGTAACAGAGCCATTTGTATAATCACTGGAGTATCCCTTTGTGGTGAATCAATTAAAATTGATGTTTGTGATCTTGATTTACTTTATGCATTCATATTTAATATTCAATGAGAACGGGTTCATGAGAAAGAAAAAATTTTATGTTCCCATTTTAATGAGGGAAAAACATTGTATATCCAAATGTACTAAAAGAATAGAAAATTATAATTTTGGGTACACCCAAATTCACCCCCCCCCCCCCTCCTTAGGTTATGTACATTCATCTTACACCCAATAAGTGGTATCAGATCCAAATAGTATTATTCTAGTGTTCATTATCTAAATATGTTTTTTATTTTTATTTTTTGGATTTAGTGATAAATCCAACAAAATTTAGTGGTGAAAATTTTATAGATTGAAAAAAGAATTTTATTGGTTTCTATTGGATTATAGTGAAGATATAGTAAAATTCATCCAATGAGATGTGGACATTGAAATTAATAATGAATAAGTTCTTCATGTCTAGACATATAAAATTCTAAATTGCGGTATCTCTAGTAATGTATTCAATAAAATCATTCATTATGCTAATTATTTTTATATTTGGACATTTTTTACAAAACAAATATATAGATAATAAATAGAAGAAAATAAGGTTGTGGATCCTACCTCAAGAGATGAATGTAAATTTGGTTATAATGAGAAACATATAAAAAATCTAGTAAAGTATTTATTATAGAAAAAAGTAGGAATAAGAAGGATAGACGAAAACTTTATGGATGATAGACACTCTAATAATGGTGATAAAATCGAAATTTATTTATAAATATAATTTTGAAATTGTTTTAAAGATTCATGCAAATATAAAACTCCAAATTTCCCCATATAAAGTCGAAAGGATTGAGATTCTAAAGAATAAGTGTCAATGAAATTTATTTATAAATATATATAATGTTCAAGAAGTAACCAAATGGATATCCAAGACATTCATGAAAATATGTATCAATGATAAATTAGGAATGAAGTGAAATATTCATTCATTAAATATTTATCCATGTATAATAAAAGATTATATTAATGGGAGGTAGACTTGAATAAATAAATTATGAAATTTGGTGAACAAATGAAAGTCCAAAGGGAATTGCTTGAACAACTTTCACATAAAATGGTAAAGAAAATTTCCATGGATAAATAGAAAAATGATAACATTATCCCTCTAAAACATGACTTAAGTGGGAATAAAATACAAACCATAATCTGGCTTAAGGTTGGAAAATATGGTTTCCCAAATAAATGATAAGGAAATGATATTCCACGATCTTGAATTATAGTTAAAATCCTTGAAAGGAAAGGATAATGTAGGAACTCCCATCATTGAACCACCAACAGGTAGAAGGATTGAAAGTTTAAATTTTTAAATGGGATATAAGATAAAGATTCAAGATAAATATATAATAGAATATTTTTAAAATAAGGTAGAGACAAAGTGCTACTTCTATGGAATATTGGTATGTACTATGAGTGCATGTATAGAAACCCAAGGGTTAATTGATAGAATAAAATCTATTGCAAAATATTCACAACAAAAGTGTTGTTACATAAGGTATACCTTTTGTATGAGAATTTTTATTTTCACTAACCATAAACATGTGACTATAAATTGTAGCATGAGAGGAGAAAAAATGAGTTAAAATGAAATCCTCAATTCCTATGACAAATGGGAATATAATTTTAATTGAAATAAAATATCTTATACTAGAAAACATATTTACCAAACTAGAGGAGAGTAATTATTAAGATCAATAAAGGGTACACTAAGAAACAATAAATTTTTACTCAAATTAGCCATTATGAAAATAATTAAAGATAATATGGATGAAAAATAAAGAATTTTCTCTAACTATGTGAAATATGAATGCGCACATAAAGAAAGACTCGCATGAAAATTGTAAGGTGATACTAATGTTAATTAAAGGAGATGGACATTAATTATTCCTATGTGGTTTCATAAATCATACAACAAGAAATAATAAGAGAAATTTTATTAAAACCTCCTGGTGAAAGTATTAAAGAAATAGAGATTTATAAGAATCTTCCTATCATCATTGTGGAATGTTTTTCCTAGAAATGTAGTTATCTTACCCTTATTGAATTATGATATTATTTTGAGTATGGATTTCATTTCATTTTATTATGATAAGATATATTATATATATAAAGAATTCATATTCAGTCATTAGATTCAATTTCAATTTTTATTTAAGAAATATATCATATCTATGATAATATACCCAGAAGATGAGAAAATAATTAAATATGGGAGTGAATATTTTCATACAAATATTATTGAAAATAATATAACATCTCTAATTAGTGATGTTACAATTAAAAATGAACATATGAATTTGTTTACTAATGATTTTCCCAGTTTTATTCATGATCGAGAGGTTAAATTTACTTTTGACTTAGTTCTTGATTCTAATATAATTTTGAAACCTCCTTATCAAATTTCTTTAGTTGAGTTATTAAAATTGAAAATGATATTACATGAGTTTCTTGATAAGGTTTTCATTCACCCTATCACTTCACCTTGATTTGATCATATTTTTTCAAAAATAAGGATGGTTTTATGAGGATTTTCAGTGATTATAGAGAATCAATAACATTGTAATTAAGAACAAGTATCATTTTCCTTATATCAATACCTTGTTTGACCATATCTAGAGAGTATAATATTTTTTTAAGATTTATCTAAAGTCTATGAGAAATCTATTAAAACAAAATGAGAAATACATCCTGAAGATAATATTTCGTACTAGGTATGGGAATTATGAATTTTTAGTTATTCTATTTGGGTTAACAAATTCACCCACTATGTTAATGGATTGGATGAATAGAGTATTTCATGAGTATTTGGATAAAATTTTGTTGTATTTATCTATGATAATATGGTAAATTCTTAAAGATATTATAATCATGAGAATCATCTAAGGATTGTTTTGAAAATATTAAAATAAAATCTAATGTATATAAATTTAGTAAATATGAATTTTTGTTATAGGATATTTATTTCCATAGACATATAGTTTCTAAATATGTAATTACAGTTGTTCCTTTCAAGACTAAAGTGGTATAAGAGTGTCCAAGACCTAAAAATATCATGGATATTTGAAGTTTTTATAGGATAGTGTGTTACCACTTATGGTTTACTAAAAACAATTCCCAGTTATCTAGTGTACTAACTAGATTAACTCAAAAATGATTTAAGTTTATCTGGATGAAGGAATATGATAAATATTTTTTTACAATTGAAAATAAAAATGTTTAATAATCCATTTTTAGCCTTACCATCGAGAAATTGGGATTTTTTTATTTACAATGACGCTTCATTAAAGGGCCTTGGTTGTTTCTTGATAAAAAATGATCAAGTTATCACAAATACATGTTGTCAATTGAAATTCTATAAGAATAATTATCCTATACCTAACCTTCAACATATTTTAGTAGTTTTTATTTTAAAAAACTAGAGGCATCGTCTATATGCGTATAAATTTGAAATGTATATTGATAATAAAATTATAAATAATATATTCACTCAAAAATATTTTCACGTGATTTAGAGAATATGGGAATAACTTATTAAGGATTATAATATCATAATCCATGGTCATATAGGAAAACCAAACAATGTAGTTGATGCCTTGAGTTGAAAATATAATTCATCATTAACTATTCTTTATTTATAACATGATATTTTAGTTAATGATTTAATAAATTTTTTCCTAGAAATTGTGTATATATAAACTCCTTCCTTTTTGTATTAGGTGTCAATTTAGTCATCTTTGTTAGAAAAAATTAAAAAAATCAAAAGGAATATCATAGTTTGTAAGAAATTTTATAATTGGTAACAATGGATGAGTTTAATATTGATAAAGAAGGAATTATAATATTTTGAAATAGGTTATATGTTCTAAGTGATTCCCATTTGAAGAAGGAATTGTTAAGTAAAGATCATAGATCTTACTTTTATATTCATTATAGAATCACGAACATGTATAGAGACCTTTAATAATATTTTTAATGGTAAGGTATGAATAAAAATAAAACTATATTTACCATGAAATGTTTGACATTTTAGTAGGTTAAAGTTGAATGAAAACTACTGAAGGTTATTTTTCATCCTTTTCCACTTCCATAATGGAAATGGGAAAACATATTCGTGGATTTCATAGATATATTATCAAATACATCTCATGGTAATAATTAGATTTGGGTTATTGTTGATCATTTAACAAAATATATAAATTTCCTTCATATTTAAGATATCATGTCTTTGGATCAAATTTATAGACTTTATCTTAAAGAGATAATTAGGTTAAATGGAGTTTCCCTTTGTATTTTATATGATTGTGATTCTATATTTATATCATTTTTTGGAAAGGAATTTATAAGATGATGGACGGGGAATTAAATTAATGTAATCTTTTCATATTCAATATAATAGAAATTTAGAGTATAAAATTTAAAATTTAGAAGATATTATTTTATATTTATCATTGTATTATAAGGGGTGTTGGGATAAATATCTGTTTTTAGTTGAATTTTCTTATAATTACATGTTTTATTTTGATATTCAGATGGAACCTTTTGAGGCACTATATAGAAAAAGTTTTCAAAATATAGAATGTTGTGGAAAATCTAGAGAAATAAATGTTTTTTAGATTATAATTGGTAGAATAAATGGTTAAAAAGTGAAACATGATTCAGAAACACATGAAGGAATCTTTGATATGGTATAAAAGTTCGGAATATAACCAGAGAAAATATATTTCATTTGAGGTAGGTGATCATGTTTGTCTTAAAATATCTCCTTAAAAAAGTGTTATGTGATTTGGTGAAAAATTAAAGTTGACACCCTAATTTATTATCATATTTAAAATTTTAGAAATGTTGGGATCAGTTGATCATTGAGTAAATCTGCCTCTAAGTTTATCTTAGACACATGAAGTGTTTCGTGTTTCATTATTAATGAAATGTGTACCTGATACATATCATGTTTTGAGCCCTGAGGGGGTATAATTGGAAGAGAATTATTCATAAGAGGAAATGACAATGAAGATTATAGATTTAGAATATTAGGTGTTATAGAATAAGGTAACTCACTTAGTTATGGTTTTATATGAAAACTATATGATGGAAGAAGAAACATGGAAACCTTAAAAGTCTATGAGGGAAAAATATCCCAACAAATTTTGGTAATTAATAAAATTGAAGGGATAAAATATATTTAATAGTAGAATAATGTGACAAATTAGGTGATTTAAATAATAAATCAATTTCATGTCTTATAATTATTCATTATTATATTTTATATATTCATATTCACTATAATAATTTTATGTGATTTATCAATAGAAAAATAAATAGTTTAATTCTAACTAAAGTTTCTTCCATATATTATATGGTTTAATTGAAAAGTTAAATTTTCAAATTTTTTAATTTGAATTTCATAAAATCAAAATCATTTTTTATATCTTAACATCAAATTTATCTTAGTTTTGTTTTTTTTTGGATTTTTATGAAATGATTGATTTTTAAGTGAATAGTAAAAAATACTGATTTTTTCAAAACTGACATTTCTTTTCTATAAATAAAGTAATTTAAAAGTACCATTATGATTTGGATTTAGTTTTAAAGTAACATAAGATCTATTTTATTTTAAATAATATAAATAATTCTATAGTAATTAGCATTATAACTTATTTTGTTATAAGTTCATTTTTATTTTTAAAAGCATTTTTTAGTTAAATTGTTTTTCATTATGCTCTGTATTATTATATTAAAGGTAAATTATGACACATATACAGATTGAATCTTTAAAAATAGATTTTATATTTTTAATCATGAGTTTAAAATTTAATAATGATTTCTATTTCATTTCTGGTCATTATGAATAATAACTTTTGTAAAAATGTTGTCATTGTAATAAAAGGGTAAAGTGTGTTAATTAAAGTTAAAACTAAGTGATAATGTAAAAAAAATATTATGTTAATTATTATTGGATGGTATTATTTCAAAATGTATCACATTTATTATAATTTTAATTTCTTAAGTGACACTTTACCTTGAGAGTGGCTTAATATTATTTTAAAACTATGAATAATTACAAGAGTATCACTCCCCTCGCATATAAAAGGAAACCATCTATCATCTCTTATTCACACCTTTTGAGACATTTATCTCACTAAATACCTACCCAAATACCTTCCAACATTCCTCTTCACATCTTATAGGTTCTTATATCCTCAAATAATTCAACCTATAAGGATTAACATGTACACCAAGGGAGGTATTCAAAGAAGAGGTATAACTCTTAACCGAGTGTTTCAATGTTTATTTCTTATTCTACATCCTGAAAATATTCTTTAAACATGATGATATAATGATATTATTATCTTAGATATACTAATATGTTATTATGATCATTTTGAAACCCTTTTCATTTCTTTTTTCATCCTATGGGAAATAAAAACTTCATATGTGCATACATGTGGACTACTACCTTCATGAAGCGATGTGTTTCATTTTTCATCATGATAACATATGGATGAATAAAAAAATGGATAAAATAATATAAATTATATTTATAACCTAATTACGGTTATGGAAATATAATATATTACTTACCTTATTACCCTTCCATCTATTGGAAAATTATAACATTGCTCGTGTATATGAGTGGACTACCACCTCCACGAAGTGATGTGATTCGTTTTTTCACATACACCTTCTATGTACATTTATAATAAAAAATAATTTGTAAGAAAATATTTTTTTCAATGATTAATATTCTATAAAAAAAATTATCCATGATCCCATTTACATTAATCAACCTATCAAAGTCATTTAGGATTTATTAACCTAACACCCTAAAATATCCAATATAAACTTAACCATTTTAGTAACTAAATAAATAATGGTAAAAAATAAAATTAAATAATATTATAATGGATTTAAAATGAAAAATTATCTTAATAAAGTATGAAACTAATATAATTTTATTACCTGAAGAGGGTATACATATGAACAAAATGAGTCAGGACTCAAGGTAAGTGAATTTCTTTTAAAAATCTTATTTTATAGTTTTCCTTAAAAATATTTATCTTCTAGGTTAATGTTATTTTAAATGTTTCAATAATTTCATTATTTATAATTAAAAAATTTCTAAAGGTAATTTTTTAATATTTATTACTTTCATTATAAATTTTTAAAAAAGACCATTTTTAGCGATTTTCTTACAAGTCATTTTTTTATTTATTTACCAAAGTATGGAAAGAATATTTATTTAAATGATTATCAAATGATCATATTTTCCCACTATTATAACTATTATATTATTTTAAAATTACTTTAAAAGTTTCCATCATTATTATTAAATAATATATTTGTATCAATATTCTATAAGTTTTTTGTTTTAAATTTTTTTTCAAAGAAAATGGAATGTTTTTATCATTTTTTTAGATAATTGAAAGTATTATTTCTTATGGTATTTAATTTAAATATAATTTAGTTTTATTGTTAAAGTATAATATATGTGAGTTTTATTCATTATATGGTTCTTATAAGTCCTATATGAATGATGGGTGAGTCTGATATATCCCTCCGATGTATTGGGTAAAGTGACAGAGTTTACTGGTGATAGGTTACTCCTAAGAGACGTGACAATTATCTGGTAAGGTGATTCCATTATAAAGGATATTGTCAGGGTTAATGTATGAATAATTTACCAAGGTATATAAATTATTTTATTTAAATTCTTTATAAATTATATATTTTTATTTCAAAAGGTAATAAAATTATCTTATGTTTTTAAGAAAAAATTTTAACATTTTTTAAGGTGAAAGGATTGTTTTTTAAATAAAAGAATTCATAAGTTTCTATGTTTTCCAAGAAACCCTTAAGATTATTCTTTTTCCATTATAATTTCTTGTGAAATGTATTTGGAAATATATTGACAAATTATGTTTTTTTCATGGAAAAGTAAATATATATTTTATCTCAAAGACATATTATGAAAATGGAAAACCTTATTATGGATATTTCATGTTTACAAATGGACTAATGGGTTTTTTTCTCTTACTAACCTTACTTATCTTTTTTTATCATCCCAAATATTCAAATGTTTTTGAAAAGGTCTTATGGATGGTCAGGATCATTAATATAGTTATAGTTCTAGTTATTAGAGATTCCTTGAACAAAGAAACTTTGTCTTTATAAGAACGTGTTTTGTGGGTAAATGGAAAGTGTATAGAAATTTCCACTTTTTAAAGTAATGGATTTCATAATTTTCTAAACAATTAAACCTTGAAAGGTATTTGGGATATAAGTGACTAAATATACACTATAAATTATGTAATTTAGGGGAAGGTTGTGTGTAGGTTCTTATATTGATCATATATAAGGACATAGTGTTTTTGATTTTCATTCCTATATTTCTTTAAATATTTTTATTCATCTTGATAGTGAACAGTGAATAAGCAAGGGTTCGGGTAAGAAGTTGTCATTACTAAATCCTAGAGGTGTCAGCTCACTCTCCCATTTTTCTATCTCTTATACATCTTGATGAAAACTCTTCATATTATGTAGTTGAATAGGTCTAGTGTTGAATGTCATATGATGGTGTTGGATGCTTGGAATGTGAGAACTCTCAGTTGAGGAGTTATCTTCCCTTGAATTTTAGAGGAGATGGTACTAGATATGAATGGTAAATATCTCATGTTTGTTTTATACCACACTATGTTTGAGATAATGGTATTCAACGAATGATATTGAATTTTTATTGAAAAATAATTAAATAGTTTAATAAAATAATGAATAAATATATAGAAAATAAATGATCATTCTCCTTTCTCACTAATATTTATAAATTATTGTGTGTTTCCATTACTAATTTTTTTTATGGTTGTTTTTACCACATATAAAAACCCTATATCTCCCTTTATTTATTTTTTAACATAAAATACTAAACATATAATAGGATGTTAAAATAGTGAGTGATCTAATAAAGACTCCTTGAGAGATGACCTTAGTCAGGAACTATGTAGTAATTATAAAATATTAATTTTATTTTTTCATGACTCGTGATAGGTGTGTCAAAAATCAACTTCCAATATTGGAGATCCAAGTGATCATTCATTATTTTATTCATTATTTTGTAAATATAATTATTTTTTTATAAAAAAAACTAAAAAATGGAGGTTGTTTTTAACTCACCCTCTGATTTCATATATACAATTGCATTACTTATAAATAAATAAGGAAAGATTAGAGAAATTCTATCAGTATGAGGTATTATAATATTTTCTTTAAGATATCAAAGAATACCTCAAACCAAATTAGATCCAATTTATATAAAAACTTATTTATGAACATTTATAGTACTTACTAGAATTCAAACATGTGTTAGGATTACTAGATACACTGCATTTACTTCAGTTTTCAAAAGAAGATATTAAAGTTGTTGAATCCACACTTTATGATCATTATCTTACCAATTGTCTCCAATAATTTTTCAGGGCACTCAAAGAGAAACAATATATAAATGAAAACCCACTTTAGGGAGATGAAAAAACTTTGGACTCCCGTATCTTTTATTCTTCTACAATTCATTTGAGAACTCATACTCTTTTTTTTATTCTTATGAATCAATAATCTAAGAGTATTCAATGTAAAATAAAGAAGGTTATTCCAAAGGATATATGGTTGATTTTAAAACAAGAATGTGTGATCCAGTTGAATTATACATAGGTTTATATGAGGATGATGGTACCAATATGCATACCATTTAAGAGTCAGATATTGAACCTAAACCAGAGGAACTTCCATAACCTAAATTAAATTTTATCCTCAAAAGTAGACACCACTCTTTCCATTAAATTAGTGGTAGAATGAACTGACTTATTTATCCTCTCACATTTCCCAAAGTGACTAATTTCCACAGTAGTGGACATACATTAGATTGATCAAGAGGACCTCCATGACCAATGTAGTTAGATGGGAACAAGAATAAATGAAATATATTGGTCTCTACCACAAAATCCAAATCCCTAATCAGATTTGGGATAATAGTTGGTACATCATTATTAGGGGTAATCAAAACACATTACTAAATTGGATGTATAAACCAATATTTCTTTCTCTATTTCTCTTTCTTTTTCGTAATTTTCAAAAAAAAACATATTTTTTTGTTTTTATTTTTAGGTTTGGAGAAGGTAACATATAGAATATTATCATTAATCTCACCTACCAATAATTTGGTTGTGTTTATCATTCTATTTATTCTTAGTTATCATATTCTATGATTATATTTTAATTTAAATGAATGGTAGTTAAATCTAAGTGTGGTGGAGTGACACTATCCTTTATAGGTTTTCATGTTTTTTTGTGTTTTTTTTATTTTTTGAGTTTTTATTTATTTATTAAGCTAATTTAATACCATATTAAAGATTAATTATCCTCAAAATTTTATAAAAACTTATTAATTAAATCATTTGATGGTTTAAATGATTTGAAAATTTTCTTTTTATTTATTATTTCCAATATAAATAATTAATGAACTTTGATAAAATGTGATACTCATTTCACATGTATTAACCAATGTTAATTGTACCAAACCATGTGGTTTATAAACCTTTTTTACATATTAAATTTCTATTTTTCTTGATATTCTTGATTTGTTTCCTAAAATTTATAAATATTTATTTTTATCCCTTTGAAACTTTTAAAGATCATGAGTTTTGTCAAAAATGATTGAAGCACCATTTTTCAAATTCATTTTTAAAATTTACCTTCTTTTGAGCCTTTAGTTACATATGAACAATTTATAATCCCCCTATAATCTATTAACATCTTTTAGGTCACCAAATTATAAGTACATAATCCCTACTGACCCTACTCTTGGGTAATATGCATGATTCCATTAAAAGAAACTCTGGGGGAATGGTAGTTTCATGTGTTTCATGAGAGGAAAGAATGTCTTCTGGGAAGATGTTTTGGGTATTCCATCATAATTTGGGTAGAATAATACACTAAATATAATTGAATCATATTTTCATCTTTCTCTCTAAAAAAGAGAAAATCATGCTGATGTGTGAAAAAATAAAATAAGAGAGAGAATAAAGAAATAATCATTCATTATTTACTCTTGATATATAGACCTCCATAAATCTGAAGTGTTGGGATGGATAAATAATTATAATGTGATTTTTATAGGGTTATTATATTTAGTGTCACACTTATATATCATTTAAAGTTATTAAAAGAGTTAATCTGTATCTTTCTACTTTTGTTTTAAACTTTTAAACCACCCCTTCAACCAAAAAACAACCCTTGATAATCCCTCGTGACTAAAACCCTCATTTGACACTGTTAAGTAGAGAAACTTGTAATGTCTTTGGCCCTATTATCCTAGATTCAGTGGTTACATTATTATATTAATACTAGATATAAGTGACTACATCCCAATGGATCATATAGTTTTGTAGTCTTGGAAAACAAGATATATACTTGAACCTCACAGTATATTTGAAAATATGAAGTACAATATAGTATTTGTTTTGGGAAAACCATTATTACCTTTATTATATCCCTTATTTTCAATCATAATACACTTATTTAAATCCTAGGTAAATGTAAAATAAGAAAGGGGTGAACTCAAATTATTAGTAAGGGTATGTGTATAGAAAAATCTAATAGAGAATGAATAATATGGAAGAAATTAATGACAATAAAATAAAACCATAAAATTAAAACCATTAGTTTAAAACATATTTATGGATATTATAACTAATCCAAAATTTACATGAAAATCAATAAATGATTTCATAATGATGGAATGCATAATGTTAGACATCTGAAACTTATCGTCGTGGCCTCATGTCAATACATATTAAATAAATGGGTAAGGCCTTAGGCAAATACCCAATCTAGTTTGTCTCATTATACCTACCAATTCATATAAGGGCTATGTAATTTTGGGCCCCAACCATCACATAATATTTCTAATGTATTCATCATATGAATAAACAATACAACTTAATTAACATTCATTAAAAATAAATAACTACTCATATTGGAAGAACTATAATATGGGATATCAATACTTTCCCTAGAAAAATTGATCATAAACCATTCAAAGAAATATGATGGATGGTTTAATTATAGTATTTCATCAACATGATATTCAATAAAGTGTGTTTATATATATGAAAATACTTTAAAAAGGTCACTGGAATGTTTCATGAGGAAAATATCTTTTCACATTGAAATCACTTATTTAATATCTAAAATATTTCCAAAATATTAAGGGAAAATTTTTATTAGAAATTAAAATTTTAAATTTTTAAAGGAATATTTAAATTAATATGTTTTCATGATGGAGTGAAATTTCTTTCATGTTGTATAAGTTAAAAAACATTCCCTTCATGATTTTGTAAAATGGTGAAGAAATACATCATTTAGAAAATGATAAGAAGATTCATTTGAACCATTTTTTAAAAATTCAAAAATGGTTAATAATGTCTTTAATAAATAATTTCATTATTTTAAAACCATTATTTTAGAAATTTAAAGGAAAATATGGACATGGATGAGAAAGATTCCCAACCGAGGAGAAAGTACATGGTTGTTTTTCTTTAAAAACATTATTTTGGTATATTAAATACTTAAAGAGAGTAAAATTAAAGTAAATAATTGTAATTTAAATAAATAACCATATTATAATAGAATAAATTTCATTTAATACATATAGATCAAATAATACTCATAGCAGGGACTAAACGTAAACATTCTCGAATAATGATGAGATTGTGAAATAAATCCTTAACTCGGGTTCAACTTCCTTTGTACATGTTCAAACATCCTATATAATAAATAAAGATTCATTATAGATATAATATAGAAACATAATAATATATAATACCATATAGTATTTAATTATAACCTTTTATAACCCATGTATTAAAAATTCTTTGTTAAAATCACTGTTTCGGGTAAAAACTGCATCGTTTTTCATGTATGTTTTATTTTTTTAGTTTCAGTCCTTATAATTTAATTTTGGTTTAATAATATCCAAGATGTTAATCAAGATATTAATATAATATATATATTTTATATATTTATTTATAGTAATCCATAAAATTTAGAAATAGAAAAATGAATTATATCATTCATGGATACGGTATATCTTACGTATGCAAGAACGTTGTTTTCACTTTTAGAAGGATGGATAAAAAGAAATTTAAATAGTAATTAACATTTAAAAAATCATTTTTATATCATATATATCATATATATTAACTAATTCTATACTTATTACCATCTATGTCGAAATAAAATGAAAAATAACCACATCGCTTTGTGGATGTAGTCATCTACACATACACACAAGCAGCATTATCCTTTTACAACATATTGGAAAGTAAGAATTTAGATTTAATATTATAATTATATAAATATAATAATTTCATAAATAATATATATATATACTCATTAAATTAATCATTATATACATTCTAGATAGGTGGTGATGGAAAAAAATTACATCAGTTCGCGAGGCGGTGGTCTTCCAAACACGTGATTGAAGGTTTTGTTTCCCATTTGATGGAAGAGGAGATGGATATAAGTTAAGAAATTAATAGAATAAAATATAAGTATATTTAATATAATTTAATTATTATTTCATTATATTTGAAGAAAAATTGAATAATGTAGAAGAAGAAATAAAATAAAAATGCATAGTTAAGAACTACAACTCTTATTCAAACAACATCTTTAGTTTTGTACCTAAGGCCTTCCTAGGATGGTTGTTTTATCAAAAATTGTTCTCTTGTACATTTGGAGGGATGTAATGAATGTATTTGTTTCATTTATTTTCCAAACCAAAAGGATCTTAAAGTGTGGATAGATGAGGAGGGGGTGTCTATTTATAAGTGGGGGAGAGGACACATGTGGAATTTTTGAAAATAATAAATATATTAACATATTATTCACACCATATAGATCCAAAATGGATAATTACCTAATATTATATTATATAGGGTCTAAATAAGGAAATAAAATATAATTTAGATTATTTTTTAGGATATTTTAACCATTATATATTTAGTTTAACCCCTTGTAAACCTGTTTTAACCTTAGCCATGGTAATACAATTTTTCTATTTTCATTATTCATTACAATGAAAAATCATGTTGAACTTATTAACTAATATTTATTATTATGATTAAAAATATATAACACATTTTATAATATTAAATTCAAAAAATTTGTGGAGTTTAATTTAAAATTAGACTTGTAAATGTAAAGAAAAGTGGTTTTCCAAAGAAAAAGTTTTATTAAGTATAAAAATATTATATAAAAATTTAAAAAAAAATTGATTCTAGTGAACTAAATTAGATAAATAATAATATAATTGACCCAATTTTACTTTTCAAACCATTTTAGAACAAAATTTTACTTTCTAAATTCTTTAAATGTAAAGATAATTTGTAAAAAATTAATATTTTTCACTATACATCAAAAAATTAATCTTTTCAGAAAATTCTCAAAAATTCACTCTAAGATAATTTTTAATTTTTTCTTTAAGAAATAAATTTACTTTTTAAAATAAATTTTCTAAAATTATAATAAAATAAGTTATAATATTTTCTAAAAAAGTTATTAAATACCATTTTTTGGGAGAAAAATGTATTTTTGAAACATATAATTACTTTATCTAAAAATATATATGCTTTATCTAAAAAAAATCATTTTTTAAATGTGATAATTCCTATTCATACCACCTATTTAATAGTTAGTTAATAATATTATGTTATATTATAGTTCATTTAGACTCAGGGTTGTGTGTATCACAAGCTATCAAAAAGATTTAATTTTTTAAAATGAAATATATCATAAACTCTCTGTTTGTTAAATTTTATTCCCCTTAAAATGAATTTTTCACTCAAAATTACATCACTCAGATAATAAAATGAGGATTATTTGAGCTCATCGCATCCTCAACTTTCACATAACTTCCTTAAATTTGTTATTCCTCTAGAGAACATTAATCGGGTGAGTGGTGTTATTCTGTAGAACGTTTTCTCTATAATCCAAGATTTCTATAGGTTGTTATTCATGGAAAATATCACGATTCAATAGTATGAACTCTGATTTTTGTACATGTGAAGTATCAGGTATATACATCCTCATGAGAGATAGATGGAACAATCCATGAACTTGAGAGTGGTTCAATGTAAATTTCAAGCGATAAGCTACCCTCCCTACTCGATTAAGAATATCAAAGGGGAAAAATACCTAGGGATTAGATTTAATTTCTTCCTAAATCTCATTACCTTTTTCCATGGGTAAATTCATAGAAACACCTTCTCTCCAAATTTGAACACCAGATCACATTGATGATTATCATCCTAAATTTTCTATTGACGGTCAACTTACTTGGTGTATTATTGAATGGTTCTGAATTTCTATTTAATTACCTAATCTAGTTTAGGTCCCCTTAAATTTCATTCTCTAAAGTTATCATAGCACATGGTAGTTATGCACTTTCTTCTATTGAGATATTCTTAGGGAGTCATTTGGGTGCTCAAGTGAAGCTATTATTGTAGGAAAATTGAACTAGAGGAAATTGTTGATCCCAATTACCTTTGAAATATATTGAAAAAGTTATCAATATATCATATAGGGTATTAATAGTTCTCTCAAACTATTAATTTTTCTAAGGAATATTTCTTATATATGAAATAAAATTTGTATCCCAATTCCGTTGAAGACTTCTCCAGAACTTTGAGGTAAACATCAGATCCTGACTAGATAGAATATAATGTGGTACACCATGCAACCTTACTACTTTTTTAATGTATATTATAGTAAAAATAATAATTATAGAAATCTTCTATAATATAAATTAATTGTTCTTAATTTTTAATGTGATGTACTACAACCCAAAATATAATTATAAAATTTATATATTTTGGGTATTTTGATGAAAATATCCATGGAGATGTTTTCCCATTTCAATTTTAGTATGGGTAATGGTTGTAACATCCCCTTGGGATTTATTCAATAATATTTAACATGATAACATACCAAGAATTGAGATAAATACTCTTCAATACCTCTCTTCATGTTTTCTTAATAAAAATATTTTTTAGATCTGTATACATCAACATAATTCTAGGATGAATGGAGAATGATAAAATATTATCCTTATCCGACATATACTTATTTAAATTTGGTAAGGATGGAACACGTACATGATTCATGAATATTTTCATTCCAATACAATAAACATTAAAATCAGAAACATTTCTTAACATGTTTTTTAGCTCTACATATTACATTTGTTACTCTTTAATATTCACTTGGATATATGGTTGAACACTCATTTGAGCAAGATAATATTTCTACCCTTTAAGATTCTAAGATCCATCCTTTTAAAATCCATAAATATTGGATCTTTCATGATCCTCATCATAGATAATCTATCATGATATTTTCAACTCAAAGCATCTTTCAGCTTGTTAGCCTTCCCAGGGTGGTATTGTGATGAGAATTGTAATATTTGATTAACTCCAACCATATTCTTTGGCATATATTCAACTCTTTATATGTAAATATATACTTAAATATTTTATGATTATTATTTATATCACACCCTTCACCGTAAACATAATTCCTTCATATCTTCAATGAAACAATTACCACTACCAAATCCAAATCATGAATCTGGTAATTTTTATCAGAAATTTTTAATTTGAGAGAGGCATATGTTATCACCATGTCATTTTGTATGAGGAAACATACCAGTATATTCTTTAATACATTACTAAATATCACAAAACATTATACACTATAGGGAAGTGTAAAAATAGGTGTTATGACCATCATTTTATTCAATTATTTTATACTCTCTTCACATTAATCTTTTTATACGAACTTAACCCCCTTTTGATTGAACTTGGTGAGTGGATTAGTAATTCATGAGAAATATCTCACAAATATTCAGAAATATCCACCCAATACAAGGAAACTAAATATTTATATTACTTTAGTCATTCTAGGACATTTCTTAATAAATTTTATCTTTGAAGGATCCATCGATATACCCTCATTTTCGATTATATAACCTATAAATGAATCTTTCTAAAGAAAAAATTCACACTTTATAAATTTAGAATAAAATGTATCCTTCCTTAAGGTCATTATCACAATTCTCAAATTTTCTTAATACTATTACTTGCTATTTGAATATATAATAATATTGACTATAAAGGATACCACAAACTAAGTAAGGTAATATCTAAATACTATATTAATTGAATTCATGAATATAGTAGGAGAATTGGTAAGTCCTAATAGAATTACTATAAATTCATAATGATTATACGTCATACGTAATGTTTTATTGACTATATCCTCCTTATTTATCCTTAGATGATGATACCAAGATCAAAGATAAATCTTGAAAATATAGAGATCATCATATTTGATCAAATATATCATTGATATGGGGTATAGGATACTAATTTTTAATAGTGATATTTCTAAGTTACTGATGATCAATGCAAAGATGCATTGATGTGTCTTTATTCTTAACTAAATGAATAGGTAAATCTAATGGTGAAGCACTAGATTGAATGAATACATTATCAAGATTCTCTTAGAGTTGATTCTTTTATAATTAAAACTCAATCGCGATCATTATATATAGTGCCTTTGAAATATGTGTAGCTCCTGTTATGACTTCTATTAAAAAACCAACTTCATGATTTTTGGGAAGACTAAGAAAGTACTCGAGAAATAAATCCAAATATTCCTGAATAATAGGCACATTTTCAATATTTATTTTCTTCTCAACCATTTTATATAAATATCTGAATAGGAAATAAAACTCATATGATATATGTAATTTCCATTTGGTGTCTACGGTCATCCTCATACTGATATATGATTTAAGGTTGATTCAAAATATCAAATGTAACCTCCCTTCCATGAAAATTGATATGGGATTTATAATGAGAGAGTCAATACATAACCAGAATTATACCAAATTCAACTAGAGGAATAATAACTAGATTCCTAGGAAGAAAGTTCCCACAAACTTCTATTGTAGAGTATTTATAGACTTTAGATGTGGTCATCCAACCATTATTATTTTTCACCACAAACATAATATATAATCATTAGGGTGGTGGAGTGATACCCTTAAATAATTCTTTACATATAAAATAATGGGTATAACTAAAATAAAATAAAATATGTTTATTTCTAGATTGGATTATAGGTGTACCTTTCATCATGTCTCTAGGAACTTCCATGTTTACTATAGTAATGGAATAAGTTTTTATTTCTCCCCTTGGATTGTTTTGTGGAAATTTGTCTTGAAATTTGGGGAATTGGCTGGAATATTTCTCCATATACATATAGTCAAATCACTCTACTTTGATGGATTCTCCCTTACCCTAACATTCATGAGCATGATTACATTTTTCTAGACACTTAAAGAAATTGTTTTTCCTTTTCGTCATGTACTAAGGTGTTTCTTTCCATAAGTGTCTCATGTTGTAAAATTCATTTTTCTATTCTTACCCTTATCCATTTTTTCCTTTGTCATTATCTTCTTATATTTCATTAATTTGAAGACATAAGACTTGGATAATGTTTTATTTTTCTTGATATCACATGATACTATATCCCTATATGATGAGAATATTTTAGAGACTAGTTCCCTTCAATGTATTGGATTAAAACCATTGAAAATGGAAAATCTGGCTATCTAGATTATGTATTTAGTCTACAGTATTCCTTGATAACCATGAAAAGTTTACTTTATACTTAGTGACATTTTCCTCTTTCTTTTGTCTCAGAATCATTATTTTTCTCCCCATATCCTCTTATTGTTCACAGGGAAAATATTTTTCCAAGAAAAATTCATTAAAATTATACTATTTCATTATATTTAATTCCTCTTAATCCTTAGTGTTTTGAATCAATGAACATAATTGATCCATATCCAATAATAGATAATAAAATTCCAGGGAAACCTTCTCTCCATCATTACTTACTAAAGTGAGAAATATCTTCCCTGGGAAACTTATCCATTTCTCAGGTAAAAATTGTTTTTTAGTCTAATTGAAAGATAGAGGTTGTTTACATGTGAATAAGTATAATATTTTTATATCACATTGTGGATCAATAATCTATTCTATATGGGAAAGTTTTTTTGTCATAACCTAAGTCATCTACCCCAATATACTTATAATTTATTCTTCTCTAGCTCCAACTTCATTTTCTTGTATAAAAGGGAAATACCTACATAGAATACATTAATTGATATGGTTTATATTCCTTCCACTATGAACAATTTCTAAAAAATGGAATATTCTAGATTAGATTGTAACATTATTAATCATAATGTATAATTACAAAACTATTGAAAAACTAAACATAAATTGATAAATTTATGCATAGGTAATCTCATAATCATAAACTTGGTTTCCTTAGTAATATTCTAAAATCATAAAAATATTTTCAATTCCTTCATATTTTTTTAATTAAAATATGAATTAACCCCTACATATCCCTCAAAAGTGTCAAACTGTGTGAAAATTAAAGCCACACTCACTGTACACTATAATGATGGTCAAAATATACTTAAACCCAAAATTTCCATAGTTATTACCACTATAAGAATCTTTTCCAAAACCATATCCACTTGTAGTATCTAAAAAGGATGTATTTCTAGAAAAACTACATAGTATCTACCTTACCAAAACATTATTATGTTATCCTATACTTAGACTTATCCTAAAAGTCAGTCATATGGTTATATTCCCTAATATATGTTTTTATAAATGCAGTTCTCAAGGGTTCTACTAAACTTTATATAATAACAACTATAAATACCCCAAACCTAGTATCCCAAAGTTTGTGGTTACTTTATTACATTGGTAAAAGAAACAAGAAATCATGTACCAAAGGATAAAATATTTTAATAGTCATAGAAAACTAGATACATACTTGAACCTCATATTACATTTGAAAACATAAAATACAACATAGTATTTTCTTTTAAAATACCATTATTATCCTTATAATATCCATTTATATCAATCATAATACACTACATTGCATCTGGGGGGAAATAAAATTAATAAAGGGTGAGCTCAAAAGTAAGGGTATGACCACAATGATAGCTAATAAGGCATAAATAATATAGAATAAATAAATGGTAATCAAATAACTCCATATAAATAAACACATATTGTTGAAACTTATCCATGGACATTATAAATAATCAACTATTCACATGGACATCAATAACTAATTTACTAATAATGGGATTTCTAATATAGGACATCTGAAACATACCATCAAGGCCTCGTGCTAAGAAATATTACATAAATTGGTATGGCCTCATCCAAATACCCAATCTAGTTTGTCTCATTAGACCTAATGATACATTGAGGTGATATGTAATTCAAATCCTCATCCATAACTTAATAAGTCCATCAAATTTATCATATGAATAAACAATACAACTTAATTAATATTCCTTAAAAATCAATAATTATTCATATTGGAAGAACAAGAAAAAATATATAAATACATTCCCCAGTATAATTGATCGTAAACCATCTAGAGAAAAATGGTGTATGTTATCATTATATTATATCCTTAGTATAATATTAAATAAAGGATGATGACATAGATGAAAATATTTTAAGAAGACCATAGGAAAATTTCTTCAGGAAAATACCCTTTCACATTGAAATAAATTATTTAAATTACAAAATATTTCCCAAATATTAACGGAAAAATAATTAAAATGAACTTGTATAATTGTAAAATAATCTTCAAATAAATGACTTTTCGTGATGGTTGTAAAATTTTTTCCATGTTGTATATGTTGAAAAACATTCCTTTCACGCTTTTGTAAAAAGGTCAAAAAAATATCTAGTTTAGAAAATGATAAAAAGATTCCTTTCAAAAATATATTTAAAAAGTAAAACATGGGTAAAAATTTATTAAACAAATCATTTAATAATGCTAAAAATATTATTTTATAAATTTTAAGGAAAATATGGGCATGGAAAATAAATATTCCCAATCGATTAGAAAATACATGGCCAATTTTCTTTAAAAACAATATTTTGGAACCTTGTGTCACGAACCACCTGGGTCAACCCTGAACCGGTCACCCGAGCCGGTCTGCAAAATGACCCAAGAGGCATTCCCGATCCTCCCGGGATGGCGACAAGCGCCAGGGCATCAACAGAGAGCATGTGGAAACAATTTCTCCCTATAAAAATAAATAATTAAAGCAGCAGAAAATAAACAGAGCAGCGCAAAATAAATAAACAAAGTAAAGTAACTAATAATAATAAAAGAAAATAAAACTAACCGAAAGAGACAACCACTATCTCCATGTGACCTTGTGGGTCACTCTCTAACTCATGACCAAACGTCACCCAAGGCGAACACACCCAAGCTACAACCTGTACAAACACTAAAAACAGAAAAGAACTATAGGCATGAGTATTAAAACTCAGTAGGCTAGCCCTATATATATTCACAATGCACTACCTTTAAATAAAGAAATTTACCAATTACAGGTTTGAACTAAATATAGAAAAATATTGGTTTTCACACACACGCACTTTCATTTCTAAAACAAGTATCAGTCCCTTGCCCATTTTAATTTAAAAACAAGTTTAATGTTTGAAAAGAATAGATACATTTCATTTTTAAAACATTTTTCTACGAACAATTTAGAAATCTAGACTTCAGTTATTAACTAAAGGAAAAGCAAACATAGCACACAACACACACCAAGGGCAATGGGAAAAGTGGCGCACATAGGCCAACAACCGAACTAGACCTCCCGATCATCCACCACACACAAATACACACTAAAGGAAACATGGGTCGAACCTAGGAGATTGTGAACAATCCAGAACGTACTATTCATCTGACTCATCCTGAAAGCATGCTCTAACTCGATGATGTCATAATGCTCTAATGCTCGGCATAGCCCTGCATGGCCTAACCGAGGGGCTCAATCCCCATATCAGCAATAACTCAGTATTCCCCTACTATGGGGCCACTAGCCAGTGCGTAATCTAAACTAGTGCAGCAATCGTTCTCAGAAGATTCACTCACTATGCCAGGTTCCCATGTCAACACAAGCAATAAAAAGGGGTGCGTCCATAATGTAAGTCAATCAGTCATGATGCTCAAAAATCACATACAGCTCACGAAATCAACGTACACCAAATATCACCCCGGAATGGATTTTCCAAAATAATTTATTTTATTAAAGTGCCAAACAGGCCTTTACTAATTTTAAAGAAAAACCTCATTTCTCAAGAAAACCCGAAACAATTGTTCAGAAGAAATCGTTTATCTTTAAAACCAGAACCACATTTGAAATTCCATAAATTATGTTTAAAGGCCAAACTGGCATTCTTTCACTACTGGGTGTCTTCTCGCCAAAAAAAATATTTCAAGAGTTCGGTGTAAAATAAACGGCAATTTTTACAACAAATAATCATTTAAAAATTAATTATCTTATATTATTTTCTATTTATTAAAATTAATAAAACATCGAGAAATTAATAAATTCTAAATTTAAAGGTGAGTGCAGGGGGGGACCTACCTCAAGACCAAGGCACGACGATGACGCAAGCTCAGAAACCAGGCGTGACGACGATGCTCACTCGGAAATAGGCGCGACGACGGTGCTCACTCGGAAACTGGCGTGATGATGGTGCTCACTCGGAAGCAGGTGAGACGACGATGCTCGCTCGGAAACAGGCGCGATGATGGCGCATCTTTAGAAACAAAGCGCGGCGATGGCGCTCACTCAGAAATGCCCCCCGCGGGTCCTAGAACGTCAATCCAACCCAAATAAAAAATTAATTAATAAAAACTCTAATCAACCCAAGTAATATATATATGTATATCAAATATAAATATCAAACGGGCATAAAATAAAAGGGGTATACCTAAGGGGGGGTTGCGACTAGAAAAAAGACCACCGGAGGGCGTCGCGCCGGAACAACAGAAGGCGTCCGCGTGGTTGGATGCAGTCTGACCAGGGGGTGTAGTGGGTGCTGTGGAACAGAGGCGATGCAGGGCAGCTAATGGGCAGGGCGCGAGTGATCCGGGAAGCGGCGGGAAGCACGCGGGTGAGGCGGACGGGAGCCGGGGTGCCACATGCAGGGGTCCTGCGACAATAAGAACATGAGGTTGAGGTACGGGCACGCCGTCGAGGGTGAACCAGAGCTGGCAGAGGCCTGGTGGAGGCGAGAGGTCCGGGGGCGTAGTTGGAAAACAGTGGATAGAGGAGGGAGCACTGGGCTGCTGCGAACTCATTGGGCGAGGAAGAGCCGGCTGGGTTGGCTGTTCGGGTGCGCCGAGGAGGTTAGATCGGCAGGGGGGTCGCTGCACGCCTGCGGATGAAGGGGAGGGGCTTGTCGCACTGTTGGGAAGGAGGGGTGCCTCACACCGGATGAAGGAGGGTTGGGCAGTGGGGCTTGCGGTGCGGAACAGTAACAGGGAAGGGGTGGTGTGCAGCTGGATCGCAACAGGGGCAAGGTCGGCAGGCAGAGGAGGCAGGCTGTAAGCGCGGAGTCCGGACAAGAGGGATGGCAGGCTGCTGGCACGTGGCTAGGGCGAGGTGCGGCTGGTGATGCGGACTGAGAGCAGGGAGGACGATTTGCATAGCCAGGAGCAGGAGAGGGTGTCGGGTCGCATGCCCGGTTGCTGTGCGGCAGAAGCAGGAGACAGCCGCGGACAGGGGTGGCTAGGCACTGCAGAGGTGCGGTGGAGAGGTGTTGGCGGAGGTGCTGCAGGAGCGCAGGTTGGCAGGCGGTGTGCAGGCCGAGCCGGGGGTCTACGAAGGAGGGTGAGGTGATGTGGGATTTCTTCTCGCGATAGGGAAGGAGGAAGTGGTTCGGGCTGCTGATGGTGTGTGAGGATAAGGAGGAGCGGCGCGCTTGGCAGGGGAGAAATCAAGGTTGGTGCACTGCGGAAGGGTGAACAGCAGGGGAAGCAGGCTGCGGGGAGAAGAAAAGGAGGTTGGGTTGCTACACAAGGGACACCCGCGTGGAAGGAGGGAAAAGAGAGAATAAAAAGAGATAGGAGGAGAAATAAAGAAGAAAAAACGGGGGAAAGAAAGGTGGAAAAAAAGATAAAAATAAAATAAAATGGAAAGTAAATAATAAAAGAAAAGATAAAAAAAGAATAATACTAAACTAATAATAATAATAATAATAATCTTAATAATAATCTTAAGAATAACAATATTATAAATTATTGTTATTATTATTATTGAACATTTTATAAAATTATTTTAAATTTAATTTATTCATTTAATTTTATTATTTATCTAAACAGTTGGGTAACCTGGTACTCACTAGGTCCGAACACATGATCGCCGCTAGCGGTGCGGTGACCGCACACCCACCCAAACCGAATGCGCAGTGACTGCTAGTAGTGCGGTGACTGCACACTATCCTGAAACCCACCGAAAACATCAATGCTTCAAATAAAGTTCCAACTTGGACCCAACACAACTCTGCCCAACGTCGCGGGACCGAGAAAAGAATAAAAAAACATGGGTGTCTGTGGGCAGGGTGTGACAATTCTCCCCACCACAGACACTTTCTGCCCTCAGAAAGTCACCAAGCCAACAGTTGACACAACATGCATTCATTCCCAGACAAAGTTATAGAGTACCGAGAGCTTCGGGGTAACCATTCCCAACGAACGTCACACCCGACCAAATCAAGAAAAACCACTGCCCGAGATTTAGGGGAGAACATGAGAGAGTTATCCCCACCACAAGAATTTACTAATACAAAAACCCTTGAAACCCGAACAAACCACCCCCCCCCCCCTCCGGGGGGGCAACACGGGAACTCCCAAACCAAACTCATTCATTTTCCCAACATGTACCAAACAACACACCTGAGACTTGACAAAAAATTTGATACGGAACAATCCAGCAACTTGAGGATAAGAAATTAACTCAACACCTCACATCAACTTCATGAAATGAACATTCCCCTATCAAACACAGCTAGGACCAACTCAAAAACAGAACAGGTCCGTCTATTCAAGGGGCCACACCATTCAAAGAGACCAAACAACTTAAAAACCACACAGAGGGTAGACAAGACCGCTCGGATTGTGGGGAAAAGAGCTCATCACACCACCGCGACAAAGGATGAGCTTACAACGGCGACGAGAATAGAACAAGTGAAATTTTGGATATCTACATTCCAAATCCAAAGACATTATCTAGAACGAGGTTCCACACACCCTCGGCAACTCTTGACTGTGCGTGAGATTCACCCTGAGACTTGTGGCTGGGACCCTGATGGCTGAAGCATCTCCTGCCTCACAGTCAGGCATTTTCATCTCCTGTTTTCTAACTCCTTCTTTCGTTCGATGATTCCAACAACCATGATGGTCATACATTTTTAAAGGGATGCAACATGACGACTTAGAATGTCTGGACTTTCCATACTGGTGGTGTACAAGAGAGCGGTCCGACGAACTAGGAGCTGGTACCGATGATGATATTTTCTTGGAGACAGGTTCCACCGGCCTGCACTCCTTGCCAGATTAGGAACCTTCGCGGAAGTCGACCACCGTTAGTCACACCCAAAACTCTAACGATGATAAGACATTTCATTTTTACTAGTCCAAAACTGAACCCTCAAATAACTCTAGGCCGGTACAAACCTTAACTATCCCGGGAGTTCCCAACAACCCGAAGACACACAATCTCTTAGAACAATACAACTACCTCTAACAGACTTCGATTACCTTGAAAAGAAAGCAACACAAAAAAAGAACTGAGAACTGATCATAACTCATTGGAAAAATTTAGAGGCTTTCCGGGTGGCATACTCATGACAACACGAGAAACACCATCGAAACAGGAATCAGGCCAAAAATCAATCAAAGCAATGACACAAGCCAAGGGCAATAGGCCTATAATCTAAACATATACAACACAAGGAGAAATCACTTTTCAAAAACCGTTATATCTTTAAAATTTTCAAAACTCACCTATGGCACTTTATGAAATGTCTCACGTGCGTTCATTCAATCCCGCTCACATCATCTGTGAACAAGTGCCCCCACGCACTTTCCATACATACCCACGCACGTGTGACCCTCCATAAGGAGTGCCAAGGTTCAAACACTTCTTTTCCTTACCAAATCCAAACACATGCCAAGTTTTTCCAAACCGATACACCTTCTCTTTAAAAACCCTAGTAATTTCAAAAACAATTTGGAAGAAACACTTTTCCATTCAAAAAAAAACAATTTCACTTTTAACGCACACTCAAATAAACTGAGACTAAAACAAAACAGAAGCAGCAATAACCCACTGGAATGCGAAACTAGTGCATATGACTGACCCAGCGACATGGTGGTGAGTCATGCCCCAAGTAAGGAATAACACTATGAGGACCTTAAATCGGGCACTTGGACTCCACATTGGTCACCACCCCATGTGAGAACACAAAGTGAACCGATTCGCCTCCATTCTAATCCATCAATCCAAAGCAACCAAAGATAAGAGACTCAAATCCCGGACTAACCCTGGTAACTCATGTCTCGTCACGAGCGGTGGTGACCAGGCATCGACCCGTAACCTACCTTCTAAGATCCGACCGTCCTAATCTCCTTCTATCAGACATCCAAAATAACAAAGGGCGCTCTGAAAAGTGAGGTCCCCTAAGGGACGACCTCCTCTGATACCATTTTTTCATGAACCAACCCGGTTCAACCCTGAACCGGTCACCCGAGCCGGTCCGCGACATGACCCGAGAGGCGTTCCCAATCCTCCCGGGCTGGCAAAAAGCACTAGGGCATCAACAAAGAGCAAGTGGGAACGATTTCACCCAATAAAAATAAATAATTAAAGCAGCAGAAAATAAACAGAGCAGCGCAAAATTAATAAACAAAGTAAAGTAACTAACAAGAATATAAGAAAATAAAACTAACCGAAAGAGACAACCACTATCTTCGTGTGACCTCGCGGGTCACTCTCCAACTCATGACCAAACATCACCCAAAGCGAACGCACCCAAGCTGTAACCTGCACAAACACTAAAAATAGAAAATAACTATAGGCGTGAGTATTAAAACTCAGTAGGCTAGCCTGATATCTATTCCCAATGCACTACCTTTAAATAAAGAAATTTACCAATTACAGGTTTGAACTAAATATAGAAAAATATTGGTTTTCACACACACGCACTTTCATTTCTAAAACAATTATCAGTCCCTTTTCCTTTTTAATTTAAAAACAAGTTTAATGTTTGAAAGGAAAAGATACATTTCATTTTTAAAACATTTTTCTATGAACAATTTAGAAATCTAGACTTCAGTTATTAACAAAAGGAAAACCACACATAGCACACAACACACACCAAGGGAAATGGGAAAAGTGGCGCACATAGGCCAGCAACTGAACTAGACATCTCAATCGTCCACCACACACAAATACACACTAAAGGAAACATGGGTCAAACCTAGGAGATCGTGAACAATCCAGAACGTACTATACATCTGACTCATCCTGAAAGCATGCTCTATATCGATGACGTCATAACACCCTAACGCCCGGCATAGCCCTGCATGACCTAACCGAGGGGCCCAATCCCCATAGCAGCAATAACTTAGTATTCCCCTGCTATGGGGCCACTAGCCAGTGCGTAATCTAAACTAGTGTAGCAATCGTTCTCATAAGATTCACTCACTATGTCATGTTCCCATGTCAACACAAGCAATAAAAAGGGGTGTGTCCACAATGTAAGTCAATCAGTCACGATGCTCAAAAATCACATAAAACTCACAAAATCAACGTACACCAAAGATCACCCCAGAATGGATTTTCCAAAATAATCTATTTTATTAAAGTGTCAAACGGGCCTTCAATAATTTTAAATAAAAACCACATTTCCCAAGAAAACCTGAAACACATGTTCAGAAGAAATCATTTATCTTTAAAACCAGAACCACATTTGAAATTCTGTAAATTATGTTTAAAGGCCAAACTGGCATTCTTTCACTACTGGGTGTCTGCTCGCCAAAAAAAATATTTCAAGAGTTCGGTATAAAATAAACGGCTCTTTTTAAAACAAATAATCATTTAAAAATTAATTATCTTATATTATTTTCTATTTATTAAAATTAATAAAACATCAAGAAATTAATAAATTTTAAATTTAAAGGTGAGTGGAGTGGGGGACCTACCTCAAGACCAAGGCAAGACAACGACACAAGCTCGGAAACCAGGCGCGACGACGATGCTCACTCGGAAATAGGCGCGGCGACGGCGCTCACTCGGAAACAGGCACGACGACGGCGCTCACTTGGAAGCAGGCGAGATGACGGCGCTCACTCGAAAATAGGTACGATGACGGCGCAACCTCAGAAACAAAGCACGGCGATGGCGCTCACTCGGAAACGCCCCGCGCGGGTCCTAGAACGTCAAGCCGACCCAAATAAAAAATTAATTAATAAAAACTCTAATCAACCCAAGGCATATATATATGTATATCAAATATAAATATAAAATGGGCATAAAATAAAAGGGGTATACCTACGAGGGGGTTGAAACTAGAAAAAGACCACCAGTGGGCGTCGCGTAAGAACAACGGAAGGCATCCGCGCGGTTGGATGCAGTCTGACCAGGGGGTGCAGTGAGTGACATGGAACAGCGGCGATGCAAGGAAGCCAATGGGAAGGGAGCGAGTGATCCGGGTAGCGGCGGAAAGCACGCGGGTGAGGTGGACGAGAGCCGGGGTGCCGCATGCAGGGGTCCTGCAACAAAGAGAACATGAGGTCGAGGTACGGGTGCGCCGTCGAGGGTGAACCAGAGCTGGCGGAGGCCTGGTGGAGGCGAGCGGGCCGGGAGTGTAGTTGGCGAACAGCGGATAGAGGAGGGAGCACTGGGCTGTTGTGAACCCGTAGGGCGAGGTGGAGCCGGCTGGGTTGGCTGTTCGGGTGCACCGAGGAGGTTAGATCGGCAGGGGGTCGTTGCGCGCAGGTAGACGAAGGGGAGGGGCTCTCCGCAATGTTGGGAAGGAGGGGTGCCTCACACTGGATGAAGGAGGGCTGGGCAGCGGGGCTCGCAGTGTGGAACAGTGAAAGGGAAGGGGTGTTGTGCATCTGGATCGCAACAGGGCCGAGGTCGGCAGGCCGAGGAGGCAGGCTGCAAGCGCAGAGGCTGGACAAGAGGGATGGTAGGCTGCTGGCACGCGGCTAGGGCGAGGTGCGGCTGGCGATGCGGACTGAGGTCAGGGAGGACGATGCGCAGTGCCAGGAGCAGGAGAGGGTGTCGGGTCGCATGCTCAGCTGCTGTGCGGTGGAAGCAAGAGACGGCCACGAACAGGGGTGGCTAGGAGATTCAGAGGTGTGGTGGAGAGGTGTTGGAGGAGGTGCTGTAGGAGCTCAGGTTGACAGGTGGTGTGCAGGCCGAGCTGGGGGTCTACGAAGGAGGGTGAGGCGATGTGGGCTTCCTGCTCGCGACAGGGAAGGAGGAAGGGGGTCGGGCTGCTGCTGGTGCGCGAGGAGAAGGAGGAGGGGCGCACTTGGCAGGGGAGAATGCTAGGATGGTGCACTGCAGAAGGGTGAACAGGAGGGGAAGCAGGGTGCGGGGAGAAGAAAAGGAGGTTGGGCAACCACATACTCACCAGGTCCAAACACATGACCGCCGCTAGCGGTGCGGTGACCACGCACCCACCCGGACCGAATGCGCAGTGACCGCTAGCATTTTGGTGACTGCACACTATCCTAAAACCCAACGAAAACATCAACGCTTCAAATAAAGTTCCAACTTGGACCCAACACAACTCTACCCAACATCGCGGGACCGAGAAAAGAATAAAAAAACATGGGTGTCCGTGGGCGGGGTGTAACAATTCTCCCCACCACAGACACTTTCTGCCCCCAGAAAGTCACTAAGACAACAGTTGACACAACTTGTGTTCATTCCCAGACAAATTCATAGAGGACCGAGAGCTTCAGGGTAACCATTCCCAACAAACGTCACACCTGACCAAATCAAGAAAAACCACTACCCGAGATTGAGAGGAGAACATGAGAGAGTTCTCACCACCACAAGAATTTACTAATACAAAAACCCTTGAAACCCGAACAAACCACCCCCCCCCCCCCGGGGGGGCAACACGGGAACTCCCAAACCAAACTCATTCATTTTCCTAACATGTACCGAACAACACACCTGAGACTTGACGAAAATTTTGATATGGAACAATCCAGCAACTTGAGGATAAGAAATTAACCCAACACCTCCCATCAACTTCACAAAACGAGCATTCCCCTATCAATCACAACTAGGACCAACTCAAAAACAGAACAGGTCCGTCTATTCATGGGCCCACACCATTCAAAGAGACCAAACAACTTAAAAACCACACTGAGGTTAGACAAGACCGATTGGATTGTGGGGAAAAGAGCTCATCACACCACCGTGACAAAGGATGAGCTTACGACAGCGACGAGAATAGAACAAGGGAAATTTTGGATATTTCCATTCCAAAGCCAAATAAATTATCTAGAACAAGGTTCCACACACCCTTGGCAACTCCTAACTGCACACGAGCTTCACCCCGAGACCTGTGGTTGGGGCCCTGATGGCTGAAGAATCTCCTGCCTCACAGTCAGGAATTCTCATCTCCTGGTTTCTAACTCCTTCTTCTGTTCGATGGTTCCAACAACCACGATGGTCATACTTTTTCAAAGGGATGCAATATGAAGACTTAGAATGTCCGGACATGCCATACTGGTGGAGCACAAGAGAGCGGTCCGATGAACTAGGAGTCGGTACCGACGATGATATTTTCTTGGAGACAGGTTCCACTGGCCAGCACTCCTTGCTAGATGAGGAACCTTCACAGAAGTCGACCACCATTAGTCACACCCAAAACTCTAACGATGATGAGACATTTCATTTTTACTAGTCCAAAACTGACCCCTCAAATAACTCTAGGGCGGTACGAACCTTAACTATCCTGGGAGTTCCCAACAACCCGAAGACACACAATCTCTTAGAACAATACAACTACCTCTAACAGACTTTGATTACCTCGAAAAGAAAGCAACACAAAAAAAGAACTGAGAACTGAGCATAACTCATTGGAAACATTTGGAGGATTTCTGGGCGGCATAATCATGACAACACGAGAAACACCGTCGAAACAGGCATCAGGCCAAAAATCAATCAAAGCAAAGACACAAGCCAAGGGAAATAGGCCCATAATTGAAACATATACAACACAAAAAGAAATCACTTTTCAAAAACCGTTATTTCTTTAAAATTTTCAAAACTCACCTATGGAACTTTATGAACCGTCACACGTGCGTTCATTCAATCCCGCTCACATCATCTGTGAACAAGTTCCCCCACGCACTTTCCATACATACCCACGCACGTGTGACCCTCCATAAGGAGTGTCAAGGTTTTACCACTTCTTTTCTTTACCAAATCCAAACACATGCCAAGTTTTTCCAAACCGATACACCTTCTCTTTAAAAACCCACTTTAGTAATTTCAAAAACAATTTGGAAGAAACACTTTTCCATTCAAAAAAAAACAATTTCACTTTTAAAGCACACTCAAATCAATTGAGACTAAAACAAAATAGAAGCAGAAATAACCCACTGGAATGCGAAACTAGTGCATATGTCTGACCCAACGACATGGTGGTGAGCCATGCCCCAAGTAAGGCATAACACTATGAGGACCTTAAACCGAGAACTTGGACTCTACATGGGTCACCACCCCATGTGAGACCACAAAGTGAACTGATTCGCCTCCATTCTCATCCATCAAACCAAAGCAACCAAAGATAAGAGACTCAAATCCCGGACTAACCCTGGTAACTCAGGTCTCGTCACAAGCGGTGGTGATCAGGCACCGACCCGTAACCTACCTCCTGAGCTCTGACAGTCCTAATCTCCTTCTATCAGACATCCCAAATAACAAAGGGCGCTCTGAAAAGTGAGGTCCCCTAAGGGCCGACCTCCTCTGATACCATTTTATCACAAACCAACCCGGGTCAACCCTGAACCGGTCACCCGAGCCGGTCCGCGACATGACCCGAGAGGCGTTCCCGATCCTCCCAGGCTGGCGACAAGCGCCAGGGTATCAACAGAGAGCAAGTGGGAACGATTTCTCCAAATAAAAATAAATAATAAAGCAGCAGAAAATAAACAGAGCAGCGCAAAATAGATAAACAAAGTAACGTAACTAACAAGAATAAAAGAAAATAAAACTAACCGAAAGAGACAACCACTATCTCTGTGTGACCTCGCGGGTCACTCTCTAACTCATGACCAAACGTTACCCAAGGTGAACGCACCCAAGCTGTAACCTGCACAAACACTAAAAATAGAAAAGAACTATAGGTGTGAGTATTAAAACTCAGTAGGCTAGCCCGATATCTATTCCCAATGCACTACCTTTAAATAAAGAAATTTACCAATTACAGGTTTGAACTAAATATAGAAAAATATTGGTTTTCACACACACACACTTTCATTTCTAAAACAAGTATCAGTCTCTTTCCCTTTTTAATTTAAAAACAAGTTTAATGTTTGAAAGTAATAGATACATTTCATTTTTAAAACATTTTTCTACGAACAATTTAGAAATCTAGACTTCAGTTATTAACCAAAGGAAAACCACACATAGCACACAACACACACCAAGGGCAATGGGAAAAGTGGCGCACATAGGCCAGCAACCGAACTAGACCTCTCGATCGTCCACCACACACAAATACACACTAAAGTAAACATGGGTCGAACCTAGGAGATCATGAACAATCCAGAACGTACTATACATATGACTCATCCTGAAAGCATGCTCTAACTCGATGATGTCATAACGCCCTAACTCCCGGCATAGCCCTGCATGGCCTAACCGAGGGGCCCAATCCCCATACAGCAATAACTCAGTATTCCCCTACTATGGGGCCACTAGCCAGTGCGTAATCTAAACTAGTGAAGCAATATTTCTCAGAAGATTCACTCACTATGCCGAGTTCCCATGTCAACACAAGCAATAAAAAGGGGTGCGTCCACAATGTAAGTCAATCATTTACGAGGCTCAAAAATCACATACAGTTCACAAAATCAACGTACACCAAAGATCACCCCAGAATGGATATTCCAAAATAATCTATTTTATTAAAGTGCCAAACGGTCCTTCAATAATTTTAAAGAAAACCCTCATTTCTCAAGAAAACCCGAAACACTTGTTTAGAAGAAATAATTTATCTTTAAAACTAGAACCACATTTTAAATTCCATAAATTGTGTTTAAAGACCAAACTAGCATTCTTTCACTACTAGGTGTCTGCTCGCCAAAAAAATATTTCAAGAGTTCAGTATAAAAAAACAGCTCTTTTTACAAAAAATAATCATTTACAAAAAATTATCTTATATTATTTTCTATTTATTAAAATTAATAAAACATAAAGCAATTAATAAATTCTAAATTTAAAGGTGAGTGTAGTGGGGGACCTACCTCAAGACCAAGTCACGACGACGATGCAAGCTCAGAAACCAGGCGCGACGACGGCGCTCACTCAGAAACAGGCGCGACGACGGCGCTCACTTGGAAGCAGGTGAGATGACGGTGCTCACTTAGGAATAGGCGCGACGATGGCGCAACCTCAGAAACAAAGCGCGTCGATGGATCTCACTCAGAAACGCCCCGCGCGGGTCCTAGAACATCAAGCCGACCCAAATAAAAAATTAATTAATAAAAACTCTAATCAACCCAAGGAATATATATATGTATATCAAATATAAATATCAAACGGGCATAAAATAAAAGGGGTATACCTACGGGGGGTTGCGACTAGAAAAAAGACCACAGGAGGGCGTCGGGCCGGAACAACGAAAGGCGTCCGCGTGGTTGGATGCAGTCTGACCAGGGGGTGCAGTGAGTGTCGCGGAATAGCGGCGATGCAAGGCAGCCAATGGGCAGGGAGTGAGTGATCCGGGCAGTGGCGGGAAGCACGCGGGTGAGGAGGACGGGCGCCGGGGTGCCGCATGCAGGGGTCCTACGACAAGGAGAACATGAGGTCGAGGTACGAGCGCGCATTCAAGGGTGAACCAGAGCTGGTGGAGGCCTGGTGGAGGCGAGCAGGCCGGGGGCGTAGCTGGCGAACAGCGGATAGAGGAGTGAGCACTGGGCTGCTGCGAACCCGTAGGGTGAGGCGGAGCCGGCTGGGTTGGCTGGTCGGGTGCGCCGAGGAGGTTAGATCGGCAGGGGGGTTGTTGCACGCCGGCGGACGAAGGGTAGGGGCTCACCGCACTGTTGGGAAGGAGGGGTGCCTCACACCGGATAAAGGAGGGCTGGGCATCGGGGCTCGCGGTGTGGAACCGTGACAGGGAAGGGGTGGTGTGCAGATGGATCACAACAGGGGCGAGGTCGGCAGGCGGAGGTGGCAGGCTGCAAGCGCGGAGGCCGGAAATGAGGGATGGCAGGCTGCGTGCACGCGGCTAGGGAGAGGTGCGGCTGTAGATGCGGACTGAGAGAAGGGAGGACGATGTGTAGTGCCAGGAGCAGGAGAGGGTGTTGGGTCGCATGCCTGGCTGTTGTACGGTGGAAGTAGGAGACGGCCGCGGACAGGGGTGGCTAGGCGCTGCAGAGGTGCGGTGGAGAGGTGTTGGCAGAGGTGTTGCAGGAGCGCAGGTTGGCAGGTGGTGTGTAGGCCGAGCCAGGGGTCTACGAAGGAGGGTGAGGCGATGTGGGCTTCCTGCTCGTGACAGGGAAGGAAGAAGGGGGCCGGGGTGCTGCTGGTGTGCGAGGAGAAGGAGGAGGGGCGCGCTTGGCATTGGAGAAAGCTAGGCTGGTGCACTATGTAAGGGTGAACAGGAGGGGAAGTAGGGTGCAGGGAGAAGAAAAGGAAGCTAGGTCGCTACATAGGGGAAACCCGCGTGGAAGGAGGGAAAAGAGAGAAGAAAGAGAGAGAGGAGGAGAAATAAAGAAGAAAAAACGGGGGAAAGAAAGGTGGGAAAAAAAGATAAAAATAAAATAAAATGGAAAGTAAATAATAAAAGAAAAGAGAAAAAAAAGAATAATACTAAACTAATAATAATAATAATAATCTTAATAATAATCTTAATAATAATCTTAATAATAATCTTAACAATAACAATATTATAAATTAATGTTATTATTATTATTGAACATTTTATAAAATTATTTTAAATTTAATTTATTCATTTAATTTTATTATTTATCTAAACAGTTGGGCAACCGTGTACTCACCAGGTTTGAACACATGACCGCCGCTAGCGGTGTGGTGACCGCGCACCCACCCGGACCAAATGCGCAGTGACCGCTAGCAGTGCGGTGACTACGCACTATCTTGAAACCCACTGAAAACGTCAACGCTTCAAAGAAAGTTCCAACTTGGACCCAACACAATTCTGCCCAACGTCGCGGGACTGAGAAAAGTATAAAAAAACATGGGTATCTGTGGGCGGGGTGTGACACCTTGAGTACTTAAAGTGAGTAAAATGAAAGGAAACAATTAATTTACATAAATAATAATATGATAAAAAATTAAATAAATTAATATATAATTATTTAATAATACTCCCAATATATACTTAAACATAAATAATCCTAAATAATGATGATATTGTGAAATTAACCCTTACCTCATGTTCAACTCCCTTCTAATATGTTAAAAATATTATATAATAAATATATATTTATTATAAATCTATTTCAGAACCATAAAATTTATTAATACCATATATAATTTACTTATAACCATTTTTTACCTATTTATTAATAATTCTTTTTAAAATCATTGTTTGAGTAATAACTAATTTATTTTTCATGTATGTTTTGGTAGTTGTTTTAGTCCTTGTACTCTGATCATGGTAACATAATATCCAGAATTTTAATCATTATATAAATATTATATATATTTATTATATATTTATTTATATTAATATATAAAATTTAGAGATAGAAAAATTAATTACACCATTCATAGAGACAGTAGGTCATGCGTACGCATGAATTCTGTTTTCGCTTTTCAACAGATGGAACAAAAGAAAGGTAAATATTAATTCAACTTTAAAAAATCATTATTATATCATATATATCATATATATATATATATTACATATATCCTTATTAACATCTTTTTCAATATAAAATGAAAAATTAATCGTATCACTTTGTGGAGGCGGTAGTCCACACGTACGCATGAGTGATGTTATCATTTTCTAACAGATTGGATGGAGAGATAGTAGAAAGGATATTATAATTCCAAAATTATAATTATTTCATAAATATAATATATATATATATATATATTAAATATGTCATTATATACATATGTGAGAGGTGGTGAAGGAAAATGATTCACATCGGTTCGTGAAGAGATAGTTTGTCGTACACAAGATTGACAGTTTCATTTCCAATTTGATAAAAGATGGGATGAATATAGGTTATTAAATTAACATAATGACATCTAAGTATGTGTAAGATACTCGTGTTATTATTTCACCATAGTTGAGTAATATTTTAAGGAGGTAGAAGAAGAAATAAAATGAAAATTCATGGTTAATAATTATACATCTTCTTCGGAAAAACTCTTTAGATTTATAACTAAAGTCCTCCAATAATGGTTTTATTATCAAAATAGGGAATCTAGGTCATGATGATGGATTTAATAAAGTGATTTGGGAAGTTATTTTCCAAATAAAAGTCTCATTAAGTGTGTAGAGGATAGGAGAGGGGTATCCTTTTATAAGTGGGGGATAGGATGTACGTTGAATTTTTTAAAAGAATAAAATATATTAACATTTTATTCACCAAAAATGGATCAAAAATGAACCATTAAAAAATATTAGATGATATAGGTTATAAATATTGAAATAAATTAAAATTTATACAATTTTTAATATTATTTTAACCCCCCCCCCCCCTCTGGTAAACCTGTTTTAACTATAACCATGGTAATATATTTCTTCTATTTTTACTATTCATTAAAAACAAAAAATAAGTTAAAATTATTACATATTATTAATTTTTATGATTTAAAATATGAAATATATTTTATCAAATTCAATTCTTATAATTATTATAATTTAATTTAAAATTAAGCATGAAAATGCGATGAAAAGTGGTTTTCAAAAGAAAATGTTTTCTTAAGTATAAAAAGTATTTATATATAAATTCAACATAAAATTGATTGCAATGACCTAAATTGGACTAATAATAAAATAGTTGAAATAATTTTACCTTTAAAACCATTTTAAAAGATTAACTTTTTAAATGATTTAAATGTAAAGACAATTTTTAACAATAATCAGTATTTTCACTATTCATCAAAAAAAATAATTTTTTTAGAAAATTCTAAAAAATTCACTCTGTTTTAATTTTGACCTTTTTATTTAAAAAATAAAGTATATTTTTTAAAACAAGTTTTATAAAATTTTAAAATATATAATTATATTATTTTCCCACAAAAAGTAATAAAAACCATATCAAGGAAAAAAGTATCTTTTTGAAACATATAAGATTTTACATAAAAATATATTTTATTTATCTAACACCATTATAAATTATTTTTCAATTTTTTTATTACTATTAATACTTCTAATTTAAATTTTAGTTTATAAAATTATATTATATTATAGTTCATTTAGGCTGAGGGTTGTGTGTATCGCCAGCTATCAAAGAGATTAAATTTATTTGAAATATATATATCATAAAATCTTGTGGTGTTTAGAAACTATAATATAATAAAGCCTAAGTAAATAATGTATTTACTTAATAATGAGAAAATATTTTTATCAAATTCCTTGAGTGAAGGGAGTTACATTTCCTAGAAGTTGGGTTTAAAATGTTCTTGGCTGTGATAGAAGATTCAATGTATTTTTATGGAAAGTGAAGAATTATAGTGATGTATTTCATTTTGGAATCATGATAGATCTAAGGATGTGATGATTGAAATTTGGCATCATCTATGCCTTGAAAAGTTTTATTTTAACTATGGTATAAGTTATTCACCCATTATTTCAATTAGATAAGTGTTTTAGAATTGAGAGATCTTATATTTTCATATATTACTTTTTAATTCATCAAAACAATTCCCATGAATTTCATTAATTTGAAAAATTGTCATATTTTTTGTTAATTAGGGAATAATTTAAACATAATTTCATAATCAATAAAATGCTTGTGTTTAATTGATTTTTTTGATTGATTTTGAATTATTCCAAATATTTATTTTTTACATTGAAATTTATTTTTGGTACATTTTGAGGTTTTGAACATTTGTAGATGATTAAATATGAATTTTGGATGGTTTCATGACATTAAACCATAAAATTACAAGCTAATGTTTGATTAACTATGTATCTTATTATCTTTATTAAACTAAATAATAACTACTTAAGATTAAATCATACTCTTTTACTATGTAATAATCAATCATTCACTTCACATCAGATTAAATAAGGGAAATGAAAGGTCAAGTTAAATTAAATGCATTCTATAGATGAATTAATGTGTATAAAAAACATGTTATGTAATGATAAACCCTAAATTCTTAGTCTGATGAAATAATTAAACCCACATAAAAAAGTCTATTTGATAATAACTTTAAATATTATGGAAGATTTATTAAGGTTAAAAATTATAAGTTATTTTTGAAAGATTAGATTTTTGAATGAAATTAATTTCTATATCCACTTATAAAAATTAACACATAAGGAGTTTGTGATTTTGGATGATAGAATACATGATTTTGGATGATATAATTATTGATTATTAATGATTTAAGAATATGAAAATAGAATCAAATGTTTTGTAAGTTAATATTGTGGAAGTTTTTGATAATGAAGGTGAAACATGAGATAATCAAATGTTCTAGAAAATAATTCTAGAAGCTTAAATAGTTGGGTAATATTAACCTGGGATTTCATTGATAAGTATAATAATAATTCAATATATCCATTCACAATGAAGGTTATCTTAACCAATGAAGATTATGATTATTAAAATTCACAATATTCCAAATCACCATGAAACATTTTCAAATCACTTCACTTGGCTTGTAAATATTCCTAATGATCATTAGGAATCCATTGATCAATCCTAAGGGTTTTATTGAATTTAGTTTATTCTACCAACACAAAAACTTGTTTTTATATCTTTTATTAATTGTGTACTATTTATCCAATAAAGAATAATGAAATTAAAAACTAAAGAACATGTATATTTGAAGAAATAAATAAACCAAGGATCATAAAAGATTTTACAGAATTAAAAGAGGATAAAAATTAAAAATCTTTCTATGTAGAATAATTATATTTCTAAAACCATTCCCACATAGAATTTTCCCCATGAAAATCAAGATTTAATATATCTTTTCCTTAACTATTTAAAAACATTATCTCCTCTTTTATAATTTTTTTCTGATTCCTCGTCCATGGATTGGTTTAATTTTTCATTACTGTATTTTATTTATACACTTTTAGTAAATGGTAGTTATTTTTATCATTAACATTATTTCTATATCATTTTTCTTGTTTTTTCCCTAACTATGAATCTTAAAATAATTAATAGAGGAGAACCAACCGAGTGACTTTATCTTTGTGGAATCCATCATCTTCTTGATTTCTTTTCATATATTTTCATTAATATTTTTATTCATATTAAAAGTGACCAATGAGAATGCAAGGGTTTGGGTAGGTAATCATCACCATTATCATGAATTCCTCGATATCTTATTTAACTATCTCTCTTGTATTCTCATACAAAACACTTCATATGATGGATTTTAGGAGTTCAAGGGATGACTAGAATATGATAGATCCATGTTGAAACAAGAGGTTTTGAATTAGATTTTTTGTCAATAATGGAGTTTTTATTAGTGGATGATGGTAATAGAAGGTTTTAAAGGACTTCAGAAGAAATAATGACTTATATGAATAATAATATATGGTATCTGAGGACATATGAACCACATTCATGCTATTGAGAGAGTATAACAATGAATTATATAGCATTTAAGCCACAAAAGTAATTTTATAGAGGAGATTGTGAATGAAGGGGCATAATCATTGAAACCAAAATAGTAGTTATATGTAATATATTTTGAATTAGGACACCTTGATATCATTATAAAAGTCATGGAATATGAATAATTTATTTTTAGATTTGGAAGAAGTTTAATCTGATTTAAAGATATTTGGAAAAGGATGATATGGTTATAGAATTTTGGGATAATTTCTTATATGAAGTTTTTGGATTTGTAGATTTTAAAAAAATGGAAAAATATAATATGTAAGAATAATCTAATTAAATACATAAATTTCAACACATAAAGGTAACCAAGTCAATATATAATGGTAACCATGCCAAATACATAAAGGTAATGAGGTTAATATGTAAAATTAATCAGGTAAATATGTAAAGGTATCTAGACCAATAAGTAAAAAATTTCAATCAAATACATTAAGTTCAATATATAAAGGTAAATGGGATGATATATAAAGGTTTCATACAATATTTTGGAAAAGTTTGAGTGATACATAAAGTTAAATAAGATAATACATAATGTTTTTTTTTAGATAAGTAAAATGGAAAAGTGTTGAACTGCACTAGAATACATAAGAGTAAATTAAGTGCATATGTAAGAGTAATAGGACTAGAAAAGTTGATACATGAGGTTTAGACAATTTTATATTTTTCTTGTTAAAATATTATTGATAATGCCTATTATTGTGGACTAGAATATACATTATCAATCATAAAATATGATTGATAATGTGTTCAGTCAGGGATATTATCATGTCATGTGCGATTTTAGAATCGAGAAGAGTTATAGAATAACATCTCTATATTCATAGGAGTTAAATATAATATATTTCTCCTACTTAATGGATCTAGTTATTAGTTTATCATCATGTCATGAATGGGTTATTTCTAGAATTTATAGAATATTTCATTAGATTTTAAAATGAGATATTTGTCTTGAGATTTCAGGTTGTTGACTCGAATTTGAATGAAAATTGTTGACCACAATAATAATGTGAAAATGTGGTATGATCATGGATCATTTAAGAGAATAAATAATTATCAAATTCATTAGATATAAGTGGTTATTGTAGCTTTTTTGGAAGAGAGAGAGATATATATCAAGTCTAAACATATGGATATATCCAATTTGAAGAATAAGAATAATGGAGATCCATATACATTGCTCTATTGATCATATCTAGTTTTTTAATGAATAAGGCTCTATAGATAAGGGTTTCACTACTATATCCATCTATTGAAGTATGATGGAAGTAATATTATCTAATCATGTGTCAATCTTAATTTATAAGAGTAAGTTTCTACTTTTGTGTTTTGTGGAAGACATCGAATCAATTATCACATCATGGTGTTGATCTCATTAGACCTTGCATGAGTATAAGATATTTTAACATAGATTATAACTAAGAATAAATTCTAGAGTTATGATGTTTATCAATTAAATTCTAAATGTTTTTTATCAACATAACCTCATGTTTATAAACTAACATTTCCATTTCTGAATTAGTAAATGTAGGATAATATTAGAGAGTTTCCTTTGGATCAACATTGACTCTTTATAGAACTTTGTAAGGGTAGTTCACCTTGGAACAGTGTTAAAATAGACTAAGAACAAACATCTGCCAAAAATTAGTATAGTTTTATTTGTTAAACCGGAATATAGCCATTTATATGATCAGTGGATTATACCTTAGTGGTTAATTAAGTAAAATTGATGTTCATTCTCTTGATTTACATTATTAATTAATATTTAATCTTTAGTGTTATTGGATTCATGAGAAGGAAATATATTTAATGTGAACATTTCAATTAGGGAACAAAATTTGAATAGCCTAAGGGGATAAAATAATAGAAAATTATAATTTTAGTTTCACCCAAATTCACCTCCCCCACCCTCAAGGTTCATACATTCATATTAGTCCCAACAAGTGGTATCAGATCCAAATGGTACTATACTGTTGTTAAAAATCTAAATATTTTTTTTCTATTTTTTGTGTCTATGTATTTTGTGAAAACCATAAATTATTTAGTAGTAAAAAATTTTATAAATGGAAAAAAGGAAATGTATTAGTTTCTATAGGATTATAGTGAAGAGATAGTGGAATATATCTAATGAGATATTTACTAGAATCATAATGAACAATTTTATCATGTGGAGATATAAAAAATTCTAAAATGGGGTATCTTTAGTGAATTATTCAAGAAACCAATTCATTGTATCAATGATTTTTATATTTGGAAATTTTTAGAAAAATATATATGGATAATAAATGTTATAATAGAAGGTTTAATAGAATACCTCAAGAGACGAATGTAAATCTAGTTGTGATGAGAAACCTATAAAAAATCTAGTAAAGTATTTCTTAGTGTAAATGGAGGAAGAAGAAGAATAGAATGAAGACATTAGGGATGATGTACTCTCTAATAAAGGTGATAAAATATGAAATTATTTATAAATTTTATTCTGAAATTTTTTTGGAAGATTCATCAAAGTATAAAATATAAAATTTCCCCATAGAATCTGGAAATGATATAGATTCTAAGGAATAATTGGTAATGGAATTTAGATATCAATCTAGATGATTGTCATGCAGTAAGAAAAGGGATATCCAAGACTTACATTAAAATGTGGGTCAATGAAAAATTTGGCATGAAGTGGATTATGGATTCATTAAATATGTATCCATGGCTAATAAAATATTATATCAAGTGGGGTGGCATTTAATTAATACATTATGAAAATGGGTGAAAAAATGAAATTCCAAAGTGACCTACTGGAAACAAAATTACAAAAAATGGGAATTTAAATGTCCATGGTGAAAGAGAGAAATGTTACCATTATCCCTCTAAACAAAAATTGAAAATAGAATAAAATCCAGAAAAGAATCTGTCTCAAGTTTGGAAAATATGGTTTCCCAATTAAAGGAGAAGGAAATGATGATCCAGGATCTTGAGTTATAGATCCTTGAAAGGAAAGGATAAGGTAAGAACTACCATCATTAAAGCACTAACAAGTAGAAGGAATGGAAGTTAAAATTTGTAATTGGGATTTATGAGGAAGATTCAAGATAAATATATAATAGATTATTCATAAAATAAGGTAGATATAAAGTTATACTTCAATGGAATATTGGGACACACTATGAGTGTGTGTGTTGAAACCTAAGGGATCATTGATAGAAGAAAATTTATTACAACAATATCTTAACCAAAGTGTTATTACATATGGTATAACTTTTCTATGAGAGTTTTTATTTAGACTATCCGTGAACACATGACTAGAAATTACAGTAAGAGAGGATTTAAGGGAGTTATAAGGAAATCCTATTTTCCAATGAAAAATGGTAATACAAATTTCATCTAAATAAAAAAAAATTATACTAGGAAACTATTTACCATATTATAGGAGATTAATGATATAGATCAATAAATTTTACACCAAGAAACAATAAATTTTTACTCAAAGTAACCTATATATAAACAATGAAAGATAATCTTGAGGAAGAAGAAATAATTTTCACCAACTGTGAGAAATATGAATGTGCACTTAATGAAAGACTCACCAAGGATGAAAATTAAAAGGTGAAACTAATGGTAGTTAAAATTATACCTATAAATTATTCATAAGTGGTTTCATAAATAATACCAGAATCTTAGATATAGAGACTGGTGGAAGGACCCTACTATGGAAGAAGAGTCTTAAAGAACGATGTAATGATAGTACATCAAAGGAATAAACCTGAACAAGTTGGATTAGTCTCAAAATTGAGATGGATATCAATCAAAATAATTTGAAAAATCCCAAATAAAATATACAGAGTGAATTCTGTAAAAGTAATATTACAAGAATAACCACTAGCAAGGCTTGGGAGAAAGTTGGAAGCAAAGGGTTAGTTTACCAAGACCAACCACATTCCTCAACATGATGATATCTCAGAAGTACCCATCTTCCCATATGTTTAAATGATGTTAAATGTATTTTTAATTGATGAATATTCAAGGGGTATATGTGATCCATCAGGTGTAATTATATTAAAAGGAGATAAATAAAATAAGTTGAGTCATAGTTATTGTAGTTATTAATTTTTATCTAGACAAAACAAATGGTAAAATGGTATCAAATCCCTATATGACTCAATAATTAGTTTTAAGAAACCACTTTGCATTTTAAAGATGCATTTGGAATTTCATTCTATAATGATGAAGTTCAAATGATATAGATCTTGATTTGAAATTAATGTGGTCTCAAAGTCATATTTTAATTATATAGTGGTATTAATATAACATTAGTGACTAACAAATTATAACAAACCATATATCAAGTGGTATCATACCAAAAAATAAAGATAAGTAATATTTAAGGGAGAATTAGAAACATTCATGGAATTAATATTTATTTGTTTATGATATAACAATGTGGTATCCATTGATTTTTTTTAAGATACCAAAACATATAATAAAGAAACTTTTATAACTAAAAATTGTTTTCCACTTTCTGATTAGTATCTCAATACTTTTAGTTCAGAACTAAATATTTTTACGGAGATTTTTTGATGATAATTAAATGATTTTTTGGCCACATCATGAAAGTGATAATCCCTATTAATGAAGGAGGTATCATGGATATCAAGTAGTTTCACAATTTTTTCAAAAAAAGTGGTATAAATTAGTTAAATATGTGGTATGACTTGCACAATAGTTTTTTTATTCATTAATTCTCTTATATGATTATGGTTGAGATCACAGGAAGAATTTTTGGATGAAATAAAAACTCAAGTTTCATGTGTCTAAAAAATTAAGTGAGTGACATGGACTTATTTTACATTATTAACTTAGAATCATATATCCTATATAGATTTATAACTCAATATACTTAGAGGATTTGTGAATAAATAAATTTCAAGTGGTATATTCACCTATTTAAAATATTTGAGTAAAATTTATCTATAGATATGAAGTGGTTCCAAGCATGAAAAATGGAAAATAAATATTTTTTATCAACAAATAATATCATGGATTAAGTTTAAAATATATATTTATAGTTCCACCGGTGGTAAAAGATCAAAACCTTAATCAATGAGTGGTTGAGAAATAACCTAAAGGATTTAAGGTGGTAAACAAATCCAAAATTTCAATAGTTGAATCAATTTTTGGAAGAGGTTAAAATATCTTAATATCAAATGGATTGTGAAATAATTTCATGATAAATGGGGGTATAGCTGAGAAGATACACTTATGGAATTATGTGAGATTGGGTGAGAGAATGGAAAGAAAAATATGGATAGTAAGACCTTTTTATTTTATTATCAAATGGGGATTTGGAAATGAACCATAAATCCATACATGTTTTTAAAATAAATAGATTTATATGGTGTAGATAAATTTATGATATATTTGATAATAAAATCATAAAGGGGAGAATGTTTTATCTAGAGGTTGTGAAATGGATTGATTTTAAATTTATATTGGATATTTTTACAATATATGATGGTTATAGAAGACTATAAAGGACTTGAAGAGACATAGTGAAATGTACAAAGAATTTTATATAGTTTCCATACACATGGGAACCACATTCGAGTTTGTGAGGGAGTATAAAAATGGTATACATATCATTGAATCCATGGCAGTGCTTATATATAGGAGACTGTGAATAAAGAATCACAAGAATTATAACCACAATAGTAGTTTTATAGATTATATTTTCAATGAAGACACATTGATATCATTATAAAGGTTATGGAGTATGAATCATTTATTCTATCTTTGGAAGAAGTGTGATAAAGTTTGAAGATATTTGGAGATGTTTGAGATGGTTTGAATATGGTTAGAGAAGGATTAGAAGAATTATGGTATGATGGATTTGGATTTTCATATTTTAGAAATATTGAAAATTCAAATACAAAAGATTAATCCAAGTTAGTATATAAATTTCAATACGTAAAGGTAATCGGGCCAATACATAAAGTTAGACAAGCTAAATATGTAAAGGTAAACATACTAATATGTAAAAGCAACAATGTCAATATGTAAAGGATAATATGTAAAGGTAATAAACTTGATACATAAATTCAACCAGACCAATATGTGAAGTTAAATACAAAAAGTTCAATATATAAAGGTAAATAACATCAATACATAATGTTTGTTTGCAAGATTTTAGAAAAACTCTCATATTTAATGGTCACTAGGATAATATGTAAAGGCAACCAAGATAATATGTAAAGTTTTTTTATATGGGATAAATATAAAAGTCTTGAACTATATTAGAATTCATAAGAGTAAATATAGATAATATAAAAGAGTAACTACACCAAATAGTTGATTTATAAGGGTTAGTCTATTTTCTACTGTCAAACATAAAATACAGTTGATAAAGCATCTAGTTTTGGATTATAATATACATTACCAATCATAGAATATGATTGATATTATATCTAGTTGTGGATATTATCACACCAAAACATATTTTAGGATTGGTAACATATAGAGAATCACATGATGATATTAAAAGGATTCAAATATAATATATTAATCAGATTTTCTAGATATTTATTGATTAGAAACCATGCCATGAATAGGTTATTTTTATAATTTTTGGAAGAGTTTTTTGGATTTTAAAATTAGATATTTAGATTGATATTTAAAGAGAATTAATTGAAAATGAATTCATGTTGTTGAAGACATTAATAATGTAGACATATGGAATTATCATGGTACATTGAGGTGGATTAAAATTAATCCAAATAATTAGATCATGGTAGTTCACTGTTGAAGATAAATAAAAAACTACTAATAGTAGTTTTGAGAGAGATATAGAGAGAGATAAATTCTGCACATATTGATATGATTAGTTTCAATAAGAAGAAAATTAGAGATCAATAAATAGAGTACCATTAATAATATCTGGTTTGGAAGGAATAAGTGTCAAATAAGAATGGTTGCACTGCTTCATATGGCTATTGAAGTAGGATAAAAACAATATTATCCCAATGGGGATCAATCTTCATCTAAAACAGGAAGTCATTATTAATATACTTTATAAATGATGTGGACTCATCCCTCACATCAAGGAATTTATCCCATTAGGACTTAGAGGAGTATAAGAGTGGAAATTTTATACTACAACTAAGTTTCAATTCTAGAGTTCTAATACAAAGATCTTTAATTATATAAGATATTTATAAAGAGACCCTTACGTCAATAAACTGACTTGGAATTCACTGAATCATTATGTAGGGGTTAAGAAAAGGTAGTGGCCCTTGGATTGAAAATGATTCTTTCCATAACCTTATATGTATCATATTCCTTGGCATTGAGTTATCATGACCTAAAAATACACATCCACTGATAGTGAGTATAGTATATTCTGGTACACCAGCACATCATCATGTGTATAATCCTTGGATTATCCCTTAGTGGTGAACCAAGTAAATTTCTTATGTGTTCTCAGGATTTACTTCCTATATTTGAATTTTATATTTGGTGGGTTTGACATCCATGGAAAGAGAGATATTTAATGTGTTCCTTCCAACAAGGTAACAATATCTATACAACCTAGGGGATAATGAATAGAAAAGTATAATTTAGTGTGAACCCTCATTCTCCCCCTCCCTATTAGGGTGTATACATACATCTTGGTCCCAATAATACATATAATTAGAAGGTGAACACTCTCTATTGAGGTGTGCACTGCCCTTTCATTATGTATGAGGTGGAATTGGATATGCATGGAAGATCTATCATGTGTTTTTGGTACCAAAATGTTAGCAAGATAAGGGTAATCAATGATTGATATTAAATAAGTTATTGAAATGAATTTGAATAACTAATAAAAATAATTAATAAATTTACAGCAACTCTAGGATCCTTTTCCTTTCTCACAAATATTATTTCATTCTTATTTTTTTTATTCCTAATTTTATTTTAGGTTTATTTTCATCACGCACAAAACCATCATATTTTACCTATTTTATTTAAAACATAAAATAAAAAAAAATATAATAAGTTATTGTAATAATGATTTATCTAATAAATTATTCTTGATAAATGACCCTTCTCATCCATGCTGCTACACTAGGAAAATATAAACATAATTCCTCATGATGCTTGACTAGTGTGTGAGAAGTCATGGGAGTCGTAATCATGGAGATGTTCACCAAAAATATCTAGTAGTAACCCTCCATCCCAATGAAACTCTACACCTAAAAAACTATCTTTAGGGAATCCCATGAAATATTTGAATCAATCTTCACTGGGTCCATAACTACTCTACCCTCTAAGATGATGTGTCCCAATAATTGGACCTATTTATTCCAAATTTAACTCTTCAAAATACATACATATATCTGGTTCTCTTAGAGTAAGTCTAGAATAATCTTAAGATACTCTGCAATTTCATCATTTGATGGTGAATAGATTAGGATTTTTTGGATAAATAAAACCTTGATTGGGACCAATAAAGGCTGAAATATTTGGTTTGTGAAACCCATGAACATAGTTGAGGAATTATTCAAACTAAATGAAATTATGAGAAATTCATAATGTCTATAATAACACATGAATTCTATCTTAGATGTATCTTTCTCATGAACCTGAAGATATTGAAATTCATACCTAATATTCATCTTCAAGAACTATTTCTCTCCCATTAGCATGTCAAATAGTTCATTAATCATAATCATAGGGTATTTTTTATTGATTTTCACCTGATTCAAGTGGTCATAGGCAACACAAATCCCCAATCTATCATCTACCTTCTTAGTGAACAAGAACAGAGCCACTCAGGTGGATAAAATATATCTAATGAAACAATTCTCTATGTATTCCTCTAATTTCTCCTTTAGTACCCTAAGCTTAGTTAGAGATATCTGATAAACTATAAAATATATTGTAGTATTTTTGGGGTGTGTATAAATGTAGAATTAGGTCTCCTAATAAGGGAATAATACAAGTAATTCATCAAGAAATACATCTATATACTCTACCCTGATAGTAGGGAGATGATCATTTGAAGAATCAACCACACATGGAGCTAAAATTTCCAACTTATGAGTAATCGGATAAAACTTCTTGTGCACAGGAACTTCTCATATCAACTGAAGGTATCACTCACCCATTATGGAAAAACCTCTGTCAATCTACTCAGTATCACACAAATATCTGATGGTAGTATCCAATTTGGATAGAGTTTGAGGATAAATAGTCCATAATAATTATTACATCATAAATCTTCATCCCAGCTACAATGAGTGTAACACCCAAGGTAAATAAAGAGCATGACATTTTCATATTTATCCATATTTGTGAATAAAATATTAATATTACTTTAAAGGGGACGCTATGCACGATGGCGTACCCAATACGCAACAATGAGTTTCTTGGAAATCATGCATTACACTCTAATAATAAAATAATATTATTTTAAATGGTAGTTAACGCCTAGTAGTTGTAATGGCGGGAATGAACAGAACTAACTAAAAAAAGATTATATATGTTTTTCAAAAAAATTTACTCTTTACAATAAATGTTATAGGATTAAAAATGCGACTGAATCCAATTTTAAGCGTAAACATTCCAATATTCTTTAAAAGGTCGATTAACCGCCTTTTAATGGAGAACCTCTTTTAAATTCACTTTTTGACAATTTAATAAGCTCTATTTTTTAAAATAAACACATTATTTATGATTGGGACATTGAAATTTACCTTGGGTTAATTTTTGGTATTTTTCTGACAATGTTCATTTTTCAATGAATAGTGAAAAATACTGCATTTTACATCAAAACTACTTTTTCATATAATTTAATTATATGGTTATATTATCTTTTTAATTTGTTTTAAAGTTTAATTAGAATATATTTTTACCATGTAATTCAATTATGGTCATTGGGATTAATTTCACTTTGGAATTAGGCATAAACAAATGCCAAACTTTTCATAAATATTGTTTCTAAAAAACCCGCTATTTGTTTTGACAACGGGAAGTTTTTTTTAAATTAATTATTGCAATTTATGTGTTTGTAATTTGGTAAAATGGATTACATATTTGGAATCAGAAGGTCCAAATTATGTAATTAATACTCTTTTTTTTGGACATTATGAATAGTAATGACAGTAATTATCTTTAATTATCTTGATTAATGAGTAATCGGGTAGTTAAAGATAATAAGATAATATCATAATAATAATAAAATGACCACAAAATGTGTCCTAAGGATACTGTTTGTCTCATGGCCGACCATGGGATGCCTTGTGCCAAACTTGGGGGGCCCATGGAATCACTTTTGTGAGAAAGTGACTTTTTATCTTTTTATTTTTAAAGAATGTTAAATGTAACAAAGAATGTATCACCTAAGTAAAATATTTTTAATTTTGTCTACATAAATGATATTTTGGACTATAAATATTAATTGGAAAGCTAAAAATATTTCCTACATCATAGTATTTTATTTTATAATTTTTAGACATTAAATAAATTAAATTATTTATGACATCATGATGATACAGCGATGACCTCATTATTTAACGATTTAAATAAAATGGAAAGATAATGTAAAATCTAAGACCTACACATGTCCAAAACATATTGTATGGGTGTATTTCGAACCCTTATCACCTTACCCTCGAAATACATAAATGTGGGACCATTAAAATCTGAAACTCATTTGAAAATAAAGTTACATTTTATACCTTTCCAAGAGTGCCCCTCCTCTCCTCTTATAAAAGGCCCCCACCCCTACCTCTTTACCCACACTTCCAAAGCCTTTGCCTCGCACAACTCCTTCCCATTTGGTCTCTCCACATCCATATCTAACTCCTTTAATCCTCACATTGGGCATAAGTCTTCCCAAGGAAGTTTTTGAGCTCAAACCAAAGGGAGTTACCCGATTTTAAGGTAATGTCTTCACTTGAGTCCTTTTGTTTTATTTTGCTTCTCCAACCCCCTAAACTCTTTTTATTCATTTCTTTTGTAACAACTAAAGTATATTAAATATACTAGGAATTTGTTATAAGAATTATTCTAGCTACACTTACACACACCTTCGTCTAATGGTTAAATAATATACTGTTTCTGTGGTTGGCGATTTTCTGCCTCACGAAACGATGATTGTTCAATATTCTTTTAACACCTTTAAAGGTGGCCATTATGATGTCACTGTATTTTATATATGATATATATGGTATTTATGTTTACTATATGCTTCTGTATTTTATATTTAAACCATACCTTTATTCTTTTCATGTTGTGTAAATGCGATAATTTCATATGAGGAAGTGTGGACTACCGCCCCCTCAAGTGATGTGACTCGTACATGCAATACATGGAATGTATAAAGAATGAAATTAATGAACACATGTGACCTATATAACATATATATTATACTGGAATTATAATATATATATATATATGTCATTTAATTTTAATTCCATTAATATGACAAAAAAAATGAAAGTAGTGTTAATGTGTACGTACGGCCCACCGTCTCCATGAACGGTGCTTTTCGTTTTTTATCTCCAAATGATATTAAATAGTATAAAATGAATATGTACTGGATATATATGATATTTTAATCATTAATACTATTCTGGAAATTATTTAATTATAACTACATGGGCAATCATTTTTTCAAACAAGTTCATTTTTGACTCATGTACCAAACATCGGCAAAAACGTCTGATATGAACTAACATTATTAAACAATTATAATAACATTTTAATATGTGATATGAACTGAATAATAATATTTAAAGGAGGACCTTAAGAAATTATAAATTGACAAAATTTTATTATTCAGGAGATTAAAGAACGATCGAGTCAAGTCGGACCCGAGGTAAGGGATCCTACTCCTCTCTTTCTTTTTAAGTACACTCTTTTATGTCATTACTTTTAAAGCTCATATTTCTTGTTATTGGGATATTATTTTATATTACTCTTACTATAATTTTTATTTTCATATGATGAGAGACCCTATTCTCTCTCATCAATCCATTTTGGAAGTTTTGAGTGGCGTCGTTAGGCTGCCGAACTTTCGTAATAGATCTAACCTCTCTCTTTCTTTTTACGTACTCTCCTTTATGTATCTTATTTTAAGATCCTCTTTGTTATGATGAGGGATGTTCTTTTATATTCCTCTTGATGTAAATTTTATTTTAATATGATTAGAGACCCTATTTGATCTCATGAATCCATTTTTGGAAGTTTTAACTGGCACCGTTAGGCTGCCGAGTTTTCGTAAGGGATTTTTCATCTCACTTTTATTCCCGTGAGATTTATGCTACATTTGCCACAATTTCCTTTGAGTGGTGTATGTACTGACCATTAATTTACTCATTGTGTAATATACTTTAATTTATGATTATTTACATCAATTTTGTATTGTCCTTCTTTCACAGGGTGTATGTTTCGAAAGATACCCAAGTCGGTAAGGGAACATTTCACCCTCCTCTTTTTAAAAGACTTATTTTGTTATGTCTTTTAATTCACATACTATTATGTTGGGATATGTTCTTATATATCCTTATTGATGTAAATTTTATGTCCAAGTTATGATATACCCTTTTTATCTCTCATCAACTCATTTTCTGAATTTTGAAGTGACGTCGTTAGGCTGTCGAATTTTACCAAGGGAACATTTTAACCCAATTTCGATTTCTTTGGGTTCAACATGTAGTTATTGAATATGTCATCCTTTGAATATGTTTGAATGACCTTTTATTGTTTTACACTTAATATCCACTTATATTAGGTGTATTTATATTTTTCACACATAATTTTGAGATTGATTTATCCTTAATTTAAGGATACCTTCTTTATACGGGATTTCATCACATTTTACATTTCTATTGAGACTTCATTGTTGTTATGCACCAATTCACTATTATATAGTGTATATACTATTCTTTGTAATATTATATCATGAATCCATTTATTCTCATGATATTATAAAGTTCTGATTAAATGTTATTCCTCAATTATTGTATTCAAGTGTCTCTAATTTTGGTAAAAACCCTTTAACCAAAATATTGCTTTAAATGTTTTAATGATTTGTTCTTATTAATATCCATGTTTTAAAAATGGTTTTAAGGATTTATTTATATGGATATTAATGGTTTAAAATGTTAAATTATTCAAGGTGGTATGGGACACTTTGATTCAAAAGTCTCTTTATTAAATTTTTTAAATGGTTTTGAAAATGGTCTTTTTTTGAATGGATTGATTATTTCAAAATCCTAAAATGTTATATTGTGATTGAAATGTGGAAATGTTATGTTTCCTTTATGCGTGTTTTATGTGATACATTTATTTTATGGTTCTTGGGCATTTTTATGAAAACGGGTGGTTCCGTGATAAACTAAGGGCGGGTGAGCCCGATATAGCTCTCCAATACATTGGGTAACGCGAAGGAGTGAAACATTAAGGTTTCTCCGAAGAGATTTAGGGAATATACTATGGTGGGTATTCCAAACGTAACCAAGAGGGTTAGTCCCTACGTAAGAATGTTATGAATTCCTCAAGTTACCTTTTATGTCTTATGATTTCTATGATTTATTCATGATTTGATGAGGTATGTTAAAGTGACTATGTTTTATGGGTAAAGTATGATTTCATTATTAAGTATATATGAACTCATGTTTCCTTTCCATATTTTTTATAACCCTTACTGATCTTTTTATGATCATCCCATGTTTTTTTTAAATGTTTTTCACAGGTCAAGGGAAAGGTACATGATATGATGATAGTGTTAAGGAAGTGTCAAGAAAGAATCCATGCTTTATTTTTAAATATGTTTCCGTTGATGGGAAAAAAATGAATACTGTCTTTTATGTAACCACTTTGTTTGAATGTGGAATGTAATGCAAGTTTTATGATCTAATTCTCTAAAACTCTAAACCTGAAAAGATCCTCAATGTGTAATCTTGTAATAACTCAAGATTAAGTAAGGTTTAAGGCTGGGGCCTTATAATGAGGTTCCACAAAAGCCTATCTTCACTAAGAACATGCACAAATCATCAAAAAAATGTGGGTGATTATGTGGTCATTTATAGTTGGACTCTCTAGAAACATAGGTTGGGATAAGGCATCAAATAGGATTTATAACTCTTGAAATAGGGATTCAATAGAAAAGTAATGGCTTTTATAGTTTTCTATGGGTTTGGGTAACAATATATATAATACATATATTGTACCATGAATCTTATAGGCCACTTCCTGTTTATAGACCTCTTTTTCTTATATCTATCTATTCCCATGGTCTCCAAATATATAAACCTAGCCTGGAGTTCCTAGGGGTGGTAGTGGTGGAATAATATTTCAATGAATTCAAACTCTATCTCCTCTCCCTAGTGCATCGTCGGCTCCTATGTCATATCTGACTCCCTGAGCACCACCCTTTCCACCCTAGGGAGGTCTATGCTCATATAATTTCCTCAAACATGGAGGTATATATACTACATGACTTCCCCATAATTCAAATTTATTTAAAAATTCATGACCCACTTGAAATCATACTTCATAGGTGTAGCAAATCTTATCTCCTAGATGATTGGATCTTTTATATCACTCTAGGGCTGTTAATCCTCATGATTGGGACTATGAATTTTTATGCCTCTAGCGTCATGATCATGGAACCTAGAATTTTTTGGCCATAGAAGATAACTCTACTCATGAATAACCACCACAAGAACCTACTACATGATATCCTTATTCCAAGAAGATCATGAACACCAAGAATCTATCCAAAACCTCAGTGTTGGTGGGGAGGAAAATAAGAACAAAATAAGCTCAAAAATATTTATTTAGGCCACCATAGGACTCTCACACTTGAGGGAATCCATCCTGAATCATATCTAGAGAGTACCTCATGTGTTTAGTGAATCTCTAAATGTATTCTTCAATATACATGTTACCCTATAGAAGCTCTAACTACTATCGATGTGTATATACCACAATATAGTTAGGTAATAGCACTCGTATAATTGGTTCTTGAACTCTTTCTATCGAATAGTTTCTTTTCCATGTATATAGATGATCAAATTATACCAATGACCTACTTCACCATGAAAAATTTTGGATACAAGAACCATCTTCTGATCAGAAGGCATCTAGACCAATTGGAAAACCTGAATCATTGTCTTTTTCTTGTCCTCAATAGTCATGTATCAGTCTCAACTTGGAACCCTAATAGTCTCTATCATTGGAACTCAGGAAGTTTACTTAGACTATAAAAATACTTTTATATCCCCATATGATTCATCAATTACTCACTGAGTGGGGGAAGGTTATCCTTCACTATGGAAGGTGGGTCTTTATATAAAAACTAAGTGGAGGTACTTATCTCTTCTTTCGTAGTGGGGTAATCTAATGATATAGTCCCTAAATAGAAACCCCATCACTAAGGTGATTGTGATGTCCTAACCTGAGATTCACTTAAATGGTTCCCCTGATCTAGTTGATTATATGGCCTCGAGGGTGCCTCCTCATACACTAGAGTTTTTCAACTAGCAGCAAGTGTCCAATGGTGGTATAGGATAGAGACTATGCCATCATCATCAGAGTATCACAATAGTAATATAATAAGTAAATTAATCAATATAAGAAGAAATATAAATGAAGTTAAGTATAAATAGATCATCCCAATAAAAATAAACATTGAAATCCATAAACAACATTTTATACAAAATGATGTCAAGTCATTTCTAAAAGGAAAACAGGCATACATGGTAGTAAGAATACAATTCAGAACATGAATAACTAAATGAAAAAATGCCAAAAAAGTATATCTCTTTGAGAATCATGATATATGGCTCGGTACTATGCTCTTAAGATCCCATGTACAAGAATAACAACACTAGCATAATCCATGATCTTGAACTTGCAATCATGAGATTTGTCTAAGTACCAAATAGTGGCTTAAAGAGGAGATGAGATAAACTCAGTAGACCAAAACTAATGGTGTATAATTATATTCAGTTTTTTAAATATAAAGTACAGTAGTGTGAAGGTATAAAAAATAAGGTAGTTAACAAATTATTATAAAAAAGTTGGACTCAGGTTCCTCAAGGACACCCAGCCAACAATACCTACTTCAGCATAAGGTGGAATATCTATTATCTGGTTTCATCATATATATTGGTATATATATGTACATATAGAAATTATGTCTATATATATTTATTATATACATGATAACATAGATAGACATGTATATAGACACATAGTACTAGCCAAGACCCAAGACGTAACTCGGGCGTCCCTGTATAATTATAAGAGTCACTTATTTAATTAAGGCATCAGCCAAAACATCCCAACCAGGGAACTCATACAAGTTCATAAAAGTATAATAGTCATATAGGAACCAGGGTAACCCATGACATCCATTTATAAAGGTGATCTACCCTATAATAAATATTATTTTTCCTATGATCCCATGCATGTAAATCCAACTAAGGAATCCATGTATTGCTCAATGTGAAATGTAAATCATTTAAATAATGATCCCTTCTAAGGAATTCCATTTAAGGAACCCAAGTATCACTCAATGTATTTATGTAATTTATCTAACCTTAGATCTCATCCAAGGAATTCTGTATAAGGAACCCAAGTTTCGTTCATGGTACATGTAATCTTAATAATCCAATGAGATAGTCCATGTCATTCCATGTAAGGAACCCAAGTATCACTCAATGAATACATAATTCATTAAACCTATGTGTTCATTTATGTAATTCCATATAATGAACCCAATTATCACTCAATTTGTAAAAAAACACGTAACTAATGAGTCTATCCAAGGAGTTCGCACTTGGGAAACCAAGGTTCTCTCAAAGTATAATATAATTCATCTACCCATGTAAATTTAAGTAATAAAGAAGGTCATGTTAGAAAGAATTATGTAACCTAATTCAAGAATGAAAAATATGATTCCATGTCCATAATCATTCCATATCTCAATTCAAGTATTAAAATTGGGTTGTTACATTTTTCCCCTCTTTTGAAATCATTTTTGTTACAGCACCCGCTGCTCTAGAAATTTTTCCACCCTTTCCAAGTGTCATTTCTATGTTATGTATGGTCATTAATAAGGTAATATCTATTTAAGTGGATTTTTTTTAGATAAAAACTTTATATCATACCAAATAATACAAAAATGAGAAAAATAAAAAATAAATAAATTGCAATATAAAAATTTGGTCCGCTTCGATCCCCTATAATCATTAGACCCGTGAACATCACTATTATGGAAGAACTAATAAAATATTTTGTCTAGTTCCTTCTTGGAAGGTTGAAACTTATTAAACTCTATAGTTTTAGCTTCTACTAATATTTTATCATGCTCTTGGTTATTACTATTGGGGACCAAATCAAAAAGTTATTTGACTAATAATCCAATCATATTCGAAGGACTCTTTTGAAAAATATGTAAAATTTTCAGTAAAGTTATTCTTTATCCAAACTAAAAATTGAAATAATATGACCTTAATAGCTTCAAATTACTTCCTACGGTTTTTTAAACTCTTCTTAATCACTAGAGGTTCCCCGGATTTGTGGATGGGATGTGACTATTTCTCTAAATCTTGACTTAAAGGAAGAAGATACTCATGCTATGACAATTATAAATTTACCTTTTATTTTTGTTCCTTTAATGGGATTATTTTCTCTTTCAATTGAAATGGTTTCTTTATTTCTTCATGATCAAGTGCTATAAATGACTACTCAATGATAAAGGAGTTAGAGGTTCAAAGACATCCAAGAGGTTTTCCTAGAAGCAACCACCCTTCAAAGGGTGTGTAATAGATCACTAATCGATCATGATTACAATGAAGTTGAATATGGATAAAGAAAAAAATGATGTATTAGGGAATCCTATAAGTAATTTTGTCTGTTTGGATTTATAGGATTCATTGATTTTATACCTATTTTGGTGTATCCATTGAAATATTTTTTCATTATCATAGAAGATCCTCATAATTAATTAATATGTCCATAAAAAGGACCATTCCATTTATCATTTTAATTAACTCCATTTGATTTCCAATTTTATTTAAATAAGACAATGAAACTCTTTTTTGGTTTTATTATAATATGGGGCATGGTCATCCTACCAACTCATTTGGTTCAATTTAGACATCTCTTACATTATTGTTAATCCAATACACCTCTTGGAGAGTAAAATGATGTTATAGAATTGTAATAAAAGCATTTAAAAAACACCCAAAAAGGTTGATTTAATTTCCTATACTAAGTGACAGTCATTGAGATATAATGAAATCATCCAAAGGGGTGGTTTGAGTTGAGATAAACCACAAATGGTGAAATTATACATGAAATGGCTATTTTATATGAGTCATTAGAATTTACTAAATCATTTTTTTATTTAAGGAGTGACAAATAGAAAATACAGGGCATAGCACAATGGAATATTTTATAAAATGATTTGCCTTTGAGGTACAATCCATAGACAAAATACCTCATTCTTATGATGCTTTAATTGTCAATTACTGGGATTTTATTCAATTTGGTTAGAGAGAAAATGAAGAAATAGACAGACGCCTCAAAAATAGGGCATATGATCTCACATTTAAATAGAATTAAATATGGAAATATAAACCATTAAATAAGGAATTTTGAATCATATACTAACTGTTATACTTACAAAAACACCTGACAGCAGAGAATTTTGAGTTTTAATGAAGATCTCTCTATGCTTATAGAAGATGAACAGGGAGCTTCTAACATTTAGGATGTTATGCATGGAGAGGAAAATAAAATGGGGATGAATAGTTAAAGAAGATATGGGGAAAGTGGTAAAATAACCCATTTAAATGAGGTACACACTTTGGCCACATTGTTGGTCAAATCGTGTTTCAATCATGCCTATGTACTACCGAATGTGGCACCCTCTTAGATGTCTAGGCAAACATTTTTTCTAACTATGTGCAGTCTGTGAAGTTATCCTTTATAAACTATTTGAAATTTCTATCATGGTCATGTGGACTAGGGTGTGTGGTTTGAGAAATCATGAGGCACCCACTAGGACCCACTCAGTCATGGTTCATGGTTAGTACTAACTGTGTACTATCCATGCACCTCCCTTTGGATTTATAAAAATGGGGTTTTCAAATATCAGAACTCCCAAAACTCAACAGAACACTAGAGACACATATTAGGACTTAAAACCCCTCTAAAACACAATTAACTATTTCAAATCTTATAATTTCATTTGAAATCTAAAATTTTAATTGGGCTTATCCATCAAATTAAAAGCTCAAATTCATTTGGAAATCCCATATGGTCTAAAACACATGATGTTATTGTGAGGACCATGTTGGAAGAAGGTGGTTTTTGGATGATAAAAGAAGTTTTTATTGATTGTTTTGTCTTTTTTTCAAGAAAATAAATCACATTAATTTTTATTTTTTGGTGATTAGATGATAAGAATTAAAGGTGACATATTAATCAAAAGATCAGACATAGTTTTGATAAGAAATTCCATCATATATGGTTTTTTAAGAAATTCTAATCAGATTGAGTTTTTATAAGAAAGATGAATGGGACTCATTTTTGTTAATAAATTCCATCAAACACAAATTTTTTAAGAAAGTATAAATCAAACTTGGTTTTGTTAAGAAATTATGATTAGAATATGTTTTTATAAGAAAGCCGGATCAGACTCATATTTTAAGAAATCCCATCAGAATTGGTTTTGTTAGGAAAGTATGTTTGTTATCAAGGTTTGAAGAGATGGAAAGTTGGAGAACTTTACAAAGAAAATACAATGACTCTTTTCTATTTTGTAAGTTTCTAATATCATATGTTGTATGAAACATTGGTGATCCAAGATTTGTTAAAGAAAAAGAGGGAGAATTTTTTTTAAGTCAATTAGACTAATATGATGAAATTATAATGGAATGAGATGGGGAAGAAGTTCAATTGAACTGGGCAAAGGAAGTTTAATTGGAATGAATAATAAAATTGAACAATTAGACTAAATAATTAGAAAAAATAATTTAATTGAAGAATCATCCTGATGAATCAGACAAAACAATTGTACTAAAGAATTAGACTAAATAAATGGAGTGAAGAATCAGACTTAAGAATCAGATTGAAGAATCGAATTGAAGAATCGGACTGAAGAATCAGACTAAATAATTAGATTGAAGAATCAGACTAAATAATTGGAAAAAAGAATCAGAATAAAGAATTAAACTCAAGAATCACACTAAAAAATCAGAATGAATACTCATATTGAAGAATTGGACTAAAGAATTAGACTGAATAAAGGTTATAAAGTTTGAATCAATATGATGTTGTGAGAACAATCAATAAGTTTTGAGAATAAGTTTTATTAACTTGTTACACAAAATTGTTTTAAATAATTCATGCTAGAAGACTCTCGGTCCCAATATGGAACTGAACTTTTTCTCTGATACCACTATGTCATGACCTGTCCCAGTGGGGCCCATGCCGTGACTACCCCATTCCTAACTCTAATAGGACAAGGGTTGGTAACTAGTGTTGAGTAGGCATATCCCACAAATGGGAGGCCTTTTCCTAAGTACATGTACACACACATGGGTAAAAAATAAACCACTGACAACCATGCATGTAAACACTAAAATCAACCACAAGGTATAGTAGGAAGTAAAGTGAAAAAGGTAAACTGGGCTAGTATACAAACCCACTGAAAAGGGAAACTGAAAACAAGATAATACTCAAGTCATTGGAATCTCATCGGTAGAAAACCCTATCTAAAAGTTAGTTACAGGTCAGTAGTCAGAATCTGTAGAAGCTCACCTCATCCACCTGATCACTCTAAGAACCACATGATCATGGCACACCTAGGTCTCCGTTAAATTTTCAGTCATAGACACAAGACATGACATGTGTAGGAAAATCCCATTCATGGGTGAGTAAAACAATACTCAGTAGGTCACCCCAAAACCATAAAAGATATACCACAAAAGAAAGGTGTACATAAAGTATTATCAGCTCACATAGGTATAAGTCTATGACACTAAAAGAAAGATTATTGGACATAGTCCACAAAACACCTAGTATCGATGAGAAATGTAGTCCCGATGAGACACTCAGTCCTGATGATACACTCAGTTCTAATGGGACACCTAGTATCGGTAAGTCATTTAGACACCAAGATGTATAGTCACTGAGTCTCTTCCAGCCATATGATTCCTTTTATAGCACGCTTGTTTTGAGAGAACCTACTCCTCAATCCTAAGGTAGTAATTAAACTTCCACAAAAACTCACTTAGAGTATCTAAAAAGTAATTCCTCATCTCGAGGGTCCCAATGCCGCAAACGTATCATCAAATAGATTTACGGTTTGGAAGTTATGGTCATTTAAGTAAAAAGGGGTCAGTTGGGTCTGGGTCCGGTCCGACCTGGTCGAACCGATCTGACCCGACCTGGGTCTCACCTGACCCAACCTGCTGAGTCTGACCTAACCCATTAGGCCTAGCCCAAACAGCCGGGACCGACCCACCCACTTGAGTGGGGGGGTTCATCCTCCTAGTAAGTGGCGGGCATTGCGTCCCCGCATGGTCAATGTCACAAGCGGACGAGTCATCTGCTCTTCTCGCATGCAGTTGGGGGGACTGTGTGCTAGCCATCCAACGTGACGTTGCACTGCTTCTCTGGTTTTAACCACCACAGTATCCCCTTGCCACAACTCCCATCACCCCCCCCCCCCACATCCGTGTTGCTGCTGGATCCCACTATCGATCTTCAAGTTGGTGGCCTCCTCCGCCACCACCCACGACACCCTACCGCGGGTCATCTCACCGTTGCGATCCCATTGGACTGCAGTTCTCCACTGTCGTTGACCACTATGTCATCTTCTTGGCCCAGCTGCACCACTGAGATGATGCTTCCTCTACCACTATCTGCCCTACTGGCTTCCTCCTCTCACCACTCTCTACCTAGAAAATCTGGACTTGCCTCACACTATCATTGTCCCAGATCCCGCTCTGAATTTTTGCGTCCAACAAAGAATGATGAGAATGAAAATAGGTGAAAGGTTGAAGCACAATAACACCCAAAGTGGATGGATCTAGGCCTTGTTCATGTCGGTCTCGATATATCCACATTATAATTAAAGAAAAAAGGGTAAAATAGCATCAACTCTAGGCCTAGATAATTCCAAAATCAAACCCAACAACAGAACACCCACCCCACAAGAAAAATAGATCAGTGGATCAACCTATTCATGGTTTGATTTGCATTAGTTGTTTGAAATAAATAATAGAAAAGAAAATCACATAGAAATAAAACCCCTACCTAGAGTTTTGATCATTTGGTAAAGAAATTTCTTCGTCATCGTCGATATGTCTTTGAGCAATCTCGATCTATCGTCTCATCGTTCTCCAATGCTTTTTATTTTCCAGATCATTCCAGGAGTTTTTCTAGGATTCTCAATCTGATCTTGTATTCCTTTTCAAGCTGTTAAAAGAAGGAAACACATTTCAACATTGTTGTTTCTATTTGTTGCAGTGTCACCACATTGTTTCATTTATGAAAGGAAATGACTACTTTGTTGTGGGGTCGCAATGTCGCTACACCACTGCAAAACGTTGAAAGAAATAAAATAAACTTTTTTCTAAGTTTATTTTATTTTATTTTAAAACATCCAAAAATTAACTTTTACCCTTGACCTGCATCAGTCAATGTAAGGCCATGGATAAGGTAAAGTCATTGTTCCGGACGCAATGGTGCCCTTGTATTTTTTATCCGGACAGCTGTTTAAAAGACATTAAAGTTCAAAGTTAGATATCCGATCACTTTCAATTAAAACTAAACTTTATTCAAAGATTTATTCTGGGAACATTGGGCCTCAAAATTTCATGTCGTCTCAATGCCTAGCCTCATAATTTTCTCAATTAATTTATAAAAATAATTCAGAGAAGAATATGAGTTATTACAGAATACATGAATGAAGACTTCAAAAGTTATCTTGAAAAACATAGAATTATACATGAGTTTAGTACACCACACACACCTCAAAAAAAATTCTAATATTAAGAATAAAACTTTAGTTGAAATGGGGCTACTATGTTACTAGAACATGGTATTTCTCATTACTTTTAGAGGTAACCTATGAACACAGTTGTTTACATTCAAAACCGATATTTCTATAGACCAAGTTCTTATATGAATCCATATGAAATGTTCTATGACAAAAATCCAGGTTTGAAACACTAAATAGTTTTTGGGAGTCTCGGCATCATAAAGATCAAAGGTTGAAATGTAACACCCCAAGTTTTTATGGACCTTTTTTCAAATAAATTAAATTTTCATTTATATAATGTAATGCTATAAGTTAAACATTCCTTTCACACAGTACCAACTAGGCTTACATTACATGGTACCAACTCGAAAGATGATACATGTAACATCGACTCAACATACATTACATGAAACACCAACTTGGCCTACGTTACATGCAACACTGATGTTTTTACGAAACATCATTTTATTATTTAAATTATTTAAATGAGATAATTATAACCTATTAGTGAAACTTAGTAATATGAACAAAAATAAATACTTTTCAAATATTTTTTATAATTGTTTTATATAAATAAATTATATTGATAATGAAAAATATGATTTTTGGTAAAGCCCTTTTATGTTCAAAAATATCATTTTTAGAATGAAATGCTTTTCATGTCCAACTGTGAAAAATAAGAAAATTAATATTAGACACATTAATAAATTTAATTTTATAATATAAACTTTGTTTTTCGATTTATAATGTTCAAGTTATCTTAGGGTGAATATTTGGGATTTTTCTGAGAAACTTCATTTTTGGATGAATAGTAAAAAATACCTGATTTTAATTCAAAACTTATTTTCCATCTTATTTATTTATAAGTTTAGATTATATTTTAATTTGGTTTAAAAGTTTAATTGGATTATATTTTTATCAATTAATCCAATTTAGGTTATTAGAACCAATTTCACATTGAAATTGGATATGAAAACTTAACAAACTTTAGATCATTTTTACATTAAAAACCTACATTGTCGACCTGACTGTGAAATTAATTTTAAATTAATTTTTTCCACTAATATGATTATAATTTTAAAAAATATATTCCATGTTTTGAATCAGTATAATTTATAATGTCTAATAATGTCAACTTAGTTTTCGACCAAAAATATTAACGAAAGTAATTAAAATTAATAACATCGATTGTGGTAAAATTAAGCATAAATAAGGACTAAACCATTAATTTAAGACCCAAAATTCCTTAGACACTTGTCCAATACCCATTATTCGGCCATTAACCTTTTATTGTTTAGTTTTTTTTGGGTTTTTTATGACCTTTTTAGTTAAAAATGTGGGTACATTTACCATCCACTCTTGAGCTGCTAATGTCATATTTGATTCTGGATCTACCCACTCTTTCATATCTAAAGAATTTTATATAAATGTTAAGATTCCAACAAAAAAATTATTTGTGTAATTATAAATTCAAACCCCTAATGGTATAAACATCAACCAGGTCTGAGTTCTATAGAGAGTTCAATAAGATTACAATCAATAAAATTATTTAGATATGGATCAATGCAACCCTGCATTGATTATCGGGAGTTCAATAAGATCACAATCAATAATAAGTATCCTCTCTCCCATATTGATTATTTGTTTGATCAAATGCATGGAGCTTAATACTTTTCCAAAATTGACCTTCATTCTAGATATCATCAATTGTGGGTCAATAAAGAGGATATACCCAAGACAGAATTATGTAAAAGGTATTGGAATTATTAATATATATTGATGCCTTTTGGTCTTACTAATTCCCCAATTATATTCATGGATTTAATGAATAAAGTCTTTAGAGATTACCGCAATCAGTTTTTGGTAGTCTTTATAGATGACATTATTATATATTCAAAGAGAAAGGACGAGCATGAAGGTCACTTGATAATTGTACTAAAGACCCTAAGGAAGGAGAAGATATATGAAAAATTTACAAAGTGTGAATTTATGCAGTAAAAGGTTTCATTTTTGGGTCACATAATCTCAAGAGATGGTATAGCAGTAGATCTGTTAAAGACGAAGGATATTGAATGATTGCCTAGACTAACCACAATGAATGAGATTCATATATTTATTGGTCTAGATAGATATTATCGATGGTTTTTAGAGAAACTATCATGACTATATAATCCTCTGGCCAAGTTAACTTAGAAGGATATCAAGTTCCTCTGGAAAGATGAATGTGGGGAAAATCTCAAGGAACTAAAGAGAATGTTAGTCAGTGAACTTGTTCTTACATTACCCTATAGAGGATAAAGGTTTTTAATCCATATCAATGCATCCAAGAAAGGATTGGGATGTTTTCTTATACATAAAAAAATGGTTATCGTTTATGGATCATGGTATTTGAAGATTATTGAGAAAAAAAATACCCAACTCATGCTTTGGAGTTAGAAGTGGTATTTTTTTTATTAAATATATGAAGGCATTAACTTAAGGGAGAAAAGTTTGTGTAACGTCCTGGCCTTAATCAGGTATAGATTGTTTCTAATTTATTGCAGTCTAATTAATTAATCGACCTGGGGCGCGCGCCAGCACACCTCGCTATGGGTCCCATGCATCTTTTTCTTAATTTAAATAATTGCAGATGTTTCATGAAAAATGTCAGGTCACACTTTGGCATGATGTTCAAGTTTTAAATAATTAATTAAGGATTTTAAAAGAGTAATAATAGATTTAAAGAATATTTAAAAGAAAACAATAAATGATAAAAAGAAGTTATGAAATAAAATAAAGAGGGGGCTATGGGAAAAATGAAAATAATTAAAATGGGGGATTCCCATTTTTAATTATTTTTATTATTTTCCGTTATATTATTTTGTTTTATTTTGTCTTTTTATTTTATTTCCTTTTTCCTTATCTTTTATTATTCTCTTATTTTTCTTGTCTTTTATTTTTCTTTCTTTTCTATCTTTTCTTTTTTACACTCCTCTCTCCCTCTCCCACTCATCACGTCACACCCCTCAATCCCATCACACAAACCAACATCCCCTTCGGAAGGCCTCTGCTCCTCCATCCGACATCTGATTCCTTTGCTGTCAAGTGTGTAGTAAACCTTAGGGAAAGGATAACATTTTTTAAGTGGAATCGTTCAATTTCATTGAGTATTCTATACATAGTTCGTCATGGAAGATTCTTACCCTAATTTGGGGTTTTTCTAAAATCCTTATTTTTAATCCGTTTTAGGTCAAATCGAAACCTACCATAGATCTTAGAGTCATCTACGACTACAAGGTAGGTTTCCTACTCACTTCCCCTCTGTTTCATTGCAATTTATAAAAACGCATCGTTGTGCCATTAGTCAGTGCTTACCATCTTTATGAAATTTTACCCATTTTAATTACTTTAATGGTTCTATTTAATTATTGCAGCCTTAATCATTTTAAATTAATTTTGTTGAATGGTTTCAACAAGATCGTAGACCCATTTGGATGTGCTGACATAGTCAGCATATTTTTTCATTAGACGGGTTATTAATTAAATTAGATGTGGTTATTACGCAGCCCCTTTTTATTGTTTTTAAATTAAATGAATATTTGTTTGAATTATTGCAACAAATTTGGACACCCCTTTGGGCATGCTGACATGATCGGTGTATTATACCATTATCCGAGTTTATTGTTTGATTAATTTCATGTGTTTCAAAGCAACTTTTTATTGTAATTAAATTAAATAAATAGCTGCTCGAACATGAACTTCAATTATTGGATCATTGGCACTTGTTTTGCTGAACTGTTTATTATTTAAATATAAATTATCCGCTAAGGTTGATATGATATTTATATTGCCTTGAAAGTTATTGTGTTGTACTGTTAAATTTATGCCTTGTGATGCACGGGTGTATCTGGTTAGTTTTCAAGCTACGACTTTACATGTTGATTATGTCATATCTTCTTCTATGAAAACTTTAATCAAATTTAGTGTGGGGAAAGGAAGAAGGTCCCATATTAAAGGCCACATTTAGATCCTCCATTCTGGATGGGTAACCACTATGTGTTGGGGGTGGTGTTGTTGGCTTTTCCAGACCGAGACTTCCTTGGATATTTTAATACTTTTGAGTGATACTGGTTCCAAAAGGGCCTATTAGGATGGATCTTTTGGTAATGTGGATAAGCCAACCTTAGATGACACTTGACCCCTTTTTGCGAGATCGGGACAGACTCAGGGTAAAGCCATGCCTCGGGTGATACTTGGTCTTTCGAAAGATTTCCTTGGATGGGCTCGGTGGCATTAGATAAATTGACGGTTGTTCTGTAGCGGTACCTTCAAGACGGGCTTGGACTCCAACTCTCAACCTGAACGTTAAATAATGATTCACTTAAGGTTTATGTTATTGCTAATTGAGTCTTTTGAGAATTGATATATTTCCCCTAAAATGTAAAAGTATTCCTAGTTGACACTAGACTTGAACCCCAAGTTAAAGCACAAGTTTGGGGTATACTTTTTCTGGGTTTTACCTTGCTTTCTGGGTTATATATGTGTGTGTGTGTGTGTGTGTGTGTTCGTGAATTTCTACTGACAGGTACCCATTTAGACTACCAGCTTCGGCTGAAGCAGGTGACCAGGCACCGGTGTTGTTTGGGACCCGCGCCGACTTATTTATTTCATTGCACTACAATTAATTTATTTGAAATGGTTATGTAATGGCACACTGCATTTTTATTTTTTCATGAAATGGAATGTTTTAGACACCGTGGGTGCCAGCCTATTGAGATTTTGTCTCACACCCTTCTTGGGCATCGTTGACACCCGAGTAGATTACATGCTCGCAGGTATTGACAAGGGGAAGCATGCTGCTTTCGATGCTTGAATGTTCATTACTGCTTAGGATAGAGACTGGGGTAGAGGATCGGACCTTGCTCGTGATACAGTTGTTTCTTGTGTCTTTTCTTTTAGTTGACTATGTGTTTGAGTTTTATTTTCCTTACTTTCAGTTTAGACTCATATCATGGCATGACACTCTTTTTTGAGTTTCCGCGCTAGGTTTTTATTATTCAGTTGAATTATTTACATTGCTTCTACTACAGTTTATTTTTGCACATGCTTCTGCCACTTGTTATTTGTTCTTGTTTACTTCCATTGTGATATTATCTGTTATCTATGAGGTCATAGTCTCCCCCACATACACAAAAAGGGTCCTCGCTGCTAGTCGGCATCCTCTGGCATTCGGGGAGATGTGCTTGAGGTTATGTGATGCATCGGTCTGGCCACCATCTGAGAGGTGATCCGGGTCGGGACGTTACGGTCTGATATATATACTGATCAAAAAAATTTGAAATATATATTCACACATAAGGAGTTGAACATGTGCCAAAGAGGATGGTTAGAGTTGATAAAATGATTATGACTACGAAATACATTACCACCTTGAAAAAGAGAACAAGGTAGATGGTGCTTTGAGTCAGAAGGATCATGTTATCTAATCTGTGAGGATGATCAAAAAATATCCAATATTTCTATATTTGATAAGTATAGATCTAGAAATCCTAAAGGAAGGGGGAAAATATTATCTTTCTCAAATGAATTTTCAACCCTCTATACAAGTTAAGATTAAGGAGGCGTATAATGGATATATAGAGTTGAAAAAGAAAGTCAGAAACATTCCTAAGTTTAACCTTGATCAGGATGGAATGATAAGGTTTAGGAATCATGTATGTGTTCGCTCCACCCTAGATTTGGAGAAGGATTTGTTATAGGAATATCATAGTTCTCCATTCTCTATTCATCCTAGAAGTATAAAGATATATAGGGACTTGAAAGAATACTTCTTGTTAGATGGTATGAAGAGATATATCACATAGTTTGTATCTTAGTGCTTGTTATTCCAACAAGTTAAGGCTGAAAGAAAAAAGTAAAAGGGGATGTTACATCCATTAACTATAACAAAATGGAAATGGGAGAACATAACTATGGATTTTTTCATTTGAATACCCAAAACCTCTAAAAGTTTTAATGCTATATGGGTGGTAGTTTATCGCCTTACTAAGTCATAACACTTCATCACTATCAGATAAGACTTCTCTCTAGATCATCATTCCATGATATACATTAAGAAAGTGGTAAGGTTGCATGGAGTACCACATTATATTATATCTGATCGGGATCTTAGGTTTAACAAAAAGTTCTAGCAAAGTATTCAGTTAAAACTTAACAGAAAATTGAGTTTCAGCATTTCTTATCATCCTCATATAGATGGTCATTCTAAAAGAATAGATTAAACCCTAGAGGATATAATAAGATCTTATTCTCCATATTTCAAAGGTGGTTGGGATCAACACCTTCCTCTAGTTGATTTTTCTTACAATAATAGATTTAACTTAAGCATTTAGATATAACCTTCCGAATCCCTCTATGGGAAGAAATTTAGAGCTCCAACATGTTGTGATGAAGCTGCAGAAAGAACTATATTGGTACATAATATTTCTGAAGAAATTTTTGAGAAGGTTAGAAAAATTCAGTAGCATATCAAGGCAACTGAAATTCGACAGAAAATTTACACTAATATCCATTGATGCGATCTGGAATTTGGATTTGGTGAAAATGTGTTCCTAAGAATCTCACCCTAGAATAAAGTAATGAGATTTGGGAAGAAATGTAAACTAAGACCTAGGCATATCAGTCCCTTTGAGATTCTTGATCATTTTGGTATGGTGGACTATCACTTGGAACATTCTCTAAATATCTCTCAAGTGAATGATGTGTTCCATGTATCTCACATAAGGAAGTATATACATGACCCTTCACATGTACTAAAATCAAAGTTCATACCACTAGAGCAGGATCTATCTTATTAAGAACAACTAGTAGAAATTATGGACCAATCATATAAAGTTCTCTGACACAAATCCACTCACCTGGTCAAAGTTTTATGAAGAAATTTCCAGTTAGAGGAAGCTACGTGGGAAATTGAAGATATGATTAAGAAAAAATTTCCTCATTTTCTTTTACCCAGGGATGAATTTTGATGGCTAAATTCATTTTAAGGGGGGTATAATGTAACACCTTGAGTTCTTATGGACCTTTTTATAATAAATTAAATTTTCATTTATATCTTACAAAAAAATTAGTCAAACATTCCTTTCATGCAACATCTACTTGGAATACATTTCACAGCACCAACTTTCCATACGATACACAGAACATTGACTCGGTGTACATTACACACAACACAAACTTGGCATATGTTGCACGTAACACTAATGTTTCGACGAAACGTCATTTTATTATTCTAATTAATAAAATTAGATAATTATAACCTATCCATTAAACTTAGTAATATGAATAGTAATTGATACTTTTCAAAAAAAATTAATTTTTTATATAAATAAAAAATATTGATAATGAAAGATATGATTTTTGTTAAAGTCCTTTTATGTTTAAAAATGTTGTTTTTGAGAATGAACTACTTTTAATGTCCTACTATGAAAAATAATAAAATTAATTTTAGACACAATTAGAAATTGAATTTTATAATTTAAACTAAATTTTATAATTTACAATTTCCAAATTACCTTGGGGTGAATTTTTTGTATTTTTCTGAGAAACTTCATTTTTTGATTAATAGTGAAAAATACCAGATTTTAATTCAAAACTACTTTTTTCATCTAATTTATTTATAAGGTAAAATTATATTTTAGTTTGGTTTAAAATTTTATTTATATTATATTTTTATAAATTAATACAATTTAGGTAATTGTAACCAATTTCACAATGAAATTGGATATAAAAACTTAGTAAACTTTTCATCATTTTTACTTTAAAAACTCATATTGTCGACTAGAGTACGGGATTAATTTTAAATTAATTTATGCCACTTTTTGATTATAATTTTGAAAAATAGATTCCATATTTGTAATCAGAATAATTTATAACATATAATAGGGTCAACTTAGTTTTTTACCAAAAAATATTAGTGAATGTAATTAAAATTAATTACATCGATTAAGTCCTAGTTGATGATTCGAGACCCTTTGATGAAGAAAATACATTGATTAAGGAAAAATTAAGATTAACAAAGGAATAATCCTTAAATTTAAGATATAAAACTTTTTAGACACTTTTCTAACACCCATTTTATGGAAATTATTCCTCCATTCACCTTACATTAATGAGTTTTTTTGGTTTTTTATGACATTTTTTAGGTAAAAACATGGGTACACCTAACTTGTTTTCAAAAATACCAAGTGAGTCCTTTCCCTTCCCTATAGAAGGCCACCAACTCTACCTCTTCTTAACACCTCTAAAACCACTTAGTTTTGGCCAATATCTTCATAATAGACTTCCCAACATCCCTATGTTCCTCCTTGAAGCCTCCTTTTGGGCATAAGGTCTTCCAAGGAATCCTTTTGGCACAAACCAAAAGGAGTTACCTGATTAAGAGGTAATGCCTTCTCCCAAGATCCTTTTTTTATTTTACTTCTCCACCCCTCCACTATATTTATTAAATGATTGTATAATAACAACAGTATCTTAAATATACTAGGATTTTTTTAGGCAAAGTTTGCAACATATACTTAAAAACACCTTAATCAAATTGGTAACAAACATATTGTTTACGTGTATGGCAAAATGTTGCCTCACTAAACAATGATTGTTCATTTTTCCTTTACCACATATCATGGTAGAAATTATGATGTAAAATATATTTGTATATGTTATATATTATATTTATTATGTATTTAATCTTTTTTATTCCTTTTACAACACATATCTTTTTACTTTCCATTTGGTGTAAATACTGTAATTTGGTTTGAGGAAGTGTGGACTACCACCCCTGAAAGAAATATGATTCATTCATACACTACATGTAATGTATTAAAAATGTGTTTAATGAATATATATGATATATTTGATATCATAAAACTTTTGTGATAATGATATACAAATATACCTATATGTCATTTTCATTCTTTCTTTCAATACGACAATAAAAAAGGAAACAGCACTCATGCATACATACGGCTTACCGTCTCCATGAATGGTGTATTCCATTTTGTACTTATATATTATATATATTATTATAATGAAACTATAATGGTTATAAATTATATTTATATCATTTTTACATTATAGAATCATTATATAAGTATAATTACCAACAATATAACAAATTAAGACACATGTAAAGAACAAAGAGAATATTATCCAATGTGAAACCTTGACATATGATGATTAACAAGAAGGTAATATAAGGTCGTAATAAAACCATGTATGGTATTATATATAAGAAGAAAGTTCTGTAAAATATGTATAATAAATTTATATTTATTATATAGGTGGTTTGAATGATTATGATAAGAGTCAAGACAAAAGGTAATGGGATTTCATCTCACTTTTTATTTCCGTGAGATACATGCTTTATTCACCACCAATTTCTTTTGTATGGTGTATGTACATTCCATGAATGTATTATATGTATCTTATAATTAAATTTATGAGAATTCACATAGGATTTTAATTATCTTTCTTCCATGGGGTTTAAGTTTCAAAAGTTACCAAATTGTTAAAATAGTTTTGTCTCAATTTTCCTTCTTGAGACTCATGTTTTGTTATGCACCTAAATTATTTTGGAGGTTTATATACTTAAATTTTACATATTATATCATGAATCTATTTATTTTCATAATATTTTAAGCTTAATTTAATTTCTTTTTCTTACATAGAGAGTATAATCCTAAGTAACCAAGTGGTAAGATTTTATTGAAACAATCTTATCGCTTTTTTTAATATTATTAATGATTATGATTATTTGATGAAATCTTATGATCCATATCTCAAGAGAACTCATTAATTTTATTATCCTATAGTTATTAAATATATCCTCATGTATTAGTACCGTTTTTTCACTCTTTGGTTGTTAAGATAATGTTTTAAAGTAAAATCTGATCATCACTCTCTTCATTCAAAAATATATTGTATTCAAAAACCATGTTTTCAAAACAAATTAATTTTTTTTTGAAAGATGTTTAAAGCCAGTATTCAAGGGAAAAAAGGAAATTAAAGTAGTTTTATAGTTTTCAATGCTTCTTTTATAATTTTTCAAATCAATTTTCAAATAAAAAGGTTTTCAAACGGATTTATGTTTGAAAATGAATTTTTCAATGCAGAAAGGATATTTTCCTCAAGAAATGTTTTTAAAAGATCATTAAAATTTATTTCCCATATAACATAACATCCATTGGTGTTACTCATGCCTTTATAGGGAAATTATTCAATGTTTCTTTTCATATTATTTCTCTTAATGGATTATGTTTTGATAGCTTGATGTTTATGAAACTCGTTTCTCTTTCACAAGTTATATGCTTTTGAAACCTGCTTCTTTTCATGGGTTATGTTTCTGATAAAATGACTATGAAACTTGTATTTTTTTCATAAATTATGATATGATTACATGTTTATATTACCCATTTAATTTCATGGGTTATGATATGATTATTTATGATCTTGTGGAATATATATATATATATGATTCCATTATGGGATGGGTGGGACCTATATCTCCCTCTAATGCATTGGGAAAATATTTATATCTCATGAGATAGACAAAGATGGTCATGGGAATAAACCTTGACTGCTATGATGGCCATGGGAGTGAAGCCTGACTGCCAATATCGTATGAGGAGTGAACTCATGCTACAAAGATATCCATGGGAGTGAACCATGACTACCAATATGGTATGGAGAGTGAACCTATACTACCAATATGGTCTTGGCAGTGGTGTCTTGGCTAATATAGAAAAAATATTACATATTCTTATGTTTCTATTACAATTCCATGTTTTATTCCTATGTTATGCTTTCATGGCTCGTGTTATTTATTTTCTTATTATTCGTGTCTTATGAACTACCAAGATTTATTCCATTATTCATGTATATGATCTTTGATATGCAGTGTTTGATCTTCTATTTTCATGATCATGTTCTTATACCCTTATTCCCATGATTATGCTTACATATCTCCCTTATTTATCCTTACTCATCATTTGAGATCGCAAATTTTTATGTTTCCTTCCCTAGGTTATGAAGATATGTATTATGTTTTATGTGTCTAAGAAGGGAGCTAATCAAGATGAACCTAGTGGGAGATAATGTAGCTCACTTATGTATCAGTGTTTATGTTTCCATGTTTCCAAAGGAACTAGACTAGAACAGTCTATGAGTGTTTATTTGTATAATTTTCTCAGTATTTGCAAATGTTAGGTAATGTTAATTTATGAAAAGTGAGGGTCTCTATAGGAATCATTAGAAAGTTTGATCAGATAGGTGAAGATGGAATCTTTCTTGGAAATGCTCTAGATAGAAGAGGATATTGATGTTTCAACAAATAAATGGGTAGAATTTTTTATTCTATTAATGTAAAACTTTTTTAAAAGTATGAGGAAGATTTTTCGCAAGCACATGGGATGAGGAAGATGAATAGGGTGAAAAAATGTTGATAACAAAATTTAGAAGGATTCAAACAATTATGATCCTACACAAATAGAAGAATCGGACACAACAATTTCTAGTGATGAGGAATAATTTTATACATCTCATCCCTGGATGAGGAAACAGGTGGAAGCTCAAAAAATTATTGGTGATGAACATAAAGAAGTTTAAACAAGAAGAACATCAAAAGTTTTTACACATACTTATTTATATTAAATAGAGGAATCAAAAGATGTTAATGAGGATTTTGATCATTTGGAATAGATTCAAACTATGAATACAGAGTTGTATTAGATTGAAAATAATGATACATGGGGACTCATACCTAAACCAAATTACAAAAATGTTATAGGTACAAAGTGGGTTTTTCAAGACAAGATGAATAAAGATCTTGAAGGGATAATAAACAAATCAATATTAGTGTGTAAAGGTTACTCACAGATTAAAGTTATACATTTTATGAGACTTTTTCTCTAGTTTCAAGTCTATAAATTATTATAATCTTTCTTTCTATTCCTTTTCAATAATTCTATAAAAATTTTCAGATGGATGCAATACTACAAATTGAACCTTTAATAGTGCTAGTAAAAGGGGTTTATTAGTGATTTAAAAGCACTGATATTATGAGTAATGTTAAAATCCTAAAATTATTCCATTATATATAGAATTTGATAACCTCCATTCTATTTTTTGGAACAAGTGATGTAACAACCTAAGGAATTATTACATTTAATATTAATGGAATATAAAATCTTTGAAAATATTGAAGGACCCTGGAACACCCTGAGAGGGGTGGGGTGAATCAGGGTGTCAAATTTTTCTTTTTAAAGTTATGGATCTTTGTCCCACATTGGTAGGAACTTGTTAAATTTATCAAACAAATGAAAGCATGGAGTTGACACAACACTTTTACTTGGTTCACCGCAAAGGGATACGTCCAAGGAGCATACGATGATAGTGTGTCGGTCTTACCAAAACACACTAATCTTCACTAGTTTATGGATTGCATGTTTTGGTCGCAGACACTCTGTTCTAGGAACACGGCCTTTACAAAGGTTCAGGGAACACTCACTGCATCCCTCATATCACTTCCGTCAACTCCCCCTAACTCATTGCCTTGAGAGAGGTCAAACTCAGTTTATCGACTTAAAGGTCTCTTCAATAGATTTTAATTGAATTCTTTGTCTCTGTTCATCATGAGACACTTCTTGCATCAAAGTCCTGAATTGATTCACTTGAAATCATTGAACCACTGAACTGGATAATTAGAATCTTGTCAGAAGTGTAACACCACACTTGCACGCAACATCCCAACTTGTGCGCAAGATTTAGGAATTGTCGTGAAAGATTAATTTCGCACAACACCTACTTTCCGTGAAACCCTTATATTTTACTCAACTACCTAAAAGGGTTCACTTGGTATTTTCAGTCTAAAGGAACACCTTACAGGCAAGATTTAATCTCTTTAAATCTTTCACGCGCAAATCTTTCATGCAGTTGAGCTACCGTATTTTCGATGGAAAATTATTAAGTCTTCTATGGGGGTAGCCACATATTTACAGGCCCTTGATGGCCCTACGTGAAAGATCCTGATAAGTTTTTGTCAGTGCATGCAGGATTCTTCATGTGCGCGCAAAACCCCTTTTGACATCGCATTGAGCACGCAAACCCTTTCGCGCAACATCATCTTCCACAAACTCCACAACTTTTTCATTTTTCGACGTTATGAACCTGAAACATGTCCTACATGCAAGTTCCAAAAACACCTTCAATATTGCATGAAAAAAAAATCTTTCACGCATGCTTAAAATCTTTCATGAACCTTCCTTTGAAAAAAACATGATTCTCTATTTTCTGATTTTTAGCCCTAAAAATTTGGCAAACACTGGGGAACGTTGCAACCTTCAATACTACTTTTAGATCAAACTGTAGGACCCCTTTCCATTTAATCTCTCTGATCTTCCATGAAAGGGTTGATGATAAGAAACAGAAACCATGATCAACCCAAAGTAGATTGACAAAAAAACAAACTGAAATCCTTTTCCATCAAAGAACAACCTTGGTTCCAACAAATATCTCAAAATTATAATTTCAATTAAAATTTGATAAGGAATGGAAAAATAATTTTTGGTAAAGAATATACCTAATAATGATAATGGTTTTAAACATCTCAAAAAATTTTGTGGATAAATTGATTCAATAATTATGTCTAGACAGGTTAAAAACAAGAAATATTTTGAAGTAGATGATGAGTAGGATTTATAATAAAATTTCATTTTCATGGACATTAGGGCTCTATGGTGATTTTGGGAACATATTATAAAATTTAAATAATAGTAATTAGGGAAGATTTTGTGGTTTTAAGTTAAAGGGGATATAACCCACTCTTACAAATATAGTTTTGAAGTGAGAGGAATCTTCATGAGTAAAAAATGGATAATGAATTTCAACCATTTAATAAACTCTATTAAACATGTGACAATACATATACTAATGTAAAAAAATAATTAAAAAGTTATCATATGAAAAAGAATGGAATGTAAGAGGAATTTATTATTGATTTCACACTAAAGTATTTACAAAAGAGACATCCTTTCATATTATATATTGGTTGTTCAACTCACATGATAGGTAAATTTATGTAATTAAAAAAATTAAAAGTTCAAAGGGTACATATTAATTTAGAAATAGTGAATCTCTTAAGATAAATTGTTTTCATTTAATATATATTGGAAATAAAATGCAATATTAAAGAATTATCTGTTTTTATATTGATTAAAGTAAAACATACATAGTGTTTATTAGATGTGTGATGAATGAAATGAAGTGATTTTTAAGAAGTATTAATGAGTAGGTTTTTATTTTAAAGATGGATATATTTTTACAAAGGTATATAAAACTAGTCGAACCATATTCTAATTCTGGGTCGGTAAAAATTTATGGTAATTGTGTTTGAAAGAGGAAATTGATTTTTGGTAGTGAAAATTGATCATATTAGATAATAAGAAATTTAAATACTAACTTAAAAAGGGTGGGTTAATATGTTTTTATGATGATAAGATAAAATTGATAACCCCATTGTACATGTATAGTGGTTACTAATATTTCCCTATATTATCACCAATATCTATTGTATTCAAGATAAATTTCGAATGGGAATAATTTATCAAAATATAGTGTGAGAAGAAATAGTTTTGTAATGAATAGAAGCTAGTAACAATATTTTAGGGAAGTCCCTCTAAGTGTATCTTCCTCCTCCTTATGATGGCAAGTCAATAAATTCTTGATCCATCATCGAATGGTTATTGAGGGCCTCAAGAGCACTATAGTTTAGAAGAGTCTGGATATGGGCATGCTATTGTACATTGGGCTACCCCTAGTGAGACTTCCTCTTAGATATGCACTATTAAGTGGTTGTGGACATTTGATACAACTAGAAATCTTCAAATGTGATCTCTCTCTCAACTTACTCGCAAGTTTTAATTGGAATATTTGGATGAGATATTTTAATGTTTGATGGAATATGGGTTTTCCCTAAAGTGGTCATTTAAATGGGACAATGATCACCTATCAGAATGGGGATATAATCTTGATCCTATTTTTCATTCTTTATCAAGACATAACAACAATCCTCCTAAATGGAAGTATAAATATATTACTACTCTTTAATAGCTCTTGAGCATGTTATTGAGCTACTATGGTGGTGAGGTCTCGAATATAGAAGTGTCCATTGTTGAGAAAACAGATATGTCGATGGTAAAAAAAAGAATGATGATAAAAAATGAAAATATATATCGCCAAAAAAGAAATAAATGAGTGAGAAAGAGGCAAAAATAACATACCTTGGATTGAAGTTTTTAATCATCCTAGAGAAAGTGGAGATATCGCCAAACTAGAAATTTGTTCGAGCCTTGGATTAATTTGACCCTTGAATTGTTCGAGCATTGGAATTGTTCAAGCCTTGATCTGAGCCTTTATTTGAGCTTGGATTCGGTGAGGAGTAGCACCAACAGCAGGTGGCTTCCATGGTATTATTTGGATATCGCAACTGGTTAACAACTATTTAGGGTTCTTTAAATAAATCATGACACTTTTATCAATGATTCCAAAAAAAATCGTTCATAAAATTCCCTTTAATCAGTGAAAAAATAATTAGCACTGATAAAAGGAATATTTATCAGTGCCAAAACTTTCATTCTTTTTTTAGCACAGATAATGATGCCTTTTATCAGCATTTATTACTTCAGTCCTAATAAAAGATTTATAATCATAATTATAAATAAAAAATTTATAAATATATTTATATACTTATATATTTATTTAGTAAATATATTTAAATATGAATATAGTAAATATATTCATTATTTAAATATATTTATTAAAATTTTATAATTATTTAAATATAAATTAATTACTTATAATTATATAAATACTTTTTGAAAAAATAATATTTATATATTTATATCATTATATATATTTATATCATTATATATATTTATATAATTATATATATTTATATAATTATATATATATATATATATATTAAATATATATATATAGTAAATATATTTATATATTTATATATTTATATATTTATATATTTATATATTTATATATTTATATATTTATATATTTATATATTTATATATTTATATATTTATATATTTATATATTTATATATTTATATATTTATATATTTATATATTTCTATATTTATATATTTATATATTTATATATTTATATATTTATATATTTATATATTTATATATTTATATATTTATATATTTATATATTTATATATTTATATATTTATATATTTATATATGTATATAGGTATATATTTATATATTTATATATTTATATATTTATATATTTATATATTTATATATTTATATATTTATATATTTATATACTTATATATTTATATATTTATATATTTATATACTTATATATTTATATATTTCTATATTTCTATATTTCTATATTTATATATTTATATAAATATATATATATAAATAATAAATGTATATAAATATTAATATAGTAAATATATTCATTATTTAAATAAATTTAGTATAATTTTATAATTATTTAAATATATATAATTATTTATTTATAATTATATAAATACTTTTCAAAATATTTTATTTATTTATAATTATAAATAAATAAACATATAAATATAGTAAATATACATTTATAAGTATATTTATTTATAAATATTTATTTATAAATATATTTTTAATATTATTAATGAATATTTAATCTTATGTGCATGCATGTTAAAAATGAGTGAAATTGAATAATTAAAAATGAGTGCACTTTGAAAAAATGGATAAGTTTTATTAAATAAAAATAAATTATTAAAAATATATGGATATATATTGAAATAAATATGAATACATATTGAAAATATTAAAACATAGTAAATATATATATATAAATAAATAATTGAAATTGATTTAATTCCGAAATAATAAAAAATAAACAATAAAACATATTAATAATAAATTATTACCTAACTGTAATAAAATTAAAAATAATTAAAATCAAATTTACCTATTAAATATGTGATATATTAAATGTATCTTGTTATAATGAAATTATAAAATGAATACTAAAATTTGAATAAATTAAATAAATATTAGGTGTATGTGTTTCTATATAAGATTCTAGTAATTATATAAATATTTGGGTGTGTGTGTGTTGTATATAAAAATTCATTAAAAATGAATATTTGAAATCAATATAACACACATTTGATATATGTTAATTTTAAAAAATAAACAACATTCAATTATGTCTATTACTTCATGCAATTAGTCAGTATTTTTAATTCGTGTTAATTTTTAATTATAAATCATTCTTCACTAAATATATGACTATTATAAAGCATAAATATTTTTTATTATATAAATCATATTTATATAGATTCATATATTATCTATATATATAATATATACTATTTATTAATAATATAAATAAATAAATATATAAATAAATATTTAATTTTTCTCTCAATTTACTTATTTTTTATTTTTATTTTTTATTTTTTCATTTAACATATATCTATATATTTTATATATTATATTTATTTGTATTTATAAATTATATATAGTATAATAAAACTATTCATTTTTATCAATAAATACTCAATTAATAAAAAATTAATATTTTTTTAAAAAACCCATTTTTATTTTTTATTTATTTAATTATTTCATTTTACTTTATCAGTGCAAAAAAAGTACTAATAAAGGCTCCCTTTATCAATGCTAAAAATAAATTACTAATAAAGGGTACCCTTTATCAGAGCTAAAAATAATGCACTGATAAAGGATATTTTTTATCAATGCTAAAGAAAAGCATTTATGAAGGTTAACCTTTATTAACACTAAAAACACTAAAAAAGGGCACTGTTTATTATTGCTAAAAAATTGTCGATAAAAGTTACCCTTTATAAGTTCTTGTTTTATCACTAATAAAGGACACCTTTATGAGCACTTTTTATTAGCGCTGATAAAGGCCAGCACTGTTAAAAGCCTTTTTGTAGTAGTGAGTAGTGATGTGATGTCAGCCTTTCTTAATGGAGAACTTGATGAAGAAGTTTATGTTGAGAAACCATGTGGTTTTGTTATTGGGGAGGATAAAATTTATGAGTGCATGTTGAAGAAATATTTTTATGGGCTAAATAAATCTTCGAGAGATTGGTATTCCAAATTGGATGTCTAATTAAAGAAGTTGAATTTTAAGAAAGGAAGGGTTGATAGTCATTCTTATATCATAGAAATTTAGAAGATTTCCCTCATTGTTTTTATTTATGTTGAAAATATTATCATTACTGGGAATGATTAAAGAGCCAGTGAAAGCTTTGTTGAAGAATTGAAAAGGTTGTTCGAAATGTCCATTCTTGGAGAAATAAGATACTTTCTTGGGTTACAAATTTTAAAAAAGGAGAAACATGACTTTCTTTTTCAATAAAATTATGCTAAGTAACTTCTTAATAAGTATGGAATGGAAAATTTGAAACCTTTTTCACACCAATTTTAGTTGGAACCAATTTTACTATAGTTGTAGAAGGAAAGGAAGTTGACTCTAAAGAATTTTGAAAGATGATTAGAATTTATTTATATCTGACTACCTCATGACCCGAAATTGTTTATGCTATTACGATATTTTCAAGATTCCAAAGTGATCCAAAATAATAACACCTATTGGCTGGTAAATTAATTATTAAATATATCAAAGGCACAATAGATTTCCAAATCAGGTATGATAGCTCATAAAGAATTGATTTGTTTGGTTATTCAGATGTTTACTGGGTTGGAAGTTTTGATAATAGAATATCCACATCTAGTGGAGTTTTCTTTCTAGGGAAAAGATTTGTAAGTTGTGATACTAAGAAAAAAACTCAATAACTCTTATCACATCTGAAGTTGAGTATGTTGTTTCTACTGAAGCTTCCATATAAGTTATGTAGATAAAGACTCAATTGGAAGACTTACGAGTTGGAGTGAAGTTACCTCTTCTCTTGGGTTCGAATAATCAGAGTGTTATAAACCTTATAGGAAATATATTACAGCATTTTTATTCAAAACATATTGATATCAAATACCATTTCATCAAAGAGCATGTGGAGAATAATGAACTCAAGTTGGATTATGTTCCTAAAATGGAAAAAGTTACAGACATTTTCACAAAACATTTTCTGAAGAATGTTTTTCAAAATATAAGGTTTAACATGGATTCCAAAATCTTTCCCTTAAAGTTTTAGGTATGTATTTTTATCCCCTCTCTCATCAAGTCTTTTGATAGTGTTTTATGGGGATAATTGTTTCATAAATATTTCCATTAATATGTGATAAAATTTTTAAGGAAGCATGTATGTAGGGGGTATTATGGGTAAGCTATGAACTCAGCATGTAATTGTGTGACCTATTCTTATAGTTTTTTTAGATTTTTGTAGGCATCTTTCTATAGGTATTCCAAATAATTTTCTAAATGTCAAATAAAAATAATACTTAAAAGTTGAAGAAGTTTTCTAAGTCTCTACTTTTGGATATCATGGTTTTGTTGTTAATGATTCTTGTTTTCTATAATGAGTTAGCTCATGTAGGCTTTGAATTATTTATAATTAATCTATTTCTTGAGGTTATAAATTTTAGTGATTTATAAACCTTGGTTGAAAACAAAGTCTAAATGGGGGATTATTAGGACCATGTTGGAAGAAGGTGTTTTTCAAATGATGAAAAAATTTTGTGCTGATTATTTTGTCTTTTGTTGTTAAGAAAAGAAATCACTTTACATTGTATGGTTTGGTGATAGGATGATAATAATAAAAGGGAGAATTGTAATTATAAGATCATACATAGATTTTGATAAGAAACTCCATCATACAGATTTTCATTAAGAAAGTGAAAATCGAACCCAGTTTTGTTAAGAAAGTCCAATCGGAATGAGTTTTGATCAGAAAGTCAAACTAGTCTCAGTTTTATTAAGAAATTCTATCACACAAATTTTTGTTAAAAAATTCCAAATCATACCATTTTTTTTAATAAAGTCCAATTGGACTGATTTTTGATAAGAAAGTTGAATCAGACTTGGTTTTGTTAAGAAAGTCTATCAGACTCAATTTTGTTAAGAAATTTTGTTTGTTATCAAAGTTTGAAGAGATGGAAAGTTGGAGAACTTTCTAAATTAAATATAATGATGATTTTCTATTTGTAAGTTTCCAATATCATAAGTTTTATGAAACACTTTTGATCCAATATTTGTGAAACTAAAAGACAGAGGGAATGTTTCGTAAGTCAGTCGTACTAATCTGAGGAATTTTTAATGGACTGAGATGAGGAATGAAGTCAATTGGAATGAGTTGAGGAAGTTTAATTAGACTGAAGGACCAGAATGAAGGATCAGACCAAAGAATCAGACTATAGAATCTGACTAAAGAATAAGACTAAAGAATCAGACCAAAGAATCGGACTAAAGAATCTGACTGAAGAATCAGACTGAAGAATTGGACTAATGAATCAGACTGAAGAATTGGACTGCAGAATTGGACTGAAGAATTAGATTGAAAAATTAGACAGGAGAATTGGACTAAAGAATCTAACTAAATAACTAGACTAGAGAATTATATTGAATAATCATACTTAAGAATCAAACTGAAGAATCAGACTGAAGAATCAGACTAAAGAATTAAACTGAATAATTGGACTGAAGAATTGGATTGAAGAACCAGGAAAAATAATTGAACTGAAGGAAGGTTAGAAAGTTCAAATCAAGATAAAGTTGTATGAATAATTGAGAAGTATCAAGAATAATCAAGAAGAGTTAAGAATCATTAAATAATTCAAAAATAAAGCTAAAATTAAGGTTAAATTTGAGTTTAAGGAAATTTGGTTAAGTGGGAAAGCATTTTCAGATTCCCTCCCAAACAACTTTTGGAACACCTATAAATAGTAGGAAGTATATTGTACTTTCACATGATAAAGTACTATTCATGTGTGAATAAAGATAAAGATATGAACTTTTTTGGAAGAGAGAAGAAGTTTCTAGACAAAACATTTGTAACGCCCCGACCCTAGTTACCTAGATTCAGTGCATTATTACATAACATTGGCATGATCACAAGGGATCAAATCCTGAAATACCGATCAATTTAGTAGCCTTGGAAGTACTAGATACAAACATAAGTTTTATATTACATTATGAAATGAAAAACAACAACATTGTGTCTCCTTTTAACACATTTATCTCCCTTATATTATCCCTACAGGTCAGTAATAATACACTTCTTCACATCCTAGGAAAAATAAAACATAGAAAGGGGTGAGCTCAGGTGCTCAGTAAAGATAAAAATATAGAAGAAACTTTCATAAGTAAGCATAAACATTTAATTCAATGTATAAAAATAAAAAACAATCCTTTTAAACATAAACTTCAGCATAATATGGAAAATATAAATCAAATAATACCATTTACTTATTCACATGGATATTCTACTAGATGAATAATCACATTTAATATCAATATCCAATTTCATAATGATGGAATGCATAATTCCGTAGATCATAACCATATAGTCAAGGACTCATGCCAAGAATACAAATAATATTTTGTTAAGGCCTTGTTCTAAGACACTAGTTTGTCTCATGATACCTACCGATTCATTGAGGAGCTATAGCAGGCGCCACCCGTCACTTACTAAGTCCAATGCTTTCCTCATATGAAAAAGTTAAAACATAACATAAACATTCGTATTAAAACTAGAATACAAAATGTTAATACTTTAACCATAAAACATGAATGGTATAAAAAACACATCCATAATCAAACATATCACAAAACCATCAATACAATATGGAAGACTGTATCATAATAAATCAACTTCAAACAAATATAAAATCCATCAAAGGATGTTAGCATATATGAAATCAAAACTATTTGAGAGAAATATCTCTTTCTATTTTGAAATAATTTAAAATTCATGTAATTATAAAATAAAAAATTTATTTTTAAAATATTCTTATAAGCTTGTAAGGGAAACTTCGAAGGTGTTATAACAGTGGAAAATAGTCGCACCCGCTGTATAAGTTAAAAAAACATTCTTACATTAATTTGTCGAAAAGGTCATAAAGTACCTTGTTTGGAAAACAATGGAAAGATTACTTTAAAAACATTTAATAGAAAGTCAAAAAAGGGTATAAATGACTTTAAACCATATTATTTGTAATAGTAAAAATGTTTTGAAATATTTTTTTAAGAAACACAAATGTGGATGATAAAGAAGTCCTAGTAGATACTTTCGTAAAAACAACCTCAGATAATAAAGAGATTGTAAAATTAACCCTTGACTTGTACTTTTCCTTGGTCGAGGGTACGTTAACCTCATGTATAATAGTTAAATCATTGTTATTAAATTATACAAGAACCACATACATAAATATTATATCATATATAATCTTCTAATATTGCTTTGTTAATAATATTTTAGTAGTATTATTGTTTTGGGTGTTAACTGATTTTTTTCCTTTATATGTTTTGTTAGTTAAGTCGTGATTGATATGGATAGTATCTATTTGATTCATATCCAGAATAATATTAAGTACTTAAACATTATTTTTAATCATAAAATGAAAATTATTCTTGAATGGTCATGACGGGGAATGAATCTCATCGCGTTCGTGGAGATGGTAATCTGTAAGTATGCACGAGCGACAATACCATTCTATTGATGGTGAAATATTATGTAATTGGATGGTATATCATATATAAAGAATAAATAATATGTTATATTTATTATTTACATCAATTATAATCATTATTATACTCATCCAAATGATGAAGTGTTGAATAACAAACTACACCACGACGTGGAGACGGTAAGTCGTACGTACGCATGTATGGTGACTTTTTCATTCATAGGATTGATAGAATAATGAATATGGTTGTACCATATTTATAATAACATCACAGTATGTATAAGGTACTAGAGTTATTATTTTTGTATGGAAATAACAAAGAAAGAGGAAGTGAAAGAAGAAAAGAACTTTGAAAGAGGTGATGAAATTATTACCTCTTCTTCGGGTGCTTCCTTTTGATTTGATCAAAAGGGATCTTAAGGTTGGATTTTCTGACCAAATTAAGACATATAGGTTTAATTAAAGGTATTTGGGAAGATATTTGAGTAGTTTTTGGCCAATTAAAATGGCTTTGGAGGTGTGATTTTGAGAGAAGTGGAAGTACCCTTTTATAAGAGAGGTGAGGTTCACTTTAGGAAAATCTTGAAATATTAATTTATTATACAATCATATTCAGTTTATAATGGGACCAAAATAATTTATTTCGAGGTGAAGGTGGGTATGGGTCGAAAAAATCTCAACCAATAGGTTTTAGATAGGTTTAGTTCACCATATTATCCTTATCTATTAGATTTAACTCTTAGATAAATAGTGTAACTTTTACAATGTCTTCTTGTATTTTTTTATTACATGGTTAATAAATTTACTATAAAATTCCAAGAGAACCCCAAGTGGTTAATTAATTACATATATCATTATGTAATTCCTTTGTAAGAACCTTATATTTTTAGGAATATTATATCATTTAATAATATTGTATTTGTTTTAAAAAATCATTTATGTTAATTTTGACACTATTTAGTATTTGGTTTTTGTGAAAGTCAAAAAAAACTTGATTACATAAAATAAAATACATTAAATCAATCCTAAAATGTCATATTAACCTATAAAATTCGTGGAATGTATCATAATTCTCAATTTACATTTATTGTTATATTTATAATATCAATTATTTTAATCTTTCATTAATAAGGTAATTACTGCATCATCATTGTTTCATAAATAAATTTAATTATTTAATTTCTAAAAATTATAAATAAAATACCATTATTTAGGAAATATTTTTATAATTTTAATGAATATTTATAGTCGAATTTATCTTATGTATAACCCTATATTAAAAAAATTAGTTATTAAAATGTGAATTTAACACTTTTAACTCTTCTTCAAATAAAATATAATAAATGTCCTAATCTAATCCAAGTGGATCAAATAGGATCATATTTTATTACTAAGGTTTATTTTGGTTGAAATACATTTATCCAATAGAATTAGAACATCTGTTATGGTAATTATAATATCATTTTTACCTTTAATTTCCATTTTACTTTTAACTGTGGTAAATAAAATCCAAAAGTTACTATTCACCAAAAATTATTTTCATCCTATTGAACCAAATTTTACTTAAATATTTCAACCGTGTCTCTTGGATTTTTGAAATTCAATTCACAGAAGCGGTAAAATTATATTTTATGCAAATTTGCTAACATACCTGGAAGGTGGTTAAAAGACGTTAAAAAGTTCAATAAAATTTTATACATCTAATCTCAATATAAAATGACTCTAATGAATTATATTGAACTAATATAGGTATTATATATCTATTTTTACTTAAAAAATTTAAAAAATTTAAATAATTATTTAAATAAAAAGTAGGTTTTAAACAATAATGTAGGGTTTTCACTATTCATCAAAAATTGAAAGTTTTCAGAAAAATACCAAAAATTCACCCTAAGATAATTTTTATATTCTAAATCCAAAAATGAATTCCATTTTCAAAAATAAAATTTATTAAATTTCAAAAAGTGGGTATTACTATTCATAACGGCTAGTTTGATTGGTCGTGGTGTGCTAAAACTCAAAGTTGCGTACAACGCAAGTTATTGTATTATTCAAAGAGAAACGTATTGTGGAAGCTTGGGGTGTAACATTATTCCCTCCTTCAAATAATTTAATCCTCAAAATTTCTATAATACTAATGCATAAAAATATTCGGGTGGTTCTTCATCATAAGTTACTCGGGTTCCCACATGGCCTCTTCCATCTTATGGTTTCTCTATAGAACTTTTACCACATGAGTTGTCCGGTTTCTAAACACTTGTTCTCTAGTATCAATAATCTTGATAGGATCTTCACAATAAGACAGATCAGGTTCCAGTTCTGTTTCTTCATAGGTGATTACATGGGTTAGGTCAGGCATGTATTTTCTAAATAGTGATACGTGAAACACATCATGAACATTAGAGAGACTTAGAATAATTTCCCAACGGTAAGCTACAACTCCAATTAATTCTAGAATTTTGAAAGGTCCTATATACCTGTGACTTAATTTACCCTTCTTACCGAATCATATAACACCCTTCCATAAAGATACCTTTAATAAAACATGATTTCCTACTTGAAATTCCAAATTCTTCCTTTGGTTATCGGCATATCTCTTTTTCCTACTTTGAGATTCTTTGATATGGGTTTGGATAATCTTCAACTTTTCCATTGTTTCCTCAACAAGTTCAGGGCCAACTATTTTTCTTTCACCAACATCATCCCAAAAAGGTGGGGGTGACATATCTTACCATATTACGCTTCATATGGTGCCATATGAATACTTTAATGGAAGCTATTATTATAGTAAAAATTCTACCAAAGGTAAATATTGATCCCACATACCTTGAAAGTCAAGTGAGCAAGATTGAAAAATGTCTTCTAAGGTTTGAATAGTCCATTCTGATTGTCCATCAGTTTGAGTGTGGTAGGCAGTGCTCAAATGAAGTTCAGTATCCAGGGCCTTCTGAAGACTTTTCCAGAATATTGATGTAAAATGGGGATCACGATCAGAAAAAATCGATATTGTTACTCCATGAAGTCTTACAACTTCATTAATATATATTCTTACAATACGTTCAGGTGGTAAATCTTATCTTATAGTAATAAAATGTGCTTACTTGGTAAGACGATCAACAATGAACCATATTGCATCATTACTTCTAGGAGTCATTGGTAGCCCCCAGACAAAGTCCATCGTAATATCATCCCATTTACACTAATTTATGGGAAGAGGTTGCATGACTACTCTAGGATATTTCCTTCCATCCTTCACCTATTGAAAAACCATAAATCTTGACACATAATTAGCAATATCCCTCTTCATGTTGTCCCACAAAAAATTTTCCTTCAAATATCTATACATCTTAGTGCTACCAGGGTGTATAGAGAAATTAGAGCTATGAGAATCATACAAAAATTTCCTTTTTAGATCCGGTATGTTAGAAACACAAAGTCTCTTCCAAAATTTCAAAATTTCATCTTCATATACGAAGTCAATCAATCTCCCATCATTCACAGCTTTAATTTTCTCTTGAAACTTCTCATCATCAGTCTGATAAATTTTTGTCCTTTCTAGTAAATATGGTTTGGAAACCATTTAAAAAAGTATTAATGTTTCACCTTCCATGATTATTCCCATATCCATCTTTACTAGATCCATGAACATAGGATCCCTTTTAACTCTCATCTTACTCAAAACTCCATGATCCTTTCTGCTCAAAGCATCTGTCACCTTATTTTTATTCCCTAGGTGGTAGTGTATAGTGAAATCATAATCCTTGAGTAGTTAAAGTCATCGTATTTTCCTCATGTGGAGTTCTTTAAATGAGAAAATATACTTCAAAATCTTGTGATCGGTATATATCTTACCTTTTTTTCCATAGAGATAGTGTCTCCATATCTTCAAAGAAAATATTAAAGTTGCTAACTCAAGATCATGAGTGGGAAAGTTTTGTTCATCAATTTTTAACTATCGTGATTCATAGGCAATAATTCTATCATTATGCATAAGGACACAACCAAGTCCTTTCTTTGAAGCATCGTTATAAATAAATAACCCATCATTCCCTGATGGTAGAGTCAAGATAGGATCATTTACTAATATTCTCTTCAGTTCTTAAAAACATTCTTCCCACACTTTTTTTCAAAAAACATTAACCCCTTTATGTGTGAAATTGTTTAATGGGTTAACTAATTAGGCAAAATTCGGGACGAAACGCCGATAATAGCCTACTAAATCAATAAAACTACGTACCTCAGTTATACTTGTTAGTGCTGGCCATTCTTGGATTTCCTTGTTCTTTGAAGGATTGATAGAGATTTCATCCTTAGATAAAATATGGCCAAGAAAAGAAATTTCTTAAAGCCAGAATTCACACTTGCTAAATTTTCCATATAATTCATTTCTTCTGAGGGTTTTTAGAATAGTGTGCAAGTGATTTTCATGATCTTTGTAGAGTTTTGAGTATACCAAGACATCATCAATAAATACCACTAAAAATTCATCAAGATATTCCTTGAAAACTCTATTCATTAGATCCATGAAAACATAGGGTGCATTAGTCAGTCCAAAAGGCATTATTGTAAACTCATAATGCTTGTACCTAGTTCGAAATCCTGATTTTGGAATGTCTTCCTTCTTCACACACAACTAATGATATCCAGGTCGAAGGTCAATCTTTGAAAAATATTGAACTCCAAGAATTTGATCGAATAAATCATCAATTTGAGGTAGGGGATACTTTTTCTTTATTGTTATATCATTGATCTCCCTATAGTCAATGCAAAACCTCATAGATCCATCTTTCTTTTTAACAAAAAGAACAGGGGCTCTCTATGGAGAAACACTAGGGCGAATAAATATTGTATTACTCAATTCCTATATTTGTTTCTTTGGTTCCACTGATTCCATAGTGGCCATTCTATAAGTGGTCTTCGATATGGGCCTTAAACCCGAAATTAAATCAATGGAAAACTCAATTTCTCATTCTGGAGGATGTCCAGGTAAATCCTCTGGAAACACATCAACATATTCTTTTACAATAGGTACGTCCTCTATTTGAACATTACTTTCCCTACCCATAGTTATTTCACTCTCTTCCTCCCCAATAATTGAATTTAGTATAGCTACTGGGGGTGGATCTAGATGAGAATCAGATGGTGACATTTCTGCTCTAAAGATAAGGTACTCCTTATCATCATTGAAAATTTTAACCTCCTTTTTCATATAATAAATTTTTACATTATGGTCCGAAAGCCAATCCATACCAAGGATTATATGAAACTAAATAATGGGTATGATTATGAGATCAACAGATAAATCATGTTTATATTCCCTAATTAGAACTAATTCACCAAAATTTGTCGTAATGATACTTCCCTTATGAGTTTTGACTGAAAAATCCCTTGTTAAATTAAATTGGAAATATCTAATTTTCTTAGAAAACTAGGAATATATGAAACAATGTTATGATCCAGAATCAAATAAAGCATTGGATAAACTTGAGGAAACCATTAAATTACCTGTAACCGTGTCATTCAGAGCTTCAACCTCAGCAGTAGTGATCTCTTAAGCTTAGACTTTCTCCCTTGTCCTTTTTTAAGGTAAGTTTCATTGGTTCTTAGGACATTAATTTGCATAATTCCCCATTTCTCTACAATTGTATCATTCAACATTGATAGCCTCTTTCTTTCCCTTTCAATCATGATCTTGATGGCCCTTTTCACCACACTTGTAACAGACTCTCATTCCCTTCAGGCAAGTACCGGGGTGTTTCTTCCCACATTTACTGTAGGATGGAAATTTAACTTTTCCTTCTTCCTCTTATTTCCATTTCGAGAGTGTTCAGATGATCTCTTCTTCTCTTGCTTTTCTTTAAAGTTATAAGACTTAGAGAATTCCTTTTCTATATTGATAATGCATGAGATAATATATTTATACGATGAGAAGGATTGTGAGACTAATGCTCGACATAGAAATGGTTTTAACCCATCAAATAATTGAAAAATATTAATCCTTTGGTTACGTATATAATATATTGCATACCTTTCTAACATTGTAAATTTATCCTCATACTTTGTGATATTCTCATCGACCTTTCTCCTCAGACTCATAAATTGTCTTTCCATATCCGCTCGATGGTCACAAGGAAATTATTTTTCTAAGAAAATATCTTTAAACTTCCTTCATTCCATATTTGATACTTCTTCATCCTCATTTGTGTTTTGAATTAATGACCACCAGTGATCTGTATCTCCCATGAGGCGATAAACTTCCATGACAACTTTTTCCCTTTCGCTACTCCCCAAAGAATGAAATATTTTCTCTAAGGAACTTATCCATTGCTCAGCCACAAATGGATTGGTAGTCCCATTTAATTTTGGTGTTTGTTGCCTCATGAATTGGTCTATAATTGATCCTCCTCATTGTGGATCAGGGTGATCCATATGGGTAAGGTTATTATTCATAACCAGAGTGAGTTATCCCAGTATGGTAATAAGATGTTTAGCATCAATTTCATCACCAGCTCCATTATAATTATCTTGAGTATGAGGGAAGTCCCTACATGGATTACATGTGTTGATATGGTTTTCATTCCTTCCACTAGGCACCATTTATAAACAATGGTATACACTAGATTAATTTATGAATCACAATACATAATTCCAAACTAGTAAAATATCTAACATAAATTGAATAGTTTATGCATATATCTATAAAAAATGTTTTCTTTAAGGAAGTATTTACTCATAAATCCTTCATAATGGTTTGTAAAGAAAATGTGAATTATCCTAAGCATATCCCTCAAGAGTGTCATAATCAAGAGTGCAGCAAGTCCAGTTGTCATGTACCAGGATACCCTGGGTCAAGCCCGAAACTCTTTTTCAGATTTTTCACTCCTAGGTACATCTGTGCTAGAGCCACCTCTACCTACTCGTATCCAGAAAGGGATGTATTTCTTGGAAAATACACAAAATCTCTACATTACCAAAATTCTAGGAATTTATTCTATACTAATCATCAAAGTCTATCTTAGGGTAATTTTCTCTTATCAGAGTTTTTCTAAATCTAGCTTCCAAGGTTTGTACTAAAATTTCTCGGATAGCAACTATAATGCCCCGACCCTAGTTACCCAGAGTCATTGCATTATTACATAACATTTTCATGATCACAAGGGATCAAATCCCAAAAGACCAATCAGTTTAGTAGCCTTGGAAGTACTAGATAAAAACATAATTTTTACATTACATTATGAAATGAAAAACAACAACATTGTGTCTTATTTGAACACATTCATCTCCCTTAGACTATCCATGTAGGTCATTGATAATATACTTCTTCACATATTTGGAAAAATAAAACATAGAAAGAGGTGAGCTCAGATGCTCAGTAAGGATAACAATATAGTGTAAACTTTGATAAATAATCATAAACATTTAAGGAAATTTATAAGACTAAAACACAAGCCTTTTAAACATAAATTTCAGCATAATATGGAAAATATAAATCAAATAATTCCATTTAATTATTCACATGGATATTCTACAAGTCGAATAATCACATGTAATATTAATAGCCAATTTTATAATGATGGATTGCATAATGCCAGACATCATAACCATATAGTCAAGGCCTCATGCCAAGTCAAAAAAATAAGATTTTGTCAAGGCCTTGTGCCAAGAAACTAGTTTGTCTCATGAGACCTACCAATGCATCGAGAAGCTATAGCGGGCACCACACATCACTTACTAAGTCCAATGCATTCCTCATATGAAAATTTTGAAACATAACATAAACATTCGTATTAAAACTAGCATACGAAATGTTAATACTTTAACCATAAACAATGAATGGTATAAAAATGACACATCCAAATTCAAACATATCACAAAAACTTGAATAAAATATAGAATATTGTATCATAATAAATCAACTTCAAACAAATATAAAATTCATCAAAGGATGTTGACATAGATGAAATCAAAACTATTTGAGAGAAATATCTCTTTATATTTTGAAATCATTTAAAAGTCATGTAATTATAAAAGAAAACGTTTATTTTGAAAATATTATTATTATCTTGTAAGGGAAACTTTGAAGGTGTTATAATGGTGGAAAATAGCTGCACCCGCCGTATAATTTAAAAAAACATTCATACCTTAATTTGTTGAAAAGGTCATAAAGTAACTTGTTTGGAAAACGACTCAAAGATTCTTTTCAAAACATTTAATAAAAATTAAACCAAGGGTACAAAAGAATTTAACCCAGATTCTAGGAAATAGTAAAAAGGTTTTGAAATACATTTTTAAGAAACATGGATGTGGATGATAAAGAAGTCCAAGTAGATACTTTCGTAAAAACAACCTCAGATAATAAAGAGATTGTAAAATTAACCCTTACCTTGTACTTTTCCTTGGTCAAGGGTATGTTAAACTCTTATATAATAGTTAAATCATTTTTATTAAATTATAAAAGAACTACATGCATAAATATGATATCATATATGATCTTCTAATATTTATTTGCTAATAATATTTTAGTAGTATCATTGTTTCGGGAGTTAACTGATTCGTTTTAATTTATATGTTTTGTTAATTAAGTCATGTTTGATATGGATAGGATGTATTTTATTCATATCCAGAATGATATTAAGTTCTTAAACATTATTTTTAATCATAAAATGAAAATTATTCTTAAATTTTTATGATGGGGAATGAATCTCATCGTGTTCGTGGAGACAGTAATCCGTACGTACACATGAGTGGAAATATCATTCTATTGATGGTGAAATTGTATATAATTGAATGGTGTATAATATGTAAAGAATAAGTAAAATGTTATATTTATTAGTTACATTAATTATACTCATTATTATACCCATCTAAATGATGAAGTGTTGAATAACAAACTACACCACGACGTGGAGACGGTAAGCCGTACATACGCACGTATGGTGACTTTGTCATTCATAGGGTGGATTGAATAATGAATATGGTTGTACCATATTTATAATAACATCACAGTATGTATAAGGTACTATAGTTATTATTTTGTTATGGAAACAACAAAGAAAGATGAAGTGGAAGAAAAAAATAACTTTGAAAGAGGTGATGAAATTATTATCTCTTCTTGAGGTACTTCCTTTTGATTAGATCAAAAGGGATCCTTAGGATGGCTTTATGATCAATGTAAGGCCTCTAGTTTGAATTTATGGTAGTTGGGAAGATATTTTATTAGGGTTTGGCTGATCCAAATGGCTTTGGAGGTGTGATTTTGAGAGAAGGGGAAGTACCCTTTTATAAGAGAGGAGAGGGTCACTTCAGGAAAATCTTGAAATATTAATTTATTATACAATCATATTCAGATTATAATGGCTCCAAAAGGAATTATTTCAAGGATAAGTCTGGTATGGGTTGAAAAAATCTCAACCAATAGGTTTTAGATAGGTTTAGGTCACCATATTAACCTTATCTTTTAGATTTAACTCTTAGTTAAATAGTTTTACGTTTACAATGTCTTCTTGTATTTTTATATTACATGGTTAATAAACTTACTATAAAATGCCAAGAAATCCCCAAGTGGTTCATTAATGACATATATATCATTATTTAAGTCCTTTGGATGAACCTTATATTTTTAAAAATAATATATCATTTAATAATATAGTATTTTTTTTAAAAACTCATTTATGTCAATTTTGACACTATTTAGTATTTTCTTTTTTTGAAAGTCAAAAAAACTTGATTACTTCAAATAAAATAAAATAAATAAATCCTCACATGCCATATTAACCTATAAAATTCGTTTAATGTATCAAAAGTCTCAATTTACATTTATTGTTATATTTATAATATCAATTATTTTAATCTTTCATTGATATAGTAATTACTACATCATCATTGCTTCATAAATAATTTTAATTATTTAATTTATAAAAATTATAAATAAAATACCATTATGTAGGAAATATTTTTAGATTTCTAATTAATATTTATAGTCTAATTTATCTTATGTTTAACCCTATATTAAAAATGTTTTAGTTATTAAAATTTTAAATTAAAACTTTTAACTCTTTTTTAAATAAAATATAATAAATGTCATAATCTAATACAAGTGGATCAAAGAGGATCATATTTTATTCATAAGGTTTATTTTTCTTGAAATAAACTTCTCCAATAGAATTATGACATGTGTTAGGGTAATTATAATATCATTTTTACCTTTAATTACCCTATTTACTTTTAACCGTGGTAAATAAATTCCAAAAGTTACTATTCACTAAAAATTGTTTTCATCCTATTAAACCACATTTTACTTATGGATTTCAACCATTTCTCTTGGATTTTTTAAATTCAATTCAAAGAAGCGGTAAAATTACGTTTTATGGAAATTTTTTAATGGGCCAAAAAGGTGGGTAAAAGACATTAAAAAGTTCAATAAAATTTTATACATCTAATCTTATTATAAAATGACTCCAATGAGTTACATTGAACTAATATAGGTATTATGTATCTATTTTGGCGTAAAATAAATTTAAATAACATAAATAATTATTTAAATGAAAAGTAGGTTTTAAACAATAATGCATGGATTTTCACTATTCATCAAAAATTAAAAGTTTTCAAACAAATACAAAAAATTCAGCGTAAGATAATTTTGATATTCCAAATACAGAAATGAAGTTCATTTTGAAAAATAAAATTTAAAAATGTGGGTATGACTATTCATAACATCTAGTTTGATTGGTCATGGTGTCCTAGAAGTCGAAGTTGTGTATAGTGCAAGTTATTGTATTATTCAAAGAGAAATGTACTGTGGAACCTTGGGGTGTTACAACATTCCTTAAGAAATTTTCTATACATAAGAAGAAGATGAAGGGGATTGCTATATCGGACCGAGCAATCAGAAACAGTTTTCCAACGAAAGTTTAAAGTAGTTAAGAAATTTTTAAAGAGTGTTATTTCTTATCTATTTTTCAAAATGATGAATCGTACATAGGAATCGGGTTGATCCATCAAACTGATTCTTTGTACAAAGTACAAAAAAAGTGAATTTCTTACCTACTACTAGGTATTAAACTGATGATTATTTTTTTGAATAATTATACAGTGGAAGGTGATAAGGAAGCACAGTAACAAGTTTTGAACCAACTAGTAAAGGTTTCTTAACTTGTTACATAAACTTGTTTTACATAATTCATGATAAAAGAAGCACATGCACTTTTGTATTGATCATAGTGCTACAAAAGTGTGAGGGTATATCATACTTTTTGTATCCACATAAAAGGATTTTTTCTAGTGGTTTGTGTGGTATTGGATTATTTCCAAGCCATTATAAGGACATAGCTACTCTTATTGAGTAGTGAAGCTTGTAAATACTTATGTTTATATGGATGTGTGATTGTTTTGTTTTAAGAAAAATGATAAATCTTTAACAAGAGGCAAAGTTTGTTTCAAAATAAAGGAAACTTAAAAGAAAAAATATATCAATGATTCAACCCTCCCCCTCTCAGTGATACATTGATCTTTGCTAGGAATTAATAGCTATGATCTCCAAACCTTAGAACTTCTCTTCCCTAAGAATCCTTAGGAAATAATAAAAAACAACACCTAGACTACTCTAATCATGAATTTTTGTTCGAATGGTCTTGTTTCATTTCTAAACACCAAATTCACCTCTAAGCATCACTTTAGTGTATGATACAGAAGTTTTTGAAACTCGAGCCAGTGCTCGTACCCAAAACTAAAACATCAATACAACACTTTCTTGAGGCATTCTAGCCTAATATTTGATCAAGTCATAATCTTATTCACCAGCCTTCCCATGGAACTCATCACCATATGTTCCATCTTGAAAGGATAATTATGAGTCACAGTACCTCCACTGTCAAAATTTCCTATTTAGGTACACTATTAGCATTCTAACGATGCACTTTGGTATGTTTTTTAACCTAATTGAATGGTAAACTCCTAAGAAAACATATTTATCTTTATCATGCTAGATTTTATATGAAAATCCTCAGACAACCTCTACACTACACTTTTCTCGTCTTAATGAAATTCCTGATGTGGTTCCTCACTGATTGCATGAAACTAAACAAGAGAAAGGAAAGTTGAGTCACTATGAGACAACTATCTATAAAAATGATCAACTTCCATAGCTAACATATCCAAAATGTGATTATGATACCTTTAATTCAAGTTATACCAAGTTCATTCTGATAACACTCTCCAATGCTTGTAATCGAATTCTGGTGGCTTCTCATACAAAACTGGTTCTTTCTGTTTTCACACCTTAGCATGAACATAGGTGCATACCAATCCAACACCCTTGGATCATCAAACTCAAAAAATATCATTTGATCCTGGCAGTATATCTAGGGTAACCTCATAATAAAATACTGAATTCTAAGGATCCCATCCAAAATATTCCATTCTCAAGAGTTTATAAGTAAGATGTTGGTACATAGCTAAGAGGTCCACATATTAAGAACACTGACTGAGCCCAATGGAGGTATCTTTCATGGTGATCAATTCAAAGATTCAACTGGATTCCATGAGTCCCTCAAAGGCCTTCCTATATTGTAATCCTAGTATCACTTGGAATAGTCCACACCTCTAATATTATACACACTCCTAGATCACAACTCCAAAAGAGCCTATTTATCAGTCCAAAAAAGTGTTTTATTTCTTCATTTTTTTCAGAGTATAATTGATGCTCTCATAGTGTACAATGGATGATGTCAAGATAAGGGTCATGATCATCACTAAACCAAGAGTACACTAATAGGATATCATGATTACCCATATAACCTAAGACACTACCATCATATCCAAGGTGAAGTAGCTGACATAGTTACCAACCAACCATATCAAACTGTGTATAGGAAAGGATATTCAAACCACCTTTAACCAACTTCCTTTTAAGAACTTGGTTTCACCTTTTGATGTGTAATCATTAACTAATCATGGTTCCCTCACTATCAAGGCCTTCCATGATTATTTTAAAAAAAACCACCATATTCTAACCTCGACTCACAATGTCCTCAAAGGTTTTATACACAACAAATAATTTATCAGCATGCTTCCTTACAAGAACCAACATGTGATAGAATCATTATGTTTATGGGATTCTTATGCACCTTAAGCCTGAATATAATGTCTATACTATATAAAAATCTAAAACTATGTTTTATCTAAAGCATCCTCTCAAGAAATAGATAACACAATCTACTAGACTCATGGGATTCCAGAATAAAAGGTAACCAATCCCTCATGGTATTTTAAGGTTGTGCTCCATCTACTTAGAAGGGAATGATTTTACTTCTATCAATGTGACACTCACCACCTTATGAGTGTCCAAGTTTTAATTTATTTAGAATTTTAATCCATCCCAGATCACACACTTTATCCCCCACTGAACATGGGTAACAGATGTGGAAAAAACGATTTTCCAAGATCCAATTTGAAAAGAAATATAAATTATCTGCTTACCAGTGCACTAGATCAAATTTACTCTAAACATGTGTGTGACACTATCTCGATCTATGATCATGTAAATCATTATCATCAGGCATATAATCCAAAACTAAATCAATAAATACTGTTACAACACTCAATCATTTTTCAACATCATCACCCAACACAGGGATAACTCAAACTTCTCTATACATCTAGGTAATTATACTTCAGAAGTGACCCAAGAATGCAATGTAATGTCTCAAGTAATAATCGATTAAAACCAAACTCATATGTATTATTGTTCCATATTATGACTCAATGGGTACCACATTTATCAATCTATACTTCCTTGATATTTCACTAGTGCAACAACAAATCATTTGATATTATCCATAGGCCTATCGAACCTATGAATCCTAGTATTTTTGTAACATACAAAAGATTTAGACTACAGTCATCTTATCCCATATTCCTGTTAATTTAACTGATGACCTTTTGAGTCATACATCACTAAATAAGAAAGTTTACACAACCAACGATATGGTTAAACATGCCCTAGTCATGGCTAACTCACTGAACTAGAGCATTACATGATTCTCATAACCTCAACAAGTCTCATCTTACCAAACAACCACCCATCTATATAGGGGTTATATCCTCATAATTGAGAGTCCTTATCATGAAAAATATCACCTGAATGGAACCTCATGTCTTAAAACTCAAGGAATTACCCACTGATGCATATTATCACTAAGGCACTGCCAAAACTAGCTAGCCCTTTCTTGCTAATGTATAAATCATCAACTATGTAACTAGGTCATGCTAAAAAGGTATCTAGGATTACCAACTTGACCTCTAAGATCACTGTAAAAGGAAAGGTCAACTGAATCCTGTGGGAAATATACCCATCCCCATCTAAGGTAGAATTTATGGAAATATTTAAAGTAACCTTGCATGAGGATTGAAACTAAAAACACCACATAAAGGTTTCATTTAATTTATTTCACTAATCCACATTTTATTTTTAACACTTCAAAGTTTCAGTTTAAGAACATTATGTACCAGTTATAAAAGATAGAAATACTCAGTTCTTTATTTATCTAGTGCTAAAGGAATCATAGGCAAATTATATCAAACTTCCTTTAAATCATTATTTATTTATCTAACATCTTATCAAAATTTAGGTAATTTATCTTATAAATTTATTCTTATCCATTTAAATTATCCATAAAGGTTCTCGTTATATTTCATAGTTAAAGAAAAATTAAATTCCAAACTATATAGGTAAACACCCTTTAGGTTGTAAATGGTATTTTCATTAACTAATTACTTATATTAATATAGCCCAAAAGAAAATAAAAGGACTTTATCTATTAAAGGGGATTGATTCAGTAATATTCCTCCATAAATTTATATGTGATCCATATAAGTAGCTACGGAAACTTGAGACAACCATCCCTATATAGCATGAGTATAACCTCATGGGTTTAAGTAATAAGGCATAAATGATAAAGGATACTTACTAGTGTCCCATATTTCCAAAATGGGTCCCTTTAAAAGTAACCCATAATATTTAAATTATATGTTTTAAAAAAAACCTTAGTGGGTTTGTCTCATAACAACATGCCCCCACTGACCTACTTGGGTCCATTTCTGCATTTAAGAATTTATCCACATGGGTCTTCATTCCAAATTCATAAAAGTGCAATCCTTTATAAAGGAAACCATTTCCTATAAGGATTTAAATTTAACACATACTATGGTTTAGTTAGATTCATTACCATTACCAAATTATAAATGTGCCTACCTTTACAAGTTAATATTGGAATAAATGTAGTTGAAAGTATTTTTTTATCTTTATTTCTAGAATATAACAATTCCATATAATATGGTTTGATTATATGGGTCACCCTTTTCAATTTATAAATTTCCATAATCTTTATAAAATGAATTTGGCCACTAATTTTATCATAAACATTTATGTTTCATACCATGAAACTAATTTTCCATGGCTTGAACATGTCATAATTGGTTAATTGAGGTTCTACCATCAAGATATATGGTAAAACACCATTTTGGTTGATCTAGGAACTTTAATAACCAATTATATACCATAATTATAAAAAATAATTCTCTCATATGGCAATAAAGAATACAAACATATAATCAGGAAACCACAGAAGCATGTAATATAATCAAAACAAGCTAAATAATCACTTAAACATGGTATACAAATATACATGATGATAAAACACCAAAGGAACATCCATCATGTACAAGTAACTCAAGAAATGCAACCTATATGGCATCGCATATGCATGGCATGTGAATCTCTATGTGCCTATAATGATGCATGTAATAATACTTCCTTTCCATACCAAGTCAAGGGTAAAATACTCTAAACCCCATAAATCAGTAAGAAGTAAAAGGTATGTTAATTAATCAAGGATAAATAATGATCAACTATAATAGTGAATAGTAATAATTGCAGTCCCATCCTTCGCCATTTGGCCTTTTCCCCTTGCATGGGTTGATCACTCCTAGACACAGCTATTTACCGAGCACCGATACATTCTTATTCTCTTTTATATCATCCCAAAATATTAATAAAAAGTAAATGAACCTATCATACCACTTTGTGACATCCCATTCCAGGATCCACTGAAATGGTTCCCCATTCCAGTCGATCACATGGCCTCAAGCACGCCTTCCCATACACTAGAGGCTTCTGACTAGCAGCGAGCATCCAATGATGGTATTGTGGGGAGAATGTACCCTCATGATCAAATTAGCACAATGGTAATATAATAAGTAAATAAATCAATAGAAGAATTAGTATAAATGAAAGGTATCATAAATAGATCATCCCGATAAAAATAAATACCCAATGCCATAAATAGTATCATATATAGAATAATGTCATGTCATTATTAAAAGGCCAACAAGCATACATGGTGGTAGGAATTCAATAAGAAACATGTATAATGAAATAAAAAAATCTCCAAAGGCTATCCCAATGAGTATGTTGAGCTTCTACTTAGTCATGTTCTCCTAAGATCACATTTACATGAGTAATAGTACTAGCATAATCCATGATCCTGAACCTGAAATAATGAGGTATGTACTGGTACCAAATGGCAGTCCGAATAGGGTGTGAGATAAACTTAGTAAGCCACCACCAATAGTGTCTAATGTTATCCAGTCTGTAAATATAAATTATAACAGTGTGTAGGTATAAAAAATAAGGTAATGAATGTATGTATGTATGTATGTATGTATGTATGTATGTATGTATGTATGTATGTATGTATGTATGTATGTATGTATGTATGTATGTATGTATGTATGTATGTATGTATGTATGTATGTATGTATGTATGTATGTATGTATGTATGTATGTATGTATGTATGTATGTATGTATGTATGTATGTATGTATGTATGTATGTATGTATGTATGTATGTATGTATGTATGTATGTATGTATGTATGTATGTATGTATGTATGTATGTATGTATGTATGTATGTATGTATGTATGTATGTATGTATGTATGTATGTATGTATGTATGTATGTATGTATGTATGTATGTATGTATGTATGTATGTATGTATGTATGTATGTATGTATGTATGTATGTATGTATGTATGTATGTATGTATGTATGTATGTATGTATGTATGTATGTATGTATGTATGTATGTATGTATGTATGTATGTATGTATGTATGTATGTATGTATGTATGTATGTATGTATGTATGTATGTATGTATGTATGTATGTATGTATGTATGTATGTATGTATGTATGTATGTATGTATGTATGTATGTATGTATGTATGTATGTATGTATGTATGTATGTATGTATGTATGTATGTATGTATGTATGTATGTATGTATGTATGTATGTATGTATGTATGTATGTATGTATGTAAGATCCCTGTTTTTGGAAATGTATTTTTTTGTTGTGTTTTGGTTGAATCCCTTGTTTCGGGCTTCAAGGGATGTATTATGAAAGTATGAGAGGCCTTGGGGGTGTTCTGGGGGCTCGGGGCATGAGAGAAAAGAAATATGGGCAAGTGAAGCCAGGGTGCATGGCCTGTGCACGACCAGGGCAAACCGTGCGGCCTGCCCAGGTAAAACCGTGCGACCCTTCCTCCTCTGGACAGAAGCATGTGCACGGTTTGCGCACGGTTTGTCAAACCGTGCGGCTAAACCCTGCGGCCTCTTAAAGTTTCGAAAAATTAAAAGTTTTCCACTCCAGGCTTTTAAAACCCAACTCGGGATTTTCCTCCTTTCATATCCTCTCAACCCTAGTGACGAACTTGGCCGACCCAAGCTTCCCAAGGGTGGTTCTCCTTCGATTTTTGGCCGTTTAGAGCACCGTTGGTTGCGGATCGAAGCTTTGGGTAAGGCTAATATCATCCTTGGTTCTCTTTTTGGATTAGGGTTTGTATCTTCTCTCCATATTGTTCTGAAGCTCTAAAACCCTATCTTTTGGGTGAGTTTTAGGTTGAAGCTACAAAGGTTGGTCGAATCGAGGTCTAAGGACTCGATTGAGAGTGCGTTCAAACGCGGTTTCGAGGTAGGTGGTCTACAAGTGATATCCCATGATTATTTGGGTATTTTTTCATGCCTAATTGTGTTCTTGTTTCCCCATGGTTGTGTTTGTAATAACCTTGGAATGTTTGGTAATAATGGTGTTTAAAATGGAAAATGGGAACCCTCGCGATCCCCATGGGATGAGTTGGGATTGACTTGACCTAATTTAGGGCCATCCATGGGATGTGCCGACTTCTCGGACTTAGGTATTGATATTAAACAAGTGACCTTGTTGTAATAAATTGTAGATCCATTGATAAACATGTTGGCATGATTGGTTGAACTTGGAATAGAAGTTAGTTGATGCACCTAGACTTGGAAATAACCTAAAGGTTATTTGGAATGGGTTGAATGTTTGATTCATGAAAATGATGAACGGGTTAAATGGGTTAATGTATAAACCGATTAAAGACCATAATGGGATAGATTATGGGTTTAGTGTTGAATGCTTAGTGATATAGGCATAACACATGGGAGTTGGGTGAATGGTTAAATGATCTGAAATGATAATGTGTTAATGGGTTAAGGCATGATGTGGATTCCCATATGGGTTATTGTGAATAGTGTTTGCCGAAGGGAAATGGTTTGGAAGGTTGATGGTTACTTATATATAAGCATGTGCACATGGCATGGTAGAGTGGGATATGACTTGAGGATCTACGCCCACGGGTTGAGCTAAGACTGAGGTTCTAAACTCCACCCTAAATGCACGGGTTAGGAAAGGGGACTGAGGGTCGATTCTCCAAATGGTTGCATCCACCCGGACTGAGGGTTCGAGGTGAGGATATGGTTTCTATGACTGAATTAGTCCTAGTGAGATAGGATAATGATGTGTTTACCCTATTTCATGTGATTTTTGGCATTTGACCCATGTAACATAATGTATGTGATTAACCCATGGAAATATGATGAAATGGTAAGTGATGATAAAAGGTGTGAAATGAATGGTAATGGAAGTGGCAATGGCTTTGGCTCTAAACTTGTTAATGGCACCTTAATTAATTACGTGGAAATTATCATTCATATTCCTTTTTCATGCACTAACTGTTCATACTGGATATTTTGTAGACACCGTTGGTGGTGGCCTACTGAGTTGTACTCACACCCTGCTCGGGCTGCCGTTGGTTACCCAAGTAGACTTCATGTTTTCTTGTCTGGAGAAGGGAAACGGTCCTTTCTAGATAGTGAATGGACATGGGTATCACTTGGTGGAGGGTCCGGACTTGGAGTCGGGTCCATTTTGGGGATTTTGGTCATTGTCTTTATTTTGGGTTTTTGTTCACTCTTGCACTTGTAGTATGACATGGAATATTTATTATTGGAAATGGTTGTTATACATGTTCCATGTTTATTGGTTATTATTTCCACTATTTGGTTTATTTTTTTGTGGCTTACTCTGATAAAAAGGGTTATAGTCTCCCCACTTGACTCCATAGACCCCCATTGCTAGTCGGCAGCCTTTGGTGTACGGGGAGGCGTGCTTAAGGTCATGTAACCACCTAGCTCGGAGCACCGGTTTAGTGGATTTCGGGTTAGGGACATTACAAATTAGTATCAGAGGAGGTATTTCTTCTTCTTCTCTGAGGTATTGTTATTGGGGATTGGTAGTGAAGGGTTAAAACGTGTCGGGCCTAGGTAATGAGCTTGTGCTTGGGAGTAGCTAACCCAGGTATGGGGAAACCCAAGTCACCCTGGGTGGGAATTGTTGTTTTTGGTTGTGTGTTGTTACAGTTGAGGATATTTCACTGTTAGGTGATGCACATGTGGTTTGATGTGACTGTTTTATGATATTTGGCTCGTGGCCTTAATGGAACGAGGATTTTCATTCATGAATCATTATAGGAACCTAGGGAGATAGGTGGCATGCATTGTATTAGGCACACGCACGGGATGGGTGTGTGGGGTAGGAAAGTAGGGTGCATCATGCATTTCATGAAACCAATAAATAATGAGAAGAATGAAATAAAACAAGTGGGTTGTTGTAGCTAGTAGAGAGATTTTGATGAAGTCGTGAAAGTTTTGTGGTTTGCATGCTAAATCTCATGCTTGGAAATGTAGAGAAATGCCACCACGATGTTGGTTACCAGTTGGGAAACGGGAGGATGTTGCTGAGAACACTCCTCCAGTAGAAGAGAAAGAAAATGTGGTGATCAATGAAGGTAGAGAAGACCAGTTCTGGGAGCACTTGGCTCGCCTTATGCAGATAATGGATCAGGACCCAGGGCGGGTTGTACTGAGTATGTTTGAGTTGACCAAGGAGTTCCAACTGTAGCTCCCTCTGACCTTCACTGGAGAGGGTGGGCCAGAGGCAGCGGAGTTCTAGTTAGAGTCTGTCCAGACGATACTGGACCATCTAGAGACCCCAGTTGAAAAGCAGGTAAATCTGGCCGTTTATATGTTGCGGGGCCAGGCTAGGCGTTGGTGGGACATTCATGCTCAAATCGATCAGGTTGAGGGAATGTCATGGAAGGTTTTTCATGAAAAGTTTCTAGATCATTTCTACCTAGAGACTTTGAGACAGGATCAGGCTGCAGATTTTATGATCCTGACTTATGGATCGATATCAGTGATGGACTATGCTGGTCACTTCACTGATTTGAGATTCTTTGTCCCATTTTTAGCATGGGATGAGGCAGCAGTAGCAAAGCGTTTCCAGGATGGGATGAGACATGAGATCAGGTCTCAAGTAAACATCTTTTGCTTAAATAGGTTCGCAGAGGTAGTAGATCAGGCCCTGATCTCATAAGGAATTCTGAAGGGAGCTTCGGGTAGTGGGCTGGTGGTTTCAGTAGGACAAACGAGCGGTTCAGCTACCGAAGGTCAAAAGTGATGCCATGAGAACTCACAACATGGAGGAAGTGTGCAAAGTGGCTGGAAGAGAGGGTCAGCCTCTCAGAGTGGGAATCAAGTGTTCTGCTATCAGTGCGGTAGGTTGGGGCATACGCATGGTCAGTGTCCTCGACCTACAGTTGAGTTCCATTTGTGTGGCAAGATGGGGCATGTGCAGAGGTTCTGCATGAACCCTCGGCAGACGGTTGAGCATGATGATGAAAAGCAGTTGCTGGGTACGGGAAGGGGATCAGTTTCCCCATATTAGGCAGGAAGTTGGATCTCCACTGGTCGTACTGACAGGGGCGGTGGATGTGGAACTCTAGAGAAAGATCACTCATGCCAGCAGGGCAGTGAAGTGAAGGGCACTCAGGCAGGATCTTAGGGTAGAGGGGCAGGTCAGCTTCAGGAAATTCAGTTTGTGCCTGATGATTTCGAGGCTGGACCATCAACTATTCCAGGTACGATCCTTGTAGCTTCAACTTTTTCTAGTATGTTGTTTGACACAGGTGCAACACACTCTTTTATCTCTGCTTAACTTGTGGTAGCACTGGGTTTACCTGTGGAAAGGGCATGTGGAGTTATGTCAATTGACACTCGGTTGGGGGTGCGGGTTGAGGATATTAGGCAATGCAAGGGATGTGCCTTGGAAGTCAGTGGGTATCGTTTTCTATGGGATTTGTTCATTCTCGAGATGTCAGGGTTTGACCTAATCTTGGGAATGGATTGGTTGGTGTTGTATCGGGTGCACATAGACTGTTATCGTCGTAGAGTATCATTCAGGTCGCTTGAGGGTGATGCTTATGTCCACTGTGGTGAATGTGATATTCGAGGAGGTCGTGCAGGACCGTTTGGTCAGTGGTTGAGTGGACTCACGGCTCGAGTAGAATGTCTCATTCTTGATGATAATGAAAGAGGAGAACAGTCTATTTTCCCTCCTATGGTGGATCGATTTCCAGATGTGTTTCCTGAGGATTTCTCGGGGTTACCCCCTGAGAGGGATCTTGAGTTCATGATCGAGTTGCTTCCAGGAGCAGAGCCAGTTTCTATTCCGCCATACCGAATGGAACTAGAAGAACTCCAGGAACTTAAGGTTCAGCTTGAGGAGTTGGGGAATAAGGGGTTTATCTGTCCTAGTACGTCTCCTTTAGGATCTCCCGTGCTTTTTGAAAAGAAAGTCGATGGGTCGTTGAGGCTGTGTGTTGACTATCGAAAGTTGAATCAGATGACGGTGAAAAATAGGTACCCTATTCCCATAATTGATGACATGTTTGATCAATTGAGGGGTGAATCGGTGTTTTCTAAGATTGATCTGAGGTCGGGTTATCACCAGTTGAGGGTGAGGTCTTCCGAAATACCGCAGACAACTTTTCGGAGTCAGTACGGGTTGTTTGAGTTTGTGGTAATTCCTTTCAGCTTGACCAATGCACCGACGATGTTTATGGCTTTGATGAACTTAATCTTTCATCCCTATATAGATCATTTTGTGGTTGTCTTTGTTGAAGATATCTTAGTGTACTCGAAAACTCACTACGATCATGCCAAACATCTTGACATCGTCTTGGGTACGCTAAGAGAGCATTGGCTATACGCCAAGCTATCAAAGTGTCACTTCTGGATAAGTGAGGTGCATTTTCTAGGTCACATCATCTCAGTGGCAGGTGTGTCAGTGGATCCAGATAAAGTGCAGGCAGTTGTATCTTGGGAGCAGTCCAGGATTGTTTCAGATTTTCGGAGTTTTCTAGGTTTGGACGGGTATTACCGAAGGTTCATTCAGGATTTCTCTCGCTTGGAAGCACCACTCTCGGTCTTGACCAAGAAGGCAATAAAGTTAAAGTGGCCTGAGTCTTGTGATAACACCTTCCAAGAGTTGAAGGAGTAGTTGACGACCACACCTATCTTGATCTTACCTGAGCCGGGTAAGAAGTACATCATGTTTTGTGATGCGTTTGGAATTGTACTTGGGGTTGTGTTGATGCAGGATGAGCGGGTTGTGACTTATGGATCAAGGAAGTTGAGACCCCATGAGTGGAACTATCACACTCATGATCTTGAGTTGGCTGTAATAGTGTACGCCTTGAAGTGCTGGAGGCACTATCTGTTGGGAGAACGGTTTACTGTGTTCACTGACCATAATAGTTTAAAGTATATCTTTTCACAGTGGGATCTAAATCTTCGGTAGTGAAGATGGGTTGAATATCTCCAGTATTTTTACTTTGAGTTGGTGTACACACCAGTAAAGGGAAACAGTGTTGCTGATGCTCTGAGTAGGAAGGTTCAAAATCAGGTGGTTCAGGAATCCAGCACCGAGTGGAAGGTGATGTCTTTGTTTGCAGAGATGCACCTGGAGGTGCAAGAGGAGAATGTCTAGGTCACTCTTGCTTCCTTAACAATGGAGTCAATGCTTTTGAGTCGAGTTAAGGAAAGTTGTCTTTATTATCCTGAGTGTTTGAGCATTAAGGAAAAGCTTAAAGGTGGGGAGCTACCTTCTGGCTGGGCCATCGGCGTGGATGGTTTTGTTCGTGTTCGTGATCATGTGGTTGTGCCAGAGTGTATGCGGGAAGAGTTGATGTGAGAGTTCCATGCATCAAAGTGGGCAGTGCATCCTAGTTTGACCAATATGTACTGTGATCTCTGAAGGCAGTTTTGGTGGCCTGGAATGAAGAAGGAAGTTGTAGGCTTTGTGGCATAGTTCCTTACCTATTAGTAGGTGAAGGCTGAGAATCAATGCCCAGGTGGTTTGTTGCATCCATTTCCCATTCTGCAATTGAAGTGGGATGATGTAAAGATGGATTTGGTCATGGGTCTTCTAAGGATGTCGTGGAAGAGTGATGCAATATGAGTGGTTGTGGATCGGTTAACAAAAGTGGATCATTTCTTACCGATTCAGGAGACCTATACAGTTGACCAGTTGGGTGAGTAGTATGTTCGGAAAATAGCGCAGTTGCATGGGGTGCTGCGGACCATAGTTTCAGACTGAGATCCTCATTTCACAACATGTTTCTAGTAAGGATTTCAGAAGGCACTTGGTACATAGGTGTTTTTGAGTATGGATTTCCACCCGCAGACGGATGGGCAGTCGGAACGTACGATCCAAGTGTTGGAAGACATGTTAAGAGCATGTGTCTTGGACTTTGGTGGTTCTCGGGAGAGGCACCTATCGTTAGTTGAGTTTTCCTACAACAACAGTTTTCAGGCTACAATTCAGATGGCACAATTTGAGGCACTCTACGGGAGGCCATGTAGATCTCCGTTGTGTTGGCTAGAAGCTGGTGAATCTGAGTTGTTGGGGCCAAGTCTCATGCAGGAGACTTCAGAGAAAGTTAAGTTGATCAGTAAGTGGATGGCTATGGCTCAGAGTAGGTAGAATTCATATGAAGATCAGAGGCATATACCCCGTGAGTTTGGGGTGGGTGATAAAGTTTTCCTTCGGGTGTCGCCAAGACTGGGTCACCGTCAGATTCGGAAGCAGGGTAAGTTGGTGCCCAGGTATGTGGGACCTTTTGAGATCGTGGAGAGAATTGAACCAGTGGCTTATCGATTGGCTCTTCCACAGCGGTATGGTGGGATGCATGATGTGTTTCATGTGACGCAGCTTCGATGGTATCACCCTGACCCATCTCACATGGTTGATGTTGAGGATGTGGAGCTTGAGGTTGATGCGTCCTTTGGGGAGCATCTGGTTCATGTGGTGGACCTTAGTGAGAAGGTCTTGCGAGGAAAGGTTGTTCCATTAGTGCCAGTACTATGGCATCATGGGAAAGTTCAGGATGAAACTTGGGAGCGGGAATCAGATATGCGGGCTTAGTGGCCCAAACTCTTCTCTTCGGTGGATCAATGAGGTTTGGAAACTTGGCTTGAGGATGAGCCGTTATAAGGTGGGGAGGTTGTATGATCCCAGTTTTTGGAAAGGTATGTTTTTGTTCTGTTTTGGTTGAATCCCTTGTTTCGGGCTTCAAGGGATGTCTTTTGAAAGTATGAGAGGCCTTGGGGGTGTTCCGGGGGCTCGGGGCATGAGAGAAAGGAAATATGGGCAAGAGAAGCCAGGGCGCATGGCCTGCGCACGGCCAGGACAAATCGTGCGGCTTGCCCAGGCAAAACCGTGTGACCCTTCCTCCTCCGTAAAGAAGCATGCGCACGGTTTTCGCATGGTTTTCCAAACTGTGCGGCTAAACACTACAGCCTCTTAAAGTTTGGAAAAATTACAAGTTTTCCACTCTGGGCTTTTAAACCCCAACTCGGGATTTTCCTCCTTTCATCTCCTCTCAACCCTTGTGACGAACATGGCCGAGACAAGATTCCCAAGGGTGGTTCTCCTTCGATTCTTGGCCATTTAGAGCGTCGTTGGTTGCCGATCAAATCTCCAGGTAAGGCTAATCTCATCCTTGGTTATCTTTTTGGATTAGGGTTTGTATATTCTCTCCCTCTTGTTCTAAAGCTCTAAAACCCTATCTTTTGGGTGAGTTTTTGGTTGAAGCTCCAATGTTTGGTCGGATCGAGGTCTAAGGACTCAATTGAGAGTGTGTTCAACTACATTTTTGAGTTAGGTGGTCTACAAGTGATATCCCATGGTTATTTGGGTATTTGTGCATGCTTAATTGTGTTCTTGTTTCCCCTTGGTTATGTTTTGAATAACCTTGGCATGTTTGGTAATAATGGTGTTTAAAATGGAAAATGTGAACCCTCACGATCCCCGTGGGATGTGTTAGGATTGACTTGACCTAATTTAGGGCCATCCATGGGATGCGCCGGCTTCCCAGACTTAGGGATTGATATTAAACAAGTGACCTTGTTGTAATAAATTGTAGATCCCTTGATATACATGTTGGCATGATTGGTTGAACTTAGAAAAGAAGTTAGGTGATGCACCTAGACTTGGAAATAACCTAAAGGTTATTTGGAATGGGTTGAATAGTTGATTCATGAAAATGATGAACGGGTTAAATGGGTTAATTTGTAAACCGATTAAAGACCCTAATGGGGTAGATTATGGGTTTAGTGTTGAATGCTTAGTGAGATAGGCATAACACATGGGAGTTGGGTGAATTGTTAAATGATGTGAAATGATAATGTGTTAATGGGTTAAGGTATGATGTGGATTCCCATGTGGTTTGTTGTGAATAATGTTTGCCAAAGGGAAATGGTTTAGATGGTTGATGGTTACTTATATATGAGCATGTGCACATGGCTTGGTAGAGTGGGGTATGACTTGAAGATCTACGCCCACGGGTTGATCTAAGACTGAGGTTCTAAACTCCACCCTAAATGCACGGGTTAGGAAAGGGGACTGAGGGTCTATTCTCCTAACGGTTTCATCCACCCTGACTGAGGCTTCGAGGTGAGGATATAGTTTCTATGAGGGGGTTAGTCCTAGTGAGATAGGATAATGATGTGTTTACCCTCTTGCATGTGATTGTTGGCCTTAGACCCATGTAACATAATGTATGTGATTAACCCATGGAAATATGATGAAATGGTAAGTGATGATAAAAGGTGTGAAATGAATGGTAATGGAAGTGGAAATGGCTTTGGCTCTAAACTTGTTAATGGAGCCATAATTAATTACTTGGAAATTATCATTCATATTCCTTTTGCATGGACTACCTATTCATACTGGATATTTTGTAGACACCGTTGGTGGTGGCCTATTGATTTGTACTCACACCTTGCTCCAACCGCCATTGGATACCCGAGCAGACTTCATGTTTGCAGGTCAGGAGAATGAAAAAGGTCTTGTCTAGATAGTGAATGGACATGGGTAGCACTTGGTAGAGGTTCTGGACTTAGAGTCAGGACCATTTTGGGGATTTTGGTCATTGTCTTTATTTTTGGTTTTTGTTCACTCTTGCACTTATAGTATGACATGGCATATTTATTATTGGAAATGGTTGTTATACATGTTCTATTTTTATTGGTTATTGTTTCTGCTATTTGGTTTATTTTTTTTGTGGCTTACTCTGATAAAAAGGGGGTATAGTCTCCCCACTTGACTCCATAAACCCCCGCTGCTAATCGGCAGCCTTTGTTTGTATGTATGTATGTATGTATACTCTATACATGATAACATATACCAATATATATATAGATATGTAGTACTATCCTGGACATGATTTACAACTTAGGCATCCTTGCATAATTATAAGAGCTGCTTATTTAATTAAGGAATCATCCAAAATATCCCAACTAGGGAACTCAACCAAGGTTATAAAATTATAGGAGTCATATAGGACCCAGGTTAACCCACAATATCCATTTAGAAATGTGATCTAGCATGTAATAAATCATATTTTCCCTATGAGCCCATTCATGGAAATCCTACTTTGGAACCCATGTATCACTGAAGGCATAATGTAAATAATTTAACCAATAATCCCATCCAAGGAATTATATATAAGTAACCTAAGTATTTATATATGTATTTATGTAATTTATTGGACCTCTAAGCTCGTCCAAGGAATTCCATGTAAGGAACCTAAGTGTCGCTCATGGTAAATATAATCTTAATCGGTATATGAGCCCATCCAAATCATTCTGTGTAAGGAACCAAAGTATTTCTCGATGAATAAATAATTCATTCTATCTATGAGACCATCCAATGAATTCCATAAAATTAACCCAAGTATCACTCAATGCATAATAAAAATAACTTAACCAATGAGCATGTCTAAGTAATTCCCACTTAGGAAAAAAAATTCACTAAATATATAATATAATTCATCTAACCATTTAAATTTAAGTAATAAATAAGGACATGTTAGAAGCATTTCATATCTAAATTCAATTATGAATTAAAAGATCCCATGTCCATAAGTATTCCATATCACAATTCCATAATTAAAATTGGTCCATTCAATTTATAATAATTAAGAAGGCTATGGGAAGGTCCTTTCCATTTATCATTTCAAATAACTCCATTTGATTTCCCATTTTTATTAAAATAATATAGCACACCTGTCATGTGGTTTTATTATAACATGGGGCATGGTATTCATACCAACTCATTTGTTTCAATTTTTACATATCTTATATTAGAATTAATCCAACACACCTCAATGTGAGAAAAAAAATAGGTATATAATTGTAATAAAAGCATTTAAAATAATACCAATAATGGGTGACTTAATTTCCTAGATGAAGCGTAGATTACAGTATTATAAGAAACTCACCCAAATGGGTTGTTAGAGTTGAGGTTAAGAACCTCCAATGGTGAAATTGAACACATGGAGACTATTTTATTTGAGGAATTAGTATTTATATAATCAATATTATATTTAAGGTGACATATACATAAAATCCATTGTGTGACACAAAAGTGTATTTTATAAAATGATTAGACTTTGTGGTAAAATCCATATACCACCTACCACATGATTAGAAATATTTACTCGTCCATTATCAGGATTTGATTTGAGCTGGTTCAAAAGAAATTTTAAAAATAGAAAAAATACCAAAAAAAATATGGCATATGAGATCACATTGAAAGGAGGAAAGAGGAATCATAGACTGACCATTATTCTTCCAAAACATTTTATGGAACTCGATTCTGAGTTTTAATGAACAATATCTCTCCATTCCTATAGGAGAGGAATAGGGATCTTTGAATGTGAGGGATGTTGTGCATGGAGAGGAAAAAGAAAAGTGGGAATAATAGTTAAAAAATGTAGGGTAAAAGGATAAAATAACCTATTTAAATGAGATGCATGATATGGACACATAGTTGGCCAAACTATGTGCCAATCGTATGCTAGTACTACCTAAGGTGGCACCCCTAACACAGTTTGTCAAACTATGCTAAAGTTGTATGATTCTCCTCTACAACCTATTGGGATAAAATCATAGTAATGCAGCATAGGATTCATGTTTTGACAAACCATGTGACACCCTCCATGCCTCGCTTGGTTTACATTCATAGTTATCACTAACCATGTTCCACCCTTTGTCTTTCCAAAAGCTAGGTTTTTTAATCCCAATTCTCCAAAACTAAATGGAACACCTGAGACACATATCAGACTTTAAACCCCTCTAAAAACAACACATTTAAGTGTTTCAACTCTCATAATTCCATTCTAAATCTTGGATTGGAATTTGGAACATTAATTAAACAAAAGGATTAAATTCCTTTAGAAATTCCATCTGGACCAAAACATGGGATGCTACGGTGGTTAAAAATAGGTGGACCAATCACTGGCATGGGCATGTCATAACCCAAACTCAAGATCTTAGAAATTTTTCTATAAGGAAGAATCTTGTAGATGACAATATAGATCATGGTTATTAAAGAAAATAATAGGATATGATTTAGGAGGGACATGTATATACCAATTACATGTTCCCTAAAACTGGTGCTTTAGAGTTCTAAGTTGAAAACAAAATTATTAGATTCTTTTTTAATGGGTACATTATTCATTTCACCTTCATCGAGTTCCCTAGCCTGAAAGTCGAACTTAAAACCACTTGACACCATTGTACTAAATTCTTAAACCAATCCTCACCAAACATCTAACTCCAAAATTCATCCCTAAGATATACCAAATTGGATACCACTCATATATAACCCAACCCACTCTAGATCTATATTTTCTAATAGTAGTCCAAATGGTCCACCTCATGCATACCTTCAATAGGCTATGGGCTAGTGATTAAAATCAAGTATGCATATCACACAAGATGGGGGGATCATCCTAATGTAAAAATATATAAGTATCAAATTCCATGAAAGATAAAAATAATGAAACACTACATAAATAACCAATTATAATACATAAATTCATGTGGTTCACTGAGATCCATAAAGAAGTAACAAGTTCATAAACCAAAACATTAAGGGGAAAAATAGATGCCCAAAAATCCCAAAGGAAAACCAACCTAAATTAATTGTGGTGAAGGGACCCCCATAATGAACTAACATAAAAAATGAATATTTTCCTCTACTTTCACCTATGGGTACCACTAACCTCTTATTTAATCAACACTATGTCCACCAAGATTTCCACTAAAATGTTTATCATCTGTATAACACATAACATTTTTTAGATAAATTCCCATACATGGTCCAGTATATACATACCCATTAAGATTCCTTAAAAACCAAAATGGATAAGTAAAAATATTATTCCTCTCAAAATAAAAAAATTTAAGAAGAAGAACCTAGATATTATTTAAAATTAGTGAACCTGAGACCCAATAGAATGTATCACTATACACAGTCTAGATATATAATAACCATCCATATAAATCAACCCTATAATTAAAACTACCTAGGAATAAAACACACATCACCTCTCATAAACTAAAATGGGGGAACTCATACCTCTCCAAGGTAAGTATCGGTCAAGCGAGTAACCTACCCTAGTAGAGGACCCATGTGTCATTGAGTATAACATGTTGTTTGAGGGTGTACCAGACACCATTAATAGAGGACCCATTCTCTATGAATATGGTGGAGTATAAAACTCTAGGAAGAATATGGGGGACTTTTACCCTATCACTAGCCCTCCTTTAGTGGATTTAACCCCATGTTTACTCCATTTTCCATGTTGGATCCCATTCATATGCCTTATAGAGCTAAGGTAACTCAAATTCCCAAATTTCTTTGGGTCACAATCCTTAATTTTTAATATGGGTGTACCATAACATTCTATGTGGATAAACATTCAGGAAAAAAAATACTCATATGCCTAAATTCAAGTCTTAAGTTAGAAAATATGAATTCATAAAAATTTGTAAAAATTATATGACATGTACTTTATGGGTACATGGCATGTGGACACTCTTCTAAAGTCTAGTCATGTACTACCATACACATGGAATGTGGAAGTTGACTTACAAATCATTCCTAATGGTGTATATAGTTTGTGGGACACTTAGGGGTACATAGAATATTCCACTACAATATGAGTCATGTGAAGACCAAGATACATGGAGAGAAGGACGACCAACATGGTGTGTGAGTCCAAATAAATAGTTGGGTATGTACTCCATGTGCATTCCAAGTCAGGTGGAATAGAACCACATGACATGTACTCTAAAATTACACATTGTATTACATTTTACTCAATATGAAACACTAGTCATTGTTTCCAAGGTAATACACAGTGTGTGACTCTAGATAAAATTTCATGTGATTACATCTTCGAGCTCCATATTTAAATATTTATTAGAATCACATTTTTCTCACTATTATCTCCTCCAATCATACCTAAAAACTACCAAAGGACTCTTATACCAATTTTATACCTCTGTTAATCGTTTTTTATCCATATTTCACTAAAAAGACTTCCTAGAAAGGGTTCTCACACAACCCTGATTCTATATACCACCACTTCTTTTTGTCGACTTACATATTCACACCTTAAAATGGTCTATCATTTCTCAAGGATCCTCCCAGACTCTTTGATCATTGTTTCCATACCTAAGTCAATCACTTATAGAAATTTATATCAATAATTCATTGATTTGAGCCAATATTACTTGAACCTATAGCTATTAAAAAGGATGATAATACTATAATTACAAAAAATCAGAAAATAATGGAGAAAAAAATCATAGACCCATTGTTTCGTAGTTCCTTGAAACGTGCATTCTAGATTTAAGAACCACTATTTCCAGGTGGTTTCCATTGGATTTATTCATGGAACTGGAAACTTCCAATAGTTATTTATCCAAAGAGGACCTGCTTTCCAAAGGCAGGCATTCGTCATGTTTTTAACTTTACGATACTTAAGAATGTGCATTGGTTGAGAGGATGGGAGGTCGGACTCATCACACCCTTTTTGGGGGGAATTATTGTCTACTCCAAGACTCTCTTTGTAAAATTAAAATATTTTTTCATGAATCATTATTAATTCACCAAGTATATCATAAGTATCCCTTGGAATTTACAATCACTTATTTAATAGAAATTCTTTTAATCGTCATTATGATGATACTGGTTTTTAATCCACTCAGTGGGGAACTTTGGAATTTATTGTCATATAGGAAGACAAAATTTTCTTTTAATCTGGGGATCATACTCATAAAATGAGATACCTATGTATCCTTGTGAAAGGAATCAGAACCCTCGTGGTTCGGTGCCACTTAATAGGACACATCATACCTTTTAATGCCATGTGATAAGGACCTCTAAGAAGAAGGTGCTTAGTTGGAACTCAGTGTGGGACTTATACTGAAGCAACCCAAGGAACTTTGGATAGGATAAAGGTTTCCAAGTAGGATCAAAACCTATTGGGAATATGTCCCAAAGAGAATAGGTTTGATTTGAAGTGTTGGGTTTGTACCTCAAAGAGGCTTCCTACGTATCTCATATGGATGGGAATCAAATCCCACGTAGTTCGATGAATCTCATAGGAGAGTATAGTCCTCAGAGAAATATGAGTTTGGGCTTACTTCTGGAAAAAATATGCCTTCATGATTTGAGGATTGAATTTGGGGATTATTTCCTAAGGAGGATGCCTAAATTAGGGAAATTAAGGTTGGATTCCTGAGGAGGATATCTAGTGAACTCGGGCCCTGAAAGGGCTTCCTATGTATTCTGGTTTGAACAGGAATCAAAGTTCTCATAGTTCCTTCGAGGTGAGTGTTTTTACACATGTTGGAACCATCACATATCTATAAGACCACGTGAGTCATGCTCGGTGTGAGAAACACGAGGCTGTGAAAGATTCAATAATGACAATTCACACTTTTCCTCCTCCACTGATGGAAGAGGGCGCGTCGACTGTGGAAGAGGGCGAGGCGAAGAGCCTTCCATTTGTTCTATTTACATTGGACAAGGGTCCAATGTAAGGAAGAAGGGGTGAATGTGAGGGGATTATACTAGGATGGCTTCCCTGAAATTGGTTCTCTTAGTGGAGGGAGACTTATCCTATACTTGCGCAGAATGGAAAGTGTGAAGTGTACCTTCCCTACTGGAGAAATGAGGTCTCAGTTCACCTCTTTGAAAAGAGAGAGGCCGATAACCAACCATCCTCTAAACTGAGAACTTCCCAACACTATTTTTGGGAGAAAATTCCATGTGACTATGGATATAAAAACCCAAAAACCTCCAATGAATCTTAACCCCATCATGAAATGAATGTGGGAAACTTCTGACTATGGAAATACAAACCCAAATTGGAGACACGTTGATGTGCCTTACCCAAAGGTCTAAGAAGTCAGGAGGTTTTGGGGGAGGATTCAAATTATCCCCTTTAGAATAAGGAAACCAAGGAAAGAGATACCCTACCATGAAAGGCTTTAAATAAGGGTATTTTAGCTGGTTGCATAGGTACCTCACACAGGTGTGCCGCGTAGGTACTCTACGTTTCCCTATTGCGTAGGTATGGTGTGCAAGTGTGTCACGTAGGTATAGCATGTAGGTATGGATGAGGACTAAATAAAATGTGAAGAACTTAAAAACATGCCTATCCCCTTTATTTATCCCTTCTTTTGTATTTTAGAGAACTACCTGAGACAATTTGAGAGATCTTGGTGAACGAGCTATGCCATGGGAGCTTCTTAGAGTCTTTAACTTTTTTTCATTCTGAAAAATGGGGAGCCCAAGGGTCCTATTTATAGGCACGGATGGGCTTGGCCGAAGAAACTTTGGTCACGCAGGTATTCCCCATAGCTCCACCACGCAGGTTCTCCACATAGAGGCATCCCAAATCTTCTCGCGCGTAGCTCGGATGCATAGATGGTTCACGAATCTCGGCCGTGTAGCTCTCTCACCAAGCTCGACTGTGTAGCTCGCTCACGAAGTTCCTGGATGTTACTACATTGTATGGAGTTTGGGAGTATTTTTCGATGTTTCCTTTGTACTCTTTGAATCTTTTTAAGGAGTTTCAACAAAATACCCCCCTCAGGATTGGATCCAAAATATACAAATAGGGTCAAGTCCTGAGGTGAAAGTCTGGGAAAAAGATCAGGATGGATTAATCAATAGCACAATTGTGTCGCGCAAGAATTTCGCGCAAATATGTCGCGTAGGTATGCCACGCAGGTATGGCGCATATCCATGACGTGTAGGACTTCTTTTTCCTATAAATAGGTCTCAAACTTTTGCGTTTTTTTCCTTCACTTGTGTTTTCTCCGAAACTTGGAGCTCTCATTGTGTAGCTCGTTCTCTTAGCTGCATCGCATTGTGCTCTCGCGTAATTCTCTTGAAATTTATTCAAGGTAAAATTGTTTACGCAATTTGAGCTATGCTAAAAGGACTTCACGGATAGAGTTGCGCTAGGATCTTTGTTGAAGGAAATATGCGAGTGACCTCATCAAAGGACCTTGTCGAAGGACATACGTGAACAGTGTCCTTTAACAAAAAATTTCACTTCCTTCTTTAAAAACTGACTTGAAAGTTTTATAATTATTTTTGTAGGAAAGAATGACTCATTTAATGACCCATACTGAAGAAGATAAGGTTCGTCAGAACAAAATGATGAGGATCATCAGGCCAGACTATTATGACATTGTTGAGAGTACTCTTCCTGGGCTATGGAAGGGTCTAATTATGTACCAACGTGACTATCCACAAAGTCCTTAATCACCCCTATACGGGAATGGACTTTTTCAAGACAACCATGTTCCATCTGTGAAAAATTACTTTCCAAAGAATTTTTTTCTTCAGTATTCCAACTATAAAAGCATGAATATTAGTTCAAGGGGGTTCTGATACAAGAAGGCACAGTCCCTATTGGTTGCATCCTTCATCACAGTGGTTCCACTCCAGACATGAAAGATCATGTGGTAGATCCAAGAACACATTGTTATGATTTCACTTTCCGGGCTTCTCAAACAGATCAATCTAATGGTTTGAAAGGAGACTGGGACCTTCATTCTGGAGGGGGTGTAAAACCCAAGTGGATGTGGACATTCTGGGTACGTCAGACTTGTACAGAATTCAAAAAAGAGTTATCAGACATTCATATCTATGAAGCTGTCTGGATGGGGAAAACTTATGTTTACAAAAATGAATTCATTCCTGAATTACTGAGCTGATGGAGTCCACAAACAAATTCCTTTCATTTAATGCATGGTGAAGTTGGTATTAGTATTTGGGACTTTTACCAAATAGATAGAATTCCTATTCTTGGGGAAATGTATGATGAATTCATCCCACCTACTTCAACATGGGGTGATGTTACTAGAACACCACCGCTAGCCCATGAATTATTTAAGATATCAAAGAATTTACCCAAGCATAAGAAAGATATTCATGCTAGAGTGTGGATGGGATCCTTCTTAGAACCAAAAATAGAGGAAGGTCCAACCTGTGGACATCCTACTATTTTTCCTTATGCCGATAATCGAGGCAGTTCAGGTACATATTGTCCTACACTAGAAATAGGTGATTAAAAACACTAGGGTTATAAAGTCAAACCTGATATAGATGAAAAATTATGCTTAGCTGCCTTACTTGCTATATGGCTAAGTGTTTATTTTCTTCTAGTCCATGAATCCGGAGGAGGTGTAAGATTAGGGACTTTCATCATTACAACTAAATTGGTAGATGGGAAGTATATTGGTCTAGAAACCCCTGTTTTGGCAAGAATTTACCATCTCCTGCTACATTTATACAGTGGGAAGGCTCTATTTAGGATTGCGGGGCCATTCCAAGTGTTGTGGGGCTGGATTGCAGCACATTTTTCTTTATACTCAGTGTTTAACTCAGTCAGAGTTCCTAATGGTCGATTTACCCCATTTTTAAAGAAAGTTTCTGGTATTAAGCCTATAAACTTGAGACCTGATGAGGTACTGAAGGTTTTGAATGTCTGAAGATAATTCAACTTCTTTCCTTTTGGTAATCCACCAACTGGAACATTTATTGATGATGGTAAAGAAAAGAATTATGAGCTGAGATCTTATATGATGGCATTCAGGGATGGTGTATTATCAACCATGATTTATGGTGAAATTATATGCGAGTCTTATGTCCCCTATAGTTTTTCTCGTTAGTTTATATGTCTTCAACAATCAAATACTTTCCCACCCACATATGTTAGATATGAGAAGCACCCAAGGGTAGCACGAGAATTATGGATTCTAACAACTTTGGAGGTATCCAAATTTTCAATTACATTACCTCCACCAGATGCATCAATCGGATTGGAATCTGGGTATGCCAAAGCTTGGATTTCTTCATATCCTCAAGCGGCTCTGAAAAAAGGAGTATATCGAGTGGCGGATAAAATGACTATTGTATGTGGAAATTGTGGAAGGAAGTCCAAGTCCAGAGATGATACAGAAATTTCAGAGGTTCCAGAGCCCTCAAAATGTCTTCATAGGAATTACACTAGGAAAACCAAGGCTAAAGAAGCATTACCTCCAATGCCAAGGTGATCCAGTCACTACCATCAAACAGAGATTCCTATTCCACCTGTTGAATTTTCTGAGGAAGAAAGGTCTGAATAATCTCTTCAATCGGAAGATATCGAACCTCTTCCATAGTCAACCAGGTCAAGATCGAATTATGTGCAACCTTCATCCATTCATCACTGGGAGAGTATAACCTGTTATCTCAGGGATTCCTGGGCATTTCTTCAGCATGGTATTCGAATACCATAGATATCAAGTCACCTTCTGATTTCAATCTGGACAATAACGTGGATGAAGTACAGAAGTATATTGCAGAATTAGAGACTTTTATATATGCAACTGATGAACAAATCCCAGCCTCTAAATGAGTATCTCATATGCTGGACTTAGGAGTCCGCGAAGGGGTAATTATCGACTCTGAGGAGGAGTGGGATATTTATGTTAATACTGAGAATTTATTTCCATTTTTCTTTCGTCTCAACTCTGATTTATTATTTATCATCATTAATCTTGATGAAAATGTATTTATGAAGCTTGAATGCAGAGAAGGAAGATCCGGACCGATTCTTGAATCGCCTCAATATAGTCCTGCAGGTTCTCCCATTGGCACAACAAATAATCCTCCCAAGTCGCCAGAACTTTTTCCAGGAGTGAGAATCATGACTGGGGTAATGGGGATAGATAATCCTCAACCATTACCTCAAGTTTCCCCTGATAAGAGAAGTGTTTCGATCTCTCCTCAATCTTTCGAACAGATTTGAAAAAGATCAATGAGATTGCTTTGAAGCGTTCGCTGAAAGAGTAAGTATTTATACAATCCTTAGGGTATGAAACATGCTCAAGACATTATGGTAACCACATTTTATACTCTTGTAAGATCTATGTCTCTCTCCTCTCTCAAGGGATTAAGAGATAATTCTTCACAACCAAAAAAAGAAGTCCTAGGGGAAACCCAAGTCCATGCTGAAATATTTGTACCGTCAAAAGATTCAGCTATACCTACTCCTGGCTCTGTTGAGAGAGAGGAGATCCCTGGTAAGATTAAATACATTCCCCAGTTAATTTTTTCAAAGGATCTTGAAAATAATCAATACTAATATTCCTATTGCTTCAGAAGAAAGTACTGACGATCCATGGAAATCTAAAACCAATGCTGAGATTAACCCAAACCCAGAAAGATCTGATGCTGGAATACCAGCGGAACAAAATGTCAGCGGAGCCAATTTGGTCATCAACCAACATTTGTTTGATACCTTAAATGGTGAGGATGTTGTAACATTTCAGGTCGTATACACTGAAATGATGGACACCCTTAATCCGAATATTGACAGTCTAGGTTCCATCAAGGAGTTTAGAGATTTCCATGAGGAATTTCAAGGAAGTAAGTTCATATTCTTGAATTTTCCATACATAATTTGTTCTTCAACTTGATTCTTTACATCAAAATTCACCTTATGCAGCTTTATCTGCAGAAAATGTCGCAAAGTCTCTCCAGGAACAGGGTGTTCCACTTTATCCTTCTATTGGGGATGAAGAAATACTTACAGAGGATCCTTCATCAAGAGATGTTCCAAAGCCTTCAAATGTCATACTTGAACAAATTCATGGAAATAGCCCCTCTCAAGAAACACCTGCTTAAAACACCAGAGCTGAGAATACAGGGGATGAATCCAATCAAGTAGCTGACTTATTGTTGGATAAATATAGTCAGTTGTCTGAATCATATTTGTTTCCTCTATTTGAAAATAATAATGACCTTGATTTATTATTTACGGTTATCAGCTCCTAAATCAGAGGGTGAAGCTTCTACTGCCCCAAGAGAAGCAGAACAAAACAACTCTTTAAGTGACCTGTTTCCAGAGTACATTTTACCTCATGGTAGTGACTCAGATTCAGATTTAGAGATGCAATATGCTCTTGGCATGGAACGTAAGAAGACAAGGTGGCAGATCTGGAGCATAATTGCTGAAAATCCTTTAGATGAATTATTGTCCCATTTTTCAAAACTCCCAGCATTATTCTGTGTGTTGGGATTTGGTGGGTTCAATTATCGGTTGGTCTACAATGCCATGAAAGAGACTATTCGCCGACGGGAGAAGGATCATAAGATCCGACAAGATTTTGAATAGGCTAAACAACTCATCAATATTTAGGGCTTTCAAGCTACAATGGTTGAAGCGGAGGCAAATCATAATAAGAAATCACTTGAGATTAGTCAACAAATCAAAGAATCCATGAAGGATTTATTATCTCTTCAACAGAAATTCGATGATGTTCATAAAAAGCTTGACCAAATGAATGAGACATTAGGAGAAACCCAATTAGAGGGGATGAATTCTATTTCAATGGCTAAGGACGCACTTCATCAGGAAAAGGAGGCTGGAGTTTCTCAATTATCTCAACTTCAACAGGCAGTTGATATATCTTACGAAGAGATCCAACAAATGAAAATTCAGGTTGAGAGTTTATTCTGAAACATGATAGAGAGGCTCCATTTTGTGTATGGCCCTCTATTTTCAAATAAATGAAAGAAATTTTGTTTTCAATCATATAAATCTCTATTATTGTTTTTCAGGATAGCAATATGAAAGGTAAATGATGATAATGATTCCTTTATATTAAACAATAATTTTTTATAATAATAAGAATGAAGTGCTCAAAAATTTTCTTATTAAGCCGAGGGACCTAATAAGCATAATTTGACTGTTTCTAGGGTCATATAGAAAACCCTACATATTTTTTGCCTTTTGAGCTCTTTTTTTATTGCTAAATATTACCTAAATCATACAAAAATGTATATTAGTGAGGTGGGACTCGACTTTTGTTTAGAGTTCTCCTTGTAAGTTTTCAATCTAATGAGTACTGAATCTTTTGTTACTATGCAGTTTTAAGTCATGCAGTGAGGACATGGATATTGTTCTCTTTTAAGTCATGCAGTAAGGACGTAGGTACTGTGCAATTTAAAGTCATGCAGTGAGGAAATGGATATTTTGTAGTTTTAAGTCATGCAGTGAGGACATGGGTACTGTGCGGTTTTAAGTCATGCAGTGAGGACATGGATGTGCTGTAATTTAAGGTCTTTAGCTCTAACCAAAAGTATGAAATTCTCCCAATTTATTGATAATTTTTTTGGAAATATACTATCATATTCAGGTATGAAATGTGAAATTGTAAATTGTGATTTGAAAATTTCTGAAACCGAGGAATGATATGGAAAACGGCTAGAATCATTAGAGGAAGTCTTTTCTAAGAACGAAGTTACCATTACTTGACAAACCTGTTATGGGGGTTGTATTATGCAGGGCCAACTGGGGAATATGCTACATAGTCAAATAGTGGCATCTTTTGACTAACAGGCCTGTTATGTAAGCAACTTATGCAAGGCCACCTAAGGGGAATGTGTTGCATAGTTAGGAAAAAGAGCTCTTAGAAGTTTGACGTTCTGTTGCTAAAAGTCGAAGAAAGTTTATGGAGATTCATATTTTCCAAAGCATAGAGTTTGGTTTATGGAGAAAGGTACCTAAATATAGAAAGGGTGTTTCTAATCAATACATCCAAAGAATCAGAAGAATAAGACTATTACAAAGGTCTGACCCAAATGTAAAATATATGGTGTCTATAGTTTTTGGTCATATAATTAGGACTAGAAATGGAAACAATATATAACATGTGGCCAAGTGATTTCAAGATTATTTCATAGTGTATCGAGCACATGATAAGGGAAATGTGTAAACCAAGGTCTTGAAGACTTTCAGATTGTGAGAAAGATAATTGGACAAGTATAGTTGAATAACTGTTTTAAAATACAGATTCTTGTATATTGTCATCAAAGATTAAAGGGGAAAAAGATACTATAACCAAGAATGAAGTTACCATTATTTGACAATCCCATTATGGGGCTATATTATGTAGGGCCAACTAGGGCATATGCTGCATATCCAAATAGTGGCATCTTTTGGATGACAGACCTATTATATAGGCAACTTATTCAAGGCCACCTAAGGGCATGTCCTGTATAGTCAGGAAAAAGAGCTCTCAGATATTGAAAACCTTGTCACCAGAAATCGTAAGAAAGATTATGAAAATCTAAAAGAAAAATTCAAGACTAAGAGTGTTAGATATTTAAGGGGTTATTCCCAATGTATATGAGAAATATTTGAATCAATATTTTCCATGAATTTGATGTCCTTTACATAGATATGACTCATATGTTAAATGGAGGCTTTCTTTGTTTCCTTTGAATGAACATGGTACTGTGCAGTCTTAAGTCATACAGTGAAGACATTATACTATGCAGTTTCACGTCATGAAGTAAGGACATTTGTAACTCTATAAGAAATTAAAACACCATATATAAATAATCTATTTACTCAACTCTTAATCCCACATGAGCTATGCTCGGTGTGAGAAACAAGGAGCAGTAAGAGTTTCTTTTATAATGAAAAGGTGATACAAATGAAGAATAAGGGTATTAGATTTTCATTCAGTGTAACTTCATGAGGTAAGGATGAAAATTAACTGATATGAAAGGAATGACATATTGGAATTGGATTAAGGTATAAAACACAAGTATCACTATATTTCTTGCAGGGGAAAGAATCAAGTCATACATAGTTTTTCTTCAAAACATTCCCTATGCTGATTTGATTTTGTATACAAGAAATAAAGTGAGTTTTTTTATTGTGGCTGGGCCCAATATTGGAGTTCTAGGAATCTCTACGTATCTCAAAATATATTAGAATCAAGCCATATGTAGTTCTTGAAATGATCATTCCTCATGCTAAGTTTGATATGAGGAATAGGGCTTTTGATATGTTCTAAAAGAACGATAAATCTTAAGACATGAAATGGTATAAAGACAAAATCATATATCTTAAGGAAATAATATGTATAGATCTGATTCATATATAGGAGGAGAAAAGAAAATGATAAAATTTTGTGATTGTAGATAAGACCAGAATTGGAGATTCAGGTGTCTCTACGTATCTCATTAAAAATGAGAATCAAGCAATACATAGTTCTTGAAACATGGTCTCTATGCAGATCTGACTCCAACATAGGAAAGAGAGGGAATCATGTACTAATAAGAAGTAGTGATGATTTCAATGAAGTTTTCTTATGGAAACTTCTAACGTCTTATAGAGAAAATGTTAGTTTTACAAATGATGTCATGCAGTTTAATGTCATGCGACAAGGACGACAATGCTATGCACTTTAACATCATGCAGCATGGACGCTTATGGTTGTTATGAAGTTTAATGTCTTGAAACTAGGACAAGGGGGTTGTGCAGTTTTAAGTCTTGCAGTGAGGACTAATGTTCATAATTACACAAAGTATTTCTTCAAGAATATCGCATTGGTTGGAGATGTAATGAGCTCTCCATCCATTGAAATTAAAGCATAAGCTCCATTTGAATAGACCTTATGTATGGAATAAGGTCCTTCCAATTTTAGTTCAAGTTTTGTAGGTTTATTTTCTGGTATCATTGGAGTCCTAAGGACTAACACCAATTCCCCTTAAAGGAATGAATGAAGAAAAACTTTCTTATTAAAATCTCGTGCTATTTGGTTCTGATAGACTTCTAGATGATGAAATGTATGCAATATTTTCTCATCTAATCATTCCAACTCATTAAACCATTTATGAGATCTTTCATCTGTAGATAACAGATCACAGATTGCAACTCTAAGTAAAGGAAATTGTATTTCAATTGGAAAAACCGATTTAGTTCCATATACCAATGAATAAGGAGTTTCTTGGGTGTCAGTATGGATAGTTGTCCGATAATCCCATAAAGCATTCAAAAGTTTATCAGGCCATGATTTCTTATCTTTATACACCATCTTATGGAGTATATTTGATAGGGTTTTGTTGAAATCCTTTATCTATCCATTGGCCACCGCATGATAGCGAGATGAATGGTTGGATTTGATATTAAATTCCTGATATAACTCTTTTACTTCAGCAGAACAAAAATTGGTGGCATTGTCCATCGAAATAGTATGAGGGATGCCAAATCTGGTGATGATATTAGTTTTGACAAAAATAATGATGCTTTTAGCTCCAACTTCATTGAGAGGTATTGTTTCATCCCATTTATAGAAGAAATAAGTAGCGGTGAGAATATACTTGAACTGTTTAGCCGTGGTTGGAGGATAAGGCCCTAGTACATCCATTCCCCATGTGGAAAATGGCCAAGTGTATTTAGCTATATGTAGCAACTCTGGGGGTTGATGAATGAAGTTTGAATTCACTTGATAGGGATGAAATTTTTTTGTGAAGTTTGTACAATCTTGTGTCATTGAAGGCCAAAAGTATCCAAACCTTAGAATCTGATCGGAGAATCTGTGCCCAGATTGGTGGGCACCACAAGCTCCTGAATGGACTTCTTTCATGACAGTCGCGGTCTCTTCCCCATCAATACAACTGAAGATAATTCCATCAAATCCTCTCTTTTAAAGGATCTTTTGGTGGTTTGGACCATTATAAAGAGTGAAATTAGCTACTCGTCACCGGATCTTCTCTTTCTCAGTCCTATTTGGTGGAAGTATCCCACTTTGAAGATATTCCATGATGGATGTTCTTCAACCCATGGTATGACCATGCGGTTGAGAAATAGGGAAAATTTCATTAATTTCCTCTCTTATGGTTTTAAAAAAAGGTGAAACCACATAGTGATGAGATATAATGATAACTGTCTCATCCCGATTTAGATCTTCCAAGGATGTAGCTGCATTAGCCAGTGCATCTTCTTTGGTATTTTGTGATAGCAGAACATAGGACAATGTTGGCTCTAAGGGAAATTCATCCATTAATTCTCTGACATAATCAGACAAAGGTATTAACTCTTCTTTTCTAATAGAGTATTCCCCCCATTGATTTTTTTTATTACCAATTCTGAATCACCTTTTATCTTTAAATGATCCATTCGCACCTAAAGGGCCAATTCCAAACCAGCGATGAGAGCTTGATATTCTGCCTCATTTTTTCTACCACCTTCCGATAATAGAAAAGAATAAGGAAATACTACCTTTTCTAGGGAAATAAGGACTATTCCAAATCCAACCTTATTGAGTTTAGGGTTTTCCAGTCTCTCCCTATTGGACTTCTAGAAGAACCATCAAAATACATTTCCCATGTTTGGGAATTATCTTAAAAAGAGAAGACCTCTTCATCAGGAAGTTTATTATTAAACGATGTATCTTCCATGGATGGATGATCCGCAAGGAAATCAGTCAGAGCTTGACCCTTTATTTCCTTTTCAGGCACTAATTTGATATCAAACTATTGAAAAATAACTTCCCACCATGCTAGATGTCCTATAAGCATAGGATGACTGAGGATAAATTTGAGTGAGTTATTATGAGATACCAATTGGACCTAATGATGTTGCAGGTAATGTCTCAATTTCTGAACAGAAAATATTAATGATAGGCAGCACTTCTCAATACTTGAATACCGAGTTTCCGCATCAAGCATAGTGCGAATGAGATAATAAATTTTGTTTTCATTTCCAGCATCATACTTTTGGGTGAGGAAGGCACCTAATGATCGCTCTAAAGCTGTCACATAAAGAATGAGTGGTCTTACTTCAACAAGTTTCATCAATACTGGTGGACTCAAGAGATATTTCTTGAGTATATCAAATGATTCTTGGCAATCCTTAGTCCATTGATAAGTGACTCCCTTCTTCATTAATCTAGTTAAAGGTAAACATTTTCCTGCCAAATTGGCAATAAAGCACTGAATATAGGCCAAATGTCCTTGAATTCCTCTCATTTCTTTCAAATTTTGAGGAGGTGACATACCAAGGATTGACTACCAACAAAGCCAATCAAGCCCAGGATGGCGTAAAATTAATCCAATGAATACACGATGGAGTAAAACTATACCACTAAATTTCATCAGGATCAAATTCGATACCACAATGGCGTACAAAGAAGCCAAGTAATTTTCCTGAGGTTACCCCAAAATCACATTTTAAGGGGTTAATCTTCAAATTATATTGCCGAAGTTTTCAAAATATGGTTTCCAAATCAACCAAGTGATTGTAATGTTGTTTTTATTTTACTACCAAATCATCCACATAACATTCAACAAATTTCCCTAAGAAGGGTTTGAAGATATGGTGCATGGCACGTTGGTATATCGCGCCTGCATTCTTTAAGCCAAAGGGCATTACCCGATAGCAAAACACACCTTGAGGAGATCTAAAGGCTGTATATTCTTCATTCTCTAGGGCCATTCGAATTTGATTATACCCAGAATATCTATCCATGAAGGAAAGAGATTCATATCTAGCCGTTGCATCAATTAGAAGTTATGTAATCAGGACTGGAAAATCATCTTTAGGACAATGCCTATTAAGATCTCTGAAATCAATGCATACTCTAATTTTCCCATTCTTCTTTTTCACTGGGACAATATTGGCTATCCATTTGGGATTCTGAACTTCCCTGACAAAGTTAGCCTTTATAATCTTATCAACTTCAGCTTCAATTTTAGAGGCGTGAGTTGGGTGTGTTCTCCTTGCTGCTTGCTTGAACCCATGATGTTCTTCTGGAAAACCCAAATGATGGGTGGATACATCAGGATTAAGACCTGGCATTTCCATATAATTCCAAGCAAATATATCTCGATTTTTCTTTATAAATGAATTATACACCTCTTCTTCCTTAGAGTTCATGGTCACACTGATTAAGGTGGGGCATGGATCTTCTCCTGTACCCAGATTTATTTCTTTGAGTTCTTCCACGGTGGTAGAAACACCTTCAAATGATGGAGGAGCATCCCTGAGATATTCCTCTTCTTCATTATGTTCCACTTCTTATGATTCCATTTTCATGGTAGATGACAAGGAAAAGCTCCCAAAGTTAGGGGAGGAGTTAGTATTTGAACATCTTGAAGAAGAAGCCACCATATCTGACCCTACTGACGATGAAGGGTCTTCCTGTGGTAAGGATGGATTGATAGATTGAGAATCAACATCTTTTTCTTTCTCTAATATTGCTACAATTTCATCTATTCTGATTAACAAAGTAGAGGCTCGTTGTATTTCAGCAGATTAAATAAAAACAACTCCATTCATGCTTCCATCATTGCTTGGTACATCAATAATTTCTCTCATGTTATCAGGCTCAATTGTTGTAATTGACATTATGGGAATTATTGGATGAGTGAATGGATTTGGTTTTACCCTTTCAACTTGATTAATGGGTAGAACATAATTTGTACTCAAATGCATGAATGGATTTTCTGGAATCTTTTCCAGTCCATTTGGAGCATTAACTCTTGTTATCTTCTTGGTCATGGACTTCATTCCTTTTGTGTGATAAAAATCTGCCTCAATGTATTGAGATTCACATGTTTTAAACGGAGCCTTGTCACCATACAATGTTCCGATTTGACCATTGAAACAGTACTTCAGACATTGGTGGTATGATGAAGGTATGGCTGCATGTTGATGTAACCAAGGCCTTCCAAGTAGAATATTGAAGGCTATGTCCTGACGAACAACCATGAAATCTAAATTAGACACAAGATCTCCAAACTGAGTTCTGAGTGTAATTTCACCCATAGGTTCTTGTTCATTCATGTCATATACTTGAAACATTAAATTCGAAGGAGATAAGTCAGATTCAGTCAAGCCCAATTGACAAAGTGTACGAAGGGGAATGAGGTTGACTCCAGATCCATTATCAATGAAGACTCATCAGATATCCATGTCATTGACCTTTCCAGACAGATACAAAGGTCTGATGTGTCCATGTACCACAGGATCTTCATCTTCAACTATAAAATATATGACTTCATGACATTCTACAAAATCATTTTCTATATGGTAAACCTCAGTAAGAAGCAACATAAATTTCAAATTATTGAGGACTTAACAAGGCCTCAATGACTACTTCTCGAATATCTTTTGATAGATTCAAAGCATCCAAAATTAATAACTTGGTCGGTACTTGGGCCAATTGTTTCAAGAAATCATACTTTTGATCCAAAGGTCTGCATTTCTCAGCATGGAGATGTGGTTTTTCAAGTGCTTTTGAAGTTGATGATTCTGTTGTAGATGTGTTCTGTGTTGATACAGAAGTGGGAAATACTACTGACTTTGGAAAATTAGACTAACTAAGTCTATTCATCTGCTGAGATGAAGATAGTGTAGATTCTAATCAATCCTCCAGAATAATTGTGCCATAACTAGACTTATTTTGCAGGGAAGAAACTCCTTGTTCTTGTTGAGCTCACAAAAGGGCTCTTCCATGAGTTTCTTCCACATATATGGTTTAAGAAGGGGTAGAGTTAACATGATGGTTTCTGGAATTCCCATGTCTTCCCATGTATCCTAGAACTTGGCCTCTTCCTCTAGTCCCCCAATTAGGCACAAGGAATTTCGGCTCAATAAAATTAGAACGACCCTTGGAATAAGGATATGTTAAATGGATAATATTAACCAAACCAAAGATCAATTCTTCATCTGATGAGGATTCTTCCTGACAAATTACTTCTGGTTGTACCATTTAGTGGGGTGGTGCTCGTGATTTTGAGATAGATGGCATGAAATATGCTAAGGTTAAGGACAACTTTGGACTTGATGCGAGCTCGTCTTCTTCTGACTACTCTTTACCCTTATGACCACCTTGTTTCTTTGAGGAACGAACCTTTGATGAAGATGGTTTTGTTGTGGCAGGAGTGGTATAAGATACAATTGGTTATTTCAACTGTGTTCATAAAATAGCATGAGTTTAGTTGATCGTTTTCCTAATCATCCAATCATCATATTTTTGCACATTTTTACTTTTAACCTCTTTCCATTCTCATTCTTCCTCTGGATTGGTGGTAGTAACACATGCTACTTGAGTTTATTAACTTTTCAATTTCACTTATCGAGAGTCAACCATCTTTTGAAAAAGGTCTTTGAAAACAAATCAATCCGGAATGGGGAGTCCCAACATCTGATGAAATGGACAATAATTAGGACAATCTTCCTCTTTGTCTTTATTTGGATTATTCGGCCATAGGAACTGAACAAAATTGTTTTCTAAGGCTGAGATGAAGTAGCCAGAAACTTTATCATTCCTAAAAGAATAGATTTTATTATTTAATTCCTTAAACTGTTTCTGCCTTGGATCTCTTTGATCATCTTGACGAGGTGGTCATTTTTTCCGATGCTCAGGAAGTGGAGCCCTTCGGTATGATGAAGGTCTTGAGGTAGAAGTAGGTACAGGTGCCTGTTTGAGTGTAATTATAGCAACTTCTTTATTTCCTATTCTCCTTCTTAGAACTGACAGAATTACACGATTTTTAGCCCTAGACTCTATAAGAGAGTCTTCTATCTACTGAGCGATTTAAGTAAGTGTTGGGTCGGAGAGTGATGTCAAGAGGGGGGGTGAATTGCCTTTTCAAAAAAGTATAACAATTTAAGAAAAAGTTAAAGCGCAGCGGAAATAAAAGAGGCAAGACACAAAATTGATAACGGAGTTCGGCCTGAATCCCAAGCCTACGTCTCCGCTCCCAACTCAACCGTTGAGATATTTATACGACAGCTTGCTTTTTAATGGTTGTATCAAGAAACCCACTAGACTTTAAGGCAGCCTAGAAACCTATTACATCTTGCTTTTTATTGGTTGTAGCAAGAAACCCACTAGCCTTCTTACAGGTGAAGGCTAGATCACCTATGACTCAAGCCTTTTACAGGGAAGGCTTGACTAACCTTTTCACACCTTGAAGGTGGTGTGAAAACCCAAACTAAGGGAGGATGAGAGAAAGAAGGGTTTGTATGCACAAACTCAAAATAATGCTCAAAATGATAAAACAATAAAAACCGTAAAGAGGAGAAGTCTTGGGCGCCAATGGATTGATTGGTGATGATGAAGAGCGCTCCCAAGCTTCTATGGTAGTGCTCCTTGGTTGTGGAAGTGAGTTGGAGCAGGTGGGGATCCTTGAAGGAATGCGCCGGAGGTTCGCCAAATGATCGAAAAATGTTCCCGTGGGCTACCGTTGTTTTCCGGGGCTTCCTAGTCCTATATTTATAGGAGAGGAACACCCAAATGGCCGTTGGGGGTCTTCGGAGCCATTGGAGAGGCCTTTGGAGCTGTTGGGAGTCAAAAGTACAAGTCTGGTCAAAGCCCAACGGCTAGTTTGACTGGGCACACCGGCTGGCCGGTGGTGTCTCACCAGCTGGTCGGTGGTCCACCGGCTGGCCGTTCCTGATCCACCGGCTGGCCGGTGCTCCAGACAGAGAGCAAGCTCTCTGCCCAGGTTCTATCGGCTGGCCGGTGGTCAACCACCGGCTGGCTGGTGACAATACCGGCTGGCCGGGGAGCTCACACCGGCTGCCCGGTGGCTCTAGACAGAAACCATTGCTTCTGCCAGAGACCACCGACTGGCCGGTGGGAATCCACCGGTTGGCCGGTAGACTCAGAGAGTCTACTTTCAGTCCTTCTTGGCCCAACTCCTTGGCAACCTTTTTCCTATCAACAAAAACACTTGAAAACAAGTTAGAACAAAATAAGAGTGATTGTGATCATTAAAATCCAAGAGAGAGGGGTACAACAGTAAGGTCTCGAAACCCTCCTGTGTATTTCACAGGGATCAATGGTGTGCGTAATTCATCATGCAGATTTTCTACACAGATTGGTAGCAACTCTTCTTGAGGGAGTTCTAAACATAATGAATATGTTAATCCCTTCCAACGAGCAATGAAATCCAAAAATCTTTCATTTTACCTTTGTTTACAGTTGGTAAGATCAAAAATTGTCATCTTTGGTAATGCTGAGCTAAATTGAAGAAGGAATTTCTAACAGAGATCTTCCCACCCAGTAATTGATCGAGATTGCAAACTTGTATACCATACAAAAGCAGGTCCTTGTAATGAATGCAAAAAACACCTGAGATTAACTAATTCAGAGTTCCCATTATAGGATAACAACGAGAAACAAAATGTGTTAAGTGTTGTTCCGGATCTCCCAAACCATTAAAAATTGGGAATGTGGTATTAGAAAAATTTGATTGGGGGGGGGGATTGCATCCACCCATTCAAGATAAGCTATATTTTCCAGTTGAACTGGTGTGCGTCGTTCCTCAATAGCTTCTAATAGAGTTGTTAATGCCTCAATTTTGTTCATATGAATTTGGAGAATATCTGGATGAGCTGGATTACGTGCAGGTAATGCCACTGGAACTTGAGCTATTGCAATAACCAGTAAGACCACTGATGGTGGTGCTGATATCTTTCTTGGATAACCCACAGAAATAGGTTTATCAGGATATACATGATCCTATCTTGATTGTGTACCCAACGGAGGGAATTAATTATCTACCTCTGTAGTTACTACAAATCCTATTTTCTAAGGATCTCCTACATGATTTGAAAGTTGAGGACTTTCCTGGGGAGTATGTCTAGCAGAAATGTTGTTTAGAAGTAAATCTGCATTGAGTCTTTTCAACTCCTTCATTTCTTCTTCTTCTTGTGCAGGTCTCTCTTCAAGTGAAAGAGATTGAACTTCTCCAGTGGAAAAGTGAGATGCAATATGACTTTTTTCCTTTCCCCTTGTTGGACGCCTTTCGGAGAGGGGGGAGTTGGTTATTTGAAGGCATACCTAGATTTTGGGTATGCCTTTGATTTTGGGCATGCACACCTTCTTCATTTTCCTCAGTGTGTACCACATTGTGGACAAGAAATTCATCTTCTGATTCCCCTAAACTAGAATTATTTTCTGAAGGATCTTCTGCAATGGTATTGATGACATTCACTGATGCATAACGCACTAATGGCATTCTGTTAGTGTTTCTCATAGATCGTCTCCCTTTTTTCATTCACAAAACTCTGTTCTTCTATATGAAGAATTACCTGGAACTGTTTAGAGGATAGTAACATGAAGGGAATCACTGGATAGTTCATTTGTATGCTTTCCTTGTGACTTCTTCCCTAATCGGGAGAAAACTGACTTTCGTTGAGGAGGGGATTAAAGATGCGAAATAGGCCTGATCCTTGCAGGCTGGGGTTGATCCTGTTCTTCTTCTTCAAATATTTTAATATTGTTTAATTAATTTTAAGGTTTCAATAAATGAGCCCCCATCTTGGAAAGTTGGGGTGATTCTTGAACTGCTACAGTTGAAGTTCGTGTAACTGCTCTACTGATTTTGCGGATTTTTGTTCGAACATTATATGGATGCATCATCCTAAAATTACTTAAATCACCTATTTCAAAAGATTGCAGTGCTATTTCGGACATTTTCATCCTCTGAAGCCTGACATCCTCTAAATGGGATGCCTGCTCAAGATTCTCAGAGGCTTCATGTAGAATTAGTTCAACAATTTCTTTTCTTTGGGCCTGATTCTGATGAGAAATGGTTGAGGCATGTTCTTGATCATACATTTGATTACACAAAAAACCTTTTGACTGGGGCTATCTGTGGGCAATAACATTTCAAGAAACCACTTTGGGCGTACTTTGCTAATTTTGAAGTGCAGTGAAATGCAATGCTCCATATGCACCCCATCCTCTAATGCGAACTTTAGATGGGGAATCATAAATTAATTAGTGTAGCCTCTTCAGAGCATTGAGAAATGCACACTGAAGGGTTCTATATTGTTTTTCAACCCTTCGATGTTGGGAAACTGAAAGATATTCCAAGTCAATTTGGCGGTGTAATACTTATATTACCTTTATATGATTTTGATATTCATTATATGGTAATAATTTAGTTTTCAAATGATGAAGAGTTTTCCATAAGTTGAGATAAATGAAATGAATGCAATATTCTGTCATCAATTCTAGAATATCAAACTAAGAATTTTTTGAAGGCCAGAACATGACTGGTATTTATCCTTTAGCTAATTGTTTCCTTATGTTCATCACGTCTTCATCATCTTATACTATAGGTTTCTTCATTTGGTCTGACCAAATTGGATGCTCTGTATTTGAGGATAGATGACCCATGGGAGGTTCAAAGAATGAATTTTCCCTTAATATGTCTTCTAACTAAGAAAGTGTTTCACCTTTCAATGACAAGGCATCAGATATGACTGGCCATGTGTTTGCAAGTGCCTTGAGATAGGAGGTCTTTCTTGTTGCTACATTATCAATTATAGAATTTTTTTGACAATACAAAAAACTACTGCGGAGAGTAATTTCATAGTGAATGCCATCATGGGTAGGATCACCATGATGGATTACATAAAGGGATAAATCTTCTTGCTCCTTGGTCTTCTGGCCACATGGAGGGTTGTCGTGGCTCTCATCCAAAGATAGACACTTTGGATTGACCGAATTTTTATGAAGCAAGCCTTCATGATGAAGTGTCTAGTGAGAAACTTCAGAATTACAACTACCACTCCCAAAATATGGTAATGAGATGGTAGGATCTTGAGAAGAAATAGATAAATGTCCGAGGGATTCAAAAACTCCATCATTAAGGGAAGATAAATTACAGCTTGACTCTTGATTTTACAACGGTATTTGGTGATATTTCTTCTTGGATGTTCTATTATACTTAGTTGGGGACACTTGTTGAGAAAAGTGGTTGTCATGGGTAGGTATATGTGCCTCCCTTGGATTAGTTACCAGAACAGACTGGTTACCTCCAATTGGAAAAGGTGTATGTCCCCGATCTTGTTGTCTGTATGATATGGGGGAGTATGCCCCATGACCCTCATGGACTGGAATAGAGGTGTGTATCTACTCTAGGATGGCATGTTGATGTGTCATCCCATGTGTGGGGACTTATTTATATGCATGTTCCCCTGATACTGCTGAAGTAGTTGTTAAAATATCCTAACATGCTTCCAAAATATGTTCAGGGATATGAGTCTTCCCTTTCACCTTTGACAAGATGTGTTTAGTGACTTCAGCGGTCAGAACAGGAATATACGTCCATTCCGTATCTAGAGTAGGTGTATGTGCATGCTCCTATCCTCCTTTTCCTATCAACAGATATTGACAGTACTTATGCATAAGGGCAGAGAGTTGAGTCTGCTCCAAATTTGTCATTAGAGCTTTCTGACTGACTTCTCTGGGTGATACCAAATAAGACTGTTGGCAGACTTGATGAACATTGGCAGGTGTATGTGCCTGCTGGATATTCTCCATCAAGTATGGTTAATGAGTTTCCTTCAATATTGGTAGATGAGACTGCTGATAGAATTTTTTATTGTAAACATGTGTATGTTTCTGCTTACTCGTTGCCACCATATTAGATTGGCGGGTCTCTTTAAATGCAGTTAGACGAGCCTGTTTACTGGTTGATAACTTGTAAATAGGTGTATGTGCTTATTCACGGTACTCCACCAGGTTTATTTGGTGGGATTGGTGGTCTGTTTTCAGACGATACTGTTGAGCAACCAAATTAGGGCGAACATGTGTATATGCCCGCTTGTTTTTTTCCATCAAGTTTGATTGATGGACTTCTCTGGGGGAGGTACAGGTGAGAACCTACTTCCTGTTAACCCAACATTGTCCTTCACAGTTTTTCTTGCATGCCCAAGTCTGAGAGACCTGGGCCAAATGTCCAGATGCAACACCCCCATCATGTTGGGGATACACTACCGCATGATTCTGGCAGTGATTGGTGGTGGGATTCCATAGAAAGGACTCCTATATTTTTGAATTGAGGCCTTCAGTGACCTCTTGATCCACCACCTTGTAGTATGGGAGGGATTTATTGTTGTGTTTTGGTAATAAAGATCTGAAATGGTTGGAGACGGTGGTTGGAACCATTTACTTCTTGATCATTGGTCGTTGTTGGCCAGATGATCCAGGATTATTGTTGACCTGGAGGGCCTGTTGAGCAGCCTCCAAAGTTGGAATTGTATCATACTGGAGATATTCCTTTATCAGACCATTGGAGACCCAACTTTGAAGATGTTGGGTTGGTGATAATGGTATTCCCATGGATAGAGATCCAACTTGAGCAGTAGTCGGGAAGTTCATAGATGTTGTCTTGGAGAAATCCATTCTTTGGATTGAAGGGAATTCTGTAGAAAACTAAGAACAACAACAAGTTCTATTAAAGTGGCATCTTTTCAGATGGATACATTCATGATTAATTCCTTTGTATGGCCTTCCATTATCAATTTATAGGGGCCTAACATGTGGGTAATATTATTAACTTGGTTAAGGATTCATGTTGGGTTCACTATTTTTGTTTTGTAGTTCCTTGAAACGTGCATTCTAGATTTAAGAATCATTATTTCCAGGCGGTTTCCATTGGATTTATTCAAGGAACCGAAAACTGCCTACAGTTCTTTATCCAAATAGGACCTTCTTTCCAAAGGCATGCGTTCGTTAAGTTTTGAACATTACGATACTTAAGAACGTGCATTGGTCGAGAGGATGGGAGGTCAGACTCATCACACCATTTTTGGTGGAATTATTGTCTACTCTGGGACTCTCTTTTTAAAATTAAAATATTTTTTCATGAATCCTTATTAATTTAAAAGGTATATCATAAGTATCCCTTGGAATTTACAATCACTTATTTAACAGAAATTTTTTTAATCATCATTATGATGATACTGGTTTTTAAGCCACTCAATGGGGCACTCTGGAATTTATTGCCATCCAGGGAAACAAAAGTTTGTTTTAATCTTGGGATCTTACTAATAAAAAGGGCTATCTACGTATCCTTATGAAAGGAATCAGAACCCTCATGGTTTGGTGTCGCTTAATGGGACACATAATACCTTTTAAGGTCATGTGATAAGGACCTCCAAGCGGAAGGTGCTTAGTTGAAACTTAGTGTGGGACTTATGCTGAAGCATCCCAAGGAACTTTGGAAAGGATATAGGTTTCCAAGTAGGATCATAACCTATTTGGAATTGGAACAAAGATAATAGGGTTGATTTTAAGTGTTGGGTTTTTTACCTCAAGGAGGCTTCCTACATATCCCATATGGATGGGAATCAAATCCCACGTAGTTCGATGAATCTCATAGGAGAGAATAGTACTTAAAGAAAGATGTGTTTGGTCTTAATTCTTAAAAAAGGATGCCTTGACGATTTGAGGATTGAATTTGGGGTTATGTACTAAGGAGGATTCCTAAATTAGGGGAATTAAGGTTGGATTCCTGAGGAGGATATCTAGTGAGCTCGGGCCCTGAAAGGGCTTCCTATGCATCCTAGTTTGAATAGGAATCATAGTTCTCATAGTTCCTTCGAGGTGAGTGTTTGTGCACATGTTGGAACCATCACATATCTCTAAGCCCACGTGAGTCATTCTCAGTGTGAGAAACAAGAGGATGTGAAAGATTCAACAATGACACTTCACACTTTTCCTCCTCCGCTGATGGAAGAGGGCGCATCGACCGTGGAAGAGGGCGAGGTGATGAGCCTTCCATCTGTTCTATTTACATTGGACAAGGGTCCAATATAAGGAAGAAGGGGCGAAGGTGAGGAGCTTATACTAGGATGGCTTCCCTGAAATTAGTTCTCATATGGGAGGGAGACTTCTCCTATACTTGCGTGGAATGGAAAGTGCGAAGTGTACCTTCCCTACCAAAGAAATGAGGACCTGGGTCACCTATTTGAAAAGGGCGAGGTCGGTAACCAACCATCCACCAAACTGAGAACGCCCCAACACTGTTTCTGGGAGAAAAGTCCATGTGACTGCAGATATACAAACACACAAAAATCTCATGAATCTTAACCCCATCGTGAAACTAATGTGGGAAACTTCTGACTGCGGAAATACAAACCCAAATTAGAGACATGCTGATGTGCCTTACCCAAAGGTTTGAGAAGTCAAGAGGTTTTGGAGGAGGCTTAAACTTATCCCCTTTCGAATAAGGGAACCAAGGAAAGAGATACCCTGTCATGAAGGGCTTTAAACAAGGGTATTTGAACTGGTCGTATAGGTACCTCGAGGAGGTGTGCCACGTAGGTACCCCACTTTGCCCTATTGCACAGGTGTGACGCACAGGTATAGCGTGTAGGTATGGATGAGGACTAAAGAAAATGTGAAGAACATCAAACCATGCTTGTCCCCTTTAATTATCCCTTATTTTGTAGTTTAGAGAACTACCTGAGACAATTTGAGAGATCTAGGTGAAAGAGATACACAATGGGAGCTTCAGAGAGTCTTTAACTTTTTTTCAGTCCAAAAATGGGGAGCCCAAGGGTCCTATTTATAGGCATGGATGGGCCTGGCCAAAGAAACTTTGGTCGTGCAGGTATTCTGCGTAGCTCCACTATGCAGGTTCTCTACGTTGAGGCATCCCAAATCTTCTCACGCGTAGCTTAGACGCATAACTGGTTCGCGAAGCTCGACCGCATAGCTCTCTCGCGAAGCTCGACTGCGTAGCTCACTCGTGAAGTTGTTGGATGTTACTACATTGTGTAGAGTTTGGGAGTATTTGTTGATGTTTCCTTTGTACTCTTTGAATATTTTTAAGGAGTGTCAACTCCCACCATCCACAGATCATTGGGAATATATATTCCAATGATGAAGAACATATAGAGAAGAATTTAAAACATAACAATAAAAATTGATAAACTTATAGGGACATGTGCTCACAATCAATAAATAAAAAATAAAATTCCTAGTATTAGAAACCAAAATTAATGGAGAAAGAAATAAAAAATAATGAGCCTTTCCTTGAAGGATGGATTTTTTGTTGGCACTGATTTTATCCATATCGAGTGTGTTGGAAATCTTCAATGAAGAATATGTTCCTTGCCTTTTCAAATCCAATAATCTTCCATCACCCCCATATCCCTCTCTCTTAAGATAGGGTTTATGTAAAATAACCCTAAATAGAGAGATTAAATTAATATATAAATGGATTAACTAGGTTTTCTGAATATAAATAATAAATTAGTTAATTTCCACCTGCAACAGTCCACCCTTGAGGACCCTATATGCAAATAAGGATTATACTGACCCTAGGGAAACCTATTATTCTAGATGCATCCATGTCATCAAATTTTCCATATGAGGCTCATTTTAGGAGGTAATTTTCCATTCCTATGTTCATGACCATGTGAGATAAAAAAATATATTATTTTTAATATATTATTATCAATCCTTCATGACATAAAAATTATACAAATAGTACATCGACCAACCTCAAAAATATTATTTACAATATTTAAAGGGGTTAAACTAAAAAAAATAAAGGTCATTATATCCTCCCCACCTTCAAGTTTTCTCATCATAAAAATATCAACATTCATGAAAAGGTGAGGTTACTAATCTTGTGTCTGACTCTAGTACTTTTGTGATCTCTCTTTAAGTATCTCATGTTGTCAAAGGATACAGACGAGTAGTATCACTCAACCTTGAATGGTCCTCTACTATCAGTCCTCAATCATAATTAAGTACTCTGAGAAGGTGGTATCATCCTCTAAATCCAATTCACTATAGTCGATGATGTGTGAGGGGTCATGAATGTGTCCCCTTATCTATTAGACATAAAATATTTCATTCACCCGATCCAATTGTAGGGGGCATTGCTGGGAGATAAGAAACCTCCCCCGCTATTCATATGATCTAGAATGGACTGATGAACCTTAGGGATAGCTTTATCCCTTAAAAAACCAGACCATGGTGAAACCTTTATATAAACATTATCACCCTCAATTAACACTAAATACCTCTTTCAATAGTTTTTGTAGGGATTTTGATAGCTATGATCTATATTAATTATCTCCGAATCACCTACACCTTTATTGTCTCCAACCACATGAGATTTGTCCCCTTTAGTGACATATCTCTTACCTCATTCTAGTATAGAATTAACATGTAATGTCTCCCATGCTGAATCTTTAAAGATTCAATTTCAATAGTGGAGTGGTAGTTATTATTTTATGTGAATTCTACTAGAGGTAAGTGATCCTCCTAGATCTATATGAAATATAACATGCTAATCCTAAACATATCCTTATGAAACTAAATGGTTTTCTTATTCTATCTATCTTTATAAGAGTGTAAATATATAATCATTCACAATTTGGTCTTGAATGTCTCCTATAAACTCTTTTACAAGTGATTCATTAAATTAGTGTCTTGATAAAAAGTGATCATAGAGGGTATCCTAAGTATTCAGATGATCTACTCTGTGTACAAGTGTCCTAATATCTTCACAGAACTTTGATCCCATAAAGAAAGGAAGAAAACTGACTTGGTCAGTTAGTTGATCATCACCTAAATAGTGTTACTAAATCTCAATAAACATGGAATCCCTATCCTGAAATATATCTATATACCATTGAACTTTCACTTTAAAACATCAAGTGGTTGGGCTAGACCTACTAGGACCTAGTGCTCCACCTTCACCTATTGACAGGTGATACACCTCTTGAAAAAATAAAAAATACTCTATTTCATACTAGACCACCAAAATCTATGCTTAATTCCTTGATAAATATTCATCATGCTTAGATGTATCACTAAGGTAGAAGTATAAAACTCTTTCAAAATATCATCACTCAGTCTGAAGGGAACCAATTTCCACCCACAAAAGAATATTATGTGATCCTCACCTTTATAAAATCTATTGAGTGTATTGACTAAGGATGTCGGGTGGTGTAGGACCTCATAGTCGATTCCTCCCAATAGGGCCTCTGTGACGTGCTAAAAAAATGTGTCCACCACCATCAATCAATGGTAAGCAGCCTATCCCTTATCCACCAAGGAAAACTTTATTGAAGAAAATTACTCACCCGCCTCCTTTATCAACTGAGCATGGGATTTTCTAATAAGGTCACCATCCACCACATTTACCTTTCCTATAGTATAGATAATCTCAAATACATAGTCCTATAAGAACCCCTACCAATACCACTAACTCAAATTAAGATCTCATTGGGTGAAGTTATATCTAAGACTCTTGTAGCCCATGTTGAATGTGATATGCTCACTAAAAAGGTAATGTTTCCATGTATTTAAGTTGAACACTACCACTATCAACACTAGATCATGGATCGGATAGTTCTATTTGTTAGGTCTCAAATACCAATACCCATAAGTAATCACTTTCTACCTCTGCATCAACACAAAACCAATCCCATATCCATAAAAATCATATAAAAACATGTACTCGACTCCTTCCTATAACAAACTTAGAATATAAAAACTCATCAATAACTACCTTATATCCTCAAAATATATCTATAATTTCACATAACAAATGAAGGGTCATCTATTTTGATTAAGTGAAGTCATGGGAGCCTCAATCCTAGATAAGTACACCATGAATCTTTGGTAGTAAACCACCATCCCAGGGAAACTTTGAACCTCAAACATGATATTAGGTGGATCCCAAGAAATAACTAACTCAATCTTTACAGGGAATATATCTACTTTTCCTTATGAGATAATGTGTCCCAAGAAGTGTAACACTCAAATCCAGAACTGGCACTTTGAGAGATTTCCTTAAAACTGGTGCTCTCTGAGTATGTCTAGGTCAATCCTGAGAATCTCAACAAGCTTTTCCCATGATACTAAATATAAGAGGTTATATTTGACAAATATAACCACAAAATGTCCCAATAAATGATAAAATATCCATTTAATGATCTCATGAACACAACCAGGGTGTTTTCAAGCCGAAGGGAATTAGTGAACTCATTATGTATGCAATGACACTTGAATTCTGTCTTTGATATATCTTTCTCATAAACTTGAAGCTAATGATTATTAGACTTAAGAACGATATAATAGAACCAATTTTATCCCCTCATCTGGTTTTATATTTCATTGATTCTTAGTAGAGGGTATTTGTTCTTAACTATCGCCTAATTGTATTGGTTATAGTCTATATAAATCCTCAATATCTTGTATTTATTCTTATAAAATAACACCAAAGACAACCAACGGGACACACTGGGTTAGATGAAACCATTCTCTATGAGTTCCAACAATTTCACCTTCATATCCCAGATCTTAGTTGGGTTTTTTCAATAAGCTATAGAAGATATCAAAGTATTCATGAGATATAGATCAATATAGAATTCAATCTCCCAATGAGGGGGAAATCCAAAAACATCCTTGGGAGAATGTCTATATACTACTCCATTACTATAAGAATATTATTACTTAAAAAATATTTATCATTCTAAGGTTTATTCCCCTAAACGTTTATAGGTTTAGTGCATTAAAATATGGTAAGTAATCAGGTAATTTTTCCATAGGTATAGGATGGAATTACAAGTGTGATTTGTTTGTATTATTAAAATCAACATAAATGGTGGGTAAAAAGTGTGAATGGGATAGATATAAACTTGGGAAAATAAATCACCTAATCTAGGTCAAAAACCATAAACTCAATTTCAATAGGATTGGTAACATAGGTTATGGAAAATAAAATCACATAATCTATGTCTCGATTGTTGACTCACCCAGTTCTAATTTGTTTGCTAAATTTTTTCTTTTTCCTCACACTCAAATTTCTATACTCAGTGATAAATATCCATAACCAGTATTACAATGAATCACATCTCTTGCTTGTTGACTTACCCACATAGGTATCCACTCACTTCCACTATGAATTAATATTAGATGATGAATTCAATAACCAAAGTCATCACATAAGGTAAACTAAATAAAATCAAAAAAATTAAACTCACAGTGTATACATTATAAACAACTCAAGTAATCAAACTATTTGATATAACAATGACAAAATAGTGAAAATGTTTAGAAAAACTACTCCTCCAGATTTTGAATATGCTCCTCCCATCTTCAGATCATTCCTAGAAATTTTTCTTGTAATTAAATAAATACTCATATCAAGTTTAGGTGATTTGTTTTTATCTTTTCAATTATTACTAAAGATCCTCCTATAGAAAAATCGATCCATAGATAAGGTATTCATATTGTTAAGGCTGATGTTGTTTGGTGCATTACACCTTCCTTGGCCCATCATCAACTCCTTTATTAGACATTGATGCATCTATATATACTCACTCAACTCATCAACCTCATATATATAAGAATTATATTTATTTTTCATAAAAAATATTGTTTTTTACAACTCCAAATCCAATTTCCCCAATACACCTAGGATAATCAGTATTTTCTAATGTTAAAGGAGATATAAACCTACATAAAGATAACCATTTGAAATTACTTTAATATTTGGTCCTATAAAATATATTCAAAATATTACATCATTTTTATGATTGAATATTAAGAAAATTTTAAATTTTAAACAAATAAATAAGAAACATCCATGACTTATACATTGATTTGTGATCTCATAAACACAATCGTTGACAATTTTACCCTCTATGTTGGTATGGTCCTCTATGAATAACCAATAAATAGATATGCTACTACTATGTGTATTCCCACTTGTTATAATTTTTTTAATATAAAAATAAATATGTTATTATTATTCTATATTTTATTTTAAATAACATTGATAAATATACATAAAATATTCATGTACCAACTATTTCTCAAGACTTAAATACCCTAAATGTCCTTTTTTAAGGGTGTGAATTTTTATTGACTAACTATGTTTTTATATCTTAGTCTCTATGAAAATAAAAATAATATAATTATAGATTATGTGTATTCATAGAAAATATATTTAAATAAACAAATAATATAACTTGTGTATGTAACATGTTTTTTACTGAGTGTAGAACTGTGTTTACTCATAGTACATAATTTGATATGACCTGGCCCATTAGAACCTTTCCCAAGTCAGTGATAAGATGTGTTTCTATCCCAAGACTACCTCTAATAGTCTAAGGGACCAATTAGGTACATAGCATGATATGAGGGGCCTTAGAAAGAGATAAACTGAGTGTGCCTCCCCAAGCCCGGCTCCAATAAGCCAAGGGCCGATGACCAGCACCGTGTAGGCATATCACATGGTATAAGAGGCCATATCCTTTATCAACCTTAAAGAGACATATATCTCCAATGAATAAAAATAACAAACAATGATAGTAATATTTTTATATATAATTAAACTATATAAAAATCATTCCTGAAAATCATATGGTAAGTACATTTCCACATATGCAAACACTGTAGGAAGTATAAATCAAAAAAAGTCTCCAAATCTAATTTAAAAATGACACCAAAAATATCCTTCTTTTTGTATGTACTCCTAGACAAATCTCCAACTACAATGATAAATACCTTGGTTACAAACCACCAAACATTACTTTGTGTAACCAAGCATCACCATGTGTCAGATCTGAACACATTGCACCAATACTATTCCCAATAAGGATATATTTAACTTTGAATCATATCCATAGAACAAACCTATGTGGGAATGAATCCCATGAAATGATGAGTATGAACATACTCAATAGGATTACCCAAAACTAAAAAATGAAAGAAAAAAAAACAATTCATTTCATATTTTGGAATAAAAATTGTTATTAAATAGAAGTAAAGGAATATAGATATGCTTTTTTACTAGAATTATTTATAGAATAGGTAATTCTTAGTCAACGTAGATCTATCCAATGAATTTTTTTATCTCACAAGAAAATAGATATGTTTAGAGTACCAAAAGTCTCACAAATTTCAAATTAGACAACCCAGTTGTGGGTCACATATTGAAGGAAATTATGAATTCATGAGGAGTCATAAGACCTGAAATATCCACACTATTCAACCTCTTCATACTACCCCCCAAAACTGTGGTAGATGTTACTTATGACTCACTATGTTATGTGCATTAATTGAGGGAGTATCACACACTATCACTAACAACTACTATGTCACCATTAAAAAAACATTTTAGTGGAATCACACCTTATCTATGAATAGTTTTCAATCAAGGCAGTACTGGGTCATGCATTATATAACTTCATAACCTTGTGAAATCCACAAGACTCTTATAAATTATAATGGAAGAATCATGCCATAAAAAACAGTTCTCATTAGAAGACGGATTACCTAACTCCTAGGATAGAGTACCATTGGCCTCAGTATGTGGTGGAAAAATAAACTCTATCACTTGTATTGGATGACCCACACCTTGGTGGGACCAAGTTGGTAATGAACCCATGACTGATTGGGAGGACATGCACCCCAAATATATGGGGGAGTACCAATATCCTTGAATAATACAACGAACTTGTTCTCTATCATTAGCACATCTACAAGGGAGTATCTGACCCCATTTATTATCTAGTTATCTCTCCAAACCCCATTCATCACCTTTATGAAGCTAAAATCCTCAAAATTCTAAAGATTCCATGTAATTAGTATATAATCACCAAACAGATCATACCATTTTGTTATACATATAAAAACACCCTGAATGGAGTTTTCCAAATTTGACACTCATGTGAAAAATACAAGAAAAATACGAAAAGATACATAGTAAATATCTTGTGCTTTCTTATACATGTCATTTAGCCCCTTTGGGAATGCACTACTACCATCAATACATGTCATATCCAACTACAAGGCATGTACTTAAAAGTACATTTCATATACGTTTTGTAGGCTATATAGGTGTGTAATCTAATACATGTTATTTAAAATAATAAGTAGAGTATAATTAAATGATATGTGTAGTATGGGTGTATACTCTAATTAACACCATGTTGAACAGTACATGAGGTTTACTTATATTTCATGTACGAGAAGGGTGTGTTCTCTAGTACACACCATGTTAAGTGGGATATTACCACATGATATATATTTCTAGACCACATGTTATAGAGTTTTAAAATACTTTAAAGGTAAACCCTATCCATCACTAGCATCCATACATGCTATGCACTTCATAGTTACATGCCATGTGATATTTTTCTCTCATAAAGACCTTAGCCATCATATATAAAAAAGCACTCATAGTGTAGTTATGAAATAAACAATGTGTAGTTAAAAAAATTCTAGAACCAATATATTCATAAAAATCGATATATATGCCACTTTTTTCCTCCAATCATTCATAAACCACCATCATGGGCCTTTTACATCATTGTGACACATCCAGTAACAACTCTTTTACTGTCCTTCACTGGAAAAACTACCTAAAATACATTCTCATGCATCCTTAATGCATAATAATATTGATTTCAACCAGATACCATGCTATCTTATCATCAGTAGCCTACTATATCCTATAAAGCATCTCTCAAATCCTGATCTCTTCCTTTAAACAAAAACGCATCCTTCACAAGCCTGAGTTTTGGTCATTTACTGATCCAGACTAATTTTATTAAACCATAGGCCATAGATGACTTTAGAAGTGATTGAATGAATAAAAGGGGAAGAATGGATAGAAAAACCAATATATGGAAATGTTTAGTGTTGGTGAAAAGTTCTGGCCACTGATATTTGAGCATGAATTTTTCAATGATAAAGAACATGGTGAAGAACTAGGTTTTTGGGTAAAATAAAAAAAATGTGTGGAGGTTTTTAATTTGTAGTATTGATTCAATCACAAAAATTAAAATTAAAATTTACATGAATAATAGATTAAAAAACCAAAATAATGATTCATGCCTCATGATTAGGATCGTTCATTGGTGTTGATTCCACCTACACTTGGATTCATTAGTAATCCTCATTAAAGAAAGTGTTTTTGGATTCATAGATCTCTAATTGTCCTAAAGTTTCTCTTTCTATATCAATTAGGGTTTATGGTGAATGTGGATAAACTCCAATTGGATTGTTAAGTATAAATTTATATGGGGTTAGGGTTCTATGGATAAAAATAAATATTTATTTATTTTTAAATATTCCAATCAAAATGGGCCCATCCTAGGGCCTAGATTGTAAATAAATTTTTTACTAACCCTAGGGTAAATATCGTATATCATATACAACTATAGAATCAGTTTATAAATATAAGACTCTATTTAGGAGATATCACTAATCAAATACACCAGATAAATATTTATTTATTAAATAAATATTAAAACCCATTAAAATCAATGTGATAAGAAATTCACCCAAAATCATATTGGGGGTAAATAATTGAGATCAAAATAACCAGCATAAACAACTTGTAAAGGAATATTGTATGTTAAATTTACCTTTTTACACCTATAGAGGTCATGGGACACTTGATTGGAAAAATTATAAGTCATTGTATCCACTCCACTTTTCTACATTTTCACACCTGAAAAGGAAATAACTTGATATTTTAAAAAATGAATCTCACAAAACATATTCATGTGGAATGGTAATCCAACCTCACACATACATCCCTTATCTTTGGAGGTTCAATCTATTAGTGGACCCAGTACACAACCATCTACAAAGGGAACATTCTCCTTCATCTCTAGATTTATTTTCTCTATATAATTTCAAACCAATATCTTAGTAGAAACAAGGTATATCTTAATGTGATCCTTTACAAGCATTCATATAACAAGTTCATAAAACTATAATGGATGAAACAGAACCATAAAACACTAACATCCTCCCTAAAATGGTTCATTTATAAGGTTTTCATGACCTGGACCAATGGGGCTCAAGTCGCAGCTACCCCAACCTCGCCTTCATAAGCCAGGGGCTGGTGAAAAGCACTGAAAGTAATAACTAATATGGGAGGCCTTTTTCTAAGTACATGTATAAACATGCACCACCAACTCCATGAAAAAGTGTTGAGGAATAAATGAAAAGACAATAACATCTATTGTAACAATCATGCATGTAACAACCTTTAGGGAATACAAGAGTACGATAGCATAACATGAAAAGAAAAAAGGGGAAAATTACATGCCCAACTAGAAATATTTCCCAACCTGAAAAAAACTGGAAAAGTAAATCATGAGAGATACCAACTCCATATCTCCAATCCCAGACCACCATAAATGGTCAAATACACTAAGTTATCCCTCTGATCCTCTATAATTGTCATTGATCTGTCTTTCATCTACATAATATACGACACATGCGATAAAATCACGTGTAGAGGTGAGTATATACATACCCAGTAGACCACCCTGAAAGATTATGGGGAAAACAATAGGAGACACAATAGAAGTAGACATCTCAACCCATAGAAAGAAAAAAACAATAAACAAGGATATATTCTCATAAAATAAACCTATATGAGAGAAAAATGAGATCTTTTCCATATAGGCCATCATAGGAAAAGAGTGTTTCATCAGTTCCAATAGGTCTGTTAATGATTCCTAATATGTCGTGTGTCTGTCTGAAGAAGCATCCATGTCAAGCCACACCTCTCCACTGTGTTTCACAGTCACTGAGATATAATCTATAGGTAAAGAACCCATGCCTTGGTACAATAGGATGGTGTCACTCAATAGATAGAGGAACCATCCCTTGACTCTATAGTAGGGTTCCACTCAATAGATAGAGGACCCATTCCCTGACTTCATAGGAGGGTGACACTCTAATGGTAGAGGACCCATGCTTTGACTTTGTATGAGGGTTCCACTTTAATGCTTCATAGAGAACCCATGCCATATCCCAATGGGAGGGTGCCACTATAATGATAGATAGAGGACTCATTCCATGTCCCAATAGGAGGATTCCACACTAAGGGTATATAGAGGACCCATTACCTATCTCAATAGGATGGTTCCACTCTAAAGTTGGATAGAGGACCCATGCCCTGTCTATGTAGAAGGGTGCCACTCTAATCTCTTTGATGATCATTTCTGATCACTTTCATCATTAATCATTTCCTAAAGAAGCGTTATGCCTAAAAAATATTGCATCATATCTCAAAATCCACTATGAAGGCTACCATCGTGTTCTATATAGAAAAAATAAGGATAGGCTACTCACAAGAACAAATCTAAATCCAAATGAAGGAGATACGAGAGGTAGAAGTTTCCTCAAAATGAGGTACACATAATGTAGGGGACCCACACAGCATGTGGTCCTACTCTTATAACTATATGTTTCCTCAATAGTACACTAATCACTACCCAAGTATCCCTATATCAAATTTAAGGGGACTACATTTCATGTCTCAACCACTCGGGGTCAAATCATGTTCTTCTGGTCATGCCTATTTCTTTCAAGTCATGTTCATGTACTCTGACCATGTTCTAGTACATGGTGTGTGAACCACCCTACATAGAATGTAGGGTCACATGGGATCCTAGGCATGTACTCTCTATACATGATGAGTCATATGACTAGGGGTCACATGGTGTGTAGGATCTCCACATGGTGTGTAATTTTTATCTTCATCACAAAACCCTAGTTTCTGCAGAAAACAGACTACACAACGTGTGTTCATCTAAACTACATGGCATGTAGTCATGATTTTCATAGAAACTCATATCTATTTAATTTTTCTCTAGATCTACCTATGACACTTATAATCAGACCTAATGTTTTCCCATTTATGAAGTTATTCATCTCCATACAATGATTTTAGCCCTCTAGTTACTGAAATTTGATGTTACAATCCTCCTGTGTAAAGTTCATACATCATCGGTCTTGCTCAGTGCCTCCTGTACAACTTCCAACTCGATACCAATTACTAGATCCAAGAGTAACATCACCCACATCCCACAAGAATCCTAATATATCCCAAAATCATCAATTTTTTTGCTTTACATGAATCTTACATGAATCTGGAAGTCTGATCATGCTTGATCCCACCCAAAAATAGTTGAATCGTGACCCTATTTTCCAATGATGAAGAATGTGAAGAATGGGTGGGGGGAAGAACATAAACCAAAGGTAAAACAACAATTTTCCAAGATTTATTATATAAAGAATAAAAATTGGGGATAATCGAGGTGAGAAACATGGAACAACAGGGGTTAATTGAATAATCAATTGAAAATAAATACACAGGTGCATGAAAGGATTGGATTAAATTCAGATAAAGAAAAGTAATTAATGATGCTCAATATTTTAATATTAAGGTTGGAAACCAAAAATGATGATTCCTAACTCGATTCAAATCGATTGTTGGTAAAGAAAGATACTACCAAAAAAAGAGGAATATTTGTTATGTTCGTAGTGCCTCAATTCAATGTGATGTAGTTGTTGATCCTTATACAATCTCAATCCACCAAAAAAAGAATAGTGGATCCTCCATTAAATGGTCCTAGGGTTATGTATTTATCTCCATAAATCTAACATAATTACATATTTATAAAGGGAATTAAGTTTAAATGAATTAATTAAAATAATTAATTATTTCACTTAACATATCCGCCAACGGTGGCCATATCTAAACATCATGTGCCAACCCACTTTTGGTTTCACCTAGGGTAAACCTCACATTCTAGATTCATCTATGATCTCATATTTCATTTTCAAGACTCTATTTAGGAAATATTATATTAATACTAAAAAATAATTTATGTATGATATAAAATATATTTAATACTTCTATAAAATTAATGTTGGACACACTGGGACTCAGAATCATGCATTGTCTTAGTGCTTGGATCTGAAAATATTCCTTGATATATTTCAAATCCTTATAATTCAAAAATAGTGTCTCTACATTATTCCCACATTCAGTATTTTCATTCTCAAAAATAAAAATCTAAACAAAAATTGGGTATACTTATCCCACATATTGTTTTCGTGCTCCCAGGAGCTCTCATGCATGCTCTCATGTTGCCACAGCACACAAGCCAATGGAATGGTCCATCCATGAAGGATCCTCTCATACTGATCCTCGATCTCCACCTGGTTCTCCATAAAAGTGCCTCCATCCTCAATGTCCAGCTCACCACAATCAATAACATGCATAGGTTCATGCACATATCTCCTCAATTATGATAAATGGAATATGTTGTGCACCTGCTCAAACTGTGCCGGTAAGGAGATGTATTAGGAAACCTTGTCAACCCTCTACAAGATCTTGAACGGACTGATGAACCTTAGGGATAGGTTACCTCCCCGGTTGAATCTCCATAATCTTTATTGTTGGGAGACTCTTAAGAAAATTTGGTCTCTCAACTCTAACTCAAAGGGCCTATGATGTCAGTTTGTATAAGATATATTCCTTCTTTGAGTTATCTTCATCTGCTCTCAGATCACCTAGACCTTCACCATTGTCTCCTTCACCATATCCATCCCAACAAGAGATGCCTCACATATCACAATATAGCATAAGGGTGACCTACATGGTCTCCTGTATCGAGCCTTGAAAGGTTCCACTCCAACATTAGATTGGTAACTCTTTTTATAAGAAAAATACACCATGAGAAATTGATCCTCCCATTTTAGAATAAAGTCAAACATGCAATCCCTCGTCATATCCTCCAGCACCTAGATAGTGCAGTTGGTATTCCCATCTATCTGGGGATGAAAGGTCATACTCATCCTCATTTGTTTCTCGAATTCCTCTTAGTGGCCTCTCCACAATAAGGATATGAACCTTGCATCATGGTCAATAAAAATCATGAAGGTCACCCGATGAATTCGGATGATCTCCCACATGTAAAACTTCTCTAAAATCTCTATTGAACTCTTCTCCTTGATAGAAATTAAGTTTTCCAACTTCTTAAGTTAGTTAAATATCACCTAGATGGTGTCATGGAATCTCATTGTCTATAGAATCCTTGTCATAAAGTCCATGGATATTTCATCTCATTTCCACTATAGGATCTCAAGAGGCTATAAAAAACCTACCGGAACATAGTGCTCTACCTTTTCCTACTAACACATGAGGCACCAAGAGATTAACTTGACCATGTCCCACCTCATTCCAGCCTTCCAAAACTACCACTGACGTTATCTGTACAAATTACCTACACCAGGATGTACATCCAAAGGATAAGTGTGAAACTCCCTCATCACCTCCTTCTACATCATGACTAAGACCACCATGTGTCCTTGGAAAAGGATAGTGTGATTCCCTCTTTCAAAAATTCCATCTAGTGAATCTCCTATGGATATCTGGTCACATATGACCTCGCATTCAATGTCTCCAAACCAGGACTCTCTCACATGCTAGAGAAGAAGAGGAGTCAACACCATAAACTGAAGACAAATTTGCACCCTCCTTAGCCAGGTTCATCTGTAGCAAATCTAGCTGCTCAGACACCTCCTCCACCAAGCGATCCTAGGAATTCCTACTAAGAGAATATGACACCACGTTTCCCTTCCCATGAGTATGAATATATCAAATTCATAGTCCTACAGGAACTCCAACCATTACCTCTATATCAATTTCAATTCACTTTACAAGAATACATACCAGAGATTCAGATGATTTGAGTTAACAACAAAGTGATCTCCCAAAAAATATTTCCTTCACATCCTCAGAACGAAGACTACCGCTTCCAACTATATGTTATGAGTCATGTTGTTCTGCTCATGGTGTCTCAACTGCCTTCACCTATACGAGATAACTGCCCACCTCTGCATTAATACATATCAAATCCCAACTCTATAGGAATCAAAATATACTACATACTCCATGCCCTCCTCTGATAGTCTCAAAAGAAGATCCCTCATAAACCTTATCATTAAATCTTCAAAGGTTATCTAGTACTACTCAGTCTACATAAACGACTTCCCTTTATACATCAAGATGGTCAAAGGGGACGAAACCATGGAGAATTCTACCACAAACCTCCTATAGTACCCCACAAACCCAAGAAAAATTCTCACCTATGACAAACTCTTGGGTGGATCCCAATAAATCACTACATAAATCTTTGTTACGTCCACATCTAATCCATGATTCTAAATGAAATGCCCTAGAAGGTGAACCTTGTGGATCTAGAACTATCACTTTGAGATATTACCATAAATTTGGTGTTCCCAAAGAAAATCTAGGACTGTTCTCAAGTTCTATACATGATCCTCCTCTAATGTAGAGTTTATGAGTATTCCATCAATAAATACAAAAAAATCAGTTCAAGTATGGACAAAAGATATTGTTCATCAAATATAGAAACACAGTGGAGACATTCATTACATCGAAAGGTATCACTAGGAACTCATAGTTTCTTTAATGGCATCAGAATTCCAGCTTTGGAATATCAGCCTCATGAACTCTCAAATGGTGGTAGTCATACCTAAGATCAATCTTTGATAACCATCATGTATCTCGTAATTGATTAAATATGTTTTTAATCCTTGGTAAGTGGTACTTTTTCTTTATCATGGCCTCATTCAGGTGATTATAATCTACACACAGTGATATAATTTCATCTACCATTTTCATAAACAACACTGGATTCACCTAGGGGGACACACTAGGTCTGATAAAACCCTTATCTCAAAGTTCCTCCAACTAAAACCACAAATATCAGAGCTCAATAGAGTCAATTTGATATATATCAAAAGATATCAGAGTGGTACTGGGATGACAAACAATGAATAATTCTATCTCTCACCTCATAAGTAGTCCCAAAACATCCTCAGAAAATACTTTCATAAAATACTCCATGACTGAAGGAATCCATATGCATAAATATCTTATTGTGCCAAGGGATACACTCTCTAAATTATGGGATATGGGTTTCAACCTCTTGCTCACAAAACCCACTCAACCTACCATGATATATCTATCATCCACAAATAACAATATCATCCCATTAGTGAAAAGGAATCTGACTCAACTATAGTGATAGACATTTTGGGCTTAGAATTTGGAAAACCATTCCATTCCCAATATGATTTAATAAGGTCTCTTCATGACAAGCAAAAGGTCACACGAAAAACTCTCTTCACTAAGTGGTATTTCATACTACCGAAAGATAAAAGATATCAAAGAAGTGTTTCTTTTAGGAACTTGAAGGAAAATATGTTGGAATAAAGTCTCAACTGGGAGCTCCATCTCTCTCACCAGGAGTAAAGAGATAAATGAATGAATCACACCTATGTATACAAATAATAGATAAATAGTATAATAAACACATACCATACCTCAAGTCATCTCATAATCTGTTAGGTTATATTCATATATAGTCTGCAACTGCCTATGGCCCTGATCACCAGCTCCCTCAGCATGGCATGGGCCTTCTGGTGGTGGTGGTGGAAGGAGCTCATAATGTCATCCACCACCAACATATCCTCCTCCTTGAGACCCACCTACTCCTATCCCAGCTCTGCCTCCCTGGGGTCCACCATTCACACACTTGGGAGATCCATAATCATGGTGCCACCTCTATCATGGAAGACTATCCTCTGTCTATATGCCCTCCTCAACATTTTAGGTCAGGAGATCACATGCCATGTGACCTATCCCATTACATTCATAGCATCGTTCCTCTCTAAGTTGCCCTAGTCTCTTATATGTTCCTCGTGTCACATGCCCATGTACCAAATTCTAATCTTGATAAGATCTCTTAGACTGAGATCCTGTCAATTGGTACCTTTTAGCTGTTATAGAAAAATTAGCCCTATAACACCCACTACCAACTCTAGCTGCATGGAATCCCTCTAATAAAAATCCTGACATCACCAGTTCATGGTCCAACACTCCAACATAAGTGGGAATACATAGGGGTACCACACTGGAATGGATGCCTCTGTAGTGACCCTACTCAAACTTATGCACCCAAAATTATCCATCCTTAATCATGTAGAGAGAGTATTGAATGAGGTTGGTGAACCTCTCATTATACTCAAAAACTGCCATCCCTCACTATTGCACCTCCATAACCTCCTGAATCTGAACTGATTACCAGAATGAGGGGTAGTACTCCTTACAAAATAGCTACTGGAAGTCAGACCATATGAATTTCGACTTCTCATGTATCTATAAAAATAGGATCCACTAATGCTTAGTTGATCCATGGAAGATATAGGATGCCAACTCAACCACCTAATCATCTAGTGGCCAGATAATCCTAAAAACTCATATCACTGACTCTAGCCAATACTCTACCACCTAAGGATCTAGCTCACTATGGAACATCGGCATCCTCTGGTGATCTAACTCATAGAGTGCACTAAGACTACATGCATACTCCTCCTGCTTTGTTGGTATTATCATCTACTTGATAGGTGGAGGTGCTTCAACCTATTCAACTTGAGGAATGATCTCATGATATGGACCCTAAATTGAGACCTCATCATTCATCAAATCATCATCACAATCCTAAATTGGTAACCTAGATGGATATCATTGTGAAGGCATCCAAAATATTTAATAAACATATTCCACGGTCAGATGAACATATATATATATGGGGAGATAACTCAAGAAGGATATTCAAATACTCAATCATATATGATGCACATACAAATTTCCCTACAACCAATGTCTTGGTATATTTTTCCGAAAAAATGTTGGTTAAAGTCCTTATGTATGGATATGTTGGCCACCGCACTAACACTAGGTTCCCTGGTCTGAATACCTCACTCAGTACAGTTTGACATTATTTCCCTAAATCCCAACCAAATCCTCATAAGGGGAAAAACTTCAAACACTGTCCTAAAGAATGAACAAGCTCTTATACCAATCTATCACGACCAGATCCAACGGGTCTTGTATCAAAACTACCCCAAGCCCAACTCTATAGGCTAGGGGATAGCGACTAGAGCAGAAAGGCATAACTAATATGGGAGGCCTTTTTCTAAGTACCTTTTTGCACACACACCACCATCTTAATGCATAAGTGTATAGGAATAAAATAAAATATAGTAAGATCTAGAGTAACAATTATGAATATAACAACCTCTAAGGCATACAAGAGTATGACAATGTAATCTAAAATTTAAAAAGAGATAAAATAAATGCCCAGCCAGAAAGATGTTCCAACCTAAAAAAATAGAAAAATAAATGTTGAGAGAGACCTTCTTCAGATCTCCAAGACCAGACCACCATACTGTTCAAATGCACTAGGGTATCTCTATGATCCTCTATAATCATCATTGATTTTTCTATTATTTGCATAAGACACGACGCGTGTGAGAAAATCCCAGGCATAAGTGAGTATATACATACCCAGTAGGATTCCCTAAAAGATGAGGGGGAAATAATAGGAGACATGATAAATTAAGACAGGTCAACCCATAGTAATAAATGAAAACCAATCAATAGGGATATATGCGCATAAGAGAAACCCAGACGAGAGAGAAATGGGATCTCCATCTCACAACCCAATCCAAGAAAGATTCTTACATCAGTTCCAAGAGGTCCATCATTGATTTCCAATATCTCTCTTTTATATCTAAATAAGAATCCATGTCAAGATAGACCTCGCCACCATATCGCATAGTCGATTGTACATAATCTCTATGTAGAGGACCCATGCCCTGACTCTATAGGAAGGTTCCACTCAATTAATAGATGACCAATGCCCTAACTTCGCAGGAGGGTACCACTATGATGGTATAGGACCCATGCTCTAACTCCCTAGGAGGTTGTGACTTCAATGGTCAATAAAGGACCCATTCCTTATCCTAGCAGTAGGAATCTACTCTGATGGTAGATAGAGGACCCATGGACTATCCTAGTAGAAGGGTGACACTCTAAGGGTAGATAAAGGACTCATGCCTTGCCCCATCAGGAGCGTTACACTCTAATGGTAGCTAGAAGACTCATTCCCTATCCCAGTAGGAGGGTTCTACAATAAGGGTAGATAGAGGACCCATGCCCTATCCCAGTATGAGGGTGGAACTCTAATATCTTTGTTGATCTTTCCCAATCACTACCATCATCGAGCATCACCTAAAGAAGATTCACACCTATAACATATTACATCATATCTCAAATCCACTAAAAATTATACCATCGCATTCTATATAGAAAAACACTCAGTATAGGATACTTGTGGTCTAAAATATGAGTCCAAATGAAGGAGAAACAAGAGGTAGAAGTTTCTCCAAAATCAGGTACGCGGTGTGTGGGGGACCCATATGGTATGTGGTCTTACTCTACTAATTTCCCATGTTTTCTCCAGTACATGTCTCACTAACCAAGTAGTGCTACACGAAGTGTAAGGGGAATACATGGAATGTATCATCCACCCATTTCCAAGTCGTGTTCTCTTATCCATACTTGTGTCCTTTAGGCTTTGTTCATGTACTCTAGCCATGTGCCAGTACATGGAGTGTTCCCCACCCTACACGATGTGTACGGTAATATGGACTCCTGGGTGGGTAATATTTTTACATGGTGAGTCAAATTACTAGATTTCACATGGTTTGTAAGACCTCCTCATGGAATATGATGTTTATCTCCATCATGTAACCCTATCCACTATAAAAACTATACTACACAACATGTTTTCATCCGAACTACACGATGTGCAGTTTCAATTTTCACATAAACTCATATCTGTTACTCATTCTTCCATATATGCCTCCAAAACTTAGAGTTTTACCTAAAATTTACCCATTTCTAAAGGTAATAATCTTCAGCTAATGATCCCGACCCTCTGGTGGTCTTAAATCAATGTTACGATCCTCCCACACAAAGTTTATACATTTTTAGTCATGCTCGGTGCCTCATGCACCACTTCCAACTTGATCACGTATCCCATATCTATGATAAACATAACCCACATCCCACAATAATCCTAATCCACCCCTAAATCATCAATCCATTTTCCCAATATGAATATTATGTGAATCCTGGGGTCTGATCGCACCCAATCCCACCCAAAAATAGTCGAATCGTGACCCCAGGATCAAATGATGAAGAACATGAAAAATGGGTGGGGGAAAAGCACATAAAACAATAATCGTAAACCAAGAATTCTCAGCCAATGTATACAAATTGGGGAAAATTAGTGTTAGAAACAAGATACAATGGGTATTAGTTGAATAATCAATTGAAAATCATATATGGGCACATGAAAAGGATCAAATTAAACACAGATCAAAGAAAAGGAATTGATCATTCTCAATCATTTAATAATAAGGGAGAAAACCAAAAACAATTAGTCTAACATTAATTCAGATCAATCATTAGTGAAGAATGGAATTTCCATCGAAGTAGAAAGTTCTTTTGCATTCTAAACACCTCAATTTTCTTTATTCTGGTTGTTGATCGTCACCTGATCTCGATCTACCAATGAAAAATGGTGTCTCCTCCTCTCAAATATCCCACAGTTATGAAGCTAACCCTGGTGATCCACCATAATGACGTATTTATAGATGGAATTATGTTTAAATGAATTGATTTAAATAATTAATTAATTCACTTTACATACCTGTCAACAGTCACCTTATCCAAACGCCCCACACCGACCCATTTTTGGTTGTTCCTAGTGTAAACCTCATGTTCCAGATTCAGTTGTGGTCTCATATTTCTATTTTAAGACTTTTCTTTAGGATATATTCCATTAATTCTAAAAAAATTGTGCACATGTGATAGAAAATATATTTAATATTTTTATAAAATTAATTTTTAGTACACTGGGCCTCAAAATCATGCTCTTTCTCATCACTTATCCCTAAAAATATTCCTTGATATATTTCAAAGTCATATAAGGAAAAAATATGGTCTCTACAAAGGTTATCTCTTTTAAGTGTTCTATTATTTCCACCATTAAAGAGAACTCCTGATGATTATTATATGACAACAATCCATATATATTATACCCTACCACTAATCTCTTCATAAATATTGCACACTGAATTCGGAAGAGCTACAAGGCAGTATACTCTTCAGGTTATATGTTGTCCTTTCTATAATATCCTTCTAATAAGGAATACGAACTAGTACTTCCAGTTTAAGGGAAAAGGTAACATGATCCCTCTTACATGTTCTATTCACAATCATTCATGTATGAAGTGTATAGTAGTCATTCAAGATTATTAAGATTAGGGTTAAATCATTGTACCCAACTTTTACCAAGTTTTGCTTTCCTTTTTAGTTATACCCTCTTAACACATACATCCTATATCTAATTTAAAAGGTATAAATTGATGAATGTTCTATCACCAATTATTTTCTAATAAAATTTATAATATAATAATAATATAAGAATATAGATATTTATAAGGTTAAGCCTTTAAATACTATTACTTTTTAGGTTCTTGTCAAGTTATGATACCTAGAGTAATCCTAAAAAATCGAATATTGATAAAAAAAATAATGAGGTTGGTGTTCAATGTATAATTATGAAATGTTTCTTACACTATATTACATAAGTAATGTAAGATATGGGAAGTTTTCTTCTTTGAGTCTTGTGATAATAGCTACCTCGATGTAAATCTTTGGCCTATTTCTTGAAATGATGTAATTTTTTAAACTCAAACAACTAGTCTTCAAATAAACTCCTTAAACTCATGAAAAATATATCCCCTTTATACATCAGATGTCACTACATTAGTATGAATGAGATATCCTTCCCCATGAAATAGATATTTGAATGCTAAAATAATATAAAATGGAATGCATGATCATTTGTCCTTTTGTATTAGCTCATTCACATTATGTTTTAAATCACAGTGGATTCTTCATTCTACAAGGTTCTTAACACAAATAATGTAAAAAAGTAGTATCACTTGTACCTTCTCTACTCAATATGCTTATATTATATGAGAATATCATAGGAATTTTCTCTTTATTCTTCTTCTTCGGTGCATATGAAGGAAAGTTAACCTGTAGAACTATATCTATCTTCCTTAGATAATTTGGATATTAAATAGGAATAGGTATTGTAACTATATATTTATATTTTACTTGATATATGATCTCAAATATTTATATCCAAGTCTCATATCATTCTTATTTTTCGCATTATCTTTTATACATTTTCCTTTAGTATATATATTCATTGTCTTCCATTATATCATCTCTTTATTTGAAAAATTAAACTCTATTAATTGTGTAAGTGATATTTCATCATGTTTAACACTCATTCAAAACTAATTCAAGAAACTTATCTATGTTTATTTTACTTATATTTTCCACTATTTTAAAATCACATCCACATCTGTATGTCTATGCAATGTGTATACCTCTTTATTGCACAGTAGTTGTAACATCATGAGTTTTTGTGAAAATATTTTTTTTAATAAATTAATTTTCATTGATATATTGTATTTCACTAATTAAAACATTACTTTCACATGAAACCAACTTGGAATGTGCTACATGACACCAACTTGGCTTGTGTTACACGCAAAACTGATCTGGCATCTGTTACACGCAATGCCAAGTATAAAAAGGGATATAATAACCCAATACATTACAGCATTTTTACTGTCATAAATAAAAATAATATATTTTATGGCTTGTAATGAAAATCATTCCTAGTTATCTTGTGTTACATACAAGATATACTTTCTTCAATAGCTTACACTATACGCAAGAATCAATATTAAAAGACAATGATATATTATTAAAACATTATTACTTAATATAATAAGATATAACATAGCCATTAAATCATTAGTTATGAATATTATTAACTAAATTATGAAAATTAATGGGTAATATAAATATAAAATTCATTAATTGGTTACCAATTAATTATAAATGAAACTAAGAACCAAATGAATATAAAAAGAAATATTATAATTATTTCCATGCTTCTAAAGAAGTTTTAGCTAGATAAATTAAATTAATAAAAATTATTGGGTGATTTTAATGAAATATATATGTTACATATTCAATAAAATATTTTGTATATCCATCCATTAGTTTTGATAGGCATTAGATAAGAACAAACCCAATTTCACATATAAAAACCAATCTTTTTATAAAGGAAAATTTACTTCCTTTTAATGGAGAACCTAATTTAAATCCAAATTTTGACTATTTTATAAATTAAATATGTAAAATTAAACTTCATATTTGGAATATAAATATAAAAAATATCTTAGGGTGAATTTTTGTTATTTTTTTGTGTAGATTCATTTTTTAATGAAGAGTGAAAAATCCATAATTTTAGTTCAAAACTTCTTTTTCATCTAATTTATTAAGAAGTTAAATTATGCGTTAGATTGGTTTTAAAGTTTAATAAGATAATAATTTTATAAATTAATCCAATTTATGTCATTTTAAACAATTTAAATTTGAAATTAACTATAAAAACATAGAAAATTTTTGATCATTTTTACTTTAAAAACTCGTATTGTCATCCTGCCTACAGGATGAATTTTAAATTAATTTCCACCACTTATGTGATTGAAATTTAGAAAAATGGATTCCATATTTGGAATAAGAATAATTTATAATTTATAATAAGACCAAATTTGTTTGTTACTTAAAATATTAGTGAAATTGATTAAAATTAATTACAATGATTAATGTTAAATTAAACATAATAAGGGACTAAACCTTAATATTAAGGCCCAAAACGACCTATAAAATTGTCCAAGAGCTATTGTATGGCCATATTGGGACCCTATACTAAATTTTATCTAATTTTTTTGATTATTTAATCCACTTTAAATGTAAAAAATGTGTATGGAATTCTGTTTTCAGAATATTACAAGAGTTTCACTCCTCTAATATAAAAGGCCACCACTTATCCCACTTCCTTACACTTCTCAAAGCACTTAGGTTTGGCCAAGATCTACCCAAATAGATTCCCAAAATCTTTCCCCTAGACCTTGAATCGTATATTTTAGAATAAATACTTCTAAGGAATTCTTTTGGTATAAACCAAAAGGAGTTACATGATTTTAAGGTAACGTTTTCCAATGATCTCTTTCCTTTCATTTACTTCTCCACTCCTTATACTCTTATTATTCCATTATTAAATAAAGAAACCAATATAATCAATATAATAATATTTTTTATGTTATTATTTCTACCTACACTTACACACACCACCATCTAATTGGTAATGAACATACTATTTATGTGTACGGAGAACTAGTACCTTAAGAAACAATGATTGTTCATTTTTCCTTTACAACCTCTCATGGTGGTAATTATGATGGATAATATATTTATATATGATATATATTATATTTATAATTCCTTTATTATTATTTATTTTTTATTTATAACATACCATTATGCTTTCTATCTTGTGTAAATATGATAATTTGTTTGAGGAAGTGTGGACTACCACCCCCACAAAGCGATGTAACTCATTCATGACATACATTGAATGTAAAAAAGGATAGTATTAACAAACATATGTAATATATATAACATATATATGATACTGTAATTATAATATATAAATATCATTTACTTTTATTTCTTTTAATACAACAAAGAAATGAAAGTAGTATTCATGCATACATAAGTCATATTTTCTCCATGAATGGTAAATTTCATTTCTTATCTAAAAAATTTATAGATTATTATAAATAAATATTTACTGAATATATAATATAAATAAGTTATGTTTTTAATTCTTTATATGATTAAATAATTATCTACTTAATATTAGAAGAAAATAACAAGTCAAAAAATACTTTAGAAAACTATACAATTAACACCAGAAATAGTGAAAGTAATGAAATATTGTTAACAAACGAGTAATAAGACAATATAAAAAGATGATATATAATATTATAAACATTATTATGGTTATGGTATAAGTTATTAACATATTTTAGACCACTATACATTAGGATAAATTTCACACACAAAAAATGATGGTTAAGGTAATGGAATTTCATCTCGCTTTTACTTTCATGAGATACATTCCTTATCCATTTTATTATATTTAATTCATGGGGTTTAAGTGCCAAAAGTTACCAAATCAGTAAAATAGTTTTTCCTCAATTTTCCTTCTTTAAGGCCTGTGTTTGGTTATGAACCTAAATTCTTTTTTAGGGTGTATATACTTCCATTTTACATGTTATATCATGAATATGATTTTATTAATAATATTTTAATCTTCATGCAATTTCCTTTTCTTACGTGGAGATTATGATCCCAAGTAACCAAGTGGTAAGAGTTTATTGAAATAATATCATCGATTTTCGAGATTGTTAATGATTATGCTTCTTTGATGAAATATTATGATTCATATCTCAAGAAAACTCATGATTTTACTTATCCTATGTTTATTAAATATATATCAATTTATTGGAATTATTTTTTACTTTTTGATACTTAATATAATTAAGAAAAATCTTTTAAGAAAATATGATCATATTTCTCTTTTCGGTCGGAAATATATTTTATATCAAAAACTATGTTTTCAAAAATGTTTTCCAATGATCCTTGAGGATCATTTTCAAGGAGAAATGATTTTAAAAATGTTTCAACTTTTTCAAGATTTATTTATAATTTTTCAAAGTATTTTTGAAAAAAAATGGTTTTCAAAATTTTTTCAAGCTTCTTTCATAATTTTTCAAGTAAAAGGTTTTCAAAAAAAATTCAAGATTTATTTATATGTTTTCAAACTATTTTCAAAGAAATAGTTTTCAAAAAAAAATCTAGATTTTTTATAAGTTTCCAAGGAAAATTATTTTCAAAAGGTTTTATGTTTCTAAAAAATCATTCTTGATGAAGAAAGGATATTTTCCTCAAGAAATTTTTTTAAAATATATTTCAAAATTATTTATCATATAAGATAACATCTTTTGGTGTTACTCATGACTTTATAGGGAAATGATTTAATGCTTTCATTCATATATTTTATATGAATGATTAGTTTTTTTATGGCATGATTTTTATGAAACTCATGTGTCCTTTACAGTTTATATGCTTTTGAAACCTACTTATTATAATGGTTGATGATTATGAGACCTGACCCTTTTCCATAGGTATTGATATGATTAAATGTTTATGATTCTTATCTCATTTCATGGGTTATGATATTATTATTTTTTATAATCTTATGGCACTCGTATGTATGATTTATTTTATATATTGGGTTGGATTTATATATCCCTCCAATGCATTGGGTAAAAATTGATAACCCATGAGTATATATGTTATGTGTGAACCAAATTTCATGTTCACAATGTTATGCGTGAACCTGATTACATGTTCATAATTTTATGCATGGAATTTGTTACATGTCCATAAGTTCATGTATGAACCTGATTACATGTTCAAAATGTTATGATTGAACCTTATTAAATGTTCAAAATGGTATGTGTAGACCTGGTTTCATGTCCACACGTTTATGAATGAACCTAATTACATGTTCACAATTTTATGCATGAGCCTGATTACATGTTCACAATGTTATATATGGACCTGGTTTCATGTCCATAAGGTTATACGTGAACCTGATTACACATTAACAATGTTATGAATGGACCTATTTTAATTTCCATAAGTTAATGTGGGGATTTTATTTCATGTCTTTAACTTAATTAGTGATCTTATTTTACTTATAAATATTCACAGGGTTATAACCCAATGTGAATGCCAAAAATTCCATGTCTTATTTCTATTTTATGCTTTCATTACTTGTGCTCTTAATTCATTTATTATCCATGTCTTATGAACTTCCAATATTTATTATGATCTTTAGTATGCAGGGTATGATGTTCAAATGTTGTACTCAAGTTCTATACCCTTTGTTCATGTTATGCTTACACATTTCCTTTATTTACTCTTACTGGGCATCTGAGCTCACCCCTTTCTTATGTTTCCTTTCCCCAGATTATGAAGAAAGGTTTTAGGTAGAAGTACTAAATGTGGATATATTTAGGGGAGATTTTTATGGTATTTCACCGGGATAAAATATTTTGTTTCCATGTTTTCAAAGACACTAAACTATTATGGACCTTAGACATGTATTTTTGTAATATACTGAATATTAATCTAAAATGATGTAATATCCATGTATGTTAAGCCCGAGTTGCTATAGTCAGTTTCAAAGTAAAGGTTTATTAAACCTTTGGAAACTAGTATGAGAAAACTTTAGTGAGATCCCTAGGTATATTTCTAAGGGTATGTCTAGGGATATCTTTATGGATAATTCTAAGGATAAAGAAAAGAATAAGAAAATGTCATGGGATTTTGGTAAAGGATAGAGCGAGTGGTTTTCTAGAAATACATCTCTTTCTGGATACTATAAGTGGATATGGATCTGGTATATATGAACTTTGGAGTAACAACTCTAAAAAGATGTTTTGTTCCTAACTTGGGGTAATCTGGTACACAATAACAAGCCTTGTTGCACACTAGGTTTGACATTCCCAGGGGATATGCTTTGGAAATTCACAAACTCATCATGAACCATTATGAATGATTTAAATAGAATATGACTATGAATAACCTATGATAAACCTATGTTGTCATAGATTATGGAAGGTGTCATAATTTATACATCTTATAAGTAATTTTTCATGGTTATATAGTTTTATTCTATGATATATGTTTCTCACCCCGTGCTTTTTGGTTTTAGTCAATGAAGAGAACTAAAATGTACATGGTTAACATTGAATGTTTCATATGTGGAAAGTATGGGAATTATGAAAAATTATTTCCAAAGTGGAAATATAATAAAGAGAATAAGGAAGGTGGTATGGGTATTGGTTAAACTTCTGAAGATAAAGAGACCGTAAATGATATGTGAAAGGTATGTTATGTTCTTCCAGTATTGTTTAAATTATTCATAAGAAGAATGATTAGATTGAGGTTGAGGAACCTTAATACATGATTTATATATTATATTAAATATGTATTGAGGAATAATTTGATGAATCCTAAGTAATGGTTTAAGAATAATTTTTTATGAATAAAGAACTTATGTGTTGGAATTCAAAGATTATGTAATATGAATTATGAAATATATAAATATATTCAGTATAAGTTTTAATTAAGGATTGAAAAAGATATGTTTAATGGTTATGAAGACTTATAAAAGTGATATTTTGATTAAGGGAAGGTAAACCTTAATGTGATAAAGATGTTGAGAAAATTGTGTTTTTCTAGGATAAAGAGATGATTGATTTGGATAAAGTAAATTGGATAGCACTAATTACCTCAGAACTGATAAAGGATCTGTTGAAAATGTAGTCTATTTTATCATGGATAAATTTTAAAACATAATTCATTTAAGAAATATATCCAGTAAACTTTGGAATAAGGAATCATGCATGTTTTAAATAAGGATTTGTGGTAATTACTATGTTTTAGGAGAATATACGATTACGATATTGACATGTTCAGAATGTAATAACTAAGAGCTACTTTGTTATGTATAGGGATCAATGTTCAATTTATTTAGTGAAATTATTTCTAAAGTTTTTTATTTTCATCATTCATAAGGGTTATAAGGTTAACCATTTATGGGATTTTAAAGTTAAACTTCAAATGAAGTTTGTGAGATTAAAGTGGTATCTCACCACATGGGGATTTATGAATATTGGATAACATGCTCTAACAATTTTGTGTTAATGGTAACTAAAGAAATATGGGATGAATTATCATGTATCTCATGATATGTTAGTGCTTTAGGAATGAAAAATCCTCATTCCTTTTTGGAGAAATAGGAAAAGTGTTAATTGGTCAAGACATGACCAAAGGGTGGGATTTTATTTATGAAAGGGAATGAAATCAAGTAAGTATAACTTCTCGTGAAAATTATTCAACCTTAGGGAAAGGATTTTGAAACTAAATATTGTATCCTAGTACCTTATTTTATGATGAATCAAATAGTATCTTAAATAATCATATATTTAAAGCTTTATAATCATTATCTTTCTCCTCACCAAGTTATTTATCTCTCTCCATCAGAACATGGTAGTTATATTTCTCTTCCATATACATGTTTTCACTTCCCACTTATATTCCTCTATGTGGTAAACTATTTATTTGTTACTTGGGGTAACTGTTATGTTTCCAACTTTTCATTTTAAAATTATTTTTTAGTATTCCTTTTTACGATGTGGTATTCTGTAAAAAGAACTTTCAAATATAAAACCTTTGATAACTCACATGAATTTCGAGGGAAAAATTCATTTTAAGAGGGGTATAATGTAACACCCTGAGTTTTTGTCAATTATTTTTTTTTTGAATAAATTAATTTTCATTTAGGAATTTTATTTCACTAATTCAAACATTCCTTTCACATGACATCAACATGGAATGCGCTACACGACGCCAACTTGGCTTGCGTTACACGCAACACCAACTTAGTGTCCATTCCACGCAACACCAAGTGTAAAAAAGGAATATAATAACCGAATATTTTAAAATATATTTACTATATTAAATGAATATAATATATTCTATTTCTTTTAATTAAAACCATACCTATTTCGGTTGTGTTACATGAATGGGAGGCTTTCTTTGATAGCATACACTACACGCAAGACTGAATATTAAAAGACAGTGATATATTATTTAAACATTATTATTTAATTTAATAAGATAAAACCTATACATTAAATCAGTAGTAATGAATATTATAAACTAACTTATGAAAATTTATTTTTGATATAAATATAAAATTTATTCATTGGTTACCAATTAATTATAAATAAAACTAAGAACCAAATGAATATAAAAAGAAATATTATTATTATTTTCATGCTTCTAAAGGAGTTTTGTCTAGGTAAAATAAATTAATCACTATTAGTGAGTTATTTTAATTAATTATATAAGTTACATATTCAATAAAACATTTTTTATATTCATATATTAAGTTTTATAGGCATTATATAAGAACAAACCCAATTTCACACATAAAACCCGATATTATTATAAAGGTAAATTTATCATCTTTTAATGAAGAACTCATTTTAAATCCAAATTTTGAACCTTTTATAAATTTAATATGTCAAAAAAAACATAATTTTTGGAATTGAAACATAAAAACTATATTAGGGTGTTATTTTGGTATTTTCCTGTGAAGATTCATTTTTTAATGAATGGTGAAAAATACAGAATTTTAGTTCAAAACTGCTTTTTCATATCATTTATTTATAAGGTTAAATTATGTTTATATTGGTTTTAAATTTTAATTAGATCATATTTTTATAAATTAATCCAATTTAGGTCATTGGAATCAATTACAATTTCAAATTTACTATAAAAACATAGAAAATTTTCGAACATTTTTACTTTAAAAACCCGCATTGTCGTCCCACCTCTAGGATAAATTTTAAATTAACTTCTTCCACTTATGTAATGGGAATTTGGAAAAATTGATTCCATATTTGGAATAATAATAATTTATAATTAATAATAAGGAAAAAAAATACCAAAAATATTAGTTAAAGTGATTAAAATTAATTAAAACGATTAAGGTTAAATTAAGCATAATAAGGGATTAAACCATAACCATAAGGCCCAAAAAGACCTATACACTTTTCCAAGATATATTTTATGTCCATATTTCAACCCTATACTCACTTGGATATAATTGGTTTCATTATTAGATCCACTTTCACTCTTAAAAACTTGTATGGAATACCATTATCAAAATATTACAAGAGTGTCACTCCTCCTCCACTATTAAGGACACCACTTCTCCCACTTCCTCACACCAATAAAATTACTTATGTTCAGACAATATCTACGAAAATAGAATCCAAAAATCCCTCACCTAGACCTTGAAGCCTCGATTTTGTCATAAATCCTTCCAAGGAAGCCTTTTGTTATAAACCAAAAGAAGTTACATGATTTTAATGTAATGTTTTCCAATGATCTATTCTCTTTCATGTGATTGTACACTCCCTATACTCTTCTTATTCCATTATTACATAACAATAAAATTATCCAAAATATACTAGGATATTTTTATGTTATTATTTATACCTACACTTATACACACCTCCATCTAATGGGTAACAAATATATTGTTTTTGTGTATGGAAAACTACTACCTCATGAAATGATGATTGTTCATTTTTCCTTTACCACCTCTCATGGTGGAAATTATAATGAAAAATATATTTATATATGATATATATTATATTTATAATTTATTTATTATTCTATAATTTTTATTTAGAACATAACTTTATGTTTTCCATCTTATGTAAATATAATAATTTTGTTTGAGGAAGTGTGGACTACCGCCCCCTCAAAGCGATGTGACATGTTCATGCCATACATGGAATGTAAAAAAGGATGGTATTAATAAAACTATGTAAAATATAAAACATAGATATGATAATATAATTATAATATACATATATCATTTACTTTTAATTATTTTAATATAATAAATAAATGAAATTAGAATTCATGTGTGTGTACGACCTACCGTCTCTATGAACGGTGCATTTCATTTATTATCTCCAAACTCTATAGATTATTATAAATAAATATTTACTAAATTTATAATATAATTAAGTGATGGTTTACATTATATAGATTATGAAATCATTATCTAAGTAATAGGAGAATCAAATAACAATTCAAAACATACTTGAGAAAACTAGGCAATTAACACACTAAATAGTGAAAATAATGAAAGATTGTTGCCCGAATGGCCCGAAGACATTAATTTTTATTGATTTTTGATAACCCCCCTTTCAAGGGATTAGGGGGAACCCTTAAAAGGCCTGTAGGCTCAGATATTACAAAACAAAATTAAGTTCAAGGTAAGGGAATTTCATCTCACTTTTATTTCTATGAGATACATGCCTTATTCATCCCTCAATTATTTCGTGTGGTGTATATACTGACCATTAATGAATTATATTTATATTATACTTAAGTTTATGGGTATTTAAATATCCATTTTATTATTTTATTTCATTTTTTTATGTTTCAAAATATACCAAATCGCTAAAATAGTTTTTCCTCAATTTTCTTTCTTTGAGACTCGTGTTTGGTTATGAAACTAAATTATTTTTCGAGGTGTATATACTTCAATTTTAGATGTTATATCATGAATATCCTTATTTTTATTATATTTTAAGATTCATGTAATTTTTTTTCCTACATGGAGAGTATGATCCCAAGTAACCAAGTGGTAAGATTTTATTGAAACAATATCATCGATTTTCAAGATTATTAATGATTATGCTTCTTTGATGAAATATTATGATCCATATCTCAAGAAAACTCATGATTTCCATCATATTCTATTTATTCAATATATATCCATGTATTAGTACAATTTTTTCACTCTTTAGTACTTAAGATAATTAATAAAAAAAATTAAGAAAATATGATTGTATTTCTCTCTTCAGTCAGAAATTTGTTTTATTTCAAAAAATATGTTTTCAAAAATGTTTTAAAAAAAGTTTTAATATGATCATTGAATATAATTTTCTAGGAAAAATATTTTAAGAATGTTTCATTTTTTTAATCTTTATTTGTAATTTTTCAAATTATTTTCAATAAAAATGGTTTTAAAAATGTTTTCAATCTTCTTTCATAAGTTTTCAAGTAAAATGTTTTCAAAAAGTTTTCAAGTTTTATTTATATGTTTTCAAAGTATTTTCAAAGAAATAGTTTTCATAACTTTTTTAATATTTTTTTATAAGTTTTCAAGTAAAATGGTTTTCAAAAGTTTTAATGTTTTTAAAAAGTCATTTTTCATAAAAAAATGATATTTTACTCAAGAAATGTTTTTAAAAGATCTTTCAAAATGATTTCCCATATAAGATAACATATATTGTTGTTATTAATTTCTTTATGGTATATGTTGAAGATCTTTCACCATGATAGAAGATTTTGTTTCCAAGTTTCCAAAGACACTAAACTATTATGGTCCTTAGGCATGTATTTTTTATAATGTACTGAATATTCATCTAAAATGATGCAATGTCCATGTATGTTAATCCTAGGTCGCTATAGTAGATTCTCACATGTAGGAACAATATTAAACCTATATTTTATACCTAAATTTATTTTTGGTGTGGTAGACCTCAATATCCATTGATCTCTAATTGAAAAAATATCATTTTATTAATAATGATATTTTAATAGTGAATATCAAAATATACATCATAATCTTAATTAAACATTTATTATTATAGAACTTTTATCCTTACAATTTTCTTCCAGATAAATCATCCCTACACTTAGTGACCACATCATCCAATGGATCTTCTTAAGGTTCTTCTGACTCATTGTGACCATTTCATGTCACATTTTATTCTTGTCAGATTTCATTAACTTTTAGTAATATAAAAACTAATTCCTTAATCTTCCTGATTTCAATTATAGTTCATGGTGTAAGAACATGTCTGTTATATTAATATATTCATGTTCATCTTCTGATAAATCATCTCAAGCAGCTTTCAATTCTCACTATGAACTATTTGAGTTTCCAATATGAAGATTCCTCATTATTGAGGAAGGAAACAACTTCATACATCATTTTTTGAAATAAAACATGTTCTTGTGTTTTAAATACATGAACAATAGCCAATATTCATGAATCCCACATCAATAAAACTATTGAATGTGTGGTTGTTAATTAATTAATATACTTCTTAGTTCATAGTTAAAATGAATTATGGTCAAACTTCTTAGAGGGTAATTGTTCCACCCCACATGGTGTTTTTTTAAGTGCCTCATAATTCTCTCTTTGGTAGTACCAACTCAAACCATCTCTCTATAGTCCATCCTCATTGGACTACCTTTAAGCTCGGGAAATTGTCTCTAATGGATGGATACTTGGGTTGTGTTGGCTTGAGTATTGGATCATTTTTTTATCATTTTCATTAGAATTAAATTCTTATGAACTCAATATCACAAACACTCATATGATCATCAGATAGGTTATAGAACTATATAGATATAGTCTTCTAGTCACTGGGGATGGTAACTCGTTATTGATTAACAATAATGATCATAATTCCTACAAGCGGTAGGAAGCACATAAGATTCCATATGGAAAAAATCCTTGAATTTTGAGATGGATTCCATGTATCAAAACTTATTATAGGTTTTATTTGATACACTAGTAGATAAAAACCTATTGAGTGAAAATGGATGTTAAAAAAAACTATACATGTAAGGTAAAGTTAGTACCTATAAATTATGAATATTGGATGAAGGGTTTAGACAATGTTAAGGAATTGACTATGGTGAAACCTTTTCTCTAGTTTTTATGCTTAAATATATCATAATTTTAATTTCCAAAAAATCTTATCATGAATATGATATTTGGAAGATGTATTTCAAGATAATTTTACTTAATAGAAACCTTATGAAATATGTCTATATGATACAACCAGAAGGATTTGTGACTCCACTGGATTCTAATAAGGTGTGAAAGTTTGATAGATCAATTTATGGTTTGAATAAAGCATCCAGATCATGTAATATTTGATTTGATGAATCCATGAGAGAATTAGGTTTAATAAATAACTAATGTTATCCATGTGTCTACAACTAGTTTAGTAGGAGTGCGGTCACTTTCAGTGTAGTATATGTCGATGAGATGTTACTTATTAGAAATGAGAACCCAATATTATAGTTAGTTAAGGCATGGTTGAAAAAGTGTTTCTATATGAAAGACTTAGGTGAAGCATCCTAAATTCTCATGATCATGATAATTTATGATAGATCTAAGAGGTTTTTTGGGCTATGTTTGGGTACATACATTAACTAGATACTAAATAGATTCACTATGGAACAATCTGAGGGGGGGATTGGTTTCAATGTCACGTGGTATACATTTATGTAAGAAAATGTGTCCTTAGACACAACATGAGATTGGGGGTGGTAGATAGGATGAGTATGATTCATTATGTTTATGTGATAGGTTTAATCATGTGTGTAATTTTATATACTAGGATTTAGGTTTCATATTACTTGATAATGGTAGGAAGATATCAAGAAGATTCAAGCAAATAGAATTAGATTATTCTTAAGGCTATTATAAAGTATATAAGGCATACTAAGGATATGTTTCTAGTGTATGGAAGAGATGAGGAGTTATTCATAAGGGGTTATATAGTTGATAGTTTCCAAACATATCATAATAATCTAAAATCATAGTCAGGTTGTGTCTTCAATCTTGATGGAGGAGTTGTGAACTAGAAGAGCTCAAAGAAACTAGTTTTCTATTATTCTATAATGGAGTCTAAGTATATTGTGTCTTTTGATGAAGCTGAAGTAAAATATGTGGATATGGAACTTTGTCTAAGAGGTTGATATTATAACATTATATTGTAATAATATTAAAATAATAGTTATCATAAATGATCCAAGGTTACATCAAAGGAAGAATCATAAACTTCAAAAGTATCCCATATTTAGATATTTTTCTCAAAGGGTTGATGTCATAGTAATAAATTTTACATAGATGATAACACATTGGACTCCTTAACTAAATTCTTATCTCAAAAGAAGAATGATAAATATCTGAGAGTTAATGGACTGAATGTCATTAATATTTTTTTCTAGTGAAATTGAGAGTCTGCTAAAGTTTGTGTCAAACACATCGATAATGTGGTGTGAAAAATATTATTTATATTTTATCTAGTGTCTCACAGTTGGTGTCAATCCATAACTACTTTTAATTCACTTATTTTATTTTTTTTCATTTTATAAAATCATTATAAATATGGGGTTTGATTGTGGAATGAAAACTAGAAAGAAACATGTAATTAAAATAGAATTATTGAAGTTAAAAATAAAGGATATAATCCTAAGCGAACCTTCATTCTCTCATGGATAGCCTCATATGTACATAATGAACAAACTCTACTATATGTGTGAAAATAATATTCTACCCTAGTTATGAATATAAAATACACTCAATGATCTCCATACATATTACATATCCACATCCTTCATGGAAGTGAGGGAAAATAGTGAAACTGAAAAGGCTACACTTAAAATAATTATAATGGGACCCCACTACTAATCACTGTCAACATAACCTAAAGTAGATAAGAAACATTAAATGGGAATGTATAGAGACTTGGTTTTGATACTAGATTCATCCCATAGGATATTTCTCATAATAGTCACTCATTATTGTGAGTGTTTGGAGATAATAGTGAGAAGAGAAGGGGAGAGAGTGAAAGTGAGAGAGAAACAGAGAAATATATGAGAGAGGGGGAGATACATATACATAAAAATATATTAAAATCATGAAAAGTGTGAAATACAATGAAATATAAGAAAAGAAAATAATATAGGAAAAACCTAAACTACACTTTGAATTCTCCACCCCAACATCTAGCATGTGAACTCTCTTCCATATGACACTGCCAATTTTATTTACAAGAAGTCCCTCCTCCTTATCACTTTGAATTTCTTCCTAATATACCAATTTAAGTTGTGTGAATATATCATTGGTCAAAACCATATGAATAACTCTGAATATCCTATAAGATCATATTTTTAAATATTTTCTTAACTGAACATCTCATGGCATTCCTTGAACATGTTTTCAAACCTTTCTTTTTTCATGTATCTAGAATCATGACACATATCGCATCATGGGACTCAACATGTGTGCATAAATAGTGTCATAACATGTTGATATAATCATAGTTACTTCCTCTTCACTATGAATTTATAGTGATATCAATCTATACAACACTTCCATGGTGATTCCTGGGTGTTTTAGGGAATTTATCAAGTTTAAAGAGGATTCAGAGACCATAAATCGTCATAAAAATAGAGTTTTTAAGATTCCTATGGCCTTCACAATGGTGAATTGTGGGTTTAATAGTGGTATTTCATGGTGTTTTGAGGTTAAATAGGTCCTAATATAGGCTTTATTATATTCGGTGATCATCAGTGATGGTGTGTGTGTGTGAATTATCCTCATAGGATCACCCTATTAGCTTGGACTTCATCTAGGATTAATATAAGACCAAAAGCCCTATCTCAAAATCCTTCTAGTGAACATGTTTATTGTATGATCTTTAGAAGTATCTCAGGAACTGTTTAAAGGTTCTTATAAGGTGGGTGAACCCTAGAACATGAAGAAGGTGATGAAAAGGGTGACAAGATGGTATTGTTTCTCATATTAGAGAAAGTGGTTTTAAAACATAAACAGTGCACAGGCTGATGAATCCCACATAAAAGTTTTGAATAGGAAGAATCCTATTTATCATACTCAACATGCAATTGGTCACTCAGTTAAATCAATTGGTGTTGAACTACACCAGTAGTGCACTAAACCTAAGCCCCTCAGTTGTTCTTCATTCCATGCAGTGTCGACCTGCACTCTTGTACTCACAGGCCAGGATTAACCTACCTTGGCCTCCTCCATGCTCACCCATTCAAGTTTCATAGTGACGATTGGCTGGATACCACTAGTTGGATGTCCTTGATCTCCCAGGGTGGTTGGATCGGGTTGTGCCCATTTTTTAGTACTTCAAAATAAAATTATTCCTAAAAAATGAAAAATGCTCGGATTAAGGGATGTTGTTTAATCACTTAATATCAAATATGAATAAAAAAAATTAAAAAACAATTTTCACTCCATTGTCATAATTCATTAAAAATAATTCCTTTGATCCAAATATGCAAGAATTTCCCATAAGATAATTAATTTGGAGTGTCAAAATCATTAAAATTTAAATTTAAATATGTAGAAACATTGGATCTGTCAATTCTCCAACACTTAAACATTGACCTTTGGTAAAGCATGTTATACCATGGTAAATTTAGATTTTTCAAGATGTTAATGACGTCACTTTTCAATTCAAACAACCAAAGTATTATCATACCTTCTAAATGGGTCGTAATTCCTTCTTTCCTTACTAAATCATAAAATTTCATTCAATCTCTTATTAATTCTCATGTGCATTTTTTTCTTAACTTCCTAGAAATTTACCTCTCTTCACTCAGGTAATTTGAATTAGAAATTTTCACAATCTAAAAATCATGCATGATTTACATTGGATTGATGCCTTCCTAGAATATCTACTTCACAAAATCATAAAAGTGTTTTAATAATGAGGAATTTACACGGGTTATTATGAAGTTAAAGCGTAGTTAGGTTGTAAATGTTTAAAAACGTAAAAGTAGAAGGATGAGGTTTGGCTCTAAAATTAATAAAATGCATGAAATAGGTCAAACTTAATAATGGATAAGAACTCACTCATTTTTTCAAATATTGAAATACAATAACCTTTTTATTTAATTGGGTAGTCCATGCCTTAAATTTTTTAGCATCAATGGTATATTTTTTCTATATTTCCTCCATTTTGTAATTATTTTAGTAGTAATTCAGATCTAGAATCATTATGTAGAATTGAATTTTTGAGCAAAAAAGAGGTATATTTTGATCTTCAAGCAGTGGATAACTTCTCTGGACATCTATGAATGAAATTTTTGGTCATCCTTATATCTTACCAAAATGAATTTATTCCCAAACTAGTAGCATTAATAATATACAGCATCTCACAAAACATATTCAATATATTTTTTTCAAAAACAGTTTTCAATTCATCTTCTCTCTCCCCCACACTTCAGTTCAACCATATTAATGAAATTACTTATAGAGAAAGGTATGTATTGATAGTTGGATTGTAATTTGGCTTCCTAATAACGTTTTTCATGTCTACTAAGGGCTTAATAAAATTTTCAACTGCAAGGGAAGAATTGAAAATATAGTTCAATGAAAAAAAATGGTGTTTCACAATGGTGAATAAATCATATTTAAAATAATTCATGAATTATAATAGATTTTAATGGAATGAAAATAATAATTTATAGATTTGATAACATGACTTAAGACTCTCAATAAAAATATAAATAGAAATATTATATCAAAATGGTTTTGAGACCTCTAGAGTTTTGTAAAATTAAACATTGGACAATACTTGTGAACATGTGTTTCACATTTTATTGAACTTAATTAAATGAGAAAATTGAAAATAAATAAACAAGATTAATTTCATAAATTGTTTAAAACCATATAAAGTAAAATTAAGTACTTTTTTTCAGAAACATTAATATATTTTCAATTTTCTAAAAAATAGTCAATGAAGCTCAAGGTTCCCAAAAATACTTAAAAATTTGAAAAAAAAGGAAAAAAATGTAATGCCTAAATAGATTATACCAAATACCCAACATTTATCTAACATTACACTTCAAATTTAAATAATGATAATAAAATATTATTAGTGATTAAAAAATTTAAAAGAGAAATACAATTGGGTTCATTGGTCCTAAAGGAATCCTTGAGTTAATCTCTTAGTTTCTTCCCACTACACGCCTTTAAGAAAAATACGAAAACAAAATGAATTTATTAAAAGTGGAAATAAAATGAAAATAAATTGAAAGGTAAAATAAAGGGGATAATTCTTCATTTAACCCCCAAATAGTCCTTGAGTTTTGGATTCCCCTCTAAAGGTGGTTCTTATGGTTATTCATAGTCATATGGTGGATGGGGTTTGTGTGAGATAAACCACCACATTTATTTCCATCCTTTGTGAATTCTTTCACATTGGTTGTAGAGGGACCTATCGATAGAGTATTGTAGGTCCATCCCCTTAACAATAGGGTGTAACTTTCATGGTGGGGGTAGGAGAAAATATGGGTCCCCTGATTTTGGTTTAACCACTTCTTGTGTAGCCTTCTCCTGAGCCTCTAAGATTTTATCTTTATGTGTTCTATCAATATAATTTTCCATGGGAAATTTAGTGATAATTTCAATTTTAATGAAATGAAAATAAGATGAATTAAAATTAAAATCTTCCCCTTCAAATTGGACAACTTGTTTCTCAGTTTCCTAAGGCAAAACCATTGGAATCTCCACAGGTTCTCCCCCCTGTAATTGTTTAATCAGTCAAGGGAGATTTATATGTTCCTCATATGGTGCACCATCCTCTGCATATTTATCCTCTAATGAAAAACCATGATTTTTATCAATATAAAAAAATTTAAATAGTGATATTTAATACCTAATTAAGTTTTAATAAAATTAATTGAAAATGAGTTCAATAAAGGATTGAATCCCTAAGTTAGTTTGGCATCAAGTGTTTTTTCATTGATCAATGCCTCTTAAAGTTGAGTTGTTATAGATAAAAGTAAGTAGTTAAGATCCGCTATAATATCTTAAAATTCCACCACTTTTATAGTGTATTATTTTAAATTTGTATAAAGGTGTAAGTGTGGTGATTCTTCTTTTTTAAATATGGGGGGATCATGTGACATGTCAATACTTTCAAATTCATTCCAATATTAGTCAAAATATTTTTGATCTCAAGTGAGTGTATCAATAGGCATGTTTTATTCATGAATATTCTCTATCCAAAGTTTATTGAGGTATAGTAATAGATTTTAAGAAATTCTTTCTCAGCCTCCTTAGGTTCTTCAATTTAAAAAATGATTGGGGAAGTCTCTTCCAACATAGGTTTTGGTTCTTGTTTCTCTATATGTTACTCTTAATATGTAATTAGATATTCAATTATAAATTTAATTTGTCTCCTCATTTTATAGAAGTATACTCTAATATATTACAATTTAGGTTCTTCATCATGAATTTCATATTCTTATTTCACATGGGAGTATTTAGTCCATGCAGAATAATCAAAATCTGAATTCATCATGGAAAAATATTTTTATAAGTTATTTTTTTCTCCCTTTTTTTAAATTATGAGAATTATAAAAACTATTTAAAAATTTTGAAATGGAATAGTTAGTAAAATACTTCTTGGATCCACCATAATAGTTCCGAATTTTTACACACCTGTCATGGGGTGTGTAAAATATTATTTATATTTTTTCAAGTGCAATATAGTGGCTAACCAGGATTGTCTCTATTAAGAAGATTTTATAGTCAATCACTAAATTCTACCAATTCACTTATTATATTTTTGATTTTTTATATTCTATAAAAAAATAAAAAATATTGGGTTTTATTATGGAATGTAAAACTAGAAAAAAAAATATGTAAGGAAAAAATAAATGAATTTAGAGAGAAAATAAATACTTATGATAGAATCGTCCTGAGTGAAAATTTATTTTCTCATTGACAACCTTATATCTACTTAATGGACACACTCCATCATATGTGTGAACATTCTACTCAACCCTATTTTTGAATATATAGTGCACTCAAAGGTTTCAAAATACATTATATATCCACCTCATCCAAGGAAGGTAGGGAAAATAGTACGGTTAAAGAAATTAAGCCTATAAGAATTATAGTGTGACCCCAAAACTAATCACCCTACAAAAAAACTAAATTAGATAAGAAATATTAAATAGAAATGTGTCGATACTTGGTTTCAACACTGGGTGTGTACCCTGATAAATTTTTTGGGTCAGTCACTCACCATTTTGAGTGTTTAGAGATTACAGTGAGAAGAGAAGGGGGGGAGCGAGAGAGAAATGGAGAAAGATACTTGAGTGAGAGGGATATAGGGAAAATATATTAAAATCATTCAAAGTGAGAAATATTACAGAAGAGAAACAAAGAATAAAATAGAGGAAAATCTTAAACTAGAGTATGAATTTCCCCCCCAACATCCATCATACAAACTATCTTTCATGAGGCACTACCTCTTTTACATATAGTCAATATCTTCTCCTTATCACATCCAATTTCTTTATAAAATACCTTTTAAATATTTATGTTGATCTTGGTGGTCAAACCTATATTACATCCTTTGAATATACCATAAGATTGTATTTCAAATCTCCACTTGATCGAACCTCTTGTGGCCTAACTTGCATGTGTTTATGAACATTAATTTTCTTTTGTATATAGGACTACAGCACTGGACACATCATAGGACTCATCAAGAATAAATCCATAATAACTTACATCATCGATAGCCTCATCATTACTCCCTGTTCTTCATTCAGGCCCAAAAATTTGGCAAACACTGGAAAACGGCGCCACCTTGTATCTGTTCTTTTTGTACCGCCTCCAGATCTTCCATTCCATTGCCGACATTATTGAATCAAACATGTATCGTTGACCATAGCTCTTGAACTTGACATTCCAACATGAAATCCCCTTTGTCAACAAATTTTCATGTCATGGTTTGCATTGTCAACAATCACAACATAGATGATCACTTTGTCAACAAACACAATCACCTCAAAAATACTTCAATGATCCCTTGAGGGATTTTTTTCCCAACAATCTCCCCCTTTGGGTTTGTTGACAACTCTTCCATAAAAATATGGATCATTAATTCTTCATCCGCCATTCGCCTTTTGTGATTCTGATAGCGATCAAGGATTTACTCAACACATACCCTAAGCCCACATGAGCAATGCTCAGCGTGAGAAACAAGAGTAAATGAAAAGTTCATCAATGAATCACTTCATCTCTGACACCCTCTATTGACACCAAACTGATACCAATTGCCAAATTGATACCAATTGTTGATACTTCACAGATACCAATTTTTGGAAATATTCATACCACATTCCAACACCACTCTTATCTTCTGCTTTTATCACGATCCTCAGCTGTCATGATATCTATTCTTTGATCGATCACTTCTAGCATTGTCATATTTAAAAATATCCCCCTTTCTCATTTCTCCCCCTATATGGCTGCTCCACTGGTTAGCTTCTCCCTGTATTTGTAATGATTTCTCAAATAGCCACACTGTATCCCCCTTGAACAATCACTATTTTCTCCCCCTTTGTCAACGAACCCAAAGGTCACTCCTTTATAGTCTGTAACATAGTAGAGAACACATATCATAACATTAGGGAAAAACACATCATGCCTCGGGGAGAGGGGTATGTCACATCCACATGCTTTTAAGTGCGTGGAATCGACTGAACTCCTAGAGCCAGTCGATGCCTTTCGAATGCTTCCTTGGGTAAGGCCTTTGTCAGAATATCTGCAACTTGTAACTCTATAGGCACATACTCCAACTTCACAAGCCCTTACTCCACTTTCTCCTTGATAAAATGATATTTGATCTCAATGTGCTTTTTCCTTGAGTGATGAACTGGATTTTTGCTAAGATTGATAGCACTTTAGTTATCACACTGGATTCCGATCAGAGACTTCACTTCAACTCCCATATTGTCAAGATGTTGTTTCATCCATAATAATTGTGTGCATGCTTGAGTGGCCGAAATATACTCAGCTTCTGCGGTGCTAAATGAAATGCAATCATGCTTCTTGCTTAACCAAGCAATACATAGTCCGCCAAGATAGAATGCACCTCCAGATGTTGATTTCATGTCATCCGCTGAACCGGCCCAGTCTACATCTGTATATCCCAATAACTCTGTCTGAGATTTGTCGTTATATGTCAAGATGAAATCCACTGTTCCCTAGATATAATGAAGTATTCTTTTCACTGCAAGCATATGGATTTCTTTGGGATTACTCTAATATCTTGCTGCTTGGCATGTGTCAAAAATAATATCAGGCCTTGTCGCGGTCAAGTACAACAAACTTCCAATAATTTGCCTGTATTCTATGATATTAACTGCCTTTCCATCCTCATCTTTTGATAATTTCATCCAGGTAGAAACTGGAGTTTTCATCTCCTTGGAATTTTCCATGCCAAACCTTCTTAACACTTCCTTGGCATATTTGGATTGAGAAATTAATGTTCCATTCCTTCCTTGTGTCACCTGTAGACCAAGAAAAAATGTTAGCTCTCCAATCATTGACATTTCAAACTCATTTTTCATGAATTTGGAAAACTATCTGCACTGAGCTTCATCTGATCCACCAAATATTATTTCATCGACATAGACCAGCACCATCATCCTTTGATTACTATTGTTGTTGAAATAGAGATTGTAATCAACTCTGCCACGCTGGAAACCAAGCTTCTTCATGTACTGATCAAGCCTTGAGTACCATGCTCTTGGTGCTTGTTTCAGCCCATACAACTCCTTCTTCAGCCTAAAAACTTTTTTCTCATACTCATGAATGAGAAAACCATCTGGCTTCTCAATGTACACCTCTTCTTCCAGAACCCCATTTAGAAATGCAGATTTGACGTCCATCTGGAACACTTTTAACTTTCTTTGGACTGCTATGGCCAAAAATAATCTGATTGTCTCCAGTCTTGCAACCGGTGCAAATGTCTCATCTACATCTATTCCCTCTATCTAGGAGTGTCCCGTTCACACTAGTCGTGCTTTGTTTCGAATCACAGTTCCATCTTCATTCGTCTTGTTGCGATAGACCCATTTAGTACCGATGACATTCTTGTCTGCTGGCCTCGAAACAATCTCCCATGTCTGGTTCTTCTCAATCTGATCAAGCTCTTCATTCATAGCCTGAACCCAGTTTTCATCTTCAGCTGCATCAGAAAAACATTTCGGCTCCACCTGAGATAAAAACGATGTTTTCTGGAATGACTTCATTCTTAGAGTCTGAACTAGTTGTCTGATCACCAATGATATTCTGCCTATCAATTTCAGCTTGACTCTTTGGCTTCCTTGCAGACACAGACTTGACACTTTCTTGTTCATCATCAGTATCTTCTTTTGAGTCAGCCTCTGCCACTTCTGCTCCACCTATGTTGCTTACCTCATCATCACTTTCATCCAGGAACTGTTCACTGGGTCGTTGAGTATTCTGTTCATTTTCAATTATAGTGACATCATTTCTCTCAACAATTTTTCCCAGCCTTTTGTTGAAACATTTATATGCTTTTCTTTTCCCTGAGTATCCAAGGAATATCCCCTCATCTCCTTGTGCCTCAAACTTCCTGTGATTTTCTTTTTTGAGAATAAAACATTTACTTCCAAAGATTCGAAAGTATTTCAACGTTGGCTTATTTCCATACCACAGTTCATACGGAGTCTTCCCTTGCTTTGGACACAATAGAGACCTGTTCAAAACATAAACTGATGTCAAAACTGCTTCCTTCCAAAATTTCTCTGGTAGGTCTTTATCAATAAGAATCGTTCTGGCCATGTTGTTGATGATTCGATTTCTCCTTTAAACCAGTCCATTCTGTTGGGGAGTTCTTACTGATGAAACTTGATGCCTTATCCCATGTTTCTCAAGATAGTTTTCAACTTGACTGTTTGTGAATTCCGTACCGTTATCAGTACGAAACTTCAGAATTTTCTGCCCAAGCATCTTTTCTGATTCCCTCCTATACTGCTTTATGAAACTGAACACCTCTGTCTTATGGGTAATGATGAATACCCAGGCCATTCTTCTATAGTCATCAATGAAAAGGTCATAGTACCTTTTCCCATTTATAGCCCGTGGTGAAATAGGTCCACATACATCAGCATGTACCAATTCGAGCACTCTGGATGATTTCTGTTCCTTTAGCCTATATGTTTTTCTGGTGATCTTCCCTTGTTGACAAGCATCGCATGTATGAGCACGATCACGTGATAGTTTGGGAAGGTCTCTAGTAGCATCACACTTTACCGGATCTTCCATAGATGGTTGGCATAGATGACCAAGTCGCTTATGCCACAGCTAGTTTTCTTCCTCTCTAGATAAAAGACATATATCTTCTTCCCCACTTACAAGGTAAAGATTTCCCTTTGTCCTTTTTCCTTGCAGAACAACTGCCCCATCTTTTCCCATGACAGTACAGGTCTTCTTGGTAAACCGTATAGAATGTCCTGAGTCACACAATTGACTGACACTGAGCAAATTGTGAATGAGACCTTCTACAAACAAGACATCAGCACATCTGATTTCTTTTTCCCCAAACCTAGCCTTTCCTGATCCAATTATCTTCAGGCCTTCATCATTTCCAAACTTGACAACTCCTTCTTTGTCATATTTTATGCATGTAACCAGATACTTGTTTCTTTTCATGTGAGACATACAACCACTATCAAGAATCCACACACCAGAACGATATGATGCTTTAAGGGAAATTTCAGCAACTACGACCTTCTCTGCTCTTTTCTTCTTGGTCCATATTTTTGTCTCCATACTCGGTATAGATTGAGACTCATGAACATTCTCAGAGTACGATGGACCAGCTTCATCTTGAAGAGCTGAAAATCTGTTCTGAACTTTTAACTCACTTGTCGGTTTATTGATCTGCTTCTTGTGAACATTTTGATTATGCTTTACCACATTTCTATGAATGATCGAATTACAGTACCTAGCCATGTGCCCAAATCCTCCGCACCAAAAACAGTGTCCTTCAAAATATGTTCTGGAAAACCGTTCTCTGTTTGGATGCCACCTATGTTCCTGTTCCCTTCTATATCTCTTGGCTATGGAACACGCATACTGTGAATGTCCCATCTTCCCACAACAATAACACCAGATATAAGGTGCATTCCTTTGTGTTACTTCAGCACTACGATTTTCCCTTTGGGATCTCTGAATATTCTGATTCTGTTTTGTGCCCAAATCAACCTTCAATTTCGGGACAGTTTCTTGCGGTCTAACATTAACTGCCACAGATTTTTGTTTCTAATAAATACCTGAATCAACCTTAGCATTTGAGCTTTCTTTCTGCTTCACTCCTGCTGAACTACGAGCCTCCTCTTTCATCTTCTCTATCTTCTAAATGGCCTGCTTTTCTGATATCACATTGGGGGTCAAAAGTTTTTCTTGATCCTTCATTTTTCATCGCAGACTGACCACTTCTTCTTCAAGCTCTTTGATACGTCTGACATTCTCCTTTCTTGTGTTATTCAAACAATCAATTTCCTTCTTTTATTCCTATATTTTAAGCTTATGCTTAACAATATTTTCTGAGATCTCTGGTGTTGAGGATTTTAGTCTTTCATTTTCTTCTAACAACTCTGACTTTTCTTCATCCTGTTGTTGCATATAGATTTTGGCATCACGAACCACTTTATTGGATTTCTTCGTTTTGTCTCTCCAAACATCTATCTCCTCAAGAGTTTCTTCCAATTCGGTTTCCATATCAACTCTCCCTTCAATTTCTTCTTCTTCTTCAGCGTCATCTTCTTCCTTTTTCTGAGAACTACCAACAATCGCCACTAAGGCATTTACCCCACGATCTTTACAATTTTATATCTCCTCAACCTCTTCATCCTCAGACTCATCTGAACTTTCAAATTCTTGTGAAAGAATATTCTTCTTCTTGAAGAAATTTCTCTTGAATTGTTTCTTCCCTTTCACAAACGCTGACGTCTTCTTCTTGGGAATTTCAACTTCATCATTATCATTATCATTATCTTGAAACTTCTTGGGGCATCTTGCCACAAGATGACCAACCTTTCCACATAGAAAGCATGCTAGTGGAAGTTTTCCTTTAAACTTTCCTCTTCCTCTTTGCAGATTTGAAGAAAGGAATGACATCGCCTCATCTGTCTCTTCTTCTTCTTGAGAATATTCAATGGTGAGCTTATTCATGGACTTGAATGCCACTTCTTTGGATTTTCCCTTTTCCACAGCCTCATTGTCATCATTCCTCATCTCATATGCAACCAAGGTGCTGTGCAAGTTGTCCAGTGTCAGCTCTTTGGGATCTTTATCTTCTAGTACAGAAACTTTCAGATTGAACCGAGGTGGAAGCTTCCTCAAGATGCGCTTTACAATCTTTATGTATTCAATTACTTCACCAAGACCTCGCATATCTTCCACAACAATATTTACCCTGTCAAAAAATGCATCAACAAACTCATTCGGGTTCATCTTCAGATCTTCATACTTATTCCACAACACTTGCAGCTTTGCCTCTCTGACCTTTGTATCTCCATCATATATATTCAATAGCTTTTCCCACATGGCACGTGACGTTTTTCATGACATCACCTTTGTATAGATAGGATTGTATAGGGGTCCCACTAAGGCATTAATTGCTTTGGCATCTGCATCCAACTCTCTACGTTCATCTTCTGATAATGCACCACTATTAATATCAGCTGTTATGCCATGCATTGCTGCTGTGAATACATCCATTCCCAAAGATCGGAAGTAGTCTTGCATCTGATTCTTCCATAGCTGAAAGTTGTTCCCGTCGAAGATCGGAATCCCTTTATGATTGGTGACTACCATTGAGAGAAGAACTAATATCAACCTTTCCCTCTGATACCAATTGTTAGGTCTACTAGGCCGAGTACCCTGAGAGAGGAGGTGAATCAGGGTATGACTAATTCAAAATTAAAGCGTGTTCTGATCTTGTTTCGCAATTAAGAAAAACACTCTTCTCTCACTTTCCTATTGCACAATATAAACAAAAGGTAAAGCATGCACAGGACACAGCAATTTTTACTTGGTTCACCACTAAGGGATACATCCAAGGAGCATACGCCGACAAGTTGCCGGTCGTACCAAATTCCACTACTTTTCACTATATGTGGATTACAAAGTTCGAGCACAGTCACTCTGTCCTAGGCTCATTGCCTTTACAAGGTTTAGGGTCAGCTCACTGCTTTCCCAAGGGTCACTCCCTGTTTCTCTCTCTCTGGCTCACTGCCAGTGGAGAGGATCACCTTTTTCCTCTTCCTTTTCTCACTATGTCGGAAAGGATCCACTCACAGTTTATAGACCTGTAGGTCTCTTCATTTACATGAAGAAATGCATCTTCCTCTGTAAGTAGATGCTCTGTTGAAGCCCAATTTTCACCTGTATATGAATCTCTCTTTGCACCGAAGGTATCGGGAAAACTTCCAACTTCCATGCAGCCTGAAAATCACTACTGGAAATAAACCTTACTTGGCGCGCAAGTCAATCTCGGCACGCAAGTATCGGCATGCAAGTCACAACGGGCGCGCAAGTCTTCCTCAAACACTTGCGCGACTCAATCTTCAGCAACTCCAAACCTGCGCGACTCACTTCCTTACTTGCCTAAACCACCTCAGGAGTGAAACCAACACTTGGCACGCAACTTCCAAAACTGGCGCGCAAGTCCTACTTGCGCGACACACCACCACTTGCGCGACCACCACACCTACGCGACGGGAGCTCTGAATCTTCAAAGTGTTGAACTCCAGTAATAAATGAGGAGAGGTGGTCCAGTATTTATAGGCAAATTGACCACCCTGTGTGACGGCGATCAAGTCACCTGCGCAGCCCCGTCTCGGCGCGCAAGTCTCCTGTCCTCCTAGACACTTGCGCAACCAACTCCCAAACTTGCGCGAACCTGTTTCCTTTGCCATTTTTGATCTTATGATCTTGAAAAAAATATGGCGCGCAAGTTTCCTATACTCCAATTCCTCGGCATGCAAGTCCCTATGCCAAAAACCCTTTTCTTCATTTGTCGATTTTCAGGCCCAAAAATTTGGCAAACACTGGAAAACGGCACCACCTTGTATCTGTTCTTTTTGTACCGCCTCCAGATCGTCCATTCTATTACTGACATTATTGAATCAAACATGGATCGTTGACCACAACTCTTGAACTCGACATTCCACCATGAAATCCCCTTTGTCAACAAATTTGCATGTCATGGTTTGTATTGTCAACAATCACAACACAGATAATCACTTTGTCAACAAACACAATCACCTCAAAAATACTTCAATGATGCCTTGAGGGATTTTTTCCCAACATTTACAGTGGTGAATTTCATGTTTAATGATGGTGTTTCATAATTTTTTGCAGTATAATAGGTCCTTGTGAAGGATGTATCAATGTAGATGAGGTTTTTTGATATTGGGGCTGTGTGTATTCTTCTCAAAGTATATCATTATTGGATTCAAATTTATCTAGAATTCACAGAGGACCAACAACCTTGTCTTGATCTTCTTCTAATGAACATGGTAGTTTTTTAGTCATCGGTTTTGACTCGGGAACATCAGAAATGTTCTCAACTGGCAATAGAACCCTAGAATGTGAATAAGACAATGAATATAATGAAAGTATAGTGTCATTTCTCATGTCCAAGCATGTGTTTTTGAAATATAAATAGTTTTTGGGAAGATTAATCCCACATAATAGTTTGTACTGGGAGGTATCTCATCTATCATACTCAATGTGATATCAGTCACTCAGTGAAATACATTGGTGTCAACCTATAATAGTGTTCAACTTAGCCTGACCCCCTTGGTGGTTCTCTTTTCCATGTGGTTTTGAATGATAATGTGTGCACTCATAGGCTAGGGTCAACCCACCATGAACTCTTCAATGATTTTCCATGATAGTGTTGTGATGATGATCGGTTAGCTATGGATGGGTGGATGGACTTGATCTCTAGGGGTGATTGACTCATGTTGAGCCCATTTTTTCAGTACTTAGAAAATAAAATTCTTCTAAATAAATGAAAAACACTTAGATGAAAGAATATAATTTAATCACTTAATATCCAAGATAAATAAAAACAATTAGAACCCAATTTTCATTCCATTTCCATAATTCATTCAAAATCATTCCTTTAATCCAAAGATATAACAATTACTCATAAATTGGAGAATTTGTAGGGTTTAAATCATTAAAAATAAAATTGAAATATAGAGAAACATTATCTCTATCAATTCCCATGAACCAACTACTTTATAATTTCAATTACATATATATTCATGGTGTCACGAAACAGGTTGGTTATTATCTGACTTGACACCCATCCTGACCTGAGACAAGGCCCAAGAGGAATTCTCGATCCTCCCAGGTTGATGACTAGAATCGAGAATAAAAGAATAGTCCTAATGAGAATTATTTTTCTCAATAAAAACTGAAATAAATAAACTAGATAGAGCACACAACAAAACTAGGACGATCCATGAATACTAAAAATAATAGATACAACAATAGGATCACAATACAACTATAACTAAAAAAATTGAAAATAAAAAATGAAACTAAAACCAAACCAGGACCTAACCAGACCTCCATGTGACCTCTTATTCACCACCAACCATAGGACTTTCCTAATCCAAAATCAAACCTAAAAAAGAAACCTGAACCTACAAAACAGTTTGGGTCTACTGATGTTGAGTGTCATAGGTAGGGTGTGAGTATAAACAGCTTAGTAGGTAATCACCACAGAGGACATACATTTACTTTATCAAAAAAATCTATAAAAACTGGTTTGAAATATATTTATAAAACAGGTTTTTATCATTTCAAAATTAAAAAACATATTTTCAGAAAAATCCACCTATAGAAACAACACACACATAGCTTTCCTTTATAAAATAGTTTAAATTTATAAAATCCAATTTAAGAACCAAAACCAAAATAAGAATCCCACACAGGTGATAAAAATGGATATGATACAAATAATAGTAACGGTTCATTTACAAGTAGACAATACCAATAAATCAAATAACCAAGTGCAGCAAAAGTAAACAGAACATACCGATAGATAATTATAGGAATTTCATAAACTTCTATAGGAACAATCCCTAGATTTACTCAGTTCAGACTCACCTATTGGTATATGGTGAAGCTCTATAGTCAATAACCAATTGTCCACTAAAGACTATACAATATAGTGGCACATCCCACCTATCCTCTCAGCAAATCTAGGGGTACCAACCCATCTAATCATGGTCAATAATCATCCATCACTAAACCCACTAGATGAATCCTAGGAATCCCATGAGAATAGTACATAGTGAATGGGGAGGTCCTCACACATGTGGATCAAACCAATAACCCACAACCATTGTTCTTTCCTAGCCCAAACACTGACACCACCTATACAATGACCCTATCCTCGGAGGACCCACCATTGAGGTTCCCATCTCACATCAAGTCACACACAAGTTTGAAATAGTCCTTCACATCATACAAGCTTTAAATCCATTTTCCAAAACATACTAATATTCCAACCAGGCCCTGATTTTTCCCAATACTGAATCCATTTCCAATACCATTTCCAAAACCATGATAAAACACACAACACACTCAAAGGTTCTAAATGGGGCCCTTTTCATTTTAGAAACTATGCCACATAATAAAAATTTAAATGGTCCAAGCCCTAGAGAACACATTTGAAACCACATTTAAATTCACTTTGAACACAAAGTCACCATTTAGAATCCAAGGAACTATTTTAAAAACAATAAGAGTTTGAAAGAACCATTTGAGGTGAGGAAGAGGGAAAGGAAAAGGGGGAAGGGAGAGAAGCCTTTGAAAACCTGGTTCAAGAGGGATATATTTTCCAAATAAAACCATTATCAATTGTGAGATCATCTATATGTTCACCCAATGCACATATGTATGTGACCACATCCAATGGTTCACTCAAAATATTACCAAGTTATACAAAGTTCCCATTTAAAAGTTGGAAGAACCTTTCAAACGTTTAACACATAACCATAAAGATGTGAAGAGACTCAAACCACACCAAATTCAATTAACAATGAAAATCAAAAAACCAAGACATATTTAAGGCCAAAAACCATACAAAGTACCCAATTACAATTCCAAAGGCCAATTTTTATTTTTTTTTAAACACTTTGCAATCATATATATATAGGAATAAGTAATAAAACACTTTGAGAACCTAATTTTCATCAATATTCCACCATAGAAACATCGCAACAATTCAAACTAACTCACATAAACCAAGAACATCACATTTAGAAAGTAATTCGAAATACTCATGCATCAATATAATGTGTTAGAAAGAAAAATAATGTAAACACCAACCTCAATGATGTGTAGATGCGATGAACCTTCAGTAGAAGAAAAAACATTCCTCGTGAGACAATACGCACACCCTAGAACCAAATAAGCACAAGTCATACATCAAACCTAGCCTCTAAGGTTCTTCTAAGAGGGGACCCCACCAAAAATAACCAAGAAACAAAATAATAAGGAAGGAATAATAGAAAGAGACTTACCCAAGGATGAATCCAAAAAGAAATTGAAGGAGAATCACCCTAGATATAATGAGGGAGAAATGAGAGAGCCACTAAAGGCTCCCCTAGGGCCGCAAAAATTATAGGGAAGGGAAAGGATAGGATTTTGGGTTAAAAAATAGAGAGGGGAAAGAAGGTAATTTTAGCTTTTTAATGACCTGGGTAAGTCGCATGGTTTGGATATACAGTTTGAAAAATTGTGTGTTATCCATGCGCACCCTACTGGAGAATAGGAAAACACCTCACAGTTTGGATGCATGGTTTGGAAAACCATGAACCAACTATGTTGTTTGGCTCTATGAAATTTTATATCCTCCCCACACAATTTCCTCATGGTTTCTCCTAACCATGCTCAAGTTTTTACCATGTACCAAACACCATCCTCAAGCAGCACATTTTCTCCTAGGCCTTTTATGGTTTAGCCCAAACCATGTGCAGGTCATGCAAAGAAAACTATGCAAGAAGGAATTGAATAGAAAACACCCTCAACCCCAACAGGTCGAACAGTTTTCCTCCAAACCATGCACACAAACCATGCACAAGCCAAAAGCCACCTGAAAAGTCAAAAATCAAAAATTATCATTGAGAACTTGACCCAAACCTCAACCGAAAGATATAACATCATGAAATGAATAAAATAAAATAAAAACCATGGTCTGGGTGTGAAAATTATCACCAACAAAAAAAATTATTCCCCCATAAATTCACTCTTCCATTTGAGGAACGAAACTAAGACTCAAAACAAAACAAGGTAAAACGAAACAACAAACCGCAATGTGACCTTTTACTCCACCAAAAATCCCTACAGAAAACTATAATGAGGATAACCACAAGTAATGAGAAGTGAATGGGTTCTCCCTACCAAAAGAAACTGGCTAACATCCCTGCATCAATAAGGGAAACCCAATACAGACCAACCTGGGAATTCCTCATACAAACCAATCTACACTAACATCAGGATCAAGAACTCCCCACCCAAGACAAACCCCCAACATAAGTGGAAACCCATAGAAGGAACTCAAACCAAAAACCATACCCAATTTTTGATTTGTCATTTCCAAAAATCACAAAAATATCCAAAGTGATTACAACCAGAAAAAAACAATCCACAAAAAGGGGTAGGCACAAACAAGAAAGAACAAAAAATAAAATATTTTCATTAAAAAAAAGTACAACCATGCAAATTACAAGGGATAAATACCACCATGATTTTTAACAAAAGAATTAACTTACAATAGTAGAAAAAACAATAATATTTAAACTTCAACTGTCTCCACTCCAACACTAGAGATAAAAGTCATTCCAAGTTTCTTATAACATCCTTTTATAATTTTATCAGTACGCCCTTAACCTCATCATGTTTTTCCATACTTTGAGATGGGGAGGATACTTATAATGGTGAAGTCAAATATTTTTTGGAATTTCACTAATAATTGTTCGTTTCTATAGGTTATAAAGCATTTACACACCGTGTAACTATGTTACATGCCATGTAATGGTTGCTGGATGTAAGTTGTGAAAGATGACTTACACACTGTGAAACGTTACACATCGTGAACATGAATTACACGACCTGAGTTGTTAAAAGGTTAGTTGTTTATCTAAGGTGATGGTTTTTTAAGCTTATGTGGATCATGTGGGTTACACATCATGTAACTAGGTTACACTCCATGTAACGGGGTTACACACTATGTAACGGCCTGCGTATAGTTTTTAAAAATAGTGTGCAGCTATTTTGTTTCAGTTCCTCCCCCAGTTCTTTGTGGATCTCAAAAAAAGTAAGTTCTACGGAATTTTTGTGAGACTCAACTCCTTCTAGATCTATAACACCCTGAGATTTTGTGAATTTTTTTATTCAAATTAATTTATCTTTTTTATATTTTTCATTTCACGTGACACTAGAAATAGTTATTTTTTAATATATATATATATATATTAAAACACTAAGTCAAAAATTACTTTCACATGGCACTAACTTCTCTTGCACTACACGTAACACCGACTTGGCGTACGTTACACACACCATCGACTAAGTATGCATTACATGCAACATTGACCTTCTTTAATGGTTTTTGTAACATGGAAGACCGAGTGTAACATTACTATAATATATTTTTAAAAATGTTATTATAATAGAATATAAACTAGCTATTAAGTTTATGGATATGAATAGTATTAACTAAATTATGAAAATATGTGGTATGCGCAAATATAATATGAATTCATAGGTTACCAATTAATGAATATGAAAACGGATTGAATATAAATGAAAATATTATTACTGCCACAAAGATATTTTAAACTATTAAATTTAATTAATTAAAATTGGTAATTGATATTAATGTAATACATATTTTATATATTCAATAAAATATTTTTTATATTTATCCCATAGATTCTATAGACATAAGATAAGAACAAACCCAATTTTATGCTTAAAACTCAATATTTTTTTAAGGAATTTTTACCACCTTTTGATGGAAACCCCTTTTTAAATCCAATTTTTAGAAATTTTATAGATTTAATATTTCAAAATAAAATTAATATTTTAAATAGAGACATAAAAATTATATTATAATAAATTTTTGGTAGTTTTATGTAAGGTTTCATCTTTTAATTAATAGTTAAAAATACCGGATTTTATTTCAAAACTTTTTTTCATATAATTTATTTATAAGGTAAATTTATATTTTTAAATGGTTTAATAGTTTAGTTATATAATATTTTTACTGATTAATCTAATTTATTTCATTGGAACCAATTTCAAATTGAAATTGGATGTAAAAACTTATCAGACTTTTGATCATTTTTATTTTAAAAACTCGCAGTGGGATTAATTTTAAATTAATTTCTGCCACTTATGTGATTAGAATTTGGAAAAATGGATTTCATATTTGGAATAAGAATAATTTCTAATTTCTAATAATTTCATCTTTTTTTGAACAAAAATATTAGTGAAAGTGATTAAAATTAATACATCAGTTAAGAGGAAATAGGTTAGTAAAGTACTAAACCTTTAATTTAAGGCCCAAAATGACCTAGACACATGTCCAACACCCATTGGATGGACATATTTAGACCTTATAATTTATTTTATCAACTTTGGTACATTATTGTATCCAATTTCAACATGAAAAATGTGGGTGTAATTCTCTCTTCAAATATTTACAAGAGTGTGGCTCCTCCTCCACTATCAAAGGCCGCCACCTCTTCCCATTCCTCACACCTCTCAAAACCTTTTAAATTAGGCCAATATCTGACCAATTATACTAAAAAAAATCTTCCCTTTGAACTTTAAGCCTCCCTTTGGGCATAAATACTCTCAAGGAAGACTTTTGGCCCAAACCAAAAGGAGTTACTCGATTTAGAGGTAACGTCTTCTCTCAAGCTCCTTACCTTTATTTTCCTTCTCCACCCCTCCACTCTATTTATTAAATTCTTGTGTGACAACACCAGTATCCTCCATATACTATTATTCTTTTTTAAAATGTTTCCACTTACACTTACAGACACTTCCATCTAATGGTTATCGAACATACTGTTTCTGGGTACAACGAACTACTACCTCACGAAACGATGATTGTTCATTTCTTATTTACCACCAATCATGGTGTCCATTATGATGGAAACTATATTTATATATATTATATATAATATTTATTATGAATTTATTCTTATTTATTACTTTTTACAAAAAATTCCTTTTTATTTCCATTTGATGGTAATACGATAATCTCATTTGAGGAAGTGTGGACTACCGCCCCCTCAAAGAGATGTGATTCATTCACACGCCACATGGAATGTATTAAGGATGGTTTTAATAAAATTATATGATATATATTATATATTAATTATAATTTAATAATTATATATATATATACATACATATATATACATATTTCATTTGCATACTTTCTTTCAATACGATAATAAAAATAGAAACAACATTCATGTGTATGTACGGCTTACTGTCTCTATGAACAGTGTATTCCATTTCATTATTATTTATGGTATAAATTAATATAATATAAATATAATATATATACCTGATATATATATAATTTTATACATTATTGAATCATGATATAAGTATAGGGACCAACGATGCAACAAATTAAGACACATGTAAAGAACAAAACAAATAATACCCGAAGTGAAGCCTTAACATAGGATCATTAACAAGAGGGTAATATAAGGTCATAATAAAACCATATATGGTCATATATATAAGAATATTATTCTGTAAAATATGTATAATAAACTTATATTTATTATACAGAAATCATGTACGAGTACAAAGAGAGTCAAGACACAAGGTAAGGGGATTTCATCTCACTTTTACTTTCCATGAGATTCATATTATGTTCACCACCCTTTACTTTTCTATGGTGTATGTACTGACCATGATTTAATTATATTTATATTATACTTAAAAGTATGGGTATTAATATTTCCATTTTATAATCCTTCTTTCAGGTTTTAAGTTTCAAAAGTTACCAAATCGGTAAAAATGTTTTGTCTCAAGTTTCCTTCTTTAAAACTCATGTTTGTTATGCACCTAAACTCTTTTTTGAGGTGTATATAATTATATTTTACATGTTATATCATGAATATCCATATTTTCATGATATATTAAGCTTAATTTAATTTCATTTTCTTACATTTAGATTATGATCCCAAGTTACCGAGTTGTAAGAGTCTATTGAGGTAATCTCATAGCTTTTCGAGATTGTTTATGTTTATACTTCCTTTGATGAAATCGTATGATACATATCTCAAGAAAACTCATGATTTTCCTTCTCCTACATTTTTTCAATATATCCTAATGTGTTATTATCCTTTTTCAACCCTTCTTACTTAATATAATATTTTTATGTAAAATTTGATTGTCTCTCTCTTCAGTGGGAAATCTATTGTATTCAAAAACCACATTTTCAAAAATTTGTTCAAAAGATCCTTGAGGATAATTTTCAGGGAAAATTATTTTAAATTTTTTTTTGTGTTCAAATCTTCCATTATATGTTTAAAAATATATTATAAAATAAAAAGGTATTCAAAATGTTTTACGTTATAAAAAAACAGTTTTCAAATAAGAAATGATATATTCCTCAAGGAATGTTTTTGAAAGATATTTCAAAATTATTTTCCATCTAAGTTGTCATCCATTGATGTTACTCATTACCTTCTAGGAAATGATCTAAAGTTTCCATTCATATCTTTTCTATAAATGGGTTATGCTTAATTTCATGGTCTTTATGAAGCTGGTTTCCCTTTCACAGGTTACATGTTTATGAAACCCACTTATTTTCATGGGTTATGCTTTGATGAAATGATTATGAAACCTATCTATTTTCCATAGGTTTTTATGTGATGAAATTTTAATGATACTCATTTTATTTCATGGCTTATGGTTTTATGTTTATAAAACCTATGTCTTTTTATGGTTCATGATATGATGAATGTTTTATTATCTTGTGGCACATGTATGAATGATTTTATTATGAGATGGGTGGGACCTATATCTCCCTCCAATGAATTGGGTAATGATGGACGACTCATGAGTATAAATTTTACATGTGAACCTGATTACATGTTCATAATGTTATGCATGGACCTGGTTTCATGTCCATAAGTTTATGCATGAACCTGATTACATGTTCACAATGTTATGAGGAAACCTTATTACATGTTCAAAATGTTATGAATGGACCTTGTTGCATGTCCATAAGTTTATGTGTGAACCTAATTACATTTTCACAGTGTTATGCGTGAACCTAATTACATGTTCACAATGTTATTCATGGACCTGGTTTCACGTCCATTAGGTAATGTGTGAACCTGATTACATGTTCACAATGTTATGCATGGACTTGGTTTCACGTCCATAAGGTTATGCATGAACCTGATTACATGTTCACAATGTTATGCATGGACCTGGTTTCATGCCCACAAGTTGATGTTGGGGCCTAATTTCATGTCCTTAAGTTAATGAGTGAACATGTATCTACTTATATATGTTCACAATGTTATAAACAAACATGAATGCCAAAAATTCCATGTCTTTTCCTATTTTATACTTCCTTGACCTATGTTCTTTATTTCCTTATGATTCATGTCTTATGAACTACCATTATTTATTATATTCTCTAATATACAGGGCATTATCTTCAAATGTTATGCTCAAATTCCATACCATTTTGTTTATGTTATGCTTATGCATTTCCTTTATTTACCCTTACTGATCATCGGAGCTCACATCTTTCTTATGTTTTCTTTACCTAGGGTATGAACAAGGGTTTTAGGTAGAATTACTAAATGTGAAAATCTTTATGGGATATGTTTAAGATCTTTCACCATGATAGAAGATTTTGTTTTCATGTTTCCAAATACAGTAAACTATTATAGTCCTTGAGCATTTATTTTTTTAATATAATAAATATTCATCTAAAATGATGTAATATCCATGTATGTCAATCATGGGATGATATAAGATCGATCTGTTTGACACTTGATCTCTGTTGCGGTTGTGGTGTGTCTCTTTAGGTGAGTAACCTTTCTGTTCCTTCATTTCCTTTGATTACGGTATCATCTTTGGGTGGAATATTTAGATATATTAGTCTAAGGTTGGTGACTCTTCTTTATTTCTCCCTAGATCTATTGTGTTATCTCATTATAGAGGAATTTTCTTCCATTGGTCGTAGTGTGGTGGGCGTTCATCTTTGAGGTATGTGGGTTTCCTCTTATCTTTAGACCCTTTGTGTTTATAATTAAATCAATCCTATAGTGTATTGATTGGAATCTAGGGTCTCCATTGGTGTTTTTGGGTTTTGTTTTTGGTCGATCCCATTGCTGGTGTGTACGAGAAAAGTTTTGAGGTAGGTGGTTCTATCTCTCTCATATGATAGTGGATCTTGTTTTCTTTCTTTACAAATGGATTCATAATGAAATATTGGTATAATTGTTTTGTGTGTGTTGAAAATATTTTTCAATGAAAAATGGTTTTTCCCTAGTTATTAACAAATGGAATGTAAAAGGGGTATTTTTTAAGCATTTAAATGGTTTTCTTATGGTTTTGAAATGGTTTCTAAAGAATTGAATTAAATTGCGAAAAAAGTGCACATGGGTTACCTTGGGTACTTAGGTGGAAGGTTTAGCTTGGGGTCATCGTCCATTGTTTTGTGATTGTAAAGGAATTTTGTCTCAGAGCTTTCCTCTGTTTCCTAGGACTATTGTTATAGGAGACCAATATTTACATTTGAGGTGGTTCTCATGGGGTATTCCTCTGCTTCCTATTCCCATTGTTCTAGGATCAGAATATGTGCACTTGATTGACTATGGTATGAGTATTATGTGGCCTAGACTTATAGTATTCCTTGGTGTTGTGATACATGTGCTTTTGTTTTGTATTTCTTGACTTTCTGAGTTATCCTTGATATGCATGTTTATGCTTGTGGAAAATGATATGTAAAATGTGCTTTGAAATTGATATACCTGCTTTTGTTTTAGAGTTGTGAAAAGGGGAAAATTTTACCATGTTTTCTATAAAACCGATTTACCACTTATCATGTCATGTTATATTTAAAATGAGAATACATTGATTTTTTTATATAGAGACTGGCTGTGGAACATCTGGGTGGGATCCTACTCAGACTGTTAGCTTACATACTACGCACCTCTTCAGTGGTGCGTAGACCTTTGTTTGTATTCCAGTGCAGGGAAAGGCAATGTGCCACAGTGGTGCAGTGAGGTTGGTGTCAACTGGTTGGGTAGCTGGTGGTGAGATGGTGGGATTCCATCCCTACCATAGTTTGGAGTATCTATTTGGTTTTTATTCCTTTACAATTGGACTTTTCTGGGAGTTTTTAGCTACTTTTTTAGTTGTCGGTTTCCTCTATTTTATTACAGTTATGTCATATATATCTTGTTTTTATTCCATTGTTGATTTTTGTTTCATGTATATATATATATATATATATATTCTATTTGGTTGTTTAGGTTAGGAGAAATCATTCTCTCTATTGTGTTGTTCAATTCCTGGGTGCTTTTTGTCAGCCCGTGGGGATAGAGAATGCCCTTCGGGTATTTGGCGTATCAGTTTGGGTGCTAGGTTTGAGGGTAACCCGGGTCGGTTCATTACAATTTTGTATCAAAGGAGGTTTTTCCTCAAGATTCTATGTCTTGGGACATCTTTTAGACTAGAGATAGGATTTTTAGGACACGAGAGGTATTTTTTGATAAGTTCCTGGCCAGCTCTTGTCATAACATGACTCAATTTGTCATGGGAACTAGAATGTGTGTCTCTAGTATTGGTTTTTTATTTAAAAATATCATTTTCTGATTTTGAGTTTTCTAGTTTGATCTGAGATTTATTCTATTATCTAATCCTTCTTATGTTTCAGTGTGCAGCAGTCTGCCTTTGAGACATCTTCCATGAGTTCCTCAAGAAGGTGCAGCTGATGCTCCTCATGGGAACCCACCTACATATTAGAATCTCATTGAGACTATTGTATGGGTAGTCAGTTTTGTGGATCAAGATGTACCATGAGTTCAGAACACTATTGCTAAGGTAAAACCAGGAGCTGGAGGAGAGAGAGATCGATCATGGGAATTCTTGCATGAGAAGTCATCGTCCTTTAAAGGGACGATTGAACCTCAAGAGGTAGAGGATTTTATAGAAAATATCAATAAAATATTCTAATTTATGGAGACACCTGAGAACATCAGGGTAAAGTGAGAATTATTTAGACTTGAGGGGTCTGGTAAGGGATTGTGGGATTCTATGGTCCAAATAGATAGGCATGTATACTTGGATTGGAAGGGTTTCAAAACCATGGTCTTTTAGCAGTTTTTTCCAAAGTTGCTGATGTTGGAGAAGCCTCTAGAGTTCCTATATTTAAAATAGGTAGATAGTTAGGTATCGGAATAAACCAATCGTTTTTTTAATCTTTTTATTTTTTCCCCAGACGTGGTGAGGAATGACCAACTGAAGGCTTTGTATTACATGTAGGGTTTGTGACTTGATATCAGATCACAGGTATTTATGCTGAAGCTTTCTACCTATGTAGAGATGGTAGATAGAGCTATGATGGCATAAATTAATATGGTATTAAAGGTTGTAATTTCCACCTCTTATATTCCATCGAGTGGAATCTTCAGTGGCATACATGGGAATAAGAGGAAGTTACAATATCATCATAGGGGTAGTGGAGGTGGGTCTCAGCAGCGAGCCTCCTCTGCACCATCTGTTATAGTAGGTAATGTGCCTCTGGCTTGCTATCAGTGTGGCAAGAGAGGACACACCAAACATTCTTTTCCTATTCCTATGAATATGTGCAACAGCTATGGATGTGTTGGTCACTTATAGCACTTCTGTTAGGCTATAACTATGCCTCATTATGGTTAGGGTTCGTCAGTTCCAAAGGCTATTGTAGGGCAATCATAAGAATCAAAGACTACATGGATCCAACCACATGCCTCAAGAGTGAATCATTTTTCACGCAGTAGATGAGTGACCAGTAGAAGTTGATGTAGGTCCAAAAACTGTGAGAGGTATTGTTCTTATTGCATCATCATTAGCAATTTATTTATTTGATATTGGTGCCTCCCACTTGTTTATATCTGCACGTTTTGTTGATGTTATTAAACTTCCAATGGAAGTTTTGTCCTTTAAAATGGAGTTATTAACACCTATTAGTATGAGTAAAGAGTATGGGTTTATGTGTCCTTCTTTTTCGTTAACGATAGCTGATATGGAGTTGGTTTGGGATTTTCTCATTCTTTATTTGGATCTATTTTATGTCATCATCAGTATGGATTGTCTTATTTCTCATCGAGCTAAAGTTGATTGTTATCATCAGTGTGTTTCGTTTCTTACTACCAATAGGAGCTCTCGTGTGTTTTAGGGGGGAGTGGGACCTGAGGTCGGGTCGTACAAGACCTTCCCTCCCAGATCTCAGGAGTTTTTTGGTTGCTATTGTATTTGAGCCTGATGAAATTTCTTCTATTGATGATCTTCCCATTGTTGTTTGAGACTTTCCTAATTTTTTTCTAGATGATTTATTTGGTCTTACTCTAGAGAGATAGGAATGGTTTATGATTAATCTTGTGCCAGGTATGCATCCAATATTGATACCTTCTTATCGTATGGAACTTGTAGAGCTGAAAGAGCTCAAGATTCAGTTGGAAGACCTGTTAGAAAAAGGTTGTGTTCTCCCTATAATTTCACCTTGGGAATCCCCTATGCTCTTTGCCAAAAAATCATATGGTTCAATTCATTTATGTGTATACTATCAATGTTGAAATGAGTAATGGTTAAGAAAAATATTATTGTCCTCGTGTGGATGATCTGTTTGATCAGTTAAAGGGGGAAAAGTGGTTTTCAAAGATCAATATTTGGTTGAGTTATCATCATCTCAGATTTTAGAAGTATGAATACCAAAGATAGCCTTCAGGAGCAGGTAAAGCCATTATGAATATGTTATAACTTCTTTTGGTCTGACTAAGACTCATGTAGTTTTTATTTCTTTAATGAATCAGATATTACATCAATATCTTGACACTTTTGCGGTAGTGTTCATGGATGATATTCTGATTTATTTGAAATCTGAGAGTGAGCACAAGCACCATTTGAGTTTGGTTCTAGAAATTTTGAGAATTCATCATTTTTATGGATTTTTTTTGAAATTCAGTTTCTAGATTCAATAAGTTAAGTTCTTGGGTCACAAAATTTATGATAATGGATTATCAATTATTCCAGAGAAGGTAAAGGTTGTTTTTTCATGGAAGGTACCACATAATGTCTTTAAGATATGAATCGTCCTTGGTTTGTTGGATACTACCAATGGTTTTTCAAGGACTTCTCTAAGCCGGAATCACCTTTGACTTATCTTACTAGGAAAGAGGTGAAATTCACCTGGGATGAAAAGTGTCGGACTTCTTTCGATAAACTGAAAATTCTTCTGACATCAGCTCCTATTTTGATCTTACCTAATCCAGGTAAGGGATATGTGGTGTTTTTCGATGCTTTTGGTGCTCGCTTGTGATGCATGATTTTGCAGGATGACAATGTGGTAGATTATAGATCTTGTTAGCTTTGACCGCATGAGACAAATTACCCCAATCATGATTTAGATCTTCCTGTAGTCATGCAGACACTTAAATGTTGGAAGCACAATCTTTTTTGGGGAATGTTCATGGTATTTTCTGATCATAAGAGTCTGAGTTATATATTTTCTCAGAAGTACTTGAATATCATATTGATACGATGGGTAAAATACCTTTAAAAGTTTTACTTCGATATCATATACACCTTAGGGAAGGTAAATGTTGTTGCAGATTCTCTTAGTAGGAAATTATCATCATAGGATGTTTTGGAATTGAAGGAGGATTGGAACCTTATAGGTATTTTCACTTAGTTTAACCTAGATGCTCAGGAGGATGATTTTGGTAGGGTTCTGACCAGTGTTCAGTTATAAACATCTCTTTTAGGGTCTATTTTTCAAAGTCAGCGGTAAGATAATGAGTTTCAAAAGACTCGAGAAATCCTTAATAGTGGGAAGAGTGTTTTGGGTTGGTATCTCTCTTTAGATGGTATGATTAACTTTGGGAAAAGGATTGTCATCCCAACATCTATGAGGAGTTAAGTCTTGTTCTATTGTCACAGCTCTTCATGGTCCATACATCTAGGCACTATAAAGATGTATTACAACATGAGGAGGTGATTCTGGTGTTCGGGTATGTAGCATGACATCACAGATTTTGTGTCTCACTGTTACACCTACCAATGGATAATGGCAGAGAACTTGAAACCTTCTAAGGCAGGTAAAGGGAAGGCATCAAAGTGAGGCAGTGAGGTTTGTGTCATCTATTTGGGTAGCTGGTGGTGAGATGGTGGGAGTTCTTCCCTACCATCATTTGGATTAGTTGTTTGGTTTTTAGTCCTTTGTATTTGGACTTGTCTTGGAGTTTTTAGTTACTTTTTCAGTTTTCCTTTTCTGCTATTTTCTTATAGTTGTGGCATATATATCTTGTTCCTCTTCCACTGTTGATTTTTATTTCATATATGTGTGTGTGTGTGTGTGTTTGTGTGTGTGTGTGTCATGTGGTATTTCATTTTGGGTAAAATAGTTCCCTCTGTTATGTTGTTTGATGCTCGGGTGATTGTCGCCAACCCTTGGGGATTGGGAATGCCCTTTGGGTATGTGAAGGATTGGGTCAGGTTCCAAGTTTGAGGGTAACCCAGGTTGGTTCGTTACAATTCTCCACACCCATAACTGCTTGAGAATCTTTACTCCATAGATAATGGCTAGATCCCTAATGTCTTGAAGCATCTTTTTATCCATAGTTAGGAGTTGTAATTCTCTTTAGTGGTGCATAGAAATTTGTTTTTCTTCTAGTGTCTGTAAAGGCAAGGCATCATAGTGAGGCGACGAGGTTTATGTCATCTGTTTGGGTAGCTGGTGGTGAGATGGTGGTAGTTCATCCCTACCATCATTTGGATTAGTTGTTTGGTTTTTAGTCCCTTGTATTTGGACTTGTCTTGGAGTTTTTAGTTACTTTTTCAGTTTTCTTTTCCTTCTATTTTATTATAGTTATGGAATATATATCTTGTTCGTATTCCACTATTGATTTTTGTTTCGTATATATATATATATATATGTGTGTGTGTGTGTGTGTGTGTGTGCCATGTGGTTGTTCATTTTGGGTAAAATAGTTCCCTCTGTTATATTGTTTGATGCTCGGGTGATTGTCGCCAACCCTTGGGGATTGGGAATGCCCTTTGGGTATGTGACGAATCGGGTCAGGTGCCATGTTTGAGGGTAACCCTTTGGGATTTGGAATTCCCTTTGGACAATGGCTAGATCACTAATGTATTGAAGCATCTTTTTATCCATAGTCAGGAGCTGTAATTCTATAAATAAGAATTCCTCTTCCGAACACTTTTCTTGCATAACTTCTTTAAGTTGCCCAAATGGTCACATCATCAACATTCCTTTGGAGAATTATGGAAAGTTAGCTTTAAATGCCCAAACATAACACACTAAAAGCACATTAGTGAATAGTATAATGAATGACAAGCCATAACCAACAAAGTAGACTCTTCATGAATAGCTTCATTTGGTATATGCCTCTCACCAGATGAGGAAACCTCATGAATGCAGAGAAAAATTGGTTCATCAACCACCATTGATATATTTCAGGAACCAACTCAACCAAAAACACCACTTCCACCAACTTCTCTAACTGAAATTCCCCATAAAAAAAGAAATTTCTCCTTAATTTCTGGTCAAAGACCCCAAAATAATTGAGGATCTTTCAGTTGATCCTTTGATTCTAATTCCAAAGAAAAAGGAGCCAGATCTTTAAAATGGTCAACATAAGACTTCACATTCAATTGGCCTTTCTAAACACCCAAGATCTCTGCCAATTACTTCACTTTCACCTCCTAAGGTATGAACCATTGAATAAAAGTGGTCTTAAACACTTCTTAATACATCCCAACTTACAACGATGGTGGAATGTGTTGAGTCAATAAGGTTTTCCTTGTGACTTTTCCATTCCTTCTTGTTTTGAAAATCACAAACACCTTATCTTTAAGAAAAATTGCTTTTATAAGGAAAATCGCTTTTATAAGAAAAATTGTCCTTATCATATTTTCATCCATATTTTTCTTAAGTATAAAATTCGGATTCATTTCTATTTTCTCGGAATTGTTTGAAACTTTGATATGAAGAATTCTGTTTTAGGATCCGAATTCTAGACAAGAACTGTAATAAAGTTTTAATCCGAAATCCAGATGAGAACTGTAATAAAGTTTCATTCCGAACTCCGGATACGAACTCTAATTAAGTTCTACATCAGATTCAGGATGCGAATCCTTATGAAGTTCGACAACGAATTCTCATTACGAAACCTGATGATGAATCCTCATTATGAATTCTGATGACAAATTCTCATTCTGAATTGATCTATTAAACAGAATCTGATCATCTTTGTTTTATACACTCCGTATTTGTTTAGACTCCGAAAAAATATTTTTTACACTCCGAAAATTCATTCCGAACTTTTGAGTTAGATTTTAAACGGTGTTGTACATTCTGTTACACTTGTTTTGTTATAAAACGATGTTGTCTATTCTATTATAAAACTAACCGTTGGCTAAGTGACATGTGTACAGGTCCCTCCGTTTTTTAAGGAAAATATGATCATTGGGAAGAAGGCCGACCTTACCTATAAATAAGAGCTCATTTGAAAGAGCTCAATATAAACAATGAAGTTGGATCGATCTAGAGACCACACACTGCTAAGGTGATTTCTAGAGAGAGAAAGATTTTCATGCCTTGTGCGTACTGAACCGCTTGTTCAGATTTTGCTTCGTGCGACTCCGAATGTTGGTGATTACATTCGAGGACTTCTGGGGATAGGAAGACAGAGGTGTCGACTACCTTGAAGTTCGGGGCTCCCTTACTGAGGAAGACAGAGGTTGCCAACTACCTTGAAGTTGAGGGCTTGCAGGGATAGCAAGACAGAGACTCTGATCTTCGTATCGAGGGCTTACCCTGGTGTGGGTAAGACAAACTTTCTTGAAAGTATAAATCAAGGGACCTTTATCCAAGTTTGTTGGATACCCTTCTCTTTGGGATAAAATACTTATATCTTGTTACTTGTAGTTTTACTACTCGTTTATTTCCACTGCATTTTTTATTATAAGGAAAGTATAACTTTCTTATACTTCCTTACTTGTACTCTGTTTTATTTAGATTCTATACGCTTTAAGGTAGAATCTCAGGTTGTAATCTTCTGTTAAGTTTCAATTTCCGGAACCATATTTCCGGAACCTACTTTCAGAATCTCTTTCCAAGTTTTCATTGGTATTAGAGGTGTTGTGAATTTTCTTAGTTTAAACTTTGTTAAACTTAGCCTTTTCCTTTACTTAAAGAAATCATAGTTATTCGTAACTAAATTTAAAGGTTCCAAAGGAATTTTTAAAGTATACAATTCACCCCCCCTCTTGTATATTGAGCATCTACATAATTATTTCGATCCTACAATTGGTATCAGAGTAGGTTTCTGAAATACTTGTACTCACGTATAAGTTTTTCTTGCTCACTTTCTCATTCCGAACTTTTCATTCCGAAATTTCTCATTCTGAACTTTGTCATTACGAATCTTTTCTACTAACAAGTTTGTGTGCCGAAGGTTATTATAACTATGGCAGGTATTAATGTTGGTCCTATTGATAATCTAAATCCTACAAGACCACCAATATTTAATGGCAATGACTATGAGTACTGGAGAGATCGAATGAAGACTTTTGTTATCAATACTGGAGTAGACAATTTTGTTATACTTACTGGAGATTATAAAATTCCTGACAAGGAATTTAGAACTTTTACTAACCAGGAAAAGCAAGAATATCAACTCAATTATAAGGTACGCAATACTCTACTTTGTTCAATGACCAGAAATATATATAGCCAAATTTCTTCTTGTGAAGCAGCTAATTGTATCTGGAAGAAGTTAGAGGTTACACAATTTGGGACTTCTAAAGTGATTGAGACTAGGAGAGCTATGCTTAGAGCTGAATATCATGGCTTCAATTTTCTTTATGGAGAACCAATTTGTAGAGTTCAACAGAGATTTATGACTATCGTCAACAGTCTACAGTCTATGGGAGAAAAAGGTTTAGATGATGAAGCTCTTGTGGATAAGATAATTGATATCATGCCCAATGAGTGGGAATCCAAAAGAACTGCTATAGATGAGAACAGGAAGGTCACTAAAATTTCTCTTGATGAGTTATTTGGAACTCTTCTTCAACATGAAACCATAATGAAGAGAGATGTTGACAACATCAAGAAGAAAAATGGAAATGGTACTGTTGCTTTTACAACAACATCAAATCATATGAAAGCTAAGACTCCTGAGAGAGTAACCAGATCCAAGTCTAAGAAGATGGTTTTTAAATCAGATTCTAGTGAGAGTGAAATATCAGAAAATGAGTTAACTAATCTTGCTCGGAGGATGAACAAGATAGCTGGCCAGAGAAATTTCCAATCCAAGTATAAGAAAAAGGAAAGGAAAGATAAGAAAGATGGAGAAGTTACTTGTTATGAATGCAAGAGAGATGGACATATTAGACCATATTTCCCTTTGATTAAAAAGAAAGAAAAGAAAGAAAGACATTTAGACAGGAATAGAAAGAAGTATTATAAAGCCAAAGCTAAGAAAGTTTTGAAAGCTAATGATACCTGGAGTGCCAGTGGTGGTGACTCTTCAGATGAATCTTCTGATTATGAATCTTCAGGACAGAAGAATCTTGGTCTTATAGCCAGATTACCTATTGATAATCATTGTTTTATGGCTAAGGTACGAAATGCTGAATCATTGACCAATGTTTCTTTAAATTCTAATGATAGTAAGTATTATAACTCTTCTAATGAAGAATCCTCTTCTGATGCAAAAAATACTTTACCTACTTATGAAGAAGTCTCTAGGTTTGTTGAACTTCTTGAGATTGAGAATTCTAAACTCAATAAGAAACTTGATAAGGCAAACTCTAGGAATTCTATTCTTACAAAAGAAATATCAGATCTTTCTAAAGATCTTGATAGGAAAAATGCTGATTTTGAAAGTATTTCAAAAAATCTTGAGGAAGTAAGTTCTGAGAAGAACAAAATTTCTAAAGAATTAGAAAAAGTAATTTCTAAGAAAAATGTTTTCGAGCCTAGCTTTAGTTCTAAAACTAATGATTTTGAGGATAAAAAATTGGTTATAAAACTCAAGTCCGAAATTTTTTCCTTAAAAAAGTGTTTATCAAACTTTACCCATGGTAAGGAAAATTTTGATAAAATGTATTCCCAAATACGACCTTTAAGAAATAAATACAGATTTGGTTATACCCATGCAAAACCAATTTTTAGTAACAATTATTTTGTTCCTCAGAGTGCCCCATTTTGTACCAAGTGTCAATGTGGTGGTCACTGGGCAAAGAATTGTTCTTTAAACAAAACCCAATCTCTAGGATTTCACAAAGCTTATTTTTCTAAGAATATGTGGGTACCTAAAATTTTATTATCTGGAAATCTCAGATCCAAGCAAGTTTGGATACCGAAAGTCTAATTCTCTTCTTGATTTCAGGAAAATAAAGAGATTACCAGCAACAATACATGGTACATGGATAATGGATGTTCCTGGCACATGACTGGTAACAAAAGCTATTTGGAAAAGATTATCAAAACGAAAGGAGGAAAGGTAACTTTTGGAGATAATGCTAAGGTAGAGATTGTTGGTATTGGTAATATTGTTCTTCTTGGTAAAACCTTGATTTCAAATGTTCTTTTTGTTAAGGGTCTTAAGCACAACCTCATTAGAATAAGTCAATTATGTGATGAAGGTTACCTTGTGAATTTTAGGAATGATAAGTGCTTAGTTCACAATTCCAAGGAAGAATTTATTCTCTCATCCAATAGGCAAGATAATGTTTACACCTTGAACCTAGAAGACCTTATAAGCCAAGATTTACCTTGCCTAAGTGCAATGGAAGATCATTCCTGGTTATGGCATAGAAGACTAGGTCACTATAACCTTAGGAACCTATGTAAACTCTCTAAGAAGAAACTAGTTAAGGATCTACCGGAGCTTAGATTTGATTCTTCTAAAGTTTGTGATCCTTGTCAATATGGAAAGAAACATAAATCTATTTTTAAATCAATCGGTGAAGTCTCAACAACTGATGCATTACAGTTAGTGAACATGGATCTTTTTGGTCCAACACAAACTGGAAGTATTGGAGGCAAATACTATGTATTTGTTCTAGTTGATGATTACACTAGATTTACTTGGGTCTATTTTCTAGAAAAGAAGTCTTAAGCTTTTTCTTATTTCAAAAGTTTTAGAGCTCATGTTAAAAATGATAAAAACCTTCCATTAAAAACTATTCATAGTGATCATGGAGGAGAATTTCAAAATTCTGATTTTGAAACTTTTTGTTGTAGAAAAGGTATTACTCACAATTTTTCATCACCTAGAACTCCTCAACAAAATGGTGTAGTTGAGAGAAGGAATAGAATTCTTCAAGAGATAACAAGAACCATGTTGAGTGAATATTCTATAGTTAGACATTTCTGGGCTGAATTTGTAAGTAATGCTTGCTATACTATAAATCGATTTTTGATTAGACCTTTTCTTAATAAAACTCCTTATGAGTTATGGAATGGTAGAAAACCAAGACTATCCTACTTCAAGGTTTTTGGTTGCAAAGTAATCATTTTGAATACTAAAGATAACTTACATAAATTTGCACCAAAATCTGATGAAAGAATTTTCTTAGGTTATTCCACAAATTCTAAGGCTTATAGAGTTTTTAATAAAAATACTTGTACTGTTGAAGAAACAGTACATGTAAAATTTGATGAGTCTGATCCTTTTGTTTTTAAACCATCCCAGCCTACATCCTCGGATGTGTTTTCAAAAACTGATTATCAACCTTTGATAGAAGAACCTTCTGATAAGGATAATGTTCAAGAAGATATTCTTGAAACATTTACCCCAGAAGACTTTCTACCCTATGTTGATGAACAGGCTTTTCAAAACCCAAATCAGGCACTTATTAAGAATCATCCCAGTGATAGTATCATTGGTGATGTAAATCAACCTGTCAAGACTAGAAGTTCCTTAAGAAATGAAGTAGAACATCTAGCATTTCTTTCCCAATTAGAACCTAAAAGCACTGATGAAGCTTTAGGTGATGATTATTGGATCAAAGCCATGCAAGATGAACTAAATGAATTTGAAAGGAATAAAGTCTGGACCTTGGTTGAAAGACCTAAGGAAACTTCGGTTATTGGAGTAAAATGGGTTTTTAGAAATAAATGTGATGAAAATGGAGTCATAGTAAGAAATAAAGCTAGACTTGTTGCTAAAGGCTATAATCAACAAGAGGTAATAGACTATGAAGAAACTTATGCTCCAGTATCTAGACTTGAATCTATCCGTATTCTACTTGACTTTGCAGCATTCTTTAATTTCAAACTTTTCCAAATGGATGTGAAATGTGCTTTTCTTAACAGTTATGTTCAAGAGGAAGTTTTTGTTGAACAACCTCCTGGCTTTGAAGATAAAAAACATCTTGATTATGTTTTTAGACTTACCAAAGCTCTGTATGGCCTTAAACAAGCTCCACGAGCATGGTATGATAGACTCACTGGATTTTTGCTTCAAAATAACTATGTTAAGGGAAATGCAGATCCAACCCTTTTTATAAATAAAGATAAGAAAAATGTTTTGATTGTTAAAATTTATGTTGATGACATCATATTTGGTTCAACTCAGCAATCTTTGACCGACTCTTTTGCAAGTCTAATGAAATCTGAGTTTGAAATGAGTATGATGGGTGAGTTAACATTTTTCCTTGGTTTTCAAATTTCTCAAAAACCAGAAGGAACTTACATATCTCAACATAAGTATATTAAATATCTTCTTAAAAAATATGGTTATGACAACACTAAGAGTATAAGTACTCTTATTGGTACCTCAAACTCTTTAGATCTTGATGAAGCTGGGAAACCAGTAGTTCAAACATATTTTAGAGGTATGATAGGAAGTTTACTATACTTAACATCTAGTCGACCAGACTTAATGTTTTCAGTATGCTTATGTGCAAGATATCAATCCAATCCTAAGGAATCTCACTTAAAGGCAGTAAAAAGATTTTTTCGCTACCTTAAGGGAACCATGGATCTAGGACTATTTTATACTTCTGGTAATTATTTTATCCTAAAATGCTTTTCTGATGCTAAATTTGGTGGATGTAGAATGGACAGAAAAAGTACATCCGGAACTTGTCATTTCTTAGGAGATTCATTAGTTTCTTGGTCCTACAAGAAGCAAAATTTTGTAGCACTCTCCACTGCTGAAGCTGAATATGTAGCAGCTGGAAGTTGTTGTACTCAAGTGTTGTGGATGCAACACACACTCACAGACTATTGTTTGAGTTTTACTAAAACTCAAATTTTGTGTGATAACACAAGTTCCATTGCCCTTATTAAGAACCCCGCACATCACTCCCGTGCAAAACACATAGATATTAGGCATCACTTTCTTAGGGATCACACACTCAAAGGAGATATTATTCTTCAATTTATCAGAACACAAGATCAACTTGCTGATATTTTCAAAAAATCTTTGCCTTCTGATAGATTTGAATATATTAAACAGAAGTTAGGAATGATAACTGTAAGGTAATCCTTCTTAATTAACTTTCTGTTGAAAAAAGGTCTCCTTACAGCAATAAACTCATTTTCATAGGGGGAGTGCATTTGATTGATAGATTAACAGAGTTTTTCAAAATTTGTTTTCAAACTTTTCGGAACTAAAATTCCGGAATGGAATTTCCGGAACTAAAACTTTCCAGAATGGATATTTTCATATAGAAAACTTTTGGAATGGAAATGTTCGTATTGAAAACATCCGGAATGGAAACTTTCATACTGGTATTTTCATAACGGGATTTTCATTCTGAATCTTTCAAAATAAGTTTTTTGTTTTCAAATTTTGTAATGAAATTTTCGTACTGAGTTTTCTTTACTGAGTTTGTTTTTCGTAGTGAGTTTTCCGAATTTTGTCTTTTCGTAATAAAGATTTTTTTGTATTTTTCGTAAGAATGTTACCAATTATGAATAATCTTCCTAAGCCAATCCGAAAGGTATGATTTTCTTACTCAAGTTTTCGTAATCATACTTTACTTGCTGGCATTTTCTTATATTTTGTTTTCGGATTATAGTTTTCTTAATTCTTTGTTTTAATAAAAACCTCAAAAGATTGGATTCAAGAGAATTGGTTTTCGACCGTCAGATCTGATCTCAGCTTATCACAACTGTTCGATCAACCGTGGAAGTTGAACCGTTTTCTCATTGCCTATATAAAGGAGACCCCAAATGGTTGTCCCACATCGGTTTTCAATCTCCAGCATCTCAAAGTTCTGCCTCTCTGTTTTAAGACCGTTCCGAACTTCAAATTTCTCAGTTCCAAACTTCTCAGAGGTCTTCAAATCCGAATGTCTGTGGAAGCAGCTTCTCAAGACATGTCTTCCTCTAAGCCGATTTCGAAGTGGTTAGTATATAGAGATAGGCTGGTTCATCCGGATTTCTTCAACAAATATGACTCTCTTATTTCCAAGAATATTAAGATTAATGGTTGGGAAGATGTTGCGGTGTCAAAACCCGGGAATCAAGATGAAGTGTAATCAGATTTTCTTATAGAGTTCTATGAAACAGTCTCCTTTCTTAAGGAAGATGGAAGGGAGAAGTTGTCGTTTAAGTCTTATGGTAAGACTTATAAGCTTTCATATGCCAAGGCAGCCAGCTTGGTAGGGCTGAATAATGAAGGTGAAGCTGAATTCATATCTCATGTGTTGCCGGATTCAAAAGGTAGCTTCGACAAGGAAAAATCTTTAGAAACTCTCGGACTGGCAGATGACAAGGCTCCGAAGATTGCTTCTCTATCTACAAATTTCCGGATTCTAGAGTTATGGGTACAAGGCCTTATCATACCAAGGAAGGGTGAAAAAGATAGCTTAAAGAAGAGTGAGATCTACATCCTAGATTTTTTGATAAATCTGAGGAAGTTTAATTTGATGAAGCACATTCTTATCACTCTTGAGAATGTGAAGAAAGGAAATCTAAGAGCTCAGATTATTATGTATCCAGCAATCCTCTCAAAGTTGATAGTTCGGTGCCTTGAGTCTTTCAAGGAGGCTTGCAAGTCTAAGCCAAGAGTTTGCAAGATTATGTTGGTGAGTGATGGTACACTTAAAATAATGGATGTAGCTTTTGACAAGAAGACTGGTCAATTTGTTGATTCAACTGCTCAAGAAGAAACAGTTCTGAAAGTTGTTGATCTGGAATCCTCTAAGCCGGTAAGGAAGAGAAAGTTGAAGGAAGTGGAAGTAGAAGCAGAGAATCCCAAGTCTAAGGAAGTCCATTCCGCACCTCCAAAACCAAAGAAGAAGAAAGCTTACCCAGATGAGGTTGTTGCTAAATGGAGGGAGATAAAAGAGAGGAGAGTGCAAGGGGAGCCTCAGTTTGGCTTGGATCCTGCGGAGGCTAAGGCCTTGAAGGAAAGAAATGCAGATGAGATCGAAAAACAAGCAAAAGAAAAGAATCTCAAGAAGAAGATGTCTGAGGCTGAGGTAGCTTAGGATTTGTTAAAGTTTAATGAGATGGTTTCAGCAAGCATTCCTATTCTGTGATCTTTTTCATTGGAATCTCTACCTGAGACTCCAGGAAGAGACTTTGTTGCTCCGGAAGAGGCAGTAGCTAAGCCTGTTGAGTAAGTAGAGAAAGTTAAGCAAGTAGGAGGATAAGAAGTTTTTGCTGAAGGAAGTGGTGAAACCAGAGATGTGTTGAAACAAGTTGATGATTATAAGGGAACACCTTCGGAACACTTGTCGCTCCGAACCTCAGAAGCTGAGTCTTCTAAGCTAGTCACTCCAGCAATGGAAGAGGAGAAAGGAGAAGAAGAAGTAGCTTATCATGCAGAGTAAGAACAACTTCTACAAGATATTTCTCAAATGGAGAATGTAGAGGTTGCTGCTCAGAAAGTTGCTGATGAGGAAGACAATATTGTTCAAGTATCTGATAGTGAAAAGAGAACTCCGGAACAGGATTCCATTCCGAAAAGAGACAAGGGAAAGCAAATTCTTGCTGATACTCCAAGCTCAGTAGTGGTGAAGAGAAAGGAAGTTGATATTTCTTCAAAGATAAAGCTTGACCTAGTTGAAGAAGAAAATTCTCCAAGCAGAGTCTCGGATTCGGAGTCATCTTCGTTGGGGCATGATTTTGTTGTTCAGTCTTTAAAGAAGCTGGTAGGTTCTATTCCGACTTTCTCAAGCATTGATTCAAGATTCCAAATGCTCCAATATGCTTTGAATCAGAAATCAGACTCTGTATCTATGGTTATGGACAAGTGTGTTGAAATAGAGGCTCAGTTCAAAATGTTCTTTGTCAGCTATGAAGCCCACAAAAGATCTTGCAAGAGGATGACTAGCTGGTCGAGGAAGACTGTGGAAGAAATGAGGCTCTTTGATGAATTTCAAAATAATGTTAAGGATGCTTTTGAGACCAATGACAGGAAGATAAATGAGCTGACTTCTTCCTTTGAAGAGAAGCTGACAGATGAAAAGAACTTCCGGATTTAAGAAGTCAGAGATCTGAATGGGAAGCTAAATTCTGTCTCTCAAAACTGGAAGTTTGAAAGGGATCATCGGATTGAGTTTGAAGAGAAATTGAAGGCTCAGGAAGAAAAGATTAAAGATCAGGAAGAAAAGCTTCAAGCCCAGGAAGAAAAGATTGAAGCCCAAAATGCAAGAATAGTGGTCTTAGAGAAGCAAGCTGAAGAAGATCATAAATACTTAAAGAAGATAAAGATTATTCTTAAGGGTCTCATGGTGAAGGAAAAAGATCCAAAATAGACAGATCCGATCTTTTATTGTATCTAAATTTCTTTGTTGTTGAGCCTTTCAAACTTAATGAAATTTTTTGCTTGCCCGTTTCTTTTGTTGTTGCTACTAATTTTTCAGGTACTTTGTTATATTTTCCATTCCCTCGAATTCTTTTTGAAAATCACAAAGGGGGAGAAGGAAAAGATCCTTAAGGAAAAAGAACTCTAATAAGAGCTTATCTAAGGGGGAGTTTTTCATTAAAGAAGACTTTCTTATTCGTAATGAAATGTCACTCTGGAAATCTAGAATACGATCCTTAGAGTTTCAAATCCTAAGGGGGAGTTAGTCATATTCATCAATATCCTTAAAGAAAAGGGAGATAAGCCTTAATGATTTTCTTTCTTCTTAGAATTTCTTTTTCAAGGATGTTTGTGCTTTCCAAAAAGGGGGAGATTGTTGTGTCAATAAGGTTTTCCTTATGACTTTTCCATTCCTTCTTGTTTTGAAAATCACAAACACCTTATCTTTATGAAAAATTTCTTTTATAAGGAAAATTGTTTTTATATGGAAAATTACTTTTATAAGAAAATTTGCTTTTATAAGGAAAATCGATTTTATAAGAAAAATTATCCTTATCATATTTTCATCCATATTTTTCTTAAGTATAAAATTCAGATTCATTTCTATTTTCTCGGAATTGTTTGAAACTTTGATATGAAGAATTCTGTTTTAGGATCCGAATTCTGGACAAGAACTGTAATAAAGTTTCACTCTGAAATCCAGATGAGAAATGTAATAAAGTTTCATTCCGAACTCCGGATACAAACTCTAATTAAGTTCTACATCAGATTCAGGATGTGAATCCTTATGAAGTTCGACAACGAATTCTCATTACGAAACCTGATGATGAATCCTCATTACGAATTCTGATGAAGAATTCTCATTCCGAATTCTCATTCCGAATTCATCTATTAAACAGAATCTGATCATCTTTGTTTTATACACTCCGTATTTTTTTAGACTCCGAAAAAATATTTTTTACACTCCGAACATTCATTCTGAACTTTTGAGTTAGATTTTAAACGGTGTCGTACATTCTGTTACACTTGTTTTGTTATAAAACGATGTCGTCTATTTTGTTATAAAACTAATTGTTGGCTAAGTGACACGTGTACAAGTCCCTCCGTTTTTTAAGGAAAATATGACCATTGAGAAGAAGGCCGACCTTACCTATAAATAGGAGCTCATTTTAAAGAGATCAATATAGACAATGAAGTTGGATCGATCTAGAGACCACACGCTGCTAAGGTGATTTCTAGAGAGAAAGATTTTCATGCCTTGTGCGTACTGAACCGCTCGTTCAGCTTTTGCTTCGTGCGACTCTGAATGTTGGTGATTACATTCGAGAACTTCCGAGGATAGGAAGACAGAGGTGCCGACTACCTTGAAGTTCGAGGGCTTCCCTGCTGAGGAAGACAGAGGTTGCCAACTACCTTGAAGTTGAGGGCTTGCGGGGATAGCAAGATAGAGACTATGATCTTCGTATCGAGGGCTTACCTTGGTGTGGGTAAGACAGACTTGCTTGAAAGTATAAATCAAGGGACCTTTATCCAAGGTTGTTGGATACCCTTCTCTTTGGGATAAAAGACTTATATCTTGTTACTTGTAGTTTTACTACTCGTTTATTTCCACTGCATTTTGTATTATAAGGAAAGTATAACTTTCTTATACTTCCTTACTTGTACTCTGTTTCATTTAGATTCTATACGCTTTAAGGTAGAATCTCATGTTGTAATCTTCTGTTAAGTTTCAATTTCCGGAACCATATTTCCGGAACCTACTTTCGGAATCTCTTTCCAGGTTTTCATTGGTATTAGAGGTGTTGTGAATTTGCTTAGTTTAAACTTTGTTAAACTTAGCCCTTTCCTTTGCTTAAGGAAATCATAGTCATTCGTAACTAACTTTAAAGGTTCCAAAGGATTTTTTAAAGTATACAATTCACCCCCCCCCCCTCTTATATATTGAGTATCTACATCATTATTTCGATCCTACAGAATGATCACCTTCCACTACTCCAAAGTCAAACCTTCAAACGAACCCAGAACATCTTGTACTCTTGCCACTTTGAGATTTCCCAACAATCTAAGAATGCCTTCAACTTCCTCAATCCACTCTACATCCTCTAGTGGACCTTTATCACCACAAAAAAAAATCTAAAAAAATCAAGAAGAACCTGACTCTGCCACTCCACTGGGAGTCTGGGTAGGACCAATAATAGGAAGAGACTCACTGGAAACCTTCAAGACTTTTCTGGGTGGCATACTCTATATAACATAGAAAATAAAACCAAATAAACCATTTAAATAAAAACCCAACCAAAAATAAAATCCCAAACCAAACACTAAACATATAAACCAAATATCACATAAAGAAACCAAAATCCTCTTTCAAAATTACCATTTCTATTCCAATTTCAAAATCACCTTCTTCCAAGGCCTCTTCCTGAATATTAAAATCCTCTTTTCAAAACCATTTTATATACCAATCCCTAATTTTAAAATAAATCCAAATATAAAATTCATTTTTATTTTGAAGCCCCTTTTTTCTCAAAACCAATTTTCCACCCTAAAATCCACTCATGCTGATGAAAAACGAACCAAATCACAACTCACACCAAACTCTCAGAATGAGGAACTAGTGGCCATCCATAACCCGATGACATGGTTAGTGGTCTATGTTCTAGGAAATCACTGACCACTAAGAATACCTTGAACTGTTCACTCGGGCTCCACATGGGTCACTACTCCACATGAGCCCACCGCACAACACATGTTCGCCTCTATTGTCATTCCTCATCCACACACCCAAAAACCATAACAAAAACTCAAAACCTGGACTACCCCTGAAAACTTGAGGATCATAATAAGAAATAGTTTGTGATTATATTTTCATACCTACCTCCTAAGTTCTGAGAGTCCTAATCTCCAACTACTTGAAACCTCAAATAACAAAAGGCTCCTTTGAAACCATTTTTTCACGAACTAGGTTGGATTCCATCCAACCCAACACCTGACCCAGCCTGAGGCAAGGCCTGAGAGACGTTTCTGATCCTCTCTAAATGGAGACCAGCACTAAGAATCAAAGATTAATCCATATGATAATGACTTTTCCCAATAAAATATGAAATTAATAAACCAGATAGAGCATGCAGAAAAACCAGGAGGATCCATAAACACTTAAAATAATAAATACAACAATAGGATCCAAATACAACTACAATTGAACAAACTGGAAACTACAAAACGAAACTAAAACCATAACCATAACCTAAAACTGAACTACATGTGATCTCCTGGTCACCACCAACCATAGGACCAGCCTACTCTAAAAGAAAAACCTGGATAAGAAACCTTAACTTGTAAAATAGATTGGGTCTACCGACGTCGAGTGGCACAAGTAGGGTGTGAGAATAAACATCTTAATAGGTAATAACCATAAATTCCATATATTTCCATTACCAAAATAGTTTATAAACATTGGTTTTAAATATATTTATAAAATAGGGTTTTATAATTTCAAAACTAAAACACATCTTTCCAGAAAACTCTACCATTAGAAACAACACACACATATCGTTCCTTTCTAAAATGGTTTTACATTCTAATATCCAGTTTAAGAACCAAAACCCAAATAAAAATCCCACATAGGTGATAAAAATGGATATGTTACAAATAAGAGGAATAATGTAGGTACAAGTAGACAATACCAATAAATCAAGCAACCATGTGCAGTAAAAGTAAACAAAACATGCAGATATATAACCATGGGTGTTTTCTAAACATATCTAGAAATAATACCTATAAGTAATCAGTTCAGACTCACCTATTGGAATATGGGTAAGCTCTATAGTCAATAACCAACTATACAGTCTAAACTATCCAATCTAGTGGCATGTCCCACCTGGCCTCTCAACAAATACATAGGGTATCAACCCGTCTAATCAGGGTTGATAATAATTTTTCACTCAACCCTCTAGATGATGCTCAAAAATCCCATGATAATAATACGTGGTTAATGGGGAGGTCCTTATATGTTTGGTTCAAACCAATAACCCACAACCACCATACTTTCCTAGCCCAAACACTGACACCACCTATGTGATGACCATGTCCTCAAAGGATCCACCAAAGAGGTTCTCATCTCACATAAAGTCACACAAAAGTGCCAAACGGGCCTTCACATCAAACGATATTTCAAACCATTTTCCAAAACATGTTAAGATTCCAACCAGACCTTACATTTTCCCAAGATCAAATCCATTTCCAAAACCATTCCCAATCCATGATGAAACATACAACACACTAAAAGGTGCCAAATAGGCCTTTATGTCATTTTAGAAACCATACCACGTCACAAAATTCCAAATGGTCCAAGCCCTAGAGAACACATTTAAAACCACCTTTAAATTCACTTATAACACCAAGTCACCATTTAGAATCCAAGTAACCATTTTGAAAACAATAAGAGTTTGAACGAACCATTTGAGATGAGGAAGAGGGAAAGGAAAATGGGAAAGGGAGAGAAGCCTTTAAAAACCCAGGTTTGAGAAGTACATCTTTTCTAAATAAATCCATTATCATTTTTGAAATCATCCATATGTGAACCCAATGCACCTATGTATATTCCCACATCCAATGGTTCACTCAAAACATTTCCAAGTTACACAAAGTTCCCATTTAAAAGTCAAAGAACATTTCCAATGTTTAACACATAACCATCAAGCAATGAAGAGACATTAAAACCACACACCACATGTGAAAACCCAGGTAATATAAGTATTTTTCACATTTATTAATATTTATGAATTAGATAATAATTAAAAGATACAATATGTATGATAGCGTACATAATATTCTACACTGAGCTTAAACAAACAACTAAATATTATTATTTAATATGGCAGTTATCACTTAGCCGTTAGACTGGAGGGTATGAATAGAACTAACTAAATTATGAAAATATGGTTTAAGTATATATATATAATTAATTATTTATTGACCAATTAATTAAAAATAAATATAAATCCCTTTTTAAAATAAGAGGAAATGGTTTTCTTTAAATCAATTTAAATTTGGACAAGTGTGTTTTATACCAATAAATAAATAAATAACACTTTATGGATTATATTAATGAAAAATATATATAATATATTTAATTTTTATAATTCATATTATATTTTTTTTATAGACATGATATAAGAACAAATTAAATTTTATGCATAAAAGAAGTATTTTTCAAAAAAACATTTTTACCGCCTTTTGATGGTGAACACATTTTAAATATAGTTTTTTCACCTTTATAAATTCTATATGAAAAAATAAAATTATTCTTTATAATAATATTATTAAAATTTAATTTGACTTAATTTTTTTTATTTTTCTGAGAACTTTCATATTTTGTTGAATATTGAATAATACAAATATTAGTTCAAAACTAGTTTTTCATCAAATTTATTAATACAGTTAAATTGTGTTTTTAATTAGTTTTAAAGTATAATTAAATAAATTTTTTATCATTTAATCAAATTTAGGTCATTGAAATCAATTTCACATTGAAATTGGATATAAAAATTTTGTGAACATTTGAACGTTTTTACTTTAAAAACATGTTTTCTTGATCCTTCATCAGGATTGATTTTAAATTAATTTTATCCACTTATTTTTTTTTTGAAAAAAAGATGTACATGGATGTAATAAAAATGATATTTATGATCTAATAGGATCAATATAATTTTTGAAATTTATGAATAGTAACTTTAGTAATTATTTTTATTATCATAATTAATGGTAAATCAGGTAATTAAGGGTAAAAATAATATTATAGATTACCCTAAAACTTGTCCTAATTTCATTGGATGATTTTTTTTGACATAAAATCATCTTTTTGTTGAAATATAACCTTTTTAATCCACTTGGATGACTTTAAGACATTTATATTATTTTATTCAAAGAAAAGACAATTTTGTCACACTCTTGTTTCTAACAAGTAAAATATTTTTAATATGGGGATATATAAGAGATATATTCGACTATAAATAATATTTATAAATATAAATAGTTTAAATATATCATGGTAATTTATTTATAATTTTTAGGAAAGAAATAATTAAATTAAATGGAGACACGATTATAATGAAATAATTTCTTCATTAATGGAATAATCAAATAAATCACATTAAAAATATTAAAATAAAATATAATTTGATAAAATTTATGTCATCCATGAAATTTATGGGTTAATTTTACATGTTAGGTATTATTTAATATAGTTTTTTATATATATAAAGTTTTTGTGATATTTTTAAAAAAATTAAGTAATTAATAGTGTCAAAATTAACATAATTGATATCTTAAAAAATAATATTTTAATAAATGATATAAAAATTATAAAAATCCAAAATTTGGTCAAATAATTGTGATAAGTCCTAAAATATCATAATTTACTCATTTATTGTTCTTTTGGCATGTTATGGTAATTATATTAACCCTCAAAGTCTAAATTACATAATAACACAGCAAGAGTTAAAAGGGTAAAATAAGGATTAAAACAAAATGATAAGGATTAAAAATAAAATTAAAACTTGTATAATTTTTATTTTATGAAACTTATTTCGACTCATTATCATCCTATATTATAAATAAATCACTTTATACCCATTTAGAATATAAAATTAATTTATATTAATTTAATACTTTGAAGAATTGTAAGAGTGCCCCTCCCCTCTCCTATAAAAGGGAAGTCATTCTTCACTATTATTTACACATAAAAACCTATTTTTTTCAACAAATATATGACCAAATACCTTAATATAATACATCCACACATTTTATTGGTTGTATTTTATGCAGAACACTCTCCTTGGAGGTCTTAAGGTGTTAATCAAAGGTGATCGTCTGAAGAAGAGGTATCATTTTTAATTAAGTGTTTTTGTTTTATTTATTCTTCCAAATCCTTCAAATATTCTCCAAAAAAGATTATATAATAACTCCAATATCCTAAATATAATTATATTTTATTATTTTAATATCATCACCTAAATCCATCTTTGATTCTATCAAATGGGAAATGAATTAATCGTTTGTGTGTACTTTTGAACTATCACCTCCATGAACTGATATAATTCATTTTCCATTACCATCATTCAAGGATGGGTATAATAATATAATTAATATTTATATATTATATTAATTAAATATTTTTCATTATAATATAATAATATATCAGTTTTGTTCTTACTTTATATTCACATGAAAATTATAAATTCATTTGTGCGTACATGTGAACTGTCACCTCTACGGAGCTATGTGGTTCATTTTTTATCACCACATCACATGGATAATATATATATAAGTATATTTAAATGATTAATATTATATTAATTATTTTATGATAATTATGTAAAGATAAAATAATACTTACCTTATTTCTATAATGATCGTTGAAAAATGAAAATGTTACTTAGGTGTACGTACGACCTACTGTCTCCATGATTGTAACGTAATTCATTTTTCATATCCATATTTAAGGAATGGATTTAAAAGTATTATTGATTTATAATTATTATTATTATTTCATGAATATTATTCTAAAAATTATGGACTAATGACCCCTTTGACCATATTTGACTTAGCAATTTCATTTTGGACTCAACTACTGAATATCATCAAAACACCTAACATGGACTATAATAATTAAGTAGTTGCAATAACATGATATTAATTAATATAAAAGGAATAATAAACTTTAAAAAGGTTATCAAAAAAGTAAATAATTAACCAAATTTTATTTTTCAGGAATATAAATATTTTACGTTTTTTTAGGATCAGGATGGCGAGGGTTCGGGTCCGCTCTGATGGCGATTTGGGAGCCTCTGGTGTCGTGCAAGGTTAGCGATGGTTTTCCCCCATTTTCTTGGCTCCATCCTTCTCGCTGGAGGCGAGCTACCTGCAATGGATCCTCGTGTGGCTTATAATGCCGATATTAGTCTGTGTCTCTCTGTTAGGGTTTCTGTGGCTGCTGAGAGGGATTTATCTTATAGATCTTCACAAGAGTTGAAGACAGCAGCGGCGAGTGAAGCTGTTGATGATCGTCGACACTCCGTGTGTGCCGAGCTGAAATATCGGCGCTGGAATGCGGCGGTGAATGCTGAGAATGACAGATCTCATAGATCTGTGCGAGTTGACGTGAATATGGTGGTACTGGAAGAAGCAGATGTTCGTCGGATCCCGGTGGTGAACGCTGCACTCAATCAGCCATAGACTTCGGTTGAAGAGATGAATGGTGCTGCAGCGGCGATGGCTGATTTATAGGAGGACGGTCGATCTGTGGGCAAGGCAACCGCAGTTTGCCCTTTGGATGAGTCGGATATGCCTCGTCCTACAGTGGGGAGGATGGGAAATCTCCCTTTGGATAAGGTGGAGATGAGACCTCTATCTGGTAATTTGATAGATGCGGGGAACTCTAGTAAAGGAATTGAAATGATTGGGGTCTCCAATAAACGACATTTCAATTCTGTTCATGATGGTGCTACCGAGCGAATCGTGAGAAAGGGTGACATTTCCCGTGTTGTTGCCATCAGGGATGCTATTCTTAGCAGATTTAAGCTTTGTGAGCATTCAATAATCGCGAGACTTGTTCTTCCTATTGGAGGAAAATTTTGGAAGATAGATGATTTGATTCGAAAGTTAACTTCTATATGGGGTTTTTGTGACTGGAGATGTATACCTATGGGACGAGGATTTTTTTCACATTATTTTTCCATTGGAGGATCTGAAGCGAAGAGATTGGGGGATCGGATCAATTGTTCTAAAGCCAGGTATGATTTTCTTTCAGGAATGGGATTTCTGTTTCAATCATTTCTCTTTAAAAAATACTCGGGCTCAATTCTGGGTCAAAATTGTTGGTCTTAACTGGATCCTATGGCATCCTAAGATCCTTTTTGACATTGCTTCTACTGTGGGTATTCCAATTAAAATGGATAGGACCATTGAGGCTGCGAAATTTGGTCATTATGCTAGGGTTCTGGTGAAAGTTGATCTAAGTTCTTTCCTGATTCATAATATAGTTGTGTCTGCATTGGATGATGATATCTCCCTAAAGGTGGAATATGATAGATTACCTAACTTCTGTAGTAACTGTCAATTTATTGGCCATGATAAAGAGAAGTGTTGTAAAAATGTTGTATACGCTTTTTGTTCAGCAAAAGGGCATTTTGAGACTTTCTGTAAGAGGAAGATAAGGAGGCAAACAACGCAGCATAAGTCTGTTGGCGGAAGACAATCCCCTACTGATAGAGGTAATGAGTACATGAGTACTAAAGTAGTGGATGATGCCTCCCAAGATCTTGCACAAGAGCCTCAAGTGGTGAAGGATACTGAATAAGGTTTTCTGGTGCACACAGAGGAATGTAGGCCTGAGACTGGATCTGGGACAAGGGTGGCCCCGACTTTGGCGCCTAAGCTTGGTGTGAATGCCCGAACTGAGGTTAACATGGAATCAGGAGTGATTTGGGGGAAGACACATGAAGGTGTTGGTCTTGTGATTGAGGAGAAACAATCTCCGAGTGATGGTGCAAATATTTCACAAACTCAAGAGGAAATTATTAAACTAAAGGAGACACATGGAATCCAAGGAAGGTGGGATGATGTAGAGGATGACTCTCCAAAAAAACCAACCTATAGTCAGGTTTTGTCCAAAGGAAAAAACATTGTTGTGGATGCTGAAGATTTTCAACCTGTTCCTCCTAAGAAAGCAGGACGTCGGAAAGATTACTCATATCTGAAGCCAACTATGATTACCAGGCCTCATGGTCCTCTAGATTATGATTCGGATTGGTATGGTGATTATGAATGTGACTTTGAAATTTGAGTTTCCTCTAGTTATGATTGGCACGAGGGCATGACTGCTTGTATGACCCCGTCCATCTCTCTTTGTCTTTTAGTTTCCTTAACATAAAGGGCTCTGCCCTAACCTTTATTCTAAAATATAAAGATTTTACGTGACAAGTCAGACTCAAGGTAAGGGATTTTGTTTTAAAAAACACTTTTAAAGTTACTATTTCAACTATTTTTAGCAAAACCAAATGTTTTTTAACTTATATGGAATGAATGTATTTTCCTAATTTTATGTATATTTAATGTTTTTATGATTACTTTATATGTTTACAATTTTATTTTCAAATAAATTTATTTCATTTATGAGTGCGCGACTTTGTAAAAATGAAATGTGATTTCAAAGTGGAAATGTTATTTTTCCTCTGATTTTTTATGTGTTATGATGATTTTTTGGTTCTTGGTCATTGTTTTTTATTACGAGTGGTTCTATGATAAACCTAGGTTGGGTGAGCCTATGATATATCTCCAATTCATTGGGTAATGAGATAGAGTTAACCAGTAGGGTTTCTCCTAAAGAGGTTAAGGTGATATACAACGGTGGGTATTCCAAATGTAACCATAAAGGCTACTCCCTATGTAGCTATGAAATATAATGTAAGAGTGAAATGGAATTGATTCACCAAGTTAAATTTATGATTTATATGGAGTTTTATTTGAATCTTATGATTTCATGAGTTAAGATAAAGAAGCTTATTTTTATGAGTGGAAATTATAACATTGTTAAAATGTTTTCATGGGTTTATAAGTATTAATGGACTCATGATCTCTTTATTTTTTATATTTACTTTATTGATATTTTTGTGCTCAAATAAAGTTTTTTTTTTAAACAAAGGTTTTATGGATGGGTAATATAAAGGAGGAAGTCAAGATGAATTTTACGAAGATTTTTCTTGAAAAATAAATCATGTTTTCTTTTAAAAGTTTTATATTTTGGAAAACGTAGATAGTATTTAATAGTATCCAATTTGTATGAATATGGAATGTTATGTTTGAATTATGACATAATTATCTAAAACTCTAAAACTGAAAATATCCTCAATGTGAAAGAAATTAAATTCTTGACTAAAACTCAAGATTATGTATTGTTTAAGGTTTAGGCCTTATAGTTGGTATCGGAGGTCGGTTTAGATAACTTTAGGGGTTGGGATATTGTTAATATAATATCTATAAAATATTTTTACTTTATTGTTAAGTTGAAATGATAGATCATTTGAAGATTATCATGTTGATTCATCTAAGATATATCTATTTAGAATTTTTTTTGACAGAGGAAACCGAGTTGCTATGGTGGAAAGGCATCAAGAGGGAAAAAATCCAAATTAATATCCTGAGATGGTTGGAATTGGAACTGAATAGTTGGTTGCAATGATGGATCAGTTGACATTGGATATAAATGGCTGAAACATCCATTCATGAGATTATTTAGATCAATAATAGAGTAATATGTCAATGGTGGATCATTTTATGAGGAAATATACTCCATCATTCAGTGGATCATCTAACCCGGTGGTAGCTAAAGGGTGGATTAAAGCCATAGAAATGATTTTTGATGTCACGAGGTGTTCAAATAATCAAAAGGTTGGTCTTTTTGTTTTTGAAGTTGAAGTCGATCAATGGTGGTTGATGGTTATGAATATTAAGGATAATGAGGATATTGATTCTTTAGAGTTTGAGAAATATTTTCCAAAGTCGGTTCAACATATGATGGAAAAAACAATTCTTGGAACTAATATAAGAGGAGGATTCAGTGGCTACATATGAAGAAAAATTCACTTGACTGGCATGGTATATGACTGCGCTGTCATGACACATCAAATTGACTATGTTTTTAAGATTTATTTATAGTCTAGGGCAGACCCTAGGTCATCTCTCAATGAGAATTGGTGGATTATAGTGTGTATTTTTAATAAATATTACTAAAAGAGGGGGGTGATTTTGAAAACAGTTTTAAGAAAATAACTTAACTTAAAGAGTTTAATAGCTGATAGAATAAGGTGGAGGATTGAGAATTATAAAATAAGGAGATCACTTCAAGTTCACTACAAATCTTGGATAGTTCATTGTTCAGAAAATTTCACATGGTTTTTGTTTAATTCTTTGTTTGAGGGTTTTCAAGATCTTGATTCCCCTCTTGCCTCTCTAAACGTTGCATAAAGTACCAACCCTTAACACAACAATCGTGTTGTCAATGTTTGGACTTCAAGAACAGATTAAAGGATACCAAATAATATTAATATCTTTTGTATGTGTGAGAGAAAGAGGATCCTTGTGTTTCTCAATCGGAATAACTCAAGTTTCCCACTTGAAATTTCAACCCAATCGGTGTTGAAATAAAAAATTGGTTCACTAAATTAAACCCAAGAAATGAACTCAGAAGAGAAACATGATTAGATAAAACAAAATTGAAATAATCCACACACAAATTACACAAAACCAGTAGAGTATCAAGTGTCGGAACTCCCTCCCAAGTATGTGTAGCTCCCTCAAAATGATCGTCCACCGTTTAGCTCGCCATCGAGAGGAGGAGAAGGCTATGGTGGAACTCATTCTTCATCCTTGATTCCCCTATGAGGATAGGGCCATCCAAAACTTCAATTATGAGGAGATAACTCCTTTATATCTCCAAAATACCAGAGATTTGCCTCTTGGTTGAACTTGAAAATGAGGAGCCCAAGGTTCCATTTTATAGGAAAATGGGAAGGTGGTTTTGAGCACACAGAATTATTAAAACTACATGTCGTAGGTGTTTAGACTTCCAGATAGCATTATATAGATTTTGATAAAATAAAAAATTTGTATCCCCACCTCTTTTATGTCTCCACCGAAAGTTTGGAACAATTTGGACACATATATCCCAAGATATGGACAGATCACAGCACACCACTTTTGAATCTGTGCAGATTTGGTGTGCTGAATAGATCAGGTTGGCAAGGCCATCAGATGGCCGAATGAGTCTTGTGTTTATTCATATAAAATGTATCCCAATGAGTTTAGAACCAACCCAAAAAATTTCATCCCAATTGGATGCACGGTTTAGTAGAAGTGTGTGGATTAACCCACTGGTGTGCTTGGATCATGCGCAGTTTGGCCCATTTTTCTTGGACATCATCATGGGCCCTCCCAATCACCTTCACCTTCAATGAAATTTTCAAGACAAGTAACATTGGCCTTTTTAATATCAATAAACACAAAATAAATTATTCAAACATGTAATTCAATTTTTTATTATTTTTTAAATTTACAATACAAATTCAGTTTAATACAATGGTGTAAGGGTGAAAATGACACAGTGAATCGTGGTACGATCAGTATACTCCAAATTTCATCCAGGATCTTCATAGTAAAATCAATAATTTTTAATTAGGATTAAATCCAAAATATTAAAGGGCATTGGATTCTCATGAATTCAAAAATTAAGAAAACATGTTTGATGTGCAGAGAAGGTGGAAATTGAGTTTACTGATGATCATGTGTACTTTGAAAACTAGCAAAAAAATAAGTCGAAATGGTGGGTGAATGGGAATAATTCATCAAAAAAAATTATGGTAAGAAATTTAAGTTTATAATATGTGATAATTGTAGTAAAAACACACTTGGGAATGCCTTTTTAATTTTATTAAGTGCTTTTGATGTGTTAAAATGGGGCATAAGGCTTGTAATTACAATGAAAAAATCATGGTAGTGGTAAGAAAAAATCTTATATATAGTCAGTAAAATGTTTTAAATGCAATTAGATGGGTCATTATAAGAATTAATGTCCAAATAGGAACTTTAATAATGGTAAATAACCAGATTATAAGATGAAAGGTGTGGTTGAATCCTTTGCAACTATTTCATAAGATGTTAGGTCATCAAATAAAGTGGTATTAGGTACATTTTTTTATTCAGGTTATGCCAATGTGTTGTTTTATTTAGAATCTACACATTCATTCATTTTTTAAAAATTTTATGGTAAATTCGAAATTCCGCCACAAGAAATGAATCTAGAACTTATGGTGAAAAAACATGGGGAAAATATTAAGGAAAAATAAATTATATGAATCTTCATTTCATTGTATGTGGAAATAGTTTACCTAGAAATCTTTTTTTCCTTTTGTAGAGTTTGATGTTATTCTAGGTATGAATTGCCTTTCTATATACCATGCTAATATAGAATGTCATGCTAAATAATTTTCTTTTTATAAATATTTTCAGTGTGTATAAATGAATGAACCCATGCCATTGATAATATATAAGGAATCCTAGAAACTGTTAAAAGATGGAAATTAAATTTATCTTTTACATATTGTTGAAAACCAAGGAACTTTTCATATTAAAAATGTGCTCATGGTAAATGAGTATCTGGATTTTTCCTGATGAGTTTCTTGGTATTATACATAATCAGGAAGTTTAATTTATTATTAACTTACTTCCAGATGCTATGAAAAATTCTAAACCCCCATATTGAATTGCTCAAGTAGAAATTCTATAATTGAAAAATTAATTACAGGAGTTGTTAGATAAAGGTTTCATTCAAACTAGCACTTCACCATGGGGATCTCCTGTATTATTTGTTAAAAATAAATATGGTTCAATGAGATTTTTCAATGATTATAGAGCCTTGAATGGAATTACTGTTAAGAAAACGTGTCTTTTTCCTTATATTAATGATTTTTTTATCAAATCTAGGGAGCATAATATTTTCCGAAGGTTGATCTAAGGTCGGGGTTCTATCTGTTGAAAGTAAAGGAAGAATACATCCTGAAGACTATGTTCTGAACTAGATATAGTCATTATGAATTTGTAGTTATGCTATTTGGGTTAAATAATGTACCTATTGTATTCATGGATCTAATGAATAGAATATTTCATGAGTTCATGGATAAGTTTTTGGTTGTGTTTATTGATTACATTTTTGGTATATTCTAAAATTAAAGAGGAACATGAAATACATCTAAGGGTTCTTTTATAAACCTTAAAAGAAAATAAATGCATGGGAAATTCAGAAAGTGTGAATATTGGTTGCAAAAAATTTATTTCCTTGGTCACATTGTTTCTAAAGATGTCATAATTGTTGACCCTACTAAAAAAAGTTGTTGAAGAATGGACAAGACCCAAAAATATAACTTAGATTCATAGTTTTATTGGTTTATCGGGATATTAACAGAGGTTTTCTTATGAATTTTCATGGTTATCTATATCATTACCTAAGTTAACTTGAAAATGATTTAACTTCATCTAGACAGAAGAATTCGATTATTGTTTTCAAGAATTGAAAAGAAGATTGATAAATGATCCAATCCTGGCCCTTCCTTATAGAAATGGTGGATTTTCCATTTATAGTGATGCTTCATTGAAAGGACTTGGTTGTTCCCTAATATAGAATGATCAGGTAATTGTTTATGCTTCATAATAGTTGAAACCTTATTAGTTAAATTACACTACACGTGATTTGGAATTAGTTACTGTTGTTTTTTCATTAAAAATTTGGAGGCATCATTTTTATTGAGTAAAATGTGAATATATATTGATCATAAAAGTTTAAAATATATATTCACTTAAAAATATTTGAACATGAGATAGATAATATGGATGGAACTAATCGAGGATTATGAATTCACAATTCATTAAAATCCTAGAAAATAAAATAAAGTTACGGATGCATTGAGTTAGAAAATTAATTCTACATTAACCATGTTATGTTTGGAAGATGATCCTTTGGTTAATGATTTGATGAATTTTGGATTAGAAGTTGTTGGTGCAGAAAATTACTCTATTTTTTTAGGTGTTAGTGAAATCATCACTATCAGACAGAATTAAAAAGGCATAGAAGGAAGACCATGAGTTGTGGAAAAAGGTATAATTGGTTCAAAAGGGTAAGTTTCTTGAATTTTTTACTAATAAATACTTTGTTTTAATATTTGGGAAGAGATTATGTGTTCCTTTTGATTCATAGTTGAAGAAATAGTTATTATGTGAATCTCTTTGTTCTCCATTTTCAATTCATCTTGGCAGTACTAAGATATACAGAGATCTTTAGGAGTATTATTGGTGGGATGGAAAGAATAGAGATATTTTTTACTTTACCCTAAGATGTTTGGATTATCAACAAGTTAAGGCAGAATGATAATTGTCAAAGGGGATGCTTCAATATTTTCTAGTTCCAGAGTGGAAATGGGAAAATATATCCATGGACTTTGTAGTGGGATTATCGAAGACTTCTCAAGGTAATAATTTGATCCGGGTTATTTTTTATTGAATAACTAAATATTCTCATTTTCTTCCTATTTGAGACCCTATATCACTAGATCAACTTTATCAGATGTATCTTAAAGGGATATCCTGGTTACATGGAGTTCCTGATCGCGTTGTTGAGTGCGTCAAATTAGTTGTTTAATTTTGACTAGAATTTATGCAGTACAGTAGCAACCCTAGGTCGTCTCTCGATGGAGCCTTAAATCATTAATTTAAAAATGGGGTTTTGATTCTGAAAGTAGAAAGGTACATGGGTGTTATTAATACTTGGTTTTGATGATAAAATATGACCATAGAAAATGAAAGCGATAAAACAAAGTAGAAGTAAACAAGATTGATTAAACGTGATCAACCTGGGGTACTCTCATGATGTTCATCCTTCAATGCTTCATGATATAGGGTTATGATATTTTAATCCCTAGATTGTAACACCTAGAACCATAATGTTACTGAGTTTATACTAAAATACCTCCTAGGGTTCATTCGAAAACACACAATGATTCACTGAATGCTGCCGATGATTGGGTGATTTGTGTTCGACATCATAACCAAAACTCACCAAGGCAACACACAAATAACTCGATGTGTTGTCCAGGTTTGTATGTTATTTCATTGTGATATCATGGCATAAATTTACATGACCTTGAAAGTGTTTATGTGAGTTCAATTGACCAATATGAACCACACAAACACTGCAATTGAAAGGGGGGAAAGGAAGTGGTGAACGGTGTGTGAAACATCACATGAATGGGTACCCCCAAACATGATCATATGAGTTGATCATGACATACCAGTACATAACTCAATAAAATAAGAATATAGGATGATGAAAAACAACATAAAAACCTGGAATTAAAAAGATCATTCAAATATTACAAACATGAAGCTTGGGATTTACATCACGTTCCTCCACGGGTGATCACAAGGGGTTTAGAAATCCATGGGAGGGGAGGAAGAAGAAGATGTTGAAGTAGAACTTACCATAGCCTCCATAACTTCTAGTGATGATGAAAAAACCTCTTTTGGACTCCGAAATGGCAGCACCTTTCCTCTGATTTGAACTACCAAATGGGGTTCCCAAGGTGCCAATTTATAGGCAAAGTGGGAAGGTGTTTTAAGGCACACCGATTTATTCAACCCACTTGTAACACGTGTTTAGGCCTCCAAAAATCATTATATCGCTTTTGAGAAAATAACAAAGTTGTATACCCACATCTTGACTATCTCCACCGAAATTTGGGAACCCTTTGGACACATACAACTCGATATATTGATAAAATATAGAACACCACATCTGACTTTGTGCATATTTTATTCCTTGGACGGATCGGTTTGGATGGGCATCGTAGAGGCTGAATGAGGCTTTAGTTATTTAATATGAAATGTAACCCATTAAATTTTGGACCAGACCACAAAATATGAGCCCATTTGGAAGCACGTAATTTTCTAAACAAGAACAACAGTGGACAGGTCTTCATGGATCCATGCAATTTTGGCCCATTTTTCTTCTACTTCATCAAGGGCCCTCCAAATCATCTCCTCCTACATTGAAATAATAAAAACAAGTAACATTTCATATTTTAATAGTAATTAACATTAATTCATTGATTAAAACATAAAGTGAAATTTATTATTATATTTGTAATATTCATTACAAAACCAGTTTAAAACAGCAGTGTAAGGGTGGATTTGAATAGTGAATCGTTGTGTGATCAGTTCCTCTCTCCATTGTATGTGATCATGATCTCAGGTTCACTTCTAACTTTTGGAAAGGATTTCAAAATTCACTGGGTACTAAATTAAATTTTAGTATATCTTTTCATTCTCAATCAGATGGTCAGTCAGAATGAAAAATTCAAACCTTGGAGGTTATACTACATGCATTTTCAATGGATTACCAGGGAACTTGGTATCAACATCTTTCTTTGGTTGGGTTTTCTAATAATAACAGTTTTCATTTCGGTATAAAAATGGAACCATTTGAGGCATTATATATAAAATGATGTTGAACTCCAAAATTTTTGGATGAAGTAGATGAAAGGAAGTTGATGGGTCCAGAGTTGGTAAAGGAAATGGAAAAGAAATTTCAGTTGATTTAGTGACACATGAGAACAACTCAGAGTAGGAAGAAAAGTTATGTAGATAACCAGAGGAAGGATCTTTCTTTTAAGGTTGGTGATCATGTATTTCTCAAAGTTTCTACATGGAAAATTGTGATGAGTTTTAGTGAGAAATGGAAGTTGAGTCCATGGTTCATTGGACCCTATAGAATCCTAGATAAAGTTGGATCATTTTACTACCAAGTGACTTTGCCTACGATTTATCCCAGGCACACAACATTTTTAATATCTCAATGTTAAAAAATTATATGTCGGATCCATCTCATGTTTTGAGTCCAGAAGTTGTTTAGTTAAAAGAGAATCTTTATTATGAGGAATAGTTGGTTTAGGTTCTTGACCATAGAGAGTAGGTTTTGAAAAATAAGGTGATTCATCGTGTTAAGGTATTATAGAAAACCCATATGGTTGAAGATGCAACATGGGAATCTAAAAATTCTATGAGGGAAAGGTATCTCCACTTAATTAATAAGTGAATAAAATTGTGAGGACGTAATTACCAAAAGGGGGGAAGAATGTGACCACTCAGGTAATATAATTATTTTTCACATTTATTAATATTTATGAATTATATAATAATTAAAATTGATACTATGTATGATATCATACATAATATGTTATATCAAGCTTAAACGAACAGCCAAATATTATTATTTAATATGAAAGTTATCACACAATCATAAGATTGGTGGATATGAATGGGATTAACTGAATTATGAAAATATTGTTTAAAAAAGTTTATATAATTAATTATTTTTTGTCCAATTAATTATAAATGAAGATAAAACTCTTTTTAAAATAAAAGGAAATATTTTTCGGAAAGATAATTTAAATGTGCAAAAGTGTGTTTTGTACCAATAAATAAATAAATAAAACTTATTGGCTTATATTAATGAAAAATATATATAATATATGTAATTTTTATATTTCATATTATATTTTTTCTAAACATGATATAAGAATAAATTCAGTTTTATGCATAAAATGAGTATTTTTCAAAAAAACGAATTTTTATCAAATTTTGATAGAAAACCAATTTTGAATCTAGTTTTTGTCACTTTTATAAATTCTATTTGAAAAAATAAAATTACTATTTATAAGTGTATTATCAAAATTTTCTTTGGTTTAATTTTTTGTATTTTTCTAAGAACTTTTATATTTTGATGAATAGTGAATAATACAAATATTAGTTCAAAACTACTTTTCATCCAATTTATCTATATAGTTAAATTATGTTTTTAATAAGTTTTAAAGTATGATTAAATAAATTTTTATCATTTAATCCAATTTATGTCATTATAATCAATTTCACATTGAAATTGGATATAAAAACATTATCAAATTTTGAACTTTTTTATTTTAAAAACTCATTTTCTCGATCCGTCAATAGGATTAATTTTAAATTAATTTTACCCACTTATGTGTTTTGAATTTGAAAAATGTAAATATATGGTAGTAATAATTATGATATTTATGATATTATAGTATCAAAATAATTTTTTAAATATATAAATAGTAACTTTATTAATCACTTTTATTACCATAGTTAAGGGTAAGTATGGTAATTAAGGGTAAAAATAATATTATAAATTACCCTAACACTTGTCCTAATTTCATTGGATGAGTTTTTTTTAACTAAAATAATCCTTGGGATTAAATATAACCTTTTTAATCCACTTGGATGACTTTAATACATTTATATTATTTTATTCAAAGAAAAGATAATTTGTCACACTTCTATTTTTAACAATTAAAATATTTTTGATATGGGGTTATATAAGGGATATTTTCTACAATAAATATTATTTATAAATCTAAAATATTTTAATACATCATGGTAATTTATTTATAATTTTTAGAAAATAAATAATTAAATTAAATGGTGACATGATGATGATGTAGTAATTGCTTCATTAATGGAAAAATCAAATATATGATATTAAAAATATTAAAATAAATATAATTTGATATAATCCATGTCATAAAAAAATTTTATGGATGAATTTAAAATTTTATTTATTATTTGATATATATTTTTTAAGATATCAATTTATTAAGATATTTTTAAAAAAGACAAGTAATGAATAGTGTCAAATTGACATAATTGATATCTTAAAATAAATAATATTTTAATAAATGATATAAAAACTATAAAAATATAAAATTCATCCAAATAATTGTTATAAGTCCTAAAATTTCATAACATACTCATTTATTGATCTTTTTGCATGTTATTGTAATTATATTAACCCTCAAAGTGTAAATTACATAATAACATAGTAAGAGTTAAAATGGTAAAATAAGGGTTAAAAAATATAAGGATTAAAAAAACTTGCATAATTTTAATTAGATGAATTTATTTAGGCTAATTATAATCATATATTATAAATAAATCACTTTGGATCCATTTGGAGTAGATAATTAATTTATATTAATTTAATACTTTGAGGAATTCTAAGAGTTCCCCTCCCCTCTCCTATAAAAGGGCACTCATTATTCTCTATTATTTATGCCTCAAAACCTATTTTTTGAAACATATATGAAAAAATACCTTCCTATAATCCCTATACACATTCTAGAGGCCTTATTTTAGGCATACCAATCTACTTATAGGTGTTAAGGTTTTAATCAAAGGTGATCATCTGAAGAAGAGGTGTTGTTTTTTATTAAGCGTTTATGTTTTATTTCTTTTTCCACTTCCTTCAAATATTCACAAACCATGATTAGATAATAACTATAGTATCCTCAGTATATTTAGATGTTATTATTTTAATATCATCACCTAAATACATCTCTTATTCCATAAAATGGTAAATAAATTAATCGTTTGTGTGTACGTGTGAACTATCACCTCCACGAACCGTTATAATTTGTTTTTCATTACTGTCTCTCAATACTAGTTATAATGATAGAATTAATATTTATATATTATATTAATGAAATATTTATCATTTTAAGAGAATAATATATCAATTAAGTTCTTACTTTCCATGAACATGAAAATGATAATGTCGTTCATGCGTATGTGTGAACTATCACCTCCAAGAAGCGATGTGGTTCATTTTTCATCAATAATCACATGGATGATATATATAAGTATATTTAAATGATTAATATGATATTAATTATAATATTATGATTATGTAAATATATAATAATACTTACCTTCATTCCATAATGATCGTTGAAAAATGAAAATGTTACTCAGGCGTATGTATGACTTACCGTCTCCATGATTGTAACCTAGTTCATTTTTCATATCCATATTTAATGAATGAATTTAAAAGTGTTATTGATTCATAATAATTATTATTATTTCATGAATATAATTCTGTATATGATGGACTAATGACCCTTTGACCTCTTTGACTTACCAATTTATTTTTGGACTCAAATACCGAATATCATCAAAACGTCTGACATGAACTTTAATAATTAAGTATTTGTTATAACATTATATTAAGTGATATAAAAGGAATAATAAAACTTAAAAAGTTTCTCAATCAAGTAAACAATTTAAAAAAATTTATTATTCATTATGATAAAGATTGTACATGATGATTCGGACTCAGGGTAAAGGAATTTCTTTTAAAACACACTTTTAAAGTTACTATTTCAACTATTTTTACAAAAGCCAAAAGGAATATTTTTTAACTTATACAACAAGAATATATTTTCCCAATTTTATTTCACTTTGATGTTTTTATGATTACTTTATAAGTTTATAATTTTATTTTCAAATAAAGTGATTTCATTTATGAGTGTGTGGCTTTGTAAACATGAAATGTGATTTCAAAGTGGAAATGTTATTTTTTCCTTTATACATGTTTTATGTGTTATGATAATGTTTTGGTTCTTGGAAATTATTTATGAGTAAGGGTGGTTCCAAGATAAAATGAGGGTATATTATCCCATGATAGCTCTCCAATGCATTGGGTAATAAGATTTTGTTAACTAGTAGGGTTTATACTAAAGAGATTAAGGTAATATATTGCGGTGGGTATTCCAAATGTAACCATGAAGGTTACTCCCTATGTAGCTATGAAAGCTACTATAAGAGTGAAATTGAATTGATTACACAAGTTAAATTTATTATTTATATAGATTTTTATCATAATCTTTTGATTTTATGAGTTAATCTAAATAGCTTATGTTTTATTGGTGGAATGTATAACTTTGTTAAAAAAAATTCATGGGTTTATAAGTATTAATGGACTAGAGGTTTATTTCTTTATTTTCTTGTCCATTAGTGAGATTTTTGTTCGCATCCCAAGTTTTAAAATGTTTTTCAAAGGTTTTATAGATTGCTAAGAGAAATTATGAAGTTAATATGAATTTTATGAAGATTTTTCATGAAAAATAAATCATTTTTTCTTTTAAAAGTTTTATATTTTGGAAAAAGTGGATACTATTTAGTAATATACAATTTATATGAATATGGAATATTTTATATGAATTATGACCTAATTCTATAAAACTCTAAACCTGAAAAGATCCTTAATGTTAAATAAATTAAATTCTTGATTAAAACTCAAGATTATGTATTGTTTAAGGTTTATAACTTATAGTTGGTATCAGAGGTCGATTTAGATAACTTTAGTGGTTAGGATATTGTTAATAGAGTATCCATAAAATATTTTTTATTTATTTTTAATTTTAAATGATATATCATTTTAATATTATCATGTTTCTTCATCTAAGATATAAATTTTCTGAATGGTTTTCTATAGAGGAAACAGGGAAGTTTTGGTGGAAAGGAATCAAGAGGAAAACATCCTTCTAAATCAGCATCTTGAGATAGTCAGAATCGGCACTGAAAAGTTTGTTATAGTGATGGATCAGTTGACACAATATATAAATGGCAGTGGCATCCATGTAGAAGATTAACCAGATCAACAATGGGGGAATATGTTAATGGTGGAGAATTTCATGAGTCAACATCCACCATCATTCAGTGGATCATCTGACCCAGTGGTATCCAAAGGTTTTATTAAATCCCTAGAAAATATTTTTGATGTCATGGGGTGTTCATAAAATCAAAAGTTTAGTCTTATTTTTTACCATTTTGAATGTGAATCTGATCATTGGTAGTCGATGGTTAATAATATCAAGGAGAGTGAATAGATTGATTCTTTGGAGTGGGATGAATTCAAAAATAGTTTTTTGATAAAATATTTTCCTACGGTGGTTTGACTTAGGATATAAAAACAATTCTAGTAATTGAGTTAGGAGGAGGATTCAATGGCTTCATACAAATAAAAATTCACCCGACTTGCAAGGTATGCTCTAAATTTCATCTAGGAACTTGATAGTAAAATCAATATTTTTTATTAGGGATTAAATCCAAAATATCAAAGGGTATTATCTTCTCATGAATTCAAAAGTTACAAAAAACTTTTTCAATGTGCAGAGAAGGTGGAAATGAAGTTTACTGATGGTCATGTATATTTTTACGACCAACATAAAAAGAGGTCGATATGGTAGGTTAAGGGGAATAATTCATCAAAAAAAATTTTGGTAAGAAAATTAAGTTTATAGTTAGTGATAATTGTGGTGAAAAACACACTAGGGAAAGCCTTTTGAATTCTGGTAAGTGCTTTTGATGTGGTTAAAGGGGAATAAGGCTCTTAATTGCAATGAAAAATATCATGTTAGTGGTAATACCAAATCTAATATACAATTAGTAAAATGTTTTAAATTTATTAAGATGGGTCATTATGCAAATGAGTATCTAAAGAGGAACCTGAATGATGAGAAGAATCCAGAATATAAGAAGAAAGGGGTCGTAAAATCCTTTGCAACTACTTTAGTAGATGTTGGACCATCAAATGAAGTGGTATCAGGTAAATTGTATATTTATTCAGATTATGCCAATGTGTTCTTTGATTTTGGGTCTACACATTCTTTCATTTTTGATAATTTTTCTGGTAAATTGGATATTCCACCATAAGAAATGAATCCAGAACTTATAGTAAAAACACAAGGGGGAAATATTAAAAAAATTATAAAAATCTTTTTTTCATTGTCTATGGAAATATTTTACCTCCAAACCTTGTTGTTCTTTCTTTAGTATAGTTTGATGTTATTTTAGGTATGTATTTACTTTCTATTTACTATTATAAGATATATTGTGGATATAAAGAAGTTTCTTTTCAGAAAGAGTTTTAGTTTGTATATAATAATGAACCCATTCCATTGATAACAAATCAAGAAGTCAAGAAATTGTTAAAATCTGGAAATGAATGTTATCTTACACATATTTTTGAAAAAAAAGGAACTATTCAGATTAAACATTTGTTGGTAGTAAATGAGTATCTGGATGTTTTTTCAAATGAGTTGTATGGTATTATACCTAATTGGAAAGTTGAATACATTATTGACTTAGTTCCTGATTCTAAGTCAATTTCTAAACCCCCTTATCGAATGGCTCAAGTAGAACTTCTATAATTGAAAAATCAGTTATAGGAGTTGTTAGATAAATATTTCATTTTACCTATCACTTAACCATGGGGTTCTCCTATCTTGTTTCTTAAAAATAAATATAGTTCAATGAGACTTTTCATTGATTATAGAGCCTTGAATAACATCATGGTTAAGAACATGTATCCTTTTACTCATATTGATGCTTTTTTATTAGCTCTAGGGAGCATTATATTTTTCGATGGTTGATCTAAGTTCGGGGTAGCATTAGTTGAAAGTAAAGGAAGCATACATTCTGAATATTGTGTTTCAAACTAGATATGGCCATTATAAATTTGTAGTTATTCTGTTTTGGGTTAACAAATGCACCTGTTGTATTCATGGATCTTATGAATAGAATATTTCATAAGTTCTAGGATAAGTTTATGGTTGTGTTTATTGATGAAATTTTTTTATATTATAAAATTAAATAGGAACATGAAATACATCTAAGTGTTTTTTTCAAACCATAAAAGAAAAAAAATGTATGGGAAGTTCATAAAGTGAGAATTTTGGTTGCAATAATTTTCTTTCCTTGGTCACATTGTTTCTAAAGATGTCATAATTGTTGAACCTTCTAAATTTAAAGTTTTCAAAGAATGTCCAAGACCCAAAAATATAATCGAGATTCATAGTTTTCCCGGTTTAGTAGGATATTACCAGAGGTTTGTTGAAAAATTTTCATGATTATCTAGCCCACTGACTAAGTTAACTCAAAAAGGTGTTAAGTTTATCTAGATAAAAGAATGTGATGATTGTATTCAATAATTGAAAAGAAGATTGGGGAATACTCTAGTCCTAGCCCTTCCTTTTAGAAATGGTGAATTCTTCATGATGCTTTGTTTAAAGGACTTGGTTGTGTCCTAATGAAAAATGATCAGGTAATTTCTTATGTTTCACTGAATTTGAAACCTCATGAGTTAAATTACCATACACATGATTTGGAATTAGATTCTGTTGTTTTTTCATTAAAAATTTTGAGGCATCATTTGTATGGAATAAAATTTTAAATATATACTAATCATAAAATTGTAAAGTATATATTCACTCAAAAATAATTGAACATGAGATAGAGAATATGGTTGGAACTAATCAAGGATTATGATTACATGATTCATTACCATACTAGAAAAGAAAATATAGTGGTTGATGCATTGAGTCGGAAAATTAATTCTACATTAACCATGTTACATTTGGAACATGAACCATTGGTTAAGGATTTGATGAATTTTTTCTTGGAAGTTATTGGTGTATGAAATTCCTCTATTTTTTCAGGTGTCAGTGCAATTATCTATATCAGAAATAATTAATAAGGCACAAAATAAAGACTGTGATTTGTAGAAAAAGTTAGAATTGGTTCAAAAGCATAAGTTTTTTGAATTTAAAACTAATAAATATTTTTTAGTATTTCTTAAGATAATATGTGTTTCTTTTGATTCACAATTGAAGAAATATATGTTATGAGAAGCTCATAGTTATCCATTTTCAGTTCATTCTAGTATTACTAAGATGTACAGAGACCTTTGGGATTATTACTGGTGGGATGGAATGAAAAGAGATATTGCTGACTTTATCTTGAGATATTTGACTTTTCAATAGGTTAAGGAAAAATAAAATTTTCCAAAGGGGGTGATTAAGTCTTTCTCAGTTCCACAATAGAAATGGAAAAATATATCCATGGACTTCTTATTGGGATTACTGAAAACTTCTTGAGGTAACAATGAGATCTAGGTTATTATTGATCAAATGATTAAATCTACTCGTTTTATTCCTATTTTAGACACTCTATATCTAGATCAAATTTATCGGATATATATTAAAGAGACGTTCAGGTTACATGGAGTTCTTATCTCCATTGTATTTGATCATGATCTATGGTTCACTTCTAACTTTTGAAAAGGCCTTCATAAGTTGTTGGGTACTGAATTAAATTTCAAAATAGCTTATCAACCTAAATCATATGGGTAGTCAAAATGAACAATTAAAACCATTTAGGATATGTTATGTTCTTGTTTTATGGATTAATAGTGAATTTGGGATCAACATCGTTCTTTGGTTTAGTTTTCTTATAATAATAGTTTTCATTCTAGTATACAGAGGGCACCATTTGAAGTATTGTATAGAAAGTGATGTCAAACTCAATTATTTTAGGATGAAGTAGGTGAAAGGAAGTTGAAGGTACTATAGTTGGTAGAGAAAATGGTAGATAAAGTTTAATTGATTTAGCGACACATGATAACAGCTTAGAGCAGGTAGAAAAGTTATGTAGATAACTGAAGGAATGATCTTTATTTTGCGGTAAGTGATCATTTATTTCACAAAGTTTCTACATGGAAAAGTACGATGAGTTTTGGTAAGAAATTGAAGTTTATTTAATAGTTCATTGGACCCTATGGAATCCTAGAGAAATTTGGATTAGTTTCCTACCAAGTGGATTTGTCTCCAATTTTATCCCAAGTACACAATGTTTTTTATGTTTCAATGTTAAGAAAGAATATGTCGAATCAATCTCATGTTTTGAGTGCATAAGTTGTTTAGTTGGAAGAGAATATTTCTTATGAGGAAAATCTAGTTTAGTTTATTAAAAATAGAAAGAAGGTGTTGTGGGATAAGGTGATTCATCGGGTTGAGGTTTTATGGAAAACCCATATGGTTGAAGAGGCAACGTGCGAATCAAAAAATACTATAAGGGAAAGGTATCCCCACTTATTTAATAAGTGAATAAAATTTAGAGGATGCAATTTTCAAAAGGGGAAAGAATGTGACTACCCAGGTAATATAATTTTTTTCACATTTATTAATATTTATGAATTAGATAATAATTAAAAGAGACACTATGTACGCTAGCGTACATAATATGCTACATCGAGCTTAAATGAACAACTAAATATTATTATTTAATATGGTAGTTTCATATAGTCATTAGACTGTAGAGTATGAACATGATTAACTAAATTATGAAAATATGGTTTACACATTTATATATAATTAATTCTTTGTTGAGCAATCAATTATAAATGAAGATAAAAATCTTTTTAAAATAAAAGGAAATGTTTTTCTGAAAAACAATTTAAATGTGCAGAAGTTTGTTTTATACAAATAAATAAATAAATCACACTTATTGGAATATATTAATGAAAAATATATATAATATATGCAATTTTTATAATTCATCTAATATTTTTTATATACATGATATAAGAACAAATTCAATTTTATACATAAAAGGAGTATTTTTTTAAACATTTTTACCACCTTTTAAGGGAGAAACCATTTTAAATATATTTATTCACTTTTATAAATTTTATTTGAAAAAATATTATTATTCTTTATAATTGGAGCATCAAATTTTACTTTGGTATAATTTTTGGTATTTTTCTGAGAACTTTCATATTTTGATGAATAGTGAATAATACAAATATTAGTTCAAAATTGTTTTTCGTCAAATTTATTTATATAGTTAAATTAGTTTTTTAATTAGTTTTAAAGTATAATTAAATAAAGTTTTTATCATTTAATCCAATATAGGTCATTTTAATCCATTTCACATTGAAATTGAATATAAAAACTTTGTGAACTTTTGAACATTTTACTTTAAAACCCCATTTTCTCAATCCGTCAACGGGATTAATTTTAAATTATTTTTATCCACTTCTATGTTTTGAATTTTGAAAAACATGCATACATTGTGGTAATTATTATTATATTTATGATCTAATATGATCAACATAATTTTTGAAATATATGAATAGTAACTTAAGTAATTTTTTTTATTACCATGGTTAAGGGCGAATTGGGTAATTAAGGGTAAAAATAATATTATAAATTACCCTAACACTTCTCCTAATTTCATTTTATGAGTTTTTTTCAACCTAAAATCATCAATGGGATGAAATATAACCTTTTTAAGCTACTTTTATGACTTTAAGACATTTATATTATTTTATTCATACTCTTGTGTTTAACAAGTAAAATATTTTTAATATGGGGTTATATAAGATATATGTTCAACTAAAAATAGAATTTGGAAATAAAATTTTTTACCTACATCATGGTAATTTATTTATAATTTTTATAAAATAAATAATTAAATTAAATGGTGACACAATGATTATGTAGTAATTTCTTTATTAATGGAAGAATCAAATAAATTATATTAAAAATATTAAAATAAATATAATTTAATATAATTTATGTCATCCTTAAATTTTATGGATTAATTTTACATGTTATTTATAATTTAATAGAGTTTTTTTAATATATAAATTTTTTATAATATTTTTAAAAAAGTCAAGAAATGAATAGTGTCAAAGATAACATAATTGATATCTTAAAATAAATAATATTTTATTAAATGATATAAAAATTCTAAAAAACTAAAATTCAACCAACTAATTAGGATAATTCCAAAATTTTCATAAATTACTCATTTATTGGTCGTTTTTCTTTTTATGGTAATTATATTAACCCTCAAAGTGTAAATTACATAATAACATGGTAAGAGTTAAAAGGTTTTAAGGGTTAAAAAAAAGATAAGGATTAAAAAAATAATAAAAACTTGTCTAATTTTTATTATATGAATTTATTTTGACTAATTATCATTATATATTATAAATAAATCACTTTGTAAACACTTTTAATAGAAAATTAATTTATATTAATTTAATACTTTGAGGAACTCAAAGATTGCACCTCCTCTCTCCTATAGAAGGGGAACCATTATTCTTTATTCTTCACTTTTCAAAACCTATTTGGTTCATCCAATATTTACACAAATACCTTACTATAATCCCTCCCCACATTATATAGGCCTTATTTTAGGTATAAATTTCTTCTTAGAGGTGTTAAGGTGTTAATCAAAGGTGATCATCTGAAGAAGAGGTATCATTTTTAATTAAGTTTTTCTACTTTATTTCTTCTTATGCTTCCTTAAAATCTTCTCCAACCATGATGAGATAATAACTCCAATATACCCAATATACTGATATTTTAATATGTTAATATCATAATCTAAATACATCTCTAATTCCATCAAATGGGAAATGAATTAATCATTTGTACCTACGTGTGAACTATCACCTCCACAAACCGATACAATTCTTTTTCCATTACCATCTCACAAGACAAGTTATAATGATTGAATTAATGTTTATATATGATATTTAAGACATACTTATCATTATAATATAATAATATATCAATTAAATTCTTACTTTACATGCATATGAAAATGATAACATTGTTCGTATGTACGTGTGAACTGTCACCTCCGTGAAGCATTGTAATTCATTTTTCATCGTCGCATTGCATGGATGATATATATAATTATATTTAAATTATTAATATTATATTAATTATATTATTATAATTATTTAAAGATAAATTTATACCTATCTTATTTTTATAATGATCATTGAAAAATGATAACCTTACTCATTCATACGTACGGCTGGTCGTCTCAATGATTGTAACATAATTTTCATTTTCATATTTAATGAATAGATTTAAAAGTATTATTGATTTATTATAATTATTATTATTTCATAAATATAATTCTTAAGATTATGTACTAATGAAATCTTTGACAATATTTGACTTACCAAGTTCATTTTGGACTCAAATACTGAATATCATCAAAACATCCGACATGAACTTTAATAATTAATTAATTGTTATAACGTGGTATTAAGTGATATAAAAGGAATAAAAAAATTTAAAAAGGTTTTCAATAAATTAAATAATTAACCAAAGTTTATTATTCAGGAATATAAAGATTATACGTGATGATTCAAACTCAAGGTAAGGGAATTTCTTTTAAAAAACACTTGTAAAGTTGTTATTTCAACTATTTTTAAAAAATACAAAAGGAATGTTTTTTAACTTATATAAAATGTGAATGGATTTTCCCAATTTTATGTCATTTTAATGTTTGGATGATTAATTCATAGTTTTACAAATTTATTTTCAAATTAATTTAATTCATTTATGATTGTTTTCATTCATAAAAATGAAATGTGATTTCAAAGTGGAAATGTTATTTTTCTTTTATGTTTGTTTTATGTGTTATGATAATGTTTTGGTTCTTGGGAATTATTTATGAGTATAAGTGGTTCTATGATAAACTTAGGGTGGTTGATCCTATGATATCTCTCAAGTTCATTGGGTAATGAGATGGAGTTAACTGGTAGGGTTTCTCCTAAAGAGATTAAAGGAATATACTGCGGTGGGTATTCCAAATGTGACCATGAAGGTTACTCCATATGTAGCTATAAAAGCTTCTATAAGAGTGAAATTGAATTGATGTCACAAATTAACTTTATGATTTATATGTAGTTTTATTGGAATCTTATGATTTCTTGAGGTAAGCTAAATAGATTATGTTTTATAGGTTGAAAATAAAACTTTGTTAAAATGTTTTCATGGGTTTATAAATATACATGGACCAACGGTTTATTTCTTTATTTTATTTCCCTTAATGAGATTTTTGTGATCATCCCAAGTTTTAAAAAAAATCAATGGTTTTATGGATGCGTAAGAGAAAGGAGGAAATCAATATGAATTTAATAAATATTTTTCATGAAAAAATCATGTTTTCTTTTAAAATATTTATATTTTGGAAAAAATGGGTACTATTTAGTAGTATCCAATTTGTATGAATGTGGAATGTTATGTATGAATTATGACCTAATTATCTAAAAATATAAACCTATGAATATCCTCAATGTTAAAGAAATTAAATTCTTGACTAAAACTCAAGATTATGTATTGTTTAAGGTTAGATCCTTATAACACATTCAATTCACAATGAAAATACAACAACCAAGAAATATCCAAGGCCAAACACCATCCAAAGCACCCAGTTTATTTTCCATTGTCTAGTTGGAATTTTTTCAAACATGTTATTGTAGGATCGAAATAATGATATTGATTCTCCATTATAATAGGGGGTGAATTTTAAGTTTAAAAACTTTCATTTTTAACCTTAATAAAAACTATGTTTAACAAAGTTAAACAAGGTAAATTAACAAGACCTCTTTTAGTTCTACTAAATAGACTTTCTAGATTCCAGAGATATGGTTTTGGAAATGAAACTTAAGGAAAGTTTACAACGTAAAGATTCTACCTTAAAGCATATAGAATATTACTTATCAGAGTATAGAAAAGTACAAGAAAGTATAAGAAGGTTATACTTTCTTCATTTATCAAAATACAGCGATAATAAACTTGAAACAAAACAAGTAATAAGTATAAAATCCTTTAACCCAAAGAGTAGGGTATCCAACAACCTTGGATAAAGGTACCTTGATTTATACATTCAAGAAAGTATGTCTTACCCACACTAGGGTAAGCCCTCAATAGGAATATCATAATCTATCGTGATATCCCCACAAGACCTCGATCTATAAGGTAGTCATCACCTATTTCTTCCTATCCCCAGAAGCCCTCAATTGTACTCAGTAACAATCAGAGTTGCACGAAGAAATATGAACAAGATGTTCAGAACCACACAAAGCATGGGAGTCTCTCTCTCTCTAGAAATCACTCCAACAGCATGTTATCTCTAGAGTAATGGAATATTTATTGGGCTTGTTCAAATGAGCTCCTATTTATAGGAACTTCTCTAATGGTCGGCTCCCTCCTCTAACGGTCATATTTTTCCTTGAATCTCAGAGGTACCTGTACACGTGTCACTCAAACAAAAATTAGTTAGAAACAGTTTGTACGACGTCATTTCATGACTATAACAAGTGTATGAAAAATAATTTTGCTTAACCAAATATATTTTTTGAAGTTAAAGGAAAAATAAAGTTCAGATTCTAACCAAGTAAACATTCAGATACTACAAATCATGGATATTCAAATTCTGTTTTCCAAGGAATTTGGAACCTGAATTCTATAGATTTCAGATTCTGAATTCCAATGAATTTGGAATCTTAATTCTAAGAAATTTAGAGTCTAAATTCTAAGGAATTCAGAGTCTAAATTCTGAGGTATTCGGAGTCTGAATTCTGAGGAATTCGGAATCTAAATTCTGAAGAATCCAGAGTCTGAATTCTAAGGAATTAGGAGTCTGAATTTCTGAGAATTCAGAACCTAAATTTCATAGAATTCAGAGTCTGAAAATATAATACTCAATAACCAAGGATTTATAGGATTATAAGGTTTTAGATATGAAACCTAATTTTATACTTAGGGATAAAATGAGTTAGATTTAGAGAGATTATAAAATGAACAATGAAAACATAGGTAAGGATAAAATTTTCTTAGATAAGGGAAATTTTCCTTATGAAAATAATCCTTAGGGAAAAACTATTTGCCTTATGATAAATTGTTTATGATTTTCAAAACATAAAGGAATGGAAAAGTCATAAGGAAACCTTATTGACTCAACAATCTCCCCCTTTTTGGAAATCACAAACATCCTTACTAAAAGGAATATAAGGACATAGAAATTTTCTTTATGAACTTGAAAATAAAAACTTATCTCTCTATACTTATGAATCATGGTGAATACGAATAAATCCCCCTTAGGTTTTTAAATCCCTAAGGATCGTATTCTTGACTTCCTGAAAGAGATTTTACTTTTTCTTACATAAGGAAATCTTCTTTGATAAGAACTCCCCCTTAGATTGAATCCCGCTTACTTAGGGAATTTTCTTCTTTACTTAGTATTCTTTTTATCATTCATTTATCCCCCTTTGTGATTTTCAAAAAGGAATAAATAGAATGGAAAAAAAGGTACCTAAAATATTAGTACTATACAATAAAACATATGAATAACAACCAAAATTTCATTATGATTGAAAGAATTTATACAAGGAAGGAAATACAACAAAAGATCATATTGGGGGAAAATAATCCTTCTTTTTCCTTCGGTATTAACTTCTTCACGATGGTCTTCAACTTTTTAAGCTCCTTATGATCCTCATCAAAATACTTGAGCAGCTGATCCTGATCCTCATTTTTCTTCTCCAAGGCTTTGATCTTTTCTTCCTGAGCCTTAAGAATATCTGCTTGAGCCTTTAAAAGATCTTCTTACTTACTTACCTTTTCTTCAAACTCAATTATAATATCTCTTTCCCTTTTACAATTCAAAGTTACTGGGTTAAGTTTCTCATTCAGATCTTTGACTTCCTTCTTCCGGTTTGTTTATTTGAGATTGAGATTTTCCTATAAACTTTTAGTAAGATCTTTGAACTTTCCATATTTGGTGTCAAAATAATCCTTCACACTTTCTTAAAAATCATCAAGTATTCTCATATCTTTAATTGTATTTCTTGACCACTTTGTAATTTCATTATATAACCTCTTGTGAACTTCATATCTAATGAAGAAATATTTGAAATCAGCCTCAAGCCTGACAAACATATCCATAAGCATGGAAACTGAATCTGATTTCTAATTAATTGAGTGGTGAAGCATCTAGCACCTTGATTCTATACTTGGAAATAAGGGAATGGTATCAACCAACTTCTTCAAAGATTGTACCACAAAGTCATGTCTAAGATAGGATGATTCTGAAACAGATTGTTTGGTTGGTGAGGATTCTTTCTCTATCACTTTATCTTTTCTCTTTGATGATCTACCAATATCTTTCTTTTCCACCATGGCTTTCCTCAATGTATCAACCAACTTATGTTTTCCATTATCATCTCTCAAAATGATCTCTGCTTCTTTTGGTGAGTCATGTTCACTATCTAATAGTTGAACTATCTTATCTTTCTCAACATTTTCTTTTTCAACGACTACCAATAGATCTTCTGGTTGAACGAATTCATGGTGATTGCTTTCATCATCAGATGGTTTATTAACTTCTTCCTACTCCTCATCCTCTTTTCCTTTTGAAAGAATTTTGGTTGATTTAGCTTGAGAAGTTTAGATTGAAAACTTTTCAGAAGGACTCTCCTTCTCTTGATATTCTTCTACTTGTCTTATCATATCATTTGTATCATTATTTCCTTCCTCTTGTTCTTCTTCCACTTCCTCTTCTTACGCAATTTGATCTTGTTCATCGGGTTCTAGAATGACCATTTTCTTTCCCAAAGTCTCTATGGGTATTGGTTTATTATGACAATTTTATGGTACCTAAAGCTGCTCAGAAGCTTTCTCAATAGCCTTCATAATATATTGAACAATCTCAGCTTCAGACATCTTCTTCTTTTGCTTCTTCTCTTTCTCTTGCTTCTCAAAATCCTCAGCATCCTTAATCTTCAAGTCTTTAGCTTCAGCAGGGTCCAATCCAAAACTATGTTTTGCTTCCTTCTTATTCTTATTTTCTTCTCTCCACTTGAAAACCACTTTATCCAGATAAGTCTTTCTCTTCTTAGGTTTTGGAGGTTCGGATTGAGTTTCCTGAACAACAGGAGTTTTTTCTTTCTTTTCTGGTTCCTTCACCTTTCTCTTCTTACCACCCTTCTTGGAAGTTTTAGCCACTTCCAGTTTCTTTGATAAGGATTCTATTTCAGCTTTAGATAAATCATAGAAATCTTGGGATTCACTATTGAATCCAAACTTCATCCTTCTAAGGGTGTCATCACTAAGAAAAATGACCTTGAAATTCCTTGGCTTAGAATTGCATGGGATTTTGAAAGAATCAAGACAAAGTATAATTATCCTGGATATAATAACTAGATACATAATGATCTGAGATTTTAGATTACCATTCTTTATATTCATAACTGTAAGTAAAACATACTTCACCAAATTTATCTTTTTGAGGTTTACTAAGAAATCTAGAACATAGATATCACCCTTCTTCAGGGTATCCTTATCACCTTTTCTCAGAATGAACAAACCCTGAACCCATAACTATAAGATCCTAAAATTTATAGAAATATGATTAATCTTCGGAGTCTTTACCACTGATAGACCAAGGAATTCTATGGATTTCTCCTTATCAAAATATCCTGAAACATCTGGTTTCTTGTGAGTGCAGAACTCAGCTTCTCCCTCATACAGAATTACAATTAAGTTTGCATCCTTACTGTAAGAAATAGAATTGGTTTTTTCATAACTCTTAAATGAAAACTTGTATCTTTATCCTTCATTAAAGAAACTTACAGACTCATAAAACTCTACCAATAATTCTGGATAAACAGGATCATGTGCCTTTGGTTTGAATATACACAAACTCTCCCGGCTATTCAACTTGATGTTCTTTGAAATAAGAGAATCATACTTAGAAAATAATTTTGGATCTAATAACCTTTATCTATAGATATTCCATTCAAATATTTCCTTTACTAACAAAATTTGTTTCTGAGGAAAAGCTTCCAAAGACATTCAGATTTGAGGAAAACTAGGAAATTTGGAATGGGCCTTAAGTAGAGTAACAGGGTTTCAGCATGCCAAAGCTTGATAATCGATGTGGGACAACCATCATGGGGTATTTATATAGGCATTTGAGGTGACAGTTCATCTTCCCAAAAAGATACAATGGTGGAAACACACTTGAACAGATCTGACATTTGAGATGATATCTGAAGAATAAATTTGGTAGGTTCTGATCTTTTGAGGTTTTTAAGATGAAAATTCAGATTAAAAAAAGTGAATCCAAAAAATTTTCTTAAACAAGATGAAAATACCAACATGTAAAAAATTGATTATGAAAATTTAAGAAAGTAAATGTACCTTCTAGAATTCTAGGAAAATTATGAGTAATAAGGAAAATTCTTCTTGAAGAACTTTAGATTCTGGAAAATTTTCTTAAGGGAATTTTTTGAAATTGAGAGTTGTTATACTACGAAAAAAAATTGACTATGAAAAAAGTTTTGATTAAGAAAATTTTGATTAAAAAAATTGATTACAAAAATTTTGATTAAAAAATTTTGATAATGAAAAATTTTGATTAAGAAAATTTTGATTACTAAAATTTTGATTACGAAAGCACATGTAATCCCCCTATGAAAAGGAGTTTCTTACTATAAGAAGATAGGTATCAACAAGAAGTTAATATGGAAGATTACCTTATAGTTATCATCCATAACTTCTTTTAATGTATTAAAATCTATAAGAGGGTAGATATTTTGTGAAAATATCAGTAAGTTGATCTTGCGTTCCAATAAATTGAAGAATGATATCTCCTTTTTGTGTGGGATCCCTAAGAAAGTGATGCCTAATATCTATGTGTTTTGTATGAGAGTGATGTGCAGGGTTTTTACTTAGTGAAATGGTACTAGTATTATCACACAATATATGTGTTTTGGTAAAACTCATGCCATAGTCTGTGAGTGTGTGTTGTATCCACAATACTTGATCACAACAAATTCCATCTGCTAAATATTCAGCTTCAGCAGTGGAAAGTGCTACAGAGTGTTTCTTTTTAGATAATCAAGAAAATAATGAATCTCCTAAGAAATGAAAAGTTCTGGATGTACTTTTCCTATCCATTCTACATCCATCAAAGTTAGTATCCTAAAAACTTTTTAAAACAAAATCATTTTCAGATTTATAAAAGATTCCCAAATCCATGGTTCCCTTTAAATGGTGAAAAATTATTTTCACTACTTTTAAATGAGATTTCTTATGATTTTATTGATATCTTGTACATAAGAATACTGAAAATATTAAGTCTGGATGAGTAGTTGTTAAGTATAGTAGACTTCCTATCATACCTCTAAATGATGTTTGATCTACTTGTTTCCAAGCTTCATCAAGATCAAGTGAGATTGAGGTACTAATGGGAGTACTTATACTCTTAGTGTTCTTATATCCATACATTTTAAGAATATATTTAATATACTTATGTTGAGATATATAAGTTCCTTCTAGTTTTTGAGAAATTTGAAAACCTAGGAAAAATGTTAACTCACCCATCATACTCATTTCAAACTCATATTTCATTAGATTTACAAACAAATCGGTTAAATATTGCTGAGTTTAACCAAATATAATTTCATCAACATAAATTTGAACAATCAAACCATTTTTTTTATCATTCTTTATAAAAAGGGTTGGATCATCAGTTCCCTTAACATAATTGTTTTATAACAAAAATCTTGTAAGTCTATCATACCATGTTGTAGGGGCTTGTTTAAGTACATATAAAGCTTTGGTAAGTTTTAAAACATGTTCAGGATGTTTTGTATCTCCAAAACCAAGAGTTTGTTCAACATAAACTTTTTCTTGAACATATCTGTTAAGAAAATCTCACTTTACATCCATTTGAAAAAGTTTGAAATTAAAGAATGTTGCAAAGGCATGGAAAATACTAATAGATTCAAGTCTAGTTACTGGAGCATAGGTTTCTTCATAGTCTATTCCTTCTTGTTGATTGTATCCTTTAGCAACTAATCTAGCCTTATTTCTTACAATGATTCCATTTTCATCACAATTATTTCTAAAGACCCATTTTACTCTAATAATAGAAGTTTCCTTAGGTATATCAACCAAGGTCTAGACTTTATTCCTTTCGAATTCATTTAGCTCATCTTGCATGGCTTTAATCCAATCATCATCACCTAAAGCTTCATCAGTGATTCTTTGTTCTAATTGGGAAAGGAATTCTAGATGTTCTACTTCATTTCTTAAGGAACTTCTAGTCCTCACAGGTTGATTTACATCACCAATGATACTATAACTGGGATGATTCTTAAGAAACAGCTGATTTGGGTTTTGTAAAACCTGTTAATCAACATATGGTAGGAAATATTCTGGTGTAAATGCTTCAGAAATATTTTCTTGAACATTTTCCTTTTCAGAAGGATCTTCTATCAAGGGTTGATAATCATTTTTTGAAAACACATCCGAAGATGTAGGTTTAGGTTGTTTAAAAACAAAAGGATTAGTTTCATCAAATTTGACATGCATTATTTCTTTAACAGTAAAAGTGTTTTTATTGAAAACTCTATAATCCTTAGAAGTTGTGGAGTAGCCTAGAAAAATTACTTCATCATATTTGGGTGTGAATTTATGTAAATTTTATTTAGTATTCAGAATGAATACTTTGCAATCAAATACTTTAAAGTAGTAAAGTCTAGGTTTTCTACCATTCCATAATTCATAAGGGGTTTTTTTAAGAAAATGTCTAATCAAAACTCAATTTATAGTATAACAAGCATTACTTATAGCTTCACCCCAAAAGTGTTTAGCTATAGAATATTCACTCAACATGGTTCTAGATATCTCCTGAAGAATTTGATTTCTTCTTTCAATAACACCATTTTGTTGAGGGTTTCTTGGAGATGATAATTTATGATTAATACCTTGTCTACTACAAAAAGATTCAAAATATGAATTTTGAAATTCTCCTCCATGATCACTATGAATAGTTATCAATGGAAGGTTTTTCTCATTTTTGACTTGGGCTCTAAAAAAATTGAAATAAGAAAAAAATTTAGATTTCTTTGCTAGAAAATAGACCCATGTAAATCTAGTGTAATCATCAAATAAGACAAATACATAATATTTTCCATCAATGCTTCTAGTTTTTGTTGGTCCAAAAAGATCCATATTCACTAACTATAATGCATCAGTAGTTGAGACTTCACCAATTGATTTAAAACTTGATTTATGTTACTTTCCATATTTACAAGGATCACAAACTTTTTAAGAATTAAATCTAAGCTCCAGTAGATCCTTAAAAATTCTTTTCTTTGAGAGTTTTCATAGGTTCCTAAGGTTACAGTGTCCTAACCTTCTATTCCATAACCAAGATTGATCTTCTATTGTACTAAGGAAAGGTAGATCTTAGCACCTAAGGTCTTCTATGTTTAGTGTGTATACATTCTCTTGCATTTGGGCAGAAATAATAAACTCATCCTTGGAATTATGTACTAAGAATTTATCATTCATAAAATTCACAAGGTAACATTCATCACATAATTTACTTATACTAATGAGGTTGTGCTTAAGACCTTTAAAAAACATTACATTTGAAATCAAAGTTCTTTCAAGAAGAAAAATATTACCTATACCAATAATTTCTCCTTGATCATTATCTCTGAAAGTTAATTTTCCTCCTTTCATCTTGATAATCTTTTCAAAGAAGTTTTTGTTACCAGTCATATGCCAGGAACATCCACTATCCATGTACCATGTATTGCTGTTGGAAATTTCTTTATTTTCCTAGAAATGAAAAAGTTAGACTTTCAGAATCCAAAATTTCTTGGTTCTGTAAATTTCAGAAAGAAAGATTTTAGGTATACACATTTTCTTAGAAAAATAAGCTTTATGAAAACTTAAAGACTGGGTTTTATTTAAAGAAAAAAAATCACAATGTCCACCACACTGACATTTAGTGCAGAATGGATCATTTTGAGGAACAAAATAGTTATTACTAAAAACTGGTTTAGAATGAGTATACCAAAATCCAGAACTATTTCTTAAAGGTAGAATCTAGGAATACATCTTGTCAAAATTTTCCTTACCTAGGGTAAAATTTTACAAACATTTCCTCAAGGAAAATATTTCTGACTTTAGTTTTATAACTAAGTTTTTATCCTCAAAAACATTAGTTTTAGAACTAGAGTTAGTCTTTAAAATATTTTTCTTAGAAATTACATTTTCAAGATCCTTATAAATTTTATCCTTATTATAATTAAATTCCTCAATGTTTTTGGAAATAATTTTAAAATCATAAATTTTCTTGTCAAGATCTTTAGAAATATCTAATACTTCTTTAGTTATAATTGAAATTATAGAATTTTCTTTATCCAGCTTTTTATTGAGTTTATAATTTTTATTCTCAAGGAGTTTAGAAAACCTAGACACTTCTTCATAATAAGGTAATGTGTTATCTTCTGATGAGGAAGACTCATCATCTAAAGACTCATAGTATTTATCATCAGTATAATTTGCATTCAAAGATACATTAGTAATAGATTCGTCATTGTGTACCTTGTCCATTAGATAATGATTTTCAATGGATAGTTTAGCTAGTAGACCAAGATTCTTCTAACCAGAATATTTATACTCTAAGGATTCATAAAAAGAGCCACTACCACTGGCACTCTAGGTGTCATTGGCTTTCAAAACATTCTTAGCTTTAGCCTTGTAGTACTTCTTTCTATTCCTCTTAGAATGATTTTCTTTTCTATCCTTTTTTAAGCATAGGACAATCTGGCCTAATATGCCCTACACTTTTTCATTCATAACAAGTGACTTCTAAGTCTTTATTTTCATTTCTTTCTTTCTTCTTATATCTATACTGAAAGTCTTTCTTTCCAACTATCTTGTTCATCCTTCGAGCAAGATTATCTAGCTCATTTTCAGAGTGTTCACTTTCACTAGATTCAGATAACACAGTGACTTTCTTCGACTTGGATCTTGTAACCCTTTTAGGAGTCTTGAATTTAGTGGTAGTAAATGCTACACTTCCACTGTCATTCTTCTTCTTATTCATATCATCATCTATTTTCATTCTTGTCTCATGTTTAAGAAGAGTTCCAAAAATCTCATCAAGAGTAATTTGAGATACTTTCTTATTCTCATCAATATCTTTTCTCTTAGATTCCCACTCATTAGGCATGATATCTATAATCTTGTCCACAAGAGATTCATCATCAAGGCCTTTATCTCCCATAGATTGTAAAATATTAACAATAGTCATAAATCTTTGTTGCACCTTGCAAACTGGTTCTCCATAAGGAAATAAAAATCCATGATATTCTTCTCTAAGCATAGATCTTCTAGTTTCAATCACTTTGGATGTACCAAAATGTGTAACTTCCAATTTCTTCTAGAAACAATTTATAGCTTCACAAGAAGAAATATGACTATATACATTCCTAGTCATGGAACAAAAAAAAGTATTGCGTACCTTGTAGTTTAGTTGATATTCTATCTATTCTTGATTAGTAAAGGTTTTGACTTCCTTTTCCAGAATCTTGTAATCTCCAGTAAGCATGAAAAAATTGTCCACTCTAGTATTAATAACAAAAGTCTTCATACAATATCTCCAATACTCATAATCATTTCCATCAAATATAGGTGGTCTAGTAGGATTTATATTTTCAATCGAACAAACATTCATTCCCGCCATTCTAAAATAAAATATCTTTCCACAAAAACTTGTTAATAGTAAAAGTTTGTAAACAAAGATAAAAATTCCTAAGAAAGGAAAAATTTAGAACAAATAAAACTTGATCAAGAAAACTTATATGTGAATATAATTATTTTAAAGACCTCCTTTGATACCAATTGTAGGATCTAAATAATGATGAAGATGCTCAATTAAAAGAGGTACTGAATTGTAAGCTTAAAAACTTTCGTTTTTAACCTTAAGGAAAACTATGTTTAACAAAGTTAAACAAGGTAAATTCACAAGACCTATTTTAGTTATACTAAACAGACGTGATAGATTCCAGAGATATGGTTCCATAAATGAAACTTTAGAAAAGTTTACAAGGAAAATATTCTACCTTAAAGTGTATAGAATATTACTTATTAGAGTCTAAAAAAGTACAATAAATTATAATAAGGTTATACTTTATTCCTTTATCAAAATACAGCGGTAATAAACTTGAAACAAAACAAGTAACAAGTATAAAATCTTTTAAACCAAAGAGTAAGGTATCCAACAACCTTGGATAGGTCCCTTGATTTATACTTTCAATAAATTATGTCTTACCCACACCAGGGTAATCCCTTGATAGGAATATCTGAATTTGTCTTACTATCCCCATAAGCACTTGATCTTTAAGGTAGTCGGCACCTCTGTCTCCCTATACCTAGAAGCCCTCGATTGTACTCAGCAAAAATCGGAGTCGCACAAAGCAATCTGAACAGGATGTTTAGAACCACACAAAGAATGAGAGTCTCTCTCTCTAGAAATCACTTCAACAGCATACAATCTCTAGAGTAATGGAATAGTTATTAGGCTCGTTCAAATGAGGTCCTATTTATAGGCCCTTCTCCAATGGTTGTCTCCCTCCTCCAATGGTCATATTTTTCCTTGAATCTCAGAGGGACCTATACATGTGTCACTCAAACAACGGTTAGTTAGAAATAGTTTTTATGAAATCATTTCACTACTATAACAAGTGTAAGAAAAATAAGGTTGCTTAACCAAATCTATTTTTCAGATTCAAAGGAAAAATAATGTTCAGAATCTAACCAAGTAAATATTCAGAGACTATAAATCATGGATATTCGGATTCTGTTTTCCAAGTAATTAGGAACCTAAATTATATGGATTTCAGAGTCTGAATTCCAATGAATTTGGAATCTTAATTCTGAGGAATTCAGAGTCTGAATTCTGAGAAACTTGGAGTCTGAATTTCAGAGAATTCAGAACCTGAATTTCAGAGAATTCAGAGTCTGAAAACAGAATACTCTATAACCAAGGATTTATAGGATTATAAGGTTTTATATATGAAATAAAAGTTTAGACTTAGGGATAAAATGAGTTGTATTTAGAGAGATTATAAAATGAACAATGAAATTATAGGTAAGGATAAAATTTCCTTAGAGAAGGAAAATTTTCCTTATCAAAATAATCCATAGGGAAAAAATATTTTCCTTATGATAAAGTGCTTGTGATTTTCAAAACATAGAGGAATGGAAAAGTCATAAGGAAACCTTATTGACTCAATAGTTGTAAGCATATATATAGGAATAAGTAAGCAAACACTTTGAAACACCAATTTTCATAAAGATTCCACCATAGAAACGTTACAAAAATTCAAACTAATTCACCTCAAGCAAGAACATCACATTTAAAAATCAATTAGAAATACTCAAGCATCAACGGAATGTATCAGAAAAGAAAATAATGGAAACACCTACCTCAATGACATGAAGATGTGATGAAACTTCAGGAGAATGAATAACATGCCTCAAAAGACAATCCACACACCCTAGAACTAAATAATTACAATACACACATCAACCCTAGCCACTAGGGTGCGACCAAGAGTGAAGCCCACCAAGAAGAAATAAGAAACTATAAGAAGAAGGAAGTGTGAAGAGAAAGAGACTTACCCAAGGAAGAATCCACCAAGAAATCGAAGGACAATAACCCAAAATCCAAGGAGGGGGGGAGGAAGCCACCCAAGGCTCACCTAGGGCCACACAAATGAGAGGTAAGGGAAAGGAGAAGATTTGGGGTTAAAACTTAATGGGGGAAAGAAGGTAATTTCAACTTTTTAATAACTTGGGTATGTCGCATAGTTTGGCCTCACTATTTGAAAATCCATGCACACCATACTGAAGAAGAGGGACACCCCACGTGGTTTGGGAACATGGTTTGGGAAAACGTGTTCCAACCATGTGATTTAGCTCTATCAAGTTGTAGAGATTCCCCACACACTTTCCACACTATTTCTCCTAACTCTGTGAAAGTTGTGTGCCATGTCCTAGACACCATCCTCAAGCCATATGGTTTCTCCTAGGCCTCTCATGGTTTAGACCAAACCTTGTTCAGGTCATGAAATGAAAATCATTCAAGAAGTAATTGAACTAAAAACACCCTCAACCTCAACAAGACACAATGTTTGACCCCCAAACCATGCACACAAACTATCCATAGGCCAAAAGCCACCCAGAAACTCCAAGACTCAAAAATTATCACTAGGAACTTGACCCAAACCTCAAAAAAATATCCAACATCCATAAATGAATAAAATAAAATAAAAATCATGGTCGGGGTGTGACACTTTGTTTTAAATGTTAATAATTTATTATCAAATCATAATTATTTTTCTACATGAAATTAAATTTGATAATTTCCTAAGGGTACTAGTAACACCAAAAGGACATAGTAATTATTTTCTATGATGAGAACCTTGATTTACTATGATATTATTCTTAAATATATGTTCTCTAGTTAGATGAAATTATCTTATAGGACACATATAATATAGGTTATTAGGGTTAAGGGGAATATAAGACATTGATACTTCTTCTCATGAAATTGTCCTTTGGAAATTTCTAAGACATGAGTTTGTGAGAACAAACCCGCTAGTAGAAAATCAAAAAGTAATATATGTCATTAGATGTTAATATATATTTACTTTTTTATTTATAATTATACTTAATATTATTATTAATTCATATCATGAGTTGTGTACTTTAATGTATTGTTGTAAACCATGACAACATATGTTTATAATGAAGTTGGGTTTTTTGGGTGCGTCATAATTGATATGGAATTAATGAAAAGGTTAAGGAATGATTTTTCCCTTCCAAGTTAATGGAATCAGATATTTATAAACCTATTATTGAAAAGGAACGGCATAATTAATTCCATGGGCATGGAGATTTTATCAGTGAGTTCATTTTAGGAAATTCAAATAAAATATATCAAGAATATAATTTGATGGCACATGTGATGCAAAAATCCATTCACTTTCCTTCTAAAAAAAGAAAAAAAGCATTCATTCTAGAATCACTTGGTGTAATCTCATTCCAAAAGAAACTCTCCTGACTTAATTTTTCAGAACATGGTAGAAACTATGTACACCCAAATCACCATGCTAAGTTGAAATACCTAAATTCATCCCTATTCACTCCAACAGGTAAAAAACATTCATGAAATGAAATTAAAAAAAGAAATAAAAGAAAATTTTGGTTTTATGTGGTTTGGACTGAAATTCCTATATTCATGGGAGGGACATTGCAATGTTTCATTGCTCTAGAAGAAAGATTATATCAAGTGACTTAAGAATCACATGGATTTATAAAATAAGTAATCACACAAAGTTAAACTTTTTCATACATTAAATTTCAAACATGAGTGGTCCCACCCCCTATTTTTAGAGGGTATCATCTGGTCTTACAATTATACTAACCTCTGAAAAGTGTGGGAGTCCATATGTCCCTTTGTTCTCACCATTGTTCACTTGTAGTAATCATTAGTGTGACTGCTAATTATGGTACATCAGTAACCTCACAAAAAAACATTAAAAATATTAAAACCTCTAGAAGTAAAATATAAAAATTCTTTAAAAACAACACATTGCATTGATACCATCAAAAGATACCCCTGCTAAACCACCCTCCTTCTAGAATATTCTTCTGGAATGTTGAAGTAATAATGTTACCACTACCACCACCTCAATGAACTGAAGGTCTTATGGATATCTCCTTTTGTTCAACTAATTTTGGTCAACTTAAGTAGACTTCACACATTCCCAACAATATCCCATTTTATGGATTCCTTAGATAAAACCTCAGAAACACCTTCAACTTATGATGTGTACAACGTTTCTCCACCTCCTTCCATTCACCCAAGCCCTTCTAAGGCTTTATGTCACCTCATTACTTCAAGACCCAAACTCTTAGTAAACATATCTATTTAATTTTTCTTTCCATATATCTTATATAACTACAACTCTCCATCTTCTAATATCTTCTATAAGTTATGGTACTTCATATAAATGCATTTAGTTCTTTAATGAGATGCTAGATTCTGAGCCAAATTAATTTTACTATAATTATTGCAATAGAGTAATCCTTTCTTCTGACTACAACCAAGTTCTTAAACTAGATATCTAAACTATAACATCTCCTAGCTTGATTTCATTACATCCATATACTATTATTTCATTGTAAAAATTACAATCACTAGTTGTAACCTAAACATCAAACTTGTTATGGTTCCACTAAATGTGTAATCATATCTAGTTGTATTATTCCAAGAATCATAATCACAACCAAATTATGCATCACAAAAACTAATTAATGGATAATAATATCTAAAATAAAGTGGTTTTCTTTTCATTCCCTTGATGTACTGAATAATCCACTTTACTACTTCCCAATGAACCTTTCCAAGATTTTCCATGAACTAGCTGACCACTCCCACTGAATGACCAAAAGCTAAACATGTACACACTATAACATACATTGAAATTATGACTACTAAGGCATATATAACTTTAACCATGTAATTATTTTTTCTTATGTATGTTGTTCCTTCTCCTTTGAAATATTAAACTAACCAAAGAGAGGAGTTGAAACCATTTTACAACCACTCATTTAGAATCTCTCAATGATCTTCTGGATGTAATCCCTTTATGATAAAATCAAGATTCAAGTTTTACTATCACATTAAATCCTTATGCCCAAAATCTACATAGCTTCACCAAGATCTTTAATCTCAAAATTTTCACACAACTCATTCAATTTTCTAAATAGCTGAGTATTTTGACCAACTAACAGATACCATCCATGTATAAAACTATGATTATGAATTCATATTTTCTTAACTTCTTCTGATAAAAATAGTGATCAGATTTACTCTATGTGAAACCTTTTTCTTCCATGAAAGAATAAAATATTCTTTTCCAATTTCCTGGTTCTTGTTTCAAACCATAAATATTTCTTTTAGTTTTCATACCAAACCCTAATTCCAATTATTCATGAAACCAATAGTTTGATTCATATAAATTTATTACTCAAAATCCATTTGAAGAAATTTTATCTTTAAATATATTTTTTCAAGGTACAAATTTATGAAATAAACTAAACATAAAATAGTTTGAAGGATAATATGTTTAACTATATGAGAAAATATTTTAGAGAAGTTTATACCCTCCTTATACAAAAACCCCTTCACAACGAGCCTAACCTTATATATTTGTATTCCATATCATTCTTCTTTAAACCAGAATACCTTTTCTAGTTATTTATTACTCAGTTGTAATTCCATTAGCTACCAAGTGTTATTCACTCATGGTGAATCCAACTCCTCCTAAATTTATAACTCCCACCTTTTGAAATCTCCTAGAGTAATCACTTATTCTAGGCTCTTTGTTTCTCCTACATCTGTTGAAAGAAAGAAACTAAGATCAACTTCATACCTCTACACTGACTATATAATCCTTAAAGCTATTCTTACATTAACCTGTGATTCAACTTATTATGGAACTATAACTTCTAAAATTTATCTTTTTGGAACTTCTCATTTTGAAACTATTGAATGGGATTCCCCAGTCCCTAATCTTTCTGATATATCTTCCATTAGCAGAACTTCCAAACTCTTTTCACAACCTTCTAAACTTCCTTCCAGAATATGTGACCTTCCCATAAACTCAAAGACATATGAATATTCCAAAACATGTTAACTTTAAAATCCACTATTCAGATCAAATTTAATTTAAGTTGAATCTTTATTCACAACTTCTTTCCCCTTCATGTTATGATCATTCAAGAATATTTTCTCATTGAAGATCACATTTGAACTTCTGTAAACTTTCTTCTTTTCATCATCCCAAAGTAGAAAACTAAATTCTTCATCTCCATTGCATATGAAGAAACATACCTGAGATTTTTATTTAAGAATGTCTCTATGTTTTTCATCTAAAATCATATAGTATAATCTTTTGAAAACTTTAAGGTGATCTACTTTTTCAATATTTTCAGACCATTGTTCTTCTGGTTATCATTATTCAACTAGTGTCAATGGACTTCTGTTGATTAAGTGAGTTTTTGTTCCTACTTCTCCCACCCAAATAATTTTAGGAATTCAAAAATTTAGTAGTATACTCATCATCATTTAAATTCATGTCTAATTAATTCTTTGAGTAATTTTATTTTATTTAGTTGTTCCTGGAATAGTCTTCTCATTCCAGATTCCTCTATTCTTATATAATTTCTAGAAACTTCTTCTGGTTAACTCACCATTATATTCTAATTTTATACATTTAACCTTGCTTCTTATTTTACTTTCCATCATATCATTTCAGTGAAAAAGTATTCTAAACACTTCAATTTTATGTTTTAGAAAGTAAACTCATACTTTTCTTGTGGATTCATCAATGAAGGTAAAAAAGTACCTAGCCTTTCTGTGATAATGAACTAGGGAAGGTCCCTAAACATTTATATAAACCAAATCTAACTTCCAAAATTTAATTTGTATACTATAAAAGTTAAAATATACATTATATTTCTTCCTATTTATGTAACTATTTCATATTTTAAAGTATGAATGATCTAGCTTTAGTAAGCCCTTTTCTACTAGAATATTCATACTTTTCTCATTGAGATTCCCAATCTAATTACACCAAAGTTTTGAACATTCAAAGGATATTTTTTTATCAAGTGTAGCTCCCACTACCATTTTGGTTGGATACAATGATCCATATTTTATGACTCTACCCATAATAAGAGAAACTTGAGTAATCTTACATACTCATTCCACAAAAGTTGTTTTGAAACCTACGTTATATAGATGAACCACTAAAATCAATTTCTTCTGAAGTTATGAAACATGTTGAACTTCATTAAATATAGGAAAACTATCATTATTAAATTTAACTTTTACTTATACCTTTCCCATAATATCAATAGCTACATCATCAACAAGATACACTCTACCAAAGTTTTTAGATACATAATTTTTTATGAATCCTTTTTCTCTAATGGAATGGAATGAAGCACCAAAATCTATGATCCAAGATTCCACATGAGTAGAAACATTCAAGAGTAGATTTATACTAAACTATACTACAACACTTAAATATCCATAATAATTCCTTATGGAATATTTCTTCCAATCATGAAAATATTTCTTGAGGTAATCTTTCTGCCATAGTTCTAACAAATTAGCCTGCTTCCAAAAGACTTCCCTATACTAATTTCCATTTATTTCTTCTATGATTGATTATGATTATTATAATTTGGTGAGAATACTCTTCTTTATTATTCAATACATTGTTGGAAGTTGTTACACTCTCTTATTCAGGTATCCTCATTAAGAATCGGGTTCTAAACATCAGTGAACATAAAATCATTCTTTCCACTTGAACTACTCACATACTGAACAATGGATTCCCAAGAATCCATTAATGATGATAACAACAAAGTATCTCAAAAATAATCCATGAGTGTAACCTTCATAGTATCTAGATGGATTTTAATTAAATTTAAATTATTCAATAAGTCTGGTATAGATCTTCCTTCTGATATCCTTATACTAAATAACCTCCACATTAAGCACACTTTGTTCTATTTCGTAGGTTTATCATACATATCTATTTGGGATACCATTAACTATGTTTTATTTTTCTTATCATAAATTTTCAAATCCATGTTCTAGACTAAAGGAATTCATATCACACCAAGTGCCTTCTGATCCAGCTTATCCCATTCTATTTTACCCATTGTTTCTAGTTTGATACCCTTCAACAGAAGCTCCAGATCTTTCTTATTAAGATAATATTTTATCTTCATTTTATTGAAATTGAGATCTATTCCATTTAATTTGTCAATTTGAACATTTCCTTATCCTGATGTCATATTTATGAAAAACAATGATTCATATTGAAATTCTAAAAACATCTTGATCAAGATAATGTTACCTATTCAGACAAGAGAACTACCAAACAACATGAGAACCTTCCCTTTAACATCATTTATTGAGAATTCCTCCACCATCCTTCCAAAAAAACAAATGAAATCATTCATTCTAGAATCACTTGGTGAAATATGATTTTAGAAGGAACTCTCCCAACTTAATGTTCTAAAACTTGGTATAAACTATGTACACCCAAATCATTTCACTAATTTGAAACACTTAACTTCAGACTTGTTCACTCCAACAAGTACCAAAACATTCATGAAATGAAATTAAAAAAATGAATAAAATAACACTTTGGTTTTATGTGGTTCGGACTAAAATTCCTACATCCATGGGAGAAACATTAAAGCATTTCATTCCTCTATAAGAAATATTAAAAATAGTGACTTAAGAGTCACTGGATTACTAAAACTAGAAATCACACAAAATTAAACTTTTTCATACATCACATTTTAAATAAAAAGTAGTCCTACCCCCCTATTTATACAAAATATCATCCAGTATTCTGGTTTCACGAACCTCTAAAAATTTCTAGAGTCTATCTACTCTATTGTTCTCATTGTTGATCTCCTGTACCAATCTTCAGTGTGACCACTACTACCATTACATCAGCAACCTCAAAATAGAACTTTGAACATCTACCAACTTCTAAAAGTATAAATTGAGTGTTCATAGGAATTTATTATCATTATGACATCTAACTTCATTCTATGTGGGTGTATACGTGTTGCTAAATGTTAATATTTGACTTTAGGAAAGCTATCTTAATTCCACTGAGAAATTGTCCTAGATGATCACACAGTACGTGTATCCAAGATCTTAGTTAAATTATATATTAATTTAATATTATAATATAATATTATTCTCTAGTTTCAAGAATTAATATTTATCTAGCTTATGTTTATCACATATATTTTTTCACAAGTAATTTGAGAGAATAAATATATTAGTTGAATATTTAATAAATTTTTATTCCCCAATTTAGTGAATATAATATTAATTTATTTATTGAATAAATAATGAAATTATATTTATTTATTTAAATAAATAATAATTGTTCTATGTTCGATAAATACCTAAGAGTAAATACTAAATGATTTGATGGTCCAGTGTAAATGATATATTAAATATCATTTAAATAAATATTAATTTCTTTATTTAAGAAATGATGATTATTTGTCCACATGTGTTGCACATGTTAAGGAAATAATAATAATAATAATAATATTGTTGTTATTATTATTATTATTATTATTATTATTATTATTATTATTATTATTATACATGGGGTTTTCTGAGGATTAAGTAATTTTTTAAGGTTTTATGTTCAATTACCAATTCTTAACCTTACTCTATAAATACCCAGTTAAATAATTTATAGATATATTCTTAAGAGACGTCATTGTACACAATGAATTCTCTCTATATAATTCTATCAACCCTATAGATAAATTCTTATAGAATTCTATCAATAATGGTGAGATATAATCCTTTAACTGCCTATCCAATCCCTAAGAGAACCATAAGAATCCATTTAAGCTGTGATGGAATTATTGTTACAATTAATGATGAATAATGGAAGTGTTAGAATCATATGTGCTGGAATCCAAAGATTTTTATGGTTATGTTCTAAGGATTATGGATCACATGTGGATCACTATTAGAGGGATTCTATCCCTAGATCCTTATTCTCAATGATAGTACAACAAGAAGAGGTTATTTTATTCATAAATGAATAAAGAATTACAAACAATGTAATTTTTTTATAAATATATATTAATTATAAATTATATGTGAAAGATCATATCTTCAAATATTTAGGGGTCATTCTCATATATTTATAAGAATTTATCCAAATAATTTGGGTCCTAACCAATTTTTTTGTGCCCTAGAAACTTTAATAAGGAAATTGGACCCGTATACATAGAAAGTAACCCAGAAAAGGGGTTGTTAAAATTTAGGAGGCAATGGGTCAACTATAGTTGAGTAATTGAGGTGTATATGAAGGAAAGGAGATAGAAAAAATGGATCATATTTTTCATGAAAAGTTTAAATTTCCTATGTTTGAGAATAACTAGGGACACTCTATGTTTAATGAGGTCTTTATGGTCATATGGTAGGATTCAATGGATTAACCACACTTGGAAAAATGAGTGAGTGTAGTAAGGAAGAATGAATAAGAAGTCGACCCAAATACTTCTATCCATATGATCATGAACTTCAAGGAGGAGATAATGGAGAAGTAAATTCTCATTAAAGTTTTAAAAGAATATAAAAACATGATATTTTCAAAAATCTTTAATCTGATACCAATGAAGTTCAAATAAAATAGATTATCACTCAATATCATATGGATTTATTTAATGTAAGTTAAATATGGAGGATTATATCACGGCCTAGGATAAGATAGAATCTTTCTTCAAGGATATCATTCATGAGGTGGTAGATTGGAGTAAAATTATTATCGATTAGAGTCTCCACATTATTCATAGTTCCAATCATTTAAGTTTTTCTTGGAATGGTTCAGAATTTATTAATGAAGTATAACTTTTTTTTTGTTTCACTCTTTTTTGGGTCCCCACTCAACCCTTAAAAGTGGATTTCTTGAAAAGGAAAAAATATTTAACTTATAAATGTTTATAATGTATAGAATCAAGATAATATTAAATGGGGTTATTTCGGGATTATTTAGTGTTTTAAATTCAATATTATTATCGATTTGGTGGATCTTTTAGTTGGATTGGATTCACATTGTAGTGGAGGACTTTACACCTTGGAGATAGTAATAGCACATTCAGGTGTATTTTTAAATACATGATTTGGATAAATATGAGGAAATTAATTTTGATATTTTTTAAGATTTATTTTAGATAATACCATACTTCTGACTTTAATGTTTCCACATTAAAATATGGAAGGTATGCCTCTTTGTGGATATTGGGTGAATAAAATAATAAAAATAAATAATTTTTGGATTATTCAATATGATTGTAGGAGGTGATTGAAGTGATACTCTCAACATAGTGAGAGAAGATGGGTATTATTTCTATACCAAATATGAAAATAAAGTAAGTGGAAAATATTAGAGATTCTATTTTCCATAACTGAAGTATAAGGATTCCAAGCTCACACTATAATGTTTTATAAGAAGGAGGATGCATTTCATGTGGTTTTGTTACTATAAATTCGTGGTGTAAAAGTTTATTGCTACACCATATCTGGTTTAATTTCCATCTTTTATTCATAGAATAAGAAGGCAGTTACATGAGGAGCAGTGAGTTTTATCCTATAAGAATAACAGTGTGCTCTTAATTTATTCTATAAATATTGGAAACTTATAGAGTCAATGTGGCAACTTTTTTATAAAATAAAATCAATGTAATTTATGTTTTAGGTGTATCAATATATCATTATTGCATGCTCCTAAAATTAACTCTATTTTAGTAAACTAAGAAAATTTCTAATGTCCATTTATTTTACTACTTTAATGATTCGTATTAGTTATGAGGGAGATAGAGTTCCTAATAATTATGGAAAAATATCATTGTTGAGGTTTTATTAAAAATATAAAAACCCAAATTCACTCACCCCCTAGGGATTTCAACCTTTCTTGGGACTAACAAGTGGAATTAGAGCTAAGGGTTCTTGGTGAATTTTTTCACTCTCTAAAGAAAATGGGAAAGATTGTTAACTATAAGGGAGTTATGATAATTAGTAGTAAAAATTTCTAATTACGGAATAATTGGATAAAAATTTCTTTAAATCATTGGGAATGGATGTTTACATGGATTTCATTCATGATATTTCATCTAACATAGAAATAAGGGAATTATTATAGAAATGTTTAAGGGAGTTTGATGTCGATGTTAAAGGAGTAAATAGATTGGAAGGGTTATTCTCCAATGATATATATACATTGTTGATGTCATGTAAATCCTCATACTTCTTCTGGGAAAATTATCAATATTTATAAAGGAAATTATAAGGTATGTGAATCTAAGTTTTAGGTTCTATGGGACAAGTGTGAGGACCTGAGAATGCTCTCAAATGAGTATGTTGATTCATTTAATGATTAGGTTAACATCATTGTGGAGTAAATACATGTAATATAAGAAATAATTGACTATAACAATATTTTAAAGAGGATATTGGGGAGACTATAATCATGTTTCAATTCAAATTTCATAGTACTTGAAGATAAATATGCAAAGGAAGTGACTCTAGATAGTCATAATAACACTCTCATTGCATATGAGATGAGAAATAATGATAAAAAGTTTATGAAAAAGGATAGTTCTCAAGAATTAGTATTCATGGTGATTAGACAGATCATAATAGAGGATGATCGCGAGGATAGGTTTTTGATGAGGTGATGTATTTTCTCACCACAAATCTTAAAAGTGGAAAGCAGAAATTTTAAAGGCAAGCTTCCACTTGTTTACTTTTAGTGTAGAAAATTCAAGCATATCATTGTAATATGTATAGATAAATTATAAGATGATTATGAATAGGAAGAACCCATGAATAAAACATTTAAGGTGAGAAAATTAATATAATACCATAAAATAAATTCTTTATAAATAATAAATTTATTTCTCAAAAATAGGTTAGGTCATAAGAAATAGTAGTGGAAGAAGTTGAGGACTAAAAAATAATCAGTGGGGATGCTCATGTGACTATCATATATTGATCAAAATTAAATGAAATTGATGATGAATTTATTAAAGTGCAAGGAAGAATCCTCCTTAAGGCTGAACTCAAAGATTCTCTAGAATAAATTTACATTTATAGGGATGAGAAAAAAATGAAATTGAGTGGTATGTAACTATAAAATTTATATAAAGTAACCAGAAGAAGATAATTATAAGTTAAAAGATGAGATTTAATGAATTGAATATGTAATTACCATCAACTTAATTGGGGAAGTTTAGATTAAGATCAAAATTGAAGAATTGTCCTGGATTATTGAAGGCTTAACTGATTCAGTGTAATATCATGTCAAAATAATTGTGTAACTCCAAGGGGAAGTCATGATAATAAAATTAAATATTGATGGTCAGGAAATACTTCTAATTCTCAACATGACATTGGTAATTTCAAGTGCACCAACCACTAAGGAAGCTATGGAAGTATATGGTGATTCTCCTAAAAAATCAATCACTTTCCTATAATTGAAATCACCCAATCCTTGGTAAAAGGTTGTTTTGAGTAACTCATAATAGAATTAGTAAGTTATAGTTAGAGTTGAAAAGAAACACAATAATACACTATGAATCAAGTTTATTGTTGTGGAAATACAGGACGTACATAATATGTGTTTTCTATATAAAAAAAATTAAGGCTCAGGTGTAATAAAAAAATGATAAAATTTCTTATACTTCACATATTTTTAATGGATATTGTTTTTAGTGTGAATTTTTCAAACACAAAGACATGAAATTTTCATCTAGGGTACAAAGGGATATACCAAAAAGGACTCTGAAAAGGAAATATCATCAGATTTAACCTTCATCAAGTGGAATGAAAACACATAATAAATTTACATCCTTTTGGAAAAGGAAATCTCATCAGATGTAACCATCATAAAGTGGGATTAAAACGCATAATAAATTCACATACTTTTTATATGAATATTATTTAATAGAACAGGAGGTTGAACAATATTATTCACCACCAAAGGAGATAAAGTAGTGAACATGGATCAAGAAAGGAAATTTTAAGAAGGATAACATTTCTAAAATTTCTTTAAAATTGATGGATTTATATGGAGTTTATATTTTAGAAAACATTTGTACTTATTGAAGTAAGGGAAAAAAATATATTTTCATGGGTATAAATTATGACAAAGAAGGTGTAGTTTTCTTGAGAAATTGTTAAGGGTTTTTTTAGAAAGGTGAGTATGAGGGCCCTTTATTAAAAATAAATAAGAGTTACAAGACTCGGAAAGAGGTAATTTTACATTTTTCTATAAAGAGGGTTGGAGATAGATCAAAAGGGAGGGTAGTAGATCATATGTTTCCTACCTTAGAGACACCTTTGTTTTTAAGTCCATTAGCAAGTTGTTTGGCATCCCGAAAGATGTGGGTGATGATGATGTTCATTGAAGATAGATTTTCCAGGCAGTTCGTGCATTTTTCTGTTAGCTTCTGTGAGATATGAATAATTCCCATCCTGGTAGCTTGAATAATTATGCTTGAGTCACATTCAAATCATAATTTATGCCAACCTCACTAATAATCATGAGTGATAGCTCTGATAAATCCTTGCATTTCTGCTTCCAAATCAGTGTCATTTCCAAAAAGAACAATAAAGGCATTCCACCATGTCACTGTTATGGTCCCTAAAAATAACTCCATACCCAAATGGTCTCGGGTTCCCCCTCGAGGTGTCGTAAATGTTACATTTTAACCATGTGATTAAGGTAAGAAACCAAAAAACTTCAATAGTGTCAAGGGGTTTGGGGTAATTACCTTTAATATTCAGTTGCCTAAGGATGGTGAATTCATTGAAAGAATTGTTACAGTAAGTGGTGTGGGGTATATTGACATTATGTAGAGTCGTGATGATGGATGTTAGCACAAAATTTGAATTGAAACAAGTGTTGATGTGGATTGCTGTGTTTTTCCCACTTCATATCACATAAAGTAGTTCTGTGCATGCCACTTTGAGAAGGGCATGAATCTTCTTTGAGAGATGGAGATCCAAAACTACCTACATGAAGAAAAATAGTGAGGTCGCTTGGGGAGGATACAACTCAAAGAGGTTGAAGACCACCTTCCTTAGTGATGAGGCTATTTTACAGCTCCATAACAAGTGGTTGACATCTTCATGGTGTTGATGACTTGTAATACACTAGGAACAAAGAGAGATTCCAACTCTTTGTAGGTTCACCTCAACTATAATTTTATTAAGTGAGAGTCTCTAAAGTAAAGTAAATATATAATTAGTAATACATCCTTTATTAAATCGTCTAGTCCATCTATAGTCTCCCTCATAATTTCAAAGTTTTTTCGTGCATTACATGTTATCTAATATTAGTAGAGATGATTCTTAGGAAAAAAATCTATAAGTTCCAAAATAAATATGGTATGAAATTAACTAATAATCAGGTAGAAGAATATATCAAGAATAGTGGGATAGGTCATCAAGTATCAATGATGAGGGCACCTCAATAAAATATATTTTCTGAGAGGAGATACCAAATTATAAATAACAAGTCTTGGGAAATTCTCATTAAAAAGAATCTATAAGAGAATTATTGGAAGGAAAATTTGTTTACATTAATATAAATTTAAAAGAGAACTTTTTTATATCTAAATGAATAGAAGTCCCCCTACGTGATGTTATACGGTAAAAATTTCATACTTAAGTACTTTCAAATTTTCAGATATAAGTGTTTTATTCTCAACAAAGAGAATAAATAGAATTTTTATTTGCATGGAGATGAAGGTATTTTCCTTGGATATTCATCCAAAATCATGGAACATATATGCTACAAAAAAATTATTCAAAAAATAATTAAAATCAAATATTTTCTATGTTGTTAAAAATAAGAATATTTCACAACCAAACAATTATTTTTTTGTAGAAGAACAGTGCTGAAATTTCATAAATAGTGACGTTAAAGTGAGAAAAAATGGGGGAGATCATGGGGACATATAAGACTTAAATAAGACACTAATGGTGTGGAAAACACATTAGGTATAGCCACTAATAATAAGGGAATAATAAAGACTAAAATAAATAATGGAAATATTATTTATGACTAGAAAACTCTGGTGAAAACATAGAGAATAAAGCCTCTATAATAAACATATTTTTACCTCAAGTAGAGATAATGATTTTTTAAAAATCTTCCAAATATGAAAATTGGGTCAAAGTGGTGCATGAATTGTGCTTAACCAAATTGAAAAGAATAAAACTTGGGAAATTATTCCAAGGATGAAAGATAAAAAATGATCATAAAAAAGTGGGTTTTTCGAAACAATTTCAATAAATATAGAAATGTAACTTAGAAAAAAACATAGTTATTATGCAAGGGATATTCCTAGATAGAGGAAATTGATATAGATGAGAATTTTTCTCCCATGTACCATTTAGAAAATATTAAAAAAAATTGTTCATGTCAATTTAAATAGGATTAAAGGTGTACTAAATAGATGTTAAATAAGAATTTATTAATGGAATAATTAAGGAGGAAGTGCACATCAAGCAACTGGGTCACATTCTTATAGACATAGATAAAATCAAAATGTGTTGGTTGAAGAAGAATTTTTACAGACTAAAGACAGTACTAAGATCATGGTATTATAATCTAGATAAATAATTAATAAATCTTGTATTCCAATAATGTGGATTTGATCAAAACATATACATAAATAAAGGATAATATCAATGGATATTGGTTCTTATTTATATAGATGGAATCATTTTTAGAGGATTGAATAATGCCTAATGAAAGGTTTTTTTTTAATTTGAGATATTTGAATTTGAGATGTCTATGATTGGTGAGTTAAAATTTTTCCTTAGTCTAAAAGTGACTCATGGAAGGGTTGGAATATTCATTTCCCAATCTAAATATTTAAAAAAAATCTCAAGAGATTTGCAATGGGAGATTCCAATCTTATGACTACTTCGGTGGATACCCAGATAAAATTTTCAAGAGATAATTGTGGAAATGAGATTAATATCATAGAGTATAGGTATATTTTTTATATTATCTTATACTTAACACTAAATCAACATGACATAGTTTTTTCCACATTACAAGTTTCATGATACCAAATTTTTTCCAAGGAAATCCTTGAGAAATAAGTGAAAAGAGTGCTTTGGTACATCAATAATAGGTTGTATTTTGGGTTTTTTTTAAATAACACACCAATAATTGTTGGGATACACTAATACATATTCGAAAAGTTCATTTAATGGTCAAAAATTTATATTGGGTGATGTTTTCTATCTTGGAAGTTCATAATTTTCTTGGCTGAGTAAGAATCCAGACTGTATTTCTTTGAGCACTACAGAGGCTAAGAAATAACTTGGGCATATTTTAGTTGATGTGAAATATATTATTTCAATAAATAGTTATAACTTTAGTGCTATTAATCTTATAAAAAAATCATCGATCATTCAAGGATAAATTATGTTGAGATAAAGTATTCCTTCATCAAGGGGAAGGTTGAGAAAGGGTTGATGAATTTGGAGTATGTTTCAACACATAATAAAGTTATGGATATTATAAAAAAGGTATTAAAAAAAGTAGATTTTGAAAGGAACTAGTTGTATCTTGGATTCTAACCATACCCATCCACCTAAATGGGTTTGATAAAGGAATCCCACTCCCCTAGGGTATTTTCTATTTATATCAAGGTATGGTAAATCTCTTTAATTAAATGTTTGGATTGTTATACCTCTATTATGAACTTCCATCAAAGTGATATTTGTGTTTTTTTTAAAATGGAGATAGGTTTTCCATAAGAGATCTTGGAGAATTTGTATGTGTTTAATGATGAATAAGATAGAGAGTTCTCTTTCTTATTGAAATGGGGGAGAAATCCTATGGTAATGTTTTAAAGAGTGGATATGATAACTATTTAATCAGGGGAAGAATCATTATGAATGAATTTGAAAATAATGATGACCAAAGAAGTATTTCCATGAGGATATTTTCATTTGAGTCTTGTTTCTCGCAATGATATCGAATCATGTGGCATTAGAATTGATTTTTAGTGAATTATTGATACACTATAAAAAGTTAAGGGATATAGAAAATGGTTTTGGTCAAGTATGGTTGATTATGAAGTTTCCAAGGGAATATGTGTTATATTTTTATTAGAGTTTTCCACAAATCCAAAGGGTGGATTATTATAAAAATACCCTTGGTGTGATTTTGGGTTGTGTTTATTAACAAGGGTCATGAAGGAAGCTTATTAATTCATAAGTAATGAGTATCTTGAAAGATGGAGGTGTTTTGGGAGTGTTTTTGTTGAATTTTAGAAAAAAAATATTTGAGAAGGTTTTTGTGTTTTTGGATAAGTCCCCTTGTGCATAAAAGTTTTATCTGAGGTATTTTAAAATTTAGAAAAGTCATTGTATATGTAATATTTTATGGAAACTAGCATATTTTTCAAAGACAAGGAGCTATCAGTGATATGTAATATATCCTAGCATTTGCATAAAATATTTATCTTATAAATTACTTATAAATATTTTAAAGGCATAGGATACATATGATATTTTTCATGCATGTGAAATCCTTTTAAGAGAACACTGAAAATCTATAAAGTAACATATCTTACCTGATACGTAATATATTCTTTGGAGTTCACTAAAAATTGGCTATGTGTTTGAGCATTCCCCATATACATAAAATTTGTGGTAAGTTTCATAAGATGTCTGGAAGAGGAAGATAAAATGTGGAAAATAAATTATTCTATTGATATATGTAATATATATGTATGATATGTAACATTTTACCAAGGAGTATAAATGCAAAAAAATGGAAGCACTCATAGTGCTATGTAACATTTTGAGGTTCATGTATTGGTTTTTGTGATATGTAAGTTTTTAAACTTGGGAATATTTTCATGAATAAGTTTTTTTATGGATTTGTGTATGGTTTTTCAAAACCTTCCCTCGTTCATAAGTTCTTGTCATTAATATTTTTTTATAGAGCACTAGATTATCTCTTTGACCTACAATAGTTCAAAAATGATTTTATTAATCATAACATATAATTGAAAAATTAGTTGGCTAATAATTGAGAGAATCGATCCAAAATTAGAAGGGGTTATTTCATGATTATACAATGATTTAAATTAAATATTGGTTATGACTTGGTGGATCTTATAGTTTACTAGGCTTCATGACACAGAAGAAGACTTTACACCATGGATATAACAGTAATAAGTTCAAGTGTCTTTCTAAACACACGATTTTTCCAGTGATTAAGGAGGAGATTAATTATAATATTTTTAGTGATTTATTTTATAGATAACTCTATTGATTATGATGTTTATATATTAAAGTATGAATGGTATCCACCATGTGGATATTGGGTGAAAAAAATAATAAAAAGAAATAATTTTTTGATTATTCGAAATGACTGGAGGAGGAGATTGAGGTGACTCTCTCAACACAGTGAGAGAAGAGAGATATTCTTTTTATTAGAAATAATAAAATTTAGGGAAAATTATTAGAGATTTATTCTTCCATAACTAAAGTATAATGATTCTAGGATCACATAGTAAAGTCTAACAAGACGGAAAATGAGGCATTCCAAGAGGTGATCTCCCTAGAAGTTCTTGAAGGAAAAACTAATTCATTCACCATCTCTGGTCAAATTTCCATATTTTATTCATGGGATAATAAAAATATTAAAGGAGGATAAGTGACTTAAATATTATAAGAAAATAGTAGGCTCTTCGTTTATTATTTCAATATTTTGAACCAAGATGTTTAGTGTAGCCACTTCTTATTATAAAATAAAAGTAGTGTGCTTAGTGATTCAGGTGCATCGACACATTATTATTTCATGATACTCTAATTAGCCTGGTTTTGGTGAACCACATAAATTTTCCATATCCATTTCCTTTATTTCTTTATCACTTAATATCAATTTTAGGGATATATATTTTCTAATAATTTTGGAATAGGATTGTTTATGAGGGTTGTTTAAAAATAGATATACCCTGATTCAGCCCCCCTGCTCAGGTAATTAACCTTGATTAGAACCAATAAATTCATGCATAATTATCATTATCATCTTGATTCCATATTTTTAACAACTTCAAAAATTGGTTACTTATGAGGGTATTGTTCTAACACATGGAGTTTTCACACTTAAGAATATTTTTTAAGTTACTAGCCTTAGGAAGTTGCTTGCATTAAGCTTATCCTTTCAAATATTGATATCAAAGATAGGTTGGATTATGATTATATAATTTAATTATAATATATGATGTTATCAAATGAGTAACATGTTTTATAAATATTTAATAATTACTTTTATTAAATGTGATCCCACTAAAATGATGACCCCTTTTAAACTCATCATGTCTATTAGTGGTTCAAGATCCATATTTCACTAATATTTGGGTTTCTTTACCATTTATCTCATAACTTAGATATTTAGGTAAGGAATAATCCCAATAATATCATATATTACTCTTGGATAGTTGAGTAGATAACTCTTTTTCCTAATTAATCAAATAGATGCACTCAACATTATTCCTCAGGTAACCTAATCCTATTAGAGTCTCCTAGCTAAATGCAACCCAAAGAAAATTACAATAACATGAATCTAATATTATTAGGGTCACCCATTACTTTCTTTCCTTAAAAAATATAATCCAGAGGAACCCAGAATTAAATGACCTACCTGGTTGGATGATTGAAGTTTTGAAAAGTTTTTTCTTTAGATTTAATTTAACACTTAATATTTTTAAAATGGATTTAATCTCACCATATTTTCTAATGTTATTCCATTTAAAAGTATTAATTCTTATAATGATTTAGATTTTAATCTTTCATTGTTCCACTATATCAATATGATCAAATCATATTGATGTATAACCATTTACACAACTCTTGAACAAGTCAGAGTTAAGGAAGAAGAAAACTAAATTCAATTATCATACCTATCATGTAATTATTTAAATACATGTATGATGATTTATAGAAGTAGTTTAACACTTTAAACTAAAGCATACATATATTCAAAATATTGAAAATATGTATATGAATAATAAATAAATTAACACTTTATAAACTTAGACAGAAGATAAATATTTATAAACAATTCATAAATATAGCTAATTATAAACTTTTATAACATAACTATTCATTGTGAAATTTTGATAATTAAAAAAATATAAAAACTTTATATTTATTCTTAATATTAACTTTTTCATATGATTCATTATAAGTAATTTTACTTAAATATATGATATTATATGAAATATAAACATTTTATATTCAAATTATATTATAGAGACAATTTAAAAAATCTAAATATCACATATTATTAAACCCATGATCATATAAACTATCAAAACTCATTTTGATATTGTGTAAATAATTTATCCCAAATAAGGCCTTTAATGTTATCACTTCAAAATAGATGTTATGAACAATTTATAATATTAAATATAAACTTGTTAATATTTTTTGTTATTTTGTAATTTATAAACATTTTATAAATTGCTCTAATAATTACTATATTAACCGTTTATATATAAATTAGAAGTCATGACCTATAATTTGAAAAGGTATTTTAATATTAATAATTAACATTATGGATATTTATTTAATAAATGTTTCATAAACATTTAAATAATTAATACAAACACTTTAAAAATAATTAATTTATAAACACATTTATAAATTTAATAAATATTCCAAAATACATTTTTCTATAATATATAAATATTTTATAAATAATATAATTCAATTTATAATTGAAAATTATAATAAAAAAATATTAACATTTCTTTGTTAATGATATATCCTGAATCATATCCTATGATTGATAACTTTTTTGTAGTCATAATTCAGTGCTCGTTGCATCTTACGACATGGGATGTGTAAGATAAAACTAGTGTTAGATTGTGTAAGAATAACTCATATGATGCTTAGAAATACCATCCTATGATATCACTTTTTTATAATATTAACATGAGCACAATGTGAAATTAACTCAATAGGTGAGCCTCTATATAGGATTAACATCACATGGAGAAAGGCATATCACACATAACATTAAGCTCGCATAGTATGGACATCATGGAGCATGATCTATACATAGGATTAATCCAACGCATCTCTTAAGTGTGTAAATTGTGACTTGTGATAATAATTGAGAAGGATTAACCTTATGTTATGTCAGATCCTTTAGTATTGAGAGTTATATTTTATGAAAATCACTGGTGTGGTCCCTATGAAATGATTATCTGATTTTCAAAACCTGATTCATGTCATCATCAATTATGAATTTATTATATCATACATTGTGATATAGTTAAAGATAAAGTATTTATCTATATCTCCTATTATGAGATCATATATCATATGGCATGACTGTATCGTGAGTTACAACATCATATGTTGAAAAATCATCCTTAGTTAAATTTATTTATCATTTTTATCGATAAACAATGATATATCAAGAAATTACATATCTTTTATTCCTCTTTAACCATTATTTTGATAATAAAACCACATGGTAAGGCTCTAATACCACTTTTGGTTGGGAAATCCTTCCCTCATATGAACACGTCCAACATGACATCCATATAAACCTATCAAAGCACTCTATTACCCCAACACTTGGGTTATACAACTCTTTTCATCAATAATGGATCCCCTATGTGGAGAGATGCACTTAATCACCACTCCTGCATGAGACTTCCAAGAAATCATCTAACACATTAGACTTTGCTCTAATACCACTATTGGGTTTCTAAGGATAGTTTAAGACATAAAATAATCAGTGGAAAAAATTATAAACCCAAATTTCTAAGATCTACCATGATAGATAAATGAAATAATGTGGTATATAAATAAATAAATTTCCATATATACTTTAAACCATAGATCTATTACAAATATCTTCATCATATGAGCTTGATGAAGATCACTCAAGGGAATCCGTTATACCCCCCCCCCCCCCCCCCGCCACCCATATATGGATTATGTATGGGATGAAACCAAATCACTCATCACATGGGTAGTACTCTCCCACCTTCCACGACACACTAGTTCCTCAGTGGTAAAGGTAGGATGAAGAGTGAGCTTCAAGGAGAGGTATAATCGACGGGTGCTTTAGGTCATGAATCCATATCCAAATCCAATGTTAGTGACTTCTTATAAATCTATCTAGGACACTCCTCAGGTTACCAAGCATTAGATCATACGTTAAAAATTGTAAAATTTTATTCTTATGGTTAAAAAACCCTTTTGTAACCCATGGTTGAACATGAATTCATAATAAGTTATGATTCTATATATATATATATATATTACATTAATGATATCCAGTATGCCTGAAAATCTAAATGTATTTCCTTTGATATAAATTCATCATGATATCAACATATCATAAGACAAAAAATAAAAATGTACATATATTTATAATATCATATATTGTAACCAGTGATATACCTATATCATAGAATATGATATGGCCAAAAACCTATCATATTAGCTTAATTATTTAGGGTATATATCCTTTAATACACACATACATATATATATAAGTCTTTTATTGATTAAACGTGAAATAGAATCAAAAAAAATTATTGACGTGACATGTTTTTGACCTCTTGATAAATATTTTACTAAGAATGGATCTAATAGTAAATCCATTAATAAAATAAGAATTATTCTTACTATATAGAATTATTCACATTTATAGGTAACAAAACCATCCAAAAACATTTGTTTGTTGATTATTCAAATTTGATTTAAACCTCAAAATTAATATTATAATCCACTCTCTTAATATATATAAATTCACCATGAAATACCAAAAGGAATATAATGTATTCTCAAAAACTTAACTCACATGCTTTTGGAACTTCTCTTAGGATCAAAATAAGATAGAAAATCAATATACTCAAGTTAGTAATCATGAGTATACATGATAATGAAATTAATCCAATTATTAACAAAATTTCTTAACTTAACCTACACTCACATAAAATCACTTTCCAAATAATCTACTATATACTAATTGAAATGAGTAATAGGAACATTTTTTCAAACCACCAACCCAATGTGACTAAAAAAATTATTTTTATTTTCTTAAATTGGTTAACCTTTCTCATTCTATTTTAGGTTATATCTTTGACTACTTACTCTTGTTTTTTACTAACTTCAATCATTAATATAAGGAATTTCTTAAATTTATTGGTCTTATTTTCTATTTTATAATCATCTATGGAATGATAAACATCATCACGGTGAGTAGTAGACATTTACCTATGAAATAAAAAAATTCTACTTTACAAATTAACAATGTACTAAAAATTAAATTATATATAATAAATAATTAATTTAATAAGTAAAATTGAATATATATTGTTTTGTAAATATATTTCAACTATTCAATACAATCATAAAAGTTTGTGCTTATATTATTTTAAAAATAATTTGATTCAATGATAAATTATAAATGATATTATAAATGTTAGTGAATGAAATAAAATAAGAGATTATATATAACAACAAATTAAAATAATAATAAAATTTTAAAGTAATAATATTATTATTTTTAATTACAAAATTATATATAAAATAAAATAAAACATTTTTAACCTCAATTATGCTTAATTTTTCATTTATCTTTTTTATTTTCCTTGTAAATATCCCCCTATTTTCATATTTTTTCACTTAAACATTTTTCTTAATATTTTATCGAATTTTTTTACCCCTCTTCAAAATAAAAAATCATTCATTATGTACATTTTTTATTTAGAAAATATCATATTTTATAAAATCATCTTCAATATACTACCAAAAAAATGTATCATCATTTAAATCATCATTTAAATTTTTTATCTATTTTATTTGAAAATAAAACAATTAATCAATTTAGAGTTGTGGGATTATGAACATAAAAAGTTTGTTGATACTATAATTTAAAAAATGAAAGGTTCTTATTTATACCCTTCATGATTAAGATTCTATTATATGAGTCCAAAATCATAAATTTGAATTCAATTGTTATTCTTAACCCACTTATAACTGAATACTAGTATTGTAAACATCACATAATCTAATTACCAAATTTTTAAAATTTCCCTAAAAATGAAATATTTATAAACAAGGGATGCATGGATTTAGAACTAAATATATACATTGATTGTTTCAAAAAAAATTATACCACTATTTTTTATTCTTCTCTATTCATTTTAATATTTAATGTATAATATGAACTCATTGATGAGATAATTCAAATAATAATTCAATTGTATTCATGGAACTCTAGTGATCCATCACATGTTAATAGAAACTTAATCACAATCAATATTTAACTTGTTACATATATGTTGTTTCAAATATTTGATAAACTATTTCTTTTTTTTCTTTTTTGATTAAGTTTTTTATTGTACTGGGGTTTTTATTCCTAAGATCAATCAATTTCTTATATGTATACACTTAAACTTGTTTTGAGTTTTATAGTACATATAAATATTCTTGTTTTCATCACATATAAGATGTTATAATAATTTTTCCCATTATCCCTTGTCTTTATTCTCTTCATGTATGTTGATACATTATAACCTCAATATTATTGAAATTTTGAGGTAATAATTAGAGAATTAAACCACTTCTTGGATAATGTAACTCTCAATAATGTAACCCTTAGGTTGGATTTTGTTTTTTACGTACTTTTTTAGTGATCTTCATGTAATTATCAATTTGGTAAATCCATCTTAAATAAATTAAACCATTTATTTTTACCTCTTAAACCAAGTGAATGGTTTTGTGAGTCACGATGATAAATAAAGTAAATGGGGAATACATCTCAAGCTCATATAATGTTCTTACAATTAAACCTTGTAATACTGATAAATTCAGAGTATAAATCACTTAAATACTAATAAACTAAAATAAATATCATAATCCTTTGATTGTGTGTTTCTCACCCAATCAGGAATGATCCCCATCAATATATGAAAATCATGAAATTTTAAAACCTTAGATTTTAGGTCTTTCATTGAAACAAGTCTCCTGATGTTATAATGGTATCTCTATAAAACATTAACTACAGTAAGAAATTAATAAAAATATTTTTGTGCCTTTTATATAATTTGTAATATTTTGGTAGAAGAAAATTGTGAGATCATTTTTACTTTGGTTTTAATTCATATCTTTTCCCAAACAAACCATTCATAACCATGAATTGATGTCATATTTGTTTTTTCCTTGAAATTGAAGTATCATACTAATGATATTATCACATGTATTATTTACAAAATGAATAACATTAATAAAATTTCTTACTTTCAATGTATTCCAATATATAAGTTTAAATAAAATATATATCTTTCCAATAAATTTTTCCAAGGTTATTCATAAATGGTTTTCTAAATTCAATACTCTAATTTTGAACCTTTTAATTAGTTAAGTAAATATGTGGTCCTCCTCATTTTTAATTCTCAATAAATTCTTTTCTTAATTATTAAAAATGATTATTTTAATGTAACCATAAATCATACCCTAAATGCATATTATTTATTTCATACGACTACTTAATTGAATATGTGTCATCTTCACAAATAAGGAATCTTATTTTCCCTTTGATATTATGTCCTAAGAATTATCTTATATTGTGAAATCATTTATTTTACAAAAAAAACACAACTCTAAAAAAAATTATTTCATATTCCCATCATAAACGTCAACACATTTTTCCCAAAATAGTTTTAAATATTCAATTAGAGAATCTGAGCATACATCAATATCATTTAGTAAATGTTTTAACCCTAAAATTATATTAGGAAACATAAAATGATATCATTTCATTTATAAACATATATGACATTTATAAATGATAATAATCATTGGTTATGTACTATGTGAATTATGTAGAAACCAATAATGATTCATCATCTTTATTGTCATAAATGATGATTCTCATGGAATATATTTCCTAAACTCTCATATTTTTCATAAAAAATTATTTTAGACTTTATATTTGACATAGGAGATTAAAATTTTTATGTATTTTTGATCTTATATTTATGTAACATATATATTTGATAATATGGTGATGGTATAATATCATCTACTCTATGCATTTTTTATCCCTCTTTTGTTTTTTCACTATATTATATGTTATTTTTTGTTTGTTTTTAATTATTTTATTGTTTATTAGATTGGTATTTCACTCTTTATTTTGAATTCATTTGTAGTTTTAATTGAACTTATGATCCTAATTTTTAAATTTTCTATCAAAGTGAGCTTTACTTTCATAAATAAATTTTATTTTTCAGGTTAGTTTTATTTTTCAATAAAAAATATTACTAAGTTCGGTTTTCCCTCTATTATTATCATTATAAAGAATTATCTATAATTTATTATTCATGTTGAAATGTAAATGGATGAAAATTACATAAGAAGCACAACCAGAGTGAATAATAATGTTTATATGCAAGATTATTTCAAAGCTCATGTATTCCTTTATTATCATCCCCACTGAAAATTATTATAATAGTGTATCAAATTAAAATAATAAAAAACACCATTAAAAGTGGTATAATGATAAAAAAAATACATATAAAGAGGTCAAGACACATTAAAGGGAAAAAATTTGGTGTGCTATGAACTAATGGGTTTCGTGGGACAGTTCTATGCCCACGGGTAGTGGAAGAGACACACAAAATCCATTACAAGATCGTTTGAGTGTGGAATAAAAAATATAGAATAATAAATCCATAAAAAAAAATCACACCTAATTATTCATGTTTTTTATCTTCAATTCCAGTGAGTTTGACTTAGTTCCCCTAGAAACAACCAATGGGTTCTTCCCTTCGACAATATAAATTGGTCTCTTTAATCACTAAATATTTTAATAGGATCTCCCATCTACAGAAATGTTCTGACACCTCATAATTTAAGGAAAATAGAGAGAAGAGAAATTGATAAAGTTTCATCCAATACATAATGATCTCAAGTTCCTAAAATGAGGTCCATGTATCTCTATTTTATAGGCCTCCTTCATAGAATAAAGGATCGTATTAGTGTTTCAACAGTTTAAATATTTTAAAATTAACTACCATTGACATCATTCCTCATTAACTAATATGATTTTTAAACTCATATAATAATAAATATTTCACACATCATCATATGATATGTCAATAAACTGAAATAAACATAATAATAAACATGGGATAAACATATGAATGGTATCATATATCATTCCATAAGTGCACTACAACTTAGTATAGAAGACTATGAGAAGGTACCAACCATGGAATGTTGAATCTAACCATGTTGTGGTTTTTTCTTCAGTGAAAAATATTTAGAAATATCCCAATTACACTAAAGTATCATAGATTTTATAAAAAACCTCACAATACTTTTTCAATTTATCCAAAATACTTTGGAAATATTTATCTGAATCTATCTCAACTTATGAACAAAAACTTTATGCAAAAACTAACCCTCATTCCAGGACCTTTGGTGTGATTTCTTGGGTCTTAATAGCATTGAAAACAATTATGAATTCTCAAATTTATAATTGTAAGCATATAGAGGCCTATAGAAAAAAATTGATAATTAAGCTATAAATGGGTATGGTGTGATCTTGATCAAGAACACTCATATCTCTATATAAAAATATTATCCATTAGATGTATCTCTATAAAATTCATTCATTATTATATAATACCTTTATCCAATACATCAAGTGACCACTATATATAAAACATGTCAATCTAGTATAGATTACTACATACATTAATGATCTTAGAAATAGACTAACCATCTTGAATGAATATATCACAGGTCATTCATCTAGGTACTTAAGTACATCACATTCCACTTAACTAGGAATGACCATCACTAGTAGAAAAAATATATTTCACATGGGGGGTTTAACGTCAATTATTTAATAACTATTGTTAAATCACTTTCCCTTTGATTTTTGAATTCAGTTGTATAAATAACTCACATTATAACCCATTAGAAAAAAAATTAACATGTATTATATAAATAAATGGAATTAAAACCCTAACAAGATAGAGTTTTTAATGTTGGTTATTTATATAACCAATGTTAAAAGTTAAATTTACATCACATGCCAGTGACATTTTATTTTTTCCCTAGAGCGATTTCAATTTTTAAAATCTCACCTAAATTTTATTATGTTGTAAAAAAAACATTTTCAAGAAATATATATAGATTCTCTTTCTCGCTCTTCTTATATTTATGAACTATACCTCTTCGGTATGAATCATATTTTCATAGCTTCTTCATTCGATGATTTCAACATAGTATTTATCAATATTATTTTATAATTTAGTATTTTTATTATTGGTTTTTTTCATTGAAAAAAATTATGATAAAAAAGAATTATTCTGATAAAGTCAAGAACATAAAAATTCCACATTAGATTTAATATTAAAAGTTTAAAATTTCTTACCAACCATAGTTTTAGATGTCACATGAGTTATTTACTCAAAATAAGAGGAATACCAATGAATGATATATAGATTTTAAGGAAACCTCCACGTAAAAATAAATTAAGTCAAAGATTTTAATTTATTTTTCTTTTTCTCATTTGATTTCCAAAAATTTTAGTCTATATATCTCATATTTTCTACCAAGAAATTAATCTATATTGAAATATATATTTATTTTAAATCGTAAACTTTCAATGTAAATTATTGAATAATCAACGTCAAATGTGTATGATTTTAAAATTTTGATGTCAATTATTTTTATAACCAATATAAAAAACCTATAAAATATTTATTTTAACATCATTTTATTGCACTGACATTAAAAATAGCTCCTAAAACATCAAATACATTTGTATCGAATAGAAAAACAATGTTAAACCTTAAAAGACCAGTGTAAAAAATTATTTTCATATTATTGAATGAATTTAATTAGTATAATTTTATCACTATCCTAGATTTCCTAATTTTCATACAAGATAAAAAATCTTATCTTGGTTAAACACAACTAACAATGTGATCAATAATATACCAAACCACCTCCATATTAGCTCATCCTTAATAATGGTGTAGGAAATGTATCAAAGTGTGAAATTTTACTTGATAGGTATTTTATAAACCTTGGGTAGTGGGAATTAAATTTAAGAAGACACCCATGGGAATATCAATAGCCCATAATACTCCATTATGGACATTATTTATAGAATACTCAAATTCATACTTTGTGGGGATTTTATCACTTAACTATTCATGTAATATATGAAAAAAACATGAATGAATTATGAATGAAGATCATATTTATTATAAAACCATGATAGAAACTCATTAACAATAATCACTACATCCAATATTGTAATTAATGGTGTTTTGGTATCCAACAACCACGATCAGGGTATAACCATTACCATAGCTCTCTACATCCATGGTCAAAAATCATGATCGAAGGTCTTGGTTTCTTCTCAAGAGATATAAACATGGTCCATGATCATGTTCATATACCTAAAAAGTAATTCTCTACCTACATTTGATCATGTGACCTTTATTTTACTCTTCTAACACTTTACCACTCATCCGCAACACATTATACATTAATATTTATGTGTGTGTGTAAAAATACCACCGTCCCTCTGTTCTCAAGCCTTTACCGCCTTTTTTGGGTTCTAATGCATTTCTATGGCCATAATCCAAGTTTACCTTGGATGTAGGATAATCTTATCACTATAATCAATGTTGAATATAGTGATTGAAAGATTTTATTCAAGACTACAGTCGTGTTCATCTTTGACTATGGTTGTAGGTGACCTACAACCATGATTTTTAGTTATTTGTGGCTATAGGCTACCCTAAAACCATGGTTTTACTGACTGTAGATATAAGGTTGTGTCTATAGCCTAATTTTTCACCAATTAATATATCTAATATCTAAAGACTATACATAACCCTCATGCTTCTACTTTATTAATGTCTTTGTCAATGTATCTTTTTTATTCTCCTATGTAGTCACTCAATAGATATTTATATCACCCCTGTCGATGATCTCTCAAATGAGATGGTATTTTTTAGGTAATTTTTTGGTTCTTTGGTGATAATAGGGTTCCTTATCTTGAGAAATAACAAAATTATTATCTTAATAAATATCAGTTAGTCATAAAATTATAGGAACCACCCTATTTTCATTGATGAAATTCTTGATCTATACATCTTACTTCATAGGATCTAATATGGTAGTGTATCATGCCTCTATTGTTGAGTATTTCGAAGTGGATTATTTAGAAATCTTTCAAGTGATATCTCCAACATTGAATAAAAACACAAAACTGGATTAATATCTCATATCATTTTTTTCATTTTGGAAACTCATGTCATTGAAACCCTTTGCAATGATATCACCATCACCTCTAAAGACTAAGAAAATGTATTTACTTCTTCTCAAGTACTTAAGGATACTATTGAAATCAATTCAGTGACTCTCACTAGAACTAGATTAGTGTCTACTTGTTATGATAAAAGCATAAGTGACATTAGATTGAGTAAATAACATGTCATACATTATATATCTATTGGAAGATGTGTAAGGAATCTTATCCATCCTCTCTAACTCTTTATAAGGATCTTGAATCTTCTTAGGATTTTTCTCTATGCAACCGTAAGACCCTGTGTCCATATGGACATGGAGATTTCAAGATGAATTTGAATTTTACAATTAGTGGTGGGGTTATTTTGAGAAGTGAGATTCAAAAATCAATTTTTGAGAGTTTTACTACCTTTAATAGGTATTTTTGGGCATGGATAGAGGCTCTTGAGTAATCTTGGGTGTTATAAAGAGCCTTAGGATAGGTTAGGTTACTACTTCTATCAAAGATATAGTAGATCCACCAGCTAGATGGTGTTATATAATAGTGAAATGAGCCACTTCCTAGAGCCATTGGAAAACCAAAGGGATTATTAAAGGGGTAAATTAACTTTTTTCCCCATAAAGTTTTATAGGGTAATCCCCCTATTCTCCTTGTTATTCCCTCTCACAATCTAAGCCTCCTCTCCCCTATCCTTCTCTAATTCCCCATTGATTTGGGGTGCCTTTCTAGGGGGGTTTTTATTGATTTTAGGTATCCTCTTAATTTTTTTGTTCCCTAATCTCCTCCTCCTCCATTATTCTCTAATTTGGTTCTCTCCTGATTAGGGATTTGATGCTGATTCCACCAAATCATGGTTGAATTAGCTAATAATCAAGGTTATTTCATGTTTCTTGTGTAGAGGGAAACCTAAGACGTTGTCCACACTCATTTTTTCAGTGATCTAATGTGGTATATTGTCATTTTGGATTTTCTTAGGTTTGTTCCTAATTTTTAAATTATATTTACAATTTATTTGGTGTTTTTTGTTGGGTATTTCACTTAAAATAGGACCAAGGTCATGGGATGGACCCTTGGGGTGTCTTTGGGTGTAGTTATGGTGTGGTGCAACAACCTGATGAGTTATTTGGCATTATTCTGAGTTGGGATTAAATTAATTAAATGATTATAAAGATTGTAATTATTAATTATTGAATGTTTTCTTGATTTAGGATCTCAATTCATGGAGAAGATATTGGTTAACATGGATGAGGTTGAACAGGATTAGGAAGGCCTTAGAAGCTACTATCGACCATTGAAAATAATCAAAAATATTCTTAGAAGGTTGGTGGTCCTTGATACTAGACCTATATATTTATATAGTATATTTATGTGCATGTGGATTCATGGACTTTCTAGTAGGAATATTACCCCTATTATAATTAAGTTGTTAATTTATCTTAAATATTAAATTTAAATTAAATTGTTAAATTTGTGTGAGCACCCAAAATTAAAGAGACAAAATGTTAAGGCCAGTGAGGACCTTGGGAACTGTATTTAACCCTTATCCTATGATAGCTAAGGCTTGGGATGAAAATATACCTATATTCTAGGATACCTACAAGAGGGGGTATGGTATGACTTGTGATAGAAGGCCCTAGTAGGACGAGTGAGGACCCTTGATATGTGTGTAGCCTAGATAGATAGATTGTAGGAAAAGTGTACATCGGTTGGGGTGAGTTGACTAGTCTGTAGTGACCCAAGACACATAGATTGGCCTTGATACATATATCAAGATTATCACCCACGTGGCATATCCCTATAGATAGTGTGTCCATGTGATGACCTTGATTATGCCAAGGGAGATCATATCCTTCGAGCATCAGGCATTTTCCTGAGAAACTAGACAAGTTCAAGGATCTTGGGTGAGATGACTCCTTTATAGTGATAACCTAGATGACCCATGTGGGTGCCCATTTCAGAGATGGACCTAAGTGGGTGTGTTTGGCTATGGGTAGGGATGATAATGGGTGTCACCTAGAACCCACACCAAACATGTGATCCTGAATATTTGTGGATAGTAAAGGTGGGTTTGGGTACATGGCCACCCATTCTTCTTTTATTTATCCATGTATAGAAGCACCCCATTTTTGTGGTTGTGGCATTGCTAGAATACGCCCTAATGGATGTTATTTTTTTAAGGAATGTTCCCTAGGATAAGTCTTTTATTGTGTGTGGAATAAAACCAAGGGTAGTTGTAGAGGATTTTGAGAATAATCCCATAGGGAAGGTATTTGATACTTAAATTCATATGCCTAAGTTGATATGATTATAGTTAATATTCCCAAGATGATAATAACACCCATAGGTGAGGTCTAATATTCTTATAGGGTGTATTCCCTATATGAGCAACTCCCATAGGGGAGGGATAAAATGCATATTAGATGTATACCCCAGATGAGAAAACTCCCACAATGGAGGGATGAGATACTTAGAGGGAACATGCCTCGAATTAGAAAACTCCTATATAGGGGAGGGATGATATAATTATAAGGCATATGCCCCATATGATTAAAATCCTATAGGGGAGGTTTTTGATACTTATAGTCTTATTCCTTGGCTGAAGAAACTCTATGATGGGAGATATTTGATGACTAGGAAGAAAACACATGAATGGGTAGTCTGTGAATCTCTTATGTAACACACATGAATGGTTAGTTCTGAGGTTATGGTTGGCATGATCATGTGATGTTCTTAGAGTCACCTCAACATTTCTCAATGTAGTTATATTCAATCAATATCACGAACTTGGGAATCGACAATGTTAATTTGGGAATGGTCCGAGTAATGTGTGTATACCCATGGGGTAGTGGCGATACTATGGAGGCATAGTCATTATGATATGCTCAGAGACACTCTGATACTGATCCAAAGTAGGTATTTATGTGTTTTTTTATTTATTATTTTTTAGTTTATTTATTTATTTCAGTTGATCATGTCACATGTGAATATAATAGAATATATCAGATAGTATGGTACCTCATTGGTGGTTCCCTAGAAAGTTGTGTACTCACGCATTACTTAGGCTACGATTTCACATGGGTACCCAAACAACTCTCACCTAGTTATTTCAGGAATAGGTTTGGGTTGAGGCCTAGGATAGCATGGTAGAGAGGGAAATCATATGTGAGATTGGAGATCAGTATGGGATGAGGCTCAATGTAGTCATGGATCCAATGTCTTTTATTTATTTTATATCGGTATGTAATTGTGATAGGCCCAATGAGTGGTTGACTATTGAATGGAATAGATGCTTTGTCCTTCATTTAATTTTATTATTATATTTTTTTTATATTCATTGATTCCACTATTCAGTTTATTTTATTCTTTGTGCTCTATTTTGTATGATGTTTTGATATCTATATTCTACTATACACTCTAACATAGGGGGTATAGCTTCCCCATGATACCTCTTTAAACCCCATTTGTTAGTAATTAGACTCTTGCATTTGAGGAGGTGCACTTTAGGTCCTTTGGAGAACTGGTCCACAACACCATTTGAACGGTCTCCAAACCAGGATAATACAAAGTGGTATCATAGCTATCTTTTCTTCTTATTTTGGGATCTGATAGATAGGTAATCTAGGAATGTTTCAGATCTTGTGATGGAACATACATTGGTGCATCATGAAAACCTTTTTCAGTGTAAGTATATCTTACTATGGTCATGGTATTAATGTTCTTGGCTTGAGTTATTATAGTTGTTTGTGATTTTTACCTAGCGTGATGTGCATGATGTTTGAGATTTGTGATTTATTCTTTATGTACTATTAGATCTTTGACTATAAAGGAAAGAGGCATCTCATACATCATATTAGGCATGTAGGATTCACATGATATAGGCCTTTTGGTGTGACTATTTTCACTAAATATTGAGGATAAGATGTTTAAAGTGACAATAACTAATCATATTACATTTTACCATATAATTACTTTTTATAATTATACTCAGTTTGGCTGACCTGTATACATATTTTATATTATAGTGGAAAGCCTTATTAATCCTATAGTGATGATAGTGATATGGTCCCTTCAGTAGGGGATGAGTAGAGACTCTAAGGGTTAGTAAGGTTAGTTGTTTCCTTTTATGTGCACTCTATGAGTGTGAGTTTTGTGTAGGTATGGTTACTTAGAGTACCAATAAAAACCTATATAGTATTTTCCCATATATCTTGGAATGGTGTTCTATTTAACTAAAATTGTGGATGTAATTTCCCTTGATATGAATCATATAGGAATTTTTTTTGACTGTGACAATAGTGTGATCAGATCCTACCTAGAGCAGTATGAGGTGCAGATGGTTAGAGAGAGTGAGTTCCCTGGGTTTGGTTATTTAAGTTCTAGTAATAAACTAGATGGTGAGAGTTGTTCTATAAGTTTTTTTTCTAGAGGGATAAGTCTTTTGTATGTATGATCGATGAGAATCATTGCCTTGGTAGGCTATTGAGGTGGTATGTAATATCTTCATGTTAATACCATAGGGATGGGTGTTTTGGCACATGGATGTCATGGGATGTTAACACGGGAGAATAGGTGACGTCTCATGGGTTGTGAATTCTTGAGACCATGATTTGTGGTCTAGGTGGTTATACATAGTTCCTTTGATGTGAGACCTGACTGGTTTGGCTAGGTGGGATACTTAGAGACCCTGCGATATGACTCGATGTTTAGTGACTCGATGAGTTGTGTGAGATTGAGGGAACCCTGCGACATAGATTGTCCAGACTTATTAGTTACTTGAGACAGGAAGTAAAGATAGTTGGTTTTGGTTTTTGGATTCACTTCCATGTATGGGTAGATGGTTTTGACTTGGACCGGTGTTGGGTGGTGACTAAGTGTGTGGACATGAATGAAAACATGTGGTGGGTAAATTTGAGAGGGGCCATGACATAGTTAAGGTGCTCGATTTTGGATAGGATTTCCAAGGGATATCATAGATTGTAAATTTAAAATACCGAGGAGTATGTTAAACTTAGTTTGGTGATATATGACTAGAAGGAGCATGAGTTAGGACATAGATCATGTGTTATGGGATTGTACACCCACTACCCAGAATGACATGGGAATGGTACATAACATTTACATGTGATACCCTTCTAAATTATAAATTGGTGAGCATCCAAGTGTGAGATGAGGAATGAGGAATTATTATGTGATACTTATGGGAATGATGACATGGGTTTTGAGATAGGTTTTTGAAATTTCCCTTTATAATTGAGGAGACGCTGGAGATGGACTAGGTGTCATGAAATGATCAACGCGGGGTTTGGGACTTGACACATATTCTCATTGAGACATAGTTTCATGGGTTGGAATGGAATGAGCATGGATTGAGATGAGGGTTACATGTGGGTTGTTGGAACATGTTGAATTTGTGCCCAAGAAGAGGTATATGTTAGGCCATATAGTGTAGAGATGCACTACTGTCCAGTTGAGGGCATGACCCTCATTGTGGTTTGAGAGACTAGTGGGTAGACAGTTTTGATGGTAGTTGGATGCCAATAAGTAGGTGATTTCTTGTTAAAAATTTGATTTATTAATTAATGGACTTCAAGATTGGAAGTCGTGCTTCTAATGGTTGATGATGATCCAAACGTGGTTGAGTTAATGGTATGTTGGTGCTCATGGTATGGCATGATGGTGGAAATGTATGTAGATAGTTCAAACTTATAACTTCATTGTAAGTGGGTTATGGGATTCAGTGATCATGTTTGGATGAACATAATATTTCTTTGGGCTTAAGGGCATCATGATTGGGTGTTATAGTAATGTGTTGATAGGTGGAACCAAACTTTTTTTATAAGGGTCTCCCAAAGGAGGCTTGACTGGTGTTTTTGATTGATATGGGATATAGTGAGTCAGAAACTGCATTGGAAACATTTTTTTGGATATGATAGGTTATTTTAAGATTTGGAAGAGGTTTTTCTAGGAGTATTCAGCATACTCATGTTGGGATCAGATGAAGGAGGCTCGTTCATTTGTTTTGGGAGTTTAAAAATAAATAGAGGCATATACTTTGTATTTGTTATTTAACATGTTTTCGGGCATGGTATGATGGAAACCACATTGGGTGCATTGATTGAACATGGGTATGGAGTTCTAATGGACAATTCCAATGGGTGGGGATTCCAAAGAATTAGAATCGGTAGATATGACTTAATTCCAATGGTGGAGATCACCATAGGTCGGTTGGTGTTTTGAATGATTATGTGTTCATGCACTAGGATGGATAGGTCCGGGAAAGTGTTTTTTAGGTATTTAGGTTGTGGTTATGGGTGGTGGATTGTGGTTTAGAAGCTCCAGAACCTTAATTTGTAGGTTGTTATTTAAAATAACTTTGATTTTTTTATATGGGACTCAACCAGTTTGTGATAAATTGATGACCCATAAAATTTATGATATATGTTTGGATAAACACTAATACTTATCAGGGATGGTAAGTGTTATAGTGGTGATATTATAAGACCTTCTTTCCATATGGGCATGGATATTTGGAGTTGAATTTAAATTTTCCAATTAGTGGTCAGGTTTTTTTGGGAACCAAGATTCATAATCAAGTTCTGAGAGTTTAATTACCTATAATAGGTATTTTTGTATATGGATGGAAGATCATGAGTTATCATGGGGGTCATAGGAGAGTCGGGATAGGATGAGTGGCTTGTTCATCCAAAGTTACAGCAGATCCAATGACTAGATTGTGGTGTCTAGAAGTGGTAGGATCCCCCTTGGGTTTTTATAAACGCATCACCGTCTTCCCTTATTTTTCCCTCATGTGTTTAGAGACTCCTCTCCCCACTCCACCCTTATTTTTCCATTGATTTGGGACTCCTTTTAAGGGGTTTTTTGATTTGAGATATAATATTTATTTTTTTGTCCCTATTTTCTACCTCCTATGTTATTATCTAATTTGGGTTTATCCTCAATATGAATTTGATGTTGATTCCACCGGAACATGGTGAAATTGGTTGGGTATCAAGGGGATTCTATGATTCTTGTGTATAGGGATTCTTGAGACTCTGACTACACTTGGTTTTTTGGTGATCTGATGAGGTTTGTCATTGTTTTAGATTTTCTTAATTGTTTTTCCAATTTTTCAATTAAATTTCTATTCGATTTGGCTTTTTTTTTGTTATGGATATCTCTCGGCATAGGACAGAGGAATGAGATGAACCCTTGGGGTGTCATTAGATGTAGTTATGGTGTATCTTGGCGACCCAGTGATTTATCTGTCATTATGATGAGTTGGTATTAAATTAATTAATTAATTATAATGGTTTTGATTATTAAGTATTAATGTTGTCTTGAGTTAGGAGATCATGTTGTAGAGATGAGATTACGTGGATGAACGGGCTTGTATATGAATTTTTATCTATTGTTGGCCCTTGAAAATAATTATAAACATTATTAGAAGGTAGGTGGTCCTCAATAATAGCCCTATGAATTTATGCATTATGTTTATATGCAAGTGGGTGTGCAACCATGCTAGTAGGGTGATGCCCATGTTATAATTAAATTTTTGATTTGATTTAAATAGTAAATTTAAATTAAATTTTTTAATTCATGTGATCACTTGAAATTAAAGATAAAAAGTTTCAAGGCCACAGAGGACCTTGGGTACCAGATTGACACCTCAGCCACCGATGGTCATGGTTTGTACTGAGAAGATACACAAATTTTAGGACACCTCCAAGGGGGTGTTGTGTGACTTGATATGGATGCCTCGGGTAAGTTGAGTGAGGATCCTTGAGATGTATGTATCCTAGGTGGAAAATATGTAGGAAAATTAAACTTGGTATAGGGTGAGTTGATCGTTCTAGAGTGACTCAAGAGATAGAGATAGTCCTTAATCCATATCTCAAGATTATCTTCATCATGGTATACCCCTGAGGATAGTGTGTCCATGAGATGAACTTGATGATATCGATGGATAGGATATATTCTGAGCATCAAGCATTGCCCTGGGAAACTAGATGTGTTTTATGATATCAGGTAGGATGACTCCATTGCAATGAAGACCTAGGGGACCCCTGTGGGTTTCCCTTTGAGAGATGACCCTGATTGGGTGTATGTGGATATAAGTAGATATGGTATTGGGTGTCACCTAGAAACTACATTAAACATGTGACCCCAAGGGGCTGTGGATAGTGAAGGTGGGTTTTGGAATACGAACACCCTTATTTATTTTATTTCATAACATATGGAAGCACCCCTTATTACGAGTGTGATATTATTAATGTATTCCCTAGTGGAGGTTATTTTTTATATGGAATATTCCCTAGGAGTGGCCTTATATTGTGTGTGGAATACAACCATGGGGAAGTTGTGAAGGATTTTAAGAAGACTCCCATAGGGGAGGTCTAAGATACCCAATGGATTATTCCTAAGATAAGATGTTTATAAGGTGTATTCTCGAGATGAGAAAAACTCACATAAGGGAAGGTTGATATGCTTATGGGGAATAGGCCCTAGATGAGGAAACTTCCATATGTGGGCTGATATGATTATAGATCATATTTCCTGGATGAGAAAACTACCATAGTTGAGGGTTGTGATACTTATAGGGTGAATTATCCAGATGAGAAAACTCCCATTGGGGGTGAGATGATTATAGGGAACATTCCCTGGATAAGGAAACTCTCATAGGGGGTATGTGATACTTATAGGCTTATGATTTGGTTGAGTAAACTCTCTAAGGGGAATTGCATAATAACTAGTAATAAAACACCTAAATGGGTGATGTGTGATTCTCTTATGGAATGAACCTGAATAGGTGGTTCTAATATTATGGTTGGCATGGTCATGTGACATGCTCAGAGACACCCCTGCATTGGATGGTGAAGATATGGTCTATTGGGGTCATGTACATGGGGATTGACAATATGATTTGGGAATGGATCAGGTTATGTGTGTATGACCATGGTGTGGTGGTGATATTACATATCTTTGGTCACTGTGAAATTCCTAGAGACACTCTAACATTGGGCCAAAGCAGGTATTGAGGTGTTGTTTATTTTTTATTTTTTTATAGTTTATTTATTTATTTTAGCTGAGCATGCCATATGTAAATATGAAAGTGTATGTTGTATAGTAGTGGAATACATTGGTGGTTACCTACCGAGTTTTATACTCACAAACTACTCAGTTTTCCATTTCACATGGGTGCCCAAGAAGCTCACACATGGTTATTATAGGCACAATTTTGGGGTAAGGCTCAGGATAGCATGGTTGAGTGGGACGGCTTGAGTGAGATTATAGATCGGGATGGGATGATGCTTGGTGTAGTCATGGAGACAACATATTTTATTTATTTTTTATTGGAATGTATATGTGACCAGCCTAATGGGTGGTCATCTGTTGTATGGCATGGTTTTGCAAACCTTTATTACATTTCATTATTATCTATCATGTTTATATTTATTTCTTTTGTCATTTAATTTATTTTTCTCTATGTAATCTGTTATGTATAATGATTGGATATATATATATATATATTCTACTTCGCACTTGAATATAGGGGTTATAGCCTCCCCACAATACCTCCTTAGACCCCCCACTACTAGTCAATAGCTTCTATCATTCGGGGAGGTTCAATTGATTTCCTATGGAGAACCGAGCTAGGGAACCATTTGAGTGGCCTCTAGATCGAGACATTACAACAACACTGGTAAATACTCCTTTATGGAGTTATCCATGATAAACCTCCTTATCACTTTGCTAATATATGTGTTTTGATTCTATCTAAGAAACCTCTTTAATTCATCCCTATAGATCTACATACCCAATATAAAATATGTTTCGCCCATTTCTTTCATTGAGAAGCACTTTCCCAACAACACCTTTATAAAATGTAAATTTGAAAAATCATTTTCAATGGGTAATATGTCATCCACATAAAACACCATAAATATGACAAAACTCCCACCGATATTCTTATACACACAAGAAGCATTCATGTTCTTGATGAGATTAAAATCTTTTATTTCATCATCATACTGAATTTTTCAACTCTAAGAAGCTTTATTCAATACATAAATGGATAATTATAACTTCAAAAACTTATTATGATCATTTGGAACTTAAAAACCTTCATGTTTTATCATATACATTCCATTAACTAAATTCACACTAAGGAAAGTGGTTTTGATATCCATTTTATATATCTTATAATCATAATGAGATACTATGGAAAGTAATATCTGAGTGGAATTTATCATCACTACTGAAGAAAATACTTCTTCATATTCAATGACATTATTTTTTATACTATTTAGCCACCAAATGATATTTATAGGTAGACACTCTACCATTTATGTTATTTTTTTATGGAAACCCCACTTTAACCCAATGGATCTGTAAAGACCTGTAAATTTCAAGGAAATTTTTTTCCCGACCTCGGGGCTCGTGCCGTGACTACCCCAAGCCCGCCTTCCATAGGCCAGGGGCTGGCGACTAGCACCAATGGCGTAAATCCCGATAACTGGGAAGGCATTGCCATTACAAAAGCAAACAAACACCACAGAGTAAGCAAGCGGAAAAGTAAACACAAGCGAAGAAAAGTAAAAGGGCCGGAAATACAAGCCCAACTGTAAAGTACAACTCGAAAGGGAAAAACAGCAGCTGGAAGAACGAAGTGGCTCCTGGGTCGTCCTCCTCGATTCCTACCTGAAGGGTAGGTACAGATGGCTCAGCTCCTGGATCGTCCACCATGGATCCTACCTGAAGGGTAGGTACAGATAGCTCCTCTACTCCTCGGGTCCTGTTGTCTACTCCGGGTACGTCCGCCCAGTGGTCCTCCTCCGGGTACCGACCTGCTCCGCAAGCCTCAACTGCGATATGCGCTGTCCGTCGTCTGCAACCAATACAACGAAGTGCGGGCATAGCCCGTGCAGGGGTGAGTATAAGCTACTCAGTAGGGACCCCGAGACCCTTAAGGTCTCACTAAATCCAACATGGATATCCACAAAGCAAAGACAGCAATCACGAAGTAACATCAGACTCTACTTAGGTATATGCCCATACATATACCTAAGTCATCAAGTAGCCCATCCAATCACAAGGATACACAAAAATCATGAAATCAACGGATAACCATCACCCAGGTATATGCCCATACATATACCTAAGTTATCAAGCGACCCATCTCAATCATGAGGAAACACAAAGATTCATTGACTCAGCTCAAACCAGGATTTTTCATTATCGAAACCGTAGCTGCTGAAGAGCTCCGTCTCTAGTGTGTACAGTGGTCCTGTCACGACTCCGAGGTACTGCTCGCTAACCTAAGACTGCTGAGGTACTCCTCCTGTCGAGTACTGCGGGTTTGCGGCCAACTACCGGGCGCTCCGTCCGCTGAGGGTCTGTCGCCAAATACCGGGCGCTCACCCAAATAGCCTACTGAGGTACTCCTCCTGTCGAGTACCGCGGGTTTGCTGCCAACTACCGGGCGCTCCGTCCGCCGTGGGTCTGTCGCCAAATATCGGGCGCTCCGTCCACTGGGCTAGTCGACTCACTCCAAGTCGAGTCGGTCAAGCAGTCGTCAGGTCTCAGCCGGCTACACGGTCTCCGTACTCTGCACGCTCGTCTCCGGGAGGGTCCGCTCCACGAGCTACTGTTCGATACTCCAAGTATCTCGAGGTCTCACGAAGAAGTATCTCAAAGGACCGCCTCGTCACAGGGGTCTCAACGCAATAGACGGCGCGTCGATCGGACGCCCGGTCTGTGAGTTATTAGCCTTTTCGTCCCAGGGGCCCAGTTGGTTTCGTGAGCAAAACCAATCCCGGCCGTATCTCAACTGTACCCCGAACTCCCATAGGGTATACTCATAGGGACCGTTACTAAACGTAATCACCAACGCCGTTGACGGTTCGTCGAACGGACGTCCTGGCTGAAAGATATCATCTTTTCCGTTCCAGGGGCCCGGTTGGATTTCGGGGTACAGTTGAGATACGGCCGGGATTGGTTTTGCTCACGAAACCAACCGGGCCCCTGGGACGAAAAGGCTAATAACTCACAGACCGGGCGTCCGATCGACGCGCCGTCTGTTGCGTTGAGACCCCTGTGACGAGGCGGTCCTTTGAGATACTTCTTCGTGAGACCTTGAGATACTTGGAGTATCGAACAGTAGCTCGTGGAGCGGACCCTCCCGGAGACGAGCGTGCAGAGTACGGAGACCGTGTAGCCGGCTGAGACCTGACGACTGCTTGACCGACTCGACTTGGAGTGAGTCGACTAGCCCAGTGGACGGAGCGCCCGGTATTTGGCGACAGACCCACGGCGGATGGAGCGCCCGGTAGTTGGCAGCAAACCCGCGGTACTCGACAGGAGGAGTACCTCAGTAGGCTATTTGGGTGAGCGCCCGGTATTTGGCGACAGACCCTCAGCGGACGGAGCGCCCGGTAGTTGGCCGCAAACCCGCAGTACTCGACAGGAGGAGTACCTCAGCAGTCTTAGGTTAGCGAGCAGTACCTCGGAGTCGTGACAGGACCACTGTACACACTAGAGACGGAGCTCTTCAGCAGCTACGGTTTCGATAATGAAAAATACTGGTTTGAGCTGAGTCAATGAATCTTTGCGTTTCCTTATGATTGAGATGGGTCGCTTGATAACTTAGGTATATGTATGGGCATATACCTGGGTGATGGTTATCCGTTGATTTCATGATTTTTGTGTATCCTTGTGATTGGATGGGCTACTTGATGACTTAGGTATATGTATGGGCATATACCTAAGTAGAGTCTGATGTTACTTCGTGATTGTTGTCTTTGCTTTGTGGATATCCATGTTGGATTTAGTAAGACCTTAAGGGTCTCGGGGTCCCTACTGAGTAGCTTATTCTCACCACTGCACGGGCTATGCCCGCACTTCGTTGTGTTGGTTGCAGACGACGGACAGCGCAGATCGCAGTTGAGGCTTGCGGAGCAGGTCGGTACCCGGAGGAGGACCATTGGGCGGACGTACCCGGAGTAGACAACAGGACCCGAGGAGTAGAGGAGCTATCTGTACCTACCCTTCAGGTAGGATCCGTGGTGGACGATCCAGGAGCTGAGCCATCTGTACCTACCCTTCAGGTAGGAATCGAGGAAGACGACCCAGGAGCCGCTTCGTTCTTCCAGCTGCTGTTTTTCCCTTTCGAGTTGTACTTTACAGTTGGGCTTGTATTTCCGGCCCTTTTACTTTTCTTCGCTTGTGTTTACTTTTCCGCTTGCTTACTCTGTGGTGTTTGTTTGCTTTTGTAATGGCAATGCCTTCCCAGTTATCGGGATTTACGCCATTGGTGCTAGTCGCCAGCCCCTGGCCTATGGAAGGCGGGCTTGGGGTAGTCACGGCACGAGCCCCGAGGTCGGGTCGTGACAGATTGGTATCAGAGGTGGTCGGTTCTACCGTAGACTCTGATGTTTCCTTTTTCTGTGAAGCAATAGTGTTAAGAGTACCGAGTATGGTTTTCAGTTCAGGGAGTCCAGTGTTGGTGCGGGCGGCCGACGTATCCATACACAAGGACCCTGACAACTGAATTCCGACTTTGTGCACGAAAACACTGATTGCGTGTGTGTTTCCAAAGTTTAAAAATGTCAGCTCAAACCAGGTCAGCTCACCAGGTTTAATCGTTTGACCGTGTTACGATGTTTCTTTCAGGATGCCTTTTCTCGGACGACCAGCTTTAGCCCAGAGGGATGTGCATACTGACAGTCTGTCGAGCGACGAGGCTTCGGTACAGTGCCCTCTTGCAGTTGAGGCACCAGCGGAGGCACCAGCGATACTACCATACGTTGGGCCACCGATGCCACCAGCCCCAGCAGTAGGCGATGCCCGCTACTTGAGCGCACTGCATGAGTTCCAGCGCCAGAGACCACCCAGGTTCGGGGGAGAGACGGACCCGCAGGCGGTTGAGGATTGGCTGGAGGCTGTGGTGGGAGTCTTCAGGCTAGTGGGGACGCCATCAGACTACATGGTGACCTTTGCTGCCAGCCTTCTTCAGGCAGCAGCAGGCAGGTGGTGGAGCCACTTGTTCCAGTTTTGCGATGGGATGGCTTTCACATGGGAAGACTTCGAGACCTTCTTCAGGGTGGAGTTTGTGCCAGTAGCTCTGCACCCCGAGCGTGTTCAGGAGCTGCTGCCTTTTCCGCGTGTTTTTCGATCAGAATCCGAGTCATCTGTGGGCAGTAGACAGATGATGCAGAGGTCCAGGAGGACCAGACCAGCAGTTGGGCGATCTCGGGTTTTAGGACCGGTGGTGCGGGGCACCCGGAGAGGGAACAGAGCCAGGCGTGCCAGAAGCAGACTGTGTTACTCATGCTGCGGAAAGGGTCACCTGGCACGTGACTGTCCGACTCCTCGTACAGTTGATCTATAGGCTTTTGAGAAGCCACCGAGGCAGAGGCAGCGACGAATGCTTGAGCAACAGTAGAGCAGTGGACAAGGCAGTAGAGATCCTGGAGCAGGTGGACAGGAGCGGAACTAGTGGATACGTCTCTTGTACTTCTAGTTCCATGTTGATGTTGTTTTTGTGTCTTTGTACCATGAGCTGCAATAAAATAAAGACACTTATCTTGTGATGTTTTCCTTCCTGTCCTCTTTTGTGATGTTACTGAGTGGTCCCGGTTAAACTGTTGACTTGACCCTCACTTTCGAGATTTCAACTGGAGGAGACCCAGTGACCTCACACTGATGCCGACAGTGTGACTCGACCCTTGGAGGCGAGAGTGACAGTTGGATCTCTTAGTAGTTACGTCGAGGCCTTACGACGTCATCCATGGCATGAATGCATCCTCCATGCCAGGATTGACTGTATTAGGCAATGGGCGTGGTTCATCTAGAGAGGGGATGAGACCAGGTTTCTCTTTTCGGCAAAGGAGAAATTTTAGCAGCTCTTCCAGATCTTATGCAAAGGAGGTGCAGTCATCCAGGAGCGGATGAAGACTGCACAGTGCAGTAAGAAACAGGAAACCAGTGCCAGTCTTAGAGACTCGGGCGTGTTAAATGTTTCAAGAAGAGGAAGATTAAAAGAGAGATGAGTCTACAAAGCAGCAGACGTGGAGGCACTTCTAGGTGAGCAGCATGAGGTGGTGTACATCCTATCATGCTACAACCACCCGCCTTAGTTATTCCCGCCAGGATCAGGGAGCTGAATGGCGGAGGAAGAGTGCGGCTGCATGCGGTCAAGGAGTGTGACCCAATGGCTCTAGAAATGATTCAAGGGACAGTCTATGTCCACTACTAGCTGCTGTAGTAACAGACGTCGGTATGAATCATTCCTCGCTTCCACAAATCTTGTTCCAGACCTAGAGTTTCCGGTAAGCCGTGGACTTGACCCTCACGTCTGGAGATACCTTGGGAGGAGACTCGATAATCACACTTACGCCGACGGTGTGGGCAGACCTTCGAGGCGAGAGTTCTGGTTGGAATCTCTTGGTGGCAGCGTCGAGGCCTTACGACGTTAGTTTGAGTATGGAATGGGCAATAACTGTTCATACTCAAATTGACGGTTTTAGGCAAACGTTGGGATGGGTTTTCCTTGGTCGGCGGAAAAGGAAACCCCAGGCAGTGCAGGGTAACTCTTGCACAGGAGGGTGCGACCGATCACTCTTGAGTCGGTCAACCTTACCCTCATAGCAGCAGTCGTTTTTAGTTTCAGCTCTAACAGGAATGGAGACCTCTGGAGTTCGAGGATGATGACCACGTCTTCTTACGGGTCTCACCTCGACGAGGTTTACGGAGATGTGGCCTGGGAGGCAAGTTATCTCCGATGATCGACGGACCTTCTGGTCTTTAACAGGGTAGGCGAGGAGGTTTACCGCTTGACCCTACCACTTCAGTTGCACTAGGTGCACGACGTTTTCCACGTATCCCAACTGAGGAGATACGTGCTCGACCCCTTCGCATATCATCGACCATGAGGAGCTAGACGGTGGCGATGAGTGTCTTATACGGAGGTTCCTATGGGGATCGAGGATCGACAGGAGCAGATCCTAGGAGGATGGTCGATTCCTCTTGTGCACTTTCTTTGGCAGCGCGGGAACCTCCAGGTGAGCACATGGGAGCGGGAGGCTCCGATGCGTGCTCAGTACCGCTTTGTTTCCCTAAGTTTGTGGTGAAGCTTTACGGGGACGTAAAGCCCTGTGGTGGGAGTAATGTAAAGACCCGTAAATTTCAAGGAAATTTTTTTCTTAAATTTCTTTGGAATTTTTCAAGAGCACAGCTTCTGACGGCACCTGATTCCGAGGCCCGGTGTGCCTGGAATCATGTTTCGAAGTTTGGCTCGGGTACGTTCAGTGAACGGACGAGCGGGTTTTTCTATCTTTTGAACCGGTGCCCGGAATCGAATTCTGAGGGCACCGATGAAATCGCAGCACCGGTATTTGCTTAGAAACGCCTCTTCTGGAGTTGTGTTTTCTCAGACGTGGTTTTTAAATTTTGGGGCTTTAAGTTAGAAATAAAATAAAGTTTGTGCGACAACTTTATTTTATTTCACTTAAGCTGCTTGGAAGTCACTTAGAAGCCACCTGAACTGAGTTAAAGCGGATAGGGTGCTATCCGGAAATATCCTACCCCTTGTTAGGATATTTGTGCGGTGGGGCCCGCACGAGCCCCGTCGTTTCTTTCGCTAAGTAACGCACCCGCGAAAACCCGTCAAAGTAACTGAAAAGTCAACCGACGCGTTTTCTTTAATTTCTTAACAGACCATTTAATTGGGCGGTTTATTTCGTGAATTAAATGGGCTGTTTCATTCGTTGAATTAATTCAACGAATTTAATGGGTCGTTACTTACGCGTTTGCGTTCGTTGGCAAAATAATAAAATAGACAAACTTGTCTATTTTGGAGGATTGCTATCGTTGTGCAATTCCTCTGAGCCTCCACCCTCCCCGCGAAGAACGCGAAGAACGCCGGCGACCGGAATTCGACGACGCACACCGTGATCTGCGACGTCGACGAGCTCTACCCGCGACGTTCTTCGGCGACGCCTCTTCTTCCGCGGCCGATCCTCGTTCGGCAACTAAGGTGAGAATCGGATCGTTTAATTCTCCCTTTTTTTTTAATTTCAATGACAACGGATTTAATTAATTAAATCCGTTTGTTCTAGATCCGGAGATCGTCGGCGCGACGTTTTTCCCGCGGTGCGACGAACGTCTCTTCCGCGACGACGCGACGATCCCCTCCTTCCGCGACGAGTGATTCCGCGACGACCTCACGTCCGACGACGACAAGGTAGGGGTTTATTTTCTTGATGATTCATTCCCGTGTTTTTATTTCTTTTTGAATAAAGAACCGGCATGAATAATTTCAATTAATTAAAATTGAAATGCCGTTTAAAATAAAAAGGAGTGAACAATTTTTATCATGATTAAAAATTGTTGTAGCCCCTTTCTCCCGTTGTTTATGACTAACGCGGGGGGTGCGGATCTAACGAACAAGACCCGGCAACCCTCCGCCGATCTTTTTGTTGTGCGGATTTGGCGGACGACGACGAACCGTGCGGAAAGGGCGATCCGTTGATCCCGCAGTGAAGATCGGCCCCCGGGAGGAGCAACGGCGCAGACGGGAGGCAAAACGGGCCACCGGAGCAACTCCGGCGGCCCGCGGAAGGCGGCGGTGGCGCGGGTCGCCGGCGCGGCGGCGCCGGCGGCCGGAGGCGGCGGCGCCCGGCGCGCCGCCGTGGAGGAGATCCGCCGCGGCTGAAGCCGCGGCGGCGGCGGCTGGTTCCGCGGCCGCGCGGAACCGGGGAGGGACGCGGCGGCCCGGCCGTGTCCGCGTGACAGGCGGCCCCCCGCGGGGCCGCGTTCCACCTAAGTCGCGGGTCAAACCCGCGGCGCCCCTTCGGCCGCCCGGCCGAAGCCGAGCCGGCCGGTCCGGTCGGCCGGGCCGCGCCCAGGCCGGACCGGACCCGGCCTGCCGGGTCGGGCCGACCCGGTTCGGCCGACCCAGGGGGGGTTCGGGCCGGGTCGCCCGGGGCCCAGAACCCCCGTTTTCGGGCCTTCTTCGGTCTTTTGCCCATATCTTGGGCCTGGGACCTCCGATTGACGAACCGTCAGCGGCTACGCGATCCTTGGATCGACACGGTCGTTTCGGTATATTACACTCAAGGTTTCGGAAGACTTTGGGTTCGGCCGGGTTGGTTCGTACACGAAACCAACCGGGCCCTCGGAGCGGAAACGCTCATATCTTGAGCTCCGGACGTCCGAATGACGTACCGTCAGCTTTGTTGAATTCCTCTCAGTGAAACGGAACTTTTGGCTTACTCTGCTCGAGGTTTGGATGCCGACGGAGTACGGTCGGGTCGGTTCGTACACGAAACCAACCGGGCCCCTGGAACGAAAAAGCCAATAACACACAGACCGGGCGTCCGATTGACGCGCCGTCTGTTTCGTTGACTTCCTCTTGATGAGACGGAACTTTTGACATACTCCGCCCGAGTTTTGGATGCAGTCGGAGTATGGCCGGATTGGATTGTACCCGAAATCCAACCGGGCCCCTGGAACGGAAAAGCTGATATCTTTCAGCCAGGACGTCCGTTCGACGAACCGTCAGCGGCGTTGGTGATTACGTTTAGTAACGGTCCCTATGAGTATACCCTATGGGAGTTCGGGGTACAGTTGAGATACGGCCGGGATTGGTTTTTCTCACGAAACCAACCGGGCCCCTGGGACGAAAAGGCTAATAACTCACAGACCGGGCGTCCGATCGACGCGCCGTCTGTTGCGTTGAGACCCCTGTGACGAGGCGGTCCTTTGAGATACTTCTTCGTGAGACCTTGAGATACTTGGAGTATCGAACAGTAGCTCGTGGAGCGGACCCTCCCGGAGACGAGCGTGCAGAGTATGGAGACCGTGTAGCCGGTTGAGACCTGACGACTGCTTGACCGACTCGACTTGGAGTGAGTCGACTAGCCCAGTGGACGGAGCGCCCGGTATTTGGAGACAGACCCACGGTGGACGGAGCGCCCGGTAGTTGGCAGAAAACCCGCGGTACTCGACAGGAGGAGTACCTCAGTAGGCTATTTGGGTGAGCGCCCGGTATTTGGCGACAGACCCTCAGCGGACGGAGCGCCCGGTAGTTGGCCGCAAACCCGCAGTACTCGACAGGAGGAGTACCTCAGCAGTCTTAGGTTAGCGAGCAGTACCTCGGAGTCGTGACAGGACCACTGTACACACTAGAGACGGAGCTCTTCAGCAGCTACGGTTTCGATAATGAAAAATCATGGTTTGAGCTGAGTCAATGAATCTTTGCGTTTCCTCATGATTGAGATGGGTCGCTTGATAACTTAGGTATATGTATGGGCATATACCTGGGTGATGGTTATCCGTTGATTTCATGATTTTTGTGTATCCTTGTGATTGGATGGGCTACTTGATGACTTAGGTATATGTATGGGCATATACCTAAGTAGAGTCTGATGTTACTTCGTGATTGCTGTCTTTGCTTTGTGGATATCCATGTTGGATTTAGTGAGACCTTAAGGGTCTCGGGGTCCCTACTGAGTAGCTTATACTCACCCCTGCACGGGCTATGCCCGCACTTCGTTGTGTTGGTTGCAGACGACGGACAGCGCAGATCGCAGTTGAGGCTTGCGAAGCAGGTCGGTACCCGGAGGAGGACCACTGGGCGGACGTACCCGGAGTAGACAACAGGACCCGAGGAGTAGAGGAGCTATCTGTACCTACCCTTCAGGTAGGATCTGTGGTGGACGATCCAGGAGCTGAGCCATCTGTACCTACCCTTCAGGTAGGAATCGAGGAGGACGACCCAGGAGCCGCTTCGTTCTTCCAGCTGCTGTTTTTCCCTTTCGAGTTGTACTTTACAGTTGGGCTTGTATTTCCGGCCCTTTTACTTTTCTTTGCTTGTGTTTACTTTTCCGCTTGCTTACTCTGTGGTGTTTGTTTGCTTTTGTAATGGAAATGCCTTCCCAGTTATCGGGATTTACGCCATTGGTGCTAGTCGCCAGCCCCTGGCCTATGGAAGGCGGGCTTGGGGTAGTCACGGCACGAGCCCCGAGGTCGGGTCGTGACAGGATCTCACCTTTTTAGTTGTATCTTTAATGTTCCAAACATGGTTAGTGTACATGGATCCAATATTATATTTCATGGCCTTTAACAATTTCTTATAATAAAAACTCTCAATGGCCTCTTAGTAGGTAGTAGATTCATCATCTATGATCGTTACTTCATCATCATTCACCATAATAAATCCAACTCTCTCATGTTCTTGATGAATCCTACCAAACCTTTGAGGTTCTTGTGTAATTTGATTCAATTTTTCTCCTACAACCTCTTGTGGAACTGACTCACTTTATATCTTAGTAAAAATTTCTATTTTTTGGTTTAAAAATTCTCCTGGTTCAAACTTTTTCCCACTAAATCCTTGAATATTTTGATCCTTATAAAGGAAGACATCATGTTATACCATAAATGCTTTATGTTTGGTAGGATTATAAAATTAATATCTCGTAGTATATTTGGGATAACCAATAAAAATAAATTTATCTGATTTAAGGCCAAGTTTATTAGAATAAAAACATTATACATAAGATTCAAAACCCCATATCCTTATAATAAATAAATTGGTAGTATTCCCATTTTATATCTAATATAGTTTCTTTATGATTTCCTTACATAAAATACAATTTATTATGAAATATTTCTCTTATAGAACATATCCCGATAATGGTATAGGAATTTCACACCAACTCATCATTAACCAAACCATATCCTACATGGTATGATACACACCACTACATTGTGATGTTATAGGTGTAGTTATTTATGAAACAATTCCACAATATTTTAGATGATCAATAAATTATTAGCTAAAATATTCACTATCGTAATCTGTTTATAGAATATGAATACATTTACCAAGGTGATTCTATAATTTTAATCCATTTGAACTTTTCAAAGATGAATTTATCAATGTATTTAGATAAAGAGTATTGTATTTTTTATAATATGAATAAAATTAAATTTACAAAAAAAAATAGTTTAAGTAATATGTGAAGAGATTTTAGAGCCCATTGAGAAGTAGATTGTGATACATCTTTGAGTTTTTATGAATTACATACACTTATTTTTTCCATTATATATGCTCCTATAGATCCATTCATGTACTAAAGATCTATTCTTATGTTGGAAAAGAATATTGATATAATAAGTTGAGTTGATTTCATGGATTAACAAAGAAGATGAATACCATTGTTGCTTTGTGTTTTAAAATATATAGTTTCATGGAAGTAGCTTTATATATGTGATGATTATTAAGTTATACTTTTATTAAATTAATGACAGGTGCTTCTATTGGTTGATTAAATCACTATCAACTAAAATATCATTATGTATTTTAAAATTTGGTTGTTATAAAGCTTGAATAGATAGCTGAATATTCTAATGTGATGTCATACTTTTGTTTTTTACATGATCATGTTTGAAAGTTTCACTTGGATGATGATGAAGATTGAAATCTAAATAGTGGAAAAAAAGATGATATGGGTGCTACATTTATTATTTAAAAATATTCAGGGAGGGGGAATTAAAAAGTACAAAGAAAATATACTAGTTCCTATAACATACTCAGGGAGACTCTAACCTAATACCTCTCTGAGACCCTACATAAACACAACCACTAGGGTTTATGATTGGGGAAATAGGTGATATATTATTTATTAATTAATTAAGAAATGATTAATAAATGTATTTCATTCATAAAATAAATATGAATTATTGATGTAGAAAAATACATTGAAAAACTCAAGAAGAGTTTCTATATGTAGAAGAGTGCTTTTGGAATTGCGATGAAGTGTGTTATGAAGGTTTGGATAATTCCTAAAGTTATTTAAAGTGTTTTTTATATTATTAGAAGTTAATGTGATTAATTTGAGATATGATGAGAAGATTGGGATTAAATTCTAGGAGTTTCCCAAATCATTCATAATATCTTAGTGTTAAAATAATTATAAAGAACAATATATATGCTCTATTAGATCATAAATTAAAAAAATAATGATGTTACACTATGATACGTAATATATTTTAGATGGCATGTAAGTTTTTTTATTGATGAATAACATCTCCCAGTGTATTTAGATATGGAAATTTCAATACTTCCCTAGGATATGTAAGATAACTTGGAGTATATGAAAGATTAATAGGGTGATACATAATGTATTTCTGATAATATGTAAGTTGTGTGAAAGCATAGGCAATATATTCCAAAGTATACATAAGTAAAAATTAAGTCACACTTCTTATTATGTAAGATTTTATAGTTGATAGGTATGGATAATTTGATAGTATGTAATATTATCTAAATACAGATAATAAATTTTATCTTGATGAAGTGATATCTGAGATTAAATAATGAATAATATAAGAATTATAGAGATATAATTTAGATGATGGTGAAGTTTATTTTCAATGAATTAAATATTATGATTATTTATAGATTAATACAAGATTCAAGCCACTAATTTTAGTGATTATATTTAAAGTATAATATTATATAGATGATCTTGTGCACATGGAAGGTGATAAATAGTGTGGATATTTTTCGAAGATCAATTGATGAATGTTAACAAAATATGAAAGAAAAAGATTCTGGAGAACAAATCCACGTGATCAGTTGAGAATTAAAGATCAAATATAGCAAAGTGAAAAACCATTTAGTTTGGTTGAGATATTGAAATTAAAAATAATAATTTTTATTCCTTTCATGGAGTTTTTATTTTTATGAATTATGGAAAATATCAATGATATCTTGATGCCGAGTATAGAAGGTGAAAAAATGAAAGATAATAAATATAAAGAGAGAAAATGATATTAATAATAATGAATATTTTGTGTGTCAAAGGGAGATAATAAAGAATTATGAGGTCGATGATATACTGAAAAATAATATATTGTATATTAATGAAGGAAAAAAGAAGAGGGGAGACTGATGAGTATTGTTACTATAAAATATCTTCTTCAAGGTGAGCTATTATTTCTTTTTTATTATCAAAAGTCTTGCTACTGAGTTTGGAAGAATACAACATGAAGGTTCATGCCATTTATATGCATTGATCATTTTGAAAATGAGAACAATGATGATATTCATACTGTTATATTTTTTCATCTTTAGGTACTTTAAGTCCTTTGGTTAAGAAAGACGATATGTGGTTTCTACTAGAGTAATGTAAATATTTTTTAGGAATTTTTTCATTATTGAGGATTGAAGATGAATTGTAAACTGAAGGGAGTTAGTATAAAAAACATGTTGAGAGACATCATGGATTTTAAGAGTTATCCTCATGGGTTAAAGATGATACTTGGCCCATTTGTATTTACTTTATGATATTATTGAATCACATGTGCCTCATACTTGACCCAAACATAGAAAGGATGTAGTCACCCACATCATGGATGTACCTTATAAAAATATTATATATTGTGACCTGTTTACTTTCTATATAGCATGAAGTGTTTTTGTGCTGCATGGATTATATAAGATCCATAAAACCTAACAAGTTCAAAGGTTTAGATAATTAAAGTGAAAAGTATTTAGTAAAAACTAATTCACACTGATTCACCCTGATCTAAGTGTGACTGCATGATCCCACTAGTCAAAATAATTGGTATCATTTCCAAGGTTCCTCCTCTAATTAGATTTATTGTTTTAAGTTTTTTTATATGAAATATATATTTAAAGAAATTTTTTGAGTTCCCTGTCAGATTAAGCATGGAGGTTACATCTTCCAAGACATTGAAAAACTAGAAGAAAAGTGTATCTAAGAAGTTGAGAAAGATCACTCATGTGATAAAATAGAAATAGGATTCACCACTAGTTGAAGGTAATCAAATTAGTGATTTATATTTCATATATTTTAAAAAACATCATCATAAATAATCTAGTTCAATATATGAAGAGTATGTGCCTATTGAATCACTTGATGATTTTTACAGTGAAATAAAATATTATTTGAAAAAAAACATAATGAAGTTATTACTTTCATATCTGATTATATCAAGAGTCTATAGGACGATAAAAAATAATTAGAGATGTAATTCTATGAAATGAAAAAATAATTATAATATGTGTTGTAAAAATTTAACACTCTCATCAAAGATGATAAATCCAAGGAATAACTTCTATATTTCTACAAATAAAGACACTCTGTGATTGAAGAAAAATTGAAAAAAAACAAGTTATGAGAAATAAGATATTAATAAATATTTTAAAAAAATATTCATTTATTATAATAAGTTATTTGTGTCAATAATTCTTAGATATAAATAAAATCCAAAATAATAAAGGATCTTGAAACTTTTTGAAAGTAATAATGAATATGCATGAAGATCAAATTGAGATAACACAAGCTGAGACTTCCCAAGTTACTAAAAGAAGGCATGTTTCCATCAGAGTTTCTAATGATATAATTTTTGATAAAATGATTCATATAATGTGAAATAAGTTCTTGAAAACATCTAAGGATATATGCATATCTCAAAGAAAAATGTAACCCTTGTTCAAGATGTTTCTTTTTACACTAATGTTGTTTCCATGGAAATTAATTGTTACAATTCAAATCTTGGACAAGTAACATTAAGGGTGTATGTGATCATGTGACATAAGATAATTTCCCAAAAATTTTCTCAAAATAATGGTTGTTTGGATCAAAAATATAAAGGTGTAAAAGCAATCCAGACTGAGTTCAAAAATAAAAAGATCAAAGTTTCTTGGCTATTGTTGATATTGTAATAAATTTAGGCATAATACCATTAATTATTGGAATATTATTTCAAAATTTGGAAGAAGAATAAGTACTATATTAAGGAGGATAAAATATAGGTTGAATCAAAATTCATAGAAGAAGGTGAAATTATCCATCAATAATAGATTTGGAAACATTGAAAATTTATATTGAAAGTGAAGAAAGAATTTTAAATTTAATGATGAGTGAAGGATTAAACCTACTAAGAATGATTTATATGTTTTATGAGTAATAAGACCAAAAAATTATAAGATTAAGTAAAGAATAATATAAAGTGATTCCAACTTATAGTTAATAAAAAAAGTATTAAACAAAACACACCCAAGAGGATTGAAAGAGATGCTACACTAAAGAATAGATACTTTTATTACGGGGGGAAAGGTAACATCATGGACCACTAAAATAAATACATGGATATCAATGACCAAGGAAACAAGAATGAATAAAAAATAAAATTAATCAAGTAAAGAAATAAAAATTTTAGTTTAGTGGAAGACATTTGTGAAGAATAATTTGAAATTATTGATAAGTTTATTAAAAAGGGTAACCTAATAATTCTTGAAATTTGTGTGGAAAATCCAAGTATCTAGTAATTTTCTAAAGAATACTTGATTATATGTCTAGGATAGTTTAAAATGGTAAGGTAGATAGAGTGAGCATAAAATAATGCATGCTTTGTGCTAGTTGATGTGAAAAGATCAATTCCACATAAGGAGAAATATAAAAAAATAAATAATACCATTATTCCTAAGGAAATTCAAGTCTATAAATCAAGGGAAAAGGCATGAAGAATTTTAAATATGTTAGAGCTAAAATGAAATTGGTTTATGGGTTTAGAATCACCTCACAAACTTGTTTCTCTCACTAATAATAAATTGAGAGGATACCTTATTTCCAAATATATTTGTCTATTTTTTTTATAGGTAATTAAAGGTTTTTTTATTAAATAAGAGAACCAGAATGTTATGGAAATTTTGTATCATTAAGTACTATCTATCATGGAATTATTTAAAAAGTAAAAGTTGTTTCCTCCACGCAACATTTCAAGTAATATTATCAATGATGATGTAATTGATTTAATTTACCCGTTAATGGGGAGTTTAGATGAGAAGATTCTAGATATATTCATTTCACATGAATCTAAAATGTTGTAAAGTGATTCAATTTATCATTGATGAGGTATTATTATCTAATTATTCTATCCTTTTATAGAAATTTTAAAATATTTTATTAAGGGGGATTAGTTCTTTAATGATAAGATAAAAGTAACTTTAAGGGGGAGAATCGTGATTGTACATGAATTTTTTTTAATATCTATTTATTTGAGTGCAAGATATTACATAAAAATTCATTTGACTAGGCCTTGGAAGTTAGTTTCTGAGTTGGAATCACAGGTTGAGTTATTAATAAACAACTTTTATGTCTAGATTAATCTCTCTTTTTTTTCTACACCAAGATTAGTTACATAGATTTAGAGTTGAATAATTATGAATAATTTCTTAGAGAAGAGAGACACCACCCATATCAGAATAATATTTGTATTTATTATCAATAAAGGGGAGAGAAAACATGAGAGATCATTGAATTTAATTTTAATTGAGTATTGGAAACAAATCCAAAGTGTAATATTGAATTTCCCAATGGATTTTGATTAAGGTTTTTTATTTGATGTTAATAAGAAGATAATTCAATTAATAATGAAATATTTGAAGTAATGTGTGATAAGATTGAAGAACCCATCGAGGAGTAGTTTTAAATACATCTTATAGATCCTATAAATTATATGTATCATTTTATTCCATTATATATGCTCCTACATATCCATTGATTTACTTGAGATTTATTCATATGTTGGAAAATAAGATAGAGATAAGAAGTTGAGTTGCTAACATATATTGACAAAGAAGATGAAGGTTGTTACTGCTTAGAGATTTAGAATATACATATTTATAGAAACATATTTATATGTGTGATGATTATTAAGAAGTAATTATATTGAATCAATTTATAAGTGCTTATATTGGTTGATGAAACAAATTTCAACTACACAATCTTAATACTTTTGAGATGTTATCTATTAGAGAGATTGAAGAGATAAATGCATATTATAATGAGAGATCAACCTTATGTTTTTGGTATTAGTATGTTATGAAAGTTTCACTTAGATGATGGTGAAGATTGACATCTGAAAATCAGAAACAAGATGAGACAGGTGTTTCATTAATTATTAATTAATGAATAATAAATTACTAAAGGTATTTTGAGTATAAAATAAAGATGAATTATTAAGGAGGTGAAATACATTGAAATACTCAAGAAGTGTTTCTATATATTGTAAAGTGATTTGGGAATTGTGTTGAAGTGTGTTATAATGGTTTGAATAATTATTGAAATTTTTTAAAATGTTTTGAGATGATTTGAAGTGTTTGAGGTCAATTGGATATAGGTTTAGAAGGTTGGTGTTGGATTTTGAGAGTTATATAGTTTATAAATAATATATTTATGTAAATAAAATTGAAAAAGAAAATATGTATGATCACTCAAATTATAAATTAGAAAAGTACCAAAGTTACACTGTGATACATCACATCTTTAAGATTGTACTTAAGTTTCATTTTTTGATACATAATATATCCTAGAGTACTAAGGTATAGAAAAGGAAAGGTTTTACTATGATATATAAGATAAATTGGATCATATTGAAGATTAATAGGGTAATATATAAAATATTTCAGATGATATGTTCGATGTGTTTGAGAATATATAATATATTCTAGAGTATATGTAAGTAAAATATGAGTTGCACTACATGATACAAAAGATTATCCAGCTGATATGTAAAAAGAATATGATGGTACATAAGATTCTATAAATACAAAAAATAAAGTTAATCTCACTAAAGTGATATGTAAGATTAACTATTTCTTATATGAGATTAAACTATGAATAATGTGATAATTCTAGAGATTAAATTCAGAAGATCCTAAAGTTAATTTCAAAGAATAAAATATCCTGATGATTTATGGATTAAGTTGTGATTTAAGATAATAATTTTTGTGATGATACTTAAATTATAATATCCCATATATGATCTTGTACATGTGTAAGGTGATAAATTGTGCAGGTATTTGTGGAAAATCAATTGAGAAATCTTAACATAATTGGAAAGAATGAGTTCATGGGGAAAACCCATGTGATTAGTTGAGAATTAATGATTGAGTATCATGGAGAGAAGATCCATGGGAATCTATTAAGATGTTGAAATTCAAAATCAAAAATGTCATGTTTTTTATAAAATTTATATATTTCTGAATTATAAAAAATATCAATGAGATCTTGATGCTAAGTATAAGAAAGAGATGATGATGAAGAAGAAAAATACAGATAAATATTGATATTGTAAATCCTGAATATTATTTTTGTTGAAGGTAGATAGAGAATAATTGATATACCAATGATATACTAAAGTTGGATATCATATACATCAAGGAAGGAAGAAGAAGAAAGAAAAATAATAGGGGATTTTGATAACTACTTGTGTTGTTGAATATCAATGTCAAGGTGAGCTGTTATTTCTTTATAATTATCAAAAGGCTTACTATTGAGTTTAAAAAATACTACATAAAATTTACTACCATTTACATATATTTATCAGTTTGAAAATTAAATAAAGTCTGAAGTTTATGTTGCTAAATCTTTTTATTTTTAGACAGTAAAAGTCCTTTAGTTGAGGAATAATTTTTTTTTTTGAGTAGTGTGGAGATTTATAAGGATCTTACCCATTAGTGATGATTGGATGTATAATCTAAACTAGTGGGAGTGAGTATAAAGAACTTTTTTGTAGTCAACAAGTCTTTTAAGAGTTATCCTTCTTGGTTAAGTATTATATCTTCCCCTTGTACATTCACTTCATGATATCAGGGAAGCACATGTGTCTTAGACTTAACCCAAATATTGAAAGCATATAGTCCCACAAATAGAGGGAATACCTTATAAAAATATTGGGTGTTATTTTGATACCCCATTTAATTATGGTTTATGAAATTTATAGGGATTTTGAAATTTTGATCTCATGGTAGGGGTGTTTAGAGAATTGGGATTGAAATCAAAATTCTGAGGGTTGTAACATATCAAGGAGATTTTTTTGGATATAGATTGAGTCTCAGGAAGTGTATAAGGTGATTTGGTGAGCACTATAGTGGGTTTAGGATGAATCCCTTCTTTTTTCTAGTTTTGTTATAGGAATATTTTCATGCAGTGATGGATTACTATAAGGTTTATCATGACTGGAGCACTGCACTATAAGATGAAACATGGGGTATCATGACACAAGAGGGGAGGAGGCTATATTGTGAGGGATGAGGGCCTCAGGTGTAGTTATTCCATTGGGGAAATAGCACCACAATCCAAGATGGTATTACCAAAATAGTGATTGTATGAGGATCAAAAACTTTGTATGGTCCATTCATTCCATTACCCATAGGTATCGCATCATGATAGAGATAGGAAGGGGTGTCAAGCCTATTATAAGAGGGAAATCATTCCATGAATCTATTGTTTTCCACATGATAGGTCTTTAACCATATTTTTCAATAGGGGTAGAATATTAATTCACCAATCATCCCCCTTGGGGATTTAGTCAAACAAACTCTCAAGGGAGTTATATTCAGTTGGCTTTTCCTCCTCCTCTTCTTCCTCCTCCTCTTCCTATTTTTATACCTCGTATAAATGGTTGGTTCCTTGGGAATTTTTATAGTGATTTAAGGTATATTATTCTTTTTATGTCCATCATTTTGGATTCCATTTTGTTGAATCTGATTTTGATACAACCTCTTTAGGTATTTGGTGATGATTTTCACCAAGTCATGGTGGAAGTCATCTGGAAAAATAGAGTTTTTTCTTAGTATGACTAGAGGATTCCTCATAAGGATGATCATATGTTTTTGCTCACTATTTGGTTGGAAGTGTATCTCCCTATGAATTTTTCTATAGTATTGATTAAATTAATCTAAAATAATAAATTAATTTCTATCCTTTGATAGGTATTTCAGTCAAAATGGTGTTGGGGTATGTTATAGACCTTTCAGGTGTGGTTGGTCATGATTTTGGTGCGATGAGATGACGTATTGTTTTTTGAGTTTATTATTCCTATTTTAATTAAATTGAATAATTAATTATAAATTTTTATAATTAATTGTTTTGGATGTGATGGATTGATATTGGATCTTAGGTGGTGTTACAATCTTGGGTGAGGATTATGTGAGATTAGGAAAGAGTGATTGAGCTTTCTTAAAGGAAATAACCCCATATGAGGTTGGTGGTCCCTAAACATCTCCCCTTGGTAAATGCATTGTTTTAATGTTCATTTGGTGTGTGTATCACCACTTATATAGATTTAAATTAAATATAAACTGACTTATTTTATGAAATTATGTGAGAGAAATTAAATTTCAAGGGATATGATGGACACTTAAACACTTGGTTGAAGGCTCAGTCACCACTGGCCAAGGGATTGATCAGAAATGTGTGCGATGAGATGTGTGGACCCTTTAGGGGTACCAATGAGATGAGAATGAACATATAAGGCCTTGATATAGGTGTTGTTGGTTCTCACTAGGTAGGGGAGTGTGATGTAATTGACATGCTTGGCCTAGGGGTAGACCATATAGAACCTTGAGACATGTTATAGTCTTGCGGCTAGTTGACTAGAGAGTGGGGTGAGTGTTCCTCCATGACTAACATGCAAGAATTCGGGTGGGTATGCCTTTGGTTGGAACTTTGGATAGGTTGGTTGTATGAGGACCCAACTGGGAAGACTTGGGAAGTGAGATGGGTTGTATTCCATCTCCCTAGGGTGATATTTGAATGGCATAGACTATGAGGCCAATGAGGTTGTGATGTGATCGTAGTGAGGTTAAGGGATGGGATTACCTCTGAGTGATGGGATTTTTCCCTAGGATTATGAATAAAATATAGGAATCCAAGTTTGTTTTCTAGACTTGAGGTTACCAGGGGACCTCGATGGGTTCCCCAATGTTATTTTGACTAAGGAGAGGGTTGGTTTAGTGTAAAAGGTACCATTAATCTTGGGTTTCACCTTAGAACCCAAGGATTGATGAGGATAACCTAGAATGGATATAGTTATAGGGATAGGTTGTATACTTGATAGGTTATCCTAGGATATGTGTGTTGAGTTTATGTAGGTATCCAACCCATGTGGTGTGATATGAGGCTTTATAGAGGATGTTCCCCCAAGTATATGTGATGTGTGTATGTGTGTGTGATATATTTAAGGATATGGGGTGAGATACCCTGGATCCCTTTAGGTGGGATATGATGGTTTTGGGTAAGCATGACCTTAGGTAGATAATGGTTCTAGGTAGGGGGTGTAACCACTCAGGTGAATGGATATGTTGGTTTTGGGTAGGGGATGTGATCCCCCATATTGATGCATATTCTAGTTCTATCTAGTGGATGCGACCTCTTGGGTGGATGGCTTTACTAACACATGCCATGGGTAGGACTTGTTCCCCCTATGTGGTATTTAGATATAGGTTCCAAGGTAGGGTGTGGTTCCCCTTATGTGACATTCTATTAGTTATGGGGTAGGATTTGGTCCCCCTAGGTGGTGTCACATTCTTAGAGACACTCAAACACTATCCAAAGAATGTATAGTCAATATTGGGTGTCACCTTATAACCTGAGTATCGATGGTGATTTATTTATTATTCTTCAACTTTTGTTTTATTGTTTAGAGTATGTCACGTGTTTATGAATTGTATTTATTTGCTATTTTAGGGACACCGTTAATTATGTCCTACTAATTTTTACTCACACTCTACTTGGATGACCTTGATACTCTAGTACTTGAGAAAACCTCATATTTGTATATTTTGGTAGGGTATAGGCCTAATGTTTCATGATTGGGAAGGATAATCTTAATAGGGAGTGAATACTGGGATTGGATGAGGCTTGATGATGATAATAGAGCCTCCTTTTATTTATTTATTTTGTTTTTTTTATATATATGATCGAACCAATGGATTAAAAGTTGTGATATATGATTGTATTCTTCCAAATTTCATTTTTTATAGCATGATTCTTGTTTATTGGATTTCATACTCTGATTATTTTGTTATAGATGTTATTTGGTTAATTTTTATTGTGTTTTCACTCTAATATAAGGGTATAGTCTCCCCATGTTAACAACTTAGGACCTCAATTCTAGTTGGAATCCTCTAGTGTATAGGAATGAATGCCTAAGGTCATGTAGTGATTCCATACATGACACTAATTAGTGTCCTCTATCCAGGGGATGTTATAAAATGGTATTTGAATATCTATTTTTGTCAGTCTATTTTTGGTATGGTAGATAGGGAATAAGGAAATGTCATATATTATGATGGAACTAATATTGGTGCATTGTGAACACCTTTTTCAATGTGAATTAAAGGTTACTAGGTATAAATTATTTCCATTTTTGGTTTTCACTCTTTTAGTTGAGATGTTTATTCAAGATATTGAGTGCATTTGGGATGTTGTTTTGGATCTTATCCTATTATAAAGAGGACCATGTATATACATTATTTTTATCATGTATGATTCACATGAATTATGTATTCTTGTATTTAATTTATTTCATTGATGAAAGAGGGTTCAATTGTTTAAAGTTTCAAGAACAATTTTTTTTAAAATTTCCCATATAACTTGTTGGTGGAATTCTAATCAGTTAAACCATATCATTTCTTCTGATGATGGGACATGTGGATATTATGATGATATATTATACAATGAAGACTATATAATCCCTCTATGTTAGGGATGTGTAGTGACCCTTGGTGGGTCAGTATAATAATTTGGATTCCTTAATGATGGACCCCTTATTGATGAATATGATGTTGATTTGGTTACTTAAAGATTCAACAATAACCTATATGGTGTTTTACCATATAGATTATTGGTGTAATTTTACATAACTAAACCATGTGATAATGTTTTTACTCAATAAGAATCATTATAGGATGATTTCATTATATGCACATAAATGAGAACCATGTCCTCTATGGGTAGTCTGGTATTTGGATTCCCAGTGAGGATGGGTACTTGAGGAGGGGTGGGAATTTGGCCTATGATGCCTGATATGTATATGTGGTAACCCTAGAGTTGGTGTTTTGGCATATGATTTTCCATGTGATATGTGAGATGGGAGTAAATTTGATTCTTTGTAAGTTGTAACCTATGTGAGATATAGTGACACAATATTTTTACATATATCATTACATTATTTTTAACATAAACATCCAATAAACATAACCCAATGATCATGAGGCCTAATGTATTTGGAATACTAGGTCCATGATACTTTAAAAAGAAACTAAAACACAAAATCTTTATTTTATTAAATTTAATTATCTCCTAAATCCCTTCAATATCCTAAGTCTTCATAGGATATCTTGGAGAATATATAAAGGAAAGGGGTGAGATATAAATACCAATAAGGGAATAAACATGCTAATGAAGTGTAGTATATGAGTAAGAATTCATAACATGATATCATAAAAGATAAGGCTCATTAATAATCCTATAGAGGCATAACATAAATAACATGAAATAATAAGATCATGGAAACATAGGAATATGGAAACAACATAAAACATGACATAAGAATATGTCAAGGATAATTGTCAAGACAACATCACATGGTGGATAGAGTCCCATCATAGATTAGGTTTACTCCCTAATCCCATAAAAAGCATCTCATGAGAAAAAAATTCCAAATTCATTAGAGTTCTATATAGTCACACCCATCGTGACATATACATGTTTATGTATTCGACAAAATTAAATCAATCATAATGCATAAATATAAGAATTATCCATGGAAATAAATGGGTTTCATAATCGTTCCTCATATCATAATAAAAGTATATTTCATAAAGCTTCCAAAGAGAAGAAGGAATTAAATATTTTGACTATTAATATCTGAGTACATAATAATAGGTCTCAAAATATATTGTTCATTTCGAAAAATTTCATGATAAAGTTTAGATAATAAGGTATAGAAATGAACTTTCAAAACAGTGTTATGAGGAATCATTTAAAGACTTTTAGAGAAAGAGTAAGTATGGAATTTTATTTGAAAACCAGATGTAAAATGGAATAGTTATATATAAAATATTATTTTATTTTAAGAAATAATAAATGGGAATAAATACTTTAAATGAGTGTTACATAAAATTATTAAGGGATGGAAAAGTTCCCCTTAATCAGGTTTGATTTTAAAGAATGCATTTTAGAAATGAACTTAAGTCATGTATTAACCCATAAAATTAAGGTATAATAAGATATTTATATATGTAAGAGACATATATATAGAATTTATAAGCATTAAATAACATAAAAGAGATATTGAAACTGATTTATATATATAAAGGTCATAACCTAAAGAAAGAGGGTGGTTTAGAGAGATCCCTTACCTTATGTTCCAAAATCATTCTGCACTTGCACTTAAAATCCAAAAAATAAAATTAACTTAATTAATTACTTAATTTTGAATCTTCTAAATCTATATTTTATTTACTATAATTATATTATGTTCTTTTAAAACCATTTTAGTGTGATATAAATCTTAATTTCATTGTTCTAAGGACGTTCGTTTCACGGTTCCAAGGTTAGATCACTTGTGTATAATAATTTATTTTCAAATAAAATGGTAATGAATCTATATAAGTGAAATAAAATAATGTTAATTTCATTATATAAATTTAAATGGTCCCAAATACACATATGTGTTTGTACATATGGATTATTTATTTAGTAAAAATGTTAACATTATATGGTTAGTTCATTTAGACAGTTTTGTCAACTGTTGCGAACTAGATTCATTTTATTTAATTAAATGATTATTAAAACATTAAAGTACTTGAAATAAGTTATAATATACTTATTATAGTCATATTTAATAATAATATTGTTTTTATAACTATACTTGAAGGCAGTGAAGAAAAAAGAAGTATGTTATTCATAGAGGCGGTGAACCAACCATATTGTGAACAATATTTTTGTTTTAGAAATGAAAGAAGCGAGGATAAAAGATGGATATTACAAAATAATAATAACATATCCTGGTATATTTAGGGTAAAATATTTATTATTTTTAGGTGTATGTAGAACATATGGGGTTGGTAGAATAAGAATAAAATTAAAAGAAATTTAGTTTAGAGTTTACCTCTCCCTTTGGTTGTCACCTATTAGGCTGCCACTTAAGGATCCTTGTAATGGTATTTAAATGAGACTAGTAGTTATAGGACATGTGGGAGAGTATTTTTAAGTGAATTTTGTATAAATTTGGAAAGTTCGAAGGCTTGAATTATGTGAGGAGAAGGGCTGGTGAGGGGTGGTATTTATAAGGGGAGGAGAGGGGTGTTTTGAAAATTGTAATCATTAGTTTATTATTTTGGATCAATAATACCAATAGTATTGATTATTGTGACTATATTAAGTAAATTTTGCATGTGATTTTTAAATAATAGGTGGTTATATCATCCATGACTCAAAAATTCATATATTTAGTTTATAATGTTAAATATCATATTTTGTCATATTTCATTATTCACTAAAAATTCAACTATTTTATAATAATACCAAAAATTCACTCTAGATATTTTTTTATTTGTATTTTTAAAAAATTAAATCCATTTATGAAAATAATTTTATAAATGTGATAAATTTAAAAAAATTTAAATCCTTATTTTTTTGAAAAATTCTAATTTTAATATTATTATCAATTTTCTGACCCATTGAAAATGTACTTAAGGTCTCATAAAATTATATTATAATTATAATAAAACATAATATTAATTTTTAAAACCATTTTATGAAAATAAATTTTTTTTAAATCTTTATATTTGATATAAAATTGAAAATAAAACATGTATGTTTTACAAAAATATAAATACTTATTTTATCATTTAAAACATTTATTTACTTATATCATGATATAAATGTCATTCTCTCATTTTATAGGATATATGAATATTATTTTACATTTTCATATTTGAGGTTACTATTCTAATGGTTAGTTTACTATTCCTAATGATAATATTACTATTCTAATGGTCAAATTACTATTCTAACGGTTAGATTACTATTCCAACGGTTATATTCTTAATGGTCATATGTATTCTTTAATTTATATAAATACCTCATATTTCATTCATTCATCATTCATGTTTATTTTCTATTAAGTTTATATATATATATATATATATATTCAACTTCAAAATGCATAATTCATTACTAATATTCTGCTTTATTTCTATGGTGTTGTTCATGGATGTGATTATTCTAGGGATTGAGAAGATCCAAATTTTCCTATTATTATTGTCTTATTTTAATTTGTTTTCCCATTTTAATACTTAAAATTATTATGTCCATATTTATTCTCTAAATGTAATGTTTAAATTAACATAATAAAATTTTGTTGGTTTCATCATGTGTCGCATGTGGTTTATACTACATTATTAAATATGACACAATTATATATTAAAAATGAAAATTACATTTATAAAATTTTGGGTTATTTCATTCTTCCCCCTTAATAAATTTCACTCTTGAAATTTCATTTTACATACTAAGGTGAAAATATTTGAGGGTACTTTAGCTTCAAGGCTTCCTTGGGTTCCCATGTTGCATTGTTGTACTTATGGTTTTGTCATAGTACTTTGACTAGCTAAGTTGTCTTGTTGCATAGAAATTTATCTATATGATCCAATATCTTCACCGGATACTCCTCGTATGAGATATTATTTTCTATCTATCTCACCTCTAAATTTGGTACATATGAGGTATATGGTATGTGCTTCCTCAAGAGGGATACATGTAATATGCCATGTACTTGAGAAAGGGTTGGTGGTAGTGTTAGTTGATAGGTCACAGCTTAGATTCAATCAAGAATATCTAAGGGGTTGATGTAACTGGGACTTATCTTTCTATTATTCCTAAATCTCGTAACTCTCTTCTAAAGAGATATGTAGAGGAACACTTTATCCCTAACCTCAAACTTCAAGTCTCATCAATTTTTGTTAGCATGGATCTTTTTTCATCTCTGAGAAAACTTGATGTGATGTTGAATAGTGTTGACCTTTTCTATGATTTATTTGAATATTTTAGGTCCCAACATCTTATGTTCTTCAAATTCATCCCATCATGTAAGTGTTATATATCTCTTCCCATAAAGGGGTTTGTATGGATCCATTTTTATGCTTGAGTGAAAACTATAATTATATGAGAACATAACCAATAGAAGATATTGATCCCATCCTCCTTTGAATTCCATCAATCATACCCTCAACATGTTTTCATGTTTCTAGATAGTCTTCTCAAATTGGACATTGGTTTGGGGGTGATAAGCTATATTGAATTTTAATTCATTTTTTAGAGCATGTTGGAGACTTTTCCAAAACATATAGGTAAATCTCAGGTCTCGGTTAGATACAATTGATAGTGGTGTTCCATAAAGCCTCACCACTTTTTTGATGTATATCATTGTATGTTGATCGAGTGATAATTTATCTCTAACAATGATAAAATGAGTAATATTGGTAAGACGATTCACCATAACCCATATAGAATTATTTCCTCTTGATTTCTTCGGAAGAAAAGTGATAAATTCTATGATGATATTTTCCCATTTCCATGTGGTTATGGGTAATGGTTGTGTCATTCTTATGGACTTTTTCCTTCCAATATTCACCTGCTGACATAACAAGAATTTTGGTGTATACTCTACAATCTTCTTCTTTATATTATCCAAAAAATAGTGTGCTCATTGATCTCGATACATCTTCATTCTACTTGGGTGGATGAAGAAGGTTGAGATATGTACATCATTCAACAAATCCTTCTTTATATTAGGATTTTATGGTACACATAGTCATGAACCAAATCTTACAACTCCTTATTCAGTAATTTTTAACTCTGATGGTTTCCCTTTTCTTATATTTTCCAACTTATTCTGTATTTTCACATCATCTCTTTGAGCATAATTTCTCTTCTATAAAAGGTATAGTTAAGAAATAATTTGATAAAGTAATAATGATTTTCCTTCCTTTATGATCCCCATTTCTATCCTTTTCAAGTCTAAGAAGATTAGATCATGCTAAATTATCATCATTGATAAGGTTTTGGGATCATTTATACTTAGGGTGTCTGCCACTTTGTTCACCTTCCTAGGATAGTAGTGGATTGAGAATTCATGGTCCTATATCACCTATAACTATATTCATTGGAACATATTAAGCTTCTTTTATGTGAATATATACTTTAGAATATTATGATCTGTATATATCTCATACTTCTCCCCATAGAGATAATACCGCCAGATTTTCAATGTGAAGACCACTACATCCAACTCTAGATCATGTATTGGATAGTTCTACTCATGAACTATAAATTACCATAAGGAACAGGCTGTCACTAAGCCTACGAACCTTGTAAGGATTCCCCCTCATCCTTTTAAAGGGGGTTTATCAAAAATCAATAAAAATGAAGGCCTTCGGACCATTCGGGGGGGTATCAATACACAACCTAATCCCTTCTTTGAAGCATCGATGTATATCACCAAATATTCCCCACTTTAGGGAAGTATGAGGACTGGTGTAGTGATAATCCTATTTTTCAATTTCTTAAAACTCTCTTTACATTCATCATTCCCAAAAAAATTACACCCTTTTAAGTTATCTTGGTTAGAGGGTTTGATGATCATGATAAGTTTCTCACAAATATTTAGTAATACCCCTCTAGTCCAAGGAAACTATGGATCTATGTTATATATATTGGTCTTGGACACTCCTCAGTTTCCTTTTTCTTAGAATGGACTATATATATCCCTTTTATAGTGATAACATGCCCCAATAATGATACTTCCTCCATATATAAATCACATCTATTATACTTTTCATATATATTATCCTTTCTCAAATTATTTAGCATGGTATTTAATTACTCCTCAGTCTCCTCCTTTCTTTTTAGAGTATATCAAAATATAATCTATAAAGACTACCACATTTTTGTAAAGGTAATATATAAAGACTCTATACATTAATTACATAAATATTTCTAGACCATTATTGAGTCTTAACAGCATCAATATGAACTCATAGTGTCTATACCTTGTTTGAAAGGTAGTCTTGGGAATATCTTCCTTTCTCACCATTAATTGGTAATATCCTAGCCAAAGGTCCGCCTTAGAGAAATATTGGGCCATGTGTGGTTGATTTAATAATCAATTTATCTATAAAAGGGGATACTTTTTATTGATCTTGATTTTTTTAAGTTCATGATAATCAATGCATAGGATCATTGACCCATCCTTCTTCTTGATGAAGAGGACTGGAACACCCCACGATGAAGTACTCGAGAATATAAAACCCTTGTCCAGATTCTCTTGTAATTACTTCTTTAGTTCTTATAACTAAATAGTGTCCATTATATAGGGAGTCATGGATATGGTCCAAGATCTAGGTATAAATTTGATTGAGAACTCAACCTCTTGGTCAGAAGTAAGACCATGGAATTCTTCATGGAATACATCAGTATAATCCCACTCAATGGTTATGTCTTATAGGATGATTCTATCCTTGGTCTCAATCATTTAAACTATATATGATTGATCATAAGGGAATAATATCCACACTTGATAAAAATATTCCAAATAAGATCCATCCTCCTCCTTATACTTTTACAAAATCATAGGATGACTTAGGATATGAAGTGTGATCTCTCTCTCTCTAAATAGTTGATGCTAGCTTAATATAAGGAGAACCAATCCATACCCAAAAATAATATCAAACTATAATAAAGAAAGTAGGAAAATATTTTCTAGGAGGTTCTATCCAAAAAAATGATTGGTTCAAGGTTATTACCCCTAGTTACAACTATTCCAGAGCCACATCCACTTGTAGTATCCATACATGGATTTAATTACTTAGAAACCACTTGTTATATACTTCACCAAGATTTTATGATATTCTCATTAACTAAGACTTATCCTTAAGGTTATCACTAAATTATTATAGTCATAATACCCAAAAATATAAATACCTTTATCTAATACTAACTATAGTATCCTAAGCCTTTTTCATATATCATTATATGATTTTAACATAAACATCAAATAAACACAACCCAAAGATCATGATACCTAGTGTATTAGGAATACTAGGCTCATAATATATCAAAACGAAGATAAAAAACAAAATTATTATTTTATTCTATTTAATAAGATCCTAAATTCCTTCAATATCCTATAAATTTATATGATAACCTGGGGAATACATAAAAGAAAGGGTGATTTATAAATCCTGGTAAGGGAATAAACATGGTAATGAAGCATGGCATATGAGTCAGAAGGCATAACATGATATCATAAAATACAATGCTCATGAATAATCATATGAAGGAATAAAATAAAGAACATGTAATAATATGATCATGGAAACATATAAATGTGGAAATAATATAAAAAATGACATAAGTATAAGTCAAATCTAACTTTCAAGACAACATCACATGGTGAATGGAGTCCCATCATGGATTAGATTTACTCCCTAATTCCATACATAAAGTCTCATGAGATTAAAACGTTACCTAATGAATTGAATTTTTATTTTACTACATCCATCATAACATGTACATTCTTATGTGGGCCACAAAAGGAAGTCAATCATAAGGTATAAACATAATAATTACCCATGGAAAGAAATAGGATCCATAATCTTACCTCATATCATAATAAAAGGATATTTCATAAATATTCAAAAGTGAATAAGGAATAAAATATTTTTTATGTTAATATATGATTAAATAAACATTGTTCTTAAAATATGGTGTTCATTTGGAAAAAAATCATGACAAAGGGTAGAGAATTTGGTATAGAAATTAACTTTCAAAATGGTGTTTTAAGGAATCGGTTAAAGACTTTTGGAGAAAGATTGGGTATGAAATTTTATTTAAAAACCAAACATAAACTAGAATGGTTATAAATAAAATATTAATTTATTTAATTAAATGATTAATGGGAATAAATAATTTAAATTATTGTTACATAAAATGATTAATGGATAGAAAATTTCTCATTAATCGGGTTTGATTTTAAAGAAGGTATTTGATAAATGAACTTAAGGTATGTATTACCCCATCAAAATAAGAGAGAATAAGCTAGGTATATATTTATGAGACATAAATAGAGAATTTATAATCATTTCATAACATAAAATAGAGAGATAAAGTGAGTTAGAGAGAGAAAGTTCATGATCCAAAGAAAGAGGGTGGTTTAGAGAGATCTCATACCTTATGTTCCAGAATTGTTTTGCACTTGAACTTAACATCCTGAATAATAAAATAAAATTAATTAATTAATTAATTATGAACCTTTTAAATCTATATTTTACTTAATATAATTATATTATATTCATTTACAACCATTTTAATGAGATATAAATCTTAATTTTACTATTTTGGGGATGTTTGTTTCATGGTTCCAAGGTCGGATCACTTGTGTATAATTATTGATGTTCTTTTCAAATGGGACTAAAAATACAAAAATAAAATGAAATAATATCAATTTACTTATATATATTTCAATGGTATCAAATATCCATATGTGTTTTTACATAGTGATGGTTTATTTAGTAAAAAATTTAATGTTATATGGTTAGTTCGTTTTGGCTGTTTTGTCTACCCTCACAAACTAGTTTAATTTTATTTAATTAAATGATTATTAAAACATTAAAATAATTTAAATAAGTTATAAAATACTTATTATAGTTATATTTAACCATAATATTGTTTCTATAACCATCCTTGAATGTGGTGGTGAAAAACAAAGTACACTATTCATGGAGATAATGAACCAACCATATTGTTAACAACGCTTTCATTTTAGAAATGAAATAAGGGAGGGTATAAGATGGATATTTCACAATAATAATAGCATATGATTATATTTATTATATTTATGTTATTATTTTTAGGTATATGGAGAACATATGGAGGTGGTAGAAGAATAATAAAATTAAAAGAAATTTAGTTTACAGTTTACATATCCCTTTGGTTGTGTCCTTTTAGGATGCCCCTTAATGATCCTTGGAATAGTTTTTGGATGAGACTAGAAGAACTTGGAAGTGGGGGATGGTATTGGGAAGGTAATTGGGTATAAATTTTTCAATCACTAAGGCTTGGAATATGTGATGATAAGGGGTGGTGAGCAGTGGTATTTATAAAGGGAGGAGATGAGTTTTTTTATATTATAATCATTAGTTTGTTATTTTAGCTCAATACTACCAATATAATTGATTATTAGGACTATATATAGTAAATGGTGCATTTTAGTTCTGAATAATGGGTTATTACATCATACATGACTCAAAAATTCAAGAATTTAGCTTATAATGTTAAATATCATATTTTGTCATATTTCACTATTCACAAAAAATTCAACTATTTTAGAAAAATACCAAAAAAATAAACCTAGCCATTTTTTGACATGTATATTCAAAAAAATGGAATCAATTTTATAAAAATAATTTTATAAATATGATAAATTTAATTTTTAAATAAAATGATTATTTATTTGAAAAATACCAATTTTAATATTATGATCAATTTCCTATTAGCAGGTCCCGTTCTCATAATATCCTCCTGGATATTACCAAGGGAACACAGCATGAGAAGGTGCCTCAAAGTTTTATGAGTCCTCACCCCTAATGGACTATATTATTTGTCTCTCAAATAACATCATCCGGCCATAGAACATATATTCAAGAACAGTGTTATGGAACTTCTGGGTTCTCATCATAGTAGAGATCTTCTATGACCTTATAGTGAAATAGCTATCCTTAGGACATTATCACATGAATTGTCACGCAGAAGAACAATCAAGATGTGATAAGGTATTTATTAATGAATAAAGTACAAAGTAGTTGGTTCTAGGCCACCAACTCCAACAATATTATCCTCACTACCTTATAGCTTATCCTATTTCATTATGAATTATAATATGACCAATAGGGAGAAGTTTCTCCTAGAACTCCTTACCTTGATTTTAAAAGTAGATAAGGACATGAGGAATGAGAAATATAGAGTGTTTATGGTGAATAAAAGGAAGATAAAGGCAAAGTTCCCCAAGAATCAATCCAAGTATAAGGATCATGAGTATAGTCCTTCCAAGAATAGGATGATCCAAGGGTAGATAAAGGAATAATAAGTAATATGTTTTGCATGTGGTAAGAAAGGGCACTGAAAGAAGAATTTCACAAGTATAAATAATCATAGGGAAGCTTCAAGATTGTTCATTATCAAGTGTAAACTTTCCATATATACCATTTAGGTATCAGATAAAGCTTTTGGTTCTCAAATTTGTATCCAAATATAGGAACAAAGTAGATTTAAGAATATTGTAAAAGGAGAGGTGGATCTTCAAACCAGTAATAGAGAAATTCTAGCTTCCTTGGTTATATAATGTTACCACCTCATTTTACCAACATGAATAATTCTATTCTTGAAGAACTATTATTACATTATTAGTGTTACCAAAAAACATATCTGTGTCCAGTTTAGACACGGATGACTTTGTATTCAAATTTGAAAATAAAAGCTATTATTTTTTGCAAAGAAAGTATTTGTTATGATAGGGAACATCTCAATAATGGTCTTTATGTTCTATATTAGGATAACTAAGTGTTGTAAATTTATAATGAATCAATTTCACATGACTTATATCACTCCAAATTATAGAATAACCTACTTGGTCATGTATATGATATAATCTTGAAAAAACTATATCAAGATATATATTTATATTATTTTGAATTAAAACCACTTGATAGATGTTACGCTTGTTTACAAGGTTAAATGACCAAACCACCTTTCAGTAGAAAGGGTGAAAGGGCCATAGTACTTATATAATTGGTATACACTAATGTGTGTGCACCTTTTCCAGTAAAAGATAGAGATTGGTATTTTAACTTCATTACTTTTAAAAATGACTATAGTAGATATTTTTATGACTAATTGATGATATGTAAGTCAGAATCATTTGATAAATTTAAGGAATTAAATAATAAAGTAGAGAATCATCCATGTAACAAGATAAATAAGTTTTGATTTGATTGAGGTGGGTATTATCTTAATTAAATTTTCATTGACTATCTATAGCAGTTCAGGGTCCTATATCAACTCACTCCTCCTTATACACCATAGTGGAATGGTGTTAGTGAAAGGAGGAATTTCACCTTTCTAAACATGTTAAGCTCAATGATGAGTCATTTTGATCTTCCATTATCATTTTGGGGATATTTATTACAAACTACAGCATAAAAACTAAACCAAGTTCCAACTAAATTGATATATGAAATACCATTAGATTTAATGTATGGAAGGAAATTTAGGTTATTGAATTTATGTGTATGGGGATGTGATGCATTTTTTAAGGCCTCTTCAGGAAAAAAATGGCACCTTGAGGAATGAAGTCTATATTTATATTATATCCCAAGGAAATTAGGGGATGGTGACTATATAACCCTTTCGATAAAAGAATTTTGGTTGATAGGCATCCCACATTTCTAGAAAGGTAACACATATTCAAAATATATAGTGGGAGAAATATTTATTTTGAAGAAGTAAATGATCTAGATATACAGAAGTTGGAATAAGAACAAGTTCCACTAGAACTTTTAAAAGAGGGTTTTTCAGAGACACTAGTATTTTATAGGAGCACCAGAGAGGTTAGATAACTAGAGAGATATAGTATTCTAGTAACTGAGGATGATAACTCATTATTTATCAATAATTATAATCTTATTTCCTGTAAGGAAGTATTAGGTAGAACAGAGAGAGAGATATAGGATGAGTAAGATACCTTATTCTTCTATGATAGGTTCCATCATATATGTAATGTTATGTACTAGGATTTATGGTGTATACTCCTTGAGAATGGTAGGAAGATGTAAAGAAGATCTAGGAGAATGAAATTGGATAATTTTTAAGGTGATTATAAAGTATCTAAGGCATACTAAGGATATGTTTCTACTATATGGAAGAGATAAAGAGATAGTCATCAAGGGATATATAGATTATAATTTCAAAATAGATTAGAATGATCTAAAATCATAGTCAGGACACGTATTCAATGAAAATTTAGGAAATTTTAACTAGAAGATCTCAAACCAGCTAGTTTTTTCCAATTCTATAATAGATTCCAAGTATATTATGTCTTTTGATGTAGCTTAAGAAGTAATGTGGATTTGAAACTTCATCTAATATCTTGATATAGTTCCTATAAGTAAATACCATATCACATTGTATTGTAATAATACAACAAAATTGGTTATCACAAAGGAGCCAATGTCATATCAAAGGAAGGAGCATATACTTCAAAAGTACCACCTCTTCGGGAATTTTTCTCAATGTGGTGATGTCATAATAAGAAAATTTTCTTATAGAAGAACATGTTGGACTACTTAACTAAAGTATTATCACAATATAAGAATAAACATCGTCTGAGAGATAGTAGAGTGAAATTCAATAATATTTCTCTCTAGTGAGAGTGAGAGTCTTCTAGTGTTGGTTTCTAACACACCTATCATGGGGTGTATAAAATATTATTTTTATTTTTTATAGTGGTGCACAATGGCTGACCAGGGTTATCTCTCTTAATGAGGTTTTTCAGTCAATATCTAACAAATTATAATTCAATTATTGTACTTTTGGTGTTTTTTATATTTTATAAAATAATTATAAATACGTGGTTTGATTATAGAATGAAAAACTGAAAAAGAAACAAGTAATTTAAACAAAATGATTGAAGTTGGAAAGAAAGGAATTACTCCTGAGAGAATCATCCTAAGTGAACATTCAATGTCTCGTGGATATCCTAAAATATACTTAATGAACACACTACACCATATATGTGACCATCCTATTCTTCCCTGGTTATGAATATAAAATAAATTCAATGATCTCCAAGTACACTTCATATTCACATCCTCCATGGAATGAAGGGAAAATAGTTCATTTGGAGAAGATACTCTTAAAATAATTCTAGTGGGACCCCACTACTAATCACCCTCAGAATAACCTGAAGTAATAAGAATCATTAAATAGAAATGTAAAGAGACGTATTTTTTATACTATATTCACCTCCTAGGAGATTCCTTAGTTTATTCACCCACCATTATGAATGTTTGGAGATCATAGTGAGAATATAAGGGAGAGTGTGAAAGAGAGAGATAAATAGAGAAAGATATGATAGAGGGAGAGAGAGAGAGAGAGAAATAAAAATATATTAAAATCATGAAAAGTGTAAAATTCAATGAAATATAAGGAAAGTATAAAATAGATGGAAATCCTAAACTGTAGCATGAATTCTCCACCCCAACATCTTGCATGTGAACTCTGTTTCATGAAAAAGTGCCTCTTTTATTTATTAGAAATCCTTACTCCTCAATTTGAATTTATTACCAAAATACCCTTTAAATTTGTGTCCATATATTAGTGGTAAAACCCATATGAAAACCTCTAAATTTCTCATAAGATCATATTTTAAATCTCTACTTGATAGAACATCTTGTGGCCTACCTTGCACATATTTTCAAACCATTCTTTTCTCATGTATATAAAACCATAAAATTTGTCACATTATGGGACTCCTCATACATGAATCCATGGTGTCCTACCTTGTAAACATCCTTTTAATTCCTTCCTATTCACCATGCATTTATAGTGATCTCAAGCTACAAAAAACTTCATGGAGATTCCCAGGTGTTGTGGGGACTTCATCAAGATTTATGGAGGCTTCAAAAGCCATTACTCCCCATAGCAGTAGAATTTTTAGGATTCATCTAGACTTCACAATGGTGATTTTTAGGTTTAATAGTTGTGAATCATGGTATTTTGAGGTAAAACAGGTCCTCATAAAGGCTTCTATAGAGTGATCGAGATTCAGTTATGTTATGGATGTGTGTATTCTTCTTAGAGGATCACACTATCAACTTTGAATTCATCTAGGCTTCATAGAGGAAAAACAGACCTGAATCATGATACTTCCAGTGAACATGGTGGTTGTATGGTCATTATACACAACTCAATAACTCTAATGAGGTTCTAGGAAGGTGGTTGAACCCAAGAGTGTGAAGAAGATGATGAATAGTGCAGCAGGGAGGTGTCTTTCTCATGTCCAAGAACACGATTTTAAAACATAAATAGGACATGGGATGATGAATCCCACATCATAGTTTTTAATGGTAGGAATATAATTTATCATACTCAACATGAAAATGTTCACTAAGTTATATCTATTGGTTTTGACCTGTTCTATTGGAATGTTGGTCAAAACCCCTTCAGTGGCTCTCCCTTCCATACAGTGTCATCCTACGCTGCATGCACTCACAAGAAGAGGTCAAACCACCTTGACCTCCTCCATGATTTCCTATTCTAGTGTTGTGATGAAAATAAATTATATGGAACTAAATGGATGGTATTGATCTCCTGGGGTGCTTGGATCGGATTAAACCCATCTTTATAGTACTTAAAACATAAAATTCTTCTTGAAAAATGTCAAACACTCGAATCAAAGGATATTGTTTAATCACTTGAGATCAAAGATGAATAAAAAATTTAAAAACTAATTTTCATTCCATTTTCATAATTCATTCAAAATCATTACTTTAATCAAAATATATAACAATTAACCATAAAATAATGAATTTTTATTGTCTAAATCCTTAAAATTCAAAGTAAAATATATAGAAACATTGGCTCAATCAGTTACCATGCACTTAAGAATTCTAATTCAATAAATCATCTTATACCATGTTCAATTTATATTTATCAAGATATTAATAACATCAATTTTTAATTCAAACAACCTAAGTATTATCATTCCTTCTAAATGGGCTCCAATTCCCTCTTTCCTCATTGAATCATAAAATTTCATTCAATCTATTGTTAATTATCATGTGCAATTTGTACTTACCTTCCTAAAAATGTACTTTTATTCACTCAAGGATTTTGAATTAGAACTTTTCTAATTCTCAAAATCATGCATGATTTACATATGCTTAATGCCTACATAGAATCTTCACATCATTAAATCTTAAAAGTGCATCAATTGTGAGGGATTTACCTAGGTTATTCTAAGGCAAAATGGTAGGTAGGTTGTAAATATTTAAAAAACAAGAAGTGGAAGGAGGAGGCTTGGATCTAAAATGAAATAAATTGCATGAAATGATTTAAAATTAATTATGGATCCATACTCACTCTCTTTATTCAAATATTGACCTCCATGCACCTATTTATTTTTTTGGGTAACCAAAACCTTAGAATTTTCAGCATTAATGATATATTTTTTCCCTCTTTCCACCATTGTGTAACTATTTCATCTTGAATTAAGATCTAGAATATTTATAAATAATTTAATTTCTTGTGGAAAGAGAAGTGAACTACAATCATCAAGTAGTGGTGAACCTCCCATGATATATTTGAATGAATTTTTTTTCATCCTTATATCTACCTAATATGAATTTACTCATAGAAAAATAGCGTCAATAATTTACAACATCTCAAAAAACATATTCAATGGATTTTTTTCAAAAAAATTGTATAGATAATATCCCCCCCCCCACACACTTGAGTTTAACCATATTATTGTAATGACTTATAGAGTGAGGTAGATAATGATAAATGGATTATAATATGGTATCCTAAGAAGGTTTTTTAAGGATACTAATGGCTTAATAAAAAGGATAGATATATGGTAAGACTTGAAAATAGAGTTCAATGAAAAAATAGGGTTTCAAAATGGTTCATAAATCATATTTAACACAATTAATGAATTCTAACATCTTTTAATGGGAGTAAAACAATAATTTCTAGATTTGATAACATGCCTTAATACTCTCAAGAAAAAGAGAAATGGAAGAATGTGTTAAAAATATTTAAAGACCTCTTGGGTTTGGGAAAATTAAACATTGGACATCGCTTATGAACATGATTTTCACATTTGATTGAACATCATTAAATGGGCATATTGAAAATCAAGAAACAAAATTCATTTCAGTGATCATTTAAAACCTTTGAACTTCAAATCGTGTAGTTTTTTCAAAAACATTAAGATAGTCTGAATTTTCCAAAAAAAATATTCAATGAATCTCAAGGTTCCTAAAAACAATCAAAAATTAAAAAAAAATAAAAAAATGTAAATCCTAAACAGATTATACCAACTCCCACAAATATATCTAACACTATACTTTAAAATTCAAGCAGTATCACAAAATATTTATAGTGATTAGAAAAACATAAAAGTGAAATACAAATTTATTCATTTTTCCTAAAAGAATCCTTGAGTTAATATCCTAGTTACTTCTCACTACACATCTACAAGAAAAATTATAAAACATGAGAAATTTATTAAAAGTGTAAATAAAAGAAAAATAAATAGAAAGGGAAAATAAGAAGGATAAATCTTAGTTTAACCCCTGAGTGGACCTAGGCTTTGTATTCCCCCGGAATGGTAGTTCCAATGGTTATACATAGTCATATGGTGGATGGGGTTTATGTGAGATAAACCACCACATTTATTTCCTTTGGGAATTCTTTCACACTGGTTTTTGAGCTCCCTGTCGATATAGTATTAAATTTCAATCCCATTAACAATAGGGTGAAACTTGTATAGTGGGGGTAGGATAGAATACAGGTCCTCCAATTTTTCTTCGACCACTTCTTGTGTATCCTTCTCCTAAGCCCCCATGGCTTACTCTTTATGTACTGGGTCAATAGAATTTTCAAGGGGAAAGTCAGTAAAAAGTTAAATTTTAATGAAATGAAAACAATATGAATTAAAATAAAAAACATCTAGATCAAAGTGAGAAAATTATGTCTTATTTTATTTATAAAAAACCTATAATCTCTTTAGGTGCTTCCTTTGATAACTTTTCAATCAATTTAGGGAGATTCATATGTTCCTTTTCTAGTGCATCATCTTCTTCATCTTCCTCCTACAGGTAAAACCATGAGTTGAATGTATCTAAAAAAATTTAAACTATGAGAGTTAATACCATATTCATTTTTAATAAAATGAAATGAAAATTAATTTAAGAAATGATTGATTCCCTCAGTTGGTTTAGCCTAAAGTGTTTTTTCATTTCTCAATGCCACTTGGAGTTCAATTGTTTTTTATGGAAGTAGGTAGTAAAAATACTCCATATTCTATTCAAATTCCACCACTTATGTGGTGCATTATTCTAAAGTCAGATAAAGGTTCAAGGGTGATGATTCTTCTTCTTCAGAGATGGGGGCATGATGTGACATGTCAATACCTTAAAATTCATTCCAAAACTAATCCAAATCATGTTGATCTCCCATGAGTGTATCAATTAGAAATTTTTCTTCGTGAATATTCTCTATACATAGTTGAGTGAGGTCTAGTAGAAGATCTTTAAGTAATTCCTTCTCGGCCTCCTTGGGATCTTTAATTTAAAAATGAGTAGGGAAGTATATTCCACCACTAGTTATGGTTCTTGTTTCTTTAGTTTCTTCTCCTAAGATAAAATAAAATATCCTGTTATAAATTTAAATTATCTCATCATTTTCTACAATTATTCTCAAATATCTTTCAATTGGGATTCTCCATCATGAATTTTCTCTTATTTTTTACCTAAGAGTAATTAGTCCATGTAGAATAATGTAAATCTGAATTCATCATGGGAAGCTATTATTAATATTTGTTTTTTCTCTCTCTTTTTTTAAATTATGAATATTATTTAAATTTTATGAAAAATAATACTTAGTAAAATACTTCATTGATCCCCAGTAATGGTGATGGATTTTGAAATTCCTGTTGTGGGGTGTGTAAAATATTATTTATATTTTTTCAAGTGTAGCATAGTGACTAACCAAGATCATCTCTCTTGATGATAGTTTTTAGTCAATCACTAACTACTCTCAATTCACATATTTTATTTTTAGTGTTTTCTATATTTTATAAAAGAAGAAGAAATGCAGGGTTTAATTATGGAATGAAAAACAAAAAAAGAAACATGTAATGAAAGAAAAATTAGTAAAGTTATAAAGAAATGAAATACTCATAAATGAGTCATCCTAAGTGAACCTTCGTTATCTCATTGACAGCCTCAAATCTATTTATGGAAACACTCCATAGTATGTGTGAACATCCAATTCTTCCCCAATTGTGAATATATAGTGCACTCAATGATCACTAAGTATGTTGGATATCCACCTCCTCCATGAAATATAGGGAAAATAGTATAGTTAAAGAAGCTAAAACTAAGATAATTATAGTGGAACCTGTCACAACCCAACCCAGCGGGGCTCGAGCCGTGAATCCCCAAGCCAGCCTCCAATAGGCCAGGGGCTGGTGTCTAGATCCGAGTAGGCTATCACACACATGGGAGGCATTAGCCCAAGGTACCTGTACACACGCACCCACATACACCTCCATGCAACAGTGCAGAGATATAAAAAACTGAAAAGTAAATGCATGCATACAACTATCCCACAACCAGAGTACAGTAGAAGTACAAAAAGGGAAAAACAGGTCCCACCAAAAGAAAACTGCAAAGTGTCCAACCTGCTCAGAAGAAGGGTAAACACTACCAAAACACCTTCCGGTAAGCTCCTCGGAACAGCTCCAGTAAACACCCCGGTCAAACCCGCTCACTAAGCTTCGCCTGCTCCAGGTCCTCCTGGGACTCCTTCAAAAGTCTTGTGGTCTGCACAAGACACAAATATGTGTGGGCAAAGCCCATATAAGGGTGAGTATAACAATACTCAGTAGGCACCCCAAAAACCCAAAAAAAAGAGAGCAATTGAAAGGCAACAGTCCGCTCATCCCAGCCAGAGGGAATCCAGATAAGAGAGAAACTCCATCTCGTGACCATCCTTAGCTAAACACAACTAGTCAGCTCATCTCAGGTGTATGCCCATACATACACCTTGAACAATCCAGATATACTCAACTCACGTAACGATCCACATGAGGTACTGACCTCATCACCAGCAAATTTTCCACAACCAGGAGAACATGCTCCACGATCACTAACATCCCAGGTGACACTCATCCGAGAGATACACTCCATCGAGTTTCACACAAACATCTTAGACGCTCACCCGAGAGATCACGCTCCTCAAATATTGTCACTGAGGAAACCTAGCTGAAACAACATAAACACCAAACTCCTCGGATAGGGGATCACTCCTAGGTTCTTCTAGGGGATACCAGAACCCACACCAGTATACGAAGATCTCACAAATAGGGGATCACTCCCAGGGTCCGCTGGGGGATACCACAACCAGATATTGCATTCGTAGATCTCAAAGATAGGGGATCACATCTAGGATCCGCTGGGGGATACCACAACCCGATCTGGCACTCGACAGAATCACGTTACTCAGATAGAGGATCGTCACCCATATAAAGGTGGTCACAACAATACTGGAACCCTATCTGGTATAACTCGCGATGTAGGGGATCGAACTGACGATGTCGCAACCCTACAAAAACCACGTGCTGAGTAGGGGATCGCATAACCAATGATACCGCAACCCTACTATAATCCTCATGCTGAGCAGGGGATCATATACCCAATGATGCCTCAACCCTACAGAAAACCTCATGCTGAGCAGGGGATCGTATACCCAACGATGCCACAACCCTACTGAGCACGGCTCACTACGTAGGGGATCATATTCCCGATGATGCCACAAACCCTATGGGGATAACCTGCTAGATAGGGGATCGCCTCCCATGGATAAGTGGTCACAGCGATACCAAGAACCTGATCTAGGGTAACAATGCTAGAGGATCTCGTTCCGGGCCCACTGGAGGGATGCCACAACTCTAACAGATTAAACATCCCATCGAGAGGATCGCAAGCCTGTACTAGGGTTGTGATGCAGCGCAAACCCTCGTAGGAATGAACCAAGGGATAACCCTCAACCACTGCTGGTCCAAACGTCGCTAACCCGAGCGACCCTCAACAACGCCACATCGTGCACCTCTAAGGCTGATACCGAGGCCACCATCACGACCCACGTGGAAAAACACGCAGGATACGCTGTTTACTCGCCCAAAACAGACAACCGGTGAAAACGGCAGTATTCATCAGAGCTAGCTCGTGTGGGGTCCACACAACGATCCCGAAACTAATCAAGCGGATCATACCACGGCGATTCCCTCAGAAAAACACACAGGATCCAATACTCGTTCGTCCGAAACGGACACCCGGTAAAAAAAGAACTATTCACCAAAGCCAGCCTGGGTGGGACCCACACCACGATCCTGAAACTCGTCGAACAGATTTCGCCATTGCGACCCTCTCGTAAAAACACACAGGATCGACTATTAATCCACCAAAATCGGACTCTTGGTGAGAAAGTTACGTTTCTCCGTAAACGCCCAAAACCCAGACTTGTGGGGCCCACACCCCAAACTCAGTACCAACACCCAAAAAACTATCAAGTAAAGTCTATCATACCGTCAGGGTCTCAACACCACTAATGGTACGTCAATCGGACGCTCTGGGTAGAAGATACAACGGCCCGAAGTCGAATAATAATGAAATATCATTATTTTATTCGACGTTTCAAGCCCCCGAGCCAAAAAACCGACTCACAAAATTCTCAAAGTGAATTAAAAAGGTCCGTCTCAATGCAAGGAATGCGTCGCCACAAACGGTTCGCAAATTGAAGTTACGGTTTGCGAGTTACATGGGTTTAAAGAACCTCAGGAAAATCTTGGCCGAACCACCGTCGGCCTCGCCGGAAACCACCTCGTCGCTGCCGTATTCTACCGCACTATCACCGCCGTCGTCGGAATCCACCGCGCCGCCACCGCGCCTCGCCGGATTCCACCATGGCCACCGCCGGAATCTGGGTTTTCTGTCGGAAAACTTCCGAGAACCCCCGGGAGCACCTCGGTGCTCCAAAATCAGATCTGAAACATGTTTCGGAATCCTTAGGGGTTTATCTACACAACCCCTATGAAGATTTGAAGAAAAAAACACAAAAAAAATGATCCGGGATTTTAAAACTCAAACCGCCTACCTGTTGGCGGATCGCCAACACTTTGGGTGCAGAACGGCGCCCGCGACGCCCTGAAGTTGAATCTACAGACGAACGGTGCTAAAAACGGACTCCTGGAGCTCGATTTGGCGAAGAACGGATGGGGGAGGGGTGGGTTGTGTCGCCTGTGTGCATAGGAGGAAATGGGGGTGATTGATTTCTGTTTTAATTTTTTTTATAAAAAACTCATTTAACTCCCCGCCAACTCGCCTCCGACCACCCGATGCAGACAAAGGTAAGGTCACCCCTAGGGTAAACGCGCCATTCTGAACGCAACGGTAGACTCATATTTGCGATATGAGACTCCGTTCAGAAGTTATTCGAGACAACACTCGTAAATAAAATTTTCCGCTTATTTATGAAAACACCCCTGGTGGCGCTTTCCACCGCAGGCCCGCGCCCACAAAGTTTACACCTCACCTAGGGTAAACGGCACGTTCCTAACACAACCATGCCCTAATATTCCCGTTCTGAGATATCGTTTAGAATATATCACACCCCCCGCCACGTGCATAGTATAAAAATACTTAATATTTTTATAAAATTAATTCCGGGCACACCGGGCATCAGAATTACATGCCGTCTTTGCGCCTAACTCTGGAATTATTCATAGAAATATTCCAAAGCCTGACAGGGCCAAAACCTGAGTCGCTACAGAACCCCATTACTAATTACTCTCATCATAAACTAAATTAGGTAAGAAACATAAAATAGTAATGCATAGAGACTTGGGTTCAATGTTGGATTAATCCCCTGATAAATTCCTTGGGTTAGTCACTCAACATTGTGAGTGTTTGGAGATCATATATAGTAGAGAAGGGGGGGAGGGAGAGAGAAAAAAAGAAAGATACTTGAGAAATACAGTGAGAGGGAAAACATATTAAAATTATAAAAATTTTGAAATATAGTGAAAGAAAAATAGAGCATAAAATATAGGTAAAATCATAAACTATAATGCAAATTTTCCACCCCAACATCCAGTGTTCGAACTCGCTTTCATGTAGAACTGCCTATTTTATTTATAGGTAACCCCTCCTCCTTCTCACTTCAAATTTATTCCTAAAATACCTTTTCAATTTGTGTGTTGATTTTTACAGTCAAAACCATATGAAAACCATTGAATGTACTATAATATTATACTTTAGATCTCTACTTGATAGAACCTATTGTGGCCTACTATGCTTGTGTTACCAAAATTTACTTTTATCTCATATACAGAACCACAATACTAGACAAATCATAGGACTCGTCATGCATGCATCTATGATGGCCTATAATATTGATAGCCTCATCATTACTTTCTCTTTATCATTCATGCATAATGATCTCAAGCTAAACAATGCTTCCATGGTGATTTCTAGGTGTTGCAGGGACTTCATCAAGCTATACATAGGACTCAGTGACCTCCACTCCTCATAGAAATAGCATTTTTGGGATTCCTATGTCCTTCATAATGGTTAATTTCAGGTTTAATAGTGGCGGTTCATAGTGTTTTTGGTGAAATATATCCCCATGCATGCTTCATCAACACCGGTGAGCTTTGGTGATGTTGTGGGTGTGTGGATTCTTCTCAAAGGAATCCCCTGTTGGATTTGAATTTATATGGGCTTCATAGAGGACCAAAATCTCTGGCTCTAACTCCCTTCGATGAACATTGTGGTTTTATAGTCATCATATTAGACTTGATAACTTCATTAGTTTTCTTGGTGGGTAAGTGAGCCCTAGAACATGAGGAGTATGATGAATAGGATGGAAGTACGGTGTTGTTTCTCATGCCCAAGCATGCAGTGTTAAAACATAAAGAGTTATTGGGTAGATGAATCCCATATTAGAGTTTTGAGGGGTCATCTCATTTATCATACTTGATATGGAATCGGTCTATTAGTAAAATCCATTGGTGTAGACCCACGCCAGTGGTCCACTAATCCTAGACCCTTGGTGGTTCTCCCTTCCACATAGTGTCGATTGGTTATATGCTCACTCATAGGCCAAGGTAGACCCACCTTGGCCTCCTATATGCTTTCCCATGATTTTTTTTCAATGTTGATCATTTAGCTACCTCTAGGTGGATGACCTTGATCTCCAAGGGTGCTTGGATCAAGTTGAGACCATTTTTTTAGTACTTCAAAAATAAAAATATTCTTGTAAAATTAAAAACACTCATATCAAATAATATGGTTTAATAACTTAAGATAAAAGATGAATAAAAACAATTAAAACCCAATTTTCATTCCATTTTCATAATTCTTTCAAAACCATTCCTTTAATATAAATATGTTACAATTTACCATAAAATGGTGAATTTGAAGAGTTTAAATAATTAAAACACAAAGTGAAATATATAGAAACATTTTCTCTATCAGTTCTCTAAAACTAACTACTTTGTGATTTTAATTATCTGTATATTCCTAGTAGTAAATATTAATAAATTTATTATAAAATAATGATTATTATCCTACATGAAAATAAATTTGATTATGTCCTAAGGGTACTTGTCACACTGAAAGGTCATAGTAATTCTCCACTATGATTATAACCTTAAATTACTATGATGGTATTCTTAAATACATGTTTTCTAACTAAATGAAATTATTCGATAGGAAACATATGATATAGGTTATCATGGGAAAGGGGATCATAAGACATTGATACTTCTTCTCATGATATTATCCCTTTGGAATTTCCAAGATATGAGGTTTTGAGAACAATCCCGCTAGTAAGAAATCTACTTGTTATATATGTCATTATATTTTCATATCTACAAACTTCTGTATTGGTCTTTAAAATGAATATTATTTTTAATTCATATCATGAGTCATGTAATTTTATGTATTTTCATTAACCAGGATAACATATGGTCATGATAAAGTTGGGTATGTTGGGTGTGTTGTGACTGATATGGAATTAATGAAAAAGTCAATAAATGATTTTTTTTCAATTCCAAGTTAACATAAGTGAATATCTTTGGCCCTTTGATTGGAAAAGAACTACCAAATTAAGTCCATGGCCATGGTTTTTTTATTAGAGAGTTCATTTTTGGAAAGTCAAATAGAATGTATCAAGTATATTTGTTGATGACACGTGTGATGAAACCTACTTAATGAGTTATCTATTGGTAATCCCTCAACTATACTACTAAAAAAACAAATGAAAGAATTCATTCTAGAATCACATATTGGTATCTCATTCTAGAAGGAACTCTCCCAAATTAATGTTTTATAACTTGGTAGAAACAATGTTCACCCAAATCACTACACTAAGTTGAAACACCTCACTTCATACCTATTCACTCCAAAAAATAAAAAAAATCATGAAATTAAAGAAAAAATTAATAAATAGAAGAACACTTTAGTTTTACATGGTTTAGATTGAAATTCCAATGTCCATGGGAGAAACATTGTATCATTTCATTCCTCTAGAAGAAATATTATAGTTTGTGAATTAAGAACCAACTGGATTATAAAAATAAGTAATCACAAAAAATTTAATTAGCTCGTACATTACACTTCAAACATAGGTGGTCTCATACCTTTATTTATATAGAGTGGCATCCGGTCTTCTAGTTACGCCAACCTCTAAAACGTGGAGAGTTTATATGTTTCATTGTTCTCATTGTCGATCTCCTTTAGAAATATTCAGTGTGATCACCCCCTCTAGAAAATTAGTAGCCACATAATAAGACTTTAAACATCCATCAACTTCTATAATTATAATCTAAAACTTCTATAACAACACCACCTTTCACTAATCCCATCAGAAGAAACCCTTTTCGAATAACCCTCCTTCTAGAAACTTCTTCTGGAATACTAAAGGAACAACATTGTAGCTACCGCTGACTCAATGAACTGAAGGCCTTTTGGAACCACTCATTCTAGTTGACTACTTCTGATAAACTAAAGTAGAATTTACATATTCCCAATAATATCCCATTTGAAGACTGCCTCAGATAAAACCTCAGCATCACCTTGTACTTCCACTGTATACAATGTTTCTCCACCACCTTCCGTTCAACCAATCCCTACTAAGGATTTATGTTTCCTTGGTACTTATGGACATAAACTATCCACTAGATCCTGCTTTCCATATATTTTTTATAACCCTAACTCACCATCTTCCAACATGTTCTAAATGTAATGGTACTTCAGATTAATGCATTTAGTTTTTGATTGAAACATTGGATTCTCGACTAAATTAATTGTACTGAAAATATCATAGTAGAGTAATCATTTCTTCTAAATATGACCAAGTTATTCAAAAAAACATATTAACTATACCATATCCTTTCTTTCATTACATCCATATACTCTACTTCCATTGTATAAAGTGTATTCACCAACTATAACCTGGACATATAACTTACTACACTTCTTTAAAAAGTGTAAACATATCCATTTGTGCATTTCTAAAAATTAGAATCACCCCCAAAGTATACATCAAAAAACCCAAGTAATAGATCATCATCTCTAAAATAAATATTTGTTCCTTTCATTCCTTTGAGTTTCTGAACAATCCACTCTGCTACTTCCTAGTGAACCTTTCCTAGAATTTCCATGAATTGTATTACTACTCCCAATGCATGAGAAACATCTTGATGTTTACACACTATATCATATATCAAACTTCTAACAACTGAGGCATATGGAACTTTATTAATGTACTTATTTTTTTATTCACTCTATGGTGCCTGATACTTCAAAAGTTTAAAGTAACCAACATGAGGAGTTGAAATCAGCATACATCCACTCATTTTAAATCTCTCAATGATCTTACAAATGTAATCCCTTTGTGATAAAACAAAACTTCTAGTTTTCCTAACACATTCAATCCTCATGCACAAGAACTTCTTAGCTTTAGAAAGATCTTTCATCTCAAACTTTTTATACAATCCTTTTTTGATTTATGAATTAGTTGAAAATTCATACCTACAAATAACATATCATACATAGAAAAAAGTAATATTAATAAGTCATTTTTTATGAATTTATTCTAATAAAAATAGTGTTCATAGTTAATCCATGTGAAACATTTTTCTTTTATGAAATAATCAAAATTTTGGTACCAATATCCTGGTGCTTGTTTCAAACCATAAAAACAACTTTTTAGTTTGAACACCAAGCCCCGACTTCAATTATCCATGAAACCAGTAGGTTGATTCATATAAATTTCTTCCTCCAAATCCCCATGAAGAAAATTCATCTTCACATCAATTTTATCAAGGTTAAAAAAATAAAGTAACCAAACTTAAAACAGTTCAAATGGTGGTATTTTTAACTAATAGAGAAAATATTTTAGAGAATTGTATACCCTCCTTCTGCTAAAACCCCTTTAAAACAATCCTTACCTTATATATTTTAATTCCATATCCTTTTTATTTCAACTATAATACCCACTTATTTTCAAGTTCTTTCTTCCCTTGGGGAAATTCTTTTAGCTATCAGGTGTTATTCACTCAAATTGAATCCAACCCCTCCTATATTGATAACTCCCACCTTCTAGAATCACCAAGAGTGACCATTTATTCTAGAATATATGGATCTCTTTTATCTGTTAAAAGTAGGAAAATTGAATCATCTTCATACCTCTACATCAACCATATTATCCTTAAATATATTCTCACATTAACCTATGATTTGTCTTATTTTGGTAATGTAACTTTTAGAACATATCTTTTCATAACTTCTCCTTCTAGAACTTCTCATTATGAAAATTTTGAATAAGATTCCCTAATCCCTAATCTTTATGATATATCTTCTACTGGATAAAATTCCAAAATATCTACACAACATTCTGAACTTTCTTCTAGAATATGTGACCTTCTGATAGACTCAGAGACATGAACATTCTGAATCTTGTGAAATTTCAAAACCCTGATTTAGATCAACTTGAATTAAATTTGAATATTTATTCATAACTTATTTCCCCTTCAAGTTCATATCTTTTGACAAGATCTTCTCATTGAATAGAACATTCCAAATTATGAAGAAAAAAAATCTTTTTATCATCCCAAAGTCGAAAACCAAAGTCTTTATATCCATTATATATGATGAAACATACCTAATATTTTTCTTCAATCTTATCTATGTCTTTTTTATCCATATGCATGTTATATAAACTTATGAAAACTCTGTGGTGAGATACTTCTATAATATTTTTGGACCACAGTTCTTCTGGTAATAATTTTCTAATTGGTGTTTATGGACTTATATTGATTAAAAAAATTCCTACTGCATCCACTAAAAAATCCTTATGCATTATAAAATATATCAGTATGCACATAATTCTTTCCATAAACTTATAATTAATTCTCTCAGAAACACCATTTTTTATAGGTATTCCTGGAACTGTATTCTTATATCAGACTCCACTACTCCTATAGAAGTTATGGAAACTTCTTCTAGTAAACTCACCACCATTTTTTTATCTTATATTTTGCACCATGCTTCCAGTTTCTCTTTCCACCATAGATTTCCAATGAAAAAATATTCCAAACACTTCACTTTTATATTTTATAAAGTAAACTCATAATTTTATTTTGGATTCATCAGTGAAGGTAAAAAAAGGTACCTAACCTTTTCATGAGAATGAACTGGGGAAGTTCCCCAAACATTTATATGAACCAATTATGACTTCTTACTTTTCAATTTTCTTCTATAAAATTTTAAAGACACATATTGTTGCTTCATGAGTATATAACTCTTGAATCTTATAAAGTCTAAATGATCTAGCTTCAGTAATCTCTTTTCTACTAGAATATTCATACCTTTCTCACTAAGATTCTCAAAAAAACTATAACAAATTTATAAACATTATAAATATATTTTTTTATCAAGTGTATCTCCCACTACCCTTCTAGTCAGATAAAATGACCCATATTTTAATCCTCTACCTATGATAAGAGAACCCGGGTTAATCTTCTATACTCCTTCAAAAAACTTGTTCTAAAACTAGATGCATCCATATAACCCACTAAAATTAGGTTTCTTTGAAATCCTAGAACATGTTGAACTTCCTTTAGTAAAATAAAACTCTCATGCATTAATTGAACTTTCACTTCTCTCTTTCCCAAAATATCAAGAGCTTTAGCATCAGCAAGATACACTCTGATAAAAATTTGGATACATAACTTTTATGCAACCTTTTTCTCTTTTGAAATAGAATGAATCTATAGAATATATTATACAATATTCCACTTGATTATAAATTTTTGAGAGTAGATATACACTACCCTCTACTTTAAAACTTATATATCCATAATAATTCCTTTTGGAAATTGTATTTCTATCCTAAAAATCTTTCTTGAGGTGACCTTTCTTGCTAAAATACTAACAAACAGTCCCACTTCTATAAGACTTCCATATACGCCTTTCCCTTAATTTACACTCTAATTACTTATAATTCTTCTTATGAGGTGAGTTTCCTCTTCATTAAATATTCAATACATCACTAGAATATTTTTAACACTCTCTTATTTATAGATACTTATTTAGAATCAAGTTTTGAACATCAGTGAACATTAAATCATTCTTTACGCTTGAAATACTCATAGTTGGAACCATGGATTCCCAAGAATATATTAAGGATGATACTAAAAAATAATCCAAACATCATCTATTAATATAACCTTCATAAACTCCATATGGCTTTGAATTAAGTTGAAATCGTTCAATAAGTCTGATTCAAATATTCCTTATAATAACCTCATGTTGAATAACATCTAAATTAAGCACACTTTTTTTAGTTTTGTATGTTTCTCAAACATATCTCTTAGGTATTACATTAACTATGTTGTAGTTTTATTCTCCTAAAAGTCCAAATCCATGTTTTGGTCTAATTATATTCATATCACATCAAGTGACTTCTAATCCAACATATCCTATTCTCCTTTATCCATTTTTTTATACCCATCAATGGAAGATCTATATCTTTTTGAATGAGATAATATTCTATCTACATTTTCCAGAAACTAAAATTTATTCCATATAATTTTTTTATCTAAACCTTTTATTATTATGATTCCATCCCTCTAAAAAACTAAGGAATCGCATTTAAATTCAAAAAACATCTTGAGTAAGAAAATATTATATATGATAAAAAGTGAACCACCAAACCTCTTGAGAACCATCCCTCTAATACCACTTATTGAGAATCTCGCAACTATCCTTCTGAAAAAACAAAATTAATTGGCATTCTAGAATAAATTAGAGGAATTCAATTATAGAAGGAACTCTCCCAACCTAATGTTCCAAAACATGGTGGAAACTATGAGAACTCAATTGAAATTCCTAAATTCATACATTTTCACTCAAATAAGTAACAAAATATCCATTCAATGAAAATAAAAATTAAGAAATAAAAGAACACTTTGGTTTTACACGGTTCAGAATGAAAGTCCTACATCTATGAGAGAAACATTACAACATTTCATTCCTCCGGAAGAATGATCACAACTAGCGACTTAAGAGTCACTTGGATTACTAACATAAGTAAGCACAAAAATTTAAAATATTTTATACATTAAATTTTAAACAGAGGTGGTCACACCCCCTATTTATAGAGATTATTATCCAATCCTCTGGTTGCACCAACCTCCAAAAAGTGTTAGAGCCATCTGCTCCACTGTTCTCATTATTAATCTCCTGTAGCAATCTTCAATGTAACCACTACCTCTGGTGCATCAGCACCCCCACATCAAAACTTTTAATATACACTAATTTAGGTAACTACAAGATGAAACTTCTCAAAAAAACTACCTTCTGTTTCTCCCATTATAAGAACCCCTTCCAAACCACCCTCCTTTTGGAAACGTCTTCTAGAATACTGAATAGAAAACACTTCCAATGCTACTAACTCAAAAAAATAAATATCTTCCAAAACCACTCCTTATGGTCAACTCATTTCGATCAATTTAAGTAGACTTCACACATTCCCAACAATATAAATATTAAGGTATTATATTATACAATGAATTTTCATGGAAGGTTATTATCATTGTGACATTTAACTTCTTTCTCTATGGGTGTCTAAATGTTGTTAGATTTTAATCTTTGAATTTAGGAAAGCTATCCTGATGCCATTGAGAAAGCATCCTAGAGGGTCACACACTAAGTGTATCTTGGATCTTAGTTAAATTATATATGAATTTAATATGATAATAGAATATTATTCACAATTTATGAGGGTTAATATTTATTCGACTTATGTTGATCGCATATATTCAGTCACCAATTATTTGAGAGAATAAATATGTGCGTTAAATATTTTATAAATATTTTTTCACAGGTTTAGTGAATATAATATTTATTTATTTATTGAATAAATAATGAAATTATATTTATGTATTTAAATAAATATTCATTATTTCAGGTTCGATAAATACCTAATAGGAAAGATAAAATGAGTTAACATTCTAGTAGAAATGATATATAAAATATCATATAAATAAATATTAATTTCTTTATTTAAGAAATTATATTTATTCATCTACAGTTGTTTCACATGTCAAGGAAATAATATTATTATTATTATAATTATTATACATGGGGTTTTCTACAGATTAGTTAATTAGTTAATGGTCTATGTTTAATTATCAATTATTAACCTAGTTCTATAAATACCCAGTTATATAATTTTCTAGATATAGTCTTAAGAGACACCATTGTGTACAAAAAATCCCCTCTATAGAATTCTCTCAACCCAAGAGAGAAATTATTCTAGAATTTTATCAAGAATGGATAGATCTAATACTCCTAAACCCTCTCCAATCCATAAGAAAATCAGAATAAATCCTTCAAATCATGATGGAATTGTTGTTGCAATCAATGATAAAAGATGCAAGTCTTATAATTAGCTATGCTAGAACCTAGAGATTTGTACAATGATGTTCCAAGGTTCATAGAGAACATGTGGATCACTACTATAGGTATTCTATCCTTGGATACTTCATCGCAATGATAGTACAACAAGAAGACGTAAAATGATTAATCAATGAATAAATAATTGCAAACTAGGTAATTATTTGTCAATATAAGTTAATTATAAATTATATGTGAAATATCTTATCATTAATTCTTTTAGGGTCATTCTTGTCTATTTCTAGGAATTTATCCAAATAATTTGGGTCTTTAACACTTATTTTATTCCCTAGAACCTTCAATAAGGAAATTGGGCCCCAAGTAAATGTGAAATCACCTAAAAATGAGGGTTTTGAGCTTTAAGAGACTAGGGGTAAACTTCAGTTGAGTGATTAAGGTGGATATGAAAGAAAGAAGATATAAAAAATTGATCCTATTTTCCATGAAAAGTTTTGATTTCCTGATCTTGATAATAACTAGGGATACTCTATGTTGAATGAGGGACCTATGGTTATATGTAAGGCTTCAGTTGATCAAACTCACTCTAAAACGGTGGTAGTGTAGGAAGGAAGAATAAATAAGAAGCCAACTCAACTCCCCATATGGACCTACTCATGCACTTCAATGAGGAGTTAATTGAAAAGGAATTTATCATTAAATTTTTAAACGAAGATAGAGATAGGATATTTTCAAGAAATATTTAATCTGACACTAATGAAGATCAAATAGAATAAATTATCACTCAATATCATATGGATTTATTGAAGGTATGTTAAATATGGAAGAGTATATTAATACCTGGGATAATATGTAATCTCTCTTTGAGGATCTCATTCATGAGGATGCATAGTGGAGTGAATTTCTTATCAATTAGAGTCTCCATGTGATGCACATTTACAATAATTTAAGTTTTTTTTGGAATTGTTTATCATTTATTATTGATGTAAAACTTTTGATGTTGTTTCACTCTTTTTCAGGCTCCCACTCTACCCTTAAAAGTGTATTTCAATAAAATGAATAAAAATTTAATTTTTAAATGTGTATAATGGTAATAATCAATCCAAGAATTAAAGGGGGGGTTATTTCATGATTATTCAGTGTTTTAAATTCAATATTGTTACTGACTTTGTGGATTTGGTAGTTGGATAGGATTCACATTATAGAAGAGGAATTTATTCCTTAGATATAGTATTAGTAGGTAAGGGTGTATTTTTAAATACATTATTTTTCCAAAGAAAAATAGGAAATGAATTTTTAGATTTTTGGTGATTTATTTTAGAGAATATCATGTTGCCGAATTTGATGTTTTCCTATTAAAATATGGAAGGTATCCTTCTTGTGTATATTAGGTAAATAAGATAATAAAAAAGGAATAAATTTCTAATTATTTATCATGAATGAAGTAGGTGATTTAAGTGACTCTCTCGACATAGTGAGAGAAGAGAGGTATTCTTTCTATACTAAGGAAGAAAAGAAAATGAGGGGAAAATATTGGAGATTCAATTTTTTAGAACTGAAGGAGAATGATTCCAATCTCACACTAGAAAGTTTAAAAAGAAGGATATGGAATTATAGTATGTTCTATTACTAGAAGTTCATGGATTAAATGTTTATTGTTACACTATCTCTGGTGTAATTTCCATTTTTTATCATGGAAGAAGAATGTAGTTACAGGTAGAGTGGTGAGTTTCATCCTATAAGAATAATAGTGTGCTATTTATTTATTCTGTAAAGGTTTTAAACCTTTATAGTTAATGTTTACTCTCCTTATTTTAAAATAAAATCATTTCTTTTAGTGTTTTAGGTGCATCGATGCATAATCATTTCATGCTCCTTAGATTAACTCAGTTTTTGTAAACCAAATAAATTTCTCATGTACATTTCTTTTATTTATTTAAGGCTTCACATCAGTTATAAGGGAGGGAGATAAAGTTACTAATAATTGTGGAAAAAGATCATTTGAGAGGTTATATTAAAAATAGATATACCCTGATTCACCCCCCCCCCCCAAGGATATTAACCTTACTTGGGACTAACAAGTGGAATCAGAGCTTAAGGTTCTTGGTAAATTTTTTCTCTCTCTAATGAAACTGGTAACGGTTGTTAACTACTAGGGAGTTCTAATATTTTATAGTAAAAAAATTATAATTATATAAGAATCAGATGAAACACTACTTTTGATCATTGGGAATGGGTTTTTATATGGATTCCATTTATGGGATTTCATCCAGCATGGAAAGTGGAGCGTTATTAGAGAAGTATTTAAGGGAGTTTGATGTTGATGCTAAAAGATTCGATGTATTGGTAGGGGCATTGTCCAGCAATATATATACATAGGTGGTATCGTGTAAATCCTCACACTCCATATGGGTAAAAATATCAATATTTATAAATTTGATTATAAGGTGTGTGAAGTTAAGTTTTAGGTTCCATAGAATAAGTGTGGGGACTTTATAATGCACCCGAATGAGTCTATTGATGCATTTTTTGATCAAGTGAACATCATTGTGGAGGATATACATGGACTTGAATAAATAATCGATTATATAAAAAATTTCAAGATGATCCTATTGATACTTTGATCATATTTCAATTCAAAATTCTTAATACATGAAAATAAATACACAAAGAAAGTGACTTTGGATAGTCTTCATAGCACTCTCATTGCATATGAGATGAGGAACAATGAGAACAATTTTGTGACAAAGTATAATTATTAGGAAGTAGTATTCAAGGTGATGAAAAATATCATAATGTAGGATTATCTCAAGTATAGTGATTTTTATGAGGTGATTTCTTTTCTCACATTGAATATCAAAAGATGATAGGGAAAATTTTAAAGGCAAGCTTCCAATTTCTTTATTTTGTTGTGAAAAATTCAGGCATCTCATTGCCAGATGTCCAAATAAATTCTAAGATGATTATTTAGATGAATAACCCATGAATAAATCATTTAAGGGTGAGAAATTTAATAGAATTCCACAATTTAAATTCTTCATATTTAATGACTTTCTTTTCCAAAAAGACTTCAACTTGTAAGAAATAGAAGTGGAAGAAGTTGAGGACTAAAAATACCTCAGTGGGTAAGTTATTGTGGCTATCGTATATATACCACAAGCAAAGTAAATTGATGATTAAGATGTTGAATTCCAAGTAATAATCAAACTTGAGGATAAACATAAAGATTATATTAAATAAATTAACATTTTGAGGACTAATAAAAAAATAAAATGCAGTGGTACATAACTCTAAACTTTATATGTATCAACAAAAAGAAGATAATTATAAGTTAAAAGATGAGATTAAATGACTTAAATCTATAATTACCAGCAACTCAGAGGTGGAAGTTTATCTTATGCTCATAATTAAAGAATATACATGGATTATTAAATGCTTGAATAATTTAGTGAAAGATCATGTCAAAATAATTGAGAAACTCTAAGGGGAATTCATGATTATGTGATGAAAGATTGATGATCAGGAAATACTTATAACACCCAATATAAATCAAGAATTTCAAGTGCATCGGTCACTAAGGAATCTATGGAATTATGTGGGGATTTAACCAAAAAATAAATTTCTTTCCCACAAGTGAAAGAAACCACTCCCTAATAAAAGTTTGTTTTGAGTAAATTAAAATAGAATCAATAAGTTACAGTTGGAGTAGTGAAGGCACAAAATAATACACCATGAATCAAGTGTTATTGTTTTGGAAAGATAGGACATACACAATATGTGTATTCTATAGAAAAAATACATTTTAAGGATCTTACACAATATAAAAATATGAGCGGAATTTCTTATACTCCATATATTTTTAATGGATAATGTTTTTAGTGTGAAGTTTTGGAACACAATGACATGAATTTATCATAAAGGGTACAAAGGTATGTAAAAAATGGGAATCAAAAAAGGAAAACACATCAGCTAAAAGCTTCTTCAAGTGGGGTAAAAACATATAATAAATTCACATCCTTGTGAGGTGAATATAATTCAATAGATCTAGAGGTGGAACAATATTATTCACCACTAAAGGATATAAATAATTGACCATGGATCAAGAAAGGAAAATTTGAGAAGGATAATATTAAAATAATTTCATTAAAAGTGATGGATCAAGTTGTAGTTTATATTTTGGACAATTGTTGTGCTTCCCACATGAAGTGGAATGAAAATATTATCATGGGAATAAATTAAAAAGAAGAAGGTGTCAATTACTTGGGAATTGGTGAATTTTTTAGGATCATTGGCTCTGAGAAATCCAATATTGGAGAAAAAGAATTTAGGTGCATGGATGTATTGGAGATTTAAGGCCTTAGTCACAACTTAATAAGTGTAAGTCAATTATGTTACTTGGGGCATGTGGATAATTTCAATAAAAATAATTGCATCATCAAAGGAAGATAAATTTAAATGGTAATTGAATTAAATCACATACAAGGGTAACTTTTCCTCATTAGTGGAGAATAATATAGGTTCTTTATGCCTAAGGAAGAATAAAATTAGTTGTGGGATTAATGTATTAGTTATTTTGAGACAAAATTATTTTGAGGAATTGATGAAAAATGAAGGATCATGATATATCCCTAATTTCTCATAAGATCTCACTCACACGTGTGAATATTTACAAAAAGGTAAAATCATTCAAAATACTTGTGATCTTAAGGGGAAAAAAAGTTGATGAGGTTTATTAATTTGGAGCATATAAATGTGTGTGGGACAATATCACCTAAATCCATGGATGGGGAGATATATTATATTCTTTTTATCAATTATTATAGTAGAATGGCATGTATGATTATTATATTTCATAATTCTAATGTGTCTAGTGCATTTCATTATTGAATATTTCACATATCTCATATTTGTAGGTTTGAGGCATAGCGGAAGCGCATTGGTGGGTGTACCCAACTTTAATTTTTGTCGTTAACGATGATCAATCCAAGATCCGTCACAATAATAAAATGTTGGATCTTTAGAATAGAATGAAGAATGAAAGAAAAGAGGGGAGTCCCAGAACCATAGATAGGATCATCATATATTGGTTATAATTAATTTAATTAAAAGACAAGAATTACCTTGATTGAATTCTCTCTCTCTTTATGTTTTCGGTCACGATCTGATGTGATCTATCGTTGCGTTGTAGAATCCAAGTGTAGGATTCCTCTAGTAGTGATCCACACATTCTCCACATATCTTTGGACGTCGCTGAATGGATCTCTGGGTGCTAGCATGAAAGATCCTTTGCTTGCGATGTCCGCCTTCGATTGCCTTGAGAGCCGCTTACAAAGCACTCTCCTTGATCCGGTGGATGAGGATCGCTCTAGTAGCTTGAGAGCGTTCTTAGAAGAAAATAATTCTCTCCTAGATTGAGAGATTTCTCTAGATCCTTTGTACACAACCACAATGAATGGCTAGGCTAGTGGGAATAATATAATTGGGATTTTAATTACTTGGAATAATAAAATGAATTAATTACCTGAAAGTATTTATTTATTTCATGTAATTATTATTAAGACCTCATGTCTAATAATAACAGTTGACTGTTATTATTACTTGACATGCGCTCAGCAAATTACACCTAATATTATTTAATTAAATAAATAATATTATTTCTCAAAAATCTCCAGAAAATCTACATGGCGTGTATATTAATATACACAGTGTGTACTTTTTTTGTTCCATTATCTTTATTTCCTCCACCATATTTATTAGAACTTGAATAATGACTATTTATTTCTTAAATAAATATTATTGCTTTACTCGCTAATAAATATATTATTTCACTCACAATATATTCTCTCAAATAAATAGTGTCGAAATAAATGCGATCAGGCATCCTTGAATAATTATTAAACCACAATCGAGAATAATCTTTATTCAACTTGTTAAATTAATATTTAACTGAGATACTTGGACTCACTTAGTGTGCGGCCCTCTAGGCCTCTTTCTCAGTGGAATTAGGTGGAGCCTGCCTAAAGTCCAAGGTTAGAATCTAGCAACACATCAAGGAACCCATAGAGAAAGAAGGTAATGCCTCAATGACGTGTTACCTCCTACGACTTCTTACCATGTAATATAATCCCTTTGTCTCAATGCCTCGAATCAAGTGGGTTGCATGCTAGTTCCATCAACCCATGTGATCAATTATTCTTTATTTGACTTCTCGAAATTGAACTTGCCCATTCCTTACCATGGACATGGATTTATTTAGGCTATACCAATTCCATAAAAGGGCCTGAGATATCTACTTCCATTATGGAACAGAAGGGACAAATCCATTCTCGCATTATCTATTAATGCAGTATTACTGGTGACGCACCCAACATATCCTACCTCGCTACAAACAGTGTGTCGTCATAGTTTTTGTCAATACATCTAAGTGCATGAGTTGTAATACCCATTAATAATAATCTTAAAGTCTAAAGACCAATACACACATCTGTAGATAAGAACATCCAATTACACTATAAAATGTGGATTTCCTACTGGTGGGTCTCATTCTCATAATATCCTCCTGGATATTACCAAGGGCGCACACCAATAGAAGGTGCCTCAAAGTTTTATGAGCCCTCACCCTTAATGGTCTATATTATTTGTGTCCCTAAAATAATATCATACATCCATAGAACACATATTCAAGAATAGTGTTATGGCACTTCTGGGTTCTCATCATAGAAGGGATCCGCTATGACCTTTTAGTGAAACATCTATCCTTAGGACATTATCACATGCATTGTCATGCAAAAAAAAACAATCAATATATGATAAGGTATTTATTAATGAATAAAGTAAAAATTATTTGGTTCTAGGCCACCAACTCTAATAGAATCCCACTTGGACTAGAGCCAAGTGCTAACAACCTTTAACCTGCTAACTCTCACATGATATTCATACTTCTACTGAGATAATATTTTAGTCATGGGGTATGCCACATTCTCTTCTATGGACACTCTTCTCACTTCAACTTCACCCCTTTGATAGAAATCCCTAAAGAGGTGATACTTCCAGAGTATTTTCTTTGTCCGTTTATGTGACCTTGGTTCTTTTGAAAGAGCCACCGTTGTAGTATTATCATAATAATATGTGATAGGATCTTTACTGTTAAGCACCACATCAAACTCTTGGAAAAAAATTGAATCTAGATGGCTTCCTTGGCTACATCAGAAGCCACTAAATATTCAGAATCCACTATAGAATTAGTGATAGTTGGTTTCTTTGAACTCTTCTAGATCACAGCTCCTCCATTGAGATAGAGAACATATCCAGATTGTGACTTCAGATTGTTCTAATCTATCTAAAAATCAGCATCATCATACCCTCTAATGACAAGATCATTTTCTCATCCATACACTAGGAACATATCCTTAGTTCTTCTCAGATACTTAAGGATAGTCTTAACAGCAGTCCAATGTTGTTCTCCTGGATCTACTTGATATCTTCCTACCATGCTCAGTGCATAGGCAACATCAATCCCGGTACATAACATGGAATACATGATAGATCCTATAGACAAAGTGTATGGGATCTTACTCATTATATCTTTCTCCTGTTGTGTCTGAGGACACATTTTCTTAGAAAGATGTAGGCCTTGTGAAAATGGAACCAATCCCCTCTTGGATTATTCCATACTAAATATCTTTAGTATCTAGTCAATGTATATACCCTAGCTTAGTCCAAGCATCCTCTTGGATCTATCACAAATGATCTTGATCCCTAGAATGTAGGCTGTTTCACCCAAGTTCTTCATGGAGAAACACTTGTTCAATTAGTCCTTAACTGACTGTAAGACAGGTACATCATTTCAAATAAGTAATATGTCACCAATATATACTACTAGGATAAAAACCGACTTCCCATTAAACCGCTTATAAACACATGGCTCGCATTCATTCTTAATGAAAACAAATTCCTTTATGGATTTATCAAATCGAATGTTCCATGACATGGATGCTTTCTTTAATCCATAAATGGATTTTTTTTTTCAACTTACAGACCCATTTGGCTTCACATGGTGTCACAAACCCTTCTGGTTGTTTCATATATACATCTTCTTGAAGGTTCCCATTAAGGAATGTTGTTTTTACATCCATTTTCCAAATCTCATAGTCATGGTAAGTTGTTATGGCAAGTATGATTCTTATGGATTTAAACATGGAAACTTGCGAGAAGGTTTCATCATAGTCAATTCCTTGATGTTGTCTGAATCCTTTATCCACTATTCTTGCTTTATAGGGGCTAACTTGACCTTCCATGTCCAACTTTCTCTTGAATACTCATTTTTATCCAATAGTCTTTACATCAATTGGATCATCGACCAAAACCCAGACTTGGTTCTGATACATGGAATCCATCTCATAATTCATAGCTTCTAGCCATCTTGTAGCTTCTGAGCTTTATACTGGTTCCTTGTAGGAGATAGGTTCATCATTTTCCAACAATAATGATTCACCATCCTCGATGACTAGGATGTACCTGTCGAACTTGTTCCTATACCAACTCTTGTATATCTTGAGCATCAAATTTTTCGAAGTCAATATTTCTCCCACTATCCTTTTTTAGGATTTTCTCCATCTCAAGAAATAAGGATTGTCTGGCGACATTCACTTTCTTGTCTGAAGGGTTATATAGGTAATATCCTTTTGTTTCCTTGGGATATCCTATAAAGATACACCCCATGCCCCGGGGTGCTAATTTGTTGCCTAATAAGGTCTTAACACACTCCTTGCATCCCCATGCATTTGTGTGTGACAAAATGGGTTTATTTCCATTACATAACTCAGAGGGAATACCATTTTTCACCTTAGTTGGTACTCATTTTAATGTGTATGTTGCAGTTTGTAATGCATATTCCCAAAAGGATAATAGAAGATCTTAATGACTCATCATTGACCTCACCATGTCTAACAAGGTGTGTTTCCTCCTTTCACTAACACCATTACACTATAGTGTATAAGGAGGAGTGATCTAAGATATAATCCCAGACTCCCATAGAATATTGATGAACTCTTGGTTCAGATATTCTCTACCTCAATCTGATTGAAGTTTCTTTATCTTCTTACCAAGATGATTATCTACTTCATTCTTTAATTCCTTAAATTTCTCTAAGGAATCTAACTTATACCTCATTAAGTAGACATATCCATATCTACTCAAATCATTTATAAAAGTAATAAAGTAAGAATATCCACTTCTAGCTTCTACTGGAAATGGTCCACACACATCTGTGTGCACCAATCCTAGAAGCTTTGTGGCCCTTTCCCCCTGTCCACTGAAAGGCGGCTTGGTCATTTTACCTTATAAACAAGCACGACATATATTAATTGTTTTTAGCTCAGTAGAGTCTAAATAACCATCTTGGCAGAGCTTTGTCAAGCACTTCTCGTTTACATGACTGAGACAGTGATTCCACAACTAGGCGATGTATGAGTAATGTGAGTTTGTTTCATTGTCGATTTCAAACACTTGGTTTTTATAATTTAATACATACAAACCATTATTTAAATGTGTCATAGCATAACATATGTTGTTCTTATAAAAGAAACAACCCTTATTTCCAAATTTGAAAATAAATCCATCCATATCCAAGCAAGATACATAAATTGTGTTCTTGGTAAACACTAGGTACATAATAATAGTTACGTAAAACCAAAATCATTCTAGTTGGCAATGAGAGATGGTAATTTCCAATGGCCAACGCAGACAGCCTCACGCCATTGGCAGCTCAAAAATCCAACTCTCCTCTAAAAATCTTTCTAAATCTACTTGGTTCCAACATTTGAATATATATGTGATCCCCACAAGTTGTATCTAATATCCAATGTGTAGAAATGGATATATTACACTCGATAACGAATGCCTCTTTAGTGTCCCCATGCTTCTGGGTGTAGTTCCTCTTCCAGTGGCCTTGCTTGCCACATGAAAAGCATACCGCCTCCCATTCCTTGCCATGCCTATGGATCTTCCCCTTCTTGGAGGGATGGTTCTTAGGGGATTCAGACCGTTTATGAATCCTTGGCCCCTTTTCCATGTCCTTCCTTTTCTTATTCACCATAAGGACTGCGGGTTTGTCATACCCCATGTCCTTATCTACCTAGCGAATTAAGGTCATAAGTTCTGATAGACTCTTCTCATTGTTTCTCATGTTGTGTTTGAAAATAAAGCTAGAGAAGGTCTTGGGAGGTGATGATAGGATGAGATCTGTATGCAACTCATCCAGGAAATTAATCCCTAAGATGTTCTGGAATTCAATCTAGACAATAATATTGAATACATGAGGCCCAGCTGGCACAGACTCTCTAAGATTAGTTATGAAAAAAACATTGGAGATCTCATATCTCTCCTATCTCTCTTTCTCTTGATAGAGATCCTTAAGGTGAGGCATCATGCTATACACGTTCATGTTTTCATGTTGATTCAAGAGCTCATTAGAAATGGATGATAGCATGAAACATTTTATATCTATGGCATCGTCCATATGTTTCTTATATAGATATAGTTACTCGTCACTAGCCTCTTTTCCAGGTGAAACTAGAACAGGATCTTCCAGCACATACAATTTTCTCTCGTGGCTAAGGGTAACACGTAAACGCCTCTATCATTCTTGGAAATTGGTGTCAGTGAGAAGGTTTTCCTTCTCAAGTATGGTTTGTAATGATATGTTTGAAGTCATTTTTATTTCATTTTCTACAAATTATAATTAGAAAATGTTTAGTACTTTATCATGATAAAACTGAGACAAATAAATAAATTAATACTTATTATTCTCCCACTATTTTATCAAAATCCAATAGCCCTCACCATTGACTTCGGAATATTCTGTTTCCTGAATATTCTAGTTGAAAGGATCCATATTTCCCTTCACATTACCCCAACTAAGTTTGGTCAAGCAACTTGAAGGGTTTTGGGTAGGAATTCTAAATTCCAACTGCATTAACTCACAGCTCCTTAATCCACTGAGTGGACTCCCCAATCCTAAAATCCTTTTATTTTGGATTTCCTCAATCTTTTCCTTTTGGTCATACCAAGTCTTATTGTGGCAGTCAACCCTTGATGTGAACCAAGTCAATTCAACCCAAAACATTGAATTATAATTCCCCAATAATTGAAACCACCCCAACTAGGGTTGGTCAATCACTTTTAACTATGGTTCGATTCTAACCAAAATTATGGAAGGCTATACCGATTTAATATTTCTTTGATGGATTTTATCCTTATATGTAAATTTCTATTTTTTATCTTTGATTGCACGATTTTTAATATTAATTGAGATATACTTAAGTGATTAACCATTTCTATGATAATATTTACGCATAGGTCGTTCTTATTTTAGTTCCATCTTGCATGCTTGTTTAATTCATTAATTGTGTGATTGTGACAACACACCCACAATAAATAAACCATACAACAGATAGAAATAAAATAAATGGTATGATAATGAGCTTGTTCTATTGGTCAGTTTATATAGCGATTGATAAACTTACCCAAGACCTAGGGGCAAAACACCTTGAACCTTTTGGGTTCGTGTTTATGGCTTTCCACCTGTCTACCTTTGTATCTCTTTGGATTGGTTTCACCTTGGATTCTAACTTGAGCCTCCTCCATTGGATTGGGATATCCATCCATTACATATTCTTTTATCTCACTCACATTTGATGGGTAAAACAGGGTTTTACATAAAAGAAACTTTGGGCACACAGAACCTACATGTTAATGAGGAGAAGGCTCACAGGCCAACAAATTTAATTTAAATTAATTAATTAAAAGAAACCATTCACATACAAAGGTCTTGGTATAGCTCATGATAATCCATACATGAAATGAAATTTATGCATAAATAAAACTAGCATTCAATTATTTAATTGTTCTTGTTTAAGATAAATCACACTCGAATCAATTAATTATCTTTAATCAATCAATCCTTTTATCTTAAACCCTTTTTTTAATTTCATTGAGATTCTCATCCATCATAATTTTAAACAAATAAATTCATTTAAAATTATCTTTGTACATAACTTGTACCTTGGAGGCAACCCAGTAAATTCCTGTTCATAACTACCCAATGAGAAATGAACATTACGCAGATATTAAATTAAACACATATATATATATAACACCTATCACGTGTTGTGCCTCATCTTTACGCCCGCACTATGGTACACATCTCAAGGGTTTGTATAATATAATAATAAATTTTAATAAATCTGCATAATTTGGATGAGTACACGGTGTGTAGTTCTGACTACATGGAATGTTCTTTTGTTCACCATCCATCTGAAGTACACGCCCAGGGACATGGCTTGTAGATGTACTTCGGAAATCTTCAAATTACACGACATGTTTAGTGGGACACATGTTGTGTAGTATCCATGTTACACGGTTTCCAGTTGGGTAAGCCATGTATGGGGTACACGATCCAACCCTAACCCGAAGGGACTACATGTCATGTTCAGTGGGCCACACGGTGTGTAATCCAGAAACTGCGTGCTACCTATTCCTAGTCAACACACTGAGTCTTAAAGTCTTAGATAGAATCTAATGACACGGCCTGGTTTGGTAGACTGTCCCGGTGCATGGAACTTATACTACACGTCGTGTATTGTCGAATACACATCGTGTGTTTTGGTGTTTTACGGTCAGGAATCTTTAGCACCTTCAGATGAGATCCTCTATTTTATTTTAATCAAAATTAAAAGAAAAAATTATTTTAATAAGGTGAACGAGAAATGAAATAGGAGGAATAGATCTTGAGATTCAGATTTATAGAACTATTAAATTGAATTGAAACAACTAAATTATTAAATGCTTAAATCACCAACGAAAAAACAAATAATTACAATCAATGATATAACCTCCTTTTGATGCCACTTGTAGGTTCCAGGCATAGCGGAAGCACATTGGTGGGTGTACCCAACTTTAATTTTTGTCATTAACGACGATCAATCCAAGATCCATCATGATAATTAAACAATGGATATTTGGAATAAAACGAAGAATGAAAGAAAATAAGGGAATCTCGAAACCATATAGAGGATCATCATATGTTGGTTATAATTAATTTAATTAAAAGACAAGAATTACCTTGATGGAATTCTCTCTCTGTTGATGTTTCCAGTCACGATCCTATGTGATCCATCATTTCATTGTAGAATACAAGTGTATGATTCCTCTAGTAGTGATCCACATGTGCTCTACGTATCTCCGGATGTCACCAAAGGGATCTTCAGGTGCTAGCGTGGAAGAGACTTCTCTTGCGATGTTCGCCTTTGATCGCCTTGAGAGACACTTGCAAAGAGCTCTCCTTGATCCAGTGGAGGAGGATCTCTCTTGTAGCTTGAGAGAGTTCTTGGAAGAAAAGAATTCTCTCTTAGCTTGAGAGCTTTCTGTAGATCCATTGTGCTCAATCACAATGAATGGATAGGCTAATGGAAATAATATAATTGGAATTTTAATTACTTAGAATAATAAAATGAATTAATTACCCAAAAGCATTTATTCATTTAATTGAATTCTTAGTAAGATCTCATGTCTAATAATAACAGTTGACTATTATTATTAATTGACATGCGCCCATCAAATTACACCTAATATTATTTAGTTAAATAAATAATATTATTTCTCACAAATCCCCAGAAAAACTACACGGCATGTATATTAATATACATGGCATGTAATTTTGTTTTTCCATTCTCTTTATTTACTCCACCATATTTATTAGACCTTGAATAATTACTATTTATTTCTTAAATAAATATTACTGCATTACTCACTAATAAATATATTATTTCTCCCAAAATATATTCTCTCAAATAACTAGTGTTGAAATAAATATGATCAGGCATCCTTGAATAATTATTAAACCACAATCAGGAATAATCTTTATTCAACTTATTAAATTAATATTTAACTAAGATACTTGGACACACTTAGTGTGTGACCCTCTAGGCCTCTTCCTTAGTGGCATTAGGTGGAGCCTACCTAAAGTCCAAGGTTAGCATCTAGAAACATGCCAAGGAACCCATAGAGAAAGAAGTTAACGTCGCAAAGACGTGTCACCTCCTACGAATTCTTACTGTGTAATGTAATCCCTTTGTCTTGATGCCTCGAATCAAGTGGGTTTCATGCTGGTTCCATCAACCCATGTGCTTGATTATTCTTTCTTTGACTTCCCATAGTTGAACTTGCCCATTACTTACCATGTCCATGGATTTATTTAGGCTATATCAATTCTATAAAAGGGATTGAGATATCTAATTCTATTTTGCAACAAAAGAACAAATCCTTTCTCGCATTATCTATTAATGCAGTATTACTCGTGACACATCCAACATATCCTACCTCACTATAAATAGTGTGTCGTCACAGTTTTCATCAATACATCTAAGTGCACGAGTTGTAATACCCATTAATAATAATATTAAATTCTAAGGACTAATACACACATCCATATATAGGAACATCCAATGACACTATGAAATGTGGATTTCCTACTAGCGGGTCTCGTTCTCATAATATCCTCCTGGATATTACCAAGGGCGCACACCATGAGAAGGTGACTCAAAGTTTTATGAGTCCTCACCCCTAATGGCCTATATAATTTGTGTCCCTCAAATAACATCATCCGGCCATAGAAGAAATAATCAAGAACATTGTTATGGCACTTCCAAGTTCTCATCATAGCAGGGATCCTCTATGACCTTTTAGTGCAACAACTATCCTTAGGACATTATCACATGCATTGTCACGCATAAGAACAATCAAGATGTGATAAGGTATTTATTAATGACTAAAGTACAAGGAAGTTGGTTCTAGGCCACCAACTCCAACAATATTATCCTAACTACCTTATAGCTTATCCTATTTCATTATGAATTATAATATGACCAATAGGGAGAAGTTTCTCCTAAAACTCCTTACCTTGGTTTTATAAGTAGATAAGGACATGAGGCATGAGAAATATAGAGTGTTTATGATGAATAAAAGGAATATAAAGGAAAATTTCCCCAAGAATCACTCCAAGTATAAGGATCCTTAGTACAGTCCTTCCAAGAATAGGATGATCCAATGGTAGATAAAAGAATAATATGTAATATGTTTTTCATGTGGTAAGAAAGGACACTGAAAGAAGAATTTCACAAGTATAAATAAACATAGGGAAGCTTTAGTTTTTTTCATTATCAAGTGTAAACTTTCCATATATACCATTAAGGTATTAGATAAAGCTTTTGGTTCTCAAATTTGTATCCAAATATAGGAACAAAGTAGATTTAGGAATATTGTCAAAGGAGGGGTGGATATTCAAACTGGTAATAGAGAAAGACTAGCTTGCTTGGTAATAGAATATTACCACCTAATCTTATTGACATGAATAATTCTATTCTTGAATAACTATTATTACATTATTAGTGTTACCAAAAAAACTTATATGTGTCCAATTTAGACACAGATGACTTTGTATTCAAATTTGATAATAAAAGCTATTAGTTTTTTCAAAGATAGTGTTTATTATGGTAGGTAACATCTCAATAATGGTCTTTATGTTCTATATTATGATAACTAAGTGTTGTAAATTGATAATGAATCAATTTCACATGACTTATATCACTCTCGATTATAGAATAACCTACTTGGTCATGTAGATGAGATAATATTGAAAAAATTATATCAAGATATATATTTATATTATTTTAAATTACAACCACTTGATAGTTTTTACGCTTTTTTACAAGCTAAAATGACCAAACCACATTTCGGTGGAAAGGGTGAAAGGGCCATAGTACTTATAGAATTGGTATACACTAATGTGTGTGCAACTTTTCTAGTAGAAGATAGAGGTTGGTATTTTTACTTCATTAATTTTACTAATGACTTGATTAGATATTTTTGTGTTTACTTGATGATATGTAAGTCATAATCATTTGATAAATTTAAGGAATTAAATAATTAAGTAGAGAATCATCCATGTGAAAATATAAACAAGTTTTGATATGATTGAGGTGGATATTATCTTAATGAAATGTTCATTGACTATCTATAACATTTCAGGGTCCTATATCAACTCACTCATACTTATACAACATAGTGGAATGGTGTCAGTGAAAGGAGGAATTTCAACTTTCTTAACACGTTAAGCTCAATGATGAGTCATGTTGATCTTCCATTATCCTTTTGGGGATATTTATTACAAACTGCAGTATACAAACTAAACTGAGTTCCAACTAAATTGATATATGAAATAACATTAGATTTAATGTATAGAAGGAAATTTAGGTTATTGAATTTATGTGTATGGGGATGTGATGCATTTTTTAAGTCCTCTTCAGGCAAAAAAATGGCACCCTAAGGAATGAAGTGTATCTTTATATTATATCCAAAGGAAATTAGGGTATGGTAACTATATAACCCTTTAGATAAAAGAATTTTTGTTGATAGACATCCCACATTTCTAGAAAGGGAACACATATTCAAAAGAGATAATGGGAGAAATATTGACTTTGAAGAAGTAGATGATCAATATACACAGTAGTTGGAATGAGAACAACTTACACTAGAACATTTAAAAGAGGTTTTTTAGAGACAACAGTACTATATAGGATCACCAAAGAGGTTAGATAACCAGAGACATATAGTCTTCTAGTAACTGAGGATGGTAACTCATTATTGATAAATAATGATTATCTAATTTCTTGTAAGGAAGTATTAGGCAGTGCATAGAGAGAGAGATAGGATGAGTAAGATACCTTATTCTTCTATGATAGGTTCCATCATATATGTAATGTTATGTACCAGGATTTATGTTGTATACTCCTTGAGCATGATAGGTAGATGTCAAGAAGATCCAGGAGAATGAAATTGGATAATTTTTAAGGTGATTATAAAGTATCTAAGGAATACTAAGGATGTGTTTCTACTATATGGAAGAGATAAAGAGATAGTTATCAAGGGATATATAGATGATAATTTCCAAATAGATTAGAATGATCTAAAATAATAGTCAGAACATGTCTTTAACATCAATGGAGGAGCTGTGAACTAAAAGATCTCAAACCAGCTAGTTTTTTCCAATTCTATAATAGATTCTAAGTATATTATGTCTTTTGATGTAGATTAAGAAGCAATGTGGATATGAAACTTCATCTAAGATCTTGATATGGTTTATATAAGTAAATATAATATCACATTTTATTGTAACAATACTACAAAATTGGTTCTCACAAAGGAACCAATGTCACATCAAAGGAAGAAGCATATACTTTAAACGTAGCACCTCTTGAGGAATTTTTCTCAAATGGGGTGATTTCATAATAAGAAAATTTTCTTATAGAAGAACATGTTGGACTACTTAACTAAAGTATTATCTCAATATAAGAATGAACATCATCTGAGAGATAGTGGAGTGAAATTCAAAAATAGTTGTCTCTGGTGAGAGTGAGAGTCTTCTAGAGTTGTTTTTTAACACACCTATCATGGGGTGTGTAAAATATTATTTATATTTTTTCTAGTGCTACACAATGGCTGACCAGGGTTATCTCTCTTAAGGAGGTTTTGCAGTCAATCACTAACTAATTCTAATTCACTTATTCTAATTTTTGTGTTTTTTTATTTTATAAAATCATTATAAATATGGATTTTTATTATGGAATGAAAAACAGAAAAATAAACATGTAATTAAAACAAAATGATTGAAGTTGGAAAGAAAGGAAATACTCCCGAGATAATCATCCTAAGTGAACATTCAATGTCTCATGGATATCCTCAAATATACTTAATGAACACACTACACCATATATGTGACCATCCTATTCTTCCCTAATTATGAATATAAAATAAATTCAATGATCTCCAAGTACACTTCATATCCACATCCTCCATGGAATGGAGGGAAATAGTTCATTTGAAGAAGCTACTCTTAAAATAATTGTAGTGGGACACCACTACTAATCACCCTTAGTATAACCAGAAGTAATAAGAATCATTAAATATAAATGTGAAGAGACGTGGTTTTGATACTATATTCACCTCCCAGGAGATTCCTTAGTTTATTCACCCACCATTATGAGTGTTTGGAGATCATAGTGAGAATATAAGGGAGAGTGTGAAAGAGAGAGAGAAATAGATAAATATATAATAAAGGGAGAGAGAGAAATAAAAATATATTAAAATCAAGAAAAGTGTAAAATTCAATTAAAGAGAAGGAAAGTATAAAATAGAGGGAAATCCTAAACTATAGCAAGAATTCTCCACCCCATCATCTAGCAAGTGAACTCTGTTTGATGAAACAATTCCTCTTTTATTTATTGGAAATCCCTACTCCTTCTCATTTTGAATTTATTCCCAGAATACCCTTTAAATTTGTGTCCATATCTCAGTGGTAAAACCCATATGAAAACCTCTAAATATCTCATAAGATCATATTTTAAATCTCCACTTGATAGAATATATTGTGGCCTACCTTGCACATATTTTCAAACCATTATTTTCTCATGTATATAGAACCATGACACTTGTCACATCATAGGACTCCTCATGCATGAATCAATGGTGACCTTATAAAAATCCTTTTAATTAATTCCACTTCACCATGCATGTATAGTGATATCAAGATACATGAAAATTCATGGAGATTCCCAGTTGTTGTAGGGATTTAATCAAGATTTATAGATGATTTAACAGCCTTTACTCCTCATAGCGGTAGAATTTTTAGGATTCATCTAGACTTCAAAATGGTGATTTTTAGGTTTAATAGTGGTGGATCATGGTATTTTGAGGTGAAACAGGTCCTCATAAAGGATTACATAGAGTCATAGAGATTTAGTGATGTTGTGGATGTGTGTATTCTTCTCAGAGGATCACCCTTTCGGCTTTGACTTCATCTAGGATTCATAAAGGACAAACAGACATGAATCATGATCCTTACAATGAACATGGTGGTTGTATAGTCATTAGACACAACTCGGGAACTCTAATGAGGTTCTAGGAAGGTGGGTGAACCCAAGAGTGTAAAGAAGATGATGAACAGGGCATTAGGGCAGTGTCGTTTCTCATGTCCAAGAACACGGTTTTAAAATATGAATAGGACCAGGGCTGATGAATCCCACATCATAGTTTTGAATGGTAGGAATCTGATTTATCATACTCAACATGAAAATGTTCACTATGTTATATCTAATGGTTTTGATCCGTGTTATTAGTAGGTTGATCTAAAACCCTTCAGTGGTTCTCCCTTCCTTATAGTGTTATCCAACGCTGCATGCACTCACAGGACGAGCTCAAACCACCTTGACCTCCTCCATGCTTTCCCATGCTAGTGTTGTGATGAAAATTGATTATATGGAACTAATTGGATGGTATTTATCTCCTAGGGTGCTTGGATCGGGTTGAACCCATATTTATAGTACTTAAAAAATAAAATTATTCTTGAAAAATGAAAAACACTTGAATCAAAGGATATTGTTTAATCACTTAAGATCAAAGATGAATAAAAAAATTAGAAACTAATTTTCATTCCATTTTCATAATTCATTCAAAATAATTCCTTTAATCAAAATATATAATAATTACCCATAAAATAATGAATATTTATTGTTTAAATCATTAAAATTCAAAGTAAACTATATAGAAACATTGGCTCAATCACTTACCACACACTTAAGAATTAAACTTCAATCAATCGTCATATACCATACTCAATTTAGATTTATCAAGATATTAATGACATCAATTTTTAATTCAAACAACTGAAGTATTATCATTCCTTATAAATGGGTTTCAATTCTCTCTTTCCTCATTGAATCATAAAATTTCATTCAATCTCTTGTTAATTATCATGTGCAATTTGTACTCAACTTCTTGAAAATGTACTTCTATTCACTAAAGTATCTTGAATTATAACTTTTCTAATTCTCAAAAGCATACATGATTTCATAAACTTGATGCCTACCTAGAATCTTCACTTCATTAAATCTTAAAATTACATCAATCATGAGGACTTTACCTAGGTTGTTCTAAGGCTAAAGGGTAGGTAGGTTGTAAATATTTAAAAAACAAGAATCAGAAGGAGGAGGCTTGGCTCTAAAATGAAATAAAATGCATGAAATAATTTAAAATTAATTATGTATCCCCACTCAATCTCTTTATTCAAATATTTACTTCCATGCACTTATTTCTTTTTTTGGGCATCCAAAACATTAGAATTTTTAGCATTAATGATATATTTTTTCCCTCTTTCCAGCATTTTGTAACTATATCATATTGAATTCAGATCTATAATATTTATGAAGAATTGAATTTTTTGTGGAAAGAGAGGTGGATTTCGATCTTAAAGTAGTGGTGAACTTCCCATGATATATTTGAATGAAATTTTTTGTCATCCTTATATCTACCTAATATGAATTTACTTGTAGAAAATAGCATCAATAATTTACAACATCTCACGAAACATATTCAATGGATTTTTTTCAAAAATATTGTATAGATCGTATTCTCTCTCCCCCACACTTGAGTTTAACCATATTATTGTAATGACTTCTAGAGTGAGGTAGATAATGATAAATGGATTGTAATGTGGAAACCTAATAAGGTTTTTTATGGATACTAATGGATTAATAAAAAGTTTAGATATATGGGAAGACTTGAAAATATATTTCAGTGAAAAAATAGGGTTTCAAAATGGTGCATCAATCATATTTAACACAATTAATGAATTCTAACATTTTTTAATGGGAGGAAAACAATAATTTCTAAATTTTATAACATGCCTTAATAATCTCAAGAAAAAGAGAAATGGAAAAATGTGTTAAAAATATTTAAAGAGCTCTTGGGTTTGGGAAAATTAAACATTGGACATTACTTGTGAACATGAGTTTCACATTTGATTGAACATCATTAAATGGGCATATTGAAAATCAAGAAAAAAAATTCATTTCAGTAATCATTTAAAACCTTGGAACTTCAAATCATGTAGTTTTTTTAAAAACATTAAGATAGCCTAAATTCTCTAAAAAATATTCAATGAAGCTCAAGGTTCCTAAAAACACTCAAAAATTAAAAAAAATAAAAAAACATGTAAATCCTAAACAGATTATACCAACTTTCACACATATATCTAACACTATAATTTAAAATTCAAGAATTATCACAAAATATTTAGAGTGATTAAAAAAATGTAAAAGTGAAATACAACTTTATTCATTTGTCCTAAAGGAATCCTTGAGTTAATATCCAAGTTACTTTCCACTGTACATCTACAAGAAAAAGTAGAAAACATGAGAAATTTATTAAAAGTGTAAATAAAAGAAAAATAAATAGAAAGGGAAAATAAGAGGGAAAATCCTTGGTTTAACCCCTGAGTGGGACCTAGGATTTTTCTTCCCCCAGAATGGTAGTTCCAATGTTTATCCATAGTCATATGGTAGATGGGGTTTGTGTAAGATAAACCACCACATTTATTTCCTTTGTGAATTCTTTCACACTAGTTTTTGAGCTCCCTATTGATATAGTATTACATTTCCATCCCATTAACAATATAGTGAAACTTGTATAGTGTGGGTAGGATATAATATGGGTCCTCCAATTTTTATTCGACCACTTCTTGTGTATCCTTCTCTTAAGCCTCCAAGGCTTACTCTTTATGTACTGGGTCAACAGAATTTTCAAGGGGAAAGTTAGTAAAAAGTTAAATTTAAATGAAATGAAAGCAATATAAATTAAAATAAAAAACATCTCTATCAAAGTGAGAAAATTATATATTATTTTATTTATAAAAAAACTATAATCTCCTTAGGTGCTTCCTTTTATAACTTTCCCATCAATTTAAAGAGATTCATATGTTCTTTTTTTGGTGCACCATCTTCTTCATCTTCCTCCTACAGGTAAAACCATGAGTTGAATGTATCTAGAAAAATTTAAATAATGAGATTTAATACCCGATTAATTTTTAATAAAATGAAATGAAAATTATTTTAATAAAGGATTGATTCCCTAATTTGGTTTGGCCTCAAGTGTTTTTTTATTTCTTAATATCGCTTGGAGTTCAGTTGTTTTTTATGAAAGTATGTAGTAAAAATACTCTATATTCTATTCAAATTCCACCACTTATGTGGTGAATTATTCTAAATTTAGATAAAGGTGCAAGGGTGATGATTATTCTTCTTTAGATATGGGGGGATCATGTGACATTTCAATAATTTAAAATTCATTCCAAAACTAATCCAAATATTATTGATCTCCCATGAGTGTATCAACAAGAAAGTTTTCTTCGTGAATATTCTCTAAACATAGTCGAGTGAGGTCTAGTAGAAGATCTTTAAGTAATTCCTTCTCAGCCTCCTCAATCTCTTTAATTTAAAAATGAGTAGGGAAGTATATTCCACTACTAGTTATGGTTCATGTTTCTTTAGTTTCTTATCCTGAGGTTAAAGAAAATATTCAATTATAAATTTAACTTATCTCATCATTTTCTACAATTATTCTCAAATATCTTTCAATCGGGCTTCTCCATCATGAATTTTCTCTCCTTTTTTACTTGAGAGTAATTATTCCATATAGAATAATAAAAATCTGAATTCATCATGGGTAGTTATTTTTAATATTTTTTTTTCTCTATTTTTTTTTAAATTATGAAAATTGTTTAATTTTTTTGAAAATTAATAGTTATTAAAATACTTCATTGATCCCCATTAATGGTGATGAATTTTGAAATTTCTATTGTAGGGTGTGTAAAATATTATTTATATTTTTTGAAGTGCAGCATAGTGACTAACCAAGATCATCTCTCTTGATGATATTTTTTAGTCAATCGCTAACTACTCTCAATTCACATATTGTATTTTTAGTGTTTTAAATATTTTATAAAAGAATAAGAAATATGGGGTTTAATTATGGAATTAAAAAAAAGAAACATGTAATGAAAGAAAAATGAATAAAGTTATAAATAAAGTAAATACTTCTAAAAGAATCATCCTAAGTGAACCTTCGTTATCTCATTGAAAGCCTCAAATCTACTTATGGACACACTCCATTGTATGTGTGAACATCCAATTCTTCCCCAATTTTGAATATATAGTGCACTCAATGATCACCAAGTATGTTGGATATCCACCTCCTCCATGGAATAGAGGGAAAATAGTATAGTTGAAGAAGCTAAAACTAAGATAATTATAGTGGGACCCCATTACTAATCACTCTAATCATAACCTAAATTAGTTAAGAAACATAAAATAGGAATGCATAGAGACTTGGGTTCAATGTTGTATTAATCCCCTGATAGATTCCTTGGGTTAGTCACTCAATATTATGAGTGTTTGGAGATCAGAGTGAGAAGAGAAGGCGGAGGGAGAGAGGGAGAGAGAGAAAAAGAAATATACTTGAGAAAGAGGGTGAGAGGGAAAATATATTAAAATTATAAAAAGTTTGAAATATAGTGAAAGATAAATATATCATAAAATATAGGTAAAATCATAAACTATAATGAAAATTTTCCACCCCAACATCTAGTGTTCGAACTCTCTTTCATACAGAACTGTCAATCTTATTTATAGGTAATCCCTCCTCCTTCTCACTTCAAATTTATTCCTAAAATACATTTTCAAGTTGTGTGTTGATATTTACAATCAAACCCATATGGAAACCATTAAATGTCCTATAATATTATACTTTAAATCTCTACTTGATTGAACCTATTATGGCCTACTATGCATGTGTTACCAAAATTTACTTTTCTCTCATATACAGAACCACAATACTAGACACATCATAGGAATCATCATGCATGAATCCATTATGGACAATAATATTGATATCCTCATCATTACTTTCTCTTCATCATTCATTCATAATGATCTCAAGTTACACAATGCTTCCATGGTGATTTCCATGTGTTTCAGGGAATTCATCGAGCTATACATAGGACATGGTGACCTCTACTCCTCATAGAAATACCATTTTTGGGATTCCTATGTCCTTAATAATGGTTAATTTTAGGTTTAATATTGGCGGTTCATAGTGTTTTGGTGAAATAGATCCTCATGTAGGCTTCATCAACACTGGTGAGATTGAGTGATGTTGCGGGTGTGTTGATTATTATTAGAGGATTCCCCTATTGAATTTGAATTTATATGGGCTTCATAGAGGACCAAAATCTCTGGCTCTAGCTCCCTTTTATGAACATTGTGGTTTTATAGTCATCAGATGTGACTTAAGAACTTAATTAGTTTTCTTGGTGCGTAAGTGATCCCTAGAACATGAATAGGATGATGAATAGCATAGAAGTATGGTGTCATTTCTCATGCCCAAGTATGCAGTGTTAAAACATAAAGAGTTATCGGGTAGATGAATCCCACATTAGAGTTTTGAGGGTTCATATCATTTATCATACTTGATATGGCATCGGCCTCTTAGTAAAATCCATTGGTGTAGACCCACGCTAGTGGTCCACTTATCATGTCCCCTTGGTGGTTCTCCCTTACACATAGTGTTGATTGGTGATATGCTCACTCATAGGCCAAGGTCGACCCACCTTGGCCTCCTCTATGCTTTCCCATGATTTTTTTCAATGATTATTAATTATCTACCTCTAGGTGGATGAACTTGATCTCCAGGGGTTCTTGGATCAAGTTGAGATCATTTTTTTAGTACTTAAAACATAAAAATCTTCTTGTAAAATGACAAACACTCATATCAAAGAATATGGTTTAATAACTTAAGATAAAAGAAGAATATAAACAATTAAAATCCAATTTTCATTCCATTTTCATAATTCTTTCAAAATCATTCCTTTGATATAAATATGTAACAATTTCCCATAAAATGGTGAATTTGGGGAATTAAAATCATTAAAACACAAAGTGAAATATATATAAACATTTTATCTATCATTTCTCTAAAACTAACTACTTTTTAATTTTAATTACCTGTATATTCCTAGTTGTAAATATTAATAAATTTGTTATAAAATCATGATTATTATCCTACATGATGATAAATGTGATAATTTCTTAAGGGTACTTGTCACACTGAAAGGTCATAGTAATTCCCCACTATGATGATAACCTTAAATTACTATGATGGTATTCTTAAATACATGTTTTCTGAACAGATGAAATTATTAGATAGGAAACATATGATATAAGTTATCATGGGAAAGGGGATTATAAGACATTGATACTTATTCTCATGAAATTATCCCTTTGGAATTTCCAAGATATGAGGTTCTGAGAACAAACCCTCCAGTAAAAAATCCACATGTTATATATTTCATTAGATGTTCATGTCTAAAAACTTCTGTATTGGTCTTTAAAACTAATATTATTTTTAATTCATATCATGAGTCATGTACTTTTATGTATTTTTATTAACCATGATAACATATGGTCGTGATAATGTTGGGTGTGTTGGGTGTGTTGCGACTGATATGGAATTAATGAAAATGTCAATAAAATATTTTTTTTCAATTCCAAGTTAATAGAAGCAAATATATTTGGCCCTTTGATTGGAAAGGAGCTACCAAATTAAGTCTATGGCCATGGTTTTTTTATCAGTGGGTTCATTTTTGGAAATTCAAATAGAATATATCAAGTATATATGTTGATTACACAAGTGATGAAACCTACTTAATGAGTTATATATTGAGAATCCCTCAACTATACTTCTAAAAAAACAAATGAAAGAATTCATTCTAGAATCACATATTGGTATCTCAATCCAGAAGGAACTCTCTCAGATTAATGTTTTATAACTTGGTAGAAACTGTGTTCACCCAAATCACCACACTAAGTTGAAACACCTCACTTCATCCCTGTTCACTCAAAAAAATAACAAACATTCATGAAATTAAAGAAAAATTTAATAAATAAAATAACACTTTAGTTTTACATGGTTCAGATTGAAATTCCTATGTCCATGGGAGAAACATTGTAGCATTTCATTCCTTTGGAATAAAGATTATTGTTAGTGACTTAAGAGCCAACTGGATTAAAAAAATAAGTAATTACAAAAAGTTTAAGTAGCTCATACATTACACTTCAAACATAGGTGGTCCCATACCCTATTTATATAGAGTATCATCTAGTCTTCTAGTTATGTTAACCTCCAAAAAGTAGAGAGTTTATATGTTTCATTATTCTCATTGTCGGCCTCCTGTAGAAATGTTCAGTGTGATCACTCCATCTGGAAAATCATCAGCCACATAATAAGACTTTAAACATCCATCAACTTCTAGAATTAAAATCTAAAACTTCTAGAACAACAACACCTTGCACTAATCCCATCAGAAAAAACCCCTTTTAGATCACTGTCCTTCTAGAAACTTCTTCTAGAATGTTAAAGGAACAACTTGGTAGCTACCGTTGCCTCAATGAATTGAAGGTCTTTTGGAACCACTCATTCTAGTTGACTACTTCTGATAAACTAAAGTAGAATTTACATATTCCCAATAATATCCCATTTGAAGACTGTCTCAGATAAAAGCTCAGCATAACCTTTGACTCCCACTATATACAATGTTTCTCCACCACCTTCTGTTCACCCAATCCCTACTGAGTATTTATGTTTCCTAGTTACTTATGGGCCTAAAATCTCCGCTAGATCTTGCTTTCCATATATTTTTTATAACCCTAACTCACCATCTTCCAGCATGTTCCAGATGTAATGGAACTTTAGATCAATGCATTTAGTTTTTGAATGAAACACTGGATTCTCGGCTAAATTAATTGCACTCAAAATATCATAGTAGAGTAATAATTTCTCCTAAATAGGACCAAGTTATTCAAAAAACATATTAACTATACCATCTCCTTACTTTCTTTCATTACATCCATATACTCAACTTACATTGTAAAAAGTGTAATCACCAGCTATAACCTAGACATATAACTTACTACAGTTCTTCAAAAAGTGTAAACATATCCATTTGTGAATTTCTAAGAATTAGAATCACACCCAAAGTCTACATCAACAAACCCAAGTAATAGATCATCATCTCTAAAATAATGATTTGTTACTTTCATTCCTTTGAGATTCTGAACAATCCCCTCTACTACTTCCTAATGAACCTTTCCTGGATTTTCCATGAATTGTATTACCACTCCCACTGCATGAGAAACATCCTGATGTTTACACACCATATTATAGATCAAACTTTTAACTACTGAGGCATATAAAACTTTAGCCATGTACTTATTTTTTTATTCACTCTATGGTGCCTGATACTTTAAAAGTTTAAAGTAACTAGCATGATGAGTTGAAATGAGATTACATACACTCATTTTGAATCTCTCAATGATCTTCCAGATGTAATCCCTTTTTGATAAAACAAAGCTTCTAGTTTTCCTAACACATTCAATCCTCATGCGCAATATCTTCTTATATTTGGAAAGATCTTTCATATCAAACTTTTTATACAATCCTTTTTTGACTTATGAATCAGTTGAATATTCATACCTACCAATAACATATCATCCATATAAAAAAGTAATATTAATAATTCATTTATGCTGAATTTATTCTAATAAAAATAGTGGTCAGAGTTACTCCATGTGAAACACTTTTCTTCTATGAAAAATCAAACTTTTGGTACCAATATCTTGGTGCTTATTTCAAACCAAAAAATAACTTTTTAGTTTGAACACCAAGCCCCAATTTCAATTATCCATGAAACCAGCAGGTTGATTCATATAAATTTCTTACTCTAAATCCCCATGGAGAAGATTCATCTTCACATCAATTTTATCAAGGTAAAAAAAATTAAAGTAACCAAACTTAAAATAGTTCAAATGGGGTTATGTTTAACTAATAGAGAAAATATTTCAGAGAATTATATACCATCCTTCTGCTAAAACCCCTTTAAAATAATCCTTACCTTATATATTTTAATTCCATATCCTTTTTATTTCAACTATAATACCCACTTATTTTCAAGTTCTTTCTTCCCTAGCAAAAATTATTTTAGCTATCAGGTGTTATTCACTCATAGTGAATCCAACCCCTTCTATATTGATAACTCCCACCTTCTAGAATCACCTATAGTGGCCATTTATTCTAGAATATATGGATCTCCTTCATCTGTTAAAAGTAAGAAAATTGAATCATCTTTATACCTCTGCACCGACCATATGATCCTTAAATATATTATCACATTAACCTATAATTCATCTTATTTTGGTAATGTAACTTTTAGAAATTCTCTTTTCATAACTTATCCTTCTAGAACTTCTCATTCTAAAAATATTGAATGAGCTTCTCTAATCCCTAATATTTATGATATATCTTCTAATGGATAAACTTCCAAAATCTCTACAAAACCTTATAAACTTCCTTCTAGAATATGTGACCTTCTGATTCTCCTTCTTTTTTCTTAAGCTCTATGGATTCTCTCTCCAACTTTGTGTGAAGAGTTAGTGGGAAATACTTATTAAGAAACATGATCTTAAAGTATTCCCATTTCATCTCTTCATTTTCCTCCCTTGGCTTGGTGTTCTTAATAAAATCCCACCATTGATAGGCCTCTCCATCTAGACGATAAACGGCTAGAGTCACCTTCTCCGTCTCAGAACAGTGAAGCACAGAAAAGATCTTCTCCATGGAGTTGACCCACTGTTCCGCAACTAGAGGATCGGAAGATCCACTAAACGTTGGTGGTCGTTGCCGTATAAAACATTCGATAGCCAGTTGCTCTCTCTTTGGTGAAGGAGGACGTTCCCCATTATTATGGTTATTGTTCATAACCTGAGATAATTGGGTAAGCATCGCCATGAAGTTCTGAACTCCACCTCCCAAATCATTGGGGATATCATTCGAACAATCGTTTCATTGGCCCTCGTACGAGTTGTTGGCCTGGTTTCTCCTAGTTCCCACCATTTTCTAAAATAGAAAAGGTTAGAACAAAACTTAAGTCAACAAGTCATGAATAAATAACTTATTCATTTGAAAAATTTATACTAAAAGCATAACATATGGGATCCCAATATAGAGATTCTTGTGTGCATATTTGTACTTAGTCTCATGCTAGAGGTTTTCTATAGGGTTTACTAATCCTAATTCCCAAATTAACTAAACCTTGCCTCTGATACCAACTATAGTGACACAACCTTTTCTTACATTACTATTACATTATTTTAAGATTAACAACATAATAGTATTACAAATAGAGGATCTAAAGGTTTAGTGTCTTGGGCAAACTAGGACCATACATAGCAATTACATCATCAAGAATAAACATTTATTTAATTTCTTCTTCTCTAGCTTCTTATTGGCACTTGACCTCTCCTTAGTACAAGTAGCCACCTAAGGATATACATCAAAATGGGTGAGATAAAAGCCCAGTAATAGGATAGATAAGAACAATATATCATGGGGTGAGCATAATCATAACATGGGAAAAAGATCATGAACATGAGAGGAAGCATAAATAAAAGACTTGAAGTGTGGCAATGCATAAAAATGAAACATCATGTCTTAGTGGTTAACTACCACACATAATTGTGAACAAATCTAGCATCTTGTCCGCATCATTTCACATTTACTCATGAGATTCATCACTTTACCCAATGCATTGGAGCTCTGTATAATTCTGGGCGCACCCGTCACATTCAAACATCCATATTGCGCTATATAATTCTGGGCGCACCCGTCACATCATGATATTATCATTATCATGCATTCCACATAGAACATATATCAATAATGAACATAACTAACCCATGGAAAGGAATGGGTTTCATCTCATAAGAACACATTCATAAACTTTGGGTTCCCAAAACAAATAGGGAATAACATACTTGATACAAGAACCATCAACCTTGAATGAGAAGTAAAAGGTGAGTTCTTAAAAGAAAAGTTCTTTTGGAAAACACTTTGTTTGACATAAACAATAGTGGTAAACATGTATATCCCAGAAAAGGAAAGACAATGATGAACAAATGATTTTTTAGGAGTAACCATATCAAAAATGGAGTGAAAGAGGGAGAACCCGAAGGATGAAATTTGGGTTCGAGAATTTCCCCTTACCTTGTATCTGAACGCTTCCTTCTCTTTAATGTCCTGTATAATGACATTATATTCATTAATTAGAAATTCCAGAACCTTTTGTACATGAATAGGGTTCATTTTGGTTTCATTATGTCATTTTATGGGCCTTTTGATAAGTTATAGGGTTTAAAAACTTTGTTCGAGAATGTTCGTTTTTATGGTCTTCTTGAGTGGTTAACTCGTATTCTTAAATGAATGTTCGGGTAAAACATGGGTAAACATCCAGAACTGATATTAAATGTTATTAATGACATTTCAGAATTTAAAATTATCTTATAATGAATTATATTATATACCATGTGGATGAATCATTAGATAAAAATTAAATGATGATTTTTTGTGTTAATTTGGGCGGTTTTCAATCACAAAGAACTTGTTTTAATTTATCACTTAATAATATGTACATAAGTTAGTTCCAGAAATTTAAATAGGACATAATACATATAACATATTCAGGTTCAACCATAAAAATGTTTCATGACCAGATCTGAAGGTATAAATGGAAGAAGAATACACGTCATTCTTGAAGGTGATAAATTAACACCTCATGAACAACGTTATCTTTAATAAAATAAAAAGAAGAGGAGAAATGGGGTTGGATGATATAATATCCCATTAGTGTCATAACATTCTAGTATATGTATGTTACTGGAGTTACCATGCCATTTGGACAAAGATAGGTGGGGAGAGAATAAGAAAAGAACTTGAAATTGAAAGGGAATTAAAGGAGAAGAGGGAGAGAAATTACATCTTGAATCCTCCTCTTGAGATCCTCCTTAAGGGGCCTAAGCTTGGTCTTTTGATGAGACCAGCAACTCTTGGACGTGGGGGGATAGGGAAGATGTTTGGGCAGATTTTAGACAAGGCTTCAAGTTTGAGAGGTGTGAGAAAATGAGGGTGTGAATGGTGGTATTTATAGTGGAGGGGAGAGGGGTTTCCTTAATATAAAATTCATTAGTTTATTAATTTCCCCTAAGACATGGAATTGTGAGTCTTAAATGACCAAGAATAGTAAAGAGGGCATGTGAGTTCGAGATTTGGGTGCTTACATCACTTGTGATGTCAGGAATAGTGAGTTTAAATTATAATGTATTTATACGATAAATAAATGTATTTTAATATTCACCAAAAATTTAAGTATTTCAGAAAAATCTCAAAAAATTTACCCCAATCATTTTTCGATGTGTAGAATCCAAAACTGAAGTCCATTTTTCAAAAATAATTTTCTAAATATGATTAATTTAATATTTAATTAAAATCATAATTTATTATTAAAAAACTAGTTTTAAAACATTCATTTACTTATTCTAAAATATAGGTACATCACACTTTTACTTGAATATTATTTTTATACTATCATAGGTAAGGTTACTATTCATTAGGGTATATCACTTTTCATAAGGGTATGTTACTATTCATAAGGGTATGTTACTATTCACCAAAAATTATTTTTGTTTTATTAGACTCCAAAAATCATCTTGAACACAACCGTGTATGTCAGATTTTCAAAATTCCCAATACAGAAGTGACAAACTTATGTTTAAAGGTCACTTAGCACTTAGTAGTTCATTATGTTGTGTTTTCATGTGATTTTATGACATATTTATAAGATGGGAATTTCCATTGAAAAACTTTGGGTCGTTACAGTGTGGGTGGATGGAGTCAGGTATGATCATAAAGGTGGTGCATCGCGGCCTTCAGGCGAGGCGTGATCGAGCGTCGTCAGAATAAGGCGGTGCGATCCTGATGACCAACATCAAGGCCGGCAGCGGCGACTGGAGTTGGACAAAAATCAGGATAGTGGTTTGATAACAGAGGGTTGTGGTGGTTTGTCTTGACCAATGAATGGGACTGGTGAACCCCCGCTCGACAACGGGGGTGGTGGTCCGGCGGTCGTCAATGGCACTACCATGGCATCTGGTGAGATGATGGCAAGAGAGGGCATGTCCATTGTTGGTTTGCAGGGGGGGCACTATAGTGTCTTAGATTTTCCATATATTATTTTTGGATATTGTATGAAATATTTTGGAGATCAGGCGGTGAGACGACGTGCGATTCTAATGCTCGGTGTTCCTGAAATAAATGTTTGAAATGTATTAAATATATTAAACAACATGCACACACAGTTTTCCTGAAAAAATAGAATAACTTCTAAATGGGGGGGAATCGAAAATCTGAAGGTACTGTTGAGTTCAGAATGTGAGATTTACCTTATATGAGACATAACCTTGGTTAGCGCAGGACGTTTGTGGAAAAGTCATCACGGACGTAAAATAAATAAAATAATAAAATAAATTATTTTATTTGTTTGTTGATGCTGCGACTCAAAGTGTGTGTTTTCTATATAAAGGTGTCATTTTTGTTTAAAACACACGTCACTAGGCAAAACTGAGTAACTGAGCAATCTTTAGGATAATGATCCATAATTCATTTGTGACGTATAAAAATTGATTTCGCATCAATCTGATACACATGTGGCCGATATAACTCGGAGTGCGTGTTTTCAATATATAAATGTCATTTTAGTTTAAAATGTGCATCACATCGCCAAAATCGAGCAAAAGCATTCAAATTGTTTTCTCATCATTTTATCTGCTATTACTTAATTAATTTCCTTATCATTTTTATCTTATAGTTATTTAGTTAATTTTCACAAAGATAATGTTTGGAGATAAATAAGAAATGATGTGAGAGTTGAAGGCTTGTTCTCAAATAGTAAGTCCTCTTTAATTGGTTCTCATCCGTAGTGAGTTTTTTACAACCACAAATGTGAGCCAATTCAAGAGCACATGCTTTGGGGAACAATAAGAAACGGTGTGATGTGTAAGAATCAACCGCAACTCAATCTGATAAACGGATTGTCTTATATGACTCAAAATATATGTTTTTAGTTTAAAATTGACACTTTGTGTTTAATTTATTTCTTTATAGTATTACTAATATAAGAACTGTTTTCTTATACAGGTGCATTCTTTTGCTCGAGATGGGGTGATTTGTTCAACAATTAATAGCATGATTAGGGCCAAAAACAAAGGAACATTGATGTTTTTGAATGTCTGTGATAATTTTTACTTACTCATGTAATTGTACAAAGCAATGTTTAAAATGTCTATAATATAGTGTTTTTTCTTGTATTTTTATTGTAAATTTTATTTCAATTAAATTCTGTATTTTATGTTTTTGTTGTTGTGGTGTGCTATAATTTTAACAACACACTGGAGCAGTATACCCCTTTATCAGCGCTAGCAATAGCGGTGACAAAGGGACCCTTTATCAGTGCTAAACTACGCCCATAAATGACCATCTTTATCAGCACTATTTTTACTGTTGATAAAAGGTCATTTTATCAACGCCAAATAAAAAAACTGATAAAGGCCTAGGGGTTTTAATCGCACTCCGATTGTCAGCGATTTTTTGCACAAACAAATACCTATTTTAACGTTGTTAAAGGTCTTATGTGTAGTAGTGATGTATAAAAAATATATGAACAATTCTTAAATATAGCTAATTATAAACTTTTATAATTTATATATTCAGTATAGATATTCCATAATTAAAAAATATAAACACTATATTTATTTTCAATATGAACTTTTTTATATTATTCATTATATCTAATTTTACTTAAATATATGATATTATATGAAATATAAACATTTTATATTCAAATTCTATCATATAAACAATTTACATAATCTAAATATCACATATTATTTAATCCCTAATCATGTCAATTATCAAAACTCATTTTGATATGGTTTAAATAATTTCCCCCAAATAAAGCCTTTAATTTGAACACTTTAAATTAGATATTACGAACAATCCATAATATTAAATATAAACTCTTATGTTTTTTCCTTATTTTGTAATTTATAAAAATTTCATAAATTACACTTACAGTTTTTATATAAACCATTTATATCTAAATTATAAGTCATGCCCCATAATTTGAAAAGGTATTTTAATATTAACAATTAATATTATGGATATTTATTTGATAAATGTTTCATAAATATTTAAATAATTAATACTGACATTTTATAATTAATTAATTTATACACATTTATAAATTAAACAAATATCCAAAAATACCTTTTCTATAATTTATAAATATTTTATAAATAATATAATTCAATTCATAATTGAAAATAAGAAAAACATTTTTTTTCTTAACATATCGTTTTTAATTATATAGCTTGAATCATATCCGACGATTGATAACTGTTGTGTAGTAATAATTCAGTGTTTGAGGCAATTGCGTCTTACAACATGGGTTGTGTAAAATAAAACCAACGTTGGACCGCGTAAGAATAACTCATGTGGTGCTTGTTAATCTCAACCCACGATATTGCTTTTGTGTAATATTAATACAAGTGTTGTGTAGCATTAACTCAACAGGTGAGCCCCTACCAAGGATTAACTACGCATGGAGTGAGGCATGTCGCATGTAATATTAAGCTAGCATAGCGCATACATCGCGTCACATGATCTCTATGTGGGATTAATCCAGTGCATCTCATAAGTGTGGACATCACAACTTTTGATAAGACTCGAGTAGGATTAACCTTGTGTTGTGTCAGACCCTTCAGCACCGGAAGTAATATTCTATGACAGGCACTGACGTGGTCCATATGACACGATGCTCTGCTTTTCAAAACGCGAGTGGTGCCATCATCTATTATGAATCCCTTATATCATATACTGTGATATAGTTAAAGCTGAAGGATTTGTTTTATGTCTCCACTTATGATTTCATATATCATATGGCGTGACTATATCGCGGCTTACAACATCGCATGTTGCAAAAGCATCCTTAGTTCAAATTATTAGTCATTTTTATCGATACACAATATGATATCAAAAAACGACTTATTTTTTCTTCATTTTAGACCATGATTTTGAGAATCAAACCACATTATAAGGCTCTGATACTGTTGTGTGAGAACACCTTCCCTCATAAGAACACATCCAACATGACATCCATATGAACCAATCAAAGCACTCCATTACCCCCAACATATGGGTTATGCAACTCTTTACATCGGTAATGGAGCCCCTAGGTGGAGAGCTGCACTTTGTCACCACTCATGCCCGAGACTTCCCAAAAATCATCTAACCCTTTAACATTTTATACGATACCACTATTGGGTTTCTAAGGATATTTTAAGACTTAAACTAGGCAGTGGAAACAAATTAGAAACCCAAATTTCCAAGATCTACCATACTAGATAAACAAAGCAATGTTGTATATAAATGAAGAAACCATCGTATATACCTTAGACCATAGAGTTGCAACAACTATCCTCATCATATGAGCTTGACAAAGATCACCAAGGGAAGCCACCAAACTCCCCTCTACATGGTGTATGCATAGGATGAAACCAAATTGCTCATCACATAGGCAGGACCCTCCCACCTTCCATGACATGTTAGTTTCCCAATAGTAAATGGAGGAAGAGGGAGATTCGAGGAGAGGGAGAATCAATAGGTGCTTTGGGGCATGGATCCATATCCAATCCCAATGGAAAACGATTTCTTATAAATCTTACAAGGACACTCCTCAAGTTATCAATCATTAACTCATACGTTACAAAATGTACAAGTTAATGCCTAAGGTTACAAAACCTTTTTCTTTTTCTAAGGCATAAAATAGAAGACAAGATTTATAATATCATATATCGAATATCTTCTTTAACACACACACGCACGCGTGCGCGCGCACACAGATATATATATTAGAGTTTTATTGATTAAACATGAAATAGAATCACAAAACATGAGTTTTTTTAACATGATGTCTTTTGTTGATACCTCGATAAATATTTTACTGAGAATGGACCAGTAATTACAATAGTTCAAGGAGAGGGATACAAAGAAACACAAAAAATCTACAACATCTACAAGTATTTGAGTAGCAGTAGACATTTACCTGCAAAATAAAAAAATATATATTCAAGTTTACAGATAAATAATGCACTAAAAATTAAATTATATATAATAAATAAACAATGCAACGAGTAAGATTGGATATACATTGTTTTGTAAATATTTTTTCAACTGTTTAACACAATTATAGTATTTTTGGTTTAGATTCATTTAAAAAGAATTTGAGTCACAAATAAATTCTAAATCATATTATAAATGCTAATGAATGAAATAAAATAACAGATTATATGTAACAGATTAAATATAACAACAAAATTGGAAAGTAACGATAATATTATTTATAATTACAAAATTATATGAAAAAAATGAAATAAAACATTTTAACCCCAATCGTGCTAAATTTTTTCATTTTTTTTATTTACCTTGTCCTCATCCCCTTTTTTTGCAAATCTTCCACTTTTTTTTTTAATCTTTTATCAATTTCTTTTAACCCTTTTAAAATAAAAATTCCTTCATTGTTGCCATTTTATATAAATGATCGTCTTGTATAATAATTTTGATCTTTATTGACAGCCGCTTCATCACTAATGTAACACTCAAGAATGCAACCCAGTTGGATTTAGTTTTTTACATACCCGTTCAGTATTTTTCAGATAATGATCAATGGGGTACATTCATTTTAAATAAATTAAACCACACATCACTTTAAAACAAATAAACTAAAATAAATATCATTATCTGATTAAGAGTTTCAAGTCATCTCTGATTCTCTAACAAAGCATGTCTAACCTTGCATTGATGTCTTCGTTTTTTCATTGAAATAGAATTAGCGTACTAATGATATCATCATATGTATTTCTTTCAATACTCATCAAACCAATAAATTATCTTACATAACATTTCTTCCAATATGGAAGTTTAAAGAAAATATGTATCTTACCCATCACAGTAGTCATCTTGTTAAGGGTTAATTTTAGTTGAGTTGTTATCGATATCATGTGACAAATTAAAATCATTATACTCACGGCTAACGTTACTTACATTTCTTGTCTTCCCATGTTTATAAACAAAAATACAACATTCATAAGGGGAAAACGAGATGAATGAGTTTTGTGTTGTGATTTCTCCCCATATTACATTTATAAATGAATTTAAAATGATAACAAAATTACATAAAATGCAGTATCTTTTAGCAGAAATATTCACCAGATAATTTTCTGCTTTGATTTTGTAACACAATATATGTTTCATTTTTAAAAAATAAATAAAAGAGCTATTATTTTGTCGTTAATTTTACATGAAAACTGTAATATAATTACAAAAAATAATACTTTTATTAAAATAAGATCATAAATAACATAAAGCATGCTACACGTTTTTAGTTCGTGTAAAATAACGCATTATACTAAAAACTGTAATTTACGCTTTATTAGCATACGACACAAATGCAAAATGAAATTGCTAAGTTGATAGGAAGTAAATATGATCATCTTTCCAACCAACTCAAAAGCGAAGAACTTCAATTTTCGCAGCCTCAAAAGCTGATAAGAGAGAAGCAGTGGAAGCCATACCAGGGCCATCCGCTTCGTGTTGGAGTAATCGTTTTGGAGCGATCATCTCAGGCCAAAAAGAAGAACGAGGCAAAGCGACCTGACAAAACGCACACACATATACAAATGCAAAAACCTATCAACAATACTTTACTCATCATCAGATAAGCACACAATCTCGCTTCCACCGCCCACCAAGTTTGGATCAACTAACTGGGGTCTGTCCAACAAATCATCAAACACATTGGGTGCATCTGCACCGGGTCTGCCATCACCAGCCACCAACACAGAAGAGTGGCTGCGGCCTCCTGAGTCTGCAGCGTTATCAGGCGTGTGGTAAGGAGATGGAAATTGGGAAGGGTCTGGGTGTGGAGGCAGCACTGGACAACCAGGACCTCCCAGGGGAGCTGTGTTTTCAGGATGTTGTACAGGTGGGGGTGGGGGTGGGGGTGGGGGTGGGGGTGGGGGTGGGGGTGGGGGTGGGGGAGGCACTTGCCATGGAATGGTGCGAGGCTGATGTAACCGACTTGCAGGCGGTGGGGGAGGGGGTGGGGGTGGGGGCGGGGGTGACATATAAATGGATGGGGGTGGTCGAAAAGGCAGTGGAAGGCTGCTAGTAAAAGCCTGTGGGTGGGGGGATGAAGGAAGAGAAAGGGTGGAGGTGAATGGCATCGATGAGGGCAGACGAAAAGATTGCAGGTGGGGGGCGGGGGCACGGAATTCACCAACAACTTGATAATTTCCAGTCGAGGGGGTCAGAGAATTGATCTGTGGTGGCCTTGCAGGCCTGTGAACTTGTTGGATGGGGAACAAAGCAGGAGAGGCCTGCAGGCTGACTACAGCTGAGCTGGACAAAGATGGGCCTGGGCCTGGGCCTGCAGCATTGGGCGCTCTGGGCATGGATAGGCCTGGGCCTGTACCAATGGGTGCTCTGGATACGGATGGGCCTGGGCCTGCAGCAATGGATGCTCTGGACACGGATGTTCTTGGGCCTGCGGCAATGGATGCTCTGGACACAGATGGGCCTGGACCAGCGGCAATGGGTGCTCTGGATACGGATGAGTTGGCCACAGATGGACCTGGGACTGAGCCAATGGGTGCCCGCAACATGGATGGGCCTGGGCCAGCACCCGTGGGTGCTCTGTACACAGATGGGCCTGAGCCTGGGCCAGCGCAGCAACGGGTGTTCTGGACACATACTGCAGGGATGGGTGAAAGTGCTGTTGGAGGACACTTGAGGCAACTGAAATTACAATGGTGAATTAGAACTCCACTCAAAACAAAGCCAAGGATTATCCTACAGTAACCTACACTTAATAGAATGCTTTTAAATTAGCCAAACGTCAATAGAAAGAACTAGAAACATCTAAACATTTGTGCTCAGAAGCAAAAAATTGAAGGAAATTAAGAATGCAATACTGAATTTACGACTAGCAAAAGCCCATAGCAGAAGAAATCATCTCCTTTAAATCAAATAGACTGGGTCTGGTATTATCTACCAGCCTTAGATGGCTCTGAGTTGACCAGCATGGTAACCAATCAAAAACTAGAGGTGGCAATTCGGGTTCACAGGGCATGTTGGCCATCCTGTGATTCCATTTAAGATCAACCTAACCTGACCCATTTAACTATACATGTTGACCCAACCCAACCCATTTATGAAGAGGTCAACCCTAACCCAACCCGCCAACCTATTTAAATTTAAATATATAACAGACTGCATTATGACATGTCCCACCATATAAACTCAATATGGCCCAAACAAATTGAATTATCTCATTTAGACTAAAAATAACCTAATTAAAATGAAACATATGTTATCCATGTTGCACCTTGACCCTCTTCAACCACATTTAAAATAAACAATGTGTTATAAGCTTGATGGATCATTTAAAATAAAATTGATCAGAAGAATAGAATATATTATAAAATTAATTCTTATTATATTTTAAATATTTTATATTATCATTATATTTAAAATCAGGCCATACGGGTCAGCCCGAGCCCAACCAGAATATTATTCATGTCAAATTACTCGGCATGATTACAATCTGAACCCATTTATGCCTCACCCAAACCCGTTCAACTCGTGTTTGTCAGGTTGGGTTCAAAATTACCACCTCTACTCAAGTGCTAAAATGCTTTTAAATTAGACAAACATCAAATACATTAAAGATATTCTGAAAATGACCTGCATATTGTATGATATTAGAATATAAAGAACTAGAAGCATTTTTATTTTATTTTTTGTAAAACAGAAAAAAAAACCAAGGAAATTTAGAATGCAATACAGAATTTACTACTAGCAAATTCTCCATAGAAGAAAAAATCATCTCCTGTAAAAACAATAAACTGGGGCCGGAGTTATCGACCAGCCAGCATGGTAATGGGTCAAAAACATTTATTTCTTCGCATTTATTGACCCAAACCTGCTGCCTATTATACAAATCTGCAGAAAGTGCAGGACAAATCTTTATCCTATAAGAACCTAATGCACAGCTTTATATATTTAAAACAATCTAGGAGTTCTGGGCAGTTCAGTTCACTTCAATATAACAAAAGCTCTCAAAATTGTTTTCATGCATCAGTTGTAACTGAATCTAACTTTCCTCAACCAATCCACTAAGAAGAGAAGGTTCAACACAATTAATTAAAAATAGCAAGACTATATATGTGTAATTTGAAAACCTGGTGAGCAGAATGAAGATTGTCGCTGTCGGATTTCTGGAAGCATTCTCGCTGCACCAAATGTTCGAGGATCAGTGCATTTAGATCTGAAAGCTTCAGCCAACATCTTGTTCATAGAAACCCTTTCACGATTGGTATCTAGCTCCTTCATTTTTAGTGAAAACACTGCCTCAACATCATGGATTTTAGTCTCGTATCTCCGACGAATTTCAGCAACCGCCTCTTCTATCTCCTTGTCAAGATCAGATTTAAGCTGGAGCTTCTGCAAAGGGAAATATTCTAGCAAGTGATAAAAAACAAAAACACCCAATAACTACAGGCCCAAACTGCGAAAAAAGGGAACAGAAACCAACCGTATCTTCATGGGTTCTGCTGACTTTTTCCATTTCTTTCTGAAATCTTTCCAATTCAGTTTGAAGAGGGTCGTGAGTAACAGGGGGCACCCGGTTCACCACCGGCTGTGCAGGTTGGCCATGAAACTCCACATGGGTAGAAAGAATTCTGGTGTTCGGAAGAGTTGTTTCATGTTCAGCAACACGACCAATAGGGCCTTGCGTTACAAACTCTGAACAAGTATGACTTGACAAAGTACTTCGGCTCATGCTCACATATCCACTGCCCCGGTGAGATTCCATTCCTCTAGGTGAGCGTGGGGACAGTGAAGGCAAATCAGACACATCCAAAACCTCAACAGTGTTCTCGGGTAATTCCACTGGAGCCTCAGTGCTCAGTGACAAAGCCTGCTCGTTACTGGACAGGTCATGTTCAGCATCATCATCCAAAAGTAAATATGCTTCTGTTTCTAGCAGCAGTTGTGGAACAGAACCATCAATAGCTGCAACATGATTTAAATGATTAGAGGGCATATTTTGCTCTCCTCTAGATGCAACGAGGTCTTGGTTTTCAGTGGATGAGGATGGATGGGAATACTCGTTCCGCAGTGCCTGTTGAAGTTAAAACATCCCTTCAAATTACTGAATATATCCATTGCTTAAAATGTATATATTGTAATCTCATCAATAATATTAAAAATGTGCAGTAAAAAGCAGCAGGACACGATCATTAAATTACATTTAAGCAGAAAGAACATCCATTATTCAATGAAGGGGGCACCCCTTGAAACTTGGAGATTTAATATATTGTAAATAGAAAATCATTTGCCAAAAGGGGAGTAAACTAAGACTGTTAAACCCTATTTTTATTATTCTGAGTATTTCTGAGTCCCACATCGGAATACTCTTGTATGTATTCTGTATCCTCAATCTATAAAAGGAGGCTTCCGCCTCACTTTGAGGTGGGGGTTTTCCCATTCTACATGGTATCAAAAGGTAAATCCCATTATAATTTTTTTTCTCTCTCCTTCTGGGTCTGCCCTACGCGGCCATCCCCACCCCTCCTACGGGTCTGCCTGCCCTACGCGGCCACCCCCTCCCCTCCCGCAGGTCTGCCCTACGTCGCCACCCCGGCTCTGCCCTACGCGGCGCCTCCTCCGCCTCGCCTCCTCCGCTGCGCCACCCTCCCCGACTCTCCCAACCGGCGCCTACTTCCTTGGCGCACTTCCTTGCTGCGCGCAACGGCCCCATCTCCGACAACCCCATCTCTGACGGATCTTCGTCCAGGCATAGCCCCTCCGTCGCAAAGCAGCCCGACGTCCCCGTCCATCACGTTGCCTCCTCTGCGCGCGCTGGCGACGTTCCCTGCGCCCCTCTGTGCTCCGCCCCGACGGTCGGCACTCGCCTCTCTCGCTACGCACGAGCCGCCTTCCGCTGCAACACATGGCTCCTGCTTCACGACGCAGATTTCGGCTCCCGCGGCCCTCCTGCAGCATCCCTCCATACGGCGCACTCCCAACCGAAAACTCCGGACATCGCTCGGCCCCACACCCCTCGACGACTCTCGGCCCGACGACTCGCCGCGACTCCCGACCCCATGACTCGCCGCGACTCCCGGCTCGTCTCCAGCAACTCCCGCCCTACCCACCGCCGTTTCCGGCTCCCGCACCAACCTGCTCCGCACCTGCTGGCTCCCGCACCTGTCGGCTCCCCCACCGGCCGGCTCCCGCTTCTCCAGTCAACTGCCCTCCTTCAGACGTCGCGCGCCTGCTTCGTCCGGCGACTCCCGGCCCGCCCTTCCCAACGGCAAATCCCGGCCCGCCCGCGAACAAGGTTGCCCGGCTCCCGCGGCTCCACCAGCGGCTACGCCCGGCCCCGCCTCTCACGGCGCTTCCCGGCTACCGCCTTCTTCGGCGACTATTGGCCCGACCCTCTTCGTTCGGACCTCCCGCAACTACCATCTTTTCCCGCCGCGGCGCCTTTGCTGCTTCCCGGATTCACCCGATGCCAATTTTTTGCGGCCACTCATTGCGGGCACGGTGCACCGTTGAACCTGACATCTTCTGCCGATGTCCGAGACCTTCATTGCAGCCTCTTCTGCTCTGCCCCAGACGATCACCGTCTCCACCCGCCTCGTCGATGAGCGGCTTCGACTCCACCAACTTCTCCATCTGGCGGAAGACGGTGTTGATGCCCCTTACCGGAATGGACCTTGATTCACACCTTGAGGATCCTCCACCGGAATCCACCGATCCCAAATACCGTCCCTGAAAACTTGCTGACAACAAGATCTACGCATTGCTGGTTAATTCAACGGATCACTCAGTCAAAGATGTCACCCGAACTGCGAATACAGTCAAGGAACTCTGACATTCTTTGACCATCATGTATTCTGAGACCAACAATTTGGCTCGGGTCTCCAATTTCCTTTAGCAACTGTCGCATATCCGACAGCAGGACAAATCCTTCCCAGCATATTTCATGGAGTGGAAAGGTATTCGCGATGAGTTGCAAGAATTGTGGCCTATTCCCCAGACAACGACGGACGCTCAGATCCAGAGAGACCAACTCTGCATCTTCAATCTTCTCAATGGCCTCGCTCCTGAGTATGCCACGACGGCTACCGAGATGCTCGCCAGCCCGTCTACATTGGAAATACCACAGGTGTATCATCGCCTGGGCAAGGCCCAACACGCTCTTCCCCTGCCCACCCTGATTATCGATCACTCTGCTCTCGTCGATCATGGCGGTGGACGCTCCTCGAGCAATCGTGGACGTGATCGACCGTTGCTGGGTTCTTCATGGACGCCCATCTCAACAACCGCAGCAGGGATAGACGGCGATCCAAGAGGCTTCCTCATCAGTTTCAGCTCTTCCACCATCTTTGGACCTATCTATGGCGGACATCTGGCTGCTTCAGGACTCTCAGACCTCTGCAGGACTGGGTCCATCTTCGGCTTCTCTAGCCCACTCTGTTGGTTCTGCTGCCTTCGTCGGTCGTCGCTCACCAGCCTGGATGCTCGACTCAGGTGCCTCCGACCACATCACCGGTGATGCTGGTATGTTGACCTCCTACTGTCCTTATGTCAGTTCCTCAACCATCACCGTCGCTGATGGCTCCACTACCCCATTGTGGGCTTTGGTGCATGCTCCTTGACTTCCCCACTTCACCTGCCCTCTGTGGCACATGTGCCCCGCAGTCCATTTAATCTTCTTTCTATCAGTAAGCTTACAAAGGATTACAATTATGCTGCCATATTTACACCATCTGTTGTTGTCCTTCAGGAGCGGACTACGAACCGAGAACTTGGTAGAGCCCAGCTTCGAGACGGGGTCTACATGTTCGATGGCCCGACAACAGTCGCCTGCACTTCTGTCGCTGCTAGAGCATTGGATCTTCATTCTCGGTTGGCACACCCACCCGCCTCCACAATTCATCAACTTTATCCAGATTTTAGTTAGCATCTTTCTTTTCATTGTGAGTCTTGTGTTGAAATAGTGGGTGCCCTAGACCCAACTATTCTGTGCTTTTGATTACCATATCATGTATACAGTAAGTTATGCATGATGTCATCTTACCATTATAGTGTAGACTTTTCTGTATCCACTATTGAAATGGTAATGTCCAAAGATTAAAAGTCGTATCGAAAGGTTATAACAGTTCTCAGGCTATAATGAGAACCTGTAGATGCTATGACATTAATCTTAAATATATGTTCTATGGTCTAGATACATCTTACTATTGGACAGAGTAGATGTCTGACCATCAGGTGTTGGGGGCTCATAAGCATTGAGACTTCTTCTCATGAAGTTCGCACTTGGTGACCTCTAGTAGTGAGATCATAAGAACTGACCCGCCAATAGTAACTCCACATGTTTTGGGTGTCATTGGACGTTCAAATCTACGATCATGTGTAATGGTCTCCTGACTTGAGATCATTACCAATGTATGTTATTTGATTGCGTACTTTGATGCAAGACGAAAACCATGACGATGAAGTCGTGGCGAGGCAGTTTGTGTCGGTTGCGTCGTTAGTGGCATGACATTGGTTGAATGGTCAAGAAAGGATTTGTGGCTTCCAGGTTAGGGAAGTAATATATCTCAGGCCATGTTGATATGGATGACAGTACCTTTATAAGACCATAGTCATGACAGTCAAGGGTAAATCCATCCAGTTAAATCAACAAACTATAAAGCAAGAAAAAGGCGATGACACGTGAGTGCGTCCTGCTTTATGAGATATTACGGACAAAGAGATTATATTACACAGTGCGTGTTCGTAGGTTGGTTGAATAGGAGTTTTGGACATGGCGGACCTCGCCATATGGGTCCGGGATTTGTCCAAAGTTAAACGATCACCAATGAAATAAATAAATTCATATTATTCGAGTTTAGAATAATGAGTATTGAATTTATTTATTAAATGTATTTACGAGTTTTAAGTAAATACATGAAAAATATTAATTGACGAATATTAAATTATTCTTGGTTCAATTAATATTTATGGGAGCAACGAGTCAAGTTAATGACTCAATTATTATCACGTAATATATTTTAATATATTACAAGTAAATTATAATAATATTTATGACTCAGTTTAGTAGTCATAAATGTCGTTGATAGTGCGTTAAGTATTCGGGGTCGTCAAGGCGATACCGGGTATTTTAATTGTGCACTATAAATAGAAGAGGGGCTTTTGCCAAAGACTATTCATGGGGCTTCTCTCTCCTCTTCTCTCTCCCATGATCTAGAGAGAGATGCTCTAGATCCAAAGAGCTCGGATGCAACTCTCTCTCGGGCATCGCTAGCGATGCGATGCGGTGGTCGTTGGAGCATTGAAGGCATCGTCGCAAATCCGCGCTAGCACCCGGATTACGACGAACGGCGCTCCCGCGGATTCCTTGAAGCGCGTGTGGACGATCTAGAGGAATTTGACTTCAGATTCTTCGAGCAGCGATCGCCAACGACGGGCAGACGTCGTGCGTGGCTTCGGATTTAAACCAGGTATTTTACGGTTTAATTTGGTGCTTAAAACACTTCACACGAGATCCTCGGATTTAATCGGGCTGCTCTTCACCGACGTCGACAAGTTTACGTTGATCGTCGGTGATTTTTTTTTTAAAAACCCACATGTTTGGGGCTTCAGCTGCGCGCCCGGTTCCAACATCTTGTTCTTTTGCGAAACATCATTGCACTTCATACATTCCTCAGGTGGATACACGTGTCTCACACCCTTTTGATCTGGTTCATTCAGACGTATGGGGTCCTTGTACCATCCCGAGTCATTTGGGGTAAAAGTATTATATATCTTTCATTGATGATTTTTCGCGAATGACTTGGCTATGCCTCCTTCGAAAACGCTCCTGTTAGGTCCACAAGGCTGAATACCCTGAGAGGGGGGTGAATCAGGGTATGACTAATTTAAAATTAGTGCCCGTTCTGATCTTGTTTCACTGTTAAGCAAAACACTCTTCTCTCTCTTTTCTGTTGCACAATATAAACAGAAAGTAAAGAATGCACAGGACACAACGATTTTTACTTGGTTCACTCTCACTGGGCTACGTCCAAGGAGCATACGCCGACAAGTTGTCGGTCGTACCAAATTTCACTAAACTTCACTAGCTGTGGATTACAAGGTTTGGGCACAGTCACTCTGTCCCAGGCTCACTTCTTTCACAAGGTTTAGGGTCAGCTCACTGCTTTCCCAAGGGTCACTCCCTATTTCTCTCTCTCTGACCCACTGCCGGTGGAGAGGATCACCTTCTTCCTCTTCCTTTGCTCTCTGCGTTGGAAAGGATCTACTCACAGTTTATAGACTTGTAGGCCTCTTCATTTGCATGAAAGAATGCATCTTTCTCTTTATGTAGATGTTCTGATAAAACTCAACTTTCACCCGTAGATGAATCTCTCTTTGCACTGAAGGTATCGGGCAAACTTCCAGCTTCCACACAGCCCGAAAATACAGTCGGGGAATCAACCTTACTTGGCACGCAAGTATCGGCGCGCAAGTCACAACTGACGCGCAAGTCCTCCTCAGACACTTGCGCGACACAAGCTTCTTCAACTCCAAACTTGCACGACACACTTCCCTTTACGCCCAATCAAATATTGGCGCGCAACTACCAACCGGCGCGCAACCTCAAACACCGGCGCGCAACTTCACTTGCGCGACCACACACCACTTGCGCGACCACCACACCTGCGCGACGGGATCTCTGATTTTTCAAAGTGTTGAACTGCGTTGAAAATGAGGGGTGGTTCAGTATTTATAGACATTTGAGACACCCTGCGCGACGGCGCGCAAGTCTCCCCTCGGCGCGCAAGTCTCGATGCACAGGTCTCTTCTCCTGCAAGTCACTTGTGCAACCCACTTCCAAACTTGCGCGAACCTCTTTCCTTTGCCATATTTTGATCTTCTGATCTTGAAAAACCACAGGCGCGCAAGTTCTCAAGCGTCCAAGGCATCGGCGCGTAAGTCACCTGCACGACAACACCAATACCTGCGCGACCCTTATCCCTGTGCCACATTTTGATGATCTGATCTTGAAAAACTTATGGCGCGCAAGTTTCCAAGCCTTCAAGTACACGACGCGCAAGTCCCTTTGCCCAAAACCACTTTTATTCATTTGTCCATTTTGATGCCCAAGAATTTGGCAAACACTGAAAAACGGCGCCACCTTGTATCTGTTCTTTTTGTACCGCCTCCAGATCATCCATTCCTTTGTCGAAGTTCTTGAATCAAACATTGATCGTTAACCACAACTCTTGAACTCGACGTGCCACCATGAAAACCCCTTTGTCAACAAATTTGAATGTCATTGTTCTGCTTTGTTAACAATCACCACATAGATGTCCACTTTGTCAATAAACACAATCACCTCAAAAATGCTTCAATGATACCTTTAGGGATTTTTGCCCAACAGCTCCGAAGTGTTTTCCACCTTCCAGACATTTTACAATGAAATTCATAACCAATTTTCAATCTCTGTTAAATGTTTCCGCTCGGACAATGGGCGTGAATATCTCTCCACTCCCTTTCGGCAATTCCTCGAGAGGAAAGACATCATTTATCAGACCTCATGTCCTGATACACCCCAGTAGAATGGAATGGCCGAACAGAAACACAAACATATTCTAAAGACTGCTCGTGCCCTCCTCTTCCACCGACAGGTGTCTCTGCTTTTTTGGGGCAATGCCATCCTCACTGCTACCTATCTTATAAACTGCCTTCCTTCTTCTATCATTCAGGAGGAGACTCCTTTTCAGGCTTTGTTCTCCTCTCTTTCTCCTCACTCTCTTCCACTTCGGGTGTTCGGATGTCTTTGTTATGTTCGTGACACTCGTCCCGGCCTCTCCAAACTCTCTCAAATCCCTTCGGTGCATCTTCCTTGGCTATTCACGCACTCAGCGCGGATATCGTTGCTTTTCATCGGACCTACGGAGGTACGCCATCTCTGCTGACGTCTCATTTGTTGAGATCTCTTCGTTCTCCCTTCCCTCTCCTCATCCTGACTTTGTCATTGATGATTGTCTTCCTCTCATCATTCACCCTCCTCTGGTGTCTCCCCTCGCTGCTGACACCCATTTTGGTAGGGTCTACTCACGTCGTCCATCCATTGTTACCCCCGTCCCGGCCAATGACAACGTCGTCCCCGCTTCGTCCGATTCTCTTGCCCTGACACCAGACGACTTGTCCATTGCCCTCTGGAAAGGTACTCGTTCTTGCCAGAGTACTCCTTTATTTGTATCTTCATACAAGAGTCTATCAGCTCTGGAGATAGTATTTATTCCTCGCACAATTGGTGATGCAAAAGCTCACTCGAGAAGGCTAGCAGCCATGCGAGATAAGTTGCAGGCTCTGGAAGAAAACCATACTTGGAATCTTGTCCCTCTTCCCGCAGGCAAACAGGCAGTTGACAGCAAATGGATTTACACCGTCAGGCTGAATCCCGATGACACGCTTCATCGACTCAAAGCCCGCCTTGTGGCAAAGGGATTCGCACAGACTTACGATATTGACTATTTTGATACCTTCTCTCCAGTTGCCAAGATGACCTTCGTTCGCTTATTTATCTCTCTGGTGGTTGATCATCATTGGCCTCTTCACCAACTGGATGTCAAGAATGCTTTCCTCCATGAATTTCTGGAGGAAGAGGTTTATCTGCAGCAGCCCCCCGAATTTTGTGCCTCTAGCACCGAGTCTTAAGTCTACCGACTCCGCCGCTCTCATTACAGCCTCAAGCAGTCTCCCCGTGTTTGGTTAGGCTGCTTTAGCACGGTCATCACCGACTTTGGGCTCTCTCGCAGCATGAAGGACTACACTGTGTTCTACAGGACAACCTCCGCTGGCTGCATCCTATTGGTCGTTTATATGGATTATATCATCATCACTGGCAGCGACTCTGCGGGTATCACTCATCTCAAGGGGCATCTTCACCAGCACTTCCACACAAAGGATCTCGGTCCTCTCACATACTTCCTAGGCATCAAGGTATCCTATTCTCCGGACACTATCTCCCTCTGCCAACGGAAATATGTGTTGGATATTCTGCAGGATGCTGGGCTGACACAAGCCACTACTGTGGACACTCCTTAAGTCTGGGTAACGGTCTTTTTATGCCTCCTCAGAACCATATTCACACCCAGAGCAGTACCGTCGACTGGTAGACAAACTCATTTATCTCACCACGACTCGCCCCGACATTGCCTGTGTTGTTGGCAAAGTGAGCCAATTTATAGAACATCTGATCACCTCTCATTGGGATATTGTCCTCCGCATCGCCAAATATATCAAGCGAGACCCTACCCGTGGTCTTCGCTACTCTCAGCATACTCATTTGAATATTGAGGTCTTTTGTGATGCTAATTATGTTGGTTGCCTTGCTACTCGGAAATCTACTTCTGGGTTTGCCGTCTTCTGGGGCGACAACCTCATCTCCTAGCGCAGCAAGAAACAGATGGTCGTCTCTCGCTCCAGTGCGGAATCCAAGTACCGTGCCATGGCCACCGTCACCACGGAGATCATTTGGCTTCGACATCTCCCCCAGGAGCTTTGCTTTCCTCCGCAGACATCTGCTCACATCTGGTGTGACAATCCGGCAGCTGATCGTACCATGATTGACTGTGTAATTTTCACCTTTATACCACTGTGTTGAACTTGTTTTATATTGAAAATTATAAAAATAATGACAAGTTGCATTCCATTTTTGAATCATTTATTTTGTGTTTATCACTGTTAAAAAGGGCAATGATACTTGTTTTGATGATTCCACTGCAGGAGGAAGTGATTTGGAGGGCCCATGATGATGTCCGAGAAAAATGGGTCAAACAGCGCAGGATCCAAGCACAACAGTGGATTAATCCACACACTGCTACTAGACCTTGCATCCAATTGGGCTGATATTTTGTGGGCTCGTCCAAATTTCATTGGGCTACATTTCTTATGAAGGAACCCAAGACTCATTCGGCCATATAGGGGCCCAACCGACCTGATCTGCCCAGCACACCAAATCTGCACGATGCCAAAAGTTGTGTGCTGTGATCTGTCCATATCTCGGGCTATAGGTGTCCAATTTATACCAAACTTTCGGTAGAGACAGCCAAGAGGTGGGGCTACAACTTTGTTATTTTCTCCAAATCGAGATAAGGCTGTCTGAAGGTCGAAACACCCGTGACAAGTGGTTTTAAGAATTCTGTGTGCTTAAAAACACCTTCCCATTTTCCTATAAAATGACAACTTGGTCTCCTCATTTGCAAGTTCGGCCAGGAGGCAAAGCTCTGGTACTTTGAAGACCCAAAGAAGTCCTCTCATCACACAAGGAGTTCTGGAGGCCCCTATCCTCATAGGGGAATCAAGTATGAAGAGAGAGTTCTACCCGAGCCTCCTCCTCTCGATGGCAAGCTAAACGGTGGACGATCATTTCGAGAGAGCTACACAAACTTGGGAGGGAGTTCCATCACATGTTCTCTACTGGTTTTGTATAATTTGTGTGTTGAATATTTCACTTATTTTGTTCCTTGACATGCTTCCCCCTGGTTACATTTCATTTGATATAATTAAGTGGAACACTTTTAATTTCAACACCGATTGAGTTGAGATTTAAAGTGGGAATATTGGGTTGATCCAATTAGACAACACAATAATCCTATTTATCTCACACATACATAAGATTTAAGTATGCTTTGGTAGACCTCTTATTCTATGTTTGCTAACCAAATCCAGGCAACACGATTGTTGTTCCAAGGGATGGTTCTTTAAGCATCATTTGAAGAGGGCAACAGAGGAGTCAAGATCTTGACAACCTTCAACCAAGAATTAAACAAAACCATGTTAAATTTTCAGAACAATGAACTATCCAAGATGTGTAATGAATTTAAAATGATCTTCTTCTCTCATAATTATTAATACACCGCCTTTTCTTTCCAACTATTAAACTCTTTAATTAAATCATTTCATCCTAAAACTGTTTTCAAAACCACCCTCTATCTAAGTACTTATTAAAAACGCACACTCTAAACCCACCAACGCTCCTTGAGAGACGACCTAGGGTCTGCCCTAGACTATAAATCAACCTTAAAATCATAATCAATTTGCCACGTCACAATAGGGCGGTCAGCAGCCACCAAGATAGCTTCAAATTTCGTTTTCCATGAACACACGAAATATATTGAGGTGGACTGTCACTTTCTTCGCCACCACCTGGAGCATGATCACGTCCGCTTTAGCCACATCCCGACGGCGGACCAACTTGCCGACATCTTCACCAAATGCCTCCCAGGGGCTCCCCTAGCCTCGCCCAGTTTCAAGTTGGGCATCCATAGTATCTGCTGCCCAGTTTGAGGGGAAGTGTGTCTGGTCTTGTATGATTTTATCTTCTTTTTTTGTGGGACTCGTTGTCAAAATTGGGCATGTCCAGCTTGAGGGGGAGTGTTAAACCCTATTTTTATTATTTTGGGTATTTCTGAGTCCCGCCTCAGAATACTCCTGTATGTATTCCGTATCCTCAATCTATAAAAGGAGGTCTCCGCCTCACTTTGAGGTAAGGAAGTTTTCCCATTCTACAAAGACCATAGAGAGAAGGCAGGTTATTGGATAGATATTGGAACTAAAATCTTCCAACTAACAGATAAGAGCATCATCAGGCCCTGGAAAATTAAAAAAAAAAAGATCTTAGATCTATTTTTTACTAAGAGTGTATAGGGTCACACATAGAAAAATAATAAGAGCACAATGTTGTGGGTCACTCCTCATATGGCCAATTATTTGGGGACGAATGCGGATATAATATCTAAATCTTTCTAGGCTGCCTTCATTGCAATATTAGACCTTTCCTGTAGCAACCTTGATATCTGTGAGCTTTATTTTTTTCCCCTTTGTCATCAATGATTTTGTAAAAGACCTTCATTGGCCAACGACCACAACGGACATCGCATCTCCCAATGACCAACAACTTTTTTTTGGAAGTTCCAACATCATCCGACCATTAAAAAGTCGTGCACAAGGTGCACTATTTTGACCCCTGGGGAATGTTAATGCTCTCCCAATGATTTCCAGGGTTCTCATTGCTGAAGAAGAGTTTTTAGACACTTTAAACCCTAATGGTCTTCCCACACTGAATCAGTCGTATTGTTTAGGTGGTCAAAACTATTTACAATGGACCCAAGTTGATCAAGCTACACACTAAAGGTTTGTAATTGGCGAATTCTCCTTACCTCAATATGAGGTGGGGACATTCTTTTATCGATGAATAAAATGGAATACATGGTAGAGTATTTAGATGTGGGACTCGAAAATACCCAATATATTTAAACTGGGTTTAACACTCCCACTCAAGCTGGACATGTCTAGCTTGGATCAAGAATCCCACAAAAAAAAGATGACAGCAAATAACACCATACACACTCCCCCTCAAGCTAGGGTGTTGATGCTGGTAATACCCAATTTGGTACTAAGAGAATCAAGACGAGCTCCCGGGAGACCTTTTGTGAAGATGTCGGTCAGCTGATCCGCCGTCGGAACGTGGCCGAAACTGATATGGTTCTGCTCAAGATGATGAAGAAAGTGACAGTCCACCTCGATATACATCGTCTATTCATGGAAGATGAGATTCGAAGCAATCTTCGTGGTTGTCTTGTTGGAATGGTGTAGCATCTCTGACCACTGCAGCGGAGCTGACCGACCGACACTGACAGGCACTGTACCAGTGCGGACTTCGGAGTCAACAGTACAGTAGCACTTTTGAAAAAGGTGGTCGTCGTTCACTGTAGCGACGCAGACTTACTTTTCAGAACAGTGATCGCTTTCTTCCAGTTTATAGCCCATTTTCGGGCTAGGGTGACTATTTAGAAAACTCTGTAATTTTCTGCTCTCGAATTAGTGAAGTTCTGCATCTCCGTGGACGTAGCAATTATTCCCGAACCGCGTAAATCGTTGTGTTCTTGTTGCTTTCCTTCTGCATTTTCTTTTGTTTCTCGTTTCTGTCGTTGCGACTCCCGACGATTCCGAAACAATTGGTATCAAAGGGTGAGTTCGGAAATCTCCAACGATGGCTTTGGATGAAGGCAAAGTGAAGATTGATCGCTTCGATGGAACTGATTTCAGTTTCTGGAGTATGCAAATCGAGTATTATCTTTATCAAAAAAAGATACACTTGCCGCTTCTGGGACTGAAGCAAACGGACATGTAGCAATCAGAGTGGGAGCTGCTGGATCAACAGGTTCTGGGTGTTGGGCGCCTGACGTTGGCCAAAAACGTGGCGTTCATCAGAAAGGAGAAGACGACGGTGGACCTGATGAAAGCTCTCGCAAATATGTACGAGAAGCCTTCTGCAGCAAACAAGGTGCACTTAATGCGACGATTGTTCAACCTGAAAATGGAAGAAGGGAGAATCATTGCAGACCACATCAACGAATTTAACACCATCATCAGTCAGCTGACATCGCTGAAAATTGATCTTGGTGACGAGGTATGTGCACTGGTCTTACTGTCCTCTTTACCTGACAGTTGGGAAGCAACTGTAACAGCTGTGAGCAGTACCTCGGGGAATACCAAACTGGTTCTGAAAGATATACGGGACCTAATCCTTAGTGAGGATGTTCGAAAAAGAGAATCAGGCAGATTCTTTGGTTCTGCTCTGAACGTCGAAGGAAGAGGAAGATACCCACAACAAAACATTCCTAGAGGGCGATCAAGGTCAAGAGGGAAAAGCCGAGACAAGGCAAAGGGGGTGGGTCCTACCTGCTGGACATGCAGGAAGAAAGGACATGTCAAAAAGGAGTGCAGAGAAAAAAGAAAGGGACCTGAAACCAGTGGAGCAAACACGGCGGTTGAGGGAACTGATGATGTGTTGTTGATGAGCGTGGACAGCCCAATGGAGTCTTGGATTTTAAACTCTGGGGCGTCTTTCCATTCTACATTAGAGAAGAGATTTCTGGAAAATTATATTTCTAGAAATTTCGGCAAGGTACATCTTGCTGATGATGAGCCCTTGCAGATTGTGGGAAAAGGGGATGCACGAATCAATACCAACAATGGGAGCTCGCTGGTTCTGGAAAACGTGAGGTATATCCCTGATTTAGGAAGAAATCTCATTTCTGTGGGACAGACCACGTTCACTGATGGTGCATGGAAGATCACCAAAGGAGCTATGGTCATACCTCGTGGAGCAAAGAATGGTACCCGATACAACAACACATAAACCTGCATGGACATGGCTGCATCACTCAAAACTGTAGAAGATTCACAACTGTGGCACAACAGGCTAAGCCACATGAGTAAGAAGGGGATGAAGGTGCTGACAACAAAAGAGTTGTTACCAGAGCTGAAGTCAGCGGATGTTGGCCTATTAGAAGATTGTATCTTCGGAAAGCAGAATAAGGTGTCTATTGCAAGAGGCAGAACACCGAAGGCTGGAAAGCTGGACCAGGTGCACACAGATGTTTGTGGGCCTGCACCAGTACATTCTCTTGGAGGGTCACAACACTATGTGACATTCATCGATGACTCAACAAGGTATGAGTTTACTTTCTGAAAAGTAAATCTGATGTGTTTAAAATGTTTCAGAAGTAGAAGACCATGGTGGAAAATGACTCAAGAGCTAAGCTGAAATGCTTGAGGTCTGACAACGGTGGAGAGTATGGCAGCCAGGAGTTCATAGAATTCTGTTCTGATAATGGAATTCGGTGGGAGAAAACTATCCCAGGAACACCACAACATAATTGTGTAGCTGAAATGATGAATAGAACGTTGAATGAACGTGCCATAAGCATGAGGTTACACTCGGGGTTGCCCAAAACCTTCTGAGCTGATGCAGTGAACATGACAACTTATCTGGTCAACAGGAGTCCATCTGTGCCAATGGGAGAACGTTTACCCGAGGAGCTCGGGCCTGAGAAGGAGGTAAGACTCACATTTACGAGTCTTTGACAGTTTGACATATGTTCATATTGATGCCAATGCAAGGAACAAACTTGATGCTAAGTCCAAGCCATGTTTCTTATGGTGCTGACGGGTTTGGTTACCGCTTTTTGGATGATCTCAAGAAGATGGTCATCAGGAGCCAGAATGTCGTATTCAATGAAAGTGTCATGTATAAAGAACGTCATGCAGCTGAAGATGAAAATGGGAACATTAAATCAGAGTGCAAAGAGCAAGTGGAGCTTGAAGGTGTATCCGAGCATGAGAGACCTGAACCGTTGGAACCTACTTCTCCAGTAGAGTTGAGGAGATTAATGAGGGTGAGAAGACCTGTGCAGAGGTATTCACCATCCCTGCATTATCTATTATTGACTGACGATGGAGAACCAAAATGCTTTGAAGAGGTTGTTGCGGAATCGCCGGGAGACACAACGACAGAAACGAGAAAAAACGAAAAGAAAGAAAGCAAGGGGACACAATGATTTACGTGGTTCGGGAAAAATCCCTACGTCCACGGGAGAGGCAGAATTTCACTATGATTCGAGAGCACGAAATTACAGAGGATTTTTTTTGGTAGAAACCCTAGCCCGAAAATGGGCTATAAACAATGGAGAAGACGATCACTGCTCGAAAAAGTGGTTCGCGTCGCTACAGTGAACGGCGGCTGGCTTTGTCAAAAGCGCTACAATAAAGTTGCGGGCCACAAGCATTCAGCCCAACCGGATCGGGCAACACCAATCCAACAATCTCCCACTTGTAGCCTGATCCGCTGCACTGCTATGCTTCGATGCAACTGATGAAGACAAGTTAATCTAAGTTCTTCCTCTTCTTCACTCACCAATGTCGTGCTTTCACAGATTCATGAAATACAAACTGTTTTCCTCTTCTGCTCCCATCAAGTCCTCCATCATTCTGCCTCTCATCCTCCGTTCATCAGTGGAGACCAACAGAGGCACAACAGTGCCTCAACTTCTGTATCACCATAGGCTTTGTCAACATGTCTGCCGGATTGTTGGTTCCACAGATCTTCTGCAAAGTCAGCAACCCATCCTGTATCAAACCTCTGATGAAATGGTACTTCAACTGAATGTGCTTCGTCCGGGCATGAAACACTGGGTTCTTGGCAAGATGTATAGCACTCTGACTGTCACAGTGCAATACATTCTCCTCTCACTTTCTTCCCAATTCATCCAAGAAGTTCTTCAGCCAAACCATCTCTTTCTCAGCTTCTGTTACAGCAATGTATTCTGCCTCTGTGGTGGATAAAGCCACCACCTTCTGCAATTGTGATATCCAACTTACCGCAGTTCCTCCACAGGTAAAGACATAACCCGTGGTACTCCTCCTGCTGTCGACATCGCCTCCAAGGTCAGCATCCACATAACCCTGCAATGAAGTTCTTTTCCCAAAGCACAAAGATACCTCCTTGCTGCCCTTAAAATACCTTAGTATCCACTTCACAGCTTCCCAATGTTGCTTTCCAGGGTTAGCCATATACCTGCTCACAACTCCCACTGCATGAGCAATGTCAGGTTGAGTACAGACCATGGCGTACATCAGGCTTCCAACAGCTGATGCGTATGGAACTTTTGCCATGTACTCCACCTCTTCTGCCGTCTTCAGTGACAGCTCCTTTGATAGTTTGAAGTGGCTCGCCAGGGGAATAGAGACTGCATTTGCTTCTAGCATGCTGAATCTTCTCAGAACCTTCCCAATGTAATCAGCCTGTGACAACATTAACGTTCCAGCTGTGCGGTCTCTCTTTATCTTCATTCCCAGAATTTTGCCAGCTTCTCCAAGATCCTTCATTTCAAACTCCTCAGCTAACTGCCTTTTCAGCTCATTAATACTCTGCATACATGATCCTGCAATGAGCATGTCATCCACATACAGAAGCAATATAATATATTCATCACCGAAAGACTTGATGTAGCAACACTGATCCATGCCACATCATTTATATTCATTTTTAGACATAAATGAATCAAACTTCTTGTTTCACTGCCTCGGTGCCTGCTTCAGTTCATATAGGCTCTTCTGGAGTTTGCACACCAGGTCTTCCTTTCCAGACACTACATATCCCTCAGGCTGCTGCATGTAGATGTCCTCCTCCAGATCTCCATGAAAGAAAGCAGTCTTGACATCAAGCTGCTCAAGATGCAAGTCTTCTGACGCCACAATGCTGAGAACCACCCGGATGGTGGTAAGCTTTACTACTGGTGAAAATATTTCCGTGAAATCCACTCCCTCCTTCTGTTGGAAGCCTTTCACCACCAGCCTTGCCTTGAACCTCCTCTTGCCATCATGCTCTTCCTTCACCCGATAGACCCACTTGTTCTGCAATGCTTTCTTTCCTGCTGGCAGGGATGTCAACTCCCAAGTGTTGTTGTCATGCAATGAGGAAATCTCTTCCCTCATTGCCAGCTCCCACTTGCTTGACTCCTTCAGCTGCATTGTCTCTTCAAAGCATTCTAGTTCTCCACCGTCAGTCAATAACAGGTAATGCAATGATGGTGAATACCTCTGCACAGGCCTTCTCACCCTTGATGATCTCCTCAACTCCACTGGAGTAGTAGGTTCCACCGGTTCAGATCTCTCAAGCTCAGGCACACCTTCAAGCTCCACTTGCTCTTTGGACTCTGATTCAATGTTCTCATTTTCATCTTCCGCTTCATGGCGACCTTTGTACATGACACCTTCATTTAATACCACGTTCTGGCTCCTGATAACCATCTTCTTGTGATCATCCCAAAACCGGTAACCAAACTCATCAGCACCATAGCCAATAAAGAAACATGGCTTGGACTTAGCATCAAGCTTGTCCCTTGAGTTAGCATCAATGTGTACAGAAGCTAAACTGCCAAACTCTTAAATTTGAGAGTTTTACCTCCTTACCAGACCAGAGCTCCTCGGGTAGGCGTTCTCTCATTGGCACAGATGGACTCCTATTGATCAGATACGCTGCCATGTTTACTGCATCAGCCCAGAAGGTTTTGGGCAAACCTGAGTGCAACCTCATGCTCCTGACACGTTCATTCAGTGTCCTATTCATCCTCTCTGCCACACCATTCTGTTGTGGTGTTATTGGGATTGTCTTCTCCCACCGAATTTCATTATCAGAACAAAATTCCCTGAACTCCTGACAGCCATACTCTCCACCGTTGTCAGAACTCAAACATTTCAGCTTTGCTCCTGACTCGTTCTCCACCATGACTTTACTTCTGAAACATCATGAACACATCAGATTTATTTTTCAGAAAGTAAACTCATACCTTCCTTGTTGAGTCATCGATGAATGTCACATAATATTGTGACCCTCCGAGGGATGGTACTGGTGCAGGCCCCCAAACATCTGTATGCACCAGGTCCAGCTTTCCAGCCTTCGGTGTTCTGCCTCATTTTGCAAAGGACACCTTCCTCTGCTTTCCAGAGATGCAATCTTCACATAAGCCTACTTCCACCGACTTCAGCTCTGGTAGCAACCCTTTTGTGGCCAGCACCTTCATCCCCTTTTCACTCATGTGGCCGAGTCTGTAGTGGCACAATTGAGAACCTCCGACAGCTTCCAGTGATGCAGCCATGTCCATGCAAGTTTCTGTCAGGTTGTACAGGGTGCCATTCTTTGCTCCCCGAGCTATAACCATAGCTCCTCGGGTGATCTTCCATGCACCACCAGTGAATGTCGTACTCAACCCTGCATCATCAAGTTGTCCAACATAAATAAGGTTTTCTTCTCAAGCCAGGGATATACCTCACGTTCTCCAGAACCAGCAAACTCCCACTGTTGGTCTTGATCCGTGCATCTCCTTAACCCACAATCTGTAAGGGCTCATCATCAGCAAGATGCATCTTGCCAAAATTTTCAGAAACAAAATTGTTCAGGAAACCCTTCTCCGATGTAGAGTGGAAAGACGCCCCAGAGTCTAAAATCCAAGACTCCATCGGGCTGTCCACGCTCAGCAGCAACACGTCATCAGTTCCTTCAGCTGCAATGTTTGCTCCACTGGTTTCAGGTCCCTTCCGGTTATCTCTGCACTCCTTCTTGACATGTCCTTTCTTCCCGCATGTCCAGCAGGTAGGACCAGGCCCCTTTGCCTTGTCTCTGCTCTTTCCTCTTGACTTCGATCATCCTCTGCGATTGTCCCGTTATGGGTACATTCCTCTTCCTTCAACGTTTAAAGCAGAACCAGAGAATCTGCCTGATTCTCATCTTCGAACATCCTCACTAAGGATTAGGTCCCTTATATCTTTCAGAGCCATCTTCGTATTCCGCGAAGTGCTGCTCACAGATGTTACAGTTGCTTCGCAACTTTCAGGTAACGAAGATAATAAAACCAGAGCACATACCTCATCACCAAGATCAATGTCCACCGATGACAACTGACTTATGATGGTATTGAACTCGTTGATATGATCTGCAACAGGTCTCCCTTCAACCATTTTCAGGTTGAACAATCGTCATATCAAATGCAACTTGTTTGCCGCAGAAGGCTTCTCGTGCATATTTGTGAGGGCTTTCATCAGGTCCACCGTCGTCTTCTCCTCTCTGATGTTGAACGCCACGTTTTTGGCCAACGTCAGGCGCACAACACCCAAAACCTGTCGATCCAGTAGCTCCCACTCCGACTTCTCCATGTCTGCTGGCTTTACACCCAAAAGCGGCAAGTGCATCTTTTTCTGATAAAGATAATCCTCGATCTGCATCCTCCAGAAACTGAAATCAGTTCCATCGAAGCGATCGATCTGCACTTTGCCTTCATCCAGAGCCATTGTTGGAGAATTCCGAACTCACCCTCTGATACCAGTTGTTGCGGAATCGCCGGGAGACACAACAACAGAAACGAGAAAAAACGAAAAGAAAGAAAGCAAGGGACACAACGATTTACGTGGTTCGGGAAAAATCCCTACGTCCACAGGAGAGGCAGAATTTCACTATGATTCGCGAGCACGAAATTACAGAGGATTTTTTTTGGTAGAAACCCTAGCCCGAAAATGGGCTATAAACAATGGAGAAGACGATCACTGTTCGAAAAAGTGGTCCGCGTCGCTACAGTGAACGGCGGCTGACTTTGTCAAAAGCGCTACAGTAAAGTTGTGGGCCACAAGCATTCGGCCCAACCGGATCGGGCAACACCAATCCAACAGAGGTAATGCAACTTAAGGAGTCGAGCAAGTGGGAGCTGGCTATGAAGGAGGAGATTTCCTCATTGCATGATAACAACACTTGAGAGCTGACACCTCTGCCAACAGGAAAGAACGTATTGCAGAACAAGTGGGTCTACCGGGTCAAGGAAGAACATGATGGCAAAAGGAGGTTCAAGGTAAGGCTTGTGGTGAAAGGCTTCCAATAGGAGGGAGTGGATTTCACTGAAATATTCTCACTAGTAGTAAAGCTTATCACCATCCGGGTGGTTCTCAGCATTGTGGCGTCAGATGACTTGCACCTTGAGTAGCTTCATGTCAAGACTGCTCTCCATGGAGATTTGGAGGAGGATATCTACAGGCAGCAGCCCGAGGGATATGTAGAGTCTGGGAAGGAAGACTTGGTTTGCAAACTCTAGAAGAGCTTATATGGATTGAAGCAGACACGGAGGCAGTGAAACAAGAAGTTTGATTCATTTACGTCTAAAAATGAATATAAACGATGTGGATGACATGCTCATTGCAGGATCATGTATACAGAGGATTAATGAGCGGAAAGGGCAGTTGGCTGAGGAGATTGAAATGAAAGATCTTGGAGAAGCTGACAGGATTCTAGGGATGAAGATCAAAAGAGACCGCATAGTTGGAACATTAATGTTCTCACAAGCTGATTACATTAGGAAGGTCCTAAGAAGATTCAGTATGATGGAAGCAAAGACAGTCTCTATTCCCCTGGCGAGCCATTTCAAACTATCAAAGGAGCAATCACCGAAGACGGTAAAAGAGGTTGAGCACATGGCAAAAGTTCTATATGCATCAGCTGTTGGAAGCCTGATGTATGCCATGATCTGTACTCGACCTAACATCGCTCATGCAATGGGAGTTGTGAGCAGGTATATGGCTAACTCTGGAAAACAACATTAGGAAGCTGTGAAGAAGATACTGAGGTATTTCAAAAGCAGCAAGGAGATATCTCTGTGTTTTGGGAAAGAAAATTCATTGCAGGGGTATGTGAATGCTGACCTTGGAGGCGATATCGGCAACAGGAGTACCACGGGTTATGTTTTTACCTGTGGAGGAACTGCGGTAAGTTGGATATCACAATTGCAGAAGGTGGTGGCTTTATCCACCACAGAGCCAGAATAAATTGCTGTAACAGAAGCTGGGAAAGAGATGATTTGGCTGAAGAACTTCTTGGATGAATTGGGAAGAAAGCGAGAGGAGAATGTATTGCACTGTGACAGTCAGAATGTTATACATCTTGCAAAGAACCCAGTGTTTCATGCCCGGACGAAACACATTCAGTTGAAGAAACGTTTCATCAGAGGTTTGATACAGGATTGGTTGTTAACTTTGCAGAAGATCTGTCGAACCAACAATCCGACAGACATGTTGACAAAGCCTATGGTGATAAAGAAGTTGAGGCACTGTGGTCTACACAGATGAATGGAGGATGAGAGCCAAAATAATGAAGGACATGATGGGAGCACAAGAGGAAAACAGTTTGTAATTCATGAATCTGTGAATGGAAAGCACGCCACTGGTGAGTGATGAAGAGGAAGAACTTGGATTAAGAAAGTCGTCTTCTTCCAGTTTATAGCCCATTTTCGGGTTAGGGTTACTACTTAGAAAACTCAGTAATTTTGTGCTCCCGAATTAGTGAAGTTCTGCCTCTCCGTGGACGTAGGGATTATTCCCGAACCACGTAAATCGTTGTGTTCTTGTTGCTTTCCTTTCTTCTGCATTTTCTTTTGTTTCTCGTTTCTGTCGTTGCGACTCCCGATGATTTCACAACACGTCTGATTGTCACGCCAAATGAGCAGAGGTCTGCGGGGGGCCAAGCTAATGGGGGAGATGGCGAAGCCAGATGATCTCAGTAGTGACCGTGGCCATGGCACAGTATTCAGTTTCTGCACTCGATCCGGAGACAATAGTCTGCTTCTTGTTGCGCCAAGAGATGAGGTTATCTGCCAAGAAAACGGCATACCCAGAAGCAGACTTGCGGGTAGCAAGGCAACAGGTATAATCAGCATCACAAAAGCCATCAACATTAAGATGAACGTGATGGGAGTACCGAAGACCACGAGAAGGGTCTTTCTTGATGTATTTGACAATGCAGAGGACAACATCCCACTGAGATTTGGTCAGATGCTCCATGGGATCACTTTGCCAACCACACAGACAATGTCGAGTCGTATCATGGTGAGGAAATTGAGTTTGTCCACTAGACAACGATAACTCTCTGGGTGAGAAAAAGGTGTTGGGTCATCATAGAGAGAACATTCCCCAGACTCAAGAGGAGTGTTTATGACAATTGTCCGACTCAACCCTACATCCTGCAAGATATCAATGACATTTTATTTGACAGAGAAAGATGGTATCCGTAGAACGGGAGACCTTGAGGCCAAGGATGCATGTGAAAAGACCAAGATCTTTGATGTGGAAGTGGGGGTGAAAATGCCCCTTAAGTTGGGTCATTCCGGTGAAGACGCTCCCTGTGATAATGATATCATCAACATATACCACCAGCAAGATTCAGTCGTTGGACGTCCTGCGGTAAAAGACGACATGATCCTTCATACTGCGAGAGAGTCCAAAGGCAATAACGACGGTGCTGAATCGGTCAAACCAAGCACGAGGAGACTATTTATGAGCATATAGAGATCAACGAAGGCGACGTACATGAGTTAGCGTCAGTGGAATCGCCTATAAATAGGCCTCGACCCCCTTGAGAGAAGTAGAGAGTTTTCCAAGAAAAATTTGTTTCTCTCTTCTCGCGAAGGTGGTTCGCGAAGGCAGTGTGCTTTGCGAAAAGAATGAGCTTCGCAGCGACTAATCTAGTTCTACGACAGTTGTGTGCTCCGCGTTGGCTCAGTGAGCTTCGCGAAGGAAGTCGCTTTGCGACGACCTGAGCTCCGCGACGGCCTGAGCTCTGCGAAGGTGTGAGATTCGCGAAAAGGCAGGAGCTTCGTTAAGGTTTGTTTGAGCTTCGTGAAATTAGGAGCTTCGCAAAGTAGGGTGCTTTGCGAAAGTTCTTCCCAAAGGTTGGTGCCCAGTGGTCAGGGGCAAATGGGTATTCATCAGTGGATGAAATTTGGACTTCAATAGAGCATCTACATACAGTGGATGATGCATTAATTAGTGGTAATGAAAGGACCTACAAGTCCATAAACTGTGAATGGATATCTTCCAAGTGTAGTGAGCAGAGGAAGAGGAAGAAGGTTATCCTTTCTAACGGCAGAAAGCTAGAGAGAGAGAAATAGGGAATGACCCTTGGGAAAGCAGTGAGCTGACCTTAAACATTGTAAAGTTAGTGAGTCCAGGCTTAAAAGTGATCTAGCCTGAACATTATTGGCAGTGAGCTTTAGTGGATTTGGTACAGCGACACATCGTCGTTGTATGCTCCTTGGATGTAGCCCAGTGAGGGTGAACCAAGTAAAATTTCTATGTCTGCCTGGTTGCTTCCCTGCATTGCATCTAAAGCATCACCATCAGATAAACATAAAAAGAAGTGATCAACATAAACACATAAGAAAAAACAAAGTGACCGTTATAATATAGAGATCAAGATCCATTGGGGCAAGAAGAATTTTGAAATAGAATATTCATACCCTGATTCACCCCCCCCCCTCAGGGAATTTGGGACCCTTTTTGGTTCTAACAATAAGCGGTCTGAGGCCATCTTGGCAACCAGAGAGAATGTCTCAAAATATGCGATGCCATATGTCTGAGCAAAGCCCTTCGCCACAAGTCAGGCTTTGAGGCGATGAAAAGTGTCATCGGCATTGAGACGGACCGTGTAAATCTATTTGCAGCCGACCGCCTGTTTTTCTTCTGGAAGGGGACTAGATCCCAAGTATAATTGTCATCCAGTGCCTGCAGTTCATCCTGCATCGCTTGTAGCCACCCCGAGTGAGATTTGGTATCACCAACCGTGCGGCGAATAGATATCCTCTCCAGAGCTGACAAACCAATGTATGAAGATATATAGAGAGAAGTATGCTGACAAGAACGAGTATCTTTCCAAAGTGCAACAGGCAAGTCGACTGGTGCCCGTGCAAGAGCATCAGACGAAGCTGGGATGATTGTTTCCACGGCCTAGAAGGGGAGCACGGTCGAGGGGCGACGGGAGTAGACCATACCAAAACAGTGATCGGTATCCGTGCTTCGTGCGTGAATAGAAGAATGGGCAGAGGGATTTGGGAGTGAGCTTGGAGAGGACAGGATGAGTGTCACGGACATAACAGAGACATCCAAATACATGGAGTGTAAGTGACCAAGAGGAGAACAGAGTCCGAAAAGCAGTCCCCCCTGAAGGATAGAAGAAGGAAGACGAATGATGAGGTATGTAGCAATAAGAATGACATCTCCCCAAAAGAGAAGGGGCACATGTCAGTGGAAGAGAAGGGCACGAGTAGTCTCCAGAATATGTCGGTGTTTCCGCTCGGCCACTCCATTCTGCTGGGGTGTATCAGGACAGGAGGTCTAATAAATGATGTCGTTCGCCTGAAAAAACTACTGAAAGGGAATGGACAGATACTGTCTCCCATTGTCCGAGAAGAGATATTTAATTGAGATGGAAAACTGGGTATGAATCTTAAGGTAAAAAGTCAGAAAAGTAAAAAACACTTCAGACCGATCTCAAAGTAGGTATAGCCAATTCATACACGAAAAATCATCAATGAAGGATATATAATATTTATACCCTTACTGACTCGAGACAGCACAAAGACCCCATACATCTGAATGAACCAAATCAAAGGGTTTAGAAGCCTATGTATCGACTTGAGGAAAATACGAAGTGCGATGATGTTTCACAAATTTACAAGACTCGCAATGAAAGGAGACATGCTGACTGATATCAGGAAACAGTTGATGAATGGCGAAGGCGGGTGGATGACCCAACCGGGAATGAAGGTCCAATGCACACATAGAGACAAACGTGCAAGCGACAGATGATGGTCCCTCAAACATGTATACCCCGTCCCGAAGCTGGCCTCTACCAAGTTCCCGGTTCGTCATCCGCTCCTGAAACACAAATGATGTAAATATGACACTGCAATTGAAATCCTTTCTAAACTTACTGATGGATAGAAGATTAAAAGGGCAGGTGAAGAGATGAATTTAGGGAGCAAGCACCGAAGCCGACATTGGGGAGAGTGGAGCCATCAACAACGGTGATGGTTGAGGAACGAGCATATGGACGGTGGGTGGATAACATGGCTGCATCACCGATGAGATGGTCTGATGCACTTGAGTATAGCAACCAGGTAGGAGAGCGACGACTGACAAAGGCAGTGGAACCAACAGAGTGGGCAAGAGAAGCCGACGAAGGAAATGACAGAGAGGTGTTCCGATGACCGTGAATCATCTGAAGCTCAGCAATGGAAATGTCCAAAGATGATAGAAGAGCGGCGGCTGATGGTGAAGCATCGTGGACCGCAATCTGGCCTTGTCGAGGTGGCTGGGATGGGCGACCATGAAGGACCCAACAACGATCAATCAGGTGGCCGAGCTTGCCACAGTGCTGACAGAAGGGACGAGGACGACTCTCCCAGCGGCCACGTCCATGAGTGTCTGAGGAACGACCACTGCCACGACCCAAGAGGGCAGTGTGATCAATGCTAGGGGTGGGTGGGGCAAGTGCCTGATGAGCCTTCCCAATGTGATGATAGACCTGTGGAATCTCTAGCGAAGAGGGGCTGGCGAGCATCTCCACCACCGTTGTCGCATATTTCGTGTCGAGGCCATGGAGGAGGCTGAAGAGGCATAACTGGTCCCTCTGGGCCCATGCTACCTTCGGTGTATGTGGAATGGGCTAAAGCTCATGCAATTCATCCCGTAGAGCTTTCCATTCCATGAAGTACGCCGGAAAGGGTCGGGTTTGCTAGCGGATGAGGGACAGGCGCTGAAGAAGATCTGAGACCCGAACCAAATTATTGGTCTCAAAATACAAAAGATTTAAGGAATCTCAACTGTAGGTTGAGAGAACCCAGTTGCCTCATTACCTCAAAGTGAGACGGAAGCATTCTTTTATAATGAATGAAAAGGACCACATCGGACCACAAGTCCAATGTGGGATACAGACTCCAACACTCCCCCTCAAGCTAGGCGAGCTTGGACACATAATGAAAAGAAAGCAACAAAAAAAACAGATGCTAACACTCCCTCTCAAGCTGGACATGCCCAGCTTGATGACAAATACGAGACAAAAACAGAAGAAACGGAAATAATAAAATCGTTGTTGCTGCTGCTCCCCCTCAAGATGGTAATGTGATGCTGCTGAAAAAAAAAGGATGGGTCATCGCCGGAAAAGTGCGGGGCCGGACAACAGAGCGCCGGGAAATCCACACTAGCGGGTCAGTCATCAGAGCGTCGGGAAAATCCGCACTACGGGCCGGTCGTCAGAGCGCCGGGAAATCCGAAATGTCGGGCCGATCGTCAAAGCGCCGAGAAATCCGCTCGGGAGGGCCGGTCATCAAAGCGTCGGGGAATCTGCTGGAGGCACCGGCGATGGGATGCGGTGATTCCGCAGGAGGCGTCGGGCAGAAAGGCGGGGATTCTGCAGGAGGTGTCGGGCAGAGAGGCAGGGATTCCGCAGGAGGCACCGGGCAGGAAGGCGGGGATTCCGCAGGAAGCAGGAGGAGGACGGCATGGAGGGAGCAGCCTGGACCGGTTTGCCTGGACCGGTTCGCCAGGAGGGAGCCGGTTCTGGAAGGGAAGAAACCGGACGGGCGGGCGCCGGCGCGAGGGATCCGTCGAGAAGGGATCAACCGGAAGGAGAGGGGCAGACGTCGGAGAGCCGCTCTGACGGAGGCAGGCCGGTCTGCTGGGGCAGGGAGAGACGGGCTGGACAAAACCGGAAACTGCAGGAGAGGCGTAGGGAGATGCCGACAGGGGAAGATCCGGCGGGAGAGAGTCGCGCGGGAGGGCGAAAGGAGACGCCAGACAGCATCAGACCGCCGTCGGGATCTGGAGGCGCGACGGTTGGCGCGACTTAGGCAGGAGGGCCGAGGGCCAACAGGCGCCGGGAGTCCGCCGGGAAGAGCATCAGTGGGAGCCGCGCGGGATGACGGGGCAGAGGATCGCCTCTTGAGGAACGCCAGAGAGCCGAAAAGAATAGCCGCAGGCGCGGCTGGACGGGAAGCGCTGGGAGGCCCGCGCTGGAGATTCGTCGCACAGGGGAAGCGGCACAGCAGAGAAGACACGAGAGGCAGGCCGCCGGTAGAGCCGTCGTGCGTAGCGGGAGAGGCGGAGCCGACCGGAATGTCAGCCTGGAGAAGCGGGAGCTGTTGCGCACAGTTGCGGGAGCCGAAAAACCGTCGGGGAAGGCGGGAGCCGCTGAGGAGGCAGGCGCATCGGGAGCCGGGAGGTAGGTTGCGATCGGGGGTCGCGAGGCTGGGAGGAGCGCCGACGGGATGCGAGCAGCGCTGGAGGGACGTCGGGAGGGTCGCGCTCGGGAGGAGCCGCGCCGGGAGGGAAGGCGCACCGGTGGGAAGCCGCGACGGGGAGGGGTCGTGCGTAGGAGGAGCGCGCGCCGGGAAGAAAGGCGGCGGGGAGCCGCACCGGGCAAGAGGCGCGGGGGAAGGAGGGTGCAAAATGCACCGAGGAGGAGCAGCGGAGGGGGGGGGGGCGACTATTTGGATTGGAGCCGCCGCCCCCCGGACGGGGAAAACCCCAAAGAAAGGGAGAAAAAATAATTAGGGAGGGAGTAGGGATCGGGTTTCGAAAACCCCTCTAATACCATGTAGGTTGAGAGAACCCCCTTGCCTCCTTACCACAAAGTGAGGCGGAGGCATTCTTTTATAATGAATGGAAGGGACCACATCGGACCACAAGTCCGATGTGGGATACAGACTCCAACACCAACGTTCCTTAACCGTGTTGGATGTCTGGGTGTCGTTTTCGGCATCAAATGGATTTACACGGTCCGTCTGAACGCCGATGACACACTCCATCGACTCAAAGCCCAACTTGTGACCAAGGTTCAGACATATGGTGTCGATTATTTTGACACCTTCTCTCCAGTTGCCAAGATGAAATCCGTTCGATTATCCATCTCTTTGGCCGCTCATCATTATTGGTTGCTTCATCAATTGGACGTCAAGAATGTCTTCCTCCATGGATTTCTTGAGGAAGAGGTTAATCTGCAGCAGCACCCCAAGTTTTGCGCATGCGACCACGGGTCCCAAGTCTGTCGACTACACTGCTCTCTATACGGGTCTCAAACAGTCTCCGCATGCTTGGTTTGGCCGATTCAACACCGTCGTCACTGATTTTGGGTTCTTTCGCAGTATGAAGGATCACACCATGTTCTACAGGACGACATCCATCGGCTGCATCCTGTTGGTTATGTACGTGGTTGATATCATCATCACCGGGAGTGACTCTGCTGGTATCGCCCACCTCAAGGGACACCTTCACCGGCACTTCCACACCAAAGATCTTGGCCCTCTCACATACTTCCTTGGCATCGAGGTCTCCCGTTCTCCGGACACAATCTTCATTTGCCAACGGAAATATGCTTTGGATATTCTAAAGGATATTGGGAAGACACAGGCCACCGCCGTTGACACTCCTCTTGAGCCTGGAGAACGGTCTCTCTATGACTCCTCAAAACCGTATTCACACCCAGAGCGGTATCGTCGACTGGGAAGTAAACTCAACTGTCTTACCATAACTCGTCACGACATTGATTGCGTTGTTGGCATAGTGAGCCAATTCATGGAGCATCCAACCACCTCTCAGTAGGATGTTGTACTCCACATCGCCAAATACATCAAGCGAGACCCTGCCCGTGGTCTTCCCTACTCTCACCACGCTAATCAGAATATTGAGGTCTTCTGTGATGCTGATTATGCTGGTTGCTTTGCTACCCGGAAATCTACTTCTGGGTTTTCCGTGTTCTTAGCGGACAACCTCATCTTTTGACGCAGCAAGAAACAGACTGTCGTCTCCCGATTCAGTGCGGAGTCTCAGTATCATGTCATGGCTACCGTCACTACGGAGATCCTTTGGCTTCGACAAGTTCTCTAGGAGCTTGGCTTTCCTCAGAAGACATCTGCTCACATCTGGTGTGACAATCAGAGAGCCACCAAGATTGCTTCGAATCTCGTCTTCCATTAATGCACGAAGCATGTTGAGCTGGACTACCACTTCCTTCGACACTACCTGGACCACAATCATGTCAGCTTTAGCCAATTCCCGACGGCGGACCAGCTTGCTGATATCTTCACCAAAGGTCTCCCAAAGGCTTGCCGGACCTTGCTCAGTTCCGAGCTGGGCATCCACAGCAGCTGCGACCCAGCTTGAGGGGAAGTGCATCTGGTCTTGTCTGGTGTCATCTTTCTTTTTGTGGGATTCGTGGTCCAAACTGGGCATGTCCAGCTTGAGGGGAAGTGTTAAACCCTCTTTTATTATTTTGGGTATTTCCGAATCCCACATCGGAATACTACTGTATGTATTTCTTTTTCTCAATCTATAAAAGAAGGTCTCCGCCTCACCTTGAGGTAAGGCGGTTTTCCATTCTACAAAAACCATTTAGAACAATATCATCTTGAATAATTTGTATAAGAATCCTTTTAGGAGAACTGCTTAATGATATTCTTATTAACAGGGTACTGCGACCACATATGATACTTTTATGTAACAAACGGGGTATAATAAATATATATGCCCTGGCTTGAAGAGAAGTTTCGAAATGGTTTGGCACATGGCGTCTCTATGCTTTAGTATAGTTGGTTTAAAATTCTGAAGCAGAAATGGTAACAAACGCAGCAAAATATTGTCAGTGGTTTTGCATAAATTAAAAATCAAAAGAAAAATAACAGTGGAGTTGTGTCATAGCAAACATAAAAAAAGGGAAAATCAGGGATCTAGATTAAAAATTGAAATCCGTAACATTAAATTAAAAAACCAAGTACCTGTGCAGAGGGTGACTTATCACATAGGTCATCAGCCACAACTGGTCTATCTGAGGCCAACCCTGTTATAAGCTTGTAACCCTCCACTCGGCCATTATCAGCATTGTCAGAAGCTTCTGGTTCCACAGCCCTAATAGCCACATCTGCCGTTCCTCCATTAGGAATAAGTGCTACAGACGAAGGCAAATGGATAACTTTGTCACCATTATGAGAACCACCTTCATCTTGTTGACAAGAATCGACAAGGGGCGCATCTAATGCTACAGCACTCTCCCCATCCGATTCTGTCACTAGAGTCGATTTTCCCCCAACCACATTATCAACAATACACACAGGGGCTACTGATGGAGCAACAGAGACAGCCACATCTGCCATAGCTTCATCAGCAGTATGTTCATCAGAAGGTCTGCTGATAAAACCATCATTATTAGAAGGATCTCCAAGATTCACTGAAGGTGAACCGATCAAGTGGTAGCCAGAAGCTACTGCCTCATCGGGAACAGATGCATCGACCTCAGATGATGCCACATCATGTACCGGCAAACCATTCACGATATGATTTGGATTTCCGTCAGAAGGATGCCCAAGCAAGGGAACAGCACTCCCAATACAAGAGCGTGGCCCAGCTTTCTCATTTGAACTCAAATTGGCTACTGGATGGCCAGGCGAAGGTGACCTGTCTAATGAATTGGATTGTGCTAAAGAATCAACTTCCTGTAAGCGATCATTTTTTTTCTGATTCAAGTCATTTCTAGCAGCAATTTGCTTTGCATGAAGATTTTTCCGGTCCATCATCATTTTGTGTTCATGTTCATCCATATTTGCTGCAAATTTTTTATCTAGAGACCTCAACTTATTGATTTTCACTGAAATATTACTAAACATAGATCGAACCATGTTTCTCTCGATTTCATATGAGTTCCTTATTTCCAATTTTTTCTCATCACAAGCCTTCTCAAAACCTCTAATTTCCTCTTGTTGCTTCTTGCAAAGCACTTCAAGTTTCTTATTATATTTCTCTAGAATAGATTCCTTCAATGCCTCAAAACCCATGGAACATTCTTCCAGGGGAGCAGAAAGATCAGAGAATCCCTCAGTAGTCAAATTTTCTCCAGGTTCAGCTGCAGTTGACTGAGAAACCCCTGCATCCAACTGGTCTGAAAAAGCATCAACTCCTGATTTGGAGTTGTTTGCAATATCACACTCCCAAATATATTCAGCAGGAGAAAGGGCGTCCTTTAGATGCAGCAACTTTGAATAAACAGATTCAACCTCCTCTATTTGGCAACTGAAACTCAAATGCTGTCCTGCTAGTACAATTGATTCCTCATGATCAATTTCATGCCCCAACTTTGAAGCTGCAATCCAACACTGAAATTCAAAGGTAACATCAGCAATCAATTATTACTACAAAAAGATTGAACATTGAAAATTATTAAATTAACATGCAGTGGAGACTGTTAATTCTTAGAAGCCAACTATTAGAGTCCATTCAAGTGAACAAAATATCCAATTACAACCATGCCATATTCCATTACATTTAAGGTCATAATGTAGAAATACAGCTTTAAAATAAATATTAACGTTAGCAAGCACGATACACAAGCAGGGCATGCATTTATCAAAGAGTACTCACTACTTCCAGTAATGAAATTCCATGAAGGAAATATTTACACTTCTTATGTAAACCAATTTCAAGGACTACTTGTGAAGTCCGAAGATACTAAACCAATTCCAAGGACTACTTGTGAAGTATGAAGATACTATGTTATTATTGTTGTATTTGTAGTCAAAACATTATAATCAGAAGATGAGATGAAAGTATCAGAAGAAAGTGGAATGAAAGCTATCCATAAGCCATGAGTTGAAGAAGATGTAACAATACATGTGAACATCAAGAGATGAAGGTTGCAGAAGTTAACACCATTAAAAAGGAAAGAAAAGAAGAATGAAAATATTCTATTAGCCAAAGAAGTCTTGTTGGTGAGGAATGAAGATTCCTCGCAACCACCATCCTACCAATAACGTAGTGCCAAGTGTCTCTCCAGGAATGTGGTGCTAAGTGTCTCCATGAAAGCAGACTAGGCAATATCACCAATGATGACAAGGGTGCAAGGCACACCGAATCTGTTATATATAATACAAAGCAAATGAAAAAACATGAAATGTGTTATACATGTGTATTTAGATATGTAGGTTAAGATAGATTGGGTTAGCCTTATCCCGGGTTTTTTAAATTTACTCTCCCTTTTCTATGAGCTTCCCTATCATAAATTCACCGACCACACATAGAGGTACTATTTTTGGGTCTCTCTATCTACATGGTATAAGAGTAGGTCCAACCCTAACAACTCCCGCTCTCTCCTCTTTCTTTTATCATAACGAGAAAACCTACTAGACTTCCCCTCGGGGGTGGCAGCTAACTAGTCAAAGCCAACGTAACACACATCCGCCTCCGGTGATTGTTGGGTCTGGAACCTTCCAATCAAAAGTTATCCTCCAGAACTTCCACGGGCAGAAAAGAAGTCTGGAACAACCAAATCGTAACGAACACACCTTTACGATGTATCCGAAATTAAGAGGACAAAACACCCTAGCCACGCACTACAACACACGTACACACCAGATAAGAACTATCAGAAGACAAGCGATAGAAAAAATAAAACAAAGAACACGAGTATTTTACAGGGTTTGAACTAAGTCCTACTCCACGGGAGGGATGTTGCAAATTCTTTTATTAAGCTGAAGATGATTACTGATAGAGCACGAAGGCTTGTAGAGAACAGCCAAGCTAGGTGACCCCGACCACCTCTTCCATATACATATCATATGAGGGGGTAGCCATATATTTGTTACTTCTGTTAGGGAATAGAATAACTATCAGGGGTAGTCATGTAATTGCACTTTCTGTTTAGGCAAGGGGTATTGCGGAGGGAGTCCAAGTTGGGCTATTCAGTTATTTTGGGAAATAGAGGGTGCTAGCCAGTCTCAGGAGAGAGAAGCTCGCTATGAGAGAGGAAGAGTCGGGACCAGGACTCTGAACCTCGATTTGTATAGCAGCTATGCAAGTGAATTGAGGTAGGATCTTCTTAATTTCTATTTGCATTCTATTGTCTTGGTGCTCTCGTTGAGAGTTGTGGTGGACACGCGGGGATCGAGTGGAGATCTCGCGGAACGAGGAGTTTATGACCACAAGGATAGAAAGCCGAGTAGCTCAACTAGAAACGACTATGACAAAACTGAAGAATGGAGTTCAACGCTAGGTGAGTCTCGAGAAGACAGTCTTGGAGATGAGATCAGATTCCACCAACATATGCAAGGATTAACGAAAGCAATGAGGCAGCTTAATCAAAGTGTTTGGAATCGAACCCAGAGTTTTAGACATAAACAAAACATCAGAAAATTAGTAGTGGAGGTAGACAGCAGGAACAATTTGCGTATAACAGGAGTGGAATTGGAAAGGGGAAATACAGAGAGAGGAAACGAAGGTAAACGCATTGGCAAGGCAAGTCGAAATACTGATATTCACAGGAGAAGATTTGGTATCCTGGATTTTGTTGGATTGGTGTTGCCCGATCCGGTTGGGCCGAATGCTTGTGGCCCGCAATTGTAGCATTGCGGACTTCAGAGTCAACTTCACTGTAGCACTTTTGACTTACAGCCTGCATCCACTGTAGTGCTTTTGACAAAGTTGGTCGCCGTTCATTGTCACGACGCGGACTCACTTTTCGAACAGTGATCATCTTCTCCATTGTTTTATAGCTCATTTTCGGGCTAGGGTTACTACTGAAAAACCTCTGTATTTTTTGTGCTCCCGATATAGTGAATTCTGCCTCTCCCGTGGACGTAGAGATTTTTCCCGAACCACGTAAATCGCAGTGTCCTTATTGTTTTTCTTTCTTTCGTTTTCTCATTTTTGTCGTTGTGTCTCCCGACGATTCCGCAACAGATTTCCGATGCTTAGATATATTTTTTTTTGCACAAAACACGCGAAAAATAAAAGGTTCTGAATCCATAGTTATGTAAGGATGGCTTAGTACAATACTGGATGACTTCACTGAAGTCAATAAGAACAGAATTAACCTGGTCGCAGTTGAAGGAAGAATTGTTAGGACGATACGGAAGTACCGCAAAGAAGGATCCGTTAATGTATCTAAAGGAGCTTCAGCAACTGGAGACAGTGGACGTGTATATTGATGATTTTGAGCGACCAGCATTACGGATTCCAAATATGACATAAAAGTTGTATATGAGCTTATTTATCGGAGGACCGAAGCCTGAGATAGGAAGCACTATCATGACGCATGAGCCACCGACGAAGGCGCGATTACTGAACGTGGCGCGACGAGTCGAGAGGAACCGTCAGGTGAAAGGAATCTTCAAACACCCAGTAAAGCGACCACGACAGGGAATTTTGGGAGGTATGGGCAAGGGTTGGAACACCAACTCAATGTGCATCCTACCACCTGGAGCTGGAAGTGAGCGGGAACAGAGAGGACTGATGTCACGATGAAAAGGCGTGCGGAACTTTTCCAGAGGAGTATGAGGAGAGGAGCAACAGGGCTCTGCTTTTCATGCGGGCAGAGGCATACACCAGGGCACAAATGTCCGGATAAGGACTATAAACTCAAGGTTTGAGAATGTGTTGAACCACAAGAAGTGGACAAAGAAGAAGTTGAGGACAGAGCAGGAAAATGAGAGTTGGAAGGAGAGTTTAGTGGAAATGTTGGGATTGACTGTAAGAGAGCAGAAAATAAGCAAGACTATCTCCAAGAAGACTATGATGATGAAAGTTTGTCCGGAAAGAGCGGCCGTGTTGGTGCAGGCAGATAGTGTCGCAAGTCATAATTTAATCTCCAACCAACTGCTGAAATCACTTACAGTTCTGAACAGCGGGACAAAGCCTTTTTATATCAGAATGGGAGATGGACACCGAGTAGAGTCCAGGGGCAATTGTAAAACATTACAACTAAGCTTGGGAGACATTGAGTTTGAGATTAAAGCTTATATATATGATACTACTGGTCCAGATATGGTTTTAAGCATATCTTGGCTTGAAACTTTGGGATATGTCACTACACACTGGAAGAAGATGACAACGGAATTCGTTTTGCAGGGAAGACTGGTGATACTACAGGGGGTGGAAGAGCTGATGAAAATGCCAGGGGCTTTGCAAGAATATCATGGAAAAGGAAGCTATTTGGTGGAGAGAATTCAGTGGGCACCATAAGCCCGAACAGGTGCAGCAAGGACATAAGTTAGTCCAAACCAGATGGTCCATATGCAGGGGAAACTGCGACAGTGTAAGGAGGTGTTTGAGGAACCAAAGAAACTACCCCGAAGCTGGGGAACAGATCATTCGATGAAGCTTGAGGGAATGAATTCGGTAAATATTCGACCCTACAAACATGAAGAATGAAGTGGAGCAAGTTCAGGAACTTTTAAAACAGGGGTTCATACAACATTACGGGAAAATAGCACAACCTTTGACCGTGTCGACCAAAAAAGGAACCTGCAAATGGACAGAAGAAGCCCAAAAAGCATATGAAGAATTAAAAAAACGAATGAAAACAGCTCCTATTTTAGCAAAGCCAGATTTTTCACAGAAGTTTACCATTGAATGTGATGCTTCTAGGTATGGATTAGGGGTTGTGCTTTTCCAGGAGGGTTAGCCCCTTGCTTTAGCAAGGCGTTATCAGAAACCTCTCTAGCGAAATCAATATATGAAAAGGAGCTAGTGACATTGGTGTTGTCCGTTCAGTATTGGAAACAATATCTACTGGGCCGGCGGCTTGAAGTATATACAGATCATCGAAAGCTTAAAACACCAACTCAGTCAACGGGTCATTGCAATGGATCATCAGTGTTGGCATGCAAAATTGCTGGGGTATGATTTCAAAGTTGTCTATAAACCAGGCCACCAAAACAGTGCAAAAGATGTTTTGTCTCACGTAGCAAGGGATGGTCAATATATGGTATGAGCAGTGTTCCGGCCTACTGGGGAAGAATTTCATATTGTGAGAAAGGAAGTTCAGCAAGATATTCGCCAAGGGCAATAGCAAATGCACTACAAAATGGTTTACCTGCAAAACAAGGGTATAACTATCGTGAAGGGTTTCTTCTTAAACGAAATAAATAGGTTTTTCCGCAACATTATGTTTCAATTCCCAAGTTGTTGCACTATTACCACTCTTCACTGCCTGGGGGGCATTTGGGATGTCCGAAAACCTATAAGCGGCTTGCGAATGAGGTAGTACTGTGACGGGCTGAGCGTCTCAACACAACGGTTCGCCCGTGCGGCACCCCAACCCCCTCCTCGTTTTTTTCTTGGAAGACATGAATTGTACCAAAAACTCAATATGTATCTAAAAAACACCAGAATTAATTAATTAATTAATAATTTAATCCAGTGATTACACAAAAAGGAACTTGGAGTGCCACTAGAGGATCGGTAGTTGACAACCACCCAACATATATTTATATCTCCTTGGGTGAAATATGTGGATCCATCAGTTTGGAAGGTTCAAATCTGCCTACAACGTCAGGTTTTTCCCTCTCTAATCAAATCACTGGAGTAGATTGCTCGCTAAGAAAGATTAATTTTCTGCAATTGAGCCCAAACATACCATTTTGTGGGTATCGACTCATTAAGCCAGACAGATGCCACATAGACCAATCGATGTGATGGCTATATTTGTAAACGATCAGCTTTCCTGGTTATATATTTCGACACAATCATTCTCATATATTTTTGCTCTTGTACTCAAGTATTCAAGAAGAAACAACATAATTATCCAGCAAAAACGGCAACAGTTTCATACACTACTACTAAAAGAAAAAGAAATACAGAATATTAGATAGCAAGTCTAACCAAAGATAATTGCAAAGCCTGCAAAATTGTCGCCGATTCCCTGGTCACTGCAAGAGTGTTCATTATGTAATCAAGAAACCAGCCGACCATGCCCTTGACATTCCCCTGCATTTAATGCATCCAATCAGGAACAAGTTTAGCAAGCCACAAGTGCAAAAACACAACAAAGAACCACCAAAACGAAATTAACATGCACATGATGAAATATAATTAGCCTTTACTACAGATTCAGATTACTCGTCCATCTGTAATCTGTAAATATAAATATAATCAGAAATCCCAAAAAAAAAAGGATAAAAATTATTACAGAAAACCAGAGTAAAATACCAAAGGCTCCAAATATTAAGCCCTAAGATGGATGTAAACTCAACAATAAAATTGAAACACAGAAAGGGAAAAAATATGCATACTGATAACTGTAAAACTTCACAGAGTTTTGATAGCTCTGGCTTTAAAAGAAGATGAAGATCTTTCTGTGCAACACGCCGACCTCCTTTTTCCTCAGAGTGAGCCATATTGATTTCAGCAGCCTCTGAGACATCATCAATTGAAAGGGGTGATGTTGCATCATTTGAATGAATGGTAAGATCAACCGAAGCAGTTGACTTAGGGATGGACAGCATCCCGCCATCGGCAAGATTAACAGTCCCTGTAAAATTAAAGGATATTTCCATAAAAAAATTTAACTGCCCCACAAACAATACTTGCATCTAGAAGTGTCTAAAATTCGTTGGATAGAAATGGCCAGATGTAATATTAAGAAAGTGACATAATGCAGTTTAAGCAGGGGCAATAAATAACACATACATTCGGCAATTTCAGAGAATAATTTCCTCTTATCCTTCTTTCGTTTCTTAATGCCACTGTGATTTCCAAAATCAGTCTGCTTTGGCGACTCTTCAGTGTACTGAACTCTTTTCCTGTTCCTCGGAGAAGGTCTAGATAAATACTTCCATTTTGGAAACTTTCCTTCCAACAACCGTGCCCAAAATAAATGGGGTTGCTTTTCATCCGACAGCTGGATTTCCAGCTCACCAGGCAAAACTATATTATTTTGGCAGTAAGTTCCCCCGGAATGCTGCACTTTCAAAATAGAAGACTTTGTAGTGTTGCTTATGTCAGAAGTCTGACTCACTAATGCCAATAACTCGTCAGCAGAACCATTAAAAATTGACAGCTCTGAGTTAACATCATCCCATGAACTGCTGGTACCATGGAACTCGTCTAGTTTTTTAAATAAAAATGAGGCACCCCACATGAGCAGGTTCTGACTAGCAAACCTTTGCATATGAATATCAAGAGGAATAACATGTTTTGACTGCTTTGATAGAATCAAAACTTTTTCTTCAATGGTAAAAGGATAATATAAGCGGAACACTTTAATCCGTTCATTCTGTTCAATAGTGATTTTCTGAAATGCCCGCAAATCGTTTAAAGGATTCAAATCACTATTAAATAAGATAATAATATCAACAGAAGAAAGTTTGATACTTGGAAGACAGGCACGGTGTTCTAAAAGAAATACAAATCTCCCACATTCCTTGTCGTTAAACTTGTTCAGAGAAGCTTTCTTCTTGTTATTAATGACTCCACCAGCAAGACGTTCATAGGCTTCTGGACCAAATTTTAGATGTAAATAATCATCCAATATATCTCCAATAACGTCCCTTCCCGAATCTTCACTGGCCTGCCTTGCAAAAAAATTAAGGGTTAAAAACAAAAAATAATGAACAAAACTCAACAAATACATTTGCACTGCTGAAAGATTACATGAGTATAATGGTAATGCACTCAAATCAAATGCAACACTATTTATGTGTGTTTGAATCATCTCTCAATAAAAACCAATTAAAATATGTCTTGATAAAGAAACAAGGGTTCTAGCTAAACCACTACTGTGTTTATTTTGAAGTACAACTCCGAAAAAAAGGATATGATAAAACATGCATCCAGGTATCAGAGAACTGTAATAACATTGTTGAAGTATCAATCGGTTTCAAACATATGTTAATTTGAATGAAAAGGCCAAAGGGCAGAGAATGTGTGGTTGGAGATGAAGTGTGAAAGGGCCATGCATGGGTTGAGTGGGGGTTGTCTGGGTGAGATGTTAAGGATTGCCATGACCTAGTTGTCTGATGAGTCCTAAATGAAAAATGTGCATAATGTGGTGCAACGGTTGTTGAACAAGGGTGTTGGCCCGTCATGCTTGATGGTCATACCCAATCTTGCGAGCCTCTTTTAATGGCTATATGAGGTTCTGTTGAGGTTTTAGGTCAGGCAGGTACTGATCACCCATGTGTATGCTGTCGATAGTGTGAAAAGGTATCGGTAGCAGAGCACGCAATTGTCGCTGGTGCAGTCAAGTGCTCGGTGGGAAAACACATGAATTATCATTGGACCGATAGTGGAGAACACTTTCCAAGGGGGGGGGGGGCGGTGGAGAAGATGGAGAAGGCACTTCGAGAGTGATCCCGCCCAACTCTTAACGGCCGATACACAAGCCGAAGCCGATTCCTAAGATATTCTTCCCTACACCTTCCCTTGTTCCAACGCTTCCTTACCGTTGGACCGATAGTGGAGAACACTTTCCAAAGGGGGGAAAAGGAAAAAGATGGAGAAGGCACTTCGGGAGTGATCCCGCCCAAGCCTTAACGGTCGATACCCAAGCCGAAGCTGATTCCAAGAACATTCTTCCCTACCCCTTCCCCCGTTCCAACGCTCACTTATAACACCATTTACGTGAGGCCCAGTTGGCTGACAAAATCCCCCCAGGTGGCCTAAAAACCCTCCCCTAACCAATTTTGTTATCCCCCCCCCACACATAAGCTTGTAGTAAAGTCTCTATCACTCGCAGCACCCCTGCAAACCAGTAATTAAGTCTCTATCACTCATACCACCCCTGCAAAACTGTAGTAAAGTCTCTATCAGTCACACCACCTTGAAATTCGGCCTTGTCCTCAGAACTGAAAACAAGGTACCATGTCATCGTAGGCGAGCCAAGCGATACTGATAGAGACAGAGGACACTTGTATATAGCAAAAGAAATTACATGCAGAAGATGAGGACGAAGACGAGGAAGAAAAAGAGAAAGCAATCGAGAGTCCCCCAGAGAGCACCCACCCAAGCAACTGCTGATTCCCAAGCCCTATGGCCGAACAAACTATGTTCTCTTCCTCTCCATTTCTCACCCCTGCCTACAGCTTATATAACCGTTCTCTAGCCCCACAAGCAGGGTCCAGAACCTTCCCCCCTAACAACCTAACAGACTCTACCAAATACGCCTCATTGCTTTTGTGCTTTAGGGAGAACCGGACATCACTACTCCTATAATATCGAGCTGTTGTGGTCCTATATAAGGTGCATGCAACGCAATCTTCCATATGCATCGTCCACCGTCATCGACCAGTGTTGGATAGATCAAGTTGAGGGTGTCCCCTTTCGAAATGATTTTCCCCCTTCCACCGGAAATGCCCCAGGCATGCTGTCGTGAACTGGGTTGCAAGTACGGCTAGCACCACCCTGCTTCTTGCTTGAAAAAACGGTATGAGTCTCGAAAAACCAGGGGACCCCATACCGTCCCCGCGGGCCTCACCAGTGTAGCTGGTGGTAAAATAACAAGAGCTCCTGTTTCAGCCAGCGCATGCTGCAGCATCTCGTGCTCCAAAATTATGAACCTGGAAGTGTCCTGCTCCTTATGCGGCAGTTGAACCGAATACCGGCTGGTGGTAGTGTCAGCAGGATCTTTAGGCACCCCCATCCCCCAACTACGTGTCCCATGGTCGGTAGGCCCTTCGGAGTGCGACACAGACAGTTGTGTTACCGTCGTCGAGAACTCGGACATAGTTGCACGCGGTGCCCTAACGGAGCTTTCAAAATCCTCAAGTAGCGCTTCTTTGAGTTGCGTCCAAGTGAACGTAGTTGCAGGTCTTTTGGCTAGTAAAAACCAAAGTTCATACATACCTGACATGCATAGGCATGCCATTGGCACCTTCAACTGATCCAACGTTTGACGGCTTGAGAAATAATCCTCACCTCGCGAGATTCAAGTCTTCGGATGTATGGCAGAAAATTCAAGTAAAATCTCTTCTTGGAAGTATTTTTCTTGATTTCTGGTCAATCAGGCCAGTGAAGTCCAGAGTTCCTACATGTGAGTCCCCATAGGGTGCCACGTCCGAACAACGGGGCGCTCCTAGTTATACGTGTGTCCTCCAGTTGGGAGCGGGCAGCGTGTGGTCCCTCTGGTGGGCAGTCCCTTTGTAGTTTTTTTTCCGCCAATTTTTCTATCCCATAATGAAAAAGGGACCCCCCTCTGCTTTTTTTTTGGAAGAATAACCTGTGGAGCAGGGGGTGCGCGGTGCAGTGGGAGTTGAGCACCGAGGAGGATTCGGCAGTGTGCCGCCTCTTAGCAGAGCCCTAGTGGTAGGAATAATCAGGACACCTCACCCCTGCGATCATACCCAGCAGGTTGCTTCACCCTAGCGATCACAACCGATCGCGCACCCCTTCGCACGAAAGTAACCATGCGGTGCACGTCCCGTTGGATGTGTTCCGGTCGAAAGTTTCATCGTTGAATACAAGCCTACAGTGCGCCTCCCCTGCGAATGCCGGTCGGTGATGCGTTCCTCTGAGCGAAAGCACCACCGCTACACACGAGCCAATCGGGGATGTTACCACCAAGCGAAGGCGCGGTGGATGCTTAGGTAAGCGGGTGTTGCCACTGGTTGAAAACAACATGCAGCTTGCTGGGTTTCTTCGACCAAATGATCAAGCAATGCACCGCGCCTAACGAAACAAACAAGTTGGTAGTCGACTCGTGCGAAGTTGGCATCGAGTGTGACATCATCGAAGGCTGGAGTGGTTCCCGCCGCGGTCGTCTTCATCGAGGGATATCGCGGCAGTACGCAACGGATACGATCGTGAAGAGAAACAGAATTGTTTCATCTAGTCGTATACCTCAAGGCAGGGCACTGGTGGTATGCTTCCCCCGTCGATTGAGATCGTAACGATGCCTAGACTGTGCACCAACGGAGGTGAATGGAGGCGGACGGAGCGCACAGACAATGTGTCCTTCGTGGAGCGCGACGTCGGAGGTAGAGCAGATGAGTACTTGACGAGCAGTGTGGCACTGGACACGATGCATCTGGCAAACAGGAAGGTCAGACCAAATGATAGAGGCAGAGGACACTTGTATATAGTAACAGAAATTACATGCTGAAGATGAGGACAAAGACGGGGAAGAAACAGAGAAAGCAATCGAGAGTCCCTCGGGGAGTTACCGCCCAAGCAACTACTGATTAACATCGGGTCCGCTTGTGGATTACCCAAAGGCCCAACATGGCCCAGAGGGATGCTTTGGTGTGGCTGAAGTATCTGCATGAGGGGCCCGCTTAAAAGAGATTCGGAGAGGAAGCTCTGCTGCTGGTATATCCATGATAATATTGATCATCAAAAGAAGACAAAAATAGAGGATAAGATTGATTCAAGCTATCTCCATTGAGACAGTCAGCATTTGTTGAGGAACAGAGAATCTGACGCATTATGAGACCTGAATACGGAGGAGAATGGTAAAAAATTTAATCATCTTGACAAACATAAATGACCCCCACACTGATTGGGTGGAATTGTTTTTTATTTCAATCATTGTTGATTGTTACTTGGCGATAAGTCATTCATACTAGCCAACGAGACTTTCGATCCAGTGAAAATATTGTGTGGAGTTTTCCGCACTGTAAACATAATCAACCTTTAGTGAACTATGTGAATATTGTGTGTCGTACACGAATGATCTTTCTGCGTAAAATATAAACCGAAAAATGAAAAGAAAAATAGTTACATCACAGGTTTATGATCAAAGAGTGTAAAATCAAAGCAAGTTAGCGCTCACTATGTGAGCGGTGAACATATTTCGGTCAAATTGTTTGAAAATTTTAATTCCCGATTTGTTTATCATCTAGTGCATCAGAATTTATTCTCACAAGCAATACTAGAACATATTGTTAGTCTTGGTCTTGTTTGATTTCAATTCATTAGTGTTGGGACAGGGATGACTTGAAACACCCTGGGGGATCAGTATGCCCATCGATTAAAACTCTTCCTCTTCATATGGTCCTTGAGGTCAAATGGAACTTGCTCTCTTGTTCGAAGAAACATGTTCAATATATCGTCCTCTCACGCTGTCGATCACACCAAATAATAAATACGAATATAGAAATGTAAAGCATGCACAGGACATGGGAATTTTTTACTTGGATCGTCACAAAGGGTTCATCCAAGGAGCATACATAGACAATGTGTCGGCATACTAGGAGAAAACACTACTCCCTGCAATTATTACAAAATATTCAGGAAAGACATTCATAGGGACCCACACTTCTTCCCTCCGCCCACTGCTTTGGTGAAGGCAACGGTCAGTTTATACACTTTTCTTCAACAGTTTATAGACAACGTCTCTTCCTAATCAGCATAAATTGAAGCGACCCCTTGAATCCTTGTGTCCGTCCAGATAGATGTTATGTTGAGAGTCGTGTTCGTTGCTCTGTTTCCTTTGAAAAAATCTTCAACAAGTGCCAACTTACTTACTGTAAGGTTCACTTATGGTGAATGTCCAATACTTTCACGAACTTCTTGTTCATTAAGTATGGCCTTGTAAGTCCCAATGCAAGAACATGTTCAAGTTTGTTCATTCGTGCAAGACTGTTCTTCACACAAAACAAAGGTTCACACAAACAGTATGGTCGTAGAACACGGTGATTCGCACAAGTCACTCACGAAATACAATGGTTTTATATCTTTTTCTTCGGCGCATGGGTATTGATAGGCAAATACCAACCCTTCCCACATCACAAAACCTTTTATTCACGCAACTTCACGTTCATGCAAATCATGCCGCCTTTCTTCGTTCGCGCAACTTTGCCTTTGAGCGGCGCCTTCTTGTCCTTGACTTCGCGCAACTCTACCGTTGCATGAGAATTCTTCGTTTGCTTTGATTCCCTACAAAAAACATTCTCAACTCACGGAACTCTTTAATTGCACGAGTCCCGGCATGCCTTTGCACGAGAATGCTTCTATCACTCTGTTTTCCTGCGCAAACTCCCCGAACGCACTCAAATATTTCCAAAACCACTCCATGAATATTCCAAGATCTCCACAATCCTGGAACTTCATCATAGACTTCGCATCATGCACCTATTGTTGCGAAATCGTCGGGAGACACAATGACAGAAAATGAGAAAACGAAAGAAAGGAAAAAAACAACAATGAACACGACGATTTACATGGTTCGGGAAAAATCCCTACGTCCACGGGAGAGGCAGAATTTCACTAGTCGGGAGCAGCAAATTACAGAGGATTTTCAATCATCAAACCCTAGCCCGAAATGGGCTATAAAACAAATGGAGAAGACGATCACGGTTCTAAATAGTAGTCCGCGTTGCAACAGTGATCGGCGGCTCACTTTGTCAAAAGTGCTACAGTGTCCGCCAGCTGGAAGTCAAAAGCGCTACAGTACTGTTGACCCCGAAGTCCACACCGCTACAGTGTCTGTCGGTGTCGATTCGGCCCAACCGGATCGGACAACACCAATCCAACACCTATGTCTTGATACTTGCCTATCTGGGAAATGTTTTCACATGCTTTCAATGATCGGATCTTTTTCAAAGATAGGTCTCCTATAACGGCACAGTCCAACACTTACTGTTGGACACTCCCAAAGCTCCTTCAGGAAACTTCAGCTCGCTCCCACATAGAATAGTCAAAGACATACATTTCAGGCCTCCACCAGTCTTCACGCAATCACCATTTATCAGTCCGTCAACACAGTAGCACCAAATCTCACGTTTGATGCTAAAATTCCCTTCAGTGGAAAATCCAACGCCTCAAACTTCTGAATGCTCACCTTCTTGGGCTTTTACTCCCAGAACATACAACTTTCATTCAACTTCTGAGCCACTATCTTCAGGTCATCCACTACTGCTGCTCTGAACTTACTTCTGGTCTAAAAGCTTCCCCAGTTCATCTACACAAGTTCTGAATGTGTTTCTCATGTTTGTGGTGACCACCAGCTCCTTTATTCCTTCAACCAAATATATTACGTATCCTCCCAGAGGATATTACGTATCACTTGAACGCGTCTCTAGTGCTTTGACAAATATCAAATCCAGTGCTTTCGGATTTCCACTTCAAAGACAACTTGGTTCTCTACACTTCCAATCCAGAACAACTTTTAACACCCGGTTCTTTCAATGAATCGTCCTCTTCAAAGACAACTTCTTGGTTCACTGCTCCTTTATGCACTCTGAACAACTCTTTCCAAAACTAGAATAGCCTGCATCCGGGTTGTTCATCCATTCATCCTATATCCTAGAGTCTTTCTGCATCCTTGCATCCTTCATATACGTATCAACAAATCCAACACACAACCTCCTGGATGCAATATTCTCCCCTTTGGGATTTTCTTAACATTGCTACTATGAATCCCCGACCACCTTGCTCCAAAGTCACTCTCAAACAATATATGGATTTATGGTGCATTCTGCTCACTCCCATTTTGCTCCCTCGTTTTTGTCAATAAAAAGAAAAGGGTCTCCTTATCCAGATTTTTCTTTTCAATTCTCTCCCCCTTTCTCACAGAATTCCATAGGGTATCTTCTCAACTCTACTACTCCCCCTTGCTCCAGATTTTAATTAATCTCCACAGAGATCTTGTTGGGGCAGGCTAATCCTCCCCAACTTTTGAAAACCAGATTTAGAGTGATCGATCTTCCCCTGTGTCATACAACCCTTTTCCCAGCCAATTCGATATGGCTAGTTGACATTCGAAAACCTCTTGGATCTGTCAACCATTGGAAATTTTCCAAAGAATTAGGCTGCTCCAAACCACATTCAAATCTATCTCTGCTCTTGAGCTTTTGACTTCATTTACCACCTTCACGCCTTTTGTTGCGGAATCGCCGGGAGACACAACGACAGAAACGAGGAAAAAAAACGAAAAGAAAGAACGCAAAGGACACAACGATTTACGTGGTTCGGGAAAAATCCCTACGTCCACGGGAGAGGCAGAATTTCACTATGATTCGAGAGCACGAAATTACAGAGGATTTCAGTAGTAAAACCCTAGCCTGAAATGGGCTACATATGAAGAAGACGGTCCACTATTCCGAATAGTAGTCCGCGTTGCAACAGTGATCGACGACTCACTTTGTCAAAAGTGCTACAGTGTCTTCCGGCCACAAGCATTCGGCCCAACCGGATCGGGCAACACCAATCCAACACCTTTTGGCTCGACCACCTGTCGAATGATACTCAAGCTCTTGTACAATCTCTTAGTACCAATTGTTGGATAAACACCATTCCAGAATTTCAATTCAGCCTTTCAGCCGCTTGCTGAACAAAATAATTCCAGATTAAAATCCTTTTGAGCTCCGAAACATTTTCTTACAAACTCAGCCGCACTTTCTTTAAAGATTTCAGTGAGTGAATTCGCCACTTGACATTTGAGTCGTCAACAACGTCTCCAAGCCTGCTGAGTCGAAACTAGGAAACAAGAGTATGAGTTAACAATCTCAAAGTTGTTCATGTCACTCACTTTCATACAGTCAGAAAATAAACAATAAAGTACCAATGGTGTGAGTCGTATCACAACATATTGAACCAATTGAAATCACCTGTTTGTGATAAGCTTGTGATATCACTTGATACCTATGATCTTCCAAACTTCACAAGGCTTCTCCTTTTTCAGATGAGGCTATACAACCTTTGTATGCTCATCACCAACTCCCCATGAATGCATTCAACACTTGACACCATATCTAGAGATATTTTTCAGCATGGGGAACCACTTGTTGGTAATGCTATTATATTCCAATAGCTTTCGGTATCTTGCAAAGCAATCAGCTGATATCAAATTTGTTAGTACAAAAACAGACAAGCATGAAATCCATGATCACCGTTGCTTTATACACTTATCTATCTTCTCCTTCTTGAGTGGTCAAATACCAAGGCTTGATATCACTAGTAGATCACCAATGGTGGCTTGATACCAAAGGAACTTTCAGATACAACTATGACACCTCTTCAACTTCAGATCAGGCTCTATCGTTTGTTCTTCTTCATCACAGCATACAACTTCCAGATTTATTTTGGAAACTCAAAGTGGTTGCATGTCACCACTTGTTGAGTCTGATCAGGGCCTTGATACCATTCAGGTTTTTGTTCAGGCTCGATACCACTTAAGAACTGGAATACTTTTGACTCCACTTGTTGCATTTTATCTCCTTTTGACACTTCCTCAACTTCGGGTTCAAACACAAGTCTCATTTCAGCACAATTACCCCATGGATCGTATCTCCCCCTTAAGCCTATACCACTTCCAACAGACATAAGAAACATCTAAATGCATGGGGAGGGGTACCTCCGAACATCCTCAGGTAGAGGAATGCGGTCAGTCATGATGAACCCACCCTTTGCTTTCAACTTACCTCCAAACTTTGCTAGTGGTTCTCCTTTGGGTGATGTCCGTCCTACAAATTTCATTCTGGATGTTCTCTCCGAGATTCTTCATCTTCTTTGACTTGGGATTCACTGTGAGACTAATCCCACTTGTGCAAGTTTATTCAAATGTTGCATTTTCCTTGCATCCTTAAACTTCCACTTCCACCAACCTTCACTTCTTGTCGTGTGGTATGATAACTGAAACCACTAAAGCATATCGTGTGTCAGCCTTCTTTTATCACCATTAGAGTCACTTCGGACTCGTTTTTCCACGGTGAGTCTTCCTTGACATGTTCATCTCCCTCACAACTAGAATAGCTTCCCTCTTTCTCTTCCAGATCTGTTTTCTTTCTCTCCATGAAGGATGTTATGAGGGCACCATCATTAGTGCATGGGGCATATTTCATTGAGCTCAATAGTTTTCCTCTAAAATAAAAAATCTGTTTTCCAACTTAAAAGATTATCCTCTAGTGTAGATTTTATTCTGGTTTGTCATAGGAACGGAGGAATTCCTTATGGCACTTTCAGCTTCATTCATGCTGCAATCTTTCGCCATATGTCCACGATTAGTGTAAGTAAAACATCTCTCGTAAAAATCATATCTCTTACGACAACTTCTTGGTTGAGATGTTGTTGTAGCAAAATTCCTTCTTCTTTTAAGCCTTTGGGCTTCTAGACACACCCCCATGGTGTGTCCCGGTCTTCCACAATAGTAGCATGTCATAGCTACTTCTCTTTGAGAGTCTTTTCTTTCAAATTTGGCAAAAGACTTTTGTTTACTCAAAGATTCCAGATTTAAACATCCTTTTTGCCCACTTGTTGAGGCTGCAATGGAGGGAATCTCCAGCTTCCCCTTTCCCTAAGGATTTTAGCTTTGACTCAAGCTCTTTGATTTTCAATCTTTCTCTTCAGTGTTGGATTGGTGTTGCCCGATCCGGTTGGGCCGAATGCTTGTGGCCCGCAACTGTAGCAATGCTGACCACTGTAGCAGAGCTGACCGACCGACACCGACAGGCACTGTAGCGGTGCGAACTTTGGGGTCAACTTTACTGTAGCGCTTTTGACAAAGCCAGCCGCCGTTCACTGTAGCGACGCGGACCACTTTTTCGAACAGTGATCGTCTTCTCCATTGTTTTATAGCTCATTTTCAGGCTAGGGTTTCTACTGAAAATCCTCTGTAATTTCGTGCTCCCGAATCATAGTGAAATTCTGCCTCTCCCGTGGACGTAGGGATTTTTCCCGAACCACGTAAATCGTTGTGTCCCTTGCTTTCTATCTTTTCGTTTTTTCTCGTTTCTGTCGTTGTGTCTCCCGGCGATTCCGTAACATTCAGTTGGGCAGCCATCTCCTTCATTATAGAGCCAACTTCATTTCCAGATTTTGTCTTATCTAGTTGTGTCTTGAAAGGAAGAATGCTTTCTCGTAGCTCTTTCTCTGTGGCCATTTGTTTACCTATTTATTGTGCAAGTTCCTCAAGTAGATCGCTTTGCTCCTTCATCTTCACACACATCTCCATTATATCCACATTCAGGGCCACCCCTACTCTCTTCAATCTTTTATTTTCCAGGGACAGATCTTCAATGAATGCTAGATCCACTTGGTGAATGATTTCCTGTTGATCCACCTCTTGATACAGGGATTGGATCTTGTCTTGATCACAGCATGTACATTCGCCGGATTGACAACTTAATGTCGTTGCCATGTCATCTGCAGAATCCACAGTTAACACTGAGAATCCAGGTTTGCAAACATCTTTCAAAACATAGTGAGAATAAGATTTAACAATAGAATTGGAATTTCTCACCTCAATTTGAGTGTTTGTCTTCCCAGGAGTCTTCTTTTAATTCTTCTTCTTCTTGCCTTTTGACATAGGGCAGCCTTCACCAGTTTTTGAGGATGATAACTCTCTCTTTCACCTTCACTGTTTTCTCATATATCACTTACAAAGTCTTCCACATCTCGAATGAAGGAGCACAATGAGTAGTTTTCATGTATACTTCAATGGATAGAGATCTAAACAGGATCTTCTCTATCCTGGGGTCACCAACTCTCTCACTGGCCTTAGTCAAATCAGCATCTTGATGTATGTATTCCATCACCTCCTCACCAACAATCAAAGTGTGTTCCTCTGAAAAATGGAGGCTTCATCATTGACTCCATGTGCGCAACAAATCGAAAATAGATTTAGGGATTGAACTTCAAGTAAGAACCTTTTGGCCCTAATACCACTTGTTGGGACCAAGTTGACCTAAAGCACCTTGAGAGGGGACGAATTGGGGTGCGCGCCGATTAAAACTTTTCTTCTTCTTATGGCCTTTTAGGTCGTATGAATCTTGCTCCCTTTGCCAGAAGGAACACGTTCAGTCTCTCGTCCTCTCACGCTACCGATCTCACCGAATAAAAAATAAGAATGCAAAATTTTAAAGCATTGCACGGCATGCAAGGATTTTAACTTGGTTCAACGCAAATGATTAATCCAAGGAGCATACGTCGACATGTACCGGGAAGTAATACTATTCACTACAGTTATTACAAAAAATTCCGGAAAGACGCGCTGTAGATCCTAGGGCCACTCTCTCTTGTTCCATCCACACATTAGTTGGGTGAAGGCAACGGTCCATTTACGGACTCAAAGGTCACTTCAACAGTTTGTAGACATGGAGGACTCTTCCTGGTCAGCATGGGTTGTTGAGACACCTTGCATCCTCATCTCCAGATAGATGCTCTGTTAAGTTCCACGTCTGTTGCCCTCTTTCCCTTGGCAGGGTCTTCAGTGCCAATTGACTAGCTGTATTGTCCACTTATTGTAAATGTCCAACACTTTCGCGCAGTTTTTTGTTCGGGTAAGTATGGTCTTGTAAATCCCTACACAAGAACCAATTCAATTGAGTTCATTCACGCAAGACTATTCTTTGCACAAAACAGAGGTTTGTGCAAACAGTACGTTCACGAAACACTTTGGTTCGTATAAGTCACTTGCAAAACACAATGGTTTGCGTAACCCGTTCGCACAACTGCATTCGGCGAAAGCACAGAGTTTATCTCTCTCAATAATCTTCCTCGATCAATTCTCTCTTTAACTTTTTTTTTGGGGGCTACGATATTTATAGGCAAATACTGACCTTTCACACACGATGAAACCTTCTATTCCTTCAACTTCACCTTCAAGCAAATCGTGCCACCGTTCTTCGTTAGCGCAACTATGTTGCTCGCAACCCTGCCTTTGCATGACATCAACTTCTCGCTGACTTTACACAACTCTACCATTACACGGGAATTATTCCTTCACTCTGATTTCATATGCAAACTTTTCGATCTCATGGAACTATAGAGATGCACGAGTCCTCGCATGCCCTCAGGCGAGAATGCATCTTTTGCAATGTTTTCCAATGCAAACTTCTCGAACCCACTCAAACCCTTTCAAAACCGCTCCATGAATATCTCAAGGTCTTCACGGTCCTCGAACTTCATCACATACGTCGCATGTTGCAATTCAATCTTAATGCTCGTTTATCTTCGAAAAGTCACCACATGATGTTGGTGAATGGATCTTTTTCACAAATGGGTCTTCTATCACGGTATAGGTCAACACTTACTGTAGAATACTCACAGATTTCCGTCAAACGACTTCAGCCCGCTCCCACATAGAATAGTTAAGTTAGACATTCCAATCTTGCACCAGTCTTCATGCAATCTCCCTTTCTCAATCTGTCAACATAGTAGCATGAATTCACACATTGGATGCTAACATTCCCATCAGTGGGAAATCCAACACCTCAAACTTCTGAATGCTCACCTTCTTAGTCTTTTGCTCCCGAAACATATAGCTTTCGGACTACTGCCAGATATTTTCCGGAACACTTCGTCCTCTTCAATGTCTTCAAGATTCAACTTTTGAAATGCTATCTTCCGATCATCCACTGTAGCTGCTTTGAACTAACTTCCAATCTACAAGCTTATGTGTGGTGTCCACCTGTTACTTTATTCCTTCAACAGAATATATTACGTATCCTCTCAAAGAATATTACGTGTCACTTGAAAGCTTCTCCAATACTTCGCGAAATATCAAGTCCAGTCAAACTTTCAGATTTCCACTTCAAAGACATTCTCAGTTCTCTACTCTTCCGACGGACCAAAACAACTTATAACTCCCGGTTCTTCAAATGAATCATCTTCTTCAAAGATAACTACCGGATCTTCCAATTCTTACTTATCTTCCAGAACAATTCAACCTAGAATAACTTCCGAACTTTTAATTATCCATATCCAAACCCCAAAAACATGTTCAGGACTGTTATGCACTATCAACAACTCTTTCCAAAACCATAATAACCCACATTCAGGTTGTTCATCCATTCATCCAATCTCCTCTCGTCTTTCTGCATCCTTCATATACTACTTGATAAGCCTAATTTATATATACATTTTGCTGTCAATTGTTTATAGTTTTTCATTAAATTACTTGATAATGCACGTGGTATGTGTCTAATTTTGCAAAAATAAAAGCTGCACAGGTTTCCAAGGGAGATAGGCAGAAAAAGTGCAAAAATGACCCAATACATGTCGTGATGCTCCAGTACATGTTGTGAACCTACAGATCACAGTCTGCCTCAAGACGTGAAGCCAAGCCATGACCAAGCCACGAAGCCAGCAAGAAAAAATTCACTTCACATCGTGAATGACCCGCTCACATCGTGATGCCACTCAAAGCCCCGGGCGAAAAATCCGTGAAAAATCCGTGCAAAAGTCATATAGAGGCGAGGTACACATCGGGGACTCCCAGGTCACGTCGTGTACCTAATCAAACCTCTTAAACTCACGAGAGACCTGCACGCCATGCTGGAGATCACAAATCCACGAAAAATGACGCGGATCGAGGCTACACGTGTATTTCAGGTACACGTCGTGACGAAATATGCATATATATGCAGCGGAGCGGCAAAGCATTTCAGACACTTCCAGACGTGCTTCTCTTCTTCCTTTCGTCTCCTTTGCGAATTCTTTCGCCCTTTCCCTTTTTAAACTCTCAAATTTTTCGTGCTTTTACATTTTTATTTATCCAAGAGTCGTGGAGCTTCCGTTCTTCAACGCCTTTCCAATTCCATTTCCGCATTTTGATTCAATTCCAATTTTCTTCTGAAGTATTTTATTTATAATTGTGATTTACTTGGTGCATGTTTTATTTCCTGAACCCTTGTATGATCTCAATTCCATTAATCAACCCGTCAAGCATGTTGTCTTTAATTTATTTAATTGCATCCTACCCCGCAATGAGTAGCTAAATTCCTTAGGGGTAGGGATCAATTACAATGTATTTGCATGCTTACATAAATCATTAATTCTAAACTTGGCAACCCTAACGGGATTAGTAATCAGGATCTAACTTAATAAGTTATCTCATTTGTGCGAACGTCCCTGACCACGTGACATTCAAGCAAACGACCCTATCTTGATTGGAGTAGACTCGGCTAGGAACACAAGCCTAGGACACTTTCTGCCTTTGAAGCCAAACGTAATGCACGTAGACTGTTAACAATCTCCCGACCACGGAAAAGTTACTTCCTAGGTAGAGCTAGGTAACCAGACCAAGGTCAACTAGCGACAACTGTTTGCTTCGCAGACTAAGCCGAAGGACCATGCCAAGATTAGAACTAAAGACCATTCTTCACTCAGATACTCAACTTGATCCCTACCCCTCTTTAATTAATTAAAGTCATCCCAAAACAAACGGCAGTCTCCCTATGAATTCGACCTCGTACTGCCACTACACTAAGTCTATGTAGTTAGTGAAAGTTTGGGACCATTTATAAATTCTAAATTTGATATACGTCGGAAGAACTAACAACACCGTCGTGCGGGCGCATCACTACTCAACAAATCCAACACCTATTTTCAACAAATTCAACACAAAACCTCCTGGTTGCAACATTGAGATTTCATTCCTACAAGTTGTGAACATGTGAGTATTGAACAAATCTATGATGTCACCCAAGAATGGTACTCACACAATTTGTTGTGGAAGTGGTCATCCTTTGGGAAGAAAATCTATAGCAATGATAATAAAAGCCAAGAGTCACTCCAATATTGTTTCATGAGAAAGAAAACAAGCTGGAAAAAAAATGCCTTTTGAAAAGGAAACATGAACAGATGTCTACAAAAGAGAGGAGTCTGCCACAAAGGAACTTATTATATAGATGAAGAGAGTAGCCTCATAGTTAGGAAGAAAACAATCAGCAAGGATATGAGGTTAAGAGATACCCATACAATGTCTTTTAAAATAGGAAAAAAATAGGAAAAAAATTGGAAAAAATTGGAAGAAAATTGGAAGAAGCAATTTGTAGAGTGAGAAATCCTTCACAGGTGAAGATTTCACCTCGGGGAAGGTGATGAGACAATGACAAATGAATCTGTTAGTGGAATGCCCCAACTTTGCGAAGGAATTCTAAAGCAAGAAAGCCAAGCCGAGAGACGCATATCTTGGGAAAAAGAGAACTAAGACGGTTTAGAGTATTTTAAAATTTAAGATGTGGGTATGAATAGGTCAATCTTATCCCCCCACCCACCCTCTTTTTGCTCTGTCCATCTCTATAAATAATTAGTTCCATCCAAATTCAAGAGGAACAAATTCTGGTTTTACTCTTTCTAAATGGTAGGAGTCCCGGTAAAACCAAGATTCTCTACTCTCTCCTCTCTCTCACGGCACCTAAGTGTCCCTACACCTGGCCGGGGCACCCAGATTAGGCGCGTCGTCTCTTTAGTCTGGCTTTCACCAGGTGCAAGGAGCTCCGCGCAAGGCAAACAAGGTCACCCCTACCACCTTACTGTTGCGTCCCCAAAAGCACGCACGAGCCACGCCCCGAAAGCACGCACCAGCTGCATCCAGCCGTACACTGCAGGCACACCACCTTAGGCTCCCCCACATACGCCCCCTGTCGTGGTTCTCCAGAAACCAGGCTCACCCTCTAGTGCGGCCCATTCTGCACCCAGACCACTCATGCGGCTCCTATTCGACGGTACCCATTGTGCAAATTTATATGAAACTTATTTCATCGATTATGATTTTATGAAAAATTTATGGTTTTCAAATCTTATATTATAATATTTTTAAAATATTAATTTCAAGAAATAAGGTTTGATTTTAAATTAATATTCAAAATTATAAACAAATACTGTTATATAAATATGGAATTATTTTGTTTAAAAGAATATTTAAATATAAATATATTTATTTAATTATAAAAAAATCATAGTTGTAATAAGTTTATACATGTGGTATTCAAAAGTTACAAATCTACAAAACTATGTGTTTTAACAATTTGAGTTACAAAAAAGCTATTTGAACCATATTTCTATCTATTGCCCTTAAATATATATATATATATATATATATATATATATAGGAATAAATGATTATTTTTGCAAAAATAAAGATTTGAATAACAAACTTTATGGTAATATATAAATTATTTTAGTATTATAAAATAAATAAAAGTTGACTCTACATAATTATATAATATACAGAGTTATGAAAATATAAGTATTATTATTATTGTTATTATTATTATTTTAAACATGTTAAACATGAATATTAGAGTATATATGAAATTTTGATTATATAAATATTATGAAATTCAAATTTTCATTTTAAATTTAATTCGGTTGTCATGAATATATTAAAATACTAAATTATGATAAATCTTAAATATGTGTATTTTTTTATAAAATCCAAATTATGTTAATTCAAATATAATTGTATTTAAAAAATGAATAAATAAAATAGAGAACAGGATAATCGGATAAGGGGGTCCGTGGGACTGGAAAACGGGGATCGACCCCACACCCGAGCGCTTCCAAGGAGAGGGCGAGAGCAGAGGGGTCGATTGTAAAGGGGTTTCGAGCGCTCATGAACGCCGAAGGAAGGGTTCAAACGCGAATGAGGATTCCGATCATGGATGAGAGAGATCGACCACGAGTAGTGGTTCGATTTGGTGTAAGAGTTTAAAACGCAGATGGGAAGAAAACAAGTGTGGGCGGTTCACGATAGATATCTCGTCGTCGTCTCCCTCCTGTATTTCGATTTGCAGATCTATCAGAGGTAGGTGTATGTATTTATTTTATTTTCAGGTGTCTGAATTATTAATACCTTGTTGGTCGTTGTTTGGGATTTTCTTCATCTCAACTTTTCTTGTCATCGTTCAACACAATGGTCTTTTAATGCAAATCATTTTCGTCAACAATTTTGGTTAGAGATTTTTAATGCTTGATAAAAATCGAAAAAGGATTTGTGCATCTTCTGTCACCAATTTCTGCGACTGTCTCATTTCAACGAATCTTAATGGAAAAGCTTAAACATTGAATGAGCTTAAACGCATTGTTTTTGTTTTTCTTTAATAATTCTAATTCATCGGTTCTACTTCGAAGAAAGTATATAAATATGCATGTCGCAAACTTACAGTCCATGCTTGGATCATCTTTGTGGTCCTCTTTTAATAAGGAATGATCAAATGTTTGTTGAACAGATTGAGCGACTCGCATTTAAAATTTCATCTCCTTCTGAGGTGACCTTAATAAATATATTTGTCCACCCCTTTTATTTATTTATTTTTTACATTATATATATGAGCGGAGAATCTGGTGAGGCAGACTGCCATAGGAGGAAGTCATAGCCATATTTTCCATTTTTCTGGGTTTTTCAGTTCAGGGAGAATGAGAGAAAGTGAGAGAAAGAAAAAATAGTAGAGAAGATAGAAGAACGGAAGGAAAAGAAAATGGGTTGCCTGCAAAATTTCCGCAAATCAAAGGGAGCTAATTTTATAGCAAATCATTCCATGATTTTAAATTTTATAAAAAAATTATTTTAAGATAAGGGATTTATATTTTTAAACCTTATTTAAGGATTTTGATGATTTTTCTTTCAAACTCGTATATTCATGAAATCTTATGTTTTAAATTTATTATTTTCCAAAAGCAAATTATTTTTTCAAATTAGAAGTTAATATTTTACGTATAATTTTGTAAAAACTATATACAAGAATAATAATAGTATTATTATTATTATTAAAAAAATCATCTTCTAATTATAATTTTATAAGTATTATTTTCAAAGGAATATTCATGTTAGCAAAGTATAATAAAGCATATTATCATTTTATGGGAATTGAAATTATGGATGTTGCATTTGCATATAAACACCGCCATGCATTATGCATATCAATAACATTCCATGCATTTGAGTAAAACATTTGTTTTAAATTTAATTATTAAGGTATGTTCAAATTTTGCCATTAAATTTATTAAATTCAAAGATTTCTCCAAACTCTAAAATGTTTTATGAAAAATTAGGTTTTGACTTAGTATTGAGCATGTAAAATTAATTTATGCTTTGAAAATAATTCAAGTATAGTTTGAAAAGGTTTATAATTGGTTATTTATGAGAAATACAGATCTTTAAAAAAATGTTTTACTAAAATGAAATTTGGCTTCATTTATGGAGTTAGCGCACGTGAAGCTAATTAATTCTTTATTAATTGTTTTTGTAAACACGGATAAATTGTAAGGCTATGCCTAATTTTCCAGAACATAGACCGGAAAAGGTCCTTGATTGTAAAAAGTACAATGTATTTTTCAATAACTTTTCAAATAAAAAAAATGGACAACATGTTTTGAAAACTGAATCTGGAATTGCGGGTTCGAACAATCACAATAGCATTATAACAACGGTCTAGACAACTTTGAAGATTAGCCGTCGTCATTTGAGGGGAAAAAAAGAATGTAAGCGATCAAATTTTCATTAAATACTCCTAAAAATATAAAAGTTCGGTCGTTCTAGTTTTTCTTAATTCTGAAGATGAAAAGTTAGAATCTTCAAGTCTGGCGAACGAATTGCAAGAGCGCATTTCATTTAAGTGGGAAGAGAATGTAAAATCCCAAAAAATTAGAATATTAAATGGCTTGTTTTATAATTTAAATAAATCAAAAATGAATTTTGATTATAAGTTGAAAATTTAAAATTATATAATAATACATTTATTATAAATGATGATATATTAAATTGACAATATATACATGTGAAACTTATTTCATAAATTATGCTTTAATGAGAAATTTATAGTTTTCAAATCTTATGTCATAATATTTTTAAATAATTAATTTCAAGAAATAAGATCTAATTTTAAATTAATATTCAAAATTATAAACAGATACTGTTTTTTATAAAAAGAATATTTTAATATTAATATATATATATATATTTGATTCTAAAAAAATAATAGTTGTAATAAGTTTATACATGTGGTATTAAAATGTTACTGCTGTACAAAACTATGTGTTTTAACAATTCGGGTTACAAAAGTACTATTTTAACCATATTTCTATCTATTGTCCATAAATATATATATATAGGAATAAATGATTATTTTTGTAAAAATAATGATTTGAATCGCAAACTTTATGGTAATATATACATTCTTTTATTATTATAAAATAAATAAGTATACTCTACAAAATTATATATTATACAAAGTTATAAAAATATAATAAAGTGTTTATGAAAATATAAGTATTATTATTATTGTTATTATTATTACTTGAAACATCTTAAACATGAATATTAAAGAGTATATATGAAATTTTGACTATATAAATATTATGAAATTCGAATTTTCATTTTAAAATTCATTTGGTTATTATAAATATTTTCAAATACTAAATTATGATAAATCTGAAATATGTGTTTTTTTAATAAAATCTGAATCATGTTAATTCTTATATAATTGTACTAAAAAATGAATAAATAAAAGGGTAAATGATAATCGGATAAGGGGGTCCGTGGGACTAGAAAAGGGGATCGACCCCATACCCGAGGGCTTCGAAGGACAGGTTAAGCACAGAGGGGAGGGGTTTCGAATGCGGATGAACGCCGAAGGAATGGTCCAACCACGGATGATGATTCTGTTCATGGATGAGAGAGATCCACTATCGATAGTGGTTCGATTTGATGTATGAGTTTCAAACACTGATGGGAAGAAAACAAGCGTGGGCGGTTCACAACAGAGATCTCGTCGTCTCCTTCCTCCTGCATTTCGGTTTGCAGATCTATCGGAGGTAGGTGTGTGTATTTATTTTATTTTTAGATGACTGAATCCGTCGTTTTCAGTTTATTAATACCTTGTTGGTCGTTGTTTTATATTTTCTTCATCCTGGCATTCCCTGTCACCCTTCAACACATGGCCTTTTAATGCAAGTGATTTTCGTCAACAAATTCAATTGGTGATTTTTAATGCTTGATTATAATCTAAAAACGATTTTTGCATCTTCTATCACCAATTTTTGCGACTATATCTCTTTTCAACGAATCTTCACAGAGATGCTTAAACATCGAATTAGATTAAAGGCATTGTTTTTGTTTTTCTTTAATAGTTCCAATTCATCGGTTCTACTTTGAAAAAAAACATATAAATATGCATGTCGGCAAGCTTATGGTCCAAGCTTGGATCATCTCTACCGCATGTGTATCTCAATAGCCGCCATCAAAGATGCTAGCCTCTGGTGCATCAGAACATCTCACAGGGGACTCTGGTATGTTCACTACCTATCATCCGTACACCGATGCCTCTACAATTACTATTGCAAATGGATCAACAATCCCCATCATCTGATTTGGCACATGCCACTTGACCCCGTCTATTCGCCTGGATTCGGTTGTTCATATTCCTCAAAGTCCCTTTAATCTTCTCTCAATTAGCAAACTCACCAAAGATTTAAATTGTGTTGCTACTTTTACTTCTTCTGGTGTTGTTTTTCAGGAGCAGACGACGAATCGGGAACATGGTTGAGAACATCTTCGGAATGGGGTTTAGATGTTTGATACCCCACCATATCTCGCTTGTTCATCTACCTCAGCCCGTGCTCTTGACCTACATTTTCGTCTTGGTCATCCACCGGCTTCCATCCTCCATAAAATGTGTCCCCAATTCAATTCTCACCTATCATTCCATTGTGAATCCTGCAAGTTTGCTAAACATCATCGGGTGACATATGCTCCTCGACTGAACCACGTGCAGTGAATCCTTTCGATCTTGTTCATTCCGATGTATGGGGTCCTTGCAGGGTTCCTAGCTAGTCTGGGTACAGCTATTATATCACCTTTATTGATGACTCCTCTCAGATGACTCCTCTCGCATGACATGGCTTTACATGCTTCGTGATCGATCTAAAGTTTTTCCTACCTTTCAGACCTTTTACAATGAAATTCATTCTCAATTCTCCACCTCCATCAAATGTCTCCGCTCCGACAATGGACGAGAATATTTATCTACTTCCTTTCAGCAGTTTCTTAAGGATCACGACATCATTAATCAGACATCCTGCCCCGATACACCCCAGCAGAATGGAGTGACCGATCGAAAACATCGTCATATTCTAAAGACTGCTCGTGTCCTCCTATTCCACAAGAAGGTGCCTCTCAATTTTTGGAGCGATTTCACCCTGACTGCTACCTACCTCCTAAACCGTCTCCTTTCTTCTATCCTTCAGAGGAAGACTCCTTTTCAAACTCTGTTCTCTTCTATTCCTCCTCACTCACTTCCACTTTGTGTGTTTGGATGTCACTGTTATGTCTGTGACACTCGGCCCGGTCTCTCCAAACTCTCTCCTAAATCCCTCCGCTACATATTCCACGGCTATTCTCACACTCAGTGCGGATATCGATGCTTCTCTCCGAACCTAAGGCGGTATATCATCTCTACTGACTTCTCGTTTGTAGAGAGCTCTCCATTTTCACTTCCCTCTCCCCATCCCAACACTGACATTGATGATTGTCTTCCTCTCATCATTCACCATCCTCTGGTGGCTCCCCTTGTCGATCATCGCTTTGGGACGATCTACTCTCGTCGTCCATCGACTGTACCCCCCATTCAGGCCGAGGACACCATCGTTCTCACTTCGTTTGATACTCCTGCCACAGCACCAGACGACTTGCCTATTGCACTCCGGAAAGGTACTCGTTCTTGTTAGACTACTCATCTCTTTACATTTTCATACAGACGTTTGTCAGCACTGAAGATGATATCAATCCCCCGCACGGTTGGCGATCCCAAATCCCACCCAGGGTGGCTACAAGCGATGCGGGATGAACTGCAGGCTCTGGATGACAACCATACATGGGATCTAGTCCCCCTTCTTGCAGGCAAACAGGCGGTCAGCTGCAAATGGATTTATACAATCCGTCTCGATGGCACTCTTCATCGCCACAAAGCTCGCCTTGTTGCGAAAGGCTTTACTCAGACATATGACATCGACTACTTTGAAATCTTCTCTCCGGTTACCAAGATGACCCATGTCCACCTATCCATCTCTCTGGCCGCTCATCATCATCGGCCGTTTCATCAACTGGATGTCAAGAATGCCTCTCCATGGCTTCCTTGACGAAGAAGTCTACCTGCAGCAGCCCCCCGAATTTCGTGACTCTGGGGCCGACTCCCATGTCTCCCGCCTCCGTCGATCCCTATATGGCCTCAAGCAGTCTCCTCTTGTTTGATTTGGCCACTTCAGCACTATCGTCGCCGCCTTTGGCCTCTCTCGCGGTATGAAGGATCATACAGTCTTCTTCCGTACGACGTCAAACGGTTGCATCTTGCTGGTGGTATATGTTGATGATATCATCATCACAAGAAGCGACTCCACTGGAATCGCCCAACTCAAGGCGCATCTTCACCACCACTTCCACACCAAAGATCTTGGTCCTCTCATCTACTTCCTTGGCATCGAGGTCTCCCGCTCTAAGGACACTATCTTTCTCTGCCAACGAAAATATGCTCTCGATATCTTGCAGGATGCAGGGTTGAGTCAAGCGACTGCAGTGGACACTTCTCTTGAGCTTGGGAAACACTCTTTCCATACCGACTCAGCACCCTTTCCCCATGCAGAGAGCTACCGTCGTCTGGTGGGCAAACTCAATTACCTCATCATGACACGACCAGACATTGCCTGCGTTTTTGGCAAAGTGAGCCAGTTCATAGAGCATCCAACCAGATCTCAGTGGGATGTTGTCCTCCGCATTGCCAAATACATAAAGAAAGACCCTGCATGTGGCATTCGGTACTCACATCACACTCATTTGGATGTTGAGGCATTTTGTGATGCGGACTATGCGGGTTGTCTTGCTACCCGCAAGTCTACTTCTGGATTTGATGTGTTCTTGGCGAGTAACTTCATCTCATGACGCAGCAAGAAGCAGACTGTCGTATCCAGATCTAGTGCAGAGGCAGAATACCGTGTCATGGTCACGGTCACCACTGAGATCCTCTGGCTTCGTCATCTCCTCCATGAGCTTGGTTTCTCACCACAAACATCTGCTCATATCTAGTGTGACAATCAGGAAGCCACAAAGACTGCATCGAATTCCATCTTCCATGAATGGACGAACCATATCGAGGTGGACTGCTACTTTCTTCGCCACCATCTTGAGCAGAACCATATCAGTTTTGGTCATATTCCGACGACGGATCAGCTTGCCGACATCTTCACAAAAGGCCTCCCAATAGCTCGCCTGGACTCTCTCACTACAAAGCTGGGTATTCATAGCCTCCACGGCCCAGCTTGAGGGGGAGTATGTATGGCCTTGTTCGATGTCGTCTTTTCTTTTTGTGGGACTATCAGTCCAAGCTGGCCATGTTCACCTTGAGGGGGAGTGTTGGATCCCATTTTAGTATAATGGGTATTTCCGAGTCCCGCATCGGAATATCCCTCCTTGTAATTTTTTTTACGCATCTATAAAAGAATATCTCCGCCTCACATTCAGGTAAGGAGAATTCACCATCTACATATGCCATTGAATTTATTAAATTCATGGATTTCTCCAAACTCTAAAGTGTTATGAAAAATTGGATTTTGACAAAGTATTGAGGATGTAAAATTATTTTCTGCTTTGAAAATAATTCAAATATATTTTAAAAAGGTATTAAATGGGTTATTTATGAGAAAGATGTTAGGTCGGAAGAACCCCCAAGGAGGGAATGATGGCAAGAGGGGGGTGAATTGCCTTTTTTAAAAATTGATTAACAAATAAAAAATCAAAGTAAAGATGCAGCGGAAATAAAAGAAGGCAAGACACAAGAAATTGATAACGGAGTTCGGCCAAAACCCGGCCTACGTCTCCGCTCCCAACTCAACCGTTGAGAGATTCTACCGCTTGCTTTTCAATGGTTTTAGCAAGAAACCCACTAGGCTTTGAGGTAGCACTAGGACCTATTACAGCTTGCTTTTATTGGTTGAGCAAGAACCCAATGCTTTTAATGGTTAAGCAATAACCCACTAGTCTTTTTACGGGTGAAGACTAGCTCACCGATCTCAAGCCTTTTTACAAGGTAAGGCTTGACAACCTCTTCACACCTTAGTGGTGGTGTGAGAACCCAAAGAAAGGGAGGTTGAGAAAAGGGTTGGGGTTTGTAGGCACAAACCCAATTTTAAGCTCAAAGTAAATAAAACAATAAAACCCGTATTTGGGAAGACTTGGGCGCCTTTGATTGGATGGAGATGTTGAAGGCCGCTTCCAAGCTTCTTTGAAGGAGCTCCTTGGATGTGGAAGTTGTTGGAGCTAGGTGGGTTCCTTTGAGGAAGTCCGCCGGAGGTTGGCCAATTGATCCAAAATATGTCCGTTGGCTTCGTATATGATCCGGTTAGTGTCCGGGGCTTCCTCAGCCTTTATTTATAGGCTAGGAACCCTTGGGGAGGCTTCGGAGCCGTTGGGAGGCAAGTGGAGCAGCCTGGTCAAAGCTCCAACGGCTAGTTTGACTGGGCCACCGGCTGGCCGGTGCAGGGCCACCGGCTGGCCGGTGCCTTGGAATGTGGAGAGAATTCTGGTCCAGGCTCCACCGGTCGACCGGTGGAGGAGCCACCGGATGGCCGGTGGTGAGACAGTAGGTCTCACTATTCATCTGGGTGCCACCGGTCGACCGGTGGAGGAGCCACCGGCTGGCCGGTGGCAAGAGAGTAGATTGTACTTTTTGGGCTGGATGCCACAGGTCGACCGGTGGCAGAGCCACCGGTCGACCGGTGGGGAGGCAGTAGCTACCCCTTGAGTCTGGGTGCCACCGGCTGGCCGGTGGTGAAGCCACCGGTCGGCCGGTGGACTGAATTTCAGTCCATTTCTGCCTCTTCCTTGGTCAACTTCTTGGCAATCAAATGCCTATCAACACAAACACTTAAAACACAATGTTAAACACATATGAAAGTGATTGTGATCATGAAAATCAAACAACGAGAGGTTCGAGATGTACAACAATCTCCCCCTATTTTGATGATCACAATCACTTAAACAATTAAAGTAAAAACATGAATTGAAAGGAATGCTTAAATAAAATGAAATGTAAAGCAAAGCATGATCAAAAAAGTTTCTCCCCCAATCAATCAAGAAATTCTCCCCCTTTGTGATTATCAAAATAGAGTGGGGCATAAAACTTGATTGAGGGAAATGTTTGAAAAACAAGAGATGAGATTTGAAAATCAATTGAAATTTTGGAAATTGAATGATTTGAAACAAAAATTGAATAACAGTTTGAATTGAAAGTTTTGAATCAAAAACCAATTCGATACCAACTGTTGGAAACTAATTGAAAATTGAAAATTCTAAATTGAATTTTAAAAAGAATTGAAAATTGAAATTTGAAACCAAATGAAATTTTTGAATTTTGAGATTTTGAATCAAAAATGAGAAAGTTCTCCCCCTAAATAAAAAGAACTAATCACCGGGGAGTGGTTTTTGAAACCGAAACAAATTTAGGCCCGGAGAGACTTGCCAATAGGGATTTTTCAATCCATACTTGCCTCATGGCGGGTCTTCTCCTATAAAATTCGTCCGAATAAAAAATTGGTTTGGGTTGACCGTACCGGGCGTTTTTACAATTACACTCATAAATGAGATGCCCGGGTTTTTTGCAATAATTACAAAATTTAAAATCGGAGCTCCCCCTTACAAAAACAGTTTGAGCATGGGAGGAGGAGGCTCGGTTGGTATAGCCAAGTCCATTGGTGGTTCGGGATATACGTTGGGAACCAAGTATATTTTTCAAATTTTGTTCACCTTGGGTGAACTTGGCTAGGGTCTCTCTAAGGTCTTTGATGGTTGATTCCATGGAATCAACATTTGGAAAATTTTGGATTTTAAGGGTCAACTCTTCCTTCTCTTTGAGAAGTTGTTCTTTTTCGGAAGAGAGTTTTTTGAAAGACTTTTTTAAAGAAACAAATTTTGAAGAAAGTTCGTGAAAACCATTTTCAAGTTGGTCTCTAGCAAATTGGAGATCCTCATAAGACAAATGATTAAATGAATTTGAATTTGAAGAACAAGAGGAGGAAGAAGAGGAAGAGGATGATGGTACCTCATGTTTTGCCATTAGGCATTTTTTACCTTGGTCGCTCGAGGAGAAGGAGGAAAATGAAGAGGTGGAGCTATCACTCCATGTTGCCTTTGAAGCCTTCTTCTTTTCCTTTTTCTTGGCCCTTTTCTTGTGAAGTGGGCAAGCGGGTACGGATTTTTCATCGGGTTCCTGCTTTTGAGCGGGTTCTAGCTTTTGAGCGGATTCTTGCTTTGGAGCCTCACTAGTACCTTCATAGGTTAGTTCTAAAAGCTTCCAAATATCATGAGAAGATGTGCAAGAAGAAATACAATCAAAAACATTTCGGTCAAGACCACAATGAAGAGCGTTCATGGCTTTGCCATCAAGCTCAAAATTTGCAATGTCAGCGGGGGTCCATTGAGATTCATCTAGAGAAGAAAGCGTAAAACCATGCATAACAATTCTATAAATTGGATAGCTAATGCTTTTAAGAAAAGTTGACATGCGGGTTTTCCAAAAATTATAGTCGGTCCCATCAAAAAATGGAGCCCGACCCAAAGAAAAGCCTTCGGGGGCGTAAGAGGTTGAAGCGGTAGAAGCCATCAAAAAGGATCTTTAATTTGAAACCGGTTAAGGAATTATTCAAATACTTCCTCTTCTTGTTCTTCAAATTCAAATTCATTTAATCATTTGTCTTATGAGGATCTCCAATTTGCTAGAGACCAACTTGAAAATGGTTTTCACGAACTTTCTTCAAAATTTGTTTCTTTAAAAAAGTCTTTCAAAAAACTCTCTTCCGAAAAAGAACAACTTCTCAAAGAGAAGGAAGAGTTGACCCTTAAAATCCAAAATTTTCCAAATGTTGATTCCATGGAATCAACCATCAAAGACCTTAGAGAGACCCTAGCCAAGTTCACCCAAGGTGAACAAAATTTGAAAAATATACTTGGTTCCCAACGTATATCCCGAACCACCAATGGACTTGGCTATACCAACCGAGCCTCCTCCTCCCATGCTCAAACTGTTTTTGTAAGGGGGAGCTCCGATTTTAAATTTTGTAATTATTGCAAAAAACCCGGGCATCTCATTTATGAGTGTAATTGTTGTACATCTCGAACCTCTCGTTGTTTGATTTTCATGATCACAATCACTTTCATATGTGTTTAACATTGTGTTTTAAGTGTTTGTGTTGATAGGCATTTGATTGCCAAGAAGTTGACCAAGGAAGAGGCAGAAATGGACTGAAATTCAGTCCACCGGCCGACCGGTGGCTTCACCACCGGCCAGCCGGTGGCACCCAGACTCAAGGGGTAGCTACTGCCTCCCCACCGGTCGACCGGTGGCTCTGCCACCGGTCGACCTGTGGCATCCAGCCCAAAAAGTACAATCTACTCTCTTGCCACCGGCCAGCCGGTGGCTCCTCCACCGGTCGACCGGTGGCACCCAGATGAATAGTGAGACCTACTGTCTCACCACCGGCCATCCGGTGGCTCCTCCACCGGTCGACCGGTGGAGCCTGGACCAGAATTCTCTCCACATTCCAAGGCACCGGCCAGCCGGTGGCCCTGCACCGGCCAGCCGGTGGCCCAGTCAAACTAGCCGTTGGAGCTTTGACCAGGCTGCTCCACTTGCCTCCCAACGGCTCCGAAGCCTCCCCAAGGGTTCCTAGCCTATAAATAAAGGCTGAGGAAGCCCCGGACACTAACCGGATCATATACGAAGCCAACGGACATATTTTGGATCAATTGGCCAACCTCCGGCGGACTTCCTCAAAGGAACCCACCTAGCTCCAACAACTTCCACATCCAAGGAGCTCCTTCAAAGAAGCTTGGAAGCGGCCTTCAACATCTCCATCCAATCAAAGGCGCCCAAGTCTTCCCAAATACGGGTTTTATTGTTTTATTTACTTTGAGCTTAAAATTGGGTTTGTGCCTACAAACCCCAACCCTTTTCTCAACCTCCCTTTCTTTGGGTTCTCACACCACCACTAAGGTGTGAAGAGGTTGTCAAGCCTTACCTTGTAAAAAGGCTTGAGATCGGTGAGCTAGTCTTCACCCGTAAAAAGACTAGTGGGTTATTGCTTAACCATTAAAAGCATTGGGTTCTTGCTCAACCAATAAAAGCAAGCTGTAATAGGTCCTAGTGCTACCTCAAAGCCTAGTGGGTTTCTTGCTAAAACCATTGAAAAGCAAGCGGTAGAATCTCTCAACGGTTGAGTTGGGAGCGGAGACGTAGGCCGGGTTTTGGCCGAACTCCGTTATCAATTTCTTGTGTCTTGCCTTCTTTTATTTCCGCTGCATCTTTACTTTGATTTTTTATTTGTTAATCAATTTTTAAAAAAGGCAATTCACCCCCCTCTTGCCATCATTCCCTCCTTGGGGGTTCTTCCGACCTAACAAAAGACGGATCTTCAGAAAAGAGTTTTCTTAAAATGAAATTGAGCGCTTTGATATCAAATGAGAAAACGAAAAGTGAACCAAGGACCTCAACAATGAGGAGTGTAAAATTATTTTACTGGGCTGTTTTATACTCATCCCATGTTTTTAAAATATTTTTCACAAATATTTTAAAAGTTCTAAGATGCATAGCTTCATTTAAGGAGTTAGCACATGAAGCCAATTAGATATTTCTTAATTATTTTTGTCTTTGATAAGTTGTGAGGCTATGCCTACTTTTCTAGAACCTGGCCAGAAAAAAGTTCATGATTGTATAAATTATTGTGTATTTTTCAGTTACATTTTAAATAAAAAAAAATACACAGCAAGTTTTTGATACCGAATCTGAAAGTGCGGGTTCAGGCTGTCACAATGCACACCCCTGTTCGACATCTCTATCTACCTTCAAGTGTGCGCCATGAGTGCTGCTCTGCAGGTCATGCGTGCCGTTTCCAGGCAGTGCAAGCTCCTTGTTGTTTAGTGCACAGCGGGGGCGTGTCCTGCTCAGTTCAGGCACATCAAACAGCAGCTCCAAGACGTGCACCCAGGCCCATGCATCCCCCGCTCGCTCCTCCGGCCCCAGCAGCACCTGCACCAGGACTCCAGGTTTCGGCATTATTTCCAGGCACTCCACCGCCTAGGGCCTCCTGTGCTGTCTAATCAGATCTATCTGCTGGATCTGCCAGACAACAACAGATATGGGGGGGGGTGATATATGTGCTTATTCAGATGAGTTTCGCTCCTGCATCCAGATTTGCGCGCTATGCCGCCGCTGTTGAGACTCTCGGCAACTGCCTAGCTGCCCGGGCCTCTGTTGGGCCTTTATGTCACTACCCAAGCACTGTGTGTCAACCTTTTCAAGGCATCATACTGCAGACGACCTTCTCCAGATATCATACTTCATGCAACTGTTCAGACGACCATTTTCCAGTGTCCTTTTTCAGATGACCCTTCCAGGGATCCACTCCATGCTCATTCCAGCACCTTCTCCGATGGCCGAGTGATTACCTATTCCAGCATCACCTCCAAGGGAGAATCTTCGCCAGTTCGGGCGTATTTTGAATTAGAAAAGCAAGCTGGACAACATTTCAGCTTGAAGGGGAGTGTTAAAGAGTATTTAGATATTTGGAATATGGGTTTTGCTGGGACTATCCTCCCTCCCTTTTTGCTCTATTTGAATTTTGAATCATCTATCCATCTTGGGTCCGGTATCCCATTAACTATATAAATAATTAGTTCCGTCCTTATTCAAGAGAACGGAAGTCCCAGGGATAAGGAATTTTGTAAACTTCTTTTTCTTTAGTAGAAACTTTGACCTGTGGGGAGCAGGGGCATAGCCATCCTGAAATTGTAAAAATTTGTTTTTCTCATCCTTTAATTTAACTTTCCTCATCTTCTGTATAAACATTATCAAATAGTATCTAAGCCGTCAACTGGTCAGTACATAGTGACTGGTAAGTCAATTTTTGTTTTCCTTTTTCTGCCATGCGCATCTTTCAAAGATTATTTTTCCACAGCTTAAAAATTTATTTTCCCCACCCCACTCGCAATGTTTTATTTATCTGAGTCAATCCATCGTCCCTAGACTTGGACACCTTAACATCATGAGGCGTGTGAGCAAGGGCATGCAGCAGCAACACCCGCAAGGATGCAGGAGAGCCTGGCCCTGGGGAGAGGAGCATGGCCGGAATCCTAAGTTTTCCCAGGATTTGATATCTTTTAGGAAAAAAAAAAAAACGCAGAAATCCTAGCTCAAAAACAATTTATAGAGAGAACGAAATACAAAATTCAAACTAAACCTATACAAATAGAAAAAATCTAGATAGATCCATATCCTAATTTATTTCAACACACTAACAATACTCGTTTATTCAAACTTGGAAAGAACCTTTAGTTTGCAAAATGAAAAGAAACAAAAATAAATAAGATAAATAGCTGAAAGCAGTAAAACGTGTGAAGATAACAAGCTGCATAACACAAAAAATGACAAATCTGGAATAAAAATAAATAAAAATTGAAAAATAAATTTGCTACGTACATGAAAAAGGATCAAAGCTCTTAAACCTTGATTTTTAATCTCTGGAAGAAGCGTGTCAAGTACTTGAAGCTTGCCGCTTGCTTTAATGTCAAAATTTAAAATCTCAACCCCTTGAAGACCAGTAGTTAGTTTTCGATGCAAGTAAGGCTCCACAATGCAGGGATGATCACAGCACTGTCAACAAATATCAAGTGAAAAGAAAGAGGAAAAATGAAGCACACGGAAAAGAAAATAACAAGGTGTTCATGAAATTATCATTACATAGAATTATAGTGAGAAGGCAAAGGGGAATGGATCAGTGCTCCTTAAAATTTAAATATCTAATCGCTAAAAGGTCATTTTAAATTCAATTTTCAAACTGACGCATTATTTTAACTTCTTTCAGGTAAATCAAGCATATGCCTCAATATAGACTGTAGGGCCAAGAAGGGAGGGAAAATGGCTTTGTAGACGGTAGGCATTAAACTGTCCTGACATATTTTTATGAATTCCAGAATCACTCTCAGGTATATACTCTCCACACACACCCTGTGTTAATTATAGATTTAAGATTAATGACAACTTGCACACACAAAAAAAATGCTTAAAATAATTATTTTTAATGTACAAAATATCCTTATAATAGTATTGCTTTCTCAAAATAAAGGAACAAACAATGCATAACCATTAAATGGGACAGATTATGGAAAAAATATTTACACAATTCTCCAATTATTTTTCAATTTGAAGAAAACTATAAACCAAAAATCCTAAAATTTTGTATCTAAACCTTAAAGCCTAAAACACTAAATCTTAAAACATAAACCCTGACACCCTAAGTCTAAAAAACCAAAACCCTAAAACCTTTTAACTTTAGAACCCCAACCATTAAACATAGTCATCAAATCCAGAACCCCTAAACCTTAAAACTACAATATCTAAACTACAAAACTTAATACCATAATCATAAACTCTAAATTCCAAAATCCAAAAAACCTGAAACCATAAACCTACTAGATTTTTAAACCCTGAGTCTTAATCCCTGCTTCCTAAAACTTTGGAATCCAAAAATAACTCTTAAAACACTAAATCCAAAACCTCAAAAACATAAGCCTTAAAGCCCTAAATGTCATACCTGAAAGGTTGAAAATTTGTTAGCAGATGCATCTTCATAATTTTTAAAATTGAACTTTTTATTTATTTTTAAATGGAAAACATGCTTCCAATAATCAGATAAATAGAAAATAAAAACGATCTCTCAGAAATGAAGAATGGAAAACGAAGACAAAAATATTTTTACACACCAAACATGCACTCATTTTTCCATCCATCCACCATTCTCTTCCCCGCCTTCCATTAAAATTTCTCTCACCCCTCCTTTTATTGAACCAAATGGGCCATTGGAGACACAAATTTGTCACCTGCTTAACTTCATATCAACTTCAAAAAGTGAACTGCTGTTCTTCCATCAATGTTTCTACTTTCAAATAACTCTATGTATAACTCCATAGCCTTCAATGCAAAAATGCAAGCTGAGCACAAAGGTTCTGAGGAGTCTTTAATGTAACAAAAGCGGATCGTTTTGTGGATATATCATCAATTAGTGCATTAAAAGGAATATATCTTAAAATGCACAACTCCTTCCCAATTCGACCACAGTGCTTGAATTTGATGCTCAAGCTCGTCTCGAGCTCAACCAAGTAAGCTCAACTGAAATACTTTATCATAAATTTTATCCAAAATGTGAACTCAAATTCAAACTTGAGCTTGAATTTATACTCGAGATCAAAGCTCTGCTCAAAACTAAATAAATAAGCATTGAAAAAATAATATATTAAAACATGCAATACTTTAATATTCAAACTCTACTTAACATATGAGTAGCTTGAGCTTGAACTCATCTCTAAAAAAAACAAACCGACTTCAAGTATTCTTCAAAACGATCCCAAGGCAGCCTCCCTGCTTCAGCATTCCCGGCGGATCTCCCCCTGTCGGCATCCCTCCGCATCTCTTCCGGCGGCCCTCAGCGGACTCTCGTCGTCCGCGCCTCAGCTCCTTCCCCGGCGTCCCCTACCCGCTACGCTCATCGAACCCACCCTACGTCGCGCTTCTCGTTGTGACTCCCAAATCCCATCCCGCCGGCTCCTGCGGCTCCCTCCGCATCTCCCCAGCATCACCCCTCCATCGTGACACCTACCCGTTCCAGTCCGACGAATCGCGCCTCCCGTCGCCCTCCTCCCGTTGTCCGTCACAGCTCCCAGCGCTCTTCCCAAACGACCCCTCTTCCAGACACGGTTCCCGACTCCCGCAGCACATCCTAGGGCCCCGCTGCCAGACGCGTCGTTCGTCGCCCTCCCGCGACGCCTTCTGCATCGCGCCTCGCCCCGCGATCAGCCGTGCCTTCCAGGGGAGTCCCGCCGGCCGACCTCCCCGTGCGACGGCCTTCCTGCACCGCTCCCGTGCGACAACCCTCCTGTGCTGCTCCCTTCCGGCAATTGCTCCTCCCGGCGCCCTCATCCAGGCGACCCCCTGCGCTCGCCTCAAATCACTGCGCCTCCTGCGGCTCCGCTCCGCCCAGCGACTTCCAGTGGCTCCCGTCTCTCGCGAGGCTCTTCCACCATGCCGGCATCGTTCCAGCAATTGACCTCCACCCCTGCCGGCCCCTCCAGCAGCCGGCCTCCGGTTCTGCTCAGCTCCCCCCCCCTCCAGGGCGCTGCTCTGCAAAGCAGCCCCCCTCCGGTCAGTTTCATCTGTTCCAGTCCGACGAATCTCATCGTCTGGCACTTCCTCCGGTGAACCGCTGCTCCCTCCATGCCGGCCACCACCAGCGGAATCCCTGCCTCCCGTCGTCGGCATCTCCCGACGACTCCCGGGAGCAATCTCCCATGTCTGCCGGCACACCTTCACGCGTCATCCACCGTGGCGCAGCACCTTGACCGTCTGAGGTCTGGGCCCTATGGCGCCGCCAGATTCCGCAACACTTCTGCGGAATCCCTGCCTCCCGTCACCGGCCCCGCAAGAGCGGCCTTCCCAGTGCTAGTATGGATTTCCCGACGTCTCATTGACCGGCCCCACTAGTGCGGCATTTCCTGGCGCTCCGTCAGTCGGCCCGGCCTGAGTGGTTCATCTACTGCGTTCGCGACATCATCCATCAATCATCCTGCGGGGGAGCTTTGATCGTGAGGGGGAGCAGCAACCTTTGCACCTTTATATTTTATTTCGTCTTGTTTTGTCATCAAGCCGGGTATGTCCAGTTTGAGGGGGAGTGTTTGCACCTTGTTGCTTGCTTTGTTTTTTCTTTATGTGTTCAAGCTAGGTACACCTAGCTTGAGGGGGAGTGTTGGAGTCTGCATCCCACATCGGACATATGGTCCGGTGTGGTCTTAATTATTCATTATAAAAGAACTCCAAGGGCTCCTTTAGAGAGTACACCTTGGAGGTTCAGGTCATCCTATTTTATCATTCTACATTAACCGTGAGTCATGTCATTTAATTAAGAATCATTAAGTCACTTATTTTCCCCGCCATCAAAAGTGGGTGACTCACTCTTTTAAGTTAGTACATTCTGATGTGTGGAGCTTTAGCCCAATCCCTAGCAAATTGGGCAATCCTCATCCATAGTAGGGTTTTTGTTGCTAACCCCCAGATTTTGGACGATATACCATTTTTGTTGGCATGACTTTCATCATGAAATCGCCATTTGCATTCCAAGATTCGGAGGTATATCTTTCATTAATCATTACATAAAATACCCGTCCTCCGAAGGAAGGTGTTCCTCGCTTTGGTAGCACCCCTCCAAAAACACCTCATTTATCACCACCTCTGCTAACTCCTGGGATTGATGGGTCCCATTTTGACCACATTTACATTGTTCCTGGTGTATGGATAAAATAAGAAACTAGTTGTGAGAGGATACACATATGCTAATTTTCATAAGGATCAATTTGATCTGATATCGCAGTTAGGATAATTATAGTACAATTGGCAAGAGAAGCTCAAAGCCCCCTGCGGTTGTCGATTCTACAAAATCCATGTATATCACAGTTTTTGATGCACCTAAAGAAGCAAGATGCATATATTTTGGAAATATGATCTCTTTAGAAGATTTTCTCAAGGGTATGAAGTGGCAGTTAGAACTTTATCGTGTGTTTTTAATTACCAAACCATTTATTTTGTTTATACATGTTATATTTTTTATCACATATTGACTTTACTTTTGCAAGTCAAAATATCAGATCATGGCACACATAACACCCAAGATCCTATAGACACAACATCTTCTGCATGACATATGTTATCTCGTCTAGAAGTCCACAAACATGTTATGCGACAATCAAACTATCAAGATAGATACAAATCTTGTTTTCCATTTGCGGAGGGAGCATGTCAAGATTGATTGCCACATTGTTCGAGAGAATTATGAAAAGAATAGTCACGTGGGGTTGTTGGGATAAGTGACTGCTAAGGGAAGTTTTGTAATTATCATAGATAGTTGTTGGGGCCGTTGGAGTAGATAGGGGATAATAAATAAGGGCAAGGGGGATGGGTGCGAGGCACATCTTGATATTTTGGCTTTAAATAGAATCTGATAGGGAGGTCAACTCTCCCTTGGCCTTAGGGTGTGTCAATCCTGAAGAGTTTCTCCTTCCACTTCTCATTTCAATTTTCCTCCCCTTTCTTCTAATTCTATCACTGCTGTAATACATAAGCTGCTAATAGAAATCATAAGCAATTCCTCTTTCAAGCACCTACAATTTTATCAACTGGTGGTTTCATTGAGAGGCTGGGATCGTGGTGAAAGTCATCGAGGGTGGAGCCAAGAGTCACGTCAGTGGAAACTATGATGCAATCTCAGACTGGGAGGAAGCAACGTCAGGATGTACAGTTGAGGGAGGTTCAGTCGTCTTTGGCGGGTCAGGCGATGGCGTTCGCGGATCCCCTAAGGGAGCAACATGAGCCGAAGCGTATATTGCAGGAACGTACAGGCACCCGTAGTCTTAGCCAAATTTTCTCAACGACGGTTGCAGGAGGTTCAGACGAATATGGTGGAACAGTCGGCAGCAATCGTCGAACTCCTGCACGAGCAACGTGAGTTAAAGAAACTTCTACAGGAATAATTGAAGGGGTTCACCAAGCTCTTAGGATGACAGGCAGGTCCGGTTCGGAGGACACAGATGGGAAAGGCAAAAGAAAGCGAGAAAACCATTTGAACCGATCGGGGCGAGAACGACAAAGAGGAGCAGCCTGGTATCTTTCTGGTATGACCTGAACAGAGGAAGCGAATGGAGAACAGAGAAGTACAAACACTGTCCCGAGAAGAGCTTTCAATTTGACACGGTATGTTTGTTCCATCCGAACCTCAAACTGCGGAAGTATCTCGTCTACGAATTCTGGAAACAGTGGAGATCGTGAGGGCCGGAATGGCACAGATGAAGCAGACAAATGCACCAGACACACTACACCAGCGAGAAATATTGAAGACACATGACGTACGACTCTTGGCGATGCACCAACAGACAATAGCATTTGCCGAGTTTTTGTTATATCTATCTTATCCTGAGCAACAAATTCAGACCGGACAGGAACTGTACCACAAGGAGCAGATGGTTTCCAAACTGGTTCAGCTGGATGAGGGAATTTCCAATCATAATTCTAGAACAAAGTAGAAGAAATTCCTGAGCTAAATTTCCAACTAGAAGGAAAAACTCCTCGTGTTATCAAAGATACAACGACTGCTTACAAGCTGTCCAAAGGAAGGCTTCATCAATTGTTCCAGCAGTTGCTCATTTGTGGAATGCAGCTAGTGTCTGGGTCTGGGAATCAACTCCCTCGAGGCTGGTATGGAATTGTTCGGCAACTAAGGGTGTTTTGAATAATTTTTCAGAAGTGGAACATGATGCAAATTTGGAAGGGACAACAGTGATTCTGTCCTCAGAAACTGGGAATCACAAGGAAGATATAGAGATTCGATAACTACCGCACCGAAACGAGCACCATCATCTTCCTCGTACTATTGTTATGGGAGAAGTTAAGGCTGCTGCCAAGCTTGAAGGAGCCGTATACAAACTGGAACTGCTGTTGCAATTGCAAGCAAAAATATCTCTACATCAAAGAGTGGCAGCTGCCTCTTTATTGGGTGATCAACACAGGGCACTGTTGTGTGGACTTACTCAAGCTTTACCTCAAATCATCTTGTTTAGTAGTATACTTTTTACAAAGGCACTCTGAAGTTGCAAAGACTGAAGCTAATCGGCAACAAGATATTGCAAAACAGCATACAAAGACACAATTACAGTGCAGCCATGCTGTTTCGTATCAAATCCAAAAGGATGTTTCAAAAGAATTCCTGTGCAAATTCAGTAACGACAATAGGGTTATTGCTGGTGTCACTATAATTTGCGAAATATTTGATTGGGCTTCCGTTTATTAAAAAGTTCCTTCTAGGGGGACTATGACATCACATTTTCTTTACCATCTTGCAGCTGAGATGGATTTGAAACTGGACACATTATCAACTAGGGACCGCTATTCAGCTGGTCCTGGTCCAACCGATGATTCAGTTCTTTTTGAGAAAGATGAACATGTTTCTTCGGCAGTTTGGGAAGGACAAGAACGCTGATAGGAACAAAGGCCAGCTGGTGGGGTGGGAAAGGCTGGTAGGCTCTTGCTCAGGGGAGTTGGTTGGGTAGGGGGTTATTAATAATGGCAAGGGGCCATTATGTAAAATGGGTTGATTAGCTGGTTAGTTGGTGGGTGGGAGAATAATAAATAGAGGTTGTTGGCTTGTCAAGAGGGTGGACCAGTTTTGGAATTGGCTTCCAGCGGAAGCAGCAAGGGGTTAGGCCTTGGCCCGGTGGTGGAGCGACTCCACGGGATTCTCCTCTTCTTCTCTCCTTCTCTTCTTCTCTCCTTCTGTTGCTTTCTGGTAGTCTTGTACGCTGGAAACGCTGGATATATTGGAGTTCTATTGAAAATCTTCTCTCTCTCAGACACCCATCATTTGTGCTTTCATTGAGAGATTTTGGAGTGAGAGATTCTTGTTAGACACAACTATCACAGCAGAATGCAAGGCACAGCTGCGGCGACAGATACACAGCAGCATATCGCAGTTCACGAGCAGAAACTTGATCGGTGGAATTGAAGCTGACACACAAAGGATTATGATTGAAAAACTTTAAGGAAGTCGATGCGACTTGAACCTCGCACAGCAGAGGGGTAAACGGTAAGCAGCAAGAGACGTTGCAGTTTCCTTCGCGCAGCAGTGGGAGATGACACGCGACACAACATAAGAGAGACGTAACGCAGCGGTGGAAATAAAAAAGACAACGCTTATGTAGGCACACAACAGTCTTATGATCAGGAGTTAAAGAAGCTGACGATGCGGCTTGTTACTCTCACAAAAGTGAAAGCCGGTTCACAACAGGAAATTCGAAGTCGCAGCAGCAGTTCTTGAATCGTGGAATGGAGAGTCACTGAATGTGCTGAAGTGTTTCACAGACCAAGTACGGCTGCGAGAGGCGTTGAAGCAAGCAGAACACGAGTCAAAACAGGAACAGTCCATAAGAGGAATATGAAGTGAGGCCATAACATGCAGTGAAGTCCACAGTTCATGTGGATGCAGTTCAGTGCACCAAATTGAAGTGACCAGAACTGGAATTCCTGTTCGACTACCACCTCCTGGATTACCGAGACTCATGCATGACATTTCCACTCAAAAATAGCAATGTGGGATGCTACAAACTATGCCAGAGCGGGTGAAGCACCCTGAGGCTGCAGCTAAAAGTACGGAAGCAGATACAGTTGCGTCAAGTCTGGCACTGAGTTTGCTGGAAGTAGGGAGCTGCGAGCAGATGAAAGTGGTTGTTGTAGATGTTGGGGGCTGGGAAGAACCTCCGCACCGGGAGATTGACTGACGAAGAACTACTGGAATGTGGGCAGTGATAATAGGAACAAAGGTCAGCTGGTGGGGTGGGAAAGGCAGGTAGGCTGTTGTGCAAGGGAGTTGTGAATGGAATAAATAAATAGAGGAGAGTGGGGCAGGGGCAGGGGCTGGGGCTGGGGCTGGCTTGGCCTCGTGGAGCAGTTCCAGGGGTGAAGGAATCTGCAACGTCTCTTGCTTCTTACCGTTTTTCCCCTCTGTTGTGCAACGGTCAAACCGCAGCAACTTCATTAAAGTCTCCCGATCAAGATCAATCAGAATCCTTTGCGCATCAGCTTCAATTCCACTGATCAAGTTCCTGCTCGTCAACTGCGATCTGCTGCTATGTATCTGTCACCACAGTTGCGCCTTTAATTCTGTGTTCCAATGCGATTGATGCGTGTAACAAGAATCTCTCTCTCAAAAATCTCTCAATGAAAGCACCAAACAATAGGTGTCTAACAAGAATCTCTCTCTCAAAAATCTCTCAATGAAAGCACCAAACAATAGGTGTCTGAGAGAGAGAGAAAGGATTTTCAATAGAACTCCAATATATCCAGCATTTACAGCATACAAGACTACCAGAAAACAACAGGAGAGAAGAAGAGGAGAAGAGAAGAAGAGGAAAGAGGACAATCTCGTGGAGTCGTTGCACCACCGCGCCGAGGCCTAACCCCCTGCTGCTTCCGGTGGAAGCAAATTCCAAAACCAGTCCACCCCTCCTGACAAGCCAGCATCCCCTATTTATTATTCTCCCACCCACCAACTAACCAGCTAATCAACCCATTTTACATAATTGCCCTCAACCATTATTAATGACAACCCAACCAACTCCCCGGCACAGCAGCCTACCAGCCTTTCCCACCCCACTAGTTGATCATTGTTCCTATCATTACCACCCGCTTAAAAATTCACCTTGAACTCAAATTGATTATCTAGAGGGCAAACAATGGTGATGCCTTTGGCAGTGCTGCCCACATACCAGCAATTCTCCCTCGGTCAATCTCCTTCTGGTGCGGAGGTTCTTTACAGTCACCAGCATCTACAACATCTACTTTAATCTGCTCACAACTCCCTACTTCCAGCAAACTCAGTGCCAAACTTGACACAACACTGTCTGCTTCCATACTCCTAGCTACAGCCTCAGGGCGCTTCACCCACTCCGGCATAGACTATAGCATCCCACGCTGCTGTTTTAGATTGAAAATGTCATGCACGAGTCTCGGTAATCCAGAAATTCCAGTTCTGGTCGCTTCAATTTGTTGCACCAAACTGCCTCCATGTGAAATGTGGACTTCACTGCATGTTCTGAACTCACTTTGTACCCATGTTATGGATTGTCGTCTCCCTCATGGAGCAATTGCGCCTTTCATTCTGTGTTCTTCTGCGATTGCTGCGTCGAACAAGAATCTCTCTCTCTAAAATCTCTCAATGAAAGCACCAAATGATAGGAATCAATTGGGAGAGAGAAAGAAATCAGTAGTTTCTATTAGCTACCGCGTACTGAATTACAGTAGAATTAGGGAAGAAGAAGAAAATGAAGATGAAATGGGGAGAAGAAAGAGATCCCCCCCCCACCCGGAAGGCGCTGCTTCCCAAAACCGAGGCATAACCCACTGGTATCTTCCAGCGGAAGATCAATTCCCCAAAATACAATCTGCCCCTTCCCCAGAGGGCTGACCCCTTATTTAATACCCCCTCTCACCCACTGCGTAACAACTCTGCCAGCTAACATCTAACAACTCATATTACCATACTGCCCTTGGCAGTTAATCAAACACTCCTACCCTCAACAACCCAAACCTACTCAGCCTAGCAGGGCCCACACACAGCAGGTAACCCGGCCCAGATTCCTTCACGCACGGCAGCACCCTCACGCACAGCAGCAGCACCCCAGCTCCCTTACCTACCACCCCCGGAACGGCTTCACGAGGACAATTTTCAATATTTACACCTTCTTTTGCCTCATAAGCAATTCCGCTTTCAAGCAACGACGATCCTACCAAACACTTTCAAATACATATGACCTGCAAAACTAGATGTGTTCAACGAAGAGGTTCCACAGAGCCAGATAAACCATTGGTGTACAAACTGGGCATGATAAATATATCTGTTACAACTTGAGGGGAAGTGTAAGAATGGTTGTGTATCCAGTATGTGGATGTATCTAGATTTGTTTGTTTGACAAGGCCTATTCTATCCCCAGAACTCTTGAACTTGAATTTTGTATCTCCCACTTATCAATAATCCTATGTACCTTTATCTCTCTCAATAAAAAGAGTCATGACCTCATTCAAGTGGTACTAAAATTTCACAATTGTTTCATTTATATTTATTGCGTCTGATATATTTGATTTTATAATAGTTTTGGAATATTATATTCCTAAATATCTTTCTTCGAGGATCACATAAATGTGGTTGCTATGATACGTTAAAACCAACATATGTAAGAACTTGTATGCAAATACAATGTCTACAAATAGACACAAGTTGGAAAATTTATAGGCAAGATCAACCTGCATTTAAAAAATTTCATGGAGTAACTCAAGTATTATCACCGTTTCTTAGTGGATGCTATGAATATGTCCTTCAACTTGAGATTAAAAATTTTTCAACCTATGAAGTTAATATTTTGATTGTTATTTAACATCATTTATGTGACTATAAAGATTATTGTCAAATGTGTTATGAATCATGTAGAAGAATTTCTTCAATCTATATAACATTTTTCATCTTATATAACATGTATAGCATGGCAAGCCTTTGATTAAGTAATATTGAATAATTGTGTGGCCGCACTCTCGTTGGCATGATATGTCAATATTACATGTACTAGAATGATAAATATGAAATGTCAATACTATCTAGATTAGTGATCATATTTGAGTATTAATAATTAATGAATTGAACTATATGAAATCAACATGATCTACATCTGGTGCATGCCTTTGATATATTAAACCAATGGACATGAGTGGTAAATATATATGATAGCACATAGTTTAGTGAATATGACATAATAGAGAAAAAAGTTTAGGTCATCAGAATTACGTTAAATAAAGCTCGTTATGAAAGAACTGGTGGACCAAACGTGTTAGGCCATGAAGATTACATCTTGCTAGAATTTTAAGTCCATTAGATGGAAGAATTGGAACACATTTTAATTAGCATTAAAATATAAGAAAAGATGAGCATCTTTTCTTTGATAATTCATCGTAGACAAAACGAAAAGATTTTTTCCAAATAAACGACCAAGGAGAGAAATTTTCTAGCAACACAACACAATAGAGGGTTGAGGACAACGTTTTGAAAACCAGACTGGTACTTTAACAGAAAATGAAGGGGGTGAAAGTCAGACCAGTTAGGTCGATTAAGTCGGTCAGTCAAACCACTTTTAACCACTTGTGTAGATTTATAATCTATGATATAGAAAATTGAAGCATTGAACACAAATAGTGATAAAAATATTTAAAAGTTTATTTGTAGATATATTAAACAAGAGGAGTCTGACGTTGAAAGTTTAAACAAAGAAACAACTACCCAACACTAAAAGGAAGAGTGGGTCTCACATTGAAAGTTTGAGAAAAGAGACAACCACCCAATATTTTTAAAAGGAAATAGCGAGTCTCACATTGAAAATTGTAAAAAATGTTCCCAGAATCACTCCCTTGAAAAAGTGAGGTTCTAGACGGTTTAAAAATATAATTTCAAAATATTTTTAAATTAAAGTAATATCGATTACAATAAATTGTTAAATGATGTTTATGCATCCTGTCAACGACCACACCGGTTGGACCACCCGGTCTGGTCTGGCTTTCAAAAAACCAGCAGTCAAAATTAATAACACCGTAAATCTCAAGGACTGAACAAATACAACTACTAACCCCTCTGTGCCCTCCCAAGTTGTTAAAAAAGGGAAGAGGTGGGAGAAAGAAACTATCCCGACAGAAATCAAACTTAGGGAAGATATCCTAATAGGTACCATGACAGGGACCATAAACCATACCATATACTCTAGGTGGCCAAGATTCATATATGCTTCAGGAAGACACGCTATCTACAACCCTGAGCTTTCAAATTTTCAACTGAACCAATTATAGTTTTACTTAGAGACTATTGAATGCCCACATTATAATTATGAACAATAATCATTGGAATATCAAATCAAGGACACAAAAATAATTAAAAATATGTGGGTTTTTTTTTCCTTCTTAGCCATCAATGCATGACTCAAATTCAATGGCACTAGGAATCCATGCTTCATATAATGAATGAAAAAAAAATCAAAAGGCGTTTTAACTTCAAGGCCCTCAAGGCTAACAGGACTAAACTTCAAACCCCGTGAATGATATCAATAGCAATCAACAATTAACATTAGAGGCCCTTGTTTTGGAATCCAGATGCCTACATTAACTTAACTGTGAACTTTTCCAACTCACATGGAGAATTAATGAGTAGAAACTTGACAAATAACACACACATGATCCAGCACACAACCATCATGGATTAGCATGCAAAAATGCACAGAAAACACAAAGATACTGCAATTGAAAAAATCCCATGCTTAAAATCAGTTAAAGAACATGTGGTTTTGACCAAACCTTTCTAATAGATCTGAAAACAATGGGGAGGCCTCCACAAAGGTCATTCTTTGAAGGCGACTGAAGTGCAATAGCATTCGATGATAAAATAGAACAATACTGCTCAAGCTGAATATTTGAAAGTGAGACAGGAACCCAATACTCTGCAAACCTTGAAGAAGATTCATACAAAATAAATTGGGAAAGCCTCTCTTTGATGCAACCAATATTTTCATCGGGGTCTGTTTCTGCGCCTAGATCACCATCTTGGCCAATGAAGGAAACAAAAGAAATATTTTCAGCCACACTGTCCTGCGATATAAGGTAATACTGAATATTAAGTTTCACTACATTTGATGTCTGAAATACTGCTTTTATCAAAGAATGAAACATAATATTAAGAGAAAGGAAGTGCAACCCGACAACAGGAACTATAAGGATACTATATTGACCAGAAACACGCCCTAAACCGAACCACAGCCACAATTTAAGGTGCATGAAGAGCTAAAATTCTAACAGGAGTAAAAATACCTTCATCAGCCTGCCGATAAGAACAAGCCTCATATCGGCAATTAACATTTTAAATTGCTCGAAATAAGTAGACATGCTGGATTCTGCGCACTCATCAATTATGACAGCTTCCCATTTCAGGATTTTTAAGGCTTCAAAATCCTGGAGAAAATGTGGGGAAAAAACAATCTCATTTTCACAAAATCTGATTGCAGGGACATCATTAAGGGAAAAGCTTGAATGATCCCAAACAAGAAAAGAAACGGCATTAACAAAAAAACATTAAACAAAACACTTTCCCGGCATAAACTGTTCAAAATTCAAGTCCTAAAGGAGGAGAAGGGGGGGAGGGGGGAGGAATGTGAAGTATAAAAAGACAGGTCTACTGTGCGGATGGTACCTCGATAACAGCTTCTGGAGAAGATAGAATCACCTGAACCACAACAGAACCATCATCCCCAAAAAATTCTAGTTTCCTGATCAACTCCCGTGATTGTTTGCTTCCACTGTAAACTATAGCACTGACAGACGGTGCCAAATTAAAGAATTCAGTGTTCCATGATGTCAGAGCAGCAGCCGTTGAGATTATAAGAAAAGGCAGGCAAGCATTATTCTGCAAGGATAAAATAAATAGCACAATCTTCGCAATCCGATCCTGTAGGCAGAGAATGGGCCAGACACATAAAGATGTTGGATGCAACACATTAACAATGAAATTTTCTATGAATGCATACAAACAATGAATTTTCATGGTATAAAGCATAACCACAGCTCAGTGAAAATTGATAGATCCTTCCCACCACTACTAAGAAACTGAAAGCATCACAATATGATGAGATCTTACCTCACATTGTTATCAACTGCACTACTACCAAGAATGAGTTAAAATTTACAAAATGTGTCAAGAAAAAATCTTACACGTCGGAAACTCCTTTCTCCTCATCAACCACAACCCCACCAATACACAGCCACCTCACAAAACACAGGAAGAAAAATTCAACAGTGGAAATGAATTAAACATGAATAATATTACCACTGATCTAAGAAAAAGGAAGACCTGAAATCAATTCTAACTTGCAACAAATTTGGCAGCTAAAATACATCAAGTGTTCATCCAGTTACTTCACTACTACAACTAATAAGCATAAGAACCCAATTCACCAAATTGAAGCATCCTCAACTCATGTGCAAACTAGGAAACCTAAATTTACAAATTGGCAAGTGTATAGTAATGAAACTTTTTTCGGATTCATTTTAATTCATCAGTAGTTCAGAATGAAGTTCAGAGATAATTTAGGTTAGCAGTGTTTAAGGTGTCTCCATAGATTCTTCTCCAGGTATTTTCATCATTTCTCGTGCAGATACGAAATTAACTAGGCCTGATTTTGATCATCATCATCAACTTTTCATTTCAGGACTTTCTCAAGACTGTTTAACTATCCCATCAACTTCTATATTTCCATACCATTTCTTCATTGTGAATTTGTGTGCAACAGCCCATATTATCACCACAACAAACGGCACCATATCACTCAAAAGGACTAGCCAAGTTAAAATTCTTGAGAATTTGGGCATGAATTAATAGACTTTATGCAAAAAAATTATTTATTAATTGTAAAGTTGTTGCATTACAGGATGTGAAGTTCCGTTGGGACCAAAGCTTGATGAAAAAATCAGCTGGTTATGCCTACTGGGTTTATTAAACTAGTTAAATGATATGACAGTTTAAATGAGAAGATAAGCTTAGATGAGATATGTGAGGTGTTTGGTGATATGCCTTGAAAAAGAATTCAGAGGTAAACAAATTAAGAATAGAAATTCCCTCAGCTACCTTAAATAACACCCTCAAGGTTTGATCATTACTGTCCACTTGCATGTGTTTAATCACTCATACACACGCAATACTATTTAGGTAATTTCAGCCATCATGAGATTGTTTGTGTGGTAAGCTATGTAGCTCATTCTTATTATTTTGAAGCATGGGGGATCAAGTGACCTTTGAACACTTGGATATGCTAGAGCATTAGTAGCTCCTTATTCCATCTACGCTCCATATACTTGCATAATTGACATTTTTCACACTTTAGATGCATAATGGTTAAACTATCTTTAATGGTATGCAAAAACACAGGATCCCAGTTAAACCCAACTTCATCATTGACAAGGTACGTAGAGTAATGTGTCATATGCTTTTTATTTTCAGCACTAGTTACAGCTAATTCAGAGGGGGCACTTCAAGTCATCGTTAATCTAAACTCAAACTCACAGGTGTGGACCCGTTCAGTTCATAAGTCTAAAACATTCAACCACCACTTGCTACCTAAAAGCTCACCAAAGAAAGCAAAGCAGTACGTTCCCTTTGAAACAACTCACTCCAATAGGCCAGCCCCCTATAATTAACAATCAAAAAGCCTTCCAAAAAAGACCACTGGTATTGACCATTTTAAAGCGATGTGCTTCATTCATCATAGCAATTGTGCCCTTATATTAGAATGAAGAAATGCAATTATACTGGTAAGATTACCTAAGCAGATAGTAAGATCATGTTCAGTGATATGAAACATAAAAAATATGAACACTCATCAGAAATGATAGCCAACCAATAATTAATTAAAGCATTTTACAGGCACCTCAAGTACATAAAATAGAAGGCCAGTGCATGATTATATGCATGAAACAGGAAGAGTGTGTATGACAAATAACATTGAAATGCCATTATTTGATTAATAAACCTCACCTGGTCATCAAAAACAACACAATTATGGCCCTTGCGCCGCTTATCACGTAGTTTGTTAATGCAACATAAACGAGCCATATCACTTCCTACTGAATCTCCACCTGGCAACTTAGATAATCTGCATAATGAACCTTTCTTTTCCTGTATCAGCAGCAAAATCTTTGTTACAAAAGACAAATTACTACGGCTTAAATTAAAGGCATTTATTTTTATTATACTTTTAAGCAGGTAAAGAATTGTATTGGTATTGCACTTCTTGATCACTCTGAATATTTTTCGATGTGAAAGGTTTTTCTTTTTCATTCATAAAAGGATTTACTCAGGGAGGGAAATGGATGAAAAAAGACGAGCAACACTCCATAAAGAGGAACAAGTAATACTTTCAAACAGACCGATTCCCTCCCCCTCTCTCCTATGCTCCCCCATTTATAACCAACTTACTCCATCCCTCACGTGACCATTCTGCCCCTTCTAGAATATCTTCCCTTATTCTCTTTACTCCCCTATACTCAAGTCTCGATCAACATCCTTCCCAGACAACTTATTCAATCATTTCCCAAACCAAATATCCACAGACTAAAAGAGCTTAAACTCAAAAACAATGAAAAACTCCATTTCTCATTTTAGAATAATCCAAATGCCTAATTTTAAAACCAGTGCATTTAGTCCGCTTACATGTGCAACCTATACCAATTGCCAAAAGTGACATCCCAGTCTTAAAATAATAAAAATACACGCATAACTAAAAAAATGACAATAAATGTTCCCAAGAAAATACATGAGACCAAACATTGTCAAAGATCATCAAAATGTGCTCCAGTACCTTGAGACATAACAATCCACAAAATGATGTAATGATAAATGAAGATGTTCTATAAGATCTTCCGATTATAGAGTTTCATCATAAGAATTTATAAACCGTTAAGAATCCATTCCAATGCCAATAACTAATGAGCAGAATAACCAGACAAAAATATAAAAAATAATAATAGGCCTGGTTGGCTCGAAATTGTCAATGCTTATGATTGACACTTTACCATACATATGGAAGACAAATATGCCAACCTCGGGCGAAAAGCAAACTAGGTTTTGATATGGTATAAAGAAAGGGAGGTGGATTGGAAAATAAGAGTTGCAATAAAATTTAAATCTAATGGGGGCCAATGAGGATGGCTGCCAGATCCATTCCATTTAGTGGTTCTATTGGTACCATATTCAGTAAAATGACACAATTGAATGCAACCAAATAGATATGGTCATGCACTGTGTCTCGACCGTCTCTTTCCGAATCAAGGTCAATGGTGAGCTCAACCGAGAATTCGCCCCATCCCGGGGCCTTCGTCAGGGAGATCCTCTCTCCCCCTTTCTCTTTATCTTGATGGCTGATATTTTTTCTAACCTAATTTCCAAGGCGGCATCCTCCAACTCTATACATGGGGCAAAGGTTTGCCGTGTAAGCCCACCGGTTTCGCATCTCTTCTTCGCCGACGACTGCCTCCTTTTCTCCAGAGCAACCACTAATGAATGTCGGGTAATCATCCATGCGATCCAACAGTACGAGAGGGCGTCCGGTCAGTCAATCAATCATGGCAAGTCGGAAATCTCCTTCAGCGCAGGGGTACCTCCTTCCAAGAAAGAAGAACTCTGTGAATCTGCAGGCATCCATTTGGTCGAGAAACACCAGAAGTATCTCGGGCTCCCCACGGTAATTGGCCGCTCCAAAAAAGAAATCTTTGCTTCCTTGATGGACAGGATTGAGAAGAAAATTCAAGACTGGACCCCAAAGAAAATTTCCAAAGCCGGTAAGGAGATCCTCGTTAAAGCCGTCATCCAATCTATCCCCAGCTATTTTATGTCCCTGTTTAAGCTTCCAGCGGCCGTTGTCAATCAGATCCACACACACACACCCAACTTCTGGTGGGGGAAGAATGATGGAAGGAATCGAACCCACTGGATTGCCTTAAAGAAACTGTGCAAACCCAAGGGTGAGGGAGGTATGGGATTCCAGAATCTCTTTCATTTCAATGACACACTACTGGATAAGCAAGGTTGGCGCCTGATTAACCGTCCATCATCTCTCTGTGCGCGCGTTCTCCGAGCCAAATACTTTCCCCACAAGGACTTTCACGTCTCCTCTCTTGGCCCCCGTCCAAGCTTCCTATGGAGAAGCATTTGGGGGGCCCGAAGTCTCCTGGAAAAAGGGTTGGGCAGGAGGATTGGAAATGGCCAAACTGTTAACATTTAGACCAATCCCTGGTTGATTGATGAGGAAGGTGTGCAGGCCTCATCCCCTGCCCGACCAGGTTTTGAAGATGCAACTGTCAGGTGCCTCTTTTCCGACCAGGGTCCAGGATGGTGTTTGGAGAAGATTCAGGCATGGTTCAATGAAAGAGACAAAAGAATTATCCTGAGTACCCCCTGGGTCCCAGACGTAAGCTCCGATCATCTCTTCTGGATCAACGACCTTTCGGGAGCCTACACGGTGAAATCCGGATACCGGCTCACCATTGGTAATCAATCAGTCGATTGGGATGGGGGGCCCTAGAAGTCAATTTGGAAACTCAACGTCCCCCCAAAAATCCGCCACTTTTGGTGGCAAGTGTGCACGGTGTCACGACCCAATCATGGGGGTCCTGTCCCACACCAGCAAGAACATCAAAGCTGCGGTTCATCTGGTTAGTCCCTATCGAAGAGATGAGAGTCGCCCCGACAAAGAGGATGACGGTGCGTGTCAACCTTGACACCACTGGTTGGGAGTTGGGGTCACTCTCCTGATGAGTCCATGGTAGGACGAAACCAGTGAACCTCACATATGAAGAGCTGGACGGCTGAACCCCGCCCGCCTTGGAGGGGGCTGGGGTGCCGCACGGGCGAACCGCTGTGCTGAGACGCTCAGCCCGTGACAGGTGAATGTCACGACCCAATCATGGGGGTCCTGTCCCACACCAGCAAAACATCAAAGCTGCGGTTCATCTGGTTAGTCTCTATCGAAGAGATGAGAGTCGCCCCGACAAAGAGGATGATGGTGCGTGTCAACCTTGACACCACTGGTTGGGAGTTGGGGCCACTCTCCTGATGAGTCCATGGCAGGACGAAACCAGTGAACCTCACATATGAAGAGCTGGACGGCTGAACCCCGCCCGCCTTGGAGGGGGCTGGGGTGCCGCACGGGCGAACCGCTGTGCTGAGACGCTCAACCCGTGACAAGTGGTATCAGAGGGAATGTGCCTCGTGGTGTTGCGGAATGTTGCCGGACGGACCTTGGTGGTGGGAGCGGAGTCCCGGGGTGTCATGCGGAGATGACACGACGTAGAAGGTCGCGCTTGCGAGATGTCCGAGGCAGAGACGCCACTATGAAGGGTGGGTCTCGTGGAGGTGGTTTTCGACCCTGAGAGAGAGGGTGGACCACGGTGGTTTGCGACCCAGAGAGTGGGTGGGTCATTGATGCCAACGACAAGGAAAGAGCGTCCCCTGAGGCCATGCTTGGTAACCGGTTAGTTGGAAGCAGTCGCGGACACACAGAAGGCCACGATCCTGCATGCACGAGGGCGTGCATGGAATGGTGGTGGGAGAATGTCACGACCCAATCATAGGGGTCCTGTCCCACACCAGCAAGAACATCAAAGCTGCGGTTCATCTGGTTAGTCCCTATCGAAGAGATGACAGTCGCCCCAACAAAGAGGATGATGGTGCGTGTCAACCTTGACACCACTGGTTGGGAGTTGGGGCCACTCTCCTGATGAGTCCATGGCAGGACGAAACCAGTGAACCTCACATATGAAGAGCTGGACGGCTAAACCCCGCCCGCCTTGGAGGGGGCTGGGGTGCCGCACTGGCGAACCGCTGTGCTGAGACGCTCAGCCCGTGACAACGGGCACCCTTCCTACCATAAGCCTTCTCGTCTTCCGACATATTTCCAGTGACGATTCTTGCCCTTTCTGCTCGAACGTCCCAGAATCTCCCTTGCACGCCATCATCCAGTGCCCAGGGGCTTAGGAAATTTGGAAAAAATGGAGCTCTGCTTCAGACGCTTCACTGGTCATGGCCTCTGACCTCCCATCTTTCCTGATGCGTTGGTGCTCCTCCTTCTCGTCGGCTAAAGCGGGTTCACTTTGCACCCTGGTCTGGATCATTTGGGTCCGTCGCAACGAGGCAGTTTTTAACCACGTTCACAGACCCCCCGAATTCTGGATTGAACAGGCCTTTTCGTGGATTGAGGGCTGGAAGCACCACAATGGACAACAAAAGCCCTTAGGAACCCCTTCTTTTCCCTCCCACTGGTGTCCGCCAAGAGAAGGGATTCTTAAGATTAATGTGGATGCGTCTCTCCCCAAGGATGGGCCTATCGCCCTCGGCATCTTGGCCCGGAACCATCAGGGGCAAGTCATTGCACCAAAACATGAATCACACTATGCTTTTTGGGAACCTGTGGTGGCCGAGGCTACTGCCATCCTTGCAGGAATGATGCTCGCCAAGGATCGCGGATGGGATAAAATCAACCTCGAATCAGACTATCTCACCATTATCAATGCTATCAATTTCAACGACGGCGGCCTCCAGTCATTTGGATCCCTCATCAGGCGAATCCTTTCTCTCCGTCAAGGCTTCTCAATCTGCACATTCTCCTTTACGAAAAGGGAAGGAAACAATGCTGCCCATCAGCTGGCGGCCTCAAACCCCTACGATGTTAACCAGCTCTAGCTGGACCATTTCCCTTCATGGCTTTGCGTTTGTACGTCCGCTGATCTTCAACATTAATGAATCTGTCTTTTCAAAAAAAATAGATAAACATAAACTGCCCAAATGGGCTAGCTTTCATAAACTAATGTCTCCTCCATAAGGCCTGTTGGAGCAAAGGAGTTGGGCCAGGCAGTGAAAAAATGAAGGAATTTTGGGTGCCCTCTACATAACAAGTACCCTTGTTGGTGCCCATTCAATTAGAAATTACAATGAAAAACATTATTTTAACTTCAAAACAGTTATTTGAATGAAAAAACAATCATCAACAAATAAATAGAGTTCATCTTCTAGTCCTGGTTGCCCATTTGAGCAAATTAATTAGATGAAAGAGAATACCTTATCTGTTTGAGAAAGATCAGAAGCAGAGTTTATATTCACATGATGATTTTCATATTCTTTCATGAGCCTCTGAGCATCAGAGGAATTGAAAAATGAAGCACTCTCCAACTCCCAGGTAACATGCTCGTAGTTAAGGCCATGCCATTTTACAAGCCATTCATAATGATCACCAGTTTGTGTGCTCCCACTCGCAGTGAGAACCTTAGGAGCCACCAACAGTCTTTTCTTTAGCAAACGATGAGGCGCAGTCCACTCTTCCATCCATTTTATGTCCTGGAGAAGCCATGTTTGTTTCAGGAGGGAAAAATAAAAAATCAGGAAGTGCATAGAAAAAAAAATATCACAAGACTCGTGCTCTATAACAATGCAGAACCTGGTTTTTTTTAATAAATTTCGAAAGTAACTCGGGAGCTTCAAGCTGCAGCTGAGATTCTGCCACCCAATTGTCGTGAACATGTGCAAGACCTCTGTACTTGACAAGGTACTGCTTCCCTTTACCTCTACCCAACCCTAAGCCATGTAAGAGAATTAGAGGCAATTTTTATCGAACAACGGATATATCACAAATCATAAAAAGAATCAAAGGATAACATAAAAACATTGAACAAAGCAGTGAAAATAAATAGTTGGTCAGCATACCTTCAACACCAGAAACCTCCACTTCTCTGACATCCCAGATTGATTCTATCCCTTCTGACACACTATGAACTCCTAGCTCAATTTTCTTACGAACACACCAGAAACAAAACCAAACTCCAATAGTAACTTCATCAGGATGCAGATTCAAACAAGAAGAATGAAAGCTCCTTTTGCACCCTTTCCCATCACAGCACCTGAAATCATATGCATATTTATGGATAAGTGAAATTGACATAGAATCACGATGAAGGATTGAATACTGAAGGCTACCGCAAAATTGTACTATAATTTTACACTTCAAGGTTATCTCAATGAAATATGACAGAACCATGGTGACGGATTTTCTCAAATAAATACAACACAAGGAGACCATGGTTTTCCCTATGTTTAAACATATACATAGATTAAAAGCTACAAATTTACACTCCACATAAATTCCAAAAATCTTTATAGCTTTGAGAGTAAGGGCCAACAACCAAATTATGTCAATTTATATTATCAGAAAAAAATGACCCATCTTATCAACACCCAAGTCCTCAAATCCCATCCCCTTCACACTACACTCTACCACACCAGCTGAACAAGAGAAGTATTACATAACATTGGACAAATTCTAGATGAATGAATTAGCAAATAGTTTATAAGCTCCGCAATTTGCCAGTCTTTGCCACTGTACACTCATCTACATGATATTTTAGAATTTTAAGTTCAATAATGCGTGACATACATTCTGATGGTACCTTCATAGTTTCAAATAAAAATAAATTTGCAATTATAATGAAATTTAATTAGTGCAATTATCATAAATAAAATAAATGCTTAATTACAATGAAATTATAATTATAAATGATTATATTGTCATTACAATTATAAGCCAATGAAAACATTTTTCCATTAGTTTGGCAATGAAAGACTATTTGCATCAAAAGATCAATGCTTCTAGGGCAACTTTGATTCACATAATCGTCTAGAATGGAATGGAATGAAAATTAAATTTAGTATATAATGAACAGAAAGATACTTTAAATAATAATTAAACTACTAAAAAAAAAGGGTTATTAAAATAATAATATATATAATTATTTTAATACATCAAAAAAACTATTAAATTAATGATTGTTTTAATATAATTATTATTATTTTTAACAAATAAATTAACTAAACAATTATTCTGAATATGTTAACAACTAATAATGATTTTCATATTTTTAACATGTATGACAATTGCAGTCAAGGAATCCGTCGGTTGGTCAATCCCTTTTGTACTGCATCACCCAACGGGGGTTCGATTCCCATTTGCCACAAAAATTGTGGGTTTCTTTGGTTTGCAGGAGGACGTCGATTGGATGGATGACGCCTTCACCTGGCGATGGGCGGGCGGACGGTGTGGTTGGTTCGTGACGGGATCGTTGGCCGAGGACAACGGTCAGGCGGCGATGGTTGTTCACACAGACTGGGGAAGATAAAAAGGACGGCACTGACCATCTGCCGGTGCGACGGACGGTTGGGCGAGCGACAAGGCTGGTAGGGTCGCAAGCGGGCGTCGGTGGAGTGATCTGCTCAGTCCAGGCAGGCTCGCCGAATGACCTATGGGTTAGGGATTTCAGGTCAAATTTGGACCTATGGGTTAGGGATTTCAGGTCAAATTTGGACCTATGGGTTACTCATCATGGGTTTACCCACCGGGACTACGGGCCATGTAATGGGTATCCTCTATCCAGAATAATAAGAGGGTCTGTTTGCTTTCAATAAATTAAGGGGGCTTTCCCTCTACTTGTTAAAAAAAACAGGGTATAACAATCGTTCTTTCTTATATTCAAAATACTAAAATAGAGCTTTTTTGTTCATTGGTCCCCACTCAAACATATGAAGGTGTTACAGCAATTGAGAGAATGTGTTTTCTAGATTCATTCTTTTTGTCTAAGTTCGTCCTATCCCCTTATGTCATGTGTTTAAATTTTGAATCTTCCACCTATCTCCAGACATGCATTTCTTATCATGATCTATAAATACAAGGCCTCAAACTCACTTAAGAGACATGCTTTCCAATTCTACTATATGGTATCAAAGCCAAACCCTCAGAAACATTTCTAAGCACTCCCCCCACCCTTGGTAACCCTAGTAGGACCCTGTTGACACCCCCTTCTCTTTGAAGCAACTCCTTGCCAGGTTGCATTGCCCTGCCAGAGATCCCACCACATTGTGTCACCCAACTATGTGCACCACCAGACTGCGAACCTCAGAGAGTCGTGTCACTCAACCACATCCTCCCTGAGCCATGTGCCGCCCAGCAACACCCCTTCCTAGACCACAAGGCTGCTGTCGTCGTTTTTCCTCGGCTGATGACTCGAATGTTGCTTCACCGCGGTGATGATCATGGCTAGAAACGAGTTTATTACCAAACCAAAGATGATTGCGACGCCCTCCTGTTTGGCCAATGGGCATCTATATGCCTCAAATTTTCACTTGTCAGAAGACATTTATTGGTTCTTTGAAGATAATGGATTGTTATTATAATATTATTTGTACTCTCAATCCAAATGATCCCTCATATGCTTCTTAGGAACTTATGGATAACAAGATCTCCTTGCTCCACAATTCGATGGATAAGTCATTTAAGCAAGTGACCAAGAACGTGAATATTGTAAAGGAACAATGGGACACATTGACTCTTACATACTTTGAATTTGTCTAGAGTGTGATCATTTTCAGCAACTATTTTCCCTTCAACTAGACCCCAACTAATCCTGCATATTATTCTAACCAAAAGACTATTGTGGACAAGATTATCAACTTGCGGCCCATTCCCAAACTCTAAAAGAAATGTGCACTACGCGTAAGTGAATGTTTCTTCACTCACTTTTCTAAGGGTTGGACCTGGAGTTTAGCACCACTGCGACATAGAAGCTCATCAACCCTACTGCTCTACATCTGTCACTAGTAACAATCATGATTTTGGTCAAAGAGGTTGGCTATCAAGGGATGTTGGTTGAGGACCGCAGTCATCTATGTTGTCACTATTGTGGCAAACAAAATTACAACAACAATTTTTGACAGGTTCATGATCGCCAAAAGGATCTTACGTCTACTATTCAATCCAATTTTGTTCGGGTTGCTATTTTCGAGCATACCACCTCTGCTTCTGACACTCACACGTGGTGGAGCTCTTCGAGGAGTTTCGCCAGATGTAGCCTTGGCATGCAAAGTCTACCACTTCAAGTGCTACCGTAACATGGCCTTGTCTTAGCATCCTACAATGTGGTCAATTGACTATAGTGATTTTAATCACTTCACCGGCACTACTGGTATTCTTCATTCATAGAGTATGATCTCTGGCGGCGTTATTCATAACCCGTTATCCATTAGTAAGATTGCTCAGGATTTATGATGTTTTATTATCTTCTCGTCAACAGATATTGTATTTCAGGAGCTCTTGACGAATCTGATGCTTGGTAGAGGGCTCAGCAAAGATATCTACGTGTTGGACTCAACTGCTTCCCTATTTTACACAAATCTTCCTTATCATGTCATGGATCTGCATTACCGCCACAATCACCCACACGTGCTGATTCTTCAACATCTCTATCTCAAGTTACGTTTTCTATCTTTCGTTGCCTATGAATCCAGTCACTTCATCAACCATTATTGGATCGCTTGCATTCCCCGAAAGTTGAAGCATGTGACTAATCTTTTCAAGATAGTTCATTCCAATGTGTGGGGCACCAGACATATCCCTAGTAAATCGGGCTATTGTCACTAGACATCATTCTTCAATGATTTCTCTCACATGACAAGGGTCTATCGTTTGAAATCAAGACTCGGTTGTATCTAAATTCATTTTGTGTATCTAGGTTATCCCCTTATCCCATGTATTTAAATTTTGAATCTTCCGCCTATAATCAACCTGATAACTTGTTTCACAATCTATAAATAAAGGGTCTCGACCTCACTTGAGCATCAAAGTTAAAAGGAGTCTGTTCATTCCAAACATGCATCTAATGCATGCTCCATTCCCTTTCCCATCACAGAACTTCCTTTCTAGCCCACCAAATGAAATATTAGGCCTTTGCTTGGTTGGTATGCTCAAATAGTAACCAAGAAAGCTATAAAAATTAAAATTTAAAAATAGATTGTTTTGTAGTATGGAATTTGACTTCCTTGTGAGATTCACTTCCATCAACAAGGTTGGAATTGATTTATACCCTGTAGAGGAAGAAAATGTTGGCACTTCCATGGAAGGGTTAATAAATGACCAAACTACCCTTACGTTACCTCCCTCATCTTACATTTTTAATTATGTTTCCAAGTATACTGTAATTTTATATAATTATAATTTTCATAATTTAAATTTAATTAAATTTTAATGAGTATGGTTAAATAATTAATAATTATCATATTTTTATATTACTAAATATATATATTTTTAAAATATAAAAGCATGATTAATAATGTTTTTCTAATAATATTTATTTAATATATAATTCTAAGAATTATAATTTTAAGATAATTAGTGTTCATTTTTAGCATGGCAAATGGGATTTTAAATTTCATTTCTTTTCCATGCCTGTTTTTACTCCTCTCAATTCCTCAAAACACTTTGAATGTACCAAATGTTGGATTGATGTAGCCCGATTCGGTTGGGCCGAATGCTTGTGGCCCGCAACTGTAGCAGTGCGCACTTCGAAGTTAACAGTACTGTAGCACTTTTGACAAAGGTGGTTGTTGTTCACTGTAGCGACGCGGACTTACTTTTCGGAACGGTGATCGTCTTCTCCATTTTATAGCCCATTTTCAGGCTAGGATTACTACTGCAAAAACTCTGTATTTGTGCTCCCAATAAAGTGAATATTCTGCCTCTCCGTGGACGTAGGGTTATTCCCGAACCACATAAATTTGTGTGTCCCGTGTCTATTTTCTTTATGCATTCTTCTTTCTTTTCTCTTTTCTGTCGCTGCGACTCCCGACGATTTCGCAACATCTGGTATCAGAGAGTGAGTTCAGAATTCTCCAACGATGGCTTTGGATGAAGGCAAAGTGAAGATCGATCGCTTCGATGAAACCGATTTCAGTTTCTGGAGGATGCAAATCGAGGACTATCTTTATCAAAAAAAGATGCACTTGCCGCTTCTGGGACTGAAGCCAACGGACATGGAGCAGTCGGAGTGGGAGCTGCTGGATCGACAGGTTCTGGGTGTTGTGCGCCTAACGTTGGCCAAAAACGTGGCGTTCAACATCAGAAAGGAGAATACGACGGTGGACCTGATGAAAGCTCTCACAAATATGTACGAGAAGCCTTCTGCGGCAAACAAGATGCACTTGATGCGATGATTGTTCAACCTAAAAATGGAAGAAGGGGGAATCGTTGCAGACCACATCAACGAATTCAACACCATCATCAGTCAGCTGACATTGGTGAAGATTGATCCTGGTGACGAGGTATGTGCACTGGTCTTACTGTCCTCTTTACCTGACAGTTGGGAAGCAACTGTAACAGTTGTGAGCAGTACCTCGGTGAATACCAAACTGGTTCTGAAAGATATACGGGGCCTAATCCTTAGTGAGAATGTTCGAAGAAGAGAATCAGGCAGATTCTCTGGTTCTGCTCTAAACGTCGAAGGAAGAGGAAGATACCCACAACGAGACGTTCGTAGAGGGTGATCAAGGTCAAGAGGGAAAAGTCGAGACAAGGCAAAGGGGATTGGTCCTACCTGCTGGACATGCGGGAAGAAAGGATGTCAAAAAGGAGTGCAGAGAAAAAAGAAATGGATCTGAAACCAGTGGAGCAAACACGACGGTTGAAGGAACTGATGATGTGCTGTTGTTGAGCGTGGATAGCCCAATGTAGTCTTGGATTTTAGACTCTGGGGCGTCTTTCCATTCTACATCGGAGTAGGGATTTCTGAAAAATTACATTTCTGGAAATTTCGGCAAGGTACATCTTGCTGATGATGAGCCCTTGCAAATTATGGGAAAAGGCGAATGCACGAATCAAGACCAACAGTGGGAGCTTGCTGGTTCAGAAAAACATGAGTTACATCCCTGGTTTAAGAAGAAATCTCATTTCTGTGGGACAGTTTGATGATGCAGGGTTGAGTACCACGTTCACTGGTGGTGCATAGAAGATCGTCAAAGGAGCTATGGTCATAGCTCGGGGAGCAAAGAATGGTACCCTATACAACATGACAGAAACTTGCATGGACATGGCTGCATCACTCAAAACTGTAGGAGATTCACAACTGTGGCACAACAAGCTAGGTCACATGAGTGAGAAGGGGATGAAGGTGCTGGCAACAAAAGGGTTGCTACCAAAGTTGAAGTCAGTGGATGTTGGCCTATGTGAAGATTGTATATTCAGAAAGCAGAAGAAGGTGTCTTTTGCAAAAGGAGGCAGAACACTAAAGGCTGAGAAGCTGGACCTGGTGCACACAGATGTTTGGGGGCCTCCACCAGTACATTCCCTTAGAGGGTCACAATACTATGCGACATTCATCGATGACTCAACAAGGAAGGTATGGGTTTATTTTCTGAAAAGTAAATCTGATGTGTTTAAAATGTTTCAGAAGTGAAAGGCCATGGTGAAGAATGAGTTAGGAGCTAAGCTGAAATGTTTGAGGTCTGACAACAGTGGAGAGTATGGCAACCAGGAGTTCATAGAATTCTGTTCTGATAATGGAATTCGGTGGGAGAAAACTATCCCAGGAATACCACAGCATAATGGTGTAGCTGAAAGGATGAATAGGACATTGAATTAACGTGCCAGAAGCATGAGGCTACACTCGAGGTTGCCCAAAACCTTCTGGGCTGATGCAGTGAACATGGCAGCTTATCTGGTCAACAGGAGTCCATCTGTGCCGATGGGAGAACGTTTACCCGAGGATCTCTGGCCTGGGAAGGAGGTAAGACTCTCACATTTACAAGTCTTTGGCAGTTTGGCATATGTTCATATTGATGTCAATGCAAGGGACAAGCTTGATGCTAAGTCCAAGTCATGTTTCTTTATTGGCTATGGTGTTGACGGGTTTGGTTACCGCTTTTGGGATGATCTCAAGAAGATGATCATCAGGAGTCAGAATGTGGTATTCAATGAAGGTGTCATTACAAAGATCGTCATGGAGCTGAAGATGAAAATGGGAACATTGAATCAGAGTGCAAAGAGCAAGTGGAGCTTGAAGGTGTATCTGAGCATGAGAGATCCGAACCGGTGGAACCTACTACTCCAGTAGAGTTGAGGAGATCAATGAGGGTGAGAAGGCCTGTGCAGAGGTATTCACCATCCCTGCATTATCTATTATTGACTGACGGTGGAGAACCAGAATGCTTTGAGGAGGCAATGCAGCTGAAGGAGTTGAGCAAGTGGGAGCTGGCTATGAAGGAGGAGATTTCCTCATTGCATGATAACAACACTTGGGAGCTGACACCCCTGCCAACAGGAAAGAACGCATTGGAGAACAAGTGGGTCTACCGGGTCAAGGAAGAACATGATGGCAAGAAGAGGTTCAAGGCAAGGCTTGTGATGAAAGGCTTCCAATAGGAGGGAGTGGATTTCACTTAAATATTCTCACCAGTAGTGAAGCTTACCACCATCCGGGTGGGTGGCGTCAGAGGACTTGCACCTTGAGCAGCAAGCCACCCCATATTTTTAATTAAGTTTAAAAATAGTTTTTCTAAAATTAAAAAAAAAACACATATTATTAAAGAATATCAAATATCAAACACTTAATAGTTATCACATAAATGTTATATACAAATACTCATCACATAAATACGTGCTTGTCATAAAAAATGCAAAATTAAATTAAAATGACATTAATATAAAATGAAAAAAATGGCCCCACAGGCCGTCCCACATATGTTGATGCCGGTCCATTTAAGCCTGTGAACATTTTTCGCTGGCCTGTTTAAAATGTGGGCAATTTTTTTCTCATCTAATTCACCCCGTAAATGCAGGCTGGACCGCCTGACCCGCATACCCGACGTCCCTCAAATCTAGCTAAAAAGGAGTACCCATGGTTTCCCTATGAAACTATGGGACATTTACTGATCAAATCTGCATTTCAGAACCACAGTTTCACTATTCCCGTCATCAAAGAAAAGTATCCATTCACACCTGCAATAAGCCAATTTTCCTAACAAAAGCTTGATCAATGGCAATGCTTGGAAAATAGACTATTTCAACTTTTTTCAAGAAAAAGGCACTTCTAAAAGAATTTAAAATATTAGCTTAAATTTTTTAAAAAGACAATCTAGAAAAAAATCAAATTTTTTATGATTATGATAAGTAATTAAAACCACTTTTCAAATAAAAGGTGTTTTTTATACCCATAACCAAATATGAAACAACTTTTGCTGCAAAATCTTTAAATATAAAATCGCTTTTTAGACTCCAAAATCAGTTATTTTTTAAGCTTAAACAAATGGGCCAACAAAACTGACAACCCCGTTCACCCCATGGATGCAACGCAAATCTTCTCAATGTAAAATGGATTGTTAAGTAAACAAACTCCATTTTTTTCTGTTGAAAACAAAAGGATGTCAAGCCATTGATAAGAAGATTAATGCACCTTGTACTCTAGCAAGTATTCAGTAAGGCACTGAAATTTAAATTGTGACACTCAACTTTAGCCACACATAAACAATGCAAAATTCAGTATTTGTGTTAAAAAGGCAAACTATTAATTACCCAGCATCATGATTATTTATTCTCAATCTTTTATGGCACCAGCAGCCATTTTTCTCAACAATTATTATAATCGCCAGCCTCCAGGATAAACAAGACAACATCAGAACCTAAGAGTTATTAAAAGTATCAAATGCTTATCCAATACCGATACATTCCAATACTTATTTGATGCATGTCAATGAATTTTTTTAAAAGAATGGTTGAATTTCAGATATGTATCTGATAGTTTTATGAAACGTACTGATGCTTTTAATTGATTCCTCAAATCATATATTTAGAAATTAAAATAAATTTTATAATAATCAATAAAAAAACTTTAAAAAGTAGATTTCTTTTATCATTCTTTTATATTTCTTTAATCGTAAACAATTTTAAAACTATAATCTTCTATTAGGTTCATATCTATCTTAATTTGGGACTATTGTTTATGAGAAGTGATGAATGCATGCAAGAGAAACTAAGAGGGCGTTACTGGAGAAGCATGAGATAACCTTGACAGTGTTTGAATTTTGGAATTTATAACTTTGTCACTTCAACCATACATAGAAATTGTTCTCTTTATAAATGATGGCTAGAGAGGAGATAATATTGATATAATATTACTATTAATAGACAAAATACAAAGAACAACAAGATATTGACAACAGTAAAAACAATGCTCTGTTCGTGTGAAAATGGATTTATTATTTTTTGTTAGATATTCAATAGTATCAGAGGACTATAATTCTGTTCCTGATTTTGAATTTTTTTGGATTATAATTATATTTCTGGAATGTTTTATGATTTTTTATGCATGTGTGTGTGTGTGGCCACATACATGTATCGTATAGTACCGTATCTTATTTTTTATAAAAATGGTACTATCAATATATCCAATGCATAACATATTCGATAATTGTAGTATTTGCGGATCATAGGTCAAATCTTACAATATTACAAGATAATGTTTCACAAAACTTATTAAAAAAATTATAAAAAAAAAGATTTCAGCAAATTTAATGGTAACAGAGGTCATATGCCAAATAAACTAATTACTCACAAGAGCTTTCCCCCCAGCTTGCAGATGAAACAAGTACTCCGGACCTCATTCACTTCAGTATCAGCAGAGGAATGCCTTTGCTGCCCACTGCTGCCACAGTCATCCAATATAGGGCCAATACCAGTGTCAATCACCCCTCTATCCTAATTAATGAAGTATAAAGCATATAAGTTACAAAATCATCTAAACATGTCTAAAACATAAATCTATGCCAAGAATAAAAGATAACCACTAGATCGGCCTTTTAGCATGCCTAGTTTTTCTAAACCATTTTAAAACAGATGTGCCCTTGAAGCTAAATTAAAAGTCAATTGTATATCTCAAAAGCATAAAAAGGCTCTTCAGACCTTTCTTCAGACCCTGCTTCCCATATGAAAGCTACAAATATCAAGTTTCTTTGGTTCCTTCAAAATTCCGGTGCAAGTATATAGATAACATAAAAATACAAAAATATTACAGGCTATTGCATTGCCATCACAGCATTACTTTTGAAGAGTCTGACTTCCCAAATAGAATATAAAATGAGCTACTATTTTGGAAACAGCATGGAAGCGAACCTCGAGACTTCAAAAATCATACTAAAGACAGGTGCACTGCACAAAAAGATTGGTCAAATAGATTTCAAAAACGGAAAGAAAACGGCAGGACTGGCATATCTAGCAAAGGCACTCCCCCTTAATCAGTATGATTAATAAAGTTATTGGTCAATGTGCTTCTACAAGCCAAATTACAAAGCAACAAAAAAACAAAATCAAAAGAACAGCACACAAAATCATGACAAATAAAAATTAAAGCTTAAAATGAAAAAGTGACTATTGCATAACAGTGAACACCACGGTCACCAAAATATAAAATATTCTAGGTCTTTGTATCTAAGAAAGAAGACATCACCCATTAATTAAGTATTAGAAGACAAAAAATGAGAGGATAAAAAGAACACTAACAACCACACACACATAAAAAATCACAACAGACAAAAGCATGGTGGGTAAAAAAAAAGGCTCACCATGCAAGAAGACTGGCATTGCTGTTGCTCAATCTCTACTGGACAACAGGAATGCTTTGGCTTTGATAAAGCACTCTGCAACCTACATGAAAGAAATAATGATAGAATTACTTCCACTGAGATAAATACACATGCATCCATAGAACACAGCAAAGGATTGTAACAATCAGTACATATATATATGTGGATACCATGCACAACGCACACAATACGATCACAAAAAGATTATGACTATTAGACTATGTTAGGAATGTGTGGGGGCTGGTGGGGCTGGTCTTCTGTGGGCTGGGGTATTAGCTGCTGGGGAAGGGCAGTTTTGAATTTTGTAGTAATTAGTTTGTTTGGGCTGGCTGTAGTAGGTTGGGGTAGATGGTGGTTGGTTGGGGTAATAAATAGGGTAGATGGGTGTTGGGAAGGGGATACGAATATTCATTTGGCAAATTCAGCTGGTTCGCTGGGAGGTTGGCCCTTGGGAGGATTCAGCCAGGCCTCAAGAGAGTGGTCTTCTCCAGGGGAGTTCTTCTCCTACCTCGTCTCCTTCTACTACTCCACCTACTGTAAGTCTCCTGCTGTGACTTTAAAGAAGGTTCACCTTCTGCTTCGAATACAGTGAAACTGTTGGTATCCTTCTACATCCTATCTCTCTCTCTCTCTCTCTCGCATCTACGGAAGATTCTTCGCACTGACGGCTGTAGTAGCAACTCTAAGAGTCCAGTCGGCTGCACGGGAAACTCGTAGAAAGGCGGAAGCAAGGGGCGTTTTCTGCCGCGCTAGTGGAGGAAATTCAGTAGACAAGTTTCGCAGAGCTGTTGTACATACGTTGGAGCCTGTCAAAGGGGCAGCGCAGCATCAACCAGCACAAGCAACGCCGGGGCTTCGTCAACAGGCTTTGCAAACACTGGAAGAGCTGCCTGTGGAAGCTAAGATGGTGAAGAAAAACTACGGCAGGGGCCCTGATGAAGCCGAGTTACCTAGGCTGCAACAAAGGGGTGTTACATGGGGCACTGGTGACCGTAAGGAAGGCATAGAGGATCAAGAACCTCCGTATCGAAAAGAGCTTCATCATGTTCCTTTACTATTGAAATAGGTAGCTGCAGTTAAAGGAGAGGCTCCTGAATTTTCACTAGCTGAAGAGGGGCTCAAGGACATAATGAAGCATAATGCAAACAGCTGTCTAAAGTAGAACTGAGACAATATGCTATCTGGAATGAAGAGTGCAGTTAAATGTTTCCCATCGTCAGTGGTCAAAGGCCTATCACTGCTCCTAGTATCAATGACATGGAAAGCCCATCCATGATCCTTCAGTACTTTTAAAAGAATATGACAAAGAAGAATTGGTTTCAAGTGACACTAGAGCCTCTGACTATGCAAATACCCTCGGACGGCAGACAGTGAAGAAACACGTTGGTCACGTACCCCAGACATGAAAGTAATTCAGAGGAAGAGTACTCCGCATCAAATAAGTTTTGATGTTGTTCGCACTGACAAAACATTGTAGTTCTATCGAAACAAGCTAGGATCAAGCCCCTTTTATTAAGAAAAGAAACATTTTTTGAATTGGATTGAGGAGAAACTCTTACATGACCTGTAATCCCAAACATTACATGGCAAGAAGTCCCAAAGGCACAAGGGCGGTAATATCCTTACCTGACCCGAAGGCCTCAGAATACATGGCCCATAGCACAAGCACTAGGAGATACAAAGAGTGAGAAAACTTGCCGGTTTGGTCAAAGTTATAGGTTGTGGTGAAGCTCCCAGAGATCTATCTGGAGGCAATAAACCAGGTGGAGGAAAAAAATGTTCTTCATTATATCCATTTAGCAGCAACTTGAGAAACCTTGACTACAATGGGCAACAGGATAACATGGTTTTTGCTATCCTAAAAAAACATATCAGTTGGTGAAAATGACCGGCTCAGCTGATGTTGGAAACTCACTGGAGAAGAGGTCTGGAATTTTCAAAATCAGATCTCCTTATGTCGGCAAACGTACCATTCTCTCAAGGTTGTTGTCCTTTCCTGCTTTCACCCAGTTGGTTTCCCTGTAGCTGGTATTCAATATGAGTGAGTCGACTTCCCTTGCTGATCCTCAGTCGTGGGTTTGAGGCACCAAACTCCTCAAGTTTGACATAATATTGTGCATTCGAAACAACGCGGATCTTGTTTCGGGCTGTTCAGGCTATGTCGAGTATCAGCGGCGCCTGCAGTGGCCGTCAGATTTGGCAGATCAGTTTGGATTGTCAGAAACAGAAGGATTCAGTTTATTGGGAGAAGAGGATCCACAGTGGGAGATCAAGAGGTCTTAGAATAATGTAGTGAAAACCATTTTGAATACGACGAAGCTTGGGCAACTCATCCTGACGTTGAAAAAATCACGTTTACTGGAAGCAATGCCATTGGAAGCAAGATCAGAGCTGCTGCAGCACAGGTGGTTAAGCCAGTTTCACTGGCCTTATTGGGTGGTTTGGGCACTGGAGACCAGCGGATGAGACGCGAGCTAAAATTGCTCATGTTCAAGAGGTGGCTACTGGACAGTTCGTTGGATTTTGTTTCTAGCGAATTACGAATTCAGGATTTTGCTACAGAAGCTGCTGGAGAAGCAACTGACGGGTTATCTTGCTACCATGGCCGGTTTTTGCCAAATGAGTTTGCTTGCTGTGTCTTGGTATCTTTTGGGGGTGGTGTTTTCCTTAAGAAGGGTGGGATTAGCGAAGCTGCCGCTGCTCATTTCTTAGTTACCCTTCAATGACAACTACTTTTGGTGTGGCAGTTTGTTTCAGATTCCAATCCAATTATTCACCTTGAGGGCATGGTGAACACTTTTCTTTTCAGCTTCCAACAACATAGTAGGACTTCTAGTCCTCTCATAAATGAATTTGCAGCTGATTGAGTTGATTACCATGGTGCATCAGACATTCGTCCGCTCCCAGGACTTCTTCAGTGCCGTTTGGACAATCATCAAAAGGACAATGTTTTCCGGTTGAAGGTTACAGTGAAGATGGTTTGACCTCCAGAAATGCCCCTCCCTCTAACTTAGTTGGTGACTTTTCCTACGTTGATAAATATGAATATGAAGATGTTGGCCTCAGTTGGGATTCATGAGGCCGTTTAATTGTGCCAAGAGCTAGAATTCGGCCATGGAACTATGCAGCCAATAATGTTGAAATTGGATCATGACAGAACAGGGAGAAAGTGTTCCCTTAAAATCATCTTTGCATAGTTATCCAGCTCGTCACCTTGCATCTAGAAGCCGCGGTCACTCTGGAATTTTTCAAGTGGGGGCAAATGTTAGGAATGTGTGGGGGCTGGTGGGGCTGATCTTCCATGGGCAGCGGTATTAACTGCTGGGGAAGGGCAGTTTTGTATTTTGTAGTTATTAGATTGTTTTGGCTGGCTGTAGTAGGTTGGGGTGGTTGGTTCGGTTGGGGTAATAAATAGGGTAGATGGGGTGTTGGGAAGGGGATATGAATATTCATTTGGCAAATTCAGCCGGTTCCCTGGGAGTGGTCTTCTCCAGGGGAGTTCTTCTCCCACCTCATGTCCTGCTCCTCTACCTACTGTAATTCTCCTGCTGTAACTTTCAAGAAGGTTGGCCTTCTGCTGCTTCAAAAATAGTGAAACTGTTGGTTTCCTTCTACATTCTCTCTCACACATCTACAGAATATTCTTCTCTCTTTCCCCTCTCTAGCACTCACGGTGCTAACAGACTATCAATAGCCGACAATTTTGAGAGTCATCCAGTACTGGATGATATTTCTTTTCAACAGTCGGAGTTTACAACTTCAATTGCTAACCAGACTACACAGTTCAGAAGAATCCTAAATTCAGACAAAGCTCAACTTCTGTTACAAGCAGAATGTAAGAGGAGTTTCGGATTCGATAGAAATAATTTATTTCTGAATTCATGTGGGAGCCCAGCATATAGTTTGCTAATATATTCTCGAGAGCTATGCATGTCTTAATTAAAACACATAACACAACACCTAAATTCATATTAGAATAAAAAAATTGGATTAAATATTGCAGGTACGGAGAGACAGAATAAAACAACACTGATGGTATTTTCCTAAATAAATCGCCCAACCGTTGCACAATTCAAAACAAGAAAATTTCAATTACTTCTTTACATGTTAAAAGGCCAGGGAAGAAAATCTAATATAAAGACAAGTGCAAAATAGGAATTTTACCATGCAAATCATGCTTTTAATTAATACTTTTATCTGTGAGGATTTTGATGCTGAAAAGGGACTAACATCATCAAATATATGATATTTTCTAAGAAAAAGGTGTATCTTGTATAATATTTAGATCCCTATGTGACTATAAAGAAGAATAAACATAGCAGAGGAGTACGTGTCAACCCTCAAGCATGGAGCACCTTAAGCAGACACGATCCTAAAAAGGCACTGTTGAGGCCTCCGGGTCAACCCTCAAGCATGGAGCACCTTAAGCGGACACGATCCTAAAAAGGCACTGTTGAGGCCTCCGGGTCAACCCTCAAGCATTGGAGCACCTTAAGCGGACCCGATCCTAAGCAAGCACTGTTTGGGCTTTTGGGTAAAGCCTCAAATATAAGGCCTTTGGGTCATCCCTCAAATGTAATGATCTATGGACCAACCATATAAATTTAAGGCCACCATCAAATGCAAGGCCTCCGGGCAACCCTTCATGTTTAAAAGCCTTGCCCCCCCCCCCCTAAGAACTTTGGGCCAAGTTTTTAAAAAAAATGCAGAAGCGTGCATGTTTGCGCATACATGTGTTGACAGAAAAAAAATCACATGCCTAGATTTTTAATTTTGTTTTCTTTTTCAGCCATCATCTTCCTTCAAATGAAAAATCTTTTTATATTTGAGTCCAAGGTAAATAATGCAAGCGAAAAAACTCATCAAAAATGCGTACCTTTCACTTGTATGAGATGTAGCGGCGTCAATAATCCCATTAATTACAAGCTCATCGGGTGAAATCGAAGAACTGTTAGCAGATTTGGGGACCAGAAAGGCATCATCACCTTGAAATTTAACCAGTTCTGATGTACGCTTGCAACGCTGGACAGGGGAAGAATGTTCGCCATTTCCCTCATCTCCAGCAATTTCATTTATGGATTTTCTGGAACCAGAATCAGCTTCCCCCAAAGGCTTTTCACAAGGAATCTTTTTACTTTTATCGCACCCAGTAATTCTACTTTCAACTACGGAACTATTTATACCATCCCTATCTAGCTCTTGTTCCATCCCCTTCACCACCTGACTAATACCTGTACAACAATAAAAATCATCACAATATTACAAATCATTCATATACAGTGCATCAAATAAAGAAGATTCAGGGACTATCACCAAATAATTTTAAATGATTGTAGCCACTAACCATTTTTTTTTCTCATTTACAATAAATGTGTCGCAGGACAGACATAGAAATATAAGGATAGAGATGAAAGAAAATCCATGTAAATGCAGGAATAGTTTCAAATGAGGTCCGTCTATGTCATTCAAAAGTGCAGTAGATGCAATTAGTAATGCAGTTTCAGAGACATGTGATGATTAAGTAGAGGATAGGAACTCTGTTTGGTTAACAAATAATAGGTTAAAGAAAGAACATAAATATCAGAAAAATAGAAGATATGAGTATTACATAGGAACATGTGCTGTAAAAGTTTTTTTCTATTTATACTAAATGTTGACATAGAATTTACATCAAATCTATGGTTTCTTGTTTTGTCATGCTGCCAACAACTACAAGAATTAGGGCTTGGCTTGCTACTCTTTTCCGTCACACATTTGTGACAAAACACTAGAAATGGATACATATCCACTAACCAGACAACTTAAAAACTCACACCTTGCAAGAGATTATATAAAATTTAAAAACTTGCATTTTGTTAGAGATGCTCTTATTTTCAAACCTGGATTTTCCTCTATCATGAATGGCAGAACACTATCAGTGGTCATGATCACAATCAAATTTCATTTTTTTTACTTACTGAAGCTTTTTTTTCAAATTATTTTCAATCAAGTTGTTTGAAGATGTTGTTCGTACAATGTTGTGATTTGATAATGATTCAATCACTGTTGTGTGTACCAGGTTGATGCTTTGTCTAAACATATTTTTTCAGTCTGCTAGAATGCATATTAGTACTGAGGAATTTGTTTTAATTGATTCTATGAATATTAAGAGTTGTGGGTGCTGGTCTCGTTTTAAGTTTCAACATGACCGTTGTATAGATAGCACTGGGTCTCAATGCAGGTGGTGAAGTATCTTGTAGAACTTTGTTGTGCTTGCAACAATCGAGCATGCCCCTTATTGCTCAATGAACCCAAGGTACCTTTTTTCAATTGTTGCTCAAGGAAAGTGGGATGATTGCTTGTAAAAAATCAATGAAGAATAAATTTTCAAGTACAAATATGTAAGCGAGATTTGAAGATAGTATTGCTATAATGTTTGTAAGCCGAATTTGGAACATGAAGTGCCTAATAAAAGCTATACCATGGAGGGAAGAGTTGGATATATTTTTAAATTCAATATTATTATATTTTTAATTAGTAAGCATGGTGAAGATTTACGAATATTTCCCCTAGAATGCTACTAATTGAAAGCCTGCCAATGGGATAATAATACACAGGTTCAGATTTAAACGGGTCGATTGATTTCACCCCTCCCCCCAAATGCCTCTAACCTAGTAGTTGTAATAACACCCCCAGATGGCCCAGCCTGTAAAGAGTCACTGAAAACGACTATATATGTGGGATAGCTGCAAGAACAAATTACCATGTAATTTTGTGGAAGCCTAAACCTTTTTTTTAAATAAAAAATGCAATATCAAACAAGACATGATAATTTATGGAAAATAAAACAATAGAGAAAATTAGCAGGAACTTTTCATGCAACTTTGCCAAATCTTAAACTTACAGACATAAGAAATTACAGATTTAAAAATGAAAGAAAGCTACCTGTCACGTCAACCTTTTTTGACTTGAACGACGACCTGTAAACACGAGCATTTGTTATCTGAGCAAAGTTCAAACTCTGCTTCACAATTTTATCGTGAGCTCTAGTTTTTGGTGACAACTGTTTTGAAGTCTTCTCGGTGCTTGAAGAATTTCCAGAGGGGGCACTTGGAACGTGTGTCTCAATTCTCTCCGACTTCCTTTTACCTGGAGCGGTTGTCAAGAAATTCTTTTCAAGTCGATTAGATTTCCGTGCACTAGGACTTCGCAAATCTTGCTTCTTCATTACTGTCTCTCTGGCTGGGGATTTACTGTGTCCCCCGTCGTTGCGGCTTGAAAGGCTTTCATTTGCCATCCCTTCAGATATAATTCAGCCAACACAAAGTGACACCACACTTCTATACCATGATGCATGTAAAGGCCTTTGAGTTAACTTGAACTCTTGTATTGCTTCTTTCCCGTGTTGCCTGACAGAATATATCACTTTCCCAACACAGCCAAACGATACTACTTTAAAAACTTAATATTTCAAGCAGCAAAAAAAAACACTTGTCAAAGGCAACCTGCCTGAGGGTTTCATTGATTGCACTGAATGGGCCACTTAATAGCTCAATGCCTGATTCAATTAGAATTGAGTTTAATATGTCCATTTTGATGGGCTCGTCAATCACCTTTATTAAATAATTTTTGCAGGGTTTATTGCTGATCCTTCCACAAGCACAGGATTCTTTCAACTTTCATCACACAACTGAAATTTAACAAAACTTTTTCATTTCATTCCGTTTTGTTCCATTCCATCCACCAAAACTCCCAAACATACCCAGGAGGGAGGAAGACGATGGCAAACATTCGAGAGAGGAAGTGCTGACTTAAAAATCACCTTAATATAGCCAAATGTAACTTTAAAAAATGCATTCATATCTCAAGTTACATCTTGAGCTAATTTAAAAACTCGGATATGATTCCAGGATTCAAGACTTAACATGTGATTTAATCAAACACTAGTGGAAAGTTTGTCACAGCCAGCTTCCAATGAAAATATCTAATTCATACCCAGTAGCTGCCAAATGTACAACAGTATATCCTTCTATGTTGATCAGCCAAAAATAATATAAATAGAGCCTTTGCCAGAATACAAACAGAAACTATTCAAATGTTTAAGGTAGAAAGCATGCAAATTGAAGAGAAGAGAAAGGAAGGACAAAGCAATGGCAGAATTTTTTAGATAGGAAGGATTAACTTGAAGATTATGATGATATGATAAAACAGCTTTTAAAAATCAGGTTTGATATCTACAGAAACAATTTGAAACATTCACAAAACTTAGATAGAACTGTGGTATTTAGCACTTCAATGATAGGCTGATGGATAATAAAAGCTCCAATCAATGAACTTGTTTGAAAACTCATCACATTCTAGGGTTGCAGCAGGTCCCAAGGATTCGACTGTTTGTCAAGTCCAAGTGATAGGTCAGTCGAGTTAAGAGATTCATGAAACAAAACAATTTCTATCTATTGCTGAGAAAGTAAGAACTGCTGCACCAACATGGACAAATTGGTCGACAAAATTTGGCAAATAAACATTCGTGAAAATCAAAAACACAGAATTCTCAAAACATACCTTTGAAATGAACTTTGATCTGGAAAACAATGCATTAAGAAATGGTCATAGAACAACCCCCAAAACCCATTGGCTGGGGGACCTTATGCCTGAAAACGCGCGGACCACCAAAAAGTAGTTTATGCACCACTTGCAGCCAGTGAATTGACTCCGGTTCTCAAGTAAACTACATGAATTGAACCACCTCAACTTCAAAACTCAACTCAGATTAAAGCTATTGAAAGATTAAAAGAAGATGTTCGTGAGCTGATTGGCTGCGACCACAAAATAATGCCAGCCTCCAAGATCTGCATGCCAGATAGGGGTAAAGCAACAACTGCACTTTAAAATTTAAATACCAACAGTGAATAAACAACCCAAATCAGGTATCAAAAGGCAGGGTTTAAAAGGGAAGACCAAATTAACAGCCCTAAACTTCTTCATGAAGCAGCTGCTTCAGTTTCCATTCAAAGTGGGAAAAAAACACATCAAAAATAACAATCAATCAGCGTTCGTCGATGTTTGTGTGTGTCCTCACATAACAAACACCAGTGTTCTCCGGAAGTGCATTTTATCAACACTAAACAAGCATGTTATCAGTATTCAAATATTTTCTAAATAGTGATACATTCCATTTTGGACTTTTTTTCACCAACATTATCCTCAAATTCTACCCTTGCAAATGTTGAGGTGTGAAGTCAGTTTCTCAACTCAAACACTGTTCAGAGGGCGTCAACGGGTTGGCTGAAGCTCCAATGGTAAAGCGCCCAACCATTCACACTATGCTCGGAATGATTGCATCGAAAGGTCTTGAACAGTTAGATGAGAAAAAAGCATTCCTTCATGATGATTTGGAGGGGAAAAAGTCATGAGGCAACTAGCAGGTTTCAAAAAAATCAGAAAGGACTAGTGTGCATGCTCAAACAGAGTTTGTATAGACTGAAACAGGCACCCACAAATTCGAACAAGAGATTTGATGCCTTCATGAAAAGAGAAAGCTCTCATCTGATGCAATGCGGATCATTGTTGTTACTTCAGATATAGGAGTTTCATCATCCTTCTCTTGTATGTGGATGATATGCTCTTGGAAAGTCCGAAGATGGAACGGATAGTAGAGCTGAAACAGGAGTCGGTCAAAACGCTAGAGATAAAAAAATTTGGAGCAGCAAAAAAGGATTTTGGGGATGAGGATTAGTTGAGATTGGAAGACGGGAACTGTGATGTTATCTCAATCTGACTTGTAACAGCCCAGACCTTTCCGACACATTACTTTGCATGTTTTGGATGTTGAAGGTGTCGGGAAGGGGTTGGAGGAAGAGATGAACTGTTAGAATGGAAATTTCTACTAGAAAGGGGTGTTTCGATGCATGAAGGTACAAGTTGCACCGTGAATGGTCGAGTTGGAGTCGGGATACGACATGATGGTTTTGGTTGCGGCATGGAAGTGAGTTGAGGAGGTTGCATTATTTTTCATGGTGGACATTGTGGCCTGGTCTTGGTTGTTGCGGCGCAACCCCTTGAGGGTCTAGTTTTGTGGTTCTGCCATGTTGGAGGCCATTGTGCTGTGTTGTACGAGCTACATCATGGGGTTTCGAAGGTCAACTTCTTGGCTCTGCCATTTTGGAGGTAATTGCACCGTGGAGCCTGAGCAGCGTCGTGGGATTTCGGAGGTCTAGTTTCTTGGCTCTACCATTTTCAGGGTCATTGCACCGTGGTATTTTGGTTGCGCTGCAACCCTTCCTCAGTTATATTTAGTAAGTGATTGGCCGTGATTTAAATTGGGGAGGGGAAACGCGGCGTGATTTCCAAAGATCAGTTGGGAGGTCGTTGCGCTGTGGTGCCTGAGTTGCATTGTGAGGTTTCGAAGGTCAAGTTCTTGGCTCTGCCATTTTGGAGGTAGTTGCACCGTAGTGCCTGAGGTGCTCCGTGGGGTTTCAGAGGTCGGGTTTCTTGGCTCTGCCATTTTGGGGGTCGTTGCGCAGTGGTGTTTTGGTTACGCCGCAACCCTTCCTCATTTACATTAAGTGATAGACCACGATTTAAACGGGGTGATTTCTTAAGATCAGTTGGACTTAACCCCATTCCGGCGTGGCCCTTGTCGTTGTGTCATGGTTTTGAGAAATTCTAGAACCAGTATAAATTCAAAAAGCCTTCTGAATTCTTCTATTTTCTATCGTTCTCCTCGAACCCTAGGCAATCAAAGGCACCCCTTCCGAGACTTTTTGAGTACCATTAACTTGGCTTTGGTCTTCAACTTTAAGAGATTCACCGATTCCGGTCTGAGGTGAGTCTCTTCTCTTTTACCGGTCCCCGCTGTTCTTCCTTCTCGAAGAACCTGAGCAATGGGCTTCAGTTTGGGTCATGTTGGGTCGTGGATTGATGGGGGTTGTTGTGATTTAGATTTGTAGAAAGGAAAACTCCTTACCTCAAGGTGAGGCGGAGGCCTACTTTTATAGATTGAGAATACAGACTACATACAGGATTATTCCGATGTGGGACTCGGAAATACCCAGAATAATAGAAAATAGGGTTGAACACTCCCCCTCAAGCTGGACATGCCCAGCTTGGACAATGAGTCCCACAAAAAAGAAAGATGACATCATATAAGACCAGACATACACCCCCTCAAGCTGGGCCGCAGATGCTGTGGATGCCTAGGTTGAAACTGAGCGGGGCTAGACAAGCCCCTGGGAGGCCTTTGGTGAAGATGTCGGCAAGCTGGTCTGCTGTTGGGATGTGGCTAAAGCTGACGTGATCATGCTCCAGGTGGTGGCGAAGAGAGTGGCAGTCCACCTCAATATGTTTCGTGCGTTCGTGGAAGACGGGATTCGAAGCTATCTTGGTGGCTGTCTGATTGTCACACCAGATGTGAGCAGATGTCTGCGGAGGAAAGCCAAGCTCCTGGAGGAGATGTCGAAGCAAAATGATCTCCGTGGTGACGGTGGCCATTGCACGGTACTCGGATTCCGCAATGGAGCAGGAGACGACCGTTTGTTTCTTGTTGCGCCAGGAGATGAGGTTGCCTGACAAGAAGACGGCAAACCCAAAAGTAGATCTCTGGGTAGCAAGGCAACCAACATAATCAGCATCACAAAAGGCCTCAATCTTCATATGAGCATTCTGGGAGTAGCAAAGACCACAGGCAGGATCTCGCTTGATGTATTTGGCGATGCGGACGACAGCATCCTAATGAGAGGTGGCCGGATGCTCCGTAAATTGGCTCACTTTGCCAACAGCGCAAGCAATGTCGGGACGAGTCATGGTGAGATAATTGAGTTTGTCCACCAGTCGACGGTACCGCTTTGGGTGTGAATACGGTTCTGAGGAGTCATAAAGAGACCGTTCCCCAGGCTCCAGAGAAGTGTCTACAGCAGTGGCATGTGTCAGCCCAGCATCCTGCAAAATATCCAATGCATATTTCCGTTGGCAGAGGGAAATGATGTCCGAAGAATAGGATATCTCGATGCCTAGGAAATATGTGAGAGGACCGAGATCCTTAGTGTAGAAGTGCTGGTGAAGATGCCCCTTGAGGTGGGCGATACCATCATTGTCGCTGCCGGTGATGATGATATCATCCACATAAACTACCAACAGGATGCAACCAACGAAGGTCGTCTTGTAGAACACAGTGTGGTCCTTCATGCTACGAGAGAGCCCAAAGTCAGTGACGACAGTGTTGAAACGGTCGAACCAAGCACGAGGAGACTGCTTGAGGCTGTAAAGAGAGCGGCGGAGTGGGCATACTTGAGACTCGGCACCGGAGGCACAAAAACCGGGGGGCTGATGCAGATAAACCTCTTCCTCAAGAAATCCATGAAGGAATGCATTTTTGACATCCAGTTGATGAAGAGGCCAACGATGATAAGCCGCCGGAGAGATGAATAACCGAACGGAGGCCATCTTGGCAACTGGAAAGAAGGTATCAAAATAGTCAATACTGTAAGTCTGGGCGAAGCCCTTGGCCACAAGGCGGGCTTTGAGTCGATGGAGAGTGTCATCAGGATTCAACCTAACTGTGTAAATCTATTTGCTATCAACCGCCTGTTTGCCTGCTGGAAGGGGGACAAGATCCCAAGTATGGTTTTCTTCCAAGGTCTGCAACTCATCCCGCATTGCGGTAAGCCATCCTGGGTGAGAGCTTGCATCACCCACTGTGCAAGGAATAGATACTGTCTCCAGAGCTGACAGACCCCTGTAGGAAGATACAAATAGATGAGTACTCTGGCAAGAGCGAGTACCTTTCCGGAGGGCAATGGGCAAGTCCTCTGGTGACAGGGCAGGAGCATCGAACGAAGCGGGGACGACGGTGTCATTGGCCGGGACAGGGGATACAGTTGATGGACGATGTGAGTAGACCATACCAAAATGGGTGTCATCAGCAGGAGGGGACACCAGAGGAGGGTGGATAAGGAGAGGAAGGCAATCATCTATGGTAGAGTCAGGATGAGGAGAGGGAAGGGAGAACGGAGAACTCTCAACAAATGAGACGTCAGCAGAGATGACATACCTCCGGAGGTCCGGTGAGTAGCAGCGATATCCGCGCTGAGTGCGGGAATAGCCAAGAAAGATGCATCGGAGGGATTTGGGAGAGAGTTTGCAGAGGCCGAGACGTGTGTCTCGAACATAATAAAGGCATCCAAACACTCGAAGCGGAAGGAAGTGAGGAGGGAGAGAAGAGAACAGAGCCCAAAAAGGAGTCTCCCTCTGAAGGATAGAAGAAGCAAGGCGGTTTATAAGGTAGGTAGCAGTGAGTATCACATCTCTCCAAAAATGCAGAGGCACCTGTCGGTGTTAGAGGAGGGCATGAGCAGTCTCCAAAATATGGGGGCGTTTCCGCTCGGCCACTCCATTCTGCTGGGGTGTATCAGGACAGGAGGTCTGATGAATGATGTCTTTCGCCTGGAGAAAGTGCTGAAAGGAAGTAAAGAGGTACTCACGCCCATTGCTCGAGCAGAGACATTTAACAAAAGTGGAAAATTGGTTATGAATTTCATTGTAAAATGTCTGAAATGTGGAAAACACTTCGGAACGTTCTCGAAGGAGGTATAGCCAAGTCATTCGTGAAAAATCATCAATGAAAGATATATAATATTTATACCCCAAATGACTCGAGATGGTACAGGGACCCCAAACGTCTGAATGAACCAGATCGAAAGGTTTTGAAGCCCTTGTATCCACTCGAGGAATGTATGAAGTAAGATGATGTTTCGCAAATGTACAAGACTCACAATGAAAAGAAATATGCTGACTCAAATCTGGATAAAGCTGATGAATAGTGGAGGCGAGGGGATGTCCCAACCGGGAATGAAGATCCAAGGCGGCGCGAGCAGAGACAGACGTGCAGGCGACAAGTGTCGATCCATCAAACATATAGACCTCCTCCCGAAGCTGGCCTCTACTAAGTTCCTGATTCGTAGTCCGCTCCTGAAATACAACAGCAGAGGAGGTAAATATGACAGCACAGTTAAAATCTTTTGTGATCTTACTGATGGAAAGAAGATTAAAGGGATTGCGGGACACATGTGTCACAGAGGGCAAGTGAATTGATAAAGTCAGGGAGCATACACTGAAGCCCGCAATGGGGATAGTAGAGCCATCTGCGACGGTGATGGTTGATGGACCGGTATAAGGACAGTAGGAGGTCAACATACCAGCATCACCGGTGAGGTGGTCAGAGGCACCTGAGTCGAGCACCCAGGCAGGGGAGCGACGGCCGACAAAGGCGACGAAAGCAGCTAAATGGGCTAGAGAAGCCAGAGATGGACCGGGTCCTGTAGGGGTATGAAGATCATGACTCAGCCGGATGTCCGCCATAGACAAGTCCAGAGATGGTGGAAGAGTGGCGACTGACGAGGAAGCCTCCTAGGTCGATGTCTGGCCCTGCCGCAGCTGCTGAGATGGGCGTCCATGAAGTACCCAGCATCGATCGATCAGGTGGCCGAGTTTGTCACAGTGTTGACAGAGGGGACGTGGACGGCCCTCCACACGGTCACAGCCACGACCGACGAGAGCTGAGTGGTCGATGATGGGGGTGGTCGGGAGAAGAGCCCGTTGGGCCTTGCCCAGGCAATGATAGACCTGTGGTATATCTAGCGTAGAAGGGTTGGCGAGCATCTCAGTAGCCGTCGTGGCATATTCAAGGGCGGGGCCATTGAGAAGATTGAAGATGCAAAGTTGGTCTCTCTGGATCTGAGCAGTCGTCGGTGTCTGGGGTACAGGCCACAACTCTTGCAACTCATCGCGAAGACATTTCCATTCCATGAAATAGGCCCTGAAGGGCCGATCCTGCTGGCGAAGGAGCGACAATCGCTGAAGAATATCGAAAACCCGAGCCAAATTGTTGGTCTCAGAATAAATGATGTGCAAGGAATCCCAGAGTTCCTTAACGGTATTCGTGGTCCGGGAGACATCCTTCACTGAGCGATCCATGGAGTTGACCAGCAAGGCGAAGATCTTGCTATCAGCAAGCTTCCATGGACGGTAGCCAGGATCAGTCGATACCGATGGAGGATCCTCCAGGTGAGAATCTAGGTTCATTCCTGTCAGGGACATCAATACAGTCTTCCACCAGATTGAGAAGTTGGTGGCGTTGAGCCGCTCATCGACGAGGCGGGTGGAGGCGGTGATCATCTGGGGCAGAGCCGAAGAGGCTGCCATGAAGGCGTGGGACAACCGCTGAAGAGGTCAGGAGTAGCGGGATGCCACGATGTGCGGCCAGTAGAAGGCGAGGTCGATGGAAGCCGGGAAGCCGCAGTTGCGGGTAGCATGTGGAGCCGCGAGGTGCAGCAGACAGCGGGAGGGGCGTCGGAATTCACTGCAAGCTGCGCCCAGGAAGAGCCGGGAGGATGTCGGGACACCGCCTGGAAGGGAGGGCCGATCTTTCCAAAGGATACCGCAGGGAAGGGTGGAGCCGGTGGAAACCGGGAGGCCGCTAGGAGAGAAGCCGGACTGGGGCAGCGGTTCGCCTGGAGTGAGTCGCGGCCAGACAAAAGTGACCGCGGGGATGGATGCGCCGGGAGGGGCCGACAGCGGGAGGGGCCGGTGTGGAAGGCAGGGGACCGGGATGCCGCCTGGAAAGGAGACCCGGGAGAATACCGAGATGCCGCCTGGAGAGGAGGGCAGGTCCGTCGTTGCCGGGATAGTCGGGAGAGAAACCGAGGAGCCGGGAGGAAGGGTCGCGGGACGCGCAGAGGCGAAGGGCGGGGTTGTGTTGCAAGGGAGGGGAGCCGTGAGTCGTCGGAGGGGCGCAGGGAGGCGTCGCGATGGAGGGGCGACGTTGGGTCGACGCCGGAGGGAGCCGCCTGGGATGGGAGCCGTCGGGGATGGGAGCCGTCGGGGATGGGAGCCGTCGGGATGGGAGGCCGCGTAGGGCAGAGCCGAAAGGGAGGAGGGGTGGCCACGTAGGGCAGACCCGAGAGAGAAAAAAAAATCTAGAGGGAGTGTTCGGGATTATGTTCTCTCTGATACCATGTAGAAAGGAAAACTTCTTACAGGATTATTCCGATGTGGGACTCGAAAATACCCAAAATAATAGAAAATAAGGTTTAACAAGATTGTTGAGGATTCTCCTGCGTGATTTTGGCCTTGTGATCATCTCTTCCTCGCCTTGTTTTTGCACAGCGGTTGTGAAGCTTCAATCGAGGAAGGGATTCGAGAACACTCTTATTTTGTGTATAATGAGGAATTAACATACGTTTGTTTCATTTGGGTGGATGGTAAGGATAAACCTAATAAAGATAATAAAACAGACTAAAAGGAAAATGATGGAAAAGGGTGATCAGCATGTGGATATGTGCTTTCCATGATATTGTTTATACGATTGTTGACTGCTTGTTGATGCTGTTAGGATTTGTGTACTGCTATGTTGAATGTGTTATTGCTGTGATTTTATTATTGGAAACACCATCCATAAAAGGTTAATCAAGCAAAACCGTAATGAACCGGTTATATGAAATCTGGATTTGCTGTGTTACCGCCCCTGCAAAAGTTGTTAAATGAATATGATGGCATGGTTTAAAAAGAGGATTGTGGATGTGCCTTGCCACTGGAACTTTTTGTTGTTTTCTGCTGGAACGCTTATTGTAGTGTTGTGGTTTGTGTGGTCTTGTCTTGGAAGGAGGGATTTGTTGTGGTTGGTTTCGGCAGTTGGTATGGATTGAGCAGTGGGTGCTGCGGCTGCCTTGCCACGGTTGGCAAGAGGAGTCGTGGTTGTTGATGTGGAACGATGGTATGGTTAGTTGTCCGCAAAGAGTAAGTGTTGTGTGGCTGTTGTGGGGACTGCTAGCCCAAGTTAGGGGGCGATTGTGTGGTGGATTGGTTGGTGGTTGTGGGGATGTTTTATAGTAACCAATGGCTATGGAATGCAAATGTTAATAATGAAAACGGTAATGGATATGGGCTGTGAATGGAATGTTAATTGTTAAAACCCTTTTTTATTCTTCTGGGTATTTTCCGAGTCCCACATCGGAATACCTTTTTATGTATTCCTTTTTCTCATTCTATAAAATAGAGAGGAGATTTCCTCCTACATGGTATCAAAGCAGGTTACATCTTAACCTAGTCCCGCTCTTCTTTGCGGTTTTCCCGGCTAAGTCCAGCCCCGCCTCCCCGGTGCATTTTTGCACCCTCCTTCCCCAACGCCTCCTGCCCGGTGCGGCTCCCCGGTGCGCCTTCCCTCCCGGCGCCCGCTCCTCCTACGCGCGAGCCCTCCCCGTCGCGGCTCCCCCCCAGTGCGCCTTCCCTCCCTGCGCGACTCCTCCTGCGCGCGCGCCCTTCCAGTCGCGGCTCCTCCCGAGCGCGACACTTCCGACGCCCCGCCGCGGCTCCTCCCAACGGCGACCCTCTCGTCGCCCCGTCGCGCCTCCACCCGAGCACAACCCTCCGTCGCGGCTCCGTCCAGATCCCCCACGCCCTCCCGGCCCTTCCCGGCCACTGCGGCTCCCACGCCTCCCGTCGCCCCCGTCGGTCCCGCCTTCCCCGGCTCCCACCGCTCTTGTCGACGGCTCTTCCCGGCGGGCCTGGTTCCCGTTGCCTCCCGTCGCCTCCCATCGCCGTTTTTAGACGCGGCTCCCGGCCACCGCATCCTTCCCGTAGCTCCCGGCGTGCGGCTCCCATACCTCCCGCAACTCCCAGCTCGTCTCCAGCAACTCCCGCCCTACCCGCCGCCGTTTTCAACTCCCGCACCTGCCGGTTCGTGCACCTGCCGGCTCCAGCAACTGCCGGCTCTACACCTGCCGGCTCCCGTACCTGCCGGCTCCCACACCTGTCGGCTTCCGCTTCTCCAGGCAACCGCCCTCCCTCCACGCAGTGCGCCTGCTTCGTCCGGCGACTCCCGGCCTGCACCGCTTCCTCGCGCGTCGGCCCCGCCCTCCCAGCGCGCTCGTCCAGCGACCTCGCCCGACCTCCCAGTGGATTCCTCCCAGTGGATTCTTCCCGGCGCCCGCCCGTCCGGTTACTTCTATTCCAGTTGCGGCTCCAGGCAGCCCGGCTCCCTCCCGGCGGTTCCCTCCAGGCAGATCGGCTGACTCCCGGCGAACCGGTCCAGGCGGCTCCCTCCCGGTGACCCGGCTCTTCCTGCGCACAGCTAGCACCGCCTCCCGGCGCCCCTCCCGCTGTCTGCTACCTCTCGCGGCTTCACACGGCTTCCCGGCACACCCGACCTCCTGCTGATTCCAGCGCAGCCCACAACTGCGTCCTACACCGCTACCCGCCGCTTCCATGGCAGCCTCTTCAGCTCTACCCCAGATGATCACTGCCTCCACCCGCCTCGTCGATCGTGACAGTGGCCGCTCAGGCCCTCGTGGTCGTGGCCGTAGGGGCGGTCGTCCACGTCCCATCTGTCAACATTGTGGCAACCTCGGCCACCTGATTGATCGATGTTGGATACTTCATGGGCGCCCATCTCAGCACCTGCGGCGGGGTCAGACAGCAGTCCAGGAGGCTCCTTCCTCAGTCGCCACTCTCCCATCATCTCTGGCCCTGTCTATGGCAGACATCCGGCTGAGTCATGATCCTCGGACCCCTACCGGACCTAGTCCATCTTCGGCTTCTCTAGCCTATTCTGTTGCTTCCGCCGCCTTTGTTGGTCGTCGCTCCCCTGCCTGGATGCTCGACTCATGTGCCTCTGACCACCTCACTGGTGATGCTGGTATGTTAACCTCCTAATGTCCTTATAACGGTACATCAGCCATCATCGTCGCCAATGTCTCCACTATCACCATTGCGGGTTTCGGTGCATGCTCTCTGACGTCATCATTTCACTTGCCCTTTGTGGCACATGTACCCCGCAGTCCCTTTAATCTTCTTTCAATCAGTAAGCTCACAAAATATTTTAACTGTGCTGCCATATTTACTTCCTCTGCTGTGGTTTTTCAAAAGCTGACTACGAATCGGGAACTTGGTAGAGGCACGCTTCGGGACAGGGCCTATATGTTTGATAGACTGACACTCGTCGCCTGCACATCTATCTCTGCTCATGCCTTGGATCTTCATTCCCGGTTGGGACACCCGCCCGCCTCCACCATTCATCAGCTTTATCCAGATTTCAAACCACATACTTCTTTTCATTGTGAGTCTTGTACTTTTGCGAAACATCATCGCACTTGCTACATTCCTCGGGTGGATACAAGGGCTTCCAAACCTTCTGATCCGGTTCATTCAGACGTTTGGGATCCTTGTACCATCTCGAGTCATTTGGGGTATAAATACTATATATCCTTCATTGATGATTTTTCGTGAATGACTTGGCTATACCTCCTTCGATAACACTCCGAAATGTTTTCCACATTTCAGACATTTTACAATGAAATTCATAACCAATTTTCCACTTCTGTTAAATGTCTCAGCTCGGACAATGGGTGTGAGTACCTCTCCCCACCCCTTTTCGACACTTTCTCCAGGCGCAAGGCATCATTCATCAGACCACTTGTCCTGATACACCCCAGCAGAATGGAGTGGCCGAGCGAAAACACCGCCATTTTTTGGAGACTGCTCGTGTCCTCCTCTTCCACCGACAGGTGCCTCTGCATTTTTGGGGAGATGTGATACTCACTGCTACTTACCTTATAAACCGTCTTCCTTCTTCTATTCTTCAGGGGGACTCCTTTTCGAGCTCTGTTCTCTTCTCTCGCTCCTCATTCCCTTCCGCTTCGAGTGTTTGGATGCTTATGTTATGTTCGAGACACACGTCCTGGACTCTCCAAACTCTCTCCCAAATCTCTCTGGTGCATCTTCCTTAGCTATTCCCGCACTCAGCGCGAATATCGCTGCTACTCACCGGACCTCCGAAGGTATGTCATCTCTGTTGACGTCTCATTTGTTGAGAACTCTCCGTTCTCCCTTCCCTCTCCTCATCCCGACTCAACCATCGATGATTGTCTTCCTATCCTGATCCACCCTCCTCCAGTGTCCCCCCTACTGCTGACACCCATTTTGGTAGGGTATACTCCCGTCGTCCATCACCTGTATCCCCCGTCCCGACCAATGACACCGTCGCTCCTGCTTCATCCGATGCTCCTGCCCCAACCCCAAAGGACTTGCCCATTGCTCTCCGGAAAGGTACTCGCTCTTGCCAGAGTACTGCTCTATTTGTATCTTCCTACAGGGGTCTGTCCGCTCTGGAGACAGTTTTTATTCCTCGCACTGTGGGTGAAGCAAAATCTCACCCGGGATGGTTAGCCGCAATGCGGGATGAGTTGCAAGCGTTGGAAGAAAACCATACTTGGGATCTTGTCCCCCTTCCAGCAGGCAAACAGGCGGTTGGCTGCAAATGGATTTACACAGTCAGGCTGAATCCCGACGGCACTCTCCATCGACTCAAAGCCCGCCTTATGGCCAAGGACTTCGCCCAAACTTACGGTATTGACTATTTTGATACCTTCTCTCCAATTGCCAAGATGGCCTCCGTCCGGTTATTCATCTCTCTGGCAGCTCATCATCGCTGGCCTCTCCATCAACTGGATGTCAAAAATGCATTCCTCCATCAATTTCTTGAGGAAGAGGTTTATCTGTCTCAGCCCCCCGGATTTTGTGCCTCCGACGCCGAGTCTCAAGTCTGTCGACTCCGCCGCTCTCTTTACGGCCTCAAGCAGTCTCCTCGTGCTTGGTTCGGTCGCTTCAGCACTGTCGTCATCGACTTTGGGCTCTCTCGTAAAAGATCACACTGTGTTCTACAGGACGACCTCCGCTGGTTGCATCCTGTTAGTCGTTTATGTGGATGACATCATCATCACCAGCAGTGACAATGACGGCATCACCCAACTCAAGGGTCATCTTCACCAGCACTTCCACACTAAGGATCTCGGTCCTATCACATACTTCCTAGGCATCGAGGTATCCTATTCTTCGGACACCATTTCCCTATGCCAACGGAAATATGCATTGGATATTCTGCAGGATGCTGGGCTGACACATGCCACTGCTGTCGACACTCCTCTGGAACCTGGGGAACGGTCTTTTTATGACTCCACCGAACCATATTCACACCCAGAGCGATACCGTCGACTAGTAGGCAAACTCAATTATCTTACCATGACTCGTCCCGACATTGTCTGCGTTGTCAGCAAAGTGAGCCAATTTATGGAGCATCCGACCACCTCTCATTGGGATGTTGTCCTTCGCATCGTCAAATACATCAAGCGAAATCTTGCCCGTGGTCTACGCTACTCTCCTCATGATCATCTCAATATTGAGACCTTATGTGATGCAGATTATGTTGGTTGTCTTGCTACTCGGAGATCAACTTCTAGGTTTGTCATATTCTTGGCAAGCAACCTCATCTCCTGGCGCAGCAAGAAACAGACGGTCGTCTCCCGCTCCAGTGCGGAGTCTGAGTACCGAGCCATGGCCACTGTCACTACAGAGATCATTTGGCTTCGACATCTCCTCCAGGAGCTTGGCTTTCCTCCGCAGACATCTGCTCACATCTGGTGTGACAATCAGGCTGCCACCAAGATTGCTTCGAATCCCGTTTTCCATGAACGCACGAAGCATATTGAGGTGGACTGCCACTTTCTTCGCCACCACCTGGAGCACGCTCATGTCAGCCTTAGCCACATCCCGACGGCGGACCATCTTGCTGACATCTTCACCAAAGGTCTCCTAGGAGCTCGTCTCGCCTCGCTTAGTTCCAAGCTGGGCATCCACAGCATCTACAACCCAGCTTGAGGGGTAGTGTGTTCGGTCTTTCCTTGATGTTATCTTTCTTTTGTGGGACTCGTGTTCCAAGCTGGGCGTGTCCAGCTTGAGGGGGAGTGTTAAAACCCTTTTTTATTCTTCTGGGTATTTTCCGAGTCCCACATCGGAATACCTCTTTATGTATTCCTTTTTCTCATTCTATAAAAGAGAGCCTCCGCCTCACCTTGAGGAAAGGAGATTTCCTCCTACATTAATAATGAAACGAATGGGTAACAGCAGGAATGAAACGTGGGTGATGGCAGAGAATGGTTTGTCATTAACTATGGAATTGAAACGCATAATGAATGCAACATGAAAGGTAAATGGTAAATCTGGAAATGATTAATCGAACTGATTTAATTAGAACTTGTGAATGGTTGTTGTGACAGTTTTGTATGGAAAGTGGGGTTGGTTGTGGTATAGAAATTGGCAGCGATGGTAGCGCAGCGACTAAATATATCTTGTATTTTTTTGTGATCTCATACACACCCCACCCAAGCCAAATAACCTAACCAACACCCAAAACGCACCCCACCCAAGCCGAATAACCTAACAAACACCCAAATGTTTTGGGTTTCAGGTGTTTTACCCAACAACCAGGTTGGCAAGGGAACGGATGGTCGACTACTCCCTCTTCGTGGAGTTGTGGCAGTGTTGTTTTGGTGTGAACCCTTAAGTCGGGCTTTTGTGTGCTAAATATATCTTGAATTTTCTTGTGATCTCATACGCACCCCACCCAAGCCGAATAACCTAACCGACACCCAAATGTTTTGGGTTCAAGGTGTTTTACCCAACATCCAGGTTGGTGAGGGAACGGATGGTCGACTACTCCCTCTTCGTGGAGTTGTGGCAATGTTGTTTTGGTGCGAACCCTTAAGTTGGGCTTGTGTGTGGCTAAATATATCTTGTATTTTCTTGTGATTTCATACTCACCCCACCTGAGCCGAATAACCTAACCGACACTCGGATGTTTTGGGTTCTAGGTGTTTCCCCCAACATCCAGGTTGGCTAGGGAACGGATGGTTGACTACTCTCTCTTCCACACTCTCCATTCTAGGTGTGGCGCGGGTTGTGATGGCTCACAGTAGACCGATTATGTGGATGTGGTGATGGTACTTGGTGAGGGTCGTGCATGATAAGAGAACGGCATGCCCTTCATGTTCACAATACACTACTGAGATGGATATGTGATGAGGATGCGGCGTGAGGCTGTGATAATGCGGTGATGTGGCTATGCAGCGACATGTGGAGGTCGATATGTGGTGATGATGATGTGTCTATGGTATGCGGTATGTGGTGATGATATGAGATGCGGTGTGTTGCAGCATAGCTCTGGAAGGGATGGGAGCACCCGAGCATTTGTTGTTGGGGAGTGAGAGCAATAAACCAAAGGGGAAGCGGTTGTGGGGTGCCCTCTTGAAATATATTCTTTTGTTATATGTTATTCTACTTGGAAATGATGTTGGGTGAACGAGCCTTGGTGGGGTTGGGTAATAGTTGACCCAGTAAGTGCTTGTTGGTACTGTAGTGTTTATTCACTGAAGCACGCGTATGCTACTCTCACATTTGCACGAGGGGACTTGAGAAGTATCCTAGTGAGTATACATGTATGTTCACCCCTATATATATAAATCTATTTTTCAAATTTTGAGGGTGGGTTTGGAAATAGAGTTGGACATTACTAGCTTGGAGTTTGAAGTTGTGGTCGATGTTGCTACTTTGGAATTTATTTTGGTATTTCATTTGGAGACTATATTTCAGTATGACATTCATGTATTATGGGATATCGGTTGCATTTTATATTATGGAGTTGATTGGTGGTTCCCTTTCTTTATCTATGTTCTTGGAATTTATGAGGATAATGTCTCTCATTTGCATGTTTTATACCCTCGGTGCTAATTGTCAACCCGAGGCCTATTAAAGGCGGGCCCCAAGAGAGGTTCCCAATGGGGGAGGGTTGTGACATGACTACACCCTAAAGGTTTTGCAAAGGTTCAAAATGTCTCGATCAAAGCCTCTTTCAAACTCATTTACCAATAACTTCAAGTTGTCCAAAGAGAAGGCACCCAAAACGAATGATGAGGCAAAGCACATGGCAAGGGTTCCACGAATGATGAGGCAAAGCACATGGCAAGGGTCCATATGCATCGGTGATGAGTAGTTTGATATAATGTCGTGGTTTGAACTAAACCTAACATTGCATTTGCAGTGGGAGTTTCCAGTAAATTCATGTCAAATCGAAAAGAAACACCAAGAAATTGTGAAGTGGATACTCTGGTATCTCAAAGAGAGCAGGGAATTACCTCTGTATTTTGGAACAAATGACTCATTACTGGGATATTTTGATGCATACATTAAAAGAGATGCGAACAGTCGAAAAGGCACCACTAGATATGAGTTCACTTATAGAGGAAAGGCAGTTAATTGAATGTCACAAATACAAATCAGTTGTTGCATTGTTGACCACAAAAGTGGGATATGTGGGAACAACAGAGGCAAGGAAGAAGTTGATATGGCTGAAAGATCTGTTTGGATGAAATCGGAAGCAGAGAAACAGAATATTATTCTATGACAATCAGAGTGCAAATCGCTAAGAATTCGGTGTTTCATTCAAAGACAAAGCATATTCAACTGAAATATCACTTCGCCATGAGTCTTTTACAAGACGAGTTCTAAAACTACAAAAGGTGAGTGGGAGTGAAAATTTGGAATACATGTGGACCAAGGTAGTCGTCCGAGAAAGTTCGGGCGGTGTTGTGCCTCAGTGGGACTCGGATGATTGGATGACGATCGAAAAATCACCGCAGTAGCTGAAGCTAAGTGGAGGAGATGATTGAATGATGGTTGCAAGGAAGCCGTGGAAACATGCCTTCAACTGATAGGTTGTTAAAGTGTGAATACAGTTTTTCTCGACTCAAGCACTACTGAGAGGGCGTCGACGGGTTGGCTAGAGCGTTAGTGGAGCAATCACGGATGATGTCATGTTCATACGGGAAGATCAACGATGGCGTGTTGTTGGGTGGTGGAAAGAAATTCGATCAATGGTCGGATACAACCGGACGGTAAAGTTCTGGTGGTCGCAGTGTCAACTGAAAAGTCGATGCTACCAGTTGAAGCAGTAACTAGTAATGAAAGAATATTTGGAGAATATTGGTCAGTGTGTCATACAATTATTGGCCAAGGGGTCTGAGTTTTGCCAATAAATAGGTAGTCCCAACAAGGATGTACATAAATTGTAATTAGTTCTTGAAAGTAATGATTAGTAATCACTTTAACTAGAGAGTTTCTCTATCACCTCTCTTCTAGTGTATTATAATGTTTCTCCGTGAGCAATGAATATTTCCCAAACCACGTAAATCCCTTGTGTGATGGTTGTGTGTGATTTTTTCATTCTTTTGTCGTTTTGTTGGCCTTTTGAAGTCTTGTTTTGATGTAGCACAACGGGGTTAAAAGAGTCCTTACACGAAGAGCTCGAGAATAGCACAGGCAGAACACCCACAAATGAAAAGAACAATCTCTGGATTTTGATTAATATGGCAAAAGCTTATTACAGTTGACAGCAGATGACCTATTTATAGGCTAAAACTCAAAACAAAAAAAGACTAAACCACCCTTAAAATAATACCCTAAGTTCGGGCAAAACAGTCATTAAACAAAAATAAAATAATTAAAATGGTTCACATGGGGTGCTGACTCGAGCAAGCGCTGCATCAGTCTCCCCCACTTGGAAATGATTGAACCTCAAGTCTGAGAGAGGATAAAGCGCACCTCCGAGACAAAAAACTTCAAATCGCCCACATTGAATGCAAGACAGATCTCTCATCCCTATGGAAGTTACACTACATACGCGTTATCGTTGAGGCGTTGAAGAACTTTGCAGGGGCCAATGTTCCTTTGTTTCTGCTTGTTGTAGGTTCCCACTAGAAATTCATTCCTTCCGAATATGAACCATGACGAGATCCCCTTCTTTCAACATAGCTCGCATCCACTTCCTATCAACCTCCACCTTGAACTTTACACTTGAGTTTTCAACATTGCAAATCACTTCGGCATGGATGTTGTCAATGTGAGATGCCATGTGCTCACAGATGTTCGTCGAAGTTTGCGGGAATCGGGGAATCGGGGGATCGGCAGTGCGGCGCGGTGGTTCGGCCAAGCTTCAGGCGGCCGGGGGTCTTCACAGCGGCAGCAGGGGGGTGTCCGCGGGCTTCTGAGGGCGTGCGGCGGAGGCGCTTGGCGCCGCAGCGGGCGGCTTCAGGAGGAAGTCGGGGCTCTGGAGGAGCGCCTCGGCGTGGCGGCGGTCGCCAGGGAGCGGCGACCGCAGGGTCGCGGCGCGCGACCCCCGTGCGGCGACAAAGACCCGCGCCGCGCGGGTCTTCACGCGGCTGCCGCGACCGGCCCAAGCCGGGCGGACCGGCCGGTCTAGCCCAAGGGGCTTTGCCCCTCAGTTTTCCGACACCCGTAACTTTCGCTACGGGCGTCTGTTTTGCGTGCCGTTAGCGGCAGCGCGGACCTCGCGTCGAGGGGAACGCTTTGAGATGGTTTCGGGAATTTTTTTAAATTCCCGAAATGAGGGGCCTCGGTGGCGAGACACATACGTCGAGGGGATTGACGTCATTCCGGGAATCTTGTTTTGAGCGGCGCGGACGCATCCGACATCCGCTTTGAGTGTCGTCAGTTGCGTTGGGACCCTGGCGCCGAGGCGGAGCTTTCCAGGGTGGTTTCAGGCATTGAGACCGGAGTTGAGGCGTGGGCCCCACGGCCCGTCTTTTGAGCTGCGTGCAGCTTTTAGCGACTTTTACCTCGGACGTTCGTTCAGGGCGTGCGAGCAGTCGATGTTGGGTGTTTTTCCGAGGGCATCGCATTGGCGCAGTCCGCCCGCTTTAATTCCGCACGATGGTGCGGGCCCCGCGAGGGCCGTTTCGGGAGTTGACAGTGATTTCCAGCTTTATCACCAGGTGTCCGTTTTGGACAAGTGAATAGTCCATTTCGTGTACTTTTTCGTGAGGATCACAACGGTTCGATCCGTTCGTTGAGTTTCGGGACCGGGGTGCGGGTCCCACGTGGTACCGCTCGTGCGCGGGGCGCCGGAACGTATCTTTTTCTCCGGATATCCGTTGCACTCAAGTGAGTAGTGCTTTTGACGTGTTTTCCTGAGGGGATCGCAATGGTGCGATGCGCCCGACTGTTTTCGGGGCCGAGGCTCGGGATCACGGGACATCGTTCGGGCGTGAGGCGGTGTTGGTAACTTTTCCGTAGGATATCCGTTGGAGGCGAGTAAGTAGTCGATCTCGCATGTTTTTCCGCGAGGATTACAACGGAGTGATCCGTTTGGTTGTGCGGAACCTCTTGCGCCATCTTGTTAAATGTGGAATAAAAGGTGCTCCGGTGGTGGTTCGTCCTACCATGTTTGTCGGGGACCCTTGGCGTGTGATCGCGCACTCTTAGGAGAGTGATATAAATGATTCACAAGATGTGGTTGGCCGTGCCTGGGCCTTTGAGTTGGAGATGCTACGTCACGCCTTCGCGTTGACGTTGGGTGTCGTGTGCACGATAGCCCTTGGGCTGAAAATGAGGTATACTCTGGGAGTATACGGGAGCGCTTGGAGGTACGTATGGTTTGTACCTGAGACTGTTTGTGCGCTTGGTTGGGGTTTGACTTGGGACACACGTCGCGTGGGCCCCATGTGCGTGTTGTGTTCTGCTTTGCGTACTTTGACCTCTCGCGACGTAAAGGATCCCTCTGTGCTCGTTTGTTTGACCAGCAGGGTGGAGTTTTTCCCCCAGCTTTGTGCTCGTTTGTTGACTAGCAGGGTTGAGTGGTCTCCCCCTGGTTTCGTTCTCGATGGATCGGCCAGTAGCGGTGCTAGTGGCACCCCGTGATGGAATAGGCGCTGAACCTCTTTTGGGTGAGTTGTTCTGGAGTTGGGTGGTTGCGCGATACCCACTCCGTGTTCGGTTGGTCAGTGTTGTACCCTCCAGTAGAGATGGTCAGAGCAGTTCTGAGTTTTACCCTCCAGCGGGGCTGGGCAGTGGGTTACTCATCGACTTCTTCGGGTTTACCCTCCAGCAGGGCTGGGCAGTGGGTTGCTCACTGACTTCTAGGGTTCACCCACCAGCAAAGACTGGGCAGTGGGTCACCCGACGCTCTTAGGGTCTACCCTCCAGCAGAGACTGGACAGTGGGTCACCCGACGACCTCTTAGGGTCTACCCTCCAGCAGGGCTGGGCAGTGGGTCGCCCGTCGTCTAGTTCCAGGTCTACCCTCCAGCAAGGCTGGGCAGTGGGTCGCCTGTCGACTTATTCCAGGTCTACCCTCCAGCGGGGCTGGGCAGTGGGTCGCCTGATGATGTATTAAGGTCTACCCTCCAGCAAGGCTGGGCAGTGGGTCGTCTGTCGACTTATTCCAGGTCTACCCTCCAGCGGGGCTGAGCAGTGGGTCGCCTGATGATGTATTAAGGTCTACCCTCCAGCGGGGCTGGGCAGTGGGTCGCCTGATGATGTATTAGGGTTTACCCTCCAGCAGGGCTGGGCAGTGGGTCACCCGATATCTGGTTATAAATTACCCTCCAGCAGGGCTGGGCAGTGGGACACCTGTTGGCATTCCAGGCCCAATCCTTTTGACTAGGCTAGTCTGTGGCTTTCCTCCGTGATTACCGGAGCGGGACCCTTGGTTATACGGGTCGGTGTTGTGACGGCTTTGACTTTGAGAAGACCTCTCGACTGCAGGGCAGAGACGAGGTGTGGTTTGACTTTTCCTAGAATTCTCAAGTACGAGGGGCACTTTCCCCACCGAGACGCGTTCTTGTGACGCGATCTAAAACCGTGCGGGCGAGTCAGTGCCGCCCAAAGCGGATAGTGTCGAGGTGCGGTGATTGAGCCCCTTGGCTTGCGGTTCGGGGCAGACGTGCGGGATGTTGGGCATCGATGGTGTTTTCTTCTGGGACTGTTGGCGACTCACTTTTCTTGGTCTGAGCTACGGGATGGAGATCCCCTTACGATCTTGTTTGGGCTTCTTGTTTGAGCATATGGACTTGTATATACCTTGTTCTAGTACCCACTTCTTGGGTTTGGTTACTCTCCTTCCAGGAGAGGCGAAGACGCGCGGGGTATGCCACGTGTTTTCCGTGTCTAGCTTATCGTGGTTGGACGAGTCTACTCTCCTGCTATAGGTAGCGAAGACTCGACGGGAAGTTCATCTTATCACTGTTTCCATCTCCTTGTGTCTGGACGAGTCTACCTTCTTTCCTCTTGTTGGGTTGAGCTGGACTCTCTACTGTTACTCTTACTGCACTCCTGGTTGTACTCCTTTACTTTTCATGTTCGCTCTACTGCTCACTATTCGGTACCTCCTTTGTTGCTCCCTCGAGCCTTCGGGGTATCCTACTGAGTATTTTTATACTCACCCCTGCTTGGGCTTTGCCTGCACTTGGTGTGCCCTTGCAGACGACGAACAGGTTGGTCGTGACTTCAGTGGAGCATAGGAGTTCGGGAGCTTGGACCGTGTGTGGTGGTCGTGGTTAGGTCCCAGGTGGGGGACCCCTTCCGGCTGTTTTTCTTATGTTTACCTGTTGCCGGGTTGTGGCACCTTTTCTGGTTGGGCGCGTGTTTTGCCCCTTTTCTTTTTCAGTTACCTTCAGCTTGTACTTTGTACTTTTAGAGGTCGATGCACATTGTGATTTATTTATAGCAGTTGCCCTTTGTTTTCCTTTTTACTCTGGACTTTTGCATTGAGTGTGCTGCGTGTGTGTACAGGTACTTAGGCAAAGGCCTCCCCGAGTTGTTGTGCCTTCGGCGCTGGTCGCCAGCCCCTGGCCTATGGAGGCGGGCTTGGGGTAGTTGCGGCTCGAGCCCGGGTAGGGTCGGGTCGTGACAAAGTGGTATCAGAGGTGGTTCGTTCCTTGGGACGTTGTTCGGACGTCCCTAAAATAAAAGGAATTGGTTGGGATATAGGGCAACAGTGTTAATGTGTCTCGAGAGCGGCTCTCAGGCCAGGGAGTCCAGTGATGGTGCGGCGGCCGACGTATCCATTCACCAGGACCCTGATAACCCGATTGTCGACTCGACATGCTAAGACACTTGTTGCAGGGAAAATTGGTTTGTGCATCACATAGGATTGAGTCTTTGACGGTCCTTCTTGAGTCAGCTCCCCATCGTTGCTATTGGTATATACATATATGCTCATCTGACTGCGGCACTCCTTGATAATTTTCAGGATGTCTCCGCGAGGACAGCCAGCCAGGATACCGGCTTTGGTTCGTGACGACGACTCGGTGAGCTATGAGGCCTCAGTCCAGGACCCATCATGCGAGCCTCTTTCTCCGGGTGGGCCGGTAGCAGCACCCCCACCTGTTGAGCAGCAGGCAGCTTTAGCAGAGCAGACGGGGCTTGAGCGCAGGTTGAGCGCGCTCCGTGAGTTCCAGCGGCAGAGACCGCTGAGGTTCAGTGGTGAGCCAGACCCTCAGGCAGCAGAGGCTTGGCTCGAGGTAGTGGTTAGCCTGTTCAGGCTTGTGCAGACGCCGGCAGATCAGAGAGTGGCTTTGGCAGCCAGCCTTTTTCGTGAATCAGCTTGGCGTTGGTGGAGTCCGGTGACTCAGTTTCTCGACGAGTCGTCGCTTTCGTGGGGCGGCTTTCAGTTGTTGTTCCGTGAGGAGTTTTGCCCCTCCTGCTTGCGCTCCGTTCGAATTCAGGAGCACCTTCAGTTTCAGCAGGGAGGGATGACGGTGGCTGAGTACGCGGCTAGTTTTGCAGACTGTGCACGCTTTTACCCGGACTTGGTCCATAATAACAACATCCGAGCGCGGAAGTTTGAGCAGGGTCTCCGCCGAGAGATTCGTGTTGTCATAGTACCCTTGGGCATTTCCACATATGTCGGGGTGCCAGAGCAAGCGTTGGTGACAGAGAGCTTCCTGTCATGTTTTGCGGTTGGTAGTGGCAGTGGGCGTGACGGAGCCGGGACGTCTGTCGTAGCTAGCAGGCGCCGGAGGACAGGACCTTGACGCAGGTGGCCTTTCCATTGCCGGTTTCGGAGACGTGGTTGTATACCACTGTGGCAGAAAAGTGCACGGCCTCAGCCGAGGGTGCCCTTCTGTGAGTGGGCTCCAGGCCGTGGTCGTACACCATAGTGGCGACGGAGGGCACCAGGACAGCTCAGGGAGCGGCGGTGCTATGCTTGTGATGGGCGAGATCACCTGGCACGAGACTGTCCGACCCAAGTTGCTGAGAGCTTCGGGCAAGCAGCAGGCGCACCACCACGGCAGAGGCAGCGCCGTGATTGAAGTAGTACCCAGAGAGGTGGTGCTAGCAGAGGAGCGGGAGGAGCTGGAAGTGGAGGACGACCTTACGAGGTCTTCCCATCACCACTAGGCGGTCCACGTCAGGCTCCGGGAGCTGACAGTTGGGACTGCGGACAGCCGCGAGCTTTGAATGTCTACGATCCTGCAGAGCATGAGGTGATAAGAGGTACACTCTACAACTCTTCTACCTTTTTGCAGTAGAATTGTTAGACTTTGTGTGTGAACTGCTTTCCTCCCTGCTCCTTGTTTGATGTGTTACCAGGGTGACGCAGGGCGTCGGTGTAACCCTGTGTCGGTAAGGTAAAAGGCGTAAGACCTTTTCTCTTTAGTCGATGGTGTTGACTCCTTCGCTTTCCGAGCGTGTAAGAGAGTCTTGGTTGAGAGACATCGACTGGGAAATCTTGTGTGACCAAATATCCTTGGGTGTTTCACCATATGGATATTCTGAAGGAGGGAATCACCGGGCCTTATTCCAAGTGCGGGCGGTGATTCCAATCGCGGCATGCGACGTAGAGGTTCGGTCGGGGAGGTGAGCTACCCCCGAGAGCCTTCGGGCCGTTTGAGACCGTGCAAAGGGATGGCGAGGTACCCTACCGCCTTGCCCTAACCCCAAGTCTGGAGTGGGTGCACGACATCGGCAAGGGTTGACCTCGCGTGAACGGATCAATCCTTTGGTCTGTGTGCGGTGACGCAGAGCTGTGCATGGGTTCTTCTGGGTATGGGAAAGCCAGGTGTGGGCTTAGTACCCTGTGTTGCTCCCTAGTTTTGTTTTTCGGGGACGAAGCTTAAAGGAGGGAATGATGTAAGAACCCGGTTTTTGCTACGAAAGACTTTGGAATATTCTTGATGATATTCCATAGCAGCGCCTTCAGATGGCGTGCGATTCCGAGCCCCGGAGTAGCCGGAATTAAATTTTCAGTGCGTTCACACTGGAAACGCCAAATAAATGGGATAACTCCTGAACGGGGATCCAGACCAAAGATCCGAGTGTACGGATGGGTCCGGAATGGGGTGTTTACCCTAGGAACGATATAAAACTTGTCGGCGCGGGACGTTTGGACCTCTCGCTCGCTTTCGGAACGTTAAACGGATAAATTAATTAATTAATTTATTCGTTTAATGTTGAAACGCAGGTATCTCTTAAACGATGGCTCGGATTAGAAAACCGAGGGCACCGTTGAGTTCGAAACGTGCCGTTTACCCTAGGAGGGGTGTAAGTTTTGCAGGCGCGGCTCGTCTGTGAAAAATGGCCCCAGGGGCGTTTTCGTAATTTGACGGCTTTGGACGCTAAGTTTAATAACTTTTGAACGGGGCCTCGGATTAAAATTCCTAGACCACCGTTGTGCTCGGGAGGTAGTGTTTACCCTAGGGGAGGCTTAACCTCGACCCCGTCGGGAGTTTCGGATGCAGGTCTTTTCGGGGGTTTTAAATTAATTAAATTGTTAATTAATTTATTTAAACACCCCCTTCCCCTTCCTCCCCTCTTCGGCAAAGCTTCGGGCGAAGCCCATCGAGGTAGGATTTGTTGTTTTCATTTTGTCTTCCCGCACCTACTTTGAGCCTGTTTAATACTGTCGAATTGCTGTTGGATTTCCGAGCAAAGCCCATGAATGCGTAGTAGAGTTTATTTCCTTTCCGACGCATCTCTCGGATTTCAATTTCGAGTCCCGAGCTGCTCACGGATGTTCGCCGAAGTTTGCGGGAATCGGGGGATCGGCAGTGCGGCGCGGTGGTTCGGCCGAGCTTCAGGCGGCCGGGGGTCTTCACAGCGGCAGCAGGAAGTCGGGGCTCAAGCGGAGCGCCTCGGCGTGGCGGCAGTCGCCAGGGAGCGGCGACCGCGGGGTCGCGGCGCGCGACCCCCGTGCGGCGACAAAGACCCTCGCCCTGCGGGTCTTCACGCGGCTGCCACGACCGGCCCTCGTGGCCGGTCTGCGCGCGGACCACGAGTCCGCGGCCGGTCCAGGCCGGTCTAGCCCAAGGGGCTTTGCCCCTCAGTTTTCCGACGCCCGTAACTTTCGCTACGGGCATCTGTTTTGCGTGCCGTCAGCGGCAGCGCGGACCTCGCGTCGGGGGGAACGCTTTGAGATGGATTCGGGAATTTTTTTTAATTCCCGAAACGAGGGGCCGCGGTGGCGCGACACGTACGTCGAGAGGATTGACGTTATTCCGGGAATCTTGTTTTGATCGGCGCGGAGCATCCGACGTCCACTTTGAGTGTCGTCAGTTGCGTTGGGACCCTGGCGCCGAGGCGGAGCTTTCCAGGGTGGTTTCAGGCGTTGAGGCCGGAGTTGAGGCGTGGGCCCCACGGCCCGTCTTTTGAGCTACGTGCAGCTTTTAGCGACTTTTTCCTCGGACGTCCGTTCGGGGCGTGCGAGCAGTCGATGTTGGGTGTTTTTCCGAGGGCATCGCATTGGCGCAGTCCGCCCGCTTTAATTCCACACGATGGTGCTTGCCCCGCGAGGGCTGTTTCGGGAGTTGACGGTGATTTCCAGCCTTATCACCGGGTGTCCGTTTTGGACAAGTGAATAGTCCATTTCGTGTACTTTTTCGAGAGGATCACAATGGTGCGATCCGTTCGTTGAGTTTCGGGACCGGGGTGCGGGTCCCGCGTGGTACCGCTCGTGCACGGGGCACCGGAACGTATCTTTTTCTCCGGATATCCATTGCACTCAAGTGAGTAGTGCTTTTGACGTGTTTTCCCGAGGGGATCGCAATGGTGCGATGCGCCCGACTGTTTTCGGTGCCGAGACTCGGGATCACGGGACGTCGTTCGGGCGTGAGGCGGTGTTCGTGACTTTTCCGTCGGATATCCGTTGGAGGCGAGTAAGTAGTCGATCTCGCGTGTTTTTTCGCGAGGATTACAACGGTGCGATCCGTTTGGTTGTGCGGAACCTCTTGCGCCATCTTGTTAAATGTGGAATAAAAGGTGCTCCGGTGGTGGTTCGTCCTACCATGTTTGTAGCGGACCCTTGGCGTGTGATCGCGCACTCTTGGAAGAGTGATATAAATGATTCACAAGATGTGGTTGGTCGTGCCTGAGCCTTTAAGTTGGAGATGTTACGTCATGCCTTCGCGTTGACGTTGGGTGTCGTGTGCACGATAGCCCTTGGGCTGAAAATGAGGTATACTCTGGGAGTATACGGGAGCGCTTGGAGGTACGTGTGGTTTGTACCTGAGACTGTTTGTGCGCTTGGTTGGGGTTTGACTTGGGGTCACACGTCGTGTGGGCCCCATGTGCGTGTTGTGTTCTGCTTTGCGTACTTTGACCTCTCGCGACATAGAAGGTCCCTCTGTGCTCGTTTGTTTGACCAGCAGGGTGGAGCTTTTCCCCTGGCTCTGTGCTCGTTTGTTGACCAGCAGAGTTGAGTGGTCTCCCCCTGGTTCCGTTCTCGATGGATCGGCCAGTAGCGGTGCTAGTGGCACCCCGTGACGGAACAGGCGCTGAACCTCTTTTGGGTGAGTTGTTCTGGAGTTGGGTGGTTGCGCGTTGGCCAGTGTTGTACCCTCCAGTAGAGATGTTCAGAGCAGTTCTGAGTTTTACCCTCCAGCGGGGCTGGGTAGTGGGTTACTCATCGACTTTTTCAGGTTTACCCTCCAGCAGGGCTGGGCAGTGGGTTGCTCACTGACTTCTAGGGTTTACCCTCCAACAGAGACTGGGCAGTGGGTCACCCGACGCTCTTAGGGTCTACCCTCCAGCAGAGACTGGGCAGTGGGTCACCCGACGACCTCTTAGGGTCTACCCTCCAGCAGGGCTGGGCAGTGGGTCGCCCGTCGTCTAGTTCCAGGTCTACCCTCCAGCAAGGCTGGGCAGTGGGTCGTCTGTCGACTTATTCCAGGTCTACCCTCCAGCAGGGCTGGGCAGTGGGTCGTCTGATGATGTATTAAGGTCTACCCTCCAGCAAGGCTGGGCAGTGGGTCGTCTGTCGACTTATTCCAGGTCTACCCTCCAGCGGGGCTGGGCAGTGGGTCGCCTGATAATGTATTAAGGTCTACCCTCCAGCGGGGCTGGGCAATGGGTCGCCTGATGATGTATTAGGATTTACCCTCCAGCAGGGCTGGGCAGTGGGTCACCCGATATCTGGTTATAAATTACCCTCCAACAGAGCTGGGCAGTGGGACACCTGTTGGCATTTCAGGCTCAGTCCTTTTGACTAGGCTAGTCTGTGACTTTCCTCCGTGATTACCGGAGCGGGACCCTTGGTTATACGGGTCAGTGTTGTGACGGCTTTGACTTTGAGAAGACCTCTCGACTACAGGGCAAAGACGAGGTGTGGTTTGACTTTCCCTAGAATTCTCAAGCACGAGGGGCACTTTCCCCACCGAGACGCGTTCTTGTGACGCGATCTAAAACCGTGCGGGCGAGTCAGTGCTGCCCAAAGCGGATAGTGTCGAGGTGCGGTGATTGAGCCCCTTGGCTTGCGGTTCGGGGCAGACGTGCGGGATGTTGGGCATCGATGGTGTTTTCTTCTGGGACTGTTGGCGACTCACTTTTCTTGAGCTGAGCTACGGGATGGAGATCCCCTTACGATCTTGTTTGGGCTTCTTGTTTGAGCATATAGACTTGTATATACCTTGTTCTAGTACCCACTTCTTGGGTTTGGTTACTCTCCTTCCAGGAGAGGCGAAGACGCGCGGGGTATGTCATGTGCTTTCCGTGTCTAGCTTCTCGTGGTTGGACGGGTCTACTCTCCTGCTATAGGTAGCGAAGACTCGACGGGAAGTTCATCTTCTCACCGTTTCCAGCTCCTTGTGTCTGGACGAGTCTACCTTCTTTCCTCTTGTTGGGTTGAGCTGGACTCTCTACTGTTACTCTTACTGCACTCCTGGTTGTACTCCTTTACTTTTCATGTTCGCTCTACTGCTCACCCTTTGGTACCTCCTTTGTTGCTCCCTCGAGCCTTCGGGGTATCCTACTGAGTATTTTTATACTCACCCCTGCTTGGGCTTTGCCCGCACTTGGTGTGCCCTTGCAGACGACGGACAGGTTGGTCGTGACTTCAGTGGAGCATAGGAGTTCGGGAGCTTGGACCGCGTGCGGTGGTCGTGGTTAGGTCCCAGGTGGGGGACCCCTTCCGGCTGTTTTTCTTTTGTTTACCTGTTGTCGGGTTGTGGCACCTTTTCTGGTTGGGCGCGTGTTTTGCCCCTTTTCTTTTTCAGTTACCTTCAGCTTGTACTTTGTACTTTTAGAGGTCGATGCACATTGTGGTTTATTTATAGCAGTTGCCCTTTGTTTTCCTTTTTACTCTGCACTTTTGCATTAAGTGTGTTGCGTGTGTGTGTACAGGTACTTAGGCAAAGGCCTCCCCGAGTTGTTGTGTCTTCGACGCTGGTCGTCAGCCCCTGACCTGTGGAGGCGGGCTTGGGGTAGTTGCGGCTCGAGCCCGGGTAGGGTCGGGTCGTGACATATAAAATGAGAGGTAACGGGAAGGGCGGAAGGAACCGCCGGATCGGGGGGGAGATCCGCCAGACAAAGGGGGAGATCCGCCGACAGGGGGAAGGAAGTACCGGCAGGGGGGAGATTCGTCGCCTAGGATAGATAGTCGGCAGGGGGGCGGTAATACCTATGGCTTGCTGGCCATGGAGGTCGTCGCCCCCCAATCGGAAGAAACCCTAAAGGCCGAAGGGAAAAAAAGAAATAGATGGGATGGGGGGTCGGGATTAGGTTCCCTCTGATACCATATACCTTGGGGGTTCGGGTTTCTCCTATTTTCTCATTCTACATTTTCAAAAGAAAATGACTTTACGATTTTCTAGTTAGTGAAGATATACTTTTTCTGCCAAGCATAGAATCACTTTTGGACTCGTGTCGAAAATGCATACAACAAATGCGGGAACAAGGCTTGGGGGCTTTGAAGCAAAGGATCATTGCAATCCTGAATACAAATTATAGAGAAATTCGACCAAAAATTAAATGTATGGAGCATGGTTTACAATTTTAAAAAATTCAAGGACAATGTCGGCATGGCAGGACAAGCATCTCGAAAGCATAATTAATTATCATCAAAATCAAACGATCCTACTCCCAAGTCTTATCAACCAGAATCTCCTGAATTGTCATCATTTTTACTGGACTTAAATGATGATGATATCGGTGGCTCTTCTACACAACCAAGTGGAGTGAAAACAACTAAATTGAAAAGGAAGGATGACAAATCTTAATCTATTATTGAAACTTCGAAAGAATAAAATCAACAACTTTTTGAGATGTTATAAATAAGTCAAGATAACAACAAATGGAAGTTGAAGAAGAGAGGGCTTTCAAAGAATTCGAAGAGGAGAATAAAATCTTGGAGTGAAAACAGCTAAATTGAAAATGAAGGATCTCAATCTATTATTCAAATCAACAACTTTTAGAGATGTTGAAAAAGTCAAGATAACAACAAATGGAAGTTTAAGAAAAGAGAGCTTTCAAAGAATTCAAAGAGGAGAGTAAAATCTTATCACAGGATTAGAATAAAATCAATAATTCGAATGTTCGTGCTTTAATTCAAGTTGAACAAGCACAAATTATCCAGAAAAGAGAACAACTTCATCAATCAAAGTCGCCTTCATAATCACCTTCAACATCAAAAAAAAATTAATATTTTAACATCAGTGGCTTTGGGGATGATTTACTCGATTATTAGATTATTATTATTTTTTAGTTTTATATGCTTGAAGTGTAACATGTGAGTAAAATATCACCATTGTAGTGTTGACCTTGTTTGATTTATAGTTTTTGACGAATTACATTATGGTGATTGTATCTTGCGTGATTTCATTTAATCCATTATTTGTTTTTTATCACCCCATCTCCCTTTGATGGTTAAAAGTAAATTATTGTCAAGACATTTTAGGATAAGCTTGAACGGGCGACCTTGTGTGTGTGGTTTTTTTAGCTGGAATGTATTTATTGTAAACATTTCAATTTATGCTATTTAAAAAAATATATCTCATGTTTATTATTCATGCATTTTTTATAAATCGTTTTCATTTTTTAGTATACTTTTATTATTATGTAACATTTCAATTTATGATGTGTATATTTTATGCTAATTAAATGATTATTGTTATAAAAGTTTGTTTCTTAAATAAAATAATTATTAATGCATAATTTAATTATTCAACTAAAAAATTGAGTTAAATTATAATAAGTTTTTCATTAATTTGAAAAAAAAAATATCAATAATTGAATAGTTATGTAGAAAAAATAAGCATTGTTTATGATAAAAAATGAATATACAGTAATGAAATAATTGGAAAAAAACAGTTGGGGGGGGGGGTCTACTGTAAAATGTCCGTTGGAGATGCTCTAAGCACTGAACAACCCGTTTGGCGAGGGAGCAACGGAGGACATACCCGAATTCCTTGGAATCCTTCGTCAGAGGAGCCACGGAAGGGGGACACGCCGTCGATGAAGAGGGATAAAACGTGGGAGTGGGTTTTGTTGAAGGTTGCGATGCAGCGGGGCGGGCAGCGGGGCGGGCAGCGGGGGTGGATATTGTTGGGTGGAGGAGGAGTGGAATGGGGGAGGAGCCCAGCCGAGCCGAGCCGAGCCGAGCCGTGCCGCGTGGCTGCTTGAAAAACAGCCCGGGCCGAATCGATCGATGGTGTAGAATTGAAAGGTGGGTTAGGGTTTTCGTCTCGCCGCCTAAAGATGGAGACTAGAGAAGAAAAAGGGAGGGAATCCGCGCGCGTGCCTTCGATAGTTTATAGGGAAAATGGCATGCAGCCCAAAACTTAAAATTTATTCCGTCCGTTTATAAATGATTTCATAAAAATAACTGACGTCAAGCTTTTTTCAAAATAAATTCCAATTTTTGATCTTCAATTATCATATTTTCTGGCTTTTATGAGATGTTATGGTGTGTAATTAAATGTTCCGTAATCTATAAGGTTTATATGAAATGGAGTGGTAAAATTGTGTGATTGTTTGAAAAAAAAACAATACGTAAATTTTTATTTTTATTTTTCAAAAGTAACGTTATGGTTTATTTTATCATTGACCCAAATTTAGAGGGGTGAAAACAAAATGAGGTTGGGGTAAAACATAACGAAAGTTAAATTCTAAACATAATTTTGAGAGTTTTTAAAGGACGGAATTGAATGACTATTAATGAAACCAGCTGAAATGGAATATAATATAATGTCATTGAATTAAATGTTCTGTTATTTGGAAGTTTTACAGTGAAATAGAATGGTCAAATCCAATAATTATTTGAAAAAAAAAATGTGGTAAATTTAATTTATATTTGTAGTTTTAAAAATTACTATTGCATTTTTTACGCGGGCTTTTAAAATATCATACTTAGTTGGGCCCGGAAAAAAAGGGGGTCCATGGGCAAGGGATGCATGGTCATTGCACCTCATAAAAAAAAATTCCTAAACAATTATTTGCCCTATGGATCCACTCCATTCCATTACATTCTATCGTAAATTAAATTCTCAAACATGCCCTTAAACAAATCGAAACTAAAAAACGGTAACTGGTGTGTGTTTTTCTATAAAATACAATGGGATATTTTTTCTACAATGATATAAATAAATATTATTATTAATTGTGGATGTCGCAACCCTCATCGACCGGGGCTCCATTGTCATAAATGACGCCTCTCATGGACTTTGTTTCTCAAACCCTCGCATTATGATGTAGGATTATTTTAGACTTTGGATTTGACATGAGAGATTAAAATTATTATGCGTTGTTAATCACATATTTATGTAACATATATATGTTATAATACGGTAATTGAATAATATTGTCTATACTATGCATTTTTTACCCCTCTTGTGTTTTTTACCTACATTGTATGTTATGTTGTGTTTGTTTGTAATCATTTTATCTTTTATTCAATCAACGCTCTTAATTTTGAAATACTTTGTGGTTTTAATTGACCTTGTGATCCCAATTTTTCAATACGCAATCAATGAAAGCTTTAATTGCATAAATAAATTTAATTTATTAGGTTAGTTTTATTTTTCAATAGCAAATATTGCTAAGTTCACCCCCTCTTATTATCATTGGAAGGAAATATTTATAATGGATCATGCATGTCGAAATGTGCTTGGATGAAAATGCCATAAGGAGCACAACCAGAGTAAATAATAATTTTTATATGCAAGATTGTGTCAAATCTCATCTATTTCTTTATCATCATCCCCACCGAAAAATAATTATAACAGCATGTCAGATGAAAACAAGAAAATACACCGCTAAAAGAGGTCGAATGATAAACAAACACGTATGAAGAGGTCAATACACATTAAAAGTAAATGTTTTTGTGTGGTATGAACTGTATAGGATCCAGGCGCAGCGGAAGCGTGGCGGTTGGGAGGGCTCAACTTTGCTTTTGCCGTAATCGATGACCAATCCAGAATCAATACGATGATAAACGCCAGTATCCATGGATTAAAATCAAAGATCTAGACAAAAGAGAAGAAAAACATCGGATCCGAGAAAGATGATTTTGCACGTCATGTTTACAATTAAATTATTAATTTCTGAAGAAATTAAATACCCGGGTCTTTGGTACTTTATTTGTTGATGATCGTTGATCGTCTGGAATGACCCTTCCAGATTGTCTTTGTTGCGCTTACGATGATCCAAAGTAAAATCCCTCTGGCGGTGATCCACACGTACTTCAATGGTTTCTGATCAACGTCACTCGTTCTCCGAATGCTAGCGCGACGAAGCGAATGTCTTGCGTCGATCGTTCTTGATTGCTATTTCTTCGGTCTTGGATAACTTATCTCGTTCTTGAGGGAGAGATGAGAGGAGCCGAGAGAGAAAATGTTTGGCCCAACAAATCTCAATTCACTAAGTTTTGACATAATAGACGCACCTGCCTATTAATCAACATGGAGTTTCAGTTACAATATTTAATTGCGAAACATCAATTAAATGTAATTATAATTATTAGAGAAAACTCATGCCACATAATAACAATGACAACATTGGTGCGTCAACTTGCGCAAAACGGAACCATAAATGAAATCTCGTGCCACATAATGATAACAACGTTATTATTATTTATTGCACCAACTGGATAAACATTATTTACCGACTTGTAAATAATTAATTTATCAACAGACACGGTCTTGGTCCGTTCGAACTCCTCTTCCATTTATTGAATACTTGAATAAAATACTTTATTCTATTAAATAAATATTTTTATTTAGAAACTAGTAAATAAATATTTATTAAATGTTCAATAAAATAAATAAATATATTTTATTCACAGTCCGATGAATAAAAATTTATTCAATTTATGCAATTATTTTAACTTGAATAAAATTATTCATCAGTCTTGAGAATAATATTTATTCCATTAATTAAATTCAAATAGAATTTAATCGAAACAACAATAAACATTTAGTGTGTGACCTCTAGGATTTTTTTTCTCGTTGGCATTAGACGGGTTTGCCTAAAGTCCATGACTACTGTCTAGCAACGGGTCAATACACCTAAGATAAAAAACTTAAAGCCGCAATGACAACATCCACATACGAACGCTCACTGTGCAATACAATCCATTTGTATTACATCAAGCAAGTTTTACGACAATGTCATCAACCTATATGCTTAATACATCATTCTTTGACTACCTGAAATAAACTCGTTGTTACACCATGACTATGAAATTTAGGGCGACAGTTCTATTTCAATTAAAGGGCCAAGATATCAACTTTTTCATAAATGGAAGGGACAAATCCTTCCTCGACTTATCCATCAATAACATGTCATTTGCGACGCACCCAACGCACCCTACTTTCCGCCAACATATGACATGACGGTTTTCGTCAGTAAATCAAAGTGCGCGAGTCATGACACGTATTAATGATAATCTTAAAGTTTAAGGACCATTACACACGCTCGCGGGTAGGAATCACTACCACAAAACTGGGTTTCCGCAGCGCTACCTTTTATCAATGCTGAATAAGCGCTGATAAAGGGGACCCATTTATAAGCGTTTTTTTAGCAGCGCTGATAAATGAGGGCTTTATAGGCGTTTTTTTTCTAGCGCTGATAAATTTTATGTTTCAAAAAAAATCATGAAAAAAATTCATTGTTATATGAGTATATTTATATTGATATAAATATAATATATATTTTTTAAATATGTTTTAGATAAGTATAAATAGACTATTAAATTTAATGTATAATAAATTTAGTGAAAATAGCATTAAAATATTTTAAAAAATATTATTAATTAATAATTTGCTAATTATCATCGATTAATAATCATTTAATAACAATTGGAAGACACAAAAAATAAAAAAAAATTAATAAAAGATCTAAAATAAGTTGAAAATGTAACTCAAATTTCAAACGACCATAACTTTTGATCCGGGTCTCCGTTTGAGCTCTACAACATATCAAATTGAAGCCTGCGACAATCTCTACGCGCTAGTGACCCAAGGAAACCTTCTACCACATTTTTTGAGGCCAAAAAAGTCCCAGAAGACTTCCAAAACTGAGTTTTTAGTCGGGATACCCTAATTTGTTAACATTCAAACAAGTATAACTTGTGATCTGGATGTCCGTTAGGGCTGTATCACATATCACATCAAATATTGTTTTATTTTCTTCGATTTGACTGGTTGTGGAGTTGAAACGGGCTTCTGGATTAGAAGTTATGGTCGTTTTAACATTCTATGGCTTTTCAAATACACATATATATGTATTTATTCGTAAATATATATATGTGTGAGTGTGTGTGTGTGTCTGTGTCTGTGTGTGTGTTGTATATATGCATGTATGTAATTATTTATTTATTTACAAACACACATAAAAAACATATTTTATAAATGTATTTAAAACTAATCTTATAAATATATATTAATATACAAATAAATATACGGATAAAAAAAAGGCCCATAAGGCCTCCAAAACTAAGTTTTTAGTTGGTATACCCCGATTTGTTAACATTCAAACAGGTATAACTTCTGATCCGGATTTTCGTTAGGCCTGTACCACATATCATATCGAATATTGTTTCATTTTCTTCGATTTGACTGGTTGTGGAGTTGAAACGAGCTTCTGGATTAGAAGTTATGGTCATTTTAACATTCTATGACTTTTCAAATATACATATATATATATATATTTATTTATTCGTAAATATACATATGTGTGAGTGTGTGTGTGTGTCTGTGTGTGTGTGTGTTGTATATATGCACGTAGGTAATTATTTATTTATTTATAAACACACAAAAAACATATTTTATAAATGTATTTAAAACTAATCTTATAAATATATATTAATATACAAATAAATATACGGATAAAAAATTATAACTAAATATATATATATATATATAAATAAATATAAATAAATATTAATATACGAATGAATCTATCTATATATATATACTAATATATGAATAAATATATATGTATTAATATAACTAAATATATTTATATTAATACGAATCTATATTAATATACGAATAAATATAACTATATATATATATATATTAATATACGAATAAATAAATATATATATATACACTAATATATTAATAAATATATATTATATTAATATGAATCTATATTAATATACGAATAAATATAACTATCTATATATAAATAAATAGATATATCATTAAATAGAGAAAAAAACGAAATGACTTAGTGGTAAAGGTGCAGATGCGCAAGGGGGAGGTCGCGGGTTCAAGTTCGGGTGGAAGCAAGGAGGTGCCCGTGTATGGGGGATGCGCGGGAAGGGCAGTGCGGGAGAGTGTTATTAGGCTGGGGGTCCGCCTAGTGCTGATAAAGGGAGGGTTCAGCGCTGTTAAAAGCTCCCCCCCGCATTATATAATTCTTTTATTTTTTTTGACTTTTATCAGCGCTAAAAAAAGCGCTGATAAAGGACCCCTTTTATCGGCACTTTTTTTAGCGCTGATAAAAGGGGTCTTTTATCAGCGCTTTTCTAAGCGATGATAAAAGGGACCCCCTTTATCTTCGCCTCGATTAACAGCGCTTTTTTTAGCGCTGTTAATGCACTTTTCTAGCGTTGATAAATGCCATATTTGTAGTAGTGAATATCCGATGACACCAAAGCACGTGGAATTCCTACTGGCGGACATGTTCTCATGATATCTCATCTTGGAGATTACCAAGTGTGAACTTCATAAGAAGAAGTCTCATCCGCTTACGAGTACTCGCACTTGACGATTTGTATATTATGCATCCCATCATAGTATGTCATCCAACCGCAAAACTATATTTAAGAATGTTGTCATAACACTTAAAGGTTCTCATCATATCAGAGAATTGCTATGACCTTATTAATGCGAAAAATATTCTAGGACATTATTACATTACAATCATTCAGAAAAATGAACAATATGTAATAAGATGTTTAATATTCAAATACATTAAATATTCATGTAATCAAAGTACAAACAGTTGGTTTTAGGACACCAATTCCAACAAACTCCCACTTGGACTAGAGCCAACTGCCTACAATTTTCAGTCCACTAGACCTCACATGATGATCATGTTTCTGTTGAGTCAAGGCTTGAGTCAAAGGGTCCGCCACGTTGTCTTCCATGGAAATACTGCTCACTGCAACTTCACCTCTTTAAGAAAAATCCCTCAAGAGATGATACTTCCGAAGCATGTGCTTCATCTGCTGATGTGACCTTGACTCTTTTGCGAGAGTTACCGCTGCAGTATTATCACAATAAAGTGTGATGCGATCTTTACTGCTAGGAGCCACATCTAGCTCTTGGACGAAGCTTCACATCCAAACTGCTTCTTTAGCTACCTTAGAAGCCGTGATATACTCAGACTCTACTGTAGAATATGCAACCACACATTGCTTTGATCACTTCCAGCTCACATCACCTCCATTCAAAGTGAAGATGTATCCCGTTTACGACTTCATGTCATCTTGATCAGTCTGGAAACTAGCATCTTCATATACTCTGATGACTAGTTCCTTATATCCTCTATAAAACAGTAACATATCCTTAGTACGCCTTAGATACTTAAGGATAGTCTTGACTACCATCCAATGACGGTTACCTAGATCATCTTAATATCTTCCTACCACACTCAATGCATAGACGACATCTAGCCTAGTACATAACATAACATACATGACTGACCCAATCATTAATGCGCCAGGAATCCTTGTCATTCTCTTTCTTTCCTCATGCGTCTGAGGACACATTTTCCTGGAAAGATGAATGTCATGTAACACTGACAACAATCCCCTATTGGATTACTCCATACTGAATCTCTTAAATATCTTGTCAATGTATGTACTTTGACTTAGGCCCAACAATCACTTAGATCTATCACGATAGATCTTGATCCCAAGAATGTATGTTGCCTCGCCCAAGTCCTCCACGAAGAAGTATTTATTCAACCTTGCCTTAACAGACTGTAAGACTGGTATTTTGTTTCCAATAAGTAATATGTCATCAACATATATTATTAAGAAAATGAATGCACTCCCACTAAACCATTTGTAGACACAAGGCTCACATTCGTTCTTTATAAAACCAAATTTCGTTACAGCTTCATCAAAACGAATGTCCCATGACCTGGGTGCTTACTTTAATCCATAAATGAATTTTTGCAACTTGCATATCTTATTGGAAACCTTTAGAGTCACGACCCCTTCAGACTGTGTCATATAGACATCTTCTTGAAGGTTCCCATTAAGGAAGACTATTTTGACATCCATTTTCCAAATCTCATAGTCATGGTAAGTGACAATGACTAGTAGGATTCTGATGGATTTCAACATTGAAACTGGTGAAAAGGTTTCATCATAGTCAATGCCTTGACGCTGTTTAAACCCTTTTGCAACCAGTCGTTTCTTATAGGTACTGACTTGTCCTTGCATGTCCAGTTTCTTCTTGAATATCTATTTACAACCAACATGCTTTACATCTACCAGAGGATCTACCAAAATCTATACTTGGTTTTGGTACATTGAATCCATTTCATAATTCATGGCTTCTTGCCACTTGGCAACATCTGTGCCACTTACTACTTCCTTGTAGTGTCATGACCCGCCTTCACCAAAAGGAGGGAAGGGTCAGCAGATTGCCAGACCCTTCCTTCTTTAAGTTGAAGGAGAGATAATGACCCCCGAAACTCGCCTTCAATAGGTCCCGGAGTGGCGACCAGCACCAAGGGCATGAAATCATACACTAAATGGAAGGCATCACCCTTTTTCTTTTAATAGGATCGGGAGATAAGATAGTGAATCCCACAACACCAAAACTGAAAGTAAAAATAAAGACAAGAACCATTCCTAATGCATGTTACAAAAGTAAAATCCACAATGTATAGGGAGACTACAAGGCAAAAAAAAAACCAAAAGAAAGAACAACAACAACTGCAATGATCTGTCACAAGGACTGATCTAGTACGGTCCAGCACAATCCCCGAAGTCCTCCTGGAAACCTGAAAGCAATTTTATATACGTAGGGTGAGCATACAAGTATACTCAGTAGGGAAAAACCAAAGACTCTCGTGCACAAGTGGGGAGACATACTAATGCCCTATGAGAAAAGAGATAACCAGACACCTAGCAAGGAAACTAACCACCCAATCCGCACCAAGGCACACTCCCCAAATAACGCAAGTCAAGTAATATATAGTAATAACACATTGATGTTTGGGTACCCCGCGCCACTTTCCCACTGGTTATTGAAGACATCCTACACATCAAACCAATCCCGCCATTCTTATCACAGTCCCACTGCCATACCCCGCCCGCACACACCTGGGCCACAACCGCACATTCTGCCCGCAAACACTTGGGCCACAACCACTAACCCGCCCGCAAACACCTGGGCCACAACTGTCACACGTAACCACGCCTGAAAACACCTAGGCCATGACAACCACTGCCACGCCCAAAGACACCTAGGCTAGAAGAACTACTGCCACGCCCGAAGACACTTGGGCCTCATCCCGAAGATACTTGGGAAACCACCTGCCCGCACACACCTGGGCCAACCACCACACTTCCGCTGCCCAAAGATTCTTGGGCTAATAATGGACTTCAGGCCATCACAGCCTGCCCGTAGAGTCTTGTGCTATTCAGGAAAGGGAGTAGAAAGGAGCTAACAACCAACCACTCATATAAGTGTTGGGAAAGACACCCTCCCCCATGAAATGGGGGTGTTCGGCACTAAGTGCTCAACTTGGGTGGGGTGCGAATAAGAAACACAAAAACTAAAAGTATATGTATAGGTAACAATCACTCACCCAATCTAGGTTTTTCTTCAACCAGCCTAAAGAACACTATCCTTACTATTAATTCGTAAGAGAAGAGAACAACACCCATGACCAAGTCACAACTCACACCAAACCAAATCCCCATTTGTCCCGTCTTTGTTTTCATGTTCAGTAATAATGGTTAAACAAGTTTCTGCACCTACTTGGGCAACTAGTAATCATAAACACAAGACAAGGAAAGAGTACACCCAATATCAATTTAAATATTCACACCCGGTTCTCTTGTAAAAGCACATCAAGTGAGACCCTTCCAAGTGTTGTAACCAAAGAAGGTCAAAGTGAGATACAGTCCCAAGTTCCCAGAACTATGAATAAGAATGTTTCACAATAGAAGAGGATCCCACCCCAATTTGTGATACAAACAGTGGATCCCATCCTCACCCACATCACCCCCAGCAATCGAAGCCCCTATCCAAGAAAACTATAAGGTCACCCGTACTCGGCCCGTGGAGGAAACAACCAAACCAATTCTACCAACACAAGGCAGACTCAACATGTATTTTCAGATTTAAAAGATTTAACACACTCCATGATTTCAATTCCACTAGGCTTAAACTGGGGTTATCATAAAAAAGGAGTTGATCCTAGTGCTTTCAATTTATTTAGCCGGATATACATATTTAACCAATTTCCTTTACACAACACAAGGTTCACAACCAAAATACAAGCCATTTAAACATCACAAGAGGTAAGGGTTTATTAGTGCACAGATAAAGACCACTAACGACCATGATTTTTAGTAGGCGTAATCCCGCACAATTCAGAAATCATTAATCATGAAAGAGGAGAAAAACAGAGCAACATCATCAATCACACCCCTCCCCTTCATTATTTATATTCCGTTTATTATCTTCATTAAAGTTTGGTTCATCCAATTCTACAGAAGCAGTAGCGTACCCACCCCACAAGATACACATAAAGGAGAGACGAAGGTGAAACCCCTACGTGACTGATCAAGGATTGACGTTAAGTCCCCACGTGAGTAGCTGGAGGTCCACGGAACACGATCAAGGAAAACTTCGCCGGGTGAGGTACGACTTTCCAGGATGAAGGGTATTCCGAGCGCAGGGTAATCGAGAAAAAGAAACGTAGGGAGAAGCCTTTAGGTTATAAAGGCTGATAAGGGTTGAGATACAACACGCCTGAGACAGTTAAGATACGAAGAGAAAAACTCAAAACCACGTAAGGAGCGGGATCGTGGGTTGATCATGCGGTTGGGCCACCCCACACACACAACTTAAAAGATCCCCGCCCTTCAAAGCGGTTAAAATAGACACCCCCCCTTAACCAAGGACTCCTAAAAACGCGGTTAAAGGCATGATGAAAACGCATGGTTTTTCATTTAAGGAGGGTATCTTACCAAACATTTAATTTAAATACCATTAATGGGATTTAAGGGGGTCAAAACAGGGTTTAAAAAAACATTTTGCGCAAAAGGAGGCGCTACCGGTAGGCCGTGGCTACTGGTAGACCGAGCTACCGGTAGGCCGAGCTACCGGTAGGCCGAGATACCGGTAGGCTACGGCTACCGGTAGGATGAGCTACCGGTAGACCGAGCTACTGGTAGGCCGAGCTACCGGTAGGCCGAGCTACCGGTAGGCCGAGCTACCAGTAGGCTAAGGCTACCGTTAGTCTTAAGCTTCACCGAGAAGCCTCAATAACTTTCCCAGAACACCCAATATCAGATTTTCACCAAGTAATGGACCCCAAAACCCTAGGCCATTACATCAGATACTTCTCAAACTATTCTCGTCCCCAAGAATATAAGAACAAACCAGAAAGGAGAAGAGTGGGTTCCGAACAACCACCCTCTTAAGATACTTCTCAGGGGCAAACCTCTGAGTTGTTACAAAGCTGGAACAGAACCCTCCCCCTACATCCAGGAATACCCGCCCAAGAGTTATTAACCACAACATTCACAACAAGTACAAGGATCACACTATCCAACACATGAGTTAGAGAGTCCCCTCCTACATGTCAAGATATTATCCGCTTTGGGTGGCACTGACTCGCCCGCACGGGTTTAATCGCATCCACATTAATGGGTCCTAATTAGCAGTCAGGTTTTCCCATCATCACACATTTGTACACACACACACACACAGAACAGGGAATATGTCATCTAATAGCTAAGAAAAACAAGCATTTCATATATTAAAGCACAAGGTACAATATCTCAAGGATCAGAACAAAAACAACAAGTCAAAACAACTCTGGGTACTGAACGCGTAACTGGGCCTCCCGCTCCCAAGTGCTCTCTTCCGGGCCACCATGCCTCCACAACACACAAACCAAGGGGATGGTTCATCCACGAAGCACTTTCTCCTTACGATCCTCGATCTTGATTGGTCGTTCTATGAAGGTCGCATCCTCTTCCACATCTAACTCTCCCCAGTCGATGATATGGGAGTCATCGTGTAGATATCGACGAAGCTGGGAGACGTGAAATACATTTGAACTTTCTCCAACTGAGGTGGCAGCGCCAACTGATACGCCACCTCACAAACTCGTCCCAACACCTCGAAAGGTCCGATGAACCTGGGAGAAAGCTTACTTACCTTGCCGAACCTTCGCTGTCCACGCCGAGGGGAGACCTTCAAGAATACGTGGTCCTTGACCTCGAACTCCAAGGGTCTCCTCCTATTATCGACATATGACTTATTCCAGTACTGTTCCACCTTCATCCTTTCTCATATAAGCTGAACCATCTCTGTCGTGCTCTGCACCACCTCCGGGCCAAAAACACCTGCTTCCCCAACCTCAGTCCAGCACACAGGTGAGAAACACATCCTTCCATATAGGGCTTTGATGGAGCCATGCCAATGGTAGAGTGATGACTATTATTGCAGGTGAACTCTACCAGAGGCAAGTGTCGCACCCATGATCCCCCAAAGTCCAGAATACATGCCCGCAACATGTCCTCCAAGGTCTGGATGGTGCGCTCTGTCTGCCCATCTGTCTGGGGGTGGAAAGCAGTGCTAAGACGTAGCTGGGTGCTAAAAGAATGCTACAATACCCTCCAGACTCGTGAGGTAAAATGTGCATCCCTGTCTGAGACTATGGATCTCGGAACTCCATGAAACCGCACTACCTCGTCCACATACTTCTGTGCTAGAGCGTCCACTACACTCGACTCCTTAATCGGCAGAAAGTGAGCTGAATTCGTCAAGTGGTCCACCACTACCCAGATGGCGTTGCAACCCCCTTACACCTTGGGTAGTCCTGTGACTAAATCCATCGAGATGTCACCCCACTTCCACTCGGGGACATCTAAAGGTTGCAACAACCTGCCTGGAACACGGTGTTCAGCCTTTACCTGCTGACACACTAAGCACTTGGCCACAAACTCTACCACTACTCGCTTTACTCCGGGCTACCAAAGTTGTCTCCTCAGACCCTGGTACATCTTGGAAACTCCTGGGTGTACTGCTAGGGGTGAGTTGTGGAACTCACTAAGAACCTTGCCACGCATTGCCACTATAACAAACAACTTTCCTCAGAAAAACATCTGATTCTGACCATCCTCCGTCCACCCTTTAAGAGCATCGCCCTGGTCAACTCGGTCGTGCATCACTTCACACTCTGGGTCTCCCCACTGAGACTCCTCCACTTGCAGCAAAAGAGAATACTGTACTGTCATCTGATACAGGCAACCTCCACTGCTATCCATCCTCGCATCCAGGTGCAAGGCAGCCAACTCCTCCATTGCCTTCCAGGCGTATGACGGCTCTCGAACTACATCCTTCTGCGACCTCCTGCTCAGAGAATCGGCCACTACATTCCCTTTTCCCGAAGTGTAGGAAATCTCGAAGTCATAATCCTGGAGGAACTCCATCCACCTTCACTGCCATAAGTTTAGGTCCCACTAGGAGAAGACATACCTCTTGCTTTTGTGATCCGTGAAGACCGCAAAGCATTCTTCGATGAGGTAATGCCGCCATAACTTCAGTGCGAAAATGACCGCTACAAGTTCCAGATCGTGGGTGGCATAATTACGCTCATGAGGGAGTAGCTGCCTAAACCCATAAGAGATCACCCCTTGTTGCTACATCAACACACATCTGAGGCCTTACCTTGAAGCATCACAGAACACCTCATATGCCACCCCTTCTTCTGGTAGTCTTAGCACTGGGACACTAACCAAATTCTCCTTCAGATAGTTGAAGGATGCTTCGCACTGCTCACTCTACACTAAAACCTCTTCCTTCTTGGTCAAGACTGTCAAAGGGGCTACAACTCGAGAGAAGTTGGGTACAAACCTCTGATAGTAACCTACCAGCCCGAGGAAACTGCAAAAACCTACACCACATTCTTGGGTGCTGCCCAAGAAACAACCGCCTCAACCTTTGATGGGTCCACCGCTACCCCCTGTTCGGACACTACGTGCCCAAGGAATTGCACTTCTCGCGTCCATAACTTACACTTCGACAACTTCCCATAGAGCTGGTGCTATCAGAGGACCTCCAAAACCGTCCTCAGATGCTCAACATGGTCCTCCTCTGATCTTGAATAGATCAGGATGTCATCGATGAACACGACCACGAACCGATCCAGGTACTCCCGGAAGACGGAGTTCATAAGCCCCATGAACACAACCAGGGAATTCGTAACACCTAAAGGCATGAATACAAACTCGAAGTGCCCATATCTGCACCTGAAGGCCGTCTTCAGGATGTCTCCCTCCTTCACCCTCAACTGGTGATATCCAGACCACAGGTCGATCTTTGAGAACCATCCTGCCCCTTTCAGCTGGTCGAAAAGATCGTCTATCCTCGGAAGAGGGTAGCGATTCTTGATCGTTACCTAATTCAGCCTCCTGTAGTCTATGCACAACCCGAGACCACCACCTACCTTCTTTGAGAACAAGACTGGAGAACCCCACGATGATGCACTTGGTCAAACAAAACCCTTCTTCATCAGATCTTCGATCTGAATCCGCAACTCCCGTAGCTCTGAAGGCGCCATCCGGTAGGGAGCCATCAAAATAGGACGAGTACTAGGCTGCAAGTCTATCCCAAACTCGACATCACGTCGAGGGGGTAGAGTAGTCACCTACTCCTAAGGGAAGACACCCATAAACTCACTGATGATCCCTGGTACTTCCACCATCTCAGCATCTACTGAATCTACTGACAGCTCGACTAACAAGGAGAGGAGGGGTTCCTCTCGCTTGCTGCCCTTCTGACCACTCCGCTCACCGGTGAAAGTAACATGTCGGTCTCCCAAGTCTGAGAACACAACCCTTCCTCGGAAACAGTCGATGATGGAACACACAGAGAACAACCGGTCAATGCCTAGGATGACATCGTATGGATATATCTGTAGCAGTAGTAGATCCCTGACCGACTGATGTGGCCATATCATCAGTTTGCATCCTCTACAAACATATAACAAATTGGTCTAACCTCCGACTGGTGTGCTCAGCACCAGGGGCACTGGAAGTTTCTCGGCATCTAGACCCAAAGCACGGGCCAGACCGGGTGCAACAAAGGAGTGCGAAGCTCTAGTATCGAACAAGGAGTAAGAAAGGGTGATGAACAAACTGATCATACCTCGAACAACCTCCGGTCCCGCTGGAACTGCTGCCTCCGCGGCGTGCAACTATCCACACCCAGCTCCTATGCCCCTCGACTGCCGGCCACCTCCCCGACCACGCCCTGGCCGAGGTACCTGAGGAGCGCCCTGAGGTCGGCCTCCCCCTGCCACGTCTTCCCTCAGAGGAGCGGGAGCTCGCTTCCCTTACTGCTACTGCTGAAAGGGCCTAGGTGGAAGCTGTTGCTGAGGTGGGTGCTGGGCCTGTCCGCCACCGCCGTACTATACTCGGTCCGGGCACTGATTCTGGAGATGCCCATGGCTCCCACAGAAGAAGCACCTCAATCCTGGGCCCGAAGGGAAAGGGAGAGGATCGGGGGACCGAAATTGGAACCGTTGCGGCATGCTCCCTACTAGTTAGAACCTAGAGGGTCCCGATACTGGAGGTCTGGTGATGACAACCTTTCCCTTTGACGGTCCTAGCTGAATCCCCTCTCGTGACACACCGCTCAGCGTGTGCATCCTCTCCACCACCTCTGCCTTCTTCTGAACCTCCAAGTATGTCGGCAAGGTGAAGGGGGTAACAGCGTATTGGAGGGAGGGTCGGAGCACCTCCTCTAAACATCTCGCCCGAGACTCCTCATCCGGGAAGAGGTCCGGAGCAAAGTGGAGGATATCCTTGAACTTGATTCCCAGCTCCCTTACTGACATACTCCCCTGTTGGAGGGAGAGTAGCTCCTGTCTCTTCTCCGCCTTCATCGTAGAAGAGAGGAATTCTGCCCGAAACTCCTTCTCAAAATCAGCCCATGCCACCTCAGCCTCTCTCCTCTCCCCCAGGTAGAGCGTCCACCACTAACGCACTGCTCCCTGCATCTGGATGATGACCAGAGGAACCCAGTACTTTGTCGGAGCCTGGATCAAGCCGAAGGCTATCACCAGATCCTCTATCCATCCCTCCGTCTTCATGTCAGAGGTGCTGCCCTCGTACTTCTCGAGGGTCTATCGCTGGAAGGCTCGAAGCATCTTTTTCCACTGGTCATCCTCCTCCACTCGATCAACCCTCTACTGATTAGCCAAGTCAACCTCCTGGGCCTTGATCGCCCGTACAACTCGTGGTCGTCTCCCGGGTGCCATAGCTTCAAGGTAAACAAAGAATGCTTAAGCCCAAGTAGTGCAGAATATTGTTCTTAAAACTCCTAAACTTCTTATTTATTTCAAATTCCCCAAAACACCCTAGAAACACGAGAACACAAGTCATTATGATGCATGTACCTTTCCTAGGGTCTCTACCCTGCAATCAGCGTGGCCTCACTTGGTCGTTCGGTAGGTCCAGAGTCCTTGCATCGGATCACGGGGGCCCCTAAAATCCCATGTTCTAGCTGGTATTCCCTTGTCTAATTCATGCACTAAGGTCACCCAACACCATTGCCCTACCATCCCATGCAATCCTCACTGTGCCTAACTCCAGAATCCATCCTATCTCTCAACCTCACCTCTGATACCATTCTGTCATGACCCGCCTTCACCAAAAGGAGGGAAGGGTCAGCAGATTTCCAGGCCCTTCCTTCTTTAAGTTGAAGGAGAGATAATGACCCCCGAAAACCGCCTTTAATAGGTCCCGTAGTGGAGACCAGCACCAAGGGCATGAAATCACACACTAAATGGAAGACATTACCCTTTTTCTTTTAATAGGATCGGGAGATAAGATAGTGAATCCCAAAACACCAAAACTGAAAGTAAAAATAAATCCAAGAACCATTCCCAATTCATGTTACAAAAGTAAAATACATAATGTATAAGGAGACTAAAAGGAAAAAAAATACCAAAAGAAAGAACAAAATCAACTGCAATGATCTGTCACAAGGTCTGAGCTAGTACAGTCCAACACGATCCCCGAAGTCCTCCTGGAAACCTGAAAGTAGTTTTATATACGTAGGGTGATCATACAAGTATACTCAGTAGGGAAAAACCAAAGACTCTCGTGCACAAGTGGGAGGCATACTAATGCCCTGTGAGAAAAGATATAACCAGGCACCTAGCAAAAAAAACTAACCACCCAAGCCTCACCAAGGAACACACCCCAAATAACACAAGTCAAGTAATATATACTAATAACACATCGATGTTTGGATACCCCGCGCCACTTTCCCACTGGTTATTGAAGACATCCTACGCATTGAACCAATCCCGACATTCTCATTGCAATCCCACTGCCATACCCCGACTGCACACACCTGGTCCACAACCGCACATTCCACCCGCAAACACCTGGGCCACAACCATTAACCCACCCGCAGACACCTGAGCCACAACTGTCACACATAACTACGCATGCAAACACCTAGTCCAGAACAACCACTGCCACGCCCGAAGATACCTGGGATAGAAGAACTACTTCCACGCCTGAAGACACCTGGGCCTCATCCCAAAGATACTTGGGAAACCACCTGCCCGCACACACCTGGGCCAACCACCATACTTCTGTTGCCCTAAGATTCTTGGGCTAATAATGGACTTCAGGCCATCACAACCTGCCCATAGAGTCTTGGGCTATTCGGGAAAGGGAGAAGAAATGATCTAACAACCAACCACTCATAGGAGTGTTGGGAAAGACACCCTCCCCCAGGAAATGGGGGTGTTCGGCACTACGTGCTCAACTTGGGTGGGGCACGAATAAGAAACACAAAAACTACAAGTATATGTATAGGTAACAAGCACTCACACAATCTAGGCTTTTCTTCATCCATCCTAAAGAACACTATCCTTACTATTCATTCATAAGAGAAGAGAACATCACCCATGACCAAGTCACAACTCAATCTAAACCAAATCCCCATTTGTCCCATCATTGTTTTCATGTTCAGTAATAATGTTTAAACAAGTTTCTGCACCTACTTTGGAAACTAATAAGCATAATCACAAGCCAAGGAAAGAGTACACCCAACAACAATTTAAACATTCACACCTGGTTCTCTTGTAAAATCACATCAAGTGATACCCCTCCAAGTGTTGGAACCAAAGCAGGTCAAAGTGAGATACAGTCCCAAGTTCCCAGAACTATGAATAAGAAGGTTTCACAATAGAAGAGGATCCCACCCCAATTCGCAATACAAACAGAGGATCCCATCCTCACCCACATCACCCCCATCAATCTAAGCCCTTATCCAAGAAAACTATAAGTTCACCCATACTCGGACCATGGAGGAAACAACCAAACCAATTCTACCAACACAAGGCAGACTCAACATGTATTTTCAGATTTAAAAGATTGAACACACTCCATGATTTCAATTCTACTGGGATTAAACTGGGGTTATCATAAAAAAGGAGATGATCCTGGTGCTTTCAATTTATTTAGCTGAATATACGTATTTAACCAATTTCCTTTACACAACACAAGGTTCACAACCAAAATACAAGCCATTTAAACATCACAAGAGGTAAGGGTTTATTAGTGCACATAGAAAGACTACCAACGACCATGATTTTCAGTAGGCGTAAGCCCACACAATTCAGAAATCATTAATCATGAAAGAGGAGAAAAACAGAGTAGCATCATCAATCACACCCCTACCCTTCATTCTTTAGATTCCATTTATTAACTTCATTAAAGTTTGGTTCATCCAATTCTATAGAAGTAGTAGCGTACCCACCCCGTAAGATACACAGAAAGGAGAGACGAAGGTGAAACCCCTACCTGACTGATCAAGGATCGACGTTAAGTCCCCGCGTGAGTAGCTGGAGGTCCACGGAACATGATCAAGGAAAACTTCGCCAGGTGAGGGACGACTCGCCAGGAGGAAGGGTATTCCGAGCACAGGGTAATCGAGAAAAAGAAACGTAGGGATAATTCTTTAGGTTATAAAGGCTGATAAGGGCTGAGATACAGCACGCCCGAGACGGTTAAGATACGGAGAGAAAAACTCGAGACCATTTAAGGAGTGGGATCGTGGGTTGACCACGCGGTTGGACCACCCCACACGCGCAACTTAAAAGATCCTCGACCTTCGAAGTGGTTAAAACAGACGCACACCCCCCCTTAACCAAGGACTCCTAAAAACGTGGTTAAAGGCATGACGAAAACGCATGGTTTTTCATTTAAGGAGGGTATCTTACCAAACATTTAATTTAAATACCATTAATGGGCTTTAAGGGGGTCAAAACAGGGTTTAAAAAACATTTTGTGCAAAAAGAGGCACTACTGGAAAAACCCGTGGGGGTCACCAGTAGTCTAGGTCTACCGGTTAGCCGAGGCTACCGGTAGGCTAAGCTACCGGTAGGCCGAGCTACCGATAGGCCACGACTACCGGTAGGCAGCGGCTAATGGTAGACCGAGCTACCGGTAGGTCGCGGCTACCGGTAGGCCGCGACTACCAGTAGTCCGCGACTAGCTACCGGTAGGCCGAGATACCGATAGAACGAGCTACCGGTAGGCCGAGCTACCGGTAGGCCGAGCTACCGGTAGGCTAAGGCTACCGTTAGTCTTAAGCTTCACCGAGAAGCCTCAATAACTTTCCCAGAACACCCAACATCATATTTTCACCAAGTAATGGACCCCAAAACCCCGGGCCATTACATGTAGGTTAGAGGATCATTACTATCAACTAATAACGAGTCACCATCCTCGGTAACTAGAAAACTGTACCATTCCAGTTCTCTAACCTCTCTTGTACTCTTACAAATTACTTTTGTATCTTTGGAATAGATCTTTATTCAACGGGGATTTGTGGAATCTACTCTTGTACCAACTCTTGTGTACCTTGAGCCTCAACTTCCTCGAAGTCTATCTCGCTCCCTCTATCTCTTTTGGAGATGTTCTCTCTCTCAAGGAATATGGCGTGTCTTGCCACTAACCTTTTGTCTGAGGGGTCGTATAGGTAATATCTCATTGTTTCCTTAGGGTATCCTATAAAGGTACACTTTGTGCCTAGGGGTGTGAGTTTGTTACCCGAAGATCCCTTAACAAACTCTTTGCTTCCCCACACATGGATTTTGTTCCACTCCAAAGCTCGTATGGAACACCATTTATCAATTTAGTTGGGACTTGGTTTAGTATGTGTGTCGTTGTTTGTAACGCATATCCCCAAAAGGATAATGGAATACTTGCATGACTCATCATTGATCTCACTATGTACAACAAGGTGTGGTTCCTCCTTTCGCTTACACCATTCCACTAGGGCGCGTAAGGAGGAGTGAGTCGGGATAAGATCCCAAACTTCCGTAAGTAATCAATGAAGTCTTGATTAAGATATTCTCCACCTATTTTTGAACAAATTTTCTTAATTTTCTTACCAAGATGGTTCTCAACTCCATTCTTGTATTCATTTAACTTATCAAAAGAATCCGACTTATACCTCATTAAGTAGATATATTCATATCTACTAAAATCATCAGTAAAAGTTATGAAGTTTGAGTACCCACCACTTGCTTCAACTAGAAATGGTCATCACACATCGGTATGAACCAATTCAAGAAGCTCTTTGGCCCTTTCACCTTTCCCACTAAATGAGGATTTAGTTATTTTGCCTTGTAAACATGCGTGACATACACCAAGTGGTTTTAGTTCGAAATAATCTAAATATCCATCTTGATGTAACTTTGTCAAGACTTTCTCATTTACATGACCTAACCGGTGATGCCAAAGTTAGTTATGGTATGAGTCATGTGAAGTAGTTTTGTTATCTATTTCCATTACCTGGTTTGTGTAATCCAACATGTAAAGACCATTATATAAATGTGCCTTACCAAAAAAAATGTTATCTTTATAAAAGAAGCAAGATTCATTTCTGAACTTGAAAATAAATCCATATGTATCTAGTATGGATACATAAATAATGTTTTTGGTTATAAAAGGCACATAATAACAACCTTTTAATACCAAGATAATCTCAGTCGACAATGTGATGTGGTAGTCCCCGATAGATACAAAAACAAGTCTAGCTCCATTGGTTGCTCATAGATCTACCTCTCCTTAGTCAATTTTCTTGAATCTACTTGGTTCTTGTAGTTGGATACATATGTGAGCACCACAAGTTGTATATAATACCCAATTTGTAGAAACAAATAAATTACACTCGATAACAAATGCACTTGAAGCTTCCCCTTGCTTCTTTAGCTGGGTGTAGTTTTTCTTATAGTGGACCTTATTGCTACATGAGAAACAAATATATTCCTATTACCTTCCCTCCCCCCTTGATCTTCCTTTTCTTTGAAGGGTGTGAAGAAGATTTGGGCTTAAAACTCTTTGTAACAACCTGGACCCGAACAACCACCGAACAACGCTAAACGGGTCGGGTGTTACTACCTTAGGCGCACCTCCCCGAACGCCAAAGGCTGCCGACTAGCAGCGAGGGTCTCATAGGTATATTGAGGAGGCTATACCCTCTTGGAGGATAATAATGGTACTGGTCTGAGTATAATAATAAAGATGCAGCGAAATAATGACTCAACAGACTCAAACCACCCGCAGAGCGGAAGCACATTCAATATCAATAAACAGCGGAAGCAATAAATATGAACAACAACAGCGGAAAGTGAACATGACAACATGCTAATCACTTGTAACTACCACTGAACATCAATCATGCATCCAAAACAGGTCATACATGTATATATATATATATATATATATATATATATAAAGGGCGCTAATGGCTAACTAACTGTAGCTACATAACAAATAAGCATGATAATATAGAAAAGGAATAAAAAATAAGATAAACTCCAGCTAGGAAAGACCTCAAGGTCCATACCATCTCCATGAACAAGCTAACGTACCCCAGCTCCTGAAGCTGGCCTCTTTCCTGCACGTAAATCCATAAAGTCTGCACGTGTTCCGAAGGGCCCGTACAGGGTGTGAGACTAATCTCAGTAGGATACCACCCAATGATGCGTACCTAATATAAGTGTTTAAGCAGACATGAATTTATAAAGAAAATAGTAAACAATACGATGCACAAATAAACGTAAACTCCACTGGTGCTCAGCAGCCACCATGGAGTATCACCTACGTCAGCCAACGCTGGAATCTCTGTCATGTAGCCCGACACCATGTGCCCCCTAACACCGTATGTATCAAGTACCGATGTCCCGAAGGCATGCCCAAAAATAGTAACCTGAAGGAACAACGATGCCTTTCCTCAAATAAATAGCCGAAGGGACAACGATGTCTGCCCTAAAAATAAATAGCTGGAGGGAAAACGATGTCTGCCCTCAAAATAAAGTAACAGGAGGGACATCGACGTAAGCTCTCAAATAACAGAGAGCCTCTTCCCCCAACCTGATAGCCTAAATGCTATCCCCTGGAGGCTCCTCACCTCCAATGTGGCTTCCTATGGCAAACACCCCCAACCAAAGTACCTAAACCTCATCTACGAGGGCCTCTACCCACACGAGTGGTCAAAACCACCTCATCACAGAGTATCTCTATGTACACACTACTCAAAGTTCCAGGTGAGCGGTAATCACCAAAATAGTACCTAAGCCACCACACATCTGAAACCTCGTGTCCCTGCGACCATGCCGCTCAAGTCTGATGGCCTCGCCATCCCAGTAACCCGGGCCATGCCCAACCTGATAGTCATCCTGCCTTAAGCCGACGTCTATGATACCCAATCCTGTGGTCAAACCACCCAATGTAACCACGGGCCAAGCCCAACTAGACAGTCGTATTACCTCAAGTCGACGTCCATGACGCCCAATCCCATTGTCAAACCACCCAATGTAACCCCGGGCCAAGCCCAAACTGCGATCAGAATTGCTCAACAGTATCAATCACAACCTGAAGGTTCCAGGATATGCAATTTAGCAATTACATATATAACACATTTAAACAGAATACATAAATAGGCAAAACCATATAAACAGATGAATTTCACTAAGAAAATGATGTCCCGTACCAGCATTGAAGTTTATAAGGTCTCCAACAATTTATATCAGGTTCAATAAACCATACTCAACAGTTTAAACAATACAAACAATCAATACCATTTTGGAACCCCCGACCAAAATGCCCCAATGAGTATCACCACTCGCTCGAAATGTGCCGAAGGCCGCGTTACCCAAATGACCACGAAAACATAAAAAGAGATATGCAACACTATAACGACCCATACTTTACATACATTGTTATTACTTCAAAATTGAGGCACACTTATTACAACATATAACAAAACCAGGAAAGGACCATATAGGTATAGAGTCTTTAGAAACTGGGAAACATAAACAACTGGTTCATAAAGCATCTACTTTTCCTCTCATTTATTTCATCATATATAGTGTCCCTTTTTGGCATATCCTACTTAATAACCTTCTTCCTGACCTGGGGAAATAAAACATACAAAAGAGTGAGCTCAAATGCTCAGTAAGGGTAAACAAAAGAAATATCAATCACATCATATACATAAGAACATAACTTTTGGAAATCTTAACCTGCAAAAGAAATCATAATTTCATAACATGGGATAAATCATAGAAGTGAAATGTAATCCCAATAATCATAACTTAAAATATGAAACTTTGTGGCATAAACACAAAATCATAGAGAATCATTTCTTATTAGTCAAGACTCATTGACAAGACTATCTTAGTGGACAAAGTCCATTTCTGAACCGAGTTCACTCCTCGTTTCAGTCCTGTTTCACTGAACCGGTTTAACCTGCCGTTCCAGCCATGTCTATCTCATGAGATATAAAATCTTTACCCAATGCATTGGAGGGAGATATAGGTCCCACCAATATCATAATGATACCATTCTTATGTGTTCCACAAAATCATAAACCATACATCATAACATAGCCCATGTAATAAAAATGGGATTCTTAAACATCGTGACATCATAAAACAATTAATATAAGATAAAGGAATTCATAAAAATAATCCCATCACAACATAATCAAATCAATGTAATAATAGGTTCATAAACATAACCCTTTATTATCTTAGATGGAAAATAATTTTGATAAAACACTTGAACTCCATTCTTGAGGAAAATATCCTTTCTACTTCAAAAACACTTTTCCTTTCCTAACATGTCATACAATTATAAACTAAAAGAAGATGATTAAAAATAAACTTGAAAACTTGTAAAGGAATCTTCATGGAAATAATGTTTTAAAAATCCATTCATGCCGTATGAGTTAAAAAAAATATTCTTCTCGTACTTTTGTCAGAAAAGTCAAAAAGTACATCGTACGAAAAACGACAAAAGATTCCTTTCATATCTTTTACTAAAAACTAACCGAAGGGTAAAATTTGATTTAAACAATTTTAGGTGGATGGAAATTGTTGTACCCCACACTCTTTGATTTTCATGATCACAATCACTTTCATATATGTTTAACTTTGTTTTTAAGTGTTTTGGATGATATGCAAAAGATTGCCAAAGGATTGGCCCAAGAATGGACAAGAAATGGACTGAAATTCAGTCCACCGGCCAACCGGTGTGATAGCACCGGCCAGCCGGTGGAACTGGCAGAGGGATTGCCCACTGCCAGGTTCCACCGGTCGACCGGTGGCTCTGTCACCGGTCGACCTGTGGCACCCAGCCCAAATAGTATTTGCTACTGTCTTGCCACCGGCCAGCCGGTGGCTCCTCCACCGGTCGACCGGTAGAGCCTGGATCAAGACTCTTCTTCTCTACCAAGGCACCGGCCAGCCGGTGGAGCTGTACCGGCCAACCGGTAGCCCAGTCAAACTAGCCGTTGGGTTTGACCAGTCAACCCTCTTTTGGCCTCCAACGACTCCGAAGACCTCTCCAACGGCTCTGAAGCCTCCCCAAGGGTTCCATGCCTATAAATAAAGGCCAAGGAAGCCCCGGACACCTACCAGAACGATACGGAAGCCCACGGACACCTTGTTGATCATTTGGCGTACCTCCGGTGCATTCCTCCAAGGGAACCCCAAGTGCTCCATCCAATTCCACATTCAAGAGCACCCTCAAGAAGCTTGGGAGAGCACGCTACATCAGCTCCATCATCCAATTGGCGCCCAAGTCTTCCTCCAATACGGTTTTTATTTTATATTCATTTTGAGCTTTAAAATTGGGTTTGTGCCTACAAACCCCAAACCCTTTTCTCATCCCCCTTTCTTTTGGGTTCTCACACCACCATTAAGGTGTGAAGAGGTTGGTCAAGCCTTACCTTGTAAAAGGCTTGAGTTGTCGGTGAGCTAGCCTTCACCCGTTAAAAAGGCTAGTGGGTTCTTGCTAAACCATCAAAAGCAAGTGGGTTCTTGCTAAACCACAAAAAGCAAGCTGTAATAGGTCCTAGTGCTACCTCAAAGCCTAGTGGGTTTCTTGCTAAAACCATTGAAAAGCAAGCGGTAGGAATCTCTCAACGGTTGAGTTGGGAGCGGAGACGTAGGCCGGGTTTTGGCCGAACTCCGTTATCAATTTTGTGTGTCTTGCCTCCTTTATTTCCGCTGCATTCAACTTTGATTTTAAATTGTTAATCTTTTTTTTAAAAGGCAATTCACCCCCCCTCTTGCCATCTTTTCCTCGTGTTTCTTCCGACCCAACAATTGGTATCAGAGGACGTATTTGAATAATTCCCTAACCGGTTTCAAATTAAAGATCCTATTTTTTGATGGCTTCTACCGCTTCAACCTCTTTTTCCCCCGAAGGACATTCTTTGGATCGTGCTCCATTCTTTGATGGAGCCGATTATACTTTTTGGAAAACCTGCATGACCACATTTCTTAAAAGCATTAGCTATCCTATTTTTAAAATTGTCATGCATGGTTATACTCTCTCTAGTCTAGATGAATCTCAATGGACCCCCGCTGACATTGCAAATTTCGAGCTTGATGGCAAAGCCATGAATGCTCTACATTGTGGGTTAGATCGTAATGTTTTTGATCATATTTCTTCTTGAAAATCTTCTCATGATATTTGGAATTTTTTAGAACTAACCTATGAAGGTACTAGCAAGGCTCCAAAGCAAGAACCCGCTCAAAAGAAAGAACCCGATGCAAAATCCGTACCCGCTTGCCCACGTCACAAGAAAAGGGCCAAGAAAAAGGGGAAGAAGAAGGCTTCAAAGGCAACATGGAGTGATAGCTCCACCTCTTCATTTTCCTCCTTCTCCTCGAGCGACCAAGGTACAAAATGCCTAATGGCAAATCATGAGGTATCATCTTCCGACTCTTCTTCCTCGTCTTCTAGTTCTTCAAATTCTTTCAATCATTTATCTTATGAAGAACTCTCACACGCTAGAGACCAACTAGAAAAAGGTTTTCATGAGCTTTCTTCAAAATTCGTTGCTTTGAAAAAGAATTTCAAAAAACTCTCCTCCGAAAAAGAACAACTTCTTAAAGAGAAGGAGGAACTCTCTCTAAAAATCCAAAATTTCCCCAATGTTGATTCTTTGGAATCAACCATCAAGGACCTTAGAGAATCCTTAGCCAAGTTCACCCAAGGTGAACAAAATTTGACCAAATTATTAGGTTCTCAACGAGTATCTAGAACCACCAATGGACTTGGCTACACCAATATAGCCTCCTCCTCCCATGCACCCACTGTTTTTGTAAGGGGGAGCTCTAGTTTTAAATTTTGTAACTATTGCAAAAAACACGGGCACATGATATATGAATGTAATTGCAAAAACGCCCGGTATGGTAGGCCCAAATCGATTTTTTATTCGGACAAATTCTATAGGAGAAGACCCGCTATGAGACAAGTTTGGATTGAAAAATCCCTTCTAACGAGTCTCTCTGGGCCTAAAATTGTCTCTTTTCAAAATCCCTCTCCCCGGTGATCTATTGTTTTATTTAGGGGGAGTTAGGTTTGTTTAAGCTTTTTGTTTTATTCAAAACTTTCAATTCAAACTGTTATTCAATTTTATTTTCAAAACCTTGTATTAGATTCAAACTTTCAATTTCAACTCTTGATATCAAATTTTCATTTCAAAATTTTCTATTGAATTCTTGATTCAAAACTTTCAATTCAATTTTTGGTTCAAAATTTTCATTTCAATTTTGGTTCAAAACTTTCAATTCAAACTGTTATTCAAATTTTCAATCTTTCAATTTCCAAAATTTCAATTGATTTTCAAATCTCAAATCTTGTTTTTCAAATCTCTATTCCCTCAATCAAGTTTTATGCCCCATTCTATTTTGATAATCACAAAGGGGGAGAAATTTCTTGATTGATTGGGGGAGAATCTTTTCTCTCATGCTTAGTATTTATTTTCAATTTTTCATTTAAAGCATGCCTTTCATTTAAGTTTTTACATTTCTTAGATAAGTGATTGTGATCATCAAAATAGGGGGAGATTGTTGTACCCCACACTCTTTGATTTTCATGATCACAATCACTTTCATATATGTTTAACTTTGTTTTTAAGTGTTTTGGATGATAGGAAAAAGATTGCCAAAGGATTGGCCCAAGAATGGACAAGAAATGGACTGAAATTCAGTCCACCGGCCAACCGGTGTGATAGCACCGGCCAGCCGGTGGAACTGGCAGAGGGATTGCCCACTGCCAGGTTCCACCGGTCGACCGGTGGCTCTGTCACCGGTCGACCTGTGGCACCCAGCCCAAATAGTATTTGCTACTGTCTTGCCACCGGCCAGCCGGTGGCTCCTCCACCGGTCGACCGGTAGAGCCTGGATCAAGACTCTTCTTCTCTACCAAGGCACCGGCCAGCCGGTGGAGCTGTACCGGCCAGCCGGTAGCCCAGTCAAACTAGCCGTTGGGTTTGACCAGTCAACCCTCTTTTGGCCTCCAACGGCTCCGAAGACCTCTCCAACGGCTCCGAAGCCTCCCCAAGGGTTTCATGCCTATAAATAAAGGCCAAGGAAGCCCCGGACACCTACCGGAACGATACGGAAGCCCACGGACACCTTGTTGATCATTTGGCGTACCTCCGGTGCATTCCTCCAAGGGAACCCCAAGTGCTCCATCCAATTCCACATTCAAGAGCACCCTCAAGAAGCTTGGGAGAGCACGCTACATCAGCTCCATCATCCAATTGGCGCCCAAGTCTTCCTCCAATACGGTTTTTATTTTATATTCATTTTGAGCTTTAAAATTGGGTTTGTGCCTACAAACCCCAAACCCTTTTCTCATCCCCCTTTCTTTTGGGTTCTCACACCACCATTAAGGTGTGAAGAGGTTGGTCAAGCCTTACCTTGTAAAAGGCTTGAGTTGTCGGTGAGCTAGCCTTCACCCGTTAAAAAGGCTAGTGGGTTCTTGCTAAACCATCAAAAGCAAGTGGGTTCTTGCTAAACCACAAAAAGCAAGCTGTAATAGGTCCTAGTGCTACCTCAAAGCCTAGTGGGTTTCTTGCTAAAACCATTGAAAAGCAAGCGGTAGGAATCTCTCAACGGTTGAGTTGGGAGCGGAGACGTAGGCCGGGTTTTGGCCGAACTCCGTTATCAATTTTGTGTGTCTTGCCTCCTTTATTTCCGCTGCATTCAACTTTGATTTTAAATTGTTAATCTTTTTTTTAAAAGGCAATTCACCCCCCCTCTTGCCATCTTTTCCTCGTGTTTCTTCCGACCCAACAATTGGTATCAGAGGACGTATTTGAATAATTCCCTAACCGGTTTCAAATTAAAGATCCTATTTTTTGATGGCTTCTACCGCTTCAACCTCTTTTTCCCCCGAAGGACATTCTTTGGATCGTGCTCCATTCTTTGATGGAGCCGATTATACTTTTTGGAAAACCTGCATGACCACATTTCTTAAAAGCATTAGCTATCCTATTTTTAAAATTGTCATGCATGGTTATACTCTCTCTAGTCTAGATGAATCTCAATGGACCCCCGCTGACATTGCAAATTTCGAGCTTGATGGCAAAGCCATGAATGCTCTACATTGTGGGTTAGATCGTAATGTTTTTGATCATATTTCTTCTTGAAAATCTTCTCATGATATTTGGAATTTTTTAGAACTAACCTATGAAGGTACTAGCAAGGCTCCAAAGCAAGAACCCGCTCAAAAGAAAGAACCCGATGCAAAATCCGTACCCGCTTGCCCACGTCACAAGAAAAGGGCCAAGAAAAAGGGGAAGAAGAAGGCTTCAAAGGCAACATGGAGTGATAGCTCCACCTCTTCATTTTCCTCCTTCTCCTCGAGCGACCAAGGTACAAAATGCCTAATGGCAAATCATGAGGTATCATCTTCCGACTCTTCTTCCTCGTCTTCTAGTTCTTCAAATTCTTTCAATCATTTATCTTATGAAGAACTCTCACACGCTAGAGACCAACTAGAAAAAGGTTTTCATGAGCTTTCTTCAAAATTCGTTGCTTTGAAAAAGAATTTCAAAAAACTCTCCTCCGAAAAAGAACAACTTCTTAAAGAGAAGGAGGAACTCTCTCTAAAAATCCAAAATTTCCCCAATGTTGATTCTTTGGAATCAACCATCAAGGACCTTAGAGAATCCTTAGCCAAGTTCACCCAAGGTGAACAAAATTTGACCAAATTATTAGGTTCTCAACGAGTATCTAGAACCACCAATGGACTTGGCTACACCAATATAGCCTCCTCCTCCCATGCACCCACTGTTTTTGTAAGGGGGAGCTCTAGTTTTAAATTTTGTAACTATTGCAAAAAACACGGGCACATGATATATGAATGTAATTGCAAAAACGCCCGGTATGGTAGGCCCAAATCGATTTTTTATTCGGACAAATTCTATAGGAGAAGACCCGCTATGAGACAAGTTTGGATTGAAAAATCCCTTCTAACGAGTCTCTCTGGGCCTAAAATTGTCTCTTTTCAAAATCCCTCTCCCCGGTGATCTATTGTTTTATTTAGGGGGAGTTAGGTTTGTTTAAGCTTTTTGTTTTATTCAAAACTTTCAATTCAAACTGTTATTCAATTTTATTTTCAAAACCTTGTATTAGATTCAAACTTTCAATTTCAACTCTTGATATCAAATTTTCATTTCAAAATTTTCTATTGAATTCTTGATTCAAAACTTTCAATTCAATTTTTGGTTCAAAATTTTCATTTCAATTTTGGTTCAAAACTTTCAATTCAAACTGTTATTCAAATTTTCAATCTTTCAATTTCCAAAATTTCAATTGATTTTCAAATCTCAAATCTTGTTTTTCAAATCTCTATTCCCTCAATCAAGTTTTATGCCCCATTCTATTTTGATAATCACAAAGGGGGAGAAATTTCTTGATTGATTGGGGGAGAATCTTTTCTCTCATGCTTAGTATTTATTTTCAATTTTTCATTTAAAGCATGCCTTTCATTTAAGTTTTTACATTTCTTAGATAAGTGATTGTGATCATCAAAATAGGGGGAGATTGTTGTACCCCACACTCTTTGATTTTCATGATCACAATCACTTTCATATATGTTTAACTTTGTTTTTAAGTGTTTTGGATGATAGGAAAAAGATTGCCAAAGGATTGGCCCAAGAATGGACAAGAAATGGACTGAAATTCAGTCCACCGGCCAACCGGTGTGATAGCACCGGCCAGCCGGTGGAACTGGCAGAGGGATTGCCCACTGCCAGGTTCCACCGGTCGACCGGTGGCTCTGTCACCGGTCGACCTGTGGCACCCAGCCCAAATAGTATTTGCTACTGTCTTGCCACCGGCCAGCCGGTGGCTCCTCCACCGGTCGACCGGTAGAGCCTGGATCAAGACTCTTCTTCTCTACCAAGGCACCGGCCAGCCGGTGGAGCTGTACCGGCCAGCCGGTAGCCCAGTCAAACTAGCCGTTGGGTTTGACCAGTCAACCCTCTTTTGGCCTCCAACGGCTCCGAAGACCTCTCCAACGGCTCCGAAGCCTCCCCAAGGGTTTCATGCCTATAAATAAAGGCCAAGGAAGCCCCGGACACCTACCGGAACGATACGGAAGCCCACGGACACCTTGTTGATCATTTGGCGTACCTCCGGTGCATTCCTCCAAGGGAACCCCAAGTGCTCCATCCAATTCCACATTCAAGAGCACCCTCAAGAAGCTTGGGAGAGCACGCTACATCAGCTCCATCATCCAATTGGCGCCCAAGTCTTCCTCCAATACGGTTTTTATTTTATATTCATTTTGAGCTTTAAAATTGGGTTTGTGCCTACAAACCCCAAACCCTTTTCTCATCCCCCTTTCTTTTGGGTTCTCACACCACCATTAAGGTGTGAAGAGGTTGGTCAAGCCTTACCTTGTAAAAGGCTTGAGTTGTCGGTGAGCTAGCCTTCACCCGTTAAAAAGGCTAGTGGGTTCTTGCTAAACCATCAAAAGCAAGTGGGTTCTTGCTAAACCACAAAAAGCAAGCTGTAATAGGTCCTAGTGCTACCTCAAAGCCTAGTGGGTTTCTTGCTAAAACCATTGAAAAGCAAGCGGTAGGAATCTCTCAACGGTTGAGTTGGGAGCGGAGACGTAGGCCGGGTTTTGGCCGAACTCCGTTATCAATTTTGTGTGTCTTGCCTCCTTTATTTCCGCTGCATTCAACTTTGATTTTAAATTGTTAATCTTTTTTTTAAAAGGCAATTCACCCCCCCTCTTGCCATCTTTTCCTCGTGTTTCTTCCGATTGTTGTACCCCACACTCTTTGATTTTCATGATCACAATCACTTTCATATATGTTTAACTTTGTTTTTAAGTGTTTTGGATGATAGGCAAAATATTGCCAAAGGATTGGCCCAAGAATGGACAAGAAATGGACTGAAATTCAGTCCACCGGCCAACCGGTGTGATAGCACCGGCCAGCCGGTGGAACTGGCAGAGGGATTGCCCACTGCCAGGTTCCACCGGTCGACCGGTGGCTCTGTCACCGGTCGACCTGTGGCACCCATCCCAAATAGTATTTGCTACTGTCTTGCCACCGGCCAGCCGGTGGCTCCTCCACCGGTCGACCGGTAGAGCCTGGATCAAGACTCTTCTTCTCTACCAAGGCACCGGCCAGCCGGTGGAGCTGTACCGGCCAGCCGGTAGCCCAGTCAAACTAGCCGTTGGGTTTGACCAGTCAACCCTCTTTTGGCCTCCAACGGCTCCGAAGACCTCTCCAACGGCTCCGAAGCCTCCCCAAGGGTTCCATGCCTATAAATAAAGGCCAAGGAAGCCCCAGACACCTACCGGAACGATACGGAAGCCCACGGACACCTTGTTGATCATTTGGCGTACCTCCGGTGCATTCCTCCAAGGGAACCCCAAGTGCTCCATCCAATTCCACATTCAAGAACACCCTCAAGAAGCTTGGGAGAGCACGCTACATCAGCTCCATCATCCAATTGGCGCCCAAGTCTTCCTCCAATACGGTTTTTATTTTATATTCATTTTGAGCTTTAAAATTGGGTTTGTGCCTACAAACCCCAAACCCTTTTCTCATCCCCCTTTCTTTTGGGTTCTCACACCACCATTAAGGTGTGAAGAGGTTGGTCAAGCCTTACCTTGTAAAAGGCTTGAGTTGTCGGTGAGCTAGCCTTCACCCGTTAAAAAGGCTAGTGGGTTCTTGCTAAACCATCAAAAGCAAGTGGGTTCTTGCTAAACCACAAAAAGCAAGCTGTAATAGGTCCTAGTGCTACCTCAAAGCCTAGTGGGTTTCTTGCTAAAACCATTGAAAAGCAAGCGGTAGGAATCTCTCAACGGTTGAGTTGGGAGCGGAGACGTAGGCCGGGTTTTGGCCGAACTCCGTTATCAATTTTGTGTGTCTTGCCTCCTTTATTTCCGCTGCATTCAACTTTGATTTTAAATTGTTAATCTTTTTTTTAAAAGGCAATTCACCCCCCCTCTTGCCATCTTTTCCTCGTGTTTCTTCCGACCCAACAGAAATAATATTACATATTGAGGAAACATGGATGTGGATGATAAAATACACCCCAGTAAATACCAAAGTATAAACAATCTCGGATAAAATGAGATTGTGATATTTCCCTTAACTTAGGTCCAATTTGCTTCGTAAGTGTCCGAACCTCATGTATAATGATTTAAATAATGTTATTGACTTATTCCAGAATCATAATTATTTTTATGATATCATATATGGTCATATTCTTAGCTTCTTATTAGTAATATTTCATTACTACTTGTTATTCGGGTGTTTATTACTTTTTGTTCTTATGCGTGTTTTGTCGAATAAATTATTATTTTTCTTTTTAGGTTATAGATACCTCATTTACAGAATGGTATTAGTGTAATATATATCATATTCATTCATTCAATTCATTTATATAATCATTATTCAATTAAGATCATGTAGAACGAGTCGCATCACATCGTGGAGACGGTATTCCGTACATACGCACGAGCGATGATATCGTTCCCATGATTGTGGAATTGTATTGGAGTGTATATATACTATTTCAGAATCAATATCACTTTACAATAATCATATATAGTCATTATTTACACCATTATACCCATCCAAGTAAGGTGGTGGTGGAAAATAGATTACACCACGACGTGGAGACGGTATTCCGTACGTACGCACGCGTGGTGATTTCGTTTTCCGTAGGATGGATAGATGGTGAAATAGGGTTGTTTCATACTTATAATAACATATCAGTATATGAGTGATACTGATGTTATTACTTCATAATGAATCAACTAAATAAGAAGAAGTGGAAGAAGAAATAAAGATGAAAGAATCGGTAACGGACATCACCTCTTCTTTGAAGCGCTTATTTGAGACCTCCTTTTAGGGTACTAAAATTGGTCTTTAAAGAAGACCAAGAGATATAGGATGTATCTAGGGAAGTGGAGAGAAGAAATTTTCAGGGTTTGGCCGAGCTTGAAGGCTCAAAGTGGTGTGAGGAAGAGAGGGAGGAGGTTCCCTTTTATAAGGGAGGAGAGGGGCACCTTTGGAATAACTAAAAATATTATTTATTATAAAGTCAAATTCGGTTTTTAATAGCTCTAAATTGATATATTTAGAAGATTAGGTGGTTATGGGTCTAAATCCTCTAATACAATAGAATTTAGACAAGTTTAGGTATCAATTTTAACCTTATCATTTAGATTTAACTTTAAGTTAGATAATTTAACTTTTACCGTGTCTTCTTATTTTCTTACACTATAAGGTTAATAAACTTACTATATCAAGCCAAACGAACCCCAAGTTGTTTATTATTAATATATATAACCTTATATAAGTCATTTTTCCAAACCTTAGATTTTTAGTAATAAAATAACAATTAATAATATAATATTTGTTTTAAAAACTATTTTATGTTAATTTTGACACTATTTAGTAATTGATTTTTGTGAAAATCATAACAGAATGATTAGTTCGAAAAAAGTTAATTAAATAAATAATAACATGTCATATTAACCTAGGAAATTAGTTTAATTCATAAAAAGTCTCAAATTACATTTATTTGGGTATTTATAACATCAATTATGTCAATATTTTATTAATAAGATAATTACTGCATCATCGTTGTGTCATAAATAAATTAAATTATTTAATGTCTAGAAATTAAAAATAAAATACCATTATGTAGGAAATTGTTATATATTTCTAATGAATATTTATGGTCTAATTTATCTTATGTATAACCCCATGTTAAAAATGATTTACTTATTAAACTTTGATTTTAACTATTTTAACCCTTCTTTAAATAAATTAATAATAAATGTCCTAATCTAATCCAAGTGGGCATAAATGGTCATATTTTATTCCTAAGGTTGTTTTTGGTCGAATTACACTTATCCAATAGAATTAGGACATGTGTTAGGGTAATAATAATATCAATTTTACCCTTAATTACCCTATTTACTTTTAACCGTGGTAAAAAAAAGTAAAAAGTTACTATTCACCAAAAATTATTTTCATCTCATTGAACCACATTTTAGTCCTTGATATTTACCGTGTCTCTTGGATTTTCAAAATTCCACTCACAGAAGTGGTAAAATTAAGTTTTATGAAAAATTCAGTTTTTTTAACTACCACTTAGTGGTTTCACTATTCATCAAAAATTGAAAGTTTTCAGAAAAATACCAAAATTTCACCCTAGGATAATTTCGATATTTCGAATCCAAAAATGAAGTCCATTTTGAAAAATAAAATTTATAAAATTTCAAAAAGTGGTTATTACTATTCATAACAGCTAGTTTTAATAATATTTTAATAGCATATCATTGTTTAGTGAAACTCGGTATTGCGTATGACGCAAGCTATCGAGGAAGGCCGTGATTGCGTGTAAAGCAAGCCAATCTAGTGTTGTGTGTAGTGAAAGATTCCTTTTATGATTTAAAAACAAAATATTTCTCATAAAAGTCTCGGGTGTTACATTCTACCCCCCTTAAAATGAATTTCACCCTCGAAATTCGTCACTTTGTAACAAACAGATGAGGATACCTCTCCCTCATCATATCCTCAAGGTCCCATGTAGCTTCTTCTAATTGGTGGTTCCTCCATAAAAATTTCACCAAGCGAGTGGTCTTATTTCGTAGGACTTTTTCACTACGGTCCAGAATCTCTATCGGTTGTTATTCATAAGAAAGATCTTGCTCCAGCGGTACAACTTCTAAGCTGAGTACATGTGAAGGATCAGGTATGTACTTTCTCAGGAGAGATACATGGAAAACATCGTGAACTTGAGAGAGATTCGGTGGAAGCGCCAACCGGTAAGCTACCTTTCCAACACGATCCAGTATTTCGAAAGGACCGATATATCTAGGGCTCAACTTCCCCTTCTTTCCAAATATCTTGACCCTCTTCCAGGGAGATATTCGTAAGAACACTTTATCACCCACTTCAAACTCTAGGTCTTTTCTTCGGTTGTCGGCATAACTTTTCTGTCGACTCTGAGATGCTCTTATGTGTTGTTGAATAGATCAGACCTTTTCTTCCATCTCATCAACAAGATCAGGTCCTAATAGCTTTCTTTCCCCAACTTCATCCCAACAAGTTGGAGTCCTGCATTTCTTTCCATAGAGAGCTTCATAAGGAGCCATCTGAATACTGGAGTGAAAGCTATTATTATAAGAAAATCCCACCAAAGGTCAGTGTTGATCCCAACCACCTTTGAAATCCATAGAGCAAGCTCTCAACATATCTTCTAGAGTTTGAATTGTTCTCTCAGACTGACCATATGTCTGAGGATGATAAGCAGTGTTGAAACTCAACTTTGTATCCAGAGTATGCTGAAGACTTCTCCAGAACTTTGAGGTAAACCTCGGATCTCGATCAGATATAATAGAAAGTGGTACTCCATGCAATCTTACCACTTCCTTCACATATATCCTGGTAAGCTGATCCAGAGATAAATCCTCTCTAATAGCAATGAAGTGTGCAGACTTTGTAAGACGATCAACTATGACCCAGATAACATTATTTCCTTTGGATGTTTTAGGAAGTCCTGTGACAAAGTCCATAGTGATGTTTTCCCATTTCCATTCGGGTATGGGTAATGGTTGTAACATCCCCTTGGACTTCTGTCTCTCAGCTTTAACTTTCTGACAAACCAAGCATCGAGAGACATATTCAGCAACATATCTTTTCATGCCATCCCACCAAAAGTACTCTTTCAGGTCCCTATACATCTTCGTGCTTCCAGGATGAATAGAGAATGAAGAACTATGAGCCTCATCCAACAGCTCCTTCTTTTATTCGGGGATGGGAGGAACACAAACCCGATTCCTAAACTTTATTATCCCATCACAATCAAGGTTGGATTCAGGAACATTTCTCACCTTCTTTTGTAACTCGACATCTTCTTTCTGTGTCTATTTAATCTTCACATGTATATATGGTTGAACATTCATTTGAGAAAGATACGATTTTCCCCCTTCTATTATAATTCCAAGATCCATCCTTTGTAAATCCATAAATATTGGATCTTTTGTGATCCTCATCATGGATAAACTGGCATGGTCTTGTTGACTTAATGCATCTTCCACCTTGTTTGCTTTCCCAGGGTGGTAATGAATTGAGCAGTCGTAATCCTTAATCAGTTCCAACCATATTATTTGGCGCATATTCAGCTCCTTTTGGGTGAAAATATACTTTAAACTTTTATGATCAGTATAAATGTCACACATTTCTCCATAAAGATAATGCCTCCAAATCTTTAATGCAAAGATTACCGCAGCTAACTCCAAATCATGTGTTGGGTAATTTTGCTCATGGATTTTCAATTGTTGTGAGGCATAAGCTATCACCATATCATTTTGCATAAGAACACACCCTAACCCCTTCTTGGATGCATCACTGTAGATCACAAACCTTTCTCTACTACAAGGCAGTGTGAGCACAGGTGCACTGGATAACCTTCTTTTCAACTCCTTGAAATTCTCTTCACATTCCTCCGTCCAAACAAACTTAACTCCTTTTCGAGTCAACCTGGTGATTGGATTAGATAATCGTGAAAAATCTTTCACAAAACGTCGATAATATCCAGCCAAACCAAGAAAACTTCGGATCTCGGTTACTGTTATTGGTCTTGAACATCTTTCGATAACCTCTGTTTTTGCTGGATCCACAGATATCCCCTCTTTTGAGATTATGTGACCCAAAAATGCAACTTTTTGAAGCCAAAATTAACACTTGGTAAATTTGGCATAAAGCTTCTCCTTTCTCAGGGTCTTCAATATAATTCTCAAGTGATCTTCATGTTCTTCCTTGCTCTTTGAATAAACAAGAATATCATCTATAAAGACTACCACAAATTGATCAAGATAGTCTCTAAAGACTCTATTCATCAGATCCATGAAGATAGCAGGGACATTAGTAAGACCGAATGGCATCACTATAAATTCATAGTGTCCATACCTTGTATGGAAAGCCGTCTTTGGTATATCCTCCCTTTTGACCCTTAATTGATGATACCTTGAACGGAGATCAATCTTGGAAAAGTATTGAGATCCTCATAGTTGGTCAAATAAGTCATCAATGCGTGGGAGAGGATATTTGTTCTTGATAGTGATCTTGTTAAGTTCTCGATAATCAATACAGAGTCTCATTGATCCATCTTTCTTCTTAACAAATAGAACAGGTGCTCCCCAAGGTGACGCACTAGGGAGTATGAACCCCTTATCAAGATTATCTTGGAGTTGCTTCTTCAATTCCTGCAACTAAATTGGGGCCATTCTATAAGGTCTCTTTGAAATAGGTAAAGCACCCGGTAAGAGTTCTATTGAAAACTCAACTTCACGATTTGGTGGAAGACCCAACAATTCCTCCGGAAAGACATCATAAAACTCCCGTACAATGGGAATATTATTAATCGTGAGTTTCTCACCAACCATTTGAGATAAATAACCCGCATTTAGTGGAATCAAGACCCATAAGATGGAAGAAATTTTCACTGGAAGGTTATGTTCATCCTTGCATCGATAGAAGATCATAGATTGATCTGGAATATGAAATGTGACTTCCATTCTTTGGAAATTGATATGAGCTCCATATAAAGAAATCCAATCCATGCCAAGAATCACATTAAATTCCATTATAGGAAGGATCACAAGATTTGCAGGAAGCACTTTCCCACAAACTTCAATCGGAGAAGAATTATAAACTTTTGATGCGACTGTTGTGCCATTAGGGGTTGTCACAGCTAACTCAATATCTAATTATTGAGGTAATACGGTGATATCCTTAGAAAATTCTTCAGAAATAAATGAGTTGGTGGATCCAGAATCAAATAAAACATTTGCTACTTTAGAGTGGATGGTAAGTGTACCTTTCACCACATCGTTATCGTACTCCACATTGCTGATAGAAATTGCATGTGACTTTCCTTTTTCTTTAGCCTTAAGAGTTTATTGACGTCGACCATCATCATCAACCCTTGGATTTGGGCATTGATTGGTATAATTACCCATCTCATTGCACTTGAAACATTGAAGTGTAGTAGGTTTGTTTTGTGTATCCCTTCCTTTGTTTCCATCATTAGACATCTTCTTCCCATCATTGCGGCATTCAAATTCCCGATGACCTTCCTTTCCACATTTGAAACATTTACTTTTCCCTTTAAGACAACTCCCTCCATGTTGCTTTCCACACTTTTAGCATAAGGTAAAACTCATCTTCTTTTCAGTGTGCTCTTTTGATTTTCCTTTGAATTCCATTTTCCTCTTCTTATCAAACCCATATGACTGATGGGTTACTCCAATATCCATCTCAACTTTGAGAGCACATAGAACGATTTCCTCATAGCTATTGAAGTCCCTTATGGCTAAGGCCCTTCGAAGACTTGGTTTTAAGCCACTAAAGAATCTATTGATCTTACTCTCAGGTTGGATAATAATACCAAAAGCGTACCTTGCAAGTCTTGTAAAATTTGCTTCATAGGTACCAACAGATTCATCATCTTTTTTCTTTTGTTCAAGAAACTCCTTCTCCATCTTTGTTTGGAGAATACGAGGGAATTACTTATTGAAAAATAAGTTCTTGAACTCGTCCCATTCCATGGACTCAATTTCATCTCTTTGCCTCGTATTCTTGATAAAATTCCACCATTGATCAGCATCACCTTCCAAACGATACACTGCTAAGATGACTTTATCATGCTCAGAACATTGAAGAACTGAAAATATATTTTCAGTAGTACTAATCCATTATTCAGCAACTAATGGATCAGTAGACCCGCTAAAAGAAGGTGGACGCTGCCTCATGAAGGATTCAACAGAATGTTGCTCCTTCCTTTGCTCGTTTGGAAGTCCTGCATGATTCATAGCTTGAGAAAGTTTTGTGAGCATGGGTACAAGATTTTTCATTCCAGATCCCATAACGTTTGGTTGTTCAGGGGGACAATCATTGCATTGCCCTTCGCATTCCGCATTAACACGGTTCCTTCGGGTTCCATCCATTGACTAAAACCAAGAATAATAGTGTGAGCAACATTAATTATAATAGGAAAACCACATAATCAAGAATAAAATTTCACACTTAAGGTCTTATCCTAGGTTATTCATGGTCATTTCTAAAACACTAAGATTGTGTTCTATGCTTAGAATTATCCTTAGGGTTCTTACTAAGGCTTTCACATCCTAGTTTCCAAAGGTTGACTATACCTTTCCTCTGATACCAACTATAACGACCCATACTTTACATACATTGTTATTACTTCAAAATTGAGGCACACTTATTACAACATATAACAAAACCAGGAAAGGACCATATAGGTATAGAGTCTTTAGAAACTGGGAAACATAAACAACTGGTTCATAAAGCATCTACTTTGCCTCCCATTTATTTCATCATATCTAGTGTCCCTTTTTGGCATATCCTACTTAATAACCTTCTTCCTGACCCGGGGAAATAAAACATACAAAAGGGTGAGCTAAAATGCTCAGTAAGGGTAAACAAAAGAAATATCAATCACATCATATACATAAGAACATAACTTTTGGAAATCTTAACCTGCAAAAGAAATCATAATTTCATAACATGGGATAAATCATAGAAGTTAAATGTAATCCCAATAATCATAACTTAAAATATGAAACTTTGTGGCATACACATATAATCATAGAGAATCATTTCTTATTAGTCAAGACTCATTGCCAAGACTATCTTAGTGGACAAAGTCCATTTCTGAACTGAGTTCACTCCTCATTTCAGTCCTGTTTCACTGAACCGGTTTAACCTGCCGTTCCAGCCATGTCTATCTCATGAGATATAAAATCTTTACCCAATGCATTGGAGGGAGATATAGGTCCCACCCATCTCATAATGATACCATTCTTATGTATGACACAAAATCATAAACCATACATCATAGCATAACCCATGTAATAAAAATGGGATTCTTAAACATCGTGACATCATAAAACAATTAATATAAGATAAAGGAATTCATAAAAATAATACCATCACAACATAATCAAATCAATGTAATAATAGGGATAGAAATAGAACCCTTTATTATCTTAGATGGAAAATAATTTTGATAAAACACTTGAACTCCATTCTTGAGGAAAATATCCTTTCTACTTCAAAAACACTTTTCCTTTCCTAACATGTCATACAATTCTAAACTAAAAGAAGTTGATTAAAAATAAACTTGAAAACTTGTAAAGTAAGATTCATGGAAATAATGTTTTAAAAATCCATTCATGCCGTATGAGTTAAAAAAAACATTCTTCTCGTACTTTTTTCGGAAAAGTCAAAAAGTACCTCGTACGAAAAATGACAAAAGATTCCTTTCATATCTTTTACTAAAAAGTCACCTAAGGGTAAAATTGGATTTAAAAAATTATAGGTGGATGGAAATAATATTACATATTGAGGAAAAATGGATGTGGATGATAAAATACACCCAAGTAAATACCAAAGTATAAACAATCTCGGATAAAATGAGATTGTGATATTTCCCTTACCTTAGGTCCAATTTGCTTCGTAAGTGTCCAAACCTCCTGTATAATGATTTAAATAATGTTATTGACTTATTACAGAATCATAATTATTTTTATGATATCATATATGGTCATATTCTTAGCTTCTTATTAGTAATATTTCATTACTACTTGTTATTCGGGTGTTTATTACTTTTTGTTCTTATGCGTGTTTTGTCGAATAAATTATTATTTTTCTTTTTAGGTTATAGATACCTCATTTAAAGAATGTTATTAGTGTAATATATATCATATTAATTCATTCAATTCATTTATATAATGATTATGCAACGAAGATCATGTAGAACGAGTCGCATCACATCGTGGAGACGATATTCCGTACGTACGCACGAGCGATGATATCGTTCCCATGATTGTGGAATTGTATTGGAGTGTATATATACTATTTCAGAATAAATATCACTTTATAATAATCATATATAGTCATTATTTACACCATTATACCCATCCAAGTAAGGTGGTGGTGGAAAATAGATTACACCACGGCGTGGAGACGATATTCCGTACGTACGCACGCACGGTGATTTCGTTTTCTGTAGGATGGATAGATAGTGAAATAGGTTTGTTTCATAATTATAATAACATATAATTATATTAGTGATACTGATGTTATTACTTCATAATGAAACAACTAAAGAAGAAGAAGTGGAAGAATAAATAAAGATGAAAGAATCGGTAACGGACATTGCCTCTTCTTTGAAGCGCTTCTTTGAGACCTCCTTTTAGGGCACTAAAATTGGTCTTTGAAGAATACTAGGACCTCTAGGATGTCTCTAGGGAAGTGGAGAGAAGAAATTGTCAGGGGTTGCCCAAGATTTAAGGCTCAAAGTGGTGTGAGGAAGATAGGGAGGAGGTGCCCTTTTATAAGGGAGGAGAGGGGCACCTTTGGAATAATTAAAAATATTATTTTATTATAAAGTCAAATTCGGTTTTTAATAGCTCCAAATTGATATATTTATAAGATAAGGTGGGTATGGGTCGAAATACTCTTATCCAATAGAATTTATACAAGTTTAGGTATCAATTTTAACCTTATCATTTAGATTTAACTTTAAGTTAGATAATTTAACTTTTACCGTGTCTTCTTGTTTTCTTACACTATAAGGTTAATAAACTTACTATATCAAGCCAAACGAACCCCAAGTTGTTTATTATTAATATATATAACTTTATATAAGTCATTTGGACAAATATTATATTTTTAGGAATAAAATAACAATTAATAATATAATATTTTGTTTAAAAACTATTTTATGTCAATTTTGACACTATTTAGTAATTGATTTTTGTAAAAATCATAACAGAATGATTAGTTCTAAAAAAGTTAATTAAATCAATACTAACATGTCATATTAACCTATAAAATTATTGTAATTCATAAAAAGTCTCAAATTAGATTTATTTGGGTATTTATAACATCAATTATGTCAATATTTCATTAATAAGATAATTACTGCATCATCGTTGTGTCATAAATAAATTAAATTATTTAATGTCTAAAAATTAAAAATAAAATACAATTATTTATGAAATTGTTTTAGCTTTCTAATTAATATTTATAGTTGAATTTATCTTATGTATAACCCCATATTAAAAATGATTTACTTATTAAACTTTGATTTTAACTATTTTGACCCTTCTTTAAATAAATTAATAATAAATGTCCTAATCTAATCCAAGTGGGCCTAAATTGTCATATTTTATTCCTAAGTTTTTTTGGGTCGAATTACACTTATCCAATAGAATTAGGACATGTGTTAGGGTAATAATAATATCAATTTTACCCTTAATTACCCTATTTACTTTTAACCGTGGTAAAAAAAAAGTAAAAAGTTACTATTCACCAAAAATTATTTTTATCTCATTGAACCACATTTTAGTCCTTGATATTAACCGTGTCTCTCGGATTTTTGAAATTCCACTCAGAGAAGCGGTAAAATTAAGTTTTATGAAAAATTCAGTTTTTTTAACTACCACTTAGTGGTTTCACTATTCATCAAAAATGGAAAGTTTTCAGAAAAATACCAAATTTTCACCCTAGGATAATTTTGATATTCCGAATCCAAAAATGAAGTCCATTTTGAAAAATAAAATTTATAAAATTTCAAAAAGTGGTTATTACTATTCATAATGGCTAGTTTTAATAATATTTTAATAGCATATCATTGTTTAGTGAAACTCGGTATTGCGTACGACGCAAGCTATCGAGGAAGGCCGCGATTGCGTGTAAAGCAAGTCAATCTAGTGTTGTGTGTAGTGAAATATTCCTTTGATGATTTAAAAACAAAATATTTCTCATAAAAGTCTCAGGTGTTACAAACACCTACCTTTAGGGTTTGGCGAAATCAACCCTTCACCTAAACGCACTCCAAACCGGCGAATGCCTCCTCGAAACCGCCTAAAAAACCCTTCCCTAACATCAACAAGATCAAACTTTAACACACAAAGGAAACACAACCCTAGATCTACATGAAAACCTTGTAGATCTAAGAAACTAAGAGAGAGGGAAAAGAAGACTTAGAGAAAACCAAAGAGGAACCAAGAGAAGAGACTTACCCGAGAAGAACTGACTTTGATCCACCAATAAACCCCTTTGATTTGCCTCCAAAATGATCCAAGGATCTCCCCCAACATCTGAAAATCGGAACTCCTGTGTGAACCATGAGTGGGAGGAATAATGATGGAGGAATGGAAAATACTGAGTGGCCCGAAACCTAAAAACCCAAACTTTAAGTGGCCGCACGATTACCCCACACGGTTTGGAAAACCATGAGCTAACCGTGCGATTGCCACTGTCTCACCCAGGGACTTCGCATGGCTTGCCCGCACGGTTTGACAAACCGTGCACCGCCCATACGGAGCCCACTGTCAAGGGTGCACAGATTTCTAGGCTGGTCGCACAGTTTCTTCAGACTGTGCGCCAACCGTGCACCCCTGTACGACCTCCACAACTTTAAAAGTTTTTCCTAGATTCTCACAGTTTTCTCAAAACAAGCCAAAATTCAAACAGGTTTGGGATTTTGACCCATTCTAAAAACTTGAGTTCTTACAATCTCCCCACCTTAACATAGCTCATCCCTGATCTATCAAACAAAACCCGAAGATGACACCGAACATACTACCCTGATCAAAGCAACTCGGACTTCCCTGGTCACAAGGTTCCAGATAAATTTCTCAAGGGGATTCCCACCTTAGGAATTGCCTAACTCAGTCTCAACCCGACAAAACTCAGAACAAGCAAAGGTTTGTTAACCTGTTTCCGGACTCAAGGTCCTCTCGTGACGCATCGTCACCCCTGAACCTCATTGGCGCCCTCGTGCTGCTTCCAAAATCCAACGTATCCCGCACCACATCAGTTTCCAACTCCAAGAGTTCCTACATCCCATGGGTGCTTAAAATGAACCAGGTGCCTAACACCTCAAGTAACCCGCATCCTCGATGCCCCAATGCCCATGGCACCTCAAGTAACCCGCATCCTCAATGCCCCGATGCCCATGGAACCTCAAGTAACCCACATCCTCGATGCCCCAATGCCCAAGACACCTCAAATAACCCTCATCCTCGATGTCCCTGATGCTACGCATCTCATACATATATATATAAATATATCACACACCTGATATGGCGCCAATCCTACTGACTAACATCTAATCAGTCCACATAGATCCTGTGCATCACGTGTACTCAAAACGGACATGCCTCTATAGGTCATGCCAGAAGAGAACAAGGAAATCACAACCACACCCGTGGTGTACCTCTAACCGTCGTCGGCTCACCAGCCTTCTCAACTTCTGGAAGATCCACGACGTGCACCTGTCCTGAAGCACGACTGCCTGATGCCTGACCTCCCTGCGGTGCTGCTCTAGTCACCGGCCACTGACCCCTCAGCTGGATCCCGCTGTCTCTATCATGTCCTCCGCGTGCAGCTGAACCTCGACTACCCTCTCCTAGTACTGAACCTGAACCAACTCCAGATGCCACCTTCTGTCCTGGTCCCTGCCTGCCGGCTGTCTGAGAAGGCTGCCTGCAGAACCTCTCTAGATTCCCAACCTGTCCACATGCCCAACACTCCTTTGGAGGCCTATCGCACTGGGTCCGAACATGTCCTGGCTGCCCACACTGAAAACAAACCACTGAAGAACTACTACGAGGTGGTCTAGCTGAGTCCTTGTCCCAACTGCTCTATTGGGACTCATCCCGTCCCCACTTCCTGCTATCCAAACCATCACCTGAGGTCACCGACCGACCGACCTGGGGCCTATCCCTATGATTTACCTCTGCTATGAGTGCCTGATTCACTGCCTCTGAGAAAGAACCTAGCCGAAAGATATTCACATGAATTCTAATGGCATGTCGTAAGACATACTCAAAGCGTCTCACCCTTATCGCGTCATTTCTTATCATACCGGGTGCAAAGTGAGACAACTCGATGAAAGTAGCTGCATAGTCCATGACGAACATGCCTCCCTGATGAAGACTCAAGAACTCCCGAGCTCTCTCTACCCTCAATGTCTCCAGGTAAAAGTGCTCAAAGAAACTATCCTCGAAGTCCTTCCATTCCAGTCCCTCATGCCTGTGAGCCGGAACCTGCACATCCCACCAGCGCTTTTCCGGTCCTTGCAGCATGTACGTCGCCGGCTTGACCCTCCGCCCTGGAGACGTCTTGAGCTGCTCAAAGATCATCTACATGCTCTCTATCCAGTTCTAAACCGCCTGCGGACCACCCTCACCCTAAAAAAGCAGTGGGTGCTACGACTGGAACTCTCACGTCAGATAAGCCATAGATGGATCGGTACCCTATACACCTCTGTCGATCCCCTGCAAGACACATGTCAGGCTAGATCAGAGCTGCTCGTCGAGCCATGGTCCGAACGCTGCCAAAACCGGATGCTGTCCTGCCTGTACTGGTTCTTGAACCTGTTCATGTCCCTGAGCCTGTACCTGTGACTCCTGCTCTGCCTACACCGAATCCTGAACCCGATCCTTCACTTATAACACTATGTCATCACCCGCCTGACGATCCATCGAGACGTCTAAGAGGAACCCGCTGAATACCATAAATGGTCAGACAACCCCCCCCCCACACACATATAACAATATATATTCTACGTAGATAAGGAAAGTAATAAAAGGCAGTGCATAACTACTACCCATAATCCCCCTCACCGCAACCCATGCCCATGAAATCCCAGCCTTATGGCCTCCTTACCTTCCCTTATCAGAGCCAAGTATCAAAATTACCTCGGGCCATGCCCGTCCCGGCAACCAACATTGCCTCAAACCGATGACCGAGTCACCCAATCCTAGTGATCAAAATCACCTCAACCGATAGGATCTGCCTGCTCGTACCAGAGCCAGACCCAAATACCCTGTCACATGCAATTATATAATATATATAGCATGGAATACACATTGTAACAAACAAGCAATTCTATCAGGAATTTCATCTTTTCACATTTCAAGAATACAAAGCATGACAATTGACATTTTCTTCACATGGTATTATTACATCATAAAGAATACATGTAGTTATGAAATTAAAATACCCTAAAATGTGCCTATCAAAATCAAAACAAACAAGCCTTGACATACCGGGCCAAGGTCTAATTCTCACTTACAACACCGAGTCAAGGGTCACATATCACAATTAATAACATCGCACACCAAGTGAGCCACCAAGGTGGAAATCATATAAACTGTAATCTGAGAAAAAAGAAAACAATAATTCCCACCAAAGGTAACTTGGTCCACCCCTCATACCTGGGGCTGTAGGCACCCAAGCACAAGCTAGAAACCTAGTTCCAGTAACAACCTATCTCCAGTCTACCATTTCCCAAATAGTAAAACCAACAGAAATAAAAGAGAAGACTTAGTCTCATTAGTAGCCAGTAAAACACTGCTACTAGATCCCTATCAAGAACCTCACTCTGATACCACTTTGTAACAACCCAAACTCAAACAACCACCGAACAGTGCTAAATAGGTCAGGTGTTACTACCTTAGGCGCACCTCCCCGAATGCCAAAGGCTACCGACTAGTAGTGAGGGTCTCATAGGTATAGTGGGGAGGCTATACCCTCTCGGGGGATAATAATGGTATTGGTCTGAGTATAATAATAAAGATGCATTGGAATAACGACTCAACAGACTTGAACCAGACCCGCAGAGCAGAAGCACATTCAATATCGATAAACAACATAAACAATAAATATGAACAACAGTAGTGGAAAGTGAACACGACAACATGCTAATCACTTGTAACTACCACTGAACAACAATCATGCATCCAAAACAGGTCATACATGTATATATATATATAAAGGGTGCCAATGGCTAACCAACTGTAGCTACATAACAAATAAGCATGATAATACATGAAAGGAAGCAAAAAAAAGATAAACTCTAGCCAGGAAAGACCTCAAGGTCCATACAATCTCCATGCAACAGCTAACGCAGCCCAGCTCCTAAAGCTAGCCTCTTTCCTGCACGTAAATCCATAAAGCATGCACGCGTCCCGAAGGGCCCATGTCGGGTGTGAGACAAATCTCAGTAGGATACCACCCAACGGTACATACCTAATATAAGTGTTTAAGAAAACATGCATTTATAAGGAAAACAGTAAACAATACGATGCACAAATAAATGCAAACTCCACTGGTGCTCAACAGCCACCATGGAGTGTCACCTGTTTCGGCCAACGCCGAAATCTCTGTCATGTAGCCTGACACCATGTGCCTCCTAACACTGCGTGTCTCAAGTACCGACGTCCCGAAGGCACGCCCAAAAATAGTAACCTGGAGGAACAATGATGCCTATCCTCAAATAAATAGACAGAGGGACAGTGATGTCTGCCCTCAAAATAAATAGTCGGAGGGACAACGATTTCTACCCTCAAAATAAAGTAACCGGAGGGACAACGATGTCTACCCTCAAATCAAGTAACCGGAGGGACAACGATGTCTGCCCTCAAATAAATTACCCGGAGGGACAATGATGTCTGCCCTCAAATAACGGCGAACCTCTGCTCCCAACCCAATAGCCTAAATGCTATCCCCTAGAGGCTCCTCACCTCCCACGTGGCTTCCTATGGCAAGCACCCCCAACCAAAGTACCTAAACTGCATCTACGGGGGCCTCTACCCACACGAGTGGTCAAAACCACCTCATCACGAAGTCTCTCTATGTACACACTACTCAAAGTTTCAGGTGAGCGGTAATCACCAAAATAGTACCTAAGACACCACACATCTGACACCTCATGTCCCTATGACCATGCCGCTCAAGTCTGATGGCCTCGCCATCCCAGTAACCCGAGCCATGCCCAACCAGATAGTCATCATGCCTCAAGCCGACGTCCATGATGCCCAGTCCCGTGGTCAAACCAACCAATGTAATCCCGAGACAAGCCTAACCTGACAGTCGTACTGACTCAAGCCGACGTCCATGATGCCCAATCCCGTGGTCAGACCACCCAATGTAACCCCGGGCTAAGCCCAACCTGCGATCAGAATCACTCAATAGTACCAAGCACAACCTGAAGGTTCCAAGATATGAAATTCAGCAATTACATATATAACACATTTAAACAGAACACATAAACAAGCAAAACCATCTAAACAGATGAATTTCACTAAGAAAGTGTTGTCCCGTACCAACAATGAAGTTTCTAAGGTCTCCAAAAATTCATATCAGGTTCAATAAACCATACTCAACAGTTTAAACAATACAAACAATTAATACCATTTTGGCGCCCCCAGCCAAAATTCCCCAATGAGCATCAGCCACTCGCCCAACCCCGCTCAAGAAAATAGGTAACAAGGCATACCCAAAGACATCCCATAGGTCAGATAATAATTAAACATGCAATAAAAGGCAATACAAGGTCACCCTAAAAATACTCGAAATGTGCTGAAGGCCGCGCTACCCAAATGACCATGAAAACACAAAAAGAGATATGCACCACCTACCTTTAGGGTTTGGAAAAATCAACCCTTCGCCCAAACACACTCCAAACTGATGAATGCCTCCTAAAAACCACCTAAAAAACCCTTACCTAACATCAAAAAGCTCAACATTTAACACATAAAGGCAACACAACCCTAGATCTACATGCAACCCTTGTAGATCTAAGAAACTAAGAGAGATGGAAAAGAAGACCTAGAGAAAACCAAAGAGGAACCAAGAGAAGAGACTTACTCGAGAAGAACAGACTTCGATCCACTAAGAAACTCCTTCGATTTGCCTCCAAAACGAGCCAAGGATCTCCCCCAACCTTAGAAAATTGGAACTCGTGTGTGAGCCACAAATGGAAGGAAGAATGATGGAGGAATGAAAAATCCCGAGTGGCCCGAAACCTAAAAACCCAAACTTTAAGTGGCCGCACGGTTTGGAAAACCGTGCGCCAACCGTGTGGTTTCCACTGTCTCACCTAGGGACTTCACACGACTTGCCCACACGGTTTGAAAAACCATGCGCCGCCCGTCCGGAGCCCACTATCAAGGGTGCATAGTTTCCTAGGCTGGCCGCACGGTTTGTTCAGACCGTGCGCCAACCGTGCACCCCTATATGACCTCCACAACTTTGAATTTTTTTCCTAGATTCTCCCAGTTTTCTCAGAACAATCCAAAATTCAAACAGGTTCAGGATTTTGACCCGTTCTAAAAACCTGGGTTCTTACACTCTTCGCCTTCCCTTTCCTCTTATTCACTATAAGGACAAAAGGCTTTTCACACTTCATGTCTTCGTTCACTTATCGAAGGAGGATAAGAAGATCTGATAGATATTTCTCAATGTTGTTCATATTGAAATTCACAACAAAACTGGAGAAGCTTTGAGGGAGTGGTGTGATAATGAGATTGGTACCCAGTTCTTTAGGGAGTTTAAACCCTAGAACCTCCAGGCTCTCAATGTAGCCAATGATCTTGACTATGTGAGGCCCAGCTGGGTACCCTCTTCAAGATTACTCTGAAAGAGTACCTTGGAGATCTCAAAATGTTCTTGTATTGATCTCACCTGGTAAATACCATGGAGGTTCTCAAGCATGCTATAGGCATCCATGTTTTTGTGAGACTTCACGAGTTAACTAGAAATTGATGATAACATCAAACATTGAATGTCGACCGTGTCATTCATATGTTTCTATTCGACCAAGAACTCTTCATCACTCACCTCCTAGGCAAGCAGATCAGGTAATAAGGACTCCAACATGTAGGATTTCCATTCATGGTGTAGAATGACCCGAAGGCTCCTAAACCATTCTTGGAAGTTACTACCGGTGATGATGTTGTCTTTATCCAGTATTGATCTCAGGGATAGTGTGGTTGACGAGCTTGTCATTGTTATTATATAATTAAAAGAGTAGATAATTAGTATTTTCTTGATTACATTTTATGAGAAATAATAAATTAATTTTATTAAGTCTCCCACTATTTTATCAAGTCCCAAAGGCCCTCACCATTAAACTCGGAATGTTTAGTTTCTAGGACATTCTAGTGGAAATGATCCATTTTACCCTTCACATAAATAAAATAAATTAAAGGGCATGATCATGAGCTCTTCTAATGGTTAGTTTATCTAGTAGTTGATAAATTAACCGCTTTTAACGCCCTGACCCTAGTTATCCAGAGTTGGTGCATTATTATATAACATTGGAATTATCACAAAAGATCAAGTCTCAAAATATCGATTAGTTTAGTAGCTTTAGAAGTACTAGATACATACATAAGTTTTACATTACATCATGAAATAAAGAAAAATAACACCACTGTATCCCCTTTGAACACACTCTTATCCCTTAGCCTATTTCTGCAAGTTAATCATAAAATACTTCTTCGCATCCTAGGAAAAATAAAACATAAGAAAGGGGTGAGCTCAGATGCTCAGTAAGGATAAAAATATATCAGAAACTTTCATAAATAAGCATAAACATTTAAGACAATGTATAAGACTAAAACATAATCCTTTTAAACTTAAAATTCAGCATAATATGGCAAATATAAATCAAATAATGCCATTTACTTATCCATATGGATATTCTACTAGTCGAATAATAACATGCAATATCAATAGCTAATTTCAAAATGATGAAATACATAATGTTGGACATCATAACCACATAGTCAAGGACTCGTGACAAGACTAAAAATAAAATTTTGTCAAGGCCTTGTGCCAAGACACTAGTTTGTCTCGTGAGACCTACTGATGCATCGAGGAGATATAGTGGTCTCTACCTATCACTTACTAAGTCCAATGCATTCCTCATATGAAAAGGTTTAAATATAACATTAACATTCGTATTAAAACTAGCATACAAAATGTCAATACTTTATCCATAAGATATGAATGGTATACAAATAACACATCCACAATCAAACACATCACAAAACCTTCAATACAATATGGAAGATTTTTATCATAATAAATCAACTTCAAATAAGTTTAAAATCCATCAAAGTATGTTGACATAGATGAAATGAAAACTATATGAAAGAAATAACTCTTTCTATTTTGAAACCATTTAAAAGTCACATAATTATAAAAGAAAACATTTATTTTGGAAATATTCTTATAAACTTTTAATGGAATATTCAAAGGTGTTATAACGGTGGAAAATATCCGCACTCGACGTATAAGTTAAAAAAACATTCTTTTCTTAATTTTGTCGAAAAGGTCATAAAGGACCTTGTTTGGAAAACGACGGAAAAATTACTTTATAAAAATCTTATAAAAAGTAAAAAAAGGGTATAAATGAATTTAAACCATAGTTTATGAAATATTAAAAATGTTTTGAAATACATTTTTAAGAAACACGAATGTGGATGATAAAGAGGTCCCAGTAGATACTCACGTATAAACAACCTCGGATAATGAAGAGATTGTAGAATTAACCCTTACCTTGTAATTTTCCTTGATCAAGGGTATGTTAAACTCCTGTATAATAGTTAATTAATTGTTATTAAATTATACAAGAACCACATACATAAATATGATATCATTTATGATCTTCTAATATTTCTTTGTTAATAATATTTCAGTAGTATCATTGTTTCGGGTGTTAACTGATTCATTTTCCTTTATATGTTTTGCTACGTAAGTCATGTTTTTTATGGATAGGATGTATTTGATTCATATCTATAATGATATTAAGTTCTTAAAAATTATTTTTTAATCATAAAATAAAAATTATTCTTGAATGGTTACGATGGGGAATGAATCTCATTGCGTTCATGGAGACGGTAATCCGTACGTACGCACGAGGGACAATACCATTCTATTAATGGTGAAATCATATGTAATTGGATGATATATCTTATATACAGAATCCTTAACATGTTATATTTATTATTTACATCATTTATACTCATTATTATACCCATCCAAATAATGAAGTGTTTGAATAACAAATTACACCACGACGTTGAGACGGTAAACCGTACATACGCACGTATGGTGACTTGTCATTCATAGGATGGATAAAATAATGAATATGGTTGTACCATATTTATAATAACATCATAGTATATATAAGGTACTGGAGTTATTATTTTGGTATGGAAACAACAAAGAAAGAGTAAGTGGAAGAAGAAGATAACTTTGAATGAGGTGATGAAATTATTACCTCTTCTTAGGGAGATTCATTTTGATTTGATCAAAAGATCTTTTTATGTTGGATTTCTGATCAAATTAAGGATACTAGGCAGAAGTTAGGGTAGTTGGTAGGATATTTGAGTAGGTTTTGGCTGAGCCAAATGGATTTGGAGGTGTGATTTTGAGAGAAGGGGAATTACCCTTTTATAAGAGAGGTGAGGGTCACTTTAGGAAAAGCTTGAAATATTATTTTATTATACAATCATATTCAATTTATAATGGCTTAAAAATTATTTATTTCAATTATAAGGTGGTTTTGGGTCTAAAAAATCTCAACCAATAGGTTTTAGACAGGTTTAGGTCACTATATTAACCATATCTTTTAGATTTAACTCTTAGTTAAATAGTTTAACTTTTACCATGTATTCTTGTATTATTATAATAAATGGTTAATAAACTTACTATAAAAAGTCAATAGAACCCAAAGTGGTTCATTATTAATATATATAACCTTATCTAAGTCCTTTGGCCAAACATTAGATTTTTAGGAATATTATATCAATTAATAATATAGTATTTGTTTTAAAAACTCATTTATATCAATTTTGACACTATTTGGTATTTTGTTTTTGTGAAAGTCATAAAAAAATTATTAATTGGAAAAAAATTTATTTAATAAACCCTAACATGTCATATTAACCTATAAAATTAGTGGAATTCATCATAAGTCTCAATTTACATTTATTTGGATATTTATAATATCAATTATTTTAATCTTTCATGAATAAGGTAATCACTGCATCATCATTATGTCATAAATAAATTTAATTATTTAATGTATAAAAATTATAAATAAAATACAATTATTTAGGAAATATTTTTATATTTCTAATTAATATTTATAGTCGAATTTATCTTATGTATAACCCTATATTAAAAATGTTTTAGTTATTAAACTTTGAATTTAACACTTTTAACTCTTCTTTAAATATAATAATAATAAATGTCCTAATCTAAACTAAGTGGACCAAAAGGATCATATTTTATTCCTAAGATTTTTTTGGTCTAAATAAACTTATCCAATAGAATTATTACATGTGTTAGAGTAATAATAATATCATTTTTACCTTTAATTACCCTATTTACTTTTAACCGTGGTAAATAAGTCAAAAGTTACTATTCAACAAAAATTATTTTCATCTTATTGAACCAAATTTTACTTACTGATATTAACCGCGTCTCTCAGATTTTTGAAATTCAATTAATAGAAGTGGTAAAATTATGTTTTTTTGCAAATTTGCTAATGTGGCTAGAAGGTGGGTAAAAGACGATAAAAAGTTCAATAAAATTTTATATATCTAATTTTATTATAAAATGACTCCAATGAATTGAATTGAACTAATATAGGTATTATGTATCTATTTTTACTTAAAATAAACTTAAATAAAATAAATAATTATTTAAATAAAAATTTGGTTTTAAACAATAACGCAGTGTTTTTTCACTATTCATCAAAAATTGAAAGTTTTCAAAAAAATACAAAAAACTCACCCTAAGATAATTTTGATATTTAAAATTTAAAAATTAAGTACATTTTGAAAAATAAAATTTATAAAATTTCAAAAAGTGGGTATTACTATTCATAACAGCTAGTTTGATTGGTCATGGTGTGTTAAAACTCCAAGTTGCGTACAACGTAAGCTATTGCATTATTCAAAGGGAAACGTACCGTGGAAGCTTGGAGTGTTAAATTCTCCCCTTCAAATAATTTCATCCTCAAAATTTCTAGAATATTACTGCATAAAATGATTCAGGTGGTTCTTCATCATAAGTTCCTTGGGTTCCCACATTGCCTCTTCCATCTTATGATTTCTCCATAGAACTTTTACCAGACGAGTCGTCCGGTTTCTCAACACTTGTTCTCTAGTATCAAGAATCTTGACAGACTCTTCATAAGAAGACAAATCAACTTCCAGTTTTATTTCTTCATAGGTGAGTAAATGCATTAGGTCAGACATGTATTTTCTTAACAATAATACATGGAACACATCATGAACTTTGGAGAGACTTGGCGGCATTTCCAAATAGTAAGATACAACCCCAATTCGTTCTAGAATTTCGAAAGGTATGATGTACCTAGGACTTAATTTAACCTTATTACCGAATCATAAAACTCCCTTACATGAAGATACCTTTAAGAAAACATGATCTCCTACTTGAAATTCCAAATCTTTTCTTCGGTTATCGACATAGCTCTTTTGCCTACTTTGAGATGATTTGATGTGGGTTTGGATAACCTTCACCTTTTCCATTGTTTCCTCAACAAGTTCTGGGCATAAAAGTTTTCTTTCATTAATATCATCCCATAAAGTTGGCATATGACATCTCTTTCCATATAATACTTTATATGGTGCCATCTGAATACTTGAATGGAAGCTATTTTTATAGGAAAATTCTACCAGAGGTAAATATTGATCCCACATACCTTTAAAGTCAAGTGAGAAATATCTCAACACGCCTTCTAAGGTTTTAATAGTCTGTTCTGATTGTCCATCAGTTTGAGGGTGGTAGATAGTGCTCAAACGAAGTTCAGTATCCAAGTCATTCTGAAGACTTTTCCAGAATCTTGATGTAAAACGGGGATTACGATCAGAAACAATCGATAGGGGTACTCCATGAAGTCTTACAACTTCATTAATATATAGTCTTACTAGATGTTCAAGTGGTAAATCTTCTCTTATAGTAAGAAAATGTGTTGACTTGGTAAGACGATCAACAATGACCCATATTGCATCATTCCTTCTAGAAGTCTTTGGTAGCCCCATGACAAAGTCCATCTTAATATCATCCCATTTCCACTCAGGTATGGTAAGATGTTTCATGAATCCTCTAGGATGTTGTCTTCTAGCTTTCACTTGTTGGAAAAACATACATCTTGACACATAATCAACAATCACTCTCTTCATGTTGTCCCACCAAAAATGTTCATTCAAATCTCTATACATCTTAGTGCTACTAGGGTGTATAGAGAAATTAGAGCTATGAGCATCATCCAACAGTTCCCTTTTTAGATTAGGTATATCAGGAACACAAATTCTCTTCCCAAATTTCAAAATTCCATCTTCACATACGAAGTCAATCAATCTCCCATCATTCACAACTTTAATTTTATTTTGAAACTCCTCATCATCAGTCTGATAACTTTTTATCCTTTCTAGTAAAGATGGTTTAAAAACCATTTGAAAAAGTATTGATGATTTACCTTCCATGATTATTCCTATATCCATATTTACTAGATCTATGAACTTAGGATCCATTTCAACTCTCATCTTATTCAAAACTCCATGATCCTTTCTGCTCAAAGCATCTGCCACCTTATTTGCCTTCCCCGGGTGGTAGTGTATAGTGGAATAATAATCTTTGAGTAGTTCAAGCCATCGTCTTTACCTCATGTTGAGTTCTTTTTGTGAGAAAATATACTTCAAACTCTTGTGATCAGTATAAATCCCACATTTTTCACTATATAGATAGTGTCTTCATATCTTCAAAGTAAAGATTACAGATGCTAACTCAAGATCATGAGTGGGATATTTTTGTACATGAATTCTTAGCTTCTATGATTCATAGGCAATAATTCTATCATTCTGCATAAAGACACAACCAAGTCCTTTCTTTGATACATCACTATAAATAATAAACCCATCATTCCCCGATGGTAGAGTCAAGATAGGAGCATTGAATAATCTTCTCTTCCATTCTTCAAAACATTATTCACACTCTTTTGTCTAAATAAATTTAACCCATTTATGTGTGATATTGGTTAATGGGTTAGACAATTAGGAAAAATTATGGACGAAGCAGTGATAATAACCCACTAAACCAATAAAACTACGTACCTCAGTTATACTTGTCAGTGCTGGCCATTCTTGGATTTCCTTGGTCTTTGAAGGATCAATAGAGATTCCATCTTTAGAGACAATATGGCCAAGAAAAGAAATATCCTGAATCCATAATTTACACTTTCTAAACTTCTTATATAATTCAATTCTTCTGAGGGTTTTCAGAATAGTGCGTAAGTGATTTTTATGATCTTCATAGATTTTTGAGTAAACCAAGATATCATCTATAAATACCACTACAAAGTCATTAATATATTCCTTGAAATATCTATTCATTAGATATATGAAAATAGAGGGCGCATTAGTCAGTCTAAAAGGCATTACTGTAAACTCGTAATTCCCGTACCTGGTTCGAAATGTTGTTTTTAGAATATCTTCCTTCTTCACACACAACTGATGATATCCAGATCGAAGGTCAATCTTTGAAAAATATTGAGCTCCATAAAGTTGATTGAATAAATCATCAATTCAAGGTAGGGGATACTTGTTCTTTATTTTTATAGAATTGATCTCCTTGTAGTCAATGCACAACCTCATAGATCCACCTTTCTTCTTAACAAAAAGAATAGGGGCTCCCCATGAAGAAACACTAGGGTTAATAAATTATTTATTACTCAATTACTCTAGTTGTTTCTTTAGTTAGAATAATTATAAAGTGTCCATTATATAAAGGGTATTTGATAAGGGCCTTGAACCAGGAATTAAGTCAATATAAAACTCAATTTCTCGTTCTGGAGGATGTCCAGGTAAATTCTCTAGAAACAAATCAACATATTCTTGCACAATAGGTACATCCTCTATTTGAACATTCCTTTCCTCACCCATATTTATTTTATTCTCTTCCTCCCCAATAATTGAATTTAGTAGATCTACTAAGGGTGGATCTAGATAAGAATCAGGTGGTGATGTTTCTACTCTAAAGATAAGGTACTCCTTATCATCATCTAAAATTGTAACCTACTTCTTATTACAATAAATTTTTGCATCATGGTCCAAAATCTAATCCATTTTGAGGATTATATCAAATTCAATCATGGGTATGATGATGAGATCAACAGATAAAGAACATTTATATGCCCTAATGGGAACTAATTTAAAAAACTTTGTTGCAATGATAATTCTCTTAGGAGTTTTGACCGACAACTCCCTTGTTAAATCAAATTGGAAATATCTATTTTTCTTAGAAAACTAGGAAGATATGAAGCAATGAGATGATCCAGAATCAAATAAAGCATTGTCTAAACTTGAGGAAACCATTAAATTACCTGTCACCACATCTTTCTAAGCTTCAACCTCAGTAGTAGTGATCACATAATCTTGGCCTTTCTCCCTCGGCCTTTTCTGAGGTAAGTTTCCTTGGAGCTTATAACATTCATTTGAATAATGCCCCATTTCTCTACAATTGTAGCATTCAACATTGACAACCACTTTCTTTCCCTTGTAATCACGAGCTTGGTGGATTTTTTCACCACACTTGTAACAAACTCCCATTCCCTTCAGGAAAGTACCAGGGTGTTTTTCCCACATTTACCACAGGATGAATATTCAACTTTTCCCTTATTCCCCTTATTTCCATTTCCAGAGTGTTCAACAAATCTCTTCTTCTCTTGATTTACTTTAAAGGCTTAAGACTTAGATAATTACTTTTCTATCTTGATAGCACATGAGACAACATATTAGTATGATGAGAAGGATTGTGAGACTAATTCTCAACAGAGAAATGGTTTTAACCCATCAAAGAATCGATTAACCTTACTCCTTGGGTTACATATATAATCTGTTGCATGCCTTGATAACCTTGTAAAGTTATCCTCATACTTTGTGACATTCTCATCCTCCTTTTTCCTCAGACTCAAAAATTGTCTTTCTATATTCGCTCGATGGTCGTGAGGAAATTATTTTTCTAAAAAAATCCCTTTAAACTCCCTCTATAACATATTTTATACTTCTTAATCTTTCTTTGTGTTTTGAATTAATGACCACCATTGATCTTTATCTCCTGTGAGGTGATAAACTTCCATTATAACTTTTTCCCTTTCGCTACTCCCCAAAGCATGAAATATTTTCTCTAAGGAACTTATCCATTGCTCAGCTACAAATGGATTTGTAGTCCCATTGAACATTGGTGGTTGTTTTCTCATGAATCAATCTAACATTTATCCTTCATGTTGTAGATCAGGGTGCTCTATATGGGTAAGGTTATTATTCATAACCTGAGTGAGTTGTCCCATTATGGTGATAAGTTGATCATCACCAGTTGCATCACTAGCTCTACTATAATTATCTTGAGTAGGAGGACAATCCCTACATGGATTACGTGCATTGATATGGTTTCCATTCCTTCCACTAGGCACCATTTCAAAATAATGGCATACACTAGATTAGTTTATGAATTGCAATACATAATTACAAACTTGTAAAACACTTAACATAAATTGAACAGTTTATGGATATAATACATAATCATAAAAATGTTTTCTTTGAGGAGGTATATACTCATAAATCCTTCATAATGGTTTTTAAAGAAAATGTAAATTATCCTAAGCATATCCCTTGGGAGTTTCGTAACCAAGAGTGCAGTAAGGCCCATTGTTGTGTATCAGGATACCCTGAGGTCAAGCCTGAAACTCCTTGTCGGAGTTTTCACTCCTAGGTACATCTATGCCAGAGCCGCCTCTACCTGCTCGTATCCAGACAGGGATGTATTTATTAGAAAACTGACAAAATCTCTACATTACCAAAATTCAAATAAGTTCTTCTATACTAATCCTCAAATACTATCTTAGGGTAATGTTCTCTAATCATATTTTTTTCTAAATCTAGTTTCCAAAGTTTGTACTAAACTTTCTCTGATACCAAATGTAACGCCCTGAACCTAGTTACCTAGAGTCGGTGCATTATTACATAACATTGGTATGATCACAAAAGATCAAGTCTCGAAAGACCGATTAGTTTATTAGCCTTGGAAGTACTAGATACATACATAAGTTTTACATTACATCATGAAATAAAGAAAAATAACATCATTGTTTCCCCTTAGAACATACTCTTATCCCTTAGCCTATTCTTGAAATTTAATCGTAAAATACTTCTTCACATCCTAGGAAAAATAAAACATAATAAAGGGGTGAGCTCAGATGCTCAGTAAGGATAACAATATAGCGGAAACTTTCATAAATAAGCATAAACATTTAAGACAATATATAAGACTAAAAAACAAGCCTTTTAAACTTAAACTTCAGTATAATATAGAAAATATAAATCAAATAAATACATTTACTTATTTACATGGATATTCTACTAGTCTAATAATCACATGCAATATCAATAGCTAATTTCATAATGATAGAATACATAATGCCGGACATCATAACCACATAGTCAAGGCCTCGTTCCAAGACTACAAAATAAAATTTTGTCAAGGCCTTGTGCCAAGACACTAGTTTGTCTCATGAGACCTACTGATATATTAAGGAGCTATAGCAGGCTCCACCTGTCACTTACTAAGTCTAATTCATTCCTCATATGAAAAGTTTTAAACATAACATAAACATTCGTATTAAAAATAGCATACAAAATGTCAATAATTTATCCATAAGCCATGAATGGTATAAAAATAACAAATACATAGTCAAACACATCACAAAACCTTTAATACAATATGGAAGATTTGTATCATAATAAATCAACTTCAAACAAGTTTAAAATTCATCAAAGGATGTTGACATATATGAAATGAAAACTATTTGAAAACATAACTCTTTCTATTTTGAAACCATTTAAAGCCACATAATTATAAAAGAAAACATTTATTTTTGGAAATATTTTTATAAGATTTTAAGGGAAGCTTCGAAGGTGTTATAATAGAATAAAATAGATTCACTCACCGTACAAGTTAAAAAAACATTCTTTCCTTAATTTTTTCGAAAAGGTCATAAAGGACCTTGTTTGGAAAACGACGAAAAGATTCGTTTATAAAAATCTTATAAAAAGTCAAACAAGGGTATAAATGACTTTAAACCATAGTATAGGAAATAGTAAAAATGTTTTGAAATACATTTTTAATAAACACAGATGTGTATGATAAATAGGTCCGAGTAGATACTCACGTATAAACAACCCGAGATAATGAAGAGATTATAGAATTAACCCTTACCTTGTACTTTTCCTTGATCGAGGGTATGTTAACATCCTTTATAATAGTTAAATAATTATTATTAAATTATACAAGAACCACATACATAAATATTATATCATATATGATCTTCTAATATTGCTTTGTTAATAATATTTCAATAGTATCATTGTTTCGGGTGTTAACTGATTCATTTCCTTTATATTTTTTACTGCATAAGTCATGTTTGTTATGGATAGGATGTATTTTATTAATATACATAATGATATTAAGTTATTAAACATTATTTTTAATCATAAAATGAAAATTATTCTTGAATGGTTACGATGGGGAATGAATCTCATCGCGTTCGTGGAGACGGTAATCCGTACGTACGCACGAGCGACAATACCATTCTATTGATGATGAAATCATATGTAATTGGATGGTATATAATATATAAATAATCCTTAACATGTTAAATTTATTATTTACATTAGTTATACTCATTATTATACCCATCCAAATAATGAAGTGTTTGAATAACAAACAACACCACGACGTGGAGACGGTAAGCCGTACGTACGCACGTATGGTGAATTGTCATTCATAGGATGGATAGAATAATGAATATGGTTGTACCATATTTATAATAAAATTATAGTATGTATAAGGTACTATATTTATTATTTTTGTGTGGAAACAACAAAGAAAGAGGAAGTGGAAGAAGAAGATAACTTTGAATGAGGTGATGAAATTTTTACCTCTTCTTCGGGTGATTCCTTTTGATTTGATCAAAAGAGATATTTAGGTTGGATTTATGATCAAATTAAGGCCTCTAGGTCAAAGGGAGGGTATTTGGGAGGATATTTGAGCAGAGTTTGGCTGAGTAAAATGGCTTTGGAGGTGTGATTTTTAGAGAATGGGAAGTACCCTTTTATAAGAGAGGTGAGAGTCACTTTAGGAAAAGCTTGAAATATTATTTTATTATACAATCATATTTGATTTATAATGGATCTAAAATGATTTATTTCAAGTCTAAGGTGGGTTTGTGTCTAAAAAATCTCAACAAATAGGTTTTAGACAGGTTTAGGTCATTATATTAACCTTATATTTTAGATTTAACTCTTAGTTAAATACTTTAACTTTTACCATGTATTCTCGTATTATTATAATAAATGGTTAATAAACTTACTATAAAAAGTCAATAGAACCCCAAGTGGTTCATTATTAATATATATAACCTTATATAAGTCCTTTTTCCAAACCTTAGATTTTTAAGAATATTATATCAATTAATAATATAGTATTTGTTTTAAAAACCCATTTATGTCAATTTTGACACTATTTGCTATTTTGTTTTTGTGAAAGTCATAAAAACTTTATTAATTTGAAAAAAATTCATTTAATAAACCCTAACATGTCATATTTACCTATAAAATTAGTGTAATTCACCATAAGTCTCAATTTACATTTATTTGGATATTTATAATATCAATTATTTTAATCTTTCATGAATAAGGTAATTACTACATCATCATTGTGTCATAAATAAATTTAATTATTTAATGTATAAAAATTATAAATAAAATAACATTATTTAGGAAATATTTTTATATTTATAATTAATATTTATAGTTGAATTTATCTTATGTATAACCCTATATTAAAAATGGTTTACTTATTAAACTTTGAATTTAACACTTTTAACTCTTCTTTAAATAAAATAATAATAAATATCCTAATCTAATCAAAGTGGATCGAAAGGATCATATTTTATTCCTAAGGTTGTTTTTTTTTCTAAATACACTTATCCAATAGAATTAGTACATGTGTTAGGGTAATAATAACATCATTTTTACCTTTAATTACCCTATTTACTTTTAACCGTGGTAAATAAAAGTCAAAAGTTACTATTCACCAAAAAATATTTTCATTTTATTGAAAAAAATTTTACTTACTGATATTAACTATGTCTCTCAGATTTTTGAAATTTAATTTACATAAGCGGTAAAATTACGTTTTATGCAAATTTGCTAACGTGCCTAGAAGGTGGGTAAAAGACGGTATAAAGTTCAATAAAATTTTATATATCTAATTTTATTATAAAATGACTCCAATGAATTGCATTGAAATAATATAGGTATTATGTATCTATTTTGACTTAAAATAAACTTAAATAAAATAAATAATTATTTAAATAAAAATTCGGTTTTAAACAATAACGCAGTGTTTTTCCACTATTCATCAAAAATTGAAAGTTTTCAGAAAAATACCAAAAATTCACCCTAATATAATTTTGATATTCCGAATCCAAAAATAAAGTCCATTTTGAAAAATAAAATTTATAAAATTTCAAAAAGTGGGTATTACTATTCATAACAACTAGTTTGATTGGTTGTGGCATGTTAAAACTCCAAGTTGCGTACAACACAAGCTATTGAATTATTCAAAGGGAAACGTATGATGGAAGCTTGGGGTGTTACACTACTAACTAGGGGAGAAAAACCTTTAACCATTTATGGTTCGTGTCTACAACTTTCAACATTTCCACCTTTGTATCTTCTTGTATTGGTTTCGCCTCAGATCCTTACTTGAATTTCCTCCACAAACTTGGGGCTCCATCCATTATATATGCCTTTTAACTCATACACATGTTAGGGTTAAGAGGGGATTTACATAAAAGAAACCATGGGCACGCAAACCCTATATATTAATGAGGAGTGATAGCACACAAACCAATAATTTAATTTAAAATAAATTAGAAGGAAACCAATCGCATACAAATGTCTGGTCTAGCTCATGATCATCCAAATACATGCAATGAATTATGTATTTAATAAAACTAGCATTCAATTATTTAATCGTTCTTATTAAGATAAATCATGCTCGAATCAATTAATTATTATATTTAATTAATCAATCCTTTTATCTTAATTCTTTTATGAATTTCCCTGAGATTATCATACATAACCTTGGAGGTAACATGGTGAACACCCATTTGAATCTACATGATATGTAATTCTGAACATTACAAAAACATTAAAGTTTTAATTCAGTGTAATTTGGTAAAGTAAACGATGTGTAGTTCCGACTACACGACATGTACTGCCTTCACCGTCTTATCCTAAGTACACACCTAGGGACTCAGCGTGTGAGGCGTACTTCAGAAATCTCAGAGTATACGGCGTGTCCAGTGGGACACACATCATGTTGTCTCTAGGTTACACGGTTACCAGTCGGTTTAGCCGTGTATGAGATACACGATTTGGACCTTGACCCTAAGGGACTACACATCATGTCTAGTGGGCCATACAATGTGTAATCTGACTGACCATGTGCCAGTCTGTCTTGGTTAACACACAGTGTAAGAATTAACTACACCGCGGGTCATTAATGCACACAGCTTGAGTAATTTCCGAATTACTCCTGATGCACTGAACACAACTACATAGTGTGTAATCCAGATTACATGGAGTGTATGAAAGATTACATGATGTGTAACTCTGAATACACGGCGTGTACTATTGTGTTACCTAAACAAAATTCTCGGTGCATCCTAATGAGATCCTCAATTTAATTTTAATCAAAAACTTATTCATTTTTGTTAGATCTACGAGAAATGAAAAGAGGAAGAACAGATCTCAAAATTCATATTACAAGAACGATTAAACATGAATTGAAAAAGTAAATTATTAAAGTGTAAATTATCAATGAATTATTTAAATAATAAACGATGATGAGCCCGCTCTAATACCACTTGTAGAATACAAGTGCAGTGGAAGCATGGCAGTTGGGAGGGCCCAACTTTTCTTTTTTCGTAATCGATGACCAATCTGGGATCAATACGACAATGAACGCCAATATCCACAGATTAAAATCAAAGATTTATACAAATAGAAGAAAAGTGTAGGATCTGAGAAAGAGGATGTTTCACATCATGTTTATAATTAATTTATTAATTTCTAAAGAAATTAAATACCTGGGTCTTTGGTACTTTCTTCGTTGATGATTTTTAATTATCCGAAATGAACCTTCCAGATTTCCTTCATTGTGCTTACGGGGATCCAAAGTATAATTCCTCTAGAGGTGATCCACACATACTCTAATGGTCTTTGATCAATTACACTCATTCTTCAGGTGCTAGCATGGTGAAGTGAATGTCTTGCATCGATCGTTTTTGATCACTCGTTCTTCGGTATTGAAGAACTTATCTCATTCTTAAGAGGGAGAGGTGAGAGGAGTTGTGAGAGAAAATGTTTGGCTCAACAAATCTCAATTCATCAAAGTTTGGAACAATAGACGTACCTTCCTATTACTCGATATGGGGTTTCAATTACAATATTTAATTGCAAAATAATAATTAAATGCAATTATAACTATTAGAGAAAACCCATGCCACATAATAAAAATAACAACACCATTATCTGTGGTGAACCAACTTAAGCAAAACAAAACCATAAATGAAATCCCATACCACATAATGATAGCAGTATTATTATTATTTCATGCACCAACTAGATAAAACATTATTTATTGACTTGTAAATAATTAATTTATCAACAAATACGGTCTTGGTATGTTCGAACTCCTCTTGAATTTATTGAACACCTGAATAAAATATTTTATTCTATTAAATAAATATAACTGGTAAATAAATATTTATTAAATGTTCAATAAAATAAATAAATATATTTTATCCACAATCCAATGAATAAATATTTATTTAATTTATGCGATCATTTTAACTTGAATAAAATTATTCCTCAGTTTTGAGAATAATATTTATTACATTAATTAAATTCAAATAGAATTTAATTAAGACTACCATAAACACTTGGTGTGTGACCATCTAGGATTATTTCTCATTGGCATTAGGTGGGATTTCCTAAAGTCCAATATTACTATCTAGAAATGGGTCAAGGCACCCAAGAGAAAGAACTTAATTCACAACGATGACATCCACATACAAATTCTCACTATGTAATATAATCCCTTTGTTACAATATCCCATCAAGAAGGTTTCATGATAGTGTCATAAACCTATATGCTTGATAATTCATTCTTTGAATACTTGAAATAAACTCATCGTTACACCATGACCATGGAATTTAGGGTGACGGTTATATTTCAATCAAAGGGACGAGATATCAACTTCCTTAAATGGAAGGGAAAAATCCTTTAATTATCTGTTAATAACATGTCATTCGTGATAAACCCAACATACCCTACTTCTCACCAATATATGGCGTGATGGTTTTCATAATTAAATCAAAGTGCACGGGTTATGACACATATTAATGATAATATTAAAGTATAAGGAGCACAAGAGCCTCAGCCCAGTTGGTGAGGACTCGCTAGGTGCATCCAAGAGACCTGAGATCAAATCCGGGTGGAGGCATATTTCCGGGTTACTGTAGAAGCACTGTAGCAGGCACTATTCGGTACTGTAGCAGCCGAAACTATTCATCCATCTGGGCCTTCGAGCCACTGGTTTGGTTCTCGGGTCCTGCAAGGATTTCGGGCCACCCAAGGCCTTTGGGCTAGTTGATTCTCAAGGATTTTGGGCCACCTTAAGGCCTTAGGGCCACCTCAAGGCCTTCGGGCCACATGAATGCAGGCCCCAGACACACTACAAAAAAGGAGCATCCCCAGAAGAGGATTCAGAGCATGTGCACTCACCAGAGCAGAGCCAAATGGATTGTCAGAATGAGAGGGTATGGCTATGCCATCGGTACCAGCCTGTGCTTGCACGGGAAGCCTAGCCAGATGGTCATGCAAAGGTGGAGAGCTACTATCAAGATGAAGATGCTGGGGAGGGGCAGTTCCTTGTAGATAGTCTGGTTGAATTCCCTAAGACCTTCGGGTTATGTAATCTCTTAAGCCTACGGTCCATGTAATCTCTGAGCCTACGGGCCTTGTAAGAGTTCCCTCTCATCCCTTGAAAGGGGGGTTATCAAAAATCAATAAAAAAATGAAGGCCTTCAGGCCATTCAGGCTAAGGACCATTACACATGCTCACATATAGGAATATCTGATGACACCAAAACATGAATAATTTCTATTGGTGGGTCTGTTCTCATAATCTCTCATCTTGGATATTACCAAGTGCAAACTTCATGAGAATAAGTCTCATACGCTTATGAGTACTCTCACCTGATGTTCTATATACTATGTGTCCCATCATAGTATATCATCTGACCACATAACTATATTTAAGAATATTGTCATCACACTTCAAGGTTCTCATCATAGTGGGGAACTACTATGACCTTATTAATGTGACAAATACTCTAGGACATTATTACATTATAGTCATGCAGAATAATGAACAATATGTAATAAGATGTTTAATATTTAAATACATTAAATATTCATGTAATCAAAGTAAAAAATAGTTGGTTCTAGGACACAAAATCCAACAAACTGATGGGTTTCGTGAGAAAATTCTATGCCCATGGGCAGTGGAAGAAAACACAAAATATATGCCAATATCATTCGATAGTGGAATCAATGAGATAGAATAAGAAAACCATAAAACAAACACACCTCACTATTTATGTTTTTGATCTTCGATGTCATCCAGCCTGACCAAGTTCCCTTAGTAGCAATAAATGGGCTATTTCCTCTGAAAATATACATTGGTCTCTTAAATCATTGAACACTTTTATAGGATCTCCCTTCTATAGTGATGTGTTGATACCTCCTCGTCGAAGGAGAATAGAGAGAAGAGAAATTGAGTAAGTTTTATCCAACAAAAAATGATCTAAGTGTCTCAAATGAGGTCCATGAATCTCTATTTTATAGGCCTCATTTATAAAATGAAGGATCCTCTTAGAGTTTCAACACTTCAATTATTTTAAATAACTGACCATTAACATTCTTCCTCACTGACTTATCTGACTATTAAACTCATTTAATAATAAATATTTCACACACCATCATATGATGTGTTAATAAATTGAAACAAACATAGTAATCAACATTGGTGAAACTAATTAATGGTTTCATATATCATTCCATAAGTGCACTTCAACATAATATAGAATACCAAAAGAAGGTACTGACCATGGCATGGTGACTTTCACCACGTCATGGTTTGTGCTTCAGTTCACAGTGTTCAATAATTCCCCACTTGCACTAAAGGATCACATATTTTATGAAAAACTTTAAAACTCTTTATAAATTCATCTGAATTCCTTTGGATATAATTATCATAATCTCTCTCAAATTCAGGATAAACACTTTGCACCAAAATTAACCGTCATTCTAGGACCTTGTGTGTGATCTCGTGGGACTTTATAACATTGAAAATAATTATGAATTCCCTAGTTTTATAATTGTTAGTAGAGTGTGGCTTATAGAAAAACACCATTACTACTTAAGCTACAAAGGGTCCAGGCATGATCTTTACCAAGAACACTCATATCTCTATATAAACGTGTTATCCATGAGATGTATCTCTATAACATTCATTCATGATTATATAATCCCGTTATTAAATACATCGAGTGACCACTGGACATAAAACGTGTCAATCTGGTACAAGTTACTTCATACGTTCATGATTCTATGAAATAGATTAGACAACTTGAATGAATACATCACAAGTCATTCATCCAGGTAGTTAAGCACATCACATGCCACTTGTTGGGCCGATGACCTAAAACCAACTTTTGTGCACTTTATGATTACCTATATTCATAATTCTAAATATTAATAAATTACTTATCACATCATGACTGTTCTTATGAGTAACATAGTATGTGATAATTTCTTAAGAGTGGTTGTCACACTAAAAGGTCATCGTATTTCCCTATTATGATGAAAACCCAAAAGTTTCACGATATTATTATTAAATATGTGTTTTATAGCTAGATGATTTTTTTTGAGGGGCACACATGATATAGGATATTAAGGGTGGATACTCATAGTACTTTGAGACACCTTCTCATGGTGTACGCCCATGGTAATTTCCAGTTTAAGAGATTATGAGAATGAGACCCGCCGGTAGGAAATCGATATTTATATGTGTCATTGGATGTTACAATTTGCAGTAATGTGTATTTATCCTTAGAATTCAAGATTATTATTAATGTATATTATGGGTCATGTACTTTGATGTATTGAAAAAAAACTATGGTGACATATGTTCGTGATTAAATAAGATACATTGGGTGTGTCACGAGTAATATTTCATTAATAAATAATGCGAGAAAGTATTTTTCCCTTATATCCTTTCATAGAAGTTGATATCTCAAGCCCTCTGATGTAAATGATACAACCTAAATAAATCCATGCCCATGGCATTCTATAGAAAAATTTAATTATGAAAAATTCAAAGAAAGAGACATCAAACACATAGGTTGATGGTACCATCATACAACCCAATTGATTAGAGATATCATGATAAATAGATTATATTACACGATAAGAATCCATATGAGGTTTTATATCATTACAACATTAAATTATTTCTCTATGACTATATTTTCATGTTGTTAGATGCTAACTTTGGAATTTGGGTTGTTTCACTTATTGCCACTGAGAAAGAGGACTAGAGGGTCACACACTAAGTGTATCCAAAACCTCAGTTAAATAATAATAATATTTATTATTTAACATGTTGAATAAATATTATCCTCACATGTGGTTTAATAATTATTCTTGTTTGCTTGATCGCTTATATTATGTCACTATTTATTTGAGAGAATATTTTTGTGAGTGGAATATTTAATAAAGATTTATTTTCTATTTAGTGAATATAATATTTATTTATTTATTAGAAAATAATGTAGTGATATTTATTTATTAAATAAAAAATCATTATCCAATGCCTGATAAATATTATAGAGGAATAATGAACTCAGTTTAATAGCCCGATAAGAAATAATATATATATATTAAATATTATTTGAATAAATAATATTTTATTAATTCGCGTGTTTTGTGCATGTAAAAAAATAACAACAACAATAACAAAAATAATAATAATATATACATGGGGTTCTTTAGGGATTAAGGAAATAATAATGGTGCATGTGTAAATATTATTTTCCAACTCTAGAACTATTTAAACACAATTATATTATTTCTAATGAGTTGCCATTTTGTTTTGTTGTGCACAACAACATCTGGATAAATATATCAAACCCTATAGACCTCTTTCTCCAAGAACGCTCTAAATAATGAAGAAATATCTTCCTCCAACACCACTCTCAATTCCAAAGAGATCAAAGAGAATCCTTCTTGAAGTGATTCTCAAGGTGATCAAGGATGAACAACACAAGTGTTAGGATCTACTGTGCTGACACCTATATATTACTATGATGATGTTCATAAGTTTTTGGAGCACATGTGGATCATCACTAGAGGTAATCTACACTTGATTCCTACAAAAAATGACAATACGATGTAGATATGTTGTCAGATTCATCAACGAAGAAATAATATATCACAAAGTAATTCTTAAATTCTTAAATTAATTATAAATAATTATGTGACGATCCTTCATTTTTGGTTCTGGAATTCTCATGTAAATTAATATTTGATTCAATTTCATTAGCCATGATGTTTTTCATAGATGTATATCTCAGACTGATCATCAATTATGAAAAAAAATCCAAGATGGTCATGCCCCATCAAGCGCTTCTATTGCATCTCAAACCTTCAAGTGGTATTAAAGGGGTTGCGTAATTATTTATAATAATTTAAATATTGTTAATTGATTTATGCATTTATTATTAGGTTTTAATTTTAGTTTAATCATTCTTTAATCAGAATCATGATATATTCTCTTCTTCCTCTTCGTTCTCACAAATATAATCAAAATTGATTAATTTTATGAACAAAATACATTCGAAGAACTCATCCGGAGGTGCCGAGGATTCTACATGGATAACATAAGAGTACACACCATATAGACCATTGGTATATGACATATACCCATGTTTAATGTACAACGAATTAATTCATAATTAATTCAAGTCATGTGTATCTATTACATGCAATGTGCATTTAAATACACAGTGCATTGACCAGGCCATCCTAGCGCATGGTTAGAAGAACTAAGCGATGTGTAACCATTATACATGATGTGTAATTCATTAGTCAAAGATGAGTAGTGTATTTTCTTACATGACCAACATGTATGGTGACTGTGTAACTCAAAGATCACATGACATGTTGCCCATGTAAATGCCATGTACTCCATTAATTTGTATGTCATAGTTACATATTGAGTCCCTAGGTGTGTGTTGCGGATAGATGGTAAGAAATATACATTACATGTTATTAGATTGCATATGTCATGTATATTACCAAATTAGACAGAATTAAAAATTAATTTATTATAATACTTAAACCTTATCAATATGTGTTTCAAGTGTCATTTATCTGACTATGTACATTCCATGTGATGGGTTTTATAAATAAATATATATATATATTAAATTTTTAATTAATTTCTACATAATGTTCAGAATTTAAAATCATGTATAAGTCGTAATACCATCATTAATCCATGTGAATTGAAACACAACACACTAAGTAAATAACATGTGTTTCATGTGTCATTTATTTTACTATGTATGCACCATGAAATTACATGATAAGTCTTGTATGCCACATTCTTCATGAGTAAATAATGTATGGATTTAATACACATTGGGTAGTTTGGATAGGTACTCACCGTGTTGCCTCCAAGGTATATGTTTTGTATATAGTTAATTTTAAAAAAATTCATTTAATTTGTTTAAAATTATGATGGATGAGAATCTCAAGAAAGTTCATATGAGAATTAAGATAAAATAATTGATTAATTAAAGAAGATAATTAATTAATTTGAGCTTGATTTATCTTAAATAAGAATGATTAGAATTGGATGATATTTTTATTAAATGTATAATTTGTTGCATGCATATGGATGATCATGAGCATAGACAAGACATTTGTATGTGATTTATTTCCTTTTAATTTATTATTAAATTAAATTTATATCTTGCATTTCATCCCTCCTCTCATTATGTAAGGGCCTACATGATCACGATCTCCTTTTACATAAACCCTTCAACCAATCATCTGGTTCTCCTCACCCACGCGTGAGTTAAAGCTTATGTAATAGATGAACCAACCAAGAAAGTGGAGGTGGTTCAATCTTGAAGTTAAGGAAAAACCAATCCAAGAGGTACATGGGTGGATAGGTGGAAAGCTACAACACCAACCATGTTATTGTTCAAGGTGTTTTTCACCTAGGTTGATGGTTAGTTTATCATCCGCTATATAAACTAATCATTAGTAAAATATCATGAGCATACCACTCTATTATTTATTTTTTTTGTCAAAATGCATGGTTAATTTCATTATGAATGTTTTTTCATGATCATATGAATTAATTAATTAACAATCATTCAAGATAAAACTAAAATAAATTGGATTATGCTTAAAATTTATTTAATACATGGTTAATCACTTGAGTAAATCCACTTAATATTAACAAGCATGTAATAAAGATAAAATGAGTATTTTTCACATAAATATAAATACCACTCAATTATATATATTAAGTTGGTATATCCTTCCACTACTTAAGTTAAAATCGAACCATAGTTCAAAGTATTTGACTAACTCAAGTCAGGGTGATTTCAATTATCGAGAAATTTTAACTTAAAGTTTTGGATCAACTTAACTTAGTTCACATCAAGGTTTGACTTCCCAAGAAGGAATTGGTATAACTAGGAGATAAAGGTTGAAGAAATATAATATAAGAATTTCAGGATTGGGGAGTTCACTCAATAAAACAATGAACTATGAGTTAATGCAGTTGGCAATTTTATGCCTACCCAAAACCCTTCAAACAACTTGTTAGGACCAAGTTTAGGTTATGAGAAGGGGAATATGGGTCTTTTACACTAGAATGTCCAAGCAAAAGGATATTATGAATCTGATGGTGAGGTCTATTGGGTTTCGATAAAATAACAGGAGATTAATAAACATAATATTTATTATATACTTTTATCAGATAAAGTACTAAAATTTTTCTCTTCTTATTTGTAGAGATAGTAATAAATATTAATTCAAACATATCACCATGATCCATACTTGAGAAGGATAACCTTATAACTATAACTAATCATCAATAATGAAAAAGGTGCTTACGCATTATCCTACTCCATGAAAAAAATTATATGTGCTAGAAAACCCTATTTCTAAAGCACCTGGCCAAGAGGCCAATGAGGAAGAGTTGTCTCTATATGAGAAACATTTGAACGATGCCACAAATGTTCAATGTTTTATGTTATCATCCATAAATAATGATCTTATAAAGAATCATGAGGACATGGATGCATATAGAATGATGTCTCACCATCATGACCTCTATTAATAGGAGATACAAAATCTCCAATCCATTATTTACGTGTAAGCCTAGAGAGTCGGTGCGATCTGGGCATCATGTAATCAAGAATATTGGATACATAGAATTCTTAAACATATTGGGAATTAAATTCCCAGATTATTTGCATAAAAATATCATCCTTTCCTCACTACCTAAGTGTTTCTCTAGTTTAATTATTAATTATAACATGAGAAATAACATGAAGAGTCTTTTAGAAATTCTTACTCTCATTTTACAAGTTTATAAGGACACGAGGCATGACAAACTCACAATATTTATGGTTAATAAGAAAAATAAGAATAAGAAAAAGATTCCAAAGACTCATAATAAGTATAAATCTTCAAAACATTATCCTTTTAACAAGAGGAAGATCCAAAGTCAAGCAAAGGAAAAGAAAGCGGTATATTTTTCATGTGGCAAGCAAAGCCACTGGAAGAGGAACTGAACCCAGAAGAAAAGAGAATATAAAGGTGAATTTTTTATCAAGTGTAATATTCCTATATCCATACATTGGGTATTAGATATAGATTTTGGTGCTCACATCTGTATCCAAATATAGGAACTGAGTAGATTTCAAAAGATTGTTAGAGGAGAGGTGGAATTGTGGGTTGCCAATAGTGTGAGGCTGTCCGTTTTATCCATTAGAAACTAACACCTTATGTTTCCAACAATAATGATCTTAGTTTTAAAATATTTTTATTATGTACTGGATGTTACCAAAAACATAATTTTTGTATCCTACCTAGATACATATGGTTTTGTTTTCAAGTTTCAAAATAAAAGTTGTTTATTTTATAAAGTTAGTATATGTAATGGCATGACACATTTAAATAATGGTCTTTATGTATTAAATTATGAAAAAAGTATTGGTAATTGATAATGAATCATGTTCACATGAATCATATGACACCCTGTTATGACATCACCATATTGGTCATGCAAATGAGAATCATTTGACAAATCTCTATCAAGATGGTTATTTAGACTCTTTTGAGATAAAACCACTTAAAAGATGTCTTGCTTGTTTACAAGAAAAACTGACCAGACCACCATTCAGTGGACAAGGTGAAAGGTCCATAGAGCTTCTATGATTGGTAAACACTCATGTGTGTGGACCATTTATAGTAAAATATATAGGTGGGTATTCCTAATTTATAAATTTTACTAAAGACTTGAGTAGATATGATAATGTATACTTGATGCGGTATACATGTGAGTGCTTTGAGAAAATAAAATAATAAAATAATAAAATATAGAATCAACTTGGAAAGAATATAAAGAATCTTCGATATGATCGAGGTAGTTAATATATTAACCAGGAGTTTATTGAATTTTTATGGGAGTTTGGGATTCTTTCTTAACTCAATCCACCACACACACCACAATGGAATGGTGTTAAGGAAAAGAGAATCCATACCTTTTTATACATGGTAAGGTTGATGATTGTTCATGTATATCTTCTATTATCCTTTTGGGGATATGCATTACAAATTGGGGAATACAAACTAAACTGAGTACCAAATGAAGTGGAAAATACAATTCCATTCAAGTTATGGAGTATAAAGAAACATGTTTTATCATATACACATGTATGGAGTTATGAGACATTTTTAAGTCTAAATCAGGAAAAAAACTAGCACCCTAGGGCACAAAGTGCATCTTTATAGAGAATCTTAAGGAAAAAAATGGATACTACCTATACAACCCCTCATACAAGAAAATGATTGTCACTAGACAAGCCATATTTCTTGAGAGGGAGAACATCATCAAGAAGGATAATGGGAGAAAGATTGACTTATATGAAATTGATGCTCGAGATACACATGAGTTGGTATAAGAACAAATTACATAGGTATCTGTGTAAGAAGTTGTTCCTAAAACATAAGTACTGCATATGAGCACTATAGAGGTAAGATAACTAGAGAGAGATGATTTTCTAGTCACTGAAGATACTGACTCATTGTTGGTTCACAATAATGAACCTCTCTTCTATAAAGAGGAAGTATAGATATCAGATACTGTAAGATGGAAATAAGCCATGAATCCTAAAATGGATTCCATGTATTAGAACCAAGTTTAGGTTATAGTCTATCTACTATTTTATGTAATGCCTATTGGGTTCAAATGGGAATTCAAGAGAAAAATAAACATGGAAGGTAAATTAAGACACTATAAATAAAGGATACAACTAAAGGGTTTAAATAATGTCAATGAATTGAATATGAAAAAACCATTTATCCAATATCCATGTTTAAATCCATTAGAATTCTACTTACTATAACAGCTTACCATGACTATGAAATTTGGCAGATAGATGTCAAAATAGATTTCCTTAATGGGAACCTTAATGAATATGTTTATATGACACAATTAGAAGTGTTTGTGACTCTAGATGATTCCAAAAATATATTCAAGTTATAGATATCCATTTATGGATTGAAGAAAGCATCTAGGTCATGAAAAATTTGGTTTGATGAAGCTATAATTTTTTTTGGTTTCATTAAGAAAAAATATGAGCCATTTGTTTACAAGAAGTTTAGTGGGAATGAAGTAATTATCCTAGTAGTAAATGTTGATGACATATTACTTATTGGAAATGACATACCATTATTACATCCTATTAAGGATTGGTTAAACAAATTCTTCTATATGAAGTAATTAGGTGAAATAAACTAAATTCTAGTGATCAAGACCATTCGTGATAGATCCAATAGAATACTTGGGTGAATTTAAGGTACATATATTTAATAGATTCTAAAGATATTTAGTATGGAAAAAATCAAGAGGGTATTGGTTCTAGTGTCACATGGTATACATCTTTTCAAAAAAAAATGCATCCTTTGAAACAACAGTAGAAAGAGATAATGAGTAAGATACCATATGCTTCAATGATAGGATAAATCATGTATGTCATGATATGTACTAGAATTGATGTTTTCCATGCATTGATCATGGTCGAAAAATATCAAGCTGATCCAGGTGAATAATATTGGTCTTCTATTAAGTTCATACTTAAGTATCTGATAAGAACTAAGTATATGTTCCTTGTGTATGGAGGAGACGAGGATAAAGTCATTAGGGGTTATACTAATTCTTGTTTTCAAATAGATCAGAATGATATAAAGTTATAGTCTGGATATGTCTTCAGTATCAAAAGAGGAGTTGTGAGCTAGAAGAGTTCAAAGCAGTCAGTTGACACTGATTCTACAGTAGAGTTTGAGTATATAGCGGCTTCTAGTGCAGCCAAAGAAACCATTTAGATATGAAACGTTTTACAGGATCTTGATTTATCACCTATCAATAAATACCCTATCACATTATATTGTGATAATACTATAATGATGTCTCTTGAAAAAGATCCAATGTCACACAAACAGACAAAACATGTACTCCAAAAGTATCACCTCTTGAGGGATTTTTCTTAGAGGGGTGAAGTTACAATAAGAAGAGTTTCTAAAGAAGAAAATATGGAGGACCCCTTGACTAAAGAATTATCTCAACAGAATCATGAGTATAATGTGAGACCTAATGGATTGAAAGGTGTTAGTAGTTAGATCTAGTGAAAGTGGGATTTTGTAGGAGTTGGTTCCCTAGAACCAACTTCTTTATAATTTATTATTACCTGTATTCATGGTTTTGAATATTAATAAACTAATTATCATATCATGATTATTATTCTACAACACATAGTATGTGATAATGTCCTATAAGTGGTCATCGCACTGAAATGTCATAGCAGTTCTCTGCTATGATGAGAACCTAAAGGTGTCATGATAGTGTTCTTAAATATATGTTCTATAGCTAGATGGAATCATTTGAGAGACATAAATGATTTAGGCTATTATGGGTGGAGAATCATAAGACTTTGATACACCTTCTCATGGTGTACACCCAAGGTAATTTCCAGTGTAGGAGATTATGAGAACGAGACCCTCTAGTAGGAAATCTACATCTATATGTGTCTTTGAATGTTCATATTTGTGAAAATGTGTATTAATACTTAGAATTTAAGATTATTATTAATGGATATTATAAGTCATGTAATTTTATGTATTAGAAAAAACAATGATGACATATGTTTATAGTGAAGTAAAATATGTTGGGTGCATTATGAGTAATATTTCATTAATGAATAATGTGAGAATGATTTTTTCCCTTCCCCCCCTTTAACAAAAATTGATATCTTAGGCCCTTTAATGGAAATTATACAGCCTAAATAAATCCATGACCATGGTGTTCTGTGGGCAAGTTCAATTTCAAAAAATTCAAAGAAAGATACATCGAACACATAAGTTGATGACACCAACATACAACCTGCTTGATTATAGATATTATGATAAAGGGATTATATTAAACACTAAGTGTTCGTATGTGGTTTTGCACAATTACGACATTAACTTATTTATCTATGGGTACCTTGGTGTATTTATAGATGTTAACTGTGGACTATGGGTTACTTCGCCTATTACAAATGAGAAAGAGGCCTAGAGGGGATACACACTCTATGTATCCAGAACCTAGGCATGTAATTTTGGCTCGACAACCCAAAATCCTAAATCACTCGGCTTGAAAAATCCTGAATCAGGTTGGGTTGGGCTTGGGACCATGATTCATCGGGTTGCATTTGGCCTGCCTGTTGGCCCATATGAAGCCTGAACCATAAAAGTCCAGTCGCTCTAAAAAAAATAACTGATAAATTGCTGGTAGGGAGACTCAAATTCACTACCACAAGCTTCAAAGGCTGTGCTTGGACCAACTGGTCTAGGAAGTGTGGCTAGTTTTAAACTACAAAAAAATCCTTAATATATATATATATATATATATCCATCTATCTATTAATAAAAACTAAAAAACAAGACATCTCCACCCCACCCAACTTCAGTGCACGCCCCACACAAAATGTTAAACAAACATTTAAATGAATTTTTTATAAACAAAATTGTTTTACATAATTTAAAAAAGTTTAAATGCAAAAATTCCTGTATTAAAAAAACAAGATATATATATATATATATAACTCATTATATATATAACTCATTATATATATATAAAACTCATTATATATATATATAACTCATTATATATATTATTTTGAAAATAATAAAATCCCTCAAGGGTCTACCCGTGGCCCGACCCAAGGCCGGGCTCGAGCCGCCTCATGGGGATTTTCAGGCCAGCCCAACTCAACATGAATAGTGGTTCACGACTCAGTTTTTTGGAGGGAAGACCTGGACTAGAATTACACCCTTACCAGAACCTCAGTTAAATAATAATATTATTTATTGTTTAACATATTGAATAAATATTATTCCCACATGTGATTTCATAATTATTAATATTTTCCTGATCGCTTATATTTTATCACTAATTATTTAAGAGAATATTTTTGTGAGAATAATATTTAATAAATATTTATTTTTTATTTACTGAATATAATATTTATTTATTTATTATAAAATAATGATGTGATATTTATTTATCAAATAAATAGTCATTATTCATGGTCTTATAAATACAGTGGAGGAATAACGTACCGATTTTAATGGTCTGATAAAAAATAATATACATATTAAATATTATTTGAATAAATAATATTTTATTAATTCATGAGTTTTTCTTATGTCAAGAAATAATAATAATAATAATAATAATAATAATAATAATATATAAATGGGGTTCTATAGGGATTAATGAAATAATAAGGGCGTATGTGTAAATATTATTTCCAAACCCTAACACCATTTAAACCCAATTATATTATTTCTAAAGAGTTTCCATTTTGTTTTTTGTGTATAACAACATTTGGAGAAATATCTCAAAAACCCTAGAGAGATCTTTTTACAAGAATGATCTAAATAATGGAGAGCGATCCTCCTCTACCACAAATCTTGATTCTATAAAGACCAAAGAGAATCATTATTGAAATAATTCTCGGGGCGATCAAAGACAAATGACATAAGTGTTAAGATCTACCACGCTAGCACTTAGAGATTCCTATGGTGATGTTTAGAGGTTTGTGGAGCATGTGTGGATCACCATTGGAGGGAATCTATACTTTATTCCTACAATGCAATGACAGTAAGACATAAAGACATTGTTAGATTTATCAATGAAGAATTCATCGCAAGGTAATTCTTTAAATTAATTATAAATCATTATGTGATGATCCTATATTTTTTGCTCAAACATTCTCACATCAATAATCTTTGAATCAATTCCATTGGTCACTTTTGGATCTAAAGAGCTTAATATGGCATACAAGAGGGGGGGGGGTGAATTGTAGGTTAAAAATTAAACTAAACACAAAACCTGTTTAAGTAAAATGATCGAACTCAGCACTGCCCAATGATTGGAGTATTAGAATCAGTATTATAGATTTTTTGATTATATCAAAGTATGTTTTATTGGTATCACAGACACACTGATAATTTTTTTTGTTAGAAAATAAGTATTACAACTAACTTTCTAAAATAACGCACAACGGAAAAAATAGATCTTGTACAAGAAAGAAATACACAACTTATAAAAGTAAGAATGAATTAAAATCTATATTAAAAGAAACTGCTCTTTTAACCTTAAGAGCTAAGCTAGTTAGAATACCTGACTAAAGGTATCCACTATTTTATACTTACTGTAAAGTCTGTCTTTCCTTACCAGGAAATCTCTCGATACGATGATTGGAACAAGATCCATCTTCTTATCCTCAAAAGACCTCGATACGATGATAAATATCTATTTTCCTAGCCTCGGAAGCCCTTGATCTAATGGATCAAATTCACCATCTTCCTGTCCTCAGAAGCCCTTGATCGATACAACGACTAGATGCAGAATACAAAAAAAAAACATTTTAAAGGAAACAACCCTCACAAGGATTCCTTATAATGACAACTCTCTAAAGTATTACAAATACTAAGAACAATTAGTTCACACTAAGAAATATTTACAAGACTTGAGTTACAAAATGTATCTAAATCTAACTCTTCAAATGACCAGATATTTATAGGTGATCTCCCAACATTCATATTTTCAAGTTAGTTTCAACGACCTCAAATAACTTACACATGAAAGCCTAAAAATAACCGAATGTTCGACATCATTTTGTTTAGCACCATTAAAATACTAAATTGTATTCCACCTGATAGAAAAAAATATCTGATTATAAAATTTTGGATAGTCAGATAGACTTCCTTATTGATTGTCAATTTGATAATCATAATGAGTGCCAATCCGATGTATCAATACCGAGATCAATATGATGGTTAAGACTTTTTTAAGTAAGACATAATTCTAACCACTAGTCATAACAAAGGTTAGTCTAAATGATCATACATACCATTAGTTCGATGGATCAACTCGAATAATAATAAATATTTATTTTGTAATACATTAAAATCATTTCTATGTATGGTAAAATTAATGTTTTCTACAAAAAACATATTAAAAAACTTGTGAAATTTAAAAGTTATTAAACATAGTTTTAATAAGGTATTTGTGATTTCCAAAACTAAAGGAATGGAAAAGTAAGAATTAATACTTCTAACTCAACAATCTCCCCCTTTTTGAAAAGTACAAAACACAACACTTAAATAAAAATAATAACTTTGAAATAATCACTACCCTTTTTTCTTTTAAGAACTTTGAAGATATACTTCATAACCCCCCTAAGTTTATAAATACTTTATAATATGATAAAAAGTATTAATACTTCTCCCCCTTAAGATAATATCTCCCCCTTTTATAATACATCCCTTAAACAATTCTCCTTATAATTTTTAAAGTTTCTCCCCATGGTTTCTCCCCCTTTGTTATTTTAAAAAAATGGGAAATTAAGGATAGTTTCCTAAAATATTAGAAGAATAATAATATACAAAACAAATATTTGTGAACTATCATCCAAGATATAAAAGAAAGAGCATACATCCAAAATAATTAGAATACATTCAAATAGAATGTATTGGATGAAACGATAACCACATTCAATAACCATTCAAATGTTTGATAAAAATACTTTGAGAGTTCAAAAGAAAAATGATTCATTTTTTCTTCATAAACTTCTTGATGGTGTCATTAATCTTTTTGAACTCATCCTGATCCTTCTCAAGATTCATAATTTTTTCTTCCATTATTCATTAATTCTAAACTTTAACCTTCAAAATTTCAACCTCTTAAAAAATATTTTTGTTATCTTCCTTCACAAGGATTAATTCATCTTTACATGATCTAAACCTAATATTCTCCAACTCTAAACCATGAACCATTTATTTCAGTACTTTTAGTTCTTCTATCTGATCATCAGTTGTGTCTCTGAACTCTTCCACAAACTTCACTTGATCAGATACATATGAGGATAATTTTTTGAAGGATTATTCCATTTCAAGAGCAAGTTTCTTGAATTAAAATAATTGATCATCATGATCTCTGAGTTCCTCATTAATTTGATTTGACCACTTGACCATCTGATTATATGTTATTTTCTAAGTCTGAGTTTTTTCTTGATTTTTTTAACTCTACCTTAATCTGGTTAACTGATTATTTTAAAACTTTCAATGACTCTAATTTATCATGAAGACTATTCTGAATAAGTTGACACCTCACCTCAAGTTTTGTAAAATATAGAATAGTGTCATTTAATCTTATCAAAAATTAGAAAATTAAATAAAAACCTTTCAATGAAATAGTTTCCTCTGAATCTGATGATCTTGATGATGGTTTGGGAGGTTTTATTCTTGATGATTCGACATCAGGTTTCAATACTTCTTCAAATTTCTCTTTTCCTTCCTTTGAAACTTTCTTATCATATGAAACTATTACAATATCCACATTCTTATCTGAATCAATATTTTCATAAACCATTGTCTATGATTGTTGATCTTTATCTCTAGCTTCCTTTATGGATGTTTTTTCTTCTTGTTTCATTAAATACTTTTGTTCCTCTTCTGATGACAATTTTCTTCATGGGTCACTTCTAAGTTTGAATACTTATTAGACTAAGAAGGTAAATTTTTTGATGATGAATATGATTCCAATGATTTATTTTCCTTTATCTATTTATCTAACTCTGTTTCATCATTATCAGATACTTATTCTTATTCTTCCTCTTCCTCTTTCTATGTTCCTTATTTTTATTCTTCTTATATTTTTCCTTCTTTTCCTTCTTATTCTTCTTATTCTTTAGTTTCTTCAAGTTCCATCTCTAATTGTCTTTCATTCCTAATAACTCCCTTTCCAAACTTTCTAGAGTCTAATTCTTTTTCTAGTGCCGATTATTCATCAACCTGTTTTCCCTTTCCCTTATCAGCTACTAAAGGGACAACAACAAGAATAAAAAAAGTTTCAACAAAATCAAGTCCAATATTAGGAATAAATTGATCTGTATAGGAAATTGGTAGAACATGATTCTCAAAAGCTTTATCAACACATTTTAGTAAACTTTCACATATATTAACTTCTTCTAATATTTTCTTTTGTTTTATTTTCTTTTCTTCCTTCTTCAATTCTTTGTCAGTTTGTAGGAAAATACCTCAGAAACATCAAGTCTATAATTTGGATCTCTAGGTTTCTTGTTTAGCTTATGTTCCATAATTTTTTTGAATTTATCATCATAAATTTTATTTTACTTATTTTTTTTCTCTATAGGGTAAGAATCATCTTTTATTTTATTTTCAACAATATCAACTTTCTTGGAAGGTTGTGCCTCTGATGAAGCACCATCAACCTTATTAATTAACTTCTTTATCTTTGAGTCAAAAACCAATTTCATTATTGAAATTGTATCTTCACCAATAAAAGATATATTTTATCGCATCAGGTAAGTTTGGTTCTCAATATTGAAAAGTTTCATAACCTTCACAAGTAACTTATTGATGAAATATGGAAACATAATGATCTTTGACTTTATCGAAGCACTTTTGATAGCTTCTGCCATAATGAAAACAAATTTTACAAGGTTAATTTTCCTCATATTAACTAAGAAATCTAAAAAAAATATCAAATACCTTACGGGTGTACCTATCACCCTTACTAGGTATTAAATATCTATACATACATAATTATACTACTCTATTTTCTGGTGAAAGATGAGATACTTTCTCAAATTTCTCATAACTCGGGAACAAGGAACCTTCTTCCTTTGTTTTCTCAAATGATCCAATCTTATCCAATAATTTGTGTGATGGTAAATAAGATTATCCAAAATTAGGAACTCTAACCAGATTAGCTACTCTTTTAAACAAAAGCTCATATTTCTTTTAAAATAAAGTAAAATATACAAGATCCTTATCACCTTCTTTTAAAAACTTAGCAGAGGCATAAAAATCTCTAATAATTTCAGGATAGTACAAATCAAAATCTTTATCAGGTTTATCGACACATATACTTTCCCATCCTTGTAAATAAATGGTTCTTTTGATATTAGAATTATACTTATCAAACCAGGATCTCTCTATAATACATGCATGAAAAACTTTCCTATTTGTGTAATCCTCCATGGTTGTCATTGTAACATAAATTATACCGAAGATAGGATGAACACCAAAACAATTGGACTTAAAACTTTAAGAGGTAATGAGAGTTAGTAGCAATTATTTTGAAAAATGATGTGGGAAAATGGGGTGACCCACCTTTATATAGGCACAAATGAGAGACAACTCACATTCCAAAAACTTTTAATGGTTGAGATTAAAATTTATCTGATCTAATGACCGATATTAAATCAAATAAAGTATCAAATGTATATTTGAACACTCAAAGTTTTAGGAAAACTTTTTATAATAATATATAATAGCTAATTTAGAAAACTATTAAGTTTGAAAACAAAACAAATTATTGAAACTTAAAAGAATAAGTACAACAATTATTAACTAAAGTAAAAGATAAGTGCAAAAACTAAAATAAGAATACCTTTTGGATTAGAAAGTTTCATCGATATTAATAACCTATTATTCTTGGTTTTTATAACAAATTATGATAGTTTTATAATAAAAATTGATTATGATAGTTTAATTATAAAGATTGATTGTAATATTTTTATAATAAAAACTGGTTATGAAAAAAATATTGTTTGGAAAAGTTTGTGAAACTTTTTGAGTCTGAAAAATTTTTAACTGAGAAATTATTTTTATAATAAAAGAATGGTCCAGATTTTTTTTTTAAAATTTGAGTCTAAAAAAGACATTATGATAAAAAAATTTAGAAAACTTAAAATTTTAGAAAAAAAAGTTTTTAGAAATAAAAAAACATACGAAACCTCTATAAAGAGGAGTTTATTAATGTAAGGAAATTGGTATATAAGAAGTAAATATGAATAATCACTTAACATTGATCATTCATAGCTTTTGGTTAATATATTCAAATATATCAAAACTAAGGGGTTTTGTAAAAATATCAGCAATTTTTTCTTGCATTCTGATGAATTATAAAATTATATCTCCTTTATTTCCTTTTCAAATTAGTATAATTAGGTCGAATGTTTCCAGTTCTCTTACATTCATAACAAGTAACCTTAAAATCATTCTTTTCACTTTTATCCTTATGAATATTTTTGTATCTATACTAAAAATATTTATTTCCCACAATCTTGTTCATACATTTAGTAAGATTAATAAACTAATTCTATTAATTTTATTATGGACTAGAATCAGACTGAACAAAAAATTTCTTATTCCTTAAATATTTCACAACTTTATCAGGAGATTTTACTTTAGTAGGTATAATAAATATTGTAGCAAAAGCAACTCCACCATTTTTATTTTTAGAATTTTCATCATATCTCTTTAATCTTCCTTCATATTGCATTAAGGTACCAATAAAATCATCAAGAGTTATATTTTTAATCTTATTTATGTAATCTAGAGTGGTTCTTTTAGATTCCTACTCATTGGGAATTATATCAATAATCTTTTCAACCAAAATATTATCATTAAGACCTTTTTATCCAAGAGACTATAAACTATCGATAATAGTCATAAACCTTTGGTGAATCTTGTTAATTGTATCACCATGTAAAAAATAAAAGGCTTGGTAATCAACACACATCATAGCTCTTACTGTTTCAATAACTCTGGAAGTACCAAAATGCATGAATTATAACTTATTCTAAATACTATTATTAGCTTCACAGGATGAAATATGACTATATATAAAACTATTCATGGAACATAAAAGAGTATTCCTTATTCTATAATTGATTTGATATTCAAAATTCTCTTGATTTATGAAAGTAGTCACATCCTTATCAGAAATCTTGTAATTACCAATAAGCATCAAAAAATTATCTACTCTAGTGTTGATAACAAATTTTTCCATTTGATATCTCCAGTACTCATAGTAAACACCATAAAATATAGATGATATACTGGGATTCATATTTTCATGGGTTCAAACATTGAAACCTACCATCTTGAAAATAATAGAAAAATATTTTCTACACAAACACATTAGTGTATAACTATTTATAAACAAGTATTTTATAAAAATTAATAAAAAAATATAGTTGATAAAAGAAGTAAAACTCAACAAATATATGTATTAGAACCTACTATGATACCGATTTTTAGATTAAAAGAGTTTACTATGGCATATAGGGGGGGGGGGTGAATTGTAGTTTAAAAATTAAACTAAACAAAAAATACAAAACCAATTTAAGTAAAATGATCAGACTCATCATTTTTTGATGATCAGAGTATTAGAATCAGTATTATAGATTGTTTGATTACATCAGATTAAGTTTTATTGATATCACAAACACACCGATAAAAAGTTTTGTTAGAAAGATAAGAATAACAACTAACTTTCTAAAGCAATGCACAATAGAAAAAATAGATCTTGTACAAACAAGATATACACAACTTATAAAATTAAGAATAACTTACAAGATATATTAAAATAAATCAATATTTTAACTTTAATATCTAAGGTAGTTAGAAACCATAACTAATGGTATGTATAATTTTATACTTACTATATAGTTTGTATTTCCTTACCAGGAAAACCCTCAATACGATGATAGGAACAAGCTTTGTCTTCCTATCCTTAGAATTCCTTGATATGATGGTTAACATCTGTCTTCATAGCCTCAAAAGATTTTAATCTGATGGATAAGATTCATTGTCTTCTTATCCTTATAATCCCTTGATTAATATAATGACCAGACACATAATACAAAATAAAATCTTCTAAAAGAAACAACCTCGACACAGATTTCTTAGAACGAAAACTCTCTAAAGCATTACAAAGACTGAGAACAAGAAGTTCACACTAAGTAATCTTTAGAAGAATTGAGTTGTTAAATGTATCTAATTATAACTCTTCAAATGACCATCTATTTATAAAATATCTCCTAATAATCATATTTTTGAGTTAGATGCAACGACCTTAGAAAAATTACACTTGACATTATGTAAATAACTGAATGTCTGATTCCATTTTGTTTATAACCATTATAATGCTAAATTGTATTCAATTTAATAGAAAAAAATCTTTATATTATGATTATAAACTTTTGGATAGTCATATATACTTCCTTATTTATTTTCAATCCGATAATCATAATGAGTGTCAGTCTAATGTATCAGTACTAAGATCAGTCTGATGGTTAAGACTTTTGTTAGTAAAAAATAATTCTAATCATTATTCATAAAAAAGGTCAATATAATTGACTAGATGTACCATCAATCCAATGGACCGTGTTGAATAATAATAAAAGTTTATTTCATAATGCATTTGAAACATTTCTATGTATGGTAAAAGTAATGTTTTCTACAAAAACATACCAAAACACTTGTAAAATATAAAAGTTAGTAAACATAGTTTTAAGAAGGTGGTTGTGATTTCCAAAACTAAAGGAATGGAAAAGTAAGAAACAATACTTATGAATCAATAGTTGCAACATTTATCATCGATGCATATCTCAAATTGATCATAGATTACTAAAAAATACAAGTTAGGCAAGACCTATCCAATGCTTTCATTGTGCTCTAAACCTTCACCACTCAACTAAGCATGACCATCACTAGTAGAAAAGATAAATTTTGTGTAGGGGGTTTAATATCAATTATTTAATAACTGAAATTAAAACCCTTTCCCATTGAGTTTTAATTTCGGTTGTATAAATAATTGACATTAAAACCCATTAGGAAAAAGTTTTAATGACAATTATATAAATTAACGAAGTTAAAATTTGAATTTCCATCACATGCTAGTGATATTTTAATTTTTTTCATAGCGAGATTTCAATTTTTAAAATCCTATCTAAATTTTATTATGATGCAGACAAACATTTTCAAAAAAAATATATAAATTCACTTTCTCCCTTTTCCTACATTTTTGATCTACACCCCTTCGATCTGCATCATTGTTCCATTGCTTCTTCATTATATGATTTCAACATGGTTTTTATCATTATTCTCTCATCATTTACTTTTTTTATTGGTTTTATTCACCAGTAAACTTTTTGATGTTTTTTATGATGAAGAAGGATCCTCTCGATTGATTCAAGAACAAAAAACTTCCACATTATATTTACCAGACAAAGTTTAAAATTTCTTACCAACCGTGGTTGGGGATGTCACATGAGTTATTTCCTCAAAAGAAGAGTAATATTAACAAACAATAAATATATATTTGAAGCACACTACCACATGAAAATAAATTAAGTAAAAAATTTGAGTTTATTTTTCTTATTCTCATTTTATTTCTACAATTTTTAGTTCATAAATCTCATATTTTCTACTAATAAATTAATCTGTATCATTTTTTAAAAAAAAATCATACACTTTAGATGTTAATTATCAAATAACTAACATCAAATGTGTATGATTTTTCACTTTTGATGCAAATTATTTTGATAATTTACGTTAAAAGCCTTGAAAATAATTATTTTAACATCGGTTTATTTAAACAATGTTAAAAAACACTTATAATGTCCAATTCATTTACATCAAATAGAAAACCAACATTAAACCTTAAAAAATTGATGTTAAAAGGTATTTTTTTAGTTGTGTATGCATTTCATCAGTGTAATTCTATCACTATCCCAAATTTCATACTTTACATACAAGAGGAAAAATCTCATTTTGGTTAAACTCAATTAACAACATGATAAAAAAGATTCCCAACAACCCCCTAATTAGCCCAGCCTTAAGGATGGTGTAATAAAGGTATCAAATCATGAAAGTTTACACAATAAATATTTTATAAACCTTAGGTAATGGTAATTCAATTTAAGAATACAACCACAAGTATATCAATAGCCTATAATACCCCATGATGGTTATCATTTAGATACTACTCAAAGTCATAATTTTAGGGTATTTTATCACTCAACTATTCATGTAATATATGCAGAAAACATGAATGAATTATTAATGAAGATAATATTTATTATAAAACCATGATAGAATCTCATTAATAATAATAATTACATCTATTCTCACTGATAATGGAATTGGCATGGACTATGACCATGATTGGGGTCTAACCATGGCCACAGCTCTCTACGACCATGGTTAGAAACTGTGGTTGTAGGTCATGGCCATTGGTTAAGAGCTACAACTATGGTTTATTACCTTGGAAATAGACCTAAAAAATAATTCTCCACTTGAATTCATTCCCATGACCTCTATTTTACCCTTCTAATATTTTTTCACTCATCTGCAACACATTATACACAAATATTTATATATATATATGTGTGTGTGTGTGTGTTTGTGTGTGTGTGAAAATACTTCCTTCCCTCTAAGTTCTCACGCCTTTATCACCTTTTTTGTGTTCTTGTTTATTCATATGGACACATTCCAAGTTGACCATGGTTGTAGGCGAAGCCTAGCACCATGGTCAGTTTCGACTGTGGTGATAGGCATATGTTGGATGAGCCTATAGATATAACCAGCTTTGACTATGGTCGTAAGTGACCTATAACTTCAGTTTTTGGTTTTCTTTGGTCGTAGGCTACCCCACACCACAGTTTTACTAACTATGACTACAAGGGTGTGTCTGCAACCTAATTTTCCACTAATTCATATATCTAATACCCAAATACTTCACATAAACCTTGTGTTTCTATTGCGTTGATGTATTTTTCAATGGATCTTCTATATTATCCTCTGTATCCACCTAATAGATCTTTATATTGAACCTATCAACAATCTCCCAAATGATATGGATTTGTGAAGGAAGTTGTTGGTCCTTTGGTGAGACCAGGGTTCCTTATCTTGATAAATAAAACAATTATTGTCTTAATAAATCTCAATTGGTTGTAAAATGGTAGGAACCACCTTGAGTTCATTGAAAAACTTATTGATCTATATATCTTCCTTTATAGTATCTAATATAGTGATATATCTTGCTTTTATTTTTAAGTTTACCACAAATGGATTATTTAGAACTCTTTCAACTGATATCTCCACCATTAAGGAAAAACAGAAAACTATATTGATATCTTATATCATTTTTTCAATTTGGAAAATCATATCATTTAAAACCTTTACAATTATCTCATCATTAACTCTAAAGACTAATAACAAATCCTTACTTATTTTCAAGTAATTAAGTATGTTCTTGAGATCAATTTAGTGACTCTCAACAGAACTGGATTGGTGTCTCCTTATTATGATCAAAGTATAAGTGACATTGGGTCAAGTAAATAAAATATAATACATGATAGATCCTATGGAATATGAAAAAGTGATCTTTTATATCCTCTCCAACTCTTTAAAAGGATATTGAATCTTCTTAATATTTTCCATGCAATTGTAAGACCTCATGTCTATATGTGCAAGGAGATTTTAAGAGGAATTTGAATTTTCCAATTGGTGTCTAAGTTATTTTGAGAAATTATATTCAAAATCTAGTTTTTAGATTTTGAAAAACTTTAATAGGTGTTTTTTTGGACATGGATGGAGGCTTTGGATTAATCTTATGGGCTAAAAGGAGCCTCAAGAGAGTTTTGGGTGGCTACTTCTACCAAATATACATCAAATCCACTAGCCGATGGTCTCATTACAGGGAAAAATTAGCCCCCTCAAGATTTTAGAGGGGGAATCTACCCCCTTGTTTTTCTCTCATGCAGATGAAGCCTCATCTTCCCTCTCCTCCATTGGTTCTCCTTTGAATTAGGGTGCCTTTCAAGTGGGTTTTCAGTGATTCGAGGAATGATCTTGATTTCGTCGGTCCCCTCTCCCCTCCTCCGTTATTCTCTAATTTGGGTTTCTCCTTATTAGGGATTTGATGCTTACTCTACCGGATCATGGTGGAATCAGATGACCATTGAGTGGAATTCATGATGCTTGTATAGAGGGAATTTTGAGATGATTTATACACTTTTTTGTTCGGTGATCTGATGAGGTATGTCTTCATTTTGGATTTTCATAGGTTTTTTTACCAATATTTAAATTAAATTTCCATTTTATTTTGCATTTTTGTTGGGTATTTCACTTGGCATTGGCATGGGGGAATGATACGAACCCTTGGGGTGTCGTTGGGTGTATTTCTTATGTGACACAACAATCCATTGAGTTATCTGACTTTATACCAAGTTAAGATTAAATTAATTAATTAATTATAAAGATTATAATTATTAATTATTGATTTTGGTTTGAGTTAGGATCTTGGGTCATGGAGATGAGCTCGGTTAACATGGATGAGGCTTAATGGACTTGGAAGAGCCTTGGAAATTGCTACCAACACTTGAAAATAACCAAAAATCTTCTTAGAAGGTAATTGGTCCTCGATACTTGCCCTATGGATTTATGCATTATGTTTATATGCATGTGGGTGCATGACCTGGACAACAGGGTAATGAACCTTATTATAATTAACATTTTAATTGAATTTAAATAGTAAATTTAAATTAAATTGTTAAATTCATGTGAACACCTGAAATTAAAGAGACAAAATGTCAAGTCCACTAAGGAACTTGGGTACTATCCTGATACCTCGGTTGCCGATGGACGAGGACTGGACTGATAAGATGCCCAAATTCTAGGACACCTTAGAGAGGGGTGTGTGGTGTAACTTAAGATGGATGACCCTGGTAGAGTGAGTGAGTACACTTAATATGTGTATATCTTAGGTGGACATACCATAGGCAAAGTAAACTTGGGTTGGGATGAGTTGATTATTCTGGAGTAACTCAAGACATGGAGATGGGACTTAATCCATCTCTCAAGATTATTGCCAGTGTGGTATACCCCTTAGGCTAGTGTGGCCATGAGATGACCTTAATAATGTCGAGGGATATGATATCCTCCAAGCATTGGGCATTGGCATGGGAAACTAGACTTGTTCAAGGATCTTGGGTGGGATGCATCCTTTTTAGTGATGATCTTGAGGAACCATATGGGTGACCCACTGAGAGATGAACCTGATTGGGTGTACATGGATATGGGTAGAGATGGAAGCAGGTGTCACCTAGAACCTGTATTGAACATGTGATCCTGAGGAGTTGTGGATAGAGAAGGTGGGTTTTGGTGTACAACTGCCCTTGTTTCTTTTATTTTTCAATGTATGGAAGCACCCCTTGTTGCAGGTGTGTCACTATTATCATATTCCCTAGTTGAAGTTATTTGTGATATTGAATATGCCCCGGGGGTGGCCTTGTATTGTGTGGAATATGACCATGGGAAGACTGTGAAGGATTTTGAGAAGACTTCCATAGGGGAGGTATTTGATAACCAAAGGCTTATTCTTTAGTTGAGATGATTATAGTGAATATTCCCTAGATGATAAAAACTCCCATAGGGGAGGGATGAGATTCTTATAGGACATATTACCCAAATGAGGAATCTCCCATAGGGGTGGTATGAGATGCTTATAGGGAATATGCCTTAGATGAGGAAAATCTCATAGGGGAGGGTTGAGATGCTTATAGTGTGCATGCCCTGAATGAGGAAACTCTCATAAGGGAGGGATGATATGCTTATAGGGCGCATTCCCCAGATGAGGAATCTCTCATAGGGAGAGTCTGTGATATTAATAATCTTATTCCTTGGCTGATGAAACTCTCTGAAGGGAGTTCTGTGATGAATAAGAAGAAAACACCTAAATGGGTGGTATAAAATTCTCTTATGGAACACACCTGAATGTATATTTCTAAGGTTATGATTGTCATGATCACATGATGTTCTTAGAGATACCTCAACACTGGATAATGTAGGATTTGTTGATATAGGTCATGTAATTTAGGATTGACAATCGTATTTGGGCATGGACTGTGTTATGTGGGTTCTCCCACAGGGTGGTAGTGATAATACGAAGGCACAACCATCATGATGTGCTCAGAGACACTATAACATCCGTACAAAGTAGGTATTAAGGTGTTGTTTATTTATTTATTATTCCACCATTTATTTATTTATTTCAGTTGATCATGTCACATATGCATATCATAGCATTTTTCAGATGGTACGAGACTAGGTTGGTGGTACCCTACTGAGTTTTGTACTCACACCTTGATCATGATTCTGTTACACATGGGTACCTGAACAACTCTCACCTAGTTATTACATGCACATGTTTGGGCTAAGGACCAATATAGCATGGTTGAGCAGGATAACTCAGATGATATTGGTGATTAGGATGGGATAATGCTCAGTGTAGTAATGGAGACAACATATTTTATTTATTTTATATTGGTATGTATATGTGACTGACCCAGTGGGAAGTCGGTTGTTGTATGACATAGTTGTTCAAGCCTTTATTTCATTTCATTATTATTAGTTGTGTTTATATTTATTGCTTTTTTCCATTCAGTTTATTTTGTTTAGTGTACTTTGTTGTGTATTATGTTTGGATATTTATATTCTATTACGCACTTTAATACATGGAGTATAACCTCCCCATAATTCCTCCTTATACCCCCACTACTAGTTCGTGACTTATGGTGTTTAGAGAGGTGTGATTGAGGTCTTATGGTGAACCAGTCTAGGACACCAGTTGACTGGCCTTTGGACTGGGACATTAAAAGTGGTATCACTGTTGTCTTATCTTATGATTTAGGGAGTCTAAAGATAGGTGATATAGGAATGTGTCAGAGCTTATGATGGTACCTCAACTGGTGTTTCATGAATAACTTTTCTGATGGGAGTCCAGGTTACTATGGGGATGAGATTGATATTCTTGGATTGTGTTGTTATAATTGTTTGTGATTTAAACCTATCGTGACACACATGATGTTTCAGATTTATGATTTATGGTTTATAAATTTTTTTATCTTGGATTGTAGAGGCAATAGGAATCTCATACATCATATCAAGAATGTAGGATTCACATGATATAGTCCTACAAGTGTGACTGCTTTCACTGATGACTGAGGATCATCTATTTAAAGTGCCAACAACTTCTCACAAAATTTTTTCCCACATAAGTACTTAGAGTTATTCTACTTAGTTTGTTTGTCAAATATACATATGTTTCATTCTAATGGTAGGTATTTTGAATCCTATGGAGATGATAGTGATATAATCCCTTCATAATGGGATGAGTAGAGACCCTGATGGGTCAATAAGGGTTTTCGTTTCCCTAGACATACACCATGTGAGGGTGAGTTTTGTGTAGGTTTGTTTACTCAGAGTACGAGTGACAACCTATACAGTTTTTTCCTATATATATTAGAATGGTATTATACTTAATAGAGCCTATAGTTGTAATTTCCCTTGATATGGATCATCTAGGACAATGTTACTGACTGTGACAATGGTGTGACTGGATCCTACAGGGAGTAATCTGATGTGTAAATTCTCATAGAGGGTGAGTGCCCTGGTTCAATTATTTAATCATCAGTAACAACCTATATGGTGAGAGTTGATCTATGAGTTGTGTTTCTTGAGGGATAAATCTTTTGTATGGATTCTTGGTGAGAATCGGTGCCTTGGTAGGTTATTGAGGTGGCATGTGATATTGTCATGTTAATACCTTAGGGATGGTAATTTTAGCATGTGGATTCCATGGTATGTTGATATAGAAGTGTAGATGAAGTCCCATGGGCTATGAATTCTTGAGACCATCATTTATGGGCTATGTGGTTAGAACTAGTTCCCTTGACACGATACCTGACTAGTAGGGATATGTGGGATACCTAGAGACCCTATAATACGACTCAATGTTTAGTGAGTCGAAAAGTTGTTTGGGATCAAGGGAAACTCATGAGAGGGGTTGGTCTAGACTTATTGGTACCTTGAGTTAGGAACCAAAAATAGGTGTTTCAGGTTTTTAGATGTCCTTACAAGCATGGTAAGAGTGTGGGTATTAGATCGCGACTTGGATGGGTTCTAGGTGGTGGCTAAGCGTATGGATGAGAACGATATCAACTTGTAGGTGAATATGAGAGGGACCATGACATTGGTAAAGTTCCTAATTTTGGATAGTAATTAAAAGGGATATCCTAAATTGGAATGTTGACATACCAAATATCATAGTAAACTCACTTTGGAAATGTAGGAATCATAGGACCATGAGTCAGATGATGTATCGGGTGTTATAATATTTTACATCCGATATCTAAAATGACACGGTAATGGTGCATACCATTTATGTGCAGTACCCATTTAAATTGTAAATCGGTGAGCAGTCAAATGTGATAAGAGGATCGAGGAATTCAGCTGTGACACTTATGGGTATAATGACCCAGGGTCCGAGGGAGGATTTTGAAATGTACCTCAGTGGTAGAGGTGACACTAGAGAAGGACCAAGTGTTATGAAATGGATGACCTGGGGGTTGGGCCTTAACACATATTGTTTGGGAGATGTGGTGTCAAGGTTTGGAAATGGATGAGTATGGATCAGGAGGAGAGACACATGTGGGATGTTGTAATGAGATGAGGTTTCACCCAAGGAGTGGTATAAGTGATTCCATATAGTGGGGAGATGAACCATTGGACAATTGAGGGTACAAACCTTACTGTGGTTTAAGAGGCCAGTTGGTAGAAGTTTTTGATGGAATTTGAATTCCAATGAGCAATCAAGTTCCTGTTATAAATTATTTTTATTAATGAATGAAGTATGGGCATGGGTGTCAGGCTTGGGATGGTTGATGATGATCCAAATGTGGCTGGGTTGGTGGTGCATTGGTACTCACGGTATAGTACGAAAGTGGAAACTGGTGTGGATGGTTCAACCTTATAATGACACCAGATGTCGGGTATGGGATTAAATGAGTGTGATTATATGAACATATGATTACTTTAGGCTTATGGGCATTATGATCAGGTGTTTTAGCAATGCGTCGACTGGTGGAACCAAGATTTTTTGATAAGGGTCAGCTAGAGGAGGTCCGACCAGTGTTTTTGCATGAGATGGTATGTAGTAAGATAATGACCACATTAGGAACATTGTTTTGGATACGATGGGTTATTCTAAGCATTGGATAGGGTTTTTCGAGGAGGATATGGAATGATCACGTTGTTATCAAATGAATAAAACTTGTATGTTTGTATTGTGAGTTTAAAAATTAATAGAGGAACCGACTTTAGACCGGTGGTTTTGTGTGTTTTCGGGCATGGTAGGATATAAAAAGTGTCAGGTGCATTGATGGAAGGAAAATATAGAGTTCCAATGGAAAATTCAAATGGAACGGGACACCAAATAATTGGAATCAATAGACATGAATTAGGTCCTATGGTGGAGAACATTATAGATTGATTGATGTTTTGAACGACGGGGTGGTCATGCTTTGGGATAGACAGGTTTAGGAAAGCATTGTATAGATGTTTTGGTTATGTTTATGGGTGGAGGCTCATGGTTTGGTGGCTTAGGCACCTTAATTTGTAGGTTTTCATTTAAAACTGCATTTTATGTTTTGAGATGAGACTTGGCTGGTTGGTGATAAATTGACAACCCAGATACGCTAATATGTATAGTTTTATGACCACCGAGACTTCTCAAGGATGATAAGTGTTATGACAAGGAGATTGTAAGACCTTGTGTCTATAAGGGCATGGAGATTTGGAGGAGAATTTGAATTTTTCAATTAGTGTTCAGGTCGTTTTGATATCTGAGATTCAGAATCAAGTTCTGAGAGTTTAAGTATAAGGACCCAGCCTTAAAACATTACAAAATCTTGAGTTTTATATAATAAAATACATTCTTACACATTTAGGATCTTTTTAGGTTTATATTTTTAGAGAAATAATCACATAAAACATACATAACATCTCATAACCATACATAAGGATACTACTAAAATAGTATCCACTTTTTCCAAAATATAAAACTTAAATAAAAAAATAATTTCTTTGAAAAATATTCATAAAATTTAAATTGTATTTATTCTTTCTCTTACACATCCTTATAACCCATGAAAAAAATTTAAAAACTTGGGATGAACAAAAAAAGCTCAGTAAGGGATATAAGGAAATAAATTTTTAGTCAAGTGATAACATAAAAACTAATAAAACTAAATTCATAAAAACTCATTAACATACATGGAAACATCATGTAGTTTACTTGGGACATATTTACCATATCACTCTTACAATCACCCTCACACATGGAATAACCATTTGGTCAAATTCCATCTCCAAAGTACCGAATTCATTGGAGAGCTATAATGGGGCACACTTATCATATCTTGAGCTATAATGGGATCAACCCAACATATCTTGAGCTATAATGGGATCAACCAAACATAAATATGTCCAAGGAACATATCATGGTAATAAAGTATCATTAAATAAGTATAAACCACTCATGCCATATATATATATATAAACAATCTTTTTGAATTTTATTAAAGAGACTTTTAAAAGTATTTTAAAAGGAAAGTCCCTTAAAAATATAATTGGAGTGAGAATTAATGTAAAGGAAAATATATGTGTATTAAATGTAAATAAAAATAATAAAACATAATATAAACAAAAATTCATCACACAAATAATCTTAATACCACATAATGAATGAAGTAGAAGGTTAACCCAAAGATTGGAAATTAGGTTAAGAATTCCCTTACCTCAGGTTATTCTTACTTCAAACATGTTTAAACCTCCTGTATAATGGTTAAAAGAGTGTTATTAATATCTTAAAGAAACATATTTATGTTTATAAAATCTTATATGATCATTTAATAACATCATTTTACCCTTTAATTATTAGTATTTTTTTTCTTCCATTGTTTCAGGTGTGTTCTTTACATGATTTCCATGGTCGGTTTGTATTTTATTTTCTTGTCGTATGGAAATAAAATTACAGAATTGGAATGAAATTTTATTCATATGTTTCCAGAATATTAAATTATTTCATAACTCATTTTTATTATATGGTATGAGGATGAATCATTAGATAAATATTTAGTGATATTCATTTAGATCATTTTTGCGGTTTTTTGATAATCACAAACTAGTTTCATTATATAACATAATATTATGTATATATGTTAAATAAATAACATGAAAGAGGATATATAATAAAATTTAAATTATTTTACAACAATTAAAATGTATTTATAACCAGATTTAAAGGAATTAATGGAAATTGTAAACACATCATCCACGATTTTGGTAAATCGGCACATCACAGACGATGTTTTTATTTTTAGAATAAGAGGAAGAGGAGAGGAAGAATGATGATGAATCTTTCCATAAACAAGATAAAAATAAATAATATATATTATAATTGATATTTCATGACTCTTGGATAAGGGGAGGTGAAGATAGTATAAGAAAATAAAATAATTGAAAAGAAAACACAAGAAAATGAAAGAGGATTCTTACCTCTTGATCTCTTCTCCTTGAGATCATCCTTAAGGCCTTTGGTTTTGGCCTTTTGGTGAGACCAGTAGGTCTTATACTTGGGGAAGAGACTTAGAAAGGATATTGGGTAGAACTTAGACAATGATCAAGGCTTGAGAGGTGTGAGAGGAAGAGGGGAATGATGGTGGTATTTATAGTGGAGAAGAGGAGGGGTTTTACATTATTTTAATCATTAGTTTAATATTTTTGATCAATAATATGAATATTTTTTATTAATGTGACCAAAAATATTAATAAGTGCATGTGATTTCATCACCTATGATGTAGTAAAATAAGTATTTAGCATTTATCATATTTTACTATTCATAAAAAATTCAAGAATTTCAGAAAAATCCCAAAAATTCACCCTAACCATTTTTTGACGTGTAGAATTTAAAAATGAACTCCATTTTTTGAAAATAATTTTCTAAATATTTCTAATTTAATTGTTAAATAAAATCACAATTTATTCAAAAATAATAATTTTAAAACTTTAACTCATTTTTTAACACCTTGAAAAATTAATCAAGATCTCATTATCTTATAACCTTAAGAAAATAAAATAATAATTCGATTTACTATTCATAAGGGTCATATTACTATTCATATTACTATTCATAAGGGTATGTTACTATTCACCAAAAAAACAAGTTGGTTCTATCAGACTCCAAATAACATACTAATCATAACCGTAGATGACCGTTTTTTGAAATTCAAATCATAGAAGCAAAAAAATTATGTTTAAAGTCTAGTTATAACTATCTACTTAAAACAAAGTTTCATGAATTTCAATTTATTTTTAAAAACATGGGGTGTTATATTCTCCCCACCTTCTGAAAATTGTGTCCTCGCAATTTTATTTACTTATTAAACAAGTGAGGGTACTTTTTCCTCATAGAATTTTTAGATTCCCATGTTGCTTCATCTACCATGTGGTTTCTACACAAAACATTTACCTAGTGGATTACCTTATTTCACAATACTTTCTCTCCACGATCAATAATCTGAACTAGTTTCTCTTTATAAGTAAGGTTCACTTCCAGCTGAACTGCTTCTAGGCTCAGAACATGAGATGGATCTGGCACATACTTTCTTAACATTGAAACATGAAAAATATTGTGTACCTATGATAAACTCGGAGGAAATCCTACTCGATAGGAAACTGGTCCAAATTTCTTCAGGATTTCATAAGGTCCAATGAACTGTGAACTTAGCTTCCCTTTCTTACCAAAATGCATAACACTTTTCCATGGTGAGATTCTAAGAAAAATATGACCACATACCTCGAAAGAAAAGTCTTTCCTCCGGTTATCTGCATAACTTTTTTGTTTGCTCTGATTTGTCCTCATGTATTGCTGGATCATCTTCAATTTCTCAGCCACTTCCTCTAATAATTTTGGTCCCATCAACTTTATTTTCCTGAATTCATCCCAAAAATCTAGATTTAGACACCGCTTCCCATATAATGACTCAAAAGGTTCCATCTGTATATTAGAATGAAAACTGTTATTATAAAAAAACTCAACTAATGACAGATATTGATCCCAACTTCCCTAGTAGTCCATTGAACAAGATCAAAACATATCCTCCAAAGTTTGAATCGTTCGTTCTGACTGCCCATCTGATTGAGGATGAAAAGTTGTACTAAAATTTAATTCTATTACCAATGACTTCTGAAGACCTTTCCAAAAGTTAGAAGTGAACTCGAGATCACGGTCAGATATAATGGAAATAGGAACGCCATGTAACCTAGAAATCTCTTTGAGGTACAATTGAGAAGGATGCTCTAAAGACATGGCATCTCTAATAGGAATGAAATGAGAATATTTAGTCATTCGATCAACAATAATCCATATTTCATTATTACCTAGATAAGTCTTTGGTAGTCCCACCATAAAGTCCATGTATACATTTTTTTATTTCCACTTTGGCACTGGAAAAGGATAAAGCATCCCCTTTGATAACTTTTGCTCTACTTTAACCTATTGACATGTCAAACATTTCATGGTAAAATCTGAAATATCTCTTTTCATTCCATCCCACCAGTAATACTATTGAAGATCTTTGTACATCTTTGTGCTTCCAGGATAAACTAAAAATAGAGAACTATGAGCTTCACATAACAATTCTTTCTTCAACTAAGAATTTCCAGAAACACATAATCTCTTCCCAAACCTCAAAACACAATCTTTTTCAAGGTTAAATTCTAGAAACTTACCCATTTTAACTAATTCTACCTTTTTCTGCAACTCTTTATATTCTTTCTGTACTTTCTTAATTCTATCTAACAAAGATAACTGCACTGAAACCTGAAACAAAACAGAGCAATTTTCTGCACAAATAAATTGCGAGCCAAAATTCATCAAATCATTGATCAAGGGGTCATGTTCGAAACGTAACATAGTTAATGATGCATGATGTTTTCGACTCAAGGAATCTGTCATTTTTTTTGCTTTTATTGGATGGTAATTGATCATGCAATCATAATCTTTTATCAATTCAAGCCATCTTCTCTGCCTCATGTTTAATTCTTTCTGAGTGAATATATACTTCAGACTTTTATGGTTAGTTTATATTTGACATTTGGATCCATATAAATGATGTCTCCAAATTTTCAAAGAAAAAACCATAGATTTTAATTCCAAATCATGTGTGGGATAATTTAACTCATGATATTTTAGTTGTCTTGAAGCATAAGCAATTACCTGACCATTCTTCATCATAACACAACCAAGTCCCTTCAAAGAAGAATCACTGTAGATAAAAAATTCACCACTTATGGAAGGTAGGGTTAGGACTGGAGCATTCACCAATCTTCTATTCAATTCCTAAAAAAATCATCACATTCTTTTATCCAGATGAATTTAACTCCTTTTTGAGTTAACTTAGTTAGTGGAATAGATAACCATGCGATTTTTTCAACAAACCTATGGTAATATCCTGCTAAACCAAGAAAACTAAGAATCTTGGTTATATTTGTGGGTCTTGTCCATTCATCAACAACCTTAATTTTATCAGGATCAACAGTTATGACATTTTTATAAAAAATGTGACCAAGGAAAGAAATTTTTTGCAACCAAAATTCATACTTGCTGAATTTTCCATATATTTTCTTTGCTTTTAAGGTTTTCAAAACAACCCTTAGATATTTTTATGCTCCTCTTTACTTCTAGAATATACCATAATGTCATCAATAAACACAACCAAAAACTTATCCAAGAACTCATGAAATATTCTATTCATTAGATCCATGAATATAATAGGTGCATTATTTAACCCAAAAGGAATTACTAAAAATTCATAATTACCATATCTAGTATGGAATTCAGTCTTCGGGATGTTTGCATCCTCTACTTTCAACTGATGGTACCCTGACCTCAATTCAACCTTCAAAAAATACTGTACTCCTTAGATATGATCAAAAAAATCATCGATATGAGGTAAAGGATAATTGTTTTTATTAGTAATGTTATTCAAGGATCTATAATAAATGCAAAGTCTCATTGAACCATATTTATTTTTAACAAACAAGACAGGATCACCCCATGGTGAAGTGCTAGGTCGGATGAAGCATTTATCTAATAATTCCTGTAACTGCTTTTATAATTCCAGAAGTTCCATTTGATCCATTCGATAAGGGGGTTTAGAAATTGGCTTAGCATGAGGAACTAAGTCAATATTAAACTCAACCTATCGATCAAGAATAATACCAGACAAATCATCAATAAAAACATCTGGGTATTCATTTACCATTGGTACATAATTAATATGGATAGTTACCTTATCTTCCAAAATATGAGCAAGATAGATTTAATTTCCATATTTTATCAATTTCTTAGCTTTCTGATATGTTATAAATGGTATGGGTTTATTCTTGTACACAAAATAAAACTCTTTCTGAAAAAAACTTCTTTTGCTCTGCAATCTATATTAGAATGATAAAAAGAAAGTCAGTCCATACCCATAATAACATCAAAATACACTAGAGGAATAACAATGGGGTTTTTAGGTAAACTCATTCCACAGATAAGGATAAGTAGATTCTTATAATTTCTTCTCACCACAATATTTCCTCTAGGTGTTTTTACCAGTTCTGGTTTCATTTCATGAGGTGGAATTCCCATTTTTTTTTCGAAAATTTATTAGAAATGAAGAAATGTGTAGACCCAGAATCAAACAACACATTTGTGAAATCTGTAAAAACAATAAATTTACCTAATACCACCTCATTTTATGGATCAACATCTCTTGAAGTGGTTGCAAAGGATTTCACCACACCCTTCTGCTTCTAATCTTGCTGATTCCCTACTAGAGTGACTAGATTCAGACAAACATTAGCAAAATGAACCAATTCCTTATAGTTAAAGCATCTCACCATGGGATTCTCATTAATTTTTGAATCATTTTCTTTACACTCATGAGAAATGTGTCCAAACTTTACACATTGGTAGTATTTCCCAAAATTTACAAGAAATTCACCAGGATGCTTTTTACCACACTTTTCACAAGAAGGGAAATTGATTTTCTTACCTCCAAATTTATTTGATGAATTCTCCCCCAATTCTTTCCTACCTGACCACTTCTTATTATTGTCATCATGAGGCAAATATGTGTCAGAAAACCCCATCTCAAAATTTTCAGCGCAATGAAGAAGTTTCTCATAGCTTTTAAACTCTCGTGAAGCCAAAGCTCTTCATAAAAATGGTTTCAAACTAGAGTAAAATATATCAATTTCACTATCAAAATACTGAATAAACTCCGGTATGTACCTAGAGAGTCTTTTAAAATTGGATTCATATGCTTCCATAGAATCATCATCTTTCTGCTTTAGTTCTAATAATTGTTTCTCCATTCGAAGTTGAACAGTTTTAGGAAAATATTTTTCCATAAAAATACTCTTAAAATCATCCTATTCTGGACTGTCAAGATCATCTCTTTCTCTTGTATTCTTAACCATAGATCAACATTGATTATATTAACCTTAAAAATGATAAATGGATAGTATTACCTTTTTACATTCCAAACATCCCATGACATCAAATATCTTTTCTAGAGCATTGATCCATCCTTCAGCTATCATTGGATCTATGGTTCCACTAAATGCTGGAGGATGTTGCCTCATAAAATTCTCCAAAAAAGACATGTTTATTCATGGTAGATCATGTTCCTCTCTATCATGGGTACCACCAACATTTATTTCTTGATTCAACTGATCCATTTCTGTCACAAACTGCTCAGTTCCAATTCCCACCATTCTAGGATGCATATTTGGATAGACATCAGCCTCTTGGTGCCTTCCTACTTCAGCTTCCCCATTTCCTCTATGTAAAAACATTCTTAATAGACATATATTAGGTGAAGAAACATGGTAATATTTAAATTCTATAACATTTCAAATTACCATTGATTAAAAAACATTTATAGTATTATTTTAACATCAACCTAACCCCTAAAGTTATCTAAACCATCCTTTGATACCAACTATAAGGAACCCGACTTAAAAAATTACATAATCATGAGTTTTATACAATAAAATACATTCTTAAATATTGATTATCTTTTTAGGTTTAGAGTTTTAGATAAATAAAGACATAAAACATATATAAAATCCCATAACCATACACGAGGATACTACTAAAATTGTATCCAATTCTAAAAAAATATAAAACTTAAATAAAAACATAATTTCTTTGAAAAATATTCATAAAATTAAAATTTTATTCCTTATTTATCTTACACATCCTTATAACCGGTTAAAAACATTTAAAAACTTAGGTTGAACACAAAAATCTTAGTAAGGGATATAAGGAAAGAAATCATTAGTCAAGTGATAACATAAAAACCAATAAAAACCATTTCATAAAAACTCAATAACATGCATGAAAACATCATGTAGTTTCCTTGGTACATATTTAACATATCATTCTTAAAATCACCCTTACACATGGAATAACCATTTGGTCAAATTCCATCTCTGAAGTACTCAATGCATTGAAGAGCTATAATGGGGCTCACCTGTCATATCTTGAGCTATAATGGGCTCAACCCAACATATCTTGAGCTATAATGGGATAAAACCAACATAAATATGTCCAAGGAACATATCATGGTAATAAAGTGTCATAAAATTAGGAGAAACCACTCATTAAATATATATATATATATATATAAAACAATATTTCTGAATTTTATTAAAGAGACTTTTAAAAAGATTTTAAAAGGAAAGTCCCTTACAAATATAATTAGAGCGAGAATTAATGGAAATGAATGTATATGTGCATGAAATGTAAATACACATAATACAACATAATATAAACAAAAATTAGTCACACAAATAATCTTAATACCACATAATGAATGAAGTAGAAGGTTAACCCAAAGATTGGAAATTGGGTTAGGAATTCCCTTACCTCAGGTTCGTCTTACTTCAAATGCATTTAAACCTTCTATATAATGGTTAAAAGAGTGTTATTAATATCTCAAAGAAACATTTTCATGTTTATAACACCTTATATTATCATTTCATAACATCATTTTACCCTTTAATTATTATCATTTTGTTCCTTCTATTGTTTCAGGTGTGTTCTTTACATGATTTCCATGGTCGGTTTGTATTTGATTTTCTTGTCATATGGAAATGAAATTCTATAAGTGGAATGAAATTTTATTCACATGTTTCTAGAATATTAAATTATTCCATATCTCATTTTGGTTATATGTTATGAGGATGAATCATTATATAAATATTTAGTGATATCCGTTTAGATCGTTTTTGTGGTTCTTTGATAATCACAAACTAGTTTCATTATATAACATAATATTATGTATATATGTTAACTACAGAAAATTAAAGAGGATATATGATAAAATTTAAATTATCTTCCAACCATTAAAATGGTTTTATAACCAGTTTTGAAGGAAGAAATGGAAATTGTAAACACATCATCCTTGATTTTGGTAAATCGGCACATCACATATGATGTTTTTATTTTTAGAATAAGAGGAAGAGGAGAGGAAGAATGTTGATGAATCTTTCCATAAAAAAGATAAAAATATATAATATATATCATACTATAGATTTCATGCCTCTTGGATAATGGGAGGTGAAGAGAGTATAAGAAAAAAAATAATTGAAAAGAAAACACAAGAAAATGAAAGAGGATTCTTACCTCTTGATCTCTTCTCCTTGAGATCCTCCTTAAGGACTTTGGTTTTTTCCTTTTGGTGAGACCAGAAGGTCTTAGATGTGGGTAATATCATTGGGTAGATATTTGGAAGAACTTAGACAATTATTAAGGCTTGAGAGGTGTGAGAGGAAGAGGGGAATGAGGGTGGTATTTATAGTGGAGGAGAAGAAGGTTTTACATTATTTTAATTATTAGTTTAATATTTTTGTTCAAGACTATGAATAATATTGATTAATTTGACCCAAAATAGTAATAAGTGCATGTGAGTTGAATCCAAGTGTGCTTACATTATTATTACATCACCTATGATGCAGTAAAACAAGTATTTACCATTTATCGTATTTTACTATTCATACAAAATTCAAGAATTTCAGAAAAATCCAAAAAATTCACCCTAATTTTTTTTCAGTGTGTATAATTCAGAAATGAAATCCATTTTTTGAAAATAATTTTCTAAATATTATTAATTTAATTTTTAAATAAAACCATAATTTATTCAAAAATAACAATTTTAAAACTATAACTCATTTTTTAACACCTTGAAAAATTAATCAAGATCTCATTATCTTATAAACTTAAGAAAATAAAATAATAATATGATTTACTATTCATAAGTGTCATATTACTATTCATAAGGGTATGTTACTATTAAAAAAAACAAGTTGGTTCTATCAGACTCTAAATAACTTACTAATCACAACTAAAGATGACCGTTTTTTGAAATTCAAATCATAGAAGCGGTAAAATTATGTTTAAAGGCTAGTTAGAAATATATACTTAAAAAAAGTTTCATGCATTCCAATTTATTTTTAAAACCTTGGGGTGTTACGTTAAGAACCTCTAATAAGTGTTTTTGGACATGGATGGAGGATCAAGAGTCATCCTAGTGGCTTAGAAGAGCCTTGGGAGATGCCAGGTGGCTACTGCATCCAAATTTATAATAGAGCCACTGGCTAGCTGGTGGTTTCTGGAAGCCCACTTGGGGTTTTATATGGGGAAACACCCTCTTCCCCTTATTTTTCCCTCACACGGTCAGTTCCTCCATGCCCCTCTCCTCACTTGATTCCCCCTTGATTTGGGATGCCTTTCAAGGGGTTTTTCTAGTGATTTGAGGTATGTTACTGATTTCGTTGGTCCCTACTATCCTCCTCCTCTATTATTATATAATTTGTGTTTCTCCCCATTATGGTTTTGATTTTGATTTTACTAAAGCATGGTGGAATTGATCAAGCATCAAGGGGATTTCATGCTACTTGTGTAAAGGGAATCCCGAGATATTGTCTGCACTAGGTTATTCGGCTATCCGATTAGGCATGTCTTTATTTTGGATTTTCCAAGGTTTTCTTCCAAATTTTAAATTAAATTGAAATTTTATTTGGCACTTTTTTTGGAGATTTTTCTTGGAATAGGATTAGGGGCACAAGAAAGACCCTTGGGGTTCCATTGGGTGTAGTTCTAGTGCGGCGTAGTGACTCGATGAGTTATCCAACATTATGCAAGATTAGAATTAAATTAATTAATTAATTATAAAGGTTGTAATTATTAATTATTGATGTTGGATTGAGTTAGGAGATCAGTCCATTGGAGATGATATTGGTTGACATAGATGTGGATAAATGGGCTTATACATGCCTTGACAGTTGCTGTCAACCCTTAAAAAAACTGGAAAAATTCTTAGAAGGTGGGTGGTCCTTGATACTAGACCTATGGATTTATGCATTATTTTTATATACAAGTGGATTTGTGGCCTCAATAGTATGGTGAGAAACCCTATTATAATTAAAATTTTAATTTAATTTAAATATTAAATTTAAACTAAATTGTTAAATTTTCATGAGAACCTAAAATTAAAGAGACAAAGTTCTAAGGCCACTAAGGACCTTGGGCACTGGCTTGATGCATCAGCTGTAGATGACCACAACTTGGATTGAGAAGATGCCCAGATGCTAGGAAACCTACAATAGGGGGGGGGGGTGACTTGAGATGGAAGACCTGGGTAGGCTGAGTAAGGGCCCTTGAGTTGTGTGTATCCTAAGTGGATAGATCGTAGTCAAAGAATACTTAGGTTGGGGTGAGTTGACCTGTATGGAGTGACCCAATACATAAAGATGGTCCTTGAGCCATACATTGAGATTATTTCTAGTTTTGTATAACCTTTAGGCCAATGTGACCATCATATTACCTTGACAATGTCGAGGGATGATATATCCCTCAAGCATCGGGCATTGGCACAAGAAACCAAATGTGTCCAAAGATCCTGGGTGGGATGCCTCCTTTGCAGTGATGACTTAGGGGACCCCTTTGGGAACCCCTTTGAAAGATGAACCTGAGTGAGTGTATGTGGCTATGATTAGATATGGTAGCGAGTGTCACCTAGAACCTACACTGAACATGTGATCCTGAGGGGATGTGGATAGTGAAGGAGGATTTTGGTGTACATGCACCATTGTTTCTTTTATTTCTCAATATATGGAAGCACCCCTTATTGTAGGTGTGACACTGTTAGCATATAATCTTTTGTTAGTTATTTGTGATATGGATACTACCTAGGGGAATCCTTGTATTGTGTTTGTAATACAACCGTGGGGAAATTGTGAAGGCTTTTGAGAAGAATCCCATAGGGGAGGTCTGTGATACCCAAAGGCTTATGCCTAAGATGAGATGCTTATAGTGTTAGAATTGGTTACCTAGAACCAAATTTTGTTTACTTTATGATAAATTTTATTCATAGTTTTTAATATTAATAAAATTATTATCACATCATGATTATTATTCTATATAACATAGCATGTGATAATATCCTAATAGCAGTCGTCGCACTAAAAGGTCACAAAAGTTCCCCACTATTATGAGAACCTGAAAGTGATATTGCATGATTCTTAAATATATGTTATATAGACAAAAGATATCATTTGATATATATAAATTATATAGGATATCAGGGGTGGAGACTCATAGGAATTTGTGGCACCTTCTCATTGTGTACACCCTTAGTAATATCCAGTGTGGGATATTATGAGAATGAGAACCACTAGTAGGAAATCCACATTTATGCATGTCATTAGATGTTCCTATATATATACATGTTTATTGTTCCTTAGACTTTAATATTATCATTAATTAGTATTATGATTCATGTACTTTGATGTATTGATGAAAACTATGACGACATATGTTCGTGGTGAGGTAGGATATGCTAGGTGCGTCATAAGTAATATTGCATTAATGAATAATCTGAGAAAATATTTGTCCCTTTTGTTCATTAACATAAGTTTATATCTTAGGCCCTTTTATGAAAATTATATAGCCTAAATAAATCCATGTTCATGGTGTTCTATGGACAAGTTTTATTTTTGAAAAGTCAAAGAAAGAGACATCGAGCACATATGTTGATGGCACCAACATACAAATTTCTTGATTAGAGATATCATGATAAAAGGATTATATTATACAACGAGTATCTGTATGAGGTATTATGTTATTGTGTCATTAAATTTGTTCTCTACGGGTGCCTTGGCGTGTTGCTAGATGCTATCCTTGGACTTTAGGCTGCTTCGCCTAATGCCGCTGAGAAATTACTATAGAGGGTCACACACTAAGTGTATCGAGAATCTCAGTTAAATAATATATTATTATTTATTATTTAACAAGTTAAATAAATATTATTCCTTCATGTATTTTAATAATTATTCATTTTTTCTTGATTTCATATATTCTGTCACCAGTTATTCAAGAGAATATAATGCGAGTGGAATATTTAATAAATATTTATTTTCTATTTAGTGAATATAATATTTATTTATTTATTGGAGAATAATATAGTAATATTTATTTAATAAATAAATAGACATTATCCAAGGCCCAATAAAAATTATGGAGTAATGACAGACTGACTTTAATGGTTCAGTGAGAAATAATATATATTGAATATTATTTGACAAAATAATATTTAATTTTAATTCACAAGTTAATCGCATGTTGAGAAATAATAATAATAATATTATTAATGACATGGGGTTCTTTAAGGGATTAAATAAATAATAAAGGTCACTTGGGCAATTATTTATTTCTAACCCTAACTATATATAAACTCAATTATATTATTTTTCAAGAGATCCAATTCATTTTTATTATGCACAATTATAGCTAGAGAGAAACCTCTCAAGACCTAGAGAGATCCCTCTCCAAGAATGATCCCAAGAATGGAGAGTGATATTCCTCTACATACCACTATTCAGTCTATAGAGATCAATGAGAATGATTTGGAAATTATTCTTATAGTGATCAAAAGCAAATGACACAGGTGTTAGTATCTGCCACGCTAGCTCCTAGAGACTCATACAACGATGTTCAAGGATTTGTGGAACATGTGTGAATCACTACTAGAGGGAATATTCTCTTGATTATTATAACACAATGATGGTACAATGTAGATATATTGTTATATCCATCAATGAAGAAATAATTCGTGAAAGGTGATTATTTAATTGATTAAATTAATTAAAAATGATATTTGATGATCCTGCACTTGGTTCCAACATTATATCCCTTATCTATTTTATTTAATTCAATTCCATTGATTATAGTGCTCATTGTCATACAAATATCATATTGATCACTGATCATGAAAAATAAAATAAAATATGGGCATGAACCATTTCAAGTTTTCACTACGCCCAAAACCTTCAAGTGGTATCATAGCGACCACATGATTATTTATAATTATTTAAAATAATTTTGATTGATTTATACATTTGTAATTTAGTTTTCAATTCAAGTTAAATATTTATTTAATCTGAATTGTGATATCTACTTCTTTCTCTTTCATTTATTTTAGATCTAATCAAATCAATTAATTTTATGAATGAAATAAAATCAAAGATCTCATCTGAAGTGTTGGAACCATGGTATTCTATGCATGATTTGGAGTATGGTTTGTGTTTTTTTTCAATCCTCAGTGGAAGTTCAGAATTTGTACCAACAAAGAGATCATACAGTTCAAGAAGACAACAATATTGAAGGTGGCGCCGTTTCCCAGTGTTTGAAAAATTTTTGGGCCTAAAAATCGAAAAATGGAGAAAAGTGTTTTTGGAAAATAGACTTGCGCGCCGTGTACTTTAAGGAGAGGAAACTTGCGCGCCATATGTTTTTCAAGATCAGAACATGGGAAAATGGCAAAGGGATAAGGGTTGCGCAAGTTTTGGGCTGGTAGTGCAAGTGACCTGCGTTCCATGAAGAGACTTGCGCGCTGATACCTAGGAGGATTGGAAACTTGCATGCCTATTGTTTTTCATGATTATAACTTCAAAATATGGAAAAGGAAAGAAGGTTTCCCAAGTATCAGTGTGGTTGCACAAGTGAGTAGCGCGATAGAGGCTAGGGAGGATGAGCTGCGTGCCGGAACCTGCACGCTGAGGGAAAACTTGCGCGCCACCGCACAGGGGGTCTAGTTTGCCTATAAATAGAGGACCCCCCTCCTCATTTGTAATGAAGTTCAAGACTTAGAGATTTTTCGAGCTCTCATCACGCAAGTGGTTGAGTCGCGCAAGTGGTTGTTGGGTCGCGCAAGTAGAGGCTGCGCGCCGGTTGTTGGCTGCATGTCCAAAGTGGTTTGGTATTTAGAGGCGCTGTGTCGCGTAAGTTTGGAGATCAAAGGGGAAGAGTCGCGCAAGTGTTTTGGAGTCACCTGCGTGCCGATTTTGTACCGTGAAAGTGACTTGCGCGCCATTCTTTAAACTTGCGCGTCGGGCTTGGAGAAGCGCGCCAGGGTTGTTAAAGAACATCTGTCCTTTTGAAGCTGCACGAAAGATGGAGGATCACTCGGTACCCTCAGCACAAAGTGAGATTCGTATTCTGGTGAGAGTTGAACTTCAACAGAGCATCTACATACAACATAGGATGCATTCTTATGCAATGATGAAGAGACCTTCACGTCTATAAACTGAGTGTGACTTCACCAAGGGAAGTGAGCCAGGGGGAGTCAATAGGAGTGACCCGAGGGAAGCAGTGATCTATCCCTGAACCTTTGTAAAGGAAGTGAGCCTGAGACAGAGTGACTATGCCTGAACCTTTGTAATCCACAACTAGTGAAGATTAGTGGAATTTGGTACAACCGACAACTTGTCGACATATGCTCCTTGGACGTAGCCCTTAGTGGTGAACTAAGTAAAAAGTGCCATGTCTTCTCTGTGCATGTGAATGTTTGCTTTCTGATCATATTCATCATACAGGTTCAACAAGTTCCTACCAACATGGGAATAAGATCCATCACATTAAAAGAAAAATTTGTCACCCTGATTCACCCCTCCCCTCTCAGAGTGTCATGGGGTCCTTCAAGTGGTATCAGAGGGTAAAGGTTTCTGGTGTTGAATCTGCCCTTTATCATCATGGAGAATGTAGTCAATGTCAGGGGAGTCCCTCACTTCGATGGAATTAATTTCCAGATCTGGAAGAAAAGAATGAGATATCATCTAAGATCTCTTGGAATGGAAGTTCTCTTTTATACTATGCAAGGAATACAAGTCACTGATCCAACAGGCCTGGCTATGACTGAAACAGACAGGAAAATTCTTGATGTAGATGCTAAAGCACAAAATGCACTCACTGCAGCCCTTTCTGACCAGATCTACCTAAAGGTTATGAATTTCACCTCAGCAAAATCCATGTGGGATAAACTCGAGAATATTTATGAAGGAGATATAAAATTTAAGGAGGTGAAACTGCAAGTGCTGCACAATCAGTTTGATGATCTGAAGATGCATCCAGACGAGAATGCAGACTCATTCTTCAATCGAATTACTGAAGTGGTTGGAGCAATTCGGGGCCTAGGCGAAGAAATCAAAGACATTGATATTGTAAAGAAAATATTAAGAAGACTTCCACCACTGTACAATGCAAAGGTGTCAGCCCTTGAGGAAAGAGATCTTTCCAAACTTTCTCTGGATGATCTACTGAGCAGCTTGGTTGCATATGAAATGAGAGTCAAACCAGAAGATGTTACGACTCGTGTGAGAAAGAAAATGGAATTCAAGGCCATGGATAAACTGAAAATCTCAAAAGATAGTAGCAGTGAAGATAACAAATAAAAAGAAATTCTTTCTCTCATTGAAAAGAAGTTCCAGAAGGTAAAAGGGAAATTCAAAGGGAAGTTACCTCTCACATGTTTTCATTGTGGAAAAGTAGGGCACATTGCCTCTCAGTGCTTAATAAAGATCAATGATGAAGATAGTGAAGATAAAACTTCGAGAATCCTCAAAGAAGGTTCTTCAAAAAGGGATACTTCAAACCGGGAAATAAAATGCAAAAGAAGAGTTTTGTCTGTGAAGAGGAATAAGATGATAATGAATTCTGTGATGAAGAAGAACCATAATTCAAAACTGGGAACCATGCTTTCATGATGGCCACTTTTGAAAAGTCAGAAGATACTGGTGGAGAAAAACAACTGAGAACTTGTGTAGATCCCTAGATGCAACTTAAGGATGCAGTTAGTAAGCTTAAGATTAAATGTAAGAGTTGCAATAAGTGGAAATCAATTGTAGAAGAATAAACTAAATACATTGATCAACTTGAAGCTGAAATTGAACGACTGGAAGAATTTGTGAAGGTACAGTCTAAAATAATTGAAAGCAATGATGATGTAGTGGATCTGAAGCTGAGAATTGAAGAGCAGGAAAAGGTCATCAATGACCTCACCTCCAGACTAGATGAAAAATCCAAGACTGCTAAGGGTCTTGAGGAGGAAGTTGTTACTCTAAGGAGTAAACTTGAGACTAAATCAATTCCAAAAGAATTGATGAAGAAAATACAGTTTGGAAGATTCTCAGATGCATAATTACTAGTAAGATCCAAGTGTGGTTCAGATGGGGTTGGAAAAATATTGAGTGATCAAAGACCCTCTTGCATGGGAAAGAGTGGAATTGGATGTGAGGTTGAGACATCAACTGCTGGAAGTGAAAAGATCCAAAAGAAAGATAAGATGAAAGTTGAACATGTTGAAACGTTTCCTAAAGTTCTGAAAAAGGAACCCTCAATCCAAAATAAAATGAGAACTGAAAATTATCCTCAAACATTTAGAAATGACAGACAGTCTAACTATTCTCCCAAGGAAGAAGGTATGAGGATAAATTCAAGTGAGAAGACATTTCCTCTCATGAAGTGTCAGTTCTGCGGCTATCTGGGCCATACCATGTCTTATTGTGAAGAGGAAAGAATCTATCTAAATGGAGAAGATATAGAAGTTCAACAAAGGAGAACAAATTCATATCCTAATTCTTATAGAAGAAAAAATTTCTATGGATATTGTTATCGTTGTTCTAACTTTGGTCATAAGGCTGCTAATTGCAGGCAGAGAAGGGACATGGACAACTCATACCGATGTTTAAGACAAGTCAAGTCTCATCAGTAAGACAGTGTTGCTCTTTCAAACAAGTTTTCTCATCTCAAAGAAGATTTCAACTATGAAGAACCTGGGTATGCGAAAGAGATAATTGAAAGGCCATCAGTACTATATACTCAATCCAATGTCTCATGGAAGGAAAGGAAGAATATTGAGAAATCCAACCTTGCAGAGGTGGCCCTCAAAGATACAAAGAACAATAGTACCTGGATTCTGGATAGCGGTTATTCATCTCATATGACAGGTAATTCTGACCTGCTAATATATATCAAAAGGAAGGTTGATGGTATAGTATGATTTGGTAATGATGGAGCTCTGAAAATCAAAGGGAGTGGAAGTACCAAATTAGTTAATGGAGAAATAAAGAAGACTTAAGTCCTTTACGTAGATGGCCTACGTCATAATCTCCTCAGTGTGAGTCAACTCTATGACTCAGGACTTATAGTTACTTTTAATCAGAAAGGATACACTATCAAGGGAAAGACAGGCAATTCACTTATGAAGGGATGCAGAACAGAAGGTAACTTGTATCAGGTTGATAGTGAAGAAAATGTCTGTTACATGACTGTTGAAGAAGAAAACAATTTGTGGCATCGGAGGCTGGGACACATCAATCAACAAGACATGGAGAAAATATAAAAATTTATAATTTTCATGGACATTCCCAACCTGAAGCGTGAGCGTGAAAAATCTTGTGATGCTTGTATTCGTGGGAAGCTGGTCTGTAGTTCATATCGACCAAAGAAGAAAAGGGAATCTCACCTTCTTGATCTGATTCATACAGATGTATGTGGGCTGATAAATGTTGCTGGAACTCATGGAGAAAGGTACTTTATCCTTTTCATAGATTATTACATTATAATGGCATGTGTGATGGTCATTCACAGGAAACGAAAAGTCCTTGACTGCATGAAAACATATTGGCGAATCGCCGAGAATGATACTGGACGAACAATCAAAGTGTTGAGATCTGACAATGGAGGAGAATACACGTCCATTTAAATTGAAAATTATCTGGAGAAGCATGGGATACAACATGAGGTAGCTATTGTGAGAACTCCACAAAAAAATGGAGTTGTTGAACGTAGGAATCGACAGGTGAACAACATGGCACGAACTATGCTAATTGAGAGTCGTATTCCACGACATTACTGGAAAGAGGCTGTTCAAGCTGCAGTGTACATTCAGAATCGAACAGGACTTTATATGGGTGAGATTAAGACACCATATGAATTGTGGCATGGACGGAAGCCCTCTTTAATATACTTTCGAGTATTTGGAAGTAAATGCTTCATCAGGAACAAAGAAGGAAATCAAGGGAAGTATGGCGACAATGAAGATGACGGAATTTTCCTCGGTTACTTAATGAACAAAAAAGCCTACAAATGTTTCAACAAGCATTTAGGAAGGATTGCAGAAAGCAGTGATGTTAAGATACTTGAAGAGAAAACCACAAATGATTCAAGGACGTCATATGCTGATGTGATATAAAGTCAGGAAGAAAGTGAACGTGAAGAAAATAAAAATGTAGAAATAGAGGAAGTTGTACAAAACAATCAGCAGTCACATCATGATGTTGACTCAGAAGAAGAATCTAAAGAAGAAACTATGGCTGAAGAGAATGCAACTGAACCTTGTAGGAGAAATAGAAGAGATGAGATTGATCCATCCAACATAATTGGGGACAAGAGTGCACCCACTAAAACAAGAAGGATGAGGAATAACACACAATATTCATTTCTATCAAGTTGTAGAGCCATCCTCATTCGAAGAAGCTGTAAATGATTAATCTTGGGTGAAAACCATGAATGATGAATTAGATCAGATTGACAAGAATTAGACATGGGATCTTGTCCAGAGACCCAAAGGTCACAATGTGATTGGTACCAAATGGATCTTCAAAAATAAGTTTGATGAGCATGGAAGTTTCATCAGAAACAAGGTACGACTGGTATGTAAAGGATACTCCCACATTGAAGGCATTGATGTTGAAGAAACCTTTGCTCCAATGGCTAGACTGGAGTCAATCAGGATTTTCCTTGACATGTCACTCCAAAGAGGATATAAAGTATATCAAATGGATGTCAAGACAACATTATTGAATGGTGTACTCAAAGAAGAAGTCTACATTGAACAACCAGTGGACTTTGTTTTGGGTACTAATGAAACAAAGGTCTGAAAACTGAAGAAAGCTCTATATGGTCTGAAGCAGGCACCATGGGCGTGGTACTCGCGGCTTGATTCATATCTCAAGAAACTGGAATTCAAAATAGGATGAGTAGATCACAATCTCTATGTGAAGAATTCTCTAAAAGATCAATTCATGGTTCTAGTCTACATTGATGATATCATATTTGGTGGTAGCAGGCAGAAATCAGTGGACGAATTTGCCAACCACATGAAATCAGAATTTGAAATGTCTATGATTGGGGAGCTCACATATTTATTGGGGCTTCAGGTGATTCAAAATAAGGAATACACTTTCATTTCTCAGGAAAAGTATGCAAGAGAGCTGCTGAAGAAGTTTAATATGAAAGACTCCAAACCAATGTCAACTCCGATTGCAGTTGGAACTAAACTTGGAAAGCAAGAGGATGGGGACTATGTTGATCCCACCATGTACAGGAGGATCATTGGGAGCCTACTGTAACTGACAGCGACATAGACATATATTGTCTTTTCCACATGCCTTGTGGACCGATTTTAGAGTAATCCAAAGGAGGAACATATGGCGACAATAAAAAGAATCATGAGGTACATTCAAGGTACACATAACTTCGGGTTATTTTTTGCTACAGGCAGGGACAGTGAATTATCAGCGTTTTATGATGCTGACTGGGCTGGTGATATAGTAGAAAGAAATTCCACTAGTGGTGGAGCCTTCTATATTAGGCAGAAATGTGTTGTCTGGTTGAGCAAGAAATAAGAAAGTACTTCTCTTAGTACTGCTAAAGCTGAGTATATCTCTTCCACAAAGGCATGCACTCAACTACTATGGATGAAGCAACAATTAATAGATATTGGTGATGAGGTAAAGTAAACAATGGTGATTTACTATGATAACAAGAGTGAAATTGATCTTACGAAGAATCCTGTTCAGCATTACCATACGAAACATATTGAAATCAGGTATCACTTTATCAAAGAAAAAGTTGAACAAGGGGTGATTAGAATGGATCATGTGGGAACTGATGAGCAAGTGGCTGATATCCTGACCAATCCATTATCAATGGCTATGTTTGAGAAGCATCGGTTGAACCTCAGTGTTCATCCACCTCCCAGTGTATAAGGAGGTTATGCAATACCCCTCTCCCCGATTATGATAACTGTTTTTATCTGTTTATAGATGTGATGTAGGTTTGTGGGGGAGATACTATCTAGGGGGAGTATGGTTTGAGCTGAAAATTGAACAAATTACCAGGCTTTAGGTTTATTGTCAATGGGGGAGAAAGGAATAAATTCAGGCATGTTTAGACTGTAATACTCTTGTGACACAATGCGAATTCAGTGTTAGTGATAGGATGAGAAGAATAAGAAGGAATTCATCAGTCATGTAATGATTCTTGGTCATCATTGAGAATTCCAAAACATTGGAACCCAATTCAAGCTTACTCTCTTGTTTTCTACACTGAGCATTTATCACGTAGACTTAGAGTGTTGGCTGATTTGATTCTTGCGTTTTTGGTTTGCACATGGATGGATATCTATTGAATTTATTTTCTGATTTCCAACAAACCCAAAGGGGTAGATTGTTGGAACCATGATCTTCTATGAATGATTTGGAGTATGGTTTGTGTTTGTTTTCAATCCTCAGTAGAAGTTCAGAATGTGTACCAGCAAAGAGATCATACAGTTCAAGCAGACAATAGTATTGAAGGTGGCGCCGTTTCCCAGTGTTTGACAAATTTTTGGGCCTGAAAATCGACAAATGGAGAAAAGTATTTTTGGAAAAGAGACTTGAGTGCCATGTAATTTAAGAAGAGAAAACTTGTGCGCCATATGTTTTTCAAGATTAGAACATGGGAAAATGGCAAAGGGATAAGTTCCGCGCAAGTTTTGGGCTGGTCGCGTAAGTGACCTGCGCGCCGTGAAGAGACTTGCGCGCCGATACCTAGGAGGATTGGAAACTTGTGTGCCTATTGTTTTTCAAGATTATAACTTAAAAATATGGAAAAGGAAAGAATTTCACACAAGTATTAGTGTGGTTGCACAAGTGAGTAGCTCGACAGAGGCTAGGGAGGATGAGCTGCGAGCCAGAACCTGCGCGCCGAGGGAAGACTTGCGCGCCACCGCATAGGGGGTCCAGTTTTCCTATAAATAGAGGACCCCCTCCTCATTTTTAATGAAGTTCAAGACTTTTATATTTTTCTAGCTCTCGTCGCGCAAGTGGTTGAGTCATGCAAGTGGTTGTTGGGTCGCTCAAGTAGAGGCTGCGTGCCGGTTGTTGGCTGCGCGTCCAAAGTGGTTTGGGATTTAGAGGCGCGGAGTCGTGCAAGTTTTTAGCTCAAAGAGGTAGAGTCGCGAAAGTGGTTTGGAGTCACCTGCACGCTGAGTTTGTACCGCATAAGTGACTTGCGCGCCATTCTTGAAACTTGCGCGCCGAGCCTGGAGAAGTGCTTCAGGGTTGTTAAAGTACATCTGTCCTTTTGAAGCAGCACGAAAGCTGGAGGATCACCCGGTACCCTCAGCGCAAAGTGAGATTCATCTTCTGGTGAGAGTTGAACTTCAACAGAGCATATACATACAATAGAGGATGTATTCTTATGCAGTGATAAAGAGACCTTCACGTCTATAAACTGAGTGTGACTTCACCAAGGGCAGTGAGCCAGGGGGAGTCAACGGGAGTGACCTGAGGGAAGTAGTGAGCTATCCCTGAACCTTTGTAAAGGCAGTGAGCCTGGGACAGAGTGACTATGCCCGAACCTTTGTAATCAACAACTAGTGAAGATTAATGGAATTTGGTATGACCGACAACTTGTCGGTGTATGCTCCTTAGACGTAGCCCTTAGTGGTGAACTAAGTAAAAAGTGTTGTGTCTTCTCTGTGCATGTGAATGTTTGCTTTCTGATCATATTCATCATACAGGTTCAACAAGTTCCTACCAACGTGGGAACAAGATCCATCACATTAAAAGAAAAAGTTGTCACCCTGATTCACCCCTCCCCTCTCAGGGTGTCCTGGGGTCATTCATGAAGGTGATGAGGATTCTGGATGGATAACACAAGAGTACACGCCATATAACTAGAGTTACATGCCATGTATTAGTGTTCAATACACCAAAAATTAATTTAGAATTAATTCAAACCATGTGCATTGAATACACATGGTGCATTTAATTTCTTATACTGTTTTTTGACTGGGCCCACCCGATGCACGGTCAACTAGAGTACATGCTGTGTAGCCCTTGTACACAACGTGTAGTCCTTTAAGTAAAAAATGAGACGTGTATTTTCATACATGGCCTACCTAACTGGTGACTGTGTAACTTAGAGACCACACACCATGTATCCCTTTGTACACGCCATATAATCCAATTTTTTCTAAGGCATAATTTACACGCCGAGTCCCTAGGCATGTGCCTTAGCTAGATGGTGAGAGACGTACACGCCATATAGCTCACTTGTACACACCGTGTACTTATACCAAATTATGTAGAATTAAAATTAATTTATTATACTATGTAAACCTCATCTACATGTGATTAAAAATGTTCATTAAGTTGATATGACATGCCATGTGATGGTTTTTAATATATATATATATAAATGTTTAATTAATTTCTGTATAATGTTCAGATCTACATATTATGTATGATTCGTATTACAATTATTAATCTACATGCATTGAATCATAGCAAATGACTATAAAAATCATGTAATTTGTGTAATAATTAAGTTGATAATACACATCATGAAACTACGCGATAAGTCGCACATGCCATATGTCACAAGAGTAAACAGTATATGAGTATAATACATGTTGGGTAGATTCGAATGAGTATTCATCGTGTTGTATCCAAGGTACATTTATGCACACAATTAATTTTAAATAAATTTATTTAATTTGTTTAAAATTATGATGGATCACTACTGGAAATTCGGGCTATAGACACGGTTCTAAACCGTGGCTATAGGCCCTCAAACCGTGGCTATAGGTAATAGCCATGGTTTGGCGAACCGTGGCTAAGTTTGGCGTGGCTATAGGCCTAGACCTAGAGCCACGGTTTGGAACCGTGGCTTTAACTATATAGCCACGGTCCAAACCGTGGCTATAGGTTTAGAGCCACGGTTTAAACCGTGGCTGTATACCTAATCCCACGGTTTCAACCGTGGCTATACTAAAGGCCGGACAAAATCTATAGCCACGGTTTTAAACCGTGGCATTATGTCTATAGCCACGGTTTAAAACCGTGGCAATAAATCAATAGCCACGGTTTAAAACCGTGGCTACAGGGTGTCCAAATACATAAAAAAAATACCCCCTGGACACACCCTGGACACCCCCCCTGCCACCCCCGGCCAGTCCCCCCCTGCCAGTACCCCCTTCCAGTCCCCCCTGCCAGTCCCCTCTGCCACCCTCCTGCTATTCCCCCCCCTGCCAGCCCCCCCTGCCCACTACTTGTCCCCCTGCCAGCCCCCCTGCTTGTCCCCCTGCCAGCCCCCCCTGCCCCCTTCTTGTCCCCCTGCCAGCCCCCCCTGCCCCCTGCTTGTCCCCCTGCCAGCTCCCCCCCTGCCCCCTGCTAGTCCCCCCCGCCATCCCCCCCTGCCCCCTGCCAGTCCCCCCTGCCTGGACACCCCTCCCCCCTGCCTGGACACCCCTCCCCCCTGCTTGTCCCCCTTGCCACCCCCCTGCCAGTCCCCCCTGCCCCCTGACACCCCCTGCTAGTCCCCCCTGCCCCTGCTAGTCCCCCCTGCCACCCCCCTGCTTGTCCCCCTGCCCCTGCCAGCCCCCCCTGCCCCCTGCTTACCCCCCTGCCAGCCCCCCCTCCCCCCTGCTTGTCCCCCTGCCAGCCCCCCCTGCCACCCCCCTGCTTGTCCCCCTGCCAGCCCCCCCTGCTTGTCCCCCTGCCAGCCCCCGCCCCCCTGCCCCTGCCAGCCCCCCTGCCCCCTGCTTTCCCCCCTGCCAGTCCCCCCACTCCCCCCTGCTTGTCCCCCTGCCAGCCCCCCCTGCTTGTCCCCCTGCCACCCCCTACTTGTCTCCCTGCCAGCCCCCCCTGCCCCTGCCAGCCCCCCTGCCCCCTGCCAGCCCCCCCCCCCACCCAGCCCCCCCTGCCCCCTGCTTGTCCCCCTGCCAGCCCCCCCTGCCCCCTGCTTGTCCCCCTGCCAGCCCCCCCTGCCCCCTGCTTGTCCCCCTGCCAGCTCCCCCCCTGCCCCCTGCGAGTCCCCCCCGCCAGCCCCCCCTGCCCCCTGCCAGTCCCCCCTACCTGGACACCCCTCCCCCCTGCCTGGACACCCCTCCCCCCTGCTTGTCCCCCTTGCCACCCCCCTGCCAGTCCCCCCTGCCCCCTGACACCCCCCCTGCTAGTCCCCCCTGCCCCCTGCTAGTCCCCCCCTGCCACCCCCTGCTTGTCCCCCTGCCCCTGCCAGCCCCCCCTGCCCCCTGCTTGCCCCCCTGCCAGCCCCCCCTTCCCCCTGCTTGTCCCCCTGCCAGCCCCCCCCTGCCACCCCCCTGCTTGTCCCCCTGCCAGCCCCCCCTGCTTGTCCCCCTGCCAGCCCCCGCCCCCCTGCCCCTGCCAGCCCCCCCTGCCCCCTGCTTTCCCCCCTGCCAGTCCCCCCCTTCCCCCTGCTTGTCCCCCTGCCAGCCCCCCTGCTTGTCCCCCTACCAGCCCCCCCTGCCCCTGCCAGCCCCCCCTGCCCCCTTCCAGCCCCCCCCCCCCCCCCCCACCCTGCCCCCTGCCCCCTTCTTGTCCCCCTGCCAGCCCCCCCTGCCCCCTGCTTGTCCCCCTGCCATCCCCCCCTGCCCCCTGATAGGCCCCCTGTCAGTCCCCTGCTAGGCCCCCTGTCAGTCCCCTGCTAGTCCCCCTGCCCCCTGATCTGATAACCAAGTTTATCTGATCTGATAACCACAACATCTTCAGCACTGCCAGATTCAGGTTTAACAGGTACCAATTCACCAATTCTGACATGTTTAGCAGCATGAGATAAGACAGGAACAGACTGAACTACATCAGATTTACAGACCATGTTTAGCACCCCTCCCCCCTGCTGGACACCCCCCTGCTGGACACCCCCTCCCTCTGCTGGACAACCCCCCCTACTGGACACCCCCCCTGTCGGTCAGCATTGCTACAGTACCCAAAAAAAAGGCCGGGGGCCTTCAGCCCCCGGACCCCCGGAGCAGGGGCGCGTTGCCCCCTACAACCCCCAACGAGCTCACCGCGGAGCTCGACCCGCGACAGTTGCGGTCCACAAGCATTCGGCCCAACCGGATTGGGCAACACCAATCTAACAAAATCCTCATCCGCGACAGTTGCAGGCTACAAGCATTCAGTAGGGATTAATGGAAGAAATCAACATGAATACAATGACAAACATGTTCCTTTGAGGAATAGATTTCAGGGGCTACATGTAGAAAACTCCTATGCTGAGAGTAATGTAAAAAAAAAAAATCCAAGACTAGTTCTAAAGCACAAACCTCCTGGAAAGACACAAAAAGGGCTTGGAAGCATGAGAAGAACTCACATGATCCTAAAACTAAAAGGATTCATGTGAAAGGGGTGCCCCAAGGCAAGGTATGTACTGAAAATGCTTGCAGGGACAGTCCAAGCAGCAAGGTGATTTGGAGAAAGAAAAATCAACCTATAGTGAAAAGAAAAATCCTTGGTGGTAAAGCTGTCCAAGGAAAAACAGGTTGTGTTTTGGGTTGTGAAGAAGAGAACAAACCTAAAGAAGTGGAGACACAATCCATGGGGTAAGTGTGCTCACAAAGCATATATTTTAGAGCTGAAAACAGATCTGGTTTAGAGATGGAAGTTGCATGCAGCAATGGTATCAATTCATGCTAAAAGTGGACACCCCAGGACAGACCCCCCCCAAACCCAGACCCCCCAGGACAGACCCCCCCCCCAGACCCTGGACACCCCAGGACAAACGCCCCCCCCCCTCACTGGACCCCCTAGACACCCCATGGACAGACCCCCCCCCAAACCCAAACCCACTCCCCACCCTTGACACCCCCCTGCACCCCCAGTACCACCTGCACCCAGCCCCCCCCCAGGATATTATTTGATATTACATCTACAATTGGAATTCCCATCAAAATGGATAGAGCAACTGAGGAGGCACATTATGGGTATTTTGCTAGAATAATGTGAATTTTTCTAGAGTTCTTCTAGTAGTGGACCTTAATTCCACCCTCATTGATCGGGTTGTGTTATCCACAAATGAAGATGACTTGTTTTTGAAAATTGAGTATGAACAACTACCTGCATTTTGTTCCAAGTGTCTGTCTATAGGGTAATCTAAAGAGAGATGCAGAATGAAACTTGTCTGCTCTTTTTTATCGCAGAAGGGACATGATTTTCAGACTTTCCGTAAGAAGAGAAAGAATGGTCCTGGAGCTGGGAATGGCTCTGGTCAGGCTGTTGCAGGAAATGGAAGTGTGGAACTTGGGCAGGGTCTTGCAGGAACAGGTTGTGATCAACCAGGGACTGGAGTCAGCAATATGAAGGGGAATGCTTCTGATATTTCAGGTGAAGGTTTTCAAGAGGAGGTGAATTTTGATGATCCAGATTTGCAACCTGGACTGGGGCTAGTGAGGTTTAGGGGCAGGGAAAACTAACAGTAACAGGGGCTGTTAGTGGCCGGATTGAGGATGAAAATCAGAGGCCAGGAGCAGATAAGTCAAGGTCAGAGTTTGATGCTGCCTCTCAGCAGCGGGGTCAAGGTATGATCCCATCAGGTGTACAGGTGCAGGTAAATGTTGATGATCCAGGCTTGGAGCAACCTGGAATTGGGTCTGGAGAGGTTAAATCTGTTCAAGGGAAGAAGAAATTCTCAGTAGCACGGGCTGATTGTGTCCAGTTTGTGGATGAAAATCAGCGGCCTGTTGACTTCCAGTCGCAAGGACCTGCAGGAGAAGGAACAGGAGATCCAGGCCCTGGGCCTAGGAGCCAGTAACCTGGGTCAGAAGCTGGGTGCTTCATTGGGGCAGCCTCAGTATGGGTCTGAGCAGCATGAACCAATGGTTCAACCTTCTCAGATCCAGGAAGAGATCAATCGGCAAATGGAGCTTAATAATATAGGGGGAAGTTGGGCCGGAATAGAAAATGATGATTATGCCCATAGAAGTGATCCATGTAAAGATATTTTAAGCAAGGGAAAGTTTCCTTCAGTTGATAAAGAGGGATTTCAAATTGTCTATTCAAGGAAATCAAGGAAGAAGAAAGACTGCTCTCAATGGAGAACAACGATGGTGACTAGGTCTCATAGCTCATCTACCTACAACTTGGAATGGGATGATGATGTCGGGGAGGGGGGTTATGAAAACGAAATGCTTTATTATGAAGGAAGTTTTATCAATGTCTAGCCCCATCTCCTCTCTTATGTCATCTTTTGTTTTTAATAAAATGGCTTTAGAGCCTTTCGGCTCGAAGCTTCTTTCTGTTTCGATGGATTTGGGGAGTTTGAACATCTCACATAATCGTTTAATTTAAATGTTAAACGATTACTAATGGGATTGAGCCGTACACTTCAAATGAGCTGAAACGTTTGAGACATTTGTGTAACGTACCATGAATAGGCTGAACATTTTGAGGTTCTCGAAGGCCTATATGAATTGGTTCAATTCCTATGCAAGTGGTTGCACTTGATGGATGAGATCATGTGATCGTTAGAACCCCTCAAAGCCAATTCTCTCTAGATCTTGTTTCTCTCCCACCTTTAAACACGGTTCTAACAGAATGTGGTGTTGAGAGAGACCCTACCTAAGCATCGGGTGATTCCCATGAACCTTGGATACCTCAGAAGGAGTCTTTCGGTGACTTCTCGGAGATCTCGATCAAACGCTTGTGAAAACTTCGACAACCAGGAAGGACTGGTATTGAGAGAGGTCCTACTAAGTGTCGGGTGATTCCCATGATTTGTGGATACCTCTGAAGGAGTCTTTCAGCGACTTCTAAGTGATCACAATCAAACACTTGTGAAAAGCTTCGAAATACTGGATCGAATGGTGTAAGGTACACCATTCTTATTCTTTGTTTAGATTGATTACAAACGTATAGATATATTTCAGCGTGACTGCGGCGTGACCGCGGACACCCCTGCCCCCCTGCTGGACACCCCTCCCCCCTGCTGGATGTGGCTGGAGCAGGGCCACATCACGGCGTGACCGCGGCGTGACCGCGGCGTGACCGCGGCGTGACCTCGGCGTGACCGCAGCGTGACCGCAGCGTGTTGGCCCGATCCAGCGACCACAATAACCACAATAAGAAAATAACCAATGACCTTGTCAGGAAGATAAACAGTGACCACAACAACAGAAAACAACCCATGACAACCAGAACAAAAAATAACATCACATTATAAAAATTAAAAATAAGATTATCTAAACAGTGGCCACAAACTATTGAGAATGACACTACTTTCAATTGACAATGAAACCTAACTCAAAATTCTATAATCTAGTAACACCACTTTCAATTTTGTAATCTAGTAACACTACTTTCAATTGAGATCCCATTGAAGGAACATAAATCAATCCTCTGAGGATAAATAATTATTGATAATGTCAATAGCATTTGCAAACTCCACAAGGAGAATAGATTCTATGGGTCTCTTTTCCTGGGAATGTTAACAACAAATATCATAATTGAAAAACAAGCTTATTAAAGTATGGAACCAGATAAATTAGAGGACCACGTGGTGGCATACCTTAATAAAATTTAGTATGATTATAGGATTTCCATATCTCTGGTCTAGATTTTCAAAATGCAGCCTTGTTGATTTATAACAAAGGTCTTTCCATAATACTGGGAAACAAAAAACAAAACTTCAATAAGAAATGGCAACAGATCGGAAAATTAAAAAGCAGCATATTCATGGGAAAATGCCAAAAATAATAATATCAGGTTCAATATTCCTTCATGATGACTCCTGAGATTAGAAAAGTTGAATTGAACACCGATTCTGGACAACAGAACTTATTTATAAATGGCAGCCTTCAGATATATACTCCGGAGCAAATTGTTTTGTCACAACATAATTAACTGCTTGAACCATTTCATTGACACCTCATTTTAATTATCTAGATGAACATAAATAAATGTATAGAAATATTAGTGTAAAAATAAAACAGAATAGACAAGAGAAAGGAAAAATATGTCAAACACTGAATAATTGGGAACATCTGCCAGCAAAAATTACACATTCTAGAAGATGGGTTATAACAAAAAATTGATCTTCAAAAGAATCACAGTGTTTGATCTTATATAAAGTCGTATTCAGAACCCAAACCCATGTAGGAATGCACACATAAAAAACATAAAACAACTAACATGTATCTATCCAACCTGGTGCCAGTAAAATGAAGTGACCGCCTAGCAATAAGGGTTAACTTGAAGTCCCTGCCACATATTGAGAGCTTCACCTGGATTCAAACAGCACAACCATTAATCTCATAGTGATTAATTATTGATTTTCACAAATAACTCAAATGATCCAGCATGATATTTGGTAAGAAATATTTAGATGTGAATACACTTTTTGAAAGTCAATTTGGCATTCTGAATTTCATTGACACCTCATTTTAATTATCTCCGATTGACGTGCCGTCTGCGCGTGCACGTCGCGAAGACTACCATGCTTTCAAATTCAGGCCAACTAGTGTGTACAGGTAAATAAAGAAGCCAATGATAAAGATTTTAGCACCCCTACAACCGAAAAAGCACATTCCAGTAGAGGGAATAAGGGTCCCTATAGGAGAAACTACAGTCTAGAAAGAAAAAACCACATCTAGTTGCTTATTATTGTCCAACGAGTGGTTTTTTTGATGAATACATACAAAATTAAATACATACCCGCAAGTAAATACATACAAAATTAAATACAGAATTAAATACATAAAAAATACATACCGAATACATACCTACAACTAGAGAATCCATACATACCTACAACTAGAGACTCCATACATATAGAATTGAATACATACAGAATACATACAGAATACATACAGAATACATACAGAATGCATACCTACAACTAGAGACTCCATACATAAAGAATACATACATACTTGCAACTAGAGACTCTATACATATAGAATACATACCTGCAAGTAAATACATACCTGCAATTAGAGACTCCATTCCTCCCTCAATTAAAAATACATACAGAATTAAATACATACATGAATTCAGAATACATACAGAATTGAATACATACCTACAAGTAAATACATACAGAATTCAGAATTAAATTCATACATGAAAGTATTATAACACATAATTCATACCTGTAAGTAAATACATACAAAATTCAGAATTGAATTCGGAATTCAGAATTGAATACATGCCTGCAAGTATTATAACAAATAATACATATCTGCAAGTAAATACATATAGATTTCAGAATTGAATTTAAAATTCAGAATTGAATACATACCTGCAATTACAACACATAAGTCATATCTTCAAGTAAATACATACAAAATTTAGAATTGAATTCAGAATTCAATACCTGCAAGTATAAAACATAATTCAGAAGGTAATTAAATACATACATAATTGAATTTAGATTTTTCATTAAAACAGGATGAAAAATTTGGTTGATGTTGAATTAATAAAACAAAACAGTGGAAAAGAAATTAAAATGATGCAACACTGAACCAGATGTTTGAAAAAAATCATATTTGACTTAAAACCAGCATTCAACACAAAGACAATCTGGTAGAATTCAATTAAATATGAACATTGAATAGCAACTGTTAAATAGAGATATTTAAATCGATGATGAACTGGTATTTTTAAGCCAAATCAATAGATTCAAAGAGAGTTGAACATCTACCAGTCAAGAAACAACTCAGAGGAAGGAATTTGGAGAAGAATACCTCACTCAAACCCCCATCACGATTTAGACTTGGAGGGGAGTCCGTCGGCGTCGGGGGAGGCGCTGTCTTCCGGGGAGGGGGGAGGCGCGGTCGTCCGGGGAGGGGAGTGCGTCGGGGGAGGGGAGTGAGTCGGGGAGGGTTCCGTAGGAGTGAGTCCGGGGAGGGGGGAGGCGCGACGAGGAGGCGTCGGGGAGGAGGGGTGAGGAGGGCGCGGCGACGAGGAGGGCGCGACCACGAGGAGGGCGCGGCGAGGAGGAGATGCCGTCGGGGAGGAGGGCTGTGGATCGGGGAGGAGGAGGAGCCCGATAAAAGATCAGGAGGATAAAAGGATGAAACACATTTAGCCACGGACAAAAATTTAACCGTGGCCTAATAAGGGCTATAGCCACGGACCTATAAAACCGTGGCTATAGGTCCGTGGCTATAACCCCAATTTCTAGTAGTGGATGAGAATCTCAAGGAAATTCAGATGAGAATTAAGATAAAATAATTGATTAATTAAAGAAGATAATTAATTGATTCAAGCGATATTTATCTTAAATAATAATTATTAAGAATTGAATGATAGTTTTATTAAATGCCTACATGTCATCTCTCATCTCATTATGTACAGATCTGTGTACCCATGGTTTCTTTTATGTAAACCATTTCCCCCTCACCTGTATATGAGTAAAAGCATATGTAATGGATGAAGCTCCCAAGCTAGTAGAGACAGTTCAAGTTTGGAGCCGAGGTGAAACCAATCCAAGAGAGATAGGCAGGTGGATAGGTGGAAAGATGTAACACAAACCTTAATTGGTTCAAGGTGTTTTCCCCCTAGGTCAATGGTTATTTTACCAACCACTAGATAAAATAACCACTATTAAAATCTTGTGATCATACCACTTTATTATTTTATTCCTATCAAGTTGCATGGTTATTTCATTATGAATGTTTTTTTGTGATCACATGAATTAATGAATTAAAAAGCATGAAAGATAGAACTAAAATAATTTGGATTATGCATAAATATTATCTAAGACATGGTTAATCACTTAAATAAATCTACTTAATGTTAACAAGCATGTTATAAAGATAATAATTGGAAATTTATGCATAAAATATAAAATAAATTAATTACATATTAAGTCAGTATAACCTTCCACTACTTTAGTTTAAATATAACCATTGTTCAAAGTGATTGACCAACCAAATTTGGGTTACTTTCAATTATTGGGGAATTCTAACATGATGTTTTATGTTGACTTAACTTAGTTCACATTAAGGGTTGTATGCCAAAGTAGGACTTGATGTAACTGAGAGGAAAGGGTTGAGGAAATCTAATTTAAGTATTTTAGGATTAGGGAGTCCACTCAATAGATCAAGGAACTGTGAGTTAATATAGTTTGAATTTATAATTCCTACTTAAAATGATTCAAGTTGCTTGAATAATCAAATTTGGGGTAATGAGAATGAGAATATGGATCCTTTCCACTAGAATGTCCAAGAACTAGGATATTCCGAAGCCAATGGTGAGGGCTATTGGGCTTTGTAAAATAGTGGGAGATTAATAAATATAATATTTATTTATTTGTCTAAATTTTATCAGATAAAGTACCAAATCTCTGTTCATCTTACTTGTAGAAACAACAATAAAAATTACATCAAACATATCACTGTGATCCATACTTGAGAAGGATAACCTTCTCGCCAACACAAATTTCCAAGAGTGGTAGAGGTGCTTATGCGTTATCCCTCGCAATGAAGGGAAATTGTATGTGCTAGAAGAACCTATTCTTAAATCACCTAGAAATGAGGCTATTAATAAAGAGTTGTCTCTCTATGAGAAACATTTGAACTATACTTTATATTTTTAGTGTTTCATGCTATCATCCATGACTAATTAGCTTTTTAAGCAACATGAGAACATGGATGCATATAGTATGATGTATCACCTTTGGGATCTCTATCAAGAGAAGGTGGGATAAGAGAGATATGAGATCTCCAATGCATTGTTTACAACTAATATTGGAGAGTCTGTATCAATTGAGCCTCATGTAGTCAAAATTATTAGCTACATTTAATTCTTAGACATCTTAGGGATTAAATTCACAGATGATTTGCATACTGATCTCATATCTTCCTCACTAAATAAGACCTTATCTAGTTTTATTACTAATTAAAATATGATAAATAACGAGAAGAGTATTTTAGAACTTATTTCTTTGATTTACCAAGTGGATAAGGACATGGGGTGTGATAATCACATGGTCCTTATGGTGAATAATAAAAGGAAGAACAAGGAAAATGGGACCAAGACTCATAAAAATCATAAAGCACCCAAGAACCATCCTTCCAAGAAGGGGAAGATTCAGAGGTAGTTAAAGGAAAAGTAGGCAGTATGTTTTTCACTTGGAAAGCATGGACACTAGAAGAATAACTACAAATAGAAAAAAGGGGGCGTTAAAGGTGCATTCGTTATTACATGTAATATTTCAATATCTACACATTGGGTATTAGATACTGCTTGTGGGGATCACATCTGTATCCAAATTCAAGAAACAAATAGATTTCAAAATATTTCTAGAGGAGAGGTAGATTTGTGAGATTCCAATGGTGTGAGGATAGATTATTTATCCACTAGTGACTAACACCTTTCATTGCTAATAAGAATAATTTTGGTTTTAAAATAATGTTATTATGTACTAATTGTTACCAAGAACATAATTTTCATATCATACTTATATGAAAATGGTTTTATTTTCATGTTTAGAAACAAAATTTGTATCTTTTATAAAGATGAAATATGTTATGGAATGAAACATTTAAATAACAGTATTTATGTATTAAATTATGAAAACCAAGTATTGATAATTGATAAAAAATCATGTTCACATGACTCATATAACACCAAACTATAGAATCACCATCTTGGTCATTTAAATGGGAAGAATTTGACAAAGATATGTCAAGATGGTTATTTATAATCTTATAATATAAAAACACTTAAAGGATATAATTATTGTTTATAAGTAAAAGTGACCAAACTTCCTTTCGGTTGACAGGGTGAAAGGGCTATAGAGCTTCTAGGATTGGTACACACTGATGTGTGTTGACCATTTCTAGTAGAAGATAGAGGTGGATATTCTTACTTCATAACTTTTACTGATGATTTGAGTAGATATGGTTATGTCTACTTAATGAGGTATTAGTCCAAGTCCTTTGAGAAATTCAAGGAATTCAAGAATGAATTAGAGAATCAACTTGGAAAGAAGATAAATAAACTTTGATCAGATTGATGTGGTGAATATCTTAACCAAGAGTTTATCAACATTCTACCAGAGTTTGGGATTATATATCAACTCACTTCACCTTATACACTAAAGTAGAATGATGTTAGTGAAAGTAGTAACCATACCTTATTAGACATTATAAGGTTGATGATTAGTCATGCAGATCTTCCATTATCCTTTTGGGGATATTCATTATAAACCACATCATATACATTAAACCAAGTACTAACTAAAGTGGAAAATAAAATTCCCTTTGAGTTATAGAGTATAAAGAAACCTATTTTGTCGTATACATGTGTATGGGGTTACAAGGCGTTTATTAAGGCCTTCTCAGGAAATAAACTAGCATCCCAGGGCACAAAAGTGTATCTTTATAGGGAATCCCAAGGGAACAAAGAGATACTATCTATACAAAAAATAAGATAAGAAAGTGACTGTCACCAAAAAATCCATATTTATTAAGAGTTAGAACATCCTCAAAAAGGATAGTGGGAGAAATATTGAGTTTGATGAGGTTGATGCTCAAGATACAAAAGAGTTGGTACCAGAATAGATTCCATAGGTCCTCATGGAAGAAGTAGTTCCTAAAACATAAGTACCACATAGGAGCATAAGAGAGGTAAGAGAACCATAGAGATATGGTTTTATATTCACTGAATATGGTGACTCATTATTAGTTGAAAATTATGAACCTCTCTCCTATAAAGAGGCAGTAGAGAGTTTAGAAGCTTCAATATGGAAAGAATCCATGAATTATGAAATGGATTCCATACATTAGAACCAAGTTTGAGTTTTGGTCAATACACTAGTTGATGTAAAGCCCATAGGTTGAACATGGGTATTCAAGAGAAAAATGGACATAGAAGGTAAAGTAAATACCTATAAATCAAGGATAGTAGCTAAAGTGTTTAAATAGTGTCAAGGAATTGACTATGATAAAACCTTTTTAGCAATTTCCATTTTTAAATCCATCAAAATTCTACTTGCTATAGAAACTTACCATGACTATGAGATTTATAAGATTCACATTAAAACTTATTTCCTTAATGGGAACCTTCAAGAAGATGTCTATATGATACAACTAGAAGGGTTTGTGACCCCTAGTGATTCCAGAAGGATTTGAAATTTGCAGAGATCCATTTATGGATTAAAGTAAGAATCCAGGTCATGGAACATTTGATTCAATGAAGCTATAAAAGAATTTTATTTCATTAAGATCAAATGTGATCCATGTGTTCACAAGAGGATTAGTGGGAATGTAGTCATTATCCTAGTATTATATGTTGATGACATATTACTTATTGGAAACGACATAACATTATTACAACCTGTTAAGGTTCGGTTAAACAAATGGTTCTCTATGAAGGACTTAGGTGAAGCAGTCTATATTCTAGGGATCAAGATCATTCATGTTAGATATAATAGGATGCTTGGACCAAGTCAAAGTACATACATTGACTAGATACTAAAGAGATTTAATATAGAACAATCTAAGAGGGAATTGGTTCCAGTGTCACATGGTTTACATATTTCTAAGAAAATGTGTCCTCATACATAACCAGAGAAAGATAGAATGAGTAAGATCTTATACAATTTAGTGATAGGATTAATCATGTATTCAATGTTGTATACTAGACTTAAAATTTCCTATGTATTGATAATGGTAGGAATATATCAAGTAGATATAGGAGAACAACATTGGTTTATTGTTAAGGTTATCATCAAGTATCTGAGAAGAACTAAGGAAATATTCCTGGTGTATGGAGGAGTCGATGAGCTAGTCATCAGGGGTTATATTGATTCTAGTATTCAAACAGATCAGAATGATCTAAAGTGATTGTTAGGATATGTTTTTTGTCTTAACATAGGATCAATGATCTAGAAGAGTTCAAATACGCCAGTTGTCGCTGAGTCTACAATGGATTCTGAGTATATAGAGGCTTCTGATACAGTCAAGGAATCAATTTGGATATTGAAACTTTGTCTAGGATCTTGACATGGTACCTAGAAGTAAATAACCTATCACATTGTATTACAATAATACCGCATCAGTGACTCTTACAAAAGAGCCATGGTCACACCAATGGACAAAGAATATACTCCAAAAGTATCATCTATTGAGGTATTTTTATAAAAAGGGTGAAGTTGTAGTAAGAAGAGTACCCATGGAAGAAAACATGACATACCCCTTAACTAAAGTCATATCTTAGCAGAAGCATGAGTATCAAGTGAGAGATAGCAAACTGAAGGTTGTTAGCAGTTGGCTCTAGTGAAAGTGAGAGTCTGTTGGAGTTGGTGCCCTAGAACCAACTTCTGTGTACTTTATGATAACTTATATTCATAGTTTTTAATATTAATAAAATTATTATCATATCATGATTGTTATTCTATGTAACATAGTATGTGATAATGTCCTAAGAGAAACTATCACACTAAAAGGTCATAGTAGTTCCCCGCTATGATAAGAACCTAGAAGTGCTACAACACTATTCTTAAATATATGTTATATAGCCTAAATATATCATTTGAGGGAAATAAATGATATGAGATATTAGGGGTGGATACTCATAAGACTTTGAGGCACCTTCTCATGGTGTACTCCCTTGGTAATATCCAGTGTAGGATATTATGAAAATGAGACCCGCCAGTAGGAAATACACATTTTTATGCGTGATTAGATGTTCCTATCTACGAATGCGTGTATTTATCCTTATAATTTATTATTATTATTATTAATGAGTATTATGAGTCACATAAATTGATGTATTGATGAAAACCGTGATGACATATGTTCTCGGTGAGGTAGGATACATTGGGTGCATCATGAGTAATATTGAATTAATGAATTATGTGAGAAAGGATTTATCCCTTATATTATTTAACATATGTTGATATCTCAGGACCTTTGATGGAAATTATATAGCCTAAATAAATTCATGTCCATAGTGTTCTATGGGAAAGTTTTATTTTTGTAAATTCAAAGAAAGAGACAATAGGCACATAGGTTGATGGCACCAGCATACAACCTACTTGATTGGAGATATCGTGATAAAAGGATTATATTACACAATGAGAATTTGTATGAGGTATTATGTCATTGTGGAATCAAATTATTTCTTTTTGGGTGACTTGACATGTTTCTAGATGCTAACCTTGGACTTTAGGCTACTTCACCTGATGCCACTAAGAAAGTGTCATGGAGGGTCACACACTAAGTGTATCCAGAATCTCAATTAAATAATATATTATTATTTATTATTTAACAAGTTGAATAAATATTATTCCTAATTGTAGTTTAATAATTATTCATGTTTACTTGATTGTATATATTATGTCACCAGTTATTCGATAGAATATAATGTGAGCAGAATATTTAATAAATATTTATTTTCTATTTAGTGAATATAATATTTATTTATTTATTAAAGAATAATGCAGTAATATTTATTTAATAAATAAATAGACATTATTAAAGTCCTGATGAATATTGTGTAGGAATGGAGGACTGAATTTAATGGTCTGGTGAGAAATAATATATATTGAATATTATTTGAATAAATAATATTTAATTTTAATTCAAAAGTTAAGCGCATGTCGATAAATAATAATAATATTATTATTAAATAAATGGGGTTCCATAAGGGATTAAATAAATAATAAATAGAACTCATTAAATTATTTATTTCTAACCCTAGCGATATATAAACCCAATTATATTATTTTTTAAGAGATCCAATTCATTTGTGTTGTGCACAATGACAGCCGGAGAGAATCCTCTCAAGCCCTAGAGAGATTCCTCTCCAAGAACGCTCTCAAGAACATAGATCAATCTTCCTCTACCTACCAATCTCGAGTCTATATAGACCAAGGAGAATTCTTTGGAAATGATTCTCTTGGTGATCAAAAGCAAATGATGCAAGAGTTAGGATATACTATGCTAACACTCAAAGATTCCTACAACGGCGTTGTAAGATTTTTGGAACACATGTGGATCACCACTAGAGAGAATCTTCTCTTTATTCCTACAACACAATGACAGTACAATGTAGATCTATTTCTAGATCCATCAATGAAGAAATAATTCATAAAAGGTAATTATTTAATTGATTAAATTAATTATAAATAATATGTGATGATCCTACACATGGTTCAGATTCTATCCATTGTATATTTTCTTTGATTTAGTTCCATTGATTACGACATTCATCGTTGTCACAAACCAGGATGGGTCGCCATCCGACCTGGTGCCCAACCCGGTCTGTGACATGGCCCGAAGGGTGTTCCCGATCCCCACGGGCTGGCACAAGTGCCCGAGTATCAAAAAATTACACATGGAAACGATTTACCCGAAATAGTAAACACAAAAACACTGACAAGTTAAATAAAATAAAACTTCGAACTGAAAACCAAACAGACCCTTAAACTAAAATCAAGTTTAAAGGTCTACAACTCAATCCAATAACTAAAAATAAATGACAACAGCAGAAACTAAAACTCTGACTCAAACCTCCCTGCAAAAGATAGGCCACAACACCACCACTCTGCATGAGAAGGCCAACTGCAACCTAAACCACCATCACTGAGTTCAACGATTCAAACTAGAATACAAAAGACATAGAAACTACATACACCCAAAGGTGTATGTAGGGTATGAGCCAAAATCCCAGTAGGACGTCACCCAATAAAAAGGTTCCACGCATAATTATTAAATGACAAATACATTTTCAATTTTAATTGAAGTAAAGAAGTAAATGCTTGAACAGTTTTAAAGAAAACGGGATTAAGGAAAGTAGTTTCAAATGGAACAACTTAAATTAAATTAAATTAAAAAAAACAAACACCCTTACTTTTTAAAATAACCAATGTGTCACAGTGACGCACGTAAAGTAACCAATGAACACTAAAATGGGATAGCCCTCATGGGTGTTAGCTATCTTGGCCCCCTAGATATTCATGTCTCGGTGAAACGTGGCTTAGAATGCCACGACCCTCAGAAAATGCGGCTTAGAAGGCCATGACCCTAAAAAAATGTGGCTTAGGAGACCACAACCCTCAGAAAAGCATATGTTTAGTTAGTGTTGCAATCGTCAGTCCTGCCAGTGAAACCGGGTCGAGTCACCTCCGGAACACTAGCCCACTAGTCTAGAACACCCTCCTAGCTACCCGGGCTTCCCACTTTGTGCTCAAGTAAGTTTCAAGTTCATGTCACACATCACACTTATGAATAAAATCCCAACATGGTACTTACACACACAAAATCACCATTTGGACACCCAAACCCTCTTTTAACCACACACACACCAAAGAAAATCTTTTCAAAACTTAATCTTCGCGGGTTACAAACTCAATTAAACCATATGCACAGTTTAAAGTCACATATCATTAAACAAACCACCACTTACACACATAAATACCCTTTTTAAATAAGATGCACACTAAAACATTTTTCAGAAAAGTTTTCCACTAGTGACATAATTTAATAAACCATAAAAGAAATTTATAAAGCAATAGTAAAAGAATGTAACATGGATTTACACATACTAAAGTAACAATTTACACATTCAAATGCATTCCAACATCACACGCACTCGAATACAATTTTAAAATGTGATCTGCGCCAAAAAAATAGTTTTATGGAAAACCTTTCACCATATGTAAAACACATTTCACAACCCACATAATTTAATAAGCCGAAAGTAAAATATTATAAAACAATTTAAAATAATTGCTTAGCCTTACCCACTAAACTGAAGCAAAAACTTCTTTTATGACCAAACACACCAGACGCCATGCCAAAAATACACCACTCGTACAAATTTATAAGATAATCGCACAAGTTAAAAATCACTAACAAAGTTCTTAGTAGAAAAACACACACATAATATAAAAAATTTACTAAACAATTTCAATGTAATTTATACTTAAAAAAAAGACAATCAACTTCACACTACTTAAATTAGTTGAATAACATGCTAAACGAATTAAGCTTGAAAATTGTTTCATCAAATAATAATTAAACGCGAAACCACCTACCTCGGAAGGAGGAACTCCCAAAACTTGTGCAAATCTCCAATCACACCTAATACGCACCACACGCGAACCGAAAAGGACCCTAAACCAAAATTCGAACCAAAAAAAATAAAAATTTAACCCCAACTTAGACCACATCCTCACTGGAAACTAAAATTCCAAAAACAAGAAGAGGCGAGACCCCAAACCAAATAGGGAGAAGCCTACCTGAAGGGAGAGGATGCGACAGAGCTACACGAGCTCAGCCGGGAGGTCCGGTCGTCGGAAGTGAGTCGGCCAATGAGGAGGAAGGGATATGAGTTGTGTCGGGCTGAACAGGGGGAGGCGTCGATGGGGTGAGGGAGGAGCCGACTTGGAGAGTCGCCGGGAAGGAGGATGGTTGCATGAGGTAGGTGGCCGGACGGGAGAGGTAGGGGCGGCATGGGGTGCGATGGCCAGTGTCCAGGGATGACCGAGGAGCAGCGCAACAGTTGATGACCATGGCAGGTCGATGCCGAGGGGTTCCAGGGGGTGATGGCATGAAAAATAGGTCAGCACTGAGGGGTTCCATAGGGGTGAAGGTGTGACATAAAGAGAGAAGGGGAAGGGGGCTAGGTTGCGACGGGAAGGAGGAGGAAAGGTAAGAGGGAGAAAAAAAAAGAAAAAAAAAGAAAAGAAAAAAAAAAATACAAACCCTAAAAAAAACTTAAGCCAATCATAAGGAATGGTAAATAAAAATTGGTAACATATATTAATAATAGCAACAATAATAAAAAATACTATTGTTTTAAAAATAAATTACCTACTTAAAACAATAACAATAAAAGGGTTAATAACATTATAAGTTAATGTTAGCAACTAAATTGAGGTATTAATTATAATAATAACAATAAGAAGAAGAAGAATAATAATAATAATAATAATATACTCCAATAATAATAATAATCTTATTCCTATCATTAAAACACAAGTTTATTATATAATTAACAAATCTTTATCATTTTATTTTTATTTTTATTTATCCGCACATTTAATTTTATTTCATTATTATTGATTCATTTTATTTGGTTAATTGAACAACGAGCGGTCACATGGTGGCCTGGGAAAAACCGCATAGCTTTGCAATCATGATTCGCTTGTGCGTCGCACGCTGCCAACCATCAAAGACTCATTTTTCGACAAAACTCAACATTCAAAAATATTAATTATTATAATATTAATAACAACTTAATAAAATTTATATTATTAATGCCATCAATAATAATAATAATAATAATAATAATATTATTATTATCAAACAATATTATTATCATTAAAGTAGTCCCCTAATTATTTTTTATTATACTTTGCATTTTTATTTTTATTTTTTCATTTTACTATTCATTACATTTTATTTACCTGCCTTGAACATCAAGCAGGTCGTGCGTTGAAACAGGAGAGGTTGTGCGATGACTCGAGCGAGGCCGCATGGCTTCAACCGTGGTGCACTGAACGCTGTCAAGTCCAAGACACGTGTTCTTTAAATAAGAACTCAAAAAATTTAAGTCGGGCTTAAACCCCGACTACCCAATTCCCATAAAATTAATAAAATTAATAATTTTAAAAATGAAGGGTGTGACAATTCTCCCCACCATAAAGTTTTCCGTCCCCAGAAAGCCACAACTAAGGTTGATACTCAAAGAAGAAACAAATACCTAACTAAGGATCAAATAGGATCCCCACAATCAATAAGCCAAAAGAGGTAAAAGCATTGTTCTCAGAGAAAGTGACTCAAAGACAACTTCAAGAAATGTGTAAAAAGACTCTCTAATACGTTTCGCCTTCCCTAATGATCTAGAATGCCTCTTGTTGACTGATCAAAGAAAGGAACTCTTGCACCCACAGAAACCAACTTCACAAGACGAAACACCTCAATCACTATTAAATAAAAACCACACCATTTGGCTGGAACGAACAAAAAAACCAACCATGTACAAGGAATAATCTTATCACCTACCACCAAGTCATTTCTAGATACATAACTAAAAAGGACAACAAGTGAAATCCCAAAGGGGCTCCCCACCATTAGAAATCTTCTAACGCCCGATAAAAGGTTGTAAAACCGACATGAGGAGGCCCGAGCAGACTCCCCACCATTATGAAAAAGTCCAAGACTGATTCATTCCAGAGACTTTTGAGCAAGACCCGTTGTGGGTCTCCCCACCATTAGGATCGATGAAAGATACAAAACATTGAGAATTTCCCAACAGTGACCAAACACCCCACCACAAGGGGAGGGGAGGGAGGGGCCCGACTACCGGGGCATCAAAAACACATCTGAAGACAAACCAACATCTCCACATCCCTGGATGATCCCTATTCAACTTTGAGACTGATTTACCCAACATACCTCATAAGGACAACTAAAGAGATTTCATTCAGTGGGACACAACCCATAAGACTTTAAGGTGACGAGACGAAAACGCCTCCACATAGTCACAGAAACCTTACGTAGCCAGACGGTTCATTCGTAACGGAACAACTACATAAAACAATTTAAACTGCCTTTACTTTCAACACCAGTGACAGAAATAAATTCGGGGTCACATACACTCCCGGGGTTCCTGACCACGCGCCAGCTTCACTCTGAGGCCTATGGCTAGAGCCATGATATTTAAAGCATCTCCTGCATCATAGTCAGGCATGGAAGACTCCCAAACAGAGCTTCTCCCTTTTCCTGGTGCTTCAAGTAATCACACTGCATTCGAGGCAACCCCATCAGACACAACACACTCCAACATCTACCTACTCTTTCACAACACATCCACTAAAATTGGTGTTTAGATGATGCACATGCATTAACCCTTCACCTTAACCAGGAAACTTAAAGAGAGAAAATACGTATGACAACCACTCCCCTTTGAACAGAAAGAAATAGTACTCCCTAAGAGGAGGACACACTCCTATGAAAATAGGAATTCTCGTAGGGTTCTACGAAATCCACCTTTAATCTTCAAGATAACTCACACTACAAGACGTCACCAAACATGACTCACATGACCAATGAGGGCACTAAAAATCCCTTCGAGACATTGGTCAACACTGATAATTATAAACCATCTTTACTCTTCCCCGCTGGAATTCCTTTTACCGATTCCAGGGGGGTCCTTTAGACACAACAGTGTCAAACTTCATACCCGATGACTCAGACAACTCAAAGAGACCAAAACTCCTATCAATTTCCATCACGTCTGTCATCCCACTACGAGAGGATCCGCTTAACTGAAAAAAAGGAATAGACTTAACACTATCACTCAAAAGGGAGAGTCATTTCTTTAATAAACTAGAGGGTCAACCAATGGCGAATTACCCGTAGCCACACTTCAATCTCATGTTAATGCTTTATGGGGGCATGGACTAGCCAACATAGAAGACCATGGACCCAATCAAAATGGTCCAATAGCCAAGACATACCGCAACCAAACACCAAACATGCAGGGGGAACCACTGTAAGGGCTTCCCGAAGCACTTTTCAAAAGAAACCACTAACCACACGCTTTCACACCAACTTACAAATATGAATTTGAATTCAGGACACAAATCATTAAAAAAGGATTCTTGACTCAAAACGCCTCACATCCACCATTTCAAAAACACAAGGACACACCAAGCAAACACCAGTTACTAAAACACCAAATTTTCATTTAACAAACATTTTGAAAATAAGCAATGCTAGTGGGTTGCACAAACACCAATGGTGTCCCATGGGCCTCGCACATGCATGTTCCCATGCCACACCGGCGCCCACCTCATGTCCATCTATATACTCATCCGCTCGTACCATTAACCTTTATTATTTCTATATACACTCATGCATGTGGTTTCCCATGAGAACACCAAGGATCAAAACCAAACCTTTCCATTTTCCAAAACCAAAACATTCAACCCACACTTTTCAAACCTCATACATCATTTTCTTTTTAAAGTGCTTCATTTCAAAACATTTTCCAAGACCAAATCATTTTTTACTTAAAAAAAAAATTTCCACAATTCCAAAATAATTAAACGAGGAACAGTGCAAGAGAAAACTAGTGTCAGTGGGTGAATGGAACATATGGTTGGCGGCCATACGCCAATCATGCCACCACCACAGAGAGTATTCTAGGACAGTGTCTCCGGCTCGACATGGCTTGCCAGACCCTACAAGATCACTAAGACCACTGACCATACTCCCTTTTCATTTCCCCTAAACAAAATTAACCACAAGGACCAAATATTCGGACAAAACTCAACTCACTCTGGTAACTCGAGTCCCGCCACGAGGTGTGATGGCTAGGAACCTTACTTGTAGTCGGGACGCCGAGTCCCGACATCCTTAACTTTGGTTCACTTGACTCTATTCTAAAAGAACACAACCCAAAAAGAAAACCTCCCTTTGTTACCATTTTGTCACAAACCAGGCCGGGTCACCATCTGACCCGGCGCCCAACCCGGTCCGCAACATGGCCTGAAGGGCATTCCCAATCCCCACGGGCTGGCATAAGTGCCCAGGTATCAAAACATTACACATGGGAACGATTTATGAAAAATAGTAAACACAAAACCATTGACAAGTTAAATAAAATAAAACTGTGAACTGACAACCAAACAAACCCTTAAACTAAAATCAAATTTAAACGTCTACAACTCAATCCAATAACTAAAAATAAATGACAACAGTAGAAACTAAAACTCTGAATCAAACCTCCCTACAAAAGAGAGGCCACAAAACACCACTCTGCATGAGAAGTCCAACTGTAACCTGAACCACCATCGCTGAGTTCAATGCTTCAACCTGGAATACAAAAGAAACAGAAACTACATACATCCAAAGGTGTATGTAGGGTGTGAGCCAAAATCCCAGTAGGACGTCACCCAATAAAAAGGTTCCATGCATAATTATTAAATGACAAATTCATTTTCAATTTTAATTTAATCAAAGAAGTAAATGCTTGAACAATTTTAAAGAAAACAGGATTAAGGAAAGTAGTTTCAAATGGAACAACTTAAATTAAATTAAATTAAAAAAAACACACACCCTTACTTTTTAAAATAACCAATGTGTCACACTAACGAGTGTAAAGTAACCAATGAGCACTAAAATGGGATAGGCCTTGTGGGTGTTAGCTAGCTTGGGACCCTATATCTTCATGTCTCGGTGAAACGTGGCTTAGAAGGCCACGACCCTTAGAAAACGTGGCTTAGAAGGCCACGACCCTCAGAAAACATGGATTAGGAGACCACGCCCCTCAGAAATGAATAAGTTTAGTTAGTGTTGCAATCTTCAGTCCTACCAGTGAAACCGGGTCGAGTCACCTCCGAAACAATAGCCCACTAGTCTAGACCACCCTCCTAGCTACCCAGGATTCCTACTTTGTGCTCAAGAAAGTTTCAAGTTTATGTCACACATCACACATCAAACTTATGCATAAAAGCCCAATAGGGTACTTACACACAAAAAATCACCATTTTCACACCCAAACCCTCTTTTAACCACATGCACACCAAAAAAAATCTTTTCAAAACTTAATCTTTGTGTGTTACATACTCAATTAAACTATCTTCACAGATTAAAGTCACATATCCTTAAACAAACCACCACTTACACACATAAACACCCTTTTGAAATAAGACGCACACTAAAAATTTTTTCAGACAAGTTTCCCACTAGTGACATAATTTAATAAACCATAAAAAAATTTATAAAGCAATAGTAAAATAATGTAACATGGCTTTACACACACTAAAGTAACAATTTACACATTTAAATGCATTCCAACATCACATGCACTCGAATACAATTTTAAAATGTGATATGCAACACAAAAATAGTTTTATGGAAAACCTTGCACCATATGTAAAAAACATTTCAAAACCCACATAATTTAATAAGCTGAAAGTAAAAACTTATAAAACAATTTAAAATAATCACTTAGCGTTACCCACTAAACTGAAGCAAAAAATTCTTTTATGACCAAACTCACTCGACGCCATGCCAAAAATACAGTTCACACCATTTGTAAAAATTTATAAGCTAACCACACAAGTTAAAAATCACTAACAAAGTTCTCAGCAGAAAAACACACACATAATATAAACAATTTACTAAACAATTTCAATGTAATTCTTACTTCAAAAAAAAAAAGAAAATCAAATTCACACTACCCGAATTAATTGAATGACATGCTAAACAAATTAAGCTTGAAAATTGTTTCATCCAATAATAATTAAACGTGGAACCACCTACCTCAGAAGGAGGAACTCCCAAAACTTGTGTGAATCTCCAATCACACCTATTACGCACCACACGCGAACCGAAAAGGACCCTAAACCAGAATTCGAACCAAAACAAATCAAAATTTAACCCCAACTTAGACCACATACTTGTTGTAAACTAAAATTACAAAGCAAAAGAAGAGGCGAGACCCCAAACCAAATAGGGAGAAGCCTACCCGAAGGGAGAGGATGTGCCAGAGCTACACGAGCTTGTCCAGGAGGTCCGGTCACCGGAAGTGAGTCGGCCAACAGGGAGGAAGGGCTGTGAGTTGTGTAGGTCTGAAAAAGGGGAGGCTTCGATGGAGTGAGGGCAGCGCCGGCTTGGAGAGTCACTGGGAAGGAGTATGGTTGTATGAGGGAGGTGGACGGACGAGAGAGGTAGGGGTAGCAGGGGGTGCGACGGTCAGTGTCCAGGGATGACCGAGGATAAGTGCAACGGCGAACGACCATGGCAGGTCGATGTTGAGGGGTTACAGGGGGTGATAGGGTGACAAATAGGTCAGCGCCGAGGGGTTCCAGAGGGGTGATGGTGCGACATGAAGAGAGGAGGGGAAGGGGGCTAGGTCACGACGTAAGAAGGGTTACAGGGGAGGGGGCTAGGTCGCGACGGGAAGGAGGATGAAAGGTAAGAGGGATAAAAAAATGAAAGGAAAAATAAAGAAAAGACAAAAAATAATACAAACCCTAAAAAAACTTAAGCCAATCATAAGGAATGGTAAATAAAAATTGGTAACATATATTAATAATAGCAAAAATAATAAAAAAATACTATTGTTTTAAAAATAAATTACCTACTTAAAATAATAATAATAAAAGGGTTAATAACATTATAAGTTAATGTTAGAAACTAAATTGAGGTATTAATTATAATAATAACAATAAGAAGAAGAATACTACTACTACTAATAATAATATCCTCAAATAATAATAATAATCTTATTCCTATCATTAAAACAAAATTTTATTAAATAATTAGCAAATATTTCTCATTTTTTTTATTTTTCCACACATTTAATTTTATTTCATTATTATTGATTCATTTTATTTGCTTAATTGAACAACGGGCGGTCACACGGCGGCCCAGGCGAAATTGCACAGCTTCACAATCATGATTCGCTTGTGCGTCGCATGCTGCCAATCCTCAAAGACTCATTTTTCGAAAAAACTCAAAATTCAAAAATATTTAATTATTATAATTTTAATAACAACTTAATAAAATTTATATTATTAACGCCATCAATAATAATAATAATAATAATAATAATATTCTCAAACAATATTATTATTATTAAAGTAGTCCCTTAATTATTATTATTTTTTATTATAATTTACATTTTTATTTTTATTTTTTCATTTTACTATTCAGTACATTTTATTTACCTTCCTTGAACATCAAGAAGGTTGTGCGGTGAATGGGGAGAGGTCATGCAATGACTCAGGTGAGGCTCCATGGCTTCAACCGTGGTGTACTGAATGCTGTCAAGGCCAAGACACATGTTCTTTAAATAAGAACTCAAAAATTTTAAGCCGGGATTCAACCTCGATTACCCAATGCTCATAAAATTAATAATTTTAAAAATGACGGGTATGAAAATTGTCATGTAAATCTCGGATTGATCGTCGATCATGAGAAAAAGAAAAGTTGGGCATGACCCATTTCACAATTCTACTATGCCCATAACCTTCATATAGTTCGCATGCAATGGATGAGAAAAACCCCCATATGGAAGGGTTGATATACTTATAGGTATTATTCCCTAGATGAGGAAACTCCCATAGGGTATGGTTGAGATGCTTACAGGGTGCATTCCCCAGATAAGAAAACTACCTTAGGGGAGGTATGTGATACTTATAAGATTATTCCTTGGGTGAGGAAAATCTTTAAGGCAAGGTACATGATGACTAGGAAGAAAACACCTGAATGGGTGGTATATGATTCTCTTATTAAACGCACTTGAATAGGTGGTTCTGAGGTTATGGTTGGCACGATCATGCAATGTGCTCAAAGACACCCCTACACTGGTTGATGCAAGTATTTTCAATCAGGCTCACAAACCTGAGGATCAACAATGGTATCTGGACATGGTTTGGGTTACATGTGTATGCCAATGGGACAATATTGATACTATAGAGGCACAATCACTATGACGTGCTCAGAGAAACTCTGACAATGGGTTGAAATAGGTATTGAGGTTTTATTTATTTATTTATTTATTTTTATACAATTTATTTATTTATTTTAGCTGAGCATATCACATGTATATATTGTTGGATCGGATTACACCAAATATACACAAGAGGGGGGTGAATTGTGTCTTTTCAAAAATATTTACGAGATTGTGTTCTGACTTTTAACTTTAATCAGATAAAATGATGCAGCAGAAATTTAAATAGCAGAAACACAAGATGTATAGTGGTTCAGGGAACAGAAGGCCCCTAGTCCACTCCACCAATGCTCTACTCCACGAGCTTGGTGATTTTCACTATTTGGTCCTCATTTCAATAGACCGGTTCACAACTGAGTACAGGCAGTTGACACCTTTACAATCCAAGGCAAAACAAAGCCTTCTGGTTTACTTACAGAACCTACATAGCTTAGTACGAGAAGCTGATCACTCAAGAATAAAAAGAAAAGATTTTTCTTATTTTGAAAATACTTTCCAGATGTTCTTCACAATTGTAACAACATGAAATTGACAGTAGGTAGATAGTCACCTTCATAAATAATAACCTTCACATAAGAAACATTCTGATTTGATCCCATTGCAGTAGATATAGAAATATAATTCAAAACTTCAGCAGTAGAAAATTCACAGTAGATCTTCATTGTAGAACAAGTGAATCTTCTATCGTGTTCCTTCCTCTTTAACAAACAGATCTTTGACGCTCCTTTTGAACTAGCAGATCAGTGTGTTTCAGTAGTCTCTGTTTTTCCTTTTTTTATAATAATCAAAAGATCACACACGATCAATAAATATCGATGTAGTTTTTTAAAAAGCCCATATAAATAAAAGAATGACAAGAACTTCTCCTGTAAAATTAGATCCACAAAAGTCTCCTTTTTTACTCGCTATATTCAAACATTTTAATTTACAGAGTAGTCGTAACTTCCCTGAAGACTCGGCATAAAAAGCTCCTTTTAATTCTATTATCAAATCATTGATGAAACAGTTTTGAATCAGTCAAAATCGTACTTTAAAATCAGCTTTAAATCTAGCTTGAAATCTGCCTAATAATTAGCATACGGATCGTTGCATAAAAATATAGACTTTAAATTCTCCAACGCCAAACGTAAGGTTAAGTTGAACTGTATGCATCCTCTGAACGTAAGGTTGATGACGTAGTCTTCAAACTTAAGGTTCACAATGTAAGGTTGACAACGTAAGGTTGACAACGTAAACTTGACAACAAACGTAAGATTTATTCCAAACATAGGGTTGATCATCCATACTTTTCTCTTTAACTTTTAAACATACGATAAAAGATCCATAATTTTACTTGATCCATACTTTTCCAAGAACATATGGTTGTTTACAAAAGTAAGGTTGATGAACCATACTTTTGAGAAACAAATGTAACGTTTAATATTTACGTAGAGTTCTCCTTCCATACTTTTCTGATATCCCAAACATAGGGTTCCTTCCTAATGTAGGGTTCTTATTCCATACTTTGCCGATAACGTATGGTTGTTTAACCATACTTTTTCCTTATCTCAAAAAGTATACATGATTTTTATCCTTACGCTACGTTTATCCACGTAGGGTATGAACAGTGTTTCCAGAACACGCTCAAGCAGATTCCAAATAAGTAGCGCATGAATAGTGTTTCTAGAACACGCTAAATACGAATACTTTAATAATAAATTCCCATAATTTCAAGAGTAAAATAAAATGACAAATTCTTGCAAAATTCTTAACAAATAAAATCATTAGAAAATAATTAAGGGTATTTGTGAGCATCAAAATTATCATAAAGAGATAGAGTATTAATATAAACTCCCCCTTTAAATAACAATATTATGTATTGTTGAAAACAACACTTTCTCAACAATCTCCCCCTTTTTTATGATCACAAAACCCATAAAATAATAATACTAATTAAATGAAATTAACTTTAAAAATTAGTTAGATAAAGTTTTAGAATTTTGAGAGGATAAAAAATATTTAATTTTAACAAAATCATTTCAATAAATAAACATTGTATTGTCATTAAAAAAAAATTCTCCCCCTTCATGAAAATAAAATAATTTTTCTTTAAAAATAAAAGTAAAGAAAAAAATAAAAGTTTCTAGTTTTATCCAAATTTCTCCCTCTGAATAAAAAGTAAAAGAAAATTTCCCTTTATAATAAATGACTGTTAATAACTTAAAATAGTTTTCTGTATAAGTATAAATCTGTATAAATCCAAAACATTTTAAATATACGGGAAATCATTTAAATAAGGTTTTAAAATCTTAAAATAAAATGTTGTGTTTATCCAAATTTCTCCCCCTTTTTGTGATATCAAAAAGAATGATAAATCATGGATTTTAACACATTTCATGTTGCACTGAATTGTAGGTAAATGCTATTATTAACTGTTTATAAATAATTAAATCTAGAGTATTGGCATATCAAAATAAATACAGTAAAACAAATAGAAAGAAAGAAACATATTTTCATTAAAAGTAAAAAATAGATACAATGATGATAAACACAAGAATCAAGGTTTTTTGCAGTGAACAGGTAGGGTTTATCTTCTCTGGACTGTAGACTTGATTTCTTCTAACTGTTCTCTCAACCTTTTCATTAATCCATCACAAAGATTAATAATAATATCTCTGGCCTCTTGAGTCATATAAATATCTTCAATGAGATTGACTCTAAAAAACTCGTGAAGCCTTTCTTCTTTCTCCATAAAAAAAGACAACTTCTCTGTGATTTTTTCTAAGATAGAGTGGATTCCTGGCTCACTGGATGTTAACTGATCAATTAAGAATTTCTGATTATCTAAGAGAATAGATAATGGAGCACTATTGCACTGAATATCTTGCAAACTGTCATTCATATTTCTCATTGTAGCTGTGATAGCTTGAAATCTTCTGATTAAATCAGGTGAAGTGCCTGATCCACTAGTAGCACTATTTCCAACTGATGCAAATTGTGTCTCCAGAAACAAATTAAGATCTAAGAAATCTGACTTCATAGCCATTTCAGATTTCAATTTGTCAATAGCATTTAGCATATCCTCTTTAAAAATGTAAAATTCTTGTCTTGAAACAGTACTCTCCTTAAGCTTTTGAAATTTCAACTGTTCGGATGCTAATATGATTCTCAGAGAATCATTCTCACATTGCAGTTGAGATAACTTTCTGTACAATTCTTCAAATTCCCTATTCCTTGAATCAGAAGCACCCTGTGCTTGATTCGCATTCTCAGGCTCGGTGTGATGTAGCAGTACTAAAGGTAATGATTCAGCATCAGATTTTTCTTTCTCCTTGTCCTGAGTAGGTTGGTCCACAGATTTTTTCTTAGAGTCCTTTTTAGAATCTTCCATAGAAAAATACTCTTGAAGAACTTCTGTGTGAACTTCAGAAGCATGCTCATCACGAATATATGCAATTTTTTCATCTAATGAAATATCTAAAATGATATTCTCTGGAGTTTCCTGAGGTCTGACCACTTCCTCACCAGGCTCTGCCTCCTTTTCTTATTGAAGTACAATAGCAATATCAGCTACAGCCTGTTGTTCTGATATTTCAACTACAATGATTTCATGATCAGGATCTTTAATAGTGACATTCTGTTCTTGAGGTTGTTCAACAACCTTTTCTCTGACAAATCTGTAAGAGAGTAAATCTCTTGTAGTTAAGTCAGAGGAAGTAAGTTCCTCAGTCACAGGTCTTTTCCTCTGAGTTTGAAGTCCCTCCTGACTTCTTTCTTCCTCAGTTTCTACCACTTCAAATATGATCCTCCTTGCCGCAGTGTTGACTCTTGATTCAGCTTGTCCCTCCTTGGACTTTGCAGATTGAGCTTGAGCACTCTCTGATTCATCATCTGCTCCTACTGGAAAAAGTTTTTCTTTGATAGTACTCTAGAAATAGCCAATCTTCCTTAAAGTTCCATCATTAAACACATTACTGTGATGATAGTGTACTCTGGAATCCACCAGTCTCACCATGTCCTTCTTAAGCAACAACTTGGAAATGAATCGACCAAAAGGATAAAAGTTCATTCAGGCATCAATCTGACGACAATATCTTAGGTATCCAACCATATACCTAGGAAAATCGAGTTTTACATCACTGAGCAAAAGATACATTATATATATATATATATCAAGATATAATATCTTTTCCATCTCAGACATGCTCAGTGCAATCCCTGTTTTCACAAATTTGACCAAAATTTTCTGATCAGGATCCAAATCCTTGATAAACATTTTCTTTAAAGTCTTAATACCAAAGAGAAACGACATTATGTCCTCTGATTTATGCACAGAATCTCCAATATTTTTCAAATCGAAATGAAAAACTCCCTCATGAGGGCAGTTGAGAATCTGGCCAATTTCTACTAACGAGATTGAGAAATCCCTATCCTCTATTTTATCCATCATACTATCCTCAGTATCTCCCAGACTAAACTGTATAGATTTGAAGAAGAATATAAGTTCTACTTCATATAGAAATTCCGTATTTTCACTGTTGAATGTCTGTTCAAGGTTCTGAAATGACAGTGATTGTTTCAACAGTAGATTTGTCTGAAATAACCATTTGAGATCGATTACCTTTCCCTGTAAGATTTTTCTTCCTTCGGAGCGTTGTCTCTTGGAATTTCTTGTCTCGGCTTCACTGGCTCTTTTATTCCTTACCATCTCTGTGAGAATCTCTGAAGGTTTTAAGGTTAGGGTTTCAGAGGTTCGAAGATTAGGGTTGATGAGCAGAGGTGCGGTTTGCGAGTTTGAAAAGTTTTCGATAGAAATGAAATGGTTTAGAAGTCAAAAGGGTTTCTGACAACCTTGATTACCATGTTTTTAATAATCATTACATATATTTAAAAATAAATAAAATAGATTATATGGGGAAAAGAAACTTATTCTGTTTGAAAAACAAAATAGCTAAATTATTTTAAGCAGAATTAAAATAAAGAACTACCATTGTAAAATAAAATTTTATTTAAAATCAAATAAACCTACCTCCCCCTTAATAAAATCAAACCTTGAAATGAGAAGTGGTTTAGTAAAAATATCAGCTAATTGAATTTCAGTACTTACAAATTCCAAAGATATATCCTTTTTAAGAACATGATCTCTTAGAAAATGATGTCTGATATCAATATTCTTAGTTATAGAATGATTAATAGGATTTTTTGAAATATTTATAGCACTAGTATTATCACATAAAATAAGAGTATTATTAAAATTTAGTCCAAAGTCCATAAGAGTGTTTTTCATCCACAAAACCTGTGCACAGAAACTGCCAGCAGAAAAATATTCTGCCTCAGCTATTGACAGGGCAACTGAATGTTGTTCCTTACTTGACCATGACACTAAATATTTTCCTAAAAATTGAAAAGTTCCTGAAGTTCTTTTCCTATCTAATATAAAACTCCCAAAGTCTTAATTTGAATATGAAATCAAATTGAAATCAGAAGTTTTGAGATAAAGAAGAGATTGAAAAATAGTTCCTTTTAAATATCTAAATTTTTTTTAACAGCAGTTAGATGAGATTCTTTAGGATTTGATTGAAATATTTCACAAAGACATACTGAATACATTATATCTGGCCTGCTAGAAGTAAGATATAATAAACTACAAATCATACCTCTATATAACTTGTTGTCAACTGATTTTTCATTTTCATCCAAATCAAATTTTATATTAGTACACATAGGAGTTGTATATGTCTTGCTGTTTTCAAGTCCAAATTTCTTCAACAAACCAGTAATGTATTTTCTTTGATTCAAAACATTTCCAAAATCTTTTTGATAAATTTGAAGTCATAAAAAGAAATTTAGTTCTCCCATAATACTCATTTCAAATTCTTTTTTGCATTAACTTTGAAAACTCATGACAAAGGGTTTTATTAGTTGATCCAAAAATTACATCATCAACATAAATTTGAACCAATAAAATATTAGAATTCACAGTTCTCTTAAACAGTGTTGGATATGCCATTCCAATAGTAAAATAATTTTTCAAAAGAAAAGAGCTTAATCTTTCATAACAAGCTCTAGGTGCTTGTTTAAGGACATAGAGAGATTTAGTAAGTTTAAAAACAGAATATGGTTTTTGAGAATTTTCAAAACCAGGAGGTTGCTCAACATAAACTTCCTCCATTAAATAACCATTTAAAAAGGCATACTTAACATCCATCTGAAATAATTTAAAGTTCATATGAGATGCATAGGCTAAGAGGATTCTAATGGATTCTAGTCTAGCTACAGGTGAAAAGGTCTCATCATAATCTATACCTTCTTCCTGATTATATCCTTTAGCTACAATTCTAGCTTTATTTCTAGTTATTATTCCTTGATCATCTTGCTTATTTCTAAATACCCATTTGGTTCCTATTATTGGATAGTTCTGTGGTCTTTCAACTAATTCCCAGACTTCATTTCTTTTGAACTGGTTTAATTCTTCTTGTATTGCTATCATCCATCTTTCATCATCTAAAGCTTCTTCTATAGTCTTGGGTACTAATTGGGATAGAAAGGCATAGAATTATACAATATTTCCTATATTTATTCTAGTTTTTATTCCTGTATCTCAGTCGCCTATTGTAGTTTCTAAAGGGTGATTCTTTAGGGTTCTAGTCTATCTAGGAAACACACTTATAGGTTCTTCAGTATCATGTTCTTCTGAACTTGACTGAATTTTATTTATATCTTTTTCAAAATAATTTTTCAAGTTCTTAAGGCTCATGTTATCATTAGAGTCAGATTCATCCATTTGATATGTCCTTTTCTCAAAGGGGTCAGATTCATCAAATTTCACATGAACTAATTCTTCAACAATCCTTGACTTCTTATTATAGATTCTATAAGATTTGGAGGTAGCTGAATATCCTAAGAAAATTCCTTCATCAGATTTTGGATTGAACTTACCAAGATTATCCTTGGTGTTTAAGATGTAAACCTTGCATCCAAAAACTTTAAAGTAGTTAACTTTAGGTTTTCTATTATTCCAAAGTTCATAGGGTGTCTTTTTCAAAAGAGGTCTAATTAAAACTCTATTCATTATATGGCAGGCTGTGATTACAGATTCTACCCAAAAGTAGGTAGAAAGGATGTATTCATTTAGCATAGTCCTAGACATTTCCTTAATAGTCCTATTTCTTCTTTCAATAATTCCATTTTGTTGAGGTGTTCTAGGTGCAGAGAAGGCGTGTTTAATACCCATATTTGAGCAGAAGGAATTAAATTCATGATTCTCAAATTCTCCACCATGATCACTTCTTAATGAAATTATTTTTAAACCTTTTTCATTTTGAATAGCTTTACAAAAACTTTCAAATAAAGTGAAATCTTCATTTTTAAATTTCAAAAAGAAAATCCATGTAAATCTAGAATAGTCATCAACTAAAATATATACATATAATTTACCATCCAAGCTTGATACTCTTGAAGGTCCAAACAAATCCATATAAATAAGTTCTAGAGGTTTAGATGTAGCAATTTTGTTAACAGATTTGAAGGATGATTTGTGTTGCTTGCCAAGTTGACATGCATCACAGAATCTGTCACTTTCAAATTTGAGACTAGGAAAATTAGAAACTAAATGTTTCTTAGATAACTTATTTAAAACATATATATTACAATGCCCAAGTCTCCTATGCCAGATCCAGGATTTATTTATTTTAGCAGTTAAGAAATTTACTTGTTGTTTACACAAGGAATTTAAATCTAGGGTATACACATTATCAGTTCTTAATGCTCTAAATTTAAGCAATTTATTTTTGAAAATAGAACATCAATTGTTAGAAAAATCAACAGCATAATCATCATCACATAGTTGAGAGATACTTATCAGATTGTATTTCAATCCTTGTACATAAAGTACTTTATTAATTGAGACAACTTCTGGATCTCCAACTATTCCAATACCAATGATTTTTCCTTTGGCATTTTCACCAAAAGTGACAAGTCCACCATCTTTTTGAGTAAGTGTAGAGAAATTCAATGAGTTTTCACTCATCTGTCTTGAGCATCCACTGTCCATATACCATATTTCCTTTTTTCTCTTATGACCTGCTCCCTGCAAAGACATTTACACAGACTGCTTTGGTACTCATATTTTGTTGGGTCTAGTAGTGTTAGCTAGCAAGGATCTGGGAATCCAGACTTGCTTTGTTTTTCTAATTTCACATGAGTCAAATAAATCATTTGATAAAAAATCTTTCTTAATTCCACTTATTTGGGGTTGTATTAAGAAACAGTTTTTAGAAATATGTCCCCTTATTCCACAGTAATTACAATTTAGTCTTTTTTCACTTGGAATAAAATAGTTTTTGTACAGCTTGAGTTTTTCACCTTTACTACCAATTCCAAATCTTTCCTTTTTAATGACATTTTCCCCAAGGATTTCATTTAAAGTATTTTCTACTTTATTAAAAACAAGGGCTACTGTTTTATAAGTTTCTACTTCAGTTTTCAGTGATTTTATCTTTGATTCATAATCTGTATTGTTATAATTAATTGAATCAAAATTTTCGATTAACTCCTTATATTGTTTCAGCATTGTATCTCTTTCATTAGAAACATCCTTATGAACATTCTTTAAAGACTTATGCTTCTTAAAGAGAGATTCATATTTTTCTTCAAGCATATTGCAGTAGGCTGCAAGTTTTTCATTAGAGTAATTAGATTCAGAACTAGAATCAGAAGAGTAGTAAGATTGTACCTCATCTGTTTCTGCTATAAAACACATGTTGGCTTTCAGATTTGCTTACTTTTTCTCTGAGTCTAATTTACAAGTACTAATGGAGTATTTAGATACACTCCATGTAGATTTCATGGCTTTCTTGTCCTTATGCTCATAGTCATTTCTTTTGAAAAATTTCTTTCTCTTATCTTCTTTTAGTTGAGGATAGTCAGGTCTGATATGTCCCATTTTCTTGCATTCATAGAATCTTACTTCCTTATCGTCTTTCTTAAAGGATTTTTTGAAGCCTCTTATCTTTATATAGAATTTTGTGAATCTTCGGGCTAGCTAAGCCAATTCCACATCAGAATTAGATAACTCATAACTCTCTGACTTCTCTTTTTCATTTTTCTTCATATTTCTATTTTTGCTCTGTGATGATGCTTTCAAGGAAGTATCTTATCTTTTGATAAGCACTTTATGTTCATTAGCTTCATCTTCCATCTCAGCTTCATATATCATTAATGTTCCAATTAGTTCTCTCATGGTTAAATCTTTGACAGGTGTCGACTGTCTGATTGTTGTAGAGATTCCATTCCATTTTGTAGGCAGTACTCTCAATACTTTTAAAGCTTGATCAAATTGCTTAATGGGATCTACCAAGGCAGTTATAATATTGAAAATCTCGGTCAATCTTCTATTCATTAGAGTAATACTCTCACCTTCAACCATTATGAATGTATCAAATTTAATCTTAGCAATTGCATATCTCATTTCCCTGATATTGTTAGTTCCTTCGTAAGCAACAAAAATAGTTTTCCACATTTCATATACTGTTGGACATTGAGATACTCTGTTAAACTCATCAGGTCCTATACCACATATAATTGCATTCATAGCCTTCGAATTCATATCATATTTTTCTTCAGTAGCTGCACTCCATGTTTCAGGTTTTTCTGGTATTTCATATGGAGTTAGAATCTTAGAATAGACTCTGTATCCAAGATTTTTCAGATAGATAATCATTCGTGACTTCCATCATCCATAGTTTTCTTCATTGAAGTACGGTGCTATGACCATAGACATTCCCTCTCTTGTATCAGTCATCTTGCTCTGTGTATAATCACTTTAAGCTTATTAAAGATTTTTCATAAAGCTCAACCTCTGATTCCAATTGTTGGATCGGATTACACCAAATATACACAAGAGGGGGCTGAATTGTGTCTTTTCAAAAATATTTACGAGATTTTGTTCTGACTTTTAACTTTAATCAGATAAAATGTTGCAGCAAAAGTTTAAATAACAAAAACACAAGATGTATAGTGGTTCGGGGAACAGAAGGCCCCTAGTCAACTCCACCAACGCTCTACTCCACGAGCTTGGTGATTTTCACTATCTGGTCCTCGTTTCAACAGACCGGTTCACAACTGAGTACAGGAAGTTGACACCTTTACAATCCAAGGCAAAACAAAGACTTCTAGTTCACTTACAGAACCTACACAGCTTAGTACAAGAAGCCGATCACTCAAGAATATAAGGAAAAGATTTTCATATTTTGAAAATACTTTCCAGATGTTCTTCACAATTGCAACAGCATGAAATTGACAGTAGGTATATCATCGCCTTCAGAAATAATAATCTTCACATAATAAACATTCTGAGTCGATCCCTTTTTAGTAGATATAGAAATATAATTCACAACTTCAGCAGTATCAAATTCACAGTAGATCTTAGTTTTAGAACAAGTGAATCTTCTATCGCATTCCTTCCTCTTTAAAAAACAGAGCTTTGACGCTCCTTTTGAACCAGCAGATCGGTGTGTTTCAGTAGTCTCTATTTTTCCTTTTTTTAGAATAATCAAAAGATCACACACAATGAATAAATATCGATGCAGTTTTTTAAAAATCCCATATAAATAAAAGAATGATAAGAACTTATCCTGTAAAATTAAATCCACAAAATTCGTCTTTTTACTCGCGATATTCAAAAATTTGAATTTACAGAGTAGTCGTAACTTCCATGAAGACTTAGCATAAAAATCTCCTTTTAATTCGATTATCAAATCATTGATGAAACGGTTTTGAATCAGTCAAAATCGTACTTTAAAATCAGCTTTAAATCTAGCTTGAAATCCACCTAATAATCAGCGTACTGACCGTTGCATAAAAATATTGACTTTAAATTCTTCGACACCAAACGTAAGGTTAAGTTGAATTGTATGCATCCTCTGAACGTAAGGTTGATGAAGTTGTCTTCAAACGTAAGGTTCACAACGTAAGGTTGACAATGTAAGGTTGACAACGTAAACTTGACAACAAACATAAGATTCATTCCAAACATAGGGTTGATCATCCATACTTTTCTCTTCAACTTTTAAACATACGATAAAATATCCATACTTTTACTTGATCCATACTTTTCCAAGAACATATGGTTGTTTACAAAATTAAGGTTGATGAACCATACTTTCGAGAAACAAACGTAACGTTTAATATTTACGTATGGTTCTCCTTACATACTTTTCTGATATCCCAAACGTAGGGTTCCTTCCTAATGTAGGGTTCTTCTTCCATACTTTTCCGATAACGTATGGTTGTTTAACCATACTTTTTTCTTATCTCAAAAAGTATACATGGTTTTTATCCTTACGCTATGTTTATCCACGTAGGGTATGAACAGTGTTTCCAGAACACGCTCAAACAGATTCCAAATAAGTAGCGCATGAACAGTGTTTCCAGAACACGCTAAATACGAATACTTTAATAATAAATTCCCATAATTTCAAGAGTAAAATAAAATGATAAATTCCTGCAAAATTCTTAACAAATAAAATCATTATAAAATAATTAAGGGTATTTGTGAGCATCAAAATTAGCATAAAGAGATAGAGTATTAATATAAACTCCCCCTTTAAATAAAAATATTATGTATTGTTGAAAACAACACTTGCTCAACATATATCACATCATATTTCAGATAGTATGGGACCGCATTGGTGGTGACCTACTGAGGTTTTTACTCACACCCTACTCAGGATTCCATTGCACATGGATAACCAAACAACTCTCACCTGATTATTAAAAGGATGAGTTTGGGATGAGGCCAGGGATAACATGGTCATGCGGGATGGCTTGAGTGAGATTAGATATTGGGATGGGATGAGGCTCAGTGTAGTCATGGATGAAACATATTTTTTTATACTAGTATATATATGTGACTAGCCCAGTGGGTGGTCGACTATTGTATTATATGGTTATTTTGGCCTTTATTTCATTTCATTATTATCTATAATGTTTATATTTATTTCTTCCATCATTCAGTTTATTTTTTTCTACATACTATATTGTGTATGATGTTTAGATATTTATATTCTAATGCACACTATAATACAAGGGGGTATAGACTCCCCATTATACCTCCTTAGACCTCCATTACTAGCTGAAAACCTATAACATTCAGTGAGGTGCATTTGAGGTCGTTTGGTGAACCAATCTGAGGCACCGATTGAGTGGCCTATAGACCGAGACATTACAACAACACTAGTAAATACCCATTATTAGATTTCTCCATGCTAGAACTCTTTATCAATTTACTAATATATGTGTTTTGACTTAGTATAAGAAACCTATTTGATTTATCCCTATATATTTCCATACCTAATATACAACATGTTTCACCCATGTATTTCATCAAGAAGCACTTCCCCAACCACACCTTTATAAAATTTAAATTCGGGACATCATTTCCAATGGGTAGTATGATATCCATATAAAACACCATAAACACTACAACACTCCCACCAATATGATTCTACACACAAGAATCATTCATGTTCTTGATGAAACCAAATTCTTTGATTGCATAATAAAACTTAATGTTCCAACTCTAAGAAGATTTCTTCAATACATAAATGGACTGTTATAACTTGAAAACCTTAACATGGTCATTTGGAACTTAAAAACCTTTGGGTTGTATCATATAAATTTCGTCAACTAAATTCACACTAATAATTTTTTTACATCTATTTAATATATCTCAGAATCATAATGAGTTACTATGGAATGTAATATCTAAATGGAATTTATTATCTCTACTAAATAAAATATATATTTATAGTCAATACCATTAATTTATTTATAACTTTTTGCCACTAGATTATATTTACAAGAAGACACTACCATTTATGATAGATTTTTATGGAAAACCCTCTTTCAACCTATGGGTCTCACCCCTTTAGTCGCATCCACCAAGTTCCAAACTTGATTAGTGTGTATAGAACCAATCTCAGATTTCATGTCCTTTAAAAATTTCTTAGAATAAAAACTCTCAATTTCCTCTTGATAGATAGTATATTAATCCTCTATGAACATTAATTCCTCATCATTCACTATAATAAATCCAAATATCTCATGTTATTGGTGAATAATACCAGACCTTTTAGGTTCTTATGTAATCCAAGTCAATTTTTCTCCTACAATATCTTTTGGAATTGACTCACTTTCCATCTTAGAAACAATTTATATTTTTTGGTTTTAAAATTTTATAGGTTCAAACTTTCTCCCACAAAATCCTAAAAAAATTTGATCATTCTAAAGGAAAAATCACATCAGACCATACAAACTTTATGTTTAGTAGTATTATATAAGTAACATCTCATCATATCTTTGGGATAACCAATAAATAGTCATTTATCTGATTTAGGGCCAAGTTTATCAGAATCAAAACTTCATACGTAAGATTTACAAACCCGCATCCTTATAATAGATAAATTGGTATTATTCCCATTCCTTATCCCATATGTTGTCATTATTATTATTTTATATGAAATATAGTTTAGTATGAAATATGCCTCTTATAGATCATATCCCTATAATGATATAGGAAGTTCACACCAACTCATCATATACCAAACCATGTCTTGCATGGTCTGAGACACACCATTCCATTATGATGTTCTAGGTGGAGTGAGTTATGAAACAATTCCACAATCTCTCATATGATCAATAAATTCTTAACTTAAATATTCACCACCTTAATATGATTAGAGAATATTAATACTTTTACCAACATGATTCTATACTTTTAAATACATTGAAATTTTCAAAGGTGAAGTTATCAATGGATTGAGATGAAGAGTATTGTATTTTTTCAATAATAATAAAATTCCATGAATAACTAAAGATTCAAATAAATGGGTGAGGTGATTGAAGAACCCATTAAGGATTATATTAAGATACAACTTGGAGTTCCCATGAATTATATACACTACTTTCTGCCATTGTGTATGCTCATAGAGATATATTCATGTACTAAATATATATTCTTATATTGGAAAAGAATATTGAGATAAGAAGTTGTGTTGATGTCATGGATTAACAAAGAATATGAATCCCATAATTACTTTGAGTTTTGGAATATATAGATTTATGGAAGCATCATTATATATGTTATGCTTATCAAGATATAATTTTATTGAATTAATGATAGGTGCTTACATTGGTTGATGAAAGAACTTTATTGATGAGTTTTAGAATATGAATATTAGAGATATTGAATAGCTGGCTAAATATTTTAATGAGATATCATACTTGTGTTTTGGCATGATCATGTTGTGAAAAAATCACTTATATGATGATAAAGATTGAGATCTGAATAGGGGATAAAATATGAGATAAGTGCTACATTAATTTTTTAAAAATTCTCTAGGAGGGTTAATTAAAAATTAAAAATAAAATATACCAATGCCTACAAAATAATTGGGGAGACTCAACTCCAAGACCTCCCCAAGTCCCTGTAGAGACGCAACCACCAGGTTTCACCCCTGAGAGAAATAAGTGCTACGTAAATTGTTAATTAATTAAGAAATTATTACTAAGGATATTTAAATAATAAAATAAAGAGGAATTATTGTGGAAGTAAAATACATTGAAATACTCAATAAGAGTTTCTATATGTGGAAGATTGATTTGGGAATTGTGCTAAAGTGTGTTATAAAGGTTTGAATAATTCCTATAGTTATTTAAAGTTTTTTTGAGATGTTTGGAAGTGGATGAGATTGATTGGAGATAATTTTATAAGGTTATTATTGAATTTTTATAGTTTTTTCAGATCATACATAATATATTGGTGTTAATAGAATTAGAAAAAACAATAAATATGATCTCTCAGATCCAAAATTGGTAAATAATTTAAGTTACATCAAGACATGTAATATCCTTTAGATAGCATGTAAGTTTTATATTTTGATACAAAATATCTTCTAGAGTATTTAGATATGGAAAAGGCAAGGCTGCCCTATGATATATAAGATAACTTGGAGTATCCGAAACATTAATAGGGTGAAACATAACATCTTTCAGATGACACGTAAGATGTGTCTCAGAATAGAAAGTATATTACAGAGTATACACAAGTAAAATATGTGGCACATTTCTTGATATGTAAGATTCTATAGTTTATATATATAAATAAGTTAATAGTATGTAATATTCTATAAATACTAAAGATAAATTTGAGCCTGATAAAGTGATTTGTGAGATTAAACTGTGAATAACACAAGAATTCTAGAGATTTAATGTAGATTATGGTGAAGAAGATTTTCATTGAATTAATTATTATTATTATTATTTATATATTAATCAATGATTAAAGCCACTAATTTCAGTGATAATACTTAGGAGAATATTTTTAAGATGATCCTATACACATGGAAGGTGATAAATGGTGTAGATATTTGTGGAATATCAATTGGGGAATCCTAAAAGAATATAAAAGAAAGAGATCATAAGTAAAAAACCCTCACAAACAGTTGATAATTAAAGATCAAAGATCATAGAGATAATAACCATGTAGTTTGGTTAAGATATTGAAATTCAAGATAATGATTTTTATTCTTTTCATTGAATTTATATATTTATGAATTATGGAAAATATCAATGAGATCTTGATGCTGAGTATAAAAAGTGAATAAAAGGAATGAGAAGAAAGATAAAAAGAGAAACTAATACTATTAATCATGAATATTTTGTGTGTTGAATGGATATAACAAAGAATTAAGAAGTTGATGATATAGTAAAGAAGAATATATTATAATTTGAGGAAGGAAAAATAATACGGGATACTGATGAGTACTATTACTATAAGATATCATCGTCGAGGTGAGTTGTTATTTATTTTTGATTATCAAAAGGCTTGTTGATGAGTTTGGAATAAGACAGTGTGAATGTTACTTCTATTTAAATGCATTTATAATTCTAAAAATAAAAACAAGGCTGATATGTATATTGTTATAGCTGTTCATCTTCAGGCTATCGAAGTCCTTTGGTTGAGGATGAAGATCTTTTCTTGTTGTTGGAGCAGTGCGTAGATTGTTGAGGATTTTGTTCATTAGTGAGGATTGGAGATCTATTGTAAACTAACAAGAGTTAGTATAAAAAACATGTCAAGAGACATCAATGATTTTAAGAGTTATCCTCAAGGGTTAAATATTATACCTTACCTGAATTCTGCTCGAACATTACAGAAACTCCTTTGCACGCCATCATTCACTGCCCGGGAGCTGAGCAAATTTGGAATAAATGGGGCATGAATTCTACCACTTAAATGGCATAGGCCTCTGACCTTTTTGATCTACTGACGTGGTGGTGATCCTCTCTTTCCTCGGCTTCTTCAGGTTCACTTTGCACTCTGGCCTGGATTATTTGGGTCCGGCGCAATGATGTCATTTTTCATCAAGCTCACAAACCCCCCGAATTCTGGATTGAACGTGCCACCTCTTGGATTGAGGTCTGGAAAGACCACAATGGAAATTTTATGCCAGGTGCTACCCTCTCATTTCCCCCTCATTGGAATCCCCCAACGGAAGGGACCCTTAAGATTAACGTGGATGCGTCGCTCCTAAAGGATGGGCTTGTCGCCCTAGGCCTCCTGGCCCGAAATCATCTGGGGAAAATCCTTGCTACAAAATACAAACCACATTAGGCTTACTAGGAGCCTTCTATTGCTGAGGCCATGTCTATCCTTGCTGGTATGATGCTCGTTGTGGATTGTGGATGGGTTGATATCATCATTGAATCTGACTGCCTCACCGTAATCGATGCTATTAACAACAATGATGGCGGACTCCAGTCATTTGGCTTCATCACCAGGAGAATTCGCTCACTTCTCCAAGGTTTCTCTTGCTGTACCTTCTCCTTTACCAAAAGGGAAGGAAACAATGCGGCCCATCAGTTGGAGGCCTTAGGCCCCTTCGATGTCAACTAGCTCTGGCTGGACAATTTCCCTTCATGGATTTTCGCTTGTACGTCTGCTGATCTTCATCATTAATGTTATCTGTCCTTATTTTCAAAAAAAAAAATATTATACCTTACCCATGTTTATTTACTTTAAGATATTATTTAATCACATGTTCCTCAGACTTACCCCAAACATAGAAAGGATGTAGTCACCCACATCATGGGCATACCTTATAAAAATATCGTATGTTGTAATCTATTTAATTTCTATATAGAATGTATCATGTTTGTGTTACATGAATTATATGAGATCTATAAATCCTAATAGGTTCAAATGTTTAGATAATTAAAGTGAAAATATTTTGGTAAAAACTAGTTCACACTTATTCGCCCCTCTTTGTGTGACTGCATGATCCCACTAGGCATAAAAATTGGCATCAGTGCTAAGGTTCCACCTATGATTGGATTTATTTTTTCCCAGTTGTTTTTATTTGTTATATATAAAATGAATATTTTTAAAAATTCTATGAGTTCCCTATCAAAGAAAACAAAGAGGTTAGATCTGACAATACATTGAAAAACTTAAAGAAAAGGGAAGCTAAGAAGTTGAGAAAGATCACTCATGTGATAAAAGAGAAAGAGGATTCACCACTAGTTGAAGGTAATAAAAGTGGTTATTTATCTTCTATATCTATTAAAAATTATCCTCTTAAATAATATAGTTCAAGGTGTGAAGATTATGTTCCTATTAAATCACTTTATGATTTTTACAATGAAATAAAATATTATTTGAAAAAGATTCATATTGAAGTTATTACTTTCATATTTGAGTATATAAAGGTTCTATAGGATAAGAAAAAATTTCTAGAGTTGGAAGTTGTTGAAATGGAAAAATATTTGGTAGATAAATTGAAAAAGTTTAACACTCTCATCAAAGATGTAAAATCTAAGGAACAACTTATCTATTTCTATAATGAAAGACACTCCTTAATTGAATGAGAATTTCAAAAAACAAGTTATGAGAAAGTAGAGATTAATAAATACTTTGAGTAAAATATTAATGTATTGGAATAAGTCATTGGTGTAAAAAATTATTAGTTATAAATAGAATACAAGTGAATAAATAAGCTTGAAAACTTTTTGCATAAATCATGAAAGATGCGTGAAGATTAAATAGAGATAACACAAGATGAGACTTCCCAAGTTACTAAAAGAAGATGTACTTTCATCAGAGTTTCTAATGATGTTTTTTTTATAAAATATATCATATAATTATAAATAAGGTTTTGAAAACATATAAGGATATATATATTATTATATCATAGAAAAATGTTACCCTTGTTCATGATGTTTCTGTTTTCACTAATGTTATTTCCATAAACATTATAGGTTATAATTCAAAATATGGACAAGTATGGGTAGATAAAAAGTGTAGGAAACCCATTAATACATCAAGGTTATATGTGATTAGAATAGAATTTCCCCAAAATATTCTCAAAAGAAGGGTTGTTTAGTCCAAAAATAGCAAAGTGTAAAAGCAGTCTAGACTGATTTCAAAGAAAAAGATCAAGGTTTGTTGTCTACTGTTGGTGTTTTAATAAATTCAGGCATATAATCATTAATTGTGTAAAGAACCCAACCCTATTATCCTAGATTTGGTGCTCACTTTATTACATTGATACTAGATACAAGTGACTACATCCCAAAGGATCGAATAGTTTAATAGGCTTAAAAAACTAGATACATAATTGAATCTCTCATTTCATTTGTAAACTTAAAATTAGACATAGTATTTTATTTGAGAATAACATTATACCCTTTATCATATCCCTCTCTATGTATCAATCATAATAAACTTCCTCGTATCCTAGGGAAAGGAAACTTAAGAAAAGGGTGGACTCAAATGCTTAGTAAGGCTATGCATATAATGGAAGCTAACACAAAGTAAATAAAAAATGAATAATATGGCTAAGATAAACAATAATAAGATATTCTATATAAATATTACCATAAAAGTGGACTAAATCCATGGATAATATAAAAACATAAATAATCACATGGATGAAATAACTATTCTCATAATGATTGAATGCATAATGTCGGACATCATAATCTTACCGCCAAAACCTTATGCCAAGACAATATACATAAACAGGAAATTCATATGCCAAATAACCAAAATAGTTTATCTCAAGAGACCTACCAATGCATTGATGGTCTATATTGGGACCTTCCCATCACTTACCAAGTCTAATTCATTCATCATATTAAAGGGTAGAAATGTAATCAAATGTAAATATTTATATCGGAAAAATAGCATACAAAATGTCAATAATTTCCCTAATAAATAAACATAATCACAAACCATATATATTAACATGGATAATGATATAAAAATAGTACATCACTTGTAAAACATAATATTCACCAAATAATGTTGACATAGATAAATATACATTAAAAAAATCACTGGAAGATTTCTTGAGGAAAATACCCTTTCTATTTTGAAATAAAAATTTCCCAAATATTAAAGAAAAAATTTTATGTTAAAGAAACCTTTGAAACTTTTAAATTAATCTTCAATAAATTTCATGGTCATGATAATAAGAAATTCAGTTCACTCTGTATAAGTTAAAAAACATTCCCTTCACACTTTTGTTAAAAAATTCAAAAAGTATTTCATTTGGAAAACAAAAGGAATATTCCTTTTAATACATTTCATAAAATCCAAACATGGGTAAAAGTTTATTTAATAAATCATTGGTTATTATTAAAAATTTTCTATAATATATTTTAAGGAAAATATGGATATTGAAGAAAAATATTCATGACCGAGTAGAGAAAAAATTCGGTTCTCCTTACAAACATGGTTTCAATATCTTAAGTACTTAAAGAGTGTAAAATGAAATTAAAAAATTTAATTTATAAAAATAAAAATATTAAAAGAAAATATATTGGTTTTAAGATAGAAATATCAAATAATTTTCCCAAAAGAGACTTCAATATAAATAACCCTAAATAATGATGAGATTATGAAATAAACCCTTACCTCAGGTTTGACTTCCTTAGTGTGTGTTTGGAAATTATTTATAATAAATATAGATTTATTATAAATCCATTATAGAACCATAATAATATATTCCATACCATATATATTTATTTATAATCTTTTATCATCTATTTATTAATAATTCTTTGTTAAAATTACTGATCCAGGTAATAACTGCTTCATTTTTCATGTATGTTTTGGTTCGGTAGTTTCAATACTTGTAATTTAATAATAGTTACATCATATCCAGAATTATAGTAATGATATAAATATCATATATATTCATTATATATGTAATTATAGTAATCTATAAAAGTTATATATAGAAAAATGAATCACACTGTTTATGGAGATGGTAAGTCGTGCGTATGCATGAACATAGTTTTCATTTTTCGATGGATGGAACAAAAAAAAAAGGTAAATAATAATTAAACTTTAAAAAATAATTATTATATCATATATATTCATAAAATTTATCCTTATTACCATCTATGTAAAGAAAAAATGAAAAATGATTCACATCACTTTGTGGACGCGACAGTTCATATGTACGCACAAGCGACATTATCGTTTTCCAAAAAATTGGAAGATAAAAATGTAGATGTGATATTATAATTTTAAAAAATAATTATTTCATAAATATAATATATATACTTTAAATCTCTCACTATATCAAATTTTGAGATGCGGTGATGGAAAAAAAATTACATCTATTCATGAGGCGGTAACCCGCCATACAGACGATCGATAATTTTGTTTCCCATTTGATGGAAGAGGAGATTGATATAGGTTATGCCATAAAAATAAAAATATCTCATTATATGTTATATACTAGTGTTATTATATTTTAATTATTAAGACATAATTTAAGGTGATAAAATAATAAATAAAAAAGAAAGAGCTTGGTAAAGACAATTACCTTCGCTTAGAAAAATATTTTTTGGATCCTTATTAAGGACCCTAGGGTTGGTGTTTTGGTAAGACCAGAAGCTATAAAACATGGATAATTATATTATAGATATAATTTTGTAGGGTTTTGTTGAGATAAATGGCTTAATAGTTGTGAAGGAGTGAGGGGAGGATATTTTTTTTATAATTGAGGCGAGTGATGCTCTTATAATTTTTCAAAGTTTTACGATAAAGAAAATTTCTTGGAAAAATGGATCCGAAATAGACTATTATAGAACCTTATATAACATGAGGCCAAAATATGTCCATTAAATAGAAATTATACAAGTTTTAGGTCATTTTAACCCTTATCTTTTTGGTTTAACCCCCAGTAAATGTGTTTTAACCTTATCCGAGGTAATTAATTTTTAATATTTTTACTATTAATTATGAAAAAAAATTAAGTTGAAATTATTAACTAATATTAATTATTATGATTAAAAATATGGAACTAATAATATCAAATTAAATTTACATAAGTTTCATAATTTAATTTAAAATTAAACTTTTAAATGAAATGAAAAAATGGGTTTTCAAAGAAACAATTTTCTTAAGTATAAAAAGTCTTTTTGTAAAAATTCAAAAAAAAATTAATTTTAATGACCTAAATTGAATTAATAATAATATAATTGAAATAATTTAACTTTTAAAAAAATTTTAAGACAATATGTAACTTTGTAAATTTTTTAAATTATAAGACAATTGTAACACCCCAAGCTTCTACGGTACGCTTCTCTTTGAATAATGTGATAGCGTGTGTTGTACGCAACACCGAGTTCTAACACACCATAACCAATCAAACTAGCCGTTATGAATAGTAATACCTAATTTTTGAAATTATATATATTTTATATTTCAAAATGGACTTCATTTTTGGATTCTGAATATCGAATTTAGCCTAAGGAGAAATTTTGGTACTTTTCGGATAACTTTCATATTTTGATGAATAGTGAAAATTACTAAATTTTAATTAAAAACAACTTTTTTAATCAAAATAATTAATAGTAATAAATTATGAATTTGAGTGGTTTTAAAGTATATTTAGAATATATTTTTACTATGTAATACAATGTGGGTCATTTGACATAATTTCACATTTAAATCAGACATAAACACGTGTCAATATTTTGATAGTTATTATCTCTTAAAAACACGCTTTTTGTTTTAACAACGGGAATTAATTTTAAATTAATTTCTGTCACTTCTGTGTTTTTAATTTAGAAAAATGGATTCAATATTTGGAATCAGGATGTTCAAATTGTGTAAATATGTAACTTTTATTTTTAGACATTTTGAATAATTACTGCGGTAAATATTTTATTTACCATGGTTAAAGGTAAATCCGGTTAATAAGGGTTAAAAAATAATATTATAATAATACTAAATTACCCTAAAACGTGTCCTAGCCTTATTGGTTGATATATTTTCGACCATAGGAATCTTTGGGTCGATTTTGGGACCCCATGGTGCTACTTGTAGGTGATAGAGACACTTTATTTTAATTAAGTTAAAATGAATACAAAAATGACACAAGCATATATCTTTTAGAAAAACAATTTTTAAATAGGGTTATATATGTTGGATTTTAGATTATAAATATTCATTAGAAAGATAGAAAGCTTTAATACATAATGATATTTTATTTATAATTTTTAGACATTAAATAATTTAATTTATTTATGACACAATGATGATGAAGTAATTACTATAATAGTGAAAAAATTAAAATAATTGATATTATAAATACCCAAATAAATATAATATGAAACTTTTAATGAATTAAACTAATTTTCTAGGATAATATGATATATTAGTATTGATTTAATTGACTTTTTTCGAAGTAATCAATCTGTTATGAGTTTCACAAAAATCAACTATTGAATAGTGTCAAAATTGACATAAAAGAGTTCTTAAAACAAATATTATATTATTAATTGATATTAAATTCCTAAAAATATAAGGTTCGGCCAAGAGACTTATATCATGATAGGTTCTTCATTAATGGACCAATTGGGGGTCGCTTGGATGTATATAGTAAGTTTATTAACCATATTATATAAAAATACAAAGAGACATTGTAAAAGTGAAACTAATTAACTTAGAGTTAATACTTAAAGATAAGGTTAATATAAGTACCCAAACCTGTCTAAATTCTATTTGTTGAGTTTTTTTCGACCCATACCCACCTTAACATTTAAATAATCAACTTTGGAGCCATTATAAACCGAATATGAATTTATTATAAATTAATATTTCTAGCTTTTCCAAAGGTGCCCCTCACCCCTCTTATAAAAGGGCACTCCTCCTTCTCATTTCTTCACACCTTCAAAGACTTTTGGTTCGGCCAAACTCTACCCAAATACTCTCCCAACTTCCCTAACTACAATCTAGAGGCCTTAGTTTGATCAGAAAGCCAACCTAAGGATCCCTTTTGATCAAATCAAAAGGAAGAAACCGAAGAAGAGGTAATGATTTCACCACCCTTTTCCAAGTTCCTTTCTTCTTCCACTTCTTCTTCCTTTGTTGTCACCATTATAAAATAATAACTCCAGTATCATATATATACTGTGATGTTATTATAAATATGGTACAACCATATTCAGTATTCTATCCACCCTTTGAATAACATGTCACCATACGTGCGTACGTACGGCTTACCGTCTCCACGTTGTGGTGTAATTGTTATTCAATATAATATTATTTGGATGGGTATAATAATGATGTGTAACTCATGTAAATAATAAATATAACATGTTAATGATTCTTTATATATGATATACCATCCATTTATATATTATTTTAATATCAAAAGAATGATATTGTCGCTCGTGCGTACGTACGGACTACCGTCTCCACGAACGCGATGAGATTCATTCTCCATCGTATCCATTCAAGTATAATTATCATTTGATGATTTAAAAATGATGTTTAAGGACTTGATATCATTCTGTATATGAAAAATATACAACCTATCCATGACAAACATGGATTATGTAACAAAACATATAAAAGAAAACGAGTAAGTTAACACCCGAAACAATGATAATTCAAAGATATCATTAACAAATCAATGTTAAAAGATCATATATGATATCATATTAATATATATGATTCTTGTATAATTTAATAACAATTATTTCACCATTATACAGGAGGTTAACCTACCCCAACCAAGGAAAAGTACAAGGTAAGGGTTATTTTACAATCTCTTCATTATCTGAGGTTGTTTATATGTAATAATCTACTGGGATCTCTTTATCATCCACATCCATGTTTTCTTAAAAATGTATTTCAAAACATTTTTATTATTTACAAGAATATGGGTTAAAGTAATTTATACCCTTATTTGACTTTTTATAAGAGTAATCTTTCTGTCGTTTTCAAAACAAGGTCCTTTTAACCTTTTCGACAGAATTAAGGTAAGAATGTTTTTTTATCTTATACGGCGGGTGCGACTATTTTCCGCCGTTATAAAATCTTCAAAGCTTTCCTTACAATATTATAATAATATTTTCAAAGAAAATGTTTTATTTTATATGGATCTTAAATTATTTCAAAATAAAAGAGATATTTCTCTAAAAAGAGTTTTGATTTCATCTATGTCAACATCCTTTGTTGGATTTTACGCTTATGTGAAGTTTATTTATTATGATACAAAACTTCTATGTTGTATTAAAGGTTTTGTGATATGTTTGACTATGGATGTGCTATTTTTATACCATTCATGGTTTATGGTGAAATTATTGACATTTCGTATGCTAGTTTTAATACAAATGTTTATGTTATGTTTAAAACTTTTCATATGGGAATGCATTGGACTTAATATGTGACGGGTGGAGCCCGCTATAGCTCCTCGATGCATCGGTAGGTCTCATGAGACAAACTAGTGTCTTGGCACAAGGTCTTGGCAAAATCTTATTTGTAGTCTTGGCACGAGGCCTTGGCTATGTGGTTATGATAGTCTGACATTATGCATTCCAACATTATGAAAGTGGTTATTGATATTGCATGTGATTATTCGATTAGTAGAATATCCATGTGAACAAGTAAATGGAATTATTTCATTTTACTTTGCCATACTATGTTGAAGTTCAAGTTTAAAAGGCTTTTGTTTTAGTAATGCATTGCCTTAAATGTTTATGCTTATTTTTGAATGTTCCGCTATATTGTTATCCTTACTGGGCATTTGAGTTCACCCCTTTTCTATGTTTTATTTTTCCTAGGATGTGAAGAAGTAAGTTATGAATGACCTACAGGGATATTATGAGGGGATAATAGTGTGGACTGTGGAGACATTATGTTGTTGTAGTAGTTTTTTATTTTATGATGTAATGTAAAACTTATGAATATATCTAGTGTTTCCAAGGCTACTAAACCAATCCGTCTTTCGAGATTTGATCTTTATTGTGATCATGCCAATGTTATGTAATAATGTACCGACTCTGGGTAACTAGGGTCGGGGTGTTACAACAATTTTTAATAAAAAACATTATTTTTCACTTTTCATTGAAAAATTAATCTTTTCAAAAAATTATAAAAAATTAACTCTAAAGAAATTTTAACATGTTGATTTCAAAAATTAAGTTAATATTTTCTAATAAATTTTCTAAAAGTCGCAAATATTAATTTTAAAATAAGCATGAAAAACACGATGAAACCAATTTTTAGAAAAATGCAGTTTTTGCATAAAACTAGATTTATTATTATCTCATGCCTAAAAAAATAGTAGATGAATGATAAAAGATTTTATTTAATATATAATATATAAATTATATTAAAATCATTTATCAATTGTGATTAATTTGATATATTAGGATAAAATCACATTGCACGCATAAAACCATTTTTTTAAAAAAACATTTCTTTTATTTTCAAATGTTTTTTTATTTTAATTTATAATAAATTAATAACAAATGAATTAATTTTATACATGTTTAAATCATATAATTTTCATAATTTAGTTAGTCCTATTCACACTCACCAATTTAACGACTAGGTTATAACAATATACTAAATTATAGTTCATTTAGACTCAGGGCTGTGTGTATGAAAAACTATCGAAGAGATTAAATTTATTTAAAAATAAATATATCATAAAATATTGGGGTGTTACATTCTTCCCACCTTCAAAAAATTTTATCCTCAGAATTTTCATAATTTCACCTCATGAACAGATTTGGGTAGTTCTTCATCATAATTTTTCAGGTTCCCACATCACCACTTCTATATTATGATTTCTCCAAAGTACATTTACCAGCTAAGTCCTATGAGTCCTTAAAACTTGTTCTCTAGTGCACAAAATCTGGATAGGATCTTCATAGTAAGATAAACCAGGTTCCAATTCTATTTCTTTATAGGTGATCACATGCATTGGATCTGACATGTACTTCATTAATAAAGAGATATATAACACATCATGTACTTTAGAGAGGCTAGGTGGAATTACCAAATGGTAATCCAAAACTCCATTTATTTCCAAAATTTCAAAAATATTTGATGTACATGGGGATAATTTTTTATTTCTCACTAAATCTTATAACACCCTTACATGGAGATAAATTCAAGAAATATGATCCCCCACTTGAAATCCCAAATATTTCCTTTGGTTATTATCATGGCTATTTTTTCTTCTTTGAGCCACTTTAATATGGGTTTGAATAGTCTTTAACTTTTTTGTTGTATCCTCCACAAGTTTTGGTCCTACCAAAGGTAAATAGTGACCCCACATACCTTGAAAGTCAAGTTAGAATGATCTCAACTTGTCTTATAATGTTTGGATAATCCTTTTAGACTGCCCATCAGTTTGAGGATGATAAGTGGTGTTCAAATGAAGCTTAGTATCAAGAGCCTTCTGAAGACTTTTCCAGAATTTTGATGTAAATCGTGAATCATGATTATACAAAATTGAAATAGGTGCACCATGGAGTCTTATAAATTAATTAATATAGAGTTATATAAGGTGATATAGAGGTAAATATTCTCTTATAGTGAGGAAATGTGCATATTTGGTAAGGTGTTCAACAATAACCCACATTGAATCATTCTTTCTCAGAGCCTTTGGTAATCCAATGAAAAAGTCCATAGTAATGTCATCCCATTTTCATATATGAATAGGTAGAGGTTTTATGAATCATTTAGGAATGGTATCTCAACCTTCACCTATTAAAAAACCAAACATATTGACACATAATAAAAAATTTCTCACTTTATATTATCCCACAAAAAATATTCCTTCAAATCTCTATATATCTTGGAAATACTAGGGCGTATAGAGAAATTCGATATATAAAATATAATATTTACCTATTTAGATCAGGTATATATGGAACACATTTCCTATTTCCAAATTTCAGAATTCCATATTCATATACAAGGTCTGCTAATTTACCATCATTCACGACTTTAATTTAATTTTAAAAATTCTCATCATCAAGTTGAGACCTTTTTATCTTTTCTAATAAATATGGTTTGAAAATCATTTGAAAAATTAGCATTGTTTCCCCTTCCTTGGTAATTCCTAGATCAATCTTTACTAAATCCATGAACATAGGATCCCTGTGAGTTCTCATTTTGGTTTGAAATCCATGATCTTTACTTCTCATTGCATCCACCACCTTATTTTTCTTTCTTGGATGGTAGTGTATTGAGAAATAATAATCCTTAAATAGCTCAATCCATTTTCTTTTTCTCATGTAGATATATTTCTATGAAAATATGTATTTTAGACTCTTATGATATGTGTATATTTCATATCTTTCTCCAAAGATATAATGTCTCCATATATTTAGAGCAAAGATTACAACTTCCAACTCAAGATCCTGAGTTGGATAGTTTTTTTCTTGAGTCTTTAACTAACTTGATATATATGAAATAAATTTATCATTCTATATAAGGACACAACTAAGTACCTTATTTGATGCATCACTATATATCACAAATCCATCATTTACCAATGGTAGATTCAATATTGGAGCATTCACCAATATTTTCTTTAATTCTTCAAAACATTATTCACATTCCTTTATCTATATGAACTTTACCCCTTTAAGAGTAATCTTGGTTAATAAGTTAGCCAATCAGATAAAATTTTGAATAAATTACTAATAGTAACTTTATAAACCAATGAAACTACATACCCTAGTTATGTTCATTGGTGTAGTCCATTCTTGGATTGCCTTTTTCTTTAGATAATAAATTAATATTACATCATTGGAGACAATATGGATAATAAAAGAAACTTTCTAAATCCAATATTCACACTTTCTAAATTTACCACATAACTTTTTTATTATAAGAGTCTAAAGAATGATCCACAAATGATTATCATGGTCCTAATAGCTCTTAGAGTATACTAAAATATCATCAATAAGCACCATAATAAAATGATCAATAAATTCTTTGAATACTCAGTTCATTATATCTATAAACAAAGGGGGTGCATTAGTCAATCCAAATGGAATTACTGTAAACTAGAAATTTCCATACCTCATACAATATGATGTCTTGGGAATATCTTCCTTCTTTAATTGAAATTGATGATGGACAGAACACAGGTCAATCTTCAAAAAATATTGAGTTATGTGAATTTTATTGAATAAGTCATTAATGTGAGGTAGAGAAAACTTATTCTTTCACTACTGGAACTTGGTGTTTTCCCAACAATACTATAGAAACGGTTTGAGGAAACCGTTACTATAGTGTAAAAGAAACAAAATTTTATAATGGTTTGAACAAACTGTTGGTAATGTGTATACTTTCCTAATATTTGCCAACGGTTTTAGAAAACCATTGGGAAAAAACTATTTTTTCTAAGCTATACCAACAGTTTTGATAAACTGTTGGTAAAGGGAAGCTTTCACAATGGTTTTTAAAAACCTTTGGGAGTGTTTTCCCCCAAATACCCAGTGCCTGAGATCCCAGTAGGTCCAATTTCAGACCTAATCCAGAGCTCCTCCTGACGTATTCTTGGCCGCGAAACACCTTCCAGCCAAAGATCCTCCTTCAATCAAACAAATTTTTATTTCTACACTTCATATTAGTAAGTGTTACCTTAGTTTTAGTGTTATCCCTCTTTTTATTTTATGTTTGATGTTTTGATTTCGGATTAATTAGAGTTATTGCTGTTGGAGTACCAAACCCTTTGTTTGTTTTATGTTTTTTTGTTATACACTTCATACATCGTAAATGGTCTATTTAGTGGGGTTTGTTTAGTGCAGGGGGTAAAGGGTTTGTTTTATGTTTTTTTGTTTAGTGGGGTAAAGGGTTTGTTTTATGTTTTTTTATGTTTCTTTTATGTTTTTTGTTTAGTGGGGTTTTATGAATTATTTTTAGTGGGGATTTATGTTTTTTCTTTAGTGAAATGGCTAATACATGATAGTTTGGCTTTTTTAATGAATAAAATGATTTTAAATAAAAATACCCTAAGGGGGGATATAGGAGGGGTAGGGGGGATGTCCAGGTGTGGGGGGTTGTCCAGGTGGGGGGTGGGTTGTCCAGGGGGTAGGGGGGACTGCAGGGGGGTAGGGTGGCTATAGGGGTGTGGGGGAGGGGGGTATGGGCTGCCCCAAGGAGGGGTATGGGTTGTCGAGGGGGGTCAGGGTGGGATGTCCAGGTGGGGGAGGGGTGTGTGGGGTGTCCAGGGAGGGGGTAGGCTGTCTAGGTGGGGGGGGGGGGGCTGTCCAGGGGGGCTGTTGGGGGGGGGAGGGGGTAGGGGGATGCAGGGGAGGGGGTGTGGGCTGTCTAGGGAGGGGGTGGGTTGTCCGGGGGTGGTGGTGGGTGGGCTATCCAGGTGGGGGAGGGGGGTTTGGTCTGTCAGGGGGGGTGGGCTGTCCAAGGGGGGTGGGGGTGGGCTGTCCAGGTGGGGGAGGGGGGTGTTGGTTTTCTAGGGGGGTGGGGGGGTGGGGGTGGGGGTGTGGGCTGTCAAGGGGGGTGTGGGATGTCAAGGGGGGGTGGGCTGTCCAAGGGGACACCCCCGACCCCCTGTATAGCCTCTCCACCCCTGTGGACAACTCGCCCACCCCCTAGATAGGTCGTACCCCCTGGACAGCCCCCACCCTCGTGGACATTCCCCCACCCTCTGAACACCCGCCCAACACCCCCCGGACACCCCATCCCCCCGGACGCCCCCACCCCTGGAAATCCCCCCCACCCCCTTGACACCCCAGACCCCACTGGACAGCCCCGCCACCCCCGTGGACAGCCCCATCACCCCCCGTGGACAGCCCGCCCACCCCCCCTGGACAACCCACCCACCCCCCTGGACACCCTGTACCCCCTGGACAACCCCTCCACCCCCATGGGCAGCCCGCCCACACCTGGACACCTCGTACCCCCCTAGACATCCCCTCCTACCCCCTGGACACCCCGCTCACCCCCTTGGACAACCCGTCCACCCCCTGTACACCCCCTACTCCCCTGAACAGCCCGACCACCCCCATGGACAGCCCGCCCACCTGTACACCCTGACCCCCCTAGACAGCCCCCACCCCCTGGACACCTCCAACCCCCCTGGACAGCCCCGCCACCCCCCTGGACACCCCGAATCCCCTGGACACCCCCCCCTTTGGCAATGTATGTGATCAATCAAATTATCTACTAAAATATAAACTTTGATCTAAAATTTATTCAACTCCTAAATAATTCTCCTCCACAAGTGTACATGATCTTGTACACTCATGTATAGTTCTTCAAAGATATTTTGTTATAAATATAGTATTTTTTTGTCTTTTATATTATGATTCTCATATATAGTAGTGTGTCAGTTATGGTTTCATATAAAGTAAACGATTCTCATTTACTTAAATATATTTTGATGAAAATTCAATCTTATTGAATTGCTTTTGACAAAATGACTTATAACAATTATTTTTTTATAGAATGGATAGAAGTTGGATGTATGAAACTGATCAGATCTCAAGCAATTTTAAAAAAATTTGGAGAGCTTTTTAGATTTTTCATTTCACAATTCTTCAGATAGTGGTCCGAACAACCCCCCGTACAGCCCCCTGACAGCCCCCCTCACCCTCCTCCCTAGACCCCAGATAGCCCCCACCCTCCTCCCTGGACCCCGGACAACCCCCCCCTATTCTCTAGACCCTGCAAAGCCCCCCCACCCTCCTCCTTGGACCTCGGACAACCCCCAGACAGCCCCCCGGACAGCCCCCCGGATAGCCCCCCAGACAGCCCCCCGGACAGCCCCCCACCTTCCCTCCCTGTACCCCAGACAGCCCCCCGGACAAACCCCCCCACCCTCCTCTCTAGACCCCAGACATCCCCCCTCCTCCTTGGACCCTGGACAGCCCCCACCCTCCTCCTTGGACCCCAGACATCCCCCAGATAGCCCCCCTGGACAACCGCCTGAACAGCCCCCCATGACAGCCCCTCACCCTCCTCCATGGAGACAGCCCCCCCCAGACAGCCCCACACTCCTCCCTGTACTTTAGACAACCCCATCCTCCATGGACCCTGGAAAGCCCCCCACCCTCCTCCCTAGACCCCGGACATCCCCCACCCTCCTCACTGGACCCCGGAAAGCCCCCCTCCTCTCTGGACCTTGGACAACCCCCACCCTCCTCCCTGGACCCTGGACAACCCCCCAGATAGCCCCCCGGACATCTCCCTGGATAGCCCCCCAGACAGCCTCCCTGACAGCCCCCCACCATCCTCCCTGGACCCTGGATAGCCCCCCGGACAGCCCCCAACCTCCTCCCTGGACCCCAGACAGCCCGCCACCCTCCTCCTTAGACCCCAGACAACCCCCCGACCTGACATCCCAACATTGGGCGAGCAATGATTCATCATATATAAAACATCACGACAATTTCACGAAAGTATAAGGACCGCCTACCTTGATTCTGGAAACAATCGCACTCTTTATTCGGCGTCTTGGATCCTAATCTAAGCTCTCTTTAAAATGGACACCCTTTTAAGTAAAAACAACTGACATACAGAAAACTGACCAAACATATTTTTATTGTGTTTATAATTTAGAACAAGGATCCATGGGTCATTTGTGACGTGTACGAGTCAACTCTGCCTCAATCAAAGGCACGATGAGGCTGGTAACACTCAAAGTGTCTCACTTTTATTTTAATTGGACAACATTTTAAGTGAACACAACAATTGTCATACAGAAAACCAACCAAACACATTCAGATTTTGTTTATACTTTAGGACAATGATCCATGGGTCATTTGTGATGTGTAAGAGTCAACCCCACCTCAATCTGAGGCACAATGTGGTTGGTACTACTCAAACTGTCTCACTTTTATTTGAAATGAACAAGATTTTAAGTGAAAACAACAACTTGCATACGGAAAACCAACCAAACGCATTCATATTCTATTGATACTTTAGGAAAATGATCCATGGGTCATTTGTGATGTGTAAGAGTAAACTAAGCCTAAATCTAAGGCATAGTGTGGCCAATACCACTCAAACTGTCTCACTTTTATTTGAAATGGACATGATTTTAAGTGAAAACAACAACTTGCATACAGAAAACCGACCAAACGATTTATTATTGTATTAATACTTCAGGAAAATGATCCATGAGTCATTTTTGACATGTACAAGTAAACCCATTCTCAATATGAGTCACAGTGTGGCCGATATCACTCAAAGTGTCTCTCTTTTGTTTAAAATGGACACTGTTTTAAGTAAAAACAACAGACATATAGAAAACTGACCAAACGTATTATGATTGTGTTGATACTTTAGTACAAGGATACATGGATTATTTTTGACATGTACGTGTCAAGCCTGACTCAATCCAAGGCACGATGTGGCCGGTACCACTCAAAGTGTCTCACCTTTATTTGAAATGGACAACATTTTAAGTGAAAACAGCAACTGGCATACGAAAAACTGACCAAACAAATTCAGATTGTGTTGATACTTTAGGAAAATGATACATGGGTCATATGTGATGTTTACGAGTCAAACACACCTCAATACAAGGCACGATATGGCTGGTATCACCCAAAGTGTCTTTCTTTTGTTTAAAATGGACACCCTTTTAAGTAAAAACAACTGGCATATGGAAAACTGACCAATCATATTAGGATTTTGTTTATACTTTAGCACAAGGATCCATGGTTCATTTTTGATCTATAAGAGTCAACCTTTCCTCAATCCGAGGCACGGTGTGGCTGGTACCACTCAAAGTGTCTCACTTTTATTTGAATTGGACAACATTTTATGTGAAAACAAAAACTGACATACATAAAACTGACCAAAGGCATTTGGATTCTGTTGATACTTTAGAAAAATGATACATGGGTCATTTTTGACGTGTAAGAATCAATAACACCTTAATCTGAGGCACGGTGTGGTCGGTACCACTCAGACTGTCTCACTTTTATTTGAAATGGACAGGATTTTAAGTGAAAACAACAACTTGCATACGGAAAACCAACCAAACACATTCTTATTCTATTGATAATTTAGAAAAATGATACATGGGTCATTTGTGACAAGTACGAGTCAAAACCACCTCAATCTGAGGAATTGTGTGTAACGTCCTGGTTCTGGGTGCCACTCAACGGGTACCCCATACCCGATTCACCACGTGACCTCAAGCACATTTCCCCAAATGCCAGAGGTTGCCGACTAGCAGTGAGGGCCCAGGTCTGATAGTGGGGAAACTATGCCCTCATTTTTCAAAGTGTAGTGCAGTGGAATATAAGATAAACATACAACAATAGCGGAAAAAATAAACCATACACAACGGGAATGAACAACTGATGACAAAAAGAGAAACCATCAGTCATATATATATGAAGATGCAGTATGAAACTATTCTATAAAATAGCCAGAACATATTACACTGCAATACAATACATCACAACTGAAGTACAAGTACAGAAAGAAAAAGAGAACAGCCCGCAGCATCACGATCCAATGCTCGGTCCCATGATCTCCTACACCCCAGCAGCAATCAAGCACCTGTGTAAGGTCCCTTTCCCTTATCTACACCTGCAGAAACGTAATCTGTTTGGGCCCAAAATCATGACCCAAATATGGTGTGAGAAATGAATCCCAGTAGGAACCCACCAAAGACCCATTCCCAACTGTGCGAAAGCATGCAACAACAGTGTGTGGTAGTAAAATTCAATAAAGTAAGTAGTACTGAAAAGTAACTAACTTAACCAGTTATATTTCCATTTTAATCCATTTAATCATTTAATTTAAATATATCACCACAGTGAATATTCTAAGTAAACATCCAATTTCCTCAGACCAAGTAAACCCCTACCCTCAGGTAAAGAGTATCCAAACAAAAGAATCTGCCCACAGGCACACGAATATTGCCCACGAGTGTAAGAAGTGTCACCCACAGGCACAGAATCAACTGCCCATAGGCACGGAAGGAATTAACCACAGGCTAGATGGTACAATTCCCACAGGCTAATCACAACACTGACCTCAGACTAACAGGTAACCAGGCCATGCCCAACATGTAAATAAGTAGTACATAAGAGATTCCTCTCAAGGCAATTCAACAATCATTACTTTAAAGGCATACCCTTGGGTATCCTGGCCAAACGGATAAACAGAGGAACGCACCCCCAGGGTGGTCCTGGATCCAAGAACTAATCCCAAACAATAGTTTTATAACTTTATTTAATCACCTATACAATTATAGGTATTTAAAATAGCCACAGCCTCAGCCACATGACACCCCAAATATGGGTTCGTAGCTCAAAACACACAAAAACGCACGACAGTTGGAAAATAAACACCAAGCCACCTACCAAATACACCAACGAACGTTATACATGAACGCCGATTCCAGAAATTCCCAAAGAAGATGTAGATATGATGAAGAAGAAAACTCGCTTAAACTTAAATAACTCTCCTACGAGAAATAATTGGTAAGAATTACTCTAGGAGAAGGAAGAAATCACCCGCGTGGTTCCAACGAGATCGTCCGAGCTGGAAACGAATTCCCGAAGCTCGATCGGTTGATCCTCGAAGATTCAGATGTCCACTCCCAAGATCCCGTCCGGTTCTAAGCCTTCCCTATGAATAGGGGAGGCTACTGTCCATTTTAAGAGAAAAAAACAAAGTAAACGACGTGTATTTCCAAGTACACGGTGTGTACTTCCCATTTTTAACTGTTCCTCTGGTGGCTTCCCGCCAGCATGGCACTGTTCACCGCTGACATGACTACATGGTGTGTCTCCTTGAGTACACAACGTGTTCTGTCACACAGCTGGCCACCGCCTTACTATTCGCCTACCGACTGACTACACGGCATGTAAGGGACCACTACACGATGTGTAGTCGGTCTTTACACCCTTCGTCACCGACATGGCTACACGCCCTGTGTACTCATCCCACATGGCCAAAAGTACACAACGTGTGGAAAAGTACACAGCGTGTACTTCCAAAATTTGGGATTTTTCTCCATTTTCCTTATTTTCTCAAAAACACTGAAGGAAAAGAGAAAAGAAGATACCCGTACCTCAAAGATAAGAACCGGGTTCTTACAAACTTCCCCCCTTAAAGCAATTTCATCCCTGAATTTCCCTTCCAAGGGTGGCGAAGATAAAGCTCAGAACAGCTCTGGCCACTGAGCACGTACATCGGTCTCCCACTCCCAGGTTTCATTCTGCACTCGGCCATTCTGCCATAGCACCCGTACGAGAGGAACTGACCGGCCTCAGAGAACCTTCGTGCTCCTATCAAATATATGAATCGGATGCTCCGCAAAGGATGCATCAAACTAAAGCTCAACCTCCTCTAGATGAAAGGTTTGAGACGAGTCTGAATGATAGCGGCGCAACTGAGAAACATGGAAGACGTCGTGCATGGCCCGATACCTCTGTGGTAACTACAACCGATAGACAACTGGCCCAACTCTCCCCAGAATCTCAAATGGCCCCACATACCTTGGTGAAAGTTTACCCTGTCTCCTGATCTGCCTATGTCCCAACCTCGTGAAACACACAAGAAAACCTGATCCCCGACCATGAAATCCAAGGGTTGTCTGCGGTGATCAGCATATGATTTCTGATGAGACTGTGCAGTAGCCATCCGCTTCTGAATCAACCGGACCTACTCAGAAGTCTCCTTCACGAGATGTGGTCCCAATAAAGCTGCCACACCTGCCTCTATCCAGCACAAGGGTGATCGGCATGGCCTACCGTATAGAGCCTCATAAGGTTCCATCTTGATAGTTTCCTGAAAACTATTGTTATAGGCAAACTTGAGTAGGGGTATATGCTTCTCCCAAGAGCCCCCAAAGTATAGGACGCATGCACGCAACATGTCCTCTAGCACCTGAATTGTACGCTCTGACTGGCCATCGGTCTGAGGGTGGTATGCTGTGCTTAGAAGCACCTGTGTACCCAGTTCCCTCTAAAAAATCTTCCATAAACGAGACGTAAAATGGGCATCCCTATCTGAAACGATAGAACGGGGGACCCCATGAAGACGTACGATATCTCGGATATACAGTCTTCCAATCTCGTCAACCCAAAAGGTCTCCTTGATCGGAAAAAAGTGAGCTACCTTTGTGAGTCTGTCCACAACACCCCATATGGCATCATTGCCTCGAGGTGACCTCAGAAAACTAGTTACGAAATCCATCACGACATCATCCCATTTCCACTCCGGAATGGGTAACTGCTGTAACAGCCCAGCTGGTCTCTGGTGCTCCGCCTTCACCTGCTGACAGGTGGAACATCTCGTAACAAACCAACTACATCTCTCTTCATACCCGACCACCAGTACTAACATCCCAAGTCTCGATACATATTGGTAACCCTAGGATGAACTGCCCAAGCTAAAGCATGAAACTTCCGCATCAGATCCTCACATATATCCCCTGGAACCCATACTCGTCCATGGAAACACAGAACCTCATCATCACCTATCGTACAACCAGGAGGAGGGTCCTCACTTGCCACCTACTCCCGTAGAACCAGGCCTTCAGAATTAGATAGCTATCTCATCCTCACTCTGTCTAGGAGGGTAGAGGTCATAGTTAAAGATAAAATACAGGTCTGCCCCTGATTTTCATGCACCTCCAGATGCATCTCAGAGAACAAGGCCATGAGATGCCACTCACCACTGGCCTCCTGCACAACCTGTGTCTGAGTCTTCCTACTCAGTGCATTAGCTAATGCATTACCTTTACTAGATGTATAGGCAAGATCAAAATCAAAGGACTGTAGGTATTCGACCCACCTTCGCTGCCTCAGATTCAAGTCGCGCTGAGTAAAGATATACTTGAGACTTTTGTGGTCAGTGAAAACCACAAAATTCTCTACCAATAGATAATGTCTCCAGCAGCGCAATGCATGCACAACTGTAGCCAACTCGAGATCATGCGTCGGGTAATTCCTCTCACGTGGCCTCAACTGCCGAGACCCGTACGCAACAACTTGATCGCCTTGCATCAACACTGCTCCCAACCCAATACCTGATGCATCAAAGTAAACTGTATAGATCTTCCCCTGCTCTGTGAGTATCAGGATCGGTGCTGATGTCAACATTCCTTTTAGGTCCTGAAAGGCTGTCTCTCAAGCTTTTGACCAAACGAACTTCTCACCCTTTTTATTCAAACCTGTCAACGGTGCTGCTAAGTGGGAGAAGTCCTGTATGAAGCATCTGTAGTAACCAGCCAGCCCTAAGAAACTCCGTATGTCAAACACGTTCTTAGGCTTCTCCCAGGAAACTACTGCTCTCACCTTCTCTGGGTCTACTACAACTCCTGCCTCCAAGATTATATGACCCAGGAAGTGAATATGGTCCATCCAAAAGTGGCACTTTGAGAGCTTAACATATAGACGATGCTCTCTCAGTGCACTCAATACGATCTCAAGATGGGTGGCATGGTCGTGTCGAGTGTGAGAGTACACCAAGATGTAATCCACGAATACTACCACAAAATAATCCAGATACGGATGGAACACATGATTCATCAGAGCCATGAAAACTGCTGGCGCGTTTGTGAGTCCGAACGGTATAACCAAGTACTCGTACATAGCATATCTGCTCCGAAAAGCTATAAGTGGTATATTCGATGGTCTCACGTGAAGCTAATGATATCTGGATCTCAAGTCAATCTTCAAGAACACTCGTTCTCCTCGAAGTTGATAAAAAAGATCATCTATCCCTGGCAAATGATATCGGTTCTTAACAATCAACTGGTTCAGCTTCCGATAATCCACACAGAGTCTGAGGGTACCGTCCAACTTCTTCGCAAAAAGGACCAGAGAACCCCACAGAGAAGTACTGGGTCGGATGAAACCCTTCGCCTGTAACTACTCTAACTGCCTCTTGAGCTCCTGCAACTCAGGTGTATCCATCCTATAAGGAGGAATGGACACTGGTGCTACTCCTGGAATGAGATCAATAGAGAAATTCACTTCTCGCTCTGGAGGTAGACCTAAAAAGTCGTCCGGGAAGACATCCCTGAAAAAATCAACGACTGGAGGGAAATCTGTCTGACAAGTCCCCTGATCATCCAGATATAAACTCGCAATCTGGGCTGTGACTCCACCTCACCCACGATGCTCTGGTCCAGCTCGACTCGCCTGAACATCCCATTCGCCTTTGTATAGAAACTCCCCGCCCTTTGGGGATGTGAAACGTACCCTGCGATGATAGCAGTCCACAAAGGCTCGAAAGGGAACCAACCATTCCATCCCGAGAATGACGTCATAAGCTGTCTTCTCTAAGACATAGAGGTCCCAAAGAAAGCGACACCCACCAATCTCAAGGGGGAACTCCTTTCACTTACGCACACCATCTATCCTAGTCCCCAACGGAGTGTCTTGCATCATGATATCAGAAGAAGTATAAACACAGATCCCAAGGATCTCCACAACGGGTACAGATATGAAACTATGTGTAACACCCGTATTGAAAAGTACTGAAGATAAGACAGAAGCTACTAGAATAGTACCTCTGACTATAGAAGGTCCGGGATCCTGCTCCTGCTGGGTCTATTGCACTGCATATGCCTGCCCAGTGCCGCGGCCCTACGACACAGCCTGGCTACCCTGAGCTGTCCCGCCCTACTGCCTCTGAGATCCTGGTGTCCGGATACCACGACCATGACCACCATATCTGCCTGCACACCCTAAAGTATTCTAGTTCCCCGACTGGTAAGAAGCCACTGGTCTTGCTCCCGCACGTGGAGTCTGCACAGAACCCCTCTCACTATCCATCAGTGGAAACACCCTGCAAAAGCGTTGCAGATGACCCATCCTGCCACAAGCTCGACACTCCACTGGGTCTTGTGAACACTGTGGCCTCTTGTACCCCTCTCTACCACACTGGTAGCACATGAACTGGCCACCTGAAGTATTCTTCTGACTGGTACTGCCACCCTGAGAGAAGTCTATTTGTCTCTTCCTCTTTCCACTAGAAATAGTACCAGTAACTAGTGCTGAACCGCCCTGGACCAAACCACTAGATTCCCGCAGGTTCCTCTCTATGATCAGTGCCTGGTTCACAATATAATGTACTGAAGGCATCCTAAAAACATTCACCAGTGCTCAGATTTCATATCAGAGACCATCCTCAAAGAGCCTAGCCCTCAACATCTCATCACCCACCATAATGGGTGCAAAATGCTGAAGCTCAGTAAAACGAGTAGAATAGTACATCAGCAACATAGCACCCTACTGCAGATTCATGAACTCTCAAGCTCTATCTACCCTCAGCATCTCCCGGAAAAAGAAGTCATAGAAGACTACCTAAAAATCTTCCCACACCATGTCCCTGTGATTCTCTGACTGGGTGGTAACATCCCACCACCTCTTGGCATAATCACGCAGCATATAAGTCGCGATCTTGACCCTCTACCCTGGAGGCATCTCAAGATGCTCGAAAATGGTCTGCATCAATCCTAGCCAAGATTCCGTAGCCTGTGGTCTACCATCCCCTGAGAACGTAGGTGGATGCTGCTACTGGAAGATACATGTCAGCTCGACCATAGATGTAGCAGCCTGTGGTGCTCCCTGAAAGGTCTGCATGAACCGCATAAAGCCTTCACAGAACTGCGCATCTGCGCCTGTGTCCGGTATAACAGCTGGCACTGCATCTGGCTATATTGGAGGGTCCACTAGTAGCCCATGGCCCACCATATCTGGAGTATACTAATTACCGCTCTCCTGGAGAACAATGCGTGGTCGTCTAGGTGGCATGACACTACAAGGTCAAAGACATGCCTTAGATTCAGGATTATCAAGACTGAAAGTGAAGGAACCATAAAGGGGAAAAGAGGAAGAAGGCATTTCAAGATTTTCAAAACATGACTACATGGCGTGTATACTGACTACACGGCATGTACCTGACTTCTCTTCCCCTGCCCGGGTCCTTCCACACGGCTAAGCCACATGGATCCCATTGAACAAAAACTACACGGCATGTATAATAGCTACACGACGTTTATGGTGTAATTTTCCAACTACCTGTGTCGTTTGTGACACGACTGATTACTAGGCTCAAAAACTACACGATTTTTTACAGCTATACACGGCGTGTACACCACCCTGTTTCCTAGCCACACGGCGAAATCCACACAGTATGTCCTCAGAAAAGACTACACGGTGTGTCTCACAGGTACACGACGTGTACTAGATGAGCTTCGCCGACCTGTGTTGTTAGTTACACGACCGGACACACAGCTCACACTACACGGTGTGTTCTACAGACACACGATGTGTATCTAAAAGGATCACACCGACCTGTGTTGTTAGTTACACGGCCAGGTCCCTATGTCAGACTACACGACGTGTTCTTCATTGACACGACGTGTTCAAGAAAGGATTACACCGGCCCGTGTTTTTTAGTTACACGGCCAGGTCTCTGGGTCAACACTACACAACATGTACAGAATCTACATGGCGTGTTCTCCCCAAGATCTTCCCTTCTCTGTGTCCCTGCCCACACGGTTTGTGACACGGGAAGATACTACACGGCGTGTACTCAGGGTACACAGCGTGTACTCAAAAAGTTTATTATTTTTTTTCTTTCCGAACAGAAGACCATAAACAGCATGTTGGAGGTACTACACGGCGTGTATATTGGTAATTCTGGACAGTATGCCTCAGAAACTTCCCCGGAACCCATAAAACACTGAAAAACAACACCTAAGTGTCAAATTCCAACCCGTGAGGGCCCATACTCCCCATGAATAAAAGTTTGACATCTTATCTGTGTTATAACAAAATAACCATCTAATGATCCACCAAATTCCGGTCAGTGAGGGCCCATACTCCCCAAAGACCAAATTTTGGCGTTCATTCTATAGACAGACTCAAATAAAATTAACCTATCACGCATCAGGTATTTTATCAGAGCAGCTATCACAACAACATGCTTTACTAGCACAAAAACTATCATCACAACATGCGAAATTCTAATGCACCTACATGGCATGGAACTATGAATGGCATGTGATTTCTAGCATGTGCCTATATGATTCATGAGATGGCATACCCTCATCTCATCGGGTTGTATCTAAATAGAACCCATGGATAAAATATAATAGCACAATCACAAGTGCGTCACCCAACGGTGAAAAAAAATCTACTGTAAAATTTGCAAAATCAGAAAGATTGCAATAATACGATGTAGATAGGCTTTTACCTGTACACGGGTTAGCTACGCCCAGGCAAAACTTATTACCAACTACTGTTCGTCCTATCCCTGACTAAGGCACCAAATAGTAAGTCAAAGAAAAGAACTCCTTTGATACCACTTTGTAACGTCCCAGTTCCGGGTGACACTCAACGGGTGCCCCGTACCCGGTTCGCCACGTGACCTCAAGCACATTTCCCCAAACGCCAGAGGCTTCCGACTAACAGCGAGGGCCCAGGTATGATAGTGGGGAAACTATGCCCTCATTTGTCAAAGTGTAGCGCAGCGGAATATAAGATAAACATACAACAACAACGGAAACAATAAACCATACACAATGGCAATGAACAACTGATGACAAAAAGAGAAACCAACAATCATATATATATGAAGATGCAATATGCCACTATTCTATAAAACAACCAGAACATGTTACACTGCAATACAATACATCACAACTGAAGTACAAGTACAGAAAGCAAAACAGAATAGCCCGCAGCATCACGAGCCAATACTCGGTCCCATGCTCTCCTACACCCCAACAACAATCAAGCACCTGTGTAAGGGCCCTTGCCCTTATCTACACCTGCAGAAACATAATCTGTTTGGGCCAAAAAGCATAAACCAAACAGGGTGTGAGAAATGAATCCCAGTAGGCACCCACCAAAGGCCCGTGCCCAACTGTGTGAAAGCATGAAACAATAGTGTGCGGTAGTAAAATGCAATAAAGTAAGCAGTACTGAAAAGTAACTAACTTAACTAGTTATATTGACATTTTAATCCATTTAATAATTTAATTTAAATATATCACCACAGTGAATATTCTAAGTAAACAGCCAATGTCCTCAGACAAGTAAACCCCTACCCTCAGGTAAAGAGTATCCAAATACAATAATTTTCCCACAGGCACACAGATATTGCCCATGGGCGTAAGAAGTGTCGCCCACTGGCACAGAATCAACTACCCACAGGCACAAAAGGAATTTCCCACATGCTAGATAATACAGTGCCCACAGGCTAATCACAACACCACCCTCAAGCTAATAGGTAACCGGGCCATTCCCAACAAGTAAATAAGCAGTACACAAGAAATTACTCTCAAGGCAATTCTACAATCATTACTTTAAAGGCATAGCCTTGGGTATCCTAGACAAACTGCTAAACAGAGGAACGCACCCCTGGGGTGGTCCTGGATCTAAGCACTGATCCCAAAAAATAGTTTTAAAACTTTCTTTAACCACCTATACAATTCTAGGTATTTAAAATAGCCACAGACTCAGCCACATGACACCCCAAATATGGGTTCGTAGCTCAAAACAGACAAAAATGCACGACATTTGGAAAATAAACACCAATCCACCTACCAAATACACCAACGAACGTTATACGCGAACGCCGATTCCAGAAACTCCCAAAGACGATGTAGATATGACGAAGAATAAAACTCTATTAAACTTAAATAACTCTCCTATGGGAAAGAATTGGTAAGAACTACTCCAGGAGAAGGAAGCACTCACCCGCATGGTTCTAACGAGATCATCTGAGGCGGAAACGGATTCCCGACGCTCGATCGGTTGATCCTCAAAGATTTGGCCATCCACTCCCGAGCTCCCATCCGGTTCTAAGCCTTCCCTGTGAACAGGGGAGGCTACTACCCATTTTAAGTGAAAAAAATAAATTACACGACATTTGTTTCCAATTACACAGTGTGTACTTCCCATTTTTTAATTGTTCCTCTGACAGCTTCCCGCCAGCGTGGCACTGTTCACCTGCCGACATGACTACATGACATGTCTCCTTGAGTACATGGTGTGTTCTATCGCACAGCTGGCCACCGCCTTACTATTCGCCTTCCGATTGACTACATGGCATGTAAGGGACCACTACATGGAATGTAGTCGATCTTTACACCCTTCGTCGCCGACATGGCTACACACCCTGTGTACTCATCCCACACGGCCAAAAGTACATGGTGTGTGGAAAAGTACACGACGTGTACTTCCAAAATTTGGTATTTTTCCCCATTTTCCTTATTTTCTCAAAAGCACTGAAGGAAAAGAGAAAAGAAGAAACCCATACCTCAAAGATAAGAACTGGGTTCTTAAATGGTGTGGCCGGTACCACTTAAATTGTCTCACTTTTATTTGAAATGGACATGATTTTAAGTGAAAAAAACAACTTGCATACGGAAAACTGACCAAACGCATTTATATTCTGTTGATACTTTAGGAAAATGATCCATGGGTCATTTTTGACTTGTACGTGTCAACCCTACCTCAATATGAGGCACGGTGTGGCTGGTACCACTCAAACTATCTCACTTTTATTTGAAATGGATAGGATTTTAAGTGAAAACAAAAAATTTCATACGGAAAACCGACCAAACTCTTTATGATTATATTGATACTTGAGTACAACAATGAATGGGTCATTTGTGATGTGTAAACATCAACCCCGCATCAATCCGAGGAACGGTGTGGCCGATATCACTCAAAGTGTCTCTCTTTTGTTTCAAATGGACACTATTTTAAGTAAAAACAATAGACATATAGAAAACTGACCAAACATATTCTGATTTTGTTGATACTTTAGAACAAGAATCCATGGGTCATTTGTGACGTGTATCATTCAACCCTGACTCAATCCGAGGCACGGTGTGGCCGGTACCACTCAAATTCTCTCACTTTTATTTGAAATGGACAACATTTTAAGTGAAAACAACAACTGGCATATGGAAAACTGACCAAATGCATTCAGATTATGTTGATACTTTATGAAAACGATCCATGGTTCATTTTTGACATGTACTAGTCAACCCCGCCTCAATATGAGGCATGGTGCGGCCGATACCACTCAAACCGTCTCACTTTTATTTGAAATGGACAGGATTTTAAGTGAAAATAACAACTTGCATACAAAAAACTGACCAAACATATTCGGATTGTGTTTATACTTTAGCACAAGTATCGATGGTCCAACCTCACAAAATCTACTTCTCATTTGAGGAACTCCTACCCCTATTCTAAAACACATGACATTTAATGTGCCAATCCCATCCTCAAATAGTGGGTTCTAGGACTAAACCAAAGTCCCTTTGGGAACCCAATACCAAAGACATAATTGAATATTCATAACCACTACCCAAAATGGGGATTCATCTCACATCACACCCATGAGACCAAATTACAATTATCCGCATAACCCCTTATTCCAATTGAAAAGTCTATGAAAAACATGTAGGTTATTCTGGTAACCCATCTCATATGTCGAGATTGGACAATGCTTCCCACTAACACATCAAGAACCATTTATACATGGATACATAGTCATTAGAGGAATATAAACATCCCATTCACTTCCTATAAATCATCCTAGGTCTAAGCACATGACCACTACCATTGTCTATCTTATGAGTATCATGATCCTTGTCCACTCTACCCAAGTTTTTCTATTGGTTTTAAGATAGTCAACCCAAGACCATGAATAAACATCCCATGTTATTCCTATAACATGTAGGCTTTTTCTCTTGTGTGTATTGGTGTTGTGGTTTGAGTGAGGAGTGAATTCTAAAATTTGAATACTGTTATGGGTGTTATTGCTTTTCAATTCTAAATTTCTGAATTCTGGATGTATTGGTAATGAATTCTAAATTTTGAATACTGTTATGTGTATGTGATTCTATATGTATTGGATTTTAATTTTTTATTGGTGTTATGGGTGTTATTGCATTTCAATTCTGGATGTATTGAATTGTGGATGTATTGGATTCTAGATTTTTCTCTTGTGTTGTGGTTTGAGTGAGGAATGAAATTTAAATTTCTAAATTTCTAAATTCTAGATGAATTTTAAACATCCCATGTAGACTTTTGGATTCTAGATGTATGTGTTCTTGCAGGTCATGGAGAGTTCCAGGTTGGAGGTGGATACTGCAGGTTGGAGGTGGCTACTGGCTGCTGCTGCTGTGGAGCTCTGCAACATATGTATACCAACAGTTTTCAAAACCGTTGGTATAGCCTCTTGATGTATATTATACAAATGGTTTTTTATAACCGTTGGTATAAAATTCAACCAACGGTTTTAAAAACTATTGGTATAGCCTTTGGATGTATATTGTACACTATATACCAATAGTTCTAAACCGTTGGTATAAGGGTAACATATACCAACGGTTTGTGAAACCGTTGGTATATCTCTTAGTTTAACACATATACCAATGGTTTACACAGAACCGTTGGTATAAGCCTATACAAATAGATTACTTAGACATGGTTTGGGAAACCATTGGTATATAATATAACAACGGTTTCCCAGCCTTTACCAACGGTTCTGAACCGTTGGTAAAGGCTAAAATTCTAGTAGTGCTTATAATAATATCATTGATTTCCATATAATCAATGCACAACCTCATAGATACATATTTCTTCTTAATGAAAATAATAGGGGCTCCCCATGGTGAAATGATAGGTAATATAAACCCCTTACCACATGATTCCTCTAGTTGTTTCTTTAAATTAAATAATTAAATAGTGTACATTCTATAGGTAGTCTTTGATATAGGTCTTGCATCATGGATTAAATCAATAGAAAACTCAACTTCAAACTTTGGTGGATGTTCAAATAATTCCTTAGGAAGTACATCAATGTATTACTATATAATAGGTACATCCAAAATTTGATAATTACCTTTTCCATATGTAGATTGTGTTTACTTTTCTTCCACATGAATCTCATTTAGAAGAACTACTAGGGGTGAATCTAGACATGAATCAGATAAGGGAATATCCCCTATAAAGATAAGTAATTAAACACTTAATCAAGGATCATAGTTTTCTTCTTTTTGCAATATTTTTTTTCATTATATTTTGAGAGAAAACCCATACCTAGGATTATGTCAAAGGAAACCATAGGTATAATAATAAAGTCACCAAATAGAGCATGTTTATGTGACATAATAGGAACTGACTGACACATCCTTATTACGGTGAGAATTACACTAGAATTCTTAACTGATAAATCCACTCCAAAGGTGCTAGGAAAATATCTAATTTTCTTAGAAAAAATATAATATATAAAATAGTGTGAAGATATAGAATCAAATAATTCTTTAGATAAATTTGAGGTTATGGTTAAATTACCTACCACCACATCTTTAGGAACTTCAAACTCAGATGTTGTGATTGTATGATATTGGACTTTCTCCCATGGAATTTTATAGGGAAAATTCCCTTGATGGGTGTGATAATCATAGTTCCACATCTCCTTACAGTTGAAGCACTAAACATTGATAGCTTCTTTCTTACCCTTGTAATCACGATCCCGATGGACCTTTTCTACACACTTAAAACAAACTCCCATTCCTAGAAAGAATATTCCATGATGTTTCTTTTCACATTTATTACAGGTTGGAAATTACACCCTTCACTTATTACTTTTGCTGTATTTATTTTTCCAGAGTGCTCAGTCACCCTTTTCTTATTTTCCTTTCCTTAGAAGTCATAATACTTGGATAATTCTTTCTCTGTTTTGATAGCACATGATACTATGTCCTCATATGGGGAGAATTCTTGGGTTACTATCTCCCTTTGATAGACTTGATTTATCCCATTAAATAAATGATTAATATTATGCTTTGGACTATGTAAATATTCCAAAACATTCCTTGCTAACCTATAAATTTGGATTCATACTTAGAAACAAATTTATCTTCCTTTTGTCTTAGTTTCAAGAATTGTCTCTCCATATCCACTCATTGTTCATGTGAAAAATATTTTCAAGAAAAGTTCCTTAAAATACTTATATTATATGCTCTCAATTTCCTCCTCATCCTTAGTGTTTTTAATCAATGATCACCATTGATCTTCATCCCCCAAGAGATGATAAACTTCCATGAAAACCTTCTCCCTTTAATTAATTCTAAGAGTGAGAAATATATTCTCTAAGGAACTTATCCATTTCTTAGATACAAATGGATTTGTATCCCCATTAAATTATATAGATTTTTGACACATGAAGTGGTATAACATTGTTACAACGCATTATGGATCAATAACATTATCTATATAGTCAAGGTTATTGTTCATAACTTAAGTTATCTACCCCAAAATAGTTATAATTTTTTCATCTCTAGCTGCAGCTTCAATTCCAGCTTCATTTATTTATAAAAAAGGAAATCCCTACATGGATTAAAATAATTGATATGGTTCCCATTCCTTACACTAGGTTCCATTTTAAATAATTTCATACACTATATTAGATCATAACATTATGAATTATAATGTATAATGTCAAAACTAGTGAAACACTTAACATAAATTGAAAATTTTATGCATATCTAATCTTGAAATCATAAAATTGGTTTATTTGGGAATATTATAAAGTAATAAAAATATCTTCAAATTATTTATAATTATTTGTAAAGAAAATGTCAATTAACCTAAGAATATCCCTCAGGAGTGTCAAACCAGGTGCACAGTAAGAGAACACTCACTGTTCACTATAATGATAGCCGAGATATAATCAAACCAAGTCTTTTCAGGGTTATTACTCCCAGTGGAATCTATGTCAAAACCATGTCCACTTGTAGTGTCCATATAGTGATGTATTTCCATGAAAACCACATAATCTATACCTTACCAAAACTTTATGATGTTATCTTATACTTACACTTATCCTCAAATTCAAGCATAGGGTTATATTTCTTAATCTATGTTTTCATAAACCCAGTTCCCAAGGTTTCTACTAAACTTACTCTAATACTAACTGTAAAGAACTTGACCATAGTAGATTAGAGTCAGTTGTTACTTTATTACATTGGTACTAGATATAAGTAATCACATCCCAAAGGATAAAATTGTTTAGTAGTATTGGAAAACTAGATACATACTTGAATCTATCATTATATTTGAAAACATAAAATATAACATAGTATTATCTTTGAGAACACCATTATTAACTTTAGAATATCCCTTCATATCAATCATAATACACTTCCTGGAATCCTAGGAAAAGGAAACATAAGAAAGGGGTGATCTCAAATGCTTAGTAAGGGTATACGTACAGATGAATCTAACACAAAGTAAATAAAACATGAATAATATGGATGAGATAAACAATAATAAAACATTCCATATCAATAATACCATAAAATGGGATTAATTCCATGTATAACATAATAACATAAATACTCACATGGATAATAATGAATAGTCTTATAATGATTTAATGCATAATGTTGGACATCAAAATCTTACTACCAAGGACTTGTGCCAAGAAAACATACATAAATAGGTAAGAAACATGCAAAATATCCAAACTAATTTGTCTCATGATATATACCGATGCATCAATGAGCTATAGTGGGCCCTGCTCATCACTTACTAAGTTCAATGCATTCATCATATAAAAGGGGTGAAACATAATCAATGTAAACATTTGTATCAAAAAAATAGCATATAAAATGTTAATAATTTCCCCAATCAAAAAACATAATCATAAACCATCGAAATAATATTTTTAATGGTATTAAAATAGTACATCCCCATTAAAGCATAAAATTCACCAAATAATTTTTAAATATATGAATATACATTAAAAGGATCACTAGAAGATTTCTTAAGGAAAATACCCTTTCTATTTTGAAATAAAAATTTACTAATTATTAAGGAAAAAATTTTATTTGAAAGGAACATTCAAAAATTATAAATTAAGATTAAAATAAATAGGATTTCATGATAAAATGAAATTCTGTTCACTCTGTATAAGTTAAAAAAACATTCTTTTAACACTTTTATAAAAAAGTAAAAAAGTACCTTGTTCAGAAAATGACAGGAAGATTACTTTTAACCCATTTTGTAAAATACAAACATGGGTAAAACTATATTTAATAAATCACTGTCTATTATTAAAAATATTATTTAATACTTTTTAAGGAAAATATGTATATGGATGAAAAATATTTTTGGTCGAGTAGAAAAATAGAGCCAGGTTTCATTAAAAACATGGTTTTAGTATCATAAGTACTTAAAGAGTTGAAAATAAAAGGAAATTTTTTAATTTACATAAATAAAAATAATAGAATAAAATAAATTGTGTTTAAGATAGAAATATCAATTAATTCCCCAAGTGGAGACTTTAACGTAAATAATTCCAAATAATGATGAGATTGTGAAATAAACCCTGGCCTTAAGTTCGAATTCCTTCGTATGTGTCTGAACCTATTGTATAATAGATATATATTAATTATATATCCATTAAAAAACCATAATATTATATAAAATACTACATATTATTTACTTATAATCCTTTATCACTTTCTTATTAACAATTCTTTGTTAAAATTACTATTCTGGGTAATAACTGCTTCATTTTTCATGTATGTTTTGGTTTGATAGTTTTGATCCTTATATTTTGATCATAATTCAATAATATAAAGAATTATAATTATTATATAAATATCATATATATTCATTATATATGTATTTATTGTAATCCATAAAATTTAGAGATATAAAAATGAATTACACCGCTCATTGAGATGGTAGGCCGTACATACTCATGAAAGCTATTTTCATTTTTTAACGGATAGAAAAAAATAAAGGTAAATAATAATACAAATTTAAATAATTATTATTATATAAAATATATCATATATATTCATTAAATCTATCCTTATTACCATCCATTTAAATAATAAATTAAAAACAAATCACATCACTTTGTGGAGGCGGTAGTCCACACATATGCATGAGCGACATTATCATTTTCCAACAGATTAGAAGATATAAATTTATATATGATATTATAATTAAATAAGTATAATTATGTCATAAATATAAAATATATATTTTAAATACATAATTATATCAATTTATGAGCGACAGTGATGGAAAATGAATTACATCGGTTCGTGAGGTGGTAGTCTGTCGTACACACGATTGATAGTTTCATTTCCCATTTGATGGAATATGAGATGGATATAGGTTATGAAATCAATATAATAATATCTTAGTATATTATATATATATATATATATATATTATTATATTTTAATTAATAATACATAATTTAAGGTGGTAAACTAAGAAGTAAAAAGGAAAGAGCTGGGTGGATACAATTACATTCTCTTAGAAAAACCTCATTTGGATATCTTATTAAGAATCATTGGGATTGTATTTTGGGAATACAAGAAGCTCTAAAATGTGTCTAAATATGTTGGGGAGATATTTTTTAGGGTTTTTTTTGAGACAAATGGCTCAATATGTGTAAATGAATAAGGTGATAAGGTGCCCTTTTATAATTGAGGTGAGTGACACTCTTGTATTTTTTCAAAGTTTTACAATAATGTCACATCACTTTCTTGTAAAAATGGATCCTAAATGGAAAATAACAGAAGCTTAGATGATATAAAGTATAAATATGCTAATAAAATAGAAATTAAATGAGTTTTTATATCATTTTAACCCTTATTTTTTTATTTAACCTTGGTGAACCTGTTTTAACCTTAACCGCAATAATTATTTTTTAATTTTTTACTATTCATTATGAAAAAATTAAGTTAATATTATTACCTAATATTAATTATGGTTATTAAAAATATTTAATCCATTTTATCAAATTCAATTCATAGAAGTGTAATAATTTAATTAAAAATTAAATCCACAAATGTGATGAGAAAATAGTTTTCCCAAGAAAAAAGTCTTCTTAAGTATAAAAAGTTTTTATATCAAAATTAAACATAAAATTGATTAAAATTTCATAAATTGGATTAATAATAATATAATTTAAATAATTTTACTTTTAAAACAATTTTAAAACAATATGTAACTTTTAATTTTTTTTAAATTAATAGATAATTTTTAATAAAAACAAGAATTTTTTACTATTCATTGAAAAATTAATCTTTTCAGAAAATTCTAAAAAATTCATTTGAAGATAATTTTGAAATTTTGATTTCAAAAATTAATTCCTCCTTTTCAAATAAATTTTCTAAAATTAGAAAATATTAAATTTAAAATAAGCGTGAAAAGCATGATGAAACCATTTTTTAGAAAAAAAAATAGATTTATTCTTATCTCATGCTTAGTTTTTTTATATAAATTATAAAAAATTTTATTGAATATATGATATATAAATTTTATTAAAATCATTCATTAATATTGATTAATTTAATTTATTAAGATAAAAACATATTACGCGCATAAAAACAGATTTTTTTTTCAGAAAAATATTTCTTTTACTTTCAAATGATTTTTATTTTCATTTATAATCAATTTATAACCAATGAATTTATTTTATATATGTGTAAAAAATATAATTTTTATAATTTATTTAATCTTATTCATACACTCCATTTTAATGGCTAGGTTATAATGGTATACTATATTAGAGTTCATTTAGACTTGGGGTTGCATGTATCGCAAGTTATCGAAGATATTAATTTATTTAAAAAGAAATATATTTTCAAGTATTAGGGTTTTACTAATTTTTGGAAAAATATTTCAATCATTATAAGAAAAATAAGTCCTATATTAATTAGGATTAAATCTAATTTCAAAAAAAATTCATAGAATATGGTGAAACTATCAATCAAGAATAGATTTAGAAGCATTGAAAAATTATATGGAAAGTGAAACAAGAATTGTCACTATAATGATGAATGTTGGATTAAACCTACTAATAATGATTCATATATTTTAGGAGTAATAGGATGAAAAATAAAAATTTAAAGTAAATAATAAGAGAAAGTGAGTCCACCTTAGGGTGTAAGCAGAAGAAAAGTACTAAACAAAACACACCCAAGAGGATTAAAAGAGATATTACACCAAAGAAGAGATGATTCTATTGTGGGAGAAAAGGATACATAATGAACTATTGAAAAAAATCCATGGATATCAATGATGAAGGAAGAAATCATGAATAAAAAAAGAAAATTATTTTGAGAAATAAAAAAAGGGATTAGTTTAGTGGAAGACATTTGTGAAGAAGAATTTTAAATTCTTGATAATATAATTAAGAAGGGTAACCCAATAATTCTTGAAAATTTATGTGGAATATCCAAGTATCTATTAATTTTTCTAAAGAATAATTGATTATATGTCTAGGACATTTGAAAATGGTAAGGAAGATAGAGAAATCACAAAAGAATCCTTATGTCATGCTAGATGATGAGAAAAGATCAATTTCATATAAGGAGAAAGCTAAAGAATAAAAGAAGACCATGATTCCTAGGAAAATTCAAGTCTATAAAATCAGGGAAAAAGGCATTAAGAATTTTCAAGATGTTAGAGCTAAAATAAAAGGGGTTTCTGGGTTTATAAACACCTCTAAACCCTATTTCTCTCACTAAGATGTAAATGAGGGGATACCTTATTCCCATATATTTTTTTTTGTTTTTTTATTTATAGGTAATTAAAGGTTTTTTGATTCTGGGGGAGAACCATAATATTGTGGAAAGTTTGTAGCATAGAGTATTATCCATCATGGAATGATCTGAAAAGAACAAGTTGTTTCCTCCTTGTAACATTTCAATTGGTATTATCAATAATGAAGGAATTGATGAAATTTACCCATTAAGGGGAGTTTAAATGAGAATCCACCAGATATATTCATTTCACATGAATATGAAATGTTGTTAATCGCTATAATTTATCATTGATAAGGTATTTTGATCACATTCTCGTATCATTTTATGAAAATATTTAAATATTTTATTGTGTGTGTGTGTGTGGGGGGGGGGGGGTGATTCTTTAATGACAAGATAAAAGTAACTTGAAGGGGGATAATCATGATTATATATGAATTTTTTCAATCTATTTATTTATTTGAGTGTAGAAGATTACTTGGAAATTCATTTGACTAGAAATTTGAAGTAAGTTTCTATGTTGGCATCACAAGTTAATTTATTTATAGATAACTTTTATTTATATATTAATATATCTTGTTTTTACACCAATATTGTTCATGTGGATTTAAAATTGACTAATTTATGGCCAATTTCTTAGAGAGGAGTAACACCACCCCTATCAGAAGAATATTTATATTTATTATAAATAAAGGGGAGAGAAAAAAATGAGAGATCATTAACTTTAATTTGAATTTATTATTTGAAACAAATACAAAGGGGAAGATTGAAGTGCTCAATATATTTTGATGAAGTGTGTTGTATTTTTTATCAATTAGAAGAAAAGTCAATGAATAATCAAAGAGTTGAAGTAATGGGTGAGGATATTGAATAAACCATCAAGGATTAGTTTGAGATACATGTTGGAGTTCCTATAAATTAAATGCACTATTGTCTACCATTTTATATACTTCTGCATATATATTTATGTACCAGAGATCTATTCATATGTTAGAAAATAAGATTGAGATAAGAAGTTTAGTTTCTATTTTAGATTTACAAAGAAGATGAATATTTATAATGATTGAAGATTTGGAATATACATATTTATGGAAAAATATTTATATATGTGATGATTATTAACACTACCACAAAACCAGGTTTCCGCAGCACCACCCTTTAATAGCGCTAAAAAAAGCACTGATAAATGTCACTTTTAACAGAGCTAAAAAAAGTGTTGTTTAAAAGTGACCCTTTATCAATGCTTTTTTTAGTGATGATAAATGCACCCCCTTTAACAATGCTTTTTTTATCACTGTTAAAGGGGGCCCTTTTATCAGCGCTTTTTTAGTAGCACTGATAAAGGGGGGGGGGAATTATCAGCGCTTTTTCTTAGCACTGATAAAATTTATATTTCAAAAAAAATAATTTTTTCATAAAAAATAATATATTGATATAGAAGTATATTTATATTGATATAAATATAATATATATTTTTTAAATATGTTTTAAATGAGTATAAATAAACATTTCCATTTAATATGTATGATATGTTGTGAAAATGGCTTATAAAATATCTTAAAAATTATTAATTAATAATTTTCTAATTATCATCGACTAATAATAATTTAATAATAATTTAAATACATAGAAAATTAAAAAAATTAATAAAAGATCTAAAATAAGTTGAAAACGTAACTCAAACTTAAAACGACCATAAATTTTGATTCGGGTGTCTGTTTGGGCTCTACAGTATATCAAATCGAAGCCTGCGATAAGATCTACGCGCTAATGATTGAAGGGAACCTTCTATCACATTTTTGGAGGCCAAAAAAGGGCCAAAAGGCCTCCAAAACTGAGTTTTTAGTCCGGATACCCAAATTTTTTAACATTCGATGGAATTTCAGCCTTGTTTATGGGGGGTATTTTTAACTTTTTCATTGGGGAATGAATTTATTTCAATGGATTACATTCATATTAATATTTTTGATTTGAAATTTTATCATTTTTCATAATGTACTATTATTTATAATCAAATATATAACAATATATACATATTTTTTTATATATTCTCACATAAAAATTTAATTTCATAAATAAATAATTAAACATATTTACATATAAAATATATTTCTCAATATATAATCCTTATCTAAATAAAAAACTAATTCCAATTTTATTTAAAATAAAAATATATGAATATTTATATACCTATATAATGTGTAAGTGTATATTTATATATTTGTGTGCGTCTGTATTGACAAACTGATATGTATTATCTATATGTTATAAACATATGTATATCCATATTAATATATAATATTTGTAAATATATATAAATATGTATAATTATATATATATATAAATATATATATATATATATATTAATATAACTATATATATATATATATTAATATAACTATATATATATTAATATAACTATATATATATATATTAATATAAACATATATATATATACAGATATATATATATTAATATAAATAAATAAATAAATAAATATTAATATATATATATATATATGTTAATATATATATATATATTAATATATGAGTAAATATAACTAAATATATATAAATAAATAGATATATTAATAAATGAAGAGAAAAGTAATATGGTGGAGTGGTAAAGGCTTAGGGTGCACATGCAACAGGTCCTGAGTTTGAATCTAGGGGGAGGCAGGTCACATGCACGCAGGTGGAATAACAGCTAGCACTGTTAAAGGGGGGTGGGGGAGCTGTTAAGGGGTGCGGGCGAGGGTGGTGGCTTGGGCATGCAGTGTGAGGGTTGGGGCACTGTTAAAGGGTGGATTAAAGTGCTGTTGAAGCCTCCCATGAATTTCAAAAATATATTTTTTTAACTTTTATCAGGGCTAAAAAAAGCGCTGATAAAGGACCCTTTTATCAGTGCTTTTTTTAGCACTGATAAAAGGGGCCTTTATCAATGCTTTTCTGAGAACTGATAAAGGAGACCCCCCTTTATCTTCTTCTCGATTAACAACAATTTTTTAGCACTGTTAATTCCATTTTCTAGTGCTGATAAAGGCCATATTTGCGGTAGTGTGAGTTAGAATTATATTGAATCAAGGATAGGTGTTGTTATTGGATGATGAAATCACTTTCAACCACATGATCTTGATGAGTTTGAGATGTTTGTTGTTAGAGATATTGAAGAGATAACTGGATATTCTAATGAGAGATCATCCTAGAGTTTTTGGAATGAGAATGTTGTTAAACTTTCACTTCTATGATGGTGAAGATTGAGATCTAAATAGCAGAGACAAGATGAGACATGTGTCATATTAATTGTTAATTAATGAAGCACTGATTACTGAAGGTATTTTGAGTTGAAAATAAAGAGAAATTATTGAGGAATTAAAATACATTTAAATACTCAATAAGAGTTTCTATATATTGGAAAGTAATTTAGGAATTATGTTAAAGTGTGTTACGAAGGTTTGAATAATTCTTGAAACTATTTAAAATGTTTTGAGATGATTTTAAGTGTATGTGGTCAATTAGAGATAATTTAAGAAGGATGGTGTTGGATTTTAAGATTTACCCACTTTATACATAATATATTGGTGTTAGGAAAATTGGAAAAGGAAATGTATATGATATCTCAGGTCAAAAAATAGAAAAGTACTATAGTTACACTATGACACAACACATCTTTCAAATCATACGCAAGTTTTATTTTTGGATACATAATATATCCAAGAGTACTTATATTTGACAAAGTAAAGGTTTCCCTATGATACATAAGATAACTTGGCGCATATTTAAGATTAATAAGGTGATACGTAACATATTTCAGATGATATGTGTGATGTTTTTGAGCATATATAATTTATTCTAGAGTATATTTAAATAGAATCTAAGTTGAAATTCTTGATGCATAATATTATCTAGTTGATATATAAGAATAATTTGATGGTACATAAGATTATATAAATTCAAAAAAATAAAGTTTATCACACTGAAGTGATATATAAGATTAACTATTTATTATGTGAAATTGAACTATGAATAATGTGATAATTATAGAGATTTAATTCAGGTGACACTGAAGATGATTTCATTGAATTAAACATCATGATGATTTATGGATTAATACATAACTCAAGCTAATGATTTTGGTGATGATATTTAGAGTATAATATTCCATATATGATCCTATACATGTATAAGGTGATACATGGTTTGGGTATTTACAGAAGATCAATTGAGTAATCTTAATAGAATAGAAAAGAATAAGTTTGTGGGGAACAAATCCATGTAATTAGTTGAGAATTAATGATCAATAATCACAAAGATAAGACCCATGAAAATATATTGAGAATTGAAATTCAAGATCATAATTTTCATTCTTTTTATAGAATTTTTATATTTCAGAATTATGTAAAATATCAATGCAATCTTGATGCTAAGTATAAAAAGTGATGATGAAGAAGAATAAAGATAAAGAGAGATATTGAAACTTATAATACTAAATATTTTGTGTTTCAACGGGAGTTAGAGAATAATTGATATACTAATGGTATACTGAAGTAGAATATCATATACATCGAGTAAGGAAGAAAAAGATAGAAAAAGAAGAGGGTAGGTCAATGAGTATTGGTGCTTCTAAATATCAGTGTTAAGGTGAGTTGTTATTTCTTTTTAATTATCAAAAGGATACCCATTGAGTTTGAAAGAAGACAACATAATGGTTCCTACCATTTACATGTGTTGATCATTTTGAAAATGAGAAAATGGATGAAGTGTATGTTATTATATCTTTTCATATTTAGGGAGTCAAAGTCCTTTGGTTGAGGAAGAAGATCAGTTGCTATTGCTGGAGCAGTATAAATATTTCTAAATATCTGGTTCATTAGTGATGATTATATGTCTAATGAAAACTAGCAGGAGTGAGTATGAAGAACCGATCAGGAGACAACACATATTTCAAGAGTTAGCCTTAGGGGTTAAGTGTTATAACTTACCCTTGTGTATTCACTTCATGATATTAGGGAATCACATCTCAGACCTGGACTGAATATAACAAGTATATATTCAACCACATTAAGGGTATAACTTACAAAAATATTATGGGTTGTTGTAAGACCCCATGTGATTATGGGTTATGAAATTCTAAGGGAGTTTGATTTTTTGAACCCATAGTAGAGGACACTTAAAGAATTGGGATTCAAATTAGAATTCCAAGGGTTGAAACATCTCAAAGAGATATTTTTGGATGTGGATTTAGTCCCAAGAAGTGTATTAGGTTCTTGGGTGATCACTAGAGTGGATTTTGGGGGAATAATCTCTTTTTAGGTTTTTCTATAGGTGGTTGGTCATATCATGATGGTTTGCTGCAAGGGGTGTCATAGATGGAGTGTCATGACATGTGAGGGAGCATGGGGCATCACATTACGGGAGGAAAGGAGGTTTCACCATGAGGGTTGAGAGACTCAGTTTTGGTTCTTCCTTAGGGGTAATAATTCTATTGGGACCACTTTTGTGTATGTGTTGTATTTGTTGTCAAATATTGTCAAAGGTTGTCAATGTTGATCAATATGAAGAAGTAAATCCAAAGTTAATGGAGGATGGTTGAAGTGATGATACCTGGATAATTGTTATAGATTCATATCATTGGATGTCACGCTTGATCAATTCTCCATGCTGTTAAATCAGATGATTGTTGAACTGTTTCTAAGTTCAAAATACATGTATCACAGTTGATACATTGTTTACAACATTGAATGTTTTTGAATAACCATCCAGTCTTGGATGAAGAGACCTGATTAAAGTTCTTTGGAATTCATGTTCCAAAAAGAATATAATAAGAGGAAAAGAGAACACATGCATGGGCTTGAAGTTCTAATTATGAATGTGGACATGAATTTGATATTGAAAAGCATACTTAGTTTTTAAACATTTATTTTTATGATTATTACTTAAAAAAATATGGTAACCAACCTAGCCAACTGACTAGCCTTGACCAAGGGTGTATATGAGACTCTAGGTCGACCGCACCCAAGGGAAGACCACTAGGATGGCTGGTCAGTTGCATGAAGGGCCATGTTTAATCCCATAGGAGTTCACATGGGTAAGCCCGTGCATAGTTTCGGACAAATTTCCATAGAGAGGTTGGGTGCAGAGCGCGCCCACATAACCGGTATGGGGTGGTATCAGGGAGGGGGAGAGGAGAATTCTGAGCATTGAATGGAGTGTCTTGATAGATATACCACAAATCAACCCCATATTCGTTTCAATGTGGGATGAGTTTTTTAATGAATGGAGAAATCTCAACCATCCATCGCATCTCGTGAAAAAACTCAGATGTTCATCACATCTCACTTGAAACTGATATATCTAATTCTCCAGTAATGTATTTATTTGAAAGAAGGTGCACGTTTTACAAACCCACCATCATATTTCTCCCCTACCACTCAACGGCGCCGCTGGTTTATCAAAGAAGAGACCGAATCACCATGGCCAACCTTTGACCATTAAAAGAGAATCTCTAAATCGAACCAAGATTATGCATGCAACTAACATCTTGCATGCATGTGATAAGTGTGAAGAACTCGGTTCGGTCGAAGGCAAATGAAGTTTTCAAGGCTATGTCATTCATTCGATTTTCATAGATGATCCAATATTTGGTTTTAATGAATATTGCATGCGTTTATAAACACATGCATGTGAGGACTACACCAAAAAGAAGAATTCCATGATCTTGAAAGAAAAATACCATAATTCTCGGCATATCTTTTTTTTGGGTTTGAAGATATTAAAAGCCAAAGATTTGGCTAATTTAAAGAAGATATTTAAACAACGTATCTTATGGTATTTGAAACCGGTGAAAGGCTATGATCCTTGCCTATAAAAGGAGAATCCCCAAGACCAAGCAAGGCTGCTGCTCCCATATTCTTGAGAGCTCTTGTTTTCCTCAAAAAACAGAGACTCTCCGATCTTCTAGTCTGCGAAGGAAAAGAAGGATCTGTGAACCATTTTGGCTTCATAAAGAAGAACTTCGAACCATTAAGGATTCATGAAGAGATAATTGGGAACCATTCTGGTTCCATGAAGGATATCCACACACCCTGTGTGTATAATAACCAGGAATCCCTTTCATGAGGAAGAACCATGAACCATTCTAGTTTCACAAAGTAGATATGCACACCCTATGCATATAATAAGAACACGTACACTGAATCAAACCCTCAATGTGCTTTATGAAGAAGATCCAAAAATCCCATAGGTTGGGTGCTCCTATTTTCACGTTAAGAAGGAACATTGTTTGTAGGAGTATTTGTTTTTGTGAAGAAGAACAATGCATGAAGACATGGGTTAGTATGCATATGCATGAATCAAATTCACTCATGTGCATTGTTTAAAGATTACCTAGGTAGTTTTTGAGCAAAGGTTTTCATCCATTCAGGTTTACACAAATAACAATGAAGAATTCATGAACATGCATACATGCATAAATAAATATATGACACACAAAATTGAAAGATATAACTAAGGCAGTGTGTGTGTGAACTTGTAAAGAAGAGAAGGAGAATAGGCATATTGTGTGTATTGAGAAACACAAATTTGATAGTGGGTTTCACCATGAAGGAAGTGCATACTTCCATGAACACATATAAAACCATTGGACACCCAAAATAGTGTTGTTCAAGGAGACATAGTAGAAGAAAACATTTCATTATTTCATCCATACGTAAAAAATCATGCACATATAAATGGTTATGCATGTAAGATACCCAAAACATAATTGAATCTCACTAAATTGAATAAATGATGTGCACACGATCTAATTGGGTTGATAATTAAAGAAGAGAAGAAGAATAATAATTGAGTGTACCCACTAAATATTGATTACTATTCAAGGCAGCATAACTGTGATGATGCTAAGTTGAGTTTGTCTTTATTGTTTTAATAATCACAAAAGAAGTTTGTGATTCTAGAAAAAAGAAGAAAAAGTTTTAGTGCAGTTGGTTTTACACTGAAGAAGAAGGAGAAGAAGTGTAGATATCAAGGTTGCTACTATGAAGAAGTAAGAAGGGTTACTTTAATACTGCTAAGTAAGTAATAAATGAAGAGTGGAAGATAAATAAGCACTGTGACATCCAACGGGCCTCAATAGGTGGATGAATTTATTGGTGTTGCAAACCCTTTTCAACAGGGAGAATACTATCTTGGGAGGTAGCATAATGATTTACCCAAGAGCTATAAAAATTTCACTATTAGATTGTTTTCAAAGTACCCCATGGGTGTAAGGGTATATCATACTCATTGTAACCATATAAACGGATTATTTTCTAGTGGTTGTGTGGTTAGGATTATTTCCATCCATGCCAAGGATGTAACTGCTCTCATTGAGTAGTGAACCTTTTAAAAATATCGTGTACTTCTTTTACTACTTTTATATTATTACAAGTGAAAGGGAAAATAGAACAAGAGAATAAATATCCTAATAGGTTAGGAGGCACAAGGATAAAAAGTTATAATTGGTTGAAAAAGTCCCCAACACTAATTCTCCTCCCTCTCTGTGTTAAGCATATCCCAAAATGGTCATCTCAATTGGTATTAGAGGGAAACTTTACCTTTGGTAGATTATATATAGTGAAGATATTCTCTTTTTAAGACTTGAGTTCCTTTCTCGAGTCAACAATGAAGTGAAATTTTTGTGAATATTCAGTTATATATGAGTATAAGTCCATATCTACCAAGACCATGATGAACATGAAAAATAAAGATAAGAGAAATTTTAAGAAGTCCCTCTTATCTAAATAAGAGGTAGTATTTGTTTATCCATGACTTTCTAACATTGAAGACATATCAGGCTTGGAAAGTAATGAGTAGGTGGATCAAGTTTCCACTAAGAATATGGATATCCTTCATACCTCTAGTGATTAGGAGGTATGTGTTAGTGCATTAAAAAAAATTCCTCAAGATGAAAATGATAAAAAAAGTTGTGATAATGATCAATCTTTAAATTCTCAAGAATTATTAGTTGATATATTAACAGTTATTATACATAATATTCCTGAAGAAAGTTCATCCCTTTTTTGTAGAGTATTTCAATGTATGCAGAAAGATATCACCTAGTTGGAATAAGAAACTAATGTTTTGAATAAGGGCTTTCAAGTAAAAATTGTTGAATGTTTAAAGATCTCCAGAAAAGTTGGAACCTTTTAAGAAACAAAGAGTGAATTCTAAATAAGCTCCTCAAAATTTATCAAATAAGTTAAAGAGAAATAAGTAGTCAATAAGACTCTAGAATAAAAGGTCCATGCACTTGAAGAGAAATTGAAGAAGAGCACTGATGTCAAGGGTTTATATATGGAAGAAACTTCCAAGAAGATCAAGGAACTCGACTCTTTGTTACAAAACAAATTTATGATGCATGAAGAGTAAATTGAAAGAATTAATAAGGATTTTGAATATAATATGATTATGATTGAAGATCAGAAAATCATTCTCAATATGAAATTTCTAGAATTGGAAGCTCAATTGGTTAGTCTTGAGAAGACACATATTGAACTTTATAAAAGAAGGAGTCAGTTACTACTAGTACTCAATTTTCATTAGAGGATTATATGGTTGAAAGACCTTAAACATTTTTTAATAAGATCATGAATTAATTCAATGATCTATCACAAGAAGCTGAGAAGAAAAAGGTAGCACCTATATCATCTTGTACTTATTTTTATAAATATGTTTCCATAGGTAGTGCAGGTTCGAAGATAGATTCAAAACAAGTATGGATAAAGAAAGGTGAGTAAAAACCTACCACCATGACTAGGGTGGATAGGAAGAATAATGTGGAAGATGGTTCCCCACATATATCACAACACATCTTGAATAATACCCAACAATCCCATACAATATAAATCAAGAAATCAAGATTTATGGATCAATATCAGTGCTGCAATAGCTTTGGGAATTGTGCATTAAATTTTTGGTACAATCCTCAAAATATAAAAGTACAAATTAATCCCATTTCAAGGGGAATAAAGTCATAGATTAAGAAGAAACATCCACATATCTAGAAGCATCTGTATACTGTAAACAGATTTGGAATGCTTCATAAAATCTATGATGGATGTAATAGAAGTGGTCACAAAGTTGGTACATGCTCATCTCAACATGTCTTTAAAGATGATAAGAAAATAATATTACAAAATATGTTTAGGAATGAAGAAGAATCCTTAGGAATTAATCATAAGAATGTTGCGAAAAAAAATTCTCCCTAGAAGATTCCGAGAAGGAAAGGTGAAAATACCTTGGATTCTAAATCCAAGAAGTTGAAGGGTGGTGAATCCAAAAGAACTACTAAAAGGGATGAAACTCAGAAGAACCCATGCAGAAGATCCAAATAATCTTCTATAGCTCCTGATGACATGTTAGTTATTTGGACTAAAGACTTGGAAATAATGAGGAAACTTGAAGATGAATAAACAATGGTTAGTGTAAGAGGAAATGAAGTTCTGTGTGAGAGATTCAAGAAACCTGATTACATTGAAAAATGTTGCCTAACCTTACTACCAGAGTAAGAAGTGGTCCTAAATAGAAGTAATGATGTATCATCCATAAAGGCTTTCAAGAATAAAAGTTCTCCACACAAATTAGAAGAGGATGTGAAGATATCCATACTACCTCAACATAAATTAGAACATAAGTTCAGATGTGCAAGCAAGAAGTTTGGATTAAATGAAGAATCTTGGTTGAGAAAACCATCTCAACCTTTCTATTCACAGTAATGAAATGAGGATTATCCACCTTATTCCATTAAATCTTTGTGTATTTTATTTTTTCTTACAATACATGGAATTGAAGGTGAAGCATGTTCTCAGGGGGAGAACTTGAGAAGTAGTGAGTGCTGTAAATTCTTAATAGCAAAGATGAAGATCCATTCTAGTGTATTCTACATGCTGGATTTTATTTAAATCTATTTTGATGGGATCATATATTATGAAGATGATGAGGGGTGTTTCCCTTGAGGGGGAGACAAATTAAGAAGCTTCTAGAATTATTATTTCAATGAGTATAAAATTCAATTATTCTAGAAATTGCTTAAGAATAATGTCATTATAAAAGGTATGTCATTCCTCAATCTCTCACCCTTGTTTATTCAAAATAAATATCATTTTATAAAGTGGGATAAATTTTATTATTCAGTGACATAATAATAATGGAAGTTCCCCAAGCTCACTTATCCTTCCTATTTCACTTGAATGTTTTTGATCTATTTGTTAAAGTGAGTGTATGAGTTTTAAGTTGATTATTCTTTAAAGTATTCATCTCACAATTAGTAATTTTAGTCTGGAATGAAAGTGAATCATCTTTGAAGAAAATTATATGAGTTATCATTTCTTAAGGTATCAATATCAGTGGGTAATGGAAAACTTTGTTGTCTAAATCAAATCCTCTTATTTTCTACATCAATCACAACTCAAGTAGACTTAGAGTGAAATGATGGATGAAACATTTCTTAAGTATGTACCGATACCCTTTTCCCATAATTTTTTTATTTCTTGTCAATAAGGGGGATAGAAAGTGAAATGAAAGTGGAATAGTAAAGGGGGAGAGAAGATTCACATATTGAAATTGAAACATTCATTTAAGAGAGAACTTTGGGTATTGACAATAAATACAAAGGGGGATATTGTTGGGACCACTTTTGTGTATGTGTTGTATTTGTTGTCAAATATTGTCAAAGGTTTTCAATGTTGATCAATATGAAGAAGTATCTCCAAAGTTAATGGAGGATGGTTGAAGTGATGATGCATAGAGAATTTTTATGGATTCATATCATTGGATGTCACACTTGAGAAATTATCTATGTTGTTAAATCAGATGATTTTTGCATCGTTTTTAAGTTCAAAATACATGTATCATTAGTGATACATTGTTTACAACATTGAAGGTGTTTAAAGAACCATCCACTCTCCGATTAAGAGATATGATTTAAGTTCTTTGGAATTTGTGTGCCCAAAGAATATAAGAAGAGGAAAAGAGAAAGCAAGCATGGGATTGAAGCGCTAAGTATAAAGGTGGACATTAATTTGATATTGAAATGCATAATTAGTTTTTAACCAAGTATTTTTATGAGGATTACTTAAAAAAAATATGACAGCCAACCTAGCCAACCAGCAAGCCTCAACCAAGGGTGTATGCAGAACTCTAGGTTGACTGCACCTAAGGTAAGACTACCAGGCCGACCGGTCAACCGCAGGCAGGGCTGTGTGTAAGACCATAGGAGCACAATGGGGCAAGATCGTGCATAGTTTGAGCCAAAGGCCTGTAGATAGGGTGGGCACAGATTGAATCCACAGAACCGGTACCAGGCGATACCAGGGAGAGGGAGAGGAGAATTATGAGCATCAAATAGAGCATCTTGATAGATATACCACAACTCAACCACATATTCATTTCGATGTGGGATGATTTTTTAATGAATGGAGTGATCTTATCTGTCCATCACATCTCATGCAAAAACTCAATCGTTCATCACATTCCACTTGAAATTGATCCATCTTATTCTCCCACGACATCTTTCTTTGAAAATTGGAGCATGTTTTACAAACCTTCCATCGTATTTCCCCCTATGCCACTCAACGATGCCATTGGTTCACTGGAGAAGAGACTGAATCACCATGGCCAATCTCCGACCATATAAATAGCATCTTGAAATCGAACTAAGATCATGCATGCAACTAACATCTTTCATTCATGCAAGAAGTGCAAAGAACTTGGTTTGACAGAAGGAAAATGAAGTTTCTGAGGCCACTTCATTCATCCAATTTTCATGGATGATCCGAGATTGGTTTTTAATGGACATTACATGCATTCATAAACACATGAACGTGAGGACTACACCACAAAGAAGAAGTTCGTGATCTTAAAAGAAAAATCCCATAATTCTCAGTGTATCTTGTATTTGGGTTTGAAGATATTAAAATACAAAGATCTTGGATGTTTCAAAGAAGAGATTTAAACAGTGTATCTTATGGGATTCGAACCCAGTGCAAGGCTATGATCCTCTCCTATAAAAGGAGAATCCCTAAGACTGATAAAGACTACTACTCCCATATTCTTGAGAGATCTTGTTTTCCTAAAAAAAATAGACTCTTTGATCTTCTAGTTCATGAAGGACAAGAAGGATCAGCGAACCATTATGGATTTATGAAGAAGAACCAAGAACCATTAAGGATTTTTGAAGAGAGGAACACGAACCATTCTGGTTCCATGAAGGATATCTGCACACCCTGTTCGTAGAAGAACCATGCATCCCTTGCATGAGGAAGAACTGTGAACCATTATGGTTTCAAAAAGGAGATCCATACACCCTATGCATATAATAAGAACAAGTACACCGGATCAAAATCTTGGTGTGATTCATGAAGAATATCCTCAATGACCATAGGTTGGGTGTTTCTATTTGCACATTAATAAGTTGTTTTCATGAGTATTTGTTTTTTTAAAGAAGAATATTGCATGAAGATAGGGGGTAGTATGCACATGCATGAATCACATGCACTCATGTGCATTGTTTAAAGATGAAAAAGGTAGTTTGTGAGAAAAGGGTTTCATACATTTGGGTGTACACAAATAATAGTGAAGAATTCATGCACATTCATACATGCATAAACAAATATATGACACACAAAATTGAAATAAATAACTAAGCCAGTTGTGTGTGCACTTATAAAGAAAATAGGAAGAAGAGGCAAATTGTGTGTGTTTATAAACACAAAGTGAATAGTGGGTTTTACCAAGAAGGAAGTGCATAATTCCATGCACACATATAAAACCATTGGACACCTGAACAAATTTTTTCTAAGGAGACATAGAAGAATAAATATTTCATGCATGATTGCATGCATACGTAAAGACTCATGCACATATAAATGGTTATGTGTTTAAGATACCCAAAAATAATTGAATTTTACTACATTGAATGCATGAAGTGAACATGATCTAATTGGGTTGATAATTCAATAAGAGAAGAAAAAGAATAATTGAGTGTGCCCACAAAAGATTCATTACTATTTAGGGTAGTGTAACTATGATGATACTAAGTTGAGCTGGTCATTACTGTTTTGATAATCATAAAAAAAGTTTGTGATTCTATCAAAAAGAAGAAGCTTCATTGTAGTTGTTTTTGCACTGAAGATGAAGGAGAATAATTGTAGCTATCAAGGTTGCTGATTTGAAGAAGTAAGAAGGGTTACTTGCATGCTGATAAGCAAGTAATAAGTGAAGAGTGGAAGATCAAGCAGCACCGTGACATCCAATAGGTGGAAACATTTATTGGTGTTGCAAACCCTTTTCACCAAGGAGAATTGTAGAGACCCAAAGCTTGATGAACATGGATATTACATTACTTTAGCGGAATACTTAGTACATAACAAAAACACACACACAAGGACCGTAATAGTTTAGTGTCTTTGGAAACTCAGAATATAATCTTCTAATCGTGGTGAAAGATCTTCAACATCTCCCATAAAGATCTTCTTTTTTTTAAACCTAAATCCTTTCTTTATGTCCTGGGGAAAAGAAAACATAAAAGGGTGAGCTCAAATGCTCCGTAAGGGTAAACAAAAGAAATATCAATCACGTCATATTCATAAGAACATATCTATTGGAAATCTTAACCTGCAAAAGAGATCATAATTTCATAACATGGGATAAATCATAGTAGTGAAATGTAATCCCAATAATCATAACATAAAACATGAAACTTTGTGGAATACACACATAATCATAGAGAATCATTTCTTATTAGTCAAGACTCATTTCCAAGACTATCTTAGTGGACAAAGTCCCTTTCTGAACCGAGTTCACTCCTCGTTTCAGTCCTGTTTCACTGAACCGGTATAACCTACCGTTCCAACCATGTCTATCTCATGAGATATAAAATCTTTACCCAATGCATTGGATGGAGATATAGGTCCCACCCATCTCATAATGATACCATTCTTATGTGTGCTACAAAATCATAAATCATACATCATTGCATAACCCATGTAATAAAAATGGGAATCTTAAACATCATGATATCATAAAACAATTCATATAAGATAAAGGAATTCATAAAAATATTTCCATCACAACATAATCAAGTAAATGTAATAATAGGGATAGAAACAGAACCCTATATTATCTTATATGGAAAATAATTTTGATAAAACACTTGAACTCCATTCTTGAGGAAAATATCCTTTCTACTTCAAAAACATTTTCCTTTCTTAACATGTCATACAATTTTAAACTAAAAGAAGTTGATTAAAAATAAACTTTAAAACTTGTAAAGGAAGCTTCTTGGAAATAATGTTTTAAAAATCCATTCATGCCGTATAAGTTAAAAAAATATTCTTCTCGTACTTTTGTCGGAAAAGTCAAAAAGTACCTCGTATGAAAAATGACAAAAGATTCCTTTCATATCTTTTATTAAAAACTAAACGAAGGGTAAAATTGGATATAAAATATTGTATAAGGGTATAAATATTACATATTGAGGAAACATGAATGTGGATGATAAAATACACCCCAGTAAATACCAAAGTATAAACAATCTCGGATAAAAATGAGATTGTGATATTTCTCTTACCTTAGGTCCGATTTGCTTCGTAAGTGTCTGAAACTCCTGTATAATGATTTAAATAATGTCATTGACTTATTCCAGAATCATACTAATTGTTATGATATCATATATGGTTCACTTATGGCTTTATATTACCAGTTCTTTTGTAAATTCCATGTTAAAGAGCGTTTTGGGTAAAATCGTTTCATTTGTCGTCCGTGTTTTGACTTGTAATTATTCATATGATTACTTAGATCATGATTACTTAATTCCAGAATATAAAACATGATTTATATATAATATATATTCAGAATATATATATATATATATATATATATATATATATAATAGATCAGTAAATGGAAAGAAATACACCATTCATGGAGACGGTAGACCGTACGTACGCATGAACGCTGTTTTCTTTTCCTTATTGAGTTGAATGGAATTAAGTAGATGACATAAATATATATACACATAAATCCATTATCATTATTATGTCATATATTTCATGATTACTTATTATTTATACTTTATAATCATTCATGAATGGTTAACGTGGAGAATGAATCTCATCGCGTCGTGGAGACGGTAGTCCGTACGTACGCACGAGTGATGATATCGTTCTCATGATAGTGGAATTGTATTGGAGTGTATGTATACTATTTCAGAATCAATATCACTTTAAAATAATCATATATAGTTATTATGTACACCATTATACCCATCCAAGTAAGGTGGTGGTGGAAAATAGATTACACCATGGCATGGAGACGGTATTCCGTACGTACACATGCGCGGTGATTTTGTTTTCCGTAGGATGGATAGATGGTGAAATAATGTTGTTTCATACTTATAATAACATATCAGTATATGATTTATACTGATTTTATTACTTCATAATGAAACAACCTAAGAAGAAGAAGTGGAAGAAGAAATAAAGATGAAAGAATTAGTAACGGACATTACCTCTTCTTTGAAGCGCCTCTTTGAGATCTCCTTTTAGGGTACTAAAATTGGTCTTTGAGGAAGACCATAACCTCTAGGATGTTTCTAGGGAAGTGTAGAAGATAATTTCTCAGGGGTTGGACGAGCTTGAAGGCTCAAAGTGGTGTGAGGAAGAGAGGGAGGAGGTGCCCTTTTGTAAGGGAGGAGAGGGGCTCCTTTGGAAAAACTAAAAATATTATTTTATTATAAAGTCAAGTTCGGTTTTAAATAGCTCCAAATTGATTTATTTCGAAGCTAAGGTGGGGATGGGTCGAAATACTCTCATACAATAGAATTTAGATAAGTTTAGGTTCCTATTTTAACCTTATCATTTATATTTAACTTTAAGTTAGATAATTTTACTTTTACCGTGTCTTTTTGTGTCCTTACACTATAAGGTTAATAAACTTACTATAAGAAGCCAAACGAACCCCAAGTTGTTTATTATTATTATATATAACCTTATCTAATTCATTTGGCAGAACCTTAGATTTTTAGGAATAAAATAACAATTAATAATATAATATTTGTTTTAAAAACTATTTTATGTCAATTTTGACACTATTTAGTAATTGATTTTTGTGAAAATCATAACAGAATTATTAGTTCGAAAAAAGTTAATTAAATCAATAATAACATGTCATATTAACCTATAAAATTATTTTAATTCATAAAAAGTCTTAAATTTAATTTATTTGGGTATTTATAACATCAATTATGTCAATATTTCATTAATAAGACAATTACTGCATCATATTTGTGTCATAATAAATGATAATTATTTAATCCCTAAAAATTCTAAATAAATTCCTATGATGTAGATAATTGTATTAGATTTCTTGAGACTATTCATGTTCGAAGTTTCATGAAGTGTATCACTAAATTAAAATTATTATACTTATAAGATTTAAGAAAGTGACATGTTGTCACATTCTTTGGTTTTAACAATAATTAAATTATTTTCATGGACAAAAGTTCATTAAATGAATCTAATCCAACCCTTAGGTGATATGGGTCGACTTTTAGTCATCCAATAGGATTTTGACATGTGTTAGGGTAATTTTATAATATTATATTTACCCTTAATTACCTGATTTACCTTTAACTATGGTAAATAAAATTTATCGTAGTTACTATTCATATTTCCCAAAAATAAAAAGTAGCTTATTAACATAATTTGGATCCACTGATTCCAAATATGGAATCCATTTTTCCAAATTAAATACCCAAAAGTTGCAGAAATTAAATTAAAATTAATCCCGTTGTCGAAAGAAAACGGGTTTTTCTTTAATACATTGCAAAAGATTGAATTGATTTATCCTACGAATTCAAGGTAGAATCAATACTAATGACATACATTATATTAAATGGTAAAAATATATTCTATTTATACTTTAAAACCATTCAATATTATAATTTAACCATATAAATTATTGCGATGAAAAAAGTTGTTTTTAATTAAAATATAGCGTGTTTTTACTATTCATCAAAATATGAAAGTTACCAGAATGATATGAAAATTTATCCAAAGTAAATTTTTATTTCATGATTCCAAAGATGAATTTTATTTTGTCAAATTGAACTTATAAACATGTCAAAAACTAGATTTAAAGTGGGTGCGCCATCAAAAGGCGGCAAAACTGCATTTTTTGAAAAATACTTATTTTACCCAAAAAATTTATTTTGTTCTTATACCATGTTTTAGAAAATGTTCAAGATGAATAATAATGTTATAAGATTCAAAATTTAGTTAATACTATTCATAAAGGGTAGTTCATAATAATATTATCATAATATATCATTGTTTAGTAAAACCCGGTATTGCGTACAACACACGCTATCGAGGAAGGTCGCGATTGCGTGTAATGCAAGCCAAGTCAGGGTTGCGTGCTATGCAAGAATCATTCGTTGTTTCGTATAACATAATCCAACCATATTTCATTTATACATTGAATATATATATATATATATATATATATATATACTCAATGTTGCGTAGAATAACTGTTATCAAAATTGTGTGTAACACGATCCAAGAATAGTGTTGCGTATACTGCAAGCTAATACGGTGTTGCGTATAGCGCAAGGTAATCTTGGTGTAGCTTACAACAAAAGACATTAATGAAATTAAAAGAATATTTTTCATAAAATCTAGGGGTGTTACATTCTACCCCCCTTAAAATGAATTTCACCCTCAAAATTCGTCAGGGTTATAAATGGTTTACTGTTCGAAAGTTTCTTTAATAGAAACCCACATTGTAAAAAGGAATACCAAAACCAATCTTTAAAAACAAAAGTATGAAACGTAACGGTTACCCAAATAAACTAATCACTGGGTTTCCACATAGGTGAAAATATGGATATGGAAGAGAAATCTAACCATCATGTTCTGATGGAGAGTGGTAGAGAACATGACTATGGAAAAACCAGCAATCACAAAGCCATAAATTTTTGACTATCTAAGGTACCATTTGATTCATCAGATATAAGAGCACTAGGACAACATTTTTTTGGTTTTCATGATCATTTCCCTAAAATTGAAGATTTTGAATTAGAATAAATATTTACTTTATTTTGGTACAATCTCACTGTTGTTCGTGCTTTGAACAATTTCCACTTTATCTCTTAAAGAAATGAAGTTGAATTTGTTATTCATGAAGTGTTAATAGATCATGTGATAGAATGATGGGTCATTCCATCTGTTTCAAAGAAAAGGTTAGTAAAAGTTATCAAATATACATAAGTCCATCTATCGTATATCGTTCCAAAATGGACATATACTTCATCTATCATACCACTTAATAAAATAAAACTAGTTTATACTAACCAGGAACTTCCTGTAGGCCAGTGGTAGGCGATAAAGGCCAGTCGCACTTTGGTTGTGGGTTCAATTCCCACAGCCTTGTCCGACGCGATGGGTTGTCGCCTGTCCTACAGGTTGTCCTTTTTCTTAAACTACATCACATAAATAATATCAAAAGTTCTATCCTTAAACAATACTAACTTATGTCCAACATAATACATTCCAATCTTTAGGATTATCTAAAATACTTCGGTCCAAGCTCATAATATAAAGAAAATGATTACTTGAAATGTCATCAACCAAGCATGTGAATACCATCATTTATCCCCCATATATCTTGTTGGTCACATTCCAATCATGTGAATACCTTAATCATGTATTCTCTTGAAAAAATGAATACCCATTAAACCTTAGTGAAAACATGAATGCTGTCAAAAGTTAACTCTTTCCACATACCAAAATCCTCAAAATTCTATATACTCAAACCATGATATCACTTAGTCCTTATATCAATCATGAGCTCATGAATACTATCAAACATATTAGATTCTCTTTATCCCTTCATTATCTGCATATCATCTGCTTTCCAAAAATATTTCAATCACTTTTCATGGTTACCGATGCCATAAAATTATTGAAAACCACAATAGACCAAAACATAAATATTCCAATATTCCACGATACTATATACAACATTATTCTGGAATCCCATTTCATAAACACTTAATCATTCCACCACATTGTTGTCATATTCAACATCGCCAATGGTGATTGCATGTGACTTCCCTTTTTCCTTTGCCTTAAGTGGTTGCTCACGTCGATCATCACTAACCCTTGGATTAGGGCATTTATTAGCATAATGCCCCATTTCCTTGCACTTGAAGCATTGAAGTGTAGTAGGTTCATTCTGTGTATCCCTTCCTTTGTTTGCATCATTAGGCATCTTCTTCCCATCATTGCGGTATACAAATGCTCGATGACCTTCCTTTCCAAATTTGAAACATTTACTTGTACCTTTAAGACAATCTCCACCATGCTTCTTTCCACACTTTGAGCATAAGGAAACATTCATCTTCTTTTCACCATTATTATGAGATTTCTCCTTGAACTCCATCTTTCGTTTCTTGTCAAAACTATGAGATGGATAAGTAACACCAACTTCCATTTATACCTTGATAGCACAACGCACAATTTCTTCATAGCTACTGAAGTCTCTTATAGCTAATGCCCTTTGAAGATTTGGTTTTAAGTCACTGAAGAATCGATCAACTTTACTTTCAGGTTGGATGATAAATCCAGATGCATACCTTGCAAGCCTTGTAAAATTTGCTTCGTATATACCAACAGATTCATCATCCTTTTGCTTTAGTTCAAGAAACTCCTTCTCCATCTTTGTTCGAAGAATATGAGGGAAGTACTTATTGAAAAATAAGTTATTGAACTCGTCCCATTCCATGGACTCAATTTCATCTCTTTGCCTCGTATTCTTGATAATATTCCACCATTGATCAGCTTCACCTTCCAAACGATATACTATTAAGATGACTTTATCATGTTCAGAACATTGAAGAACTGAAAATATCTTTTTAGTGGTACTGATCTATTATTCAGCAACAAGTGGATCAGAAGACCCACTAAAAGAAGGTGGACGTTGCCTCATGAAGGACTCAATAGAATATTGTTCCCTTCTATGCTCATTTGGAAGTCCAGAATGATTCATAGCTTGTGTAAGTATAGCAATAAGATTTTGCACTCCATCTCCCATAACATTTGTTTGTTCAGGAGTACAATCATTGCATTGTCCATTACATTGATCAACACGGTTCCTTCGGGTTCCAGCCATCGTCTAAAACCCAAAAAGAATAGTGTGAGAGGAAAAAATCATGCTAGGGAAAACAACATAATAAAAGGGGGAGTACCCTCAATATCTAACATCTTAGGTTTAATTCTAAGATCATTAGCACAATTCTAGGACTATAACCTATACTTATACTTAACCTTAGGGATATCCCTAGACATACCTTAGAAATATCTCTAGGGATATCACTAAAGTTCTCGCATCCTAGTTTCCAAAGGTTGACTAAACTTTTCCTCTGATACCAACTATAGAGACCCAAAGCCTGACGTACATGGATATTACATTACTTTAGCGGAATACTTATTACATAAAAAAAACACACACACAAGGACCGTAATAGTTTAGTGTCTTTGGAAACTTGGAATATAATCTTCTAATCGTGGTGAAAGATCTTCAACATCTCCCATAAAGATCTTCTTCTTTTTTAAACCTAAATCCTTTCTTTATGTCCTGGGGAAAAGAAAACATAAAAGGGTGAGCTCAAATTCTCAGTAAGGGTAAACAAAAGAAATATCAATCACGTCATATTCATAAGAACATATCTTTTGGAAATCTTAACCTGCAAAAGAGATCATAATTTCATAACATGGGATAAATCATAGTAGTGAAATATAATCCCAATAATCATAACTTAAAACATGAAACTTTGTTGAATACACACATAATCATAGAGAATCATTTCTTATTAGTCAAGACTCATTGCCAAGACTATCTTAGTGGACAAAGTCCCTTTCTGAACCGAGTTCACTCCTCGTTTCAGTCCTGTTTCACTGAACCTGTATAACCTACCGTTTCAGCCATGTCTATCTCATGATATATAAAATCTTTACCCAATGCATTGGAGGGAGATATAGGTCCCACCCATCTCATAATTATACCATTCTTATGTGTGCCACAAAATCATAAATCATACATCATTGCATAACCCATGTAATAAAAATGGGAATCTTAAACATCATGACATAATAAAACAATTCATATAAGATAAAGGAATTCATAAAAATATTTCCATCACAACATAATCAAGTAAATGTAATAATAGGGATAGAAACAGAACCCTATATTATCTTATATGGAAAATAATTTTGATGAAACACTTGAACTCCATTCCTGAGGAAAATATCCTTTCTACTTCAAAAACATTTTCTTTTCTTAACATGTCATACAATTTTAAACTAAAAGAAGTTGATTAAAAATAAACTTGAAATATTATAAAGGAAGCTTCTTGGAAATAATGTTTTAAAAATCCACTCATGCCGTATAAGTTAAAAAAAACATTCTTCTCGTACTTTTGTCGAAAAAGTCAAAAAGTACCTCGTATGAAAAATGACAAAAGATTCCTTTAATATCTTTTACTAAAAACTCAACGAAGGGTAAGATTGGATATAAACTATTTTATAAGGATATAAATATTATATATTGAGGAAACATGGATGTGGATGATAAAATACACCCCAGTAAATACCAAAGTATAAACAATCTCAGATAAAAATGAGATTGTAATATTTCCCTTACCTTAGGTCCGATTTGCTTCGTAAGTGTCTGAACCTCCTGTATAATGATTTAAATAATGTCATTGACTTATTCTAGAATCATACTCACTGTTATGATATCATATATGGTTCACTTATGGCTTTATATTACCAGTTCTTTTGTAAATTCCATGTTAAAGAGCGTTTTGGGTAAAATCGTTTCATTTGTCGTCCGTGTTTTGACTTGTAATTATTCATATGATTACTTAGATCATGATTAATTAATTCCAGAATATAAAACATGATTTATATATAATATATATTCAGAATATATATATATATATATAATAGATCAGTAAATGGAAAGAAATACACCGTTCATGGAGACGGTAGACCGTACGTACGCATGAACACTGTTTTCTTTTCCTTATTGAGTTGAATGGAATTAAGTAGATGACATACATATATATACACATAAATACAGTATCATTATTATGTCATATATTTCAAGATTACTTATTATATATACTTTATAATCATTCATGAATGGTTAACGTGGAGAATGAATCTCATCGCGTCGTGGAGACGGTAGTCCGTACGTACGCACAAGCGATGATATCGTTCTCATGATCGTGGAATTGTATTGGAGTGTATGTATACTATTTCAGAATCAATATCACTTTACAATAATCATATATAGTTATTATGTAAACCATTATACCCATCCAAGTAAGGTGGTGGTGGAAAATAGATTACACCACGGCGTGGAGACGGTATTCCGTATGTACACACGCACGGTGATTTCGTTTTCTGTAGGATGGATAGATGGTGAAATAAGTTTGTTTCATACTTATAATAACATATCAGTATATGATTGATACTGATGTTATTACTTCACAATGAAACAACCTAAGAAGAAGAAGTGGAAGAAGAAATAAAGATGAAAGAATTGGTAACGGACATTACCTCTTCTTTGAAGCGCCTCTTTGAAATCTCCTTTTAGGGCACTAAAATTGGTCTTTGAGGAAGAACAGAACCTCTAGGATGTTTCTAGGGAAGTGGAGAAGAGAATTTGGCAGGGGTTGGACGAGCTTGAAGGCTCAAAGTGGTGTGAGGAAGAGAGGGAGGAGGTGCCCTTTTATAAGGGAGGAGAGGGGCTCCTTTGGAAAAACTAAAAATATTATTTTATTATAAAGTGAAGTTCGGTTTTAAATAGCTACAAATTGATTTATTTCTAATCTAAGGTGGGTATAGGTCTAAATCCTCTCATCCAATAGAATTTAGACAAGTTTAGGTTCCTATTTTAACCTTATCATTTATATTTAACTTTAAGTTAGATAATTTTACTTTTACCGTGTCTTTTTGTGTCCTTACACTATAAGGTTAATAAAATTACTATAAGAAGCCAAACGAACCCCAATTTGTGTATTATTAATATATATAACCTTATCTAAGTCATTTGGCCGAACCTTATATTTTTAGGAATAAAATAACAATTAATAATATAATATTTTATTTAAAAACTATTTTATGTCAATTTTGACACTATTTAGTAATTGATTTTTGTGAAAATCATAACAGAATGATTAGTTCGAAAAAGGTTAATTAAATCAATAATAACATGTCATATTAACCTATAAATTTTTTTTAATTCATAAAAAGTCTTAAATTACATTTATTTGCATATTTATAACATCAATTATGTCAATATTTCATTAATAAGACAATTACTGCATCATATTTGTGTCATAATAAATGATAATTATTTAATCCCTAAAAATTCTAAATAAATTCCTATGATTTAGATAATTGTATTAGATTTCTTGAGACTATTCATGTTCGAAGTTTCATGAAGTGTATCACTAAATTAAAATTATTATACTTATAAGATTTAAGAAAGTGACATGTTGTCACATTCTTTGGTTTTAATAATAATTAAATTATTTTCATGGAAAAAAGTCCATTAAATGAATCTAATATGACCCTTAGGTGATATGGGTCGACTTTTATTCATCAAATAGGATTTTGAAATGTGTTAAGGTAATTTTATAATATTATATTTACCCTTAATTACCCGATTTACCTTTAACTATGGTAAATAAAATTTACCGTAGTTACTATTCGTAATTCCCAAAAATAAAGAGTAGCTTATTAACATAATTTGGATCCACTGATTCCAAATATGGAATCCATTTTTCCAAATTCAATACACAAAAGTTGCAGAAATTAAATTAAAATTAATCCTGTTGTCGAAAGAAAACGTGTTTTTCTTTAAAACATTGCAAAAGATTGAATTGATTTATCCTACGAATTCAAGGTTGAATCAATTCTAATGACATAAATTATATTAAATGGTAAAAATATATTCTATTTATACTTTAAAACCATTTAATATTATAATTTAACCATATAAATTATTGCGATGAAAAAAGTTGTTTTTAATTAAAATATAGCGTGTTTTTAGTATTCATCAAAATATGAAAGTTACCAGAATGATATGAAAATTTATCCAAAGTAAATTTTTATTTCATGATTCCAAAGAAGAATTTTATTTTGTCAAATTGAACTTATAAACATGTCAAAAACTAGATTTAAAGTGGGTGTGCCATCAAAAGGCGGCAAAACTGCATTTTTTGAAAAATACTTATTTTACCCGAAAAATTTATTTTGTTCTTATACCATGTTTTAGAAAATGTGAAAGACGAATAATAATGTTATAAGATTAAAAATTTAGTTAATACTATTCATAATGGCTAGTTCATAATAATATTATAATAATATATCGTTGTTTAGTAAAACCCGGTATTGCGTACAACACACGCTATCGAGGAAGGTCGCGATTGCGTGTAATGCAAGCCAAGTCAGGGTTGCGTGCTGTGCAAGAATCCTTCATTGTTTTGTATAACATAATCCAACCATATTTCATTTATAGATTGAATATATATATATATACTCAATGTTGCGTAGAATAACTATTATCAAAATTGTGTGTAACACGATCCAAGAATAGTGTTGCGTATACTGCAAGCTAATACGGTGTTGCGTATAGCGCAAGGTAATCTTAGTGTAGCATAAAACACAAGACATTAATGAAATTAAAAGAATATTTTTCATAAAATCTCAGGGTGTTACAAGAATACTGTCTTGGGAGGTAGTATAAAGATCCATCGAAGAGCTATAAAAATTACACTATTGGATTGTTTTCAAAGTTCCCCATGAATGTAAGGGTATATCCTACTCATTATAACCACACAAAAGATTATTTTCTAGTGGTTGTGTGGTCAGAATTATTTTCAGCCATTCCAAGGATGTAATTGCTCTTTTTGAGTAGTGAACCTTGTAAAAATATCATGTTCTATTTTTACTTATTTTATATTATTACATGTGAAAAGGAAAAGAGAAAAAGAGAATCTGGATCTTAACAGGTCAATAGGTACAGGGATAAAAAGTTGGAATTGGTTGAAAGAGTCTCTGGTACTGATTCACCCCTCTCAGTGTTAGGCATATCCCAAATTGTTCCTCTCACATGCCATAAGCCAAGAGGGTATAATCATGATAATTCTTAGCCTAGGGTCAATCCCTATTTCTGGGATAGTCATTCCACGACCCATAGGGATCACATTTCTATAATAACAGGTAGGGGTTTCAAGCCTATTGTTGGAGGGTGGTCACACCATGAACCGTATGTTCACACCATTATTGATATTCAACCCTATTTTTAATAGGTTTAGAATGGTAATTTAACAGTCATCCCCATTGGTTTTTTTTAAATAGGTACTCAAGGGAGATCCATATGACTGACTCTTCCCCCTCCTCTTCCTCCTCCTCCTCCTCCTATTTTTATCCCTCATGGAAATGGGTGATTCCTTGGGAATTTTCATAGTGATTTAAGGTATATTCTTATTATATTTTCCATTATTTTAGTTTCCCTTTTTCTACCTATGATTTTGGTGCAACCCAGTTAGGGATTTGGTGAAAATTTCTACTGAATCATGGTGGAAGTCATTCGAAAAAAATATGGGTTTTTCTTGGTATGACTAGAGGATGTCTCATGAGGATTATTGCACGATATTGTTCAATTTTTGGTTGGAAGTATGTTACCATATGATTTTTTATGATTTTGATTAAATTTATTGAAAATTATGGATGGATTGATGCTTTTTGATAGTGATTTGATCATAATGGTTTTGAGGGTATTCCATTGATTCCCCAGATGCGGTTGGTTAAGGTTTCAATGCGAAGTGATGGACCGATGAGTTTTTAGGTGATTATGACTGTTTGAATTAAATATAATAAATAATTATATTATATTATAATTAATTATTTTGGATGTGATAGCTTGATATTGGATCTCATGTGGTATTACAAGTTTGGACGAGGCTCAGATGATCTTGGGAGAGAGTGGTTGAGATTTCTTAAATGAAATAACTCCATATGAGGTAGGTGATCCCTAAACATCTCCCCTTAGTAAATTCATTGTGTTTATGTTCATGTTATGTGTGGTATCACCACTAAGGGGGATTGAAATTAAATTTAAATTGAATTATTTTATAAAATTCTGTGAGTGGAATACAATCCCAAGGGCTATGATGAAACCTTAAACACTAGTTTGAAGCCTTGGTCTCCACTAGCCAAGGGATTGATCACAAATGTGTGCGATGAGATACGTAGACCCTAGAGGGGTACCAATGAGATGATAATGAATATAGATGGACTTGAGATAGGTGTAGTTGGTCTTATATAGGCAGATGAGGGTGATTGACTTGACATAGTTGGCCTTGGGGTTGGCTGTATTGATCCTTGAGACACGTTATAACCATGGGGCTAGTTTAATGGAGAGTGGGGTGAGTATTTCTCCCTGACTAGAATGTGAGAACCCGGGTGAGTATTCCTTGGGTTGGAACTATAGACAGGTTGGGTGTATGAGGACCAGACTGGGATGAATTGGGAAGGGATATAAGCCTTATGCCATCTCCCTAGGTTGATGTTTGTATGGAATGACCAATGATGCCAATGAGGCCATGATACGATCATAGTGAGGTTTAGGGATGTGATGCCCTCTGATTGACGAGATTTATCCCTAGTAATGAGAATCAGATATAGGGACCCATGTAGGGTGTCCAGAATATGAGGTGACTAGGGGACCTTAGTGGGTTCCCCATTTTTATTTTAACCAAATAGAGGGTTAGTGCGAGGGTGTAGGTATTGTTGATCTCAAGTGTCACCATATAACCCAAGAATCTATGAGGATAACCTATCATGGATATAGTTACATGGATGGGTTTTATGCTTGACATGATAACCTAGGAGACCCATGTTGGGCTCAGGCAGGTAGCTAACCCTTGTGGTGTAACATGAGGCACTAGGGACGATGTTCGTCCCAAGTATATCTGACTCACGTGCGCACATGTGTTTGATATATTTGAGTTTCTGTTGTGGGATACTATAGATCCCTCTGAACATGATATGATTCTTTTGGGTGATCTGTGACCTTAGGTAGATGATGGTTCTGGGTAGGGGATGTGACACCACAGGTGGATGGATATATTGGTTTTGAGTAGGGTATGTGATCCCCAAAGTGGATAGATGTATTAGTTCTGGATAAGGGATATGACCCCTTGGGTGGATGCTTTTACTAACACAGGCTTCAGTTAAGATTTAGTCTCCTTGGGTGATATTATGATGTAGGTTCTAGGGTAGGATATGGTCTCCCTTATGTGACATTCCATTAGTTAAGGGGTAGGTCGCAGTCCCATTGGATAGTGTGACATACTTAAAGACACTCCAATAATATCCAAAATAAGTATAGTCAATACTAGGTGTCACCTTATAACCCAAGGATTGATGATGATTTATTTATTATGCTTGTACTTTTGTTTTATTATTTAGAGCATGTCACATTTTCATGGATTGTATTTATTGGCTATGTTAGGGACACCGTTGGTGGTGTACTATTGAGTTTTATACACACTCTCCTTAGATGACCTTGATACTTTGGTTCTCAAGAAGACCTCATACTTACAGGTTCAGGTTGGGAAGAGGCCAAATGTCGCATGATCGGGCTGGAGTAGCTCGACAGGGACATGAGACAGGGATGTGATAAGGCTCAAGAATGGTAGTAGATCCTCATTGTATTTATTTATTTTGTTTAAATTGTATATATGATCATATTGGTGTGAAATTTACTGAGATGTATGACTGTATGCATCCACATTTCATTTGTTACAGTATTATTATTAATTATTGGATTGCATACTCTGATTATTTTGTTATTGATGTTGTTTGGTTATTTTTTGTTGTGGTTTCACTCTGATACACGGGTATAGATCACCATGGTAACAACATAGAGCCTTGTTTCTAGTTACCATCCTATGGATTATAGGGAGGCGCACTCGAGCTCATGTGGTAATGCTGGATGAGATGCCAATCTGTGGCCTACGACCATGGGATGCTATAAAATAGTATCAAAGCATCTTTTCTTTGTCATACTATTTGGGATATGTTATATAGGGAATAAGGACATTTCAGAGCTTATAATGGAACTTGTAATGTTGCATCACAAACACCTTTTTTATGGTAATTCAAGGTTACTAAGGTTATGATATTTCCATTTTTGGTTTTCACTATTACTGTTGAGATATTTATTCGTGATATTAAGTGAATTTGGGATTATTATTATTGTTCTTTCTATTAGATGGTTAAAAATAGGCCCATGTATATACATTATTTTTGGAACATAGGATTCACATGAATCAAGTATGCTTGTATGTGATTGATTTCATCGATGAAATAAGGTTTAATTGTTTAAAGTGTCAAAAAATTATATAAAAATTTCCCATATAACTTTTTGGTGGAATTATAATAATAAAAATTATAAATTTTATTCCAATAATGGGTTATATGGATATTACTATGATATGTTCTTTGATAAAGACTATAAAATACCTCTATGATAGGGATGTGTAGTGACTCTTGGTGAGTTGTTATAAGTATTTGATTCCTTAGTGATGGACCCCTTGTTGGTGAATGTGATGTTGGTTTGGTTACATAATTTCTCAACAAAAAACTATATGATGTTTTCCCATATAGATTATTGGTGAAATTTTACTTAAATAAATCATGTGACGATAGCTTTACTCAATAAAAATCCTTACAGGGCGATGCCATTATATGAACATAAACGAGATCTAGTCCTCTAGGGGGTATTATGGTATGAAGATACCCATTGAGGATGGGTTCCTGAGGAGGGGTGGTGATTCAACATGTGGTGACTGATATGTATATGTGGGAATACTAGAGTTGGTCTGCTAGCATGTGAGTTGCCTGGTGATATATAAGATAGGAGAAAAGGTAATTCCTCATGAGATGTGACCTTTGTGAGATGTGGTTTTTGGGATAGGTGGGAGATCTTAGTGCCTTTAAGATACATAATGGGATATTGGTAAGCTGAGTGATATATGAGGGTAACCTAAGATAGGGGTTTTCCTAGACTTGTGAGTTCTCATATATACAAGAGGCATGGGTAGATGCCTCACATTCTAATTGATGCACGATTAGTGCTATCAGATATGTGGTATAAGCATGAAAATTCCTTGGTATTTCATTATGTAAATAACTTATAGTTCTTTTAGTATATAGGTTTTGTTTTCAAGGGAAAGATAAGTAAGATTCCTAGACCTTCTAAATTTGGTCATAGTTTCTAATGAAGTTGTTAAATGTTCCGAGAATAGTAGAAATAAGTCATTTTTATGCCCAATGATAGTTTTTCATTGAATATAATGAATAAACCATAATAAAATTATGAATAATAACATGTATCATGATTATATCTAAATAATCCCAATTAAAGAATCTCAAAACCAAAGAGAGGATCTTTCATGTTAAATTTATAATTAATGAAATAATAAGAGAAATACCTCATAATTGAGTTATTTCTTCGATGTAGGTGTTGATTGATTGAACCTACATTAAAGTTATACCATAGTTGAATAAAGATGATCCAAATTAGAATCCCTCCAATGATAACCCAAATGCGATCCTTGATCTCAAATCACCACCAATGGTATTTCGTGTGCTATCATGGTGGTACTGATCATCTTGCATCACTATCCATTGATTGAAACACAATCCTTTGGTTTGAAATATTGATTCTTGTTCTCTCATTATTGAGAGGGAGAAATGTGGTGGAATAAATTATCTCAAGATTGAGAGAAAACCTAGAGATGTTCATCATAGAGATAATTCTATAAAGAATATAAATGTTGTGCAAAAAAAATGAATCTCAGACCTTAACATAAATGTTATAATCAGGTATATAGAGAGATATGGTTAGATAATTGGCAGTTTCACAATGGAACTTATCCAATATTTTAATCCCTATAAAACCTCACAATTAATAATAATAATAATATTATTATTTATTTTATACACACATGTATTGCGGATAATACAAATATCAATAAACAAATTAATATTTATTAAAATGATATTTAATATATCATTTCTGTTAAATGGTGCCTTACTAAACCCATCCACCTTCCTCAACATTTACCAAACATGGAATAATAAATATTATTCAATAAATAAATAAATAAATACTATATTCACGGTCTTGTGAAAATATTTATTTTAAAATTCAAATCAAACATAAAAATGGAAATTGAATATTTATGATTAGTAAATCCTAAATAAATATTATTAATCAGTCTAGAGAATAAAATTTATTCCTATAATTAAATTAAAATATAATTTAATTGAGATCAATAGAAACTTTATGTGTGTGACCCCCTAGGCCTCTTCCTCAATGGTATTAGGAAGGTTCACCTAAAGTCCAATATCAGCATAAAAACATGAAAAGGCACCTAAAAGGAAAAGGTTAATGTCACAAGGATAGAAACTACATATGAAAACTCAATTTATAATATAATCCATTTGTCTCAATATCTCATCAAATAGGTTTCATACTTATGTCATCAACCTATATGCTTGATATGTATTTTTTTGACTTCCTGAAATAAACCTGTATATACACCATGGCCATGGAATTTAGTTTGATAGTTTAATTTCAAAAAAAGGAATAGAATATAAACTTCTATAAATATAGAAGGTATAAATCCTTCCCCTTATTATTCATTATTAACATATCATTAATTACACAACCAATATATCCAACTTCACTATAAACATATGTCATCACAGTTTATGATAATACATCTAAGTAAATGAATATTGATATGTATTAGTAATAATATTTAATTATAAGGATTATTACACATGCTCATAGATAATAATATCCAATGACACACAAACATGTGGATTTACTACTGATGTGTTTTTCATCATAATCTCTCATATTAGAGATTACCAAGTGCATACTTCATCAAATAAAGTCTCATATTATTATTAGTACTTACACTTGAAAATAAATATACTATGTTTACCATCATAGAATGGTATTTTAATATAGAATATAAGTTTAAGAATATCGTTAATGCATTTCAAGGTTATCATCATAGTGAGGAACTACTATAACCTTTTTTAATGTGACAGAAACTCTTAACATCATCACATTAAATTCATGTATAATAATAATCAATAAATGATAAAAAATTTATTAATATTCAAGTCTATGAATATATAGGTAATATAAAGTACAAAGTGATTGGTTATAGGGAACCAACTCCAATAGTTGTGGATTGTGATCCTAGATGATTATATCTTGGATGGCTAGAGTGTGGGTATATGATTGATGTTTTGTGGTGATGCCTGGGTAGAAGGTGCTCATGCAGTAGGCCTAGACATGAGTGACATGACTTGGTATTATTGTAATAGAAGCACTAAGTTGATTTTGGTTGGATGAGATTGACATATGAGTGAAGCATAGTTAGTTGATTAGGTGTGTGAGCCTAGGTTTTATTATGAGTGACTCATGAGATCATGATTTGGGTGGTGTGATCAGGTAGTATAGGAGCATACACCCATTGTATTCATATGAGACCAAGTTGGATAATGGGGAAGGACCTATGAGTGAGTTCTTCATAGGATCAATCTACCATGGGTGATAAGAGTGAGTGTTTTCAGGAATTGTCAGTAAAAGTATCAATATATGAGGGAAAGTGAATGAAGGGTTACGTGTAGTGATCATTTGGGTTTTGGATTGGTGAGTAGCCTTGTGTGGGCTGATGAATTATAGGTTTGATGAAACTCATGTGCGATTAATAGCTTAGGGTTTTTTATGAAATGGGAAAGGTCCTACTATGATGAGAGGATACATTATAAATAGATCAAATTGCAGTGGCACAATCAATCCTAGATTGGTCCATGATAGGTATTTATAGGGATGGGATGTGCGTGGCTTGGGAGGAGTAACCTGTGGGTGATATTGAAAACCTACAAGAAATTAGAGTCAAGTAACATTATAATGGAATCCATATGGTGGAGATAACACCATTAGTGGTTGTAGGGTGTGACCCCTCATTATTAATATAAATCTGATGGATGTCGAGGATGATGTTCCTAGTAAGCTAGGAATGGGTAGAAATTGATGTTTGTTTTTCACTCAAGTATGATTTATATGGTCACTTACATTCATTTATGTATGGTAATAGATAAATCAGGATTTGAATATTGATCATTATGATTCATTGGAGTGAAAATAAGAACACTCATATGGTGGAGAGCATCTTATCAATAAAAAATATAAAACCCTAGTGTTGGTAGGGTTGTGGATATTGTATTGGATGGAGTTTTTTGTGTTGGCATTAGGTACATGATTGATTTAGATGTGATTTGAAAGAGAACCAGATTAAAGGTGCACCAGTGCTTAGGGTGAGAGCATAAAACCTAATGTGGATGTTTAGTGATCCAACTAAGGAATCATATCAAGTGTTAGGTTTAGAATTCAGAGTGGGTATTTGAATGGTATTATTATGCCTCCAAGGATTTAAGCAACGTGATTGGGTTATGTGATAGTTCATCGATGGGAGAGACTGGTCATTTTTGATAAAAATCATCCAGAGGAGGATTGACTGGTATTTTTTATGAAATTTGATATAGTTATATAGAAACTACATCAGGTGTGTTGGTGGATTTTTAAAAGAGAGTTTTTGGTAATCAATTCCTATAATGGGTAGCACCATGGATCAAAATCAAACTTAATGAGTGGAGTTTTATAGTGGGTATAAATATAATATTAAGGATGAATCAGTTGATATAACATGGGTGCCTTAGGATAGAGGGGTGTGGTTGAGCACTATCTTAGTAGTGGTGATATATAAGAGTGGGTGGCTTTTATTTTTATGAATAGTTTTGTCTCGAGTTTTGAGTTGTGCAGTGGAAGATCATTCAATGTTTTGAGATAGAATGCATAAATTTAGTAGTGAATTGATGATTGAGGAAGGTCAGAACTGATGGTTTAAATACCACTAATACTTCTCAAGGATGAGAAGTGTTATGGGGGTATTATAAAGTTCTGTTTTATTATGAGTTATGAAATTCATAGGGAATTTTAAATTTTGGTCATGGAGTAGGGGAAGTTCATAGAATTGGGATTTGAATCATAATTCAAAGGGCTGGAACATCTCAAGGAGTTTTTTTAATGTGGATTGAGTGTGAAGAAGGGTATCAGATGCTCGGGTGAGTGTTGAAGTAGGTTCTAGGTGAACCTCCTCCCTTTTATAGTTTTTCTATAGGTTTCTAGTCTCACCACGACCCATAGGTCACACTAAAATGGATTATCATGAGGGGTGTTATGATTAGAGTGTCACGCCTTGAGAGGGAACTAGGGGAATCATTCCATGAGAGGGGATGATGTCTTTTCGTGAGGGATTGAGGCCTTATATGTGGTTCCATCATAGGGGGAATTATGTTGTGAGTTAGGAGTGACACACCATGAAAGTGCTTTGTTGAGGGTTGAGCCCTTTTCTTGGGATATTTGTTCCGTAACGCATAGGGTCCACATTGTGATGGAGATAGGTATGGGTCTTGAGACTTTGTATAAAGGATGATTATGATGTGACCCTTATGGTCATGTTGTGACTCCGATACAACCCTATTTTTAACAAGGGTATACTAGTAATTTACCAGTCACCCCTATGGTTTTGGTTTAATAGGTTCTTGGGGGAGGTCTATTCGGCTGAACCCCCTTCTCTTCCCCATTTAACCCCCCATGGAAATGGGTGATTACTTGGGAGTTTTTACAAAAATTTAAGGTATATTATTCCTTCACCATCCTTTGTTTTGGCTTCCTTTTCACCACCTCTGATTTAAGTGTGACCCAAATTGTGATTTGGTGATGATTTCTACTGGATTATTGTGTAAGTTCTCTCAAACAATGGGGATTTTATTCGATATGGATAGAGGACTTCACATTAGGTTGATCACACATCATTTGTCTCAATTTTTTTGGAGGTATGCCACCATGTATTTTTCTAGGGTTTTTGATTAAATTGATTGAAATTGAAGAATTAATTGATTTCAGTTGATAGGGATCTTGCTTAGAATGGTGACAAAGGTATTCCAAAAACTTTCAAGGTGTGGTTGGTCACAGTTTCAGTGTGACGAAATGGTTTGATGAGTTTTTAACTGATTATGAATTTTTAAATTAAATTAAATAATTAATTATAAATTTTTATAATTAATTATTTTGGATGTGATGGCTTGAGATACGAGATTTAGTTGTGATACCATCTTGAATAAATATTGGACAATATTGGGCAAGAGTGAACTAAATTTCTAATAGGGAATAACTCTATACATGGTATGTGGTCTCTGAACATATCCCTTTAGAAAATACATTGTGTTTATGTGAATTTGGTGTCTGATCTCACCACTGAGGGTGATTGAACTTAAATTTAAAATGAATTATTTTATGAAATTCCATGAGTGGAACTAAGTGTCAAGGGTCATTATAGACCCTTGAATAGTATATTGAATCTTAGACAACTTCTTGTTGAGGTATTGATCATAAATGTGTGCGATGAGTTGTGTGGACCTTGGAGGGGTACCAATGGGTTGAGAATGAACATATCGAGCCTTGAGATAGGTGTATTTGTTCCTCCTTGGATAGGGAGGGTGATGGAATTGAAATAGTTGGACCAGGTTTAGGTTGTATAGAACCTTGATACACATTGTAGTCATGTGGATAGTTGACTAGAGAGTGGGGAAAATTTTCCACCCCCATTGGCATGTGAGAACTTGGGTGGGTATGCCCTGGTTTGAAACTATGGATAGGTTGGGTGTGTGAGGAATAACCTAGATAGGGAAGGGATATTGGATTTATTACATCTCTATGGGGTGATTTTTGTATGGAATGGATGATGTGTCCAATGAGTTCATGACGTGATCATGAAGAGGTTGAGGCACATGATTCTCTTCAATTGACAGGCTTTAAACATATGGTTGGGAATGAGATAGAGGAACCTATATAGGGTGTATAGATTATGAGGTGACTAGGGGACCTTAGCGGGTTCCATAGCGTTATGTTGACCCTATAGAGGGTCAGTGATCTCATGTGTCACCTTATAACCCTAGGATCTATGAGGATAACTTATTATGAATGGTGTGATAAGGATGTTTCTATTCTTGGGAGGTCATCCTAGGAGACATGTTTTGGGATTGGATAGGTATCCAACCCATGTTGTGTGACATTAGGATCTGGAGAGGATGTTCCCCCAAGTGTATGTGATATTTATACATATATTTGATATATCTAATGTTCTAGGGTGGGAAACTATAACTCCCTACCCCATTTCACTCTACAGTAACTTGCTCATAGAGACACTAACCTCAAGAATTCCTCCCCATATTCTAGAGGCAATTGACTAGAAGTGAGGGTCTTGAGTGTTATCATGGGGGGACTATACCCTCATATAAAATTGCACAATAACAAAAAAATAACTAAAAGACATCTATAATAAATAAATAGAGTATACAAACATAAAATAAATAAACAAAACTACTATATCAAAATGTAATGCGAAATTATATAGAAATATAGAATCATGTTCATGCCATCATATAACTTATCGCACATTGGGATAATAACATATACAAAATAAATTAAAGAATAATATACAAGAGGCTTAACTAAATCCCTCATCCATACCTCATCCATATCCTAACTTCATCCAAACTATCTAGCTAAACAATCAAAACCTGGCCCTTTTCCTAACTCGAACCTACGATCAGTGAAGTATTCTCGAGTACACAAGCTCCATAGCTACTCAATCAGGGTATGATTATAACTAAGTAGGTAACCACCAACATGGTCCCATTTATAACTAGTAAATGTGGTGTATGTTCACATGTGATATGCTAAAAATAATAAATAAATATAGTGAAAAAATTAAATAAATAATAACTGTTGATCCTCATGTTCTAATGCGACACCTGATATTGAACCAAACCTACTTTAGTTAGTGCTGGAGTGTCTCCAATCATGTCATAGAGTAGTTCCAACCAATATTAGTCTAAGCTCCAATTCCTAGGATAAATTCCTAATCAATACACTAGTATCATGCTCAATGAATGATTCCTAGGAGCATTTCCAGACAATCCAAATCAACCCAGAGGCCACCTGGCCTGGTTGAATCCTTTACCCTGATTCCAAGGAGAAAATAAAAGATAATCCAAATCTGCTCGGAGACCACTTAGAAAGGTCACATCCCCTACCCCAATTACAAGGAGCAAGTATAAGGTAATTGAAACCATTCTCAATAGTCGAATCCTAGGTGACTATTCCTAGGCATTCCATTTTCAAGGTTCAAAGTTAGTGTATCCCTCCTATAATATCTTTTCTGTAGCAAGAACAAATTCTATACCCAAGGAGAACATCCAAGGCATCCAAGACATCCCATGTATCTCAATACATCTCAGTGGGAAGTGTGCCTGAATGCATTTTCATGAAATGTCTAATTGATTATGATTTTAATATTTATTTATAGTATAGGGAATACCCTAGGTTATCTCTCAAGGAGCATTGGTATCTTATAGTGTGTATTTTTAATAAATATTACTAAAAGAGGGGGGTGATTTTGAAAACCGTTTTAGTAAAATAACTTAACTTAAAGAGTTTAATAGTTGAAAAAACAAGTGGATTTTGAAAAATATGGGACAAAGGGTTCATTGTGATTTCAATACACACATTTAAAGTTCATTGTTCATAGATATTCATTTAGGTTTGGAGTAATTCTTTGGTTGAAATTAATTGGAATCCTGATTAATTCCTATGCTTTTATTTCAATGCTTAAAGAACCAAACCTTGACATAACAATCGTATTTTCAAGGTCCAACAATTATGCATGGAATAAGAGCTTATAAAGAAAATTTAAATCTCAAGAATGTGGGTATAAAAAGGATTCTTATGCTGTTCAATTGTAACAACACAAGTCACACACTCAAAATCTCACACCAATCGGTTAGAAATTAAGAGCATAACATTCACATGTATCAAAATAAGAATTCAAATATGAAATCATGTAAGGTACATGGAATAAATTGTTTAAACACCCAAATTACTCCAAAAAAGTATCTAATATATGCATCATAACTCCCATGACATGTGTGTAGCTCCCTCACAATGAACTCCCACCATTTAGCCTGACATGGAGAGGAGGAGGAAGCTCTGGTGCATCTCCTTCTTCATTTCAGCTCTCCTTATGACGATAGGGAGCTCCAGAACCTCAAAGGGAATGAAAGGAATCCTTTGGAACTTCAATTTGGCAGCACTTCACTCTCTTGGTCGAACTTTCAAATGAGGTGCCCATGGTGCCTTTTTATATCCAAAATGAGACATGGTTTTGAGCACCTTGTTTTTGAGATACCACTTGTGTGTTAGTTTTAGAATAGTATAAAGCCATATAATGACTTTGAAAAAAGATAAGAGTTGTTGGGAGGCCTCTTGAATATATCTCTGTCAAATTTGGAGGACACTAGACATCTATATTGGGAGATATGGTCAAAATATGAACTAAAATTTTGAATTCGGGTAGATTCTGTCCACTAGATAGAATGGTTTGGAAGGGACACTAGATGGACGAATTGGGATTCGGTTCCTTGATAATAGTTTTATACCATGATGTTTTGGAGTGGAAATTTTTTTTCATCCCATTTAGATTCACTAAATTATCTTAATGCTCAAAATAGTGGGCAAATGTCCATGGGATGCCATGCAGTTTGGCCCATTTTTCTTCTAGATCATCTCTAGGGCCTCCAAATCACCTCCACCTTAAATGAAAAATATCAAAACAAGTAAAATTTACCCTTTTAACAGTGATAAAAACAAAATAAATTAACAAAACATGAAGTGAAATTTTTTATTATATTTTAAATTTACCATACAAAACAAGTTTAGCATAGTGATGTAAGGGTAAAAAAGAAACAGTGAATCGCGGTGCAATCACACCCCCAAACCTAAAATTTTTTACTCCTGGGAAAAGTAAAATTTCCATAAATTATGAATGTATATATTTCCAACTTAATAAATATTTAACATTCAATGAAAATTTAATTCCTGATAGAAATGTGATCAAAGTAAAAATCACACTGAGGAGTTATTCTCAGTGAGAAAGGAAAACGACATATCAAAAATTATATCAGAATGAAATTACAAGAGATTCATGATACCAAGTGAAGAAAATAATTCAAAATTATATCATATCACTAATTATCCACGTGTGTTTGTGACAACCATTTCATTCTATTCTTTCTTCTTTCTATCGAGTAAATATAAGTTATTTTAAAAATTGTCTAATTACATGATCTTTTCCACCGAACCTACCCCACATCCTTTGCAATCAAATTTTAAGACCCACTCACTTAAGCATTCCTATAAGTCAAACCATAAGCACCCGACTTAGATATCCCCATATGTTGTATATTTCATCTCTCCCCTCATTTATTATTTTTTCAAAAGTTTCACTTGGAACAAATCTCAAAATCTTCTCTCAAACCATGTTCGATCTTCTCACGACACTAATTGTAATAGTTATAATAAGATCAAAAGTCAAGGAAGGGTGGTTTTTGACCTAGCAAGGACACAAACCCTTTTTTTGTTTTTTAGGACGTACAATAGTCGGATAACAGGTACATATGCAAAGGTCAATCTGGTACAATAATGAAAGAGATTGGATAAGGAACGAACATATGGAAAAATGATTTTGGAAAGTTGAGAAAAAAAACTAACTTATATTTAACTTCCATTAAGTAAGAAATTTTCACACTTCATGGTTGGGTGCAAAGATGTGTGGAGAGATTAAGTGAAACAATTTTCTATTAACTATTCACATAAAGGTTACCACTCTTCTCAAAGGTTTAAAAATGATACAACCATTTATATCATCAAAAAAGAACAAAAGTTTAAAATAAAGTCACACCATAATGTTGAATTCTTGCTGAAATGCAAATTTTATCAAAAAAATTGAATGTTAAAAAAACATGAAATAAGGAAATTCCACATGTATTTTCAATATTTTCCATTATTTAACAAGCATCATTTTCCATGATAAATTGGATATAAAAAATAATATTCTGGAACAAAATTGAGGGAGAGGGAAAGGGGGAGAAAGTAACAATACAATTCAGCAAGCTAAAAAGATAAAAAGAAGAAAGATGTTGAAAATTCCTAACTAACCAAGGAATGTACCCATCCCCCCACACCTAAAGTATGTAGTGTCAGTACTGTAATAGAAGAGAATGTGGGAAGGAAGGATAAAACCTAGTGGGTTTCATTCATAGACTGCTTCTTCAATATGGAGTTCCTCCATCGGGGACTCCATAATGGTTTCATGAAAGTGCTTCAGTCGCTGCCCATTGACAGTGAAGGTTTTCTTCGTTTCTTCATTTTGAACCCAGAAAACACAAAATGGAGAGATATTAGTAACTATGTATGGTCCAAACCAGCAGTAATGAAGCTTAATTGGATGAAACTTTAGCCTTGAATTGTAGAGGAGGACCTTCTACCCAATGTGGAATTGACGATGAAGGATGAGATGGTCGTGGGCAGCCTTGGTTCGCTCCTTATAAATCCTAGAGTTCTCATATGCATCTCTTCTCATTTCCTTCAGCTGCTGAATTTGTAACTTACTTTGAGCACCTATACCGTAAGGATTAGAATTGCATTGTTTGATGGCCCAGTAGGCCCGATTCTCAATCTCAACTGGGAGGTGACAACTCTTTCCAAACACTAGCTGATATGGTGACATGCTAATGGGGGTTTTGAAAGCAGTATGGTAAGCCCATAATGAATCATCGAGTCTAAGTCTCCAATCTTTTCTATTGGGTTGAACCATTTTTTCAAGAATATATTTTACCTCCCTATTTGACACCTCAGCTTGACCATTAGTCTACGGGTGATATGCAGTAGACACTCTATGCCCAACCCCATACCGACACAAAAAATATTGCATTGTTTAGTTTCAGAAATGAGAACTCTGGTCACTGATGATGAACCTAGGTAAGCCAAACCTACAAAAAATTGGGTTCTGAAAAATTCTACATCTGCCTTAGAATAATCAGTCCTTGTAGCTCGTGCCTCTACCCATTTTGAAACATAATTCACTTCCAAAATAATGTAGAGGTTACCAAATGAATTAGGGAATGGTCCCATAAAATCAATGCCCCAAACATCAAAAATGTCACGGAAGAGCAAGGGTTTTTGTGGAATCTCATTTCTTTTAGAGACATTCTCTATTATTTGACAGCGAGGTCAAGATTTACAGAAGTCATGGGCATCCTGAAACAATGTGCGCCAAAAGAGAACAGAATCAAGGACCTTACGAGCAATCCGTTGGGGACCAAAGTGGCCCCCACAAGCAAGAGTGTGGTAGAACCTAAGGAAAGACTAAAACTTGCTATCAGGAACACAATGCATGAGGACTTGATCACTATAGGTGTGCCAAAGGTAGGGGTCATCCCAAATGTACCAACGGGACTCATGTTTTAGACAGTCTGCCTGGTTTTTATTGAAGTCAGTAGGAATGCAATATGCTACCAAATAATTTACAATTTCAGTATACCAAAGAATAACATATTTCACTTGATACAATTGCTATTAGAAAACATGTCATTTATGGGAATATAAGGGGATGAGTCAATGTCCAAGGATGGGTGTATCCTATTGATATGGTCTGCCACCACATTCTATGCTCCTTTTTTATCTCTAATTTCTAAATTGAATTCCTGAAGGAGGAGCATCCTGCGAATGAGATGTGGTTTGACTTACGGTTTCTTAAGGAGATACCGGAATGCTGTATGGTCTGAGAACACAATGACTTTGGACCCCAAAAGGTATGACCTGAATTTTTCTAAGCCAAACACAAAGGAAAGGAATTATTTTTAAATTGTGGTGTAGTTTCCTTAGGTAGGGTCCAGTGTATATGAGGCATAGGCAATGACATGTAGAGATCGATCGACCTTGTGTGATAAGACTGCCCCAGCTGCATAGTTAGAGGTATGACACATGAGATCACATGGTAAATACCACCAAGGTGGTTGGATTACTGGGGGTGACGTGAGACTCCATTTTAACTTATTAAAAGCTTTCTCACATTCTTTATAAAAAACAAATTATTTTTCTTTTTGGAGTAACCAGGAGAGTGGGAGTGCAATCTTACTAAAGTCACAAATGAAACAACAGTAAAATCCAGCATGACCTAAGAAAGAATGCACATTCTGTACATTTTTAGAGAATGTTAAGGAAGAAATGACATCCACTTTTGATTTATTTACTTGAATACCATCCCCGGAAATTATATTTCCCAAAACTATACTTTGTCGCACCATGAAATGTCATTTCTCATAATTTAATACGAGATTATTTTCAATAAAGTGAAATAGGACTAAAGTAACACTACTAAAACATTCATCAAAATAGAAGCCATAAAGAGTGAAATCATCTATGATGTCACGACCCGTCCTAGTGGGGCCCGAGCCGCAACTCCCCAAGCCCGCCTCCAATAGGCTAGGGGCTGGTGACTAGCACCGAGTAGGCATGCTACTAACATGGGAGGCATTGCCTATAAACCTATACACATGCACACACATCTCCAAGCCCACAAAGCTGAAAAGTAAAAACTACTAAAAGGAAAAGATGCATGCATACACTAAAACCCAACCACAGAGTACGACAAGAAAATAAAGTACAAGAAAGTAAAACCCTGGGACAAAAGTACAAGCCCACCAAAAAGAGAGTCTGTAACAAAGTCCAACCTATAAATAAAGGTGTTGGGACTGTAGTCTATAGCCTTAGGAACAAACCTCAGCTTGTCTGATCTCACTGAGTACCATCTGGTCCCTGTCCACCTAGAATCCTATCAAAGGCTCTCTCATCTGCACAAGACATGACACGTGCAGGAAAAGACCATGTAGGGGTGAGTATAACAATACCCAGTAGGACACCCCAAAACCACAAAGGAAATACAACAAGGGGAAATATACCGAAAAGGAAAGATACAGTTAGCTCTATACAGTATATGTCTACCAAACATATAACAAGAATATCCAGATATACTAATGCACGATCGACTATCGAGAATACCACCACTAGGATCCAGCTCGAAGGTTCCACTAAGTATGAAACCAGGAGAAAACACTCCTAGGTCTGAAGAGAGAGATACGAAGTACTTGTTCCGGGAGAACACACTCCACAAGTACTTTGAGAACATGATTCTCAGATGAGGATCACAACCAATTCATGGGGTGATTCCGAAAACTCAGTCTAAGCTAACCCACTAAGCAGAGGATCGACACCCAAGTAAAGTTGGTCACGTCGATACCAAGAACTCTACCTAGGGTTCCAGAAATGAATAGAGGATCCGACTCTAAGTATCCTAGAGGGGATTCCAACAACTCTATTTAGGAAGTCCTGCCGAAGGGATCATACTCCCGTATCTAGGAAATGATACTGGGAACCTTCAGAAGAAAGACCAAGGGGACGAACCCTAAGGAAATGAGTACAAGTCACAGAAGGAAACTGGCTCAAGCCATGAAGAATTGGTTACATGACGTGTAGTATGGATACACGCCGTGTTCCTTGACCCCAGGTACTGACCGTGTAATGGCCCGTGTCATCTGTCTAGTCTGTGTAAAACTAGACTACACAGCGTGTAGAAGGATCACACGCCGTGTTCCTTGACTCTGGGTACTGACCGTGTAAACGACCCATGTCATCCGTCCAAGCTGTGTAAAACACAACTACATGGCTTGTAGAAGGATCACATGCCGTGTTCCTTGACTCCGGGTACTACCCGTGTAAACGGCCTGTGTCATTCGGATTGTCGGATAGAAGGTAACTACATGGCGTGTAGAAGACTCACACGCTGTGTCCAAGCACCTAGGTCTCGCTCCGTGTACACTGGCCATGTGCCCGTAAATGGTCTCTATCCATATCCGTGTCGCCTGCCTGTGTACCAGCACATGGGGTATCCCATGTATCTGGCTGGGGAGGGGTATACACGCCGTGTCCTGGGCCGTGTACCCAACCTGTGTCTGTGTACTCCCGGAGTACACGCCATGTGTTCCACTGACAAACACACACCGTGTATCCCATACTACACGTCGTGTAGTCGGGAAATTTCCTGAAATGGTGTCTTCCTCCTCGCGCCGTGGCCGATCCTCCGGATCCATGGTTTCTCGTCCGTTCATCCCGATACTCCAGGGGTTGGTTCGTTTCATCATGAGAACACCGTAATGGTTGTTTTCGGTCCTTAAATCAGATCATAAGACCTCAAATGATCCATCCGAAGAAAAATTCCCGAAAACTCGTATCTCCTGATCCGCTCTGGATCGCCCGCTGAAACCGTCATCACACCTCCGTGACATCGCTCCAGGGTTGTATCTACTGTAACACCCGAGACTTTTATGTTATATAAATCATCAAAGGAATCTTTTTCTACACACAACACTTGCTTGTCTAGCTTTGCACGAAATCGCGAGCTTCCTCGATAGCTTGCGTCGTACGCAATACCGAGTTTCACTAAACAACGTTATACTATATTATTAAAACTAGCCATTATGAATAGTAATAACCACTTTTTGAAATTTTACAAATTTTATTTTTCAAAATGGACTTCATTTTTGGATTCCTAATATCGAAATTAGCCTAGGGTGAAATTTTGGTATTTTTCTGAAAACTTTCAATTTTTGATGAATAGTGAAACCACTAAGTGGTAGTTAAAAAAACTGAATTTTTCATAAAACTTAATTTTACTGCTTCTGTGAGTGGAATTTCGAAAATCTGAGAGACACGGTTGATGTCATTAAGTAAAATGTGGTTCAATGAGATGAAAATAATTTTTTGGTGAATAGTAACTTTTTACTTTTTTTACCATAGTTAAAAGTAAATAGGGTAATTAAGGGTAAAAATGATATTATTATTACCCTAAAACATGTCCTAATTCTATTGGAAAAGTGTAATTTGACCAAAAACAACCTTAGGAATAAAATATGACCATTTAGGCCCACTTGGATTAGATTAGGACATTTATTATTAATTTATTTAAAGAAGGGTTAAAATAGTTAAAATCAAAGTTTAATAACTAAATCATTTCTAATATGGGGTTATACATAAGATAAATTTGAATATAAATATTCATTAGAAATATAAAAATATTTCCTACATAATGGTATTTTATTTGTAATTTTTAGACATTAAATAATTTAATTTATTTATGACACAACGATAAAGCAGTAATTATCTTATTAAAGAAATATTGACATAATTGATGTTATAAATACCCAAATAAATATAATTTGAGACTTTTTATGAATTACACTAATTTTCTAGATTAATATGACATTTTAATATTGATTTAATTAACTTTTTTTGAACTAATAATTCTGTTATGATTTTCACAAAAATTAATTACTAAATAGTGTCAAAATTGACATAAAATAGTTTTTAAAACAAATATTATATTAGTAATTGTAATTTTATTCCTAAAAATCTAAGGTTCGGCCAAATGACTTAGATAAGGTTATATATATTAATAATAAACAACTTGGGGTTCGTTTGGCTGCTTATAGTAAGTTTATTAACCTTATAGTATAAGAACACAAGAAGACACGGTAAAAGTAAAATTATTTAACTTAATGTTAAATCTAAATGATTAGGTTAAAATAGGAACCTAAACTTATCTAAATTATATTGTATGAGAGGATTTAGACCCATCCCCACCTTAGATTCGAAATAAATCAATTTGGAGCTATTTAAAACCGAACTTGACTTTATAATAAAATAATATTTTTAGTTATTCCAAAGGTTCCCCTCTCCTCCCTTATAAAAAGGCACCTCCTTCCTCTCTTCCTCACACCACTTTGAGCCATCAAGCTCGGACAAACCCTGCCAATTTATCCTCTCCACTTCCCTAGAGACATCCTAGAGGTCCTGGTCTTCTTAAAATACCAATTTTAGTGCCCTAAAAGAAGGTCTCAAAGAAGCACTTCAAAGAAGAGGTAATGTCCGTTACCGATTCTTTCATTTTTATTTCTTCTTCCACTTCTTCTTCTTCAGTTGTTTCATTATTAAGTAATAAAACCAGTATCACTCATATACTGATATGTTATTATAAGTATGAAACAACCCTATTTCACTATCTATCCATCCTACGGAAAAAGAAATCACCGCGCATGCGTACGTACGGAATACCGTCCCCACGCCGTGGTGTAATCTATTTTCCACCACCACCTTACTTGGATGGGTATAATGGTGTAAATAATGAATATATATGACTATTATAAAGTGATAATGATTCTGAAATAGTATACATACACTTCAATACAATTCCATGATCATAGGAACGATATCATCACTCGTGCGTACGTACGGAATACCGTCTCCACGATGTGATGCGACTCGTTCTACATGATCTTCATTTCATAATGATTATATAAATGAATTAAATGAATTAATATGATATATATTACACTAATACAATTCTGGAAATGAGGTATCTATAACCTAAAGAGAAGAATAAGAATTTATTCGACAAAACAAGCATAAGAACAAAAAGTTATAAACACCTGAATAACAAGCAGCAATGAAATATTACTACTAAGAAGCTAATAATATGACCAAATATGATATCATAAAAATAAGTATGATTCTGGAATAAGTCAATAACATTATTTAAATCATTATACAGGAGGTTCGGACACGTACAAAGCATATCGGACCTAAGGTAAGGGAAAATATCACAATCTCATTTTTATCCGAGATTGTTTATACTTTGGTATTTACTGGGGTGTATTTTATCATCCACATCCATTTTTCCTCAATATGAAATATTATTTCTATCCACATAAAATTGATTAAATCCAATTTTACCCTTCAGTGAGTTTTTAGTAAAAAAATATAAAAGGAATCTTTTGTCGTTTTTCGAACGAGGTACTTTTTGACTTTTCAGACAAAAGTACAAGAAAAATGTTTTTTTAACTTATACGGCATGAATGGATTTTGAAAAAAATTATTTCCAAGAAGATTCCTTTAAAACTTTTCTAGTTTATTTTTAATCAACTTCTTTTAGTTTAAAATTTTACGACATGTTAAGAAAGGAAAAGTGTTTTTGAAGTAGAAAGGATATTTTCCTCAAGAATGGAGTTCAAGTGTTTTATCAAAATTATTTTTCCATATAAGATAATATAGGGTTCTGTTTCTATCCCTATTATTACATGGATTTGATTATGTTGTGATGGAAATATTTTTATGAATTCCTTTATCTTATATGAATTGTTTTATGATGTCATGTTGTTTAAGAATCCCATTTTTACTACATGGGTTATGCAATGATGTATGATTTGTGATTTTGTGGAACACATAAGAATGGTATCATTATGAGATGGGTGGGACCTATATCTCCCTCCAATTCATTGGGTAAATATTTTATATCTCATGAGATAGACATGGCTGGAACAGTAGGTTATACCGGTTCAGTGAAATAGGACTGAAACGAGGAGTGAACTCAGTTCAAAAATGGACTTTGTCCACTAAGATAGTCTTGGAAATGAGTCTTGACTAATAAGAAATGATTCTCTATGATTATGTGTGTATTCCACAAAGTTTCATGTTTTAAGTTATGATTATTGGGATTACATTTCACTACTATGATTTATCCCATGTTATGAGATTATGATCTCTTTTGCAGGTTAAGATTTCCAAAAGTTATGTGCTTATATATGATGTGATTGGTATTTCTTTTGTTTACCCTTAATGAGCATTTGAGCTCACCCTTTTGTATGTTTTATTTCCCCAGGTCAGGAAGAAGGTTATTAAGTAGAATATGCCAAAAAGGGACTCTAGATATGATGAAATAAATTGGAGGCAAAGTAGATGCTTTATGAACCAGTTGTTTATGTTTCCCAGTTTCTAAAGACACTATACCTATACGGTCCTTTCTTGGTTTTGTTATATGCTGTAATAAGTGTGCTTCAATTCTGAAGTAATAACAATGTATGTAAAGTATGGGTCGTTATAGTTGGTATCAGAGGAAAGGTATAGTCAGCCTTTGGAAACTAGGATGTGAAAGCCTTAGTAAGAACCCTAAGGATAAGTCTAAGCATAGAACACAATCTTAGTGTTTTAGAAATGGCCATGAATAACCTAGGATAAGACCTTAAGTGTGAAATTTTATTCTTGATTATGTGGTTTTCCTATTATAATTAGTGTTGCTCACACTATTCTTCTTGGTTTTAGTCAATGGCTGGAACCCGAAGGAACCGTGTTAATGCAGAATGAGATGGGCAATGCAATGATTGTCCCCCTGAGCAACCGAACATTATGGGAGCTGTAATAAAAAATCTTGTAGCCATGCTCACACAACTTTCTCAAGCTTTGAATCATGTAGGACTTCCAAATGAGCAAAGGAAGGAGCAAAATTCTATTGAATCCTTCATGAGACAGCGTCCACCTTCATTCAGCAGGTCTACTGATCCATTAGTTGCTGAACAACGGATTAGTACTACTGAAAAGATATTTTCAGTTCTTCAATGTTTTGAGCATGATAAAGTCATCTTAGCAGTGTATCATTTGGAAGGTTATGCTGATCAATGGTGGAATCTTATTAAGAATACAAGGCAAAGGGATGAAATTGAGTCCATGGAATGGGACGAGTTCAAGAACTTATTTTTCAATAAGTACTTCCCTCATATTCTCCGAACAAAGATGGAGAAAGAGTTTCTTGAACTGATGCAAAAGGATGATGAATCTGTTGGTACCTATGAAGCAAATTTTACAATACTTGCAAGGTATGCTTCTGGTATTATTATCCAACCTGAGAGTAAGATCGATCGATTCTTTAGTGGCTTAAAACCAAGTCTTCGAAGGGCCTTAGCCATAAGGGACTTCAATAGCTACGAGGAAATCGTTCGATGTGATCTCAAAGTTGAGATGGAGATTGGAGTAACCCATCAGTCATATGGGTTTGATAAGAAGAGGAAAATGGAATTCAAAGGAAAATCTAAAGAGCACACTGAAAAGAAGATGAGCTTTCCCTTATGCTCAAAGTGTGGAAAGAAACATGGAGGGAGTTGTCTTAAAGGGACAAGTAAATGTTTCAAATGTGGAAAGGAAGGTCATCGGGCATTTGAATGCCGTAATGATGGGAAGAAGATGTCTAATGATGCAAACAAAGGAAGGGATGCACAGAATGAACCTACTACACTTTAATGTTTCAAGTGCAAGGAGATGGGGCGTTATGCCAATCAATGCCCAAATCCAAGGGTTGATGATGATGGTCGACGTCAACAAACTCTTAAGGCTAAAGACAAAGGAAAGTCACATGCAATTTCTATCAGCGATGTGGAGTATGATAACGATGTGGTGAAAGGTACACTTACCATCCACTCTAAAGTAGAAAATGTTTTATTTGATTCTGGATCCACCCACTCCTTTATTTCTGAATAATTTTCTAAGGGTATCACCGTATTACCTCAACAATTAGATGTTGAGTTAGCTGTGACAACACCTAATGGCACAACAGTCGCATCAAAAGTTTATAATTCTTCTCCGATTGAAGTTTTTGGGAAAGTGCTTCCTGTAAATCTTGTGATCCTTACTATAGTGGAATTTGATGTGATTCCTGGCATGGATTGGCTTTCTCTACATGGAGCTCATATCAATTTCCAAAGAAGGGAAGTCACATTTTATATTCCAGATCAATCTATGATCGTCTATCGATGCAAGGATGAACATAACCTTCCAGTGGAAATTCCTTCCATCTAATGGGTCTTGAGTCCACTAAATGAAGGTTATTTATCTCAAATGGTTGGTGAGAAACTCACAATTAAGAATATGCCCATTGTACGGGAGTTTGATGATGTCTTTCTGGATGAATTACCGGGTCTTCCACCGAATCGTGAAGTTGAGTTTTCAATAGAACTCGTACCGGGTGCTTTGCCTATTTCAAAGACACCTTATAGAATGGCCCCAATTGAGTTGCAGGAATTGAAGAAGCAACTCCAAGATAATCTTGATAAGGGGTTCATACTCCCTAGTGCGTCACCTTGGGGAGCTCCTGTTCTGTTTGTTAAGAAGAAAGATGGATCAATGAGACTCTGCATTGATTATCGAGAACTTAACAAGATCACTATCAAGAACAAATATCCTCTCCCACGCTTTGATGACCTATTTGACCAACTACACGGAGCTCAATACTTTTCCAAGATTGATCTTCGTTCAGGGTATCATCAATTAAGGGTCAAAAGGGAGGATATACCAAAGACGGCTTTCCGTACAAGGTATGGACACTATGAATTTATAGTGATGCCATTTGGTCTTACTAATTCCCCTGCTATCTTCATGGATCTGATGAATAGAGTCTTTAGAGACTATCTTGATCAGTTTGTGGTAGTCTTTATAGATGATATTATTGTATATTAAAAGATCAAGGAAGAACATGAAGATCACTTGAGAATTATATTGAAGACCCTGATAAAGGAGAAGCTTTATGCCAAATTTACCAAGTGTGAATTTTGGCTTCAAAAAGTTGCATTTTTGGGTCACATAATCTCAAAAGAAGGGATATCTGTGGATCCAGCAAAAACAGAGGTTATCGAAAGATGGTTGAGACCAACATCAGTGACTAAGATTAGACGTTTTCTTGGTTTGACTGGATATTATCGACGTTTTGTGAATGATTTTTCACGATTATCTAATCCACTCACCAAGTTGACTCAGAAAGGAGTTAAGTTTGTTTGGACGGAGGAATGTGAAGAGAATTTCAAGGAGTTGAAAAGAAGGTTATCCAGTGCACCTGTGCTCACACTGCCTTGTAGTGGAGAAAGGTTTGTGATCTACAGTGATGCATCCAAGAAGGGATTAGGGTGTGTTCTTATGAAAAATGATATGGTGATAGCTTATGCCTCACGACAGTTGAAAATACATGAGAAAAATTACCCAACTCATGATTTGGAGTTAGCTGCGGTAATCTTTGCATTAAAGATTTGGAGGCATTACCTTTATGGTGAAAGGTGTGATATTTATACTGATCATAAAAGTTTAAAGTATATTTTCACACAAAAGGAGATGAATATGCGCCAAAGAAGATGGTTGGGGATGATTAAGGATTAGGACTGCTCAATTCATTACCACCCTGGGAAAGCAAACAAGGTGGAAGATGCATTAAGTCGACAAGACCATGCTAGTTTATCCATGATGAGGATCACAAAAGATCCAATATTTATGGATTTACAAAGGATGGATCTTGGAATTATAATGAAAGGGGAAAAATCTTATCTTTCTCAAATGAATGTTCAACCATTTATACATGTGAAGATTAAAGAGGCACAGAAAGAAGATGTCGAGTTACAAAAGAAGGTGAGAGATGTTCCTGAATTCAACCTTGATTGTGATGGGATAATAAAGTTCAGGAATCGGGTTTGTGTTCCTCCCATCCCCGAATTAAAGAAGGAGCTGCTGGATGAGGCTCATAGTTCTTCATTCTCTATTCATCCTGGAAGCACGAAGATGTATAGGGACCTGAAAGAATACTTCTTGTGGGATGGCATGAAAAGAGATGTTGCTGAATATGTCTCTCGATTATTGGTTTGTCAACAAGTTAAAGCTGAGAGACAGAAGTCTAAGGGGATGTTACAACCATTACCCATACCTGAATGGAAATGGAAAAACATCACTATGGACTTTGTCACAGGACTTCCTAAAACATCCAAGGGCAATAATGCTATCTGGGTCATAGTTGATCGTCTTACAAAGTCTGCACACTTCATTACTATTAGAGAGGATTTCTCTCTGGATCAGCTTTCCAGGATATATGTAAAGGAAGTGGTAAGATTGCATGGAGTACCACTTTCTATTATATCTGATCGGGATCCGAGGTTTACCTCAAAGTTCTGGCGAAGTCTTCAGCATACTTTGGATACAGAGTTATGTTTCAGCACTGCTTATCATCCTCAGACAGACGGTCAGTCTGAGAGAACAATTCAAACTCTAGAAGATATGTTGAGAGCTTGCTCTATGGATTTCAAAGTTGGTTGCGATCAACACCTACCTTTGGTGGAATTTTCTTATAATAATAGCTTTCACTCCAGTATTCAGATGGCTCCTTATGAAGCTCTCTATGGAAAGAAATGCAGGACTCCAACTTGCTGGGATGAAGTTGGGGAAAGAAAGCTATTAGGACCCAATCTCGTTGATGAAATGCCAGAAAAGGTCAGATCTATTCAACAACACATAAGAGCATCTCAGAGTCGATAGAAAAGTTATGCCGACAACCGAAGAAAAGACCTAGAGTTTGAAGTGGGTGATAAAGTGTTCTTACGAATATCTCCCTGGAAGAGGGTTATGAGATTTGGAAAGAAGGGGAAGTTGAGCCCTAGATATATCGGTCCTTTCGGATTACTGGATCGTGTTGGGAAGGTAGCTTACCGATTGGAGCTTCCACCGAATCTCTCTCAAGTTCACGATGTGTTCAATGTATCTCTCCTGAGAAAGTACATACCTGATCCTTCACATGTACTCAGCTCAGAAGTTGTACCGCTGGAGTAAGATCTTTCTTATGAAGAACAACCGATAGAGATTCTGGATCGTAGCGAAAAAGTCCAACAAAACAAGACCACTCGATTGGTGAAAGTTTTATAGAGGAACCACCAATTAGAAGAATCTACATGGGAGTTTGAGGATGTGATGAGGGAGAGGTATCCTCATCTGTTTGTTACAAAGTGACGAATTTCGAGGGAGAAATTCATTTTAAGGGGGGTAGAATGTAACACCCGAGACTTTTATGTTATATAAATCATCAAAGGAATCTTTTTCTACACACAACACTTTCTTGTCTTGCTTTACACGAAATCACGAGCTTCCTCGATAGCTTGCGTCGTACGCAATACCGAGTTTCACTAAACAACGATATACTATATTATTAAAACTAGCCGTTATGAATAGTAATAACCACTTTTTGAAATTTTATAAATTTTATTTTTCAAAATGGACTTCATTTTTGGATTCCTAATATCGAAATTAGCCTAGGGTGAAATTTTGTTATTTTTCTGAAAACTTTCAATTTTTGATGAATAGTGAAACCACTAAGTGGTAGTTAAAAAAACTGAATTTTTCATAAAACATAATTTTACCACTTCTATGAGTGGAATTTAAAAAATCCTAGAGACACGGTTGATTTCAGTAAGTAAAATGTGGTTCAATGATATGAAAATAATTTTTTTGGTGAATAGTAACTTTTTACTTTTTTTTACCACGGTTAAAAGTAAATAGGGTAATTTAGGGTCAAAATGATATTATTATTACCCTAACACATGTCCTAATTCTATTGGACAAGTGTAATTCGACCAAAAACAACCTTAGGAATAAAATATGACCATTTAGGCCCACTTGGATTAGATTAGGACATTTATTATTAATTTATTTAAAGAAGGGTTAAAATAGTTAAAATCAAAGTTTAATAACTAAATCATTTTTAATACGGGGTTATACATAAGATAAATTAAACTATAAATATTCATTATAAAGCTAAAAATATTTCCTACATAATGGTATTTTATTTGTAATTTTTATACATTAAATAATTTAATTTATTTATGACACAACGATGATGAAGTAATTATCTTATTAATAAAATATTGACATAATTGATGTTATAAATACCCAAATAAATATAATTTGAGACTTTTTATGAATTAAACTAATTTTCTAGATTAATATGACATGTTAGTAGTGATTTAATTAACTGTTTTCGAACTAATAATTCTGTTATGATTTTCACAAAAATTAATTACTAAATAGTGTCAAAATTGACATAAAATAGTTTTTAAAACAAATATTATATTAGTAACTGTTATTTTATTCCTAAAAATCTAAGGTTCAGAAAAATGACTTAGATAAGGTTATATATATTAATAATAAACAACTTAGGGTTCTTTTGGCTGCTTATAATAAGTTTATTAACCTTATAGTATAAGAACACAAGAAGACACGGTAAAAGTAAAATTATTTAACTTAATGTTAAATCTAAATGATAAGGTTAAAATAGGAACCTAAACCTGTATAAATTCTATTTGATGAGAGGATTTCAACCCATCCCCACATTAGCTTTGAAATAAATCAATTTGGATCTATTTAAAACTGAACTTGACTTTATAATAAAATAATATTTTTCGTTATTCCAAAGGTGCCCCTCCCCTCCCTTATAAAAGGGCACCTCCTTACTCTATTCCTCACACCACTTTGAGCCTTCAAGCTCGGCCAAAACCTGCCACTTTATCCTCTCCACTTCCCTAGAGACATCCCAGAGGTCCTGGTCTTCTTAAAAGACCAATTTTAGTGCCCTAAAATAAGGTCTTAAAGAAGCACTTCAAAGAAGAGGTAATGTCCGTTACCGATTCTTTCATCTTTATTTCTTCTTCCACTTATTCTTCTTTAGTTGTTTAATTATGAAGTAATAACATCAGTATCAATCATATACTGATATGTTATTATAAGTATGAAACAACCCTATTTCACCATCTATCCATCCTACGGAAAAAGAAATCACCGCGCGTGCGTACGTACGAAATACCGTCTCCACGCCGTGGTGTAATCTATTTTCCACCACTACCTTACTTGGATGGGTATAATGGTGTAAATAATTACTATATATGAATATTATAAAGTGATACTGATTCTGAAATAGTATACATACACTCCAATACAATTCCACGATCATAGGAACGATATCATCACTCGTGCGTACGTACAGAATACCGTCTCCACGATGTGATGCGACTCATTCTACATGATCTTCATTTCATAATGATTATATAAATGAATTAAATGAATGAATATGATATATATTACACTAATACCATTCTGGAAATGAGGTATCTATAACCTAAAGAGAAGAATAAGAATTTATTCGACAAAACATGAATAAGAACAAAAAGTTATAAACACCCGAATAACAAGCAGCAATGAAACACTACTGGAAATCGGATCTTTCCCAACACTTATATACACCCTTTCCCAACGGTTCTCCCAAACCGTTGGGAAAGGGGGGTCTTTCCCAACGGTTTGGGAGAACCGTTGGGAAATACCCCCCCCCTTTCCCAACGGTTTGGGAGAACCGTTGGGAAAGACCCCCCCTTACCCCCCCTTTCCCAACGGTTTGGGAGAACCGTTGGGAAAGACCCCCCTTCCCCCCCTTTCCCAACGGTTTGGTAGAACCGTTGGGAAAGACCCCCCCCTTTCCCAACGGTTTGGGAACCTATCCCAACGGTTTTGAAAACCGTTGGGATAGCTTCTTTGATTTCTTCCAGGTCTACTACTCAAGAACATTATATAAATATAAATTTTAAATAATTATGATAATACATATATATATTTATGAAGTCATATTTATAAAAGTTATGTTAGGTTAGTGGTTAAGGCGTTTAATTATAAACGGGGGGTTGTGGGATCAAATCCCACCACATGTTTTTTTTGAAATACATATACCAACGGTTTTATAACCATTGGAATAGATTTTCATATTACTTATACCAAAACCGTTGGTATAGACCTATCCCAATGGCTTACTTCGCAACGGTTTGGAGGCCTATACCAACGGTTCCAAACCGTTGGTACAGGTTAGTATTCTACTAGTGAAATATTACTACTAAGAAGCTAAGAATATGACCAAATATGATATCATAAAAATAATTATGATTCTAGAATAAGTCAATAACATTATTTAAATCATTATACAGGAGTTTGAGACACGTACAAAGCATATCGGACCTAAGGTAAGGGAAAATATCACAATCTCATTTTTATTCGAGATTGTTTATACTTTTGTATTTATTGGGGTGTATTTTATCGTCCACATCCATTTTTCCTCAATATGAAATATTATTTCAATCCACCTATAATTGTTTAAATCCAATTTTACCCTTCGGTGAGTTTTTAGTAAAAAAATATGAAAGGAATCTTTTGTCATTTTTTGAACGAGGTACTTTTTGACTTTTCCGACAAAAGTATGAGAAGAATGTTTTTTTTAACTTATACGACATGAATGGATTTTGAAAAAAATTATTTCCAAGAAGCTTACTTTACAACTTTTCAAGTTTATTTTTAATCAACTTCTTTTAGTTTAAAATTTTACGACATGTTAAGAAAGGAAAAGTGTTTTTGAAGTAGAAAGGATATTTTCCTCAAGAATGGAGTTCAAGTGTTTTATCAAAATTATTTTTCCATATAAGATAATATAGGGTTCTGTTTCTATCCCTATTATTACATGGATTTGATTATATTGTGATGGAAATATTTTTATGAATTCCTTTATCTTATATGAATTGTTTTATGATGTCATGTTGTTTAAGAATCCCATTTTTACTACATGGGTTATGCAATGATGTATGATTTGTGATTTTGTGGAACACATAATAATGGTATCATTATGAGATGGTTGGGACCTATATATCCCTCCAATGCATTGGGTAAAGATTTTATATTTCATGAGATAGACATGGCTGGAACGGTAGGTTATACCGGTTCAGTGAAACAGGACTGAAACGAGGAGTGAACTCGGTTCAGAAATGGACTTTGTCCACTAAGATAGTCTTGGCAATGAGTATTGACTAATAAGAAATGATTCTCTATGATTATGTGTGTATGACACAAAGTTTCATGTTTTAAGTTATGATTATTGGGATTACATTTCACTACTATGATTTATCCAATGTTATGAGATTATGATCTCTTTTGCAGGTTAAGATTTCCAAAAGTTATGTGCTTATATATGATGTGATTGGTATTTCTTTTGTTTACCCTTACTGAGAATTTGAGATCACCCTTTTGTATGTTTTATTTCCCCAGGTCAGGAAGAAGGTTATTAAGTAGAATATGCCAAAAAGGGACTCTAGATATGATGAAATAAATGGGAGGCAAAGTAGATGCTTTATGAACCAGTTGTTTATGTTTCCCAGTTTCTAAAGACACTATACCTATACGGTCCTTTCTTGGTTTTGTTATATGTTTTAATAAGTGTGCTTCAATTCTGAAGTAATAACAATGTATGTAAAGTATGAGTCGTTATATCTACAATATCAGATCGTTGCGCCAACAAACGAATGCACAACGATCGATTTCCTCCAAGAACGCGTAGAATGCAACGAAGAACACGAGGGAGAAAATACAAGAATCAAACAAGGGGGAAGAACCTTGATCTTTGTTTGTGACGATCCGAGTTCATCGTTGTTAGATCAAAACCTCAACAAACAACATATTATACAATCTCAAGTAATTGATTTCCCGATAAAACCCCAAAACATGACCGCCCGCAAAATGATCGATCTGTGGGATAATCGGTTCACAGATTAGTCCGCGTTTGTCATAGGAAACAAGAACGGGGGAAAGGAAAATCAAAAGAAAAACATCCTACCTGAATCCACGGTGTTAGTTGGTGAATATCCGGTCGCCGCGTCATCGTCGCCGGCGAAAATCGTCAAGAACGACGTCGCCGCGTTGGAAGGTTTTATCTAGAGATTTCCAGAGCCTCCAGGGAAATTCAGGGTTATGTGAATTGTAACCCTGATCCCCCTGCGAAATCTCTATTTAAAATATAAGATATATTTGATGAAACAATATTTAATAAAACATTTTAATTAAATATTTTATTACAGTTACGTCCAAAAACTGGATTCCACCACCGACCTACGCCAGCCGATGTTAGGCCTCACCTAAGGTAAAATCGTTGTTCCGAACGCAACGGTGGCCTCAGATTTCTGATCTGAGCACCCTTTTAGGAGTTATTCCACTTTTTAAGGAAAACCACACATGCGCGTAATTTAATTATTTAATTAAATTCAACCATTTATTCCGGGCTCACTGGGCCTCGGAACTGCACGCCGTCTCAGAGCCTGGTCTTGAATTAATTCCCATATAATATTTTAAATAATTCATGGAAAAATATGGGACATTACATATGAATACTTCTATGTAATTATCTAGTTAATCCTAAAAAATAATAACCATGCATCGCTAAAAAGTACCCGGAGCATTGTACAGACCAAATGACATCCACCTATATGAAAATGTGAAAAAGGGGAAAGAAAAGGTCATATTTTCCAGGTCCTTGGGAGAAATATGGATCTAAAAGTTTCCAAAATACCCATCAAGGAAAAATTATTGGGACTTATCTGTTAGCCTCTCTAGAATTTGTTCAATGAATGGAATAGGGAAATTGTCCATCCTAGTGTGTTAGTTAAGTCGGTGATAGTCTATACAGACACACCAACTATTTTGCACATGAGTTAGAACCAATTCATTGTTTTCATTTTTGATTACTATTAGGCCAATTTTTTTAGGAACTACTTGAATAGGACTGATCCGTTGGCTTTCAGAGACGAGGTAAATGATTCCAGAAGCCAGTAATTTTGTTACCTCATTTTTCAAAAATTCTAAGAGGTTTGGGTTCAGTTGACGTTGTTCCTACCTCACAGGTTTAGCCTCATAATTTAATAAAATATGATGTGTGTAAATTTATAGGATAGTATAATAAAATTTCCACCCCAAAGCTTATTTATAATCCCTCAAAAGTTCAAGCAGTCGCAATTCATGCTCAGGAGAGAGTGAACTAGCAATGATGATGTGCAAATTGTTTCCATTCTCAAGATATGAATGTTTTAAATATTGAGCCAGTTTTTTCAGTTCTAATTCAGGTGTATTTTGGATTGATGGGAGTGTGTGTGAAAGTGAGAGGTCACTGATCTCATCTAACTTCTCAATGTTATCATCCTCAGATGAGGAATGAGCTTTTATAATCTTAGAAGTATTATCAATGTTTATTGAATCATCAATGTTCAATAAATTATCAATTAATAAACATGCATGAAACTTTTATAAACCACTAAAATAATCAATGCATGGATCATTTCCTAGAATTTCTATCAATGAAGAAAACCCAGAGAGGGGATCGGGGGAATGAAATGAACTTTTTTCAAGGAAGGGAGTAAATCTATAGAATTAACAGAGAGTGAGGAATGTTCTTCTCAGGGATGATTCATGGAATAAAGGATATTTAAGTGTACAATGTCACCACCAAACTCCATATATAATGTTCCATTATGGGCATTAATTATGGTTTTGGATATTTTTAGGAAATTTCTCCCCAATATAATTGGGGAATTTCCATTCATCCTTTAATCTTCCATTTTAAGCACATAAAAATTAGCAGGAAAAATTAAATTTTGAACCCTCATAAGAACATCCTCTAACACACCAAAAGGGTGTACCATACTCCGATTTTATATCTAAACAACTATCCCAGTTGGCTTCAATTATCTAACCTGAAATGAAGAGAAAATAGAGTGAGACATCACATTTATAAAAGCATCTAAATAAATCATATCATTGGAAAAAGAATACTCCCCAATGGTGCATGGAATTGAGAATGTTTTAGGATTGTTGCACTTGGTGGTAAGTGGTGACTCTATTAATGCTAATAAATTCCTCCCCAAGCTTACCTTTTCATCTCCATAAAGTCACCTTTGGCATGTGTACATCTCCTTTAGAAACTTGGCATATCATTTAATTTGATTCACGGCATCGATAAAGGGGATGTTTACATGCACTTTTTTGAAAGTATCCAAAAGTTCCTTATCGAGTTCAGTATTCTTTTGTTTTATAGGTTGGGTGGCCCTTTGGGGAAATGGAAGAGGAATGGGTTGGCTAGGAGACTCATCGACATACACACTCCTTCCTTTGTAAGGGATTCTCTCAAGACATGGTTTTTAAATATTTAGAACATTTTTAATGGTTGAGATAGAGGTTTACTCAAGAGTGGATGACTCTAATGGAAGATTAATTTTAATTTCTAGTTATTTTCCACTCCTAAGGGTGATTACACTAACATTTCCTTTATCTTTAGGGTTGACTAATGGTTGAGGTGGTAGTTTACCCGACCTGTGACTTTAAATTTCCCCCACTGAGATAACTTGTTGGCCTAATTGGATTTTGAGATCTTGTATGACCACCACAATGTTTTTTTGGAATTTGATATTGTTGGCAACCATTTACTTCATCATATCTTCTAGTCTAGGCTCAGGTTTTATAGGGGGTTATTGGAAAGGCCTTTGAGGTGGTTGAGGATTTCTGGGTGGTGGTGGTAGATGACTACTCTGACCATGTTGGTTCTATTGTTATTGAGGTTGGTTTGAATACCCCCCTTTCCTATAGTATTGGTTTTTTTCCACCCAGGGTTGGATGGATAGTGAGGTTCTTGCCTAAAGGGTTGGTTATAGGGGTGTCCTAGAAAGATTTCCTCACATCTCTCATAAGTTTCTCTAAATTGAGAACATTGGTCAGAGTAGTGGGTATTAGAAGAGCATATACCAAAATGGATGGGAGGAGGAGATTGGGATTTCCTTGGGAAAGAGAAAGTTGTAAAATAAGGGTACTTACCTCTTCAAACTTTGTGTCCAACTAATTCTTGAATTCGGTACTTTGAACCTCATGGACACCCTAAATGGGTACACTAGACATTGTACCAAATTATTGAATGTTTTGTGGATTGTTATCAATCAGGGTTCTTGTATAAATTGGTGTCTTATCCACTAGTGCACCACCTACAGCAACATCAATCATATTTCAATCAATTGGAATTAATCCTTCATAAAAATACTGAATTAAAATCTTATCACTTATTTGGTGGTGTGGACATATTTAACATAACCTTTTAAATCATTCCCAATATTCATGTAATGTTTCCCCTTGTGATTTAATTATACCATAGATTTTTTTCCTTATAGTTGTAGTTTGAGATGTTGGGAAATAGTTTTCAAGAAAAAGGCGTTTCATGTCTGCCCAACCTCTAATTGGCGAATTAACATAATACTACCAATCTTTTGCAGTGTCTTCTAATGAAAATGGGAATGATCTTTGCTTTACTTATTGTTCATCCACATTAGCAGGTTTTAAATTAGAACACACACTATGAAATTATTTTAAGTTCTTATATGGATCTTCTCCCACAATTCCATGAAATCTTAGTAATAAATGAATTAAACCGGATTTCAGTTCAAAATTGGGGGCCTCGTCTTGTATTTGAATATAGGTGGGATGGATATCAACATCAAGTGAGGTTAGTTATTTTAATGTTATGTTTTTTTCATCCATATTATGTAAGTTTATTTTAGTTTTGATATTGGTTACATAAGAATAAGAGGAAGGATCAAGAAGCATGTCTATGTTTTGTGTGTCGTCCTTTGAAGGGTTTTCTTGTGCATCTCGATGTTGCTGATGTAGGATCCTATTCAGTTCGAGTTAGAAAGGTGGTAGGTCTCCCAGAGTTGAATTAATCACTCACAAAACCTATAAAATAATTAAATAAAAAAATAGGTATAAGTATATGATAAAACAAATAAATATTCACAAAATTTACAAAAATATTATAAAAAACAGGCACTAAAAATCAAAGTGCTCCCCAGAAACTGTGCCAGAATTTGAACGTGTTGTCATGAAATTTCAAATTGATTATGATTTTAAGATTTATTTATAGTATAGGGAAGGCCCTAGGTCATATTTCAAGGAGTTTTGGTATCTTATAGTGTTCATTTTTAATAAATATTACTAAAAGAGGGGGGTGATTTTGAAAACAGTTTTAAGAAAAAAACTTAACTTAAAGAGTTTAATAGTTGAAAAAACAAGTGGATTTTAAAAAATATGAGACAAAGGGTTCATTTTGATTTCATTACAGACATTTCAATTTCATTGTTCATATATATTCATTTAGGTTTGGAGTAATTCTTTGGTTGAAATTAATTGGAATCCTGATTAATTCCTAAGATTTTATTTTAATGCTTAAAGAACCAAACCTTGACATAACAATCATATTGTCAAGGTCCCACACTTATTCATGGAATAAGTGATTCCAAATTATATTGAAGTCTCAAGAAGGTGGGTATTAAAATTATTTTTGTGCTGTCCAATCAGAACAACACAAGTCACGCACTCAAAACCTCACACCGATCGATTAGAAATTAAGAGCATAACATTCACATGTATCAAAACAAGCATTCAAATATGAAATCATGTAAGGTACATATAATTTAATGTTTAAAAATCCAAATAAATCCAAACCAGTATCTAATATATTCATTGGATCTCCCTTAACATGTGTGTAGCTCCCTCACAACGAACACCCACCATTTAACCCAACATCGAGAGGAGGAGGAAGCTATGGTGCATCTCCTTCTTCATTTCAGCTCTCCCTATGAGGATAGGGAGCTTCAGAACCTCCAAGGGGATGAAATTAATCCTCTGGAACTTCAATTTTTCATCACTCCACTCTCTTTTTCAAACTTTCAAATGAGGTTCCCATGGTGCCTTTTTATAGCCAAATTGGGACATGGTTTTGAGCACCCTATTTTTGAGATACCAATTGTGTATCAGTTTTGGAATAGTATAAAGCCATATCATGACTTGACCAAAATATAAGAGTTTTTGGAAGGCCTCTTGACTATCTCCCTATAAAAGTTGGCGGCCATTAGACATTTTTATTGGGATATATGGTCAAAAGAATGAACTAAACTTTTGAATTCTTGTAGATTTTGTCCCCTGGACAGAATGGTTCGAACGGGCCACAAGATGGACAAATTGGGATTTAGTTCCTTGAAAATAGTTTTATTTCATGATGTTTTATTGTGAAAAAAAAATTTTCATCCAATTTGGATGCAATTAATTCTCTTAATTCTCAAAACACTGTACAAATTTCCATGGGATACCATGCGGTTTGGCCTATTTTTCTTCTAGATCATCTCCAGGGCCTCCAAATCACCTCCACCTTCAATGAAAATATCAAAAAAAGTATAATTAACCCTTTTAAAAATGATAAAAACAAAATAAATTAATCAAACATGAATTTCAATTTGTTATTTGATTTGAAATTTACAATACAAAACAACTTTAGCACAGTGGTGTAAGGGTGAAAATGAAATAGTGAATCGCGGTGTGATCACACCCCCACACCTAAACATTTTAACCTCTGGGAAAAGTCAAAATTACAAAAAAAATTCATGTTGATATTCCCAAATTTATAAATATTTAACATTCAATGAAAATTTAATTCCTGATAGAAATGTGATCAAATAAAAAATCACACTGAGGAGTTATTCTCAGTGAGCATGGAAAAAGGCGTCTCAAAAATTGTATCAGAATGAAATTCCAAGAGATGCAAGATGCCAATTGTAGAAAATAATTCAAAATTTAATCATGTCACTAATTCTCCACGTGTGTGTGTGACAACTATTTTAGGCTATTTTTTCTACTTTCTGTCATGTAGATATAAGTTATTTTAAAAATTTTCTACTTACATGATCCTTTCCACCGAACCTTGCCCACATAATTTTCAATCAAATTTCAAGACCCACTCACTCAAGCATTCCTAGAAGTAAAAACATAATCTACCAACCTAGATAGCCCCATATGTTGTAAATTTCATCACTCCCCTCATTGATTATTTTTTCAAAAGTTTCACTTGGAAAAAATCTCACACTCTTATCTTATCCCATGTTTGATCTCATCACGACTCTAATTGTAATAGTTATAAGAAGATAAAAAGTTGAGGAAATGTGGTTTTTGACCTGGCTAAGACACAACCTTTTTTTTTGTTTTTTAGGGTGTAAAATAGTTGGATAATAGGTACACACGCATAGGTCAATCTGGTACAGTAATGAAATAATCTGGATAAGGAATGAACATATGGACAAATGGTTTTGGAAAGTAGAGAAAAATTAACCTAACTTATATTTACCTTCCATTAAGTAATAAATTTTCACACTTCATATTTGGGTGCAAAGATGTGTGGAGATTAAGTGAAAAAAATTTCCCTTAACTATTCACACAAAGGGTACCACTCTTCTCAAAGGTTTCAAAATGATACAACCATTTATATCATAGAAAAAGAACACAATTTAAAAAATAAAGTCACTCCACTGTCTTGAATTCTTACTGAAATGCACATTTCATCAAAATAAAATAAAATGTTAAAAAAACATGAAATAACGAAATTCCACATGAATTTTCAATAATTTCCATTATTTAATGGGCATCATTTTCCATGATAAAGTGGGTATTAAAAAAAATATTTCAACACAAAAGTGAGGGATAGGGAAAGGGGGGAAAGTAATAATAAAATTCAGCAAGCGAAAAAGAGAAAAAGAAGAAAGATGATGAAAATTCCTAACTAACCAAGGAATGTAACCACCCCCACACCTAAAGTACACAAAGCTACAATGTAATAAAATAGAATGTGGGAAGGAAGGAAAAAACCTAATGGATGTCATTCATAGACTGCTTCTTAAATATGGAGTTCCTCCATCAAGGAATCCATAATGGTTTCATGAAAGTGCTTCAGTTGCTACCCATTGACAGTGAAGGTTTGCTTAGTTTATTCATTTTGAACCTGGACAACACCAAATGGAGAGAAATTAATAACTATGTATGGTCCAAGACAATGTGAAAAAAGATTACCTATATGCAACTTTAGCCATTCATTGTAAAGGAGGACCTTCTTCCCAATATGGAATTGATGATGAAGATGAGATGGTTGTGGGAAGACTTGGTTCACTCCTTATAAATCCTAGAGTTCTCATATGAATCTCTTCTCATTTCCTCCAGCTCCTGAATCTATAACTTCCTTTTATCACCTACACCAGAAAGATTAGAATTGCATTGTTTGATGGCCCAGTAGGCCTGATACTCAATCTCAATAGGGAGGTGACAACTCTTTCCAAACACTTGCCGATATGGTGACATGCCAATGGGGTTTTTGAAACAGTACAGTAAGCCCATAATGAATCATCAAGTCTAAGACTCCAATTTTTTCTATTGGTTTGTACCGTTTTTTAAGATTTTTTTTACCTCCCTATTTCATACCTCAGATTGACCATTAGTTTGTGAGTGATATACAGTTGACACTCTATACCCAACCCCATACCGATGAAAAAGATATTTCATTGTTTGGTTGCAGAAATGAGAACTCTAGTCACTGATGATGAACCTTGGTAATCCAAATCTATAGAAAATTTGGGATCTAAAAAATTCTACAACTTCCTTAGAATAATTAGTCCTTGTAGCTCATGCCTCTACCCATTTTGAAACATAATCCACTGCCAAAAGAATATACAGGTTACCAAATGAATTGCAGAACAGCCCCATAAATTCATTTCACCAAACATAAAAAATTTCATGGAAGATCTAGGGTTTTTGTGGCATCTCATTTATTTTAGATACATTCCCCATAATTTGAAAGTGAGGACAAGGTTTACAGAAGTCATGGGAATCCCAAAAAAATGTGGGCTAAAAGAGACTATAATTGAGGACGTTGCGAGTAGTATATTGGGGACCAAAGTGGCCCCCACAATCAAGAGTGTGGAAGAACCTGATGACGGACTGAAACCCGCTATCGGGAACACAACTCCTGAGTACTTGATCACTATAGGTGCGCCAAATGTAGGGGTTATCCCAAATGTACCAACAAGATTCATGTTTTAGACGGTCAGACTAGTTTTTGTTGAAATCAGTAGGAATGAAATATGCTACCAAATAATTTACAATTTTAGCATACCAAGGAATGACATCTTGCACTCAGTACCATTTCTCATCTGGAAGCATGTCATTTATGGAAATATAGGGGGATGAGTCAATGTACAAGGATGGGTGGATCCTACTGACATGGTCAACCACCACATTCTTTGCTCATTTTTTATCTCTAATTTCTAAATTGAATTTCTGGAGGAGGAGCATCCAGGTAATGAGACGTGGTTTGGCTTCCAGTTTCTTAAGGAGATACCAGAGGGCTGCATGGTCTAAGAACACAATTACATTGGACCCTAAAAGTTATGACCTAAATTTTTCCAAGGCGAACACAATGGAAATGAATTATTTTTTAGTCATGGTGTAGTTTTCTTGTGTAGGGTCCAGTGTACGTGAGCCATAGGCAATGGCATGTGGAGCTCGATCGACCCTTTGTGATAAGACTACCCCAACTGCATAGTTAGTCGCATCACACATGAGCTCAAATGGTAAATCCCACCGAGGTGGTTGGATTACCAGGGGTGACGTGAGACTATATTTTAAATTATAAAAATATTCCTCACATTCTTTATCAAAAACAATTTTTTTCCTTTTGGAGTAACCATGTGAGTGGGAGTGAAATCTTACTAAACTCATGAATTAAACGATGATAAAATTCAGCATGAACTAAGAAAGAACACACATCCTATAAATTTTTAGGGAATTATAAGGAAGAAATGACATCTAATTTTGATTTATATACTTGGATACCACCCCCAGAAATTATATGTCCCAAAATTATACCTTGTCGCACCATGAAATGACATTTATCATAATTTAATACGAGATTATTTTCAATACAAAGACATAGTATTGAATAAAGACTACTAAAAAATTCATCAAAAGAGGATCCATAAATAGTGAAATCATCCATGAATACTTCCATGAAATTCTCTAGCTAATTCGAAAAAATACTAACCATGCATCGCTGGAAAGTACCCATAGCATTGCACTGACCAAATGGAATCCTCCTATATGAAAATGTTCCAAAGGGGAAAGTGAAGGTCTCCTTTTTCTGTTCCTCATGGGAAATATGGATCTGAAAGTATATAGAATACCCATCAAGGAAATAGTAGTGGGACTTACCCGCTAGCCTCTCTAGCATTTGGTTAATGAATGGAAAAGGGAAGTGTTCTTTCCTAGTGTGTTGGTTTATTCAGAGATAGTCTATGCAGACACGTCAAATATTCTAAACACGAGTTGGAACCAATTCATTGTTTTCATTTTTAATTAATGTAAGGCCAGTTTTTTAGGAAATACTTGAACGAGACTGACCCATTGGCTGTCAGAGATGGGATAAATGATTCCAGTATCCACTAATTTTGTTGCCTCCTTTTTTCACAACTTCTAGGAGTTTTGGGTTCAGTCGATGTTGTACCTTCCTCATAGGTTTAGCCTCACTATTTAATAAAATGTGATGTGTGAAAATTGATAGGAAAATACCATGAATGTCATCAAGTGTCCATCCTAAAGCTTGTTTATACTCCCTCAAAAGTTAAGCAGTATCATTTCATGCTCAGGAGGGAGTGAACTATAAATGATGATGGGAAACTTATTTCCATTCTCAATATATGAATCTTTTAAATCTTGAGGTAGTTGTTTCAGTTCCAATTTAGGTGGATTTTGGATTGATGGGAGTGTGTGTGAATGTAAGAGGTCACTGGTCTCATCTAACTGCTCAATGGTATCATCCTCAGATGAGGAATGAGCTTTTACAAGCTTATCAGTATCATTAATGGTCATCAGATCCTCAGTGTTCAAGAAATTATCAATTAATAAACATGAATGACACTTTTCTAGACAACTAAAACAATCAATGCATGAATAATTTCCTAGAATTTCTATCAATGAAGAAAACTCAGAAAGGGGATCAAGGGAATGAAATGAAGTTTTTTCAAGGGAAGAGAGTACATCTATAGAATTAATAGAGAGTGAGGAATGTTCTTCTGAGGGGTGCTTCATGGAATCACGGATGTTGAAGTGGAAAATTTCACCACCAAAATCCATAGATAATGTTTTTATTATGGAAATTAATTATGGTTTTTGGCTATTTTCAAGAAAGGTATCCCCAATATAATTAAAACATGACCATTTATTCTATCATCTTTCATTTTGAGAACATAAAAATCAGCAGGAAAAATTAAAATTTTAACCCTCACAAGAACATCCTCTATCACACCAGAAGGGAGTGTTATACTCCGATTTGATAGCTGAACGACTCCCCAGTTGGCTTCAATTCTCCAATTTACAATGAAGAGTAAATAGAGTGTGACATAACATTTATAGAATCACCTAAATCAAGCATAACAATGGAAAAATAATACTCCCCTATGGTTCACAGAATTGAGAATGTTCTAGGATCATTACACTTAGTGGGAAGTGATAGATCTATTAATGTTGATACATTCATCCCCAAGCTCACCTTTTCATCTCCACGAAGTCGCCTTCAGTGTGTACACATCACCTTTAGAAACTTGGTGTATTGTGAAATTTGATTCACTCCATCAATCAAGGGTATGTTTACCTGCACTTTTTTAAAAGTCTCCAAAATTTCTCTATCGATTTCAGTTTTCTTTTGTTTTCTAGGTTGGGTGGACCTTTGGGGAAATGGAAGAGGAATGGGTTGGCTAGGAGAATAATCAACATACACACTATTTCCTTTGGAAGGGATTCTCTCAAGACATGGTTTTTCAACATTTGGAACATTTTTAATGGTTGAGATAAAAGTTTTATCAAGAATGGATGACTCTAATGGAGGATTCATTTGACTTTATAGTTGTTTTACACTCCTAAGGGTAATGGAACTAACATTTCCTTTATATCTAGGGTTGAATAATGGTTGAGATGGTAGTTTACCCGACTAGTGACTTTGAATTTCCCCCATTGAGTTAGTTAGTTAGCGTAATTGGGTTTTGAAGTCTTGTATGGATGCTGAAGTGGTTTTTTGGAATTGGAGATTATTGGAAGCCATTTTCTTCATCATATCTTCTAGGCTAGGCTCGGGTTTTGGAGGGGGTTATTGGAAAGACCTTTGGGGTGGTTGAGGATTTCTGGGTGGTGGTAGTGGATGACTACTCTGATGATGTTGATTCCATTGTTGTTGAGGTTGGGTTGAATGCCCCCTTTCCTATAGTCTTGGTTTTCTTTCAACCTAGGGTTAGATGGGTAGTAAGGTTCTTGCCTAAAGGGTTGGTTATAGGGGTGGCCTGGAAATATCGACTCACAACTCTCAGAAGTTTCTCTCAATTGAAGACATTGGTCAGAGTAGTGGGTATTAGAAGAGCATATACCACAATGTATGGGAGGAGATTTATATTTTCCTAGGGAAAGAGTGAGTTTTTGAAGAAAGTTACTTACCTCTTCAAACTTTGTGTGCAACTTCTTCTCAAATTCGGTACTTTGCACCTCATGGACACCCCGAATGGGTAAACCCGACCTTGTACCAAATTGTTAAGTGTTCTGTGCCATGTTCTCAATCAGGATTCTTAAAGAAATTGGATTCTTATCCACTATTTCACCACCTACAGTAGAATCAATCATATTTCAATCAATAGGAATTAATCCTTCATAAAAATACTGAATTAAAAGTTGATCACTTATTTGGTGGTGTGTACAGCTTGAACATAACCTTTTAAAGTGTTCCCAATATTCATGTAATGTTTCCCCGTGTTATTTAATTATAAAACAGATTTCTTTCCTTATAGTTATAGTTCGAGAAGCTCAGAAATATTTTTCAAGAAAAATGCATTTCATGTCTTCCCAACCTATAATTGGTGAATTAACATAATACAATCAATATTTCATAGTGTCTTCTAATGAAAATGGGAATAATATTAACCTTTCTTATTATTCATCCACATTAGTAGTTTTTAAAGTAGAACACATAGTATAAAATTATTTTAAGTGATTATGTGGATATTTGCTGCAAGTCCATGAAATCTTGGTAATAAATGAATTAAATTAGATTTCAGTTCAAAATTGGGTGCCTCACCTTGCATTTGAACATAGGTGGGATGGATATCAACATAGGGTGAGGATAGTTCTTTTAATGTTTGGTTGTTTTCAGCCATATTATTTAAGTTTATTTAATTTTTTATATTTGTTCCAGAAGAATAATAGGAAAGATCAAGAAGAGTGTCGATGTTTTGTGTGTCCTTTTTCGAAGGGTTCTCTTGTGCGTCTCAGTGTTTCTGATCTAGGATCCTCTTCAGTTAGGTTTCAAAAGGTGGTAGGTCTCCCAGATTTGAATACATCAATAAAAAAAACTACAAAAGAAATAAATTAGAATACAAAAATACAGGTAGAGGTATATGATGAAACAAATAAATATTCACAAAATTTACAAAAATATTATAAAAAACATGCACTAAAAACCAAATCCCTCCTCGACAATGGCACTAAAATTTGAACGTGTTGTCATGAAACGTCAAATTGATTATGATTTTAATATTTATTTATATTATAGGGCAGACCTTGGATCATATCTCAAGGAGCGTTGGTATCTTATAGTGTGTATTTTTAATAAATATTTCTAAAAGAGTGGGTGATTTTGAAAACATTTTTAAGAAAATAACTTAACTTAAAGAGTTTAATATTTTAAAAACCAAGTTGATTTTAAAAAATATGAGATAAAGGGTTCATTTTTATTTCATTACATACATTTCAATTTCATTGTTCATAGATATTCATTTAGGTTTGGAGTAATTCTTTGGTTGAAATTAATTGGAATCCTGATTAATTCCTAAGCTTTTATTTCAATGCTTCAAGAAGAAAACCTTGACGTAAAAATTGTATTGTCAAGTTCCAGAATTTATGGATGGAATAAGAGCTTAAAAATAATATTGAAATCTCAAGAAGGTGGGTATGAAAAGGATTCTTGTGCATTCCAATCAGAACAACACAATTCACTCACACAAAACCTCACATCGATCAGTTAGAAATTAAGATCATAAGATTCATATGTATCAAAAAAAGCATTCAAATATGAAATCATGTAAGGTACATTGAATAAAATGTTTAAAGCCACAAATTAATCCAAAACAGTAGCTAATATATACATCGAAACTCCCATCACATGTGTGTAACTCCCTTACATCGAACGCCCACCATTTAGCTCGACATCGAGAGGAGGAGGAAGCTCTAACACATCTCCTTCTCCATTTCAGCTCTTCCTATGAGGATATGGAGCTCCATAAACTCAAAGGGGATGAAAGGTATGCTATGTAACTTCAATTTGGTATCAATTTACTCTCTTGGTCAAACTTTCAAATGATGTGCCCATGGTGCCTTTTTATAGCCAAAATGGGACATGATTTTGAGCACCCTATTTTTGAGACCCATTGTGTATCGGTTTTGGAATAGTATAAATTCATATCACGACCTGAAAAAAAGATAAGAGTTGTTGGGAGGCATCTTTTATATATACCTATAAAATTTTGTGGCCATTAGACATCTGGATTGGGATATATGGTCAAAATACAAAACTAAACTTTTGAATTCGGGTAGATTTTGTCCCCTGGATAGAATGGTTCGGACGGGCCACCAGGTTGCTGAATTGGGATTCGGTTCCTTGAGAAGAGTTTTATACCATGATGTTTTGGAGCGGAAAGAAAATTTCCATCCCATTGTAATGCACAAAATTATTGTAATACTCAAAAAATTAGACAGATGTCCATGAGATGCCATGTAGTTTGTCCAATTTTGCTTCTAGATCATCTCTAAGGCCTCCAAATCACCTCCACCTTCAATGAAAATATCAAAACAAGTTTAATTTCATCTTTTAACAGTGATAAAAACAAAATAAATTTATCAAACATGAATTGAAATTTTTTATTATATTTGAAATTTATAATACAAAACAAGTTTAACAAAGTGGTTTAAGGATGAAAATAAAATAGTGAATCGCAGCGCGATCACACCCCCACACCTAAACATTTGCACTCCTGGGAAAAGTAACATTTCTAGAAATTATGCATGTAGATATTTCCAACTTAATAAATATTTAACATTCAATGAAAATTTAATCCTTGATATAAATGTGATCAAAGAAAAAATCACACCAATGAGTTATTCTCAATGAGCATGGAAAAGGGAATCTCAAAAATAATATGAGAATGAAATTCCAAGAGATTCATGATACCAATTGAAGAAAATAATTCAAAATTTAATCATGTCACTAATTCTCCACGCATGTGCGTGAAAACTATTTCATGCCATTATTTCTACTTTTTATTGAGTAAATATAAGTTATTTTAAAAATTGTCTACTTACATGATCCTTTTCACCGAACCTGCCCCACAATCTTTGGAATCAAATTTCAAGACCCACTCACTTAAGAATTCATATAAGTCAATTCATAATATCTCGACCTAGATATTCCCATATGTCTTACATTTTATCACTCCCCTCATTTATTATTTTTTCAAAATTTTCACTTAGAAAAAATCTCTCACTCTTATCTCAAACCATGTTTTATCTTCTCATGACATTAATTTTAATAGATATAACAATATAAAAAGTAGAGGAAGGGTGTTTTTTGACCTATCCAAGACACAATTTTTTATTTTTTTTATTTTTTTGGAGGGCATACAATAGTCAGATAACAGGTACACACACATAGGTCAATCTGGTACAGTAATAAAATAGATCAGATAAGGAACCAACATATTGAAAAATGATTTTGGAAAGTAGAGAAAAATAAACCTAACTTATATTTACCTTCAATTAAGTAAGAAATTTTCACACTTCATGGTTGGGTATAAAGATGTGTGGAGAGACTAAGTGAAACAATTTTCCCTTAACTATTCACACAAAGGGTACCACTCTTCTCAAAGGTTTCAAAATGATACAACCATTTATATCATTGGCAAAGAACAAAATTTCAAAAAAATTCACACCATAATGTTTAATTCTTGATTAAATGCACATTTTATCAAAAAAAATTGAATGTTAAACCAACATGAAATAAGGAAATTCCACATGCATTTTCAATAATTTCCATTATTTAATGGGAATCATTTTCCATGATAAAGTGGGTATAACAAAATAATATTCTAAAAAAAAGTTAGGGAGAGGGAAATGGGGGAAAGTAACAATATAATTAAGAAAGATAAAAATAGAAAATGAAGAAAGACGATGAAAATTTATAACTAACCCAGGAATGTATCCATCCCCCCACACCTAAATTATGCAGTGTCCGTACTGTAATAAAAGAGAATGTGGGAAGGAAGTATAAAACTTGGTGGGTGTCATTCATAGATTTCTTTTTGAATATAGAGTTCCTCCACCAGGGAATCCATAATGGTTTCATGAAAGTGCTTCAGTCGCTGCCCATTGACATTGAATGTTTTCTTGGTTTCTTCATTTTGAACCTGGACAAAACCAAATAGAGAGACATTAGTAACCATGTATGGTCCAAACCAGCAGGAATAAAGCTTACGTGGATGCAAATTCAGCCTTTCATTGTAGAGTATGGCCTTCTTCCCAATGTGGAATTGACGATGAAGGATGAGACGGTCTTGGAAATCCTTGGTTCACTCCTTATAAATCCTAGAGTTCTCATATGCATCTCTTCTCATTTCCTACATCTCCTAAATCCGCAACTTCCTTTGAGCACCTACACTAGAAAGATTAAAATTTCATTGTTTGATGGCTCGTTAGGCCCAGTGCTAAATCTCAATATAGAGGCAACAACTCTTTCCAAACACTAGATGATATGGTGACATGCCAATGGGGGTTTTGAAAGCAGTACGGTAAGCCCATAATGAATCATTGAGTCTAAGAATCCAATATTTTATATTGGGTTGAACCGTTTTTTCAATAATCTGTTTTATATCTCTATTTGACACCTCAGATTGACCATTATTATGTGGTTGATATATAGTATACACTCTATTCCCGGTCCCATACTGACACAAAAGATATTGTATTGTTCGGTTGCAGAAATGAGAACCCGGGTCACTGATGATGAACCTTGGTAATCCAAACCTACAAAAAATTTATGTTCAAAAAAATTCTAAAAATGCCTTAGAATTAGTAGTCCTTGTATCTCGTTCCTCTACCCATTTTGAAATATAATCCACTACCAAAATAATATATTGGTTACCAAATGAATTGGGGAATGGTCCCATACAGTCAATGCCCCAAACCTCGAAAATGTTATGGAAGAGCAGGGGTTTTTTTGGCATCTCATTTATTTTAGAGACATTCCCCATTATTTGATAGTGAGGAAAAGATTTATAGAAGTCATGGGAATCCCAAAACAATGTGGGCCAAAAGAGACCAGAATCAAGGACCTTACAAGTAGTCCGTTGGGGACCAAAGTGGACCCCACAAGAAAGACTGTGGAAGAACCTGAGGACGTACTACAACTCGCTATCGGGAACACAACGACCGAGGAATTGATTAATATAGGTGTCCCAAAGGTAGAGGTCATCCCAAATGTACCAATGAGACTCATGTTTTAGATGGTCAAATTGATTTTTTTTGAAATTAGAAGAAATGCAAGATGCTACAAAATAATTAAAAATTTCAACATACGAAGGAATACAATCTTACACTTGATATAGTTGCTCATCAGGAAACATGTCATTTATGGGAATGCATGGGGATAAGTCAATGTTTGAGGATGGATGGATTCTACTGATATGGTCAACCACCACATTCTCTGCTCCTTTTTTATCTCTAATTTATAAATTGAATTCCTGAAGGAGGAGCATCCAATGAATGAGACACGGTTTGACTTCTGGTTTCTTAAGGAGATACTAGAGGGTTGCATGGTCTGAGAACAGAATGACTTTAGAGCCCAAAAAGTATGACCTGAATTTTTCCAAGGCAAACACAATGGAAATTAATTCTTTTTTAGTTGTGGTCTAGTTTTATAAGGTAGGGTCCAGTGTACGTGAGGCATGAGAAATGGCATGAGGAGCTCGATCGACCCTTTGTGATAAGACTGCCCTAACTACATAGTTAGAGGCATCACACATGATCTCAAATGGTAAATCCCACCGAGTTTGTTGGATTACCAAGGGTGATGTGAGACTCCATTTTAAGTTATTAAAAGATTCCTCACATTCTTTAAGTTACTAAAGTCATGAATGAAACGACGATGAAATCCAGCATGACCTAAGAAAGAAAACAAATCCTGTAAATTTTTAGGGAATCGTATGGAAGAAATGACATCCAATTTTGATTTATCTACTTGTATACCATCCCCAAATATTATATGTCCCAAAATTATACCTTGTTGCACCATGAAATGGAATTTCTCATAATTTAATACGAGATTCTTTGCAATACAACGATGTAGGACTAAAGCAAGACTACTCAAACATTCATCAAAAGATGATCCATAAACATTGAAATCATCCATGAATACTTCCATGAAATTCTCCAAGTAATCTAAAAAAAATATTAACCATGCATCGCTGGAAAGTACCCGAAGCATTTCACAAACCAAATGACATCCTCCTATATGAAAATTTTCCAAAGGGGAAAGTGAAGGTCATCTTTTCTTGGTCCTCGGGGGAAATATGGATATGAAAGTATCTAGAATACCCATCAAGGAAACAAAAGTGGGACTTACCCACCAGCCTCTATAGCATTTGGTCAATGAATGATAAAGGGAAATGGTCCTTCCTAGTGTGTTAGTTTAGTCGATGACAGTCTATGCAGACACACCAACTATTATGCACACGAGTTGGAACCAATTCATTGATTTCATTTTTGATTACTGTAAGGTTTGTTTTTTTAGGAACTACTTGAACGGGACTGAACCATTGGCTATCAGAGATGGGATAAATGATTCCAGTAGCCAATAATTGTGTTACCTCTTTTTTCACAACTTATAGGAGGTTTGGGTTCAGTCGACATTATGCCTACCTCACAGGTTTAGCCTCATCATTTAATAAAATATGATGTATGAAAATTGATTGGATAATACCAGAAATGTCAGAAAGTGTCCATCCCAAAGCTTGTTTATACTCCCTCAAAAGTTCAAGCAGTCTCAATTCAGGATCAGGAGGGAGTGAACTAGAAATGATGATGGGAAACTTATTTCTATTATCAAGATATGAATATTTTAAATCTTGAGGTAGTTGTTTTAGTTACAATTCAGGTGTATTTTAGATTTATATGAGTGTGTGTGAAAGTGATAGGTCACTGATCTCATATAACTGCTCAATGGTATCATCCTCGGATGAGGAATGAGATTTTATAAGCTTAGCAGTATCATCAATGGTCATTGGATCCTCTGTGTTCAAGAAATTATCAATTAATAAACTTGCATGACACTTTTCTAGACCAATAAAACAATCAATGCATGAATTATTTCCTAGAATTTCTATTAATAAAGAAAACTCAGAAGGGGTATTAGGGGAATGGATTGAAGTTTTTTCATTGGAAGGGAGTAAATATATAGAATTAATAGTGAGTGAGGAATTTTCTTCTAAGGGGTGCTTCATGGAATCAAGGATGTTGAAGCGGACAATGTACATGGGGCATATACAATGACATGTGTAGCTTGATCGACCCTTTGTGATAAGACTTCCCCAACTGCATAGTTAGAGGCATCACACATGAGTTTAAATGGTAAATCCCATCGAGGTGGTTGGATTACCGGGGGTGACATGAGACTCCAGTTTAACTTATTAAAAGCTTCCTCACATTCTTTATCAAAAACAAATTCTTTTTATTTTTGGAGTAATCAGGAGAGTGGGGGTGCAATCTTACTAAATTCACAAATGAAATGACGATAAAATTCAGAATGACCTAAGAAAGAACACACATACCATACATTTTTAGGGAATGGTAAGGAATAAATATCATCCAATTTTGATTTATCTACTTGGATACCATCCCCAGAAATTATATGTCCCAAAACTATACCTTTTCACACCATGAAATGGCATTTCTCATAATTTAATACGAGATTATTTTCAATACATCAACTTAGGAATGAAAAAATACTACTCAAACATTCATCAAAAGAGGAGCCATAAATAGTGAAATCATCCATGAATACTTCCATGAAATTCTCTAGGTAATCCAAAAAAATACTAACCATGCATCGTGGGAAAGTACCTTGAGCATTGCACAGACCAAATGAAATACTCCTATATGAAAATGTTCCAAAGGGGCAAGTGAAGGTCATCTTTTTCTGTTCCTCGGGGGAAATATGGATATGAAAGTATCTAGAATACCCATCAAGGAAACAGTAATGAGACTTACTCTCTAGAATCTATAGCATTTTTTCAATGAATGTAAAAGGGAAATGGTCCTTACTAGTGTGTTGGTTTAGTCGGCAATAGTCTATGCAGACACACCAACTATTCCGCACACGAGTTGAAACCAATTAATTGTTTTCATTTTTTATTATTGTAAGGAAAATTTTTTTAGGAGCTAATTGAACGGGACTAACCCATTGGCTTTCAGAGATGGGGTAAATAATTCTAGCGGCCAATAATTTTGTTACCACCTTTTTCAAAAATTATAAGGGGTTTGGGTTCAGTCGAAGTTGTGCATGCCTCACAACTTTAGCCTCATCATTTAATAAAATATGATGTGTACAAATTGATGGGATAATAAGAGGAATGTCAGAAAGCTATAAGGCAGGAAAAAATTCGACTACACCCAAATGCTGATACATTCCTCCCTAAGATCACATTTTTATCTCCACGAAGTTTCCTTCGGTGTGTACACATATCCTTTAGAAACTTTGCGTATTTTGAAATTTGCTTCATGACATCAATCAAGGGGATGTTTACCTGCAATTTTTTGAAAGTCTCAAAAATTTCTTTATTTATTTCAGTTTCCTTTTATTTTCTAGGTTGGGTTGACCTTTGGGGAAGTGGAATAGGAATTGGTTTTCTAGAAGACTCATTGAAACACACACTCTTTCCTTTGGAAGGGCTTCTCTCAAGACTTGGTTTTTTCACATTTGGAACATTTTTAATATTTGGGATGGAGGTTTCCTCAAGAGGGGATGACTATAATGGAGGATTCATTTGACTTTATAGTTTTTTTCCACTCCTTAGGGTGATGGCACTAACATTTCCTTTATCTCTAGGGTTGACTAACGGTTGAGATGGTAGTTTACCTGACCCGTAACTTTGAATTTCACCCAATGAGTTAACTAGTTGGCCTAATTGGGTTTGGATATCTTTTATGGATTTCTGAGTGTTTTATTGGAATTGGAGATTGTTGGCAGTCATTTTATTCATTATATCTTCTAGGATAGGCTCAGGTTTTGGAGGGGGTTGTTGGAAAGGCCTTTGGGGTGGTTGAGGATTTTTGGGTGGTGGTGGTGGATGACTACTCTGACCCTATTGGTTTCATTGTTGTTGAGGTTGGTTTGAATACCCCATTTTCTATAGGCTTGGTTTTCTTTCTACCCAAGGTTGGATGTATAGTAAGGTTCTTTCCTAAAGGGTTGGTTATAGGGGCGGCCTAGAAAGATTCCCTCACAACTCTCAAAAGTTTCTCTCAATTGAGGACATTGGTTAGAGTAGTGGGAATCAGAATAGAAAATACCAAAATGGATGGGAGGATGAGATTGGGATTTTCCTTGGGAAAGAGATAGTTTTCAAATAATGATACTTACCTCTTCAAACTTTTTGTCCACCTTATTCTCAAATTTGGTACTTTTCACCTCATGGTCACCCCGAATGGGTACACTAGAACTTGTACCAAATTGTTGATTGTTCTGTGCCATGTTCTCAATCAGGGTTCTGGAAACAATTGGGGTCTTATCCACTAGTGCACCACCTAAAACATCATCAATCATATTTTGATCAATATGAATTAATCATTCATAAAAATACTGAATTAAAATATGATCACTTATTTAGTGGTGTGAATAGATTGAACATAACATTTTAAAGTGTTTCCAATATTCATGTAATGTTTCCCCTTGTGATTTAATTATACCATAGATTTCTTTTCTTATAGTTGGAGTTTGAGAGGCTGGGAAATATTTTTCAAGAAAAAGGCATTTCATGTCTGCCTAACCTCTAATTGGTGAATTAAAATAATACATCCAATATTTCTAAGTGTCTTCTAATTAAAATGGGAATGATATTAGATTTACTTGTTCTTCATCCACATTAGCAGGTTTTAAAGTAGAACATATAATATGAAATTATTTTAAGTTCTTATGTGTATCTTCTCTCGTGAGTCTGTGAAATCTTGGTAATAAATGAATTAAACCGGATTTCAATTCAAAATTGGGTGCCTCACCTTGCATTTGAATATAGGTGGGATAGATATCAACATCAAGTGAGGTTATTTATTTTAATTTTTTGTTGTTTTCATCCATATTATGCAAGTTCATTTCAGTTTTGACATTGGTTCTAAAAGAAGAATTGGAAGGATTAAGAAGAGTGTCAATGTTTTGTGTGTTCTCCTTAGAAGGGTTCTCTTGTGCGCCTCGGTGTCACTGATGTAGGATCATCTCTAGTCCAGGTTTAAAAGTTGGTAGGTATCCAGGATTTGAATGCATCATGCACAAAACCTACAAAATAAAAAAATCAGAATAAAAAAATATAGGTAGAGGTATATGATAAAATAAAAAAATATTCACAAAATTTACAAAAAATATTATAAAAAACACGCACTAAAAACCAAAGCGCTCCCTGGAAAAGGTGACAAAATTTGAACACGTTGTCACGACACATAAAATTGATTATGATTTTAAGATTTATTTATAGTATAAGACAGAACTTAGGTCATCTCTCAAGGAGTGTTGGTATCTTATATTGTGTATTTTTAATAAAGATTACTAAAAGAGGGGAGTGATTTTGAAAATGGTTTTAAGAAAAGAACTTAACTTAAAGAGTTTAATAGTTGAAAAACCAAGTGGATTTTGAAAAATATGAGACAAAGGGTTAATTGTTATTTCAATACACACATTTCAAGTTCCTTTTTCATAGATATTCATTTAAGTTTAGAGTAATTATTTGGTTGAAATTAATTGGAATCCCGATTAATTCATAAGCTTTTATTTCAATGCTTAAAGAACCAAACCTTGACGCAACAATCATATTTTCAAGTTCCAGAACTTATTAATGGAATACTAGCTTAAAAATCAGATTGAAATCTCAAGAAGGTGGGTATGAAAATGATTCTTGTGCTATCCAATTGGAACAACACAAGTCACACACTCAAAACCTCACACCGGTCGATTAGAAATTAAGAGTATAACATTCATGTGTATCAAAACAAGCATTAAAATATGAAATCATGTTAGGTAAATGGAATTAAATGTTTAAACACCAAAATTAATCTAAACCAGTAGCTAATATATGCATCAGAACTCCCTTGACATGTGTGTATCTCCCTCACAACAAACGCCCACCGTTTAACCCGACATCGAGAGGAGGAAGCTCTGATGCATCTCTTTCTTCATTTCAGCTCTACTTATGAGGATAGGGATCTCAAAAACCTCCAAGGGGATGAAAGTAATCCTATTTAAGTTCAATTTTTCATCACGTCACTCTCTTGGTCTAACTTTCAAATGAGGTACCCATGGTGCCTTTTTATAGCCAAAATGGGACATGGTTTTGAGCACCCTATTTTTGAGATACCACTTGTGTCTCAGTTTTGGAATAGTGTAAATCCATATAAAGACTTAAAAAAATGAATATAGTTATTGGAAGTCCTCTTAAATATCTCCCTGTCAAATTTGGAAGCCATTAGACATCTGTATTGGGATATATGGTCAAAATACCAAACTAAACCTTTTAATTCAGGTAGATTCTGTCCCCTGGACATAATAGTCCGGATAGGCCACCAGATGACCTAATTAGGCTTCAGGTACTTGATAAGAGTTTCATTAAATGATTTTTTGGACCGTAAAACAAAGTTTCATCCCATTGGGATGCATGAAATTCTCTTAATTCACAAAAAATGGACATATGTCCATGGGATTCCATGTAGTTTGGCCCATTTTTCTTCCAAAATCATTTATGGGACCTCCAAATCACCTCCACCTTCAATGAAAATATCAAAAACAAGTATAATTTACCCTTTTAATAGTTATAAAAAAATAATAAAACATTAAGTGAAATTTTTTATTATATTTTAAATTTATAATACAAAACAATTTTAGCACAATGGTGTAAGGGTGAAAATGAAATAGTGAATCGTGATGCGATCAACGCCCCACCCAAATCATCTCATAATGCACATCTCATAATGTCCATCCATATTATTGAACCCATCTCACAAAAACATGATCATAATCTTAATAAAATGACCTAACATCACCACTGTGCACACTCTCTCTAGGGTTAACATGTCTCTGGGGAACTTACTAAGGCCCCTAGGTCATATCATAACATGAGCACCTCAAATGGGCTCCTAAGTCACAATCACATATCTTGTGTCAACACCCATACCTCAGATGGAATAAAATTACTCAACATCTTCCTGATCAAATCACAACCTCACTATCCTCATAAGGAAATCCTTAATGGCATTGTTTTCATAGGTTGATCTTCACACTTAACCCATCTACAATCTACCCAGAGGATACCAGTCACACCTTGACTTGTCCCAACCTTTTTATTTTATAATTTTATTTTTTTGGTCTTGTACTTAAGTTTCGGGCTAATAAGGTGTAAATTTTTTAGTTTTGTGGCTTTTGTATAGGGAACATGATTAACCCATATGATCATAAAAACTATGTTGAAACCATACAAGTGGTTTTGTAATATTAATAGAATCATTTAACATGGTTAATTCATGGTTTGTAAAACTGTAAGACACCCAGTTTCTATCCAGTAAGGGGCATATGGTTAGTGCATGGTTTGGTGAACCATGCATCCAAACCATGACTAGTGTCTATAATCTTTAAAAATTTTGTTTTTCTAAAAATTACCTCTCGACTTAAAAACCAAAATGGAGTGTTTTTTTAGGATTATTTATTTGATTTTTGGTGTAAGATATTCAAGTTATGGCCATTATTTTTATTATCCTTACCTTATTCCATTTTTTTCTTTTCTTCCCTTGTCTTGGGGTCTCTTAATCCAAACCTTAGGGTTGGCGTTTAATGATTTTTCTTTATTTCTTAATGCTAGGGTTTGCGGATAATGTCATTGGTCTTATTTTCCCCATTTCTAGAGGATTTGTTGAATCCACACATGGTTTGAGGTATGTGGTTATGTGATTTCATCTTTTCTTCACTTTCCATATATTCTTTAGCTTTGTAAATATGTTTCCCTTAAAATTTTGATGGTTTTAATGGTTTAGAAAGTGCTTATAAAGCAATTATTAAAGCACTTGACTTTGTTAATTGATTTCAAAGGATATAGGCATATTTCATATGTTTTATAAAATGTATAAATGGGTTTTAAGTGGGTTTTTATTCTTTAAATTTATGATGTTGGATTTATAAGGCTCTCATATGATGGTATTATAGCTTAAAGGTTTTATTTAATTTGGTTTCTCAATTATTATGGACTTTTAGTGATTTAACTTTTTGGAACATTTGGTTTTGATTAATGGATTGGATTATATTCCTTTTTTCTCCTTGGTTCTTCCCACAAACATGGATATATATATATATATATATATATATGCATGTCTTTAAGCACCTATATATGTATGTGTATATATACATATATAGGTGAAGGATTATACATATATGAAAGTTCATGGGAGGACTAACTTGAAATTTTTTGATTTATAAAATGTGTTTGGTTTTCAAATGGAACTTAATGTAACAACCTGATATTTTATGATATATTTATCTTTAAATAAAAAAATTCTTTGATAGCTTATGATACACATAATTCCGGGTCTAAATGAACCGTAATATAATATATTGTTATAACATATCCTTTAAATTGGTAGGTATGAATAACACTAAATAAATTATAAAAACTTTATGTTTTACACATTTTTAAAATAAATTCATTGGTTATCAATTGATTATAAATAAAAATAGAATCATTTGAAAATAAAAGAGTTTTTTTTTCTTAAAAACAGTTTTTATACGTGTAATGTGTTTTTATCTTAATAAATTAAATTAATAAATTTTGGTGAATTATTTTAATGAAATTTATATACCATATATTCAATAAAATGTTTTAACATTCATCTAATATTTTTTTAGGACTGGGATAAGAATAAATCTAGTTTTATGCTTAAAAATGTATTTTTCTAAAAAGCGGTTTTTGTCATGTTTTGTGAAATTATTTTAAAATGAATTTCTACCACTTATAGAAATTTAATTTTGAAAAATGGATTATATATTTTTAATTAGGACAATAAAATTTGGGAAATAGGTCCCTTTTATTTTTGGTCAATGTAAATAGTAATCATAGTAAATTTTTGTCACCTCAGTAAGGGTAAAACAAGTAAAATAGAGTTAAAACTTTGGGTTAAGGATTTAAAATTTCTATGAAAATTGTATTTATCTTATTGAATGAGTGGAGTTCAGAAATTTACATCTAATTATAAAATATATTGCCATGAAATGTCATACTTCTTTTATTATGACCTTTATATTAATTTAAGAAAAGAATAAATATAAAATGTCACTCTCTTAAATTTAATATCTCTAAATTTTTTACATATAGATAAAAAGATGACAAGTTTGATTCAAAATTTTTATTTTAAATGAGAATTAATTTTTTATCATAGTATTTTATTTATAATTTTTAGTGATTAAGTAATTACCTTAAATGCTTACGCAACGCCGACACAATATTTATTCAATTAATAGAAAAATAAAATAAATAATTTTTGAAATATTAAAAGTAATACAATTTGGATGATTTAATGTGTTACATGAATTTATTAGATAAATATGACATATTAGGGATGTATTAAATGATTATATTCTAATTAAATATCTATCTTAATGTCTTTAGTGTCAAATTAAATGAATAGTATCAAAAATTATATTAATGATATTTTATGAAAATAATATTTTATTAAATTATTTAGAAATCATAAAAATATTTAAATAGGACAAGGTTGGTAATATATGGTCTAAAATTTCATCCCTTGTACATTTATGGGACATTTTTTACCTTATAAGTGAAATTATAACCCTTTAATACTGAAATAATTGTTATCAAGGTTAAGATTAAAATTGGCTAACCTAGGGGTTAAACCAAAATATAAGGTTTAAAATGAAAACAAAACCGATATAAATTTCTTTTTATGATTACAATTAAACCTTAGAATATATATTTTTTAAATATTTGGCCATTTGGAAGCATTTATCTTGATAATTACTTAATTATATTTTATTTGTTTTTTCAATTCCAAATGTGCCCTTTTCCTTCCTTGTAAAAATATACCCCTAATTTATATTATTTACACCACTTTGAGCCATATATATAAAAAAAACTTGAATAATTATTTTTTAAACTTTCCTAGTCATGAATTGGAGATTTTTTTCTTCTTAAAAGACCATTCCAAGGGTGTTTAAGAAAGGACCTAAAGGAGGTCTCCCAAAGAAGAGATAACCATCTTACCTGACATATTTTAATTTATTTTTTCTTATAACTAATTTAATTCAGTGGTATTCATCATAAAATAATAACTTCAGTATCCTAAATATATTTAAATGTTATTATGATTATAGTATCACCATTATCCACCCTCTATTACATCAAATGGGAAGTGAAAGTATCGCTCATTCGTATATGTGCAATACAACCTCCCCGTAGCAATACAATTCATTTTCCATCACCATATTTCATTGATGGTTATTATGATGGGTTTAAAGTTTAAATATGATATTTATGATATAATTATACTTATATAATTATAACATCACATCTACCTTCTTACCATCTAAGCCCTGAATGGTGTAATTCATTTTTCTATCTCTACTTTTATAAATAACTCCAAATATGTTTATAATGTATATATATGATATTTATATAATGATTAAAATTATATATATCATGTAACCATGATCAAAGTAAAAGGACTATAAATACCAAACTAAAATTATCATGAAGAACAAAATAGTTAACACTTGGAAATGATGATTTTAATGAGTTATTAATAAATGGGTGTTAAAATTTTATAAAAGGATAATATAAGATATTTTAAGTGTATAAATGATTCTAGTATAGAATTATAATAAATTTAAACTTATTATACATAAGTTTAGAGTGCTTTCTAATAAAGTGGAACTCAAGGTAAGGGTTTTATGTTAAAATCTTATTGTTTGTCATAATTGTATATGATTAAGTTTTCAATGATGAAATACTATGATATACCTTTCAAGAAACTCATGAATTTTATTATAATCTATTAATTTATTGAGAGTACATATTTTCTTTTAGTTTTAATCACTTTATGTACTCAAGATAATGAAATAACATTTTTAAGGAAAGTCGGCTTTATTTCTCTCTTCAGTCAAACAAACTTTTTCTTCCATATCCATGTTTTATAAAAATATTTTCAATAATTTTTTTAATATTATTATATGATTGTTTAAAGTAATTTTTACCCATTATTTACTTTTTACAAAAATATTTTAAAAGGAATATTCTTTTCATTTTCTGAATGAGATACTTTTTGTCTTTTTTTTCAAAAGTTTGAAAGAAATGTTTTCTTTTAACTTATATGACATGAAAAAATTTTTTTGTCATCATAACCACTCAATTATTTGAAGATTAATTTAAAATATTTCCACATTATTTTTAAATAAAATGTTTTCCTTAATATTTGGAATTTTTTTATATTTTAAATAAGTAATTTCAAATATAAAAGTTTATTCTCCACATGAAATGTTCTAAGTGATCTTTTAAAGGTATTTTTCATATATGATGACATATTTTTATGTTACATAAGTTTTACTAGGGATATGATAAAATGATACCATCATTATTATTTTTGTATATGGTTTATGATTATTATAACAATATGTTTATAAAACCCATACCTTTTCCATGGGTTATACTATGATGAAATATTTATCAAACCCATTTAATTTTCATGGGTTATGGTATGATGATTGTTTTTTGATATTGTGGCACACATATGTATGATTTTATTATGTGACGGGTGGTCCCAAAGTTATACATCCCTTAAATGCATTGGGTAAAGATGGATATCTCATGAGATAAATAAGACTAGAATGGGGAGTGAACCGAGTACAGTAAGGGACTCTGTCAACTATGATAGTCTTTAGAGTGAACCTTTGATACTAAAATAAAATGGGGAGTGAACCCAATACACTATGATAGTCTTGACTATGAGCCTTTACTATTAAGGAAATTATTTTCTTTCTTATTTATATTCCAAAAATCTATTCCTTGTGACAATTTTATACTTTTATTCCATTATGATCCATGTCTCATTAACTAACAATACTCAATATTATGGTTTATGATATGTAGGGTATGGTTTTCAAATGTCAAGTCATGTTATCATACCCTTATTGTCAAATTATGCTCAAGTGATCATTGATATCACCCTTGTTTACCCTTACTAATCATCTGAGCTCACCCTTTCTTATGTTTCCTTTCCCTAAGTTATAAAGAAATATTTTAAGTATGATATGTCTAAGAAGGGTTCTAGTTATGAAGAACATAGTAGGAGATTATGTAGACCTCATATTAATAAGTTTTTTTTATGTATCCAAGATTCTAAAGGAACTAAACCTATACTATTCTAGTGTGGATCATTATATTATGTAATGAATATTCATCTAATAAGATGAAATATCTATTTATGAAAAGTATAAGTTGTTATAGTCGGTATTAGAGAAATTTTTAGTTACCTTTGGTAACTAGGATGAGAAAACTTTAGTGATAACCTTGGGGATAAGTCTAAGTATAAGATAACATCATAAAGCTTTGGTAATGATTAATGATGACCTAGGTTAGAACTCAGGTTTCATATACTGAAAATAACATGTCTTGATTTAGACATCCAATAAATGATTTTTCATGACTATGTGGTTTTCCACTATGATTATTATTTCTCACACCATGCCTTTTGTTTTTAGTTAATGGTTGGAACCCAAAATAATCATGTTAATACTAAATACGATAAACAATATAATGATTGTTATCCTAAGAAACCAAATTTTATGGGATCTAGAATTAAAAATCTCATTTCCATGATTATGAAAATTTCTCAATCTATGAATCATACTAAGCTTATAAACAGGAAAATGATGGAACAATGTTCTATTGAGTCCTTTATGAGGCAACAAACTCCTTCTTTTAGTGAGTTTTTAGATCTAATAGTTTATCAGCAATGAATCAGTACCACTGAAAAGGTATTTTCTATTATCTAGTATTTGGAACATGAAATTTTTTTATGGATGTTTGTCATTTGGAAGGGAAAACAAATAAATTGTGTAATCTTATCATGAACATGAGGCAATGAGAATAAATTGACTTTATGGAGTGGGACGAGTTTAAGAGATTGTTTTTCATAAGTAATTTTTTTATATTTTGTACAAAAATGTATAAGGAATTCCTTGAGATGAGGTATAAGGATGATGAATATATTAATACCTATGAAGAAAACTTTACAATACTTTTGAGGTATGATTCTGGAATTATCATCTAACTTAAAAGTAAGGTTGATAAATTATTTAGTGACTTAAAACCATGTTTCTAAAGGGATATAACCATAATATACTTTATTATCTATGAAGAAATTGTTATATTTAATATCAAGGTGGAAATGGATATTAATGTTACTTATCCATCTCATAGTTCTGAAAATAAAAGAAATATGGAATTAAAATGAAATTCTAAAAATCATAGAAATAAGAAGATGATATTTACTTTATGCTTTATGTGTGGAAGGAAACATGGTGGTAATTATCTTAAGGGGACTTGAAAATGTTTTAAGTGTGTAAATAAAGGTAATTGGGAAATAAAATGATAAAAAAATGAAAATAAATTAGTCAATGATGAATGAAAATCACCAAATAATTCACTACCCACACTCCATTATTTTAAATGAAATGAGTGGGAATTATTCTAACTAGTGATCAAACCTAAAGTTTAATGAAGATGATCTATGTCAACAACCTATTAAGTCTAGAGACAAAGGGAAATATCATTAAATCACTATTTTATATGGGGAGTATGATAAAAAAGTGGTAAAAAATACACTTACCATCCACTATAGAACTCATAATATATTATTTGATTCAGAATCTACCCACTCTTTTATATCTAAATAATTTTCTAAGGGTATAACAGTACCAACTCAATGATTAGATATTTAATTAGTAGTGAAAACCCCTAATGGTATGCTAATCACATCATAAGTCTATGATTCTTCTCTGATCAAATTTTGTAAAGATGTGCTTCCTAAAAATCTCATTATTCTCCCTCTAGTATAATTAAATGTTATGTTGGAAATAAATTTAATTTCTTTACATAAGTAACACATCAATTTCCAAGGAATGTAAGTCACATTTGATATTCCAAACCAACCTATGATCTTCTATAAGTGCAATGATAAATATAGACTTCCAATGTAAATTACATCCATTATATGGGTCTTTATTCCTATTAAAAAGGGGTGTTTATATTATATGGTTGGGGAGAAACTCAACATCAAAGATATTCCTATTGTACAAGAGTTTTTTTGGTGTTTTTTCGGAAGATTTTCCCCATATTCCTCCAAATCATGAAGTTGATTTTTAAATAGAACTCATACATAATGCTACACCGATTTCAAAGACTCCATATAAAAATCCCCCGATTGAGTTGTAGGAATTGAAGAAGAAACTCCAGGAGAACCTTGAAAATAGGTGCATTTATCCAAGTGAATCACCTTGGGGTGCACTTGTTCTTTTTATTAAGAATAAATATGTATCAATGTGACTTTACATTTATTATCAGTAATTAAACAAGATTAAAATAAAGAATAAGTATCCTCTTCACCATATTGATGATTTGTTCGATCAATTATGAGGAGATAAATATTATTCCAAGATTGATCTTTGATCTGGATACTATCAATTGAGGATCAAAAGTGAATACATACCCAAGACAACATTCTGTATGAGGTATGAACACTATGAATTTATAGTGATACCATTTGGTCTTATAAATTCCCCTACTATCTTCATAGATTTAATTAATAGGGTCTTTATATATTACCTTGATCAGTTTATGGTAGTATTTATTGATGATATTCTTATATATTAAAAGATCAAGGAAGATCATTAAGATCATATTAGGATTATTTTGATGACCCTAAAGAAGGATAAGTTGTATGAAAAATTTACAAAGTGTGAATTTTGGCTATAAAAAGTTTCTTTTTTTGTCCATATAATCTCAAGTGAGGGTATATAAATGGATACATAAAATATGGAAGTCATTTAATGTTGGCCCAGACTGAGCAATGTGATTTAGATTCATAGTTTTCTTGGTTTGGATGGATATTATCAATGATTTGTGGAGATTTTATCATAGATATCTAATCCAATAACCAAGTTGAATTATAAGGGAATAAAGTTCCTTTGAATATATGAATGTTGGTAAAATTTCATAGAACTGAAGAGAAGGTTAGTATATTCACCTGTGCTTACACTAACCTATAGTGGAGAAGGGATTTTGATCTATAGTGATGCATCAAATAAGGGACTGAGATGTATCCTCATGAAAAATGATATGGTGATAACTTATTCCTCATGACAATTGAAGGTTCATGAGAAAAATTACCCATATAAAGGTTATATATATATATAATGATCAAAAAAGTATAAAGTATATATTCACTCATAAAGAGTTGAATATACGTCAGAGAACATGGTTGGAGTTGGTTAAAGATTATGACTGCTCAATACATTACCACCCTAGGAAATCAAACATGGTGGTATATGATATGAGTAGAAAGGATCATGCTAGCTTATCTATGACGTGGATAAAAAAATATCCAAAATTTATGGATTTGAAAAGGATAGATTTGAAAATCTTAAATGGGATAAATATTATCTTTTTCAAATTAGTATTCAACTATCTATCCGATTAAAGATTAAAGAGGTATAGAATGAAGATGTAGAGTTGAAAAAATTTGAAAAATGTTCCTGAGTTAAACCTTGATTGTGATGAAATTATATGGTTCAGGAACCATGTATGTGTCCTATAAATACCAAACTTGAAGAAGGATCTATTGGATGAATCTCATAGTTCATCATTCTCTATTCATCCTAGAATTATGAAGATGTATATAGATATAAAAGAGTATTTCTAGTGGGAAAACATGAAGAGATATATTGCAGAGTATGTATCTCAGTTCTTGGTATGTTAGTAATTTAAGGTTGAGATACACAAGTCTAAGGGGATGTTACAACCATTACCTATACCAGAATGGAAATGATAAAACATCACCATGGATTTTATTGTCGGACTCCCCAAAAAATCTAAAGTCCATAATGTTATTTGGGTTGTAGTTGATCAATTTACAAAGGCAAAACACTTAATTTAAATTAGAGAATATTTCTCTATTGATCATCTTGCCAAAATATATATTAAATAAGTGGAAAGTTTTCATGGAGCACCACATTCTATTTTATCTGATCGGGATCTATGATTTACCTCAAGGTTCTGGTGAAGTCTTCAATAGGCTTTGGATAGAGAGTTGATTTTCAATAATGCTTATCATCCTAAAAAATATGGTTAGTATGAAAGAAAAATTCAAACCCTCAAGTATATGATGAGATATTTTTTTATGTATTTTAATGGTGGTTTGGATCAACACCTTCCTATATTTGATTTTTTGTACAACAATAGCTTTCACTCGAGCATTCAGATAGCTGATTATGAATCCTTATATGGGAATAAGTGTATAAATAAAATGTGATGGGATGAATTTAGAGAAATAAATATATTAGGACCTAATATAGTTGAGTAAATGTTAGATAAATTTATAACTATTCAACAACACATCAAATTAGTTCAAAGTCAACAAAAAAGTTATGCTTACAATCATCGGTGAAATTTAGAATTGAAAGTTGGTGAAAATGTATTAATATGAATTTATTTATGTAATAAGGTTATGATATTTTTAAATAAGGAAAAAATTATCCCTAGTTATATTGACCCCTTTGAGATTCTTGATCGAGTAGGGATGGTATCTTATCGATTAATGCTTCCACTGAACCTCTCTCAAGTTCACGATGTGTTCCATGTATCTCTCCTAAGGAAGTACATACCTGATCCATCACATGTAATGAAATAAAAGGTCATACCAATGGATAATGATATTTAATATGAATAAAAACCAATATAAATCTTAGATCATAGAGATAAATTTCTACAGAATAATACTACTCACATGGTTAGAGTTCTTTGGAGGAATCAGAAATGCGAAGAAGTTACTTGGGAACCCGATGATGCGATTAAAGAAAAATATCCTATTTTTTTTGTATTAGAGTGATGGAATTATGTGTGATAAATTTATTTTAAGGGGGGTATAATTTACTACCCCAAGATTTTATGGTATATTTCTCTTTAAATTAAAAATTCTTCGATAGTTAGCGATACACACAACCCCGAGTCTAAATGAACTGTAATATAGTATACCATTATAACCTAACTACTAAATTGATGGGTATGAATATAAATAACTAAATTGTGAAAAGTGTATGGTTTACACATGTTTAAAATAAATCCATTGGTTATCAAATGATTATAAATAAAAAAAATCATTTGAAAGTAAAAGATAAGTTTTTTCTAAAAACTGTTTTTATAAACATAATGTGTTTTTAACTTAATGAATTAAATTAATCACTATTGGAGAATTATTTTAGTGAAATTTATATATTATATATTCATTTAAATGTTTTAACATTCATCTATTTTTTTCTAGACTTGTGATAAGAATAAATCCAATTTTATGCTTAAAAATACATTTTCCTAAAAAGTGCTTATCATTGCGTTTTGTACACTTATTTTAAAATTAATTTATACCACTTATATAAATAAAATATTTAGAAATGGATACAATATTTGGGATCAAGTGGATAAAATTTGGTAAATTTTTTCCATTTATTTTTGGTCAATATAAATAGTAACCATAATAAATTTGTGGCACATCGGTAAGGGTAAAATGGGTAAAATAGGGTTAAAACTTTGGGTTGTGGCTTTAAAATTTCTATAACACCTAAATTTATCCTATTGGATGACTATATTTTGATCATTTACATACAATTATCAAATATATGTCCACTTGGTTCCTTATTTCTTTGATTATGACCTTTATATTAATTTAAGAAAATAATAAATACAAAATGCCAGTCTCTTGAATTTAATATATCTAATTTTTTTACATAAGGATAAAGAGAGGAAAATTTCAGTTATAGAATTTTTATTTAAAATATGTGTTATTTTTTTACCATATTAATTTTTTTTTCATTTTTAGTGATTAAATAATTACCTTAAATGCTTATATAATGCCGACACCATATTTATTCAATTAATAGAAAAATAAAACAAATGATTTTAAAAATATTAAAAGTAATATAATTTGGATGAATTAATGTATTAAACAAATTTAGTAGAGAAATATTAAATATTAGGAATGTATTAAATGATTATGTTTTAATTTCATCATTGTATTGGTGTCTTTAGAGTCAAATTAAATGAATAGAGTCAAAAATAACTTTAATGATATTTTAAGAAAATAATATTTTATTAAATTATTTAAAAATCATAAAAATATTGAAATAGGAAACAATGGATAAGATATAGTCTAAAATTTCATCCCTTGTCCACTTATGAGCAAATTTTCACCTTATAAGTAAAATTATAACCCTTTAATATTAAAATAGTTGTTACCACGATTAAGATTAAAATTGGTCAACCTAAGGGTTAAACCAAATGATAAGGTTTAAAATGAAACAAAAACCTATATAAATTTTATTTGGTTATGATATTTCAACCTTATACTTTTTTATTTAAATCTATGGCCATTTTAAATCATTTTTCTTAATAATGGATTAATTATATTTTAGTTTTTTTTGTAATTCCAAGTGTGTCCTTTCCCTCTCTTGTAAAAGGATCCCCTCCTTTCTCTTATTTACACCACATTAAGCCATCTAGATTGAGAAAAACCAGCCTAATTCTCTTTTCAAATTCTCTAGACATGAATTAGAGGCATTGGTCTTCTTAAAATACTATTTCAAGTGTCCTTAAGAAAGGATCTAAAGTAGGTCTCTCAAAGAAAAGGTAATCGTCTTACCTAACCTCTTTCAATTTATTTTTTCTTATACCTTCTTTAATTCAATGGTATTGATGTGAGCAGAAAATTTAATTTTTTTATCTATTTTTAATTAAAAATTATCCAAATTAATTAAAATATTTGGTAAAATAGTGACCTTTTGTTGATTTTTAGAATTTTAGAATTTATTGAAAATTGTCTTTAATAATGTTTTTTAAGGTAATAATTAATTTTTGGAATTAATTGAGATGTTATACAATTGAAATTTAAATGGATTTTTATTTTAATTATGAATTTAAAATTTAAAATATTCAATATGGATTTAAATTCTTAAATGGATGATTTTTTTAGTATTAATTATTTAAAAAAATCAATTAAATAGAATCCATACATTAACTTTGAAATTGAAATTAAAATTGTGTAATTCAATATGGAACTGATATTATTTAATGGATTTATTTTTTTAGTTAAATTGATTAATTAATTTTTCGATTTCATGAAAATTCATACCTTTAATTTTGTTTGAAAAATAAATTGTGTTTTTATTTTTTAAATGATAATCAAGAATTTTTTGAGGCAATTTTTAAATCATGAAAATATTATATTCCGAAAAATTTGATTTTAATTTGATAGATTTAAATAAATTTGAAATTATTTTGGAGAATGATTATTCAGAGGCTAAAAGTATGGTTTCAATTGTTTTATTGTAATTTTTTATTTATCAAAACAAAATTTTGCACTTAAAATTTTGTTTTTGAAGTATAGGTTGAAATTAACTTTTTTTTTGAAGTAGTCATACATAAAAAATCCAAAGTGACCATGCCCCAAAAAAATTCACAGTCACTATATTGACTGCATGAAGACACTGCAACTGACTACATGAATATTTTTAAGGGTCTATGCCTTTCATAGTTACTATACTGACCGCGTCAAGTATTTTCAAGCTACCATAGTAGCTTCTGCATGGTCACTTCCCAAGTGACCATGCCCTCCCTCTTTGCTACACCCACCATGTATTTCCTCCCAAGTGACTGTGAGCTTCCTCACAGTAAATTCTCCACAACCAACCATGTTCCCCCCATTTCATCTCCTTCTTGCGATCACTCAAGTGATCATTATACCCCATATCCACTATAACCCGCCTTCCATAACAACTTTACCTACTGTGAGACCCCACCATTCTCAAGTTATTGCAAATGGAAAAATGAAAACTACACCTTAATGTTCTAAATAGGTGTCATTTGATGGAGAAGTACTAAATATAAGATCCCATGATCTCACCACTATGATTCATTGTTGACCAAAGAAGAAATCCCAAGCATCATTAATGCATGAAACTCCATCGTCCGTGAAATATTAAAGAATATGAGTGCACCACTTTGATGTGAAGAACTCTGAAAACACTGACCCTGTGGAATTCAAAGCCCGAGCTGCACTATGAAACCTTTCCAGATGAACGAAAACCCGTATGAATCCACTGAAGTTGATCTGATGTTAAGCCACTGTAGACTCCGAAAAAAGTCCGCAACTCCTAGAGGAAGTTTCGAAATGGAGAAGCGAAGTCATATTCGGAATCAGAGGCCCGGTCCGGAGGCCCGGGAAGTGGTGCGCGAAATAAAGGAGGACTTGCGTGAAATAAATATGTGCGTGCAAAGCATGTCCGGGATTCGTGTAATCGAGCTGCTAGTGCGCGCAATTTTGCGTGCCCCGGTTCCGCGCGGTGAGGCTTTGCGCGCCGACAGTTCTCGGCGCGGAAACTTTCGCGAGCTGCCTGAATTCCGCGTCGGCTGGTGCCTATAAATAGAAGGTGACCCCGGACAGTTTGGGGGTTGAGGAATTCAGATCGGCTCTCGGGCGCGCAATTTGACTCCCCCCGCGCGCAATATGACTTCCAGGTAATCCCCCTTTTCACGCAACCTTGCTCTGGGGTTCGCCTTTGCGCGCAACTCCACCAGCTTTAGTGAATTTGCCTCCTCCTCCCGGTGCTTCCCTTGCGCACGATTGTTGTCCCTTGCACGTAATCCCCTTCTACGCGCGCAATACCTTGTGCGCAATCCCCTATCCTCGTAATACTCTAGCCCTATTGCACGCCATCCCAGTGTTTTGTGCGCCAAACTTCCTTTTGCGCACAACACCCAGGTCCCCTTTACCTTGATGCCCCATGGCTGACTTTCTGCGCCGGCACGTGATGTCTTCCCTACCGGGCATGCGCGCCATGCGTTGTTTTCCCGTACAGCCTTCCAGGCTCATACGAAGTAACCTCAAGGTCCCTTGGGCAGTGTTTCCCATTACGTTGCTTTGCCTTATGATTCTCCGCATAGGCACGCTAACAACTATTGGTTCTTCGCATAGCCACACTAAAGTGGACCCCCCAGTGGTTCGCCCCACGTCCCCCCTTCATTACGGCCTTACCGATGCCTTCCCTCCTAGAAGGGGTAGAGGGAATTGGGCATGTAAGCCCTAGGGGTGTGGAGAAAGCCCACCTGGTCCAAGCTGCAGGACGTTAAACTGCTAAGCACCTCATCCTTAACACAAGACGCTAAACTATGGTTCGACCCCGTGCTTCGCACACAGGGTCCCCCCAGCTCGGAAATTTTTTACGCCTCTCGTCTCCACAGTAATGAAATCTTCCTCGCATGGAATGAGATCCTCCTTGTCGGAGTGGCGTTTGTCCATAGGGGAAGGGCTGCCTCAGAGCGTAAACCCCTAGCCTCTCTTACGGAAGGTTGCACCCGTGCATCTCCGTACTTCCCCCTTGAAAAGGCCAGTGGAGTCCCTTTCCCACTGTGCTTTGTCGCACCATGGGCCTCCACCATGGAGTAAGCCACGGCACCCAGGGCCGCTAACCATGCGTAAGCCCCTGTTTCCTCTTCGGGCCTCTAACCATGTGTAAGCCCCTGTTTCCTCTTTGGGCCGCTCAACGCATAAGACCCATTCCACTTCTCACGGATGCACCATTCGCGACATGATCATCTGGTCCCTACTGCCTCTTGTTTCTCACACCGAGAATGACTCACGTGGGATTAGAGTGCTCATCGACCATGACACCCTCCTATGGGACGCCTCAAAGCATAATCCCCATGCCAGCGAACTACGTGGACTTTGATCCATGCTAACACATGGTACGTAGGAAGCCTCCACGAGGTTTAAGCCCACCACCCGGTTATTCCGACATCTCCACGTCGGTTGCCTGACCACCATGGGCCGCCTCAGAGCGTAAAACCCATATTCACCTTGGGCCGCCTCAGAGCGTAAGCTCCATATTCACTACGGGCCGCCTTAGAGCGTAAGCCCCAGATCACTCGCCCCGCATGACGTTAAACTGTATGCCCTCGTCCTGCATGACGTTAAACTGTATGCCCTCGTCCCGCATGATGTTAAACTGTATGCCCTCATCCTGCATGACGTTAAACTGTATCTCGTCCCACATGACGTTAAACTATATCCTCCCCTTGGGCCACCTCAGAGCATAAGCCCCATGCCTCACTCCATCATCCATCCTGATCCTTACCTGGGCCGCCACATCCCAGTGAGATCATGCCACTCCACCCCACTCCATAGTATTCGGGAATCCGCCCACATGATGGCCCCAACATCGGTGTTCCCCCTAGGGGGTCCTTCAGTTCGATCCGTCTCCGCAAGATGTTAAACTCGCGGCATACCCCATTTTAAACATGGGAAGCTGAGGAAAACCTCAGATGGTACACATTCCCCCCGTTCGATTTGGGATGCCTCGGGCTTCCGCGCCCTCAAGAAGCCCTGTGATAAGGGGAAGAAGATAGATATGTCGATCCCCAGCATCAAGACATGCCAACGACACCCCAACGCGACCGTTCTCCTCACCGAAGGTTGCTGCCCCGACAAGACCCCTTGGAGCGTCTCGATGGAATCGGCGTAATTAACTGGCGTCCATGCAGATATGGCACCGGGAATGAGCTTCATGAACCTGTCTTAAATCTATGAGGGAGAACTAGATTAGGTGACGAGCTCCGAGGAGGAATCCACAGAAGGAAGAACCAACATCCCATCATCCCAGTTTCGATTAAGGAGCAGACGTCCCAGAATAAGGAACGGATGCCACCCGCCTTTGGAAAGCGGGAATACGGGGCTGGGAGCCACGTGTCCTCCCATGTGTGACGAACATGCACGCGAGCCTTGGCGTAAAAGCATCAGAAATAGAAAATGATGAACCCGACGTGAAGCTCTTCTCCTTAATATGGGGACAGGTAGAATTCGGGATGTCGGAAGATCATCATGTCACCAGGTCTGGGTACCTATCACCGGGACGTGAAACCCGCCAGGGGTTGAGGCAGTCAGGATGTTGTGCACTCCATTCCGCGACGTCGTTAGCGTGGATCCCTCTCGCTGAACATTGAAGATGGAACGACGCTGGGCTATTGGTTGTCGATTTCTTTTCCTGTTAGTACTAATGGGTTCATCTCCCTGCTTCCAGGAATCAGATCACTGCATCCGGAGCTCGATCGCCACCTGGCCACCGGCGCAGGGGTAGGGGAAGTACCAACACAACTACCCCACACGGTCCCGTCTTTTCCACAGTCACTCCAGCTCTGATTTCCACGATTGTCGGGCGCTCACGCCCCCTCTCCCCATCAGAAATCATCAAGCGAAGGGTGATCCACAACTTGGTTCGTAGGTACGATGAGGAAGGGACCATCCCCACCAGGGGCCTGGCCCGTTTGGATCCAGAGGCGGTTGCACCCCACTTTCGTCGCCGCCCTCGAGGGCCGAGCAGGGAGCCACTGCTCCCCACTCCGATGTTCAACTGCTTCAGGAGCCTATCCCCGGAGCACCTTGACACATCCGTCCCCTACGCCAATGAGGTGGGGGATGTATGGGTCCGCCCGATCAGAGACTCGTCCCAGGGGTTAACAGTAAGAACCCCCGCCAGGCTGCATCAACATCATCGCCTAGCTCCCTGGGCTGAGGACCAGGCAATCGTTTTTCCCACACCACCGGCTCCAACCCATCTGACCCAACGCCAGCGTCGGGCGCGAGCGGAAGAGAATGCCCATCCTGGGGCACCAACGTCAGCAAACACTGTGGCCTGAGCCACTGCCGACTCCTACTACCAGACCCTCGCACACATTGAGCAGGGCCAGTCACATACCCGATTGGGATTGAGGCCCCGACCTCCCTACAGGAAGGTTGGGTCGACTCTCCCAGTCGTAGGCACATGCAATGGCAACCGCGGACCAATCTTCGGTAGTGCCACCCATCATGAAGGCTCGTTCCGTGCAACTGGTCTGGAAAGCCAAAGGCTTCTTCGCGATAGCTACGCTCCGGGTATGACTCCTTCCAGCGCCCATTGCACTGGTTATGAGGTCACTCCCCCTACCATTGGCCGCGAGTATGGAGCCGTTGCATATCTAGTCGCTCACTCACATGGAGGTCCTCCCCATGTCCCTTTTGACATCTGTCCCGGTGCTTCTCGCACCCCGGCCTTCAGTCCCCTCTGCCCCAGCACTATTGCGGCCAGGGGACTCCTTGACAGAAATCATCCTTACCCTGAGGAGCCACCCAGGGGAAGGAAGGTGGGGTGTTATCACCGTAGGAGGAATGTCAGGGGAGTCCGGACGTAAATTAGACCGGTCCATTTCTCGGACTCTGAGGAGGAGTACGACTCGACTGTCGAACATTCACCCCGACCTTCTGAGTCGAGGTTAGGAATGGGGATGTGGCGTATCAGTCTCGTACTCCCTGAATACAAGATCCGTATGATTCCATCCTTCCTCCGAAGGTACATCCAGGAGGACAAGGACTTGGCATACCCCAGGGGTCAAACCCACAGTTATCGTTGGCCTCCCCAGAAGCGCCTTCCACCTCAGTCAGGGAGTGTGGGGAACTTTTCTGGGGACCAACGGAAGAGTCGCAAGACGACACACCCTCGGAGAGCACCAACACTGTGACAGAAGGCCCATTCGCTAGCCCATCCTATCGCGATGTGGCGGCCAGGGCACTGAAGCCCTTGGAGGGCGACTCAGGGATTGGCGGCCAATCGGCCTGTTTGCCGTATTCCCTGCCGGCCAGCTCACCGGCCCGACGACCTGCCTCAGTGCCATTTCCAGCTCCCTATCCATTCTCGATTGACGAGTAGGGGTAGTAAGGTCTGAATCCCAAACCAGAGTCATGGAGCTTCTGGACCGTCCTCGCAGCAGGCCACTTCCCCGAGATGTTTTGGCCAGTCGCAGGATCGGATTTTGATATGCCAGAGGCGCTCACCCCGGGAGAGTTTGAATGTTTCCGCTTGAATCTTTGGTTGACTCACTCCCGTCTTCGCCATCAGCTAGCACCTTATCTCTGGAGTCAAGCACATCTCGAGGATATCGGTGAGCAGTGCCATCGGGTCGACCTGGCAGCGCTCCCTGCGGTTCGGCACCCCGAGTCGCCTGACCACCGCAGGGCCCTCCAACAACAATGCGTTCAGAGTTTTGAAGTACTCCACAAGGTTATCGAGGAAGCCACCCCCCACGCGCACATCCGCGAATGGGGGTAGTACGCTGCCCTTATTTTCTGTGCGATCCGCCGACAGCCTGATTCACCGGGCGGCCCTGAGGGAATGTCGCCAAAGGCAGTGGCATTAAACATGGATGACCATTCAGATGAGGGAAACGGTGTGGAGCTCCTCGATAGGGACTCACCCCTTGAGGACAAGCCGCCACTGGACCTGTCTGAGAGGATCACTCGCCACCAGAGGAGCCTCCTAGGTCTCCCCAAGCCCACTGAGGCACTAACACTGAGCCAAAACATCGACATGGGTAAAGAGCATGTCAGGGCTGTCAAGCCCACTGACCCATCTGCCTCGGTGCAGAAGGCAGAGGAAGACTACGAGAAGGCCACGCTACGCCAATAGCTTGCTGAGAAAAAGAGACCGGTTGATGAGCTCTTGGCGGAACGCATTGCTGAGCGGCGGCCTGACTACAGTAATCCCAAGTCAGGACAGCAGGGGTAGGCGCACCTACCCCTTGTCGAGATTCCCCTAGGCAGCCACAACCATGTCGTGTTTGCCAACAGGGGGGAGGCCGGAGCCCATGGAAAGAGGGCACGATACGTCTCTCCAAACCCTCCCGAGCGGCAGAATCACCTGGGGGACCATGCTCAATTTCCTCCCGCTGCCCAGAGTGTAACACCCCAAGCTTCTACGGTACGCTTCTCTTTGAATAATGTGATAGCGTGTGTTGTACGCAACACCGAGTTCTAACACAGCATAACCAATCAAACTAGCCGTTATGAATAGTAATACCTACTTTTTGAAATTATATATATTTTATATTTCAAAATGGACTTCATTTTTGGATTTGGAATATCGAATTTATCCTAAGGAGAAATTTTGGTACTTTTCGGATAACTTTCATATTTTGATGAATAGTGAAAATTACTAAATTTTAATTAAAAACAACTTTTTTAATCAAAATAATTAATAGTGATAAATTATGAATTTGAGTGGTTTTAAAGTATATTTAGAATATATTTTTACTATTTAATACAATGTGGGTCATTTAACATAATTTCACATTTAAATCAGACATAAACAAGTGTCAATCTTTTGATAGTTATTATCTCTTAAAAACACGCTTTTTGTTTTAACGGGAATTAATTTTAAATTAATTTCTACCACTTCTGTGTTTTGAATTAAGAAAAATGGATTCCATATTTGGAATCAGGATGTTCAAATTGTGTAAATAGGTAACTTTTATTTTTAGACATTTTGAATAATTACTACGGTAAATATTTTATTTACCATGGTTAAGGGTAAATCCGGTTAATAAGGGTTAAAAAATAATATTATAATAATACTAAATTACCCTAAAACGTGTCATAGACTTATTGGTTGATAAATTTTTGACCATAGGCATCTTTGGGTCGATTTTGGGACCCCATGGTGCCACTTGTAGGTGATAGGGACACTTTATTTTAATTAAGTTAAAATGAATACAAAAATGACACAAGCATATATCTTTTAGAAAAACAATTTTTAAATAGGGTTATATATGTTGGATTTTAGATTATAAATATTCATTAGAAAGATGCAAATATTTCCTACATAATTATATTTTATTTATAATTTTTAGACATTACATAATTTAATTTATTTATGACACAATGATGATGAAGTAATTACTATAATAGTGAAAAATTAAAATAATCGATATTATAAATACCCAAATAAATATAATATGAAACTTTTAATGAATTAAACTAATTTTCTAGGATAATATGATATATTAGTATTGATTTAATTGACTTTTTTAGAAGTAATCAATCTGTTATGAGTTTCACAAAAATCAACTATTGAATAGTGACAAAATTGACATAAAAGAGTTCTTAAAACAAATATTATATTATTAATTGATATTAAATTCCTAAAAATATAATGTTCGGCCAAGAGACTTATATCATGATAGGTTCTTCATTAATGGACCACTTGGGGGTCTCTTGGATGTATATAGTAAGTTTATTAACCATATTATATAAAAATACAAAGAGACATTGTAAAAGTGAAACTAATTAACTTAGAGTTAATACTTAAAGATAAGGTTAATATAAGTACCCAAACCTGTCTAAATTATATTTGTTGAGTTTTTTTCCACCCATCCCCACATTAACATTTAAATAATCAACTTTGGAGCCATTAGAAACCGAATATTAATTTATTATAAATTAATATTTCTAGTTTTTCCAAAGGTGCCCCTCACCCCTCTTAAAAAAGGGCACTCCCCCTTCTCATTTATTCACACCTTAAAAGCCTTTTGGTTCGGCCAAACTCTGCCCAAATACTCTCCCAACTTCCCTCACTACAACCTAGAGGCCTTAGTTTGATCCGAAATCCAACCTAATGAGCCCTTTTGATCAAATCGAAAGGAAGAAACTGAAGAAGAGGTAATGATTTCACCACCCTTTTCCAAGTTCCTTTCTTCTTCCACTTCTTCTTCCTTTGTTGTTAGCATTATAAAATAATAACTCCTGTATCATATATATACTGTGATGTTATTATAAATATGGTACAACCATATTCAGTATTCAATCAACCCTTTGAATAACATTTCACCATACGTGCGTACGTACGGCTTACCGTCTCCACGTCGTGGTGTAATTGTTATTCAATATATTATTATTTGGATGGGTATAATAATGATGTGTAACTCATGTAAATAATAAATATAACATGTTAATGATTCTGTATATATGATATACCATCCATTTATATATTATTTTAATATCAAAAGAATGATATTGTCGCTCGTGCGTATGTACGGACTACCGTCTCCACGAACGCGATGAGATTCATTCTCCATCGTATCCATTCAAGTATAATTATCATTTGATGATTTAAAAATGATGTTTAAGGACTTGATATCATTCTGTATATTAAAAATATACAACCTATCCATGAAAAACATGGATTATGTAACAAAACATATAAAAGAAAACGAGTAAGTTAACACCCGAAACAACGATAATTCAAAGATATCATTAACAAATCAATGTTAAAAGATCATATATGATATCATATTAATATATATGATTCTTTTATAATTTAATAACAATTATTTAACCATTATACAGGAGGTTAAACTACCCCAACCAAGGAAAAGTATAAGGTAAGGGTTATTTCACAATCTCTTCATTATCCGAGGTTGTTTGTACGTAATAATCTACTGGGATCTCTTTATCATCCACATCCATGTTTCTTAAAAATGTATTTCAAATTTTTTTTAATATTTACAAGAATATGGGTTAAAGTCATTTATACCCTTGTTTGACTTTTTATAAGAGGTTTATAAAGGAATCTTTTCGTCATTTTCAAAACAAGGTCCTTTTTAACCTTTTCGACAGAATTAAGGTAAGAATGTTTTTTTAACTTATACGGCGGGTGCAGCTATTTTCCGCCGTTATAAAATCGTCGAAGCTTACCTTACAAGCTTATAAGAATATTTTCAAATAAAATGTTTTATTTTATAAATATATGACTCTTAAATGATTTCAAAAATAGAAAGAGATATTTCTCTAAAAAGAGTTTTGATTTCATCTATGTCAACATCCTTTGATGGATTTTATGCTTATTTGTAGTTGATTTATTAAGATACAAAACTTCTATATTTTATTGAAGGTTTTGTGATATGTTTGACTGTGGATGTGCTATTTTTATACCATTCATAGTTTATGATGAAAGTATTGACATTTCGTATGCTAGTTTTAATACGAATGCTTATGTTATGTTTAAACCTTTTCATATGGGAATGCATTGGACTTAATATGTGACAGGTGGAGCCCGCTATAGCTCCTCGATGCATCGGTAGGTATCATGAGACAAACTAGTGTCTTGGCACAAGGCCTTGGCAAAATCTTATTTGTAGTCTTGGCACGAGGCCTTGGCTATGTGGTTATGATAGTCTGGAATTATGCATTCCAACATTATGAAAGTGGTTATTGATATTGCATGTGATTATTCGATTAGTAGAATATCCATGTGAACAAGTAAATGGCATTATTTCATTTTACTTTGCCATACTATGTTGAAGTTCAAGTTTAAAAGGCTTTTGTTTTAGTAATGCATTGCCTTAAATTTTTATGCTTATTTTTGAATGTTCCGCTATATTGTTATCCTTACTGGGCATTTGAGCTCAGCCCTTTTCTATGTTTTATTTTTCCCAGGATGTGAAGAAGTAAGTTATGAATGACCTGCAGGGATATTATGAGGGGATAATAGTGTGGACTGTGGAGACATTATGTTGTTGTAGTAGTTTTTCATTTTATGATGTAATGTAAAACTTATGAATATATCTAGTGTTTCCAAGGCTACTAAACCAATCGGTCTTTCAAGATTTGATCTTTCTTGTGATCATGCCAATGTTATGTAATAATGCACCGACTATGGGTAACTAGGGTCGGGGCGTTACAGTTGGTATCAGAGGAAGTTTAGTATAAACCTTGGAATCTAGATTTAGATAAACTCTGATTAGAGCACTTAGACCTAAGATGAACTTTGAGGATTAGTATAGAAGAACTTCCTAGAATTTTGGTATTGTAGAGATTTTGTGAGTTTTCCGAGCAATACATCCCTGTCTGGATACAAGCAGGTAGAGGCAGCTCTGGCACAGATGTACCTAGGGGTAAAACCCGAAAACACCGCTTTGAGCTAGACTCGAACGGGAACTGGTGCACGACAACGGGCCTTGCTGAACTCTTGGTTACGACACTCCCGTGGGATATGCTTAGGATAACTCTCATTTTCTTTACAAATCATTATGAAGGGTTTATGATTATATACTTCCTCAAAGAAAACATTTTTATGATTATGGATTATATCCATAAATAGTTCAATTTATGTTAAGTGTTTTATAAGTATGGGATTATGTATTTTGATTCATAAATTGATCTAGTTTATGCCATTGTTTAGAAATGGAACCTAGTGGAAGAAATAGAAACCGTATCAATGCACGCACTCCATGTAGGGATTTCCCTCCTGCTCAAGATAATTATAGTGGAGCTGGTGATGCAACTGGTGCCGATCAGCTAATCACCATACTGGGACAACTCACTCAGGTTATGAATAATAACCTTACTCGTATGGAGCATCCTGATCCACAGCGCGGAGGATCAATGTTAGATCGATTCATGAGGCAACAAACATCAACGTTTAATGGGAGTACAAATCCCTTAGTAGCTGAGCAATGGATAAATTCCCTAGAGAAAATATTTCAGGCTTTGGGGAGCAGTGAAAGGGAAAAAGTTATCATGGCAGTTTACCGCCTCACTGGAGATACTGATAAATGGTGGTCATTGATTCAAAACATGAAGGAAGATGCTGAAGTATCAAATATGGAATGGAGGGAGTTCAAAGATCTATTTTTAGAAAAATACTTTCCTCGCGACCATCGACCAGATATGGAAAGGCAATTTATGAGTTTGAGACAGAAGGAGGATGAGAATGTCACAAAGTATGAGGCTAACTTTACAATGTTAGCAAGGTATGCTGGAGATTATATACGTAACCCAAGAAGTAAGATTGATCATTTCTTTGATGGTTTAAAACCATTTCTCCATCGAGCATTAGTCTCACAATCCTTTTCATCGTACGAAGACATTGTCTCATGTGCTATCAAGATCAAAAAGGAATTCTATAAGTCTTATGACTTTAAAGAAAAGCAAGAGAAGAAGAGACCTGCTGATCAATCTGGGAATGGAAATAAGGGGAAGAAGGGAAAGGTTGAATATCCATCCTGTGATAAATGCGGGAAGAAACATCCTGGTACTTGCTTGAAGGGAATGAGAGTCTATTACAAGTGTGGTGAAAAAGGCCACCAAACTCGTGATTTTAAGGGGAAGAAGGAAGCTACCAACGTTCAGTGCTACAATTTCAGGGAGATGGGGCATTATGAAAATGAATGTCCTAAGCGTCAGGAGAACTTACCTCAGAAAAGGCCAAGGGATCAAGGCCAGGCTTATGCTATCACTAATGCTGAGGTAGAAGCTCCGAAAGACGTGGTGGCAGGTAATTTAATGGTTTCCTCAAGTTTAGCAAATGCATTATTTGATTTTGGATCATCGCATTGTTTCATATCTTCCCAGTTTGCTAAGAAAATTAGATATTTCCAATTTGATTTAATAAGGGAGATGTTAGTTAAAACCCCTAAGGGAAGTATCATTGCAACAAAGTTTTGTGAATCAGTCCCCATTAGAGCACATAAATGTTCGTTATCTGCTGATCTCATCGTCATACCTATGATTGAGTTTGACATAATCCTCGGTATGGACTGGCTTTCGGACTATGATGTGAAGATTTATTTTAAGAAGAAAGAGGTTACGATTCTTGATGATAATGATAAGGAACACCTTATCTTTAGAGCAGAATCATCACCATCTAATTCTTATTTTGATCCACCCCCAGTAGCTCAACTAAATTCAATTATTGGGAAGGAAGAGAATGAAATAACTGTCGGTGAGGAAAGGAATGTTCAAATAGAGGATGTACCTGTTGTGAAAGAATTTGTAGATGTATTTCCGGAAGATTTACCTGGACATCCTCCAGAACGAGAAGTTGAGTTTTCCATTGATTTAATTCATGGATCAAGGCCTATATCAAAGACCCCTTATAGAATGGCCACTGTAGATTTAGTCGAACTAAAGAAACAACTAGAGGAGTTGAGTAATAAAGGATTTATTCGCCCTAGTGTTTCTCCATGGGGAGCCCCTGTTCTTTTTGTTAAAAAGAAAGATGGATCTATGAGGTTATGTATCGACTACAGGGAGATCAATGATATAACGATAAAGAACAAGTATCCCCTACCTCGTATTGATGATTTATTTGACCAACTGCATGGAGCTCAATACTTTTCAAAGATTGACCTTCGATCTGGATACCATCAGTTGTGTGTAAAGAAGGAAGACATTCCGAAGACAGCATTTCGAACCAGGTACGGGCATTACGAGTTTACTGTAATGCCTTTTGGATTGACTAATGCACCCTCTGTATTCATGGATCTGATGAATAGAGTTTTCAAGGAGTATCTTGATGAATTTGTGGTGGTATTTATTGATGATATCTTGGTATACTCCAAAACCTACGAAGATCATGAAAATCACTTGCGCATTATCTTGAAGACTCTAAGGAGACATGAATTATATGGGAAGTTTAGCAAGTGTGAATTCTGGCTTCAGGAGATTTCTTTTCTTGGCCATATTGTCTCTAAAGATGGAATCTCTGTTGATCCTTCTAAGACCAAGGCAATCCAAGAATGGCCAGCACCTACGAGTATAACTGAGGTACGTAGTTTTATTGGTTTGGCCGGTTATTATCGACGTTTCGTCCAGAATTTTGCCCGATTGACTAACCCATTAACGAAGCTCACACGTAAAGGGGTTAAATTTGTTTGGACAAAAGAGTGTGAATAATGTTTCGAAGAACTGAAGAGAAGATTAGTCAATGCTCCCATATTGACTCTACCATCTGGGAATGATGGGTTTGTTATTTATAGTGATGCATCGAAGAAAGGACTTGGTTGTGTCCTTATACAGAATGATAGGGTTATTTCCTATGCATCACGACAGTTGAAAATTCATGAACAAAACTATCCTACTCATGATCTCGAGTTAGCAGCTGTGATCTTTGCTTTGAAGATATGGAGGCACTACCTCTATGGTGAAAAATGTGAGATTTATACTGATCACAAGAGTTTGAAATATATTTTCTCACAAAAAGAACTCAACATGAGGCAAAGGAGATGGCTTGAATTACTCAAGGATTATGATTGTACGATACACTACCACCTGGGGAAGGAAAACAAGGTGGCAGATGATTTGAGAAGAAAAGTCCATGGAGTTTTGAACAATATGAGAATTGAAAGGGATCCAATTTTCATGGATCTAGTGAAGATGGACATGGGAATAACCAGGGAAGGCGAAACATCAATTCTTTTTCAAATGGTTGCCAAACCATCTTTACTAGAAAGGATTAAGAGTTCTCAAACCGATGATGAAGAATTTAAAAAGAAGATTAAAGCTGTGAATGATGGGAGATTGAGAGACTTTGTGTATAAAGATGGAATTTTGAAATTTGGGAAGAGACTTTGTGTTCCCGATATACCTGATCTAAAAAGGGAATTGCTGGAAGATGCTCATAGTTCCAATTTCTCTATACACCCTGGGAGCAACAAAATGTATAGATATTTGAAGGAACATTTTTGGTGGGACAACATGAAGAGGGAGATTGCTGATTTTGTGTCAAGATGTATGGTTTTTCAACAAGTGAAAGCTGGAAGGAAACAGCCTGGAGGAGTCATGCAACCTCTTCCCATACCGGAGTAGAAATGGGACAATATTACGATGGACTTTGTCATGGGGCTACCAAAGACTCCTAGAAGGAACGATGCAATATGGGTTATTGTTGATCGTCTTACCAAGTCAGCACATTTTCTTGCTATAAGAGAAGATCTACCCCTGGAACATCTAGCAAGACTATATATTAATGAAGTTGTGAGACTTCATGGAGTACCCCTATCGATTGTTTCTGATCGTGATCCCTATTTTACTTCAAGATTCTGGAAAAGTCTTCAGAAATCCCTGGATACTGAACTTCATTTGAGAACTTCTTACCATCCTCAGACAGATGGACAATCATAACGGACTATTCAAACCTTAGAAGACATGTTGAGATCTTTCTCACTTGACTTTCAGGGTATGTGGGATCAATACTTACCACTCGTAGAATTTTCTTATAACAATATCTTCCATTCGAGTATTCAGATGGCACCATATGAAGCGTTATATGGAAAGAGATGTCATACACCAACCTGTTGGGATGACGTTGGTGAAGGAAAACTTGTAGGCCCAGAACTGGTGGAGGAAACGATGGAAAAGGTGAAGGTAATCGAAAATCACATCAAAGCAGCTCAAAGTAGGCAGAAAAGCTATGCCGATAATCGAAGGAAGGATCTGGAATTTCAAGTCAGTGATCATGTTTTCCTGAAGGTATCTCCATGGAAGGGAGTCATACGTTTTGGTAAGAAAGGTAAATTGAGTCCCAGGTACATCGGACCTTTCGAAATTCTAGAACAAATTGGGGTTGTAGCTTACCGATTGGCAATGCCGACAAGTCTCTCCAAAGTTCACGATGTGTTCCACGTATCTCTGTTGAGGAAATACATGCCTGACCCAACGCATGTACTCACCTATGAAGAATTAGAACTGGAACCTGATCTGTCTTATTGTGAAGAGCCCGTCAGGATTCTTGATACGAGTGAACAAGTGCTGAGAAACCGGACAACGCGTCTGGTAAAAGTTTTGTGGAGAAACCATAAGATGGAAGAGACAACGTGGGAACCCGAGGAACTTATGATGAAGAACCACCCGAGTCTTTTCATGTGATAAGTATTCTAGAAATTTTGAGGATGAAATTATTTAAATGAGGGGAGAATGTAACACCCCAAGCTTCTACGGTACGCTTCTCTTTGAATAATGTGATAGCGTGTGTTGTATGCAACACCGAGTTCTAACACACCATAACCAATCAAACTAGCCGTTATGAATAGTAATACCTACTTTTTGAAATTATATATATTTTATATTTCAAAATTTACTTCATTTTTGGATTCGGAATATCGAATTTATCCTAAGGAGAAATTTTGGTACTTTTCGGATAACTTTCATATTTTGATGAATAGTGAAAATTACTAAATTTTAATTAAAAACAACTTTTTTAATCAAAATAATTAATATTGATAAATTATGAATTTGAGTGGTTTTAAAGTATAATAGAATATATTTTTACTATGAAATACAATGTGGATCATTTGACATAATTTCACATTTAAATCAGACATAAACAAGTGTCAATCTTTTGATAGTTATTATCTCTTAAAAACACGCTTTTTGTTTTAACAACGGGAATTAATTTTAAATTAATTTCTGCCACTTCTGTGTTTTGAATTTAGAAAAATGGATTCCATATTTGGAATCAGGATGTTCAAATTGTGTAAATAGTTAACTTTTATTTTTAGACATTTTGAATTATTACTGCGGTAAATATTTTATTTGCCATGGTTAAGGGTAAATCCGGTTAATAAGGGTTAAAAAATAATATTATAATAATACTAAATTACCCTAAAACGTGTCCTAACCTTATTGGTTGATAAATTTTCGACCATAGGCATCTTTGGGTCTATTTTGGGACCCCATGGTGCCACTTGTAGGTGATAGGGACACTTTATTTTAATTAAGTTAAAATGAATACAAAAATGACACAAACATATATCTTTTAGAAAAAAAAATTTTAAATAGGGTTATATATGTTGAATTTTAGATTATAAATATTCATTAGAAATATAAAAAGATTTCATACATAATGATATTTTATTTATAATTTTTAGACATTACATAATTTAATTTATTTATGACACAATGATGATGAAGTAATTACTATAATAGTGAAAAATTAAAATAATTGATATTATAAATACCCAAATAAATATAATATGAAACTTTTAATGAATTAAACTAATTTTCTAGGATAATATGATATATTATTATTGATTTAATTGACTTTGTTCGAAGTAATAAATCTGTTATGAGTTTCAAAAAAATCAACTATTGAATAGTGTCAAAATTGACAAAAAAGAGTTCTTAAAACAAATATTATATTATTAATTGATATTAAATTCCTAAAAATATAAGGTTCGGCCAAGAGACTTATATCATGATAGTTTCTTCATTGATGGACCACTTGGGGGTATATTGGATGTATATAGTAAGTTTATTAACCATATTATATAAAAATACAAAGAGACATTGTAAAAGTGAAAATAATTAACTTAAAGTTAATACTTAAAGATAAGGTTAATATAAGTACCCAAACCTGTCTAAATTCTTTTGGTTGAGTTGTTTTCGACCCATCCCCTCCTTAAAATTTAAATAATCAACTTTGGAGCCATTAGAAACCGAATATGAATTTATTATAAATTAATATTTCTAGCTTTTCCAAAGGTGCCCCTCACCCCTCTTAAAAAAGGGCACTCCTCCTTCTCATTTCTTCACACCTTAAAAGCCTTTTGGTTCGGCCAAAATCTGCCCAAATACTCTCCCAACATCCCTCACTACAACCTAGAGGCCTTATTTTGATCAGAAAGCCAACCTAAGGAGCCATTTTGATCAAATCAAAAGGAAGAAACCGAAGAAGAGGTAATGATTTCACCACCCTTTTCCAAGTTCCTTTCTTCTTCCACTTCTTCTTCCTTTGTTGTTAACATTCTAAAATAATAAATCCAGTATCATATATATACTGTGATGTTATTATAAATATGGTACAACCATATTCAGTATTCTATCCATCCTTTGAATAACATGTCACCATACGTGCGTACGTACGGCTTACCGTCTCCACGTCGTGGTGTAATTGTTATTCAATATATTATTATTTGGATGGGTATAATAATGATGTGTAACTCATGTAAATAATAAATATAACATGTTAATGATTCTTTATATATGATATACCATCCATTTATATATTATTTTAATATAAAAAGAATGATATTGTCGCTCGTGCGTACGTACGGACTACCATCTCCACGAACGCGATGAGATTCATTCTCCATCGTATCCATTCAAGTATAATTATCATTTGATGATTTAAAAATGATGTTTAAGGACTTGATATCATTCTGTATATGAAAGATATACAAACTATCCATGACAAACATGGATTATGTAACAAAACATATAAAAAAAACGAGTAAGTTAACACCCGAAACAACGATAATTCAAAGATATCATTAACAAATCAATGTTAAAAGATCATATATGATATCATATTAATATATATGATTCTTGTATAATTTAATAACAATTATTTCACCATTATACAGGAGGTTAAACTACCCCAACCAAGGAAAAGTACAAGGTAAGGGTTATTTCACAATCTCTTCATTATCTTAGGTTGTTTGTACGTAATAATCTACTGGGATCTCTTTATCATCCACATCAATGTTTCTTAAAAATGTATTTCAAAACATTTTTAATATTTACAAGAATATGGGTTAAAGTCATTTATACCCTTGTTTGACTTTTTATAAGAGGTTTATAAAGGAATCTTTCCGTCGTTTTCAAAACAAGGTCCTTTTTAACCTTTTCGACAGAATTAAGGTAAGAATGTTTTTTTAACTTATACGGCGGGTGCGGCTATTTTCTGCCATTATAAAATCGTCGAAGATTCCCTTACAAGATTATAAGAATATTTTCAAAGAAAATGTTTTATTTTATAAATATATGACTCTTAAATGATTTCAAAAATAGAAAGAGATATTTCTCTAAAAAGAGTTTTGATTTCATCTATGTCAACATCCTTTGATGGATTTTATGCTTATTTGTAGTTGATTTATTAAGATACAAAACTTCTATATTGTATTGAAGGTTTTGTGATATGTTTGACTATGGATGTTCTATTTTTATACCATTCATAGTTTATGATGAAAGTATTGACATTTCGTATGCTAGTTTTAATACGAATGCTTATGTTATGTTTAAACCTTTTCATATGGGAATGCATTGGACTTAATATGTGACAGGTGGAGCCCGCTATAGCTCCTTGATGCATCGGTAGGTCTCATGAGACAAACTAGTGTCTTGGCATAAGGCCTTGGTAAAATCTTATTTGTAGTCTTGGCACGAGGCCTTGGCTATGTGGTTATGATAGTCTGGAATTATTCATTCCAACATTATGAAAGTGGTTATTGATATTGCATGTGATTATTCGATTAGTAGAATATCCATGTGAACAAGTAAATGACATTATTTCATTTTACTTTGCCATACTATGTTGAAGTTCAAGTTTAAAAGGCTTTTGTTTTAGTAATGCATTGCCTTAAATGTTTATGCTTATTTTTGAATGTTCCGCTATATTGTTATCCTTACTGGGCATTTGACCTCACCCCTTTTCTATGTTTTATTTTTCCCAGGATATGAAGAAGTAAGTTATGAATGACCTGCAGGGATATTATGAGGGGATAATAGTGTGGACTGTGGAGACATTATGTTGTTGTAGTAGTTTTTCATTTTATGATGTAATGTAAAACTTATGAATATATCTAGTGTTTCCAAGGCTACTAAACCAATTGGTCTTTCGAGATTTGATCTTTCTTGTGATCATGCCAATGTTATGTAATAATGCACCGACTCTGGGTAACTAGGGTCTGGCCGTTACACCGAGAGTCGCTCCGCCAGCCATCCCGCGAGCTGCTAAGCTTGACTACCAGATTGGAGATCCCGACAATGTGCTTGTGGTTAGAGATCCCCGTCAGGATAGGAACCTGTGTCTGGACGATCTGATGGAAGTACTCATCACCCTCTTGGAGGCCATGGAAACTCGGCAGGTGGAAATTCCACCAGACGGCAAGCCATACCCATCATGGGTGGATGATATGCAGGCCCTGATGGGATTTAGGAACCCCACTTTATCCCCCTTTAACGGGACAGGAGACCCGCCGCAACACCTAGGCCACTTCAACTCGAGGTGAGGGAGTATATTGGGGACTCCGACATAGCAGAAGGCTTCCAAGCTCCGTTGCTTCATCCAGACACTGGAAGGACCAGCCTTCGTCTAGTACAGCCAGCTCCCTGTTGGATCTGTGGCTAGCTGGGAGGACCTTCACCAGCAATTACTCTACCAGTTTAGTTCCAAAACCTGGAAGACGAACATTACAAACCTCTTCAGGTGAAAACAGAGGCCCGATGAGTGGGTTGCGGACTTCGTCTCCCAGTCGAAGGGGCTCACGTACTCTCTTGACATGCCACTAACTCAGGAGCAATTACTGAAGATGTGTGTAGGGAATGTCAAGGTGGAGCTGGTTCCTTCTCTGATCACTCAGAATTACCCTGGAGGGTTCTGAGATTTCTCGGACAAGGCTCAACGCCTCGAATAAGCCCTGTAGCAGGCCAGTCAGGCATGCCCGCTGCCTCCTGTAATCCCTGCAAGGAGAGCTGCCAGAGTCAAGCCCGATGCTGTAGCCCAGATAGAGGCTCCCAGACAACTAGAGTTGCTACTAGGAAGGCCAGCTCAGCAGCCCCATAGGGGTCCACCCCCACAGGCACAGCCTCCGGCCCAGCAACGACCACCTCAAAATCAGCAGGCGCCTCCGCGTAACGTGCCGCCACCACCCAGGCGAGATAATCAGGATCTGCCTCCTTGGCATGCTCCTCCGGCCCCTAGCCATGGTCATCCTCCAAGAGCCCCCTTTCCAGAAATAAGGAATCTAACTTACTCATTTGATGAGGCCCAGGTCCCCGGCTATTTCCGTAGCGCCTTGGAGGAGAGGATCATGCGGCTGCTTGAGTACCAGAAGCTAGAAGAGGCGCGTCTCACTGATCACCCTAACTACTGCCCTTATCACCGGATCTTGGGGCACACCATCCAGTGATGCTATGTGTTCAAGGACTGGCTCCAAGACCAGATTGACAACAACATAGTCAGGTTGGGCCCAACTCCGGCATAGGTGGCGGGTGTCTTCATGAGATCAGATGGCAGCAGCGGTAACGAGGATGAGTGGCGGTAGGTTTCCGATCGTGGGTCCTAGAAGTATAATGACTAGATGGCCCGCAGGACAGTTTCCCATGCCCATGGCATCATCCGTGCCCGCCTAAGTCAGCCAGAGCCCTCATAATCTGCAAGCGCTGCTTTGGCATTGTCATCCCAGCCTACCTCTTCCCAGAAGAGCAAGTGGCGACGCAAGAAGAAAGAACACGCCCTGCCAGTGCCGTCATCTTCTCGCACGGTTGGAGATTTTATGCCCCCAGAGATGGGGATCCCTCTGAGACTCTGTCCGGTAGCGGATGACTCCTCGAGTGAAAGCCCGGGGTACGCTTCAGTTAACACCGTAGAGTTGGTAAATCCCTTTTTGGCTCCCGACGATGAGGAATGCCAGGTGGATTTACCCAATGTCCCCAGCCATCGCCAACATCGGCGGAGCCGTGGCTACGTGAATTTCTGGGGCACGGCAGTCGTCACCTCCAGTCAGGCCGTGCACGCTATTGAGACCAGGCAACAGGCCCGATATAGAGATCAGCGCACACAGTCCCCTCACCCGGTGTCGATAGGTTCGCCTCCACCGCTGTTTGTGTTGCTGGATCGGGTGGGACCACCTCGTCCGTGTCACAACCAGCCCTTCCCTGCCACCGTCCGACTACAGCCTTTCGGTCCTAACACGGCAGCCACCTCCCGGGCTTCGACTAGTGAACAGTGAGACGTGCCTAGTACCAGTCAGTCACCGGTCCCACCGGCAGGGCCCGTCATGCCTCCAATCGCAGAGCGGCCTCCCGTAAGCAGAAGCTCGCGTTTGTCTTGAAAGTATGATGTCCTGAAGCACCTGGCCAGCATTCCGGCAAAGATTTCTATCCTTGATTCCCTTTGCCTGTCGTCGGAAATGCGCGAGGCACTCGCCGAGGCTCTAAGGAGACCCCTCTAGTTTGAGACGGAGGTGGCGACCGCAGAATCCTTCCACACCGAGGTGATTGAAGACGCCGAATGTCAGGCGGTCATCTCGTTTTCCGGTGAGGATGAAGACCCTCCCATACATGGGCACATTCGCCCACTGTACGTCACCGGACAGTTTAATGGCGTGGAAGTTCGCCACTGTCTTGTTGACATGGGTTCCAGAATTAACCTCATCCCAACTCAGACACTGCAGAAACTGGGGTTGTCTGAGGATGATTTAACTCCCTCAGACCTCAGGATCCAGGGGTATGACAGGACCGAGAAAACTCCACTTGGCAAGATTTGTCTGAAGACCCAGTTCGGAGGCCTAATTTCCAATATCGAATTCATGGTTGTCTCTCAGGACACTGCCTACAACGCATTGATGGGCAGGCCATGGCTCCACCTTCACGCAGCGGTCCCCTCCTCGTATCACCAGTGCCTCAAATACTCACTTAAGGGTCGAGTGGGCGTGCTCCAAGGAGATGCGTCTCCTTTTGCCTCTTGTGAAGCCCGTTATCTGGATGCTGGATACTACAAGAGCAAGGAAAAGCAGATCCTGGAAGGTGAGGTCAAGCCCGCCACTATCGCGAGTGGTCCCTGGGCAGGTTTGGACAACACATATGTCTTCCCAATCCATCGGTTGGAGGCCACGACCCCCGACATGGGGTAGTGCTTTGTCGTTTCAGGTAGAAGAGGAAGGCATATTGTAACGACCCGAAATTTTGAATAAATCTTGTTTCCTAATTTCATGTGTTATTTTTTATACTAAAAAAAAATGTTTTATTTGATAAACATGATTATAAATAAAATGAGACCATTGGTTTTTGAGTGTTATATGACCATCGGTCAATATGACCACCGTGAACAAAATGTTTTGATTATTGTCTCTAAATTTAAGTAATCTTGGTTAATTATTATAGAAAGAAGATTTGATGGCCTCACCTAGTAGCCTTGGGCCGATCGAAGCCCATCTAACAGAGATTGGGAAGGAGGTAGCACCATTGGGCTTTGCTCTGGACCAAATCCAAGCCGAACTTCATCATGTGAAGCTAGAACGGAATCGCCTTCGCGAGAAGTTCAAACTGATAGAAATTACTACTCGGGCAATGTTGACTGAGCCGCCCCAAAATTCTATCACCCTAGCACACCTTACTCTTAGGTCCTATGCTGGTATTATAAGGGGTTATGTAACGAGACCGTAATTGCCTTGTGTAATCCTTTTTTTAAATAAAAATTTGGATTTCTTCTTATGATGATGTTTATGAATTTTCAAATGACCGGATAAATATTGTATGCATATTTTTGATGAATTTTAGAAAAAGGATATTTTAAAAATGGTTGTGTAAACCTTAAATAATTAAAAATGTGTAATGATTTTCGAAAAATGGTCTTCTACAATTATGTTCAGTACGAAATTTAGAGTCTAATAAGATCAACTTGATTTTTGATGAATAGTAAATTATGAATAGTGATTTTATGATTAGGATTAGTAATATGACCAAATGGATTAGTAATCTCACTTAAAGAAAGTTTTAAAATAATCTAGGCACCTTGATTAAGTAATGTGATTCAATAAAATAGTTAAATAACGGTTTCATTAATTATTATTCAAGTATTAGTTTTTTTCGGGTGAATAGTGTTTTTTAATTAAAAATTTAATTAAAAATAATTAGAAAATTATTTTTATAAAAATGACTTTATTTTTGAACTCAGAGCATCGATATTATGTTATGGTAATTTTTGGGGTTTTTTCTGAAAAAATGAATTTTCGATGAATAGTGTTTTTATTTAAAAATTAAATTAAAAATATTTAGAAAATTATTTTTATAAAATGGAGTTCATATTTGTAATCAGAGCGTTGATATTTGGTTAAGGTGAAATTTTGGGATTATTCTGAGAAAGTTGAATTTTTGATGAATAGTGAAAATACAGTTTTTAAGTTACGTGTGTTTAATGACATCATTAAATGATGTATTAAGTTTGTAATCAATATGTTCGAATTATGAATAGTGAGATAAGGTATGAGGTGTCCCAAGTGGCCAATACCATGGGCAAATACCATGGGCAAGCCCATGGTTTTGCCAAAACCACTAATGAGGTGTCCCTTTGCCATTAATGCCTTGTCCCCTCACTTTCCCTATAAATACCAAGCCATCCTCTCATCCATTCGACTCCCCACTCTTCCCCAACGAAGTTCTGGTCTCATTACCTCCCAAGGAGTCCTCCCAAGGTGCCCCCAAGCCCTCAAGGTCCCAAACTTTGAGGTTTAAGAGTTACATTTTAAGGTAAGGGATCCGACCCCTCTCTTTCTTTTCAAGTGATCTCTTTTATGTCATTCCTTTTATGCTCCATGTTCTTATTTTGGAGGATGTTCTTTTATACTCCTCTTACTGCCCTTTTTATGTTCATATGATGAAAGACCCCCTCTTACTCTCATCATTTCATTTTAAGAAAGTTTAAGTGGCGCCGTTAGGCTGCCGAATTTTCAAGGGATTCATTCACCTCTCTCTTTTTCAAAGTTCTACTTTCATGTCAAGTCTTCCAAGTTCATTTTTATTATGTTTGGGTATGATCTATATATTTATCATACTGGTCTTTTATGATCACATGATGAGAGACCCCATTTGATCTCTTCAATTCAGTAATTTGATGTCTTAAGTGGCGCCGTTAGGCTGCCGAATTTTTAAGTGGTTCTTCACCCTTCTCGTTTTGAAGTTCTACTTTCATGTCAATTCTTTCAAGTTAATTTATATTATGTTGGGGTATGATCTCTATATCTATCATACTGGACTCTTATTTTCATATGATGAGAGACCCTATTTTACCTTGTCAATTCAATTTTGTTGAAGTTTAAGTGATGCCGTTAGGCTGCCGAATTTTCACAAGAGAAATCTTGTTTTGTTTTCTTCCTTTCATGTTCTTCATTTCATATGGTATATTTTCAAATTTCATTACCATGTTCATAAATCCCTTATATTTTGTCCCTCTACTGTATGATGGGTCATTTATGAATGTTTGACCCATGTCCCCTCTTTTCTCAATGTTTTCTAAAACCTTGTAACATAGCCGTTATGCTGCAGAATTTTCCCCTCAAAATGCCTCTCTCTTTTCTCAAAAATTATTTTATGTTATAAAGTGAATACTCAAAGCTCTTATTTCTACAAGGGTATTCACATATATATCAAAATATTCCATTTTAAATTCTGGGATTTACATACATGAGACCCGCTTCCCTTTCCGTGGGTTTAAAGTGCCGTAAAGATCATGTCATTAAAGCAGTTTTTAAAATGTTATGATTATGAAATGAAACCCATTTATTTTATGCTATATGGGTTATTTATGAAATTTTTGATGATGATATATGTGGCTCACATGATAATAAAGGCAAATTTAAGGGTGCGCCCTGATAGCGCTCCAATTCATTGGGTAAAGACTTAATCTCTAGAGATGACCATTTTAACGACGCCTTGGTGAATAACCTTGGTAATTTTTAACGACACCTTGGGGATGGACCTTGGTGAAACGAAACGATTGCCAATATTAAATGTTGCAGCCACATCTTCAAGTTATGAAAAAGTTTTATTTTATTATGATATGCCTCATGATTTCATTTTCATGCCTTAAAGTTCTTTTCATGACTTTATTGATGTATCCCAAGTTCATATGTAAAATGTTTCACTGTTTCCCTTACTGGGCCTTCTGCTCACCCTTTCTTTTGATGTATGTCCCCAGGTTATGAGATTCAGTAATGAGCCTAGGGTGAACATGAGGAGAAGCCTTTCAAGTGTTTAAGAAGAATTCTTTATGTTGTTTTCATGTTTTAAGTTCCTGGTTTCCAAGACACTAAACCTTAAAGATCCTCGGTTTTGTAAAATGTAATTAAAGTTTATGTGATAAAAAGGTGGGATGCTATAGTTGGTATCAAAGGATGGTTTAGTTATTTGTGGAAATTAGGATATGAAAACTCTAGGAGGAACCCTATAGAAAAGTTTAATATAGGAAATCTTCCTGGTATTTTGGTGAGTATTGAGTAAGGGGTTGCCAAGCAAATACATCCCTGTCTGGATACGAGCAGGTAGAGGTGGCTCTGGCACAGATGTACATAGGGGTAAAACCCGAAAAAACCGCTTTGAGCTAGACTCGAACGGGAGCTGGTACACGACAACGGGCCTTGCTGCACTCTTGGTTACGACACTCCCGGGGGATATGCTTTGGTAAATTCATAAGCTTGGTATGAACCATTATTAAAGGAACAAAGATAAAATAAAATAAAGATTCACATAAGAATATATGATCATGGATAACCTAGATGGGAACCTAGGGGATCACAAGTTAGGGTATACTTTTCTTCTACAAGTTATCCTTATATGCTTTAAGTTCCTTTTCATGATTATTGGTTAAGTATTTAAGCCTCTAATTATACTTTATCTTCTTAGTTAATGGTGGGAAATGGAATAACGTGTCCCAACAACCAATGTGATAGGAAATGCGACAATTTCCGTATTAATATGTCAGAGATGATTAGGGGATTAAAAGATGATTATTATTTTGGAAGGCGTTCACTATTTTGGGGACCCTATATGATCGAGGTAAATAGATTACTATAGTATTTTCATTGAGGAGTAAGGTTGACTTATATTTTGAAGAATTGATGAATTTAAGGAGGACTTATAGTAATTTAGGTTACTTTTGGGAATGATTAACCTATCTTGGGTAAAATATGTTTAGGTTAGCTACTTTTGTTATAAGATGTTAGGAGTGGTTGATGTTGTCTGGAGATGAACAATGAAGTTGTTTTGGAAGACTATGTTATCAAATCCTTCTTGTATTTGGGTTTCAATCTTAGTTTGGTTTATTTTGAGGAATTTTAAGGACCGTTATTTATGGAGTGGTCTATGATGAACGTTGGGTAGTACCATGGAACTTTGAAGATTTAAAAGTAGGTTCTATTCCTATGGGATTCTTTCTTTTTGAAGAGTTGTTTTACCTTAACCTTTCTGTTTTTGGGATAATGTTTAAAGATAGAAGAAATAGATAGTTAATCTTTTGTAGATTATGTGATTCTATAGAAGATGATTCTTGTGCTTTTATGAGACCAAGTGTTTTTGAATTCTCATCATTTGGCGAAAAGATTAGTGTTGGTAGGGACTTGTTAAAGGATGAAACTCTACTTGAAGGTAGGTATATTTTCTTATGTTTTTGTTCTATGTAGTAAATGAAATCCTCAAAATTATGAAAAGAAACGTAAAACAAAAATGTTGTTGGTTTACGTTTCCTACTAGGTAATCAAAGACCGTTTACACACATCATAAGTTTGGGATTTTCTCATGGTTAACTTTCTCCTAATCATGTTCTCTATCACTCTCTCTCAGAACTGACCCTTTGTTTTTTCCTCCATGTCCATGTTTTCCTACATGGAACCCGAGTGTGGGTTAACTCGGGTGGCCTTTGTACTTCCTTTTCTTTCTTTTAAAGTAATGGTGTTACTGACTCTTTTTCCGATGTGGGACTTTCAATGAAATTTCAAAACCCAATTCAAAAAAATTGCGAGGACGCAATTTCTTAAGGGGGGAAGATTGTAACGACCCGAAATTTTTGAATAAATCTTGTTTCCTAATTTCATGTGTTATTTTTTATACTCAAAAAAAATGTTTTATTTGATAAACATGATTATAAATAAAATGAGACCATTGGTTTTTGAGTGTTATATGACCATCGATCAATATGACCACCGTGAACAAAATGTTTTGATTATTGTCTCTAAATTTAAGTAATCTTGGTTAATTATTATAGAAAGAAGATTTGATGGCCTCACCTAGTAGCCTTGGGCCGATCGAAGCCCATCTAACAGAGATTGGGAAGGAGTTAGCACCATTGGGCTTTGCTCTGGACCAAATCCAAGCCGAACTTCATCATGTGAAGCTAGAACGGAATCGCCTTCGCGAGAAGTTCAAACTGATAGAAATTACTACTCGGACAATGTTGACTGAGCCGCCCCAAAATTCTATCACCCTAGCACACCTTACTCTTAGGTCCTATGCTGGTATTATAAGGGGTTATGTAACGAGACCGTAATTGCCTTGTGTAATCCTTTTTTTAAATAAAAATTTGGATTTCTTCTTATGATGATGTTTATGAATTTTCAAATGACCGGATAAATATTGTATGCATATTTTTGATGAATTTTAGAAAAAGGATATTTTAAAAATGGTTGTGTAAACCTTAAATAATTAAAAATGTGTAATGATTTTCGAAAAATGGTCTTCTACAATTATGTTCAGTACGAAATTTAGAGTCTAATAAGATCAACTTGATTTTTGATGAATAGTAAATTATGAATAGTGATTTTATGATTAGGATTAGTAATATGACCAAATGGATTAGTAATCTCACTTAAAGAAAGTTTTAAAATAATCTAGGCACCTTGATTAAGTAATGTGATTCAATAAAATAGTTAAATAACGGTTTCATTAATTATTATTCAAGTATTAGTTTTTTTCGGGTGAATAGAAAATTATTTTTATAAAAATGACTTTATTTTTGAACTCAGAGCATCGATATTATGTTATGGTAATTTTTGGGGTTTTTTCTGAAAAAATGAATTTTTGATGAATAGTGTTTTTATTTAAAAATTAAATTAAAAATATTTAGAAAATTATTTTTATAAAATGGAGTTCATATTTGTAATCAGAGCGTTGATATTTGGTTAAGGTGAAATTTTGGGATTATTCTGAGAAAGTTGAATTTTTGATGAATAGTGAAAATACAGTTTTTAAGTTACGGGTGTTTAATGACATCATTAAATGATGTATTAAGTTTGTAATCAATATGTTCGAATTATGAATAGTGAGATAAGGTATGAGGTGTCCCAAGTGGCCAATACCATGGGCAAATACCATGGGCAAGCCCATGGTTTTGCCAAAACCACTAATGAGGTGTCCCTTTGCCATTAATGCCTTGTCCCCTCACTTTCCCTATAAATACCAAGCCATCCTCTCATCCATTCGACTCCCCACTCTTCCCCAACGAAGTTCTGGTCTCATTACCTCCCAAGGAGTCCTCCCAAGGTGCCCCCAAGCCCTCAAGGTCCCAACCTTTGAGGTTTAAGAGTTACATTTTAAGGTAAGGGATCCGACCCCTCTCTTTCTTTTCAAGTGATCTCTTTTATGTCATTCCTTTTATGATCCATGTTCTTATTTTGGAGGATGTTCTTTTATACTCCTCTTACTGCCCTTTTTATGTTCATATGATGAAAGACCCCCTCTTACTCTCATCATTTCGTTTTAAGAAAGTTTAAGTGGCGTCGTTAGGCTGCCGAATTTTCAAGGGATTCATTCACCTCTCTCTTTTTCAAAGTTCTACTTTCATGTCAAGTCTTTCAAGTTCATTTTTATTATGTTGGGGTATGATCTCTATATTTATCATACTGGTCTTTTATGATCACATGATTAGAGACCCCATTTGATCTCTTCAATTCAGTAATTTGATGTCTTAAGTGGCGCCGTTAGGCTGCCGAATTTTTAAGTGGTTCTTCACCCTTCTCGTTTTGAAGTTCTACTTTCATGTCAATTCTTTCAAGTTAATTTATATTATGTTGGGGTATGATCTCTATATCTATCATACTGGACTCTTATGTTCATATGATGAGAGACCCTATTTGACCTTGTCAATTCAATTTTGTTGAAGTTTAAGTGATGTCGTTAGGCTGCCGAATTTTCACAAGAGAATTCTTGTTTTGTTTTCTTCCTTTCATGTTCTTCATTTCATATGGTATATTTTAAAATTTCATTACCATGTTCATAAATCCCTTATATTTTGTCCCTCTACTGTATGATGGGTCATTTATGAATGTTTGACCCATGTCCCCTCTTTTCTCAATGTTTTCTAAAACCTTGTAACATAGCCGTTATGCTGCAGAATTTTCCCCTCAAAATGCCTCTCTCTTTTCTCAAAAATTATTTTATGTTATAAAGTGAATACTCAAAGCTCTTATTTCTACAAGGGTATTCACATATATATCAAAATGTTCCATTTTAAATTCTGGGATTTACATACATGAGACCCGCTTCCCTTTCCGTGGGTTTAAAGTGCCGTAAAGATCATGTCATTAAAGCAGTTTTTAAAATGTTATGATTATGAAATGAAACCCATTTATTTTATGCTATATGGGTTATTTATGAAATGTTTGATGATGATATATGTGGCTCACATGATAATAAAGGCAAATTTAAGGGTGCGCCCTGATAGCGCTCCAATGCATTGGGTAAAGACTTAATCTCTAGAGATGACCATTTTAACGACGCCTTGGTGAATAACCTTGGTAATTTTTAACGACACCTTGGGGATGGACCTTGGTGAAACGAAACGATTGCCAATATTAAATGTTGCAGCCACATCTTCAAGTTATGAAAAAGTTTTATTTTATTATGATATGCCTCATGATTTCATTTTCATGCCTTAAAGTTCTTTTCATGACTTTATTGATGTATCCCAAGTTCATATGTAAAATGTTTCACTTGTTTCCCTTGCTGGGCCTTCTGCTCACCCTTTCTTTTGATGTATGTCCCCAGGTTATGAGATTCAGTAATGAGCCTAGGGTGAACATGAGGAGAAGCCTTTCAAGTGTTTAAGAAGAATTCTTTATGTTGTTTTCATGTTTTAAGTTCCTGGTTTCCAAGACACTAAACCTTAAAGATCCTCGGTTTTGTAAAATGTAATTAAAGTTTATGTGATAAAAAGGTGGGATTCTATACATATTTCCGGGTCCAAGCGACAGCAGGAAATCACCTTGTACTCTTACACCAGCCAGGCTCAGGTGATCCCTGAGCCTCCTACCCCTGTACGATATCGGGATGTTGGGCTCATGGAAACAACAGTAGGTTATACGTGTCTGTTTCACCGGGCCGGAATCGATCGGCTCAAGACAACACGCCACCACTTCTTCGATGTCATAAAGTTTGGCCCCTTGGGCCGAAGGCCGGATGGGATTGGATCAACCGCCTTTTTCGCCATGATCTCCGCAGTGCATGGATCCCCTGACGTGGAAACCACTGCCGCTCAAGCCGGCACCAGCTTCCCATTAGGGTCTGGCAGCCCTAAAACGACTCCCCTCGTGGATGACCCTTCTGCAAGAAGAGAGGAGGACAAGGAAGATGATCCTCCTGCCTTTGAGGAGGGCGTACCCACCACGGTTGACGAGTTAGTGCAGGTTAACCTCGGTAGTGAGGCGGACCCGAGACCCACATTGGTCAGCGCCGCTCTGCCCCCCGAGGAACAGAAACGGTACATGGACTTCCTCAAACAGCACCGTGATGTGTTCGCCTGGAGTTATGATGAGATGCCAGGGCTGGATCCCCAGGTATCCATCCACCACCTTGGCCTTCCAGCAAACCATCACGGGTTCAATCAGCCTCCCAGAAACATGCAGCCCTCTCACGGTGCCATGGTTGAGGCCGAAGTTGATAAGATCATCAAGGCCAACTTCGTCAAAGAATTCCAGTACCCCAGGTGGCTATCCAACATTATGCCGGTCAGGAAGAAGAACGGGCAGATCAGGGTCTGTATCGACTTCCGTGATCTCAATCTCCACTGTCTGAAGGATGAATTTCCCCTTCCCGTGACAGAGTTGTTGATTGATGCCACGACCGGGTTCCAAGCCCTTTCCTTCATGGATGGGTACTCCAGGTACAACCAGATTTGGATGGCCCCTGAGGATGAAGAGTTCACTGCCTTCAGGGCCCCCCAGGGTACTTTCTGCTACCAGGTTATGCCCTTCAGCCTGAAGAATGCAGGTGCCACATATCAACGGGCCATGCACCGCATATTCAAGCTGATTCTTGGGATGCTGGTGGAGTGTTACGTGGATGATCTGGTGGTTAAATCTCTTCAGCACCAGGACCATCTCAAAGACCTTGAGAAAGTGTTTTTCTTCCTCCGTTCTCGCCACTTGAAGATGAACCCATTGAAGTGTGCCTTCGGGGTCACCTCCAGAAAGTTTCTTGGCTTCATTGTTAGGTATCGAGGCATCGAGATCGACCCAGAAAAGATCAAGGCCATCAGTCAGATGCCTCCCTCGAGTAATATTCGGGAGCTGAGAGGCCTTCAAGGCCACTTAGCCTATATACGCCGATTCATCGTGAATCTGGCCGGAAAGTGTAATCCCTTTTCCCGGCTCATGAAGAAGGGAGCCGCCTACGAATGGGAAGAAGGGTGTCAGATCACTTTTGAGGAAATCAAGTAGTATCTACTTCACCCTCTGGTCTTGATGCCACCCGTTTCTGGAAAGCTGCTGGTCCTTTAAGTGACCGCCTTGGAGCGATCCCTCGGCGCACTTCTCGCCCAGAAGAACAATGAGGGAACAGAGAATAGCCTCTACTACCTCAGCCGCATGCTCCTCGACACAAAAATTAAATTTTCCCTCATCGAGAAGAGCTACCTGGCGCTCATATTTTCCATGAAGAAATTGCGGCACTACTTGCAGCACCATGAGGTACAGCTGGTCTCTCGGGTAGACCCGTTGAAATACATCCTGAACCGACCTATGTTGACCGTCCGATTGGCGCGCTGGGAGGTGATCCTCCAGCAGTTTGACATCAGGTTCGTACCTCAGAAGGCCGTTAAAGGACATGCATTGGTAGACTTCTTAGCTGCCCACCCCACCTCCGTGGACCAGCCACTGGATCTAGGCTTTCCTGATGAGGAAATCCTCTCAGTTGATCACACCATCCCATGCTGGAAAATGCACTTTGACAGTGCCTCCCTGAGACCCACCGGTAGAAGGCTCAACGATCCTAGGCTCAACAGAGTGGGCCTGGGTATCGTCTTCATCACCCCGGAGCAAGCCGTTCTGCCGTATTCATTTCTGTTGTCAGAAGGATGCACCAACAATGAGGCAGAGTATCATGCCCTCATTACTGGCCTTGAGTTAGATCTCGAGATTGACGTACCCCATCTGTATGTAAAGGGGGACTCTGAGCTAGTCATCAAGCAGGTCAATGGTGGCTATGCTATCAGGAAGTCGTAAATCGTGCCATTGATGGAGTGCACCCTCCATCTAATGGCTAAGTTCCGCTCTCGGCCAGAGGTCGTTCACATTCCCTGGTCGCAGAACAGTCGATCATATGCGTTGGCCAGCCTGGCCGCATCACTTACTGAGCCCGAACAGGATGACCTAATCATCCACGTTGCGCACCGTAGAGTCATTGCTCCTGTTATCCCGGAGGGAGATCGTGGCCCACGAGTGAACCATCTCACCGCTGGCGCCCCTATGTTAGGGTCCCCGGGGGCTTCAGGCACGGTAATCAGGACAGTTCCTAAATGGAGGATGCCCTTGGTTGAGTATCTCCAGCACGACAATCTTCCGCCAGACTGAGCTGAGTGAGAACGAATCCGACGCCGCGCGCCGCAGTTCACCCTTCAGAGTGGTCCCAGCCTTGAGAAGCTTCTTTACAGGAGCGAATTTGATGGTGTTTTCCTCCGTTGTCTTCAAGGATTCGAGATCCCACAAGTCATGAAAGAAGTGCACGCTGGTTCCTATGGCGCCCACTAGGCCGGGTCGAAGTTGTCCCACCAGATTCGGAGGCTGGGATACTTCTGTCCCTCCATGATCCACGACTGCATTGAGTATGCCAAGAGGTGTCATGCATGCCAAGTTCATGCTAACTTTGTGCATCGGCCACCAGAGCCTTTCTATACTACCAAGTATTCTTGGGCATTTGCAGTCTGGGGGTTGGATGTCGTGGGGCCTTACCCACCGGCGACGGCCTTCTAGTGCCGGTTCATCTTAACCGCTACGGATTTCTTCTCGAAGTGGGCGGAGGAAATCCCGCTCAGGGAAGTCAAGGCCTATTCTATCGCTGGCTTCGTGAGCTCCAATATCATCTATCGGTTTGGAGTACCTCATGCTATCCTCACGGATAACGGAACCAACTTTCAAGCATCCGAGTTGAAGAAATTGTACACCAAGTACAACATTCTCTCTAACCACACCTCCCGCTATCATGCACAGGAAAATGGACAGATCGAGGCGTTTAAAAAACCCTCTCTAACATTCTGCAAAAGATGGTTGGTCAGAACAAGAAAAGTTGGCCGAACAAGCTCCCCAACGCCCTCTGGTCTTATAGGACGACGACTCATAACTCCACCTAGGTGACTCCATATTCCTTGGTGTACAGAGCTGAGGCCATCCTGCCCATCGAGATCCAGTTTCCCTCATTACGCACAGCGGTCTACGACCAGCAAGCGCTAGAAAGAGTTGCTGAAATCTGTCTAGACGAATTGGAAGCGCTGGATGAAAGTAGTCTTCGCAATTTACATAACTTGGAAAGGCATCAGAGCAGGATGGCTTGATCTTTCAATAAGAAGGTTTGCCTCCGCACCTTCCTGCAAGGTGACCTGGTGCTGGATTTCAGAGCGCCAATGATTCCTGGTAGGAAACCACCCAAGTTGGAGCCTAAATGGGAGGGGCATTTTATTTTCCATAAGGTCTATCCCAATGGTGCGTATTCCATGGTGACTATGGATGGTGAGCGCATAACTCCTCCCACCAATGCTAGGTTCCTCATTCAATACTTTTCCTAAGCCTTTTCTAGGTCCAGCATGACCTTAAACTGTATGGTCCAACATGACCTTAAACTGTATAGTCCAACACGACCCTAAACTGCACCCTGGTCCGAGTTCTAAGACCTAAAACTAAGATCCATATTTCTCCTGAACATTTCATCTCGGGTCCAGACCCAGGAGTGCCCAGGAGCTCCCAGGAGCACCAAGGAGCGCCCAGGAGCGCCCAGGAGCACCCAGGAGCGCCCAGGAGCACCCAGACCTTCCGTCTTTGGGTCCAGCTTGAGGTCCGCTGATGCATCGTGCTTGTATTGCCTTTGGGATCTTGACCATAGGATCGCGTGGTGTGGTATGTGATTACATCCTCATTCACGTCGGGTTTGCAATAGCTGCACCACGCGTGCCCTATTCTCAGGAGTATCCCTCCTATGTCGTGTTCCCCATGATATTGAAAGGTGACGTCTTGAACTATGTGTGACTTGATTCCCATCTTTATGGGATACGTAGGACCTCCTAAACACTTAGATTTCAGGTCCAACCCCATCTCTTAGGAGGTCCCACGATCTCCCGGTTTCCTCGGTCTTTTGGCCTGCCTTTCCTTCGGGGATCTTCCATCTTTTGACCTCTCTCAAACTGAGCCCTTCGACCATTTCCAGTGGTCTACTAATGTGTTCAGATTACTCTGGTCTAGGACCTGGAGTGTCAGATTCGACTTAGACAAGTTTTCGTCCACTTGTCTAGCTTCGTGTTCCCCTTCATTCAGGCCCCACCATCCTTCACACCCGGAGGGACCCCCAAGAACGGCCTGGATACAACGCCTAAGGGTTCTCCTACCATCACGGGACAACGCCCCAAGGTTTTTGGGAAAAAAATTGATAAAAATCCCGTGTTCCGAATATGGTCAGCGGTTGATACTCATTTGTTTGCCCCTACTTCTAGGCTAACACGACAGGATGCTATGTTACGAACATGGTCAACAGTAATCCTCAGTCATCACGCCGGCTTCCTTGGGCTTGAATGTTGGTTGCATGATTCACATTGTGTTCCGCCCCCACCATGTCAGGGTGGAATCTCGACACTCCTTGTACTAACCCTTAGTACACCCCCACACATCAGACAGACCGAGCTGCGTAATGGTGTCTCTAGGGGCTCCCACGATCTGAGCGCTAGAGTATGTGCTTGGTTCTTTTCTCTATAGGTTGTGTGCAGCTTGACCCTCATCCCCATGGGGAACGAGGAGTCACCCAAACATTGCGTTTTGGGCCCAGCATAGCTGGGAGCTGGCATCTCCTGCCCCTCCCTGATTGTTGAACCCTTGTAGGCCCCTTTGGCCTGAGGCTCCTATCTTGGAACCGCGCACAGTGATGGTGTGGGATTACGCCCTCACCCGCGTCAGGTATGCTGTATCTCATTGTGCGTGTTCTTGCTAGTCCAAACCTTACGAGCTTAAACTGTGCTGTCGGTCCAAACATTACGACCTTAAACTGTGCTGTTGGTCCAAACCTTACGACCTTAAACTGTGTTGACGGTCCAATACTTACGACCTTAAATAGTGTTGATGGTCCAAACCTTACGACCTTAAACTGTGATGTTGGCCCAAGCCTTATGACCTTAAACTATGTTGTCGGTCTAAACCTTACGACCTTTAAAATGCGTTGTTGGTCTAAACCTTACAAAATTAAACTGTGTTGTTGGTCCAAACCTTACGACCTTTAAACTGTGTTGTTGGTCCAAACCTTACGACCTTAAACTGTTTTGTTGGTCCAAACCTTGCGACCTTTAAACTATGTTGTTGGTCCAAACCTTACAACCTTAAACTGTGATGTTGGTCCAAACCATACGACCTTAAACTGTGCTGTTGGTCCAAACCATACGACCTTAAACTGTGCTGTTGGTCCAAACCATACGACCTTAAACTGTGATGTTGGTCCAAACCATACAACCTTAAACTATGTCGTTGGTCCAAACCTCACAACCTTAAACTGTGTTGCTGGTCCGAACCATACGACCATAAACTGTGATGATATCATCCTGGCCGCATGAGGAAAAATGGCACCGCATTGTGATGACCTCCCCATGGGGGACATCACGCCAGGTATTGGTCGATTACCATGCCGCTTTTAAATGCCTGCTATGGATTGATTATTGTGGAGACGCCAGGAATTTCTACCCTAGTCCAGTCACCCCACAAAATAAAAACCATCTACCTTCAAGAACAAACAAGACATATCAAATGCCACTTCTTTTGGTGCGAGGGCTAGACCCACACGACTCCTTCGTCCTTTGCGCAGGCGCCATATCGCACCATGATGCCTTTCAAGAACTATGTATGGCTTGATTCTCATACTTATGAGATATGTAGGAGTGCCTGGGAACTTCCCCACAGGCCCAGCCTAACCTTTCGTGTTCGGTCTCTCGGCCTAAATGCGTCCCCAGGAGCACATAGTAAGCAGGGATTTCCCCCCACACTCACGTTGGGTTTTGCAGCCACTTTGCCGTGTGTCTCACATTCCCCTTCTCCATTGGTATGAGTTCTAAGACCTAAAACTAAGATCCTTTGCTTGGATTTCTGCAACTCAGTCTCTCTTGTGGGATTGTACTATGTGGTGCGGGATTATGTCCTCATTCACATCGGGTTACTCGCCGTGCCGTGCCTATCCCCAGATGAGATGTGTCCCCCATCCCACATGACGTTAAACTGTATTTCGTCCAGCATGACGTTAAAATAAATTTCAAGAACTACATATGGATTGATTCTCATCCTAATGAGATACGTAGGAATGCCCGAACATTTCGTCTTGGGTCCAGCCCCAGGGATTACCAAACCCCATCCCTCCTTATTGGCGGCCCCTCGGCCTAACTTTGCGGGAAGTGGTGTAATCGTGACATCCACCTTGAATAAGTTCGGTATGCCCCATATTATTAATGGGAAGTGGTAGTTCTATCACCAGAGAGGTCCTGCCTAAAAATTGGGGCGACCCATGACCAGGTTGGTACGCCCGCCTGATGCGCCTCCACCACAGTGGCGCAATTTCGGGAGTGTTGAACTCTATTCGAACAAACCACCACTCCACATTTCATGCTTCATGTGCCCCTTTATTCGGATCCTCATTCTCTTTCATGTTTGATGGGACCCCCTAATAGTATGGATGACAGACCTACGGTCCGCCTACTGTCCTGGGCCAATGTTCTGGAGGACTGGTCATGTTTGACCGGACCCCCTAACTGTATGGGTGACAGACTTTGGTCTGCCTACTGCCACAATATGGATGATAGACCTTTGGTCCGCCTATTGTAGAAACATGGATGATAGACCTATAGTCCTCCTCCTGTCCTGGGCCAACGTTCCGGGAAACTGACGGATGATATTTGTGTTAGGCCCCGTGTTGCGAACATGGTCAGCGGTCAGCCCTCATTTATTGTCCCCACTCCAGGCCAACACGATATGGATGCTTTGTGTTATCCTCCATCGTCGCTCCCCACAATGTTCTGAATTCGGGTGGTGTGATTCACCTTTTCTTTCCATCTCCCTATGTTCGGATGGATTTCAATGCCCCTGGCATTGCCCCACTCGTGTGTCAGAGCACATTGAGAAGGTGATATATCAATCAGTCTGAGGTCTCCTCCTCAGAAATCTAGGCCTAATTTCAGATGCCTGAGGCTTGGTCAATGCCCCGTAGTTGGACGAGATGATGACCCGGGTATCCTTTGCTTCTCGCGTTGGGTGCGACCCACAAGAGCTTAGTGATGGGTTGTTAGTCATTTTGGAATTATGGTTGAGCATATTAAACCATGGGTACAGATAAATGGATTTGGACATGTATTGGATTGAGATGGTGAGCGGTACAAGAAAGAGGTTCATGAGATGGCCAAAACAAAGCCCTTAAGGATCAACGTGCTGAATCGACCTTTTCCAACGCTGCTACCCTTTGGCTGGTAGCCTCTAGGACTGCTTCTCGCTCCTCAAAGTCTCTCTCCTCGTCAGCCGCCGTAGAGCGCAGCTCGCCAATCCTAGCTTGTGCCTGTGCCCGCTCGGTTCGAAGTATGGTCATCTGGTGACTCGCCTCCATCAGTTGTTCCTGCGCGTCAGCCAACTAGGCTGTCAGTTTCTCCACAAGCTCAGAGCATGTTGCGATGAAGGCCTCCTTATCTGTTGCCTACCCTTTGAGGTGCCGGACCTCCTGCTCCTCCCTCAAAAACGCTTAGGCACTCTCCTATCTTTACTGACTCTGGGCAACATCGGCGCGCCGACTGCTCTTGCTTATCTTCTCATCCATGTAATCACGGACCGTCAGATGAAGGTGCTGAGCGTCAGCCCCTCCGGCGCACAGGAAGCGTAGCTAGGTTTGGAGTGATCCCATCTGCCTCATCTAATCCGACTAGGGATGTATGAGGAAGCGTCAGATACACTTCCACCCTTTTCACCGTGTTATTTGGCTCTCCTCGGCTACCTCTGAGTCCGAGTCATCTACCTCCTCAGGTTCAGCGGGTCGGTATGTAGGGAAGGCATCTAGAAGATCGGCAGAAGGATCTGCCCTAGGGATGTCTTCATGAGGAATATGATCCTCGACGTCTGGGCGACCTTCCTCTCTCACCCCAGCAGCGACGGTGCCCCCGTCAACCTCCAGCCTCGCCTCAAGAATAGCGCCGCTGATGCCCACTACCCCCTGCTCACCAGTTTCCAGGGTTGACTCAGTACGAGGAGCATATTCTGAATGAGGTGGTATGTCCACCACTGGTCCACTCACGGACGGCCCGGGCTCCGTAGCCTAATGAGCCTCCAATGTTGAGATCACTACGCAAGGAGTACACTGATTAGTGGGGATCTTTTGATAACAGGCGCCATTAGTGAAGCGTGAGACTTACAGGAGTCCAGAGCATCGGTCTCCAGTGTTCCGGCTGCTGCAGGAGCCGCCATGATGGGAGACCCCTCTGCGCTTGTTAGTTCGATGATGGGTGTCAGATCCCCATCAAGTCTCACCAGTTCCTCTCCTCCCTCCTCTGGTGGGGATACCCATCCAACACTCAGCCGCCCTGAGTAAGGCAGAGAGACGGTTTAGAAATTGGAAAGGAGAATGGATGAAGAAGGAAAGTGAATGAAGATAGAGACAAACCTCGAGTATCTCGGTTATGTCGAGATCAAAGCTGACAATCTCGCCGCTCTCTCGGAGACTCCCTTGGTAGGTCGCCCCTTGCGACCCCTCATCTTTGGGTTCTCCTTCTTCTTCATCTTCTCCTTCTCCTTTGTCTTCTCCGGTCTCCTCCTCCCCCTCTGACTCCTCATCGCTGTTGCCTTTTCCTGGCGACATCACTTCCAGATCGTGCTCTTGGCCGAGCATCACTTTCACTAGGAAAGGTGGCTCTACACGCCGACCCCTTTGGCATGCGTATGTGTCCATGGCCATCAGGTAAGCATTCCGCCGATGGAAATTTACCCGATCGATAACTCGAACGAGCCCGACCTCTGGCAGCTGGATCCCGTTTTTCATGATCTTCTGCCAGACGACTTCGACGCTCAGCGATTGCCGTAGGGTCATCCAGGCCGACCACAGGGCCAGGAAAATTGCATGCTGGGAAGGTTCGAGCAGGTATCTTATCTACTTCCCGGGCAGTTCCCTGGCCGCCTCATGTGACTCCCCCACGGGCAACGAGGTCACGGTGGCGCTGCATGATGTTCCCGGTGCTGAAGTCCCGGCCTATGCAGGCCTCGCTGCCTGACACACCCCTGATTCCCCTCTTCTGGCATCCCCTTTCCTTATCCCCCGTCGCCCGGTTTCCGCGCGAGTAACCTCAAGTTGTCGGACTCGCTTGCGTAAAGGCCCCTTAGGGTACGCGATGGTCCAGTGTTCGGCATACTCGGTTACCAGGCCGACATCAACCCTGATGGGAGGAAGAGTAATGACTTCGCCAGAGCCGAAAGTGGTAAACATCAACCACATCTGGCGCAGAACGCATGAATTATTCTCCTACCATATAGCCTTGAATACCTTATTCGGCATTCGTTGGAGGCACCCAAACTGCCTGGAGAATCGGGATGGCACGTAAGGCTCGCAGATCACCTTCCCGTCGATCCGAGCCACGAGCACCCCTCCTTAAATGCTCTGGAAATATTCCTATTTTTTCAGAGAGCCTTGCCCATTGTCCACCATCTGGCCGATCGGGGTGGGGAACGGGCTGAAGTGGAAGTTGTTGTGGTTGCTGATGCGGATCCTCACGCCCTCCTCATTGAGCGTCATCGACGCCACCCCTGCGATGTTCAGCAAGGACGGTCGTAGGCCATTGCCCGGAGGACGGATGACATTTGGGAAAGTGTACCTGCCGAGGTGAGCCGCCACCCAGCCGTGGAAGATCTGGAAGGGGCCACATACTCTCCGAGGCGACCCCCCTCGTGAGATGCACCCCAGGATGGCATACAGCTTAGCCAGTATGGGGACACCCAAGTTGAACCGTTTGTTGGTGGCCATGGTGCCCGCCATCACCAGTGTTGCTGGACGGACTCCCATCCTCGCGTCCCGCACCGGTAGGAGCCACCCGCTCAGGAAGGCGGCAAGGAACCCGGTATACCGGACATTTGGGTCCTGAGCCTCGATGACTCGATAGCCCCACGATTGGTATTTCCCCGCCTCCAGGGTCCTCTAGTATGACCCATCCCAGCTCCTCTAAGCTGCGGTTGGGCACCGTTTACCCCATCCCGGCATCTTGATGGACGAATCCTTCTCAAGGAACAGGCTGAACCAGCCCTTGTAGGCAATGTACTTCAGGAATTCCTTGACCCCCAGCCTCTCTTTGGCCAGCTCCAGCAGGTTCCACGTCAGCATGGGCGTCCGTGACCTATCTCCACAGGTGTTCTTTGGTGGAACAAACTCGTCGTATTGGTAGCCCTCCAGTGGGATACCCCCGATGCAGTGAACATCCCAGAGGCTGATGCCGACTTCCCCATGATGAAGGTGGAATGTATTGGTGTCAGGAGACCACCGGGTGAAGAGCTCCGGCTCGAGCTCGGGTTGATGGTGGAAGTGGAACTGCGACGTCCATACCGCCTCAAACAGGCCAATATACCGCATTTCATCCCCGAACTAGTTGCAGGTATGGAGAACCCAGAACGCCTAGACCCACTCACTGGTGAAGTTTCCCCCGGACCGCAGGTCCCAATCCTTCAGCCAGCCCTTCGCGTCATCCGTGATGCTCTGACGGAACATGCTTTCGTAGAGGGCTGGAGAGTTCTCTACGATAGGCTCATCCCCGGTAATGGTCCTGGTCCTCGGGTTCAGAACGTAGACGTCTATATGTCTGGTTTCCCTGGCAGGATGGCCATTGTTGGTGACGTTGTAGCGAGGAATCTCGTCCTCCCGGGTCACCCATGACCGCGGTGTGTCCACCTCAAAGTCCGGCAGGGGCACCTCCTCCATAATTCCAAAATTCCAGAGCGGGAGGTTGTCAGACAGTGGATATGTCTTTTGGGTTGGGGTCAGCAGATTGAACAAGGTCAGATTGTTGTAAACAATCACCTTGGCACCATAAACCTCCTCGTTCGCCGCCATTTAGGTCCTACGAGCAGCGGCTTCCCCCTCATCAATTCAGTTTGCGGCCATCTTGAATATTTTGGGAGTTGCACGAAACCAGGATGTAGTGCGCGGAATCGGAGAGTGATGCGTGAAATCTGAAGTGGCGACGCGAAATCCTGGAGTTGAGCGCGCAATCAGTGGGCTAAGCGCGGAAGATCCCGAGTAGGCGTGCAAGTATGGCCAAAATTAGGAAGGAATTCCGCGCTGCCAAATCGTTTTTATGCGCAGCCGCAGGAGCAATTTTGTGCATGAGAGCTATAAACCTATCGTGCGGAAAAGCTGTTGTACAGATCTCGGACCCAAAGCCCCTTTTTATAGGTGAGGCCAGGGTTCCGCGCTGCGCGGAAAGTAAATTCCGCACCGATCTGCCGTTTTGCGTGCCGCGTGGGTGGTTTGAGTGCTAAGCGCCTTGGACTGGCTCTGCTTCGGCGTTTCGGCGTTTCCCTTGGAATCCGATCGTTGCGACCTCTCGCTGATCCCATTCTGAGGGGGGGCATTTTTAGACGCCGAAAAAAGTCTGCAACTCCTAGAGGAAGTTTCGAAATGTCAAAAAGAAGTCATATTCGGAATCAGATGCCCGGTCCGGATGCCCGAGAAGTGGTGCAAAAAATAAAGGAGGACTTACGCGAAATAAAGATGTGCGCACGAAGCATGTCCGGGATTCGCGTAATCGAGCCGCTGGTGCGCGCAATTTTGCACACCCCGGTTCCGTGCGGTGAGGCTTTGTGTGCCGATGGTTCCCAGCGTAGAAACTTTCGCGCGCCACCTAAATTCCGCGCCGGCTGGTGCCTATAAATAGAAGGCGACCCCAGACGGTTTGGGGGTTGAGGAATTCAGATCGGCTCTCAGGCGTGCAATTTGACTCCCCCCGCGCGGAATATGACTTCCAGGTAATCCCCCTTTTCGTGCAACCTTGCCCTGGGGTTCGCCTTTGCGCGCAACTCCAACGACTTCAGTGAATTTGCCTCCTCCTCCCGGTGCTTCCCTTGCATGTGATCATTTTCCCTTGCGCGCAATCCCCTTCTACGCGTACAATACCTTGCGCTCAATCCCCTATCCGCGCAATACTCTGGCCCTATTGCGCGCCATCCCAGTGTTTTGTGCGCCAACCTTCCTTTTGCGCGCAACACCTAGGACCCCTTTACCTTGACGCCCCATGGCTGCCTTTCCGTGCCGGCACATGATGTCTTCCCTGCTGGGCATGCGCGCCATGCCTTGTTTTCCCGTACGGCCTTCCAGGCTCGTACGAAGTAACTTCAAGGTCCCTTGGGCGGTGTTTCCCATTGCGTTGCTTTGCCTTATGCTTCTCCGCATAGGCACGCTAACGGATATTGCTTCTTCGCATAGCCACGCTAACGTGGACCCCCCAGTGGTTCGCCCCGCGACCCCCCTTCATTACGGCCTTACCGATGCCTTCCCTCCCACAAGGGGTAGAGGGCATTGGGTATGTAATCCCTAGGGGTGTGGAGCAAACCCACCTAGTCCAAGCTGCAGGACGTTAAACTGCTAAGCACCTCGACCTTAACACATGACGTTAAACTGTGGTTCGACCCCATGCTTCGCACGCAGGGTCCCCCCCAGCTCGGAAATTTTTTACGCCTCTCGTCTCCACAGGAATGGAATCTTCCTTGCATGGAATGAGATCCTCCTTGTCGGAGTGGCGTTTGTCCACGGGGGAAGGGATGCCTCATAGAGTAAGCCCCTAGCCTCTCTTGCGGAAGGTTGCACCCATGCATCTCCGTACTTCCCCCCTGCCAAGGCCAGTGGAGTCCCTTTCCCACTGTGCTTTGTTGCACCACGTGCCTCCACCCTGGATTAAGCCTTGGCACCCAGGGCCACTAACCACGTGTAAGCCCCTATTTCATCTTCAGGTCTCTAACCATGCGTAAGCCCCTGTTTCCTCTTTGGGCCGCTCAACGCGTAAGCCCCATTACACTTATCACGGACGCACCCTTCGCGACGTGATCGTCTGGTCCCTACTGCCTCTTGTTTCTCACACCGAGCATGAATCACGTGGGCTTAGAGTGCGCATCGACCATGACATCCTCCTATGGGCCGCCTCAGAGCGTAAGCCCCATGCCAGCGAACTACGTGGACTTTGATCCGTGATAACGCATGGTACGTAGGAAGCCCCCACGAGGTTCAAGCCCACCACCCGGTCGTTCCGACCTCTCCACGTCGGTTCCCCGACCACCATGGGCCGCCTCAGAGCGTAAGCCCCATATTCACCTTGGTCCGCCTCAGAGCGTAAGCCCCATATTCACCACGGGCCGCCTTAGAGCGTAAGCCCCAGATCACTCGTCCCACATGATGTTAAACTGTATGCCCTCTTCCCGTATGACGTTAAACTGTATGCCCTCGTACCGCATGACGTTAAAATGTATGCCCTCATCCCACATGACGTTAAACTGTATCTCATCTCTCATGACGTTAAACTGTATCCCCCCCTTGGGCCGCCTCAGAGCATAAGCCCCATGCCTCACTCCATCATCCATCCTGATCCTTACCCGGGCCGCCACATCCCGGTGAGATCATGCCACTCCACCCCACTCCATAGTATCCAGGAAGCCGCCCACGTGCTGGCCCCAACATCGGTGTTCCCCCTAGGGGGTCCTTCAGTTCGATCAGTCTCCGCAAGACGTTAAACTCGTGGCATACCCCGTTTTAAACACCGGAAGCTGAGGAAAACCTCAGATGGTACACATTCCCCGCGTTCGATGTGGGATGCCTCAGGCTTCCGCGCCCTCGAGAAGCCCTGTGATAAGGGGAAGAAGATAGACATGCCGATCCCCAGCGTCAAGACATGCCAACGAAACCCCAACGCGAACTTTCTTCTCACCGAAGGTTTCTGCCCCGACAAGACCCCTTGGAGCGTCTCGACGGAAACAACATAATAAATTGGCGTCCATGCAGATATGGAACCGGGAATGAGCTTCTCGAACCCGTCTTAAATCTATGAGGGAGACCCAGATTAGGTGACGAGCTCTGAGGAGGAATCCACGAAAGGAAGAACCAACATCCCATAATCCCGGTTTCGATAAAGGAGCAGACGTCCCTAAATAAGGAACGGATGCCACCTGCCTTTGGAAAGCGGGAATGTGGGGCTGCGAGCCACGCGTCCTCCCATGCGTGACGGACACGCGCGCGCACCCCGACGTAAAAGCGTCGGAAACAGACACCTTTTGATTCTTTCACACCACTAAGGGAAGAAGATGATTTGAATAGGGATGAAGAAAAAAAACACGCACGCCCTGTTAAACCCTAACACTTATCCTATTGAATATTTTTGAAGCCGGTGAACCAGATCCATCAATTGTACAGTTTGAATTGAAGAGAGAAATATCAATGATCGTTGATCGTGACTCTCATCGCTATCACACCAACTATTGCCGATGCTCACCAAAACCCGTGAAAGAATATCTGAGCACTAAAGATGCCAAGACCTTGCACCGTGTGATGTCGAACGAAGAACCAAAGATGAATCTTCCACGAATCTCCACACCACCATATATCTTAAAGATACTTCCTATTAAAACCCAACCCGTGTGCTGTTGGAGGAGAGGATACCGATTCCAATCTAGTCACGCCTCCCCTTTTTGAATCCATACTGCTACATAACCTTAGATCGTTGAGTTCGTTTGGAATTGTCACTATCTACCATTGATGCCAAACAAGAATCCAAGCCATGAAAAAAAATACTAAAATATGAAGGTGACTCCTATTGAGGATGTTGATCCGATCATGAAGACCCCACAAACTAGGCCACCTATCTTCCATTAAAAGTCATGTGAGGGAGATAACTAAATCATAACCATTGGAAATTTTTTATTTGTTTAAATTGTTGCTATGTATTTTTTCTCTAAAGATTCCAAGATGGGAAAGGACAAGGTATATTCCTCATGAACTGGTTGTAGGTTCATAGATGAGCACATTCCAGATGATTGAATAAATGTTTGAATGAACAAAATCAACACTACTGTCTATTTTTTAGCACACAACCATTCAAATGAAGCTCATTGACAATCAATCTCAAAGTAAGAACTATTTACTATCTGAATTTGGAGTGCTGTAAGAAGATAAAGGAGGGTTAAATTTTACATACTCAATGGTTCAACACACCCTCAAAACTCCATTTAGCCTAAATCTATATGTATCCAAATCCACCTACTTTATTGGTGATGTATCATATTATGGAGAATGATTGAAAATTCTACATAGCTAAATTACCATGTATGTGAATGCTCACCCTACCCGTAACCAATATAGGAGAAGCTTGTGATGCCCTAAAAATTCCAAAAATGGGGAAATTCATTTAAAAATATGGGTTTCTCATTTCAAAGTCAAATTGTATCCCATTCACTTGGTTTAGCTGATTTAGAGTAGAATAAGATCCTTAGAAATCCCCATCCACATGTCAACCATCTACAGATGTGATCATGCTTGATGCCCAATATGGAATTTTGAGGGGGGGGGGGGGTTGCATGTAATTGAAAGAGTTTAACTATTATAATAGGGGATTCAACCTGAGATGGTTATGAGAACCCCAAGATACTCCCCGTGGTACTCATCCAGCTAGAGAATCAAATCATTGATCCCTAACACTGCATGAGAAATGGAGGAAGAAGAAGGTCGATGCCTTTAAATATTTACCCTCTTCCCCACTTAGAAGAATTTAGAATCTGCTGACCATAGATAGGTTTTCTTTGTAACTTTTCTTTTTAATTTATAATCCAATTTCACTATGTCTCTATTTTTGTTTGATCATGCTATGTGAATATCTTATTCCCTTTTTTATTCATGTTTTTCTTCAATATCCATGTCGTATTTTAGTTTATTCAAGTCCATATATATGGAGAACTAACCTGAGGGTTAGAATCCTTTGGTAGATTACACAGGCACCCTGTTATTTAATTATTTTTGATTTTTTTTCATCCTTGATGTGGTAGTACATTGGTGATAAGAAGACCATGATATTCATTTTCTCTTTCCAATGACCTATTACATTCAAGAATCTATCAAATCTTTTCTCACTCCCATCTCTTGGTCTATAGTGCATAACAATATAGCACTGTAGACTGGGGGATGAATAACATACAATATATATGGGTGTTAATACATTGAATGCCTTAATTGAGGGTGTTCATTTCCTCTTCACATTGGAGGAAGTGGAACTGGATATACCAAAAGAGATCTCTGCTATGTACATTCAGAACCACAAAATAGATAGAGGAGATCAATCTAAAAATGATATTGACATGGTTGTCAGATGATAATTAAAGAGGATAATGAAGAACCTATTTGATTGTCTCTGGATCCAATCCCCTCTCACCCTGACTCACTATGTATTTTGTTTATTTTTTTTTAAATTTATAAAATCAAAAACCATACAAACATTTTTTTTGAATATTTTAAAAATTAAAGAAATAAAAATATATATTAATAAGTGATTAGAGTAGTGAAGAATTGACCCACACACGTTCCTTGGTAAATGACCTTGGTTATCCTTATACTGCATTCTAAGTTTTAAATAAAAAAAATTCTGTTTGACCATGGCCCGTGAAAACTACGTAATCAACTTGGCGTTGTTTCCAAGGAGAAGAGTTGAGTATTCACTATTTTAAAACATTTTAAATTAGAATTTTTCAAATTTTATTTGTTTTTTTTTCTTTCTTTATCTTTTTCTAAAACTATGATAAGTATTATAGTGGAACCATTATTTAATGGGTCTTCACCCATATTCCCAGTTCACATTCTTACATAAACCTCAGGAGATGAATTCTAAATGGAAACACCATTATAATCCTTTGGCATACACAAATGGGTGGATGAATGGAAGCTACTACAAGAACAAACACAACAACCATCAATAATACATACCCCCACACCATCAAATTGAGAAATATCTTACACTAGAGAAGATTGAGAGCTACTCCTCTATGATAAAGTACTTTCAAGTGAAAGAGAACCAACAATTGGAGGAACAAAGAAAAATGATGAAATAATTGATAATAATTCAAGTTAAAATATCCAATACTCTCTAAGATCTTGTATAACAAAGCAATAAACAAGAAGATAAAGAGTTAGATCCCCTAGTACTTTCCCAAGAAGATATTCAAGAAGACGAGGGAGATTTTTTAGAAGTAGAATACCTTATACTATACACCATTGAGAACATCTTCCAAGAGTTGGTTTACCGGGAAAAGAAACACAAATTGGAAACTCTTAAGAGAGAAAATTTTAGGATTTTTATTCCTAAATTTTGTTGAAACTCAATATTCTATTGACCTACCTTTTTTTGTATGTGAAAAATTAGAAATATGATTGAAAAACCTAGAAAATGAGGTTGAATAATTTAATGACCTCCATTTTGAAGAAAAGTTGGAATACCCACTCTTGTCCCCATCCAGACAAGAAGACTTCAAAGTGGAATTACACTCAGAAAATGAGCTACACACTGAGACCAAAGAGGGGTATACCACTGAACTAAATTCATTTCTTTCTAAATTTCTGTAAGATGAATTAAATTATAATCACCAAAGTTACAATGCTACAGATTCATCCCAACTGATGCCTATCATGGATGATGAAGAGGATGGTTGTGAGGGGTACTACTTCGAGGTCAGAATTGAAGAACCAAAAATACAGATACAATAATTACAAATGATATTACAATGGTGTTTCATGAGAAACGTGAGATTCAACTTGGGTTATATGAGGGAGTGAATCGATATTTAAGTTCATTTTATTTTTCAAAATATTTTCTATAACTTGATCTCCCTAAATTTATGATTCTGAAACCGATATCATTTGTAATTATCCTTGTAGATGAAAACAAATAAAAACCTGAGGTAGCTACCTTAAAAGAAACAAAATATCTAAAAATAGTAGAAGAGAAACTAGTGCTGCTGGAAATTGAGGATGAGGATGCCCATAATAAAGAAGAAGAGCTAGATGAGGACTACTTTGAAAACATGCTCAGATCTGCTTTGGAAGAGGACTCAACAGTGGCTAGAAACCTTGAGTATGAACAAGATAAAGATGCTCTAGGACCTATAGTGAAACCACTACTCCCTAAAATTCACACCAAATATCAACTGGAGGGAGGCACAACAATAGAAGAAGAATGCCTAGTCGTCGCTCATGAAGAAACAAAAGTAGAAGCTGCTTCATATGAAGGGGGTATTTTGATTTACACTCACCTTGTTATAATTTTTTTCCAATTTGAATTATCTACTTCCCCCTTGTTTGAACCTATCCAAGAATCACAAGTGAAGCTCCCACTGGAAGAGGATGAGGCCACAGTAGCTATGGCATGACCCGAGGAGACCCCATATGACATCTTTCCACCCCCATATTATGAAATAAATCACATTGTCGAGGGGGTGGACAACAAAATCTATGTTCAAGGGGGCCTCTAAGAAGAAGAGCGTTTCATAAGGAACTGAATGTGGTGGTTTTCATCACATAAACCCTATCCTCTTATGGATTGGGGATAATCACATGATGGTCTAGCTATGCACAGTCTAACTAAAACCCCTCTTGGTAGGGATACCCTAAGATTCTTTACCCATCATCTTTCTTTTTCCATATTATTTAGTTTTTAATAAAATTTATAAAATTTAGTTTTTTCTAGATATTTTCTCTAAGTGGAGAACAACTAGTAGGCTAACTCAAAGATGTCTACTACAAGCAAGGAGAGATGTTAACTTAAACCTACTGGACAATAAACACCAAGTTGTTTCTTTCTTTATTCTTTGTTTTTGAAATTTACAATTAACAGTTTGCCTTCCATTAATAAATCGTATGCTGAAAAACATATAGGGTAGCTTCATTGATAAGTACAGGGGAAGAAACTCAACCTGTTTAGTTATTTAAATGATTTTTAGTTATTTTCTTAGAACCTATAAAAGAAAAAAAATTGTTTACTACTTTTTAGTTACTTTTTAGTGAATATGTAAATAAATAAATAAAAAAGAGAAAATAAAACACACACACACACACATATATATAATTATTTTTTTCTAAATACTATACATAGCCATTTTTATAGTTTATGTTTTTTATTTTTCAAACTTTATTGAACTTCATTTCGACCCTACTTAGATTGAAAATACCATACTAAGTTGAGGAATTCACTGTGTCTGAAATTGTAAAAATTAGATGATTACTGAGTTAAATTGATCACTGCCTTCATGGAAATTTGGTCTTAGAACTAGGAAAGGGAGTGAGAGTGAAAATATTTTTTTGGAATCATAATTATAACTTGAATTCATTGGAATTTTGAACTTAATCTGAGATAACTTGACCTTTGTAAAAAAGAACACCTTAGGTATCCAGCTCAAGCTAAATTGATATAAGTCCTTTGAACTTGGATTAAAATGGGAAATTTGGATCCCACAATGAATCTATAAGACAATGACACTGGGTGTGTGAGTAGCCATCTATACATATTCAATAAGTTCTTTTCCACAGTGCCTCACACATACACGACTGGTAAAAATTCTAAAAAAAGAATAAAGTGCCTAAGTAAAAAAACAAGCTCATTTAGGTGTGGCAAATATTAAACCCATGAATGAGATAATTGACTTATAACAAATTCATTTTATTTGAATCAATAAAGTGGAAAATTTAACTTTAGTTTGAGAAACTTAGGAGAGGGATAAATTGAATCTCTTTTTGTTAAAACTTTGATTCCACTTAAATCTCATTTGATCGACTCATAGACTTGGAAATTTGATTATATTGAAGTGAGGATTGAAATAAATTCACAAATGAGGCATGAAGTTTCAAATAATGGATGCGTTTGTTTTGTATTTCTTCCTTGACTTGCATATTTAGATCTTGATAGGATGACTTTTTTTTCTTTCTATTTTTTTTAATAATTGAATTCAATGATAAAATGTTTTGGGAGTGCAATAGTTCAAGTGTGGAGGAGCGATGTGAGTAGAAAATTTCAACATTTTTTGTTTTTTATTCATTGAAAATGACCCAAATTAATTAAAATACTGGGTAAAGTAGTGAATTTTTGTTGATTTTGAGAATTTTGGAATTTATTGAAAATTTGATTTAATATTGAATTTTAATGGAATAAATAATTTTTGGAATTAACTGAGAATCCATACATTTGAAATTGAAATTGTTTTTTATTTTAAACCGTAAATATAAAATTATAAATATTAGATGTATAATTAAATTCTTAAATGGATTAATTTTTGAGTATTAATTATTTTAAACATTTTCTGAATTAAATTTAATCCATACATTAACTTTAAAATTGAAATTGAAATTGTGTGATTTGATCTAGCACTAATATTATTTAATTTATATATTTTTTGAGTTCAATTTATTTATTTATTTTTGAATTTAATGAAAACCCATACCTATAAATTATTTTGAAAAATAAATTGTGATTTTATTTTTTAAAGAAAAATATTGAATTTTTGGAGGTGATTTTTAAATGACGAAGATATCATGTTATGAAAATTATGATTTTAATTTGGTTGATTTAAATAAATTTGAAATTATTTTGGAGAATGATTATTTGGAGGATAAAAGTCTAGTTTTGAGAACTAAAGATGCCGAGACCCTGAATGAAGAACTAAATCTGAATCTCCCATGAAGCTCTCTACCACCACGTCAGTTGGAGATTCCACCAGTGAAAACCCAACCTGAGCATCATCGTTGGAGAGGATGCCAACTCTGATCTTGTCGCACCACCCCCTCTTGAAGCCACGTCGCCGCACTGCCCCAGATCTCTGAGTTCATTTGACACTTTCACTGTCACTGTCTCCCGTTGATGCTGAACAAGAATCCGAGACTTGCTAAAACCTTCTGAAATCCAAAGTATCTACCTATTGATGGTGTCAATCCGAGCATGAATAATTCCCCCTCGAGGCCGCCTGTCTTCCATTCAAAGACGTGTTATGGAGATGACCAAATCAGGGCCATTGAATTTTTTTATTTGTTTAAATTATTTCCATGTGTTTTTTGCTTTGTTAATTCATCATCTTTTTTTTATATCTAGTTTTTTTCTATAATTTTTATTCTGCATTTTTAATTCAATTTCATCCCATCTCTGTTTTTGTTTGATCGTGTTGTGTGAATGTCTTCTTCCCCATTTTCTTCATGATTTTATTTAATCTCAAAGCCGCATTGCAATCTATTCAACTACATATCTATGGATAAATAACCAAAGTGATAGGATCCCATGGGAGATTACACAGGCACCCCATTCTTTAATTTTTTTATTTTATTTTTCATCCTTGATGCGACAATACATTAGAACGAAGCTGATCAATGATTTTCATATGCACTTTCCAATGAGTTGATGAATTCTTGAATCTATCAAGTATTTTCTCTCTCCCTTCTCTCAATCTATAGTGCATACCAATAAGCACAATGTTCTAAGGGATGAATGATATATAATGGAGCTAGGTGTTTAGAAAATGAATGCCTCAATTGAGCGTGTTCATTGCCTCTTCACTGTGGAGGAGGTGGAACTGAATGTACCATGAGAGATCTCTTCTATGTGCATTTAAAACAAAAAAAATAGATAGGGTATACCAATCAAATAATGATATTGACATGATTTTTAGGGTGATGAAGAATCCGTGTGATCGATCCCAGATCCAATCCCCTTTCACCCTGACTTGCAGTGTCTTCTATTTAATTTGTTTTAAATTAATAAAATCAAAAGGCATATAGAAATCATTTCAAAATGTTTTAAAAATTAATAAAATAAAATAAATATTAATAATTTATTATAATAGTGAATAAATAACCCACACACACTCCTTAAGAAATGACCTTGGTCACCCCTATGCTACATTCCAAGTTTTAATAAAATAAAAAATTCTATTTGACCGCGGATCATGACAACCACATGATCATATATTTATTATAAAATAATAAATTCACTATCCTCAATATACTAAAATGTCATTATGATTATTTGAACACAATTATAAACCCTTTATTCCATCAAATGGTAAGTGAAAGTATCGCTCGTGCGTACGTGTGGATTACCACCTCCACATAGTTATACAATTAATTTTATATCAAAATATTTCATGGATGGTTATTAGGATGGGTTTAAAGTTTATATATGATATTTATGAAATAATTATTCTTTTGGAATTTTAACATCACATAGACCTTCTTACCATATCATCCATTGGAAAACGATAATCTCACAAGTATGTACGTGTGGACTACCACCTCCACAAAGCGATTGATTGTTTTTCATTTCTATTTTACTTGTATGGTAATAAGAATAGATTTAATATATATATATATATATATATATATGATATAATAATTATTCTTTAAGGTTAATTATTATTTTCCTTTCTTTTGTTCCATCCGTCAAAATGTGAAAACAATGTTCATGCGTACGTATGACCTACTATCTCCATGAACAATGTAATTAATTTTTCTATCCTTAACTTTTATGAATAACTATAAATATGTATATAATGAATATATATGATATTTATACGATGATTGAAATTCTATAGACGATGAAACTATGATCAAAGTATAAGGACCAAAACTATCAGAACTGAAATTCTCAAGAAAAACGAAATAGTTAACACCACGAAACAATGATTTTAGTGAGTTATTAATAAATTATTATTAAAATGTTATAAAAATATCATATATTATATTATAAGTATGTACATTATTCTGGTATAGAATTATAATATATTTTAATTTATTATACAGGAGGTTAGGGTATTTTTGAAGCAAGTGGAACTCGAGGTAAGAGTTTTATGTTACAATATTATTATTTATTGGGATTGTTTATGATTAAGTTTTTTATGATGAAATATTATGATCTACCCATAAATAAACTCATTAATTTTATTCTCGTATGGTTATTTCTTGAGAATAAATGTTTTCATTTCATTTTCACCGCTTTAAGTATTCAAGATCCCGAAAGAACATTTTTGAGAAAAACCAACTTTATTTCTCTCTTCGGTATAAAACCCTTTTTCTTATATATCTATGTTTTTTAAAAATGTTTTCTATAATATTTTTAATATTCTTATATGATTTTTTAAACTCATTTTTACCCATGATTTTATATTCAAAAAATGGTTTAAAATGAATCTTCTTGTCATTTTCTAACGAGGCACTTTTTTACTTTTTTTAGAAATGTATGAAAGGATTGTTTTCTTTTAACTTATATGACATGAATGAAATTTCCTACCATAATGACCATTAAATTATTTAAATATTACTTTACAATATTTCAAGTTTATTTTCAAAGAAAATATTTTCCTTAATATTTGGTAAATTTTTAGATTTTAAATAAGTGATTTCAAGTAGAAAATAGTATTTTCCTCAGGAAACGTTCTGAGTGATCTTTTAATGGTTTTTTTATCCATGATGACATAATTTGATGTTACTTAAGTTTTATTAGGGATATGATCCAATGATTCCATCCTTATTATTTCTCTATGTGGTTTATTATTATGATGACAAGATGTTTATGAAACCCATACTTTTTTATGGGTTATTCTATGATGAAATGATGAAATGTTTATAAAACCCATTTCTTTTACATGAGTTATGCTATGATGAAATGTTTATGAAACTGGTTTCATTTTCACAGGTTATGATATGATGAATGTTTTATGATATTTTGTCACATATATCTATTATTTCATTATATTATGGGTGAGACCATAATTATATATCCCTCCAATGGATTGGATAAAGATGGATTTCTCATAAGATAAACAAGATTGGAATGGAGAGTGAACCCAGTTTAATAAGGGACTCTATTCACTATAAACGTATTGGGAGTGAACCTTGAAAACTATGATAGATTTAGGATTGAATCCAATCCATTATGATAGTCTTGTAAGTGATCCTTGAAAACAAAGGAAATGATTTTATATATTGTGTGTATAACAAAAATTTATGTCTTATGCCAATGTTATTATTTGATTCCTTTATGATCCATGTCTTATGAACTGGAAATATTTATTCCATGACTCAATATTATGATATATGATATGCAGGGTATGATTTTCAAATGTTAATATCTTGTTATAATACCCTTATTCTCATATTATGCTTAAGTGATACTTTATATCTCCCTTGTTTACCTTTAATTGAGCATATGATATATCCCTTTCTTATGTACCCTTTCCCCAAGATATGAAGAAATATTTTAAGTATTATATGTATAAGAAGGGTTATAGTTATGATGAACATAGTGGGATATTATCTAGACCTCATATGAATAAGTTGTTTATGTATCTAAGTTTCCAAAGGCAGTAGACCTATACGATTCTAATGTGGATTGTTATGTTCTCTAATGAATATTCATTTAAAAAGATGTAATATCTATGTATGAAAAGTATGTGTCACCATACTTAAAATGTATTTCAAAACAAAACTCTCTAAATTGGGACTCATAGGCCCTCTTGGAACTTTGTAGTGAGCTTTCAAATGGTATTGATTTCAAAATAGTTTTCAAATGTATTTCAAAAGATGATATTATTTTATACTTCTTAAGGCCTGATTAGTACCTTGTAATGTTTTCTTTTAAAGTGTGTACCACTATGTAATCCCTTAAATTTAGGGATATATTCCACATGGTCAATGTAGGTAGGTGGGCCAGGAAAATGGTGTTTGGTTTGTGTTTATTCTTGATTAAGACATTTTATGTATATTCTACCTCACTTTCCACACTTATCATCATCTTAGGATCCTATGTGTTTTAGTAAGGGTCAAGATATGATTACTACCTAGCCCCGATTAGATTTAATAGATCTTATATGGTGTTGAAGACTAGGGGTAGTGCCATTGGTGAGGCTAGTTGAGGGTAATCTGGTTGGTTATTGACATAGGGATGCATCGATAACTCTACAAATAGTATAAAAGTTTGTAAGTATTTGAGAGTACTTTGGTCAGTTGATGATACCACCCAGACTCATGATAGAGTGGTGGATCTAGTTTCTTCTTAGGGCTTGCCTATCCACTGGGGTGATCGAGTTCCATTATAAGTTGTGGAGTGGATTGACATTATTGAGGAAGTATTTCAATTTTTGGGAACCCCTAATGCTGTAAAGGTGAGACCTATCTTAGATTTTTTTAAGGGAAATGTTTGGATCAATGGAAGATCATCATATCAGATTAGTTACTAGCTGGAATGACATGGTAATTATTTAAGGTTATGATTTATTAGTGGTGTCTTCCTAATGAGTTTAAAGTGAGTAAGGTGGTGGAGATCATGGGTCTCCAGTAGGGTCAACCGATGGTGAAGGAGTACGTCAAGCATTTTAATGAGTGGTTCCTTTTTATTCTGAGATCATGTTGAGTTATTACCTGAAGGCTTATCTATTTTTGAAATTTATTCATTTGGATATCAGTTCTCAAGTTATTTTACATGGGATTATCTTGTTTAAATACCCGATGGATGAAGCATATACGGTGGAGTTGGTTTCAAGAGGGAAACCCATGGTAGGTGGAATCCTTGTATCTTTTGGATGTTGTAAAGGTTCCATATCTAGTGAGGTGCAAAGAAGAAAGAAACCTGATTGGGTAGAGTCCCCTTATTTTCCTTCCACTTTATCAAAGTAGAAGAATTCCCATGTTTCCTTTAAGTGTGGTTGGTTCAGGAATTTTAAGCCCTCTTACTCAGATGTTCTAAATAATTTTCACCATTGTGGTTAGTTGGGACACCTTTAAAAGTTATGTAAGTGAAAGAATCACTCTAGGAATAATCCTTTTCAACCTCAAGATCTTGATAGTAATTCAGAAATATTTTGAGGTATATCTCTTTATCATTTTCTCTATTCATATTACTCTTTTTTCTAGCAAGTTTTGATCCTTATCAAGTGATTTTAGGATGTGCAATGTTTTATTCTCATTTTTAGAGTGATCATTTATTTTTAAGAAATTATAGATAATCCATTTTCTGGTTTGTTTCTCGGGTCTCCTCTTTCAGGGATTCTAGTAGTGCCTTCTTACTATTTCATCAATCTACCATGTTAGAAGAATTCTTAAATGGTGGGGAGACACACTTTGGGTCTCCACCACTTGACCTATTGGTTGGTTTAGTTGGGTGTGAGTGTGTTTGGAGATATATTATTATTCAATTATTTTAGTTGATTCAATGAGTTTTTTTTGTGATTCAATTAGTGGTGCCTTTTTCATTTTTGTTTAAAACCTCAAGCTTATTTTCCTTTCTTCAGAATTATATAGATTTTAAGTGTAATAAAGAACTCTCGTAGGGATATTATCACATCCTGACCCCTACCAACATTTTTATTTTATTATTTTATTTACATTTAGTCTTTTCCTTGAGTTTTGGGTTGATTCAGTGGAAATTTTTGAGTTTTGGGGCTTTTATGCAGGGAACATGGTTATCCCGCATGCTTAGACAAACCGTACAAAAACTTTGCAAGTAGGTCTTCAATATTGATGTTTTTAGAATATTTGGTGTATAATATATCCAAATTTTTGGTTAAACCATACAATCTTAGTTTCTCTCTAGCATGGGGTGCATGGTTTGGTAAACCGTTCAACCAAACTATGCAATGTGCAAAAAAAAAGTGTTTTTCCTAAAATTCCCTCTAGTCTTAAAACCCCAAATGGGATGTTTCCTTAACATTAATCTATGGAATGTAAGGGGCCCTATATATCTCCTCTTACTTACTTCCCCCTCCATTTGAGTCTCCTTTCTTCAATTTTTGGTGATAGACCTTCAAGGTACAACCTATATTTCTTTTATCCTTACCTTATTCCCTTGTTTTTCTTTATTCCCTTGTATTAGGGTCTATTTGACTAAAATATAATGTTTTTTAGTCTATAAATTCCTTGTTTTAATGATCTCAAATAATTTTTAATTTGTTTCCAATTAATTATTTTTATTATATTGATTATTATAAATATTTTCGTAAGTGTAAAAATGACCATAAATATCTAAATTAACCACATGAATACCTCTATTTAACCATATAAAGAAATCTAGAAATTAGTAAAATTTCAGAAATTATAGAAGTGAAGACACAACTAAAGGGATTGAAAATATGACAGATCGATTGAACATAGTGAAAATTTCATAAATTCCTCAAGATACCACAAGATAAAATAGAGCATCCACGTGTTATATCAAATCAACCATATCAGTCAAATGAAAAATTATTGGACTAACCACATTTTATGACTGATCAACCTTGAGGTGAGACTATGTGAAAGTATGAAAGAGTTAGAAATATTGGAAATTATGAAGCAACTGTAAGATGAATTCAAGTAATCACACATTTAAGTGAAGTGACCTCACATTGAAGTGAAGCAAACACATGTACAAAAAACCGAACACATGACTAATTAGATCGACTATACTTGGAAAGTTACTTTTGTTGTACCTCTCGTACCCCTCAAGGTTTTATTTTCATGATCACAATCACTCAATTATTTATCTAATCTTGTTTTCAAGTGTTTGTGTTGTTAGGAATGATTTCAGGAGCAAGAAGTGGCAAAGGAGTTAACTTGGACTGTTTTCAGTCCACCGGCCAATCGATGGCATGACACCGGCCAGCCGATGGACCATTGACAGAAAGGCTCTCCACTGTCCAGAGCACCGGCCAACCGGTGGCCTCAGCACCGGCCAGCCGGTGGCACCCAGAAGAATAGTGTTTGCTACTGCCAAAGCACCGGCCAACCGGTGGCCTCCTCACCGGCCAGCTGGTGGTCCCTGAGCCCAAATCCATCTCCATTTTGCACACACCGGCCAACCGGTGGCTCAGCATCGGTCAGCCGGTGGTGCCAGTCAAAATAGCCGTTGGGCTTTTGACCAGCCTGTCCACTTGGCCTCCAACGGCTCCGAAAGCCCCTCCAACGGCTCCGAAAGCCTCTCCAACGGCTCCAAAGGCCTCTAACGGCCATATGAGGGTTCCCCCTATATAAATAAAGGACCTTGAACCCCCGGAAGCCTAATAAACAACGTCGGAACTATACGGAAGCCCACGGGAACATTTCTCCATCATTTGGCGAACCTCCGACGGATTCCTCCAAGGAACCCTCACTTGCTCCAACACACTTCCACATCCAAGTAGCACCACCAAAGAAGCTTGGGAGTGCACGTCTTCAACTCCAATCATCCATTGGCGCCCAAGGCTTCTCCAAATACGGTTTTTATTGTTTTATTCATTTTGAGCTTTAAATTGAGTTTGTGCCTACAAACTCCCATTTCTCTCATCCTCCATTATTTTGGGTTTTCACACCACCTTTAAGGTGTGAAGAGGTTAGTCAAGCCTTTCCTTTTAAAAGGCTTGAGTCTTCGGTGAGCTAGCCTTCACCCGTTAAAAAGGCTAGTGGGTTCTTGCTCAACCAATAAAAGCAAGCTGTAATAGGTTCTAGACTACCTGTAAAGTCTAGTGGGTTTCTTGCTACAACCATTGAAAAGAAAGCGGTAGTAAATCTCTCAACGGTTGAGTTGGGAGCGGAGACGTAGGCCGGGTTTTAGGCCGAACTCCGTTATCAATTCTTGTGTCTTGCCTCTTTACTTTCCGCTGCATTTTTAACTTTGTTTTTAATTTGTTAATTAATTTTTAAAAGGCAATTCACCCCCCCTCTTTCCATCACTTCCTTTCTTTCTCCGCCCAACAATTGGTATCAGAGGCAAAATTTGAGTAATACCTTAACCGGTTTCAAATTTAAGATCCATAGTGATGGCCTCAACCTCTTTCGCCCCCGAAGGCTTTTCATTGGGTCGTGCTCCATTTTTTGATGGAACCGACTATAACTATTGGAAAACCCGCATGACTACTTTTCTTAGAAGTATAGGTTATCCTATTTATAAAATTGTCATGAAAGGTTACACTCTTTCTTCTCCCGATGAATCCAAATGGACCCAAGCTGATATTAGAAATTTTGAGCTTGATGGCAAAGCCATGAACGCTCTTCATTGCGGCCTTGACCGTAATGAGTTCAATCGAGTTTCCACATGCACCTCCTCACATGAAATCTGGAAACTTTTGGAGGTTACCCATGAGGGGACCAACAAAGTGAAGGACACTCGATTGGACATGTTTCGTCAAGATTTTGAGTCATTTTCTTTGCACCCACAAGAATCTATTTCTGAAATGTTTACACGTTTTAATGATGTTTGCAATGGTAGAAAATCTCTTGGAGATAATATTTCTGCAGAAACAATGGTCAAAAAGATCCTATGGATCCTACCTAGCTCATGGGCTCCAAAAGTGACGGCGATCCAAGAAGCAAAGGACATCAAGAACATGCCGGTCGAAGAGCTCATCGGATCCCTCATGACATATGAGATCACCATGAGGAGGCAAGCTGAAAAGGAAGGCAAACCGATCAAAGTTCCAAAGAACATCGCCTTCAAGGTACAAAAAGAAGAAAGCTCATCCTCCTCCTCATCTTCTTCCTCTTCTAGCGGCGATTCCGAAATGGAGAATCTTGCCCGCAAGATGCACAAGTTTATGAAGAAGCACAAGAAGAAAAAATCCCGCAAGGCTCAAAAGGAAAAACACAACGAAAAATCCGAGCCCAAGGTAAAATGTTATGGGTGTGGCGAGAAAGGCCATTACAAGCCCGATTGCCCACTCAACAAGAAAAAGGCAAAGAAAAAGGAGAAGAAAAAGGCATTCAAAGCCACTTGGAGTGATAGCTCCGCATCATCCTCCTCCTCCTCCTCCTCGAGCGACAACGGTAACAAAGGCCTAATGGCATTCCATGAGGTAACATCTTCCGACTCCTCATCCTCTAGTTCTTCAAATTCTTTTAATCATTTATCCTATGAGGATCTCCAATATGCAAGAGATCAATTGGAGGAAGGTTTTCACGAACTTTCTTCCAAATTTGTTGCTTTAAAAAAGAATTTCAAAAAACTCTCTTCCGAAAAAGAACAACTTCTCAAAGAGAAGGAAGAGATGTCCCTCAAAATCCAAAATCTTCCCGATATTGATTCCATGGAATCAACAATCAAAGATCTAAGGGAATCCCTTGCCAAGTTCACCCAAGGGGAACAAAATTTGACCAAACTCCTAGGTTCCCAACGCATATCCCGAACCACCCAAGGGCTTGGCTATTCCAAGCAAGCTTCCTCCTCCCATGCTCCAACTATTTTTGTAAGGGGGAGCTCCCAATTTAAATTTTGCAATTATTGCAAAAATCCCGGGCACTTGATTTATGAATGTGATTGCAAAAATGCCCGGTATGGTAGGCCCAAAACTTTTTTCTTCAACGATGAAGTTTATAGGAGAAGACCCGCCACTAGACAAGTATGGATTGAAAAATCCCTATTAGCGAGTCTCTCCGGCCCAAAATTTATTTCGGTTTCAAAAACCTCTCCCCGGTGATTTGTTGTTTTTATTTAGGGGGAGTTAGGATAGTTTAAAATCATTTGTTTCTAAACTTTCATTTCAAAACTTTATTTTTCAATTTCAACACTTGGTATCAAATTTTTCAATTAAAAATTTTCTATTAAATTTTCTTTTCAAAACTTTCAATTCAAACTGTTATTCAATTTTTCATTCAAAACTTTCAATTCAAACTTTTATTAAATTCTCAATTCAAAACTTTCAATTCAAATTTCAAAAATTTCAATTGGTTTTAAAATCTCTATCTTGTTTTTCAAACCTTACCCTCAATAAAGTTTTATGCCCCGTGCTATTTTGATAATCACAAAGGGGGAGAAATTCTTGGTTGATTGGGGGAGAAATCCTTAAAGCCTGCTTTTCATTTCATTTTCTACATTACTTGTTTTGGTGATTGTGATCATCAAAATAGGGGGAGACTGTTGTACCTCTCGTACCCCTCACGGTTTTATTTTCATGATCACAATCACTCAATTATTTATCTAATCTTGTTTTCAAGTGTTTGTGTAGTTAGGAATGATTTCAGGAGCAAGAAGTGGCAAAGGAGTTAACTTGGACTGTTTTCAGTCCACCGGCCAACCGGTGGCATGACACTGGCCAGCCGATGGACCATTGACAGAAAGGCTCTCCACTGTCCAGAGCACCGGCCAATCGGTGGCCTCAGCACCGGCCAGCCGGTGGCACCCAACAGAATAGTGTTTGCTACTGCCTAAGCACCGGCCAACCGGTGGCCTCCTCACCGGCCAGCCGGTGGTCCCTGAGCCCAAAGCCATCTCCATTTTGCACACACCGGCCAACCGGTGGCTCAGCACCGGTCAGCCGGTGGTGCCAGTCAAACTAGTCGTTGGGCTTTTGACCAGCCTGTCCACTTGGCCTCCAACGGCTCCGAAATCCCCTCCAACGGCTCCGAAAGCCTCTCCAACGGCTCCAAAGGCCTCTAACGGCCATATGAGGGTTCCCCCTCTATAAATAAAGGACCTTGAACCCCCGGAAGCCTAAGCAACAACGTCGTAACTATACAGAAGCCCACAGGAACATTTCTCCATCATTTGGCGAACCTCCGGCGGATTCCTCCAAGGAACCCTCACTTGCTCCAACACACTTCCACATCCAAGGAGCACCACAAAAGAAGCTTGGGAGTGCAAGTCTTCAACTCCAATCATCCATTGGCACCCAAGGCTTCTCCAAATACGGTTTTTATTGTTTTATTCATTTTGAGCTTTAAATTGAGTTTGTGCCTACAAACTCCCATTTCTCTCATCCTCCATTCTTTTGGGTTTTCACACCACCTTTAAGGTGTGAAGAGGTTAGTCAAGCCTTTCCTTTTAAAAGGCTTGAGTCTTCGGTGAGCTAGCCTTCACCCGTTAAAAAGGCTAGTGGGTTCTTGCTCAACCAATAAAAGCAAGCTGTAATAGGTTCTAGACTACCTGTAAAGTCTAGTGGGTTTCTTGCTACAACCATTGAAAAGCAAGCGGTAGTAAATCTCTCAACGGTTGAGTTGGGAGCGGAGACGTAGGACGGGTTTTAGGCCGAACTCCGTTATCAATTCTTGTGTCTTGCCTCTTTACTTTCCGCTGCATTTTTAACTTTGTTTTTAATTTGTTAATTAATTTTTAAAAGGCAATTCACCCCCCCTCTTGCCATCACTTCCTTTCTTTCTCCGCCCAACAACTTTGACGTGATTCATGGATTACCTTGACACTGGAGGTTGGTTACCTTTATGTAGACTAGGCTCTAGGTGGCTTATCATGGCGAGAGAAGGCTGCTTACCTTTATGTAGTAGATGCACAAAGTGAGTTTACCTTTCCGTAGTGATAGGTTTACCCTTCCATAGTGGTATGTTTACTTTAATGTAGGGATGCTCTATAACCTTGATGTAGAAGGTTTATAAATCAATAAACCACATGAACAATCAAGTAAATCAACCGTGAAAATGAGTTTTTTCCTAAGTATTGAATAAAAAACGAAGTATAAAGATGAAATGGTAGAATTTTATTGGTCTTGTCTAATTGGGGTTATATTTAATTAATATATTAAAATGACTAATTTTGGATAAATAAATGAAAATTCACTGCATTTAAGACATCAAAATTTCCTGATGAATATGAGGATTTATTACTGATTATTCTTCAATAGTTATTTAGAAGAAGAGTTTATCTTTTTAAATTAAGAAAAATATCAAAGAGAAATATAGATGAAACATGTTATATCACTCTAATTAAAAATCTACAACACTTGGTTTCTTACTATTCATCACTAAAAATTCTATGAGAACATATCTCATCATTCTATCTACTCTTAGAACTAAAGGAATACATTGGTAAAGAGAAGAGAACCTGGATGATCAATTGAAACTCAATCAGTGTCAAAGTTACATCAAATTTCACTTCTATCAATCTCTCCATCACTATATATATATTACTTTTATTTTGAGTTATCTTAATTTATTTGAATACTATTTTGCACATACACATGCACCATATTGAAGATTACTATGATACTTTTTATTTGACTTCCTTCACTTATGTATTCCAAAAAACAATTGTTGAAGTGGCTTAGTGATAACCTGGACAACCTACTATGTTGTTTTATTCTGTATACTAGATCTAGGTTGTGAATCATCCTATTTATTTTAATAAATTTTCTCATTAGTGGGTCATTATAAAGTACAAAATACTAAGTCTCATCTTGAGACTGGACCTCTTTTTTTCATTTTGACTATGTGTTTTCATTTACTTTATTATGCTCTGTTCTAAACTTAATATTTATATCACTTTAATAAATATAATATTTAAATTTTATTAGTGATATATATGTATTTTTTGATGTGAGTAGATTAATATAGATAATTAGGATAATATCAATTTATTCTAACTGGGTTTTGATCAATCCCTTGAGAGGTTATTACAAGACAACAAATTAATTATACCTGTTGTATTAGTTAACCTGATTTTTTTTAAAATTAGGGGATTTTGTTTTAAGACTGTTTTAAATACAATTATTTATTGGATTCTCAATTCACCCTCCTCTTTATCACTCCACTCCAACTGACATTTGGTATATGTTGTAGTTTCTTTATCATCCTTTGTACATTTTACTCCTTATATCAGACCTTGATCAAGTAACCTAGACTAGATATCTATTTATGTTATTGTTATTAAAATTCCATAATTATGGATTCATAAATATTTTAAGGTTATAATACAAACATATCTTCTTACTTTAGTGGAAAAATTGTGATTAATGGAAAATAAAAATGAAAATTCATCTTGAGAGCATGGGTTTTGACATTTGGACTGCTATAGAAGATATATATGAAAAAGCTACTAGACATGATTGGATCGATGATACTAAATCTACTATGGATTGAAATTTCAAATTAATAAATGATTTGTATTTTGATTTAGTAGAGGATGAGTTCAATATAATATCTTCCTGTGATATCACTTTTAAAATCTGGGATACACTTTCTATATCTCATGAAGGAACTTCTAATGTAAAAGAAATGTGACTGAATATATATACTATTAAATATGATACATTTAATATGAAGATAAATGAGATGATATCTAAAATTTATCTTAGGTTTAAAGATATCACTAATACCATGTTTGTATTTAGACATAAGATGGATGAAAAAGCTCAAGTATCAAGGATCTTGAGATATATACCCGATCATTGGCGAGGCATCGTTGTCTCCATTATAGAGCCGTGTGACATTAGAAAACTACTAGTTAAGGAACTAATTGGAAAACTGATGATTCATGAGGAATAATTAAAATTATATAATAACATGGACGTTAAACCTAAAAAATCTATTACCTTTAAAGCATCCGAGTCAAAATAAAAGGAAGTTATCAAATATGATAACACTGGTGGAAGAGAACCTAACTCATACCATGATGAAGAGATGAATTAGTAAGCTATAAGGTTTAATAATTTCTATAGGTAAAATAATTTTTTTATTAAATCTAATTACAAAGGTAAATATGATAGGAAAGGAAACTGGAAAAAGGATGAATATTTTGGTGAAGTAACCTTCTATGTGTGAAAACTAAAGGGGAATATTAAAGTATATTGTACAAAGATTAAATACATGAAGAAATATGATGGTAAAGGAAATAAATTCAAGAAGTAAATGAAGGCCACCTGGAGTGCTTTTGAAGATAACTCTAGCAACTCTGACTCAAGAAAGGATGATGCTTGTGAAAATGAAAATATGTGTTCTGTGGATTATATATCTAAGTTAACACCTATTGTATCTATCTTGTATAGATTCAGTTTTTTTCTTGTAAGAATTTGAAATATTTCTATATATATTTCTAGAGCCAAACATTGAGATGGCGCTCAATTCCGAGGCCTAGTGTTCCCATAATTAATTTTATAAAAAATATTAAATATATTTTTATATTATGCATGTGAAGTTTCTTAAATTAATTGGGAAAAATCTTAAACAAAATCTCAAATTAGAAATCCAAGACCACATTTGAGTTTGGAATTCATTTTTTACTGTAGGCACAACCTAAAATAGATCATCATAGGGAGTTTAGATATCTCTTCCGTTTGTGGTATGTTCAGTAAATTAATTAAATGTTTAATTTATTTAATTTAATTTAACAATATAATTATGTTTTACTTTAAATGTATCATCATGGAGAATTTCCTAGGATTATCCTTATAACCTTAGAATCTCCAAGTGACATTCTTCTCCTCCTTATGTTGGTGGAATCACCTCAGATGACGATGAAACTCTAGATCAGAGTAGACCAAAAGTCAAAAAATGCAACGAATTCTTCAATTCATTAGAGGGCACGTTATTTTATGATTAATGGTCTAATCTCTAGGAAAGACTCATCAATTTTTGGTTTACACTATTTTGATTAAATTGATTGAGTAGATCAATCCCCTCCTTTGATCTCTTCCAATTTTGGCCTGTGCATGTGCTCGTATACTGATTTAATTGATTAATATTTGCTTTTCTAACCCTGGATATCCCCATTCTTGATTTTTTTCCAAAACCACTTGGCAATTATTGATAATTATTTGTTCTTGTGCTTTCCACCTCTCAATTGCTTCACGTTCTTCACTGATAGGACCCTGTGGTCCTGGTTCAACATTACCGAGCAGTACTAAGCCTGATCAGACCCCCAAAATTGTGATAAAATAACGAACGAGAGATAAATTGATCAATAAAGGAAATATATAGGTTTTTTGATGGTTATGTAAGATCATTTGAATGATAGATGGATAAATCATCATCTATAGTAGAAACTGGGACTTGCAGTGTATATGATGAAACCCCATGGGTTGACAAGTACCATTTTCCATCCATCAAATGGATGGAAACAATGATACATGACCCGATCCACCATTTTCGGGAAGGAACGAGGTGAGATTTGCAGCAGAATGACTAGATTCAAAGCATGGTACATGGATATGAGAAACTATGAAAAAATTGACTACACTTTGGGTACCATGATGAACACACAACGTGTATCCCCTATGCTATGGCAGTTAGGCTTTTGGGAATTTGTAAGGATGGAATGATGTGTAGAATCCCTATATTCTATATACCACATCCTTGAGTGAAAGATCTATGTGGTGGAGAAAAAGGGTAGGACCCCGTGTGGGAGTACATGGCTAGGCACATTTCTATGTACCAAAGTACATAGACACGGGGTAAAGTACATAGATACGAGGTGGATACAAAGACACAACCAAGCACATGATCGGGACCTCAAGTGGGATGGGAATTCCATGTATATCCCCTATATGATGCATATCCCTATACGGTTGGAGATCTGTGTACCTCCAGGGACATGACTAGGTGATGGAGTGGGACCAAACACCACGCGGGTCCCCTCACACACCATGTACCCCTTGGATCCTTTTGAGGAAACTTCAATCTTTCATATCTCCTTCATTTGAACTTGAATTTTGAACCATGAGAATCCTATCCCAAATTTTTTCCTACATGGAATGCATTTGTTCCCTCTGTTATGGATTTTTTTTGATATGATGTGAAATGTTCTAGATACAATGATTATTTAAGTAACACTCGATGAAGACAGTGATCCGATAGAGGATCACTAGACACTAGAGTGGACCCCCATCAGATTTGGTGAAATTCCTCTACCTATCGAGTGGAAGACCCTATTAGATGGTGCGATGGTCCTCAATAACCAAAGTGGAACCCCCCAACATCTTGGGAATGGGTCCTCTATCGATAATTACCGAGTGGAACCCCCTATCAGATATGGCACAGGTCCTCATGACACCAGAGTGGAACCCCCCATCAGCTTGGGCATGGGTCCTATATAGATACTTACAGAGTGGAACCCCCCTAACACAATAGGGTACAAGTCCTATAATTTGAGATTATTCCCCCTCGAATGTGTGGCATAGTGGAAAGGCATGATCCTTCACATAGATACTTTTGGGTAGACATGTGAGATGCTGGGCATCATTGATGGACTTTTGAAACTATTAGTGACACTTTTTCTTGGGCTGAGCTATGAGATGGATACCCCCTTTCTCTCCCATTTGGGATTCTTTGACTGATAATATATAAAAATTTATATACATACCTTTGGATTTGGTTAATCTCCGTCTATGGGCTGTGAAGACGTGCAAGGTATGACATGCACTTTTTTTGTTTAGCTTCTCATGGTAGGATGAGTTTACTCTCCTATTATGGGTGGAAAAGAATCGATGTATAGTTTATTTACACACCATGTTGTGCCCCCTATGCTTTGATTAGGCTACTCTCTCTCTCTTACTTTGGGTTGAGTTATATCCTATTTACTATTTAATATCTTTATATTCATGGTATCTCTTACTTCTCCCCCTTTAGATTTTAGGGCATCCTATTGGGTATGTATATACTCAACCCTGAACATGATTTTCCTACATGTGTCATGTCTTATGTAGATGATAGACAGGTCGACGGTGACCACAGAGGAGCATAGGGATACTTGTTACTTTGGACCGTGTATGATAGTCACAGCTTGGAGATCAGGGGCTAGAATCTCTCAACATTTTAGTTTCCAGTTTTTTTCCGGTTGGGACATATTTCCAGTTGGGTGTATATTTTACCCCTTTACTTTTTAGTACGGACCATCGTACTCTTGTACAACCTAGATCTTTTGAATTCTTGGTTTACTTTATAGATGTTTTATATTTTCAATTATTTTTCCTCTGGAATAATGCATTGAGATGGATATGTGTTTGTATTGTTTTCTAGGCAGATGCCTCCCTGTGTTAGATGTGCCTTCGGCACTGGTTGCCATCCCCTAGCCTATAGAGGTGGGCTTGGGGTAGTGGTCTTGATCCCCAGTAATGGTTGGGTCATGATAGATTAGTATCAAAGGTGGTTTGATCCTTGGGATGGTGTTTGGGGTAGTCCCTTTACGAGGATTTTGTTGGGATTAGGGAAATAGTGTCATAGTGTTTTGAGTGTGGATCTCAGGCCATAGAATCTAGTGTTGGTACGGGCGACCAACGTATCCATTCACCAGGTACTTGACTACCTGTATGTCGACTTGGTATACTGAGACATTGGTTGTAGGGATAAATAGTACATGCATCATATATGACTGATTTTTTTGACTATCCTTCTTGAGTAAGCTCCCCATTATTATTATATATATATACTCATCTGACCGTGGTACATCTTGATTAAATTTACGGATGCCTCTGTGATGACATACAACCAGGAAACCAATTCCATTTCATGATGATGATCCGATGAGTGGCGATGCCTTAGTTCAGGGTATATCCTATGAGATTCTTCCTCCAGGTGGGAAGGTAGTATAACCACCACTTATTGAGTAGCATATCATACCAGCCAAGTAGGATGAGGATGCACATAGTCATAACGCACTCTGTGAGTTCCAGTGCTAGAGGCCGCTGAGGTTATATCATAAGCCAGATCCTCAGGCAATGCAGGATTGGCTAGAGTCAATGGTCTGTGTATTAAGGATCACTTGGACACCGATAGATCAGGTGGTTTTGCTGGTAGCTAAACTTTTCCACAGAGCAATTGGGTGCTGGTGGAGTCTCATTACCCAGATGCATGATGAGTCAATACTCTCATGGATCAACTTACAATAGTTATTCCATGATAAGTACTACCCCTATTTCTTGCATTCAGAGTATATTCAGGATCTTATAGAGATACAATAGGGAGGGATAACATTGGATGAGTATGTAGTAAGGTTCATAGACCTTACTCATCACTCCCTTAACATAATCCAAGATGGATACTTCTGAGCACGAAGGTTTGCGTAGGGACTCTATAGAGAGATCTATGCCAACATGGTACCCTTGTGCATCCCCACCTATTATAGGGTGTTGGAGCAGGCACCAGTGACCGAGAGCTTCCTATCAGAGGGATTCCAGAGAGCCGGTGCTGGTAGTGAGAATCACAGGGCTGAGTCGTCTACATCAGCTAGAAGGCACCAAACAATAAGATATCAATGTAGGAGACCTCCCTATGATCAGACTCAAGCATGTGGTCTAGGGAAGCGTAGAGGGATAAGACATCCCTTAGAGGGATGTTGATACTCTTTTCATGAGTGAGGTCACATGGTATGAGACTTCCCAACCATACGTGCTGAGGAACATAGGTAGATAGAAGATGGGCTACCGCGAAAGAGGTGTCTCTATGATTAGGTATCTACCAGGTAGGGGAAGGGTGGTCCCTAGGGAGGTATAGTTAGAGGAGTTGTGGGAGTTTGACAACACTACGAGATCATTTCACCACAACCACCTGGTGGCCCACATCATCCTTAGGGTGTTTGTGGCTGGGTCCATGAACAACTGTAGGATTTGGAGGCTTATGATCCCATGACTCATGAGATGATTAGAGGTGAAATATGTGTTTATTATACTCTTTCTTAAGTATTAGTAGACACAGGTTCCAAACATTATTTTATCTCTATAATATTTTTGTGAGAGATGGAGTTCCTAGTTTAGGTGCTAGCCCAATAATTTCATCTTAAGGTTCCTACAGGGAACGCTTCTTCTGTACCTTTTATCTACTGATAGTGTGAGCTATCACTTGTTGGAAGTGGTTTACATGGGTCCTTTTGGTCATCATGATGGAAACCTATGACGTCATCTAGTGTATGGATTGGTTTTCCATGATCTGATCCCATATTGAATATCACTATAGATGAGTCAAATGCCTTTGTTTTGATGGGGTCAGATTCATATTTATGGGCAAGAGAGATCTCATGGAAGAATGAGTGGGTTCTTCGAGAAGGAGGTTTCAACCCATCACCCATCAGTTAGCGAGTATAACCCTTGGTGCAGTAGGCTCATCATGCATCTTAATTCCTTACGTCTTGGAGGATTATATGGATTCATTTTCTTAGGATGTTCTGGGACTACCTATGAGACAAGATATGGAGTTTTGCATCAACTTTCATCTTGGGGACACACCAATATATTATGCGGCATATAGTATGGCCCCTACCAAGCTCCAAGAGCTGTAGTTTTAGTTAGAGGACCTTCAAGAGAAGGGATTCATTAGACCTAATGTGTCCCTCCATGCAACTCTAGTGTTTTTTTAAATGAATATGGGATCTTATGACTTTTTGTGGATTATTTTCACAAAAACCAGGCCATAATAAATAACAATTACCCCTTGCTAAGGATTGAAAACCTATTTAACTAGTTGTGAGGTGTGAAATGGTTCCTTAATATCAATCTCTGGTCTATCTAAAACCATCTGAGGGTTCATGAGGCTGGTATTCCAAATCTTCTATTATGATATCACTATAGACACTATAAGTTCCTAGTGATTCCCTTTGGTGCGACAAATCCCTCTATCATGTTTATAAATTTTGTGAACCCGATATTCTTGCCATACTTGGACCAGTTTTTGGTCGTTTTCATAGACAACATACTCATCTACTATGAATCAGATGAGGATTATGCAGATCACTTGAGGATGGTTCTATATTTTCTTCAAAAGTACCAGATTTATAAGAATATCTCAAAGTGCCAGTTCTAGATTCACGAGGTTCACTTTTAGGGAATGTCATTTCTGTGCATGTTTTATCCATGGAACTATCTAATATTGATGTAGTTTTTTCTTTGGATCCACCCAAGATCATGTCAGAGGTGAAAAGTTTTCTTGTCTTAGCGGGGTACTATAGGAGGTTTTTGGCAGACCTCTCTAGGATTGAATCTCCTTTGACCACCCTAACACAGAAAGGGAAGACATTTAAATGGATTTAGAAGTTACAGAGGGACTTTTAGGATTTAAGGATGAGGCTGAAACGTTATCATATATTGAGACTACCATAGGAGGGTGTGGAGTACATAGTGTATTGTTAAACCTAAGGAGTTGGGCTTGGCTGTGTGTTGATACAATGAAAAACAATTACCACATATGGTTCGAGGAAGTTGAGACCCTGTGAATAGAACTAAGAAACTCATGACCTAGATCTTGTAGTAGTAGTCTTCTCTTTGAGGTTGTGGAGGCACTACCTTATGGGGGATAACTTTTTGGTTTACTCAGACCATCAGAGTATCAAGTATATCTTCACACATAGAGAATTTAACCTAAGAAAACAACATTGGTTGGAGTTCCTACAGAAATATGACATTGAAATAATATATACTATGGGGAAGGGAAACATGGTTGAAGATTCTATTAGCAGGAAGTCCTAGTCTCACTTAGTGTAGGATGCTTCAGAGTAATTGGCTTCCTTACAACTGACCCTGGTGGAGCAGGAGGGTATAACTTTTCTTCAGTCGATGGTGTTGACTCCTCCACTTATCAAGCATGTGAGGGAGTCCCAGCTAGGAGACATCAACTATTATGTCTTGTGTGACCATATATCCATAGGGGATTCAACAGAAAGATATTTTGAAGGAGGGAATCATGTTATCTTTTTTTAGGGATGGATGATGGTTCCAGTCATGATGTGGGAGGATGTGAAGTGAGAGTTCCACACATCTCCCCTAATTGTACATCTTGGTGTGGGGAAGATGTAAAAAGACCTTTTATGGTAGTTTTTGTGGTTATACATGAGAGAGAGCATAACTAAGTTCATATATCATTACCTTCTCTTTCAATAGTTGAAAGTTGAGCACCACGTTCCAGTAGGTTTTTTGCAGTCCCATGAGATCCCAGAGTGGAAGTGGGACGACATATCCAAGGAATTTGTGATAGGTATTCCACACATAGTGAAGGGCCATGATTCTATATGGGTGATAGTTTACCAACTCAAGAATTCGGCACAATTTCTCATGATCATGGAGTAGAGTTCAATGGAGAGTTTGGGGTAGTTTTATGTATGGGAGATTATTTACCTCCATGGGGTGTCCTCAATGATTGTCTCAAATCATGACATGTGGTTTATGTCATGATTATAGAGAGGCCTGTAGGAGGAATTTGGGACCTAGATGAGGATGAGTATAACATTTCACACCCATATTGATGGGAAGGCTGAGCACACTATCTAAGTGTTGGATGATATGCTGAAGGATTTCCTATTAGAATTTGGAGGATCAATTTTCCTTGGTAGAGTTTTCATACAACAAAATCTACCGCACTACTATCAGCATGAAAACATTTAAAGACCTTTATGGTAGACCCCAAAGGTCACCCTTGTGTTGGATAGAGATTGTTGAGACATCTATTATGGGACCAAATATGGTACAGGTGATGATGAAGAAGGTCCATGTCATCCATGAGCAGATGGGGATGACCTAGAGAAGGCATAAATCTTATGAAGATAAATATCACAAGCCCTTGGAGTTTGAGCAGGGAGACAAAATTTTACTAAGAGTCTCCCCACAATGAGGACTATGGAGGTTTGGTCAGGGGTAAAAGCTATCCTTAAGGTTCATCAGGATGTTCAAGATCGTGAAAAGGGTTGGCGGGGTTGCTTACCAGCTCACCCTACCCCCAAAGTTGGAGCAGGTGTGTGACATCATCTATGTGTCATAGATAAGGAGATACATGTATGAACCTACACATGTCATCAACTGGGGAGATCTAGACATAGAGTATTGATCCATCTTTTAGAGTACCAGGAAACGATCTAGGATCGATAGGGGAGGACCCTATGTGTATGATCTATCCCCTTTGTTTATATTTTTGGTAATATGAAAACATTCAAGAGAGCTCCTAGGAGTGGGAGGGCCAAGTGTGATCTCAATACCTTGAGTTTTTTATTTATTTTTTCTTTTTGAGGATGAAAATATTTAAGGAATGAATGATGTTGAGACCCAATTTTTTTCTTTTAAGACTTTGAAATATTTATATATATATTTCTGTAGCCAAATCGTAACGCCTCGACCCCAGTTACCCAGAGTCGGTGCATTATTACATAACATTGGCATGATCATAAAAGATCAAGTCTCGAAAGAACGATTAGTTTAGTATCCTTGGAAACACTAGATACATTCATAAGTCTTACATTACATAATAAAGTGAAAACTACAACAACATAGTCTACAGAGTCCACACTCATATCCCCTCAGACAATCCCTGCAGGTCAGTAATAAAATACTTTTTCACATCCTAGGAAAAATAAAACATAGAAAGGGGTGAGCTCAGATGCTCAGTAAGGATAAAAATATAGCAGAAACTTTCATAAATAAGCATAAACATTTAAGGCAATGTATAACTAAAACAAAAGCCTTTTAAACTTGAACTTCAGCATAATATGGCAAAAATAAAATGAAATAATGCCATTTACTTACTCACATGGATATTATACTAGTAGAATAATCACATGCAATATCAATTACCACTTTCATAATGATGGAATGCATTATTCCAGACTATCATAACCACATAGTCAAGGCCTTGTGCCAAGACTACAAATAAGATTTTGTCAAGGCCTTGTGCCAAGAAACTAGTTTGTCTCATGAGACCTACCGATGCATCGAGGAGCTATAGCAGGCTCCACCCATCACTTACTAAGTCCAATTCATTCCACATATAAACAGGTTTAAACATAACATAGACATTCGTATTAAAACTAGCATACGAAATGTCAATAATTTATCCATAAACCATGAATGGTATAAAAATAACACATAAACAGTCAAACAAATCACAAAACCTTAAATACAATATGAAAGTTTTTTATCATAACAAATCAACTTTAAATAAGCTTAAAATCCATCAAAGGATGTTGACATAGATGAAATCAAAACTATTTAAGATAATTATATTTTTTTTAAATCATTTAAAAGTCACATAATTATAAAATAAAACATTTATTTTGAAAATATTCTTATAATATTGTAATTTAAGCTTAAATGATTTTATAACTGCAGAAAATAGCCACACCCACCGTATAAGTTAAAAAAAGACATTCTTACCTTAATTTTGTCGAAAAGGTTAAAAAAGACACTGTTTGGAAAAAGACGGAAAGATTACTTTATAGACATCTTATAAAAAGTCAAAAAAGGGTGTAAATGACTTTAACCCATAGTCTATAAAATAGTAAGAATGTTTTGAAATACTTTTTTTAAGAAACATGGATGTGGATGATAAAGAGGTCCTAGTAGATAATTACGTATAAACAAGCTCGGATAATTAAGATATTGTGAAATAAACCCTTACCTTATACTTCTCCTTGGTCGAGGGTAGGATAACCTCCTGTATAATGGTGAAATAATTGTTATTAAAATATACAAGAATCATATATATTAATATGATATCATATATGATCTTTTAATATTGCTTTGTTAATAATATCTTAGTATTATAGTTGTTTCGGGTGTTAACAGATTCGTTTTACTTTATATTATTTGTTATGTGAGTCATATTTATTATGGATGGGATGTATCTTATTAATATACAGAATGATATAAAGTCTTTAAACATTATTTTTAATTATCTAATGAAAATTAGTCTTAAATGGATACGATGGGGAATGAATCTCATCACATTCGTGGAGACGGTAATCCGTACGTACACACGAGTGACAATATCATTATTTGTTATTAAAATAATATATAATTGGATGGTATATCATATATAAAGAATAATTATCATGTCATATTTATTATTTACATCAATTACACATCATTATTATACCCATCCAAATAATAATGTATTGAATAACAATTACACCACGACGTGGAGATGGTAATCCGTATGTACGCACGTATGGTGACATGTCATTCAAAGGATGGATAGAATAATGAATATGGTTGTACCATATTTTTAATAACATCACAATATATATAAGATAATGTAGTTATTATTTTAGAATGGAAACAACAAACAAAGAGGAAGTGAAAGAAGAAAGGAACTTGAAAGAGGTGATGGAATATTTACCTCTTCTTTGGATTCTTCCTTTTGATTTGATAAAAAGGGATCCTTAAGTTGGATTTGTGACTAAAGTAAGGTATCTAGGATGAAGGGAGGATAGTTGAGAGGGTATTAGGGAAGGGTTTGGATGATCCAAATGGATTTGAAGGTGTTAATTAGATAGAAGGGGGAGTGCCCTTTTATAAGAGGGGTGAGAGGCACGTTAGGAAAAGCTAGAAATATTATTTTATAATAAAATAATTTTCAATTTATAATGGCTCAAAAATGGATTATTTAAAGGATAAGGTGGGTATGGGTAGAAAACCACTCAACCAATAGGTTTTAGACAGGTTTGGGTCACTATATTAACTTTATCTTTTATATTTAACTCTTAGTTAAATAGTTTGACATTTACCATGTCTCTTTGTATTTTTAAATTTTATGGTTAATAAACATACTATATAATTCCAAGAGAACCCCAAGTGGTTCATTAATGATAAACCTATCATTATATAAGTCCTTTGGACAAACCTTGGATTTTTTGGGAATAGAATATCAATTAATAATATAATATTTTTTTTAAAAACTCTTTTATTTCAATTTTGACACTATTTGGTATTTTGTTTTTTATAAATTCATAAAAGAATTATTACTTAAAAAAAATTTTATATAAACAACCCTAATATTTCATATTAACCTAGAAAATTACTGTAATTCATAAAAAGTATCAGATTACATTTATTTTGATTTTTATATTATCAATTATTTTAATATTTCATTAATTAGGTAATTACTGCATCATCATTGTGTCATAAATAAATTAAATTATTTAATGTTTAAAAAATATAAATAAAATACTATTATGTAGGAAATATTTTTAGATTTATAATTAATATTTATATTCGAATTTATCTTATGTGTAAACCTATATTAAAAATGTTTTAGTTATTAAACTTTGATTTTAACTCTTTTAACTCTTATTTAAATAAAATAATAATAAGTGTCTTAATCTAATCCAAGTGGACCAAATAGGTTCATATTTTATTACTAAGGTTGTTTTTGGTCGAACTATACTTATCCAATAGAATTAGTACATGTGTTAGGGTAATAATAATAATATTTTTACCCTTAATTACCCTATTTACTTTTAACCGTGGTAAATAAAAGTAAAAAGTTACTATTCACCAAAAATAATTTCTATCTTATTGAACCACATTTTACTACTTGATATTAACCGTGTCTCTCGTATTTTTTAAATTCCACTCAAAGAAGCGGTAAAATTATGTTTTATGTGAATTTGCAAATTCTCCTAGGAGGTGGGTAAAAGACGGTGAAAAGTTATACAAATTTTTTATATATCTAAAATTATTATAAATTTACTCCAATGAAATAAATTAAACTTATATAGGTATTATGTATCTATTTTTACCTAAAATAAATTTAAATAATATAAATAATTATTTAAATAAAAATTCGGTTTTAAACTATAACTCAGTGTTTTTCACTATTCATCAAAAATTGAAAGTTTTCAAAAATTACAAAAAATTCAACCTAAGCTAATTTCAATATTCTGAATCCAAAAATGAAGTCCATTTTGAAAGATAAAATTTATAAAATTTCAAAAAGTGGGTATTACTATTCATAACGGCTAGTTTTCTTTTTGTGGTGTGTTAGAACTCGGAGTTGCGTACAACACACACTATTGTATTATTCAAAGAGAAGCGTACCATAGAAGCTTGGGGTGTTACACAAATGATGAGATGACATGTGATTCTAAGTCCTGATGTGATCATAATTAATTTTATAAAAATATTAAGTATATTTTATATTATGCGCATGCAGTTTCTTAAAGGAAATGGGATAACTCTTAGATGGAAGTTCAGGTTATAAATTCAAGACTATAGTTGATTCTGGAATACGTTGTTTACCCTTAGTGCAACATAAAATAGGTCGGCATGGGGCATTCAAATATCTCACCCGTTGGTGGTACATTTGGTGAATTAATTAAATATTTAATTTAACTAATTTAATTGAATAACCCAATTCTATTTTCCATTAAATGTATCATTATAGAGAATTTCTTAAGGTTATCCTCATAACCCTAGAATCTCTAAGTGATGTTATTACTCTCCTTTCATTGGTGAAAGCACCTCGAATGATAATGAAACTCTGGATTAGAGTAGATAAGGATGCATATAATGCAACAAATTATTTCATTCATTAGCAGGTGCATTCTTCAATGATAAACGATCCAATCTCCAGGTAGGACTCGTAAATTTATGGTTTACACCATTTTTGATTAATTTTATTGAGTAGATTAATCCCCTCCTTTGATATGCACCAATTGTGGCCTGATCATACGCCCATGTACTGATTTAATTTCTTAATCTTTGGTTTTCTAACCCCGGATATCTCTGTTCTTGATCGTTGAACAATAATGCTTAAAAATGATTGATAAATGGTTGTTCTTGTGATTTCACCCTATCAATTGCTTAGTGTTCTTCACCGATAGGACCCCAAGGTCCCGATTCGACATTGCTGGAAGGCACCGAGCCCGATTGGACCCCAAGAATCATAAAAAAATGATGAACTAGGGCTAGATCGATGAATCAAGGACAAATCTGAGTTGTTTTTTTGGAAGATTGTTTCAATGATCGATGACCGAATCATTGTTTAAGGGAGAAATTGGGACATGATGTGTGTATAACGAAACCCCATGGGTCAATAGGTACCATTTTTCAGCCACAAGATGGATAAAAACAATGATCCATGGCCAGATCCACCATTTTTGGGAAGGAATAAGGCAGTATTTATGAGGGAGCATCCAGATTCGAAGTGTGGATTACAGATCTAGTAAATTGTGAAAAACACGACTACACGACGTGTACCATGATGAAAACTTGGCATGTAGCCCCTATGCTATGGTGGCTAGGGTTTTGGGAATTTTTATAGATGGAACACCCTATAAAATCCCTACACACTGTGTACTGCATCCCTAGGTGGATGAGTTGTGTGGTGGAGCACACGGGCCGAACCCCGTGTGGTTGTACACAAATATGCACATGTCCGTGTAACAAAGTACACAAACATAGGGTAAACTACACAGATACGAGGTGGATACATGGACATGACTAAGCACATGGGTGGGACCCTAAGTGGTGTGGGCATGTCATGTATATCCCCTACATTCCATGTATCTCAACATGGATGGTGAGTTTTATAACTCCAGAGACACAACTAGGTGATGGAGTGGGACCACACATTATGTGGATATACTCATATGTTGTGTACCCCTTGGCTCCTTTTGAAAAAAAATTCAATCTTTCACATCTCTTTCATTTGAACTCAGATTTTGGTTTGCAAGTAGCAAGTGTTTTTTCGCATAGAAATCATTGGTTCTATCCATTGTAGATTTTGGGATATGATGTGAAATGTTTTGGGAATGATGCTTATTTAGGTGGTGCTCGATGATGGGAGTGATCAAATATAAGATCACTAGAGACATTAGAGTGGAACCCCCCATCATCTTGGGAACGAGTCCTCTACCTACTGAGTAGAACCCCCTATTAGATAGAGTGTGGGTCCTCAATAACTAGAGTGGAACCCCCCACCAGCTTTTACACAAGTCCTCTAAAGATAATTACTGAGTAGAACCCCCATCAACTTTGGTGTGGGTCCACTACAGATACTTATAGAGTGAAACCCACCTTGATGCACTAGGGTGAGGGTCCTCTACTTGGAGATTGTGCTCTCTTAGCTGTGATACATAGTAGTGAGGCATGGGACTTTACACAAACACTTCTGGGAAAACACACTACTAGAAAATAGGCATTTAACAACACTATAAATGGACTTTATCAGTGATAGAGAAGCGCTGACTACCTGAGTGAGATTAAAATCCATGGTCTTTTATCAATGCTAAAAAAAGTACTAATAAAGTGGCATACTTAAGTGTGTTTTAACAAAACACTTCAACACCAATGCAATGTGCTATAACAACACACCATAGCACCAGAAACACACCATTTATCAAGAAAAACAAGTACCAATACAAAATTTAAATGAAATGAAATTTACAACACAAATACAAGAAAAACACTATATTATAGACATTTCAAACATTGGTTTGTACAACTATATAAATACAAATTATTACATGCATTTGAAAACATAAATGTTCCTTTTTCTTTTAATCCTGACCCTAATTCATGATATTTTCAAATAAACCACCCCTGATCGAGCAAAAGAACACACCTATATAAGAAAAAAAATTCTTATGTTAGTAATAATATATTGAAATAAATTAACAGAAAGTGTTAATTTTACTAAAATTGATGTCATATTTCAATAAAAAGATGCACTTTGAGTCGTAAAGGTCACACCGTGTGTCATATTGCAGTGTAGATAATTACAAAATGTCTCAAATGACTTGTGGATGATTTTCCTAAAGTATCAAAATATTCTGGATGTGTTTGCTTAGTTTTGAGTATGTTAGTTTTCCTTTTTACTAAAATATTATTTTAAACTGGAAACACAAACTTCGACTCATTACGATCACATCATGTATCGGTTTGATGTGAAACCAATTCCTAAACATCAAAAATAAATTTTGAATCATTTTCCGAAATTATCAACAAAACCTTAGTGTTTTTGATCGATTTTCAGTGAGTGACACTTTTTGAACTAAAATGTCAATTTTAAATTAATAATGGACACTTTGAGTTATAACGGGAACATAATGTATCAAAGTAAGGTTCAGATGATTCCTTGCATATCAAAAATGACTTATGGATTGTTTTTTTAAAGTATCAAAAAATATGAATGTGTTTAATTGATTTTGAGTAGGTCAGTTGTCCATTTTTCTAAAATTGATATTAATTTTAAATAAAAATACGCACTTTGAGTCATACCGGTCACATTGTGGGTTGGATTTAGAAGCTTCTGATTCTTACACATCTCAAATGACTTATGGATCAATTTACTTAAGTATAAAAATAGTCCAAATGTGTTTTATCAGTTTTGAGTACATTAGTTGTCTATTTTACTAAAATGTAATTTTAAATTCGAAACACACACTTTGAATCATTTTAATAACATTGTGTATCAGTTTGATGTCAGAAAAATTCCTACACATCAAAAATGAATTAGGAATAATTTTCCTAAATTATCAAGAAAAACTGAGCGTGTTTGATTTATTTTCAATGAGTGACACTTTTTGAACTAAAATGTCAATTTTAAACTGATAAAAAAGAATTTGAGTCATACCGGGCACATCATGTAACAGATTAAGGTGCGACTGATCCCTAAACATCAAAAATGAAATAGGGATCATTTTAGTAAAGTATAAAAATAATCTAAATGTTTTTCTTAGTTTTTGAGTTGGTTAGTTGTCCATTTTACTAAAATTGATGTCAATTTTGAATAAAAAGATGCACTTGGAGTCATTTCGGTCACACCATGCATTAGATTGAGGTGAAGCTAATTTCTACATGTCCCAAATTACTTATAGATAGTTTTCCTAAAGTATAAAAATAATATCAATGTGTTTTCTTGGTTTTAAATACATCACTTTTCTTTTTTTACAAAAATGTCATTTTAAAATTGAAACATGCACTTTGACTCTACCGATCAAATCGTGTATCGGTTTGATATGAGACTCATTCATACATGCCACAAATGACTTATGAATTGATTTTGTAAATTATGAAGAAAATATGAGTTAATTTTCTTAGTTTTTAGTGAGTGAAACTTTTTGAACTAAAATATCGATTTTAAACTGATAACGGACACATTGAGTCATACTAGGCACATCATGTATCAGATTGAGATAAGGCTGATTCCTACACATAAAAATGAATTATGGATAATTTTAGTAAATAATTTAGACAATATGAATTCATTATATAAATTTTGAGTTGGTAATTTGTCCTTTTTACTAAAATTGATGTCAATTTAAAATAAAGAGATGCACTTGGAGTCATACTGGTCACATCATGCATCAGACTGAGGTGTAACTGATTCAAAAACATCTCAAATGAATTTTGGATAATTTTATTAAAGTATCAAAACCATCTGAATGTGTTTGGTTTTTAGTATTTTGGTTTTCTTTGTTACTAAAATGTTATTTTAAACTAGAAACACACACTTTAACTCATTCTGATCACATCATGTATCAGTTTAATGTGAAAATGATTCCTACACATCAAAAATTACTTAAGAATCATTTTAATAAATTATTAAGAAAATATGAGTTTGTTTTATCTATTTTCAATGAGTGACACTTTTTTAACTAAAATGTTGATTTTAAATTGATAACAGACTCTTTGAGTCATACCGAGCACATCATGAATCAGATTGAGGTGAAAATAATTCCTACATGTCACAAATGACTTATAGATCATTTTCTTAAAGTATAAAAGCATTTTTAATATTTTTTATTGGTTTTGAGTATGTTAGTTGTCTTTTTTTACCAAAATTAATATCAATTTTAATTAAAAAGAAGTACTTGGAGTCATACCTGTCACACTGTGTGTCAGATTGAGGTGCAACCGATTCCTACACATCCCAAAGTATCAAGAAAGTCTTAACTGTCAATGTTACTATGATTTACATTGACTTTATTTGTCAAACTGCCAACATTACATGATCATCTTTGAACAAACTACATCAAATCGAAAAAATGAGTCCAACTATATAGAAAAACAATTATTATATAAGTAATACTAAAAAGAAATAAATTAAATATATACTTGAAATAATACATTAATTTTATATAGGAAATAATTTTACTATGAAAACATCAAGATTAACTTTGTGATTGAGCAGTGGAGGGGATTTGAAGGAAAGTGATAAATGTAAACACTGTAGGGGTGAAAGGTTTTGAGGGATAAGAAGTTTGTGTAAGTTTTGGTGTATAAAAACATGAAAGATGGACATACCACCCCAAATCGAACAAAAAAATACACTTGTACAATTATTATGTGGGTAATACTAAAAATAAATAAATTAAACAAAAATATGAAATGATAAAATAATTCTATGAAAAAATATTTTACTGTGAAAATATCAAGATTACCTCTGTGATTGACCAGAGATAACATCATTTCTCTTCCTAAAAAGGCATGATAGATATATAGTTATATTTTAATACAAATAAACTCAGCATGGAATAATGAAAATTAAATCAACTCTCCATTATATAATTTTTTGGTAAAATAGATAAAGTATATCGTAACATTACCTTTACATCTTTCCAAAGGGTTTCCTTCATTATAGTTTGTTCTTATGAGGGATTAGTAACATCATTATGTGTAGAAGAAATTTTCTGTATGAGTAGTCAAGCATTTAACTTAGATCATGTTAATGAAATAGAGAATATATAATCTTATGAGAAAAAAATAGTATATTAAAAAACACTTTTACCTTCTCATTGAACTCTATTTCTTTTTTAAAGGTTTTAGGGATTTGGTTCCTCTATTGAGAATCCAAATCCCCTCTTTGTAGCCCCCTCTTAGATATAAAAAATTGTCTACATTGGGACTAGCATGAACTGATTGCGATCACCCAATGAAAGGGTCATCCTCAATTGAATTTTCATCTGACCCGAAATTTGTTTTAGTTGCTAGTAGGAAAATCGATAAATTGTTATTTATTGGATCAGAGACATAAAATATTTGCACTTATTGTGATTCCATTATGAATAGATCATCTTTTTTCCCTTCCACACTAAAATTCCCCTTCACAAATCCCATTTCATCGAATTTCACTGCACTGATATTGTCAACCCATTTGCAATGGAAAATAAGCACTTGAAATGTTGTATAATCCAAATCGTATATCTGTTTGATAGGGAAAAAAATATGAAATATCTGCATAAATTGGATTTCTATCCTTGGAACCAGATATGATAATCTCATCAACTATAATTGTAACACAACTATTTTTCATTGTACTGTAGTCATCATGTTCTTTTGTATAAAACATATAACCATTGATTAAAAAACCAGTGTAAGATATAACATTTTAATTAAGTCCCCTATATTGACATTGAAGTTGTTTAGAAATTGAATTCATATTTTTAGATAACCCCTTATAAATTTGATCTTGAAATCATCATATAAACTGTTGATTATGTGTATTTGATATCCATCCTTTATCCCTTGATGAATTAAAATATCTAAGAATTTATTTATGCGATTAAATGTATGGATCAACATATTAACTATTATGTAAAATGTAAAGGTGAGCCTGCTCCCACTCAATAAATGTAATTGTAACAACACCTATTCTGGAAATATCTTTACCCATAAGGAATTATCTATGACAAGACTTTGGGAGACTGGTGCAGTCAACATCTAATAGGTAATTGGTACAAAATTCAATATCTTCTTTAACAATACATATTTATACAATAAAACCTTTTGGAAACTTAAATTCTTGACATACCCTTTCAAAATCTTCATATACCATTTAATGGGGTACATCTATCTGTAATGGACATGACCGCATAGTTGAACCTCTCTAACCAAGTGAACCATCAGGTGGACCATTATGTCAAAGAATAATGGTGGGAATAATATCTTTAATTCACATAATATGCATGCAACCTCCTTATTCATGATGGAAAACTTCATCGAGTATATAACTTTACTGCATATGACATTGGAAAAGAAGAAGAGTCTAGTTAATGTATGTCATAAATTTTGAGGCAGAATGCAATAGAAAGAAACATGCATTAAATATTTCATTAAAACATGACAGTCGTGTGATTTTAGTCCTTATAAATTCAAATTAATAATTGACATGACATTATTGATATTTTATGAATACCCTTGTGGAACTTTAACACTATTAAAAAATATAAAAATTGAAAATTTTCCAATTTGGATAGAGTGTAAGATATTGGAGGAATAAAAGTACACCTTTTACCCTTCAATGGTGCCAACTCTTACCTTATATCCATTTCCATCAAGTCCAACCTATCCTTGATTCCATATTTCATTTTTCTAGAAGCATTTAGTAACATTCCAATAACATTATCAAATACATTTTTTTACATGCATAACATCAAGAAAATGTCTGACATACAAACAATTTCTATATGGTAATTCAAAGAAAATTGATCTCTTCTTCCAACCAGATTTTGTAAGGTTTTTCGAAAATGGTTTACTAAAAATTGTGTCAATAACTTTTACTTTATTGTATAGTTTATTTCTTGTTAGTAGAGGTGGTATTGTACCTTGTTCAATATTTCCATCAAATTTTGTTATCTAAGATTTGTATTTATGTCATCGAGGTAAAAATTTCCAATGTCCAAAAAACACAGTCTTCAAGGAATGATTCAACCGAACTGAGTATGTGTGTTTTTCACAAATGGTACACCCCAAAATTCCTTTAATGCTATAGCCAGATAAATTTCCATAAGTGGGGAAGTTATTTATCATCCCATACAACATGGCCCTTAATAAAGGATCTAAATTAGGTCTCTCGAAGAAAAAGCAATCGTCTTACCTAGTCTCTTTCAATTTATTTCTTCTTCTACCTCCTTTATTTTAATAGTATTGATGTTTGATGACAATTTCAACATTTTTTTTCTATTATTCAGTGAAAATTATCCAAATTAATTAAAATAATTGGTTAAATAGTGAATTTTTGTTGATTTTGAGAATTTTCGAATTTATTGAGAATTATGTTTAATATTGAATGCCTCAATTGATGGTGTTTATTGAATTTTCACTATGGAGAAGGTGGAACTGGATGTACCGAGAGAGATATCTTTTATGTACATTCAGAACAACAAAATATATAAAGGAAAGAAATCAAAAAATGATATTGAAACAATTCTCAGATGATATTTAAAGCAAATAATGAAGAATATGTGTGATCTACCCTAGATCCAATACCCTTTCACCCTGACTTATTGTGTCTTATTTTTAATTTTTTTAATTAATAAAATAAAAAACCATACAAACATTATTTCTATATGTTTTAAAAAATAATAAAACAAAAGAAATATTAATAAGTGATTAGAGTAGTGAAGAACCAACCCACACATGCTCCTTGGTAAACGACCTTGGTTAGCCCTATACTGCATTCTGAGTTTTAATAAAATAAAAAATTCTATTTAACCATGGCTTGAAAAAACTTCCCAATCAACTTGGAGCTGTTTCCAAAGAGAAGAGTTGAGTATTTACTATTTTAAAACATTTTCCATTGTTATTTTTCAATTTTTTTATTTATATTTTTCACTATTTTCTAAATACTTAAAATATGCATTAGACACTACAACAAATCAGGGAATTAACAGTGCTAATTAAGAGGTTTTATTAGTGCTCAAAAGGCACTGATATTGTGAGAGGTCTTAATAGGGGGTTTAATAGTGCTAAAGAAGTGCTGTTAAAAAACATGGAAAAAAATTAATTTTTCACACACCCTGACAACCACATTTCGTGGTGCTTACGACCCCCTTTATCAGTGCTTTCCACCACCCATCCACCATCACGCACCCTACCCCTTCCTCAGCACTAGAAGGCTACCCCAAATTCCTATGTGTTCCTGAATTTTATCCCTAGGCCTCCCTTATACGACTGAAGCTCTTTACCACTGTCATGCATGTTTTATTATATATTTAACAACTTTTCTATTTATTTGTAAATATTTTGAAATTTGTGATATATATATACACAATTATATTTATTTAAATATATTATATATTAATATTCATTTATATATATTATAATATAAATATGTATATATATATAAGAATATAAATGTATATATATATGTTTATTAATAAAATTACATATGTATATATAAATAGTATATATACATATTATTGAATTTTTATAAGGTAAACAAAATGGATAATTTTTTAAGTTAAATAAAATTAATAATAAATATTTATTTTTTATATTTAAAAATAAATTTTTATCTAAATATGTTGATATATGTATTTATACAAGTTGTTTATTATAAGTAAATATAACAAAATATGCATATATTTAATTATAAATAAAAATAAATTATTAAAAACAATAAAATTTCAAAACCATAATACCAATATGAATGCAATACCTGAGAATAAATTAATTCCCCACTGAAAATGGACAAAAATTATCCCTTAAACGAGGCTTAAATTCCATCGCATGTTAAAAATTTGGGGTACCCTAATAAAAAAACATAGTTTTAGAGGCCTTTAGGGCCACTTTTGACCTTGAAAAAATAGTTACTGGGATCAAACCAATCATCAAGGTATAGAGCTCGTCGAAATCTTTGATTTGATATGTGGTAGATCACAAACGGACATCCACATCAAAAGTTAAGGCTGTTTGAAGTTCGGATTACGTTTTCAACTTATTTTAGATCTTTTATCAAGTTTTTGATTTTTTTATTTTTAAATTATTATTAAATGACTATTAATATATAATAAATAATAAATTATTAATTAAAAATATATTTTTTAATGATTTTATAATCCATTTTCACTAAATAATTTATATAAGTGTAAATGTATATTTAGCCTTATCTAAAAGATATTTTAAAAAAATATTTTATATTTATCTCAAAATAAATATATTTATATATCAATATATTTTTTAATAATTTTTTTGAAATATAACTTTTATCAGTGCTAGTAAAAAATCACTGATAAAGGAGGGGTCTTTATCAGTGCTTCTAAAAAAGCAATGTTAAAGGGGTTCTTTAACAGTGCTAAAAAAGTACTGTTAAAGACCCCCCATTATCAGTGCTTTTTCTAGAAATGATAAAGAGGGTCTTTAATAGCACTGTTAAATCCCTAGTAATGGACACACTTGAATTTTTAGTAGTAACACTCAGAAAATGAGCTACATGCTGAGACCAAAGAGGGGGATACCACTGAACTAAATTCATTTCTTTCTAAATTTATACAAGCTGCATTATCTTCTAATCACCATAGTTACAATGTTACAAATTCATCCCAACTGATGCCTATCCTGGATGATGAAGAGGAACGTTGTTAGGGATACTACTTTGTGGTTATAATTGAAGAACCATAATCCTCAATCATTTAAAATGATCTTATAATGGTGTTTCAGGAAAAATATGTGTCTATCGAGGTCATATGAGGGAGTGAATCAATATTTAAGCTCATTTGATTTTTAAAAATCTTTTTCTATAACTTGATATCCCTAACTTTTAGATTCCCAAACTAGTATCATTTTTAATTATTCTTGAGGATGAAAAAAATAAAAACTTGAGGTAGCTACCTTAAAAGAAGCACATGATTTGGAAATAGTAGAAGAGAAACTGGAGATGCTATAAATTGAGGATGAGGATTTCCAAATTAAAGAAGAAGAGCTAGATGAGGACTACTTTAGAAAATTACTCAGATCTGATCTGGAAGAGGACTCAATATTGGTTGGAAACCTTAAGGATGAACAATATTAAGATGCTTTGGGACCTATAGTGAACCAAATACTCTCTCAACCTTGCCCTAAATATCAACTCTAGGGAGGCACAATAGTAGAAGTAGAATTCCCAATCGTTACTCATGAAGAAACAAAAGTAAAAGCTACTGCATATGAAGGGGGTATTTTGATTTAATCTCACATTGTTATGATTTTTTTTTAAATTTTAATTATCTAATAACCCCCTTGGTTAAACTTGTCCAATAAGCACAAGTGAATTTTCCATTGGAAGAGGATGAGGCCACAATATCTACATAAGAACCTGAGGATACACTATACGTCATCCTTACACCCCCATATTATGAAATAAATTACATCACTCAGGGGGTTGGAAAGTAGAACTCTATCCAAGGGACCTCTAAGAAGTAGAGCGTTTAGGAAGGAACCAAATGTGGTGGTTCACACCACATAAACCCCATCCTCTTGTGGATTGGATATCATCATAGGACTATCCAAATATGCACAATCTAACATGCTCATTGGATTTTTGGATAGGATGAGATAAGTTTCTAGTTTCATAATAGGGCTAGTGTTAAGCTGGGTTTTCTATGCTGTCTCACTCTGAACCTGACCTTCCGGCAAGCCAACAGTCATCAGATGCTAATTCAATCCATTTTGGATAGGATACAATGATCGATGTTTTATCTTATTAAGAAATCTATAACTCATAACTCTTGCATATTTATGGGGTTGGAATCCAGAGATTTCTCGATAAAGGACTACTGTAAGTTGTTGCATGCAATGGTCGACACACTCAGGTGGGGCAAGGTGGTGTGGTGTAGGGAGATCCCTGAAAAGATTAATTTTCTTATCTGGGGAATTTAGAATAAAGATCTTCCCATAGATGAAAATATTAAATGCTTCGATATCAACATGGGGTCCCGGTGTAGCTGCTGCAACAAACATCAGGAATAATCCATATGCCATATTTTCTTTGAGGGACAATGGGAAATGTGGGTTTGGATTTATCTTGGAAGATTTGTTAGCGATCATCTTTATGATTACTTAGGGGATACTTTCCTTTATTGTTGGTTTTAGGGAGCAGGGAGGAGTGGCTTATAGTCGAAAGCTCATGCAGTTATTCTGTCAGTTGGGAGTTGGTGTTTATGGAAGTCTAGGAACAAGTCCCTATTCATGGGGAAATATTATTAAAGGATAACAATTGTATCCAAAACAAGGTACATTATGGCTGAATTTTATCACTTGATTCCTAACTGGGATTACTCCCCCTCCCTTCGGGATATTTTGGGCCCTAGACAATGCACTGATCCTATCTGCACTACTCATTCCAACTGGTGGATTAGATAGAATACCCACATAATGGAATAAAACTCAATACCAATGGTTCATGCTGTTTGGGTGCCATGTGCAATAATAGTTTGGTTTAGGATTCTATGGGATCAATAATCATATACTTATATGATTTCTTCAGGAGTGGAAACTCTTTATATGCAGAAGAAAATGTTATTTTGGCCGATCTTGATTTATGTATAAGAAAAAATATCTTTCTAGATATGTTGGAAACAGACTCAAAAATCATTCATAGGCCTCTTCTAGGAACCATTCCCACTCCTTGGTCTATCCTGTACCAAATCAGAAAGAGGAAGAATATAATCGGTAGCATTATGGAGATTTCCCACACATAGCATGAGGGTAATATAGAAATTGACTACCTTACTTCCTAGGCTACACTTGACAATGCTTTTACTTATTTTTTTAGTTTGGGGTTGCTTCCTCATGAGGGGGTTAATATTTTTATTAGGGATGCCCTCGAGCTTCATTATTTTATGCCTCCGTAGATCCTTTGTTTTCCCTCTTTCTGGTGGCCCCTTATCTTTTAATAAAAATACTATATAACAGCCAGTTAAAAAAAAGTTTCTAGTGAATCTATTTATAAATAAATAAAAAAGAGAAAATAAAACAGACACACACACACAGATATATATATATATATATATATAATTTATTTGTTTGAAAATATCATACATATCCATTTGTATAGTTTATTTTTTTGTTTTTTTCAAAATTTCTTTAACTTCATTACTACCCTGCTTAGATTTAAAATACCATGATAAGTTGAGCAATTCAATGGGTATGAAATTTTAAAACTTAGATGATTTCTAGGTGAAATTTATCAATGCCTCCATGGAAGTTTGGTCTTAAAACTTTGAAAGAGAGTGTGAGTAAAAATATTTTTGTGGAATCATAATTATAACTTGAAGTCACTGGAATTTTGAACTTAATCTAAGGTAACTTGACCTCTATGAAAAAGAAAACCTTAGGGATCCAACACAAGATAAATTGATATAAGTACTTTGAAATTGTATTAAAAGGTGTGTTAGTATCCCTCTATACATATTTAATAAGTTTTTTTCATAGTTCCTCACACATATGGGCTATTAAAAATTAAAAAAAAGAATAAAGTAACTATGTAAAAAATATCATTTAGTTAAGAGGAATATTGAACCCATAAAGGGGATAATTGAATTATAACAAATTCATTTTATTTGAATCAGTAAAGTAGAAAATTTAACTTTGGTTTGAGAAACTTATGAGAGAGGGATAAATGGAAGATCTTTTTGTTAAAAATTTGGTTCCACTTAAAACTCATTCAATCCACTCCTAGACTTAAAACTTTGATTATATTAAAGTGAGGATTTAATTGAATTCAAAAATGAGGCATGATATTTCAAATAATGGATGTGTCTATGTTTTCATTCTTCCTTGTATTGTGTATTTAGATATATGTAGGATGAATTTTTTATTTATTTTTTAATAATTGAGGCTAATGGAAAAGTTGTCTGGAAGTGAAATAGTTCAATTGTGGGGGAGCGATGTGAGTAGAAAATTTCAACATTTTTTTTATTCATTGAAAATGACCCTAATTAATTAAAATACTATTTAAAATAGTGAATTTCTGTTGATTTTGAGAATTTATTGAAAATTGTCTTTAATATTGATTATTAATGGAATAATTAATTTTTGGAATTTATTGAGAATCCATATAATTGAAACTGAAATTGTTTTTTATTTTAAACTATGAATTTAAAATTGTGAATATTGGACCTAGAATTAAATTCTTAAATATATTAAATATTGAGTATTAATTATTATAAACATTTTTTGAATTAAATGTAATCCATACATTAACTTTGAAATTTAAATTTAAATTATGTGATTTGAACTAGAACTATTATTATTTAATGTATTTATTTTTTGAGTTCAATTGATTTATTAATTTATGAATTTAATGAAAATACATACCTTTAAATTGTTTTGAAAAAGGAATTGTGATTTTATTTTTTAAATAGTAATCTTGAATTTGTGGATGTGATTTTTAAATGATAAAGATATCATGTTTTGAAAAATCTGATTTTAATTTTATTGATTTAAATAAATTTGAAATTATTTTGGACAATGATCATTTAGAGTCTAAAACTCTGGTTTCAATTGTTTTATCATTTTTTTTAAATTAATCAAAACCAAATCCTACACTTATTTTTTTGAAGTATAGGTTGAAATATAGAAATGAATTTAAGTGGTCATTCCTAAAAAATACAATGTGACCATGCTCCAAAAAAAATCACGCCCATTATACTGACCGCATTAAGACAGTGCAACTGATTGCATGAATAATTTTAAGTGACCATTCTTTTCATGGTCACTATACCGACCACACCAAATATTTTAAAGCTACCATAGTAGCTCCTTCATGGACACTTCCCAAGTGATTGTTCCCTTCCACTTTGTTGTAAATCCCATGGATTTCCTCCCAAGTGACCATGATCCTCCTCAAAATAACTTCTCCATAACTTACCGTGTTCCCCATGTTTTATCTCTTTCTCACAATCACTCATGTGACCGTGATCCTCCCTCTCCAATGCAACCTGCCTTCCAAAACCACTTAATCTATCATGAGACTTCACTATTTTTAAGCTACCACAAATGAAAAAAGCAAGGTTTTGCCTAGATATTTTGAAGAAAAGTTTCAAGATGGATAAGAACTGAAGCTAATATCTCCTAAGATCACTGTCAAGATCTGTGGTTAATTAGAGAATAAATTATAAGCATTTTTGATGTGTGTAGCTCTATTTCTATTTAAATATTGAAGAATTTGAGCACAACGCCCTACTATAAAGAACATCAACCACGCCACCCATATGGAATCGAAATCTTGAGCTAAACTTTGAAAAATAACTAGATGAATATAAACTTGCACGCCACCACTGAAGTCTAACCAATTTTGCATTGCCTTTGGAAGCTTGTGCATCACTGAGGAAATAAGATAATCTGAGTGGTGATAAATTAAAGAAAAGTGCATGACCTATTAAACCCTAAAACTAAGCATATTTAATATTTTCAAAGCTGGTGAACCAGATACCTCACCTATGTAGTTTGAAGTGAAGAGAGAAATCCCAAAGCTCACCAATCCTGACTCTTATCATCACCACACCAACCATCACCGATGCTCATCAATGTCTATGGAAGAATGTTTGAGCACTAAAGATTCCAAGACCCTACACATTGTGATTCTAAATGAAGAACCAAAGTTGAATATTCCATGAAGCTCTACACTACCAAATTGATTGAATATTCTACCATAGAAAACCCAACCTGAGTGTAATTGAAGGATAGGATTCCAACTTTGATATTGGCATGCCACCCCCTATTAATTCCATGTCACCGCACTACCTCATATCACTGAGTTTATCTAAAACTTTCACTATCTCCTATTGATTCCAAATAAGAATATGATACATGCTAAAACCTTATGAAATCTAAAGGATCCACCTGTTGATGGTTTCAATCTGAGCATGACGAATTCCATTTTGAGGAATCTTTTCTTCCATTCAAAGTCACATGCGGGAGGTCACCGAATCTAGCCCACAAAATTTTTTATTTTTTAAAATTGTTTCTAAGTGTTTTTGTTTTTCTGATTCCAAGACAGAAGAGGCCAAGGTATATTCCTCACACACCAATTGTAGGTTCATAGATAATCACATACCAAATGCTTGATAAATTGTTTGAATGAGGAAAATCAACACCACTACCTATATACCAGTTCACAACCATTAAAATTAAGATCATTGATAGTTTATATAGAAGGAAGAACTGTTTAATGTCCAAATTTGGATTGATATAATAAGGAGGGATTAATTTTATGTACCCAAGGGTTTAATATACCCGAAAAACTCCACGAAGTAAAAATCACTATGTAACCAAATCCACGTACTTGATTGGTGATGCATCTAATTATGGATAATGACCAAAATCAGTACATAGCTGAATGACCACACATGTGAATGATTAACTTTACCAGAACCAACATTGGAGAAGCTCATGGTGCCCTAAAAAATTCATAAAATAGGGAAATTCATTTCCAAATCGAGGCTTCTCATTTCAAATTAGAATTTCCACCCATTTCTTTAGTTTGGACAAATCAGGGAAGAAGAATATCCTTTGTGATCCTCATCTATGTGTCATCCATATATAGCTGAGAGCATGCTTGCTGCTCAGTACAAAATTTTGAGGGGGTATTGTATATCATTTCAAGAGGTTAACTATTATCACAAGGACTTCACCTAGATATGGTGATGATTGCATCAAGTTTTATCATGTGGAACTCATCCAACTGAAGAATCAACTTGATGGGCATCAGTACTGCATGAAAAAGGAAATAAAAAAAGGTTGACAACTTTTAATATTTTACCTCTTCCCCACATAGATTAATTTGGAATACTTTTACCATAAATAGGTTTTATCTATAATTTTTTTTATTTTTAATCCAATTTCACCCTATCTCTGTTTTCGTTCGATTATGTTGTATGAATATCTTCTTCCCCATTTTATTCATGATTTTATTTAATCTCCATACCACATTGTAATATATTAAACTCTATATCTATGGAGAACTAAAAATAGGTCTAGTATCCTAGGGGAGATTATGAAGGCACCCCATTCATTAATTATTATTTTATTTTTTTAATCCTTGATGCGACAATGCATTGGTACGAAGTTGGTCAATGATATTCATATATGTTTTCTGGTGATATTTTTCATTATTTAATCTATAAAATCTTTTCTCACTCCATTATCTTAGTCTATAGTGCATAAAAATGGAGGAACATGGTCTAAGGGATGTACGATATATGGTGGATTTGGGTGTTTAGATAGTGAATGCCTCAATTGAACATGTTCATTTCCTCTTCATTGTGGAGGAGGTGGAACTGGATGTACTAGGAGAGATATATTCTATGTGCATTTAGAACCAAAAAATAGATAGAGGATACCAATATAATAATGATATTGACATGATCTTTAGATGATAATTAAATAGGATAATTAAGAATACATGTGATCAATCCCAGATCTAATCCCCTTTCACCCTGACTCGCTATGTCTTCTATTTAATTTGTTTTAAATTCATAAAATAAAAAATAATACAAACATCATTTACAACTATTTTAAAATTTAATAAAACAAAATAAATATTAATAAGTGATTAGAATAGTGAACAACCAACCTACACTCCCTCCTTGTAAAATGACCTTGGTCACCCTTACGCTACATTCAAAGTTTTAATAAAATAAAAAAATTATATTTAATTACGGCCTGTGACAACCACATAATCAAGTATTTATTATAAAACAATAACCTTATTATCCTCAATATACTAAAACGTCATCCTGATTATGGTATAACTATTATCCACCATTTATTCCATCAAATGGGAAGTGAAAGTATCACTTGTGTGTATGTGTGGACTACCACCTCTACACAACGATTCAATTCATTTTATATCAGCATATTTAATGGATGGTTATTATGATGGTTTTAAATTATATATATGATATTTATGAAATAATTAGTCTTATGAAATTATAACATCACATATACCTTCCTACCTTCTAATACATTATAAAACTATAACGTCGCTCGTGCGTACGTGTGGACTACCACCTCCACAAAGCGATGTGATTTATTTTTTGTTTGTATTTTACTTAGATGATAATAAGTATAGATTTAATGAATATATTTATGATATATATGATATATATGATATAATAATAATAATTTAAGGTGAATTATTATTTTCCCTTTTTTTCATCTGTCAAAAGGTGAAAACAATGTTCATGCGTATGTACGACCTACCATCTACATAAACGATGTAATTCATTTTTCTATATCTACTTTTATAAATGACTCTAAATATATATAATGAATATATATGATATTTACATCATTATTTAAATTCTATATATTATTAAACCACGATCAAAGTATAAGGACCAGAACTACCGAACTAAAATTCTCATGAAGAACGAAAGAGTTAACACCCAAAAACGATGATTTTAATAAGGAGTTATTAATAAATAGTTATTAAAATGTTATAAAAATATCATGTATGATATTATAAGTGTGTAAATGATTTTTTTATATAATTATAATAAATTTAAATTTATTATATATGAGGTTAGATTGATTTTGAAGTGATTGGAACTTGAGGTAAGAGTTTTATGTTACCATTTCATTGATTATCGAGATTGTTTATGATAAAGTTTTTGATGATGAAATATTGTGATCTACCTATCAATAAAATAATGAATTTTATTTTATTGTGGTTATTTATTGAGAATAAATTTTTTTACTTTCATTTTCCTCAATTCAAGTACTCAATAGGCCTAAATAACCTTTTTAAGGAAAATAGACTTTATTTCTCTATTTGGTCAACATTTTTCTTCCATATCTATGTTTTTTAAAAATGTTTTCAAAAATGTTTTTAATTTTATTATTTATTTTTTAAAGTAATTTTTACCCATGATTTAATTTTTACAAAATTGTGTAAAAGTAATCTTTTTCTCATTTTCTGAACAAGGTACTTTTTTACTTTTTTTTACAATAGTATGAAAGGATTATTTTATTTTAACTTATATGTTATGGAAAAAATTTCACACCATCATGATCCTTCAATTATTTGAAACTTTATAATATTTTAATTATATTTTCAATGAAAAATTTTCCTTAATATTTGGCAATTTTTTAGATTTTAAATAAGTGATTTCAAATAGAAAAAGGTATTATCCTCATTAAACGGTGAAAGTGATATTTTAATGGTATTTTACATCCACGATGACATACTTTGATGTTACTTAAGTTTTAACAGGGATATGATCCAATGATACCATCCTTATTATTTCAATATATAGTTTATGATTATGATGAAAAGATGTTTATGAAACCCATACATTTGCCATGGTTTATACTATGATGAAATGATAAAATGTTTATGAAACCCGTTTCTTTTCCATGGGTTATAATATGATGAAATGTTTATAAAAACTAGTTTCCTTTTCATAGGTTATTATATGATGAATTTTTTATTATATTGTGGAACACATAACAATTATTTCATTATATGATGGGTGTATAGGTTTTGGGTGCAGTGGAAGTGCGAGAGAGTAGGTGCCTAACTTTAATTTTTTCCGTAATTGATGATAAATCCGGGATCAATATGATGATTAATGCCAGTATCCACAGAATTGAATTAAGGATTTAGAAAAATAAGAATTTCCCCCAGAACCAAGATATAAGATCAACATATTTTGTTTATAATTAATTTAATTAAATAATAATTACCTCCATGGTGATTCTTTCTTCGTTGATGAGTTCATCCATAGATTTGTAGGTGTACCGTTGTTGCATTGTGGAGATCAAGGGTAGATCTCCTCTAACGGTGATCCAAACATGTTCCACATATCTCTGGACATCGCCAAAGGAGTCTCTAGGTGCTAGCATAGAAGATCCTTGTGCTTGTGATGTTTGCCTTTGATCACCTTGAGAACTGCTTCCAAAGTGTTCTCCTTGATCCGGTGGAAGAGGATCTCTCTCGTTCTTCAGAGCATTCTTGGAGAGGGAAGAACTCTCTTGTATTGAGATATTTTTCTCCAATTCTTTGTACACAAAAATAATCATTGTCTCCTGGATAGCACTTAGAAAATAAGAGAATAATATAACCATACATTTAATTCACTACAGTAATAATAAATAATTTGCATAAGTGCCATAATTATTTTATTAATCCTAGCGAAACCCCCATGTCAAATAATAATAGCAACATTATTATTTCCTAACATGAGATTAGCTTATGAGTTATAATTAAATATTATTTAATAAAATAACATTCAATATTATTATTTCCCACTGGAACCTTAACCGGGTCCTCCAATCCTCCATCATATTTACTGAACCTTGAATAAAAACTATTTATTTATTAAATAAATATCAATGCATTATTCGCTAATAAATATATAAATATTATATTCACTAAATAAAAAATAAATATTTATTAATTATTCCTCCCACATTATATTCTCTCGAATAACTAGTGTCAAAATAAATTTTATTTGGCATCCATGAATAATTATTAAACTACAATCGAGAATAATATTTATTCAACTTTTTAAATAATAAATAATATATTATTTAACTAATATAATTAATACACTTAGTGTGTGACCCTCTAGGCCTCTTTCTCAGTTGTATTAGGAGAATGAGCCTAAAGTCCTAGGTTAGTGTCTAGAAACATGCTAAGGAAACCATAGAGAAAGAAGTTAATTCCTCAATAACATGTCAATTCATACAAATTATTACCTTATAATATAATCCCTTTGTCTCAATATCTCCAATCAAGTGGGTTTCATGCAAGTGCCATCAACCCATGTGATCAATTTCTCATTCTTCGACTTCTTATAAATTGAGATTTCCTATAGAACACCATGGACATGGATTTATTTAGGCTATATCATTTCCATCAAAGGGATTGAGATATCAAATTCCATTATGGAATAGAAAGGACAAATCCTTTCTCACATTATTCATTAATACAATATTACTCATGACGTACCCAACATATCCTACCTCACTGAGAACATACATCGTCATAGTTTTCGCCCATACATCTAAGTGCATGAGTCATAATAACCATTAATAAAAATCTTAAAGTATAAGTACCAATACACACTTCCACATATAGGAACATCAAATGAAACTTATAAATGTGGATTTATTACTATCAGGTATCATTCTCATAATATCCTACTGGATATCACAAAAGGAGTACACCATGAAAAGGTGTCTCAAAGTTCTATGATTTTCCACCCCTGATAGCCTGTATCATTTTTTCCCTCAAATGAAATCATCCGGCTATAAAAATTATATATAAGAATACTATCATAGAACTTTCGGGTTCTCATCATAGTGGGGAACTTCTATGACATTTTAGTGTGAAAACTACTCTTAGGATATTATCACTTGCAATGTTATGCATAAAAACAATCATGAGGTGATAAGGTGTTTATTTATATCCATCCAATGAATATATGTTTATCATTAATTAAAAATAAGTTGGTTTTAGGGCACCAAATTCAATAGACTCACACTTGAACTAGATTAAACTGCTAACAATCTTTATTCTTCTAGCTCTCACATGATATTCATGCATCTTTTGAGATAGGCCTTTAATCAAGTGGTCTGACACGTTATCTTCTGTGGATACTCTGCTCACTGCAACTTCACCCCTTTGATATAAATCCCTCAAGATTTGATACTTTCAGAGTATGTTCTTTGTCCGTTGATGTGACCTTGTCTCTTTTGCAAGAGCCTTTACTGTAGTATTATCACAATACAATGTGATATGGTATTTATTACTAGGTTCCACATAAAAATCCTAGAAAAAGTTATGAATCCAAATGGATTCCTTGGCTGCATCAGAAGCTGCTATATACTCAAAATATATAGTAGAATCAACGACAACAAGCTACTTTGAAATCTTCCAACTCACATATCCTTCATTGAGACATATAACATATCCCGATTGTGTCTTCAGATCATTCTTATTTTTCTGAAAACTAGTATCAACATACCCTCTAATGAAATGCTCCTCATCTCCTCCATACATCAGGAACATATCCTTAGTTATTCTCAGATACTTAAGGATAGTCTTAACAGTAGTCCAATGTTGTTATCCTGGATCTTCTTGATATCTTTCTACCATTTTCAGTGTATAGGCATCATTAAGTCTAGTACCTAACATGTCATACATGATAGATCCTATCGCTGAAGCGTATGAGATCTTACTCATTCTATCTTTCTCCTATTGTGTATGGGGACACATTTTATTAGAAATATGTAAACCATGTGACACTGGAACCAATACCCTATTATATTGTTCCATACTAAATCTATTTATCATCTAGTCAATACATGCACTTTTACTTAGTCCAATAAGCCTCTTAGATCTATCACGAATGATCTTGATCCCTAGAATATAGGCTACTTCTCTTAAGTCCTTCATGGATAAGCACTTGTTCAACCGGTATTTAACTAACTGTAAGACTGGTATGTCATTTACAATAAGTAATATGTCATTAGCATATACTACTAGGATAATGACCACATTCCTATTAAACCTTTTGTAAACACATAGCTCACATTCATTTTTAATGAAACCAAATTCTTTTATGGGTTCATCAAATTGAATGTTCTATGACCTAGATGCTATCTTCAATCCATAAATGGATCTATACAACTTTCAAATACTTTTGGCGTCACCTAGTTTCACAAACCCTTTTGGTCATATCATATTGAACTCTTCCTGAATGTTCCCATTAAGGAATGTATTTTTGACATCAATATGACAAATGTCATAATCATGGCAAGCTGCTATGACAAATATGATTACGATGGATTTAAACATGGAAACTGGTGAATTATTTTTCATCATATCCAATTCCTTGACACTATTTAAACCCTTTAGACACTATCCTTTCATTATAGATACTTACCTTACCTTCCATGTCCATTTTCGCATTGAATATCCATTTATATTCAACATGATTTACATCAACTAGCACATTGACCAGAACCCAAACTTGGTTATGATACATGGAATCAATCTCAAAATTCATAACTTATAGCCATCTTTCAGCTTATGAGCTCTCTAATTCCTTCTTATAGGATATAGGTTCATCATTTTCAAATAATAACGAGTCACCATCCTTGGTAACATGAAAAACACATCTCTCTGGTTCTCTTACCTCTCTTATAATCCTATGCAGTAATTGTGTTTCAGGAACTACTTCTTCTATGGAAACCTGTAGAACTTGTTTCTGTACCAACTCCTATGTATATTGAGTATCAACTTCATCAAACTCAATCTTTCTCCCACTATCCCTTCTGAATATGTGCTCCCTCTCAAGACAGATGGATTTTTTAGTGATAATTACTTTATTGTTCGAGGGGTTATATAGGTAGTATCCCTTTGTTTCCTTTGGATACCCTATAAAGATACACCTCATGCCCTAGGATTCTAGTTTGTTTCCTAATAAAGCCTTAACAAATTCACCACTTCCCCATACATGTGTATGTGACAAAATGGGTTTCTTTTCACTCCATAACTCAAAGATAATTCCATTTTACACCTTAGTTGGTACTTGGTTTAATGTGTATGCCACAATTTGTAATTAATATCCCCAAAAGGATAATAGAAGATCTGTATGACTTATCATCAACCTTACCATGTCCAACAAGGTACATTTCCTTCTTTCCCTAACACCATTCCACCGTGGTGTATAAAGTGGAGTTACTTGAGATATAATCCCAAAATCCCATAAAAAGTCGATGAAATATTGGTTAATATATTCTCCACCTTGATCCAATCAATGATTATTTATCTTCTTACCAAGATGATTCTTTACTTCATTATTTAATTCCTTGAATTTCTCAAATTACTTAGAATTATACTTCATCAAGTAAATATATCCATATCAAATCAAGTCATCAGTAAAAATTATGAAGTAAGAATATCCACCTTTAGTTTTTACAAGAAATGGTCAACAAATATCATTGTGTACCAATACTAGAAGCTCTATGGGACTTTCACCCTATACACCAAATGGAAGTTAGGTCATTTTAAATTGTAAACAAGCATGACATCTATCAAGTGGTTTTAGGTCAGTAGAGTCTAAATAACTATCTTGATAGAGCTTTGTCAAATGCTTCTCATTTTCATGACTGAGATGGTGATGTCACAAATGGGTGTTATATGATTCATGTGAACTTGATTAGTTATCAATTTTTATCACTTAGTTTTCGTAATTTAATACATACAAACCATTATTTAAATGTTCCATACCATAACATATGTTGTCCTTATAAAAGAAATAACTTTTATTTTCAAATTTCAAAATAAACCCATCTGTATCTAAACCTGATACAAAAATTATGTTCATGGTAACACTTGGTACATGATAATATTCATGTAAAACTAAAATAATCCCAGTCATCAATGAAAGGTGGTAGTCACCAATGGAAAGAGTAGCTATCCTCAAACAATTGGCATCTCATAGATCCACCTCTCCCCGGGATTTTTTTTGAAATATACTTAGTTCCTGAATTTCAATATAGATGTGAGCACCAAAAGATATATCTAATACCCAATTTGTATAAATGGAAATATTTCACTCGATAATGAATTCACCATTGGCTTCCCCTTTCCTCTGGGTGTGATTCCTCTTCCAGTGGCCCGACTTTCTACATGCAAACACACTGCCTCATTTTCCTTGCCCTGCCTTTGGATCTTTTTCTTCTTGGTCAGATGGTGCTTGGGTAATTTAGACTATTTATAGGTCTTATAACCCTTTGACTTGTTCTTCATCTTCATATTCACCATAAAGACAGTTGGTTTTTTATTCCCCATGTATTTATCCACTTGGAGAATTAAATTAAGAAGTTCAGATAGACTCTTCTCATTATTTCTCATATTATAATTCACAAAAAAACTAGAGAAGATCTTGGGAAGTGATGACAATATGATATATATATACATAACTCATTCGAGAATTTATTCCATAAGATGTCCAGATACTCAATGTATCTAATAAACTTGAATACATGTGACCTATCTGGTGCAAACTCTCCAAGCTTAGTGGTGAACAAAGAATTGGAGATCCCATACCTCTCCTGTCTCACCTTCTCTTAATAGAGACCCCAAAGGCGATACATCATTCTATAATCATCCATTTCTTCATGTTGCTTCAAGAGATCATTGGTCGTGAATGATAGCATGAGGAATTGAACATTCGTATCACCATTCAAATGTTTCTTGTACATAGAGAGATCCTCATCACTTACCTCATTTCTAGGCCTAACTAGTAAAGGTTCTTCCTACACATATAGTTTCCTTTCATGGAAAAGGATGACCCGAAGGTGCCTTTTCCACTCCTAGAAATTAGTTCTAGTGATAAGGTTTTCCTTCTCGAGTATAAATCACAATGATATGTTTGATTCCATTTTTAATTCCATTTCTAAAAATTAGATGAACAAAGTTTTAGTACTGTATTTGATAAAATTTAGACGAATAAATAAACAAATATTCATTAGTCTCTCATTATTTTATTGAAACCCAATATCGCTCACCATTGGTTTTGGAATATCAGGTTTCTTGGAAATTCTAGTTTCAAGTATCCATATTTACCTTTTTATTACCACAAATTATGCTGGTAAATCAATTTAAAAGGTTTTAGGTGGGCATTACAAATTCCAACAGCATTAACTCACAACTCTTTGATCTGCTGAGTGGACTCCCCAATCATGAAATCCTTAATTTTGGATTTCCTCAAACTTTTCCTCTCAGTTACACCAAGTAATTCTTTTGGAGTCAACTCTTGATGGAAACTAAGTCAAGTCCCAAAACCTCAAATTAGAATTCCCCGATAATTGAAATTACCCCAACTTTGGTTGGTCAAGAACTTTGAACTATGGTTCAATTCTAACCGAAGTAATGGAAGGCTATAATGACTTAATATTTTGTTGATGTATTTTATCCTTTATGAATAAATTTCCATTTATTATCTTTTCACATGCTTATTAATATTAAGTGGGATATGATTAAATGATTAACCATGTATTAGATAATATTTATGCATAAACCATTTAATTTTAGTTCCATCTTGCATGCTTGTTTAATTCATTAATTATTTTATTTTGACAATACATCTATAATGAATAAACCATGAAATTGAAAAAAATAAAATAAAGGTTATGATCATGAGTTTGTTCTAATGGTTATTTTATCTAGCAGTTGAAAAACTAACCACTGACCTAGGGGAGAAACACCTTGAACCAATTTGGTTTGTGTTTACAAATTTCTACCTGTCCACCTTTGTATCTCCTTGGATTGGTTTCTCCTTGACTCCTAACTTGAACCACCTCCACTAACTTGATAGATCCATCTATTACATATTATTTTACTCACACACTGGTGAGGGGTAAAATAGAGTTTACATAAAAGAAACAATGGGCATGTAAGCCCTACATATTAATGAGGAGAGAAGGAAAACAGGCTAACAATTTAATTTAATAAATTAAAAGGAAAATAATCACATAAAAAAGGTTTGGTCTTGATCATGGTCATCCATATGGATGCAATGAATTTATTCATTTAATAAAACTATCATTAAATTATTTAATCCTTATTATTTAAGATAAATCACACTCAAATAAATTAATTATTATATTTAATTAATCAATCCTTATATCTTAAACCTTTTTTAAATTTCATTGAGATTCTCATCCATTATAATTTTAAACAAATTAATAAATTCATTTAAAATTATCTATGTACATAACTTGTACCTTGGAGGTAACCTGGTGAATACCCATCCAAAACTACCCAACATGTATTATACTTATATAAACTTTATTCTTTGTGAAATGTAACATGCATGCATAATTGTAATTGTAATACAACTCATACATGATGTGTAGATATTTGAACATTATGCATATGTTAATTAAACAGACACACACACACACACACACACACACACACACACATATATATATATATATATCAAACACCTATCACATGTTGTGTCCCAGATTTAAACCCACATGAAGGTACATGTCTCAAGGGTTATATAATATAATAAAAATTTTTAAATCTACATAATCTAAAAAGCATACACGGCATGTAGATCCGACTACACGGTGTGTACCCTCATCACCATCCATACAAAGTACACACCTGGGGAAATAATGTGTGAGGTGTAGTTCAAAAGTATTTTGGGTACATGGTGTATCGAGTGGGCCACACGGTGTATAGACTCCACATTACACGATCACCAGTCAGGCAAGCTGTGTATGTGATACACGACTCGACCCTGACTTAAAGGGACAACACACCGTGTAGTCTGATTTCCATGTGCTAGTTAACCTTGGTCAACACCATATGGATTAAAGTTCATTAATGGTGTCATTAATTCCTAATTAACATAATATCTCAAATTGATTACTGAACCAAATCTTGATGACTTGAACAATACTAGACAATGTGTAATTCTAATTATGTGGCATGTAGTCTAGTGTTGTATGGCCAGGATCCTTGGCACCTCCGAATGTGATCCTTGATTTTATTTTATTCATAAAATTGATTATTTATGTTAGATCTGTGAGAAATGATGAAGGGATAAATAGATATCATAATTCAGATTTAAAATAATGATTAAACTTGAATTGAAAAACTAAATTATTAAAGAGTAATTCATCAATGAATTATTTAAATAATTATAAAAAATAATATTCCCTTCTCTGATACCACTTGTAGATTCTGAGTGTAGTGGAAGTGCGGGAGGGTCGGTGCCCAAATTTAATTTTTTCCATAATCGATGATCAATCTGGGATCAATATGATGATGAAAATTAGTATACATGGAATTAAATCAAGGATTTAGAAAAAGAATAATTACCCCCAGAACCAAGAGAGAGGATCAACATATTTTGTTTATAATTAATTTATTTAAATAAGAATTACCTCCAAGGTGATTCATTCTTCATTTATGCGTTTATCTATAGATCAGTAGGTGTACCATCATTTCATTATAGTGATAAAGGGTATATCTCATCTATAAATTATCTACACATATTCCACGTATCTCTGGATGTCACCGAAGGAGTCTCCGGGTGCTATCATAGAATATCCTTGCGCTTGTGATGTCCTCCTTTGATCGCCTTGAGAAATTCTTCTAAAGAGTTCTCCTTGGTCCAATGGAGGATGATCTCTCTCGTTCTTGAGAGTGTTCTTGGAGAGGGAATAACTCTCTAGGCTTGAGATATTTTTCTCCAATTCATTGTGTACAATAATAATCATCATTTCTTGGCTAGCGCTTGGCTAATAAGAGAATAATATAACTGGGAATTTCATTCACTAGGGTAATAATGAATAATTTACACAAGTGCCTTAATTATTTTATTAATCCTAGAAAACCCCCATGTAAAATAACAACAACAACATTATTATTTCCTGACATGCACTTAACTTGCGAGTTATAATTAAATATTATTTAATAAAATAACATTCCATATTATTATTTAGCAACAGACCCTTAAATTGGTCCACCAATACTCCACTATATTTATTAAAACTTGAATAATGAATATTTATTTATTAAATAAATATCAATTCATTATTCACCAATAAATATACAAATGTTATATTCACTAAATAACAAATAAATATTTATTAATTATTCCACCCACATTATATTCTCTTGAATAACTAGTGTCGAAATACATGAGATCAAGAATCCATGAATAATTATTAAACCATAACCACAAATAATATTTATTCAACTTGTAAATAATAAATAATATATTATTTAACTGAGATACAAAATACACTTAGTTTGTGACCCTCTAGGCCTCTTTCTCAGTTTCATTAGGCAGAGGAGCCTAAAGTATAATGTTAGAATCTAGAAACATACCAAGGCACCCATAGAGAAAGAAGTTAATGTCGAAACAACATGTCACCTCATAAAAATACTTATCATGTAATATAATCCCTTTTTCTCAATATATCCAATCAAGTGGGTTTCATGCAAGTGCCGTCAACCCATGTGCTCAATTTCTAATTCTTTGACTTCTTGGAAATTGAACTTGCCTATAGAATAGCATGGCCATGGATTTATTTAGGCTATATCATTTCTATAAAAGGTCATAAGATATCAACTTCTGTTATGGAATATAAGGAAAAAAAATCCTTTCTCGCATTGTTCATTAATGCAATATTATTCATGACACACCCAATATATCCTACCTCACCATGAACATATGCTATCATAGTTTTTTCCAATACATTTAAGTGAATGATTCATAATACCCATTAATAAAAATCTTAAATTCTAAGGAACAATACAGATGACCATATATGGGAACATCCAATGACACTTATAAATGTGTATTTCCCACTATCGGGTCTCATTCTCATAATATCATATTAGATATCACCAAGGGAGTACACTATGATAAGGTGTCTAAAAGTACTATCAGTCTCCACCCCTAATAGCCTGTATCATTTGTGTCCCTAAAATGATATCATCTGGCTATAGAACATATATCTAATAATAGTGTCATAGCACTTCTGAGTTCTCATCATAGTGGGGAGCTGGTATGACCTTTTAGTGCGATAGTTACTCTTGAGACATTATCACATGCAATGTTACTCAGAAGAACAATCATGGTGTGATAAAGAGTTTATTGATATCCATCCAATGAATATATGTTTATCATAAAGTAAAAAGAAGTTGGTTCTAGGGCACTAAATCGAACAAGGTGGGCCTATAATTATACAACCCTACATTTCATTGGGTAAAGATGGATATATCATGAGATAAACAAGACTATAATGAAGAGTGAACCCAGTTTAATAATGGACTCTATCCACTATGATTGTCTTGGGAGTGAAATTTGACTACTAGGATGAGCTGGGGAGTGAACCCAATCCACTATGATAGTCTTGGAAGTGATCCTTGACAACTAAGGAAATAATTTTATATGTTGTTTGTATACCATAAATCTATATATTCTTCCAATGTTATGATTTTATTACTTTTGTATTTATGTCTTATGAACTAGAAATATTTATGACATGACTCAATATTACGATATCTAATATGAAGGGTATGGTTTTTGAATGTTAATCGTGTGTTCTCATACCCTTATTCTCATATTATGCTTAATTGATCATTGATGTGTCCTTTATTTACCTTTACTTGAACATATGATCTCAACCATTCTTATGTTTCCTTTCCATAGTTTATAAAGAAATATTTTAAGTATGATATGTATAAGAAGGGTGATAGTTATGATGAACATAATGAGATATTATTTTGACCTCATATGAACAATTAGTTTATGTATCCAAGTTTCTAAAGGCACTAGAACTATATGATTTTGACATGGATTATTATGTTATGTAATGAATATTAATCTAATAAGATGTAATATATATATATGAAAATTATGAGTCACTATACTTAAAATTTATTTCTAAATGTAACTCCCTAAATTGGAATGCATAGGCCTATTTGAAACTTTGGAGTGATATTTAAAATGGAATTGATTTCAAAATGAGTTTCAAAGGGATTTTAGAAGATGATACTATTTTATAATGATTAAGGCCTGATTTTTATCTTGAAATATTTTCTTTAAAGTGTGCACCACTATGGAATCCCTTCACTTTAGGGACGGATTTTACATGGTCGATGTAGGGAGGTGGGATAATAAAATGGTAATTGGTCTGTGTTGATTATTTATTGAGACATTTTATGTATAGGATACCTCACCTCTCATACTTATTATTATCATGGGAACCTAGGTGTTTTAGTGAGGGTCGATAGATTGTTACTACCTAGCGTCGATTAGATAGAATAGATCCTCTGTGGTGTTGAAGACCATGAGGGAGTGACACCAGTGAGGCTAGTTGAGGGTAATCTAGTTGGTTATTGACATAGTGATGCATTGATAGTCCTGCAGATCGTCCCAAACCAAGTACTTCTAGGTTCATCTCACAATATTTTTAGGAATTTCCCATGAATATTTACTGTTTATGTACTCCTTCTTATTATATTAGGATATATCACCACTTACCTGCTTTATATTTTTGCTTTGCGTTATCCCATTTCCCCCTTTTATATTACGTTCTTGCATTTTTATCTTATTTCATTACTTGGTTTCTTTAGTGTGAGTGTAATTTTTATCTAAAATAGGATTTTAAAAGGCGTATTTTAAAAATAATGGATTTAAAAAGGGTTTTAAAGGTTTCTATAAAACATGTTTGGGATTTAAAGATGTGTTTGTTTAAGAAGATCTTGGTTGGTTTTCTTAACAAATAAAGTGCATCTTTAATCTATATTTCAAACTAGCACTTATGGTATATTTTTTAAAATGGATTGTATAGACTCTCTGGTAATTTCCTATTGAGATATGTTATACTCACACCCTACTTTTTTCACCCGATATCAGTAGAACCAAGTTTGTTTTAAAGGTTTAGATATTATTTTCGGATTCCTTATAGAGTGAGTAGTATTTGGGATGGATGGTGACCAAGAGGTCACATAGAGATCATTTCGGGTTCCTAGTTCCATTAGTTAGTTTTTTTATATCATAGATGTATCGATCTAGACAGAATCATATTCTCCTGATCTTTCTTTTTTAGTATTACTTTTATTTAGTTATGTTCATTTGATTTTGAATTACACTCTTGTTGCATTTCTATGATTTATTTTATTTTATATATGTTTTTGTTTGTCTGGTTCAGCATGGATGTTCAATGTTTGGAAGGGTCATGCCCAATTTTCTAGAGAAATTCCACTACTGTTAAATCATTATTATTAGGAAAAAATAATCCTCAAGGACTGATCATGATGATTTTGATGATTTTCATAAGCCTGGGGGGGGGGGTCAGGGACACCCCTTAGGTATGCTATGGTTTGTGAAAAAATTATATGAGAGGCCAGGTTTCTTGGTGACCTAGGTTCTTGGAGTTCCCTTTATAATTTGGGATTTCTGGTAGATTAAATCTAGGACTATAAAAACTTGATAGGTAGGAGTAAGAAGAGTGTTACGAGATCTTACTCATACTGATCCTTGAGTTTACATATGTTTTTTGGTGTTGATACTTGAGTTTTTATTTTTATTTATTGGTTTCTGCTATATTTTGGATTATGGTGGTGGTATTTGAGGTTATATCAAATTTTCATGAATATTTTTAAGGTTTTCTATGATTTAGAGGTGAATGAAAATGGGAAATAAAATTTTCACTGTGACACTACATGGTATTTTAAACCATGAAGCAACCATGAAAATGGTTATAACACATTTTAGTGTTATTCTATACGATCCTCTAAACAATGTGACTAAACCATGCACAACAACTAGCCTCACTTTAAAATTTTTCACTGAACTCATTTTGGTGCAATTTCTTTTTGAGTTGTATTTAGATGTTATTAGGATGGTTTAAAGGGTATTTTTATGTTTTTTAATGAAAATTGGTTTGATTTTAAATGGATTTTGAAATTAAATTTTGGTTTTCAAAGGTGTAAGTAGGTTATGAAATAAAAAATAAAGGGGTGTTTATTTGAATGAAATGGTAAGTGTTAAATGTCAACAACCTATATCTGTTTTAAATGAATGATTTTTTTGGTTATAAATTTATTTCAAGTGGGGAAATCCAAGTTTTTAAAATTCAATCTTGGAGTTTGAGATGGTTTTAAAGTGATGTTTTAGAATCTTTAAATTTTAAAATTGAATCTTTTGAAATGGTTTTAAAAAGGAAATCAACCAATCAACTTAGTGATTTCAATTTTTTATTTTAGGGTTATAGTTTTGGAGTGATATTTGTTTATGGATAGGTATGATTTATGATTGGCTCATTATTTATTAGTTTCCTTGTGTTTACTATTATTTAGAGTATACCTCACAAAATATTTCTGAATGTTTGAAATATCTTGAGAGTAGTTTGGTCAGTTGATGACACCACCTAGACTCATGATAGAGTAATGGATTCGGTCTCTTATCAGGATTTTCCTATCATATGGGGTGATCAAGTTATATTATATGTTTTGGAGTGGATTGATAGCATTGAGAAAGTATTTCAATATTTGGGAACCCTTGATGTTGTAAGGGTGAGATATGTCTTAGATTTTTTTGAAGGTATAGTTTTGGATCAATGGAAGATCATCATCCCAACTTAGTTACAAGATGTAATGACATGGGAATTATTTAAGGGAATGTTTTCTTAGTGGTTTCTTTATAAGGATTTTAAAATGAGTAAGGTGGTAGAGATCATAGTTTTCTAGTAGGGTCAATAGAAGGTGAAGGAGTACATTAACCATTTTAATGAGTTGATTCCTTTTTTATACTATGATCACATTGAGGGACTCTATAAAGTCCTATCTATTTGTTAAAGGTATTCATTTGAATATAGATTCTAAAGTTCTTTCATACAGTATTATTTGGTTTAGAGAATTGATGGATGAAGCATATTTGGTGGAGTTGGTTTCTATAGGTAAACCCATGGTGGATGGTAGCCTTGTATATTTTGAATCTTGTGAAGTTTCAATATCTAATGAGTATCAAAGAATATAGGAACCTTATTTAAGAGAGCACTCTTCTTTTCCTCCCACTTTATCAAAGCATAAGGAAGACCTTTTTTTCTTCTAGTGCGGTCATTTCATGAATTTTAAGCCCTCTTACTTAGATGTTCCAAAGTCCTATCACCACTGTGGTTGGTTGGGAAACCTTAAGAAGTTTTTTAAATATAAGCATCACATGAGGAAGAATATTTTTCAACCTCAAGATCTTGATAGTTATTTATAAATATTTGAGGTATCTTCCTTTATCTTTTTCTTTATTCATATTTCTATTTTTCATAGAAATGTTTGATCCTTAGAAAGTGATTTTAGGATGAATAGTGTTATGTTCTCATTTATAGAGTGGCCATTTATTTTTAATAAATTAAATATAATCCATTTTTTGGTTTTTTTCTTGGGTCGCATAGTTCAAGGATTTTAGTAGCACCTTATTTTCATTTCATCAACCCACCATGTAAGTGAATTCTTTAATGGTGGGGAGACCCAATTTGGGTCTCCACATCTTCACCAATTGGTTGGTTTTATTGGATTTGAGAATGTTTAGAGATATATTATTCTTTAATGGTTTTAGTTGATTTAGTGAGTTTTTTGTGATTCAATTAGTGGTGCCTTTGTCTGTTTTGTCAAGAACCTTGAGATTATTTTCCTTTCTTAGGTACTTGGTGGATTTCAAGTAGAAGAAAGACTTCCAGTGGGGATTTTATCACATCCCCACCTATCCAAATTTTTTTATTATATTATATTATTTTTATTTAGTATTCTCCTTGAGTTTTAAGCTGATTCAGTGAAAATTTCTGAGTTTCATAGATTTTGTGAAGGGCACATAGTTATCCCACATGATTAAAAAAACTGTAAGAAAATATCCAAGTGAGTCTTCAATCATGGAAAAAACCTTTAGAATAGTTGGTGTATGGTTTATCTAACTTTGTGGCTCAATCGTACAATTCATAATTTCCCTCTAGTGTGGGGCGCATGGTTTGGTAAACCGTGCATCCAAACTTTGCAAAGTTCCCTAAAATAATGTTTTTCCAAAAATTCCATCTAGTATTAAAACCCCAAATGGGTTTTTCCTACCTATTCATATATAGAATTTGAGGGGGCCTAGGGATATCCTCCTCCTTGCTTCCCCCTCAATTTGAGGCTCATATCTTTAATTTTTTGGTGCTAGATCTTCAAGGTATGACAGATATTACTTTCTCCTTCCCTTATTCCCTGGTTTTCCTTTATCCCCTTATATTGAGGTCTCTTTGACCAAACTCTAATGTTGTATTAGTCTAGAAATTACTTATTTTAATGATCTCAAATTATGTTTAATTTTTTTTCTAATTAATTATTTTTATTTTATGGAATATTACAATTTTTTCCTAATTGTCAAAATGACCACAAATCTCTAAATTGACCACATGAAGACCTCTATTTGACCACATAAATCAATATGAAAATTATTAAAATTTCACAAAGTATATAAGTGACCACAAGACTAAATTGATTGATAGTATGAATGATCGACCAACCGTGGTGAAAATAATATAAAGTCCTCAAGATACAGAAAGAGAAAATAGAGCAACCACATGTTATATCCAATCAACCATATCAGTCAAACAAAAAATTATTAGAGTGGCCACATGTTATATATGATCGACCATGATATGAGACTATGAGACCGCATAATAGAGTTAGAAATATGGAAAATTATGAAGTGATTTCAAGATGAATTTAAGTGATCACACAATGGAGTAAAGTGACCCCACATTGAAGTGAAGCAACCACATGTACAAAAGATCGACCACATGAATAATTAGATTGATTTTTCTTGATTAGTAAATATGATGTGATTTATGGATTACCCTAACACAGGAGGTTGGTTAAATCTATGTAGACTAGGTGATAGGTGTCTTACCATGGTGTGAGAAGGCTTCTCACCTTTATGAAGCATATGAAAATATTTATTTTACCTTTCCATAGTGATTGGTTTACCCTTCCGTAGTGGTCTATTTTATTTCATGCAAGGATTATATATAACCTTGACATAGTTGGTTTAAAAATCAAAAAACCATATGACCAATCAAGTAAATCAATCATGAAAAGGATTTTTTGCTTTATTGAATAAAAAATGAAGTAAAAAGATGACATGGTAGACTTGGATTGGTCTTGTATAATTAGGATTATATTTAATTAATTTATTCCAACAACAAATTTTGTATAGTTAAATGCGTTTAATGATATCTAAATTTCATGTTAAATATGATTATTTATTACTAATTATTCTTCAATAGATATTTAGAAGAAGATTTTATCTATTTAAATTGAGAAAAAGGTTAAAGATAAATATAGAAGAAACATATTATATCACTCTAATTAAAAATCTACAACACTTTGTTTCCTACTATGAATCACTAAAATGTCTATGAGAACACATTTTATCATTCCGTTTTCTCTCATAACTAAAGGAAGACATTGGGAAAGAGAAGAGAACCTTGCTGATCAACCGAAACATGATCAGTGTCAAAGATGCATCAAACCTAACCTCTCTCTCTCTATATATCTTAATTTACTTTTGAGTTATGATTAATTTATTTGAATATTTTTTATCACATACTCTTGAACCATATTAAAGATTACTATGATACTCTTTATTTGATTTCCTTCACTTTTTTATTCCAAAAAAAAAACTGTGGAAGTGGTTTGGTTATGACCTAGATAACCTAGTGTGAAATTATATTTTGTATACCAGATCTAGGTTTTGTATTATCTTGTTTATTTTAATAAATGTTCTTAATAGTGGGTCACTATAAAGTGAAAAATACTAAGTATCAGCTTGAGACTGAACTTCTTTTTTTCATTTCTACCACATGTTTTCATTTAATTTCTTATATTATGTTCTAACCTTAATATTTATATCATTTTAATAAATCTTATAGTTAACTTTTTCTAGTGATATATCTATTATTTTATGTGATTAGAGTAATATTAATAGTATGGATAATATGAAATTATTCTATCTGGGTCTTGATCAATCCCTTGAGAGGTTATTACAAGATAAAAATAAGTTATATCTATTGTACTAGTTATGTGGACTATTTTTTTAAATTGGGGGATTTATTTTAGTATTATTTTAAATATAATTTTTTATTGGATGCTCAATTAACCCCCCCTCTCGAGCACTCCACTCTGACCAACATCTGGTATCTATGGCAGTTTCTTTATCATCCTTTGTACATTTTACACCTTATATCAGACCTTTATCAAGTCACCTAGACAAGATATATATTTATGTTATTAATATTATAAATCTGTACTTATTTATTCATCATGATCTTATGGTCACAATATAAATAGATCTCCTTACTTCAATGGAAAAACTATGTTTAATCAAAAATAAAAATGAAAATACATCTTGAAATAATGGGTTTTGAAATTTGGACTATTATAGAAGATAAATATGAAAAAAAAGAAACTAGACATGATTGGAGTGATTATACTAAATATAATTTTGATTGTAATTTCAAATAAATAAATTATTTATATTGTGCTTTACTAGAGGATTAGTTCGATATAATATCTTCATGTGATACCTCTTTTCAAATTTGGGATACACTTTCTATATCTTATGAAGGAACTTCTAATATTAAAGAAATGTGATTGAATACATATACTATTTAATATGATATATTTAATATGAAAATAGATGAATCTATATCTAAAATGTATGTGAGGTTTAAATAGATAACTAATATCAAGTTTTCACTTAGATAGAAGGTGGATGAAAAATTTCAAGTACCAAGTATCTTGAGATATCTACCTGATCATTGGAGAGGCACTGATATATTCATTAGAGAGTCACATGACATCAGAAAAATACCAGTCAAGGAACTTGTTGGAAAACTAATGATTCATGAGGAATAATTAAAATTAAATAATAATGAGTATGTTGAACCAAAAAAATCTATTACCTTTAATGAATCTCAGTCAAAATCAAAGGAAGTTATCAAAGATGATAGAACTAGTAGGAGATAAGTTGAATCAGATAATGATGAAGAGATGAATTATCCATCTAGATGGTTTAATAATTTCTATAGGAAAAGAAGTTTTTTAGGAAATCCAATTACAATGGTAAATATGATAGGAAAGGAAACTGGAAAAGGATGACTAGTTTGGTGAAATAACCTGTTATGAGTGAAAAATAAAAGGGCATATTAAAGTAGATTTTCCAAATATTAAATAAAATAAGAAATATGATGATAAAGGAAATAAATTCAAGAAGGAAATAAAGGCCACCTATATTCCTTCTAAAGAAATATCTAGTGAATTAGACTCAAGTAGGGATGATGCTTGTGAAAATTCAAATACATTCTTTATGGATTCTATATCTAAGTTAACACCTACTATCATTGTATTATCTAAAAGTGAGTGACATGATGTTTCTAATATGTATAATGAAGAATTATCTGAATACTACTCCATGTTTTTGGATTTTATGAATGATATAAAAGATAAATACAAAATTCCAAAGAAACAACATGATTTTTATACAACTTTAAAATATGATCTTCATGTTGAAAAATAAAAGAATATTGGACTATTAAAGGAAAATAATGATTTAAAATTGGTTAATGAACAAATAAAATAGGATATTGAAGGTTTAAATATAAGAACTGAAACTATTAATAGAAATTTGGTTATTCAAGATATACCTAATATTGGGATTGTTTTTCTTATTGGTCAGGATAGGAAAACAAATTATAAAAAATTTTTTTTTTTTTTTCTGAATTATAATATTGTAAATAAACCCTTAGAGTGTAAAATGGTGAAGAATTAAAAATATGTGGCAATTAACTATAGAACCAATAAGGATCAGTCCTTTAATTCTTTTTAATCTACTAATTAAATTTATTAACAAGATATTAAAATAGATTTGTGTTCTAAAATATTTATTGGCTAAATTATCTATACCCAAGAAGATATGGGTACCAAAATAATTTCTTTTTTAACTAATTATAGGAAACCTTCATGAAGAGCTCTAGTAAAATCTTATGGTATCTAAAAAGTTGGTGTTTTAGAAACCTGGTTTAATAATTCTCAATCTTCAAGAACTTAACTAAAATAGACGGTGGTCATGCCACTTTTGGTGGCAATGATAAAGGAAATTTTTTTTCCTGGTCAAGTTGGTAACTTTGAGTTTATTCTTATTTAAAAGGTTTTATTTGTTTATGGTTTAAAATATAACCTGCTCATCATTTCTCAATTATGTGATGATAGTTTTAATGTTAATTTTGAGAATAATTCCTATAAGATTTATGATTTTAAGCATAATTTAGTAATTACTTCTTTAAAGAATGATAATGTGTATGATGTAAATATATATTTTTTTTCAAAATAATTCTTTCTTAAGTTCCTTTAATAAATAACCTTGATTGTGACATAGGATACTAGGCCCCTACAATATAAACTCTCTTAGAAATATTATTAAGAAAGGTTTAGTTAAGGATCTGCCTAAAATAGAATTCTATAAATACAAAGTGTGTAATCCCTATCAAAAAGTAAAACACACAAGATTTATGTCAAACTAAATAAATAGGTTTCTACCTCTCAACCCCTAGAGTTTCTTAACATAGATTTATTTATACCATCTAGAATTTATAATTTAGTAATAGATCATAATGCTTATGTGATTGTTGATGATTATTTAATATTTACATGTGTTTATTTATTATCTCACAAAAGTGAATATTGTATATGCTTTTAAAAATATGCTAAGTATATAGAGAACCTTAGTGGACTTACCATTAAAACCTTGAGAAATGGTCATGGCCATGAGTTCTAAAATCATGATTTTGAGACCTTATTCTCAGAACATGGAAATAATCATAAATTCTTTGCTTCTAGAACTCCCTAACAAATTGGAATGGTTGAAAGAAGAAATAAGACCCTTCAAGAAATTTCCTAATCCAAGCTTAGTGAATATGACACACCTGAATATTTTTTTGACGAAGGTGTAAATATAGCTTACCATGTAATTAACAAGGATTTTATCATGTCCCTTTTAAAGAAGACCCCCTTTGAATTATGGAATGGTAGAAAACTTAAGGTTAATTATTTTATAGTCTTTGAATGTTAATTATTTATTATTAATGAAAAAGAGAATCTAGAAAAATTTTCTTGAGAAATTGATGAAGATATTTTCCTAGGTTATTCAATATCTAGAAAATAATATAGAGAATTCAATAAAAGAACCAAAGTTTTGGAATAATCTATACAATTCACATTTGATGATATAGATCCACATGACCCTAAAACTTCTTTAGAAGATCTTCAGGATGATTTTTCAAATTTGAATATCAATGATCCCTCAAATAACCCTGACCAATATGAAAAGTTTTATGCTAAATTTCCTAGGTTAGAAAAAGTAGGCCAACCTGATCATGAGAAAGACTTGGAAGAACCAAGTACTTCTATTACTATAACCATTAGAACCCATAAAGACAATCCTTTAAATATTGTTGTTGGAGATCTTGATAAAGGTACTCAGACTAGAGATTCTCTTAGAAACTAGGTTAAACATCAATATTTCTTATCTCAAATTGAACCTAAAAACATTACTAAAGTTTTCAATGATGAATTTTTGGTTTATGACTATGCAATAAGAGTTAAATCCCCTTGAAAGGAATAAAGGCTAAGAACTAGTTTAAAGTACTAATGACTACCTAACTATTGGTACTAAATGAGTATTTAGAAACTTGTTTTATGAATATATAACTACAATTATAAATAAAGCTATATTGGTTTCACATGGTTATATTCAAGAGGAATGAATTGACTGTGAAGAAACCTTTCCACCTATAGCTATAATTGAATCCATCAGAATACTTCTTGATTATACAACTCATATAAATTTCAAATCAAATGGATTTTAAGAATTCATTTCTTAATGGTTATATTTTTTAGGATGTATTTGTTTAGAAACCCCCTGGTCTTTCAAATCCTCAATTTTCAAATCATTTTTTTTAAATTTTATAAAGCTCTTTACGAGTTAAAACAAGATCCTAGATCATGGTATGATAATCTCAACAATTTCTTGATTTCTAAAGTGTTTTAAAAAGGAATGGATGATCTTACCATATTTATAAAAAGGATTTTAAAATATTTTTTAGTGGTTCAAATCTATATCGATATTATTTTTGGATCATCCAAAAAATCCTTGTGTATTGAATTTTCAAAAATGATTCATAATAAATTTGAAATAATTTTAATGGTTGAGTTAAAGTGATTCCTTGGTTTTTAGATTTTCTAAAAAAGGAAAGAATTATTTTAAATCAAACAAAAAATAGAAAATATATTTTAAATAACTTTGGAATGAATAACACAAAAGGTAGTGACACTCCTATAAGTAAAAACTATAAATTAGATTTAGATAAAACTGGACAAGCAGTCGACCAAACTGCTTGCATAGCTATGATTAAGTGTTTATTATAATTAACTACTAGCCAACCTAATATTACGTATATCGTTTGTTTGTGTGCTCATTTTCAAGAAAACACTAGGGAATCTCATCTAAATGTAGTTAAAATAAATTTTAACTACCTGAAGAATACAATTAATTTTGTATTATTTTACTCTAGAGGAAATGTTTTAAATTATTTAGTTATTATCATGAAAATTTTGGTGGTTTTAGTTTAGATATAAAGATAACATATAGAAGATACCACTTTTGGGTAAGTCTCTAGCATATTGGTGTAGTAAAAATTATACTTATACTACATTATCAAGTTGAATACACAGATACAAGCAGTTATTATCCAAAAATTCTATGTATAAAACACAAATTTCTAGATTATAAATATAAATTTATACATGTCCCTATAAATTGTGATAGTAAAAGTGCTACTAATATTTCTACAAATCCTAAATCTTATTACAGGACCAAAAAATTGATATAATTCATCACTTTCTGAGTAATCATTTTCAAAAAAGGGATATCACTCTTGAATTCATTAGATCTAAACATCAACTTGCCGACATCTTTACAAATCCTTTGAATGTTGAGATATTTAATTATATCATAAATGAATTAGGAATGATTAACTATGTCTAATTCTCTTAAGATTAACTTAATATATATATTTTTAATTACTAAATTAATCTAAGACATTTTATTCATGTGAATTAACTAATAAATTTTGTTGTTTATATATTTAATATAGTATTATTATATTACTAATTGTATGTGTTTAAAATACTATGAAAAATTTGTTCATATAGTTGATTGAATTTTTGAATGAATGATTTATCAAGATAAACGTGCAATCAATTAAATAGATTATGACTTTATATTTTTTCTAATATGGAAGATCATACCATCATTCCTTATATCTGGATAACATATGTGTTTTATCATTTTAATATTATTTTATTCTTTTCTCATGATTTACTATTTACAAATACCTAAATTATTTTTAAATATCCTTAAATTGAATCTGAATCGATTCTCTTCTCTCAAAACCTAAACCTACTTCGATTTCATTTCCTCCTATATCAAACTATCCTCATTAACTAAGAAATAGCCTTAAAAACTTTTAATTTTAGTAAAAAGTGGTCATAATGAAGCATTCCCTTGAAGATACAGCTCTGGAAGCTTCAGGTACATCTAAGAGATTGAGAAAAATCTCTAGTGAAATCATGAAGTCCTTGAAGCCACATTTATTATGTCGAGAAGTTTTTTATAGGAAAGTAATTGGATTTAAAATGGTTTATATAAAGTCGATCTTGAGTATGGAGAGATATATGATATAAGTGTTATAAATAATGGTTTGTGGATAGAAATAGACCCTTCTATCCCCAACTAGTGAAGGAGTTCTATGTGAATATTTTTTTGAAGTTGGCAAAAAATGGGATCACATTAGAATGACTATTGATGGTCAAGAACATGTACTCTCTTCAAATTTATGGGTTATAATTTTAATAGTACCACATAAAGGTGGATATGAGTAATTTTAGTGTTATTAACTAATTAATTGTCCTCATTTTGAGTTTGAAATATATTTTGAAGAGCTATCCGATGATAGAATTCCTCGAAGGCCAAATGTTTCTGGATTCAATGGTGTGTGCAGGATATTAATTAAATTTAATTAAATTTATATTTGTCCTTGGAAAGTATATTTTATCATTTTTAGGCATCAAGACCTATGATTTATATATCTGATGGTACATGAAGTACATATAATCCTATCTAGATATATTATGAGATATATAGAGGAACTAATAAAGTCTTTATCATGATTTAATTCACTACCTTATCCTAAATTTATCTCATCTTTTTTAGATCTCAAGTTACTTATTCCTTAGGGGGAGGAAAAATCTAGTATTTTGAGTGGAATTTGTTTGAACTAGAACACTTTAAAAAGGAAGAATACTTGATGTAACCCTTGGAGTAAAATGTGGGTTGTGGATGAAAATAAAATATATAAAGAATATAATCCTATGAAAAATCTAACCAGGAAAAAGTATATAGTGTATCTAGGTTTAGGACCTGATAAAGTTTGTAAGGTTGATTATTATTCTAATGAAATTGGAGAATATGTGGTAGTTATCCTTGATGAAGAATACTTGAGGGCCTATTAGGAAATAAAGAGATTCTCTCCTTGTCTAGAAATTGAAAGAGATTCAAGACTCATGGAAGGAGCATTAGCTCTAGAGGGGTAGGATATTCCTAGATCTTTACTTTTTGGACCTAATGTCACTGATTCAAATAGTTATGATAATGATAACTTGGTTATGGGTAGTCCATCCTTATTTAAGAAATAGGGAGAACCAATTTTTGACACTAAACCTCATAGAAAGGTGAAGTCCCCTGAAAACTATCCTATTAATTTTGAGCCTTCCTCTATAGATAGTGATAATGAGAAGGATTATAATGGTGGGAGTCTAGCTAAACATGGTGGACATGCCATAACTATTTTAACCAGTTCTCTTAATATAGTAGAGTAGGCTCCCTCCTCCCCTATTATTTTTAGAACAAGGAAGACTGGACCCCACAATTGATGAATTTTTATGTGATATGTTTAGAAAAAATCTTACAACACAGTTTGTTCCATATTCCCTAACTCACTAATTTGATGATTTAATCAAAGGTGATCTAGTGCATTATTCATATCCTTATAACAAATACTATGGGAATGTTATAAGTATATGGAAGTTTTGTTTATGATATTGACCAACCTGGTTTTGACACATCAAATGAGGATCGACCTATTGGATCATAAGTGATGGAAATTAATACTTAAGGGGGGGGGGGTTGTAATAGTTTTTTTTCAAAAATTAAATACAAAACAATAAAAGTTTTATCAATTAAAGATTTTTAGTGAGTTCTGAGTTCAAGATATGAAATGTAGAAGAAATAAAAAATGGAACACAAATAATTTTATAGTGGTTCAGATCACTAAGATCCTAGTCCACTCATCAACCTTCTCTACTCTGAGAAAATATTGGTACCCACTAAGAAACTACGTTTTAGAGGTTTGAGAAACTATTAGAGATTAAAACTTTTAAAAATACCTAGAGGCATAACCCAAACTTTTTATAGGAGTCTTGAACCTAGTCGATGACCTGAATTTTGATCAGGAGTCACAACCTAGATTTTCTTTTTGGATGTAGAATAACCAAAACAAAAAAGACCTACTTTTGATGTGAAAAATAATAAAACGTACATGAATATATTAAAAATAGATAAATAAAGAATAATAAGAATAAAAAAATATAAATAAAACCAGAAGAAAGATCTGATGAAAAGAACTTTTAGGTTTGATGATTTTGATCACTACATCAGTAGAGGATGGTGCGATATAAGTTGCTTCGTTATCACAGTAAGGAATCACAAGTCACATAGCATCTCAATCAAATGATAAGTAAGAAAGTGTATCAAAATAATGTTATCAAAATTAAAATCAAATGATTTGTATATAGTTTTTTATCCTTTCAATATATCTATAATATATTAATTCAGATTGAATAAATTCAAATGTATCCTCAGAGTGTCAATTAAACAAATCAATGCTTTCCACTTGTTATCACATAATCATAGAGATTATGCACTATTCTATTTCTACAAAAAACTCATTAAAAATATTTCTAATATAATTTTTAGAATAAATGAAAAATTCTCATGTAATTAGAATGATAAAAACCACTCACATTAACTATCATTAATTTAATATCTTAAAAATGATAAAAAAGAGCATAAAATAAAATAAATGAAAATTATAATTTTCAAAATCCGTTCTATGATAATTTTAATTTAATGAAATATTAACATAGTCATTATAATATATAATAGATTTAAAAAATAATAAAACAATTAATTTTTTTAATAAACATACAGTAAGTATTTTTATAAAAATGACACTATAAAATAGAGTGTCAAAAGAATAATACAGTTCACCTAAAAATAACTAAAGTGATGTAATGAATATTCAAGGCATAAGCCTCATTATCGATATGATAACTATAAATTTATGATTACTATATAGATCATGAAAGAAAGGTCACTTAAAAATTAAACATGTGTTCAGTGTAAATACCTCATGGTCCCTTATGTGGTGACTTAAAATACTTACGCGATAGGTTGTCTGTATTTTGTGGTAGCCTCATTTGGCTTTATAGTAAGTACTCAGGAAGTTCTCATGGTAAGGTAAATGAACTCATGGTAGTTAGTCCATAGCTGCATAGTTACTTTAAGCGATACTCGAGGTCACCTTCATGAAAGGTTAGCACATAGATTCATGGTCACTTGTTGGATTCACAGTAGGTAGATAAAAAAATAATGGATGGTATGGAGAACCACAATATATTCAGTCGAAGCTGGTGTCATAGGTAGGGTCAAGCGATGTGCATGTATATGTGACATTTTCTCAAAATCCCTTACATAGAAATTGGCTATGTATTGTTCTTCTGAAAATGAATATGTAGCACTCATCTACAAACATCTATGTAGAAAAAAACTCAAAATGGATACATCATTTTCTTTTTCAAACATATGTGTAGAAAATGACTATGTGAATCCTATTTAACATTTAGGCTACATAAATATCAATTACAATGGACTCATTATTCTCAAATACCCATGACTCAAATTATTTTCTTTTGCTTCATCATCTTTTATATATATGTATATATATATATTAAAAAAAACCATATTTAAAATGTAAAATATGTATTTTACAATTTAAAAATTAACAAAAAATATATATTAAAACTATAAAAAAATAACACATGAAATAATATTTTAGAAACATATGAATATTGACTGAAGTAGGTTAAAATAAGACAACAAAAATAATTTCAATTATTAACACATGCACTTATATAATAGGTATAAAACATTTTAAACAATTTAACATTTATCAATTAAAATTATGAAAATATAAATGTTTAAACATTATGAATTTAATTCAATGGGTGGAAAATGTAATTTATCAGAATAAAAATATTAAAGTATTAATATACATGTTCAAACACTAACAATCTCACCCTTTTTTGTAAATTATATAATAAAAAATTTATTTAAATTTCCAAGAATATTATCCCAGTTTTTGAAATTTATAAAAATTTATATTTAAATAAAAAATTAAAAACATTATCCCTCTTAAATAGTATCAACTACTTAGAATTAACAGAGGAGGAAAAAAATTAACATTGAGTTATAATATACATGTAAACATAATTTAAAATAGATATTGTTTTCAAAAAAGCAATAGTTATACTAAACAAAAATATTAAGCTTCAAGCATTCCAAGTTCAAACTTCATTTTCTAAAATTTGAAAAAAATATAAAGGTTTAGTGAAAATTTCAACCAATTTATTTTTAGTAGGAATAAATTATAAACATATATCACCTTTATTTTCATTATCCCTCAGAAAATGAAATCTAACATCTATATGTTTTGTTCTAGAGTGTTGTACAAGGTTTTTAGAAATTCAAATTGCACATGAATTATCACAAAAAACTGGAATTTCATTAAAGAAAATATTGAAATCACATAAGGTATGTTTAATCCATACACTTTGAGAGAAAAAAATAATATCAATAATAAAATAAGCCTCTAATTTAGATAATTCCCCTGATAATTGTTTCTTATAACTCCACAAAATTAAGCTTTTACCTAGAAAATGAAACATGCATGTTGTGTTTTTATAGTTAAGCCTATAACCTCCAAAGTTAAAATCAGAATATGATAATAAATCCAAAAAATTATGATTTAAATAAAATAAACATGTTCTTATAGTTCCATTAATATATCTATTTACTCTTTTAACAGCTTTAAGATGAATTTCCTTGAGGTTGTAATGAAATCTAACTTATAAAAAAACTTAGAACATTATGTTCAGTCTAGATGTAGTGAGATAAAATAAACTAAATATCATGCCCCTATATAGTTTAATATCAATTTTATTTCTAGATTCATCCAAGTCCAATTTGGAATTGGTACTCATTGCTATTTTTATATACTTACTAGAATCAATCCCAAACCTTTTAACATGTTATTTATCATACTTATCATAATTTAATGAAATATCATATTTTATTTGATTAATTTGTAAACCAAGAAATTTTTTTATTTCTCCCATTAGGTTTATTTTAAATTCACTTATCATTATTTTTAAAAATCATTACACAGTGAATAATTTTTTGGAAAAAATATTATATCATCAATATAAATCTATATAATCAGTATACCATTTAAAACTCTATTTATAAGAAAGGCTGGATCTACCTTTCCTTTAACAAAATAATTTCGAATTAAAAAATAATTTATTTTTTCATACCAAGATCGAGGATCTTTCTAAGACCGTATAATGTTTTATTAAGTTTAAAAACATGATTTGGATATTTCTCATTTTCAAATCTAGGGGGTTATTTAACATAAACTTCTTTAAAAATTATTCCATTTAAAAACAAACTTTTTACATCCATTAGAAATAATTTTATATTTTAGAAAAAAGAACAGGATAATAAAATTATAACTGATTCCTTCCTAACAACATTAGAAAAAGTATCTTCAAATTAAATTCCCTCTTCATGGGAATAACCTTGAGTAACTAGTCTTACTTTATTTTTCACTATGTTTCCAGCTTCATCAATCTTATTATGAAAAATCCATTTAGTTCATATTGTAGGTTTATATTTTTGAAATTAAACCAAATTGCATGATTTATTCCTTTCAAATTGATTTAATTTATCATGCATAGAATTAATACAATTTTAATCAAATAAATAATTATCAATGTTTATAGGAACAAAACCAATAAAAAAGAGGAGTTTTCATAGTAAAGTAAAACATATTTTCTAGTTTTTATACCTGATTCTACTATTCTAATTACTTTTTCAATTAGATGATATTAAAGAGTTTTCCACTCTTTAGGATAAGTTTTAGAAGATATATTCTCCCCTCAACTGATGCATTCACATTTTCTTTGTCAAAATATTCACCAAAATTGAATTTCCTAAATTCATCATTATCTTTGTCTAAAAGTAATTTTGATTGTTATTACTATTTTCATTAAACTTAACATGTAAAAATTATTCAATAAATAGAGTTCACTTATTGAAAACTATATATTATTTTATAGTATTAGAATATCATAAAAATATTCCTTCATGACTTTTATAATCAATTTTTTATAAATTATCTTTTGTAATTAAGATAAAGGCTTTGTAACCAAACAATCTAAAATATTCAACTTTAGGTCTAAACCCTTTAAATAATTCAAAAGGGTTTTTATTTAAAAATGGTACAATATATACTCTGTTTGAAATATAAAAATTTGTATTTATAGATTATTCCCAAAAATATATAGGCACATTAAATTATAAAATCATTTATCTATCCCTTTCTTGTAAGGATATATTATTTATTTTAACTAAACCATTCTGTTGTGGTGTCCTAGAGGCTGAAAAATAATTTTTTATATCCATTTTATTCACAAAAATTATCAAATTCAAAATTAAAAAATTCACCACCTATATCTCTTATGAGAAAAATTATTAAAATATTCTTTAAGTTTTGAATACGTTTATAAAAAGCACAAAAATTAGTTAAAGTTTCATTTTTATGTGGTAAGAAATAAATATAGATAAATCTACTATAATCATATAAAATTAAAAATAAAAACTTATTACCACAAAAACTAATAGGTTTTATAGGTATAGACATTCCATGATATAATATTTTTAAGAATATATAAGTAATAACATCATTTATAGATTTAAATATTTCTTTGTGATGCTTACCCTTTAAACATGAATCTGAAATAAATTACTTACTTGTATGTAATTTTGTAAATTATAGAACATGTTCATGCTTTGAAATTTTGTGCAACAGTCTAAATTTCTTATGTACAAGCTTCCTATGAAACATAATGTCATATTATTATATAGTATTTACACACTTAACCTTTTGTTTGGTTAGATCAGAAAAATCAATAATATTAATATTATCTTTTGAATTTACAGAAAATAAAACAAATTTATTTTTTAAAACTGCACTTTTATCATTTTCCAAAGTTAAATTTAATCCATAATCAAATAATTGTGATATAATTATTAGATATTGTTTTAAACCATCTATAAATAATACATTTTAAATAATAATAGTTTTAGAAAAACCAAATTCTCTAATACCTTTAATTTTACATTTAGATTTGTCACCAAATTTGACTAGGACACCATTACATGAATTAAAAAATAGAAATGTTGAAATATCACCTATCATGTACCTGGAGTATCCACTATCTAAATACCATGAGTCTTTGAGACTTATAAGGTAGGTTTACAAAAATTAAATAATCAAACAGGCTGTTTTGGAACCCATGCTAACTTGGGTCCAACATGATTAGTAGTTGGAGATTTTAGAACCCAAATTGATATAAATAATTTATTAGTGGGTTGTTTAGAAAATAAATCTACAGAAACAAAAGTATTTATATTCCAAAATTATTTTCTTAAAACTCAGTGAACACTCATTTTCATAATTTCTTTTCATTCTACACTTAAAATAGGTTACACTAGAAAGACTTCCCTTTGAAATTTTAACAAAGTTAGTCTTATTTATTGTTTATGATAAAATTTTATATCCATGACCATTATTATTAGTGTTTAATTTCATCGACGACATCATTTTTTCATATTTTTATTTACCTTGAACAAATTTTGATAAAGTATCTTTAATATTGAAAACTTCCTTTTTAAAATTCATATTGTCCTTTTGAATATCCTCTAAATCTATATAAACTTTCTCATTAGATCTAGAAGATGTGTTTGTTAATTTCTTATTTTCTTTATTAAGTTTATTAAAATAATTATCAACTTTAGTTAAATCATCTAGAACTAAATTAAATATTTTTTATTTATCTTTATCATTCATTGCCATAAAATTTTTTACTCTTTAATTTTCATTTTTTAGTTTTAACAACTCAGAATGATAATTATTTTTAGATTTATCATTTTGGGAAACACATATTTTCAAATTATCACATTATATTTTTAATTTCTCATTTTCCTTAACCAAAATATTAATATTAATTTTTATATTAGTATATTTTTCAATTATCTTGACTCCATTATTTCTAAATTTTTTCTTTTCTTTAAGCATTTGTTTAACTTTGGAATTAACAGAATCTGAATCAGAACATGAATTAGAATCAATTTATTTTTCATTTTTTGATATCAAATTATGATCTATATTATAACTAGTAATTAATTGAATAAAAATAGAACTATTTACCTCACACTATATACCCATCAAATAAAGGTCACCTATCTCATATTCACTTCCAGAATCACTACTTGAGTCAGAACTTCCTGAGTAGTGCCATCGTCCAAACAAAAATTACTTTTACCTTATCATTTTATATTTTTATTTCTTTTTTAAGTCTGGGTTTGGGGTTTTATATTCTAATGTTCCCTTTATTTATACACTCATGACATGTTAATTCTGAATCATCATTACTACTATTAGAATTAACTTTCTTATAGTCCTTATTTGAACTTTATTCTAAATGATTTCTTTTAACCTTTATTTTTCATGAACTTGAAAAAATTATTACTAAAATGATCCTTCTCTATTTCAATTTCTTGGAACTTGTATTATGAAGTTTCAGATATTTCATTAATATTATACTTATAAGATATACCTTTTCTCTTTGTATACTCCTCATCAATAATATTTTTAAACTCTAATTAATACTGCAGTAGATAGACTAATAGTTCATCTAAGGTATACTCTTCAAAATACATACTCACATTTATTGCCACATTCTTTACATTCCATATTTTTGTAAAATCTCTCACTACTCTTTAAAGTTGAACTGTGTTGTCCCATACTTCACCAATTGAACTTATACCATTTTTGATACTTGTAAACTGATGGAACATATAGTTTAAAAACTCTTCAACTCCCATATTAAAGTCCTAGTATTCTATTCATAATATTCCTAGCTTGGTTCTCTTGAGATTTTTAGTCCCATAGCGAGTCACTTGAAGTATTATCTATATATCATGGACTGTTTTACTAGTTGATACATGACTATAGACACTTCTACTTATAGAATAGTACAAAATATTTTTAACTTTATAATTCAAAACATATCTTATTATTAAATTACCAATATGTGTCTCCAGATTAACTTTGGGTAGCTCATATTGCTTATCCATAATAGTCCAGTGATCCACACTTAGCTGTTTTAGATATTCTTCCATTTTTTCTTTCCAATATCCATAGTCACTTCCATCGAGGAATATAGTTTTTTGTGAAATACAACCATTTTTCTCATTGAAACATACCATCTCAAAAGAAACTTTTGTTTTATTCCTTATATTGTTAAGTCTAGGATATTGTGTTGGCATGGAGTTAAAAATAAACAATAGAAATAATCAATGACTCTAAATATCCTCTAAAGGAACCACCTCATCTGATACAAATTGTTGGGTCATAAGTGGTAATAATTATAACTAAATGGGGGGGGGGGTGAATAGTCATTTTCAAAAATTAAAGACAAAAGAATCAGGGTTTTACAAATTAAAGATTCTATAGTGAGTTCAATGTTCAAGATATAAAATGTAGCAGAAATAAAAATAAGGATCACAAAGAATTTTGTAGTGGTTTGGATTACCAAGATCCTAGTCCACTCATAAACCTTATCTACTCTATGAGAAGATTTATACTCACTAAGAAACTCACTTTTAGAGGTGTGAGAACCTGTTATAGACTATTTATTTTTCAAATACCCATAGGTACAACCCAAAGTTTTTTATAGGAGTCTTGAACCTAGTATGTGACCTAAATTTTGATTGGGAGTCACAAATAAAACTTCCTTTTAGGTGGTATAATAATGAAAATAAACATATCTTACTTTTAATGGGGAAAATCATAAAACAAACACGAACAGATTACAAATAGGTAAAGAAATAATAACATGATGAAAAAAATACAAAGAAATCCCAAAAGAAAGATCTGATTAAAAGAACATTAAGATTCAATGATCTTGATCACTAGAGTAGTAGTGGATGGTGTAGTAGAAGTCACTCCATGATCACTAAAAGAAATTAGAATCCATAGATCTTCTTGATTGAATGAGCAACAAGAAAGTGTATCACATGAATGTTATCAAAAGTAATATCAAATGAGTTGTATGTAGTTATTTTATCCCTTGAATATATCTCTAACAGATTAACACGAATTCATTAAATTCAAAGATCTACTCAAAGTGTTAAGTAAACCAATCATTTCATTTTGTTTGTTAGCGCATAAAAAAATATAATACTACCATTACCTATATTTGGAAATACCACACTCAATATCATAGAGTTCACATGATGATATATTTCTAAAATAAACTCATTAAAAATATTTATTATATAATCATTAGAATAAAATAAAAATTTCAAGTAATTAGAATGATAAAAACCACTTGCATAAACTTACAATAATTCAATATCTTAAAAATGATGAAAAATAGAGCATAAAAGAAAATAAATAAAAATTATAATTATCAAAAGCATTTATATGATAATTTTAATTTAAAAAACTATTAACATTTTCATTATAATAGATTATATATTTTAAAAAGAATAAAAAAGTTAAAACCATTTTAAGAAACACACAATAAGTATTTTTACAAAAATGGAACTAAAATAGAGTGTTATAAGAAAAATACAGTTCATATAAAAGTAACTAAAGTGATGTACTAACCATGAGAGGCACAAGCCTTAGGGTCAGTATGCTAACCATGTGCGCATAATTAGTATACAGATTTTTAAAGCACGATCACATAAAAAATAAACATGTAGTTAATATAAATACCTCACAGTCACTTGTGCGGTGACTTAAAATACTTTCCTTATAGATTGCTTTGATTTTTCGGTAACCTCACTCAGATTCATGGTAAGTACTCATGATGTTCTCACGGTAAGGTAAACGAACTCATGGTTGGTAATCCATATTCATAGGGTTACTTTAAGTGATACTCACAGTCATCTTCATGGTAGGTTGGAATACGAATTTAGGATCACTTATTGGCTTCATAGTAGGTAGATAAAAAAGAATAGGAGGTATGAAGAACCAATATATGCAGTCAAAGCTAGCGTCATAGGTAGGGTCAAGAATTATTCATGAATACATGACCTTTTCTCAAAAACCATTATGTAGAAATTAGATACATGGTATTCTTCTAAAAATGAGTATATAACACTCATTGCAAATGACTACATATCACTAAGCTGAAAATGACTATGTCATTTGATTCTCTAAATGGAAACATATAAAATGAATACATGATTCATATTTAACATTTAGGATACATAAATATCAAATATAGTTCCCTAATTATTCTTGAATATCCATGACTCAAATCTTGTTCCTTTGCTTCATCCTCTTAGATATATATATACACACCTTATTCAAAATATAAACTATGTATTTTAAAATTGTAAAATTAAAAAAATATATATTAAAACTATAACAAAAAAATAACATATGAAATAATATTTTAGAAACATATAAATATTAATTAAATTAAGTTAAAATAATATAATAAAAATAATTTTAATTATTAACACATGTACTTATATAATAGGTGAAAAATGATCGTGTTGTCGAGCACGTCAAATTAGTTGTTTATTTTTAACTAGAATTTCTACAGTATATCAGCAACCCCAGGTCGTCTCTAGAAGGAGCCTTATATCATTAATTATAAAAGGAGTTTCTAATTAATAAAATTAAAGGGGATTGGGGTTTTATAAAACTTGGATTTTTTCACTTTAAAAACAAAAATTGAAAGTATATTACTACTAAGAGAAACCGGTTGGAGAAATAGTGATCACCCCGTGTAAGTGTCCCTTGATGCTCAATCCGTCATCTCTCTCAAGGGAAAGGGAAATATCATTGATTCATTGATTTTATACATACTTAAACCAGTAATGGTATGTGAGTTCTTACTAGGTTAACACCTAGTATTTGATTGATCAACGATATTGGTTATCGGCGACCGCTGAAAATCAACAAACATGAATCGATGTAAAAATGAAACTCAATCCAGGCATCACATCAACAACGTAATGAGATGAAAAAATTTGTGTCAATGATAAAAATATTACAAAAGACAAGAAAATGAATATTCAAAGGTTCAATCTCCTTGATTTTATCAATTGACGTAATCTATTTGCAAACTCATGAAAGGGAGGGGGTGATAAAAGAGGCAACTGCACTCAAATCATCACATGATCCGGGTTATGCATGGAAGCATGTGGATTCATGTTCTTTTGATTTGTATTTGATCATAAAAGAATAAACAAAAATTTACAAGGTATAAATGAAGAAAAATTGACAACAAACCTGGAAATCAATTACCTTACAAAAATTACAAGCATGGAGCTCGGGATTACAACAAGGAACACCCCCCAAATTGATCACTAAGAGGCTTAGAAGTACATAAGGTATAAGAGAACTAAAATGGATGAAGATAGCTCTCAAGTTCGACTAAACTTTACCCCTGGTCGTGAAACATGATATAATGAGTGAGAGGAGTGATTGTATTGACAAAAACATCACACTTTCTACAAAATAAGTCAAGTGCCCAAGGGGCTAGGTCACTATTCAGGACAAACTTTTTAATTATTTTTTATCCAGATGATTGACTGACCAAAACATGTTAAATTTCCATGAAATTAGGTGGAGAGGAGAGAATTTAAGTTATATGTACAAGGGAGGTAAAATCATCCCAATTGGATCTCTGAGGCTCTAGTTATTTCCCAAATACAGAAGGGTGGTCCAATCTGGACCGTCCATAATTTCTTCACATTGTGGGCCTATTTTGGGCCTCCAAATGGACGAATTGGGATACATGATCTTCTAGAGAAATTTATCCTACATTTTTTTTCATTTATACACCCATTTTTAGCCCATTTGGAAGCATGTATTATCCAAAGTATATATTAATGTCCACATTTATGCTTGGGCTCTCGCGCAGTTTGGCCCATTTTGCTTGAATTCCATCACGGGCTCTCCAAATCACCTCCTACTACAATGTAAACACAGAAACTAGTAAAATTTCCCTATTAAATAGTGATAAATATTAATTCATTTAATTAAAAATAAAGTTCAATTAATTATTATATTTTGAATATTCATTATAAAACTAGTTTAAAACAGTGGTGTAAGGGTGGAATTGAATTACAAATCGCTATGAAATCACACCCCCACACCTAAACATTTTCACTCCAAAGAAAATACACATATCCAAAAAATTATGAATGTATATATTCCCAACATCATGAAGATTTAACATTTAAGTAAACTTCAATTCATAAAAGTACTGTGATCAATGCACAAACCATGCCATGGAGTTCTTCCTAGTGAAAATGGAAAGAGATGTCTTATAAATCACATCACAATGAAACTCAAAGAGATTCCTGATACCAAATTGATAAAGGAATTCAAAAGTCAACCATGCCACTAACTCTCCATGTATGTGTGTGAAAACCATTCTATGATATTCTTTCCACTTTCTATCCAATAAATATAGGTTATTTTAACATTTTTCAGCTTAAATTATTTTGTCCACTGAATCTGCCTTACACCCTTTGCAATAATATTTCAAGAACCACTAACTTAATCATTCCCATAAGTCAAAAAATAATCTCTCGACCTAGATATCCCCATATGTTGCACATTTAATCACTCCCCTAATTTTTTTTCTCCAGAAGTTGATTTTGGAACAAATATCACACTCATCTTTCAACCCCTTTTTGATCTCCTCAAGATACTAATTGTAATAGTTATAACAAGATCAAAGGTTGAGGAAGAGTGGTTTTTGACCTTCCCAAGATACAACCCATTTTTTTTTGATTTTTTTAGGGCATGCAACAGTCAGATATAATGTACACACAGATAGGTCAATCTGATACAGTAATGAAACAGATAAGATAAGGAATGAACGTATGCAAATATCATTTTGAGATGAAAAATATTAACTTAACTTATATTTACCTTATATTAAGTAAGAAATATCCACACTTTGTGGTTTGGTGCAAAAATGTGTGGAGATATTAGTGACACTGTTTTCCCAAAACCTACCCACACAAGGGGAATCAATCATCTCAAAGGTTTCATAGAGATACAACCATTTATATCATTTACAGAAAAACAATTCCCTAAAAATCACTCCCTAATGTTAAATTCATACAAACATTCATTCCATAATAGAGACATGTTTTCATCAAATTTTAAATCAACGTGGAATCAAAAATTTCAGTATGTATTTTTCAGTAAGTTCCATGATTTGGTGACCATAAGGGGGGGGGGAGTAAAAATACCATAAAGATGGAAAAAAAGAGAAGAAATAAGAAAGACAATGAAAATCCTAATGAAATCAATAAGACAGGGAAAAGTGAAAATACCATAAAGAATGAGAAAAAGAGAAGAAATAAGAAAGACGATGAAAATCCTAATGAACCCAGGAATGTATCCACCCCCCACACCTAGAATGTATCGGGTCCTCACTGTAATAATTGAGAATGTGAGAAGTAAGGATAAAACTTGTTGTGTTTCACCAGTATGTTGCTTCTAGAATGTGGATTTCCTCCATCATATTATTTGGAAAATCCTTATATAAGTGTTTAAGTCACTACCCATTGATGGTAATACTTCATCCACTCTTCTCATGCAAAATATGTATTGCACCAAAAGGGTAAACACTAGTAAGAGTATAAGGACCGAGACATCATGAACGAAGCTTAAATGGGTGTAGCTTTAGCCTGGAATTGTACACGAGGACCTTATCACCAATATGGAAGTTTCACTGATGAATAATGCTATCATGGATAGCCTTTGTCTTCTCTTTATAGATCTGGGAGTTCTTATATGCTTCACATCTAATTTCTTTCAACTCTTGAATATATAGCTTCCTATGCTCACCTGCATCTGAAAGGTTCATATTTCATTGTTTAACAACCCAATATTAATGGTGTTATACCTCCATTGAGAGGTAACAAGACTTTACAAACAAAATTTTTTATGGTGACATTCCGATTTGGGTTTTAAAAGATGTACGATACACCCAAAGTGCATCATCCAAGTGAAAACTCCAATCTTTCCTGTTGGGTTGTACCATTTTTTCCAAGATTCTCTTAACTTCTCAATTTATGATTTATGCTTGTCCATTAGTTTGGGGGTGATATTCAGTATAGAATTTATGATCAACCCCATACTTACGAAGAAAAATTTTCAGGTTGTGATTGAAAAAATGTGAACCCGGATCACAAATGATGAATCTCGGCAAACCAAACCGACTTAAAATTTGGGACCTCACAAAATCAACAATAACTCGAGAGTAATCGGTCCTAGTAGAATTTTCTTCCACCAATTTAGACACATAGTCTACAACCAATAATATGTACACAAATCCAAATGAATTTGGAAAGGGATCCATGAAGTCAATGCCCCATGCATCAAAAATTTCACAGAATAACATGCGTTGTTGGGGAATTTCATTCCTCTTGGAGATATTCCCAATGAATTGAAAATGAATACATGACTTGAAAAATTGATGGGAATACTTATAAAATTTTTTCCAATAAATTCCTAATTCAAGGACCTTCCGAGCTATATATTGAGAGGCAAAGTGGACCCCACAGGCCAAAATGCGGTAGGAGGTCAAAACAGAGGTGAACTCATGGTCAGGGACACACCGACGAACTACTTGGTCAATACAAATTCTCTAAAAATATGGGTCATACCAAATATACCACCCCTAATCATGTTTAATTTTACAAGATCGGGAAGTGTTGAAATCAATCGGGACCCTAGATGTTGTTAGAAAATTCACAATGTCCACATACCAGGGGGTAAGGTCTACAACATCACAAAGGTTCTCATGTGGAAAGAATTATAGAATGGGAAGGGATAAGTCATCATGGTGGTCCAGTAGTGTAGAAATTCTACTAATGTGGTTATTTAAAACATCTTACACCCCCTATTATCTCTAATCTCAAGGTCAAAATCTTGGAGGAGGAGAATCCACTATATGAGGTGGGGATTAACTTCATGTTTCTTTATGAGAAATCGAAGGGCAACATGGTCAGAAAACACATTCACTTTTGACCCAATAAGATATGAATGAAATTTTTACAAGGAAAACACAATAGAAAGGAGTTATTTTTTAGTGGTTGTGTAGTTTACCTAGGCAGGGTCAAGGGTACGCGAGACATACACAATGATATGAGGAGTCTTCTCAACCCTTTGTGATAAAACTTCCCCCAATGAAAAGTTAGAGTCATCACACATAATTTCTAAGGGGAGATCCCACCTTGGTTTTTGGATGATGGGAGGTGATGTAAGACTCATTTTTAGTTAATTGAATTCATCCTCACAATTTTTATCAAACACAAAATCAGAATCTTTTTTTGTAATAACTGGGACAATGGAAGTGAGATCATACCAAAGTCTTTAATGAATTGAAAATAAAAACTAGCATGACCCAATAAAGATCACACCTCATGAACACATTTTAGATATGGAAGGGATGAAATTAATTCAATTTTAGATTTATCAAATTGAATTACCTTATTTGAAATGAAATGCCCAATAACTATCCCCTGCTCAAATATGAAATGACATTTCTCATAATTTAAAACAAGATATTTTTCAATACAGTGGTGGAGGATAGAACCTATGTTTTCCAAAAAATCAAAAAAAGAAGAACCATATATCATTAAGTCATCCATAAAGACTTCCATACAACTCTCAAGGTACTTAGAAAAAATACTCAACATACATCTCTAAAAATTAACAGGAGCATTACATAGACCAAAAGGAATTCTTCTGTATGAAAATGTGCCAAATGGACAGGTAAATGTTTTATTTTCTTGATCCTGAGGGGATATATGGATTTGAAAATAACCCTAATAGCTATCAAGGAAACAATAATGGGACTTACCTGCTAATCTTTCCAATATTTGGTCAATGAAAGGTAAAGGAAAGTGGTCCTTCCACGTGGCTTGATTTAGTTAGCGGTAGTTAATACAAACCCTCCAACTATTTTGCACACATGTTGGAACCAATTCATTACTTTCTTTTGACACAACTATTATTCCTATTTTTAGGCACAATTTGTACTAGAATAACCCATTTGCTATTAGATATAGGATAAATTATCCTCGCAACAAGTAACTTACTGACTTCCAATTTTACCAATTCAAGGAGAGTGAGATTCAAATGGATTTGAGATCATTTTACAGGCTTAGCTACATCATCAAAAAGTATATGGTGCATACAAATAGATGGGATAATCCTGATAATATCATCTATTATCCATCCTATCACCTTTTTACACTATCTTAAAAGGTTGATAAGTTTTTATTCCTACTGTGGAGAGAGGTTATTGGCAATAATGATTAGAAATTGGTAAATACCCTCAAGATATGCATATTTTAAATTAGAAATAATTTGTTTAAATTATGACACTGGTGGTTTTTGGATTGAGGGAGGAGGTTTAGGGGGAGTGAGGTCCATGAAACTGTCTATCTACTCATGTTTATTCTCTAAGGAAAGAGAATCTATGGAAATGAGATTTTCAGAATCATCGACGGTCATGGGTACCTCATAATGAACACACTCATCAGTAAAAGAACAAAATTTACATTTTTCAGAACCCACACAACACTCAAAACATGAATAAAAATTAAAATCATCAAAGGGTGAAGAAGAGGAAAATGAATTAGAGTATGGGTTGAGTATAGAATTGTGTGTGTGTGCATCGTTTGAGAGAACTTCCATAGAATATATAGGAAGAGTGGAGTGATCTTCAATGAGGTGTTTCTTAGCTTCAAGGATGTTAAAACTTACCTTTTCTCCACTGAAATCCATGGAAAATGTACCATTGTGAACATTAATGATCGTATTTTCTATTTTAAGGAATGGCCTCCAAAGTATGAGAGGGTCATGTACTTAGGTTTGGGTATCTTCCATCTCAAGAATGTAGAAATCAGTGGGGAAGATGAGATTCTTCCCTCTTACAAGGACATCCTCAATCACTCATGTTGGATGCATAATACTTCAGTTGGAAAGTTGTATGAAAATTCCTATTGGTTGAATCTCTCCAACTTGTAGAGAAGTATATGTGGAGTGAGGCATTACATTAATGGAAGCACCTAAATCTAGCATAGCATCAAAAAATAAGGTCTCTCCTATGGTACACAGTATCGTGAATGTGCCAGGATCCTTGCATTTGGTTGGTATTGCTGGTTGAATCAAGGCCGAGACATTCCTTCCCAAGTTGACTCTATGATTCCCCTTTATCCTCCTTCTATGGGTGCAAATCTCTTTAAGAAATTTGGCATATCGAGGGATTTTTTAACTACATCCAATAAAGGAATGTTATCTTGAACCTTTTTAAATGTTTCCATTATTTCTTTATCAATATCAATATCAAAATTCTTCTTATATTTAGAGATTATTTGTGGGAAAGGAAGTGTAATGAATTGTTCATTTTAATCATCAATAATAATTTAATTACCCTTTTTATTTTTTTTCTTCATTGGAATATTTTATGGGTGGAGAAAGAGTGTTTTTAAGAGGGGGACATACATGTTGCGTAGAATTAGTATAAGAAGAAACTTATTTACCATTACAAAGTGTAAATGCACATACATTACCTTTTTCCTTCATATTTGAAATGGGTTGGGATGGTATTTGTCTATAACCTTTCATTTTGAGATCATCGATGGTGTTTAACAATTGACACACTTGAGTTTGCAGGTCTTGAATAACTGATTGTGTGGTTTGTTGTAATTTTAGGTTCTCAGTTGCCATTTTCTTCACCATATCCTCAAGGCTTGGTTCAGATTTGGTAGGGGGAGGATGATTGTTTTGAGAAGTTTAAGTATAGGAAGTTTTCATACCTTGGTCTTGTTGATACCAATTATGATTGGGGTAGCTTGAGTTTCCCCCTTGTCAGTACAAGGGTTGTGCTTGCCACCCAAGATTTGGATTTGGTCTGAATTGTTCTTACTTGAAGGGAGGTTCTTATTGGAATGGACTTCCTAGGAACATGGCTGCACAAGACTTAGGTGAATCTTGAATTTGTGGGCGCTAGTCAGAAAAATGAGTATTGTCAGAACAAATACCACAATGTAATGGAAAAAGAGGATATTGTGAGTTACCTTGTACTTGAGATAATTGCCTTATAAGGGTATGCATCTCATCAATATTGTTATCTACCCTTTGTTCTAGAGATGAATGACTTACCTCATGAACTCCTAGGGTTGGTGCAATAGATCATGTACCAAATTATTGTGGTGGGGTCAGCTTGAGGAAAGTCTTTTGAATCTCTCCCAGTATTCATGAAGGGTCTCTCCTTGTGATTGCTTAATTCCACAAATTTATTTCCTAATTTATGTAGTTCAAGAGGCAGGGAAGAACTTCTCTAAAAATTGTCTTTTCAAGTCATTACAACACCAAATTTTGGTAGGACAATAGTATATACAATCTTTGGGCACACCTTCAAGGGAGAAAGGGAAGGCCCTAAACTTAATTAAGTCCGCATAAACATTTTGGGGTTTCATGGTGGATCACACTATGTGAAACTCCTTAAGGTTTTTATGAGGGTCCTCATTAGGAAGATCATGGAATTTAGGAAGAAGGTGGATGATTCCTGATATTAGCTCAAAGTTTGATGCTTCCTCAGGATATTGGATGTACACAGGTTAGTACTCCACTTTCAGGGTGGTCAGTTCTTTTAAGGTTCGATTATTTGCATCCATGTTTTCATGGGTTTGATTGGGTTCAATTTTTTATTGGTTTATGAACACTTGAGGTTCCAAAAGGGGTTCCTTAGTGATACTTTATTTACCTCATCTAGATTACTTGATTTTTGTGTGAATTGATTTTTCAATTTTAGGGTCAAATTCATGTAGTGTTTCTATACCATATCTTGAATTGCAACAATGATGTCCAGTTGATTGATTGGTTGTTTGTTGTTTTTTTTTGTTTTTGTTTTAATTTATTTTGAATAGGAATGAAATAAAAACACTTAATAAATTAAAGGAGGAAAGAAAATATAATTTTATACTATAGAATTAGAGAGAGAGAGAGATAGAGAGATAAAATAAGAGAGAGATAGAGAGATAATATACACAAAAACTAACAAAAATAATGACAAAAACCCAAAAAAATAATAATAAAATGGGGGTGGGTAATTAAAATGAGTAATAATTAAGAAGTAAAATAAATAAATAAAGGGAAATAAATAATAAAAAATAATCTTGGCTCTCCATAAATTGATCCAAAATTTGATCGTGTTGTCGAGCATGTCAAATTAGTTGTTTATTTTTAACTAGAATTTCTGAAGTATAGCAGCAAACCTAGGTCGTCTCTCAACAAAGCCTCAAATAATTAATTATAAAAGGATTTTATGATTAAGAAACTAAAAGGGTAATGGGGTTTTATAAAACATGGGTTTTTTTCTTTAAAAACATAAATTGAAAGTATATTACTTTTGATATAAACCGGTTGGAGAAATCCTGATCTACCCAGGTATGTGTCCCTTGATGCTCAATCCATCATCGCTCTCAAGGGAATGATAATGATCATTGATTAATTGATTTTATACATACTGAAACTAGTAAGGTTATGTGATTTATTACTAGGTTACCACCTAGGATTTGATCAATCAATGATATTTATTATTGGAGACCGCTCAAAATCAACAAACATGAATCGATGTAAAAACAAAACTCAATCAAGGAATCACACCAACAACATGATGAGATGAGCATATTTGTGTCCATGATAAAAATATTACAAAATAAAATAAAATGGATATTATTAGGTTCAATATTCTGTATTTTATCAACCGACACAATCCATTTGCACACTCATGAAAGGTAGGGGCCACTCAAATCATCACAAGATTCGGGTTATGCATGGAAGCATGTGGATTACTATTCCTTTGATTTGTATTTTATATTAACATAATAAAAAATTTTAGAAGGTAGAAATTAATAAAAATTGAAAAAAACTTGGATGTCAATTACCTTACAAAAATTACAAGCATGGAGCTCAAGATTACAACAAGGAACACCCCCCAAATTGATCACTAAGAGGATTAAAAGTACATGAGGGATAAGAGAACTAAAATGGATGAAGAGGGATCTCAATTTAGACTAAAATTAACCCATGGTAGTTAAAAATGATAGAATGAGTGATATGAGTGATTTTATGGACAAAAAAATCACACTTTCCACAAAATAAGCCAAGTGCCTAAGGGACTAGGTCACTATTCAGGAAAAAATTCTTAATTCTTCTTTATCCGGATGGTTTACTGACAAAAACGAATTCAATTGTCATGAAATTATGTGGAGAGGGGTGAATTTGAGTTAGCTGTCCAATGGAGGTAGAATCAGACCAATTGGATCTTCGAGGCACGATTTAGTGCCCAAATACAGAAGGGTGATCCAATCTGGCCTGCCCAGAATTTCTTCACATTGTGGGCCTATGTTGGGCCTACAAATGGACGAATTAGGCTACATGATCTTCTAGAGAAATGTATCCCACATTGTTTTTTATTCATAAACCTATTTGTATCTCAATTTTATGAAAAAATTATCCACAGTACATATAAATGTCTACATGCATGGTTGGGATCTCGCGTAGTTTGGCGCATTTTGCTTGAATTCCATCACAGGCTCTCCAAATCACCTCCTCCTACAATCTAAACACCAAAACAAGTAAAATTTCCCTATTAAATTGTGATAAAACTTAATTAATTTAATCAAACATAAATCTAAATTTATTATTATATTTTTAATATTCATTACAAAACCAATTTAAAATAGCGGTGTAAGGGTGGAATTGAATAGTGAATCACTATGCGATCAAAACACATTTTAAACAATTTAACATTTATCAATTAAAATTATGAAAATATAAATGTTTAAACATTATGAATTTAATTAAATGGGAGTAAATTTTAATTTATCAAAAAATAAGTATTAAAGTATTAACATACATGTTAAAACACTAACACGACCTTTGTTGCATCCATTAGATGTTGATGATAGTGAATCCAACCTTAGTCATATACCATATCCTCCATCTGCTTCTTCCCATTTTATTTCCTTAATAGACTTTGTCTAGTTAAAAATGATTTATTTTATGAATTTAAGGACATATTGTTGATTCTGGGAACTGCTAGTGAGACCAGTAGAAATGAAGACATTGATTTTACTATTGCTAGTGTTGTTGTTCACCTTCATTTGAAGCTATTTTTAAAAATTGATAGATTTTCTAGAAATATTGATTTTACTATTGATATATTTTCTAGAAATGATGCTTAAGATGGACCATAGGTATCTTAATTCTATAATATGTTCCTACAGAACTTCTCCTTTTCCATCACTTGTATCTATTGATGATGATCTCACTCAAAGGATTGTGCATGAAGAAATTTAGGATTTTTTATAGAGTTTAAATAAAACTAAGAATTTGATGCATATGTATTTGGATTCTCATGGTGTATAATTGTTTGATATGGTCAAATCAGAGACCATTAAGACTATAAAGGACAAGATACTATAAATAATTCCATTAAGTATTACTTGAGATTAATCTTCACCAAGTCTGATATAATGACTATGTTTATATATTTAGATAAAGACCTTCAAATTCATCCTTTAACTTAGGAATTTAATCCATCGTGGAAAATTTATTAGTGACGACACCTCTGTTGGATTGGTTTATGACTAAAAAGAATAAATTATTGAAAATCATGGAGCATGGATCTAGGGATGTGACTGATATCACTTAGATTTTAAAACCTTATCTTTATACTTTAAAAAATTTAGTTTTAGAAACTACAACTCCATATCTTATTCTTCTACTAGTACAACTCCCACAAATTTTTTTGGACTCATTCCCCCTCAGTCTCTTTGGCATAGAAAACTTGTATCTCAAGGAATTAAGATTCTGCGGGATTCTTCTTTCCCTTGAACAACACCAACACCTTCTCCTACTACATCTAGAAAGGAAAAGCACCACTTGATCCATCCACCATTCAAGACCCCACATACTAAAATTATGATTAATGCATATGATAGGGATTATGTATCCTTCTTTCACAATTCAATATATTTATTCACTTTATATCATTTACTTTTCCTTCTTAGTTTAAAAAATTATTATGTTTTATTACTATATCATTTCATTTTTTAATTATCCAAAAAGTGGGAGTAATGGTGTGATAATATGATTTATCAGTTTTCTTTATTTATTTATTTAGTTCATGATTTGTGATCATTAAAAAGGAATATATCACTAAATAAATCTAGTAATTTCTCATTTTAATGATCTAAAATCATTTTTAATTTGTTTATAATTAATTCTGTGTATTTTTTATGATAATTATGAAATTTTTCCTAAGTGTCAAAGCAATTGTAAAGCCTTAAATTGACCCCATAGAGACCTAAAATTGATTTCATGAATTAATATGGAAATAATTTTTTTTAAAAAATTATAGAAGTGATCACACAACTAAATAGATCATATGTATGACTGATTGACCAACTATGGTGGAAATATTTCAAATTCCTTAGTCAATTTCGAGGGAAAATCGAGCGACCACACTTTATATCCAATAAAATACATCATTCAAATGTCAAAGGATTAGAGAGATCACATGCTATAACTAATCAAATGTGAGGTGAAACCAAGATACCACATTATATAGTTGAAAATATGGAAAAAGTATGAAGGGACCATATGATGAATTGAAGAGACCATACATTGAGGTGAATTGACCACACATTGAAGTGAAGTGACTAAATATACAAAATATTGATTGTTCTAGGTGAATTACCCTGATGTAGGAGGCTAGTTATCTTTATATAGACCAAGAACTAAGTGTATTACCTTGATGTAAGAAATATGATTACCTTTACACAATAGAGGAACAAAGAAATTTTACCTTTATATAGTGACATGTTAAACCCTTCCATAGTGGTTTTCTTACCTTCATTCAAGGATTATTGATGAACTTGACATAACAGGTTTATAAATTAATAAAAAACATGACTAGTTAAGTAAATTTTCCATGAAAATGAGTTTCTACCTAAGTATTGAATCAACCATGAAGTTTCAAGCTGACATAGATGACCTAGATCGACTATGTCTAATTGGAATTATGTTTAATCAATATATTCCAAAAGATGATTTTTTAGAATTAAATACAAATACAAGGAATTTGATACATCTAGATTTCATGTTGAATATGTAGATTTATTATTGATTATTATTCAAAAGATGTTTGGAAGAAGAGTTTTTCTATTTAAATTGAGAAAAAGGTCAAGGAGAAATATAGATGACACACATAAAATTACTCTGATTAAAAATATATGGCACTATTTTTTTGTGCATCACAAAATAGTCTCAGAGAAAAAATATGATCATTCCATTTTCTTTAATAACTGAGGGAAGACATTGGGAAAGAGAAGAGAAACTTTCTGAACAACCAAACCTCAATCAGTGTCAAAGTTGAATCAAACCTGATTTCTCACTCTCTATTTTTTACTTTACTTTTTATTTGTGATTAATTTATTTGAATACTATTTATCACATACTTCTGTACCATATTGAAGGGTACTTTGATAATCATTATTTTATTTATTTAAGTTTTTTATTCCTAAGAATAACTATGGTAGAGGATTTGTGATTTCCTAGACAACCTTTTGTTTTGTTATATTCTATATGCGAGATCCAGGTTGTGTACATTCTTGTTTATTTTAATAAACATGCTTAAAAGTAGATCACTGTCAATTCAAGAGGACAATGTCTTAGCTTGAGATTGAATGCATTTTTTCATTTATGCGGTGTGTTTTCATTTACATTATTGTTTTATATTCTAACCATAATATTTATAGCACTTGAATAACTTTGATAGTTAAGTTTTACCAGTGATATATATATTATTTTATGTGAGTGGAGTAATCTCAAAAGCTAGTGTAATATCAATTTATTCTAACTAGGTTTTGATCAATCGCTTGAGAGGTTATTACAAAATAAAAAATTAGTTATACCTATTGTATTAGTTAATTGGATTTTTTTAAATTAATGGATTTTGTTTTAAGATTGATTTAAATATAAAATTTTATTGAATTATCAATCAAATACCCTCTTGATCACTCCACTCCGACCAACACCTTGGGTTTGGGTTTGATGATTTATACTTTGGTTCTTGATGTTAGGGTGTGAAGATCACGTCTTGGGCCTTACTCTTCCCATTATCAGAGTTTTTATTGATTCCACACATGGTTTGAGGTAAAAAGTTATGTGCTTTAATTTTTCTTCACACTCCATATATGATTGATATTCCTAAATATTTTTTATCTTAAAATGATAGTGTTTTCAATGGTTTATAAAGGGATTATAAATAAATTTTTAAAGAACTTGACTCTGTTAATTGGTTTTAAAATATATAGGTGTATTTCATATTTCTGATAAAATAACTAAATGGGTTTTAAGTGGGGTTTTACTATTTAAATCAATTATGTTGGATTTATAAGGATCCTTTATGATGGAATTATGGGTTTGTGGTATTTTTTAAATCAGTTTCTCAATTCTTATGTATTTTTGGTGTTTTACCTTGTTGGACCCTTTGGTTTTGATAAATGGATTGAATTGTATTCCTTATTGGTATCTTTGGTGCTTCTCATGAACATACACACAAACATGGTTAAGAATCTATATATATGAATATTTACACACACACACACAAACATATATATATATATATATATGTGTGTGTGTGTGTGTGTGTAAGTATATATATATATATATAGAATTTAATGGGATGCCTCCTTTTAAAACTTTGAATATCTAAAATGTCTTTGGTTTTTAACGGGAACTGAAAACGGGTTTCCAAATTTGACTCCTTAAATTTGGACTCATAGGCCCATTTGAAACATTAGAGTGATATTTCAAATGGTATTTATTTTAAAATGGTTTTTAAATGGATTTCATAAGATTCTAATGTTTTTTAATTATTAAGGATTGGTTGATATGTTGGAATTATTTCATTTAAAGTGTGAACTTTTATGTATTTCCTCCACTTTAGAGACAAAATTTTCATGGTCAATGTAGGGAAGTGTGATGAGAAAATGGTGCTTCATTTGTGTTGATTATTTATTGAGACATTTTGTGTATAAGCTACCTCACCTTCCGTGATTATCATTATCATGGGATCCTAGGAATCTTAGTGAGGGTCGATATGTAGTTACTACCTAGTCCCAATTAGACATACTTGATCCTCATTATCATTGAGGACTATGAGGAACTTCCACCAGTGAGGCTAATTAAGGGTAATCCAATTATTTATTGAAATAGGGATGCCTCAATAGGCCGGAAGATAGTCCCAAACCATGTACATATCAAGTCACATCATAGGGTTTTTATGAATTTCCCATGATTATTTATTATTTATGTTTTTCTACTTATTATATTTGGATACATCACTACTTACGTCCTTTATATTCTTACAATAAGTTATCTCAATGGTCCAACTTTGATATTATGTTCCTGTGCCTTTTATATTATTTCATTATTTGGTTCCTTTAGTGTGATTTGAATGTTTATCTTAAAGATGATTTTAAGAGATGTATTTTAAAAATTATGGATTTAAAATGGTTTTAAAGGTTTCTATAAAACATGTTTGGTATTTAAGGATGCATTTGTTTAAGAATCTCTTGGATGGTTTTATTAAATAAAAAATGTATATTTTATTTTTATTTCCAACTAGAACTAATGGTATATTGTAGAAAAGGGATTTCATGGACTCTTTGGTGATTACCTACCAAGATCTGTCATGTTCACACCCTACTCATGACACTTGATGTTGATTGACTTGGGTTTAGTTTTTAGGTTTAAGTATCATTTTTGGATCACTCATGGAGTGAGTGGTATTTTGGATGAATGGTGACCAAGAGGTCACATAGAGATCATGTTAGGTTCCTGGTTCTATTAGTTATTTTTTATTTTTTATCATAGATGCATTGGATAATTCGAACTCCTATTATCTTTATCATGATTTTTACAATTTCAATTATTTAGTTATGTTTAGTTGATTATACATTTTTGAATTGCTTCATTGCACTACTTTATTCTATTTTGTATTTGTTTCTATTTGTCTAGTCTGGAATATATGTTCAATATCTAGACGTTTCATGATTGAATTTATATAGAAATTACACTACTATTAAATCATTATTTTTTGGAAGAAATAATTACCAAATCTTTCTTGGGTTTCCTTCGATACTTTTCATTAGACCTAGGGGGATTAGGGGCACCCCTCAGGCATGTCATAGACCATCTTGGGTGTCCAGTTCAAGTATGAATCTATATAGTTCATGAAAATCCCCACCCAGTGCTCCTATACTCGTAAGGGGGATAATTTAACCACAATCATCTCAATCATTCCTCTGGCTATAAGGCATCTCAGAGCTCCATCATGGCATACTTGGGCCAATCAACCAAGTCTAACACTTTACTCTATAAAGAGGTATCTAAGGCTCCTACATTAGGGACACCAAATTAAATTCAATTAATTTAATATACACCCCTCAAGTTCTAAGAATCACAAGGAATAAAATCATAATCAAGGACTTGACTACTAGTGACCGAGGTAATCAAGTCGGTGCACAAGGGTCCATTGTGGCCATTGACACTTTGTTTATTCCGCTCACATAAATTCAATTTTAATTAAAAAATTTATATAATTTTAATAGGTTTATTTTTCTTGTTGGTGAGACTGCACATATTTTATTCCATAAAATTCATGAAAGTTACCATAGGGAATATTCATACGGACAACCTACCTCAATTTCATAGTTATTACCTTTTTAAAAGCATGCTTTATCATCCTCATTGAGGACATCCCAATCTAGTATCAACATCCAAAGAACATATCTCAAGACACATCACTAAATAATTAATTATAAAAATTTATAATTATTTATTTAATTTAACAACAACAACTTATAATTAATTTATAAATTAAACCACTTAAGAATAATTTCCTGAAACTGATTGGTCAGCCTCATCACAATGAAACTATGACCAATCACCCATAAAAGATACTTTTCATACCCCCCAACATAATTTTGGTAAAAATACCTAATACGTGGCAATGATTCAATCACAAAAGAACCCAATTTAGTAAAACACCTCAAATAAATTAACTATGTGACACATATTTGATTAAATGGATTGATATGACTTAAAATAATCATTATAAGACATTCTATACCCATCACACACATAATATCATAATATAAAGTTGATTCCACTATGCTCGGGTGAATCATAAAAGAAACCCTAGGTAAAAACATCCAAAAAATTGAGAAAAAGGGAAGAATGAAGAAGGGATAGAAGATATCACCTTGAGTCACCAATAAAATAACATCTAAAACCCACCCCTAATTAAATGGGATCAAAGGAAGAAAGGTAAAGGAGATTCCTTGATTTTTTCACACATAAGGGAGGAATAGAGGAGGGTGAGGGGTATTAAAATGAGAGGGGAAAATTGTTTTTTTTCATATAATTTAAAACCGTACTGGGAAATAGAATGGGATGAACCATGACTTGTGCTACACTACGGTGCACCTACTAATAGAAAAAAAGGATCCCCTAAATTATTGAAAAACTCTCCAGGCACTCACCCTCACCTGCTATTTCACATAGGGAACCCACCCAAGTCTATAAGATAAATCAACCTACAAAATTCCCTAGGCTTGGGTGTTATAGTGCAGAGGCCTACCTAGAAACTACACTCATCTAGGGTGAAAAACCCTTCAAGACATGTATTTCACCTTGTATATTTCCCATAGGTGGTGAACATATGCTCCATAGTCATCAAATCGCTTGTCTAGTGATATTCTACCTCACCATTTTACACCACTCGGGGACCCAGGAACCACACCCACTATAGGCATAAAATCATCCACTATGCTCAAACCACAAAAACCTATGAAATCCAAAAAACCCAACTCTATAGGCATTTTATACTTGTTTTTGATAGGGAAAATCCCTAGGTTCCACACACTCACCCAACCTTGGCTTTCATCCACTCAAGAAACTGTAACACTCATCAAGCCCCATTCTATATCAAAAATATATTATTAATATGTCTATACACTCGAAACTCTGATCCAATAATTGGTTCTCAAAATAAACCTCCCTTCAAAAAGATAAAAACATTCAAAATTTCCTAGGGAATTTATAACTTGAAAAAGACATGGGTTTTAATAACCTTCCTGCCATAACACTTCTCATCCCCGATAAGCCTTGAAAATATTTCAAAAATTTAACTCGAGCTATCTGAATTATTGATTCCCACTCAATTATCTATGTTATACTCTGAAACACCAAACGAGTTTCCACTATTTGTCACGACCCGTCCCCCGGGGCCCGTGCCGTGACTACCCTAAGCTCTCCTTCCATAGGCTAGGGGTTGGCGACTGGCACCAAAGGCGTAACTCACTAAATCAGGGAAGGAATTGCCTTTATAATTGTAAACACACACAACAGAGCACATAAATGGATAAAAAACACTAAGCAAAACTGTATAACAAGAGAGTGCTAAAAATTAAAGGGGCTGGAAATACAAGCCCAACTGTAAAGTACAAGTACAACTGAAAAGGGAAAAAATAGCTACAAGATGAAAAGTAGCTCTTGGATCATCCACCACAGATCCTACTTCAAGGGTAGGTACAAATAGCCTCCTTAGTACTCCACGTTCGTCAGTCTCCTCCGTGTACTAACACGTCATATGGTTCACCTCTGAGTATCGTCAAATCCTAATACTCTCAGTCTCAGTCAGAGATGTCTGTCATTTTCATCCTACACAATGAGGTGTGGGCATAGCCTGTGTAGGGGTGAGTATAACGATACTCAGTAGGGACCCCGAGACCCTCATGGTCTCTCAAAATCCACCAAAGATAAATCATAGAGCAAGAAATCAACAGATAACCCCAATTAGGTATATTCCCATACATATACCTAAGTTATCAAGTAACCCATCTCAATCATGAGGTAAACACAAAAGTTACCAACTCAGCTCACATATGTATACAACTTATGTAGAGAGATAGAGATGATCAAATGTAGCCACTAAATCATCTATTTTGTCGAACCCACACAGGATCCAGGAACAGAAATCAGAATTGTCGAACCCACACAGGATCTAGGAACAGTGAACAGAGTTGTCAAACCCACACCAGATCTAGGAACAGTCATCAGTGCTGTCAAACCCACACAGGATCCAGGAACAGTCATCAGTGTTGTTGAACCCACACAGGATCCATGAACAATCATCGAAGCTGTCGAACCCACACAGGATCCAGGAACATTCATCAGTGCTGTCAAACCCACACAAGATACAAGAACAGTCGTTGAAGCTATCAAACCCACACAGGATCCAGGAACAGTCGTCAGTGCTTTCGAACCCTCACAGGATCCAGGAACAGTCGTCAGTGCACAACCAACCACAGGGTTCCGCACAAAGCATGGTTGATTCCAGGAGGGTCCGCTCCTCAAGCCAGGTGTCGATACATCAACTATCATGAAGTACCAAGTTTATGTATCCAAAAGATCTATAATTCCATAAGAAACTCAACGTGATAGATGGTGTGTCAATTAGACACCCGGTCTGAGAGTTATTGGCGTTTTCGCTCCAAGGGCCCAGTTGGATTTACACTTGATCAAACCCGGACGTACCCCAACTATGTCCAAACCTAGAGTGGGGTATATGAAAAGAACCTTCTTCCTCCAAGGTTTCCGTAGCCACAGATGGTTCGTCAATCGGATTCCTGTAGCTCAAGTTACAGGAAAAAGAGTGGAAATAGGCCAAAATGGGTTCGGGTCTGGTCCGATGCAGTCGAACCGACACGACCCGACCCGGGTCCGGACTGGGGTACGACTTGGTCCACGATTCTGACCTTGTCCAAGGGGGTGGGCCGGCCTGCGAGGTGGCCCGTCCCGTGAGGGCGGCCCGACCCACGCTGGGTCCGGCCCGCGTGGCTGACAGCCCGTGGGGTCCGCCCTAGCCTCATCCAGGGGGGAAGCCACACCCCCTGGATCCCGAACGGCTTAGCCGTTTGGGTGGGAGTAAAAAAGGTGCAACGTGGAACTGGTCCGCATCATGCGGGACCCAGCGAGGGGTCCCGCTCCTCCCGGCTGGCCGAGCAGTCAGCTGCCGCCCGCGCGGCGCGGTTGCGCCACCCTTCCTTCGGTGACCTGGCAGCTCGGTCCGCCGGTCTTCCTCACGTCCGGACTTGTGCTGGCCTCTGTTGCACCACTGTGGCTAGGGGCCACGGCCCCCCTTCGTTCCACTGCACGGCACAGTGGCGCTGCACCTTCCTCGGCAACCCAGTGGCTTGAGCTGCCGGTCTCCTTCGCGGCCGGCCTTGCGTCATCTGCCACTGCACTGCCGTGGCCCGTCGGCCCCAGGCTACTCCTCCAGCGACGTGGTTGCGCCGCTGCCACCACGAGGTGATGCTCGTCGGTTCCATCCACAGACGATCTTTCCGTGGGTCACCGGACGAGTTCCAGTGGCCCGATTCTCGTTTCGGAAGAAGTTGCGCACTCCTCGGGACGTCGCCTTCGATCCGCAATCATTGTTGAGCAGAGTTTCTCATCCCACTCTCATGCCATGTTTAACATCAAATTCCACAAAGAAGGTAGTGGGGTCGGGCCATGTTTGTTCGGCCCTCACCCTCTGCGTTAGGGTGATAGCATGCGACTTTGATTCTTAATCTTTGAAGAAAAAAAAGAAGAACATGCAACACCAAAGAATGAATCCCCTACCTTTGATTGTTGATCATCGATGAAGTCGCAGAAAGGCGGACATTGATTCATTATAGACGAACATGTCCTACGTTGAGGAGGTTCCGAGGAAGGAATTCGAAGTCGGGATTGAGGTCGACGTTCTTTGTCGGTTGGAGCATTCTTCATCGGGAGCCTCCTCCCAAGTTCTCTCCTCTTCCAAGTTCCACCCAAAGACAAATTCCAAAATAATAATAGATTCATCTTACCTATTATTTAATCATTGGCACATAATTCAAAAAGATTCAAATTAATTAATTGATGCTCAATTAATTAATGGAGTGGATTTGGAACCATAAAGTGGGGAGATCAAGGGGTTTCTCCCCACTTAATGGGGAGTTGAAGAGGTTTCAACCTCGGGTGGCCCCCACCATATTAAACATGAAGATTGGGTGGGCCCCACCTCCATAACCTCTCATGGGAGGTTAAGGTATGGTGGTCCCCACCTCCATCCTTTACATGGAGGTTTTAACCAACTAATAAAAATAAAGTTTACACAACCTTATTTTTATTTAATTCATTAAAAACCCAAAAACTATCTTTTATTCTCAACTCACTTCCATCGAAGTGAAAGTATTCTTAAGCGAATACCGACACTGCGAGTTCGACGATTCCTTCAGATTTCAATTCTGAACATAGGTTCAAATGTTATAAAAACCCACTCGTATATTTACTGAATGTACCTGAAAAAAAATTCAGAAATACATTCTTGGCACACCGGGCCGCAGAATCATCCGCCGCAAGTTTTTGCAAACTCATAAAATTCCCATGTATTTAAGAAAAAAAAATTCCATGGAAATTCCAGGTCTTTACACTATTCAACTCCAAACATGATATTCACTATTCATAAAAACCTAATCCACCACTCGTAACCATCACTAAAACATTAAGATGGTGCTCAACTACACCCGACTATCCCAAGGCACCACAATGTCATACATCTATTCATCACTATTCTCATAGATATCCCCACTATAAGACTAAACTCATAAGGGCTGATTCAGAGCCATGATGTTATGCACTATTGGAATCTCTTACCAAACACATATCTAATAGTCCACTGACTTTCTCGGTGGAATTCTTATCTCACCAAACCCAACCTCATGTAAAAACACCAGTAAGACCTCCTCCGGTTAGATATTCCAAAAATTATTAGTTTCACCCATCGACGTGCTACCTCATAGCATGCTAACAATTATAAACTCCCTAGAGACCTCAAAAAATCATCCATACACCAACACCGAACTTCAAACCTCACACTCAGTTTAATTCCATTATTGGATACCTGAAAATCTAAATTGGTTATCGTATTACACTCATGAGAACCAACATATCTCCAATCTAACTCACGTCCGAATCATATCTAAATTGAATTGATCTTGATTCTAATACAAAAACAACATCCAACACCACATTCGAATCTCAAATCTGGTATTAAACATGAAACTAGACACAATCAGATTTATTTGCTCACTAGCATCAAAAAATCCACCTCAGCTATCCAATGACTAGTTTCAACACACCCATGACCCTAACTATATGGGTTATTCCTATATGGAAAACACTCCATCCATTATCATACATAATTATTAGATATGGTTATCCCACTCATAACTTAGAACCAATGTGAAACATCAACTTCTAATCATTCCTAACTCACCAGGAATGTAATCATCAACATCCACTAAATCTCCATCTATAATAAGTGTACACAATCCAATGAAAAATAGTAAACTACCCACTATATGGATTACTTTATATCACTCCCTAATCATAACCTCAATAAGTTCTATCTTCATACCTCCCCAACAAGACTTGTCAATGTACACACTCTGGTTGACCATGAAACATCACCCAAATCTATCTCATATGTCTCCTCTACCATGAAGGGGAATTTCCTATTTCATTGTAAGCCTCGAGAAACCATTCCCACATCAACCATCACAAATACATCATCTCCACAATCTATTCAAGTGAAATGAAATTTTTGAACCATTAATGCATACCTCATGGCACTGTATGAGTCATTCTTGATAACAGTGATCAACAACCCCCATTGTGAAAATAAACACACCTAAGTAGGTGTACACCTTTCCACTATCCTACTGAACCAGAAAAACATCAGTCTCATATATCTAATATCACCCTTATAATTACTCTTCAAAATTGATGCATTTTATCCATGTTAGGGTCTATCACATGAATTCTCTCCAAAAAACATCATTTCAAATGAAAAAGTGTCTACTCACACACCATCCAACCTAGATCCTAACATCTAGTACCATCATTTTCAATCTCACCAAGAAACCTGCATGAGATCATAGGGTTAGGAATCCTTCTGATCTTTCCCATTGAAACTAGGCTTTGACACCAAAATCATCTCAATTGATTTTCCTCATGAAATCCCAATGCATCTTCATGTCTATACTATATACCTGGAATCACCTCACATGCACCCATATCATAAGTAAAAGTATCTACCCATACTTTCAATATCTATAAAGGAACTCATAAACCTAGATAAACTCTCTCTTAGGACACCCTTGTATAACGCATCCCATATCATCCATAATTCCTTCATAATCAATATCCCAAGCCATATCTCAAAGCACTAGACTCTCCCATCTATCCCATAAACTAAGTCTCCTAGAGGTCTCAAACATGGGAAACATCCCTGCTCCCATCTCAAATATCACATGGAAACTCTTGTGCCACAACACCCATAACAGGATATTACTTATCATACACTACATTCTAAGGCATCATCTTACTAGGGAGCTAATTTTCACAAGAAATATGCACAAGAGACCACCCATCAAGAATCATGATATCATCTATAGTACATATATAAGATGTTATTACCCTAAAATGATCTGTTTTGAGTATAATATAGTCAATTGGATTGGTTTAGTAGAATGCCACCAATAAGCTACATATGAAAACACCATATAGGTTGTTGCTAACCAATTAAATAACCAAACCCATTTTCTTTGAGAACCAACATAAAAACCACCCATAAGTGGTCTATCACTAAGGAATAATATTCTTGTATTGACCCACTAGGTTTACTATAAATCACTTACATAGAGGGTCTGTATAACCATCATCAAGGAGCATCACATCGTAAGATCCACATGGAATTTCATCAGAAGAAAATATACTATGGTCTAAATGAGTAGAATTACACCACCAAGTTATTGGAAAATTCCATATAAGTTTTTTTGACACTTTAAATAATTGAAATCTCTATCATTAGTGATATCAATCACAAGAAATAATTCATATTTCATGTGAATCCTACATGAAAAATATGATACATGTACAAAAACTCTTTCCAATGTTCTAAGAAAAAAAACCACATAAATCATAAATCATACATCCATGAAACCAAGTTTATCACACTAGGTGAAATCCTACAATCGTATATGAGGAAACCAAGAAAAAAAAATCACATGCCCTTGGCAACCTGAAATTTTCATATAAAAAGGTGTTAGCAATGCACCAGTTTTAGGTCCATCACAAGCTCGAACAAATCCTCAATAACGTATCTACCGTTTCCTCAAATAGTAAGAGAAAAAAAATCTAATACACTTTTTGATATCAATCACATAAATTCTTTGATACCAATTGGTAACACCCCACTATGGTTCACTCTATAATAAGAAGGATAAAGAGCTACTGACCTTAGATGAACCTCCTCATACACCAAAAGATTCTAATTAGTAGTGTGGGTCTAGGGTGTTATAGTGGGGAGACTATACCCCTATATTATATTTCACAATTATAGAAAAATAACCAAATGAAATCCATAATAAATAAATAATGTACATACAATCAAATAAATAAACAACAATTCTATATCAAAATGGAATATGGAAGAATACATTATAGACCCATGAACATTCTAGGATACAATTTATCTCCCACTAGGATGATCACATATAAAAAATAAATATAAGAATAAAAACTAGTAGGCTCAACTACATCCCCAATCCGTACCTCATCAATATCTTTACTTTGTCTAAACTATCCATTTAAACGATCCAAAATCAGGCCTCTGTCCAACCTAAACTTGTGACCGGGGAAGTATGATCGGGTACCCAAGTTCAGGGTGTGAATATAATTTAGTAGGGAACCACCAAGTGGTCCCATACATAACTAGTAAATTTGGTGTATGCAAACATGTGATATTCTTAGTATAATAAATATACATAATACAAAAGATTGGGATTTAACACGACACTCGAGATCGACACAAACCCAGTTAGGCCAATTATATGGTGTCCCTAAGCATGCCACATAATCATTCCAACCAATATCAATACTATGAATGATTCATAATCTCAAGTACTAGAAAATCCAGCAGTATCGTGATCAATGACCCATTCCTTGGAAAATGTCCTAGGAAATCCAAATCGCTCCATAGGCCCCTAAAAAGGGTCACATCTCCTACCTTGATTTGAAGGAGTACGCCCAAGAAAATTCAAATCATCTGAGAGGAAACTTGTAATGGACACATACACTACCTTGATTCCAAGGATTAAGCCTAAGGTAATCCAAATTGGTCTCAACAACCAAATCTTAAGAAACTAGCCCTAGGAATTCAATTTATAAGGCTTGAGGGTAGTGCATCCATCTTATAACATCTTTTCAGTTAAATGAAAAAAGAAAAAAACCAAGGATAACATCTAAGTCATACCATGTATCTTAATGCATTTAAATGGAAAATTCATTCCACCCAAATTATCTCATAATATTCATCTCTTAAGTGTCGACCATCTGCTTAAACCCATCTTAGAAAAACATGGTCAAACTCTAAAGTGCACAACCTAACTTCATCACTATGCACACTCTATCTAGGTCCAACATATCTTTGGGGAACTGACCAGGGCCCCCTAGGTTATATCATAACATGTGAACCTCACATGGGCTCCTCAATCATAATCACACCTCTCGGGTCAACACCCATCACTTAGAGGGTATAAAGTTCCTCAGTATCCTCCCGATCACATCATGGTCTCACTAGCCTCATAAGGAAAGACTTGATAGATTTTTTGTCGCATTTCGGTCCTCTCAGTAAAACTATACACAATCTACCTAGGTTTACACACCCAATACTTATATACTAGCAGGGTAGGAACATTCATCCCATGGTCATTTCAACTAGACCTCAGGCTATGAGGTATCTTATAGAGCCATTATGTTCTACTTGGGAAAATCAACCCTATCCAATACTCTCCTATATAAGGATGTGTCTATGGATCATACATTAGGGCCACTAAATTAAATTCAATATGTTTAATACACACCCATCCTGGTCTAAGTGTCACAAGTCCTATAATAATAATCACGGTGTCAACCATCAATGGTTAAGACAATCACACTAGTGCACATGGGTTCATCATGGCCATTGTCACTTTATTCATTATTATCATAGATATTAGATTTTATTCATACAATTTATATGTTTTTTAATAGATCAATCCACCTTTATTTCTATACCACACATATCATATTCCACATAATTCATGCAAATTACCATAAGAAACATGCATAAGTACCACATACTTCAATTTAAGAGTTATTACCCTTTTAAAAGAACACTCAAACTTCCTCACTGTATCCTAAGAAATATTGTATAATCATATTGAGAACCTATCTCAAGAAAAAATATTGAATAATTAATTATAAAAATTTGTAATTAATTAGTCAATTTAATTATAACAATTTATAATTTATTTAAAAATTAAATCAATGAGGCACAATATCATAAAACTCACTGGTCGATATTATCACACTAAAACCATGACCAAACACTCATGAAATATCCATGGTATACCCCAAAAACTAATCAATGAAAAATCCTAACACATGAAAATGATTCAATCTCAAAAAATGTCCAATTTAGTCGAAAACCACAAATAAATTCACCAGGAGATGTAACTTTGACAAAACAATATTTGATGGTCTAATATCATTATCATGATAGATCCTCTATCCATCATAAGAAAAATACCCATCATATCAGGATTATGCCACCATACATCATTGTAATTATTAGTGAAACCCTAGGTAAAAATGTTTAAAATGATAGGGGAAACATGGAAAGGGAAGAACAGAGAAGGGGGAGGAGATATCACCTTGAGTCTCCTCCAAAATCACATCTAAAATCCATCCCTAATAAAAGGGTATATAAGGAATAAATGGATAGGATCTAACTTGGTTCATTGTGCATGATGTAGTAAGAGAGAAGGGTGAGGGTAATTAAAATGAGAGGGGGGGGGGTGAATATGGATTTTTCATAAAATTTAAAACTAAATTGGGAAGAAGAAAACATACTATGAATTTTTTATGCTATGGTATATATCCTAGAAGCCCTGAAAGATCCTCTACACACATGAAGAAATAGGTAGTCCCTCACCCTTGATCATCATTTCATATAGGGAATATACCCAATCCCACATACCAAAAATCCTAGCAAAACGTGCTTGGTCAGGGTGATATAGCATGGGATCCTACTCAGGATCCACACTTAGATAGTGTGAAACACCCTCCATGCCCAATGTTTTCCTCATTTGTTTTCTATAGGTATCACCCCTTGGTTCTATAGTCATAAAAATTTCCAACCATGGAATTTCACCTAGGTAGTTTTGCACCGTAAGGTGCCCCATGCACCATGACCACTAAAGGAACAAAGCCCTTCACTACACTTGGAACCCACATCCCTGAGAAATCCTAAACACTCAACAAAAAAAGAATTTTATTGCCTTTTTTGATATATACAATCCTTGATCACCACACTCTCACCTGACCTCACCCTATCATCTACTCGAGCACTCACAACACTCACTAGGCCTTTTTCTATGTCCAAAAACATATCTTTAAGATTTATAAACACATAAAACTATGATCTAATCACTGGTTCTAAAAAAACATCCCTCCAAAATAAAAAACATAAATTCATTCAGGAATTCACAACCTAAAAAAGACATAGGGGAATACAAATACCCTATGTATATGCTATATGCAGTTTTGGGTGAGCTGTGGCCCAGAGTGTATGTGAATAAGTATTTAGGAATTAGAGGGTGTGATATAACCCCTAAGTAATGGAGGATCAACACTTTTTCTAGGTAGGTGATTTGACCTCATAGGTGTATAAAATATTATGGTTTGGGGGAGAGATTATTCCATTAGGTGTATGCTATATATATGGTTCCTTGGTGGGATACTCCATTATTAGGTTTCCCATGGTTTGAGGGATCTATAGGGATTCCCCATGGTAGGATATTATGGTTCAGGGTAGAGGATGTGACCTTTTGGGTGGATTTATATTCTATTTTTGGGTAGGTTATATGACCCCTTAGGTTTAATGGTTTTAATGGTACATGCTCTGAAGTGGGACTCAGTCCCCTTGGGTGGGATTCGATGAATGTTACATAGTAGGTGTTGGTTCTCCATGGGTGAAATTATATCAGTTTTGGGGTAGGACATGGTCTCCCTAGGTGGTGTGACATTCTTAGAGACACTTCTATATAAACCTAAGCAGTTATGGTTGATACCGGGTGTCAACTTAGAATCTTAAGATCAATGATGATTTATTTATTAACCTTATTTTTTTTATTATTTAGATAATGTCACATGTGAATAAAACACATTTAATGGTAATGTTAGGGTCACTATTTGTGGTTATATAATGAATTTTACACACACCCAACTTAGGAAACCTGGTACTTTAGTACCCAAGAAAACCTCATGTTCATAGGGTCAGTTAGGGTAGAGGCCCAATATTGCATGATCAGGATAGAGTAACACAACGGGGAGTAGAGACTGAGATGTGATGAGGCTTGGTATGGTAATAGATCCTCCTTGTTTTTTTATATTTGATCATCTATAAGAGTTATTAGTTGGGATTTATGATTGTATTCTTCCAAATTTCATTTTTTATAACATGATTCATGTTTACTGGATTAAGGACTATAATTATTTTTATGGATATTGATTAGTTATTTTTAGTTTTTATTTAAATTTTATATGAGTTTATAGTATCCCCATAATAACAACATATACCCTTAATTATATCCATCAGACACTGGCATACAGAGATGTATGCTTGAGGTCATGTAGTGACGCCAGCTGAGACACCAATTAGTGGACTTCAGCTGTGGGATGTTACAACTATTCTCTCTTTAATTTATATCTAGTATGAAATCTATGTCACATAAATCATATGATATTTATAAATCATAATAGGTGTATAGGTTTATATAATTTATGGGAAAATTATTAAAAAAAACTAGTTCACATTGATTAACCCCCTTTTTCAGTGTGAATGCATGGTCCAATAGGTCACAACCATTAGTAATAGAGCCAAAAATACACCTTTGATTGGATATATTTTTCCTAGTTATTTTAATTTGATATATATGTATTGGACTTGAAGAAATTGTATGAGTTCCATGTTAGAGAAAACATGGAGGTAATATCATCTAATACATTGGAAAATTGGAAAAAAAGGAAGCTATAAAGATGAGAAAGATCACTCTTATGAGAAAGGAGAAATATGATTCACTATTAGATGGAGGTAATAAAAGTGGAAATTTATATATCATATCTTTTAAAAATTACCATCTTATAGTCTCCAATTAAATCTCCAAAGAGTATGTTCCTACTAAATCACTTTATGTTTTTTACTTTGAAATAAATGATTATTTTGAAAATATTCCTGTTGAAGTGTTTACTTTCATATTTGAGTATACCAAGGGTCTATAGGATGAGAAAATACCAATAGAGTTGGAATATGATGCAATATAAAATTAATTATTGGAGAAGTTTCAAAAGTGTAATACTCTTATCAAATATGTGAAAGACAAGGAATAAATTATATGGTTCTATAAATAATAACACTCCATGGTTGAAGAATAATTGAAAAAAACAAGTAGTGAGAAATATAATATTTATATATTATTTGAGGAAATGATTCATGAATTGTATGAAGTCATTGGTGTAAAAAATTCTCATTTGAAAATAAAACCCCAAAGAGTAAATGATCATGAATTCTTTTTTTTCCTGAAGTAAGAAAGATTCATGAATATCAAATTTATGTGAAATAAGATCTAACTTCCCAAGTTGTTTAAATCATAGGTATTCCCATTATAGTTTCCAATAGGAATATTTTTGAGAAAATGCCTCATATAATTGGAAACAAGGGATTGAAAACATATAAGGATATATCTATCACAAGTTCAAAGAAAAAGGTAACCTTTGTTTGAAATGATTTTGTTTTCACTAATGTTTTTTGTATATAAAATATAGGTTACAATTCAAACTATGAACAAATATGGGTAGAGAAAATGTGTGGAAACCAACCACCACTTAAAGGGTGGATATGAGTATATACAAGAATATTCATTCCTCAAAAGATTCTCAAAATAAGGTCCTTTTAGACAAAAATAACAATGTATAAAATTTGGTTAGGCTAAGTTCATAAGTGAAAGATTATATTTTATTGGATAATATTGGTGAGGTAAAAAATTTATACATAATTCAATTTTATATTGAAATAATATGTCAATAATTTGAAGAAAAATAAGTCATATATTAAGGGGGATAAAATTAAAGTTGAAGAGAATTCACAGAAGAAGGTAAAACCATCCATTAATAATATATTTGGAAACTTTGAAAAATTCTATGGAAAGTGAGATAAGAATGACGACTCTGATGAAGTATACTGGTTTAAACCTACTAAACATGATTTATATTCTTTAAGAGTAAGAATAAAACAAAAAATATAAGTTTAATAAAAGAAGAAGATATTTATCCCAAGTGGTGATACGATGGTTGATATGTTTAGTGAGGTTCAATAATTGGTGAAGAGGATATGATTGAGTGTGTTGTATTTTTTTGTCAATACATAAATTGTATTCTATGTTAAATCAGATTATTTGAAGTAAGATGTTCTTCATTTTTATATATCATGATTGGTTCATCATGATTCAAGTATTTTATAAAGTGTTAAAGTATCTTGGAAGATTGAAGAAGGATGGAGAATAAGGGACCAACTAGGTAAGGCCACTCCCATTTCAGAGGGCATTTCGATGGTGTTCTAGTGAAAAATAGTGAAGATGGGTGAAAAAATGGCTTGATCAAGCCATACTAGATGATACTGTTCATTTCTAGTGTTCCTATGTGAAATGCATGTGACCAAATTAGATGTGGTGGTAATTGTGATGATCTTATAGTGTGATTTTATGAAACATACATGTAAAATATGGCTTTATAACAAGCCATGTCGTTCATTGAGTCTACCTTTGTGAAATGGTAAATCTCACTACAACCGTTGTGGTTCTTGAAGCATAATGTGGTCAATATATGGTGTTATAAGAAAAAAAAGGAAAAGTAAAAGGACCGCACCCATGGTATGACAATACATGGTCAACAGTTAGGGTTATAGATCAAAATAGATAGGTAGAGGAAGACTAAACCGTGATGGTTTCCATTTCTAAGGAAAAATAGGTTAATATTTTTCACTATTTTATGTCGTGTTAGGGGTTTTATTATGGTTATGAGTATTTTTGTTGAATTGGTTTCTTAGATGATCTAATGTCTCTCTAACTTGATCCATGAGGTCGTTTTTAGAATCATTAAAGGTTTTTAGAAGATTTAACATGATCCAATGGATCAAAATGAAGTGATAGTAGTTGAGTTGGATGAAGGAAGTTATTAGTTTGAAATTAAATTTTAAATTGGATTTCATGCTTTACCATTGCTGCTATAAAAGGCATGTAATATGTGTAATAAATGAGAAGATGAAGTAAAAGAATAGAGGAGGAAGAAGAGAGAAAGAATAAGAGTAGAATAGTGTGAAGAAGAGGATATGAAAATTGGTATAGATTAAAGAGATCATACATTAGTTTCTATAGGTTGAAGAAGAAGAGTAAGTTCAACACTAAATCAACAAATTAAGGCTATGTTTAGAAGGATTTCCTATTTTTGATATCAAGTTATTTATCATTGTAATAGTATGGGAAGAAGTATAGTTGGGAGAATTTTTGTATTATAAATACAAGGATAAAACCTTCTCATTATACATACATGTTGAAACTAGTGGATCATATGATTTTAGTGAAATCTATATCATGAAAAGAACCAGCCTTCTCATTTTTATGGTCAAACCTTGTAAATATACTTTTATTTTTATGTGTGTGCGTTGGAAAGAAATAAATATTCACTATAATTGGTGATGAGTGTTGTTTCAACAAGGAAACATAAAAATAAATTGGATCACCAATTCAACCCACTCTAAGTGGTTCTTCATAGATCATAGAGGTTTATTTTAAATTGGAATTATAGCATTAGGTTCCCCTCATTGGTGAATTTATATTTGGATTTTAAATAAGGATTTAATCTTTGTTCAAAGTTATTTTCACCAAATTTATGGTGTATATCAGGGGTAATCTTAATTAATTTAATAATAGAGGATTCCTATTTTTAATGGGAAAACATTTCATATATGGAAAGACAGGATGATTCTATACCTATTATCTATTAATTATGAAGTATTGTAAGTGAAAACTAATGGGTTTTCTCCCTAGTATGAATGTGTTTCTATGATAGAAACATATAAGAGGAATTTGGATAATGATAGTCTTGAAAATAATGTTATTTTATCATCCCTCTCAGAAAGTGATTTTTTAAAGTAAAAGGTCTAAAGATCGCTAATAACATATGAGATAAATGTCATAATATCTTTGAAGGAAATACCAAAGTGAAGTAAGATAAATTGAAGTTTTAGAGACTTAAGTATAAATATATTTAGATGAATGATGATGAAACTGTTGATAAATTCTTCACAAGGGTAAATAAAGGTATGAGCACAATAAGAGGCTATAATGAGAAGTTGGAAGATACTGATATTGTTGAAAATATTTTACATATCTTACCAGATAAGTTTGATTATAAAGTATTTATTTTGGAATAAAAATATCCAAGTGATATTTATCTTGATGATTTTAATAGTGTTTTAATAACTTATAAAGTTAGGAAATAAAATTCTATCCAGAAGAAGGTGAAGTATGAAAACGAATATCTTTTAAATCCCAAAAGAAATAAATGTTGAAGAAGAAGGTTTCTATTAAAAAAGAATCTTATTTTTCTGATTATGATTCTAATTTGGATCATAAGTTTGATAAGATGATTTATTTAATCTATAAAAATGTGATAATAAGCAAGGGAAGGTTTAAAGGTAATATTCTACTAAAATTATTTAGGTATAGAGTAGTTTGACATTTTGTTGAAAATTATCCTAAGTTAAAATAAGATGAAGTTAGTGATGATGAAGAATAAGAAATAAGGAGATTATTTTAGAATAAATCATAAATTATTTAAAAACTAGGGGTTTATTATAAAGTGAATAGAAATAATTTATCAAAATTCAATAATGTAAATTTATTATCTAAGTGTGAAGTTAATGATAATAATAATGAAGAATAAGAAATAGAGATGTCAAGAGATGATTATGATTTTTTTTTAATTTCTAAAGTGAATAAAGAATAATTCACTAGTAAAATCTATAGTTAATTAAAGGAAAATAAAGAAATTAGGATAGAATATATGATTAAGATAGAACTAAATTAATTTTTCTCAAATATTTACAATTAGGAGAAGGATATTAAAAAACATAAGAGAGATAATGAATTTTTCTTTAAAAAATAGAAGTCAATGTTACTTGATGATGTTAAAGGTATAAAGAAGTTTCTTAATGATGAGAAGTATCTTAAACTCAAGTTATAATATAAATTTAAGGAGGAGTAAAAAGTGGTTGATCATTTACAATAAAATTTGATCAAAATAGAAGAAGATTTGAAGAAATAGAGATTCAATATTTAGATTTCTATTTCAAAATTTGGAGAATGTTTTAAGAAGTGTGAAACTCAAGAAGACCAATATAAATCATTTATCAAGGATGATAAGAATTATAAAAATGTTGGAAATAAACCTAAAAAGAATAATCAAATTAAGAATACCATATTTGTATACAAATCAAGTGATTTTACATATTTTAGAAATTTTGAGTGCATCTTATTCAAAATTGCTAAAGATTTTGAAGAAAAAAATGATGATAAAAAGTTAGATGAAAATAAAAAAGTTTCCGGAGTTCAATAAATTTTTTTGTAAAAAGGTTCCAAGATTAATGGTGGGAATAAGGTTGAAATACAAGTTTATAGTTCTGGAAAACATGATGTTTTTAAAGGAAAATATTTTTTATGGTTATTTTTTGGAAATGTGGAGGTTTTAAGCACATAGAAAGGATGTGTTAGTTTAATTACTAATAAAATGATTAGGTTATATGGTTTGGAAGATATAAATTGAGGTTGATTCAACCCATAAAAATAATAACAATTCAGATATAGCTTGAGAATTATGGATTGAAAATAAAAAAAGATTTAAACTATTGGAAGGTTTTTGTGAACGACCTGAGTAACCAGGTCATCTTTCAAAAGGGTGACTTATTATTCTACCAAATGAAATGTTTTCAAGATATATTGTTCATAAGTATAATAATAAAATGGATAAATACAAATATAAAGATATAGTTTATTATTTTTCCTATAAAGAATACATAGGAAAATGTCCATAGATTTTAAAAAATAGTTATTCCTCACACATTTCCAGGAATCTAAATCTTTTCAAGGATGTTGAGAAACATAAATATGTATTGGTGAATTTTTGAAATGATGGATCACTCAAAATTAGAGGGTTTGGATCAACATATATTGGTAAATATCAATTGAAATATGAGACCACATTGTATGTTTAAGGACTAAAACAAAATATTCATAGTGTTTCTCAGTTGTGTGATGAGGAAAATGTTTTTTTTAAATATGGGTTTTTGTGAAGATATTTGAAGATATATATATTTAAAATATTAAAATGAATAAGTGGTAATTTGTTTCAAATTTGCGATGCTGGAAATTAATAATATTTGAGTATGAAATAAGAAAATCAACTTTGGAATCGAAGACTTATTCATCTTGGAAAAAGGAATATGTGAAATCTTATTCATGGACATAATGTTTGCAATATTCCTAAGTTAAAAATATAAAGTAATTTTCTATGTTCCACTTTTCAAAATAAAAATATGTGAATAATCTATACAATAAGGTTGAAATAAAACCTACTTATCCTTTAGAGTTAATTTACTCTGACATTTGTGAGCCCATGATGAAGAAAAAATAAAGATAAGTATTTTATTTTATATATTGATTAATTTACTCACATTACCTATATTATGTTTATGAATCATAATCTGGAGGCTCTAAAATGGTTTAAGTATTTTAGGAGAAGTACAGATAAAGAGCTTGATTACTCTTTAAAGAAGAGTCAGAAAAATAATGGTGATGAGTATACCAGTAGAATATTTGAAGACTCTATTAGAAAAGAAAGAATTAGTTATTAACTACATGAACCATACACACCTCAACAAAATGGTGTGTCTAAATTAAAGAACAAAATTATTATGGAGATGGATTGAGCTATGTTTTTAGAGAATGTAACATCTCATTATTTTTGAAGGAAAGATATCAAAGAAGATATTCATATTCAAAAATAATTATTTTATAGGAATCATTCAGATATGTTATCATATGATATTTATTACAATAAATCTCTAAATTTTTAGTATCTAAGATTTGGTATCATCCCTTTCATTATCAAAAATATAGTTGAAAATCCAGGAAAATTTTAGCGAAGATGATTTGATGGTATCTTCTTAGTTTATCCTCCAAATTGAATAGAATATCATTTCTACAACAAATAGATAAGGAATATTGTTGATGATATGGATATAAAATTTATGGAACATACAAATAAAGTTAACTCTCATGAATAATAATGTTTTATAAGTGATTATGATGAATATGTCTTTGTGAAACAATAAGGTGAATTTTTAGAAAATGGTGAGAATTCTAAGGAAGTTCAAGTTGAAGAATTTGATTCAAAAAATTCAAGTGATAAATAAAAAACTTGTTCACATCATCCAAGGATGATAAAGAAGGTTTAGTTCTAAAATATCATTGGAAGTCATTGGTAACAGATTCAATCTATAGAGACATTGAGAATGGAATCTAATATCTCATTGTTCTCTCAAGTTAAACCAATATATTTTAAATAATCAATGAACCATCAATATTGGATTGATTCAATGAATGAAGATATGGATTAGATAAAAAATAATGAGACTTTGGAGTTGGAACCCTAGCCCAAATAGAAGAAAATTATTTTTCTAAAGTGGGTGTTCTGAAACAAGATGAATGAAAACATTTAAGTGGTGAGAAATAAATAAAGGTTGGGGTGTAAAGTTCATTCAAAGGATGAATGATTTCACTTCATTGATACCTTTTAACTGGTTTCAATAATTGAAACCATAATATTTTTTATTTCCTTTTAACACAAAGGAAATGAAAAAACATTCATATGGATGTCATGTCAACCTTCTGTGATGAAGAATTGGAATATGAAGTGTACAATAAAAAACCATGTGGTTTCTTTCTTAGTAAAGATGATAATTGTGTTTATAAGTTAAATAAGGTTTTATATGGGATAAATAAAGTTATAATATCTTGGTATTCTAAGATTGAAACCTACTTTAAGAAATTTATATTTTGTAAAGGAAGAGTTGAAAAAAATATCCACATTAAAGATGATAATGATTTATCTATAGTTGTTATTTTTTATGTAGATGATACAATTTTTTATGTAAATGATGAAGGATTTTATTAAGAATTTTCTAAATAAATGAATAATATTTTTTAAATATCTATGCTTAGTGAGATGAGGTACTTTATTGGTAATCAAATTTCTTAAGAAAATGATTATATTTTTCTATCTCAAGATAAGTATTCAAATGAGGTGTTGAAGAAGTTTGGAATGGAGGATTCAAATAAAGTTTCTAAACCAATTTTAGGTGAAACTATATTTTCCAAATATGAATAGGGAGAGGATATCGATCCAAGGGAATTCTGAAAACTTAATGTTTTTCAACTATACATGATAGCTTCAAGACCAAATATTATATATGATGTTACACTTTGTGTTCAGAATAAAAGTTCAAAAAAGTCTCATTTAGGGGATTTAAAGGGAATACTTAGATACATAAAAGGAACATCAAAATATGGATTTAAATATGACAGTAAAGGGATGATTACTTTTTTATTTATCTAGTTTCATATTGGGAAGTAAGTTTTTATGATAGGAAGTCTACATCTGGTATAGATTTCTTTCTTGGTGGAAGATGTGTTTGTTAGCATTCAATAAAGAAGAATTCACTCAACTTGATCATTGCTTAGGTTTAATATCTAGCTTCCACCCATTCCTCAACACAACTTATATAGATATAGACTCATATAGAAGATTTAAAGGTTGAACTGAAGTTGCTATTAGCATTGGGATGTGATAATCAAAGTGCTATTAATATTTCAAATATTCAAGTTCAAAATATAATATATACGCACATTGATATCAAATATCAATTCATAAAATATCTTGAAGAGAATAATGAGTTAAAGTTGAAATTTTTTCATACAAAGGGACAAATTGAAGATGTGTTCACTAATCCATTTTGGAAGGAATCATTTCAGAATATGAGGTTGAAGTAGGTGTTCAACCCTAATATTTATAGGGATAAAGTATAGTGTTTTCATCCTCTATCTCATATGGTCTTTGGATATTTATATTAAATGGTGAGAAAGAATTAAAACATAAACATTTCCTTTATATTTTTCTTCATACTATTTATCAAATGGGGAGTGTATACTTTTGGGGGAGTATCCATTAATCTGTGTTTATTTTTGGGAAGAATATATTTAGAGAGGGTTATTAAAAGGGGTAAGCTGTGATTTCAGAATGCGTGAGCTATTTTAATAGTTTATTGCGAGTGGATTCAAGAATATTTTATGACTAAAAGAGATGATAACGTGGTGATTAATTTCTAATTGAAGTTTGTAAATTTTGTGTTTTGGAAGAAACATATAGATCACTATCTTATGGAAAACATGGTATTATTTATTCAATCTTCATGTTTCCTACACCAAGTACAATAAAGTTCTCTTATAATGATTATATGGTGATCCATTGATATATTTTTAGAGTTTCATAGTGATTAATGTTAATTTGTTGATAAAAAATCTAAAAGGGGATATTTTTGATCCCAAGAGGAGCTAATATGGTTATTGTGTTTAGTGAGGTTGAATAATTGGAGAAGAGAATAGATTGAGTGTGTTGGTTTTTTTATCTATAAATAAATATTATCCTTTGTTAAATCAGATGATTCTATGTAATATATTCTTCATTATTATATTTCATGATTGGTTCATCATGATTCAAACATTTCATAACGTGTTGAAGGCTTTTGGAAGATTGAAGAAGGTTGGAGAAGGAAGGGACACGCCAGATAAGGCCAAAACCATTTTAGAGGTTGTTTTGATGGTGTTCTAGTGAAAATTGGTCGAAATGGGTGGTAAAAATTATTAATCAAGCCATGCTAGATGTTGTGGTGCATTTCTGGTGTTCCTATATAAAACGACCATGTAAAAAATGGATATGGTGGTCACTGTAGTGATCTTCCATTGTGATTGTGTGGAACAGACAAGGGAAATATGGAAATAGAACAAGACATGGTGTTCATTGAGTCAATATTTATGAAACAAGTAATCTCACTATGAATTTGCTGGTACTTCAAGCATGCCGTGCTCAATATATGGTATTATAATCCAAAACAACCAAACAATAAGAATCATAATCTTAGACCGACAAGACATGATCAATGAGTAGGGTTTTAGATCAAAATATCTAGGTGGAAGAATACTATTCCATGGTGGTTACCATTTTTAGTCAAATGACTTACATTTTTCACCATGCTGTTGTGCAAGCTGTGTTAGGGTTCTTTAGTCGTTATGACTAGTTTTAATTATTTGGGTTCTTGGATAATATAATTGATATCTAAATTTATCTATGAGGTCATTTTTAGAAGAATCACAGGTATTTATAATATCTAGCTAGATCCAATGACTTGAAATGAAGTGAGAGTAGTTTATTTGTTTGATGGAAGGTATTGGTTTGAATTAAAATTTAAAAATTAGAATTGGATTTGATGATTTGAAATTAATTCTTTGAAAATAATGGTATATGTTTCATAAGAAAGAAGTGGAAGAAAAAGAAGAGAGGAAGAATAAGAAGAAGAGATATGAATAATGGAATAGAAAGGAGTTGTGAAAATTGGCATAGATTTAAGAGATCATACCTAAGTTTCTATAGGTTGGTGAAGAAGATGAAGAACAACACTATATCAAAAAATTAAGGCAATATTTGGAAGGATTTATTCTTATTAATCTCAATTTATTTATCATTGTAATAGTTTGGGAAGAACTATCATAATTAAGAGACTAATTATAACACGAGTATAAGGATAAACCCTAATTATTGTACCAATATATTGAAACTAGTGGGTCATATGATTTAAGTAAAATTCAGATCATGCTAAGGACTAGAAATCCCATTTTGAGTGGTAAAACTTGTAAATATTATTTTACCTTTGCACATGTGTGTTGTATAGTGATCAAAATTCATTTTAATTAGTGATGTGTGTTATTTCATCAAATAAACCTAAAAAGAAATTCAATCACTGATTCAACCTCCTCTTAGTGATTATTCACTAATTCTGGATGTTCCTTTTTAGAAGAGAAAGTGATTTTAAATTTTAATGTAATCAAAAGTAAATTACTAAACAAAACACACTTAAGAGTTTTGAAAGAGATGCTATAACAAAAAAAAATATGATTTTATTATGGGAGAAAATTCCACATAATTGATCATTGTAAGAAATACATAAAACTCAAGGATAAAGTAAGAAACCTATAAAAATACTAAAAATTAATTTGAAAAATAAATAAATTGATTGGTTTGGTAAAATACATCTGTAAAGAATATCTTGAAATTCCTAATTTGTTTCTTATGAAAGTTAACATAATAATTCTTGAAAATCCCTGTAGAAAATCCTAGTAAGTTGTAAATTTTTATAAAGAATTCATGATTATATAGCCATCCTAACTGTAAATGGAAATGAAGATGAAGAAAACACAAAGGAATTAATGTTTCTTGCTAGATGATTTGAAAAGATAAATTCCACATAAGGAGAAAACAGAAGAAAGAAATAATATCATACTGCCTAAAGAAATTCAAGTATAGAAAATCAAATGAATAAGCATAAAAAATTATCAATATGTTAGATTATTAAAAGTACTTTTTGGGTTTAGAAACACCTTTAAATTGGGTTCCTCTCACTAATAAACAAAGGATAGTCTAATTTATTCCCATATATATTTTTGTATGTTTTTATTTGTAGAGAATTAATGCCAATGTAATTTAGGGGAGAAATGGAATACAATAGAAATTTTATAACATAGAGTATTTTCTATCATAGAATGATCTAAAAACCACATTTATTGCACCTTTCTTCATTTTAAGTGGTATTATCTATGATAAATTAATTAATGTATTTTACATATTAATGAGACTTTATTTGAGATTATTCTAGATATATTCATTTCATTGAATCAGAAATTCTGGTAAGTGTTAGATTTTTTCATTGATGGAGTATATTGATCACATTCTCTTATAATTTTATGGAAATATTAAATTTTTTTATTAAGTGGGATATTTATTATTTAATTATAAGATAATAGTAAATTAAAGGGTGAGAATCCTACTTGTACATGATTTTTATAATATATTTGTTGAGTTGATTGTGGAATATCACTTGAAAATCTATTTGACCAGCCCTTGGAAGTAATTTTCCAAGTTCATATCACATGATGAGTTATTTATGGAAAACTTTGATGGATATATTAATCTATCTTGTTTTCCATACCAAGCTATCTCATGTAGACTTAGAGTTTATTAATTTATTTCTCATTTCATAAATTAGAGGGACACAATCCCTGTAAGAATAATCTTTGTATTTAATGTTAATGACAGGGATAGAAAAAAATTAGAGATCAATTAATTTAATTTAAATTGAGTACTGAAAACAAATATAATAATGGATATTGAAGTTACCAATGGATTTTAATAATTTTTTTTAATAATGATAAAATTAAATGAATAATGAATGATAAGGAATAATGGGTGAGGAGATTGATGAACCCATTGAGGAGTATTTTGAGATACAACTTAGAGTTCCTATGAATTATATGTACTGCTTTATTCCATTGTATATACTCCTAGATATCCATTAATGTTTTAGAGATGTATTCTTATTTTTGAATATAAGACTGATATAAGAAGTTTATTTCTTATCATGGATTTACAAATAAGATGAATACCACTTCTACTTTGAGATTTAGAATATATAGACTCATGGATGAAGCTTTATATATATAATTATTGTTGATATGAACTTATATTGAATCAATGAAAGTTGTTACTATTGGTTGATAGATGAATTATTTACTACATGATCTTTATGATTTTGAGAAACGAGATATTAGAGAGCACATGAGCCTTAGCCCGGTTGGCAAGGTCTCTGATGGTGCATCCAAGCGACCAGGGATCAAATCCAGGTGGAGGCAGAATTTTTGGGTTACTATAGCAGTACTGTAGTAGTACTGTAGCAGTACTATAGTAGGAACTGTAGCGGGAACTGTAACAGTACTGTAGCGGGAACTGCAGCAGTACTGTAGCCGGCACTGTTTGGAACTGTAGCAGCCGGAGATATACCCCCGTTTGGGCCTTCGGGAATCAGATTTGGTCCCCAAGTCCTTCATTGGCCTTCGAGCACCCAGGCCTTCAGGTCAGTTGGGCCTTCGGGCTATCCTAATGGCCTTCAGGACACCTGCATATACAAACCAGACCAAACTACAAGGAACAAGCTCTACGAGGAGGATGAGCAAATGAGATTTCACCACAGAAGAAGCTAAACGGATTGCAAGAATGAGAGGGTATGACACCTGCCATCGGGACAGGCCTGTGCATGCATGAGAATGCCTAGCCGAACAGCCATGCGGAGGTGAAGAGTTGATTTCAAGATGAAGATGCTGGGGAGGAGCAGGTCCAAGTTGTTAGTCTGGGTTGCATGTAATGTTTGTGCCTACGGGCAATGGTTCCTCTATGGCCTACGAGCATGTAATCTTTCGCCTACGGGCATTGTAGGGTTCCACCTCATCCCTTGAAAGGTGGATTATCAAAAATCAATAAAAAATGAAGGCCTTCAGGCCATTGGAGGAGCTATTAGAGAGATTAAAGAGTTGGATGAATATTCTAATGTGATATCATACTTATGTTTTTGGCATGATCATGTTGTGAAGGTTTCACTTGTATAATGGTGAATATTGAGATCTGAATAGTATAGAGAAGATGAGATAAGAGCTATGTTAATTTTAATTAATTAAGAACTGATTACTAATGGTATTTTTATCATAAAATAAAGAGAAATTGTTGAGGCATTAAAAAACATTTAAATACTCATAAAGAGTTTATATATGATATAATGTGATTTGGGAATTATGATGAAGTATGTTATAAAGATTTTAATAATTAATAAACTTATTTAAAGTGTTTTGAAATGATTTGAAGTAGCTGATATCAATTACAGATAAGTTGAGATGGTTGGTGTTGGATTATGAGATTTAGCCAATTCATACATAATATCTTGGTGTTAAAGAAATTAGAAAATTCAATAAATATGATCTATCATACTATAAATTAGCAAGGTATCATAGTTTAAAAATGTTATATAACATATTTTAGATGGTACATAAGTTTCATTTATTGATACATAATATCTACGAGAGTACTGAGATGCAGAACATGCAAGGATTATCTATTTTATGTAATATATCTTAGAGTATAAAAAATATTAACAGGGTGATATGTGACATTTTTTAGTTGATACAAAAGACGTGTTTGAGCATACATAATATTTTATATAGTATATGCAATTAAAATATGAGTTTCAATGCTTGATACATAAGATTATTTGGTTTATAGGTTATAAGAAGTTGTTAGCACATAAGTTTCTCAGAATGTAGAAGATAAATTTAAGCTCACTAAAGTGGTAAGTATGATCAACTATTTCTTATGTGAGATTAATCTATAAATAATGTGATAATTCTTGAGATTTAATTTAGATAATGGTGGAGATTATTTTCAATGAATTAAATATCATAATGTATTATGTATTAAGCCTTGATTTAATCCAATGATTTTTGTGATGATATTTAAAGGAGAATATTCCACATATGATCCTATACACATGGAAGGTGATAAATGGTGGGGTTGTTTGTGGAAGATCAATTAAATAATTTTAATAAAATATGATAGAATGAGATCATGGAGAACAAACCCATGTGAATGATTAATAATTAAAGATATGGATCAAGGGTAAAATACCTACATGGTTCTGTAAAAATATTGAAATTAAATATTATAATTTTCATGTTGTTCATAAAATTTACATTTTTTGGATTATGGAAAGTATCAATGAGATCTTGAAGATGAGTATAAAATGAGAATAATAGGAAGAATAATTATAAAGGGAGACATTGATATAAATAATCTAGAATATTCTATCGGATGAAGAGAGATAGAGAATAATTTAAATTCCTATGATATACTAAAGTATAATATCATATAAATTAAGAAAGGGAAAAGAAGATGAAAAAAAGAGGGGATATTGATGAGTATTGGTGCTACTAAATATCCATGCCAAGGCGAATTTTTATTTCTTTCTGATTATCAAAAGGCTTACTGTTGAGTCTATAAAAAGATGGCGTGATGGTTACTACCATTTATATGTATTAATAATTATGAAAATTAGAATAAGTCTGATGTCCATAATGCTACAGTTATTCATCTTTGGGTAGTTTCAGTCCTTTAGCTAAAGAAGAATATTCTCCATTGTTGCTGAAGCAGTGTGTAGATTTCTGAGTGAAGAAGATATAACCTAAATCTATGGTTCATGTGATGTGATTTGTCTATATAGTAAGTGATGATATATGTATATCATAAGATATGGTTTCGATAAACCATACCACTTACTTCTCTATCATATTATATGATAGATAGATATTGTAAGACACCACTCATGTAAGTCATAGTGCATGGCTATCAATGCCGTAAGTCATGAAATTTTATTCATTGATTCTATCATTAATATTATTAGAAACCCAATTATAACAATTATCATTTAAGGGAATATTCCACGCTGGCTACCATTAAACCATTTCATGAGATGAAACATTAAGGTAATAGATGCATTCCTACATTGAATGCATGAACTAGAGGAGGCATTGAATAATTTTTTATAACTCATGAGTAAATATGAGTTCACCCAAAGAGTATCCCCAAGGGTTTTATAAATCCTACTAATAAACGATAGTGGTGGTGTACTTTATCGTTCATCCTTGGTAAGATATATCCACAAAAAAGGAAAATATCTTTCTTCTTCCACCATTTCACTATGAGGTTCTATCACACCATTGTGAGAATAAGAGTCTTACTCATATAATGAAAAATTAAGTAGCCTATGGATACCTCCAGATATGGGAATTATTTTGGATTCCACTTTAGTGATCTTCATCAAGTATATGATATGATGATTGTTTCAGTCACTATCTTTAGTGTAAGGTACACATTTACATTTTTTTCATTTCCTATTTATGTGTGATTTCATTTATCCATGTATAGTGATCTTGGATTGGTTTTCTTTTATAGATTATTCTTCATCTAAAAACTGTTTTTAGATCTCTATAAATCCCATCAATGGTATCAAATCCTACCTTGAATTTATATTTTTGAAATCATGTTGGGAATGAATATTTTCTGTATTATATAACTTGTTGTATTTCCATTGTATAATATGATTTAGATTATATTTTTGGATGGTTAATTCATTTCTTAAAATATGGTATATCCTAAACATTGACTTAGTAAAAAAAACGTGGTTTTATATTATTAATAGCATATAAATCACTTAAATCATATTCTATGATAACAAAACTGATGTTTTAAGAAAATAGAGAATCATATCACATTTATTATATCTTTTTATATCATAAAATATTATTGAAAATCATATTCGATTATTACACTTTAATATCATAAAATACGATATGATATATAAGAGACAACCTTTACATATCATATCATAGGATATGATAGAGATATCATCCATAAAATCTGATTGATAAAACCTAAATCGTTTAATCAAATCTATCCTATAAATCATAACCTATGATTCTGGATGTATAGTAACATATGACTGATGAAGAAAATTTTATTTATTTTTCATTCAATTATTAATTTAATTTTATTATTTATAAATTATTTATAGATTATTATAAAATGTATTTTGGTGATATTTATTAATTTATAATGTGTTTAGAAATTAATTTATTATAAAGATGTTATAATTAATTAGTAAATGTTTATGAAACATTTATTATTGAATATTCATCATTATCAATTATTAATATTAAAAATACCTTTTACAAAATTATATGGAATGACTTATGATTTATAAATAATGTATTAATTTGGAAATCAAAAGGGAAAGTTATAAAGTGTTTATAAATTACAAAATAATGCTAAATATAATGTTTTTATATTTTAATATTATGAATTGTTCATAATATATTATTTTAATTTCTCAAATTCAGGGCCTTATTTGGAATATTATTTAGACCACATAAAAATATTTTTGATGATTAATTTTATTAATGTTTATGTAATGTGAATTATATGATATTTAGATTATGTAAAATTATTACATAATAGAAATTGAAATATAAAATTTCTATATTTCATAAAATATAATATATTTAAAGGAAATTCCATATAATTAATAATTTGAAGGAGTTAATATTATTAAATGAATATAAATTATTGATATTCAATATTATGGAATTTCTATAATGAATAGATAAATTATGAAGTGTTTATAATTAGTTTTTATTATGAATTGTTCATTAATGTTTATCTCATGTTAAATATGTGAATATTTAATTTATTTAAAAGTTATTCCCTAGTATATTATTCATGAATATAAATTTTTTATATTGTGAATATGTTCATTCATTAGTTTAAATTGTTAAACTTCTTCTAGATATTATAATATAATCATTTAAGAGTTATGCACTAGCTATGATAAATGGATTTAGTTTCTATCTTACTTGAATTTGGTTTTCAATTAAAATAACTAGCTTGAATTTAGTTTCTAAATATAGTTTATACATATTAGGTATTAGAGGTATGATGAATTGGAATCTCTATTAGGTAAATTATCCCTGGACTGAAAGTCTTTAGACCAGACTTCCCATTATCCTAGAATCTTGTGTCTTGTTCTATAAAGGCAAGGGTTGACTATATGTGGCTCAATGATTACTCATGAGGGGATATTCATTTTCATATAATCATAAATTTTTCCTAAAATGTTCATGTACCATGTGAAAGAGATTAATTTAGACATGTGTAAATATATTTGGCTTTAAATTTTGGGAGAGTAACACAAATCAAGAGTTGTGTAAAGTGTTACACATCTATATGGTTTGAACATATTGGTTTAGTGGAAGTAATATGCTTCCAAACTAAATCACTAGAATCATTCATACATAAATGTAATAATATAAGATAAAATTTTGATATTAAATCCCATCGAAAATACCAAGTGTTAGATTTATTATAAATTTGAACTTGTTTAGACCTTTATCATTCAGTACAAGTGACCCTAATAGTTAGGTGACCATGGATAATCTTGTGTAAGAAAAGAAATTAATGAGGTGGACCCAATAGTAAGGTTCCTTATTCTCGGTGTTTTTGAGGTCACACTTTGATAAGAAACCCCAATTGTTAGGATACTAGGGGAATAATGTCGAGAGGCATAATGTAAGAAACTCATCTGATTGGTAACTTAATAAAAGTTATTAAGTATAAGGTGAAATTATATTTATTAGAGAAATCTATTCCTAAGTAACAAATTGTTAAGGTTGTTGAATAGGTGAATCTAGATGGTTGTGAGAAGTATAACATGATTCAATTAGGGTTTCAAAGGCATTATATGAAAAATTACGTAGGTAATTTTATTCTCATATACTCAATATGATTGGTTATGTCAATGATACTCAATATGATTGAGTATTATAATTACTTTTAGAGATTGAAAATTTCCTATATATATTGTTCTAGTTAAGTAATTCATAGTATTTTCATTGATGAAAATGTTTCAAAAACGTGAATGAGTTCAAGAAATGTTTATCCAATATTCTCAAAGTGTTGAGAATAGATGAACTAGGCATAAAATGTCTAGGTGTTGGTGATTTATAGATAGTGAATGTGAGTAAAATTTCAAATTCGAAGAATAAAATTTATCTATAGAGTTCAAAAATGTTACTTAAAATATCCATTTATGGCCATTAAAACATAAAGGTAAAATCAGGAAGGAAGGAGAAATGATTCCATAATATAGAATTGTCTAGGGTACCTGAAGGTGTTTATGAAACTCCATGTAATGTCCATGTCATGTAACAATGTTATAAAAAATGTTTTTTATTTTATTTTTAAGGGTATGTGATATAAAATATATATTTTAAAAAAGATATAAATATACATGAGTTAAAAAATAAGGGATGAATCGATAGAGTTTAGAGTTTACATTCAAGTGATGAAAAAAGGTGTTGCCACGTAAAAATATCTGAATGTAAAGGAGTTTATCAAGCATAGATGAATCTTAGTAAAGGATGTGTATAATTATCTCATTTCTCTTATATGATATAAGAAGTTGTTTGTTAACAAAGTTTTGTTATGAACAATGTTAGATGATAAACATGGATTATGATTCGTCATATTCTATATTATATTTTGAAAATGAGATAAGTATAGGAATGTTTTATATAGGATCATGTTTTTATCTATATGTTTATTAAAATATGAGGGAAGATGTTATTTCCACCCATAAATGGTATATTTTAAATAATACAATATTCTTTTCAAATAAAAATGATCCAAATACATAGAATACCATATATGACATGGATAAAATAGTTTATTTGTTAAATATTCCTACTAAAAGAAAATAAGTGTGATTTTCTAACACAAAGAAGTTTGCGAATCATAGCATGATATTATAAAGAGAATATAGTGTGTAAGAGGTTAATGAGAATATGTTTGAACTTAGAATAAGTTAAAAGCTAACAAATAAAAATTATATAAGTCTAAAATTAAAGTGATTTCCATTTAGTATCTTAAAGAGTTTAGGATATACGATGGTAAATAGAAATGTAAAGAGTTATATTTAATTACCATGATAAAATGAATATCATTGTTTTCTGAATGATTATATGAGTTAAAATATAAAGTGAATTTTAATTAATATCCTTAAAGAGTTTAAAGGGTATGAAATTAAAGAAAAATGTCAAGATTTACATTTAGTTACTATGAATATTTTAATGGGTGGATCTTATCATATGGTCACATAGAGATATGAATAAAATTATAGTTGTAATGAGTTAACAAAGCACCATAAAGTGAAACAAGCATATGGGTGATCTTGAAGTATATCATATATGATATGATATACATGTTCTTATCTATGGTTTTGTTAAGTATTCTTAATTTTTTTAATAATATAAAATGTATCATATAAAATAAAATATCCACTTTATAATTATTTCACATTGGCTGCATATATGTATATATTGATATACATTTTATGAAGTGTAATGATAATCGACCTCTCAAAGTATGACTTGGAGTTATACCTAAATGAGGTACTTTATGGAGTATTATAGGTTATAACAAAATTTTAATGTTAAAATGAGTAGTATTATTTTATGAAGATATGAAAAATTCTCATGAGGCACAAAAAATGTTTTTGTACACAAGATGACCCAATAAGTTTACCATGTGGAGTTTCATGCACTATGCATTTGGTATAATAGGGGTGTATGGATTATATTTAGAGTCCCCATTTCCCAAGGGTTGAAAGATACCTAGAATGAGAACCTTTACACTTTGATAATTTTACTTATCAGGTCTCGTGGCTTATCTAATTAGGAGGTGTTTGGGTATGTTTCTGATGATGCAATCAGTTTGATCTCAACCAAAATGAGATTTTCCTCTTATATGATGTGTATTCCATCTGAACTATTTATTGAGATAAACTGAGTAGTGTCACGAACCAGCCTGGGTACCCTGGTAACCCGATAACCGAGTCGGCCCTGACATAGCCTGAAGGGCATTCCTGATCCCCATGGGTCGGCGACTAGCACCTGGAACCACATAACATACAAGTGGGAACGATTTTTCCACCAACAATGAGGAAGAAAATAAAGAAGACAATATGAATAACAAAAGAAACTCCACTGGAAATAATGTACCAGAATACAAAGAGGCATACAAATCCCAAAGTACTACAAACCATGTACTAAAAATGGGAAAAATATCCCCAAGGTCCCTAAGGACACAACTCACCAAGATCAAAGATCAACAACTGGATCCACCTCCAAGATATCCCTTTTCTTTGATCGATCCTGGAAGAAGAAAGTCTACAAACACCCAAAGGAAAAAGTAGGGTGTGAGCCTAAGCCCATTAGGATACCACCAAAGATTCCTTAAGAGATTCCAAATATAGATTATCCAAAGAAAAGATTTCAATTTTCAAATGAACAGGCTTGGAAACTCAAAATCATATTTTAACAAAACATGCTATACATTTTCAAATGATGGAAAAATTACTTTAAGAAAAGGCTTTACAATGACAGAATATTTCTAAAACAATGGCTTAAGAAAAACATTTATATAAAGTAGTTTATATAAATTCAGCAGGCATGTAAAGTAGTTCAGAAGTATTGGCATACATTTATATCTCAAATGTAAATAAAAAAGCGAGCAACATGGTCATCTGCCAAAAGGTACGATAGTATTGACCAGTTATAGGATTCCACACTCTCTATGTGAACTCAGAAAAATGTGTATACACACGTCCCTATGAAACTAGCCAAAGGAGACTTGTCACCAACCCGTCAGGGATGTGACCCGCCATAAGTATGTTTTAGAACGTTGTCGTAGCGTAGAGTGTATCCAAATAACTCACTAACTACCTAAGGCTTGCATGCGCTCTTACATGATGGGAGAAATATTTTAAGAATGCTTAAAATACAATCAATCCAATTATTACTTTTCAAAAGTGCCAATTTCATTCCATTTAAAAACAAAACAGGTTTTATTCAAAACATTCCTTTTTCACAAGATAAAACCAATGGGTTTCTATCAAATCATTTTAATCCATTTTCACCAGTTTGAAATCCATTCAAAACCAATTCCATCATCACAAAATTTATTTCCACAATTAAATTCAAAAATTTAATTGAAATCATTTCCCTCAAATCCACAATTTAAATTAAACAATTTAAATTAGAAAATTTCCATAAACACACCCAATTCAATGGAATTGGGTTTTTCCAAATTTCCATACCAAAACCATTTCGAATATCTCGATTCACTAGAATCGAGTTTTTATCAATTTAATTGAAAGAAAATTTGAGCAATTGAATTTAAATAAAAAATTGAAATAAATCAATAAAATACAATGATAATCAACTAGGTAAGTCTGGACGAAACCACCTACATCAAAGGTTCTGACGAAAACCACAACAGTCAAGAACGCTCAAGAAAACCGGGTTACTTCTTCAAGAAACCGCCTTAGATCTCTTCTCCTAGAAAGATCAAGACCAAAGCACATTATATTTGGCATCCAGACACTTAGATCTACCCATAATGGGTGTAGATCTAAGAAACCGAGAGAAGAGGAGAAGTAGATCTAAAAACATCTAAGAAACCGATCAAGAATGATGAAGAATGATCACATACCTCAAGAATTTGGATTCGATTCACCAAGAGAAGCCTTTGGATCGCCTATGGAATGATGGGAGAACCTTCTATGACCTTAGGAGAAGAAAAATCCCAAGGTAGGGCCACTTAGGAGGAAAAAAGAGGCACTTAGAGGCAAAAACAATTGAGATCCACAATTTAATGATCTCATTTAAGTGCCCGCATGGTTAGTTTGCACGGTTTGACAAATCGTGTGCTATCCATGCTTTAGATACTACCTCAGCCACCCTTCACGCACGGTTTGGCCACACGGTTAGACAAACCATGCACTGCTCGTGCGGAGGCTTCTGCCTCCAAGACCAACTACGCACGGTTTGGCCACACGGTTTAGACAACCTGTGCGCCGCCCGTGTGACTTCCCCTTTGACCCAAAACAACATTTAAAGTTCTCCCGACTCTCCCATTCATCAATACTCCAAAACATACGTACTTAGAAACATCAAAAGTACCTGAAAATGTAATGTGATGTTATAACATCCCCACTATAAGATCTTTTTGTCCCTAGAAAGCCTATGAAAAAACCTCCATATCAAATAGATGAGGCCACTGCACTCTCATTAGGGCCTCCCTTTCCCACATCTCATGAGAATCAAAACCATGCTGCCATAGCACACTGACCAGGGGTATCGTTTTCCCACGAAGTACCTTGGTCTCAGAATCAACAACCCTTACTGGTCGTTCAGTCACAGATAAATCTGGTTGAATCTCAAGATCACTCCAGCTCAAAACATGAGATGGATCAGAGAGATACTTTCACAGCTACGATACATGGAACACGTTATGTATCTACGATAGTTGTGGTGGAAGAGCTAGATGGTAAGCAACTTTCCCTACATGACCAACAACCTCAAAAGGTCCCACAAAATGAGGAGCAATCTTACCCTACCTCCCAAGCCGTCGATGACCTAATCAGGGTGAAACTTTCAAGAACACATGGTCACCAACTGAGAACTCTAAAGGTCTAAGACGACAATCAGCATAAGACTTGTTCAGACTCTGTGCTGTCATCATTCTCCAACGAATCAAATTTATCTTAGCTGTCATCTCTTGGACCAAACTCGGTCCTACCAAATAACTTTCACCAATATCCGACCAACATAAAGGAGGTTTACAAGGATGGCCATACAATGCCTCAAAAGGAGCCATTTTGATCATAGACTGATAACTGTTTTTATAAGAAAACTCAACTAGCCCTAGAAGATCACCCCAAACCCACCAAAGTTGAGAAAAAATGCGTGGAGCATATCCTCAAGGATCTCAATAGATCTCTATGTCTGGACATCTGATTGTGGATGGTAGGCCGTGCTCAAATGGACCTGCGATCCCAGTGCCTCTTGAAGGCCTCTCTAAAAGCAAGAATTAAACCGAGGATCACTATCAGAGACTATAGCAGACAGAACTCCGTGCAAACGAAAAATTTATTTCACATAGATATTTTCCAACTCCTCAACTTTGGTTATATCTAGAATAGGTATAAAGTGAGACGACTTGGTTAGTATGTCGATCAAAACCTATATTGCATTCTTCTTCCTTTGAGTTTGAGGTAACCCAACCACAAAGTCTATAGAGATTTCATCCCACTTCCATTTAGGGACTGGAAGTGGTTGAAGCAAACCCGAAGGTTTCTGGTGCTTACCTTTCACATGCTGGAATGTATAGCAATGAGATACAAACTCAGAAATTTCTCATCTCATACCTGGCCACCAGAACTATAACCGTATGTCATATAAAATCTTTGTGGTTCCTGGGTGTACAACCCACTGAGAGTTATGGCAATCCCCCATCACATCCTTCCTTGCCGATAACGGAACAACATAACGATTTCGATAACATAGAACACCCTCTTTGGAGAACGACCACTGGGTGTCGGTATCCCCACCATAAAGAGAGTACCTAATGCTATGAAATAAATCATCCAGTTGTTGTTCCTGAAGAAATAACTCGAGGAGAGAAGAAGTCAACTGAACACTGGCTAAAGAAATTTCATTCCCCTTCCACTGAACTTTAATATGAAACTGAGAAAAAAGAGCCATAAAACTCCAATATTCTGAAGATTCTTTCACAGCTTGTGATGGAAGTTTCCTGCTTAACGCATCTACAACTACATTCCCTTTCCTTGGGGTATAGGAAATTGCAAAGTCGAAAGATTTCAGGTACTCCACCCAACGCCTTTGGCAGAGATTCAAATATTTTTGAGAGAATATGTAACTCAAGATCTTGTGGTCTGAATACACAGTTTAACTTTCTCCATAAAGGTAATTTCTCCAACAATTAAGTGTGTGCATTACACTTTCAAGTTCAAGGTCATGGGTAGGATAGTTCTTATCATGAGGCTTAAGCTGACGAGATCCATAGGCAACAACATGATTACCTTGCATAAAAACACATCCCAAACCTGAACCCGATGCATCACAGAAGACCATGTAACCTATACCATCCCCAAGAAGAGTTAACACTGGCGTAGTAGTCAAAATATTCTTTAGTTCAAAAAAATAACTCTGAAATTTATCAATCCAGGAAAACTCCACTTTTTTTGAGTCAGAGCAGTCATTGGAGAAGCTAACTTTGAGAAGTATTTAACAAATTGACGATAATATCCTGCTAATCCCAAGAAGCTCCGAATATTGAAAAAATTTCATGGTTGTTCCCAAGTCATAACAGCCTTCAACTTCTCAGGATAAACTGATATTCCTTGTTCTGACATGACATGTCCCAATAATTTCACTTCCCGAATCCAGAAATCGCACTTTGAAAGCATGGAATAAAGTTAGTGATTCCTTAGAAGACTCAGAACTGTTCTCAGATGATGCACATGATCCTCCTCAGACTTGGAGTAGACAAGAATGTAATCCCCAAATACTACCATGAAAGTATCTAGATACTCATGGAAAACCTTGTTCATCAAAGCCATGAAAACTACAGCAGAATTTTTTTGACCGAAGGGAATAATAAGGTACACATAATGGACATACCTACTTTGAAAAGCAGTCTTATGAATGTCATATTCTTTTATCCTCAACTGATGGTAACCAGATCGAAGATCAATTTTTGAAAAACACTTTATCCCTTTCAATTGATCAAACAAATCATCATTTCATGGTAACAGATATTTGTTCTTTATTGTAACTCGATTGAGATTTCGATAATAAACACATAAGTGAGGATAACCATTAGACTTCTTGGCAAAGAGAACTGGTGCTGCCCAAGGTGACACACTCAGGCATATAATTCCTTTCTCAAGAAGATCATCTAACTGAGACTTCAGTTCTTTTAGTTAAGCTGGATCCATTCGGTAAGAGGGAATAAAAACCAGTTGAGTACCAGGCATTAAGACAATAGAAAAATCAACCTCCTTTACTGGTGGAAAACCAGATAAGTCAGAAGGAAATACGTCGAGAAAATCAGCAACAACTGGAGGAAGATCACCACACATTGAATCTCTCTCTAGATAGAAATGAAACACCGATATAACTTTCCTCAACTCTGAATAAGAGGGTCCAGATCTGCTTGACCTTGGGTCCCATTCTCCTTGAAAAACAAGAGGCACACCACTAGGTGTAGTAAGGTAGACCCATCGAAGATAACAATCGATCTGGACTTTATTGTCAATGAGCCTATCTATCCCAAATAAGACATCAAAATATTTCAGGTCGAGAACCAAAAAAACTCCAAGCATGATCAACATCTGATAGAGAGAAGACACAAGTAGGACTACAGAGACCCTTCTCTCTCATTGTACCAAGGGGTTTAGTAATATCCATCGCACAATATAAAAGTTCCATTGGTAGATTAAGAAGATTAACAATATGGGTTGAAATAAATGAGTGAGATGCACCAGTATCAAAAAGAGCTGTCACTAAAGATGAAGCTATAGTAATGGTACCTCTCACAGTTGCAGGACCTGTATCAGTTACCTCTAGTGATTCTTCCACTGTGTGAAGAAACTTGGTTCCAGATTCCTGTGGCTAGAACCCTTTTGTACATGAAGAATTTGATTTCCCCTCAGTTTCTGAGGTGCTGATGATCCTGTTCCACTACGTGGAGTATAAAAGTGATGGCAGAATCTCTGTAAGTTCCCTAAACATCTGCAGGAGCTACAGTTCTTGGGTGCCTCAGTGCAAACCCTCTTAGAATGTTCTATATTTCCAAACTAATATCAAGTCAATGATGCCCCTCCTGTTTCTATCGGAGGTCTGGAATGACTCTGTTGTCAAGAACTACCATGAGAAATGTCACACTTCCATTTTACTTTAAAGGAACCAACACTGCCACTAGGAGGGAAAGGAACTTCCTTCAACCCTAACTTTTCTGCCAAGTCCATCTCAACCATCATCGCCCTATCCATTACATCAGAATAAGTGGGTAGCTTTAGTAAGAAAACCTGAGAATGGACATATGATCGAATTCCCAACTCGAATCGTCGAGCCTTCATCCTATCATTAGATACAATCTTAGGAGCAAACTGTACCAACTCAGAAAAGCAATTTTTGTACTCAGTCATGGTTTTGTTGGCCTGATCAAGCTTGAAAAACTCCACAGACTTGGCCAACACCATTGATTCTGTATAGAACTGGTTAGTGAAAAGAACCCTAAAGTCTTTCCACTCCAAACCCTCATGTTTCCCAACCATCACCATCGTGTCCCACCTTCTCCTACTAGGTCCCTCCAGTACGAAGGCGGCACACTTCACCTTGATCACATCATCTGTCTCCAAGATCCCAAACAGACATTCAATCTTACTCAACTATTCCTCAACATGTTGAGGGTCAGTGGAGCCTTTGAAAACTAGTGGATTATGGCATAGGAACTATTGAGAATGACTTAGGAGAATCTCACTATGAGGATCTATAGCTGGAGCCTAAACAAAAACTAGAGGTGGTGCCTGTCCTAGAGCTTGGACAGTGCAAACAATCACCTCAACCTCCCTCTGACACCACTTTGTCATGAACCAAAACGGGTATCCTTGTAACCCGATAACCAAGCCGACCCTGACATATATTAACACTCAAACTGAGTAACATGGAAAACTATTATTAATAGAAGGGATAACAAGATTTGGATTCCACTCTATCAAAATCAAAACAGGGAAAATACTAGAACTAATTAACAAGTCCTATTTCCCTAACCAACCCTGGCGACTTAAGGTTCATTGTGGTGAGAGCTGGTTAGGGACTCAATCACAACTAACTCCTAAGTCCTGACAAGAATAATCAAATGCATACTGTCATCAAGGAAAGATGCTTAACCTGCCCTTTGATACCACTTTATAACGAACCAGCCCGGGTACCCTGGTAACCCGATAACAGAGTCGGACCTGACATAGCCCGAAGGGCGTTCCTGATCTCCACGGGTTGATGACTAGCACCTGGCACCACATAACATGCAAGTGGGAACAATTTTTCCACCAACAATGCGGAATAAAATAAACAAGATAGTATGCATAACAAAAGAAACTCCACCGGGAGTAATGTACCAGAATACAAAGAGGCATAAAAATCCCAAAGTACTACAACCCAAGTACTAAAAATGGGGAAACAACCCTAAGGTCCCTAAGGACGCAACTCACCAAGATCAATGATAAACAACTGGATCCACCTCTAAGAGATCCCTTTCCTTTGATCAATCTTGGGAGAAGAAAGTCTACAAACACCAAAAGGAAAAAGTAGGGTGTGAGCCTAAGCCCAGTAGTACACCACCAAATATTCTATAACAGATGCCAAATATAGATTATCCAAAGAAAATATTTCAATTTCTAAATAAATAGGTTTGGAAAATCAAAAGCATATTTTAAAAAAACATGTTGTACATTTTCGAATGATGGAAAAATTACTTTAAGAAAAGGATTTATAATGATGGAATATTTATAAAACAATGGCTTAAGAAAAAAATTTATATAAAATAGTTCATATAAATTCAGCAGGCATGTAAATTAGTTCAAAAGTATTGGCATACATTTATATCTCAAATATAAATAAACAAGTGGGCAACATGGTCATCTTCCAAAAGGTACGATAGTATTAACCGGTTATAGCATTCCATACTCTCTATGTGAACTCAGTAAAATGTGTATACACACGTCACTATGACACTGGCCAAATGAGAATTGTCACCAACCTGTCGGGGATGTGACCCGCCGCATGTATGTTTTAGAATGTTGTCGTAGCATAGTGTATCCAAATAACTCACTGACTACCTAAGGCTTGCATGCGCTCTTACATGATGGGAAAAATATTTTAAGAATTCTTAAAATATGATCAATCCCATTCTTCCATCTCAAAAGTTTCAATTTCATTCCATTTAAAACCAAAATAGGTTTTATTCAAAACATTCCTTTTTTCACAAGATAAAACCAATGGGTTTCTATCAAATCATTTTAATCCATTTTCACCAGTTTGAAATCCATTCAAAAACAATTCCATCATCACACAATTTATTTCCACAATTAAATTCAAAAATTTAATTGAAATCATTTCCATCAAATCCACAATTTAAATTAAACAATTTAAATCATCAAATTTACATAAACACACCCAATTCAATGGAATTGGAATTTCCAAATTTCCATGCCAAAACTATTTCAAATATCTCGATTCACTGGAATCAAGTTTTTATCAATTTAATTGAAATCAAATTTGTGCAATTGAATTTAAGTCACCAATTGAAATAAATCAATCAAATACAATGATAATCAACTTGGTAAGTTGGGACAGAACCACCTATATCAATGTTTTTGACGAAAACCAAAATGGTAGAGAACGCTCAAGAAAACCGGGTTGCTTCTTCAAGAACCCGCCTTACATCTCTTCTCCTAGAAATATCAAGACCAAATCTCATTATATTTGGCATCCACACACTTAGATCTACCCATAACGTGTGTAGATCTAATAAACTGAGTGAGGAGGAGAAGTAGATCTAAATAGATCTAAGAAACCGATCAAGAACGATGAAGAACGATCACATACCTCAAGAATCTGGCTTCAATTCACCAAGATGAGCCTTTGGATCGACTCCGGAACGATGAGAGAACCTTATCTGACCTTAGGAGAAGCAAAATCCTGATTTAGGGCTTCTTAGGAGGAAAAACAAGGCACTTAGAGGAAAAATGAGTGAGATCCACAATTTAAGGATCTCATTTATGTGCCCACATGGTTAGTTCACACGGTTTGACAAACTGTATACTAGTCGTGCGTTAGCTACTGCCTCGGCCACCCTTCACACATGGTTTGGACGCACGGTTAGAAAAACCATGCGCTACATGTGCGGAAGCTACCACCTCTAAGACCAACTACACATGGTTTGGCCGCATGGTTTAGACAACCCGTTCACTGCCCGTGCGACTTCCCCTTTGCCCCAAAACAACATTTAAAGTTCTCCTGACTCTCCCATTTGTCACTACTCCAAAAAAATAGGTACTTAGAAACATCAAAAGTTACTGAAAACGTAAAATGATGTTACAAGTAGTGTGTAGATATAATTATATAGTACATATAATTTTATTATATATTTGGGTGAAGTACATGTGTTGTTCTCGTCTATAAAGGTGAATTAAATGTGATGTATTCATTAACCTAGTAAATCTATACTCATAGAGTTTAGAATGTATGAGTTTTATGTATAATATTGACACAATATATGTCCCATGGTCACTCAATGTCTTAGAAAAAGGGAACATATGGAAATTAATTTTTTAATGTGATATAACTTATGGGAAGAGGTATACAAATACATGAGTTTGATGAAGATCATACAGAATCCCTTTATATCTTGAGTAGCACTTATGATTTTCTAGAATCTAATATTTTCTTAAATTTATGGATCTAGAGGTTAATTTTTTATTTTAAACACTATAAAGTCCCATGATGTCACAATTTATAGTTGACTAAGTGAGGATTGAGTTCCATTCAAAGTGATACTCTATAAATAATTTAGAGTTCATCCAAATGAGTTTTGGATTGTATTTCACAGTGTATTTCATATGATGTGATTGATGATGAAGTTGATGATAAATTTTTAAAAACGTTTTTTGGAAGATGTTCTAAAATATTTTTGTATATTATTTCACAAGTTATAATATATTATATTATATAATGTGAAATAACATGTCAGTATTTTAGGCTTGAGTGTAAGTTAGAGATCAAATGAGATATTCCCCAAAGCCATGGTGCATGTGATGTGCTTTATCAATATTATAAGTGACAATATAAGAATATATTAATAAATGGTTTATAGTAACCATTACACTACCGTCTTTATATTATTATATTATATATAGATATTATAACATATAGATCATGAAAGTCATAGGTTATGACTAGCCATATCATAAGGCAAGAAATTTGATTCATTGTTGTTATCTTCGATACTTAAGGTGGCCAAATGATAACAATTATCATTCAAGGGTTTCATTCATGATGGATATAATTAAACTATCTCTTGGGATGAAATTTTAATGGGATAAATAAATTCATACAATGAATTCATGAACTAGCCTAGGTATTGATCACACCACGATTCACTGTTTCATTTTCACCCTTACACCTCTGTTTTAAATTGATTTTGCACCATAAATTACAAATATAATATCAAATTTAACTTCATGTTTTATTGAATTATTTAATATTTATCACTGTTAGAAAGGAATGTTTTACTTGTTTTGATAATTTCATTGAAGGTGTAGGTGATTTGGAGGGACCATGACAAAGTTCAAGAAAAATGGGTCAAACTACACAGGATCCATGCATACCAGTAGAATTAGCCGCATAGTTATACTGATATGTGCATCAAAATGGGATGAAATTTTGTGGTCTAGTCCAAAATTAATTGGTATACATTTATCTAAAGGAACCCAAACCTCATTATGGAAATTTGTGGCCCAACCGACCAGATATGTCCAATACACTGAATCTACCTGAAGTCAAAAGTGGTGTACTATGATATATCCATATCTTGAGATATAGGTGTCCAAATGAAGTAAAAATTTCAATGGACATATTCAAGAGGTGGGGATGCATTTTTTTTTAATTTTTGAAAAAGTTATATAAGGATATCTCGATGTCTAAAACCTTGTTCCAAGTGGTTTTAATAAATCTGTGTTCCTAAAACCACCTTCCACTTTGCCTATAAAATGGAACCTTCGGATCCTCATTTACAAGTTCGGCCAGGAGGAAAGGCTTTGGTATTTTAGAGACCTAAATGAGTCCTATACTAATCCAATAAGTTATGGATTCCCTTATCATCATAGGGGGATCAAGGATGAAGGTGAAGTTCCACCAGATCCTCCTCCTCCTCTCAATGACGAGCTAAACGATGGACAATCATTTCGAGGGAGCTACACATACTTGGAAGGGAATTCCAGAATTTGTTCATCTACTAGTTCTGTTTAATTTGTGTGTTAAATATTTCACTTATGATAAATATTTTTGTTTTTATCCTATTAATTCATTTATTTTATTATAATTAAGTGAAACACTTTTTATCTCAACACCGATTGGGTTGAGATTTCAAGTGGGTATCTTTGGTTGTTCCGATTGGACAACACAAAAATCATTTTTCTCACAAAAAATCATGATATTTTAGTATTATTTGGTAGCCCTTGTTCTATTCTTGAGGTCCAATCCTTGACAACATGATTTTTTTGTTAAGGGTTGGTACCTTGTGAAATGATTTAAGAGTAAAGAGGGGAAGCAAGATCTTGATAACCCTCAACCAAGGAATTAAAAAAAACCATGTGTATTTTTTAGGAACTGTGAACTATAAAAGATGTGTAGTGAACTTGAAATTATCTAATTCACTAATAATTCTTAAAAATCAACCTTAATCTATCAACTATTAAACTCTTTAAGTCATTTTATTTTCTTCAAAATGTTTTCAAAACACCCCCTTTTTAGTAATTTTTATTAAAAATGAATAATCTAAACCTATCAACGCTCCTTGAGAGATGACCTAGGGTCTTACCTATACTATAAATCAACCTTAAAATCATAATTAATTTGACGTTTCATGATAATATGGTAAAATTTTGATGTCGTTGTTGAGTGCGCTTTGGTTTTTCGTGTGTTTTTATAAGATCTTTGTTAATTTTGTGAAAATTATTTGTTTTATCTTATACCTTTACCTATATTTTTGTGTTTTAATTTATTTATTTTTTAGGTTATGTTCATGAAGCATTCTACTCCAGGAGACTTACCACCATTTGAACCTGAATTAGAAAGGATCTTACGTCAGCGATGCTGAGACGCACAAGAGAACCCTTTGATGGAGGGTACACAAAACATCGACACACTTCTTGATCCTTCCACTTCTTCTTATAGAACCACCATAAAAAATGAATTAAAATTGCATAACATGTCTAAAAACAATCAAAAACTAAAATAACTAACCTCTATTGATGTTGATATCCAACCCACATATATTCAAATACAGGGCGAGGAACCCAATTTTGAACTAAAATTCAGTTTAACTCACTTATTACCAAGATTTCTTGGACTCACTGGAGAAGATCCACATAAGCACTTAAAATAATTTCATACTATTTATTCTACCTTAAAACCTGAAAATGGGGATTAATAATATGTAAAGCTAAGTGAATTAAATTTTTCATTGGAAGATACTGCAAAATATTGGATTTACTATGTTAATTCACCAATTAGAGGCTGGACGGACATGGGAGGTCTTTTTCTGGAAAAATATTTCCTATCCTCTCAAACTAAAACTATAAGGAAAGAAATATGTGGTATAGGAAATCACAAGGGGAAACATTACATTAATATTGGGAATGCATTAAAATGTTATATTCAAGTTGCCCACACCACCAAATAAGTTATCAAATTTTAATTCAGTATTTTTATGAAGGTTTAATCCCTATTGATCAAAATATGATCGATGTTGTTGTAGGTGGTGCACTAATAGATAAGACCCCAATTGATGCAAGAACCCTGATTGAGAACATGGCACATAACACTAAAAAATTCGATACAGGGTCTAATGTACCCATTAGAGTTGTCCATGAGGTGTAAAGTACTGATTTTAAGAAGAATGTGGACACAATATTCGAAGAGGTAAGCGCCCTTCTTTGAAAAATTCCTCTTTTTAAAGGGAAATCCCAATCTCCTCCTCCCATACATTGTGGTATATTTTCTTTTGACATCCACTACTCTGACCAATATCCTAAATTGAGAGAAACTTCTGAAAGTTTTAAGGCAATATTTCTGAGCTGCCCCTATAACCAACCCTTTAGGAAAGAACCTTACTATCCATCAAACCCTAAGTGGAAAGAAACTAAGACTATAGGAAGGTTTGGGGGGGGGGGGGGGTATTACAATTAAACTCAAAAAAATGGAACCAATTGGGGTAGAGTAGTCATCCACCACCGCTTAGAAATACTTAACCACAACAATGGACTTTCTAACAATCCCCTCTAAAACCAGAGCCTATCCTAGAATACATGATGAAAAAATGGTTTCCAAAAATCTCCAATTCAAAAAAACCACCCAAGATTCCATACAAGACCTAAAAACCCAATTAGGATAAATTTCCAACTCTATGGGTGAAATTCAAAGTAATGGGTTAGGTAAAATACCTTATCAACCAGTATTTAACCCTAGGGATAAGGTAAATGTTAGTCCATCACCCTTAGGAGTGGAACAAAATGAAAAATCCAAATGAACCCTACATTAGAGTCATCCTCCCCTAAGGAAATCACCATCCCAACCACTGTAAATGATCTAAATGAGGTATAAACTTGTCCGAAGAGAAGCTATTCCAAAGGAAAGAGTGTGTCTATTGATGATTCACCTAGCCCAAACATTACTCTTCCATTTCCCTAAAGGGACACCCAAACAAGAAAACCAAAATAAATAGAACTTGATAATGAAATCTTGTAAACTTTCAAAAAAGTGAAGGTCAACATCCACTTGATTGATGTCGTGAAACAAATTCCACGATATTACAAGTTTTTAAATGAGATGTGTACACATAGAAGGAGAATTAATAGATATTAAAAAGTGATAATAGGGAGGAACATATCAGCATTAATAGATCCATCACTTCCCACCAAGTGAAACGATCCTAGGAAATTCTTGATTCCATTGACCATGGTGGAGTATTCATTTTCCAATGCTATGCTTGATTTAGTTGCTTCTATAAATGTGATGCCTCACTCCATTTACTCTACATTTAAGGTTAGGGAACTAAATCCCACTAGAATTGTTGTTCAACTAGAAAACTAGAGTACCGCACACCCCTCTGGTGTGTTAGAGGATATTCTTGTGAGGGTGAAAAATTTAATTTTTTCTACTAATTTTTATGTGATTAAAATGGAAGATTATATGATGAATGGAAATGACCCAATTATATTGGGGATACCCTTCTTGAAAACCACAAAAACCATAATTAATGTCCAAAATGGTACACTTTGTATGGATTTTGGTGGTGACATTGTCAAATTCAATATCCTTGATTCCATGAAGCACCCCTAATAAGAACATTACTCTCTCTCTATTAACTATATAGATGTACTACCTTCCCCTAAAAACACATATTTTTCTTTTTAAATATCCCCTTTCTAAGTTTTCATCCTTGATTGAAATTCTAGGTAATGAATTGTGGATCAATTGTTGTAGTGGTCTAGAAAAATGTCATACATGTTTATTAATTGATGATTTCTTGAACCCCGAGGATCCACTAACCATCGATGATACTAAAAAGCCTATAAAATCTCATTCCTCATATGAGGATGATACCATTGAGAAGTTAGACGTGATTAGTGACCTCTAACTTTCACACACACTCCCATCAATCCAAAATCCCCCTAAACTAGAACTAAAACAACTGCCTCAAGATTTAAAATATTCATATCTTGAGAATGGAAACAAGTTTCCTATCATCATTTCTAGTTCACTCCCTCTTGAGCATGAATTGTGACTTCTTGAACTTTTGAGGGAGTATAAACAAGCATTGGGATGGACATTTGCTGACATTCCTCCATTAATTTGTACACATCACATATTTTTAAAGATGAGGCTAAACTAGTGAGGAATTCACAACATTGAATAAAACCAAACCTCTTAGATGTTATTAAAAATGAGGTAAAAAAATTATTGGCTACTGGAATCATTTAAACCATATCTGACATCCAATGGGTTAGTCTAGTACAAGTGGTTCTTAAAAAAACTGGTCTTACTGTAATCAAAAATGAAAATAACGAATTGGTTCCAACTCATGTGCAGAATAATTGGCATGTATGTATAGAATATAACTAACTAAATAAACACACTTGGAAGGACCATTTCCCATTTCCATTCATTGAACAAATGATGGAGAGGCTATCAGGGAAGTCCCATTACTATTTCCTTGATGGGTATTCTAGATAATTTAAGATCCATATTGCCCCCAAGGATCAGGAAAATACAAACTTAACTTGCCCCTTTGGCACATTTTCATATAGAATGATGCCATTTGGTCTGTGAAATTCTCCGGGTACTTCCCTGTGATTCATGGTTAGTAATTTTTTGGATTTCCCATAGAATTTCATGGAAGTATTCATGGATCATTTCACTGTTTATGGATCCTCTTTTGATGAATGATTGAGTAGTCTTGGTTTATTCCTACATCACTACATTGAAAATAATATCGTATTAAATTATGATAAATTTGGGACATGTAATTTTTGGGGATGGTATCCAAGTAGATAAATCAAAAGTGGATGTCATTTCTTCCCTACCATTCCCTAAAAATGTATGGGATGTGTGGTATTTCCTAGTTCATGCTATATTTTACCGTCATTTCATTCATGAATTTAGTAAAATTTCATTCCCCCTCTCCTGATTGCTCCAAAAAGAAAAGGAATTTGTTTTTGATAAAGAATATGAGGAAGATTTTAATAAATTAAAATGGAGTCTCACATCACCCCTAGTAGTCCAACCACCTCGGTGGGATTTACCATTTGAGCTCATGTGTGACACATCTAACTATGCAGTTGGGTCAGTCTTATCTCAAAGGGTTGACCGAGCTCCACATGTAATTGCCTATGACTCACGTACTTTGGATCCTTCCCAAGAAAACTACACCACAACTAAAAAATAATTTATTTCCATTGTGTTTTTCTTGGATAAATTATGGTCATAAATTTTAGGGTCTCAAGTCATTGTGTACTCAGACCATGAATCCCTATGGTATCTCCTTAAGAAACTGGAAGACAAACCATGTATCATTTTCTAGATGCCTCTCCTTCAGGAATTCAATTTAAAATTAGGGATAAAAAGGAGTATAGAATGTAATGGCTAACCTTATCAGTAGGATTCACCCATCACCAGACATTGAATCATCCCCCTATATTCCCATAAATGATATGTTTCTTGATGAGTAGCTCTACCGAGTGCAAGATGTTATTACTTGGTATGCTGAAATTATAAATTATTTGGTAGCATCTTTCATTTCTACTAATTTTAAAAAAACCAGGTCGACCGTCTAAAACATGACTCTCACTGGTATAGTTGGGATGGCCCCTACCTTTAGCGCACATGTAGTGATCAAGTCCTCAGACGTTGTGTTCCTGATAGTGAGTTTTAGTCTATCCTTAGGTTCTTCCACACTCTTACTTGTGGGGGCCACTTTGGTCCCCAACAGACTACTCACAATGTCCTTGATTCTTGTCTCTTTTGGACAACACTTTTTTGGGATGCTCATGATTTCTGTAAATCTTTTCCTCAATGTCAACGAATGGGGAATGTATCTAAAAGAAATGAAATGCCAAAAAAACCCTTTCTCTTCCATGAATTTTTTGATGTTTGGGGCATTGATTTTATGGGACCATTCCCCAATTTAGTTGGGAACTTTTCCATTATTCTCATAGTGAATTATGTTTCAAAATGGGTAATGGCACGAGATAAAAGGAATGATGATTCCATGACCATTTTTTAATTTTTGAGAATGAAATTTTTTGTATGTTTGGGTTTCCTAGGTTCATCATTAGTGACCAGGGTTCTCATTTATGTAACCAAACAATGTAATCTATTTTTCTTCATTATGGGGTTGGGCATCGAGTGTCTACTTCTTATCACCCACAAACCAATGGTCAAGGTGAGGTGTAAAATAGGGAGGTAAAAGAAATTATTGAAAAAATGGTTCAACCTAATAGAAAATATTGGATTCTTAGACTCGATGATTCATTATGGGATTACCATACTTCCTTTAAAACTCCCATTATAATGTTACCCTATCGGCTTTTGTTTGGAAATAGTTGTCACCACCCTGTTTATATTGAGCATCGAGCCTATTGGGCTATCAAACAATGCAATTATAATCATTCTGGAATAAGTTCTCAAATGAAGTTGCAGATTCAAGAGCTAGAGGAAATGAGAAGAGATGCATATGAGAACTCCAGTATTTATAAGGAGCAAACCAAGGCTACCCATGACAATCTCATTCTTCATCGTCAGTTCCACATTGAGCATAAGGTACTCTTCTACAATTCAAGGTTTAAGTTACATCCAGGTAAGCTTTGTTCTTGCTAGTTTGGACCATACACTATTACTAATTCCTCTCTATTTGTTGTTGTCTAGATTCAAAATTAAGAAACCAAGAAAAATTTCACGGTCAATGGGAAGTGGTTGAAGCACTTCATGAATCTATTCTAGAGTCCCTGATGGATGAACTCCATGTTCAAGAAGAAATATGTGAATGACACTCAACAGGTTTTATCCTTACGTCCCACATTATCTTTTATTATATTGAGGACACTACAAAATTTATGTGTGGGGGGATGGGTACATTCCTAGGTTAGTTTGGAATTTTCATCGTCTTTCTTTTCTTTTATCTTTTTTGCTTACTGAATAATATTGTTACTTTTGCCCCTTACCCTTACTTTTGTGTCAGAATGATTTTTTATTCGCACTTTTATCATGGAGAATGATTCCCATTTAATCATGGAAGTTATTGAAAATGCATGTGGAATATTTTTACTTCATGTTGTTTTGACATTCCAAAAAAAATCTGATGAAATGTGAATTTTAGCAAGAATTCAATTATGTGTTGTGACTTTCTTTTGAAATTTGGTTCTTTGTCTATGATATAAATGGTTGTATCATTTTGAAACCTTTGAGAATATTGGTACCCTTTGTGTGAATAGTTTAAGGGAAAATTGTTTCACTTAATCTCTCCAAAAATATTTTCACCCAATCATGAAGTGTGAAAATTTCTTACTTAATTGAAGGTAAATATAAGTTAGGTTGATTTTTCTCTACTTTCTAAAATAATTTTTACATAAGTTCATTATTTATTAGATCTATTTCATTACAGTACTAGATTGACCTATGCGTGTGTACCTGTTATCTGACTATTTTATTCCCTAAAAAAACAAAAAAAAAGGTTGTGTCTTGGCCAGGTCAAAAACCACCTTTCATCGACTTTTGATCTTTTTATAACTATTATAATTAGTGTCATGAGGAGATCAAGCATGAGTTGAGAGAAGAGTGTGAGATTTGTTCCAAGTGAAACTTTTGAAAAAAATAATAAATTAGGGGAGTGATGAAATGTACATCATATGGGGATATATTGGTTGGGAGCTTAAGTTTTTTACTTCTAGGAATTCTTAAGTGAGTTGGTCTTGAAATTTGATTGAAAATTATGTAGGGAAGGTTTGGTGGAAGAGATCATGTAAGTAGACAATTTTTAAAATAACTTCTATTTTCTTAATAGAAAGTAGAAAGAATAGCATGAAAGGTTGTCACACACACACACGTAAATAATTAATGACATGATTAACTTTTGAATTATTTTATTTGATTAGTATCATGCATCTCTTGGAATTTCATTTGGATACAATTTTTGAGACATTTTTTCCATGCTCACTGAGAATAACTCCTCGGTGTGATTTTTTGCTTTGATCACATTTATATCAAGAATTAAAATTTCAATGAATGTTAAATATTTATGAAGTTGGAAATATATACATGAATAATTTCTGGAAAAGTTACTTCACCCAAGAGTGAAAATGTTTCGGTGTGGGGGTGTGATCACACCGCGATTCAAGGTTTCATTTTCACCCTTACACTACTATTTTAAACAAATTTTGCACCATAAATTCCAAATATAATATAAAATTTCACTTTCATGTTTTATTGAATTACTTAATATTTATAACTGTTAAAAATGTGAGTGTTACTTTTTTTGATAATTTTATTTAAGGTGGAGGTGATTTTGAGGGCCCATGATGAAGTTCAAGGAAAATGGGCTAAATTTCACAGGATCCATGCATACCAGTGGACTCAAACACATAATTATACTTAAACATGTGTCAAAATGGGATGAAAATTTGTGGAAGGGTCCAAAATTCATTGGGATACATTTCATCTGAAGGCACCTAAGACTAATTCGGCTATCTAGTGTCCCAACTGACCTGATTTGTCCAGCACACTGAATCGGCCCAAAGTCAAAAGTGGTGTGCTGTGATCTGTCCATATCTAGAGTTTTAGGTGTCCAAATGAATCCAAAAATTCAGTAAAGATATTAACAAGGTGGTTATATAACTTTTTAATTTTCTCCAAAGATAGATAACATTTTATAGAGGTCTAAAATCAATTTCCAAGTGGTTTTAAGAAATCTATGTGCATAAAACCACCTTCTACTTTGCCTAAAAAATGGAACCTTGGGATCCTCATTTGAAAGTTAGGATAGGAGGAAAAACTCTAGTATTTTGGAGACAAAAAGGAGTAATATCCTCATCCTATAAGTTCTATAGGCCCCTATCCTCATAGGGGGATCAATGATGAAGGTGAAGTTCCACCCAATCCTCCTCCTCCTCTCGACGACGAGCTAAACGATGGATGATCATTTTGAGGGAGCTACACATACTTGGGAGGTAGTTCCGGAACTTGTTAATCTACTAGTTTTATACAATTTGTGTATTAAATATTTCAATTATGATTAATATTTATGTTCTTATCCTCTAAATTCAATTCTTTTATTATAATTAAGTGAATCACTTTTTATCTCAACACAGATTGGGTTGAGATTTCAAGTGGGGATATTGGGTTGATCTGATTGGAAAACACAAGAATCACTTTTCTCACACACAGTCATGAGATTTCAGTATGATTTGGTAGAACTTGTTCTATGATTGAGGAATAATCCTTGAAAATATTATTCTTGTGTCAAGGTTTGGTACTTTGTGTAACGATTTTAGAGGCAAGGGGAGAAGAAAGATATTGACAACCCTCAAACAAGGAATTAAACAAAACCATTTGTATTTTTTTAGAATAATGATCTGCCCAAGATGTGTGGTGAAACTGAAATGATATCCTTCTCTAATAATTCTTAAAACACCACCTTAATTTATCAACTATTAAACTCTTTAAGTCAATTTATTTTTTTAAAACTATTTCCAAAACACCCCCCTTTTTAATACTTTTTATTAAAAATTCATACTCTAAACCTATCAACGCTCCTTGAGATATGACCTAGGGTCTTAACTATACTATAAATCAACCTTAAAATCATAATTAATTTTACATTTTTATTATAAACCAAATGAGTATAATATTCATTGTTAATATTTATAATATTCATGTGGTTTATTATTCATATACACCATTTTAGTTCATTTTACACTTTGAACATTAATTCACACTATGATTATAAATCCCTCTTAAAATGAACTATTACATGGTACATTTTTTAAAACCTCCTAAAATAAAAATGGTCTTGATTTTATTTTAATATTTTATTTTCAGGTATCCCATCATATAAGGAACAATTAATGATTTTTTAGCACTTGAAGATTCACCTTGGAAGACCACCAAAATGGGATTTCATGCCAACACATTCTAAGAAAAGTAAACTGGACAACAACCCAATAAAGAGACTGTAGAGGCCAATATACATGGATAATGATTATAAAAATTTAACTGAAGATATAGGAAATCATGGAGAAAATTTAATCAAATAGGTAAAAGATCTAATTCAGATGTTTTAATGGAGTTCTAGGTGGCCCAAGTGGAAGATGAAATTCTGGGCCAAATACTGCGACCCAGAAAAACAACCTACTATTTCAGTTATATGTCGCCAAAAATTTCCATTTGGGATGAAATTTTATAGGAGGTAAGGAGACATCCGGATCACAATTTTCTTATTCTATGATCCACTATAATTTGGCCATCTAAAAGGTCATTTTGACCCATTTGTTCGGTGGATGCAAGCTGGCTTCCACTTTGGGTCAAGAGTGGAAAAGTCTAAGTTCCACAAGCCTTACAACACCCTAAGCCTACCATACTCAAGTGGGGTGACTTTAACTATTGGATTCTTGACCCAAGGCTCCCAAAATTTCTATTTAAGGCAGTGGTGTTGAATAATTTAAGGATCTTTGATTTTTTCTTTCATTGTAGTGTTATGCTGCCACTTTTCCTTTGTAATGTTCTTCTTCATCTGTAGTTGTTCGAATCACCCTAGTTTTCAATAAAAATTCTCCATCCTTTCTAATTATGTTATTATTATTATCACATTGATACCATTTCTTTATGGTGTGAATTTATTCACACTAAACCTTGTGAAATTATTCACACATTGGTGGAGTGATTGTTTTCTTTTTATTGTTTTTTTACTTCTTCAATTCCTCCCTCATGAGTATACTTCCTACTTCAATTGAAACCATAGCATCAATTGAGGGCTATCCCAAATTATGGGTTGATCCAAGGGAGTATAAAGGGGATATATTGTATCTTATTTATCACCTAATTAATGTATAATAACTTATTTTAATTGATATTTTTACTTGATTATTTTAAAACTTCTTTGTCCTTGTTGAATTTTAAGGCCAAATACTTCAAGTGCTAATATGAACCTTTACCTTGGAGTGATCATAAATTTGATCCTAAAAGTGTATAGGTGGTCAGTATTATGGTGTTTTGTTATAAAACTAGTAAGTGATGAAGTTGTTTGATCCTCTTGAATAAATTCATCTCAAATATAAGAAATCGAAATCGTTAAAAATGAATTCCATCCAATCCACCCCTTGTAATAACCTAGGATCAACCCTTATCATAATTTGATTTCACTTAAGTCACATAGTGTTCAATTAAACCTATATAAAATAAACCCAAATTTGGACACTTAATAGCAAAAATCAATCCATAGAATGCGCGTGTCTATAGGTTTCTTCTTAGGTCTCTGAGGAATTGACAACCCAAGCTACTCTACATTTGACCGCTTAACCCTAAAAACATGGGTAAATTTGGGTGAGACCAATTTTTTGTGCCATTTATAGGGACCCAAGTAAGTAATATAAACACCCATTCTATTCTCCCTCATTTTTTCTATTCTCATCCAAATTCTCTTATCTTTTCCCTTTCTCATTTTTTTTTTCTTTTGGCGCATGTACGCCTACACCCATGACCAATCAAAATATCTAGTTAGGGTGGATAGTCCTGGGGTTGGGGAGTAAAGTACACCAAGGGAACTCTTTCCATTAAATACTAATCTTCCTAATACTACAGAGTAAAAAATTGATCCCATTTCAATGTAAGTTATTCAAAGAAACCTACTCATAAACCCATGTGGGAACCCAAATGGACATCCAAATGATGCAGCCCCAACATTGGGGAATGCAGTCGATCAAACCATGAATGAATACCTCATGCATGTTTGGAGTAATTACCCCTCATGCATTAGACACAATTACCTAGGAGATTCTAACTACATCTTTAAACCTCATGTCCTAAACCACCTTCCCACATTCCATGGAATGGAGTCCGAAATGTCCAAACTTCACGTTAAGGAGTTCAATGACATTGTAGAAACCATGTGTCTCCCACATCAACAAGAATAATCTAAGATGATGATATTTCATTTTTATTTAAATAATCAAGATAAAAATTGTCTGAAAAATTTGATACCATAATCCATCAACTCTTGGGACTAATCACAAAGAGAATTCTACAAAAAATACTTTCCCCACCATAAAACAATTGCACTTAAAAAGAGAATCCAGTTTTTTTTTGAAAAAGAGGGAGAGTTATTCTATGAAAAATGGGAGAGGTTCAAATACACCCTAAACATGGTTCCACAACATGGTTTTTCTATTCCTGAACAAGTGAGAATTTTCAATGAAGGGTTGGGCATAGGAAATAAACAATTCATTGTCATGATGTGTAGTGGGACCTTTAAAAACAAAGCCCTAAATGATGCTTATGAGTATCTAGAAAGCCTTGTTGAACAAAATAAAACATGGGTAACATCACATTACTATGAGAATCCACCCAAATTTGGTGGAATTCACACACTTAGGGAGGAGGAAAGACTTAGGGTAAAACTTTCTACACTCACTAGGAAGGTCGAGGATATCGATCTTAAGAAGGTCCGTGAAATTAAAACTGTTGATCCTATTTGCATAATTTGTGAAAAACATGACCTCAAGATCGAAAACTACCCAACCATCCCTTAAATTAAAGATGTTCTTCTAGGAGGACCACCAGTGGAGGTCAATGATTTGAACTTTCAAAATCCCAAATACCAAAACAAATTCAACCCAAGGTATAATGACCACCCAGGCTTCTGCTGGAAATATTACCAACAACTTTTCCAACCAAAAGGACCAAACCCCTACCCTACACAAAATTTCCAAAACCATAACCAGTTCCAAACAAAACCAGTCCAATACCAACACCCTCCTATCCAATACTAACAACCCATCCAACAACCCATGCAACAACCAATCCAACAACCAAAGTATTTTCTTGAGATAAACCAACCAGCACAAGCCCCTACTTAAACTGTCCCTCTTCCAATCATTTTGAAGTTGTGTAAACAAATGGAGAAAATTAACTCAGAAGTCTTATACCTTAAAAATGAACTACAAACCATTAAAACTAAGAAGGCTCCCATGCCTACTTAGGCGGTACCATCCTCAACTTTATGTGGAGAATCTAGTTACACACAAACCTTTCATGAACAACTCAATGTAGTGACTGTTTTAAAAAGTGGGAAATCCATTGAGAAACCTAAAAAAGACATTCTAGAACCATTAAAAGCTTCAAAAACACACGAAAATTATTAAGAACCACCCATAGATTCTGAAAAACCCAATTAGAATGTGAAGGAACTACAACCACACCAAAAAATAAAATAACCTACTCCCTTCCCTCAATACATGAGAGGAAAACATAAACCAGAACTGAATGAAATCCAAACCATTCCTGCATACTCAAAGTAACTTAAGGACTTGTGCACTTTTAAAAGGAAATTTTCACATAAAAACCAATTCCTTTTGGATGCTAATGTGAGTACCACCATTCAAGGGACCATTCCTTCAAAGTTTAAAGATCAAGGATATCCATACATCAATGTTGAGTTAGGAGAGAATAAAGTTGTCAAAGACCTTTGTGATTTATGAGCTAGTATGAACCTCATTCCTTATGCCATGTATTGTTAATTAGAACTTGAAGAACTCAAACCCACATCTTTCACTCTTCAACTTGATGATTGTAGTGTTTGAGTTCCAAAGGGGATCTTGAAGGATGTTTTGGTGAAAGTTGAAAATTTCATTTACCCAGCTAACTTCATTTGTCCTTTACAATCACCCAAGATTTGGTCCTAGGGAGAAACCCCAATCATCCTTGGCCATCCCTTCCTTGCAAAAATCAACTCTATTATCTTAGTCTGAAATGGAAACATGACTATCACCTTTGGAAACATGAGTCTAGACTTGAACATATACAATGAAAACTCTCAAATTGGGTATGATGAAGAGATCTATGAGGTTAATTGGATTGGTAGTGTTGATATTGAACTCAAGGAACATCAAGGAATTACTGAAGGATGTTTAAGTCATGAATAGATTGATTTTATTTGTTCACATGAGAGAAATTTGTCTCCTTGGCTTGAATCTCTTTCAGATAGATCTATTGATGATTTTCTAGAATCACCAATAAATGATAACATGGTTAAAATCAATAACATTGAGTCCGTACCCATTTATGAAACTACTCTAGCTAATTTAGTGGATGAAAATTATGTTCACAAGGAACCAATTATGTCAAGCAATATGAACAAAGAAACTGAGTACAATACAAAGTCTCATCCTTTCTTGGAAAGTGATAACCAATATGATCTCGAATTTAAGGTCTTACCTTCATCACTCAAGTATGTGTTCTTAGGGGACAATCAATCCTTTACTGTTTACATTTCTTCCTCTATTGAATCCAATTAAGAGATTATGCTTCTGGATGTCATAAGAAAGTAATTGGATGGACCATTTTTGATATTCCTAGGATTATCCCACTCATTGGAACTCATAGGATTGTTCTTGAATATGAATCCAAACCATGTCGTCAACCTCAGTAGAGACTCAATCCAAATATTATGGATGTTGTAAGGAAATAACTTCTTAAGTTATTAAAAGCGGGTATCATATAACCTATAGCTGAGAGTGAGTGGGTAAGCCCAATTCAAGTTGTCCCAAAGAAAGATGGAATTACTGTGATCACCGATGAGGATGGTGACCTCTTCCCCACAAGGGTCAATAGTGGATGGAGAGTTTGTATTGACTATAGGAAGATCAACTCTTGTACCAAGAAAGACCATTTCCCCTTTACCTTTATTGATCAAGTCCTTGAGTGAATGGCGGGTCATAAATTCTATTGCTTCCTAGATGGATTCTTAGGGTATAATCAAATCAAGTTCTCCTTAGAGGATCAAGGAAAAAAAACCTTCACTTGTCCATTTGACACTTTTTCCTTCAACCGCATTCCCTTTGGGTTATGTAATGCCCCTGGGACCATCCAGCGGTGCATGATGGGAATCTTATCAGACATGGTGGGTGATTTCTTAGAGGTCTTCATGGATGAATTCTCCATATTTGGGGATAATTTTGAGGGTTGACTTCTGAATTTTGAAAGGGTTTTTTCAAGATGCGAGGATATGAATCTCATCCTAAATTGGAAAAAATTACATTTCATGGTAAAGGACTTTTTCTAGGCCATATGGTATCTAATAGAGGTATTGAAGTAGATAAATCTAAGGTCAACATAATTCATCACCTTCCCTCTCCTAAAACTATTAAGGAAGTGGGTTCCTTCTTAGGACATTTTGGTTTCTACATAAGGTTCATTATAAATTTCAGCTCTATTTCTCAACCAATTTGTGCTCTATTAGTGAAAGATGATCCATTTTTATACACATAAAGTTGTGAGGAATCATTCTCTACACTCAAGTCTTATCTTATCTCTCCACCTATCATGAAATCTCCAAATTGGAAAATTCCTTTTAAGCTCATGTGTGATGTGAGTGACTTCGCTGTAGGAGCAGTCTTAGGAAAACAGTGTGAGAAAACTCCATGTGTCATTTCTTATGACAGAAAATATTTAAATGAAGCACAAATCAATTATAAAACTACTGAGAAAGTGTTTCTTGCTACTATCTTTTCCTTAGATAAATTTAGGTCTTATCTCTTAGGATCACCCATCACTGTCTTCACGGACTATTCAGCCCTGAAATACCTTTTACAAAAGCAAGATGCCAAGGCTAGATTGATTAGTTGGGTCCTTCTTCTTCAAGAGTTCGATTTAACCATTAAGGATAAAAGGGGTGTTGAAAATTTTATAGCTGATCACCTCTCTAGGATGGAATTCAAAGACAAATCACATCACCTTTCTGTGTCTGATTCATTTCTTGATAAGCACCTCTATTCAATGAGTGATTTCCCATGGTATGCTGACATAGAAAACCATTTGGTTACGGGTGACATTCAAAAATTCTTTGGGACCCAACCTATGAAAAAAATCATTTCTGATGTCAAACACTATGTGTTTAATGATCCTTACCTCTTCAAGTTTTGTCCTGATCAAATCATTAGGAGATGTGTTCCTGAGTTTGAACAAGATTCCACTCTAAAATTTTATAATGGAGAGGCATGTGGAGGCCACTTTTACACAAATAAAACTACTGAAAAGGTCCTCCAAAGTGGTTTCTACTGGCCTAACCTCACTAATGATTCCTTCTAATTTTGAAAATTTTGTCCTCAATTTCAACAATTAGGATCCATCACCAAAAGGAATCTAATTTCCCTCGCTCCCATTCTGTTCGTTGAAATATTTTATTGTTGGGGAATTGATTTCATGGGACCCTTCAAAAAATCTAGGGGACATCTCTATATTATTTTAGCTGTTTATTATGTATCAAAATGGGATGAGGCCATTCCCAATAAGTCCAATGATCATTAAGTTGTGATTCGATTTCTAAAAGAGTATATATTTTATAGATTTAGAATTCCTAGAGCCATCATTAGTGATCGTGGAACCCATTTCTGCAACTGACCATTCTCTTCACTCATGTCTAAGTATGGGATTTATCACAAGGTTTCCTCTACATACCAACCTCAAACCAATGGTCAAGATGAGTTAAAAAATAGGTAAATTAAGAAAATTCTTAAAAAACTATCAATACCTCTAGGAAAGATTCGTATGAGAAACTCTTGGATTCCCTTTGGGTATATCGCACTACTTGCAAAACCATCCTAGGAATGTCACTATATAGGTTGGTTTATGGAAAAGCATACCATTTACCAGTTGAAATTGAGTATAAGGATTTTTGGGCAATCAAAAAAATGAATTTTGATATTTCTTTGGCCGAAGCAAAGAGGAAATTAGATCTTAATGAACTTGTGGAACTTAGGATGGAGGCTTATAAAAATTCAAGGATAAATAGAGCTAGAGTTCAAGCCTAAAAATCTAGGAATATCAAATTTAAACAATTTTAACTAGGAAAATTCATGCTCTTGTATAGTTTGAAACATCATTTACACCCAGAAAAGTTAAGGTCTAGATGGTCAGGTCCATTCATAGTGAATCATGTGTACCACCATGGGGCAGTAGAGATTAAGGAACCCACAAGTGGTCACATTTTTAAGGTAAATGGTCATAGGTTAAAAGCATTCATTGAATCATTCAATAAATTGGAAATAGAGGTTGAGTTAATTAAGCCAACCTATGAACTAGGAAAAAATTGACAGATTTAGGATACATGTCGGGCTAACGACGTTAAACAAAAGCGTTGTGTGGGAGGAAAACCTTGGTCTTCACATTTCTAATCATTTTGAATCATTTTTTTAAAATAGGATTAATGAATCATTTTAATATTTATAAAAAAATAGATTGTTGACCTGTTCTTCTATTATGTGTATGGATGGGTATGAAAGGGGAGCGCCAAATTCATCCATGTCACGTGGAGTGATCCTTGTGAAATAACTTTCCCAGAAATTTAAAAAGAATACAATGTGTCATCAGTTTATTTTATTTTATTTTTATGTGTTTGTAGTTTAAAATAAAAATACAAAAAAAATAATTAAAAAATATATAAAATAGCATGTCATAGGTCATGGGTCAAACCCCGTCACAACCAGTGAAGCCGTGGGGACGCGAACTCGGGACCGAAGGGAGACATGGGCACATGCTTACCACTGACCTACATCTTATAGTGCTTCCTTATTCTATAATTTTTGTATATATACTTATATTTTACTTTTTTAATTATATATATAGATATATTGTTTTTTTTTCTTTTTCCACTAGAGAACTCTGCAAGTGACATGGATATCAAATGACTAAATTGGAGCAACATGAACTTCAACTTTAACCACCAAGTGACTTCATTCCATGATCCTCATATTTTAAATTCTTTTTATAACACCTCTAATCTACCTCTACTACTTCTAAATTTTTTTTTAACACTGACCAAAATTTTATTCTAAGTTGGGGGGGGGGGGTGAAAAGAATGAAAAAAGAAAATTATTAATTTGTGTGTATAAAAAAAAGGTGTGGAAGGAAAATTTTTTTTAACCTTGAACATGATAATACACATTTCAAAATTTGAAACTGAATATCATATAATTTAGCATGCCCTAATTCTGATTTTAATCCATGTATAATTTCATGATCATAAATTTTGGAAAGTGTGGCTTTATAATGTGAAATTTCATCGTTTATATTTTCATCCAAATAAAAAAAATCACAATGCACATCCTTTGGATAGTGGGGTATTAGTTTGAGTTCATAGGGCCCCCAAAATAAATAGCATAGGTTTGGTGATAATTTTAGTTTTAATATGATCATTTAATAAAAAACAAAAAAAACAATAAATTTGCGTGTAGAGTAATGAAAGGATCTAATGCGCGGCTTTTAGCACTTGGGGAAAATTACTCCATAGTTTTCTGGACCAAAATTAGTAATTTTATCTCTATTTGTGGTAATTTGAATTTTTTTTGATTGAGTTAACTCAAAATGATGTTCAAGTATGTGGGATTCACTTGGTTCCCTATGGTCTTTGAGCCTGGGACTCATCGACAAAGTCTCACTGCATGAGTTGACTCTATTGAGTGCAATTTCAATTACCATGGAAAAATTGAAAAAAAAAATAAATTATTTTTTTGAATACTCATATTAATATTCAAATGTGATTCTACCTAGCGCTTCTATCATTTCCACTTTGAATAAAAATGAACCCCCTATTTACTGTGATACTCAACACATCTTCATGCTTGATTGGTATTGGATAAAATATGACAATGAATTTAAACAAAGGAATGGGCTTGGGATTGGGGTATGCTTATGAAACTATCTTGTATTAAAATATTTTGATGTGTTTCATGATTGTTTGGTATAAGGTTTCTTGGTGGTCATTGTGTATTAATGTTTTTTTGGAAAATGGAATTCGAATTCATATTTTTGAGATATATTTTGCTCAGGATTAGAAAAACTCAAGTTGGGGAGTGTGATTATCCATTGAATGAGGATAATATTCCTCGTTAATATATAAAATATTCATGTGTTTTATTATTCATATACACCATTTTAGTGCATTTTACACGTTGAACATTAATTCACATTATGATTGTAATTCCCTCTTAAAATTCACTATTACATGGAACATTTTTGAACACCTCATAAAATAAAAAATGGTCTTGATTTTGTTTTCATATTTTATTTTCAGGTGTCCAATTATATAAGGAAAAATTAATGATTTTCTATCACTTTAAGATTCACATTGGAAGACCACCAAAATGGGATTTCATGCCAATACATTCTGGTCAATGTAAACTGGACAACATCCCAATAAATAGACTGTATCGGCCAAGATACAAACCCAATGATTCTAAAAATTTAACTGAATATAGTGGACATATTGGGAAAAATTTAATTAAATAGTTATAAGAGATAATTCAGATTTTTTAATGGATTTATAGGTGGACCAAGTGGAAGATGAAATTCTGGTCTAGATTCTACGACCTAGAAAAATAGCCCACTATTTTGATAATATCTAGAAAAAAAAAACAGTTCCATTTGGGCTTAAATTTTACAGGTGGTTAAGAGACATCCAGAAATCCATTTTCTTATTCTATGGACTACTCTAATTCGGCCATATAGAAGGTCATTTTGACGCGTCTATTCGGTGGATGCAAGATGGAATTCACTTCGGGTCAAGAGTGGAAAAGTCTAAGTTTCACAAGTTTTCCACCACCCTAAGCCTACCATACTCAAGTGGGGTGACTTTAACTATTGTAGGCTCAACCCAAGGCTACCAAAATGAATATTAAAGGTAGTTTTGTTGGATTATTTAAGTATCTTTGTGCTTTCTTTCATTGTAGTGTTATGTTTCCACTTTTCCTTTGTAATGTTCTTCTTCATTTGTAAGTTGTTCGAATCACCCTATTTTTCAATAAAAATTCTAAATCTTCTCTTATTATGTTATTATTATTATCAAATTGATACCTTTTATTTATGGTGTGAATTTAATCATACCAAACCTTGTGAAATTATTCACACAACGGTGGAGTGATTCTTTTCCTTTTATTGTTTTTTTACTTCTTCAATTCCTCCCTCTTGAGTCTACTTCCCACTTCCATTGAAACCATATCATAAATGGAGGGATAAAAAACTTATGGGTTGATACAAGGGAGTATAAAGGGGATTAATTGGATGTTATTTATCACCTCATTAATGACTAATCACTTATTTTAATTTAGATTTTTATTTGATGATTTTAAAACTTCTTCGTCCTTACTGAATTTTAAGGCCACATAATTCAAGTGCTAATACGAACCTTTACATTGGAGTGATCATAAATTTTTTCCTAAAAGTGTATAGGTGATTAGTATTATGATTTTTTGGTATAAAACCAGTAATTTATGAAGTTGTTTTATCCTCTTGAATAAATCCATCTCGAATATAAGAAATTAAAATCGTTAAAAATGAATTTCATCCAATCCACCCCTTGTAATAACCTAGGATCAACCCTTCTCATAATTTTGTTCCACTAAAGTCAAAAAGTGTTCGCTTAAAACTATCTAAAATAAACCAAAAGTTCGACACTTAATAGCCAAAATCAGTTCATATAATGTACGTGTCTATAGGTTTCTTCTTAGGTCTATGAGGAATCGACAACCCAAGCTACTCTACATTTGACCGCTTAAACCTAAAAACATGGGTAAATTTGGGCGATACCACATGTCATAATAATACATTCAGGTATTTACTCACATGTTATAATATATGAGTAAATGTTATTTCACTCAAGGATAATCCTTGAGGTATTTATCAATACTACTTTCATGAGATGGTGGTGGTGTAATTTATCGTTCATTATTATCAGAATCTCTCTTTGAAATCAAAGCTATCTTTCTTCTTCAAACATTAAACTATATGGATCTAACATGCCATAATGATAATATGATTCAAAATCATATGAGTTTTGATACAAATGCCTATGGAAACCTCCTATAAAGACCTATTATTTTACAAGTTTTGAAATTCAGAGGAAATTTCAATTTCTGGTCTAGGAGTATGGGATGTTTAGAGAACCAAGATTTGGATTATAATTATGATGTTTGATATATATCAAGGAGATGTTTTTGGATGTGGATCAAGGATTAAGAGGTGTATCATGTTCTCAAGTGATAATTGGATCGGGGTATGGGTGACCCCATCACCCTTTTTATTTTTATCTGCAAGTGAATAGTCATGTCATGACCCTTAGGTCACAATGTGATGACCTTAAATGAGTGGTGTCATGGTAGGAGTACCACACCATGAGATAGAGCATGAAGGCGTCACATTAAAGAGTAATACGAGTTAATGTCACAAGGGTTGGGGGCCTTTGGCATGGTTTTGTCACAAGTGGCATCATGTTGTGACCCATATGGGTTATACCACAGTGGTGTTTAGTGAAAGTTTGGACCTTATGTTTGGGGGTGGTGATTTCATGATCCATGAGGGCCAAACCATTATGGGGGTTTTATATAGTTCAGTCCCACTTCTTAGAAATTTCATTCCATAAGATGAACGAGTTGTCCCATAATAGAGCTGAGTGAGGAGGCATCGATCTACAACCCTCATAATCACATTGTGATAGATGATTGGGTTGGGTTTTTGAGAAGTTCCATATTTGAAATTTACCAGTACCCCTTGGTATTTTGGTAAAAAACCACATGATGGAGTGTGAGGCATTGAGATCCTTTCCCACTCTTCCAACCATGCAGCAATCCCCTTGAGAAAGGCAGTTTTATGGTATTTTATACAGAAATTTGATGTAATTTCTCACCTCCATTTCTCTATATTCTTATCCTATTTTTCATTGATGTTTTTTTATGATTTAAAATAAGTATTTTGAAATTATTTATACCTAATAATGGTGTAAATAATAAAAATTATAGGTCCGTTGTGTGGATAGAGGACATACTTAGAGGATGATCATAAGAAATTACTCGATGTTTATTTGGAGGTACTTACCCTATAGATTTTCCATTTTTTTTTGTTGAAATTGGTTTAAATTGACCATGAATTTGGGAAATTATTTTTGGGGTTTGTGTTGATTAGGTACAGGTGTGTTCTAGGAGTGGACGAAACCCCATTACTTGAGGTTTTGGTGTGTGGATATTGCCTGATGAGTTTTTAGGTGATTATGAATTATTTAATTAAATTGAAAAATTAAATATAAATTATTATAATTAATTTTTTGGGTGTTTTGTTTTGAGATAGGTTCATGGAAGATGATAAAAGTCTTTTATGAGCTTAGGTGATGGTGGTTGAGCTTTAATTAAAGAAAATAACTCCAATTGAGTTAGGTGGTCCCTAAAACCCTCTAATGTTTATGAATATTTTTATATGGAATGTGATACACAATCCCTCCATAGATATAGAATTATTCTTAGATATGAAATAATTATTTAATCAAACTTCCAGGAAATGAATGAAGTGTCAAGGGCCATGATGGACCCTTGAACCCTAGTTTATGCCTCATCTACTGATGGTTAAGGGATTGATTATAAATACATGCCATGAGGTACACAGAATGAAGGGTGATCAAATTTTAGTGAATGAATATAACATACCTTAGAATAGGTTACCTTATTTCCCTTGAGTAGGGTGAGTGATGGACTAGAATAATTGTCATAGGGATAGGCCTTGTAAGGACCTTGAGAGACCTTATAGCCTTTGGGATGATGGAATAGAGAGTGGAGTGAGTGTTCCTCCTCTACTGGTATGTGAGATTTATGGCATCTATCTAGTGTAGTATTGGTATAGTATTTTCAGATATACCATTTAGTACTTGATGTGAGCATGGTTATCTTGAGGGATGTTATACCCCATGATTGGTGGGTTTTTTCCCAATATATTGAAATGTTATAGATTATCCCTTGTAGGGTTTGTGAACTTTAGTGTGGACTAGGTAACCTCAGTGGGTGCCCTAGTGTTGAACCTAGAGAGGGGTAGTGTAGGGAGATAGTTATTGTTGATTTTCGGTGTCACCTTAGAACTCAAGAATTTTTTGTGTGATCCTAGGATGACTATAGGTGGAAGATATGGGGCATACGCTTAAGAGACCATTCTAAGAGATGTGTGTTGAGTTCGAGGGAGTGGCCAAATCATGAGATATGACATGAGGTTTAGATGAGGTTGTACCTCTAAATATATGTGATTTATGTTTATAAATATATTTACATGATATATATGAGGTTCCGGGGAGGGATACCCATGATGCATGCTATGTGACATGAAGTTTTAGGTGTCGAGGAGGGATATGTTCCCCAATTAATGGAGGTATGGTACCTATTTTGAGTAGGTGATGAAAACCCCTCGAATCTATGCTTATATGATTCTGGGACTTGACATGGATCCCCATGGGTAGGATCACTAAAAAAATTACTTCTACCAATAGAATTTTAGTGAAAGATAATATATCCATTGAAAAAAATGAACAATTACAATAGATATCATGTTTTTTTGATATTAAATTTGAGTACCAAAATTTAATTTTACCAAAAAATAAATTTGTTTTTATTAATTGTTTAATTCCAACAAATATTTTTCCAACAACTAATTATGCCACTATATCATATTAATACCGATAATTTTTTTAGAAAAAAATTAATTTATTTTTAATAATTATTATTACAAACAATTTTTTTCAACATATAAACATAACTCTATTATTTATTCACTAAAAATAATTCATTTAATTTTTTTACTACCAATTAGATGTATACTAAAAAATATATGATGCTATTAATAAAAATAAATTGGTTATAAGACAAAATTTTAATTTAATCACTAAAAATTATGTATCTATTAAAAAAAGATCTCAATAAATATTTATAATGGATTGACAATTTAATTTAATATATATTTTATTAGAAATATAATTAAAATTATATCTTTGATATATTTTATTTTTAATGAAATATGTTATCAGCGTATAGTTCTAAAAACATCCCCAAAATTTAAAATGAAAAAAATAATGTAAATATAAATCCTTCAAAAAAATGTAAAAGGTATTACTCCCCATTCGAATATTCCCCATGCGGTCATGCCTCCCCTCTACCTAATTCTTTTTCTGGGGTGTCTCTACACTGGCCATATTTTCCAGCATAGGTTACACTCAAATGCCCGATTCCTCATCATCACCTGCACCAATACCCACACCCTTGATTATTTAACGTCTTCCATACCCCTCCTTCCACTGATGTTTAACTGATTTTTTCCTCTTTCAACTATAAATCCGAGATTTTGGGAAGAGCATATATATAAACCCATTTCTCATTCAATTGGTCAATGTTTAAGCCTATAGGTATATATTTATTATCTTCAAGTATTAAGCACTTGAAATCATGAGAATCCAATGTTTTAATTGAATTCCAATTTGGATTTCTATGAAATTCATATTAAATGAATTTGGTTGTTTTTTTTTGTGATTTTAGTATACTAATTGCATAATTATCTGGAGCCACTCAAGTTATTTTTTTGGTGATCTTATCACCTTCACCTATTTGGATCATCTTTAGCCTATGTACTCCATGTTAAACCCTTGATGGTGTCATTTCCTTTCTTGATCAATTAATACTCTAATTTCTTACTAACATGTACATTATATAAATCCATTAGTCATGTGGAGTCACTAACCTTTCTCATTGAATTGAAATTATTGACTACTATAGTATGGGTTTGGAATTCTACATTGAATCCACTCTTCATTATTTGGAGGTCCACGATTTCTATGGTAGCATGGTTGAGTTTAAATTGTGATCTTTCCATATATTTACAAAAAATAACTTTTAATATTCTTTTTGTGTGTTTGTTCCTTATCTCTAAATTCTATGATGTTTTTAATATTTGGTGAAATTAAGGATATTGAATAACTAACTTTGAAAGTTAAATAGTATTGTATAAATGATTAACCAAATATCACTCTTTACAAGTTTTCATTGCATAGAAAGTAAAAAACCTAGTCAATATCTACACTTAAAATTATATACCTGTTGGTCATATAATCTTTTCTAGTAGAGAATCTTAGGGATTTGAAAATACTTTAACAACAATAGTACTATTTTATTCTATCTCTCTTATGTACTTGTCCTTAAAAAATAAGTTGTTAGTTATGACCAAATTCGGTCCTTATGATAATCCTCAATAAGCCTAAAAATTATAGCCACCCAAGAATGAGTTATGATTCACAATTTTTTTGAACACTTTTACATGGAATCATTTTGTGAGAAAAACATTAAATGTTATCCATTTTGTTTTATAAAAACATGAAAACTGGGATTATTAATTTTTATGTACTAAGATGTAGTAGAGAGTATCACAGGAATGTGAGGATGGTTTAATTTTTAATATATTCTGGTTTATATGGTTTATCTACCTGAAAAAGTGATTTTATATTTCTCTTTTATAACCAAAACTTTATATTTCATAGATTTTGGTGGATTTTTTTTGGTTTTTTTATGAATAACATGTTTTGTTGAGATCATCTATAATTTACTATTTTTTAATCACAATTTTTTTATTTTCCAACACTACACTCTTGTATTTGTTTTGGTTAAAATAGATGAGGCTTCAATATTGGTACTTGATATGAAATATTACAAAAATTTCCCCCAATATCTCCCTTCCCATTTATAGCTCTACCTATAATTTATCATTATCACCTTTTAATTTTCCTATTGTTTGATATTTTTAATATATTTTTATGTGGAAATCATTGCTATATATTTTATTTATAAATCAAAACTACTCCACTTATCTAAACTCTTTTTTGGATTCGTAATTGGAAACAATTTGGGATCCATAAAAAAGAAAAACTCATCGAGGGGAAATAACATGACAGTATTAATATGCACCCACCTTGGCATGGGGATGTTCCAAAATATAGAAAATAAAGATTGTTTTGGATCTTAGCCACATTAATTCTCATAAAAAAACATCCTGTTAACTTGTGTATTTGCATGCTTGATCTCTTGTATGCCTTGTTTAGTGATGGCAGTCTCTATACCAAGACTGATGTGATATGTTGATCCCAGAAAATTATTGAACTGAATCTTATTTTACCTAGGTCAACTGGTCTATTATTGTTTTCATACTCATGGTGTAGTGGAATCCACATTATTACAAAATTAATATGGTTTTTTCACACCAACAAAGAGACAATTTTACAATTAACTGTATCTAAATTCCCATGAAATTACACACAAGCCTTCCATTTGTGAGCTGATAGAAATATCTTTATTTTTTAGATGAAAAAATATTGGAATCATACATTCTTCACTACTTCTATTATTGCAACATCAATCTTAACCATTATCTATGTAATAAAAACACTTAAAAAGTCAATTTCTAAAACATTGTTTCTAACTTCATATCAAATTTTTTTGTTAGATGATAGGATATCCTATATGTTTCCTATAAAGTCTCAAATAAATCACATCAACTCTAGTTTCAAATGAATAATGGAGGTCATGGAATGTTTTTGTAAAAATGGTACTGGACAAGTTGGGATTTCCTAAGGTATGATTTTTAGGCCCACGTTTTTCTCAATTTCAATATTTTATCTAATATGACTATGTTAGAATGGAAGAGTGATGGTCCGATACCCAAGATTCTTCTCTAAGGGAGGCCTTGGTGTTTATTTTTAATGAATAATAATTATGCCATAATACCTCAACTTCAATACGAGACTCACATTCTCTCACACTCCCCCTCAATATAAGCATACGCAACTTGGATACATAAGAAAACAAAAATAAACATCATTGACACTACCACACAATCCGAACATGACTAACATGAAATAAAAATAAAAAAACTAAAAAGGAAAATGAAACAGTAAAGAAGCTTGCTCAATGGTGACCTAAGTGGTGATGAAGAAGCTCGACGGTAATCCAGACATTGATGAAGAAACCTAAAGGCAATCTTGGAATTGATGAAGAATACCAGTGGTAATATGGATGGATTGAAAATGATATGAAAAATGATTAATAATATTGAGGGTGATCTAGGAATCCTAAAAGACATCTAGGAAGAATTACATGAGCCTGACTGAGATTCAGACAATGATGAAGAGGCTCAATAATGATTTGGGCAGCCTGATAGAGATATAGAAAAAACTAGATGAATTGAGGGAGATTCGAGAACCCTGGAGGGGATCCTTGCAGAAGAAGATAATCCTAATAAAGATCTTAGTATCATGTCAGAGATCTAAGAAAAATTAGTTTAGCTTGATGGAGATCTAGGCAGTGGTGAAAAAGGAAGAGGGGCCCTGACAACAACAAATGATTGGCCTAGAGAGGGTGATCTGTTAGAGGAGAAACTCATCATGGAGGCCTCATCATCAAAGGGTGTTCTTATAAGAGGGATCTGTTCTAGGTATAGAGATCCACACATAGAAGGGAGGTTGGTAAGGGACACATAGTTGGAGGGGGTGCATGTTTATAGGTGCATAGTAGGGATGGTGTTGCGTTAAGGAAGCGTCACAACAATGAGACACATTGTAAGTGTAGACTAGAGTCAATTGGATGGTTATTCAAGGAAAATGGGGCCACATATTGGGATATATCTAATGAGGCATGTTTCTGGTAGCAATTTCAATGATTACAGTAGCCAAGGTTTTGAGGATAACCGTCTCAACTAATCCAACCCATATTGCTGGCTCACCTCTGATTTTCCTCTTCTCAAATGGACCAAAATTTTATGGGGAAAAGGTACTTATTTTATATCCTATATATGTATTAAGTATTCAAAATTTTTATAGGGGATATTCCTTTGAATATATCCAGATTGATGAATTGATAGACTATACTCCCATTCTCTCATCTAGTTCTAAATTTGAGGGTGTATGCAACTATGTGGATGGTTATTTGTTTAATCAAACATTTATGGTTGGTCATATCTTATCAATAACTAATATCAAAATCAATTAAGGCATCATATGGAGTATAAAGAGATGATAAAGTTTACTAATGACAAATAAATATGAAAATGTAGCGAGGTGGTTCAATTCCATATCGCAGAGTATAGTGCTATGTTACCCGAAGTCACAACTTATGTCACAAAAAAGGTTGTAGGATAATCAGCTGAAAAAAATAAAAATGGTAAAAAAATAACACCAATAATTCTATAAATCATGATAATAATAATAAATTAAAGGTAGTTTTAATTCATCTAGTGATATTGATCTTCCATATGGAGCTGTTGGAAAGGTGTGCAAGTGATTTTCACTAGAATTCAGTGGAATTCTTCATATTGGCCACTCAAAAATTGCACTACTAAACCAATAATTTGCTCAAAATTATTATGGTTAGATGATAATTTATTTTTATAATACTAATTCTTCCAAAGAAATAAATGAGTTTGTATAAAATCTTTTAAAATACATTGATACATTGGGTATTAAATATGAGGAAGTTACATACACTTTACATTACTTCTCGAAATTGATGGAGATTGTAGAGAGATTGATACTAATTAAAAAACAATATGTTGATGAAATGCCATACAAAAAAATGTAGGAGAGTATGGATGGAATTGAATCAGAATAGAGGAATAAAATCATAGAGATAAACATGTATTTATAGAATGAAATTATTTCCAATTCAGATAGAGAATTATAGAGAGCTTCTTTCATGGGAAGTTGGATATGAAGGACCAAAAAAAATCAATAAAGGATCCTATTTATTATCATTGAAATCTAGTTCCTCATCACTGTATTGGGTTAAAATATAAGGTGTACCTAACCTATGATTTTTCATATTAGTTAGTTGATTCTGAAGAAGGTATAATTCATTCCCTTTGATCTAGTGAGTATCATGGCCAAAATGAATAGTACTATAGGACACAAGAGGATATGGGTGCTAGAAACATTCATAGCTATGATTTTAAATGATTAAATATGGTTTATACACTTCTTATAAAGTGAAATATTCTATGTTTTTTTTCAAAATGGGAAGGTTGATGGCTGGGATGATCCCCACTTCCCCACTAACCAAGGAATTGTATGTAGGGGTATGAAAGTTGAGGCCTTGATTCAATTTATTATTGAACTAGGATCATCTAAAAATATCATTCTCATGGAGTGGGACAAGATCTGATACTATGTTAGAATTTAAGAGTGATGGACCAATACCCAAGATTCCTCCCTAAGGGAGAACTTGGTGCTTGTTTATAATGAATAATAAAGATGACATAATACATAAACTTTGATGCAGGACTCCCGTCCTATAACAGATTACATTATTAATATGTTTGTATCATTTTTTTGAACTTTATGATAAGGATTAACTTTTATAAAAAAAATTAATTTAATCTAAAATATGATAATTAAAATCATGAAGTTTTTATGAGAAAAAATAATACCAACATTATTAATAATGATGACTAATATTTGAAAAATAATTAGTTCAATTAATGATATGAAGATTAATAAATGTATAAAATAATAATATTTTTTTAAATATAAGTTGAAATACAGTATATATTGGTTTTGGCCTATGGGGGTTATCAATAAATTGATTATATTATTATTAACTTGTGATAAGTGTTTTGAAAAAATGAGTGGTTTCATACCTCAGAAAACACTTATACTTAAATTCTTGATTTAGTAGTTTATAAAAGTGATATAAAAACACTATTTTAATTAAAAACATTAAAAAACGTTTTTACATTCCCAAGGGAATGATGATTTGATTTTTTATAATGATAAATTTTCATTTTTAGGTTTTGAGAATGTATTATACAGAAATGAAATTTTAATTTATATTAATGGGGAATTAAGAAAAAATTGACTATTTAGGATATAATACTAATCTTCATGTCTAGGCCCAAAAAAATGCGAGTCTATCATAGAAGAGGAGATATCATATAAGGATATTTCCCATGTATTCATTGGAAACACTTTTTATTGCACCTTAATGTCATTTCTTGCATATAAACATATTTCTCATGTAGAATCTTTTAATACATGGAAGAAGCTCTTATTCATATAGAATATTAATATATATATATATATATCTGTGTGTGTGAGTGTTTTAGAGTGAAACCCTAACCATCATATAAAACTAGTGCTTTATTTGTTCATCGAAACCAGTAACTCCTCTATCTCATAAAGGGTAGCATATTTTATGGTCAAAGACAAAACCTAAAACATCCCTCCATTGTAACATGTTTATATACCCATTCATAAAATACAACTCATTCTGTATACCTTGATTTATAGAATACGCTTCATCCACCATGATACTAGAGAAAATATAGACTCTCTATTTACTATGTGATCCTCTAGCAATAAGTAAATCAGTATAGGAAATGATTTTCTACACATGTGAAGTACGTAGTTTTTCCCACGTAAAATCTGATGGAAATTATTGTAGGCACTTTTAAAACATGGTAACCATATAATAATGGACGTCCCATGCATAAGTAACTGGAACACACAACATCCCACCCGTTTCTTTTCCTTCTTCGATGGTAGTGTATAAACTATGAAGGAATAAGAACCGTAGGAGTATTATAATGATTTATATTTTATTAATTTCAAGGATTATATGGTTCTTTTTATGAGATTTTATTATGAATTTCCATTAATATTTTATATAATTCAATTCATATACGGTTCATGTTTTAAAGATGTTATCCCATGGTTTCATTACGATATTTTCTGTAGTTTAACGTATATAGGATTCCTATTTGATGTTTTATTTTTCTTTATCTATTGTGAATGAAATGTAGACATATGTAGTGAATGAATGTAATTTTAAGTGATTCATTTAAAAAATTTATCATTTCATGAAAGGATGATAATGAAGCTATAGGTGCATTGAAGTTGGAAGACAAAAAAGATTAATAATAAATAGATCAAACTCTTTAAATCATGAAAAGTGGTTAAAAATAAATCTATAGGTGATTATTTTACTTATTGATTACTAAAGGTTCTTTTTCATAGTTTTTATAGGTTGTTTATTGAAAAAATGATTTTATACATTTTTAACTAATTTTCTTAGGGAATTTAAGTGTGTATGTGTGGGGAATGGAGATAGTGAATCATCATTCATAATAGGTGGGGATTAAAAGGAAGGTTTTGGTTTATTTAATCTATAATCCAAAGTGGATAAGGATTCATGTTCAGGAACTCACTTATCATGTAGGATCCCTCTAGGTTCCACCCTAAATTTTCATTATCAAATCATCTATTTCTTGGTTTAATCATGTCATTGGAATGATTCAATGGTTTAAAGTGCGCTAAAATGGATTTTGAGATTCAATGAGATCTATTATGTTATGTATGGATTCATTTTACACCCTTTTGGATTAGGTTATGAAAATGAACTTTGATAGATTAGATGTGGTTGGTATGCATTAAGGGTCGGGTGACCTTTTTAGTGTACCCTAAACTATGATTTCTTAATCCACTAAGAGTTGTCAAATTAGAGATCATTGAGATCTTATGTATTTTATTTATAATGGTTTCAAGTTAAAATCATGAAATGTGGTTTTTAGTGTCCAAATAATAATCTAAGAGTGATAAATTACCATATGAAATAATTTATTTAATGTGTATAAATGCTATACTAAAATTGTAAAATTTTGGTAGTATAGAAGAGTTATGAAATCATTCTCATGCAGTAGATAAGCTCCACCTATGAAACAAATGGTTGAAGAAATAAGTGGTTTCTATTTTATATTTAGAAAAACAATTACACCTAAATTCATGAATTAAACAATTTATATAAGTGATTTTTTTTTCAATAACCAATTTTGAAACCCATATACATGATAAATAAGTAATTTCAAGAAGAATTTATCATTAGAATTGGAATAATAAATGTTCAATAAGTTATAACAAATGAATTCTCAATATGATGTACATGGTTTATGTTAGTGATGGGATAACTACTACAATTCTTGATGGTGTTAGTCCAATTATTACTCAGATTTATAAGAGTTGAAGGGATATGTAGTAATTTGTGGTTCAGTTGGTGTTGTGGCAAGTGAGATGGTAATTACTTCCATTAAATACGTAGTGTTTTGGATTGAGAGGGACAATGAGTAAAAATAGTATTTCAATCCTACTAGATGTAGAATTTCATAGAGAGAGTCACTTACCAACTACCCACCAGAATACATATTCACTCAAGGAGATGGAGTTTCCAAGAGGTGGAATCTCTATGGTTATTGTTCGTAAATAATATTATTTATTTCTTGTTGAGAAATCATACCTATAAGTTTCATTGCTAGAGAATTGTATTTTCACTTCGTTTTTGTTCTTATAAAATCTGGTTGTAATAGATATTGTTACGTAATAGTTTATTTAATACATGCACTGATCATATTTGTATAAATAAAAAATTCTTGTGGTTTCATGGCCTCTTAAAGGAAGATATTTTCTCACAATATTCTCTAATGTCAGAATACTCATATGAATCCATATCCTATTAAACCTCCATAATACCTTTCCCGTCCCATTTTTATAGCCTCTCCACCAGCCCGATGTTGCCCCATCAAATCACTACTATAAATCTGGACTCTTATTTCCCTAATAAAAGGGTTTTTAGTGACATAGAAGCAATGATAATGTATAAAATATTAAAGGTTTAGCTTTAACAGTGCTCGTAAAAAGTGCTAATAAATCCCCCTTTAACAGTGCTAAAAAATGGATGATAAAGGCCTCACTGATGAAGGGTATACTTTTTTTCTCATGCCTATCTTCCTTTATCATCTATTACCACCCCCTTTATCAGTTCTTCCCCCACCCCTTTATTAGTGCATTAGTTAATCCCACCCCCAGCATGCGCCCCCATATCCAACGAGTTTCGAACCTCAGACCTCCAGCTTAAACACCAGCACCTTTTCCACTCCCCTATACAGTTTTGTTTTACATTTTATGATATATCTATATGTTTATATATATTTCATTATATTTCTTATCCATATATTTATATATATTTATATTTATATATATTTATATTTATATATTTTTTAAAATAGATATTAGTATTTATTTAGATAATGTTTTTATATTGAGAATTATAATTATATGTAAATATTTTTAATCATTTATTTATGAAATTAGATTTTTATGTGTGAATATATATAAAAAATATATATTTTTATATATTTGATTATAAGTAACAGTATATTGTGATACATGATAAAAGAGGTGATATGGGGACCTTGTGGGTCACTAAGGCATGAAGATCATCACAAGATATGATCTGATATGTGGTATAACCCAAATGGAAATTCGGAGCAGAAGTTATGGATGTTTGAATGGCCATAGAATGTGAAAAAAGAAGGTTTTGATGACTATAAATTCAGTTTTCCTCAATAAATATGATTAAAGGTTCTTGTGGGTTTAATGGGTGTAGATATCATCACAATATTTGATTTTATATGTTGTATGTGATGAAAATACACCCAGATTGAATGTTATAGCTGTTTGAGTTTTAAGGAATCCTGGTACGATCACTAAAACCCTATTTGGGAGGCCTTCTCAGCCTTTATAGGGTTGAAAAAATGTGACTTGAGATTTTAGAGCTCATCACTGGCGCTCCACAGTGCATGGATCATCAAGAGATTCTATTTGATATGTGGTGGAGCCCAAATAGATACTCGGATCAAAATTTATGGCCATTTGAAGTTTGAGTTCGATTTTTGGATTTTTTGAAACTGTAATATATTTTATTCCTTTGATTATCACACAATTTACATCTCATGTGATTTTATATCATTTCATAATCTTCAATTTGATTTGTTATGGAGATAAAACAAACTCCCAGATAAAAATTTATTACCATTTTAGGGTTTTTAGGGTTCCGTAATGTTTTTATGGTTTCTAGGGGTTTCTAGAGTAATTATTGGATTACATGGTTTTTTGGGTTTGTAGATATTTCATAGAGTTTTAATCCATTTTCACGAAATATTTTATATATTATGTGTAAATTACTATTTAGCCTTATCTAGAACATATTTGAAAAATATATATTATATTTATATAAATATAAATATATAAATATATCAATATAATTTTTAATGTTTTTTTTTTCTGAAATATGCTCTTTAACAGCACTAGTAAAAAAGTACTGATAACGGGGGGGGGGGGGGGGGGGGGTCTTTATTAGTGCTTCTAAATAAGCATTGATAAACTCTACCTTATCATCGCTTTTTAACTAGTGCTAATAAAGGATCCCCTTTATTAGTGCTTTTTTAGAAGCATTGATAAAGACCCCCCCTTTATCAATGATTTTTTACTAGCTCTCATAAATGGGGGGCCTTTATTAATGTTTTTACTAGCACTGATGAAGGCCCCCTTTTAACAGTGCTTTTTCAGCACTGTTAAATAAACCCTTTAACAATGCTAAAAAAATTGCAATTAAAGACCCTCCATTAACAATGATTTTTATAGCGCTTAGAATAGGGGTTTTTAACAGCACTTTTAGCTAGTGCTATTAAAACCCTAGCACTGGATAAACCCATTTTTTTAGTAGTGAATCCATATACCCTTCCTAGGGATCCCTCCCCCTCTACTATGCCAATCCTAGTGGTGGCCTCAAATTCCCAATAGCACAACTTGGATTTTGAAACCTGGTTCCCCTACTCGCCAAGTGACATATTCCACTCAACAGATAGGATGGATTTTCTACTATGATCTTTACAATTTAGGGAACATCCCATATATGTTTTTTCAACATTCAACCTAGTCAGTTGAACACGTTTCCCTCATTTCTCAAGTGTCCTAGGTAGTCCCCATGTAGGTGATATCTAATGACATGCTTTCTTTAAAATCTGTATAGTCTATGTGACCTCTGGGTGAGAATCATTCTTATTCTATTAGTGTGATTATTCTATGTGATATATGGTAACCAATGTGAGGAATCTAACCCATTTTATAGAAAAAAGGTTTTATCATTTCTTTGTAGTTGTTTGTTATAGAGTTCTAGTACTGGTGATATATTGTTCTTAGTAGAGGGTTTCTATATGGTGGTTTCTACCGAGAAGATTCTCTATATATTTCTCAATATTATAACCAAATGGGACAAGAATAAGATAAAGGAAGGTAAAGTTCCTCAAAGTAATATTAAAGTGTTTCCAAACCCTAGAAGTTCCTTGAATATTCATGTAACCAAATCCAAAATGCAATAACCAGCTAACAATGAAAAATAATTTCAAGGATTTTAAGGTAATTAATTAATTCAAAGATAGGTTAGTTATAGGATATTAGGATAATATAATACCAAAAATACTATGTTTATTTTATATTCAATGGAAGTTAATGATAGTTTTATTTTTATGATATGTTTATTTGTGTAATCCATATAAGATTATTAAATTTTCATAGGTGATTCATTATTTTAGTTATTGATTTTGAGAAGGAACTATGATAGTATATTGGTGGTTGTTTTGTTTTTTTGGAAGGGATGTCGTATTAACTATAGTTCATGTTTCCATTTTTTATGATGCATATATGATATAAAATTAGATCCCAGTAATTTGTTTCACTAATCAAGGGGTGTTTTTTTATTTCATTTTCTTTGGTTTATTCAAACAAAATAGGTCTTAAGGGCATGTTCGGTACTGAAAATCATAGTGAGGGGAAGATAATTAAAAATGTTTAGTTGGTAGTATTGTAATGTTATCAATTCTTTCATATTTATTTCATTATTAAACATGGCCTAAATATGGATTCAAAGTTATTCTTAGCACCGAATGATCATTTTATGTGTAATTATCTTGACTTGAAACATTTCACTTTTATACGATGACCCCATATGATTTTTTAAAGGATATGGGTGGAATATGGATAAATGATGTTGATATTGTTAGGGAATTATTGGGTTTAAAAAGAAAATTAGTGTCATGCATCACAGGAAATGTTGCACGAATCACCAGAAGAAGTAGAAATGAGCATCAGAAATGCTGGGGTGTATAGACAAGGACACAAAAATATAAGTGGCATCATAGGTTCACTAAGAATTATAAGAAATTACAGAAGATATTGGTGGGAATAGACCATGGGGGAAGTGAGGATGGAATTCTTGGACGACTCTAGGTTATTACATTAACAAAATTTTTAATCACCATCAATTTGTATACTAGTAATATAAAAATAAATAGTTTATTACCTTAACAACATTTTTAATATTGTGCCCTTGATTTTAGTCAAGGATTTCCCAAGGAGCTACAACTAATTAGTATTATACTAATTCATCCTAGATTTTTCTCCCATATCAGTTGAGTATTCTTACTATGGGTTAAAAAAAATCAAGATCTATTTTTATTTACTGATCAAGATGGTGTTATCACATTGGATACAAAAAGGAATATTGAGATAGGGGTGTTTTGATGGAAATTTTCAAATTTGAGTTTATGATATTATGTTGATGAAGGAGAATTGGTTCATACTACATTCTTCATTTTCATCATGATTTTATTGTTTTTGTAGTGAATTTATTTGAGTAGGTGATGGTGATAGATTGTAAAAAGTAATTTCGTATAGACAAGGTTTTGAGGGTGCATTCACTGGAGATGGTAGCTACAGTTTTGGTGATGTACTTTGGGTATTATTTATCTATTTTGTAATTTATAAACAAGAAAAAAATTTCATGTATAAGTTTCCCCCATTATGTTGTGATTGAATATATATTTTTATGATATATTAAAATCATCTGGATGAATTTTTATGATATATTAGAAATATTATGATACAATAGTTATTTATTTCTTCTTTTCTTGATTTTTATGGAAATGAATTTATATGTTATATATAATAAATATATTAGGTATATTATATATAATTTTATTAATAAATATATTATAAAATTTTACCAACATAAATGATAATATAATTTCATAATTTAAAAATTAATTATAATCGAATATTTTTTTTTCATTTTTCATAGAGATATAATATAATTTTATTAATAATAATACCAATAGAAGTATAAATATTGGTGATTCTATTATCAATAGATAAATCAATCATATGAATATGTTGCTGAAAATTTTACCAACAAATATATTATATGTTGATATTATTATAATTGTAACATAAATACTTTATCTATCGCAATAAAATTTAGCGATAGAGTATTTACCAAAAATTTAGTGATAGAGCCATTTATACTGGTAAAACACTTTACTGATATAAAATGAACCTTTACCAATAGATATGAACCTATTGAAAAAATATAATTATTTTTAGTGTATTTTTATGATTTTGAGGCTCGAAGTGGGTCCAATTGGACAACATCTTCCTATTCTAGGGTGGGACACCCCTTGTGTCTATAATATGATGGTTTTAAAATAGTGTATGAGACCCCCTAGGTGGATGGATATGTTGGATATGGGTAAGGGATATGATCCCATGGTTTGTGGATATATACTATTTTTGGGTAGGGGATACGACCCCTTAGGTGGATGGTTTTATAACATAAGCTTTGCGGTAAGACTTAGTCCCCTTGGATGATATTTTTTTCCTGGTTTTGAGGCAGAGTGTTGATTCCCCTAAGGTGATACTCTAAACTGGTTCCATGGTAATACATGAATCCCCTTGGGTGGTATGATTTATACTGAGAGACACATTGACACTGGATGAAGTATGTATGTTTTATCCCAAGTGTCACATTATAACTTGAGGATCAAAATTGATTATTTATTTTGATTTCCACACAGTTTTATTATTCTGAGAATATCACATGTGCATACACCATATATATTAATTATGTTAATGTTTATATTTGTGGTGTCCTATTTAATTTTACCCACACCCTTATCGAGCACCTCTCATACTTTGTTACAAGAGTAGAACTCATGTTTATAGGTTTAATCTTGGTAGAGGCCCAATGTTTCATAATTAGGCTAGAGAAAATCAATGTGGAATTTGAAGTATCGGATGAGTTGAGGCTCTAGTGTGGTAGTAGATTATACTTTTATTTTATTTATTTTGTTTATTTTTTATATATGAGTTTTCTAGTGGGATATCATTGGGGATTTATGACTATATTCTTCCGAATTTTCATTTGTTATAGCACAATTTTTGTCTATTGGGATTTTAAATACCCTTATTATTTTTTATGGGTAGATTTATTGGTTATTTCCACAATTTTTACTATGATATAATGGTATATTATCCCCACGGTAACACTTTAGACCCTCACTACAAGTCGGTAACCTCTTGTGTATGAGGAAGTGTGCCCGAGGTCATGTGATGACCCAAGATAGGACACTGGTGAGTGGTCTCATGGTCTCTAGCTAGGGAGCATCACAAAGTGGCATTAGAGAATATTTTTATATATCCTACTATTTGGGGTATCGTCAATATGGAATATGGATGTGTTAGATCTTATGATGGACCTTGGACTAGTATGTTGTGAATACATTTTCTGATGATAAGTCCAGGTTACTAGAGATATGAGATTGTTGTTCTTGGTTTTTGATGTTACATTTAAGATATTTATTTAAAAATTATGTCTATATTTGAGATGTTATTATGGTTTTGGATATTGTACCATTATCAAGAGGCTTATTTACATGCATCATTTTCAAATCATAGGACTTAGATGACATATATGTTCTTGTGTATGATTGATATCATTGACGATTTGGGTTTAGTTTTTAAAGCATCCACAAAAAAATATATGTTTTTTTACCATATAACTTGTTATTGGAATTATAACTAGTTTAAACATGATTTTTATTATGATTATAGGTCATGTGGATCTTATGATGAGATATTCCCTAGTGATAGATATACTGTCCCTCCATGAAAAAAATGTATACTGACCCTTAGTGAATCGATATAGGCATTTTATATTGTATAAATAGAACCCACATAAGTGGATATGAGAGGGTTTTTTTACTTAAAGTTTCAACAAAAACCTATATGTAATTTTCTAGTATATATTATTGGTGAAATTATACTTAACTAAGACATGTGTATATGGTTTTACTCGATGCTAGTCATCATAGGATGATGTCCTATATGCACATGGATGTGACCTAGTCCTCAAGGGGTAGTCTAGTATGAAGATTCCCAGTGAGGATGGGTACCTGAGAAGTGGGTGGTTGTATCAATATGTGACACATGATATGTACATGTGGGAACCTGAGAGTGGGTGTGATTGGAATGTGAGTTGACTTGTGATATTAAAGACAAGAGCATAGATATTTCCCTCTGAGTTGGGATATAAGAGGGTAACCTAAGAGAGGGTTTATCCCTGACTTATGATTTTATTTAGAGATAATAATAATGGTAGATTCCTAGAATTTTGGATTGATGTATGGTAGCTTCTATCATATATATGGTGTAGTATTAATGATTCCTTATTTACCATGGATCAGGATCCTAGAAGTCTTGGATAAAGGATGAGTAGTGTAACAACATAGAATTATATCAATGAAATTTCCCTTATTATAATTACTTCAAATAGTTTAAAACACATAAAATCACTTAGAGAGCATAATAAAAACTTTATAAATGAATAATGAATGAAATAATAGGTTTTTTCAAGAAGTTAAGGAACCTATGCCAATGAAATAGTAACTTGACCTTAGGAATAGTAATACGACCCTTATGAACAATAAACCGACCAAACGAAATGTAACCTCACCCATGAAAGTATAAATAAAATTTAGGCATGTTAAAATAAAAGTATGATATAATTACATAACAGTATAGTAAATGAATATTATAAAAATTATTAACTAAAGTGTTGGTATTTTTGTAATTCATAAATATTTAAATACAAATTTTATATTAATAAAATAATTTAAAAGAAAATTTATTTTCATAAAATATATTCATAAATTAATATTTTTTGTCTTATTATTTTAATATAATTTTATGAGACCTTAGTTAATTTTTAAAAGTTTTATAAAATCACTTATAATTTGAAAATCTGTTTTTTTGGAGTGAATGATGATTTTAATTAAAAATTAAATTTATCATATTAAGATTTTTTTTATAAAATGGAGTTTATTTTTTAATTATACACATTGAAAAATGCTTAGGGTGATTTTTTTTGGATTTTTTCTAAAATACTTGAATTTTTTGTGAATAGTAAAATACGATAATTTACAATAAATGCTAAATACATGAATTATTGAGTCATAGGTAATGTATGACTGATGTAATTCAATAATATCAAACTATACTTCTTTATTTTAATATATTTGGGTATAATTATGAAAGTATTCATTTTCTTGAGCTAAAATAATAAACAAATGAATAAAATATTCAAAAAACACCCCTATCCTCCACTATAAATACAACCACTCACCACCCTTTATCCTCACACCTTCCAAGATTTGATAAATTTCAAATTTATTCACAATAATCTTCCCAAGAACATAACCCATGTCTAGGAGACTTTGTTCTCAACAAAATACCAAAACCAATCCCCTTAAGAAGGTTCTCAGGGAAGAGAATTCAAGAGGTAAACATCCTCTTTATTTTATTTTCAATTTATTTTATTTTATTATCCTTCCCTCACCAACCATGTAGAAAAAGACATGATCACTACAATATAATTTATATACTATAATTATATCATTTTAATGGAATATCCATCATCAAAATCCTATATATATATATATATCATTATCTTTTATTCTATAAATGAAAACATCACTCATGATGTTTCAATTTACCAACATCTTGGACGATGCATTTTAATTTTCCATTAACACATTCAAGGATGGTTATAAAACCATTTTTAGGGATAAAAAAATATTATAATACATGTATTACATCCTTTTTAATATTCTAGATCCATTATATACACATGATGTTAATTAATAAAATAAAACTAGTTTGTGATAATCGAAAAAACCGCTAAAATAATCTAAACGATTATCACGAACATCTTATCTAATGATACATCCTCAAACCTAATAAAAAATGAATTATATAATCATTTAATCATATATATGTTCATTAATAACAGAAAAATTAAATTCTATATATCTATTCCCATTTTATATAAACATCCATACTCATATACAAGTAAACCGACCATGAAAACCAATGAAATGAACGCCCCCAAACGATAAAATTGTATCTTATAACTCAAAAAAAAGATAAAAATGAACTTAATAAAATTATAATAAATTAAAAAAATGTAAAAAATTATATTAATTAATTAATTAATGGATTTAATTTGATTATAAAGGACATTAAGTTCAAGCGCAGAACACTTTCAGACATAAGGTAGGGGTTTCTTCCCAAACCTCTATTTTCCATTCATTTTATGCTTTCTACCTCTTTTCCAAAATTTAATTCTTATTTATTTTTTTATAATTCATATAAATTATGTGTATATCTTCCAAAATCATATATCCAAATTATTACATCTTTATTTTAAGGGGAAACATGTTTTATAAGGTTCCCTTCTCAATTCTTCATGATAGGCAAATCCGATTAAAGAGAACTTCCCAATTTCTTACCCATTTTCAAGTACCATCCTTAATATTTTTTAAGAAACTATTATTTTCATAAAATCACTAATTTTTTTTATGAAAAACTATATTTTTTCAATGTTGTTTTTATAAAAAGAATTATGAAAAATAAAAATGATTTTGTCCAAAAGAACTCTTCTTTGCAAAGTAAAAGGGTATTTCTCTCAAGAATTCCTTGATGATTTTATTAGATTATTTTCATATATCAAACAATTTTTTTTAATATTATGATTAATTGTGAATTATATATATAATTATTATAATCTACTATATTCTATTAAATGGTTTCTGATCAGTTTGACTATGGATATGTTATCTTGATACCATTCACCATACAACTCAGAATGGTTATTTATTATGTTTATCCATTAGGGAAAGTTATTTACATTTCATATGTATATGAACTTTATGTTTAAAACCATTAATATGAGGAATTTATTTGATTTATTAATTAATGGGTGGGGTTCTCTATATCCCCTCAATGAATAAGTATTTCTCATTAGACAAAATAGAAATGGATTTTTGGCCGAGGCCTGAACCATTTATTTTCAGGTGTCTTGGTCGAGGCCTCAATGGTATGTTTATGATGTCCATAATATGAATTCACTCATTATGATTAGTAATATATTATCCATGTGAATTTTATACTTTTATAATATCCCTAGTTAAGCTTCATTCTCATGTGATTATATTTATGACATTATTTATTCAGCTTTTATTATTTCCATATTATACTCAAGTTTATGTTCTAATGGAATGTGTTATTAGTCATTCACCATGACTTATTGTTTATATTATATTTCTATATATTACTTACCATTAATATGAATCAAATATCACTTATTTATAATGCTTTATTTTTACCTAAGATGTAGATACTTATATTATGAATGACTTGCAGGCATAATCTAGGATTTTATGGATATTTCCAATGGAGTTTTGATGTAGTTTTTACTTTTATGTTGTAATGTAAAACTTATTTATGTATACTTTTTTCCAAATCTACTAAAATATTTGGTCCTTCAGGACGTGACTTTCCTTTTTATTGTACCAATTTAATTAAGGCACCGACTTCGGTTAATTGGGGTCGGGGTCTTTACAGTTGATATCAGAGGAAGTTTAGTAGAAAACATGGAAAATAGATTTAGAAAAAATTTATTAAGGAACAATACCATAATATAGACTTTGAGGATAAACATACAATAACATCCTATAATTTTTTAAGGTAGAGATTATGTGGGTATTACAAGAAATACATCCCTATCTATATACTACAAGTGGACATGGTTTTTGGAATAGATGTACCAAGGGGTAACAACTTCGAAAAGGTGTCCTGAGCCAGACTCAAGGTAACCTGGTACCTGAAAATGATCCTTACTGTGAATTGGGTTTGAAAATCTTATGGTATATTCTTAAGATAACCCATATATTCTTTAAAAACCATTATGAAAGATTTAAAAGTAAATATTTACCCAAAAAACCCTTTTTATTATTTTGAGATTAGTCATGAATAAAATTTAAATTCATGTTAAGTGTTTTTCTAGTTCAAGATTATGCATTATTATTCATATCCTAATTTAGTGTATGACATTATTTAGAAATGAAACCTAGTGGAAGGAATGGAAACCGTATCAAAACACATATTCCATGTAGGGATTTCACTCCTATCCAAGATAATGATGTTGGTACTAGAACTGAGAATGGTTCTAAGAAACTTTTAACTACACTAGGATAACTGAATTAGGTTATGAACAATAACCTTACCCATATAAAGAATCATGATCCACAATGTGGAGGGGTAATGTTAGGCTGGTTTATGTGATAAAATCCTCTATCATTCAATGGGACTACAAACCCATTTTTAGTGGATCATTAGATAATTTCCTTAGAGAAAGTATTTCTTACTTTGAGAAGTAATGAAAGGAAGAAGATTATCATGGAAGTTTATCATATCTCAGGATATTTTTATCAATGGTGGTCACTAATTCAAAATAAAAAGGAGGAGGAAGAAATTCAAAATATGGAATGGAAATATTTTAGGAAATTATTCATAGAAAAATATTTTCCTTGTGAATAGTGAGAAGATATGAAGAGGAAATTATTGAGTCTGAAATAGAAAGAGGATGAAAATGTTTCAAAGTATAAATTCGATTTTACAAGGTTATTAAGGCATTCCGTAGTTTACATATATAATCTAAGGAGAAATATTTATTGATACTTTGATGGTTCAAAACTATTCCTCTGAATCAAACTTTTCTCCCAAAATTTATTATCATACAAAGATATAGTCTCATGTACTATCAAGAAAGAGAAATAATTCTCTATTTCTTATGAATTTAAGGGAAAATAAGAGAAAAAGAGGGTGGTGGAGGAAATAATGTATAAAGGTAAGAATAAAAAAGGGTGTTTTCCAATGTGTGATACTTGTAGAAAGAAACATCCTGGTGCCTCCTTAAAAGGAAAAGGAGTCTATTAAAAGTGTGGAGAAAAAGTCCACCAATCCTATGATTGAAAGTGAAAGAAAAAAGGTACCAATGTTCAATGCTATAATTATAGGGATATGGGACACTATTCAAATGATTTTGCTAATACTGAAGGAAAATTTCCCCAAAAAATGGAAATGGACCAAGGCCAAGCTTATGCAATCATAACTACAGAGGTTGAAGTTCCTAATGATGTGGTTGTAGGTAATTTAATCATTTCATGAAACTTTTACAATTCTTTATTTTTTATTGTATTATCACATTATTTTACATATTCCTAGTTTTCCAAGAAAATTAGGAACTTCAATTTTTGTTTTTTAAGTATTTTTTAGTCAAAACTTCTAAGGGAAGAATCATTGCAACAAATATGTGTTGGTTAGTCCCATTTATAAGACATAAATGTTCTTTAGTTGCATAATTTTTCATCGTACTTATGAATGAATTTAATATAATCCTTAGTATGGATTAACTTTCAAAATATGATGCAAAAATATATTTCAAAAATAAGGAAATTAATATTGGTGAGGAAGATGCATAATCTATTATCTTTAGAGAAAAAACCTCATCATCTGAGTCATATTTATATCCAACTCTAGTAGCTCTTATAAATGAAATTCTTAGAGAGGAAGAGAAAAATCATATAAAGATGAGGAAAAATATATTCAAATTGAATATGTACCTATTGTGGAAGAATATATTGATGTATTTCTAGAATATTTACCTAGGCATCCTCTGTAGAAGGATGTTGAGATTTCTATTGATTTAATCCCTAATGTAAGGACAATACCAAATTATCCTTATAGAATCACTACTATGGAATTAGTGGAACTGAATAAACAACTAGAGGAGTTGAGTGATAATGGATTTATTCACCCTAGTGTTTATCCATGGAGATCCCCTATTCTATTTGTCAATAATAAATATGGATCCTTGATTTTTTTCATTGAATATAGAGAAATCAATGTTATTACAATAAAGAACAAGTATCTCTTACCTCACATTGATGATTTATTTGATCAACTTCATAGAGACCATTATTTTTCGAAGATTGAACTTTGATCCGAATATCAATAATTGCATGTGAGGAAGAAATATATTCCAAAGAAAACATTTTGAACTAGGTATAAACATTAAGATTTTATAGTAAATATCTTTGGACTCACTAATGCACCCTTTATTTTAATGGATCTAATGAACAAAGTGTTCAAGGAATATCTTGATGATTTTTTTGGTATTAATTGATAATATCTTGATATATTCCAAAATCTATGAGGACCATGAGGACCACTTATGAATTGTTCTGGAGACTATTAGATGAAAATAGTTATATGGGAAGTTTAGAAATTGTGAATTATGGATTCAAAAAGTTTATTTTCTTGGAAATATTGTCTATAAGGATAGAATCTTAGTTAATCTCATGAAGACTAATGTAGTTCAGTAATAGCCAACACCAGTGAACATAATTTAGGTATGTAGTTTTATGGGTTTAGAATTTTATTATCAACATTTCATTCAGAACTTTACCCAATTTTCTAACCTATTAACCAAGCTTACTTATAAATGGGTTAAGACTATTTGGAAAAATTAATGTGAAGAATTATTTGAATAATTAAATAAGAGATTAGTGAATTCTATTATCTTGACTCTACCATCAAGAAAGGGTGGATTTTTGATTTATAGCGATGCATCGAAGAAAGGACTTGGATGTGTCCTTATGTAGAATGATAAAGTTATTTCCTATGCATCAAGGCAGTTAAAAACTCACAAAAAAAACTATCCAATGCATGATCTTAAGTTATCAACTATAATATTTTATCTAAAAAAATTTAGACACTATATCTATGGTGAAATATGCAAGATATATACAGATCATAAGAGTTTGAAATATGTCTTCTTACAGAAAGAATTCAACAAGATTCAGAAGTTATGGATCAAGATACTCAAGGATTATTATTGTTCAATACACTACCACCTAGGGATGGCAGAGGATCATGGAGTTTTGAACAAAATGAGGATTTACAGGGATCCTTTATACATGGATCTAGAAAAGATAGATATGGTAATTATCAAAGAAGGTGAAACAACATTACTTTTTCAATTTGTTGCCCAACCATCTTTATTGGAAAGGATTAATAGTTCCCAGCCCGATGATGATGATATTCAAAAGACAATTAGTGCTGTGAATGATGGGATGTCGACATACATCATGTATAAAGATGGAATTCTAAAATTTGAGATGAGGCTATGTGTTCCCTCTATAACTGAGTTAATAAGCGAGTTATTGAATGATTCCCATAGATCAAATTTTTCTATACACCCAAGTATCACTAAGATATATAGAGATTTGAAATAACATTTTTGGTGGGATAATATGAAGTGAAAAATTGATGATTATCTATCAAGATGTTTTGTCTGTCCATAGGTGAAGGATGAAATACAATATCCTAGAGTATTCATGAAACCTATACCTATTACTTCATAGAAATGGTATGACATTACTATGGATTTTGTTACTGGATTACCATGGACTCCAAGAAAGAATGATGCAATATGGGTAATTGTTGATCGAATTACCAAATATGCACATTTTCTTGATATAAGGGAGGGTTTTTCCACTATATAGGATTACATGAATCTATATTAATGAAGTTGAAAGTCTTTATGGATAACCTCTTTAAATTTTTTAGGATTGGGATCCACAATTTACATCAAAATTTGGGAAAATTCATCATAAATATTTGGATACTGAGCTTCATTTGAGTACTACTTATCACCCTCAAACTGACAGATAGTTTGAAAGGACCATTCAAACATTAGAATACATACCGAGATCATGGTCAATTGACTTTAAAGGTATGTGGAATTAGTATTTACTAGTGGTATACTCTACCTATAATAATAGTTTCCATTCAATAATTAAAATGGAACCATATGAATCATTATATGGAAGAAGATGTCATACACCAACTTGTTGGGATGAAGTTGGTGAAAGGAACATTGTAGGCCTTGAGATTATGGATGAAAAAATGGATAAGGTAAAGACTATTTAAGCCCATATTAAAGTAGTTCAAAGTAATAAAAATAACTATGTCGATAGTTGAAAGAAGGATTTGGAATTTCAAGTGGGAGATCATGTTTTATTGAAAGTATCTCCATGGAAGGGTGTTATAAGATTTGGAAATAAAGGAAAACTAAGCCCTAGGTATGTTAGTCCTTTTGAAATTCTAGAGAGGATTGGAGCTATGAATTATCATTTGAAAATGACACCTAGAATTTATAAAGTAAACAAGGTGTTCTACATCTCTTTGTTAAGGAACTACATGCCAGACCCAATACATTCCCTCACTAATGAAGGGATAGATTTGGAACATGATTTATCTTACTATGAATATCCAATCAAGATTCTGGACACTAAATAATAGGTTTTGAAGAATTAGATGATTTATCTGGTAATGGTATTTTGGAAGAATCCTAAAATTAAAAAGGTTATGTGAGAACTAGAGGAAGTTACACTACTGGAAATATGATGTATACCAACGGTTTTGGGAATACTGTTGGTATAGTTCACTAATTTGGACATATACCAATGGTTTTGGAAAAACTGTTGGTATAGGTCCCAAAATCAAAGAACCTATACCAATGGTTCTAAAAATCGTTGGTATATGTCTATACCAATGGTTTTGAGAACTGTTGGTATAGCTACATGTATTTTTAATTGAATCTTCTTACCGAGGACATTAAATAAATCAAAATTTAAAATAATTATGATAATACATATATATATATATATATATATTTGAAATTATGTTCACAAAAGTATGTTAGGTTAGTGGTAAGGTTGTTCAATCACAAATGGGAGGTGCTGGGATCAAAACCAACCAAATTATTATTTTTTGAATTACATATACCAACGGTTTTATGGAACTATTGGTAGAGATTTTCATATTACTTATACTAACAGTTTTCAAAACCATTGGTATAGACCTATCCCCATGGCTTACTTGGCAACGGTTCTCCAAACCGTTGGTATAGGATATAACAACAGTTATAAGGCCTATACCAATGGTTCCAAACTGTTGGTATAGGGTATTTTTCCAGTAGTGTTAGGATGAAAAACCATGCTAAATTTTTTATGAGGTGAAATTCTAGAAATTTCAAGGATGAATTTTTTATAGGAGGAGAGAATGTAAGGAACCAAAATTATATCAATGAAATTTACCTTATTATAATTATTTCATATAGTATAAATAACATAAAATCACTTATAGAGCACAATAAAACTTTATAAAGGAATAATGAATGAAATAATAGGTATTTCAATAAGTTAAGGAACCCATACCGATGAAATAGTAAGTTGACCTTAGGAATAGTAATATGAACCTTATAAATAGTAAACTAGCATAATGAATAGTAACCTGACCCATGAAAGTATAAATAAAATTTAGGCATATTATATATGAAAGTATGATATAATTATATCATATTATAGTAAATGAATGTTATAAAAATTATTAATTAAAGTGTTGGTATTTTTTTAAGTCATAAATATTTAAATACAATGTTATAATTAATAAAATGAATTAAAAGAAAATTTATTTTCATAAAATTCATTCATAAATTAATATTCTATTTTATTATTATTTTAATATAATTTTATAAGACCTTAGTTAATTTTTTAAAGTGTTATAAAATCAGTTATAATTTAAAAAGCAATATTTTTGAGTGAATGATGATTTAAATTTAAAATTAAATTTATCATATTTATAAAATAACTTTTATAAAATGGAGTTATTTTTTAAATTCTACACATCAAAAAATGGTTAGCGTTAATTTTTGGGATTTTTCTAATATACTTTAATTTTTACTGAATAGTAAAATATGATAATTTATAATAGATGCTAAATACATGAATTATTGAGTCATAGGTGATGTATGGATGATGTAACACCATAATATATAAATTTATTTCATTATTTTAATATATTTTGTGATAATTATCAAAATATTCTTAGTCATGATCCAAAATAATAAACAAATAAATTAAATATTAAAAAAACACCCCTCTCCTCTACAATAAATACGACCCCTCACCAGCCCTTCTCCTCACACCTTCTAAGCTTTTAGACTTGTAAAATTTCTGCCCAATATTCTTACCAAGACCCTACCACATGTCCAGGAGCCTTTGGCTCAATAGAATAAAAAAACAATTCCCTTAAGGAGGTCCTCAAGGAGAAGAATTCCAGAGGTAAAAATCCTCTTTCTTTTCTTTTATTTTATTTCAAATTTCTTTTATTTTCTTATACTTCCCTCACCTCCCCTTTAAAAAGAAACATGATAACTCCAATATTGTTTATATACTATAATGATATCATTTAAATGGAATATCCATCATCAAACTCCTTTTGTTTTCTCTCTCTCTTTTATTTTATAAATTAAAATATCACCTGTGATGTGTCAATTTACCGACATCATGGATGATGCATTTTCATTTTGCATTAATGCCTTCAAGGATCATCATAAATCCATTTTTATGGTTAAAAAGTGTTATAACACATGTATTATAGTGTATATACTATTCTTGAACCATTATATACATATGATGTTAATTAATAAAACAAAAGTAGTTTGTAATGAATGAAAAAACCACCAAAATAATCTAAATGATTATCACGAACAACTTATATAATGATTCATCCTCAACTCAAATAATCAAATGACTTATATAACCATTTAATATTATATATGTTCATTAATAAAATATAACTTCAATTATGGATATATATTCCCTTTTTACATGAATATCCATACTCATATACAAGTAAACCGATCATGAAAACCAATGAAATGAATGCTCACAAACGATAAAATTATCTCTTATAACTCATCAAAAAACCATAAATGAACTTAATAAATTTTATTAAATCAAATAAATATATAAAAGTTTCTTAATTAACTAATTAATTCATTTAATTTGATTATCTAGGACATTAAGCTCAATCGAAGAACACTTTTAGACATAAGGTAAGGCTTTCTTCCTAACCTCAATTTTCCAATCAGGTTACTCTTTCTCTCTATTTACCCCAATTTAATTCTTCATTATTTTTTTATAGCTCTTCTAAATTATGTGTATATGTTATAAAATAAAATATTCAAATCATTTCATCTTTATTTTATGTAGAAATACATGTTTTATAATGTTCCCTTCTCAATTATTTCCAATAAGCAAACCTGATTAAAGGGAACTTTCCGATTTCTTACTAATTTTCATATACCATCCATATTATGTTTTAAGACACCATTATTTTTAAAATATAAATAATTTTTCTGTAAAAAAATATATATTTTATTACTGGTTTTATACAAACAATTATGAAAAATAAAAATGATTTTTTCCAGAAGAACTCTTCTTTAAAAAGTAAATGGGTATTTCTCTCAAGAATTCATTGATGATTTTATTAGAGTATTTTCATCTATTTCAAAACCCTTTGTTGAATATTATGCTTAATTGAGAATAATATATTATGATTATCATCTAAAATATTCTATTAAATGGTTTATGATCAGTTTTACTATGGATGTAGTATCTTGATACCATTCACCATACTACTCAGAATGGTTATTGATTATGTTTACAGATTAGGGAAAGTTATTTAAATTTCATATGTATATGTTGTCTATGTTTAACCCCATTAATATGAGGAATGAATTGGACTTATTATGTGATGTTTGGGGACCTCTATATCTCATCGACGCATCGATATCTCTCATGACACAAAACAAAAATGGATTTTGGATAATACCTTAACAATTTATTTTAGGTGTCTTGGTTGAGACCTTGATATTATGTTTATTATGTATGACCTATGTATTCTATAATTATGATTAGTAATTGATTATACATGTGAATATTTTACTAGTATAATATCCATTATTAAGCTTCATTCTCATGTGATTATTTTTATGTCATTATTTATTCATCTTTTATTCTTTCCATGTTTTCTCATGTTTATATTCTAATGGCATGTGTTATTAGTCATTCACCATGCATTATTATTTATATTAGCTTCCATTTTATTACTTACCCTTATTTAGAATATGATGTCACCCCTTTTTTATGTTTTATTTTTCCCTAGTATGTGAATATGTATATTATGAATGAATTACAGTGATAATCTAGGAGTTTATGGATGTTTCCAATGGAGTTTATAGGTTATTTTTTCTTTTAAGTTTTAATGTAAAACTTATATATGTATCTGGTTTCACAAAGATACTAAACTAGTCAGTCCTTAGATATGTGACTTCTTTGTTTATAATACCAATGTAATTAAGTGAGGCACTGGTTTTGGGAAACTAGGGTTAGGGTCTTTACAAGTAGAGTGCAGGTAGATGCTTTGTGGGTTTAGGAATGTTACTTGAGTGGTGGGTAACCGTGTGTTAGGACTTAGAATGAGTGATATTCCTCAAACTCAATAGATGATATTGACATGATAGTTATAGAGATCTGGGTTTTTCACACACTGATATTTCATAGTAATAGATGAATATTCATTACATTATACAAATACATGCCTACAAATCATAACAGTTTACTGTATTTAGAGATAAGGTACACAATCTTATTATTTATTTAAAGACCTTCAACATCTCACGCAAATATATCACCCTTTTTTACTCTTTATAAAAATACCCTACTTAAAACCTTTCATCATAACATGGGAAAAGTAAACATAAGAGATAGTGAGCTTAGATTCTTAGTAAGGTTAAAAATGGGAGATATTATTCTATGATCATTTGAAAGCATAAGATAAGTATAAGGGCATGATATTAGGAACATAAGTTAAATTGTTCATATCTAACCCATTAAAGATCATAAAAATGATTCATGGAATAAAGAAATATAATTCTTAAACACATGATTCATAGGAGTGTGAAATCATAATAATTTAGGAACCATAATATTATGCCATAAAAGTGTGGTAAAAACATAGGTATATAAACTATTTCATTTGTAAAGTTTAACCACCAGGACCATAAAACATATTTTATTAGGCCTCATCACCTATTTACCATTTTGGATCAAGCCCATAAACCGGTTTCCCATTATGGATCATTCCCTTTGGTATATTTCCTATTTTTGATCAATCTTGTTGACCTATTTCCCATTTTTATCTCATGGGATATAAAAATTTATCCAATGAATTTGATGAAGATATAGGTCCCAAACATCACATAATTAAATTCATACATATGCGAACCATAAGATTATATAATATTCATCATATCAATATCCATTAAAATAAATGTGTTTCATAAACATTTCATCATATTATAACTTGTGGAAAAGGAATTAGTTTCATAAACATTTCATCATTTCAACACATCATAACCCATGGAAAAAGAAATGGGTTTCATAAACATCTTGTCATCATAATAATAAACCATTAAAAGAAATAATAATAATGGTATCCTTGGATCATATACCTAGTAAATTATAATTAAAATCCAAGGATGTCATCTTAGATAAAAAATGATTTTGAAAGATCACTTGGAACATTTATTGAGGAAAATAGCCTTTCCAATTTGATTTTTTAAAACATAAAAAAATTTCAAAATAATTTTATTTGAAAATAAACTTGGAAAATAATAAATTAATATTTAAATCATTGATCATTCATGATGGTAGAATTTTTTCATTCTATACACGTTAAAAACAAAGATTCCTTTTAAATTTTTGGTAAAAAGTCAAAAGCAACTCATTCAAAAAATGAAAAGAAGATTCCTTTTAAACCTTTTTTTAAAGTAAAACTTACATAAAAATTTCTTTTAACAATAATTTTGATAATTAAAAACTTTATTTAAAACATTTTTAGAAAACATGGACATGAAATAAAAATCATTTTCAATCGAATAGATAAATAAAGTTAAATTTTTCTAAAAACATATTTTTGATCTATTCAGTACATAAAGTGATGAAAATGAATGTAAAACATGTATTATAAATAAATAACCAAATTATAAGAATATTCATAATTTTATTGAGATATGAATCATAATATATCATCACCAGAAACTTAATAAAAAACAATCTCGATAAATAATGATATTGTAACAAAAAATCATTAAAAGTTTTGTAACATTTTCATTGTAAACCCCATTAAAAGATAGATACTAAGATGAATATTTAAATCCACATAATTTTCTGGAAAAATATCATAAAATAAATTCATGGGTCGTATATACACCACATAAAATAAACACATAGTGAATTTGGCATGTGTCTCAAAGAAAATAAAAGCGAGACAAAAATCCCTTACATTGTGTTAGGATTTCCTTTGTACACGTTTAAAACTCATATATAATAAATATAGTTTTATTATAAATATATTAAAAAACCATTATATATATATATCATACCATATATGATTTACTTATAACCTTTTATCACCCATTTATTAACAATTCTTTGTTTAAATCACTATTTCAGGTAATAACTACTTTGTTTTCTCATATATGTCATTGTTCTATAGTTTTGGTACTTATAATTTGTTATTTATTCCATCATATAATGAATTTAAAACATTATATTAATATAATAAATATTCATTATATATATATTGAGGTATCCATTAAATTAGAGATATAAAAATGGATTACACTATTCATGGAGACGGTAGACTATACGTACACATTAACACTATTTTTATTTTTTTTCAACAGATGGGATGTAAGGAAGGTAAATAATAATTAAACTTTAAATAATAATAATTATTTCATATATATCATATATATTCATTAAAATTTTCCTTATTATCTCCCAAGTAAAGCATTAGGGAAAAACGAGTCACATTGCTTTATGAGGCAGTAGTCCACCGTATTTACAAGCGATGTTATCATATCCCACATGGAATGGAAAGTAAGACGGTATAAGTGATATAATTATTAATATAGAATAATTATGCTAAAAATAATATATATATATATATATATTAAATCTATCATTGTAAAAATACATGAGATGTTATGATGGAAAATGAACTACATCAGTTTGTGAGGCAGTAGTCCTCTATACACACAATCATTGATTTTGTTTCCCACTTGATAAAATAAGGGATAGATATTGGTCATTAAATTAACATAATAAAATCTTAGTAAATTAAATATACTATTTTAATTATATTTTAATTATTGTTACATGAATTAATGTGGTAAGAGAAGGAGAAAAAAGAAAGAGCTTTGTGAAGACAATTACCTTCCCTTAGAGAAACAACATTTGGATCTCTTATTAAAGACCTTAGAGTTGGTATTTTGGGAATAATAGTAGCTATAGAATGTGGAAACAGTTTTTTGAGGGATTTTGGTAGGTTTTTTTTGATAAAAATGACTTATTATGTGTAAATAAGTGAGGGGAGGAAGTTCCCTTTTATTATTGAGGAGGAGTGAATTTTTTGTAAATACCAAAATATTTCAATAATGGGAAGTAAATATCACCCCAAGTACCTACAAAATTGATAAATAATAGTGGATAGATAATATGGTAAATAAAAATCTTAAAAAACACCTTTTTTTAAAACATTTTATTCCTTATCCTTTAAGTTTCCTCACTTTTACCATTTAAGTTTTCCCCAGGGTAACTAGTTTTTTTTTGTTTATTTACCTAGGTAATTTATCATTTATGACTAAATGAAAATGATCCCTATTATATAATTTAGAACGAATGATTATAAATACAAAATCAAAATTATTAAATTAAAAAATATCCTATGTGTTTCAGAAGTTCATTTTAACACAAGCACATGTAACGCACAAAACCTTATTTTAACCTTAACCACAATAATTATTTGTTAATATTATTACTATTCATTATGATAAAAAAATTAAGTTGAACTTATTAAATAGTATTAATTATTATGATTAAAAATATGGAATCAATTTTACCAAATTAAATTCACATAGGTGGTATAATATAATTTAAAATTAAACTCGTAGACGTGGGGAAAAACCGTTTTCCAATTAAAAAAGGTCTTATAAGTTTAAAAAGTTATTATATAAAAAATAAACATAAAATTGATTACAATGAACTAAAATTTATTAATAATAATATAATTGAAATAATTTTACTCTTAAAACCATATTAAAACAATTTTTATTTATTTAAATTCTTTAAATGTAAAGATAATTCTTAATAAAAACCAGAATTTTCACTATTCACTAAAAAATTTATCTTTTCAGAATATTATTAAAAATTCACTCTAATATAATTTTAAAATGATTATTTGAAAAATTAATTTAATTTTATTCAAATAAATTTTATAAAAATGGAAAAATTAATTTTTAAGTAAGTGTTCAAATTGTGTCAAAACCACTTTTTAGAAAATATAATTTTAAGTGTAAAATTAGATTTCTTCTTATTTCATACATAGAAAACACATAATATGAATGTTATAAAAAATTATTGAATATATAATATATAAATTTCATTAAAAATTATTCACCAAAAGTTATTTATTTAATTTTTTGAGATAAAATATGTTTGTGCGCATAAAAATAGTTTTTCAAAATAAGATTTATTTTATTTTAAAATGGTTTTTAATTTGTATTTCTAATTAATTGGTGTAAAAAGAATTCATTATATACATGTGTAAACTATAAATTTTCATAATTTATTGAATATTATTCATACCCTACATTCCAATGGCTACGCTATAATTATCATATTAAATAATAATATTTTAATAGTATGTCACATTTCATTTAAACTTAGTTTTGCGTGTAACATAAGATAGAGAGGAATTTAAATTTATTTGGAATTTTTTTTCATAAAATATAAGGGTGTTAAATTATACTCCCCTTAAAATTAATTTCATCCTCTAAATTACATCAATATAATACAAATAATTGAGGATACTTTTGCCTCATCATATCCTCAGGTTCCACTGTAGCTTCTTCAAGCTTGTAGTTTCACTATAAAAATTTCTCCTAGTGAGTGGTCTTGTTTGACAATAATTTATCTATAAAATCTAGAATCTCCATCAACTGTTCCTCATAAGAATTATATTTCTTTAATGGTATGAATTCTGAGTTTATTACCTCTTATGGACTAGGTATATAATTCCTCAAAAGAAATACATGAAACACATTGTGGACTTGAGAGAGGTTGGGTGGAAGTTCCAACTGATAAGCTACCACCCAAATACGATAAACAATTTCAAAGGGACCCAAATATGTAGGGATAAATTTTCATTTATATCATAAGTACAATTTCATCATTTTTTTGTGGTTTGATCAATTTTACACTTCATCTCTTACCCCATGACATGAATATTCATGCTGATTTTTTTTAAGCCTGAGCACTAAAAGCATCATAATATCTATAAGTCATTTCTCAATCCTCTAAATATTTACCAAAATAAATATTAATAGAAAAATTTATCCAATAAAATCCAAAATTCAACTTAATCCATTACATAATTAGTTAACCTTAAGGCCCTTGTAAAATATGTATGACTAAAACTGAATCCCAAAGATTGGAATGAATTGATCCCATATCCTTCCATGATCAACATAAAAATAATTTTAATCACACATAAAGTATCATACCAAAATGTTTATACCATAATCAATCAAAAAAAAATACTCAAAATAAAATCATATATACTTTTAAAATATAATTAACCTATTATTCCTTAAATAAGATCTTATCTGAGCTAAAAACATTTCCATTGGAAATCTGGGTTCATAATTTCATGAATAGATGATAATAAAATGATTTAGGACATATAATGTGATTTAATTATTCTATAATATATGTAGAGATAGATAATAAATGATTAGAATTAAATTCAATTTTACTAAAGGATTCATAATACCATTTTAATATAGCTCATTCATATAAAATATAACATGAAATTCCCCATTATGAAGTGCCATAATTATCATGATTCACTTCAGTTGTTGTGATTACATAATTTTACCTTTTTCATTTGTCTTCAAATGTTTATGCGAAGTATTACTCTCATTAGCCCTTGGATTAGGACATTGATTTTCATGATGTAAAAAATATTTACATTTGAAACACTGGAGTGTGGGTGGTTCATTTAGTTAAGAACTCTCTATATTAATTTAATTGAATGGACTATTATCTTCACTTATACATTATTTTTATTGATTTCCAGGATTCCCATACTTGTAACAACTTCTTATTCCTTTCAATAATTCACTTGAGTGCTTATTCCCACATTTCTAGCATGTTGTTGACGGAAATTTCTTTCCACCATGTGATTTATTTGAGTTCTCATGAGACTCGATATTTTTTTATCATATCAAAACCATGGGAATAGATGGAATATAAAATTTCCATTTCTATATTCAGTTCACATCAAATGAATTCTCCATAGCTACTAAAATCTTTCATAGACAATTCCTTTTAGATACTTGGTTTTAGGATACCAAAGAATCAATCAATTTTTCTTTTAGGGATGATGATTAAACCAAAATAAAATCTTTCAAGTCATGTAAAATTAGCTTCATGGGTACCAATAGATTTACCATCCTTCTTTTTGCGCTTGAGAAATTTCTTCTCCATCCTTGTTTATAGAATACAATATAATTAGTTACTAAAAAACATCCTCTTAAATCCATCCCATTCCGTGGAGTCAATTTCCTCCTCTTGACCCATATTCTTAATAAGTTTACACAATTTAACTAGTTTTCCTTACAAATAATAGACAACCAAAATTATTTTTTCATTCTTAGAACACTAGTGAACAAAGAAAATCTTTTAATTAGTAATAATACATTACTCGTTGACTAGTTGATCCAATGACCCACTAAATGAAGGTTGACATTGCCTCAGGAAGGACTCAAAAGAATATTGTTTCCTCCTCTGCTCATTTGGAAATTCAACATTATTAATATCTTGAGAATGTTATATTAGCATAACAATGAAATTTTTCATTCCATCTCCCATAAAATTTGTTTTATCAGGAGGAAAATCATTGTATTGTCCGTTTCATTTATCATTAACACAAATCATTCTACTTATAACCATTGAATGAAACAAAAAGTCATATTGTGAGAGACAATAATTATAGTGGGAAAACACATAGTCATGAAGAATCATTTCTAGGTTGTCTAAATCATGAAACCTTATTTTAAATATACGACACCTTAGGTTTAACCTAAGTTATCCATGATCATTATCTATTAAAATACTTTATGATAGTTCATAAAGAAAATGTGAATTAACAAAATAATATCCCCTGAAAGTATCAAAATAGGTGCACTATAAGTCTTATTTTCTTGTACGAGGTAATGCTTGAGTCAAGACTGACATATATTTTTTAGAGTTACTACCCCTAGGTACATCTGTTCTAGAACCATATCCACCTATAGTATCTAGATTGAGATGTATTTCTAGAAAAACCACATAATCTCTTCCTTACCAATACTTTAGGATGTTATCCTATACATAGGCTTATCCTAAGTGTTCTCACTAAGGTTTTCTCATCCTAGCTTTCAAATGTTAACTAAAACTATCCTTTGATACCAACTATAGAAACCCATGATTTTTATATATTGATATTTCATTTTAATAGATGAATATTCATTAAATTACACAAATACAAGCCTAAGGATCATAATGGTGTAGTTTATTTTGAGACTATATACACAATATTATTATTTAGTGAAAGATCTTCAAAATATCCCACAAAGATATTACCCTTTTTTAATCTTCATATAAACTATCTAATTAAAACCTATCTTAATAACCCAAGGAAAGGAAACATAAGATAAGGTGAAATCAGATTCTCATTAAGGGTAAACATGAAAGATATCATTTTATGATAATAAGAAATCATATTATAAGTACAAGGGTATGATATCATGAACATAAATTAAAAATATCATACCTAACCTATCACATATCATAAACACAATTCATTTAATAAAACATTATCATTAAAAAAAAGATTCATAAGAGTGTGAAATCATTATAATTCATGAACCAAAATCTCATGTCATAAAACCGTGGCACCAACATAAGTATAGAAATAATTTCATTTGTCAAGTTTAACTATCATGACCAACAAACATAGTGGATAAAGCCTCATTATCTACTTCCCATTGTGGATCAAGTCCATTGACCTATTTCCTATTATGGATAATGCCCATAAACCTATTTCACATTATTATCTCATGACATATACAGATTTACCCAATTAATTGGAGGGAGATATAGGTCCCACCCATAACATATTGAAATTCATACATATGTGTTCCATAAGATCATGAAAAATTCATCATTTTAGAACCCAGAAAAGAAATGGGGTTCATAAACATTTCATCATATCATAACCTGTGGAAAAGGAATGGGTTTCATAAACTTTTCATCATTTCATCATAGCATAACCCATGAAAGAAGGAAAGGTTTTAATGAACATATTTTCATCATAATCATAAATCATTCAAATAATAATAAGTATGATATCCTTGGATCACATCCCTAGTAAATCATAGGTAATATCAAATGATGTCATCTTATATGGAAAATGAATTTGAAATATTACTTTGAATGTGTCTTGAGTAAAATATCCTTTCCACTTTGAAAAAAATGTTTTAAAACATAAAACATTTTCAAAATATTTTTTCTTTAAAATCAACTTGGAAAATTATAAAGTAAGATTTAAATAATCGATCTGTCATGACATTATATAATTCCATTCATTCTATACATGTTAAAAAACATTTCTTTCATATTTTTGGTAAAAATAAAAAAGCACAAAATTCAAAAAATGAAAACAAGATTACAATTAAATAATATTGTAAAAATTAAAAAATGGGTAAAAATGTATTTTAAAAATCATTTATGAATATTAAAAACTATTTTTAGAACATTTTTGGAAAAAAATTACATTAAAGAAAAATTTTTTTGATTGGAGAGAGAAATAAAGTTGAATTTTCCTTCAAAATATATTTTTGATCACTTGAGTAGTTAAAGAGAGGAAAATTAAAGGTAAAAATGTATTATCAAGAAATAAATTTAGGATAAGACAATTCATTAATTTATTGAGATATAGATCATAATATATCATCATTGAAAACTTAATCATAAACAATCCCGATAAATAATGAGATTATAACATAAAATCATTACCACTTTTGTAACATTTTCATCGTAAGCCCCATGAAAGAGAGATTATATAATGGATATATAAATCTACCTAATTTTTGGTGTAATAATCATAAAATACATTCACTGAAAGTATATACACCATATAAAAGAAACACATAGTGAATATGGATTTGTTGTATAGAAAATAAAAGTGAGACAGAAATCCCTTACTTTATGCATCAAATTCCTTAGTATATGTCAGAATATCCTATATAATAAATATAGGTTTATTATAAATCTATTCAAAAACCATAATTAAATATATCATACCATATATAATTTAATTATAACCTTATATCACCTGTTTGTTAACAATTATTTGTTTAAATCACTATTTTAGGTAAAAACTACTTTGTTTTATCACGTATGTCATCGTTTGGTAGTTTTGGTACTTATAATTTTTTCATTGTTCCATCATCTCTAGAATGTAAATAATTATATTAATATCATATATTTTCATTATATATATATAGATATATCCATAAAATCAGAGATAAAAAATGGATTACACCATTCATGGAGATGGAAGGTCATATGGACGCATGAACAATGTTTCCATTTTTTTCGATGAATAGAACATAAGGAAGGTAAATAATAATTTAAAATTATAAAATCATTAATATGTCATATGTATCACATATATTCATAAAATGTATCCTTATTACCTTCCATTTAAAGCGTTAGTGAAAAATGAGTCACATCATCTCGTGACGCGGTAGTCCGCTGTAAACACGAGCGACATTATCATATCTCTCATGAAATGGATGTTAAGAAGGTATATGTGATACAATGATTGTAATAGAATAATTATGTTAAAAATAATATATATATATATATATTAAATATATCATTATAACTTTCATCGAGAGGTGATGATGGAAAAAAACTACATTGTTTCGCGAGGCGTTAGTCCGCCGTACACATGATCGATGATTTTGTTTCCCACTTAATGGAATAGGAGATAGTTGTAGTTCATTATGTTAAAATAATAATTTCTCAAAATTTGTTATATAATTTTGTTATTATATTATGATTATAATGACATGAATGTTGTTGGTAAGAGAATAAGAAAAATAAATAAATACCATAGTGATGAAAGTTACCTTCTCTTAGAGAAACCTCCTTTAGATCACTTATTAAGGATACTAGGGGTGGTATTATAGGAATAAAATAAGATGTATAATTTGCATAATTATTTTGGGGAGGTATTTTTGTATGTTTGTTTTGTGAAAAATGTCTTATGAGGTGTGATGAAGTGAGGGGATTAAGTTCCATTTTATAATTGAGGAAGAGTGACATTTTTATAAATACAAAAAACTATTCCATAATGGGAAGTAAATATTACCCCAAGTGCCTCAAGAATTGAAAAATAATTGAGTTTATGGATGATATTTTATATCCATATATCCAATAAAATACATGTTTTAAACATGTTATTCGTTATCCTTTAAGTTTACTCACTTTTACAATTTAAGTTTTCACCACGATAACTAGTTTTTTTTGTTTATTTACTTAGGTAATTTATCATTTAAGACTAAAATAAATGATAAATATTAGATAATTTAGAACAAATTACTATATATATGAAATCAAATTTATCAAATAAAATATCCTATTTGTGTGGAAAATTAATTTCAACACAAGTGCATGTAATGTGAAAAACCCTATTTCAACCATAAATATGGTAATTATTTTTTATTGTCTTTACTGTTCATTATGAAAATAAATTAATTTGAACGTGTTACCTAATATTAATTATAAATTTTAAAAATATTGAATCCATTTTACCAAATTCAATTCATATAAGTGACAAATTTTAATTTAAAATTAAACCTGTAGATGCAGTGAAAAAATGGATTTTTGAAGAAAAAGTTCTTATAGGTTTAAAAAGTTTTTATATAAAAATTAAACATGAAATTGATTCCAATGAAAAGTAATGGATTAATAATAATAAAATTGAACTAATTTTTATTTTTGAAACCATATTACAATAATTTTTAGGTTTTTAAATTCTTTAAAGGAAAAGATAATTCTTAATAGAAAACAATATTTTTCACTATTCACTAAAAAAATTATCTTTGCATAAAATTCTAAAAAATTTACTCTTAGATATTTTTTACATGATTCTTTCATAAATTAATTTAATTTTTTCTAATAAATTTTATAAAATTGTTAAAAATGTATTTTAAAATAATTGTGCAAAATGAAACAAAACCGCTTTTTAGAAAAGTATACTTTTTAAGTATAAAATTGGATTTATTATTATTTAATTTCTTGAAAACACATAAGAGAAATGTTAAAAAAATTTATTGAATATATAATATATAAATTTATTTAAAATCCTTATAAAAAAATTATTTATTTAATTTATTAAGATAAAACGCGTTTGTGTGCATAAAAATAGTTTTTTTATAAAATGATTTCCGTGATTTTAAAATGGGTTTTTATTTTTATTTTTAATTAATTGGTACCAAAAAACTTCATTCTATATATATATATATTTATTTATTTAAACTATATATTTTCAAAATTTAGTTAATACTATTCATACCCAATATTCCAACCACTTGGTGATAATTATCATATTAAATAATAACATTTTAATACTATGCCACATTTTGTTTAAACTCAGTGTTGCATGTGAGGAAATCTATCAAAGAATTTCTATTTATTTGACTTTTTTTCATAAAATCTCTAGGTGTTACATGATGGGCACATGATCAGTTATTTAGGAACACAAGACTTGGTTTAATGATGTATGAGTCGTGGGAGCATGATTCAGGTAGTGTGATTAGGTGGTATATTATAATACAACTATTGATTTGAAATGAGATTAAGTTGGATAGTGGGTAATAACTTGTGGTAAGGTTATTTATAGGACCACTCTTCATTAGTAAATTAGTGTGAGGGTTGAAATTATTTTTTTATGGAAATCCTTGATATATGAGGGAAAGTTCCCACTGGGTATGTATGGTGATGTTTGGTTTGTTGATTGGAGAGTGACCATGAATGGGTCGAGGACTGGTTATTTTAATAAAATGATTATGGGAATGGTTTCTTAGTTCGGATGAGAATGTAAAGTGTCTCATTTATTATAGATGGTTATATCATGGATGTATGGTGTTAGGGGTTGAAAGGATGGCTGAGCATGGATCGGGAGGAGAGACACACATACAATGATGGGACTTGATTAGGTTAGAACTCAGGGGGCTATATAATGGAAGCCATATGGTGGGGAGAAAAACTATTTCCATTAAGGGTGCGGCCGTCTTTATAAATATAATTTTGGAAGATGTCAAAGATGATATTCCTAGTGACCCATGAATGGGTTGCAATTGGTGCTCAAGTTTGAGTGGGACAGTCACGTATAGTCCCTACATATGGTAATACAAGAAATATGGGCCATATAGATAAGTGTTTTGGTTTATTATAGTGATGATAAGGATAATAATATGGTAGAGATAATAAGATTGTTCATGGAGGTATGAATCTCATGTCATTAGGGCCATGGGTGTAGTGATATTGGTTGATGGATAGTCGAGATGACATCAGGATTCTGGTGTGCATGTAAATATGAATTTATCTAGTTATTTGGTAGGTACTAGATTTCAGATTTAGATATTATATTGGATGTATTCCAAGTGTTGGAATTGGGATCAAAATAGATTTAACATGATCCAAGGGTGAGTCAGATCAGAGATGAATCGATGATCAAGGCGAGATCATGGAAAATGGTTTGGTTGGTTGAGGATCCAACCATGGAATTATATAGAGTGTTGGTTTTTTTACTTTACTGCGGGTGTTCAAATGATTCTATGATGCTTCCAAGAGTTAATGCATTATGATTGGGCAATGAGATAACATGTCAATGGGGCTACTGAGATTTTTTGGGAATGGTCAGATAGAGGTGGGCTTACCAGTGTTTTTACAAGAAATTGAATGTGGTGAGTTATAAATTGCATAGAGTGCAAATGGGACACTGTATATTTTTTTGATAGCATATTCCTATATTTTGTAGAATAATGGATTTAAAATCAACCTTTTAGAGTTGATTATTACGGGGGAGAGTACTATAGGATCTAGAATGATTCAATTTATGAAACTATGGTGTCCTAGTATAGATGGGTGTGGTTGAGCGTTGTTTTTGTTTTAATGATAATGGTGAGTGGGCAGCTCAAATTTTGGAAAATAGTGTTCCATGATGTTTAGATTTGCGATGTGAAAGATAATTATGTATTTGATGATGGAAAAATGTGTGTTAGGTATGAATTTATGAACATGGTAGGCCATGATTTTTGTATATAGAACCACTGATAATTCTTAGGGATGATAAGTTTTATAGTCGTGAATTTATAAATCCTATATTTTTAAAGGTTGTGAAATCCATAAAAAATTGATTTTTTCCAACAGTAGGGGAGGTTAGGAGAAGAAAAATTATAATCAAAATTACAAGGTTTTAAAACATATAAATGATATGTTTTCTGGATTCGGATTTAGTCCTAGGATGTGTGTTAGGTTCTTAGGTGAGTGTTAGAGTAGGGTTGGGTGACCCCCTCACATTTGTTAGTTTTGGCCGTAGGCACACAATTCCTTCGCGACACTAAGGTCATGCCATGATGGACTACCATGATGAGTGGAGTGGATAGAGCACCGTATAGTGAGAGGAAGATCACGGGGAATCATTATATATAGGTGTATAAGACTGATCCATGAGAGTTGGGGGCCTATTGTGTGATTCTACCAGAGTGGGCATCACACTGTAACCCATATGGGTCGGGTAGTGAGGATGCTTGGTGATGTGATGGGCCATCTTCCTAGGTGTGGTTACAATGTGATTTTGGAGGGTTGAGACATGATGAAAGTTATATAAGGGTTATCCTATCTACCTCGGGAGGTCAGACCACATTCTAAAAGGTTCACACTATGATAGATCTAAGTGAGAATGTTCCATGCTATAATTGGTGCATGGGATGGTTTTTTTGCAAGGAATGATTGGTAATTTATGAGTCATCCACCTTGAATTTTTAGTGTAAAAGAGACATGGTTAGGGAAAATCTATCTTATATTCTCCCTCTCTTCCTCCCACGTGATTACCATCTATTATGGGTGGTTTTATGGCACTTTTGGAAATGATTTGAGGTGCATTCTTATCAAACCCATTTTTTTCTTTTCATGTCTTGGTTTTAATCCGGTTCATTGGAAATAAAGATCCTTTTCTTGGGTTTTCAGTGAGATTAATTTTTTAGTTTTTAACTTCCATATCTTTATAATCATTCTACCATTGATTACACATAGATTTTTAGGATTTTTTGGAGAAAAGGGTGGTTACTTCATTATTGGGGCCAACCATGAGCCCATTTCTAGATTTAAAAACCATTTTTTATTTTATAAATCCTTCATTTTTCAAAATTTTTCACTCATTAAACTTCCCATTTTCCTCTAATTACATATTAAAATTACCATATCATTTTGGGCCCCTTATAAATTCATAAGCATGGTGAATTTGGGTTATATATTTAGGTATTGGGCCAGCCTGAGGGCCCACATCCATTTAAAATTTTTTTTGTTTGTTTTATATCTTACTCATTGTTTTTTTAATTTTCGGTGATTCCACCTCCAAATTGAGGGAAATAACCCTAGGCACACCACCATGTTCCATTTTATCTCTTTGAAGTTCATCTTGTCATGAATTAGGGCAAATATTCTCAATGGTTCTCAAATCGTCCAGATTTTCCAAAGGTATTTTCTCTCATTAATAAATCATTCAATTAGTTCTCTTTTTTCCAAAAATATTATTAAACTAGTTCTTCCCAACCATAGGAGCCTCTCCAGGTAGTTTCAAGCCATTCCCTTTCTTCTATGGGTGTATATATATGGGAAGACAAAGAGTTTTCTCGTTTCCATGGTTAGATTCCTTCTCATTTCTCATCCCTCTTCTTCCTCCTTTCATTATTTGTTGGTTTTATATTATCCTCTTATCATAATAAGCCTAGTTTTATGTTATACCATGATATTTTATGGGTTTTTTTCGTTTGGGGTAGTTCATCATAGGTTTAGGGTTTATAAACCCTCAGATGATGATATTGGGTGTGCATTTCCATTACGCCAAGGATTTGAGGTAGGACATCCCTTGCACATGCATTTAACATTTAAGTTTCATCATTTAATTATTTTTCAACTTGATATATATTTTTATTACTGTTTTAAGCCTTTGGATAATTTTTTTGTTGTGAAAAACATTTTTTAAGATTTGTTCTCTAAAAGGTAGAGTTGTTTAGTCATAAAAGTGCACACCAAGTGTTTGTTTAAATGTTATGTTATCTTTCACAGTTATTTTTTTCGGTTTAGAACCTTAGTTATGTTATTTTTAACATGTTATAGTATCTTGAAAAACATTTGGCAATAAATTTGTGTTTTATTCCTTTTCAAGTGCTTAAAATAAATTGTTTTGTTTAAAAGTGCATGTCATGTGTTCGGTAAATTACCCGGTTGGATGTTATGTTTTAAGTGTGATTTAAAATATATTTATTTGGATTTATAAATTCATTGGAAGAATTAAAAATTTTATCTTTGGGTCCTTATATAGCTTGCAAATGTGTATTTGGTGTGACAAACAAATGAGATTTGGTTTACAACATGTTTTGGCCCGAGTTTCCAAAAAATTTCTCGTTTCACATCCTTATGAAAATGTTTGTGTTTTGAATATGTAAACTGAGTTCTTTAAGGGATTTATGAAAGTTTTTTTCTACTTTAAATTATGTTTATACACCTCCTTAATAAAAGTGAAATTCACCATTTTACAAGTGTTAGTTTTGAGAAAAGCTTACTGGTCTATTTGTCATTTTTTTCTTATAAAAATGGTTTCCATGTATATTTCATGTTGTATCTTATAGAGCCATTTTATAGTTCATTAAATTTATTTATTAATTGGTTTTGGGGATTCCAAATTTGGGTTTATATGGTATTTATTGGTTTTTTCCTTAAAATATCATTTTTGAATGGATTATATGTGTAAGGCCTCATTATACTTCTTGAAATTGTTTTATGAAAATATGAGGGGTTTATTGGTCCATGAAAGAAATGTGAGACATGTGTATGTCATGTCTAAAGTGTGTATGATTTTTAAATGTAATATTCATGAGAAAATGGTATTTTATAGATGTGTAACTTATTTGGGCACAAAAAGGGAAAACCAGAGTATCTATGTGGGAAGACATGTACTAGTATACTAGTGATCCTGTGGGGTTTGTCCCCTATTTCACATAGAAAGTTTGACGATGACAACACTAACTAAACTATGATGATGATGTTGTTTTAGTACCACTAGGTTATGGGTATTATCCGTACTAGTGTCTCGTGTGCATGATAATGTATATTTATTATGGTTACCTTCCCTGAGATACAAGGTACCTGAGGCTCACAACTAACTAGTGCCTAGGGGTGTTCCCGTGACTTGTGCTCATTGGCTATTTTGTACTCACCGTTGGCATACGGTGTGTTTGGTTGGTGAATTCAGAAATGTGTGAGTTATTTAAAAGTGTAATTTTTTTAAATAATCCCACTTGAAAACTATTTTCATTTTGAAGTTGCACCTCTTTGAAAAATTATTACTAGAATTCTTGTTTATAAAACATGGAAGTTTTTGTCTAATAATTATTATAGCATGGAACCTCATTTGAAAAAAAAAATTCTATATCTTGTATTTAAAACTTTAAATTTATGTTTATTTTATTTTAAAGGAAGTGAATTGTGAATAGAATATCGGGCTAACCTACTGAGTTTTAATACTCACACCTATAATCTTCTTCTTTTTTTAGTCCTTGTGCAGGTTTTAGCTTGAGTTATATCACCTTGGGTGACATGTGATCATTATGTTGGAGAGTGACCAGTAAGGTCACATGGAGTTAGTTGGTTTTCTTGTTTTTTCGGTTGAGTTTTTGGTTTAGTTTTACTTTTGGTTTCTTGTACAAATAATGTTAAGTTCAATTTTTTTATGAAAATGTATTTTTGGCTGTCTATTTTTTTCTACTGTTCATTTGAATGTTTATATTTAGGAGAAATCGTTCCCTTGTGTACCCTATTGATTCCCTCTGGGTCGACTCAGGCTGGTTCGTGACAAAATGGTATCAAAGGAGGTCATCTCTTAGTATACCTTTCTTTTTAGAGTGCCCTTGTTATTTGGGGGATGTAAAGGTAGATAGAGTGAGATTTTTGTGACTTTAGTGGTAGGTGCGAGAAGAGTGTCATAGACTCTTGCTCGTTCTGATCCTCAAGTTTCCATAGGATGTCCGGTTTTATTAGTGTCCTTTGTTCTTGTTGATTATTTGGTGTTGGGATATGACAAGGGGAGTCTGAATAATGTACTCTATGAGCTCATAGGGTCTGGAAAGCCATGTGGAGCCAGGGCGTGGTCATAATAAGTCCCTTCCTGTTGGTGTTGTGTTTGACATATGGCCTCCAACCATATGGTCAAGTCACCCACTGACAGTAGTTCCCTTTTGTGGGTATCTTGGACCTTTCTTAAATTTTGAATTTTTATTTTGAAAATCCTTGTGTGAGAATTGTGGAAATGGGTTTTAAAGGAAGGATTAGATTTTGAAAAGTGGAAAAAGTGTTTTCAAAAACTAAATATAATAATGGTTTTGGAAGGTTGTGTTTTTGTGAAATTTTTTTAGGAGGAAGTAGAAATTATTTAACGGGATTAGATTATCCCTAATATAAACTTGTGGTTTGTTGGAATAAAATGTTTTGAATGTGTGAATCATTTTAAGGTGATTCTGAATCTTTTTTTAAATGGGGATTTTTGGGATGCTGAAAACTTTTTGAATCTGATTAATTGGTTTTTGAAATTGGTTTTGAGTGGTTTGTGTTTTCCTAGAAAGGCTATTTCTCTCAATTTCCATCAGATTATGAAAATATACCATGGTGAATTTTAGAAAATGGGAAGGGGTTGTTCTAAGTAGTTTGGTAGTTTTGAAAGTTGTGAAAATGAAAAGGAGTAGGTTTTTAAGAAAATGTTTCTTGATGACATGTGGTTTGTTTTGTAAAATTTTAAAAGGGTGTTGACTTGTTGGTTAATGTTCCTTTGGAAGGTACATTATTTTTGGAGTGATGTTATTTTGTTCTACCTTTTGGTGTTTTCCTGGGTACTTACATGTATGGTTTTATTGATATATAAAATTATGGCCTATATGGAATGGTGTTTGGGTGCCTAAGGTGGAATAGAAATGTGCATGTGAGTGAGACTTGATGAAACACCATTTGTGAATGTGGAAATCCACCATGTTATATTGTTTTTTTTAAATTGTTTTTGAGATGAATATTTGTGTCATTTGTTTATAAACTGATTGTTAGGTGGCTAGTTCTTTTCTATGTCTTAGAAGATTTGTTTATTCAACATGATTCCTTGTGATCTTGAAGTTATACTCTTGTTGTGTCTTGAGATGAGATCTTCTTGGTGGCTCTATTTTGGAGTAATGTTCAGTGGGTTTCTAAAGATGTATTGGATGTTGTGATGTGCCCGTGGATAGTTCTCTGTTGGAAATATTTCCTGTTGATCAACCTAATGATTTATTTTAAATATTAAATAATTATATTTAGATGATTCCTCAACCTGTTTTTTGGAATATAGAGCTTTTTGGGATTGATTTAAAGTGATTCTAGGCCATGAAAATTCTTTTGGACATAACAGTTTTGTTCGGTGATGTTGATGTGTTTCGTTGTATTCCTTGTCCATTGTGCTACTTGTTCAGAGTGAGAGAGAAAAATGCTATATATCTATGAATTCCTCTTTAGATGAAGCTGTGTTGTTGAGAAAGTGAATTTTTGGGGGTGTTGTAATCCTTATCACCTGACAACGGTGCAACAGATGCTTCAAGAATCAGAGCTCCAGCCACAAGCCTTAGAGTGAATCTTTTCACGCATTTAGAAAATCACCAGAGGTGTGGAGTAATCGACTAGGATCCTACCTCCAATATTTTGGTAAGGTAGTTTCTAATCTATTTTGGTTCCTCATCACTATGAATTTACTCTTGTCACAATGATAATGATGGACTTACCCCTCACACAATGTCTATGGATAAGTCTTCATGGATTTGAGTTTCTGATCAATGTCCCTGTGTGGACCACCTATGTAAATTGGGTGTGGTCTTGGTTTTACCTATTCAAAGGTGGATAGTGTTGGGTAGTTCCTTTGTTTCTTTTTTGGTTTCAGTTGCCTAATGATTGGGTCCCCTTCCCTCCCCTCCCCAAGTTGTGGAGGTATGGATTCATGCAGAAAGTGTTGGCCCAGTTCTTGTCCACACCGTTTGGGAGTGGGTGGTTTAGATGTTCATGTTGTAACCCTCTTAACATGGGTTTGTAGACTATTATGGGAGAGTCGGTGGGCCTGTGTGGGTGGTCCCAAATTCTAGTTCATGTTGAATTCTTTTTTTTTTGTTCATTTATAGCTGGTCTTTAATGACGGGGAGACCCAGTATGGGTCTCAAAGATATTTCCTTTAAGTATTTGTTAGATAGTAGTTGTGATATAATGGTGGGGAGCCCATTCTATCCCCCCAAGACATTGGATTTCTTGAATGAACTTTGGTTTGGGTGATCGTTGGTTTCATTGGGAGAAGGCCCAACAATCTGTTTTTGTCTTGGTTGTGGAGGTGGTGGCTTGATCATTCCGTTGATTCACAGGAAGTGGTTGTGAGTTGGTGTTTTGTTTGGGGAATCTGATTAAGTTCCATTTATGGTAAATGATATTTTTTTTGTCTTGATAGGTTGGATAATTTTGATAAGGAATCCTTAGGTGTAGTTCTATTAGTTGTAAAGTGTTATGGATTTTTGGGGGTGGAAAGTTATAACGGTGGGGAGAATTGTCACACCCGTTTTTTTTATTCCATGATTTGGTTTTGATCTGGTTCATTGGAAATAAAGATCCTTATCTTGTGTTTTGGGTGAGATTAATTTTTATTTTTTAAATTCCATATATGTCTAATCATCCTACCATTGGTGCCCCATAACATTTTTTGGAGTTTTGGAGAAAAGGGTGGTTACTTTAGGATTTGGGCTAACTGTGAGCCCATTTACAGATTTAAAAACCAAATTTGTTTCTTTATAAATCCTTCGTTTTTCAACATTTTTCACTCATCAAACTTCCCAATTTTCCTCAACTGACATATTAAAACAACGATATCATTTTGGCCCCCTTATAAATACAAAATCATGGAAAATTTGGGTAAAATATTCAGGTATTGGGCCAGCCCGAGGGCCTATTTACGGTTTTAAAAAAATATTTTTCTTCTTTTATATCTTATTCATTTTTTTATAATTTTTAGTGATTCTACATATCACTATAGAAAACTATCCCTATGAGAACCCCCATGTTTCATTTTATCTCTTTGGATATCATCTTATTGCGGATTAGGGAAAATATTCAAATGGTTCTCAAATCATCCAGATTTGCCAAAGGTATTTTGTCTCATTCATAAATCATTCAATTAGTTATCCTTTTGCCACAAATATTATTCCCCTAGTTATTAAAGACCTTAGGAGACTCTCCAAAGAGTTTCAAGTCATTCCCTTTCTTCTATGGGTGTATATAAAAGGGAAGACGAAGAGTTTTATGGTTTCCAAGGGGAGATTTCTTCTCATTTCTCTACCCTCTTCTTCCTCCTTTAATTATTTATTGATTTTATATTCTTTCATAGTCATACTAGGACAATGTTTCTATTATAACATAGTATTTGATGGGTTTTTTTTTCATTTAGGTATGTTCATCATTGGTTTAGGGTTTATAAACCCTCAGATGGTGATATTGGGTGTGCGTTTCCATTACACCAAGGATTTGAGGTAGGACATCCCTTTCACATGCCTTTATCATTTAATTTTCATAATTTTCTTTTTGTTTTCAACTAATATAGATTTTTATTACTATTTTTAAGCCTTTGGATAATTTTCTTGGTGTGAAAAACATTTTTAAGCTTTTTTTGTGAAAGGTAGTGTTGTTTTGTCATAAAAGTACACACCAAGTGTTTGTTTAAATGATCTGTTATCTTTCACACATATTTTCTGAGGTTTAGAACCTTTTTATGGAATTTTTAACATTTTTATGTGTAATTAATAAAATATGGAATGAAATTGGTGTTTTATTCCATGTCAAGTGCTTAAAATAAATTATTTTTTTAAAAGTGCATGTCATGTGTTCAGTTAATTGCCTGTTTAGCTTTTATATGTTAAGTATGATTTAAAAATTACTTGTTTGGATTTATAAATGAATTGAAATAATTAAAATTTTTATTTTTGGGTCCTTATATGGATTTCCAATGTGTATTTGGTTTTAAAAATAAATGTGTTTTGGTTTATAACATGTTTTGACCCGAGTTGCCAGAAAATGGATCGTTTTACATCCTTATGAAAATGGTTGTGTTTTGAATATGCAACCTGAGTGTTTTAATGTATTTGTGAATGTGTTATTATACATTAAATGGTGTGTATACACCTCCTTAATAAAAGTGAAATTCATACTTTTGTTAAATGTTAGTTTTGAGAAAGGCTTGAAGGCCCGTTTGGCATTTTTTTCTTTCAAAAATGGTTTCCATGTGATTTTCATGTTCTATATTTTAGGGTCATTTTATGGTTCATGAAATTAATTTATTAATTGGTTTTGGGGCTTCCAAATCTGGTATTATATGTTATTTATGGATTTTTGGTCTTAAAAGATCATTTTTGAATGGATTTTATGTGAAAGGCCTCGTTACACTTCTTAAAATTGTTTTATGAAAATTTAGGTGGTTTATTGATCCTTGAAAGAAATGTAATATATGTGTGTGGCCTATTTGATGTATTTATGATTTTTAAATGGAATATTCATGAGAAAATGGAATTTTATATATGTTTAACTTGTTTGAACACAAAAAGGAAAAAACCGAGTATCTAGGTGGGCGGACGTGTACTAGTATGCTAGTGATCTCGTGGGGTTTGACCCCTGTTTCACATAGCAAGTTTGATAATGATGACACTAAATAAACTATGATAATGATGTTTTTGGAGGACCACTATGTTATGGGTATGTTCAATAAGAGTTTCTTAGGTGAACGAGAACATATATTTATTACGGTTACCTTCACCGATATACGAGGTACATGGGGCTCACAACTAACTAGTGCATAGGGGTGTTCCCATGACTTGTGCTCATTGGCTATTTTATACTCACTGTTAGCATATAGTGTATTTGGTTGGTAAATTCAGCAGCATTTGTGAGTTATTTAAAAGTTTAAATTCTTTAAATAATCCCGCTTGAAAAATATTTTAATTTTTAATTTTCACCTCTTTGAAATATTATTACTAGAATTCTTGTTTATAAAACATGAAAGTTTTTGTCTGTTAATTATTATAGAATGGAAACTCATTTGAAAAATGTACTTTTATATATTGTATTTAAAACTTGAACTTTATTTTTCTTTTATTTTAAAGGAAGTTCATTGGGAATATAATATCGGGCTATCCTACAGAGTTTTAATACTCACACCTATAGTCTTCTTATGTTTTTATCCCTTGTATCGGTTTTAGATTGAGTTCAATCAACTTGGGTGACATGAGATCATTTTTTTGGAGAGTGACCAGTGGGGTAACATGGAGTTATTTGCCTGTCAAGTTTTTTTAGTTGAGTTGTTGGTTTAATTTTACTTTCGTTTTCTTGTACAAATAATGTTTAGTTCGATTTTTTATGTAAATGTATTTTGGGATGTCTGTTTCAATTTGCTGTTTTTTTGATTTTTTATATTTGGAAAAAATAATTTCCTTGTGTACTATATTGATTCCCTATGTGCTTTTCGCCATCTCGAGAGGATTGGTAACACCTCTTGGGACTTGTCGTGGGCTGGCCTGGGTGATTGGTTCAAGGTCGACTCGGGCTGGTTCGTGACAATTCTCATCTCCGCTTCTCTCTATTATTATTTCCTTTTATCATTGATGATTCATTATGATTTAAGCTATGTATTTTTCAATTGATTCAACCTAATCATGGTGGAAATTATCTATAATGATGGGGGATTTTTCTAATTGTGGATAGAGGTTGTCCTAGGAGGACGATCACATAGTGTTTCTTTAAGTTTGGTTAAAAGTAAACAACCGAATGAATTATAGTATTTTTTATTAAAGTGGGTTAAATTTACCATTTATTCAAGAAATTAAATTAGGTATTTTGTTTGACTTAGGTCTAAGTGTGTATCGAGAGTGGACCACACCATGTTATTTGAGGTTTTAACAAGTGGAATCTACCCAATGATTTTTATGTGATTATTTCTTAATGAATTAAATTTTAAAAATAATTATAAATAATTATAAATAATTATAATTAATCATTTTTGCATCATGGTTTTAGATAGGTTTTCATGAGATTATGAAAGACTTGGATAAGCTTAATATATAGCGGTTGAGATTTGATAAAATTAAATTAATCTTAATGAGGGAGGTGGTCCTTGAAAATCCCCTAATGTTTATTCTAGTTGTTATTTAGAATGTGATATACGGCCTCACTATGGATATATAATTAAACATAAATATAATTTTTTTAATTAAACCTATAAAATGAATAAAATGTTAAGAGCCACAATGGTTCCTTGAACACTAGTTGATTCCTCAGCTGTTGAGGTATAATGGATTGATTATAATTGCATTCCATGGGAAATGTGCACTCAAGAGGGGCATGATTTAAGTGAATAAACATAGCAGAATCTGGAATAGGTACCCTTGGTTCCCTTAAAAAATGGGTTTTGTAACATTTCTAAATGGTATCACCAAAATTGACCTCAAGAATATAAATAGTTGATAACAAAAATCCAATCACCCTAAAATATTATTATATATAAACATTTATAGGTTGATTCCTGAAAAATAATTTTTAAGGAAATATAACCTTTAAGGATAAATAGAAAAAGTAAAATTGAATCTATAATAGTATTTTTTATAAAATGATTTTTTGTTTAGTATAAAAGTTGAATTTATGGTCACTTTGAAAAAGTAATTTATGAAAAGGAGAATAAATTTTTTTTGAAAAATTTTAAATTTTAAAAATAAATTTAAATTATGGATCCTTGAAAAATACATAAATATTTTGAAAAGGATAACTGAAAAAATATTTAAAATTCTACTTATTAAAAAAAATCTTCATTAATGGATCCTTGAAAAATATATAAAGGTTTCAAAAAGGTGAAGTGAAATCATTTTTAAAACTCTTAATTTTAAAAATAATAATTAATAATAATGATTTAAAATGAAATAAAGTATTTCTAAATATATTTTTTACTGTAAGATAAAACATTTTATTTTGAAAGGATGAATTTTTTTTAATATTTTGAAATACGTTTTTTGAAAATCCACATCGTAAAAAGGGGAATTAAAACCTACCATTTAAAAGTGTTAATGGAAAATAGGAATTTCACTTGAGTAAATACACATTTGAGTTGAAAATATGAATGTATTTTTTTTGGGAATAATGAAAATGGAAATGGAGGAAAATGATTTTAAATAAGATTATATTTTTTTCTTAAAAACAATTAAATTTTATGAGAAATAATTTCATTGAGAACACATATTTGAGTTGAAAACATAATTTTAAATAGAGATAAAAGAGGAAATATCTTCTAAAATAGGAAATAGAATAATTTATCAACTTATAATAATGATTCTTATGGAATAATATTTTAACTCAATGAAATTAAATTTCACTTAACCAAATCCCATATGGATATCATAATTCACGAAGAAAGATAACTTTATAGAGGATTTTTATATGGTAGAAATGTAAAAAACCATAAAAAGGATAAAATAAAACATAATAAAATAAAATAGTATAATTTTCCCAACATATATGAAATAAGTTCCAGAAGAACAATCATAACTCAATTCTTGAGAATTAAGTTAATAAAATCTCTTACATCCTCATTTCTTTTAAATGGAAAACCCATTAAAGGTCAAACATGAGTTTTTTTTTTAAATACATTATATTTAATCTAAAATTATGATAAAATAATTCCATGTCCAATATATTCACTAAAAAAAGGAAATAATTAGTGAATATGTATTGGATCTCAATTAAACAAAATTGAGATGCAAAAACCCCTACCACATGTCCTAATTTATTATGCACATGTGCCTAATATCCTAAATAATAAAATTAAGTTAGTTAAAAACATTCTTAAGAACCTTTTACATAAATATTTAATTTTATAAAGCATATTTATTATCATGGATTAATTATTTATTAAATAGTGTTCACTTATGGTAGTTACTTAAGATGGTTCGGTCGATTTTTCTGAAACTTCTTGGTATATTGACTATGGTAAAAAGTGTTGTAAAATAGATTCAAAATATCTATAATTTTACAGGTTTATGTATTTTATTATTCTATTTGAAAAAAAAATTATACAGTTTCTTAAGTTTTACCAAAATGGTCTCAAATTTAGAAAGGTTCCTTGATATGATCATTTATGGCCGTTAAGTTTACTGTGAATTATTATTATCAATATACCTTATAGAATGAAAAATATTATATTTAAAAAATATTAATAGTGTCATAATTATAATTTTATACATTAAATAGATTTTTAAATTCATCAATGTTAAGATGTTATGAAAAATAGAATCAATCGTTTTTAGAGTAGAATATTACTTAAGTTTCCAAAATGCTAAACATGAGTTTTATAAATTCAACATACTATTTATAATTGATTTATTTTAATATATATATATATATAATAAAAGTTTCAAAAACTTTTAATTCATTATTATATTATGAAAATGTTATAAAAGTGATGGGCCCCACTATTATTGGTGGGGTGGTTTGGGTTGGGGGGGGGGGGTTGAGGGGTAGGTCGCGAGGTCAAGTCCACGAGCCTACAAGTTTAGTAAATTTTTCTTTCCTTGAATTGTGTTATATGGTGGATGATATAATATACCTTATATAAAACTGGCAATATTATCAAAATCCGTGATTTTTTCAATATTCACATAAAAATGAATTATTTTATTAAAATATCACTAATTCATCCTATGCTTATTTTGAAATTATGAATTCAAAAATGAAGTTCATTTTACTAAATTTAAATTATAAAATTTATAAATTTATCTTTTAAATGAAAGTACAATATATAATGGAATTTTATTTTATTGATAAATTCCCTTTTAAATTTTTAAGTGTTCTTAATCCTATTTTTTATGAATTTCTAATTGATTACAATAATTTTATTTACCAAAGGTTTTACTACTATTAAATTTTATTAATAATATTCATAAAATATGTTACAAATATTTTTGTTTAGTGTTTTTTGTTATAAAATCTATTGATACAATGTTTACTTAAAGGAAAGTATATTTTGAAATCTCAAGGTGTTACATTCTCCCACTTAAATAAATTGCTTCCTCATAATTTTAATTATCACATACTAATAACTATACCTAAGGGGTTTTAAAATATAATAATGTGTCAAGATATTAATTCTAGAGAGATACAAACCTTTCCATCAGAGGGAAGACTAGTTAATATATCATTTCCCATAAAATTGGAATATATTAATATTATTAACCATTTATTCCAAATATACATCTATATACAAGTATTATGAGTATCTAGAGACATACCTTCCCCAAATTCATTTTCAGGATACCATTTTCAACCAAATATTAAAACCAAAATGATTATGATAATATAAAATAAAATCATATTAAATGATCATATGAATATGAAAACTCAATCCTAAGATTTCTTCTACAATAGAACCTTTATTTTAACCTATGATTATTTTAGTTTAACTATGATATAATTAAATTAACCTATAAATAATTTAATTTAACCTAGGTTTTCCATGGCCATTTTCTTATTAGGTTCTCAATCCTAAATAGTTTTATATCACATCCCAAAATTCCATTTAAATCCTTCATAATGGTTCATAAAGATAATGTGATCAACCAATGCATATCCCCCAAGAGTGTCTAGAGAGGTGTGTAGTATGAGGCCCAATGATCATTCATCAAGTGAATATATATTTTATACTCAACTAGTATTTTTTGGGGGAGATACCCCTATAAGCATCTATGCCACAACCAAAACCTCTTACCAATATCTAAAAAGTGAAGCAATTTATATGAAAACCACACCCTGAGAACTTCACTAAAATTTCATGATGTTATCCTACACTTAGAATTATCCCTTATAATTATCCATATGGTTTCACCAAATTTATCTTATCCTGATCCAAAAAAGAACTAAACTAATCCTAAAAAAATTAAACTAATCCTAAAAAATAACTAAACCATACTCTGCTTCCAACTGAGTTGCCCATTCCCATACTCCCACATCTGATGCTAAAAACAAATTCTGCAAATACTGGATTTGATAAAAAGTGAGGTGACCTAAGCTAATCATATCTTTATTTTACATCATTTACCTAACTTACACACTATATATCATAATAATCTCATAATCCCAAGAATGGAAGGTTTAGTGTCTCCGAGGATCAATTACACATGAAACTTATTTTATGATACTTTTTAACATTTCTCCATAATTGATCGACACTATAATATCTTATAGAATTTTCATAAGTTAAAATATTATCCATAACCTGGGAAATGGATACTTAAGAAAAGGGTGATATCAAATACTTAGTAAGGAAAAAATTATCAATATTTCATGAAGGTTTAGATCAAAATCATATGACAAAATTAGAGGAGAAATGTCTTATTAAAAAATATGGAACAATAGAAATATTTCATAAGTCATGAAACAAGTACATGTAATATAAAATTAAAAAACATGTACCATGGGGTGTGAGATAATAAACATGATCTATGGAATATAATCATAGTAGGTGAACTGATTTTTTTGAAAACTCTTACTTTTAAAAAGAATCATCAATAATATAGCTCTGAAAATATATAAATTATTTATAAAGAGAATATGGAGTAAAATATAAAAGGCTTTATTTTAAAAGTGTCTAAAAACCTTTTAATATCTTTAAATATGCTTGTTAAAAACCCACACACTATTGAAGAAATGGGTTTTAACATCACATTTATCACATCGGCTTTTTAAAAACTAGCATGATAATTTTTTACATCAGTTTTTTTTACCGACATAAAAAATGAGATCAATAGGTTTTCTACATTAGTTATTACACAATAGATGTAATTTTTTTTTTAAAAATAGAATATGATCAATTATTTTTTATATTTTTATCCACACATTTGATTTCACCAACGATGAACCCTAACTCTCTTCCCCAACCTCCCTCAACCACCAGTATTTCTCATTATGCATTTCTATCACCAATCTTGTTGCCTCCCTTACTCCTTTCTCTCATTATCATCGTCATCATATTTATCACAGTCACTACCACCTACCCATCTATCAAAATACTCTACCACCAGTTATCTCGGATATTTCTTCATGGTTTGTATTCATACTTTCTATTTTTCACGAATCTAATTTTTTTTAATTTTATGGATATTTTCTTTTTCCTTGTTGTTTGATTGGATGATTTTTTGAATGTGTTTTATAAATCATGTTAATTTAATAATTAATGTGATTTTAAGGTAAGTTTAATGTTAGTTTAAGTTATTATTAATGATTATTTAATGGATGTCCAAATAAATACAATATATTTCTCATGAGAATTGATTTTTGGGGTGTGAAATTAAAAGTTATGGTTCAATTATTTATTTTTTTCTTCAATATATCTCTAAATGTTTTTTTTATTTTTCTTGGATTTGGAATTTTTATATAGGATTTTTAAATTCCATTATATAGAACAAATGATTTAGTTTAACATGTTTAGGTATTTAAGGATTCATTCTCATTGGTGTGTTTTTTAGCTCGATGAATTTGGGAATTTCCTATTTATATGTGATTAGGTAGGAGGATCTTCTAACTTATAATATTTAGTTTTTTGTTTATATTTTATTAATTTAGTGTGATATATTTAGAACTTTATCAATTAAATCATGAGAAATTATGAATTTATAAAAAAGGTTATTTTGGAATAATTGATTTTGATGGGAAATTTGGGGGTTTCATAACCATTGGATTTGTAATAAAATTTTTAATTTAAAAACAGTGATGTTCATTTGTGTAAAATGAATTTACATTAATTTTTGAGAAATGAGTCTTTCAAAAAGTGGAAATTGGTGTGATAATTAAATATTAAATATGAGTTTTTTAATACAGAATTATGGGGTTTACTTTGAAATAAAAACAATGTTTTCATATAGAAATTCATATTTTATGAAGTAAAATACTCTCATAAAATTTTCTAATTTTTATTAAATTATTTACTTTATTTAATTTGAATTGATTTAGTTGTGGTATATTGATTTAAAATTTTATTTTTGATAAATCATAAAATGTATAATTCTTTGAGAAATTATGGTTTTATTTTGAAATGAGATAAACCAACATTTTAGATTTAAAACTATTTTTTATATAACATGGTTTATTTTTATATAAATTTTCCTACACAGTGGTACTCTAGAAATAATGCCTTCATTTACATTATATTATTAATGTAAGAACTCTTTATTTATCTCTAATAAATATGGTACACTTTCCAAACAACAATACTCTATTATCCTTATTAATGAACCTTGATATGTTTTCATCCATCATGAATTTTATAAACTCATGTTTTCTTAGTATCTAATGCTATATATTATGTATAATATATATTTTTTACTCTTTACATTTAATAATAATAAAATAAATTGTAGTACTATTTCACTTAGTGAATGAAAATATCACTATCATAGTATGTGTTTTTTATATTTTATATTATACATAAGTTTTTCATAACATTTTATATTTTAATTCCATAAAGTGTGTATATGACCATTGTATGCATTAAAAAAATAAGAAAATTATTAAAATTCAAAAATAATTTGGCCATTTAAATTATAATATTTCCTTATTTGTATAGTTATTTATAAAATAAATTTAAAATTTAATTTCAATATATATTTACTTATATTTTATAATTGAAAATTTGAATTGGTCATAATGAGAAAAACTTGGATTAATGCAATGAGAACCAATGATAAATATGAAGAAGAAGTTTATATTTTTTTGGAATTTTCCAAAACAAATGTTCCAAACAAAAACCTATGTTTCCTGAAATGTTTAAAATGTTTAAATATTAAAATGTTGTATAATATAGAAATCAAAGACAATTTATGTTTTCATAATTTTAATCTATGTTAAAATCATTGGATTTGGAATGATGAAATTGGGTATAATTCATAATCAATTGACGATGAATATTTTTAAGATGATAAGTTTGATAAAATTAAAGAAATGATTTGTGATATTGGAGTAGAGGAAATTAAGAAAGCACTAATGATCAATAAATTATACAGTGATATTGAGAAACCATTGTATGTAGGTTTTTATAAATGTATGGTTTTATCAATGGTGTTAATATTGATTAATTTTAAGGATATAAATTTATGGAGTGAAAATATTTTTACATAGTTTTTACAATTGTTGAAATAAATACTTACTCAAGACAATGATATTCTAAATGCATATTATAATGAATGTAAAATATTATGCCTATATGGTTTTGGGTATAATAAGATACATACATACTTGAATGACTGTGTACTATATAGGAAAGAATATTAATGTCTATTCAAGTTAGATGAATGCGGGGCGTCATGATATAACATGAAAGAACATTTACATGTTGATTTATGAATTACCAGGAATACTGCTAAGAAAATTTGGTATCTTTATATAGTTTCTCATTTAAAGATTTTATTTAAAAATTAAAATGATACAAAAAGTTTCATATTGAATGAAGATTAATTAATATATGATGTAAAATTATGTCATCTAGTTGATTGTATATAGTGGAAGAAAATTGATCATCATTTTACTATATTTAGAAATGAAGTTATAAATATTAGACTTAGACTGTGTACAGGTAGAATGAATCCATATGAGATCCTTATTATAAAAAATAGTTCATAACCTATTTTATTGGTAATTTGTAACTTATCTACTCAATTTTTATACAGAGGAAATATATCATGATGAGTTTAATGATTTTGTACCAAAAAATCCTAGAAATGATATCGATATTTTCCTTTCCCAATTAATTGATGATTTGAAACTTTAATGGGATGAAAATTTATGAGTGTATGATTCTTATAAAATGGTACATTTTCGATTGTATGAAATTATTATGTTCACTATAAATGAATCTTTAACATATTTTTTTGGATATAATGTTAAGAAGCATAAATATTGTCTAATTTTCTAAGAATAGAATTCATATTATTATCTAAAACATGGGAGAAAAATGTATACATGGTGTAATGAAGGATTTTGTATATGGATCACTCTTATAAAATATTAAGAAATCCATTCAAAAACTCACAAGAATTTGATAATACACCAAAAAACTTTTTAACCAATTATTATTTTGAGAGGGTGAAACACATTGATGTCTTATTATGAAAGACACAAAAATATGGTAATGATAGAAATATTTGGAAAAAATGATCAATATTTTTTTATCTACCACATTAGAAATATCGTGAAGTCAAAAATAAAATTTATGTCATACACATGGAGAAAAATATCAATGGACGTCTGATTGAAAAAATGTTTTTTCTTAAAGTAAAGACTAAGGATGTGTTGAATGCAAGATTGGAATTTTTTTAAATGAGAATACATTTGGAGTTGACTCTAAATCCCAATGTAAGAAGAAAATACTTTCCTATAGATTTTCATACATTATACAAGATGAATAAAATTAGTTTTTAGTGTCTCCATGGAATCAATGTGTCACAGGGTTATTCTTCAATTGTAAAATTTTTTATCACTAAAATATTTGAAGTTAATAGTAATGAAATATCATTATTGTCATGTCATTATGTAATATCTCTAATCGGTTACATTGAATGGAATACTTACCATTCGTGTCATAATGACTATCATGAAGTTGTGTTATTTTTAATTGAATTTATTACAAAGGAATTGATCTGAATTCATTGGAGAATGTTGTAGTTGCTATATTTTTTCAAATTGTAATACACTTTCCTCCATATTTATTTGATATCATTATTCATTTAATGATTCATTTGGTGTTATAAATAAATTTTTGAAAACAAGTATATCTATTTTCAATGTATCATTTTAAAATTTATATGAAGATATTAAAGGGATATGTTAATAATCCATATCAACCAGAAGCCTCCATTATTAAGAAGTATATTTCCAAGGAGGTTGCATAGTTTTTTACAGAATACTTGTCTAGAGTAGTGCACATGGGTTTGTCTATATCTCACTATCAATGAGTAAATTTTGGGGGAAAGGGGATCCATGACTTGAAATTAAAATCATTGATAGGTGAAAAAATAAACCAGTTTCATTTATACATCTTGAATAGCATAGATGATGATCAATGATAAATAAATTTTCATTTTAATGTGTTAAAGAAATGTTATCTAAATAATAAAGATATGTGGATATTAAATTAGCTAAAATAACTTTTTTACCATAGTTTAAAGGGATAATTCATGGTAGAACAAATGCATCCAAAATAATGATATGGTTAGTGGGTGACTTAAGATTAAATTTAACAACATGGTCCAGGTATGATATTAAAGACTATAAATTTTATACCAAAGATTAGGATAACATAAATGAAGTTAATAATAACAGTGTATTGGTGTTTATAGAAGAAATATATTTTTAGAGGACTAAAGACAAAAACCCAATCTTCATGTCAAGTGTATGTTATGGAGTTATTGGAGAAATGTGGCAGATTGATTACATTAAATTTTGATTTCTAGTGTTAAACTAATAATGGTTTATCAGTAACAACAGTGGCAGAAATGATAAATTCGATATGACACTCATTAATTTAAATATATTTTAATAAATATTATATCATTTTATCATGAAAACACGTGAATTTTTTCTATGTTCTTGATCCATCAAAATCTATAATGGTCTATTGTTATGTAATAAAAAATAGTATTTTGGTCATGACAATGCTGATCTATGTGGGATCCCTACTTCCATGGGAATATTATCTTAGAATATTGATGACCACCTCATAGACATGATTGTTCCATAGGAAATGACCATGATGTAGGAATAGAGGAAAATATTTTAGTAATTTTCTAATATTACAGGAAACATATATTTATTTATTTTTTACCTTTTTAAATTTTATAAAATGTTAGATATATTAGTTTTGTTTTTTATTTAAAATACATATTTAAAAAATATGATAAAATTTTTTATATTAGTTTAGTTTTGTTTATAACATTTCTTAATTATTAAACTTTATATGTAACTATTGGATTTTTATAATTTTTTTACTTAATATTTTTTTCTTTTATATATATCATTTTATATTTTATAAATATTTTCAGTTTTATTTTAACATTTTAATTTGATAATTAATAAGACAAAGAATATTTTCATTATTCTTTTTAACATTATTATTAACTACTCTAACAAATATGATAAAGAGTGGGTTGGTTTGTATTATTCTATTTTATTTTTATCATTTTTAAATTGTAATTAAAATTTTTTATGTGAAAATTGGAACCATATAATATTTCAATTAATTTTTCCCTTTTTTATATCATTTCATATCTCATTAATATTATTAACATTTTAGTTAACCACTTTAACAAATATGAATAAAAATATGTTTATTTTAGTTTACTTTTTATTGGATTATTATTTTTATTTAATTTTATATGTATTTTTGGATTTGTATATCTATGTAATATTTTTTTAATTTGATTTGTGGTATAATATTATATCAAACAAATGAGTCACCTAGTTATTTTTTGGAGGTCTGTATACATACTTCTCCCGACGATCCTCCTTATCCTTCTGCATAGGAGCCTTATACTTTCATAGGAGTAGAGAAGGATTCAAATGTTGGTAACCATGGAATCACATGTTCACCAATTTTTTAAATTTACCATATCTAGTACCAATGTATATATTTTGATTTTTATGATAATGATAATCATAGGGATCCAAATTAAAAAAAATTTAAGACTTTCTTGCAATGCAAGCTTGGTTGAAAGTTGGAATTTAGATTTGTGATGGGAAAAGTGTTGATGAAGTGACAATATTTCAATTATGGAAGACAATATTTGCACACTCGTTTATTTTTATTTTACTTATGATGACATTTTTTACTAATATAGGTTTTTTTACTTCTTATCATGTTACATTTGGTATACCTGAGAGTAATGAATCCAAGAAGAAATGTTTATATTTGGATGCTAGGAGATGGAGGTATTTTAAATCAATGCTCACACCAAATTGAATTTTTGGGGAAAGAAAACACAAAAATCAATGTGATATATATCCTTTTTTAAATGAAGATATATACAAGTAGCTTGTTTAAAGTAGTTGATATGAATCATTTTTGTAATCACAATGTTAGATTTTAGAATTTCTTTTTTTATAATAATGATCATATTAATGAATTTTTTTATCCTTAATTTATGAAAACTGATGAGATCTCATCAGGAGATCCAATCCAAAATGTATACCCTCATACTTTATCTTGTGGAGGGTATGTGTTATTTGAAGATAAAATGATGATAGAAAATTTTCAAAAAATTAGAGATGGGTCTTCAAGATCTACTGAGGTTGAACTTCATCACAGCTATATATGAAAAATCTAAGAGTTAATAGATGAGAAAAAAGGGAATATATGTTATGGAAGAGTATAGGGTTGTAACTAAGAGGTTTATAAAGAGTTATTTATGTTATTGAAGTTATTTCAACTCTATATATTATGATTCACTATTGTAGTTTTCAAATATTATATACAGAAATCTATTTAGGAGAAGAGAACATAGAGGAACATCTTACATAAGTGTAAAAAGGATATTTTAGCTACTACTTTGGGGAAACCCATATAATTAGGTTGCATAAGAGGATACAAGGTGGGTGTATCGGTCAAAAAAGTGTTGGATTTTCTGGAGCTTCTTTAAAGGAGGATGTATATAAAGGGAAAATAGAATCTTTAAAAGTGAAATTTTTAGAGATGGGTGAGATAATGGAGGAGAAGATTAGAGCTTTAGTATAATAGATTTTTGCAAACATGCTAATATAATTCAGTATGTAGATAATACTCCTACACATTTAGATGTATATCCCACTCATCCACCTCTGTCTATATATCCAACTCCTACACCTCCTACTCCATGACTTACCATCTATTATGAATTATTTGTTGAGAATTCCAAAAATAATATTTTATCATATGATATTATGTGTAATATTTGGGATACCATTGTCATAAATAGATATATATGGATCAAATTAGGGTCACAATGTAGGATATTATAGATTGATCAGAAAGATTACCTTTTATTATAGATGTGGTAGCTATATCTGGAAAAATTATCAACCATTTTTTAGTTTTTCCATATATACTTGTTTGAAAAATTTACACTAAGGTATATATAGATTATATATTTTATTTCATGTTGTTTTTAAATTTTTTTTAGAATTTTAATATTTTTATAATTAACAATATTTTTTGTAGGAATACTTTAAAGGTAAAGACATACTTGTTAGAAAACAAAATTTATAATCCATTATGGCTTCAGATACTACTTCTTTTGGAATTTATAAGTTATCAAAAAATTCATCTTTTTTATTGGGAGTTTATGAGATTCCAATGGATGCTAACATTTTTGGTTGTGAAATGACTATGTTAATTTTGAAGAGAGATATCATGGAGCTTATAACTAGAGATTTTTTAGGCATCAATGTGATGTAAGTATTTTCTATATAAGTTGATTATCATATTTCTTGAAATTATTTTAATTTATTGAAAATTAATACTTATGTTTGTTTTGTATTAGGTATCTTTATACAATTTGTATTCTGTATCATACAACTATATTATATGTATTTTTTAACCCACAATTTATTTCACCAATAATGATTAAAATGAATAATGGATAAAGAATAATATATATTTATAACATATTTCAGAATAATACTATTCAGTGGTGGATACTTCCTTATCTTGAAGGTTATATAAAATATATTTCTTAAACTGTTATTTATTTTAACTGAATAAACACTCAAAATATATTTTTTGTATATTAGTGGCCATTGAATACTGTGTGTTTTTTGTCTAAAAGAGAAGAAAACTTACTTGTTATACTCTATACATAGTGACGTGAGACATTATTTTTATAACATATTGGTCACATAATTTTCATTATTTGAATACTTTTATATTATAAAGAATTTTAATTTTATTTCACATAGAACATTTTCAAATAGATCATGCTATTAATTTAGAGATACAATAGTAAAGAGAAAAAAAGGATCATATATGTGTGTGCAGTGGTGAATTTTCATTTATCATTACTACATTTTTTCTAGAAGTATTTAACATATTATTTTTTATTAAAAACTTCTTTTAAAATAAAACTTTCATCAATAATAAGGAGTAAAGAAATGTGGATATTATGTTCTAATATTTATGTTAGAAAAAATTTCAACAGGAATAGTTGAAAATTTTCACAAGGTTAAATTTTATCATAAACTTTATTTTAATTTATATTATAATTATATTTATAATACATGTTCAACGCTTTCCTTTTAATTTTTATCTCTTTGATAACCCTCACCCTTATTCTCAAAATGATCTAAATCACTTACAAGAATCATGGGTGGATTATTTCATAGATTTGAATGGGTTTTAGTTTATTTTTAATATATATCTAAAGGTTTAAATTTTAAATTTTAAATTTGAAATGATTTTTATATGTGATAATATTTTTTGGTTTAATTTGTGTTGTTATTTTTTGATTTTATTTATTCCGTTGTACTGCTGGGATAATGTATTTGATTTTAATTTTTTTTAAAATAATTTATTTTTCACAACGGTTATTGTACAATCAATGTGAAAGAATGAGAAAAATATTTATTTCACTTTGGTTATTGTATAAATGATGTGAAATATAGTTTACCACATCATTTATCTTTTATAACTGACGTACTAAAGGGATTTTCACATCGGTTATACAATAACCGACATGAAAAACCCTTCCCATTCTGAAATTTTTGATGGATTTAAACAACAGTTTATTTAAAAACTAATGTGAAATAAAATTTTCCAATTTGTTATGTAACACTCCAAGATCTTATGGTATGTCTCTTTTAAAAGTTAGCGTCTTCAATATTTTATGTGTCACACAACACCAAGTTTAAAACTATAATATGCTATTAAATATGACCGTTAGAATAGTAATGTGACTATTAGTAATAGTAATATAACCAATAAAATAGTAACTTCACCAATGAAAGTATAAATAAAATTTAGGTATCTTATAAATGAAAATATGGTATATTTATTTCATGGAAGAAGTAAATAAATTTTTTAAAAATGATAAATTAAGTGTTGGTATTTTTGTGAAACATAAATATTTATTTAAAATTTTATAATTAATACAATAATTTAAAAGAAAATTTATTTTCTTAAAATAGATTAATAAATAAATATTAAATATTATTATGAATATAAGATAATTTTATGATACCTTAATGATTTTTTTAAAGTGTTATAAAAATAGTTATAATATTAACATCTTTATTTTTTGAGTAAATGATGATTTTATTTAAAAAATATAATTTATCATAACTATAATATAATTTTCATAAAATTAATTTTACTTTTGTATTATATATATTGAAAATTGGTTAGGGTGAATTTTTTATATTTTTCTAAAATAGTTGATTTTTTTTGTGAATAGTCAAATACAGTAATTTACAGTATTTAACAAATACATGAATTATTGAGTCATAGATGATGTATAGATGATGTAACCCCATAATATAGTAATATAATTCATTATTTTAATATATTTAGTAAAAATTCTCAAACTATTCATAGTCTTGATCCAAAATAATAAATAAATGAATAAAATATTCCAAAAACACCCCTCTCCTACACTATAAATACCACCCCTCACCACCTCCTCTCCTCACACCTCCAAAGCCTTGAATATTACTTATATTCTGCCCATTTCCTCTTACAAACCTATACCCCATGTTATGATCTAGATGATATCACCCAAAATTCCATTTCAAAGTTCCTTAAGGAGGTTCTCAAGGAGAGGAATTCAAGAGGTAAAATCCCCTTTTGGTCTATTAATTTCTTTTCAATTTATTTTATTTTATTGTCATTTAATAACCTCCCCAGTACAAATTTAAAAGATAAATCTAGTATATTTTATATACTATAATTTTATTAGGTTAATGTAAAATCCACCATCAAGTCTCTTCTACATTTCCTTTTATTTTAAAGATGAAAACATCATTTGTGAGGTGTCGATTTACCACCTTCGTGGACAACATGTTTTCATTTTTAAATTCTACCTTCAAGTCTAGTCATAAAACCATTTTTATGGTCAAATAAGATTATAATATAAGTATTAAATCTTATATAATATTCTATAACCAATATACACACACACACATACATAATATTAATTAATGAAACAAAACTAGCTTTTGATGATCGACAAACCTCCAAAATAATCTAAATGATAATCACTAACATCTTATCTAATGATTAATCCTCACCCAAAATAACCAAATTAATTATATAACCATTTAATATTATGTAAGGTATTTAATAACATATAATTTTACCTATATAAAAATATTTTCATTTTACATGATCTTCCATATGCATATAAAAGTAAACCGATCATGGAAACCAAGGGAAAGAGCACTCCTGAACGATGAAATTTAATATTATAAAGACCATAAATTAACTTAATAAAATTATAATAAAAAAATACATGTTCAATTGGTTCTAAATTAAATTATTAATGTATCAAATTTTATTATCCTGGACATTAAGAACAAGTGAAGAAAACTTTCGGACATAAGGTAAGGGATTATACCCGAATCTCCACTTTCATTCGGTTATGATTTCTCTATCTTTACCACAATTTAATTCATCATTGTTTTTATATAATTATTCTAAATTATGTGTATATGTTCCAAAATCATATATCTAGATCATTTCATCTTTATTTTATGGAAATACATGTTTTACAAGTTCCCCTTCTCAATTGTTATTAACAAGAAAACTCGATTAAAGGGTACTTCTAGATTTCTTACCCATTTTCAAGTACCAGAGATAATATATTTTAAGAAACCATTATTTTTATTAAATACTATTTTTTTCATGAAAAACCATTTTTTTCATTTATGGTTTTATAAAAACAATTATTATAAATAGAAATTGTTTTTTCAAAAGAACTCTTCTTCGCAATGTGAAAAGGCTATTTCTCTCAAGAATTCCTCAATGATTTTATTATAGCATTTTTATCTATGATTTATTGAGATATATATCTTATTATTATCATCTAATATATTTTATTAAATTTTTTATGATTAGTTTGATCATGGATGCATAATCTGGACACCATTCACCATACTACTCAGAATGGTTAATGATTATGTTTAGAGAATGGGGAAAGTTATTTACATTTCAATTGTATATGTCATTTATGTTTCACACCATTCCTATGAGGAATAGATTAGAATTAGTAAGTGATGTGAGGGTCCCACTATATCTCCTCTATGCTTCAGTAGGTCTCATGAGACAAAAAAATACATGGACTTGGTTGAGGCCTTACCCATTTACTTTCATATATGGATTTGGCCGAGGCCTTAACCATTAATTTTTAGGTGTCTTGGATGAGGCTTAGATGATATTTTTTAGATGTCTGACATTATGAATTTCCACATTATGATATTATTAATTGGTAATTCATGAGATTATTCAACTAGTAGAAAATCCACATTTAAGTTTCTTTTTCATGTAATTAGTTATGGGGTTATTTAATCAGTTTCACTCATACTATATTATTCTGAAGATTATGATTTAAGGGTATGTGTTTTTAGATATTCATCATGCCTTATTATTTATGATACCTTAAAATGTATTTATTATCCTTACTGAGTATCCAATCTCACCCATTTCTTATGTTTAATTTTTCCCTAGGATACGAAGATGTTTATTATGAATGACTTAAAGAGATAATCTAGGAGTTTATGGATGTTTCCAATAGAGTTTATATGTTTTTTTCCTTTCAAGTTGTAATGTAAAACTTATTTATGAATCTGATTTTATAAATCTACTAAACTATTAAGTCCTTTGAGATACAGATACTTGTTCATATAACTAATATAATTAATAATACACATTCTCCAGGCTATAGGGATCGGGATATTTACAGTTGGTATGAAAGGAAGTTTAGTATAAACATTAGGAACTAGATTTAGAAAATATATATTAGATAATATAACCCTAAGATATACTTTGAGGATAATCATAGAAGAATATCCTCAAATTTAGGTTAGGTAGAGATTATGTGGGTCTTACTAGTAGTAAATCCATGTCTGGATACTATAAGTATACATAGTTATGGAAAAGATATAACTAGGGGTAACAACTACAACAAGGTGTGTCATTCCTGATTTGGCGTAACCTAGTATACAAAAATGATCCTTAATGCACACCTGGTTTGAAATCCCTAGAGGACATTTTTAGGATAATTCAATTTTTCTTTACAAACTATAATGAAGGATTTAAAATTAAACATATCCTAAAAGAAACTATGTTTATGATTATTATATTAGCTATGCATAAATTTACAATTTATTTTAAGTGTTTTTATAGTTTGAAAAGTATTCTTTATTATTCATAACCTAATTTAGTATATTACATTGTTTAAAAATTATGCTTAGTGGTAGAAATATAAACCATGTCAACACACATATTCCATATAGGAATTTCCATCCTATGTAAGATCACGTTGATGGATATAGAGCTGGAATTAGAGCTAAACAAATTATAACTATAATGGGACAACTAATATAGGTTATGAATAATAACCTTAACCATATATAGAATCTTGATCCCCAACATGGAGGAACAATGTTAGACCACTTAATGAGACAACAACCTCCATCATTCAATGGGACTACAAACCCATTTATAGTCAAACAATGGATAAGTAACTTAGAGAAGATATTTATTGCTTTGTGAAGTTACAAAATGGAGAAGGTTTTCATAGAAATTTATAATCTCTTAGTAGATGTAGATAAATGGTGGTCATTTATTCAAAACAAAAAGGAGGAAGAAGAAATATAAAACATATAATGGAAGGATTTTAAGGAACTTTTGTTGGAAAAATATTTCACTCGGGAGCATCGAGCGTATATGGAGATAAAATTATTGAATTTGAAGAAAAAGGAGGATGAAAATGTTTTTAATTATGAATCCATATTTTCAAGGTTAGAAAGTCATGCTGCAAATTACATACACAATCCAAAGAATAATATTTATTGATTCTTTGATGGGTTAAAACTATTTCTATGAAAGGGAACTGGTTTCCCAAAAATTCTCATCATATGAAGATATAGTCACATGTCCTATTAAAACAGAGAAATAATTCTATAAGTCTTATGAATTTAAAGGAAAATAAGAGAAGAATAGGGTGGTTTATCAAATAATGGATAGATGGAAAAATAAAAAAGGAATGTCTCCAACATGTGATACTTGTGGAAGGAAACACCATGGTTCTTGATTAACAGGAAAATGAGTTTTCTACAAGTGTGGTGAGAAAGGACCTCATGATTACGATTTAAATAGAAATAAATAATCTATCAATTTTCAATTCTAAAATTATAGGGAGATAGGATACTATGAAAACGAGTTTCTGAAGTATCAAGTAAACTTTCCTCATAAAAGGCCACGAGATCGTGTAAAAGATCATGAAATCACAACAATTGAAGTTAAAGTTCCTAATTATGTAGTGGTAGTACTTTAATCATCTCCTAAAATTTAGATGAAACTTTATTTGATTCTGGATCATCACATTTCCTTTATCCTCCCAGTTTTCATTAAAAATTTGATATTTACAATTCACCTTAACAAGGGATTTTTTAATAAATAATCTTGGTGGAAATCTTATTGCAACAAAGATGTGTCAAGAAGTTCCTATTATGAAACATAAATGTGATATAATTTCTAATTTTATCATCATAACTATGGTTTATTTTTATATAATCCTTTTCCTAGTTGGATTTTGAAATATAATGAAAAAATTTATTGTAAAGAGAAGGAAATTATGATTCTTGATGAAGGTATGGATTTTTTCATACTTAGAGGAAAAAATTCATCATATGATTCATATCTGGATCCACATCCAGTAGCTCTTTTAAATGAAATTATTTGGGGAAGAAGAGAAAATATCATCAATGGATGAGGAAATAAATCTCCAAATTGAGTATGTAGCTATTATTTAAGAATACATTGATGTAGTTCCAGAGGATTTAACTTGGTATCCTACAGAGTGGGATGTTGATTTCTATATTTATTTAATTCTTGGTGAAAGACCTATATCAAAGACTCCTTATAGAATGGAAACTTTGGAATTAGTGGAGCTGAAGAAATAACTAGAGGAATTGATTAATAAAGGATTTATTCACCCTAGTGTTTCTCTATGGGGATCCTCCATTCTTTTTTTCAATAATAAAGATGGATCCATGAGTCTATGCATTTATTATAGAGAAACCAATGCTATTATAATAAATAAAAAGTATCCTCTGCCTCACATTGATGATTTATTTCATCAACTTCATGGAGATGAATATTTTTCGAAGATTTACCTTCAATCTGAATATCATTAATTGTGTGTGAAGAAGGAAAATATTCCAAAGACACCATTTTAAACCAAGTATGGACATTATGAGTTTACAATAACCATTTGGACTGACTAATGCACCCTATGTTTTTATGGATCTAATGAACATAGTGTTCAAGAAACATCTAGATGATTTTTTGTGGTATTTATTGATGATATCTTGATATATTACAAAATCTAGGAGAACCATGTGAACCTCTTGTGGATTGTTCTGAATACATTTAGAAGAAAAGTGTTATTTAGGAAGTTTATAAAGTGTGAATTTTGGATTCAAACAATTTATTTTCTTGGCTATATTTTCTCTAAGGATGGAATATCAGTTGATCCTGTAAAGACAAAGGTAGTCTAGGAATGGCCTACATCAAAAAAATAACTAAGGTACATAGTTTCATTTATTTTGTAGGTTATTATTTGCATTTCATTTAAAATTTTTCCTAATTAGATAACTTGTTAACTAATATTACTTATAAATGGGTTAAGTTTGTTTGAAAAAATAATCTGAAGAATGTTGTAAAGAATTAAAGATGATATTAGAGAATGATCCAATCTTGACTTTACCATCAAGAAATGGTAGATTTTTGATTTATAATGATGCATGAAATAAAGGACTTGGTTGTTTATTCATAATGTCTGATAGTGTTATTGCCTATGTATCAAGGTAGTTAAAATCTAATGAATAGAACTATCTAACTCATGATCTTGAGTTAGTAGACATAATCTTTTCTTTGAAGATATGGAGACACTATCTCTATGGTGAAATATGTTAGATATATAGAGATCACAAGAGTTTGAAATATATATTCTCATAGAAAGAACTCAATATGATAAAAAGGAGATGACTCAAGCTGCTCAAGGATTATAATTTTTCAATACACTACCACTCATGGAAGCTAAATAAGGTAGCAGATGCTTTGAGTAGGAAGGATTATGGAGTTCTGAACAAAATGAGGATTAAAAATGATCCTGTGTACATAGATCTAGTAAAAACGGATATGGGAATTTTCAAGGGAGGTGAATCGTCAATACTTTTTCAAATGGTTTCCAAGCCATCTTTATTGGAAAGGATTAAAAGTTCTCCGTATGATGATGAGAATTTCAAAGAAAAATTATTGATGTGAATGATGAGATGTTGGAAGACTTTGTGTATGAGGATAGAATTATGAAATTTGGTAATAGTCTTTGTGTTCCCTCTATACCCAAGTTAAAAAAGGAATGATTGGATAATTACCATAGATTAAATTTCTCTATATACTATGATAGCACTAAGATGTATATAGATTTGAAGGAACTTTTCTGGTGGGATAATATGAAGTGGGAAATTGCTAGTTATGTATCAAGATGTTTATTCTGTCAACATGTGATGGCTGAAAGACAATATCCTATAGGATTAATTCAACCTTACATATTAGTACATGGAAATGGGATGATATTACTATGGATTTTTTCACTGGATTTCCAAAAAATTCAAGAAAGAATGATGTAGTATGGGTAGTTTTTGACCGAATTTCCAAATCTACCAATTTTCTTACTATAAGGGGGGATTTTTCACTAGAGCACCTTGAATGACTCCATATTAATGAATTTTTAATACTTCATTGATAACCCCTTTCAATTGTGTCTGACCATGATCCAACATTTATATAAAAATTTTGGAAAAGTATTTTGAAAACTTTAGACCCTGAGCTTCATTTGAGTATAGATTATCACCCTTAGACTGACGGGAAGTCTGAAAGGTCTATTAAAACATTAGAAGACAAGTTGAGATCATTCTCACTTCACTTTTGAGGTATGTGGGATCATTTTTTACCTTTGGTAGAGTATTATTACAATAATAGTTTCTATAAAAGTATTCAAATGGCGCTATATAAAGAATTTTATGGAAAGATATGTCGTACACCAACTTGTTGGGATGATATTAGTAAAAGGAAGCTTGTAGGCCCATAACTTGTAGAGGAAACAATAAAAAAAGTAAATACTATTCAACCACATATAAAAGCATATCAAAGTAGGGGAAGATCTATGCCAATAATCGAAGGAGGAATTTATAATTTCAAGTGGGAGATCATATTTTGAAAGTATCTATATGGAAGGTTGTTATAAGATTTTGAAAGAAAGAGAAACTATGCCCCTTGTAAATTGGTACTTTTAAAATCTTGGAGAGAATTGGAGTTGTGGATTATCATTTTTAAATTCCACCTAGCCTTTATAAAGTACACAACGTGTTCTACATCTTATTATTAAGGAAGTACATTCCAAACCCAACACATGTCCTCACTTTTGAAGGAATAGAATTAGAACTTGATTTATCTTAATATGATGATCCTATCCAGATTATGGATACTAGAGAGTAGGTGTTGATTAATTGGACAACTCGACTAGTAATATTACTTTGAAAAAAATCATAAAATTAAATAGGAAACATGGGAATCAGAGGAATTTATGAGGAAGAACCACCTAAATCTTTTTTATAAGGTGAAATTCTAGAAATTTAAAGGATTTAATTTTTATAGGAGGGAAGAGTAAAACACCCTAAGATCTTATTGTATATATATTTTAAAAATTAAAATATTTGATAGTTTAGTCATCACACAACACAGAGTTTAAAACCGTAATATGATATTAAATATGACCATTGGAATAGTAATGTGACCATTATGAATAGTAATACGACCAATAGAATAGTAACTTCACCAATAAAATTATAAATAAAATTTAGGTATCTTATAAATTAAAATATGGTTTATTTATATCATGGAATAAGTAAATAAATGTTTTAAAAATGATAAATTAAGTGTTGGTATTTTTGTGAAACATAAATATTTATTTACAATTTTTTTATTAGTATAATGATTGAAAAGAAAATTTATTTTCATAAAATAGATTCATAAATTAATATTTTTTTCTTATTTTTATAAGATAATTTTATGATACCTTAATAAATTTTTCAAAGTGTCATAAAAACGGTTATAATATTAAAATCCATATTTATCCAGTAAATGATGATTTTATTTAAAAATTTATATTTATCATAATTAGAAAATTATTTTCATAAAATTAAGCTCATTTTTTAATTGCACACATCAAAAAATGTTTATGGTGAATTTTTGGTATTTTTCTAAAATAGTTGAATTTATGGTGAATAGTGAAATACGGTAATTTATGGTATTTAAAAAACACATGAATTATTCAGTCATGGATGATATATGGATGATTTAATCCCATAATATCAAAATATTATTCATTATTTTAATATATTTAGTGATAATTTTCAAACTATTCATAGTCTTGAGCCAAAATAATAAACAAATGAATAAAATATTCAAAAAAACACCCCTCTCCCTCACTATAAATACAATCCTCACCACCCCTTCTCTTTAGACCAATAAATCGTTTAATCTTGTTTATATTTTGCTCATTTAATCTCCAAAACCTCTACCCCATGTTCTGGTATTTCTGGTCTCACCCAAAATATCATTTGAAATTTCCTTAAAGAGGTTTTCAAGGAGAGGAATTCATGAGGTAAAATCCCCTTTTATTTTTTTAATTTCCTTTCAATTTCTTTTATTTTCATATCCTTAAATAACCTCCAATATCCAAAGTTACATGATAAATACAATATATTTTATATAATGGAATGTTATTATGTGAATGGAAAATTCACCATCAAGTCTCATCACCTTTTCCTTTTATTTTAAAGATGAAAACATCATTTGTAAGGTGCCGATTTATCGCCTTCGTGGACGACTTGTTTTTGTTTTTAAATTACACCATCAGGGATGGAAAGAAAACCATTTATATGGTCCAAATATATTATAATTTATGTACTAAATCTTATCTAATATTATGGAACTAGTAAATATATACAAAATATTAATTAATGAAATAAATATAGTTTGTGATGATTGAAAAATCGCCAAAATAATCTAAACGACTATCACTAACATCTTATCTAATGATTCATCCTCACCAAAAATAACAAAATGACTTATATAATCATTTAATATTATAAAATATTATTAATAAAATATAATATCAATTCTGAAAAACTATATTTATTTTACATGATCTTTCATATGCATATAAAAGTAAACCGATCATGAAAACCAAGGAAAAGAACACATCAAATGATGAAATTTAATATTATAAAATACTATAAAAAAACTTAATAAAAGTATAATAAAATAAATTAATTTTTAATAATTTATAAATTAAATTATTAATGGTTCTAATTTAATTATCTAGGATATTAAGCATAAGTGTATGAAACTTTCATACATAAGGTAAGAGATTCTACCCGAACCTCCATTTTTCATTCGGGTTATGATTTACCTCTATTTAAACCAATTTAATTCTTAATTATTTTTATATACTTCTTAAAAATTCTATTTATATTTTAAAAACTCATATATACAGTTCATTTCATCTTTATTTTAAGGTAAATACAGGTTTTACAAGGTTCCCTTCTAAATTCTTCCCGATAAGCAAACCCGACTAAAGGGAACTTCTCGATTTCTTACCCATTTTCACATCCCATACATAATCTATTTTAAGAAAAAATTATTTTCATTAAATAAATAATCTTTTCACAAAAAACTATATTAGTTCATTTCTATTTTTATGTAAGAAATTATGACAAATAAAAATCATTTTTTCTAAAAGAACTCTTCTTTGAAAAGTGAAAAGGGTATTTCTCCCAATAATTCCTTGATGATTTTATTAGAGTATTTTTATCTATGATTTGTTGAGATTTATCTCTTATGATTATAATATACCATATTTTATGAAATGTTTTATGATCATTTTTATTGTGGATGTGAAATATTGACACCATTCACCATATTACTCAGAATGGTTAGAGATTATGTTTACAGATTGGGGAAAGTTATTTACATGTCATTTGTATATGTTGTTTATGCTTCACCCCATTCATATAAAGAATACATTGGACTTAGTTAGTGATGGTAGGGGCCTTATATATCCCCTTGATGAATATGTAGGTCTCATGAGATAAAATAGATATGGACTTGGATGAGACTTTTCCCATTTATTTTCAGATATGGATTTATTCAAGGCTTTAAACATTTATTTTTAGATGTATTTGCCAATGTCTCTACAATATGTTTCAGATATCCAACATTATGAATTACATAATTATGATATAAGTAATTAATTATTCATGTGATTATTCTACTTGTAGAATATTCATGTTTAAGTTTCTTTCGCATGTAATTATTTATAGAATTATTTAATCAGTTTTCAATCCTACCATATTATGCTCAAGATTATGATTTAACAACAAGTGTTTTTAGTGATTCACCGTGACTTATTATTTATGATAACTTATTCTGTATTTATTACCCTTAATGAACATTTGAGCTCACCCTTTTCTTATGTTGTATTTTTCCCTAGGATGTGAAAATGTTTATTATCAATGAATTGCAGGGATAATCTTGAAGTTTATGGATGTTTAAAATGGAGTTTTTGTTTTGTTTTTTCCTTTCAAGTTTTTATGTAAAACTTATATATGTATCTGTTTTTCCTAAAATACAAAACTATTCTATCTGTTGGGATGAAATATCTTTTTCATAGAACCAATGTAACTAAGTAAGACACTAGCTCTAGGTTACAATGGTGGGGATATTGGTAGGTTACTAATAACCAATTTGAAAACAATATTTAAAATTTCACTTACTATAATATCTCTAAGTAAGTGATGTTAACAAAAATAATGCGGAAAACCCTATTTTTAACTAGTGACATCATAAAAATAGGTATTAAAACTTATATTTAAAAAGTGGTAATAGAAAATATGACTTTCTCATGATTAAACACATATTTTTATTTCAAAATAAGAAAAAAACCATTTTGGGAATGATGAACATAGAAATTGAGGATACACTAGATTTCAAGGTGATACTATTTTTTCTTAAAAAACATTGCACTTATGTGAGAAATAAATTCATCAAGAATTAATACTTGAGTTGAAAATTCTATTTTACCCATTTAGAAAATAGTACATATATTATAAAATATGAAATATAATAATTATAAAACTTATGAGAATGATGCTTGAGTAATAATATTTTAACACAAAGAATGAAAATTTGAGTTAACCAAATCCCTTATGGATATAATAATTCATTAAGGAAGAGACATTTAGAAAGGGATTTTATATACTAGAAATTTAAATCCATATAAAAATAAAAAATAACACATAATACAATAAAAGATAATAATGAACCCAACATATATGAAATAAGTTCAAGAAGAACAATCCTAACTCAGTGAATAAGAATTGAGTTAGAAAAAAACCTTTCATCAATATTATATTTCAATTTGAAACCCCATGAATGGTATAACATCAGATGACTTTTTTAAATCCCTTATATTTTATGAAAAATTATGATAAAATAAATCCATGGTTAATATATACACCACAAAAAATAAACAAGTGGTGAATATGCATCATATCTCAATGAAGAAAAATTGAGATGAAAAACCCTTACCATAGGACCTAATTAATTATGGTAATGTTCCTAACATCCTTAATAACCAAATTAAGTTTATTAAAAACTTTATTCAGAACCTTTTCCATCTATATTTCTTTTTATAAGATCTATTTATTATCATATGTTATTTTCTTATTAAATAGTTTTCACTTATGACAGTTACTCGAGGTGGTTTAGTTGATTTTTTTTGAAACTTCCTAAGTATATTGGAAATGGTCCAAAGTGTTTTAAAATATATTAAAAGTATATATAATTTTATAGTTTTATTTATTTTATTATTATCTTAGCAAAAACATTACATAGTTTCTTAGTTTTTCCCAAAATAGACTATATTTAAAAAGGTGCCTCGATATGTCCATTTAAGGTGGTTATATTTACTATGAATGTTTGTTATTAATATCACTTAAAGAATGTAAAATACCATATTTAAAAAATATTAATAGTTTAAAAAATATTATTTTTGAACATTGAATACATTTTTATAGTCATCCACATTAGGAGTACACTAAAAATAGAACACACCATTCATGGAGGAAGTAGTACACACATACGCATGTTGACGTCATCATTTTTCATATGGTTTTCAAAGAAGGGAGAAAAGTGATATTCCATTAGTATAATAATAATTTTTATAATATTAGAAATACTTATTTTATTATACTTTCATTGATGTAAATTATTTTAGGGGGTAGAATGAGAAAGTATTAAGGGAGTTCAATTTAGAATGTCACATCTTCCTTTGGACGTTCTCCCTTGGGTAACACCTTATGGCTCTTAGCTTGGTATGTTTTAAATAAGATTGATTTTATTAAATTTATATATAGTTTATAATATCCTATAGTAGAGTTTTGGTGAATATAGGTGTAACATCTTGAGATTTGAAAAGGAAACACGATGTTCAATAGCATACAAAATACACAACATCAATCTTAAACAAACAACTAAGTATTATTATTTAAATGTTACCATTAAAACCTAGACATTAGAATGGATAATATGAACATTATTAACTAAATTATGATAATATGGTTTATAAATTAATATATAAAGAATTATTTAATGACCAATGAATTATAAATTAAAATAAAACCCTTTTTGAAATTAAAAGGAAATATTTTTCTATAGAAATATTTAAATGAGAACAAGTGTGTTTTATACCAAAAAATAAACAAATTAATATTCATGTGTTATATAATTAAATATAAATATAATATATTCAATCTAAGGTTTTACATTTATCCTATTTTTTTCTAGACATGATATAAAAATAATTCCAATTTTACATATAAAAAGCTATATTTTTTCTAAAGGCGAGTTTTATGTATTTTGATGAAACACATGTTTTAAAACTAAATTTTGAAACTTTTATAAATTTTATTTGAAAAAAACTTCATTTTTCAAAATCATAATGTAAAAATTATCTTAGTGTTATTTTTTGTATTATTCTAATAAGATTAAATTTTTGATGAACAGTGAAAAATACTGCATTTTAATTGAAAACTGATATTTCAACTAAATAATTTTTAATAATAATTATATTTTAAATTGATTTTAAAGTAAAATTAGTTCAATTATATATCTATTAATTCAATTTAGGTCATTGGGATAATTTTCATATTGAATTTGGATATTAAAACATTTCAAAATTTTAAACATTTTTACTTTAAAAACTTATTTTCTCATCACATTTGCAGGAATAATTTTAAATGAAATTATGTAAATTATGTGTATTTAATTTGTAAAAAATGGTTTCCATATTTTTAATTATAATTTCTAAATTTATAAAATAGCTACCATTTATTTTTGGAAAATATGAATAGTTATTTTAGTAATTTTTGTTAGCACGGTTAAGGGAAAATCAAGTTATTAAGGGTACAAATAAAATGATAAGGACTAGAAAATTATCCTAAAACATACACCGATTTTGTAATATGAGTTATATTAGATAATAATCATACAATGATCAAAATTATAACATTTTCAATCCACTTGGATGGTATTATAACATTTATAATATTTTATTTGAATAAAAGTCAAAGATGTCACACTCATATTTTTAATAACAATATCATTTTTAATCTAGGGGTATCCAAAAGATATATTCAACTATAAATAGTAATTTGAAATATAAAAATTTATCTAAATCATGACAATTTATTTATAAATTTTAGTGATGAAATAATCATCTTAAATGCCGAAACAATGTTGATTTAATAATTATTCAATTAATGAAAAAAATTAAATAAATGATATTAAAAAATATTAAAATAAATATAAATTGAGATAATTGTTGATATCTAATAATTTTATAGATTAATTTTATATTTTATTGATGTATTAAAATATTCTTATCGAAGTTTTATTTTTTTATTGTCATTTTTAAAAGTAAAATCAATGAATACTATCAAAATTGATATTAATGATATTTTAAAATATATAATATTTTAATAAATAATATAAAATTACTAAAAATATTAATTTTGTCCGAATTATTGGTTTAAGGTTTAAAATATCATCCATGATTCATTTATGGGTCTTTTTTTATTTTATAGTAACTATATTAACCCTTAAAGAGTAAAAATCCATGTCAACATGGTAAGAGTTAAAGAGGTTAAATAAGGGTTAAAAATAAATTATAATGTTAATAATATCGCATAAAATTATAAATTTTTTTTACTTGGGTATTTATACCCTAAATAATATTATATTCAAAACTAATAAGTTTTTATCCATTTGGAATTGAAAATTAATTTATATTAATTTAATATTTTGAGAAATTCCAAGAGTGCACCACCCCTATCCTATAAAAGGGTACCCCTTATTATCATTTCAATATAATTAAAAACATTTTTTTGTAATACCTACCCAAATACCTTTCTATAATACCTTCCCATATTCTATATGTATTATTTAAAGAGGAACACCATCCATAACGGTCTTAAGGTGTTTAGAAAAGAAGATTGTTTCAAAGAAGACGTATTGTTTTTAATCATGTGTTAATGTTTTGTTTCTTCTTCCACATCCTTGAAATATTATTCAAACATGGAAAATTAATAAGAAAAGTATACTAAAAATAATTATATGTTATTATGTTTGTTTCATGACCCATATCCATCTCTTTTTCCATCAAATGGGAAGAGAATTCATCATTCATGTGCATGACGGACTACCACCTCGCGAACCGATGTAATTAGTTTTTCCATTACCATCTCTCAATACTAGTTATAATGATGGAATTAATTCTTATATATGATATTGATGAAATATTTATCATTTTTTAAAATTAATATATCTTTTAATTTCTAACCTTTCAATGCAAAGAAAAATCACAAGGTTGTTCGCGCATACGTGTGGACTTCCACCTCCACGAAGCGATATAATTCATTTTTCATCACCAAATAAGATGGATGATATATATATGTATGTATATTTAAAGTATAAATATGATAAATATGATATTATGATGGTCTTGGAATGTTAAAATGATACTTACCTTATTTTTATAATGATCATTGAAAAATGGAAAAGTTACTCTTGCGCACATACAACATACCATATCCATTATTGTAACATAGTTCATTTTTTATATCCATATTCAATGTATGAATTTAAAAGTATAATTTTTATATAAAAAATACAATTATTTGATGAATATTATTATTTTATGATGTAATAATAACCACTTTGACTAGATACGTCATACCAAAGTAATTTTGGACTCAAGTATTGAATATTGTCAAGATGTCCAACATGAACTTAAATAATTAATTAATTGTTATAACATGGTAATAAGTGATATAAAAAGAATAATAAACTTGAAAAGGTTATCAAGAAATTAAATAATTAAAAAGAATTTATTATTCAAGAACATAAATAAAAACATGACAAATCAGACTTGAGTTACTTGACTATATTTTAAAAAATCATATTTTAATGTTTTTTTTAAAAAGTCAAAAAGTATGTTTCTATCATATACAGAATGAGTGGATTTTACCTCCATCATGATTTTTTAATGATCTGATGATTCCTTTTTAATTTTCCATGGTTATTTTCAAATAAAACGGTTTCTTTATGGTCTATATAGTGTTTCAATTTTAAAAGCCATTTTTTATATAAAATGGTATATCCCAAAGTGATATTTTCTTTAAAAAGATTTTAATGAAATTTTATTCAAACAAATAACTTCATTACAAATTTTTAGGTATTTTATATTGAAAATGAGTTTTTAAAATAAAATGGTATTTTTATCTGAAAGTGTTTTTCCCAGGGGTTTAAAATAATTTTTCAGAAGTTTTATAATGAAAATTGAAGGAATAAAATATTTTATTTATGATATGGTACTTGATAATTATATGTGAAATGGGTGAGATTGATACAATTTATAGGAAGTTTTGTGCCCATTATAGATCATGGGTGAGCCCGTTATAGCTTATATGATGGGTGCACCCAGATAGCGTAGGGTATTCCCATTATAGCTTATACGTTGGGTATTCCCAGATAGTGTTGAGTGATCCCATTATAGCTTATACGTTGAGTGTACCTAGATAACACTGGGTGATATCTTTATTGATTTGGGTACACCCAGATAGTGCTCTAATACATTGGGTAATGTACCTTATCTTTTGAGGAAAGAATTAGGAAGTTACTGAAGGGTTTCTATTGTAGATTTAACTAGGATTCTGTTATTTATCACATAGGTTTAAAACAAGATATTAATTTCATGATATATGTTACTAAAAAATGGTTTTAAATTGATTTATACATGGTTTAAAGGCATTCTTTGAGAAAAACATGTGTGTGATTTCCATGTTTAAATGGTTGTTTCATTCTCTCAAATAACATTATACGAGTTTTCATGTTTTTCATTGGACTAATGGTTTTCTTTCTTTTCATGTACCAAACTGATATTTTTATACTCATTAGAAGTTTTATTTTTTTTTCATAGTGTTTAAGGTAGAGTATGGACAACGATGAGATCAAGGAGAAAAATGGGAATATTTTTCATAAAGAAGAAACCATGATTTATTTTAAAGAATTTTAATTTGTGGGAAAAAATGGATATTGAGTATATGTGTTGAGTTATAATGTATTAGTTTTATTTGTAAGTGTTTTTTCTAATTATATAAAACTCTAAACAAAAAATATCCTCAAAATTTTAAGAATGAGGATTCTAGTTCAAAAACACTAGAATATGTAATGATTAAGGTTGGGTCCTTATAGTTTATATCAAAGGAGGGTTTAGACAACTTTGGAGATCATGATGTTTTATTTTCTGGTATTCTTAAGAGTTATGGATGTCATAATGGGTTTATATTTTTATGTTTTATCATAATTTCAATTTCTTAGAAACCCTTTTTAGGCTTTAAGTTATGAAATTTTAAGGTGACTAATGACATTTTTTTAGAGATATCTATTTTTGGCGTAATTATTGGTTATTACATTTTTTGGATGAAAATTTAAACTTATGAGATAACCTTTGAGGCTAATATATTTTTAGGATATTTTTAAGGATGTTTCTAACATTTTTGGGAATTTTATAAATATTATATTAATATAGTTTTTTAAAAGGACAACCCATAGGATGGTTGATAACCCGTTATGTCCAATAAGGCCATGATAATTGAATATAAAAATGAAGGGCGATAAGGGTGAAATACCTACTATTGGCCTACGTTATGTCCTAGTTAGTGTAAATGTTTTTTCTTTATTGAATCCATATTATTGAGAATGTTTAATTTATTTTGGAAAAATATGTTTTATTGAATAGATAACCTTGAGATTGGAAAATTATTTGGAGATCAAGTGATTAATGTTATTTTGGAAGACGTTCATGATTTTGGGAACCCTATATGATAAATTTTAATAAAATACTATGATATTTTATTCTAAGAATAATGGTTGAATTATATTTTGGAATAATATATGATTTTATTATGGATTTATGGTGATTCAGGTTATTTATGAAAATGGTTATCATATCTTGAAGATTATATGATTTAAGAAATTAAATTTTGGTATCAAAATTTAAAAATGATTTATATTGTTTTTAGAATTTATCTTGGAAGACTGTGTGATCAAATCCTTCAGAATTTTGGGTTTCAATCTTTGTTTGGACTATTTTGAGGAATTCTAAGGACAATTATTTATCAAAAAATCTATGTTGAACTTTGGGTATTACTGTTGAATTTAGATATTATAGTTGTTTTTCATCATATAACTGTTTATTATTTTTCAGTAATTATCTTATCTTATCTTATCGTAAACATTTTGGTTTTGGTTAATGCCTAAATACATGAAGAATAGGTTTTTTCTTTTTTTGATTTTAGATTTTGTAGTGGTTGGTTCTAATACCATAGACATAAAAAAATTCATCTTGGATACTCATAATTTAGGAAAAAATATGAGTTATGTTGAAAAATAATATTTATATAAAAAAAATTTATTAATGAGGAATTCCTTTAAAGTATGATAAAAATAATAAATTCAATTTTACAAAAATACTATATTTTTCTAAATGAAGTTTTTCCAACTTTTGATAACGCACTTGTTTTAAAAATTAATTTTAAAACTTTTATAAATTTTATTTTGGAAAAATAATCTTTTCTTATAAATAATAATGTCAAAATTATCTTAAGGTGATTTTTTGGTATTTTTTTGATAAGTTTTATTTTTGATGAAAAGTTAAAAATACTTCATTTTAATTGAAAACCAAATTTTCATCTAAATAATTTATAATGTTAAATTATATTTTAAATTTGTTTTATAAGATAAATAGATAAAATATAAATATATTAATCCAATTTTTTTCATTGGAATCATTTTCATATTAAATTTTTATATAAAAACATTTCAAACATTTCAATATTTTCACTTTAAAAACCCGCTTTCTCATCATGTTCATGGGACTAATTTTCAATTAAATTATATAAATAGTGTGAATTTAATATGAAAAAATATATTATATATTTTTAATCAAAAGGTAAAAATTTATTAAATAGGTCACTTTTATTTTTGTATAATATGAATAGTAACTGTAGTATTTTTTGTTACTACGGTAAAGGGTAAATTGGGTAATTGAGGGTAAAAATAAATTGATATTGACTTGAAAGTGACTCTAAAACATGATCCAATTTTATTTTATGATTTATATTCTTCCATAGTTATCCAAGGATAAAAATTATAACCCTTTTAATCCACATGTATGAGAGTATAACATTTATAATATCTTATTTAAAGAAAAGTCAATGATGCCATACTCATATTTTTGATAACTATATCATTTTTAATTTGTTTATCCAGAATATATATTTGACTATAAATATTTAATTGAAACATAAAATATTTATCTACATGATGTTAATTTATTTAAATTTTTTGGGGATGAATTAATTACCTTAAATGCTGACAAAATGCTGATGCAGTAATCATTCAATTAATGGAAAAACTAAATAAATGATATTTAAAAATACTAAAATAAATATAACATTAGATAATTATTTTCATCCATGAATTTTATAGATTAATTTGATATTTTATGGACATATTAAAATATGTTAATCAAATTTATCTTTTTGCATTGATATTTTTAAAAGTTAATGTATTTAATAGATTCAAAATTGAGATTAATGATATTTTAAAATATATAATATTTTAATAAATGTTATAAAATTCAAAAAATTAGTAAATTTCGTAATATTAATTTATATGGTGTAAAATTTCATCCATGATTCATTTATGGTTATTTCTTTATTTTACAGTTAATATATTAACCCATAAAGAGTAAAACTCTATATTGTCACTGTAAGAGTTAAAAGAGTTAAATAGGGGTTAAAATGAAATTATAAGGGTAATAATGTGACATAAACTTGTAAGAAAATTATTTTATGAGTTTATTTATTCCCAAAATAATCATATATTATATATTTATATGATTGGAGTAATTTATAATTGAAAATTAATTTATATTAATTTAATATTTTGAGAAATTACATGATTGCTCCTCCCCTCTCCTATAAAAGGGAACCCCTTCTTCTCTTTTCAAAACAGTTAAAGAAACTTTTTTTCAGACAATAACTACCCAAATACCTTTATAGAATCCATACCATCATTTTATATGTATTATTTTATACAGAACACCATCATTAGTGGTCTTAATGTGTTACGAAAAGAAGATTTTCTGAAGAATATGTATTGTTTTTAATAATGTGTTTATGTTTTGTTTCTTCTTCCACATCCTTAAAGTGTTCTTCAACCATGATAAAAAATAAATAAATCATCATAATTATAATTAAATGTTATTTTTTTGTGACATGACCCTTATATATTTCATTTTCTATCAAATAATAAAATAATTCATCATTCATGTGTACGACGAACTACCGCCCTGCTAACTGATGTAATTATTTTTCCATCACCATCTCTCAATATTTATTATAATGATGGAATTAATTTTTATATTTGATATAAATTAAATATTTATCATTATATAAAGGTAATATATCATTTATTTTCTTACCTTTCAATTCACATAAAAATGATAACATCGTTTGTGTGTACGCGTAGACTGCCACCTCCATGAAGTGATGTGATTTGTTTTTCATCACCACATCACATGGATGAAATATATATGTATATTTAAATAATTAATATTTAAATGTGATATTATGATCATTTAGTAAATATAAAATGATATTTTTCTTCTTTTTATAATGGCCATTGAAAAATGGAAATGTTACTCATGCATACGTATGACCTACCATCTCCATGATTGTAATGTATTTAATTTTTCATATCAATATTTAATGAATGAATTTAAAAATATAATTTATTTATAAAAATTATAATTATTTCATTAATATTATTATTTATATTATTTAATAATGTCCACTTTGACTAGATACATCACACCAAAGTCATTTTGGACTCTAATAGAGAATAATGTCAAAACATCCAACGTGAACTCAAATAATTAAGTTATTTTTATAAAATTTTAATAAGTGATATAAAATGAATAAAAAAAATTAACTTGTTATAAATTAAGTAAATAATTAAAATATTTTTATTATTCATTAAGAGAAAGGACATACATGACAAATCATACTCGATGTAAGGGACTATCTTTTGAAAAATATTCTTTTAAAGTTTGTTTTTACAAAATTCAAAAAGAATATTTTTATAACCTATACAGAATGAGAGAGTTTTACCTATGTCATGAAAATTTAATTATTTTATAATTTATTTATAATTTATCTTAGTTATTTTCAAATTAAATTATTTCTTTATGATGTGCGCAGTTTTTCAATTTTAAAATTGTTTTTAAAGAAAAGGGTATTTTGATATCCAAAAATGATATTTTATTAAAAACTGTTTTTAATGATATTTTTATCAAATAAAAAACTTATTTAAATTGTTTTTAGTATTTTTTTTATTGAAAATGAGTTTTTAAAATAGAAAGGTATTTTTATCCTAAAGTGTTTTTCATATGGGTTTAAAAGAGTTTTTCATAGGTTTTATGATGAAAAGTGAAAGAATAAAATATTTTATTCATGATATGGTACTTGAGAATTATATATGAAATGGGTGAGTCTGATACATATTATAAAAAGGGTTTAAACCCATTGTATCTCACGGGTTAGTCCATAATTTCTTATATATTTGGAGTTCATAGATAGTGTCGGGTGAGCCTGTTATAGCTTATACGTTGGGTGCACTCAGATAGCCCCTATTAAGCCCGTTATATCTTTGGGTGAACCTAGACAGTAATAAAATATATTGGGTAATGTACCTTCTATTTTGAGTTAAGAAAGAGGGATTTACCAAAGGTTTTATCCTATATATTTTACTGAGATCTATTATTTATGACATGGGTTTAAAATGGTATTATAAATGTCATGATCAAAGTCACTAAAAAAGTGTTTTAAATTTCTTTCTATGGGTTTTAAAGTTTTTACTTGAGAAAAACATGTGTGTGTTTTCCATGTGTAAATTATTATTTTTATTCTCTCAATGAAAATTAAATGGTTTTTCATATTTTTAATAGACTAATAGTTTTCCCTCTTTTTAGGTCCCTTAATGAGATTTTTATTCTCATACCAAGTTTTAAAATGGTTTTCATAGGTATTAAGGGAGAGTAGGGGAAATTATGGGATCAAGGATAAAACTATGAATATTTTTCATAATGATAAACCAATTTTTATTTTAATAATTTTTTTTGGTGAAAAAATGGATACTGAGTTTATGTGTCCACTTGTATTGTATGAGTTTGATTTTTAAGAGTTTATCCTAATTATCTAAAACTCTAAACTGAAAAGATCCTAAAAATTTTAAGAATGAATATTCTAGTTAAGAAACATTATAATTTGTTATGATTAAGTCAGGGTATTTAAAATAGGTATTTTTAAGGGGTGTATAAATGTGGTGTAAGTGATCCCCTTTTATAAGTGAATAAATTGACACTTTTGTAAATAACCATCAACTTTTCAATGATGGCATGACACTATTGAATGGTAAATAGCTCCAAATTGTGAAATAATGAATTTTTGGGTGAGATAAGATTGTTAAATACTCAAAAAATTATTTTAACACAATTTTTAATAATGTTTCAAGTCTATTACCACTATATTTGTATGACTTACCATTTTGGTTTGTACCTTGGTAACGAGTTTTTATCCAATTAATTTTTACTTTATTAAAAACAAAAAATAACCCATATTACCAAATTTTGATGTTATAAACCTAAATTAAAGCTCCATATAATCTTATTTTATTTCTAAATAATATAAAATTAACCTTTAAATTAAAACATTTAATATATAGAAAAATTGGTTTTTAGAAAAATGTGGTTTTTACTATTAAGGGTTCTTAATATTATATAAATTTAATTAAAAATTAAATGAGTCATAATATATTTGTATATATGTGTAAAAATAATATCAAACTGATGATATAAAATATATCAATTTAATTTAGTAGATATAAAATTACACAAAATTTGTAAAATAACTCTTTGAAAATAACCATTTCACCATTATCATAATATTTAACTTTAATCTTAGTAATAAAAATTTATTGTCTAAAAATGAACTTAAAATAATTAAATAATATTAATATGTTGATATAAAATATTAAATTCATTTTTTATTTAATTTCTATAAGGGATGAAAACTATTTTTTAATATAAGGGAATTAAAACTGGTTTTAGAGTAGAATACTATTTAAGTTTCCAAAATTTTAAACCTGAGTTTTATAAATTCAAAAAAGTAATTTTAAATGATTAATTTTAATTTATAAATACATATATATTTTTAAAAAAATATTTCAATTACTTTTATTTCATTCTTGTATTATGATAATTTTATAAGAGTGATGACTTTAAAAAAAATCGGTATTTTTTCTGTATTCAGAGAAAAATAAGTTATTTTTGAAAAATAAAAAAAATTCACCCAAATTTAATTTTTACATTATGAATTCAGAAATTAAGTTAATTTTATATGATTAAAAATTATAAAAATTATAAATTTACCTTTTAAACAAAAGTACAATATATAGATAAAAAATACTTTTTTTGAAAAACTCCCTTTAAAATCATTAATTTATCTTAATCCTATTTTGCATCAATTTGTAATTGATTATAATAAATTTATTTACTATATTTTTTATTACAATTAAATATTATTAATAATATCCATCTAATATGTTGTGGCTCATTTTAGTTCAGTGTTTCGTGTGAAATAATATAACGATACAATGTTTCTTTAAAGGAAAATATATTTCAAAACATTAGGGTGTTTCCATTGGTGCCATAATATTACATTGAACTTATAGATGGGTAGTATATGGAGACATATATTTTTAATTTTTGGCGTCGCCATAAAATATGTGAGTTGATGTCGTGATCCTAGCACAACTATAATGATAGGGATAAGTTGTGAGATTTAGAGGCCAAACTATGAGTCGTGTATTGGGTTCATGCGAGTGGCCAAACCATGTGACATAAAATGAGGTTATGGATAAGATTTAACCCTAGTCACATAATATGTATCATTATATATATATATGATATATATGAGGTTCTGGGGTGGTATACCCAAGGTGGTTGCAATATAATGTTCTGGGTGAGCTAGAACCCTATGTGTATGTCATATATGTGACATGAGGGTTTAGGATCCAGGGCGGGATATATTCCCTAGGTAATAGGGACTTGGTACCTATTCTGGGTTGGGGATATGATCCCTTATGTGTATGTTATAAACATGTGAAATGAGGATTTGGATTCTTGGGACAGGATACAACCCCAGGGTAATTTTGGTATGGTACTTATTTCGGGTAGGGGATGAAACCACCAAGTGTATGATTATATGGTTATAGAGTTAGATATGGATCCGAAAGGTAGTATTTTTATGGTTCCATTTTTGGAATTGGGTCCCCCAGGGTAGTAATTTCCTATTCCAAGGTGGGATACCCCTTGGGTGTATGATATTCTAGTTTCAGGTAGGGGATGTGATCCCCCCAGAGGATGAATATATTGATTTTTTTGTAGGGTATATGATTCCTCAGGTGGTGGATATATGTTGGTTCCAATTTGGGGATACATTCCCCCATAGGGGATGGTTTTTTGACACTATATTTGAGGTAGGAATATTTCCCCCCAAGTTATATTATGGTGTAGGTTCCATAGTAGGGAATGTATTCCCCCTTGGTGATACTATAAATTGGTTTCAGGATAGAACATGGATCCCCTGGGTGATATACATTATGCTCATAGACACACTTTAACCAGCCAAAGTAGAAATGTTCAATCCTGAGTATCACCTTAGAAAATGAGGATTAATGATGATTATTTCTTTGTGTTTTCACACCATTTTATTATTTAGAGCACATCACATGTGAATACACCATATATACTAATTATATTAGGAATTACATTGGTGGTGGCCTATTGAGTTTTACTCACACCATGCTTGGGTGTCCCTGACACTTTATTACTGATTTTCATAGGTTCAATGGGTTCATTTAGAGGGTTAGGAGGTGAATTAGTGATTTATTATTTTAATGAAGTTTCTCCCTTTTAGGATCTATGTACCCTATGGATAGTGAATACTTGATCCTATATTATTTTAAAAACTCAACCTTACCTCATATGAAAATAAAATCATAAAAAAAGAACATGAGGATTTACAAGGTTCAACATAAAATCCTACTCCTTCCTATGTTGGTTATACACCCCAACAAGGATTATCCACTAACTTCAACTGTATTTGGTAATACACCAAAAATATAATCTTTATTTGACTTGTTATAGACCCAATACTTTCTTCAATAATTGTTTATACACCCCAATTGAAAAAATAATTTAGTTATTGGTTATATACCCTAAGAATAAGCCTCTAACAACCTGTTATACTCCGTAGACGCCATCTACTTCTTAGAGATGATTCAACAATGAAATATCTTCTTTTTTAGATGATATTCCTCCAAATGTAAGTTGGATCTCCTTATCTTATGTAAAAATTCTTCAAGATCATTAATAGATTCCAAGAAAGATCTCATAGTATTGAAACTTCCTCTAGATCTTATATGATCTAGATCTTTTAAATTATCAACCATCAAGAACTTTTTCTCTGAAAATTTTTCTTTAAGAACTTCTGTTTCTGGAACATTTTCCATTTAGTTCATCGCCTTTCAGAACATTTTTCCTTCCAGTTCCTAAAAATTTCTTCAAACCAAAATTACTTCCAAGGAAAGTAGGTCAGAAACTCCCTTTATTCAACTCTTATTTTCAGTATCCATCAATCTCACTTTTCTCAATAATAAAAATCTTAGCGCTTTCATTCTAATTTTCTCTGAATGTACTTGGACCTTTTTATAGGATCAACTTTCTTGGTAATTTTTTTGAATTAAAATATATGAATTATAAGGATATTTATTTCTCATTTTTAACACCTCCAATGAATATTATAAAATCTATGAAATATGATATTTTATCACATTTAAATTCTTTGTTGAATAGTACCTAAAAAATAATTTAATTTCGTAGTTAACAATATTTTTAATCCATCCAAAAAAACTAGGCATCAAGCAATATTTCCAAACTTCCTTAAAAGTCAGTGATAATCATGAAATTACTTTCATGAACATTAAAATTTGAATATAAAACTCGACATTGTTAGAATTTTTAACTATAAAACCTTTTAAATTCCTTATAGTATCTTTAGGAACATGTTCTTATGATGTAATCAGTATGCTCGTTTTGTTTTTTTATTTTATTAAACTCAAACTTCAGAAGAATTTAATGTTTTGACAATTATTCATCTTTATAATTGTGTTTCTAGTGGAATCCATCTAATGAAACATTATATATATATATATTTATATAAATAGGTATTTAAAATTCTTCTTCTGATCAACTTAACTTTACCTGATTCCGATCGAATTAGCCTCTATATTCTGCTATTATGAACTTCCACTTATCTAGACTCAAATCATCTTTCAATTAATTTTGAAACTCTTTCTAGAACTTATTCCAATATTTCATTCTATAGTTTTTTTTAGTGAGATCATAATTATTCTTCCATATTTCCATACATTAATCTTCTAAATTCTCTTACATAAATCCTTATGTATTCTTCTTCCAAAAATGCCTTTTAGAGCTTTACTTGTGTAACTGCTATCAGAAATCTATGTCTATAACTCAATACAAATCATGAAATTCATATGGGTTTCCTTCCAATTCTACTGATCCTACTCAACATACACATCCCCTTCAAGTGAAATTACCATTTCTTCTTCTGGAAATAGTATTTAACTCACAAAGGTCATTTCAAATTTCTTCTTTTGGAAACTCACACATAATATTTATAGTTTTTTCTTCTAGAAAATAATATTAAAACTTTATTAAAAACTATTTTATGGGAACTTACCTTTCTATTTCTGAACATTCATGTTTATCCAAAAATTATACTTTGAAAGAAATCATCTAGAAACATGAATAACCTTGAGTGATCATGATGTTTGGTACTTTAAAACCATAAAAGCATCCACTGGCTTCATGTGACTTTACAAAATTTATTTTAATTCCTTACAAAACCACCTTCTAGAAAAAATTCCAAAAATAATCATAGAAACACAATTTAAACCTTCTTTAAAAAATTACTTAACTTCTCCATGAGAAATTTCCTACAAATACATATTGAATTATTGATAAAAAATGAAACCAAAATACTTTGGGGAACAAAAATCTCCCCCTTTGTGTTTGTTATTAATATCAACACACACCCTCAAATTCAATATATGTGATCATTTATTTGTCCCCTTATTTTTAATCAAACACAAAGGGAAACATATGGGTATTATCAAGTTTCTTCTCAAAACAACTTCTCTTTATCTTTATTCAAAATTTAAAGAGAGGGATGATATCACACAGTTCATAATAATGAGCCTTTAGTTAATGAACTATTTGTCTACATAGGAAAACCCGATATAGAAAGAAATATAGATATAACTATGGTTTTTTATTCTATCCATAAACATACTCACATGTGATACCATTCTCAGGATTTCTGAATTTATTTTTGGGATTATACATAATCATATTTAACAATGAAATGTAAAATACTACACATAATTCAACAAACACATTATAAAGTTTCAGTGTAAGATAAATAAATCCCCCTTTATACCTTTTTTTTTTGAAAAAACACTTCCCCTTAAGTAAAATATTCAAGAATAAGGTATGATAGTGTGTTTATAATAAATCATCTTCAAGATCCATTTAATGTTTTCATGTCATAATACCTCTTTGATTTCCTTTTACTTATATTAGATTCCCCTCAAGGAATTAACTTAACCTTTTCCATTTATGGTAGTTTAGGAAACTCCATAAGGATTAATTATTACTACTATCCCACTAATGAAATCCTTAATAATATCCTTATATTCCTTATTTAAATTTAGTTTCAACCTCTTTCTGAACATTGGTTTCTCTAGATGTTATTGATGTGTTTATTTTAACTTCTGTTATTGTGAAAAACTATTTATTCAACTTATTCATTTAATTTTCAGCTACCAAACACCTTGAGTGAACCTTACCTAATTCTTCTTCTTTCATAACAAGTTTCTCATCAAGGCCTTTTAACATATTTTCTTTCATAGGGACATAAATTCAAGATATTTAATTCCCTCAAGATATTATTATTCATTTTTAAGAAAATCATACTTTCCATTAAAAACCATATTTTTATCCTTTGATATTTTTTTCTTTTCTTTCTATATTTTTATAACCTCCATAATACATGAATCCAACTCATGGTTCAATTCCCATTCAATATAAATTCTACCTTCTATATCATAATCATTACTTGATGTATTAAACCCTTTTTCAAATTTAGAAAAAAAATTACCGAATTATTCAAAGAGGTACCTGATGATGAATCAAAATTATCATTCTTTCTCATAAAATTCATTTTCTTACTGTTGGAATGTTTCTTCATCATCTTATCACTTTTTTGTTTTTAGAGTTTTTCATCATCCTCATTAGTTTCATACTCTACTTTATTCCTTGTAAAATCATAATAAAAGTTCCCAATATCATTATAATTATATCATGCGGATTATTTTCTGTTCTTTCAATTCTATTTTCATTTTATAAACTTTTTTGAGATAATAACAACAATTTTATTGAAGTAATATTCAATTACCTCATCTTTTGAATTGATTGCCCCAACAACATTTTTTTAATTTTCCATTTTCTCATTGCTTCAAAGGCCATCCCATGTTTTACCCTTTTCTTGAAAATTGTATTTTTTTTTCATCTAATAGGTTATGAGTATATTTTATAACTTATCTAGTTTCAAATCCTCCCTTTCCTCCAGAGATGATAATTTGGAATCGAATTGATATGGGAAATTTCTCATAATTTTTTTAAAATAGTTGATTATAATAAAGTATCTTATAATACCCTGATATTTATAACACTTTAATTCACCCAGGTAAAGTAATCATAAATATTTTATCCTTATTAAATTTTTATATCTTTAAATTTACTTCTTTATATTTTAAGATATTCTTCCTTTAATTTTACATTTCCTTAAAAAAATACTTTCATGTTTATTCTATGTTTACTTTTCTATTTATAGATCCATAACCTTTGTATTAATTTTATCCAAAAAAGGATTTAGAATATAATTATGATCCATACCATTAACCTACAGATGTATTTTATCATAAATATTCATTCGTGCATCCTTTTACCTATGTGGAAATCCAATAGTTTCTATATCTACAAATTCTATTCCAAGAGAAAGTAGGTAAAGTATCATATTATTATTACATCTATTATAATTATTATTGTAAAAGGTATAAAAAAATATTCTATTAAAAAAATTATATTCTTCATATAAACTAAGTGGATCAATAAAGTAACATTTTATCTAATACAAATTGAAGTTCACATGTATTCTAGGATCACTAAGAGGTGAAGGAGTGAATCAATGATCTATTTTTTATGAATTTTATTCCTTTTAGGATCTTCAACCTATATGGATGGTTAAATACCTAATCTTATATTATTTTAAAATATTCATGCTTACGTCAAATGAAAATGAAATAAAAAACAAGAACATGATGATTTACAAGGTTTGACATAAAAATATACTACTTTCTATGTTAGTTATACATCTAAACATAAATTCTCCACTAACTTCAATTGTAATTGGTTATAAAAATAAATTTTATTCTTATTTAAATTGGTTATACACAACATAAATTCTTCAATGACTCTTTATACACCCTAACTGTAAAACTCCTTCAATGATTGGATATACAACCCAACCACAATCCTCCAAAAGTCAGTTATACACCCCTACCACATGCTTCTTCTTCGAGTTGATCCATTATAATTTATATGGTCTTCCTATACAAGAAATTTGGGTCACCTTAGCTTGTGTAAAAATTCATCATGTTATTTAAAAGATTCTAGTAATGATATAATGGTCTTGAAACTTCCTATGGATCTTGGATGATCTAGATCTTATTAATACTCAACCTTCCATAACTTTGTATTTGAAAGTAATTCGTTATGAACTTCTTCTTTTTGAACGTTTTACTTATGGTTCTTCTCCTTTTAGAAATATATCCTTTCAATTCCTCAATATTTATTCTACCCAAAAGTAATTCTAATAAAACTATCTTAGAAACTACCTTTTTTCAACTCTTCTTCTCAGCATCCCCCAATATCAGTTTTCTCAATAATTGCAATCACATCACTTTTGTTCCAAGTTTCTTTGAATGTACTTGAACATTTTCATTGGCTCAATTTTATTAATAAATTCATTAAATTTAAATCTCTAACCTCAAAGGATCAATTCATCTCATTTTAAACACCTTTAAAAAATAATCTAAAATATCCATACTCTAAGAGTTTCTCATATTCAAATTCTTGGTTGAGTACCTTCTAAAATATCTTATAATTTTGGATTAAAAAATATTTTTTATCTGTTAAAGAAACTAAGAATCAAATTATCTTTAAAAAAATACTCAAAAGTCATTATGATTAAAGAAAATCCTTTCATAATTGTGGAATATTGAATATATATATCTATATATTTAGAATGTTTAACTTTATAACATTGTAATGTATTTATTGAATCTTTTAGAACATGTTATTTTGATGTAATTTGTATACTCCTTTATTTTCTTCCTTTTATAGAACTCAAAATTATACAACCTTTAATGTTTTGAACATTCTTCAGTATAATACATGTGTTCTCAGTCAACTCCATACAATGCACCTTCATGTTTATAGAACTTGGGTTTTTAGCTTCTTCTTATGATCATCTCAACTTTACCTACTTATGATCAACTAAGGCTCTAACTTTTGACATTTTAAACTTCCACTTATATGGACTCTACTCATCTTAAAATTAATTTATAATCTCATTCCATAACTTCTTCCAATAATTACTTCTAGATTTTTCTTTCTACTGAGATAATAAATTCTCCTTTTGTAAATCTATCCATTGAACATAGAAATTTTCTTCCAGAAATCCTTTTGGATACTTCTTTTGGAAAAATATTATATATATTTCCTTGCATAACTCCTTCCAGAACTATACTTCTTTAACTAATTAAAAATATTGAACTTTATATATAATTACTTCTAGATATACCACTCTTTCTCACCTTAAACATATCCATTTAGTGAAAATAACTTTTATCTTTCAGGAACTACTTTCATTGACGTCAAAAAAGTGATTCTGGATTTCCCCTTTTGGAAATCGACACATTGTCTTTATAGATTTTTCCTCCAAAAACTCATATTTCAGATTCTTCTAAAACTCTTTTAGGTTAAATTACTTTTCTCATGCGAAAATTTCATTTTTCTATAAAAATATTCCTTTCAAAAAACTCATCTATAATCACAAATAACCATGACTGATCATGATTTTTTGTACTTTGAAGATTTGAAAACAATCACCATACTTTATGTGACATCAAAAAAATTATGTGAAGTCCTTTTAAAAACTCATTATGGAATCTCCTTCAGAAACTCCTTTCAGGGAAAAAAAATTTCACCTTAGTTTGTAAATTCCTTAGCCTCTCCAAGATACATTTACTTCAAAAAAATATTGACTAATTGACAAAAAATGAAACCAAAATACTATGGATGTATTAGGTACCCAAGAAGACCTAATGTTCATAGGTTTATGTATGGAATATTCCTAATGTAGAATGATCAGGCTGTATCAGCTCTTTAGGTATTTTAATAATGAGATGAGATGAGTATAATGGATGCTAAGATAAGCTCATTGTATTTTATTTATTTATTTTTTTCATTTGGTAAATGTGTTCAGTATAATGGGAGATCAATGGAGATATGTGTATTTATGCTTTCATATTTTATTTTTTATTCATGATTATTTTTTGTTGAATTTTATGTAACATTATTATTTTTCATGGACATTTTTGGGTTATTTACTCTATTGTTTACCATTAAATGAGGGTATTATACCCATGGTAACACCTCAAACCCTCGATACTAGTAAAAATCCCTTAGTGTATATGGAGGCATGGATGAGTTCATGCAGTGAACTTGATCAAGACACTAGTGATTGGTCTCATGGTCCATGACTGAGGGATAATTATACTTCCATATGTGGGACATATTTTGGCTACCACATTAGTGATCTTCACCAAGTATTTGAGATGATGATAGTTATAGATATATTCTTTAGTGTAAGGTACACACTTGTAGTTTCTTAATTTATAATTTATGCATGATTTAACTTATAAAGGCATATAGATCTTGTTTTGGGCTTCATTATTCACTTTAACTTCATTTAAAAAGTTTTGTTAAATACCTATGAATCCCAACACTAAGGATCTTGTTCATTAGTGAGGATTAGGCATCCATTATAAACTGGAAGGAGGGAGTATAAAGAACCTATTAGGATAAAAAGAGGATTTATAGAGTTATACTCTAGGTTTAAGGATGATACCTACCCATTTGTTTTCACATTATGATATCAGTAAAGCATATGTGTCTCAAACTCATCCCAGACACAATAATGATGTTTTCACCCCCATTGATGATTTATATTACAAAATTTTATATATTGTGATCACTTTAATTTTTTTATATAATGTGATATGTTTATGTTTCATAATCATATGAGATCCAAAAATAATAATAGTTATAGAGGTTTAAATAATTAAAGTGGAAATAATTTTGTACAAATTAGTTTAAATAGATTCTTCCCCCTCTCAGTGTCGTTGTATGTTCCCACTGGGCACAATAAATGGTATTAGAGACATGGTTCCACCCCCAATTAGATCTATTTTTTTATCATTAATATATAAAGTAAAAATTTGATTGAGTTTTATGAGTTCTCTATTATACCAAACATGGAGGTTACATTTTCAAATATATAGGAAAATTCGAAGAAAAGGGAAGTTGAAAAGCCATGAAAGATCACTACCATGAGAAAGGAGAAAGAGGATTCACTACTAGTCGAAGGTAATCATAGTAGTGATTTATCTATCTTAACTTTTAAATATGATCCTCTTAAATAATACAGTTCAAGATATTAAAATTATGCTTCTATTAAATAACTTTATGATTTTTACTCTGAAATAAAATATCATTTGAAAAATATTTTTATTGAAGTTATTATTTTCATATTTAAGTATATTGAGCATCTAGTGGATGGAAAAAATTACTATAGTTAGAATCTAGTATAATGGAAAATGAATTGGTAGTAAAGATTCAAAAGTATGACAATCTCATAAAAGATATAAAATCCAAAGAACAAATTATATATTTCTAAAAAATAAATACACTCCATGTATGAATAATAATTCTAAAAAAATGATGAGAAGGTTGAGATTAAAAAATTAATTGAGGAAAATATTCACTCATTAAATTATTTCATTGGTGAAAAATAAATAGTTGGTAATGAAATACATAATAACAAAGGATCTTGATAACATTTTACATGAAGTAAGATAGATGCCTTAAGATCAAACAAATAAGGCACAAGTTGAGACATTCCAATTTTCTAAAATAAAATTTGTTTCCATTAAATATTATCACAATATCCTTTATAATAAAAAAAAATCATAAAATTTTAAATATGGTTTTGAAAACATATAATAATATATCTAAAACAAGTAAAAAAATGTTAACCCTTTTTATAGATTTTTTTGTTTTCACTAATGTTTTTTCCATGAAAATTGAAGGTTACAATTCAAAATATTGATAAGAATGTGTAGAGAAAAGTGTGATAAATCCACCACTACATCAAGTGTGTATGTGGTAATGTTAAATAAGATAATTTCCCCAAAATATTCTCAAAATGAGGGTTGTTTAGACTAAAAAAATAAAGGTTTAAAACCAGGCCAGACTGAGTTTAAAATTAAAATATCATGTTTTACTTGATACTATTAGTGATGTAATAAATTTAGGCATATTTCCATTTAATTTTGGAATAATATTTCAATAATTGTATAAAAAATAAGTCCTACATTAAGGGAGATAAAATTTGAGTCGAAGAAAAATTTATAGAAGAAGGTGAAACTATCCATCAATAATAGATTTGGATATATTGAAAAATTCCATGCAAAGTGAAAGAAGAATGAGAACTTTGATGATGGATGTTGGTTTAATTCAACCAAGAATGATTTATATTCTACAATAGTAATAAGACCAAAAATAAGAATTTGAATCCAAGAGGAAGATTAAGTGAGTCTGCCTTGGGGAGTAATAAAAAGAAACATAGTAAATAAAACACACCCAAGAGGATTGAAAGAGATAGTACACCAAAGAAGTAATGAATATATTGTGGGAGAAAATTTCATATCATGGATAATTTTAAAAAATCCATGAACATCAACGCTGAATAAAATAATATGGAATAACAAATAAAATAAATTTATGAAAGATACAATTATAGAATACATATGTGAAGATGAATTTGAAATTATTGAGAAGTTTCCTTCTAAGGGTAAACCAAAAAATCTTGAAAATACATGTGTAAAATATAATTAAGTTAGTAATTTTTCTAAATAATGAATGATTATATGTCCATCCCAGTTTCAAATGGAAAGAATGATGGATCAAGAACAAAATAATGGATGTGCCTTGCTAGTTTATGAGAAAAGATGAATTTCTTATAATGAGAAAGCCAAAGAAATAAGTAAGACCATGTTTACTAGGGAAATATAAGTCTATAAAATCAAGGGAAAAATAATAAATAATTTTCAAGTTGTTTGAGATAAAACAAAAAGGGTTTATGGGTTTATAAAAACCAATCAACCAAGTTTCTCTCACTAAGAAGAAAAAGAAAGGCCACCTTATTCCCATATATTTTATTTTTTATTTTTATTTTTCGGGAATTAAGGATATGAAATTTAGAGGGATAACTATAATTTTGTGGAATGTCTTTAACATGGAGTATTATCCATCATGTAATAATTGTAAAATCATTTGTTTTTAGATACTTGAAAATTTTTAAGAGGTATTATCCAGGATGAAAGAATTCCTGGAATTTACCTATTAAGGGGGAGTTGAGATGATACATTGTTACATATATTCATTTCATGTGATTATAGAATTCTAGAAAGTGCTATAATTTTTCATTGATGAGTTATATTGATCAAATTAACTTATCCTTTTATGGAAATATTAAAATTTATTATTTCCTATCGTGGAATGATAAAACAAGAACAAATTGTTACCTAATTGTAACATTTCAACTACAATTATCCATGATGATGGAATTGATGGAATATACCCATTAAGGGTGATTTGTGATAATAATATTATAGATGTATTAATTACATGTGAATACTTTGATATCCATGGTTTATGAATGCTCATCAATGTTTATACTGAAGATTCTACTAGGACCTCAGGTGTGCCTCCCCGTACAGTAGAGGTTTCCGACAAGCATCGAGGGTCTATGGTAGTACTGTGGGGATACTATACCCCCATATCCATTTTCATAGTTTCAAAAAACAACCCAAGACTATCCATGATATATAAATATTAAAGTATGTGGAAGCAATAAAAAATAACCATTAATAATAAATAAATGCTCGAGCATACAGTTAGACAAACTCACTATCATACTAGTATACAATAATTGATCACCCACTAGGCCCACCATATGTATAGAATAAATTAATAAATAAAATACACTGAGACTCTACTACCATCCCTAAGCCTCACCAAAACCCAATCCCCAGTCTCTTTTGAGACATCCTGCCCGATCAAGATACTTAAGGCCTGTACCCAAATTAAACCTATGCTAAATGAAGTTTTATCAGTACCCAAGCATGATAAATGCCCGAGAAGTGTGTGAGTAAAAATCAACAGGGAGAAACCAATGCAATCTATTACATAACCAATACATACAATGTATAGATGTGATATTCTCATAAGATAAATAAAACAAAGTGCATACACATAAATAAATAACTACTATCGATCCTCAAGTTCTCATGTGAAACCTGGGATCGACCCAAATGTTCTTTGGACAATACTAAAGTGTGTCTGACCATGCCACAAAAACATTATAACCAACATCATGCTTATGATTGATTCTTAAGAGAAAGTACTAGGCTATCCAAATAGTATAACATCTGAATCCAAGGAGCATGTCCAAGGAATCCCAAATCGTATCACATCCAAATACAAGGACTATGTGCAAGGCATTCCAAATAATATCATATTTAAATTCAAGGATAATGTCCAAGGAATTTTAAACCATATCACATTTGAATCAAAGGATCATGTTTAACAAATTCCAAACCATATCACATCCAAATCCAAGGATCATGTCCAATGCATTCCAAATCGATAGAACATCTGATTTGAATGAGTATTACCATGTAATTCCAAAATAATAACACATAAAAATTCAAGGAGCATGTACAAGGAATTCCAAACTAATATCAAGACCAATGGTTTTATATGGGGTGATATTCCAAGGATTCCCATGTATCTCATTACATCTCAGTGGGTAGTGCATACCGCCTAAATCATCTCTTTATACACATCTCGTAAAGGTTTTCCACCAGCATGAACCCATCTCACAAGTAAGAGGTTGTCATCTCAAGTGCATTAACTATCATCATCACCTGCCATATAAGGATCACATCATTAATTTAGGTTCTATGTTTTCAATAACAATTATCACTACCCATTTCTCATACACACTCTCTAGAGGGTTAACATCTCACCGGGATACCAACCATGGTCTCCTTATGTCTCATCATAATCAGGTGACCCTTACTAAGTTCTTTTTATCCCATTTATATGACTCAGGAACAAGCCCATAAATCAAAGGGTATAACATCCCACACCATTATCACAACTAGATCTAAGGATTTAAGTCATCTCAAGGTTCCCACATGGCCAATCCTTTGGATGTCCATCTTAATACATCACTCATATCTACCTGGAAGACACTAGAAAACCTATCACTAGGGCCACTACATCTCAATCAATTCATTAAATTTATACCCATTAGGGTTTAAGAATCACATGGTATTAAATTCTAATCAGGGCCTCAATCATCAGTGAATGAGAAAATCAATCCAGTTCACAATTTACCTCATGCCCTTGGTATATTTTTCATCTCAAATGTAGGCATTTAATTTAATTTAAAAAGTTAACTTAAATTAGTAAGGTCATTCATCCTCAATTGTGATACAACATATCACATTCATAGCATAAATAAATAAATAAAAATACTATATGGTTATGCTCATGGGACCACCCACCTCATATAGGTCATTTATTTGTTAAGAACTACTTTATAACCCTTGTTTGAGCATCATCCATGCCTAACCAGCCACTACACATCACTATAATGCCCAAACTCATTCCATAACATCAAAATTTATTAATTATAATCAAATTATAATTAATTAAACAATTAAAATTAATTTCCAAATTTAAGAAGATATGAAATAATCGATGAATAACTCACTAAGAGACCTCTTTGCACTAAAACCACTACTAATTACCTGCAGAAGTTCTGTAATGAACTCTTTATATCATCCTGTTCAAAATCACTAATAATAAGAACCCATTAAATCATATATTTCACCTAATTTAGGTTATATTACTAAAAAAATTCATATGGATACATACCTCCACTAAAACAGCATGTGACAGTGGGCATAATTCATCTCAAGACATCCTCTAGATATGTTGTAACACCCTAAATAAATTATCAGGGCTGGACGGTGTGTCACATGACCTCAAGAATGTCTTCCCATATGAAATAGGCTTCCAACTAGTGATGATGGTTCGAATAATTCCATGGGGAGACTATACCATCGATAACAATAGCCATTCACTAGAATTATAATAATTAATAACAAACAACCTAGAACAATAGAAGATAAAAATCATCATGATATAATAAAATGGAATACATATTATTCAAAATAAACCAAAATAATCCCAATGCGGTAAGTCAACCAAAGTATGATAGTGGATGGAAATTATCTAAAAAATTACAGCGATAGTCCAAAGTCTATTTTTAAACCACCTTTGTCCTCCAAGGTCCACCTAATCAGCTCCCTTACATGGGGCCCTTGACCATGGCTAGATGTATGACCATGAAATCTACATGTGCATCAATATTCCCATGTAAAGTGTGAGTATAAGCCTAGCATGACACCTCTAACGCATCTTTAAAATATTTAGAACAATATATAGATGTGTATTCCATGACAATAAAGTAAATTCATAAATAAAAAAAATCACATGATAAGTCATCGTGTCCTAACTAAGCTGTCTCAAATCATGTCTCTACTTGCATTGGCACAAGAGCCTTAGCCCAGTGGTGAGGTCTCTCTAAGTGCATCCACAAGTCCTAGGTTGAAAACCAGGCAAAGGAATAATTTTGGGTTACTGTAGTAGTTGCTGTAGTAGTTACTATAGCAGGTACTATTCAGTACTATAGCAATCAGAACTATTCACCTTGTGCCACCAGTTTGGGCTTGGATTCCTTAAGGCTTTCGGGCCACCTCATGGCCTTTGTGCCACCTCAAGGCCCTCAGGGCCACCTAATTTTCATTTTCATTGACAGATTCTACAAGGAACCACTCTAGAGGAGGAAAGAGCAGGGAACATCCACCAGAGCAGGGCTAAACAAACTTTGGAATAATGAGAGGGTATGACATTTACCATTGGTACCATGATTGTGCACCCCTGCACATGTACATGCTAGCCGAACAGTCATGCAAAGGTGGAGAGATGATCACGATGAAAATTCTAGGGAGGAACAGTTTCAAGTAGTCATAGTCTGTATGATTTCATTAAGACCTACGAGTCATGTAATGTCTCCAAGCATACATACAATGTAATTCCTAAGCCTATGGGACTTGTAAGGGTTCCCCCTCATCCATTGAAAGGGGGGTTATCAGAAAATAAATAAAAAAGAAGGATTTCAGGCCATTCAGTCATTCATCCACTTGCATTGAAACCATGTCAGAATGAAATTCAAAAATAACTATTACATGGATTAGATCATTCCAAGTGATCCACACATCGATTCAAAAAATTTATCCAACTATTCTATATCCATTTTCCATATTTAAGGAACAATTTTACACCCCCATTTAAGGGAATGTTACAACGTCAACATAGTGAACAAATTGGTGACTCTAGTGAAAGACACAATACTTCATGTGAATCCAATATCTATCTATAGAGAAATTCATATCTCACAAATATTAATCAATATAAGGATTTGAGGAAATACACATTCCATATGTCATATTTAAAAGTGAAATCATAACCATCCAACCACAATAATGACACTCTTCCTCTAAGGGGTCAACTAGTTGAGTTAGACCAACCTGGTACCTTGAAACCAATCATAGAGGAACCATACATGAATCCATATACAAGACATAATATAGAAATTAATAATCATGTCGTAAAAAGAAAGGTCTCATTAGTTAAACACACGACCAAATTCATAAAATAGTAGGAAAGGGTCTCATGAGCCACACCCACACCAATATGATAATCATATCAATCAAGGGTATCAAAACCACACACACACAAACAAGCATTTCATAACATGAAATTTATATATAAAGTGTATAAAATTTTAAGGACTTCTACCTCAATGAATCAATGTTAGTTTATAAGATCCATCACTGAACCATGTATATGCACCAATGACTCCTAGAAAAAATCAAAATTAATCAAAAAATAGGATTATATAATAAATATTTATGAAGAAGAATGTAACATTGGCTTAGAGGAAGATCAATTTACCTAACAAGATCCTTTACAAATGGTAGACCTAGATTCGTTCAAGGGAGGGATGAAAAATCTCTTGATCCAGTGACTATCCATTAATGAACCAAGAAATCTACTTTAGATCAGGATAGAATCCATAAATCTAGACAAAATAGCATAAATTTATGAATCATATCAATAAAATAAGAGGATTCAGGCTAGATGGATGAAACTTACTATTTGGGAGTCAACAGATTGATCCAAGATTGAAATGTTGAAGAGAGGGTAATGGGATCACCAAATCCATTGAAAGAGAGATCTTGGGTATGTTCTAGTCACATGAGGGTCAAAACTAGGGAGAAGAATATTAAAAAGGCATGTTAGAGAGTGTTTATGGTAATTCCCTTAATGAACGGGCTATATAAGAACCATTGGCGAGCCGATGGCTCCATCGACCTGCCAGTGGTTTCCAGCCAGCAGGCTAGTAACTATGGGAAGAATCCTAGAATACTTCCTTAACCACCAGCGAGGCTGTATATTTATACCAGCTAGATGGTGGAACCTAGGTCCTTCCTGAGCTTCTTGCACCTCTACCGGCTAGCCGATGACATTGTATTGGCTAACCGGTGTCACACCAACAATTCCAAACTAATAGTTGGTACCCCAGATCCTTTGATTCTAATTAACGACTTCTAAAATCCTACAAAATTCCCCAAAACATTGAAAAAATAACTATTAAGTATCAAAACTAAAAATAAATGGACCTTTAAAATTCAAGGATGTAAAATATCTCCCCCTATAATGACTTCTCATCATTGAGAAGTGTCTCTAGTGGTCCTGGTTGAACAACTCAGAATATTTCACCCAAAAATCCGACACTTTCAACCAAGTGTCCTATTAAATTATTCCATGCTACCAAATGACTAGAAAAAGTGGTATTACCTTCTATATTAACACTCTATTTCCACAATACATAATCTATACTAGTCACTCCATAAATAATTCATTCAGTTCCAACTTAACATCCTCACTATCGATCACATGTATAGGATTAGGCTCGTACCATCGGAGTTGAGACACATGGAAGAAATTATGAATACCTCTATATTACAGAGGGTGGTATAATCAGTAGGTTGATGCACCAATTTTATTGATAATCTCAAACATTCCTACAAACATGATGGTGGTTTCCCATACTTCTATAAATGTTGATGCCCTAACTGAGGTTACACCCATAAGAAAACCTAATAACCCACAGTGAACTCCAAGTATCATCTCCTCTAGTAATCATACAAGAGTTTCCTACTTTGAGAGGTCTCTTATTGATTCTGAATCAACTAGAACTTATTATCGGTCACTTGCACCATACTCATCTCTATAATAACTGCCCCACCTACCACATTCCAACACATTGGTTAATGAAACTACCAAAACTAAAGAGCCTCAAATAGTGATATCTAAATCGAAGACTAGGAACTAATGTTATATTAAAACTATACCAAGGCTATCTGATCATCTCATTATCTAAGAAAATCTAATATTCATTCCTAAATAATATCCTATAAAATATGGATCATCCACTTTGACCATCCTTCGATCTATGGATGATACAATATACCTAGCTTCAAATAAGTCCCTATCACCTTTTTCAAGCCTTGCTAAAAACATGATGTGAAATGGGAATCTTGGTCAGATACTAGGCTCAAAATCACTCTATGAATCCAAACTATTTCTCTGACATATAGTTTTCCCAACTCATATATAGAACGGGTCACTCAGATCGACAAGAAATGTACCAACTTCATCAGCCAATCAATCAAAACCCATAAAACAACTCAACCAATCAAGGTCTTAGGAAACCCTGTAACAAAGTCCATAATCACCTCATAACACTTCCACATGGTCAAAGGATGAGGTTGAAGAAAACCACCTGATTTCCAATGGTCATTCGTAATCCTTGGACAAATAAGATAAAGGGATACAAAACTGATTATGCACCTCTTCATACCTGGACTCCAAAATCATCATATGATATCAAGATACATATTTGTTGATACTAGGTTCACTGACCGCTATGAATCATGATATACCCTCATCAAATACTGCCTCATGGAATTAAGAAATAAAACTCTCTCATTAATGTAGATCATGTCATCTTCATCTAAAAACAATCCTATAATTAGGTCATTCATTTCCATCTTTTCTTGTATCACTAAACACTCAAAATATAACTCATAGATGGATTTATCCTGATTCACCAAGGTATACATGATAACTAAGGGGGAACCTGTCATCACCCCTTAATCCTTAGATGTACCCATGAACCATTTAACCAACAATCTCATTAATCTCCATTCCTCCCATAAAGGCTACTCTCCATGCTCCTGCTTCTTCCTACTCAGAGCATCTGTAACAATACTATCCTTTCTTGGAGTATAATCCATATCAATGTAAAATGTCTATAGATACATATCCTAAATAATATTCCAATGATTCAAATCCCATTAAGACATGATATACTGAAATCTCTTTTGGTCTGTGTAAATGAAAAATCGTTCACCAACATTTCAAGTCATAGACCACCACAACCAACTCCATGTCTTGAGTAGAGTAGTTTTTCTCATGAGGTTATAGATAAGGATAATTGTAAGTAAATACCTAATCTATTTATATCAAAATAGGTCCAAAACCAACACCTAAGGCATCATAGTAAACTACATATTTAATCCCAATATCAGGTATGATTAAAATCGGTGTTGAAGTTAATATACTCTTCAGCTCTAGAAAGACTCTTCACACTTATATATACACTCAAACATTACCCACTTCTTATTAATCCCATTAATACTAATCTCAACCACATTCCTATAGTGTTCCCAAGATGTAACTGCCTCTACCTTATTTGAATAAACTGATATTCCTACCTTATAAATCATGTTTCCAAGGTAGAATGCCTCTTAGATCCAAACGTGTCACTTTGAAATCTTATAATAGAGATGATACACTCAAAGTGTACTCAACTTGATCACAATGTTTCTAGAATTCATCTATGAGGTCCATGAGTATTTTAGGACATCATCATTGAATACAAGGGAAAATGAGTTAATATATAGATGGATGATCCAGTTCATGAGATCCATTAACAACATTATACAATTAGTCAAACTAAAAGGCATGCAAGGATAATCATATTGTCCTTAAGTACTCCTAAACAACGAATTAGGTATATCCTCTCCTCTAACATGAATCTAGTTGTAGAAACATCATAATTAAATATTGGATAACCATCTGGATCCACTCAACCGATCAAAAAAATCATCAATCCTCGATAATAAGTAACTTCCATTTTCAATGAAATGATTCAAATTTATATAGTATATGAACAATAAAATTATCACATTTATCTTTTTAGAAAACAATACAGGAGAAACCTAAAGAAGATTGATTGGCCTGATTAATCCCTTCACCTCCAAATCCTCAATCTATACCTTGAATTCCTTTATCTCAGTCGGTTCTATATGATATAGAGGGAATGATATGGTCCACACTCCTACCATGAGTTCAATCTCAAATTAAATTATTATATTATGAGGAATTATTGATAAATCATCTGGAAAGACATCCTAGTAATAGTCAACATTTGAATGAAAAGAGGAGAGATCTACTGCTTGATTTGCCATGAGAACCATACCCACTACTTAAGCTATAATAGCTCCAAACTAACACATTTATGATTCCATTTTTACTACTATAAAATATTATTAAATATTAATAGAAAACATCTCTCTATTACACATAATAAAGGATAGTCATCTCCTATAGCAGTCAATGTGCACTTGATAACTGGTCAACCAGTCCATACCAAAAATATCATCGAATATATTAATCTATTAGACCATAAAATCCTATAATTGTAAGTAACTTGTAACTACTATAAGAAACTTTGGAAATATCTAGATATATTCTACCTCCTTCTCCTAATGGTGTATTAAATAAGATAAATTCCAAAGATAACTTAACTGTCAAGTATAACCCAACAAAAACTTTTGAAGACATAAAATAATGGGAATAAACTATATTAATAAAATTAATAGAGTAAAAAGGTAATAAAAAATTACTAAAAAATTAAAAGGTACCTCTCCACCATTATTCAAAACCTGACCAAACATGTAAACCTTTATTGCATTGGATTCCTAGCTCTGACCCTAATGCTGATGAATCGTCTAGGCTATAGAGTTATTTGAAGTAGACATTTATCACTGAAGTCATCTAACCAAACCATATCTTGATATACTTGAACCCAACTATGATGCATTTTTAAAAAATTGATAAAGATTAATCATATTGTCACATTGATGAAAATATTGAAGAGGATTTGGATAGAACCTGAGATGATTCTATTTATATCTATAATTATAACATCTAATAGAACCCCATTCCAAATAGTGAGTTAGAGAGCCTCTATTATGCTCTGTATGCCTTCTATTGCCATGGAGAATGTTTTATGACTTCCACTTCCTACTATTAGAAAAGCAACCCTTAACATTAGTTTAAATTCCAATCACCTATCCAATAAGAAATAGAATAAGATGTAATTTTTCCTCCTCTAGTCCCTTATCAATTATGAGATCCATATAAGGTACCTCATAGTATGTTTTGAGGTCAAGATTCCTAAACTAATTCCTCAACTTTGGTAAAAGGACAATATAAAACTTCGAATCCATCTATGCCTCATTATCATCCAAAAGAGAAGAAAAATGAAGCAACTTTGTAAAAAGATTTGAATAACCAACCACTATCATCAACCCTAATGAAGATCTATAAAATCCTGCTCACAATAAATAATTAGTGTGTTAATGAAAAACTCCTCAAGGAAGAGGTCCTTTAAGGGTTCTATAAGTCAAAACCTCATTACTCCCAGCCTGGTTCATGATGCTCCACCATCTCATCATGAGTCCCTAAAGCATGAAGCCAACCAGCATAACCCATTGATCTTATTGATTCCCCACAGGATAAAAGATTCCATCAATTATTCCTATATCATATTTAGCATCTTGGGGTCCTCTATTACCCTATAAGTATGGAGAATTATAATGTTATAAGTCCCATGAAAAAATAACCAGAATCCTAAGAACTCCTTTTCATGTCATCCCACCTTTTTTTAATATATAAAATATTCATTATATGGTATAATACTTAATAATATAGAGGTTTTTTTGAGAATTAGTTTCATGAAAATTTGGAACATAATACAAGAATAACATAGACATTATTTTAATCCACTTAAATGGATAATTAAAAGGTTCATCTTAATTTAATTTTACTACATCTCATATCTTAGGGGTATACATCAAAAGAAACGCGTGATCATAAATCCCATTAAGGGATAAAAAATTAAATATAACATGAAAAATAATTATGGATAATATTTGATTCATAACATGATATAATAATAATAAGTACATGATATATAACATAGAATGCGGCTATAATAATAAATTCATACATTAATAATCATACCACTAAGGTTTATCACTGAGGTGTCAAAAATCATAATTACCAAGGTTATTCACCAAGGTATCATAAAACAAGTGATATCTAGAGATTAATTCTTCACCTAATTTCCATCACTAAAGGTGAAATGTTTTGATAAGATATTTTCCTTAAAATTTTTCCATCTTTCTTCAATTTAATGATCTTCATTAATATCTATTTCTATAATATTATGATCAACACCATAATATTTTAAATAATAATATTCATCCATTTTATATTATAAATAAATTTTTATAAACATACATAATATCTGTGATACTTAAAGAGTTGGTAATGTCTTCACGGTCGGTTAACTGACAATTGATGGGATATTGTAAAAAATGAGGAAAAGAGAAGTATGACATTTAAATATGTCATAAATTTAAAAAATTATAATATATTATCATAATTAATTTAATGTTAACATACTAATTAATTAACTTTATAATATTTAGGTTCGAAAGCAATATATAAAAAGAGGAAGAGAAGAGGAAATTGAGAGAAATAATTGATGAAAACTAACACTATTCTTAGTGTTGCTTCTTCTCTATGATAATAAATTCCTTTGATTCTTAGAGTTGGTTAACTCTAGAATTTCATAGATATTATAATAATCTTAAGTTATAGAATTTAGGTAAATATGTTTCCATTTTAAGTGAGAGAGGAGTGGTTTTCAAATGGAATGGAGAGGGGTTTTTTATATGCGAGGAGATTTGTATTTGGATAAATATTGAATAAAACATAGTATCAAGGTAAACCTTTAAATAGTGAAAATTTTGACATTATGAAATATATTTTAATTAAATAACATGATTTTAAGACTTCAAAAAACCTTATAAAATTAATTTATTAGTTTAATCCAAAAGAAAGTGTAAAATGGGAAAGTGTTATTTTAATGAAATAATTTTGAATTTATACTTTGAAAAATGATTTTTGGTTTTAAAAATTAATATTAATGTTTTTAAATGACCCATTTATCTTATTGAATTTATTTTTTTTATGAAAAAACAATTTTACATTTATTAATACATTATTTTATCATCATTTTTTTATAAAACACATGGTATTTTAAAAATAGTATTTTTACTATACATGTAATAATTGAAGTATTTTATAAAACTACCAAAAAAATAAACCTTAAATTTTTTAATATGATGATTACAAATATGGAATTAATTTTATCAAAATAATTTTCTAACAATGGAAATTTTAATTTTTAATATAAAAAAATTTGTTTTTACGAAATATATTAAAATAAAATTTATTAAAAAAAGGCCTATATTTTTTATCTCAATATTTATTTTTTTGTCATTATAATATTTATATTTTCTTAAATTATTCATGATAAATATTATCTACATTATATTTTATTTTTTAGTTCAAATTAATATTCCAACGGTCCAGTTACTATTCCCAACAATCAAGTTACTATTCCTAGTGGCTAGGTTACTATTCAAATGGTCATATTACAATTCCAATGGTCATATTAGTTATTATAAACAACTCTGCATTATTTTATTTATTATTAACTAAAATTACATCCTATAACACCCTGAGTTTTTATGGACCTTTTTTTAATTAATTAATTTTCATTGATGTTTTACAATGCACTAAGTCAAACATTCTTACCACAGGACATCGACTTGGCATACATTACAAAGAACACTGAGTTTTACCAAACAAAAATATTTTTAAATTATTATATCTTAATAATTAACCTAGAAATTAAGTTATTGGTTATGAATATTACCAATTAAATTATAAAAACCCAAGGTTTACACAAATATAAAATTAATTCATTAGTTACAAAGAACCAATTTAATATAAATAGAATACTTTTATAGAAAACTATTTTTATGATCACAAAGTTGTTTTATCCTAATAAATTTAATTAATTAAAATAAGTGAGTGATATTAATTTAATATATATATATATATATATTATATTCAATCAAATGTTTTTTATATTCATCCAACAGATTTGATAAGAATAAGATAAGAACAAACCTAATTTCACACATAAGAACCAACATTTTTATTAAGGTTCTTTCATCGCCTTTTGATGGAGAGAATATTTAAAAATAAATTTTTTAACTTTTATAAATTATATATATATATAATTAATATTTTTAATTAAAACAAAAAAATTAGGTTAGGGTGATTTTTTCGTATTTTTCTGTGAAGTTTCATTTTTAAATGAATAATGAAAATACTGACACATAACTCAAAATAAATTTTTTCATCTAATTTATTTATATAGTTAAAATAAATTTTAATTTGGTTTTAAATTTTAATTAGATTAAATTTTTATCAATAAATCCATTTTATTTAATGGGAATCAATTTCACTTTGAAATTGACTATAAAACATAGTAAACTTTTGAATGTTTTTACTTTAAAAACCACATTGTTGTCCCGTTTGTAGGATTATATTTAAATTAATTTACACCACTTATGTGTTTTGAATTTGAAAAAATGGATTCTATATTTTGAATTATCATAATTTATAACTTATAATAAGGTTAAATTAGTTTTTAACAAAATATTTATAAAATTAATTAAAATTAATTACAATGATTAAGGTTAAATTAAGCTTAATAAGAGACAGAACCATAACCTTAAGGCCCAAAAGACCTATAAAATAGTACAAAACACATTTTATGGCCATATTTAGACCCTATAATCCATTTTCTAGACTGTTTATTATTATTGGATCCACTTTTAATAACAAACACATGGGTGGGGTTTCCTTTTTCCCAAAATATTACAAGAGTGCCACTCCTCCTCCACTATAAAAGGCCTTCTCTAATACCACTTACCCACACATATAAATCCACCTAAGTTCAGAATTTTTTTTCCCAAATATCTCCTAAAAATATCAACCTTCATCCTTGAATCCTCTCTTTATAAAGGAAGTAATCCAAGGAATCATTTTGGCACAAACCAAATGGATTTACCTGATTAAGAGATAATGTCTTCTCCCAAGCTCCTTTCTTTTATTTTCTTTATCCACCCACTCAAATATTTTTATTCCATAATTTTAAAAACAGTTTTCTAAATATACTAGGTTGTTTTTATGATAATGGTTCAACCTACACTTATAAACACTTCCATCTAATGGGTAACGAACATACTTTTTACGTGTACAGTGAACTACTGCCTCACGAAATGAGGATTGTTCATTTTTCCTTTAGCACCTCTCATGGTGTAAATTATGATGGATACTATATTATTATATAATATTTATTATGTGTATAATATCTTTAATCTTTTTTAATTATTTTACAACACATATCATTATACTTTCAATCTGGTGTTAATACGATAATTTTTTTTTGAGGAAGTGTGGAATACCACCCCCTCAAAGAGATGTGATTTGTTCATACACAAAATTTAATGTATTAAGGATTGGTTTAGTGAATATATATAATAAATATTATATAATAAATATCCTTTAATAAATAAATAAATATAAATATATATAAATATATATTCATGTATTTTTTTACTTACTTTCTTTCAACATGGCAATTAAACAGACATAACATTCATGCTTACTTGTGACCTGCCGTCTTCATGAATGATGTATTCTATTTCATAATTCAATATTCTATAGATTATTAAAATAAAAATATACTGAATATAAATTATATTTAAATCATTTTTTAAATTCTATAAATCTTGATATAAGTATAAGGACCAAATATATAGCAAATTAAAAGACATACGAAAAACAAAGCGGATATAACCCAATGTGAAACCTTAACATTGAATTGTTAACAAGAGGGTAATATAAAGCCATAATAAAACCATATATGGTATAATAAGTTATATTATGGTTATGTGATAGAATTATTATAAATTTATATTTATTTCATAGGAGGGTTGAATAAATACAATGAGAGTTAAGACACAAGGTAAGGAAATTTCATCTTAATTTTTATATCCCTGAGAGACATGCCATGTTCACAAATATTTTATTTTTTGTGGTGTATATACTAATCATGAATTTATTCTATTATTATAATTATTTTATTTAGTTTTATTTACACATACCTTCTATGATCATTCTTTATTGTGGTTTATGTTTCAAAAGTTTTATTAGGAGTCTTTCATAAGTTCCGAAAAAAAATACTTTTGCAATGGTTTTCAAGATTATTTATAAGTTTCAAGGGAAAAAAGGTTTTAGGATGTTTTAAAGCTTCCATTATAAGTTTTCAAGTGTATTTTTTAATAAAATATTTTTAAAAATATTTTAGGTTTTAAAGACCATTTTTCAAAAAAGAAGGATATTTTTCTAAAGAAATATTTTTAAAATATATTTCAATATTATTTCCCATATAAGATAACATCAGTTGGTGTTACTCATGAATTTTTGGGTAAATGATTCAATTTTACAATTCATATTATTTATTTGAATGGTTTATGTTTTGATGGAATTATGTTTATGACACCTATTTCTCTTTCACGAGTTATATACTTCTAAATCCAGCTTCTTTTCACAGGTTATGATTTTGATGAAATGATTACAAAACCTATATCTTTTTCAAAATTTATGATATGATTAGTTTCTTATGATATCAATTTCATTTCATGGATTAATATTTTATTGTTAATAATTTTATGGAACATGTGTGTATGATTTTAGTATGATATTTGTGTGACTGATATCTCCCTCAAATGTATTGGGTAAATATTTATATCTCATGAGATAGAAATGACTGGAATGAGGAGTGAAATCAATTCAATATCACCAGGATATAATGAAAAGTGAACTTGGTTTAGTAATATAGGGCTGGAACAGGGATTGAACCCACTTTAGTAGAGTGCTTTTTCCACTAAGATGGCCTTGGCAGTGATGCGTTGACTACTATGGAAATAATTATATATGCTTACGTGTCTACAAAAATTACATGTGTTTTTCCTATATTATGATTTTATAGCTTATTTTATTTATTTCCTTATGATTAACATCTTATTAACTTCTAATATTTATGCCATGATTCATGTTTAAGATCTTTGATATATTGGGTATGATCTCATATTTTCATGATCACGTTCTCATTCCCTTATTCTTATGATTATTCTTACGTTTCTCCTTTAGTTAACCTTACTGAGCATATGAGATCACCTATTTTTATGTTTTCTTACCCATGGTTATAAAGACATGTGTTATGTTTAATGTGTCTAAGAGGGGTGATAATCAAGAAGAACCTATTGCGAGATAATGTTGTTCATTTATGTATGAGTGTTTATGTTTCCATGTTTCAAAAGGCACTATAATAATACAGTCTTTGGGTGTCTATTTTTTTAATGTTTTAAGTATTCAAAAAATGTGATGTAATGTCTATGTATGTTAATATTGGTATCAAAGAAAACGTTTAGTTAACCTTTAGAATATAGGATGATAAAACCTTAGTGAGAACCTGAAGGAAATGTATAAGGATAAGTTTATAGATAAGGAAAAGTATAGGAAAATGTTTGGGAATTTTAGTAAGGGATAAAGTGAGAAGTTTAATATAAATATATCTATGTCTAGAAACAACAAGTGGATATGAATTTGGCACAAATTTACCTAGGGGTAATGAATATGAAAATATTTTCTATGCTTAAATTAGGGTAATTAGGTACACAATAATGGGTCTTTCTACACACTTGGTTTAACACTCATGGGGGATATTCTTTGGGAATTCAAAAACACTTCATGAACCATTATAAAGGATTTAAATATAATTTGGTTATGAATAAACTATTATAAACCAAAGGTGTCATATATTAAAGAAGTTTTCATAACTTAGACATCCTATAAGTGAATTTTCATGATAATGTGGTTCCTCAATATGATAATTACTTCTTACTCTATGATTTTTGGTTTTAGTCAATGAATGGAACCTGAAGAAACTACTTTAATGGTGATTTTGATGGAAAATTCAACAATCTTCCTCCTGATTAAATTAATACTATGGGAGTTGGAATTAAAAATATTGTTTCTATGCTCACACATATTTTTCAAGCTATAAATCATGGTGGACTTTCAAATGAGAAAAGGAGGGAACAATATTCTGTTAAGTCTATCATGAGGCAACACCAACCTTATTTTAGTGGGTCTTCTGATCCAATTGTTGCTGAACAATGGACCAGTAAAAATATATTTTCCATCCTTCAATGTTCAGAAGATGAGAAAGTTATTTTGGTTGTTTTTCATTTAGAAGGTGAAGTGGACCCATGGTGGACTCTAATCAAGAATATTAGGAATCAAGATGAAATTGAATCCCTGGAATTAGATGATTTCATGAACGTATTTTTCAATATTTACTTCCTTGGATTCTTTGAACAAATATGGAGAGATATTTCCTTGAATTAAAGAAAAATGACGATGAATATATCGGTACCTATGAGGCTAATTTCACGAGACTTCTGAGGTATGATTTAGGAATTATCATCCAAACTGAATGTAAAGTTGATAGGTTATTCATTGGATTAAAGCCAAGTATAAGAAGTTAATTTTCTATAAGATACTTCAGTAGCTATGAAGAGATTGTGCACTATAAAATCAAGGTTGAAATGGTGGTTGGAGTCACGTATCAACCTCATGGTTTTGATAAGAAAAGGAATATGGAGTTAAAAAGAATCTATAAAAAACATGGAGAAAATAAGATGAGTTTTAATTCACGATCTAAAAGTGGGAAGAAGCATAGTGGAATTTGTATTAAGGGGTATAATAAATGTTTTAAGTATGTAAAAGAAGGTTACTAGGAAATTGATTATCAAAATGATGGGAAGAAGTTAGATAATGGTTCTAATAGAGATAAATATTAAAATAATTCACCTACCATTCTTTAATGATACAAGTGTAATGGGAATGGGCATTATTCTAATTAGTGACCAAACCCAAGCACTAGTGATGATGATCGATATTAGAAATATCTTAAGCTGAGGGATAAGATGAGATCTCATGAAATCACTATTTCTGATGAGGGGTGCAATAACAATGTGGTGAAAGTACACTTACCATCAACTCTAGGATTGATAATGTATTATTGGATTATGGATCTACCCACTATTTCATATCCAAATAACTTTATTAGGGTGTTAAGATTCCACAAAAATGACTAGATGTAGAATTAGTAGTGAAAACACCTAATGGTGTGAATACTGTATCCCAAGTCTATGATTCTTCTCTTGTTGACATTTGTGGGAATTTTCTTCCTGCAAATCTTGTAAATTTTTACTTTGGTTTAACTTTATGTCATCTTAGGCATGGATTGGATTTATCTACATAAATCACACATCAATTTTCAAGTAAGAGAAGTTACATTTGATATTTCAATCCCTCCTATGATCATCTATCAATGTGATAATAATTATGAACTTCTTGTGAATAATACATCTAGTGTATGGGTCTTAATTCCCATTTAGAAGGGCTATTTATCACAAATGGTTGGGGATAAAATCGATATTGATGATATTCCATTTGTTCCAGAATTTTTGGATGTATTTCGGGAAGAGTTTCCTATCCTTCCACCAAAATTTGAAGTAATGTTTTCAATATAACTCATACATGGTTCCATAAAAATTTCAAATACTCCCTATATAATGAGCATAATTGAGTTGCAGGAATTGAAGAAGAAACTCCAATAAAACATTGAAAATGGATTTATCAGAAAAAATTGTCACCTTGGGGTGCACCTATGTTTTTTGTGAAAAATAAAAATGGATCAATGTGACTATGCATTTATTATCAGGAGTTTAACAAGATCAAAATCATGAATAAGTATCCACTTCCCCAAATTGATGACTTGTTTGATAAACTACGCAGAACCCAATACTTTTCCAAGATTGAACTTCATTCCTAATATCATAAATTGAGTGTCAAGAAGGAGGATATACCTAGTACCATATTCTGTTTTAGGTATGTAAACCATGAATATATAATAATGCATTTAGGTCTTAATAATTCCCATGCTATCTTCAAGGATTTAACAAATTAAGTCTTTAGATATTACCTTGATCAGTTTGTGGTAGTCTTTATAGAATATATTTTTATCAGTTCGAAGAGAAAGTAAGATCATGATGACCACTTGAGAATTTTACTAAATACCCTAAGGAAGGATAAACTATATGAAAAAATATAAAGTGTGAATTTCGACTATAAAAGGATTCATTCCTACATCACATAATTTCAAGAGATTATATAGCAGTAGATCCCTAAAATAAAGAGGCTATTGAATGCAGGCCTAGACCAACCACAGTGACTGAGATCCATATATTTCTCGATCTTGATGGATATTATCGATACTTTTTGGAGAATTTATCAGGACTATCTATCCTTTGATCAAGTTAACTCTTAAAGGTGTCAAGTTTTTTTGGACTAATGAATGTGAGGAAAATTTCAAGGAACTGAAGAAATGGTTGGTCAAAACACCTATTCTTACATTACCCCATAGTAGAGAAGGGTTTTTAATATATATTTATTCATAAAAGAAGTGATTGTTATGTGTTCTTATGACAAATAACATGGTTATAGCCTATGACCCATGACAGTTGAAGATTCATGAGCAAAAATTACCCAACTCATGATTTCGAGTTAGCATTGGTAATTTTTTCATTAATGATATGGAGGCATTATCTTTATAGATAAAAGTGTGATATATATGGTGATCATAAAATTCTGAAATATATATTCACACAAAAGGAGTTGAACATGCATCACAGAAGATGGTTGGAGCTCATAAATGATTAATAATGATTAATACATCACCACAATGGGAAAGCGAACAAGGTGGATGATATTTTAAGTCGTATGGATTATGCTAGCTTATCCATGATGAGGATCACAAAAGATTAAATATTTATATATATTAAAATTAAATATCTTGAAATCATGAAGGAATAGGGGAAATCTTATCTTTCTCAAATGAATGTTCCACCCTCTAACCATGTGATGATTAAAGAGGCACAAAAGGAAGATGTAGAGATGCAAAAGAAAGTCAGAAATGTTCCTGATTTTAACCTTGGTTAGGATGGAATGATATGGTTCAAGAACTATGTATATGTTTCATACATACCATATTTGAAGAAGGATGCATTATATGACCTCATAGTTCTTCATTCTCTATTCATCCTAAATGTACAAAGTTATATAGGGATTTGAAATAATATTTATAGTGGGATGGAATGAAGAGAGATATCATAGAGTTTGTATCTCAATGTTTGGAATTACAATAGGTTAAGGATGAAAGAAAAAAGTCTAAATGGATTTAGAATCCATTACCCATACTAGAATGGAATGGGAGAATATCACTATGGATTTTTTCATTAGACCACACAAAAACTCTAAAGAGTATTATTTTATATGATTGGTAGTCAATTTCCTTACCAAGTCAGCACACTTCATTGATATCAGAGAAGATTTCTCTCTAGATCAGCTTTCATGGACATACATTAAGGAAGTGTTAAGGCTAAATGGAGTACCAAATTCTATTGTGTTTGATTTGTATATGGGGTTTACCTCAAAATTATGGAAAAGTATTCAGCAAGCACTTGATACAAAATTGAGTTTCAACACTTCCTATCATCCTCAGATATATAATAAATATAAAAGAACAATTCAAACCCTAGAGGATATGTTGAAATATTTTAAATTATATTTCAAAGGTGGTTGTGATCATCACCTTACTCTAGTTGATTTTTCTTAAAATATCATCTTTCACTCAAGAATTTAGATGGAACCTTATGAAGCCCTATATGGGAAGAATTATAGAGCTCCAATGTGTTGGGATGAAGTTGTATAAAGAAAGCTATTGGTACCTGAGATTGCTAAATAAATGTTCACTAAGGTTTGAACCATTCACCAGCATATCAAAGAAGGACAATGTCCTTAGAAAATTTATGCTGATAACAACCAGCTTGATCAATAATTTGAAGTTGGTGAAAAAGAATTTCTATGAATCTCTCCCTAGAATAAGGTTATGATATTTGGGAAGAAAGGGAAACTAATCCCTAGGTATATCGGTCCCTTTAAAATTCTTAATCGTATCAGGATGGTAGCCTATCCCATGGCTGTAACGCCCCGACCCCAGCTACCCAGAGTCGGTGCATTACTTCGTAACATTGGCATGATCACAAAAGATCAAGTCCCGAAAGACCGATTAGTTTAGTAGCCTTGGAAACACTAGATACATTCGTAAACGTTACATTACATCATAAAGTGAAAAACTACAATAACAATGTCTCCATAGTCCACACTCATATCCACTTCTGACTATCCCTGCAGGTCATTCATAAAATACTTCTTCACATCCTGGAAAATATTAAAACATTGAAAGGGGTGAGCTCAGATGCTCAGTAAGGATAACAATAATGCGGAAGCTTTCATAAATAAACATTAACATTTAAGGCAATGTATAACTAAAACAAAATCCTTTTAAACATGAACTTCAACATAATATGGAAAATGTAAAATGAGATAATGCCATTTACTTCTTCACATGGATATTCTACTGGTCGAATAATCACATGCAATATCAATAGCCACTTTCATAATGATGGAATGCATAATGCCAGACTATCATAACCACGTAGTCAAGGCCTCGTGCCAAGACCACAAATAAGATTTTGTCAAGGCCTCGTGCCAACACACTAGTTTGTCTCATGAGACCTGCCGATGCATCGAGGAGCTATAGCGGGCTCCACCCGTCACTTATTAAGTCCAATGCATTCCTCATATGAATAGGTTTAAACATATCATAAACCATAACATAATCGTATCACATAAAGCATGCATAAAGGAAACATAACATTTCAACATTTCAATCACAAGATAAATACAACACATTGATATAATAAAAACGCTTTCAAAACCATTTTCAATAAAATAAAAGAAAGTTAAAACATTGTATTTATTTTTCATTAAAAAAAATGATGTCTTGTAGAGGAAGCCGAAACTCAAATAATGGTCACGGCAGCGGAGAAGTCGTTGTCGCCACATAAGTACGGAAAGAATAACATTCCCTTTTTGTCGTTTAGTAAAACGCTTCGTATAAAAAATATTCCTTTTGAATAAACGTAAAAGTCAAAGGGTTTTATACACCGTATAAAATAAAGTTTTGTATAAAACCAAATATGCCTCAATGAAAGGAGATTGAGACGAAGTACTTTAAAAGATAATTTTTAAATAAAATATATCTATTATGTGTATTCACTATAGGTACACATAAAGAATGTAAAAATACAAGATAGGACATAATAATATCATGACATAATTTGAAAGTAGGAGATTAACCCAAAGAATGGAAGTTGGGTTAAGAAGTTCCCTTACCTCGTGTCTGACTTGACTCAACCGTTCATTAACCTCCTGAATAATAAACTAGAGTTAATATATACGTTATTAAGAACCATTTTCAATTTCATTATCCTTATTATATCACTTATTACAATGATATTAACATTATGTAATTATTTAAGTTAATAACGGTCGTTTTGTCGATCTTTGGTACTTGAGTCAACAATAAGCTTCTTATAATTACAAGTTGTTTATGTGGTGAAATATCCATTATATCCAGAATTATATTCATGATTTAGATGTCATATATATCTTATATATCCAGTATATACATTCATTTATAATATTACGTAACATTTAGAGGTAAGAAATGAAATGCACCGTTCATGGAGACAGTAAGCCGTACGTACGCATGAACGCTACTTTCATTTCAATTTCATATTTAATGGAACTAAATCATAATGATATAAATGTATAATATAATTCCAGTATAATATAGTGTATAATACCATTTACTCCATCCTTTATACATCCCACATATGGCATTAACGATTCAAATCACTTTGAGGGGGCGGTAGTCCGCACTTCCTAAAATGAAATTATCGCGTTTTACCCATAATGGAAATCATAAAGTAAGCCATAAATGAGAAATACAGAAGCATAAGTAAAACATAAACACATTATATATCGTATATAAATATAGTGACATCTTAATTTCCACCTTTGAAGGTGTTATATGAGTGTTGAACAATCATCGTTTCGTGAGGCAGAAATTCTCCATCCACAGAAACCGTATGTTCTTTAACCATTAGATGTAGGTGTGTGTAAGTGTAGCTCGAATCCTTATTATAACAACATCCTAGTATATTGAGGATACTGGTTTTGTTACAAAAGAAATGAATAAAAAGAGTTTAGGGGGTTGGAGAAGAAAAATAAAACAAAACAACATTAGAAAAGACATTACCTCAAAATCGGGTAACTCTATTTGATTTGAGCCAAAGGCTTCCTTGGGAAGAGTTATGCCCAAAGTGAGGCTTCTATGAGTAAGGGAGGAATGTTGGGAGAGTATTTGGGCAGAGTTTGGCCGAGCCAAATGTCTTGAAAGTGTAAATGAGGTGGGAGAGGTGGGGGCCTTTTATAAGTGGAGAGGAGGGGCACTTTTGGAAAGATTGAAATGTTACATTATTTCACAATGCTTTTCGGATTCTAAAGGTCCCACACTTATATAATTAGAGGCTAAGGTGATAAGGTTTAGAAATATCTTCATCCAATAGGCTTTGGACAAGTGTAAGCCTTGTATTTTGCATTATCTTCTCATTTTATTTAAATCGTTAAATAATGAGGTCATCACTGCATCATCATGATGTCCTAAATAATTTAATTTATTTAATGTCTAAAAATTATAAAAAAAAATACTATGATGTAGGAAATATTTTTAGATTTCTAATGAATATTTATAATCAAAATTTGGACTTGTGTAACCCCACTTAAAAACTGTTTTAGTAAAACAACTCATGTTTGTGTCAATTTAATTTTAACATTAAATAAATATATATTAATGTCATTTTCCAACTAAAGTGGCTCCATGGGGTCCCCAAGTTGACCCATGGGTTGTCTTGGTCGGCCATGAATCATAAAATAGGAGTAGGACAAGTGTCATGCTCATCTCATATTATAAAAACATTATTTGTACCTTAAACTACAGTAATTACCTCTAATCGCGATTAAGAACTTAAAAGTTACTATTCACCAAATTTTTTTTTAATCTCATTGAACCACATTTTACTTCTTAATTACAACCATGTATGTCGGATTTTTGAAAATCAAATCACAGAAGTGGTAATATTTCATTTAAACGAAAAATCAGTTATTTAACTACCACTTAGTGGTTTCACTATTCATCAAAAATTGAAGTTTTTCAGAATAAGGCCAAAATTTCACCCTAAGATATAATTGATATTCCGAATTCAAAAATGATGTCTATTTTACAAAATTCCAAACATATAAGTTGTATTAATTAATTTTATAATTAATTCCCGCTGTTACAACAAATAGCGTGTTTTTAAGAAACAATTTATATCAAAAGATTGGCAGTTGTTTATGTCCAATTTCAATGTCAAATTAATTCTAATGACCACCATTGGATAAAATGATAAAAATATATTCCAATTATACTTTAAAACCACTAAATAGTATAATTTATCACTATTAATTATTTTTATTAAAAAAGTTGTTTTAAGTATTTTTCACTATTCATAAAAATTTGGAAGTTCTCGGAAAATTACAAAAAATTCAACATAGGCTAATTTCAATATTAGGAATACAAAAATGAAGTCCATTTTGAAATATAAAATTTCTATAAATTTAAAAGGTGGTTATTACTATTCATAACGGCTACTTTGATTAGTTGCGGTGTGTTAGAACTCGAACTTGCGTACAATGCAAGCTATTGCATTATTGAAAGAGAGACGTATCGTGGAAGCTCGGGGTGTTACAATGGCACTTCCTACAAATCTCTCTCAAGTCCATGATGTGTTTCATGTGTCTTTATTGAGTAAGTACAAACCCGAACCTTCACATGTACTGAACTCATAGGTCATACCACCGGAGCATGATATTTCTTATGAGAGACATCTAGTTGAAATTATGGATCATACAGAGAATGTTATTTGAAACAAGACCACTCACCTGATCATTTTTTTGTGGAGAAATCACCAATTATAGGAAGCTACATGAAAACTTGAGGATATGATGAAGTGGAAGTATCCTCATTTTTTTTCACCAGAATGACAAATTTCGAGGGTGAAATTCATTTTAAAAAGGGGAGAATATTTCACCCTGAGTTTTTAGGGAACTTTATTTTAAAGAATTAATTTTCATTGATGTTTTTCAATGAACTAAGTCAAACATTCCTTTTGCAGGACACCGACTTGACATACATTACACACAACACCAAGTTTTACTAAAAAATAATATTATTAAAATATTATATATTAAGACTTAACCTAGATGTTAAGTTAGTGGTTATGAATAATACAAACTAACTTATGTAAAACCCATGTTTTATATAAATATAAAATTAATTCATTAGTTATAATGAACCAATTGAATATAAATGGAATGTTTTTATAGAAAACTATTTTTATGAACACAAAGATGTTTTATCCTAATAAATTTAATTAATTACAATAGTGAGTGATATTAATACACACACACACATATATATTATATTCAATCAAATATTTTTTATATTCATCCTATATATTCGATATATATAAGATAAGAAAAAACCCAATTTTACACATAAAAACTATATTTTTATTAAGGTACTTGTACATCCATTTGATGGAGAACCTACCTTAAATCTAAATTTTGGAACTTTTATAAATTTTATATTTCAAAATAAACTTTATTTTTGAAAGAAAAACATAAAAATTAGGATAGGGTCAATTTTTGGTATTTTTATATGAATTGTAATTTTTTAATGAATATTGAAAAGTACTCGTGCGTTAATAGTGGTGGGGTTGCATAATGAAAAGTACTCAAATTTAACTCAAAAATATTTTTACATCTAATTAATTGATACAGTTAAATTATATTTTAAGTTGGTTTTAATGTTTAATTATATTAAATTTTTATCAATAAATCCAATTTGTGTCATTAAAATCAATTTCACTTTAAATTGGCTATAAAAACATAGCAAACTGTTGAATGTTTTTACTTTAAAAACCCGCATTGTCGTCCCATCTTCGAGATTATATTTAAATTAATTTCAGCCAATTATGAGTTTAAAATTTGTAAAAATTGATTCCATATTTGGAATCAGCATAATTTATATTTTATAATAAGGTTAACTTAGTTTTTGACAAAAATATTAGAGAAAGTAATTAAAATTAATTACAACGATTAATAGTTAAATTGAGCTTAATAAGGGATGAAACCATAACCTTAAGGCCTAAAACGACCTATAAAACTATCAAAAATCCATTTACTATCCATATTTAGAATCTATACCCCTTGGATCAACTTTGGAACATGATTGGATCCACTTTCAATAAAAAACATGAGTGAGGTTTCCCTTTTCCAAAATATTACAAGAGTGTCACTCCTCCTCAACTATAAAAGGCATCATATCCTCCCACTTCCACAAACTTCTCAAGCCACTTAAGTTCACACAATATCTAATCAAATATATCACCAAAATACCAACCTTCCTCCTTGAATAATCTCTTTATATAGGAAGAAATCCAAGGAATCCTTTTGGCACAAACCAGAAGGAGTTTCTGGATTAAGATGTTACATTTTCTCTCAAACTCCATTATTTTATTTTCTTTATCCACCCACTCAACTATTATTATTCCACGATTGTATAAAAACACTAGTATTATAAATATAATAAAATTTTTATTCTAATTTTTATACCTACATCTACACACAATTTCATCTAATGGGTAACAAACATACTATTTACGTGTATAGCGAACTACCGCCTCACGTAATGATGATTATTCATTTTTTCTTTACCACCTATCATGGTAGAAATTGTGATAAGAAATATATGTTTATATAATATTTATGATATTTATAATATATTAAATCTTATGTAATTATTCTACAACATATATATTTATACTTTCCATCTCATGTTAATACGATAATTTCATTGGAGGAAGTGTGGAATACTACCCCCTCAAAGTGACGTGATTCATTCATAACCGATATGTAATGTATTAAGGATGTGTTTAGTGAATATATATAATATAATAATGATAATTTAATAATTGTATATATATATATATATTTAAATTTTTTTCAGCATGACAATTAAACAGAAATAGTTTTCATACGTATATACGACCTACCGTCTCTATGAATGGTGTATTTAGTTTCATACTTATATATTATATGGTTTATTATAATACACGTATAATGAATATAAATTATATTTAAATCATGGTTTACATTCTGAAAATAAGGATATAAGTATAAGGACCAAGGATATAACAAATCAAGATAGATGAGAAAAACGAAGCAGATATTATCCGAAGTGAAACCTTAACATGGAATTATTAACAAGTGAGTAATATAAATCCATAATTGAAACATATATGGTATTAGAATTAAGAATATGGTTCTTTTATATATTTATAATAAATTTATATTTATTATACAATAGTTTTTATTGAGTATGATGAGAGTCAAGACACCAGGTAAGGTAATTTCATCTCACTTTTTATATCTATGAGATACATGTCATGTTCACCACTATTTTCTTTTGTGTGGTGTATATAATTATCATGAATGTATTCTATGTTTATTATAATTGAATTTACGAATATTTAAATATCCCCTCTATTATCCTTCTTTAAGGGGATTTATGTTTCAAAAGTTTTTTAAGAGTATTTTATAAGTTCTTAAGGGAAACAGTTTTGAAATGGTTTTAAAGATTCTTTATAAGTTTCAAGGAAAAATGGTTTCAAAATGTTTTCAAGATTCCATTATAAATTTTCATGTGTATTTTCAAATAAAATATTTTTAAAAATTAATTTTCAAATAAGAAGGATATTTTCCTTAAGAAATGTTTTTAAAAGACCTATTAAAATTATTTCCCATCTAATATTCCATCCATTGGTGTTACTAATGCTTTTATAGGGAAATGATTCAATGTTTCCACTCATATTTTTTCTTATAAGGGTGTATGTTTTTGTGGAATGATGTTTATGATACTTGTTCTCTTTCAAGGTTTATATACTTCTGAATCCTGCTTCTTTTCATGGGTTATCATTTTGATGAAATGATTATGAAACCTGTATCTTTTCCATAGGTTATGATATGATTACATGTTTATAATACCCGTTTCATTTCATGGTTTAAGATATGATTGAGTATGGGTTTTTGGAATATGTATGTATGATTTCATTATGATATGTGTAGTACCTATATCTTCCTCTAATGCATTGGGTAAAGATTCATATCTCATGAGTTAGAAATGACTTGAATGAGGAGTGATCTCAGTTCAGTATTACAGGGATGGAACGAGGAGTGAACTCAGTTCAGTAAGACAAGGATGGAATAGAGAGTGAACATAGTTCTGTAAAGGAATTTTTCCACTAATATGGTCTTGACAGTGATTCCTTGACTACTATGGAAATCAATATATATGATTATGTGTCTACCACAATTCTATGTGTTGTTCCTATGTTATGCTTTCAGGACTTATGTTCTTTATTTCCTTATAACACATTTCTTATGAATTCTAAATATTTATGCCATGATTTATGTTTATGATCTTTTATATATAGGATATTATCTTCTATTTTTATGATCATGTTCTCATACCATTATGCTCATGATTATTCTTACATATCTCCATTGTTTACCCTTACTAAGCATCTGAGATCACCCCTTTTTTATGTTTCCCTCCCCCAAGTTATAAAGATATGTATTTTGTTTGATATGTCTAAGAAGGGTTCTAGTCAAGAAGAACCTAGTGGTAGATCATATATCCCATTTATGTACCAGTGTTTATGTTTTCATGTTTCTAAAGGCACTAGACTAATACAGTTTTTGAGCATTTGTTTTTGTAATGTTTTATGTATTCTGAAAATGTTATGTAATGTCTATATATGTTAAGATAGAGTTTTTATACTCACAAGGTTATATTTTTTAATAAAGATATTGGTTTATTGATATTCTATTTCTTTTCTATAGTTTTTTTCATGGGTATGATGATTCTAGTAGATCTGAAAGATCCAAAACTTCCCATTCTATTTTTCTTATTTTTTATATTTTCTCCCATTGTAATTTATTTCATTTTCATGGGTTTAGTTGATGAATAATGTAACATTATTCATTAAAGAAATAAATTTTTGTTCATTTTTAAATATTTTCTATGTGTATACCTTTATATAATATACGAAACATTTATTCAAGAAAAAAAAGTAATTAATAAAGTACGGGTCATTACATTCTTCCCCCTTAGGAAATTTCATCCTGAAAATTTCAAATCATCCTTTATTTTGAGAATAGATGAGGGTACTTTTATATCATTGTTTCCTATTGTTCCCGTGTTGTCTCCTCATATTTATGGTTTGGCCAAAACACTTTGACAGGGTGAGGTGGATTTTTTTATAGAAATTTATCTATATGATTTAATATCTTTACTTAATTCTCCTCAAAAGAGATTTCATTCTCCAATTGAACCACCTCCAGATTCAGTATATATGAGGGTTCATTTATATACTTCATTAAGAGTGATATGTGGAATAAATCATGAACTTGAGCCATGTTTGGTGGAAATTATAGCTGATAGACTACTGCTCCTATGTGATTAAGGATCTAAAAGGGGACAATGTAATTAGGGCTAAGATTTACTTTACTTTGAAACTGCATGAATCTTTTCCATGGTTATATTCAAAGGAATAATTTTTCTGCAACAACAAAATAAAAGTCCCTTAGATGGTTTTCAATATATATCTTCTTTTAACTCTAATTAGTTTTATATTTTGTTGGATGAATTAAACCTTTTCTGTTATATCTTACACAATATCTGGTCCATGTATCTTATGTTCACTAACTTCATCCCAATAATTAGGATTTATACATCACTTCTCACATAGAGATTCACATAGATACATTTGAATAATCAAGTGGAATTCTTTTTTGTTTGATAACACAACTAATGGGATATATTGATTCCATCCAACTTTAAATTCCATTGAGAAATCTCTTAGCACTTATTAAAGTGTATAAACGGTCCTTTTAGTTTGTCCATCAGTTTAGGGGTGATAAGTTGTGATGAAATTCAATTCAGTATCCAAATAATGTTGGATACATCTCCATATTGAAGAATTGAACCCTGTATCACAACTAGAAACTATTGAATGTGGTACCCCGTGAAGCCTCCCCACTTCCTTTACATATATCTTGGAATGTTGGTCAGGAGAGAAATATTGTCAAACAATAATTAAGTAGTAATTATTGGTGAGTCCATCCACCACAACCCATATCACATTGTTTCCTTTTGATGTATTCAAGAGACCAATGACAGATTCCTTGGTGATGGTTTTCCATTTCCATGTGGGTACATGAAATAGTTTCATTTCCCCCTTATACTTCAATCACACTGCTCTAAATTACTGACATACAAATCACCTTGAGGTATACTCAATAATATCCTTCTTCATGTTGTCCCACTAGAAGTTATCTTGAATATCATATTACATATTGGTACTTCCAGGATCGATGGAGAAATATGTTCTATGTGCATTATCCAATAGATATTTATTTACATTAGGTGAATATGGTACAAAAAGTCTAGTTCCAAACTGAATGAAACCATCTTCATCGATGTGGAATTTACGAAGCTACCCTCCATTAATACCTTCACCTTATTTTGAATCTCTAGATAATACTTTATTCCTCCTTGATCCTATCTTTGATAGATGGTTGGTAAATCATTTGGGAATGGTGGGATTAATTCCATTCCATTATTATTTTCAGAACCATCCTTTTCATATCCTAGATGATAGGGTCTTCCTCAACCCACATCATGGATAGAGTAGTAGGTTATTTTCTTATAAGAGAATAAACTATATTATTCACCATTCTAGAATGTTAATGAATAGAGAAATCATAATAATCTTCACTAATTAATGTTGAGCTACTTTTGTGTGAATATATAATTCAATCTTTGGTGGTTGGTGTATTTATCACTTTTTTATCCATAAATATAGTGTCTCCATATCTTTAGAGAAAATATTACTACCAATAACTCTTGTTCATGAATAAGATAGTTATTTATCTTGAGGATTTAACTGTACTGATGCATATACAATCACTTTTCATTTTACATAAGTACACATCCAATTAGTTTTAAGGATGCATCACTAGAAATGAAAAATATTCCCCCATTAGAGGGAAATTTAAGCACATTTGTACCAACCATCCTCTTTTTTAGTTCATGGAAAATTTATTCACACTCATTTTTCTAGATAAATCAACTCACTTTCAATTTATCTTGGTTAGTGGATTAGAAATACTAGAAAAGTTTTTTCACAAACCTTTTATAGTATCCTTCTAGACCAAGGAAATTATGAATATTATTTACAATATAAGGGTGTTTCCCCACCTCCAGACCTTTTTCATTATTGGGCCAACTAAGATTCCATCATTGGGCATGATGTTCCCCAATAATTCAACTTGTTGTATCCATAACTCACATGTTCTAAATTTCAAAAAAATCTTCTCCTTCCTTTAAGTTTGTAATATGACCCTTATATGATCCTCATGCTCCATGTGAATTTTGGAATATATCATAATATCTTTAATAAATACCAGCTTAATTTATCAAGGTAATATTTAAAGACTCTATTAATCAAATCCATATATATGGAAGGAGAAGTAGTCAAGACAATGGGGATAAAAAAAACTCATATTTACCATATCTTGATTGGAAGGAATCCTTTAGGATATATTATTTCTAAGCCCTTAACTAATGATACCCTGATCAAAAGTCAATATTGGAAAATAATTGATCCCCATGAATCTAGTTGAAAAAAACATAAATCTTTGGAAGATTATATTTTATCTTCACTATGACCCCATTATGTTCTCTATAATCAAGGCATAGACTCACTGATTCATACTTATTATTTAAAAAGATAACATATTCTCCCCAAATAGATACACTTGGTTGAATAAAATCCTTCTCCAAAAGATCTTGAAGTTTCATATTTAATTCCTCTAACTACACATATTCCATTATATAAGGGGTATTTGATATTGTATTGGATCTATATATGATTCCAATTGAGAACTCTACCTATATTTCTTGGAGAGGTCCTATAAACTCATCAAGAAATCAATCAATGTATTCCAAAAAATGGTGACATTTTCTATCTTTAGATATTCACTTTATTCTTTTTCTTCACCAGTCATTTCCATAAATAAGGCTATAGGAGGTTCTTCATGATAGATTTTAGGCCGAGACATATCTCCTTGGAAAGTAAATATTTCTTTTCCATTCAAGAATAATAATATTTCCCTTCTTATATAGTAGATATTAGTATTATACTTTGATAACCATTCTATCCCTAACATATCGTCAAATTATACCATGGAAATTACTGCATGATTTGTGATGAGATTGTACTTAACAATGTTGATACTAGAGTTTCTATACAGCTTTGATAATTGGATATTTCCTACAAGAGTATTAACAGATAACTCTACTCCTAGAATCTATGGGTTTGATTTTACATTCTTTGTAAACTTGGATGAAATAAAGGAATGTGTAGAACCAGAGTCAAACAAAGTACTTTCTATCTTTGAGATTATGAGGAGTGTACCTTCTACTACATAATTTAGAGACTCTAACTCAGTCGTTGTGATTTATAAATCAAAACCACTCTCCCTTAGCCTATCATAAGGTTGATGGTGGTTTTTTCTTTTATATTCTAATTTGGACATTGATTTTCAAAGTTTCCAAGATACAAACACCTGAAGCATTGAACTTCAGGATGTTATTTTACCATCATCCTTTTTTTTTGTTTTCATTAATTCATTAAGGATTCACATCACAATGATATTTTTAAGCTATATGGAAATTTCTTCCACACTTATATCACTTCACACTCTCAATTTACAAGTTCCAAGAATGTTTCTTCCAAAATTTATTGCATATGGGAAGTTGCAGTTTCTTTCCTCTTCCCCCATGATCAAAATTCTTACCTTAGTTTGGATTCATTTCCATCTTCTTTTATTCTATCTATATAACCACTAAATCAATGAAAAATAAATTTTAACCTTAAAATAACTCCCCACTATCTCTTCATATCTTTAATAGTCTGGATTTTATAGATTACTTCATAGATCAGGTATCATTACACTAAATAACCTATCAACCTTTCCCTTAGGATCGATAAAAATGTTAGAGGCGTATTGCTTAAGTCTTGTAAAGTTCATTTGATAGGTTACCACTAATCCATTTTCCTTATACTTTAGATTTATTAAATAATTCTCCATTTTTGTTCTCATCAAATAGGGAAAATATTTATTGAAAAAGATTATCCTAATCTCTTCATACTCTATAGCATCAATCTACCTTCTTAACTTCATTTTCTTAATCAGTGTCCACCATTGATCAACTTATCCTTCTAATAAGTATACCAACATGGTGAATTTCTATAGTTATGAATAATGGAGTACAAATAATATCTTTTCAATAGAGGAAATCCATTATTCATTAATTAATGGATCAATGGATCAACTAAAGGAAGGAAATCATTAACTCATGAAGGTATCAACTAAAATTTATTCCCTTCAAGGTGAATCTAGATGCTCAATAAGATTCATGTTATTATTCATAACCAAAGATAGTTAATTCAACATCCTCATGATGTTTTCCATTCCAAATTCCATTATGTTAGGAAGGTCATCAGTGCATCGTACATTACCCTCATCATTTATATGATTCATCATATTTCCCATAATTTTTATAAAAGACTAAAAGAAACATGTTACTTTTAGTAATCTTATAATTCTAAAGGGAGTTTACATCCTCAAACCACATGTTTAAATATTTTATTCTTTGATATATTCTAATAAGAATTACTTTTTCTACATATCCTTCATAATGGTTAATAAGAATCATGTGATTAACCAAACAAATCTCTCATGAGTGTCAAAACATGTGTGTTGTAAGGGTCGTTTTCATGCACTAGGTGATGATCGAGTCAAATAAAAATGTTCCCTTTTGGGTTTATTACCCCTATGTATAACCATTTCAAAGCCACATCCACTTGTAGTATCCAGACATGAATTTCATTGCTTAGAAACCACTAGCTTAATACTTCAATAAATTTACAGGATGTTTTAATTTATTTAAACTTATCCCCAGGTTTATTACAAAAGTGTTATAATCTCAATTTCCATAAATAACTAAACCTTACTTATGATACCAACTATGGAATCCCACAATTTTTTAATATATAAAACATTCATTATAATGTAAAAAACATAATAATACATATGATATTTTGAGGATTAGTTTCTTGGAAATTAGGAACATAATACATGGATAATATTAATATTCTTCTAATCCACCTGAAATTCTTCTTCATAGGTTCATCGTAATTTACTTTTACAACATCTCATATCCTTGGAACATACATCAAATGAAATGGGTGAGTATAAATCTCAATAAGGTATAAAAAAGGAAATGGAACATAAATTATCATTATGGACAATATGTGAGGCATAATATGAATGAATAATCATAATTACATGATACATAACATGGAAATTTGGATATAATGGTAGATTGGTAAATTCATAATCATATCACCAAGGATTATCATTGAGGTTTCATAAATCATAATTTCCAAGTTTATTCACCAAGGTATCATAAAACATGTCATCTCTAGATATTAATTTCTTACCCAATGCATTGAAGTGATATTTGGGCACACCCTATAGGTTCTAGGCACAACATAAGTGTCCTTTTAAGGTATGAACAACTTGTATTTTAGTATTAAATTACATATAACAATTTCTTCACTTCATCAAAATGTCATTTCCAATAAAAAATAGAGTAGTTTACTAGATTAAAATGATGGAACTAGAAGAAAATTTTCTTCACATGTATTATATAATTAATTTATAAGAAGATATAGAATTACCTCACCTGGTAATTTCACTTTCATTGATGATATGATGGAATACATTTCATCGTTACATCATTGTGATAAATGATCCTAGTGTATAATATATCTAAAAGTGATCCACACACGCATGACAATCTATGAACATCACCAAAGAATCATCGGGCACTACCATGGACAATATCAAGAACTTATGTTGTTCATGGTTGATCTCAATATAATTATTCTTGAGATAGTAATAACTCTTGATGTTATCTATTTGGATTGAGAGAGGAGGATAGGAGATCACTCTAGATCTCTTGATCTAACTCTAAGGACTGAGAGAGTCTCACTCTATCTTTTGTGAACACCAATTATTATTTGATAATGTGACATTTTTAGATATTTATTATATATGTTTTAGGGTTGGAAAATTATACCCAATAACCCTACCAATTTAATTATTCTTAATTGACCCCATGTAAAATAATAATAATAATAATAATATTAATTTCATCATATGATTGATTCTTAAGTATCATTTATATCAAAAGGGGGATCTTCTATAACCTTTTATCACAACATATATTATAAGGAAATTATACCATTCAAATTTCATGCCTAAAATCAATTAATATATTATAAGAAAACGTATTTAACAGGAAAAAATGTTATCAAGTACTAAAGAAATTGGTTCCAGGGAACCAACTCCAATAGACCCCCCATGTACTAGATCCAACTTACCATTGATTTTAGTCCACTAGCTCTCACATGATACTCATGATCCTATTGAGGTAAACACTATATTAATGGGTTCAACTCATTTTTCTCCATGGTAACTCTACTCACTGTAACTTCACCTATTTGAGAAAAATTCCTCAAGAGATGAAATTTCGAAAGTTTGTGTTTTTTCTTTGGTGTGACCTTATCTCCTTGGAGAGATCCACCACTATCTCTTTAATTTTAGGAACCAAATTAATCTCTAGGAAAAAGTTTCAAATCCAAACCTCTCAATTTTCTATTTTAGAAGCCAAAATATACTCAGTCTCTACTATAAAATTAGTAAAAACTAGTTTCTTATAACTCTTCTTGCTCACAGATCCACTATTGAGGCAATTTATCTATCTAGACTATGAATACATACCATTTTTATCTATAAAAAATATATAATTTGTATAAACCCTACCTACAAGCTCTTAATATCCTCTATAAAACAAAAACATATCATTAGTTTTCCTTATATGCTTAAGGATAATTTTAACAACAGTCCAATGATGTTCACCTAGATATTATTGATATCTTACTATCACTCTAAAATCATAATAAACATAAATACTCATACATAATATATAATACATGATAGATCCTATCATATAATATTACAAGATATTACTCATTATATCTCTTTCCTATTATGTTTTAGGGCATGTTTTCTTGGAAGCATTTATACCACGTGACACTGGAACCAATCCTCTAATAGATTATTCTATATGAAACAACTACATTATCTAGTTAATGTATGTACCTTACTTTAGTCCAAGAATCCTCTTGGATCTATCACACAAGATCATGATCCCTAGAATGTAGGATTCTTCATCTAAGTCTTTCATGGAGAAGCATTTTCTCAACCATGCTGTAACCTCTCGTAAGGATGGTATATCTTTTCCAATCAGTAATATGTCATAAAAATATACTACTATGAAAATAACTATACTCCATCTAAACCTCTTAAAAAACTAGGATAAAATTCATTCTTAATGAAAATAAATTCCTTCATAGCTTCGTCGAATCGAATGTTCTGTGACCTAGATTATTTTTTTATTCTATAAATGGATCTCTATAACATGCATACATTTTTTAGAATTTCCTAGAGTCACAACCTCTTCTGGTTGTGTCATATACACATCCTTCTAAAAATTCCCCTTAAGTAATTAAATTTTGACATCCATTTTCCAAATCTCTTAGTTATGTTAAACTAATATAACAAATAAAATTCCAATTGATTTAAACATGGAAATTGGAGAAAAGGTTTCATTATAGTCAATTCCTTGAAATTTTATAAACCCTTGATCCACTTGTTATTCTTTATAGGTATTTACTTTGACTTCCATGTCTGTATTTCTCTTGAATACCCATTTACATCCATCACAATTTACATAAAATGGTGGATCAATGAGAACCCAAAATTGGATTTTATACATTGAATCTATCTTAAAATCCACAATTTTCACCATCTTATAGATTATGTGCTCTCTACAGTCTCCTTATAGCAGACCAGATCATTATTCTAAATTAATAATGATTCATCGTCATCACTGACTAGAAAAATATATCTTTTGGATTCTATCACCTCTCTAGTGAATCTATGTAGTACTTGTGTTTCCTGAACTTCTTCCATAAGGACCTATATAATTAGTATATGTACCAAATAATTTGTATCTTGAGCATTAACTTCATTGAAGTCAATCTTACTGCAACTTTCCTCCTTTATTATGTTCTCCCTATCAAGGAATATTACTTGTCATGCGACAACTACTTTCTTATCTAAAGGGTTTTATAGATAATATCCTTTTGTTTACTTGGGATACCCTATAAAGATGCAATTCATCCCTCTGGGTGATAGTTTGTTCCTTGAGATAACCTTAACAAAAATCTTACAACCCAATGTATGAACATGTGAGAAAACAAGTTTGTTTCTAATCCATAACTGAAAGTGAATAATATTTTTTAATTCAGTTGAGACCCAGGTTAGTAATTGTAATGTAGTATGTAATGCATATCCCCAAAAGGATAATGGAAGGATTTCATTACTCATTATCAACATTATAATGTCCTACAAGGTATATATCCTTCTTTCACTAACACTATTCCACTATGGTGTATATGGTCGAGTGATTTGAGATAGAATTTAATACTCCCATAAAAATTTTATAAAGTCCTGTTTAAGATATTAATGACCTTGATTAAATTAAAGCTTCTTTATCTTATTACCATTAAGATTAAAAATATAATTCTTGAACTCCTTTAATTTCTCAAAGTATTCAGATTTATACCTCATTAAGTAGATATAACCATACCTACTCAAATAATTGGTAAATGTAATAAAGTATTAGAATCCCCCTCTACCGCTACATGACAAGGTCTGTGCACATCAGTGTGGAAAAAATCTAGAAGCTCTATGGACCTTTCACATTGACCTATAAATAGTGGTTTGGTCATCTTACCATGAAAATGAGAATGAAAAATTTCAATTAGATTATGCTCTAAAGATTCTAAGTAACTATCTTGATAGAGCTCTGTCAAATTATTCTCATTTATATGACCAGGATGATGATTCCATAACTGGGGTGTTAAATGAGTCATGCTTTTTTGTTCCATTATCAATTATCAATATTTTTTTTAATTTAATATATAAATTCCATTATTCAATTATTCTATTCCATAACATATTCTATATTTATAAAAGTAGTAAACTTTATTTTGAAATATGTAAATAAATCAATCCATATCTAGTCAAGAAATTAAATAATGTTCTCGATAACACTATAAACATAATAACAGTTCTTTAAAACCAAAATCAATCCTATTTTCAATGTGATATAGTAGTCTCTAATGGATAGATCACACATTCTTGCTCAATCAACAACTTATAGATCCAAATCATCTTTGAAAATCTTCTAAAATCTAGTTAGTTCATGAACTTGGATAAAAATATGTTCACTCTAGGTGGTATCTAATACCCAACTTGTAGATATGGAAAGATTACACTCAATAATGAATGAACATAAATCTTAATCTTTCTTGTTTGGATGGGTGTAATTCCTCTTCCAGTGGCCCTGATTTCCATAGGAAAAACATACTGCATCCTATTTATTTCCTTGCCTTTGGATCTTCTTCTTCTTAGAAGGAAGTTTCTCTAGATCCATAAACTTGGAATGAGTCTTTCCCCCTTTTAATTATTCTTCCTCTTTTTTATCCAGAATATAGAAACCTATTTTTCATTACCCATGTCTTTACTAACTTGGTGAATTAATTTAAGATGTTATGAACATGTCTTCTCACTATTTATCATATTATAATTCAAAATAAAATTAGAGTTGTTTTTAGGTAATGAGGATATAATGAGATCAATGTGAAAATCAATAAGGATAATAAACCCCAAGATGTCTAGGCACTCAATGTAGCCAATAATATTGACTACATGTTCCCTAGTTAGCAATGACTCTCCAAGCATGCATGTAAATAGTGCATTATTGATCTTATATCTCTCTGATAGTGCCTTTTATTGATAGGGATCCTTAAGGTGAGAAATGATTCTATGAGCGCCTATATCCTCAGGTTTATTTAGAATCTCATTGGAAATTGAGGATAACATGAAAAATTGGAAATACATAACAATATACACATGATTCAAATAGAGAGATACTTACTCCCCATTAGCCTATTTGGAAATGAACCCAGGAAGTGGTTTCAAGCATGTAGAATTTTCGTTCGTGGTATATATTATTGCATAAGCACTAATTCTATTCATGGAAATTCACTATCGTGAGAAGGATATCCTTTTCAAGTATAGATCAAATATATATTATTGAAGTCTTTTGATTTTCCATTTATTTAAATTTAGAAAAAATAATTAGTACTTGATTTGATTACAAAATTAGATTAACAAATTAAAAATAAATTAAATTCCATTAATCTATCAATGTTTTTCAAAACCCAATAGTCCACACCATCAGTTCTATAATATATTGTCGCTTAAATATTCTAGTGTAACAGATCCATATTCCCCTTCTCATAACCTAGACTTAGGCCAAATAAGCTACTTGAGGTGGTTTAAGAAGGTGTAACTTTCCAACTGTATTTGATCATTTTTTGGTGAGTCTCAAAAGCCCTATTTATTAGAATTAAAAAAGAAAAGAAGAAATTGTATTAGCTCGTTGTTCCTTGATCTATTGAGTTCAAAACCAAATCCATACATCCCATTTTTAATATATCCTCAACCTTTTCCTCCTAGTTACACTAAGCCCTTATTAGACAGTCAACCCTTGATGTAAAATAAGTTTTGTTAACACAAAAATTCATGTTAAAATTTCAATAATAATTAAAAGCACCCCAACATGGGTTAGTCAAGCATTTGTGGCAATGAGGGTTTTTTCTAACTTAAGTAGTATAAGTCTAATCCAAATTAATATTTTATTTTGAGTGGTTTTTTATCCTTATTCATAAATCCCAATTTTTACTTTTGGTATGAATTTTTAATATTAAATATATATTTTCTAAGTGATTAACCATGTTTGAAAAAAAATTTATGCATAATCTAGTTATATTTTATTATATATTTCATGCTTGTTAATTTATTTATTAGGTGATCATGCAACATTAAAAATCATAAATAATTAAACATGAAACTGTAAAAAAATAAAACCAAATTGGCATGATCATGAGATTCTCTATTGGTTAGTTTATCTAGTGTACTATATACTAACCCTTTACCCTAGGGGAAAACAGATTTAACCATAGCTTGGTTTGTGTTGCAGTATTCTACCTTAGCTCATATATACCACCTCAATTAGATTCACCTTGTATACTTGACTCGGACCGCCTCCACTCACTTGGGATCTCTATCCTTACATAATCTTTAATCACACACTGGTGAGCGGATCCAATGGATTGGATAATAGGGGGTTTACATTAAAGAAAACATGAGTACACATATAATTACATAATAAGGAGGTGGGTATGATACATAGTCCATGAAAATTAATTTAAAAATAATAAATTAAAATAATCCAATCACATATAAGGGATGGTCTAATCTCATTATCAGCCACACATAAAGAAAAAATATATATTTGTGACCCTTTTAACAATTACTTGGATTCATTTTTAATTAAGATACTTCACCATGAATTAATCCATTTAATTAAATTTATCTTAATCCCATCAAAAAAACCTTAACTCACCATCATCTATAGTAGTAAAAAAAATTAAATTAATTTAAAATTAATGTAGCATTCATGTACACTTAGAGGCAACAACATGTGTTTGTCCAAAATTATAACATGAAAATTAATTTAATATATAATTATCAATCCTATGAAATGGAATGTAATTTTTTAAATTAATGAAACATATAAAACATGTGAAAAGGTTTGATTATATATTTAATTTTCTCTATGAAAACCATACACCCTATCTTTAGCAGACTATATGGCATGTTGAAAAGTACACGGTGTATACATGTCTTTTTTCTGTGTTTGCAACACAGACCTTGGGACTGGGTGTGTTCCCTATGTAACACCCCAGGTAAATAAAGAATATGAAATTTTAATATTTATCCATATTTGTGAATTAAATATTAATATTACTTTAAAGGGGACGCTATGCACGATGGCGTGCCCAATAAGCAACAACGAGTTTCTTGGGAATCTTGCGTTGCACTCTAATAATAAAATAATATTATTTTAAATGGTAGTTAATGCCTAGCCGTTGTAATGGCGGGAATGAACAAAACTAACTAAAAAATGATTATATATGTTTGTCAAATATTGTTACTCTTTACAATAAATGTTATAGGATTAAAAATGCGAATGAATCCAATTTTAAGCGTAAACATTTCAATATTATTTAAAAGGTCGATTAACCGCCTTTTAATGGGGAACCTCTTTTAAATCCACTTTTTGACAATTTTATGTGTTATATTTGACAAAATAAAATTCTTCTTTAGAATCGGGACATCAAAATTTACTTTGTGTAAATTTTTGGTATTTTTCCGAAAAAGTTCAATTTTTAATGAATAGTGGAAAATGTTGTATTTTAATTCAAAACCTCTTCTTAATCTAATTTATTTATATGATTATATTATCTTTTGAATTGGTTTTAAAGTGAAATTAGAATATATTTTTACCATTTAATCCAACAGTGGTTGTTGGAATTAATTTCACTTTGAAATTTGACTTAAACTAGTGTCAATCTTTTGATATATATTGTTTCATAAAAACACGGTATTTGTTCTGACAGTGGGAATTAATTATTAAATTATTTAATGTAACTAATATGTTATGAATTTCGTAAAATAGACATCATTTTTGAATTTAGAATATCAAATATAGCTTCGGGTGAATTTTTGGTAATTTTCTGAAAAACATCAATTTTTTATGAATAGTGAAACCACTAAGTGGTACTTATAAAAAATGATTTTCTGTTTAAATGAAATTTTTCCACCTTTGTGTTTTGAATTTCAAAAATCCGACATACATGGTTGTCATTATGAATTAAAATGTGGTTCAATGGGATCAAAATAATTTTTGGTGAATAGTAACTTTTATGTTTATTAATCGCAATTAGAGGTAATTAGTGTAGTTTAAGGTTAAAGTAATGTTTTAATAATATTAAATGAACTTGACACATTTCCTACCCTAATTGTATGTGTCATGGCCGACCAAGACAATCCATGGGTCAACTTGGGGACCCCATGGAGCCACTTTGGTTGGAAAATGACATAAATACCTTTTTATTTAATGTTAAAGTAAAAATGACACAAACATGAGATGTTTTACTAAAACAATTTTTACATGGGTTTATACAAGTCAGATGTTTGACTATAAATAGTCATTGGAAATATAAAAATATTTCCTACATCATAGTATTTTTTATAATTTTTAGACATTAAATAAATTAAATTATTTATGACATCATGATGATGCAGCGGTGACCTCATTAATAAGAGATTTAAATAAAATGGAAAGATAATGTAAAATCTATGATGTACACATGTCCAAAACCTATTGCATGGGTATATTTCTAACCCTTATCACATTATACTTTAATTATATCAATGTGGGACCTTTTAAATCCGAAACGCATTTTAAAATAAAGGAACATTTCTTTACTTTCCAAGAGTGCCCCTCCTCTCCTTTTATAAAAGGCCCCCACCTCTACCTCCTTACCCACACTTCCAAATCCTTTGGCTCGGCCAACCCCTACCCATTTTGTCTCTATTAATCCCTCTCTAACTACTTGAAGCCTCAATTTGGACAGAAGTCTTCCCAAGGAAGCCTTTGAGCTCAAACCAAAGGGAGTTACCCTATTTTAAGGTAATGTCTTCACTTGTGTCCTTTTGTTTTATTTTGCTTCTACAACCCCCTAAACTCTTTTTATTCATTTATTTTGTAACAAATACAGTATATTAAATATACTAGGATGTTTTTATAAGAATTATTCGAGCTACACTTACACACACCTACATCTAATGGTTAAAGAACATACTGTTTTTGTGGATGAAAATTTATGCCTCACGAAACGATGATTGTTCAACATTCTTCTAACACCTTCAAAGGTGACCATTAAGATGACACTATATTTATATATGATATATAATATGTTTATGTTTTAATTAAGCTTATTTATTTTTCATTTACGGCATACCTTTATGGTTTCCATTATGGGTAAACACGATATCTTCATTTAAGGAAGTACGGACTACCGCCCCCTCAAAGTGATTTGATTCGTTAATACCATATGTGGTATGTATAAAGGATATATTTAATGATATTATATATGATACCATACTCGAATAAAAATACTATTATTTATAATTATGTTTTAATTCCTTTAAATATGAAATAGAAATGGAAGTAGCGTTCATGCGTACGTACGGCTTACCGTCTCCATGAATGGTACATTTCATTTCTTATCTCAAAATGTTATGTACTATTATAATTACATATATATAATGGATATATATGTAATATATTACATATAAATTGTGGTTATCATTCTGTAATTATAACATATATATATATATATCTCATTTGGTTTTAATTCCATTAATATGACAAAAACTGAAAGTAGCGTTCATGCGTACGTACGACCTACCGTCTCCATGAACGGTGCTTTTAATTTTTATCTCCAAATGCTATGGAATTGTATAAAATGAATATATACTGGATATATATGATATTTAAAACATCAATACTATTCTGGATATGATGTACCTATAACTATATGGAAAATTATTTTCCAACAAGTTCAATTTTTGACTCATGTACCAAACATCGACAAAAATGTCTGATATGAACTCATATTATTAACCAATTATTATACCATTAAAATATGTGATATGAAATGAATAATAATATTTCTAGGAGGTCCTTAAGAAATTATAAATTTACCAAAGTTTATTATTCAGGAATATAAAGAAACGAACAAGACAAGTTGGACTTGAGGTAAGGGACCATACCCCTCTCTTTCTTTTTAAGTACACTCTTTTATGTCATTCATTTTAAGCTCGTCTTTAATGTGATAGGGATGTTATTTTATATTAATACTACTGTAATTTTTATGTTCATATGATGAGAGACCATATTCTCTCTCATCAATCTATTTTGGAAGTTTTGAGTGGCGCCTTTAGGCTGCCGAATTTTTGTAAGAGATCTAACCACTCTCTTTCTTTTTAAATACTCTCATTTATGTCACTTATTTTAAGCTCCTATTTGTTATGTTGTGGGATGTTATTTTATATTCCTCTTTCTATAAACTTTATGTTAATATGATGAGAGACACTATTTGATCTCATAAATCCGATTTTGGAAGTTTTAAGTGGCATCGTTAGGCTGCCGAGTTTTCGTAAGGGATTTTTCATCTCACTTTTATTCCCGTGATATTTATGCTACATTTTCCACAATTTACATTGAGTGGTGTATGTAATGCCCATTATTGTACTCATTGTGTAATATAATTTCATTTGTGAGTATTTACATCAATGTTTTATTGTATTTCTTTTACGGGGTGCATGTTTCGAAAGATACCCATGTCGGTAAGGGAAACTTTCACCATCCTCTTTTTAAAAGACTTCTTTTGTTATGTCTTTTAATTTACATACTATTATGTAGGGATATGTTCTTCTATATCCTTATTGATTTAAATTTTATGTCCATGTGATGAGATACCCTTTTTATCTCTCATCAACTCATTTTTTGAATTTTGTAGTGACACCGTTAGGCTGTCAAATTTTTGCAAGGGAACTTGTTAACCCAAATTTGATTCTTTGGGATAAAATTGTACTCCTTGAATATGACTTCTATGAATATGTGTGAATAACCTCTGATTTTGTTACACTTAATATCCACTTATATTTGGTGTATTCGTTTGTCACACATAATTATGTAATTGATTTATCCTTAAACCAAGGATACCGTCTTTGTAAGGGACTTCGTCTAAATCTCCTTTCATTAAGGAATATTTTATTTTATACACAACCTTATTTTATATGGTGTATAAAACCCTTTGACTTTTACATTTATTCAAAATGAATCTTTTTTTTATATGAAGAGTTTTACAGAACGACAAAAGGGAATGTTTTCGTCATACGTATGCGGCGACAACGACTTCTCCGCTGCTGTGACCATTATTTGAGTTTCGGCTTCCTCTACAAGCCATACCTTCTTTTTAAAAGAAAAATAAATACCATGTTTTACTTTTCTTTTATTTTGGTATTGAAAATGGTTTTCATAATGTTTTTATATCAATGTGTTGTATTGATATCTTGTGATTGAAAGGTGGAAATGTTATGTTTCCTTTATGCATGTTTTATGTGATATGATTATGTTGTGGTTCTTGGGAATTGTTATGAAGATGGGTGGTTCCGTGATAAACTAAGGGCGGGTAAGCCCGATATAGTTCTCCAATGCATTGGGTAACACGAAGGAGTGAAATGTTAATGTTTTTCCGAAGAGATTTAGGGAATATACTGTGGTGGGTATTCCAAACATAACCAAGAGGGTTACTCCCTACGTAAGAATGTTATGAATGCCTCAAGTTAAATTTATGTCTTATGATTTCTATGATTTATTCATGATTTGATGAGGTACATTAAATTGCTTATGTTTTATGGGTAAAGTATGATTTCATTATTATGTATATATGAACACATGTTTCCTTTACATATTTTTATAACCCTTACTGAACTTTTTATTCTCATCCCAAGTTTTTTTAAAATGTTTTTCACAGGTCAAGGGAAAGGTACATGATATGATGATAGTGTCAAGGAAGTGTCAAGAATGAATCCATGCTTTATTTTTAAATATGTTTGCTTTGATGGGAAAAAAAGAATAATATCTTTTATGTAACCACTTTTTTTAAATGTGGAATGTAATGCATGTTTTATGATCTAATTCTCTAAAACTCTAAACCTTAAAAGATCCTCAATGTGTAATCTTGTATTAAATCATGATTAAGTAAGGTTTAAGGCTGGGGCCTTATAGTTGGTACCAAAGGTCGGTTTAGATAACTTTAGAGGTTAGGGTATTCTCTAGGCATAAGTGACATTACCATAATGGTTAGGATTTTAGAAAGGGTCCTAGTTTTAGATAAAGTGAATGAGTAATTATATCTTAGTGTTTATCTTACTCATTAGTACATGATGGTTTTTTTGATATACTCACACTAACATTTCTGTTTTTAGTGAATGGATTGATCTAGCAGGAACCAAAGTGACAATAGGTTTGAAGGAAAAATGGTGGTTCTCTGAATAAGAGACTGGATGAAATGGGTGATTCAATGAGGAAACTCGTGGTTGTTCTAAACCAACTATCAAGGATTCATGATCAACCACTTGAACCTTGGTATGTTCTGTAATGAATCATGTACGACATGACTGATCGATGTGGCAGTTCAGGTAATAATTATAAAGGTAACCATTAGGGTTTATATGATCCTTACATTTGAGGTAATTATGGGCTATTATATGTTATGATGGAAAATGAAAGGCATGCGATAAACATGAGGTTAAATTATGATATGATTATTTTTGAATATTTTATCTCATTTTGGGGAATGTTTTAAGAATTATATAGTTTTGGAAAAAGGACAACACGCAGATCGTGTGACAACCCGTCGCGTCGGACAAAGCTGCGGGAATCGAACCCACAACCAAAGTGTGACTGGTATTTATCGCCTACCACTGGACTACATGAATTACCTAGTTATTTTGACTAATTATATTTAGTTAGATGATTTTAGGAATCAAGAGTAAGTTTATTTTGGGTTATCTATGGAAATTATTAACCTATCATCGAGGATATGTGATTAGGTTAATTACTTTTCAATATGAGAATTTAAGAGCAACTGATGTTATTTGGAGATAAAAGTTAATTTGTACCTTGGAAGACTATGCGACTAAATCCTTCAAATATTTGGGTTTCAATATTAGTTTGGTTTACATTGAAGAATTTTATGGACAAATTGTTTATCAAATGGTCCTCGTTGAACTTTGGGTTTTGTTGGACAAATTTTGGAGATTAAGAATAGATTTTCTTTCTATAAAGGGTTATCCTTTTCTATATTATCTGATCTTGTACTAACCATTTTGGTTTTGGTTTTGGTCAAAGTATAAAGACATGGGAAGTATATAGTTCTCTTTTGTGGATTAGGTGATTCTCTAGAAGTTGATTATAGTGAACAAGTCTTCCTAAATGCTCGTCTTTTGGAGAAAATATGAGTTTGTGTAAGAAATCTAATAAAAGTTGAAAGTCAACATGATAAGTAATTATGTTTCCTTATGAATAAATTCCTCAATAAAAAAAACAAAAAATTGTTGTCTATTAACTTTTCAAACTGGGGAATCGAGTACCGTTTAACCCATCACAAGTTTTTGATTTTCTTGTGGTTAACTTTTTCCTAAACATGTTTTCTATCACTCTCCATCAGAACATGACCCTATGTTTTCTCCTCCATGTCCATGTTTTCCTACATGGAATCCTAGTATGGGTTAACTCGGGTGCCCTCTGTACTTCTCTTTCTTTATTTTAAAGTGATTGTTTTACCGACTCTTGTTCTGATGTGGGACTTTCAAGGATGTTTCCGAGCCCAATTTTAAAATTGCGAGGACGCAATTCCCAAAAGGGGGGAAGGATGTAACACCCCAGGTAAATAAAGAATATAACATTTTCATATTTATCCATATTTGTGAATAAAATATTAATATTACTTTAAAGGGGACGATATGCACGATGGCGTACCCAATACGCAATAATGAGTTTCTTGGGAATCTTGCGTTGCACTCTAATAATAAAATAATATTATTTTAAATGGTAGTTAACGCCTAGCCGTTGTAATGGCGGGAATGAACAGAACTAACTAAAAAATTATTATATATGTTTGTCAAATATTTTTACTCTTTACAATAAATGTTATAGGAATAAAAATGCGAATGAATCCAATTTTAAGTGTAAACATTCCAATAATCTTTAAAAGGTCGATTAACCGCCTTTTAATGGAGAACCTCTTTGAAATATACTTTTTGACAATTTTATGTGTTATATTTGACAAAATAAAATTATTCTTTAGAATCGGGACATCAAAATTTACTTTGTGTAAATTTTTGGTATTTTTCCGAAAAAGTTCAATTTTTAATGAACAGTGAAAAATGTTGTATTTTAATTCAAAATCTCTTCTTAATATAATTTATTTATATGATTAGATTATCTTTTGAATTGGTTTTAAAGTGAAATTAGAATATATTTTTACCATTTAATCCAATAGTGGTTGTTGGAATTAATTTCACTTTGAAATTTGACTTAAACTAGTGTCAATCTTTTGATATATATTGTTTCATAAAAACACGCTATTTGTTCTGACAGCGGGAATTAATTATTAAAATAATTAATGTAACTAATATGTTATTAATTTTGTAAAATAGAAATCATTTTTTAATTTGGAATATCAAATATAGCTTCGGGTGAATTTTTGGTAATTTTCTGAAAAACTTCAATTTTTGATGAATAGTGAAACCACTAAGTGGTACTTATAAAAACTGATTTTCCATTTAAATGAAATTTTTCCACCTTTGTGTTTTGAATTTCAAAAAATCCGACATACATGGTTGTCATTAAGAAGTAAAATGTGGTTCAATGGGATCAAAATAATTTTTTGGTGAATAGTCACTTTTATGTTTCTTAATCGCGATTAGAGGTAATTAGTGTAGTTTAAGGTAAAAGTAATGTTTTAATAATATGAAATGAACTTTAAAAATGTTCTAACCTCATTGGATGTGTCATGTCCGACAAAGAAAATCCATGGGTCAACTTGGGGACCCCATGGAGCCACTTTGGTTGGAAAATGACATAAATACCTTTTAATTTAATGTTAAAGTAAAAATGACACAAACATGAGATGTTTTACTAAAACAATTTTTATATGGGGTTATACAATTCATATGTTTTACTATAAATATTCATTGGAAATATAAAAATATTTCCTAGATCATAGTATTTTTTATATAATTTTTAGACATTAAATAAATTAAATTATTTATGACATCATGATGATGCAGCGATGACCTCATTAATAAGGGATTTAAATAAAATGGAAAGATAATGTAAAATATATGATGTACACATGTCCAAAACCTATTTTATGGGTATATTTAGAACCCTTATCACCTTATACTAGAATTATATCAATGTGGGTCCTTTTAAATCCAAAACTCATTTTAAAATAACGGAACATTGCTTTACTTTCCAAGAGCGCCCCTCCTCTCCTCTTATAAAAGGCCCCCACCTCTACCTCCTTACCCACACTTCCAAAGCCTTTGGCTCGGCCAAACCCTGCTCATTTTGTCTCTTCGAATCCCTCTAAAACTACTTGAATCCTCAATTTGGGCATAATTATTCCCAAGGAAGCCTTTGAGCTCAAACCAAAGGGAGTTACCCGATTTTATTGTAATGTCTTCACTTGTGTCCTTTTGTTTTATTTTGCTTCTCAAACCCCCTAAACTCTTTTTATTCATTTATTTTGTAACAAATCCAGTATCTTAAATATACTAGGATGTTGTTATAAAAAGTATTCGAGCTACACTTACACACACATACATCTAATGGTTAAAGAACATACTGTTTCTGTGGATGGAAAATTTCTGCCTCACGAAACGATGATTGTTCAACATTCTTCTAACACCTTCAAAGGTGGAAATTAAGATGACACTATATTTATATATGATATATAATATGTTTATGTTTTACTTAATCTTCTGTATTTTTCATTTATATCATACCTTTATTGTTTCAATTATGGGTAAACGTGATATCTTCATTTAAGGAAGTGCGGACTACCACCCCCTCAAAGTGATTTGATTCGTTAATACCATATGTGGTACATATAAATGATATATTTAATGATATTATATATGATACCATACTGTAATTAAAATACTATTTTTTATCATTCTGTTTTAATTCCATTAAATATGAAATAGAAATGGAAGTAGCGTTCATGCGTACGTACGGCTTACCGTCTCCATGAACGGTACATTTCATTTCTTATCTCAAAATGTTATGTACTATTATAAGTACATATATATAATGGATATATATGTAATATATTACATCTAAATGATGGATATCATTCTGGAATTATAACATATATATATCTCTCATTTTGTTTTAATTCCATTAATATGACAAAAACCGAAAGTTGCGTTCACGCGTACGTACGGCCTACCGTCTCCATGAACGGTGCTTTTAATTTTTATCTCCAAATGATATGGAATAGTATAAAATGAATATATACTGGATATATACGATATTTAAAACATCAATACTATTCTGGATATGATGTACCTATAACTACATGGAAAATTATTTTCCAACAAGTTCAATTTTTGACTCATATACCAAACATCGACAAAAACATCTGATATGAACTCATATTATTAACCAATTATTAAAACATTAAAATATGTGATATGAACTGAATAATAATATTTATAAGAGGTCCTTAAGAAATTATAAATTGACCAAAGTTTATTATTCAGGAATATAAAGAAACGAACAAGACAAGTTGGACTTGAGGTAAGGGACCCTACCCCTCTTTCTTTTTAAGTACACTCTTTTATGTCATTCAATTTAAGATCATCTTACTTGTGATCGGGATGTTCTTTTATATTACTACTACATTAATTTTTATGTTCATATGATGAGAGACCCTATTCTCTCTCATCAATCTATTTTGGAAGTTTTGAGTGGCGCCGTTAGGCTGCCGAATTTTCCTAAGAGATCTAACCTCTATCTTTCTTTTTAAATACTCTCCTTTATGTCACTTCTTTTAAGCTCATCTTTGTTATGTTGGGGGATGTTATTTTATATTCCTCTTTCTGTAAACTTTATGTTAATATTATGAGAGACCCTATTTGATCTCATAAATCCGTTTTTGGAAGTTTTAAGTGGCGCCATTAGGCTGCCGAGTTTTCGTAAGGGATTTTTCATCTCACTTTTATTCCCGTGATATTTATGCTACATTTTCCACAATTTCCTTTGAGTGGTGTATGTACTGCACATTATTTTACTGATTGTGTAATATACTTTCATTTGTGAGTATTTACATCAATTTTGTATTGCCCTTCTTTCATGGGGTGCATGTTTCGAAAGATACCCATGTCGGTAAGGGAACCTTTCACCCTCCTCTTTTTAAAAGACTTATTTTGTTATGTCTTTTAATTCACATACTATTATTTTGGGATATGTTCTTCTATATCATTATTGATTTAAATTTTATGTCCATGTGATGAGATACCCTTTTTATCTCTCATCAACTCATTTTCTGAATTTTATAGTGACGCCGTTAGGTTGTCAAATTTTTGCAAGGGAACTTCTTAACCCAAATTTGATTCTTTGGGATAAAATTGTACTCCTTGAATATGTCTTCTATGAATATGTGTGAATAACCTCTGATTTTTTAACACTTAATATCCACTTATATTTGCTGTATTCATTTGTCACACATAATTATGTAATTGATTTATCCTTAAACCAAGGATACCGTCTTTGTAAGGGACTTCGTCTCAATCTCCTTTCATTGAGGCATATTTTATTTTATACACAACCTTATTTTATATGGTGTATAAACCCCTTTTAATTTTACGTTTATCCAAAAAGAAAGATTTTTTTTTATATGAAGAGTTTTAAAAAATGACAAAAGGGAATGTTTTTTTCATACGTATGCGGCGACAACGACTTCTCCACCGTCGTGACCATTATTTGAGTTTCAGTTTCCTCTACAAGCCATACCTTCTTTTTAAAAGAAAAATAAATACCATGTTTTACTTTTCTTTTATTTTGGTATTGAAAATGGTTTTCATAATGATTTTATATCAATGTGTTGTATTGATATCTTGTGATTGAAAGGTGGAAATGTTATGTTTCCTTTATGCATGTTTTATGTGATATGATTATGTTGTGGTTCTTGGGAATTGTTATGAAGATGGGTGGTTCCGTGATAAACTATGGTCGGGTGAGCCCGATATAGCTCTCCAATGCATTGGGTAACGCGAAGGAGTGAAACGTTAAGGTTTCTCCGAAAAGATTTTGGGAATATACTGTGGTGGGTATTCCAAACGTAACCAAGAGGGTTACTCCCTACGTAAGAATGTTATGAATGCCTCAAGTTACATTTATGTATTATGATTTCTATGATTTATTCATGATTTGATGAGGTATGTTAAAGTCCCTATGTTTTATGGGTAAACTATGATTTCATTATTATGTATATGTGAACTCATGTTTCCTTTCCATATTTTTATAACCCTTACTGAGCTTTTTATGCTCATCCCAAGTTTTTTTTGAAATGTTTTTCACAGGTCAAGGGAAAGGTACATGATATGATGATAGTGTCGAGGAAGTGTCAAGAATGAATCAATGCTTTATTTTTAAATATTTTTCTGTTGATGGGAAAAAAATGAATACTATCTTTTATGTAACCACTTTTTTTAAATGTGGAATGTAATGCAAGTTTTATGATCTAATTATCTAAAACTCTAAACCTGAAAAGATCCTCAATGTGTAATCTTGTATTAACTCAAGATTAAGTAAGGTTTAAGGTTGGGGCCTTATACCCTACCCACGAAAAACATTTAGGTACACGGTGTATAGTCCAACATACATGGCATGTGACCTTGTGTTTCATGACGTGTCAGTCTCTATGATGTGTATCTGATACATGGCATGCTTAGGATCCCCATATATTTGGATATGATATAATAGGAACTACACATTGTGTATAATAGTTACACAACATGTATTTCTTTATTCCATGTGATAGACTATCTAGATCTACACACTGATGTGATCTATTTGGATCATAGATCCGATTTTTTTTATATGAACCAATAAAATGAGATACCCGACTATAAATAAAGTCTTTAATAACACTAAAATGGGATTTTTTTAGTGCTAAAAAAGTTCTGAATATTGGAGCATGATTAAAATCCATTGATTTTTATCAGTGCTAGAAAAGTACTGATAAAGGGGTCCTTTATCAGCACTAAAAAAGTGAAGATAAAGGTTTTATTTATTAGTGTTTTTGGAAGTGCTGATAAAGGACCACATTTTTCAGCGCTTTTATTTAGTGCTAATAAAGGACCCCTTATAGATTATTTTAGAATCACTGATAAATGAAAAATTTATTATGAATTTTGAAAGCACTGATATAATGACATACTATATTGTGCAGATAGATTTATAACACACTGTATCACCACAAACCACACAAGAACAATACAAATAGCACCAGAAATATTAGACATGTACAAAATGGATTATAAATGAAATAATATTTAGAATACAAAGACAAGATAAAAACACTATATTATAGACATTTAAAATATTGGTTTATACAATTACATGAGTATGTACAAATTACCACAAACATCCAAAGACATTAATGTCCCTTTGTCTTTGGCCCATTACCCCACTCATGTTATTTACAAACAAACCATACTTGCTCAAGAAAAATAATTTACCAACATAAGAAAAAAATTCTTATGTCAGTAATACTATAAAGAAATAAATTAAATATAAAGTGTTAATTTTAAACTAAAATTTTAAACTAAACTTTGAGTCATAATAGGAATAATGTTTATTGGATTAAGTTTCAATTTATTCTATAACATCACCCCATTTCTTGTTCATATTCAAGAATTATCTGTGTAAAAATTAACTAAATAAGTATATGATAACAATAAAAACAAATTAATTAAGTAATATTTCATAAAATGATAAGAAAAAATCTGATCTCATTTGCATGGTTTTGGTGATGTGAATCACATTTTAAACTAAAATGAAACTTATATATTGAAAACACACACTTAGAGTTATACCAATACCACTATACATCATATTGAGGTCCTGTTGATTCCCAAATGTCGAAAATTACTTATGGATCATTTTCCAAAAGTATCAAAAAAATCCAATATGTGTTTTCTTAGTTTTGAGTATATCACTTGTGTTTTTTACTAAAAATTCATTTTAAAGAGAAAACACATAGTTTGAGTCATATCAGTCACATTGTGTGTCAGTTTGATGTGTTACAATATTCCTACACATTAAAAATAACATATAAATCATTTTCATAAATTATCAGGACAATCCGATCACGTTTTTTTAGTTTTCCATGAGTGACACGTTTTGAACTAAAATTTCAATTTTAAACCGATAACAGACACTTTGAGTCATACATGGAAAATCTTGAATCATATTGAGTTTCAACTGATTCTTAAATGTCACAAATGACTTATGGATCAGTTTTCTAAAATGTCAAAATAATTTGAATGGATTTTCTCAGTTTTGAGTATGTCAATTGTCTTTTTTACTAAGATTAATTTCAATTTTAAATAAAAAGACACACTTGGAGTCATATGGGTCACTACGTGCATCGAATTGAGAAAAGAGTGTTGTAGCAGGAATTGTACAGAACTGTAGCAGTACTGTAGCAGGAATTGTGTAGAATTGTAGTAGGTACTACAACAGGAACTGTAGATGGAACTGTTTGGCACTATAGTAGTAGGGAATGTTCCCCTGTTTGGGCCTTCAGGCCACCTATTTGGTCCCTGAGTCCTTTAAGTCCTTCGAGAAACCCAAGCCTTTGGGTCAATAAGGCCTTCAGGCCACCTCAAGGCCTTCGGGCCACCTTAAGTGCAGATGCAAACAAGACAACCTACAAGGAACAAGCTTCAGAAGAAGGATGACCAAGGATCATTCACCATAGTAGAAGCTAAATGGATTTCTAGAATGAGAGGGTATGGGACCTACAATCAGGACAATCTTGTGCATGCACGGGAAAGCTGAGATGAATAGCCATGCGAAGGTGGAGAGATTATTTAATGATAAAGATGCTGGGGAGGAGCAGTTATAATTAGTTAGTCTAGGTTGTATGTAATGTTTGAATTTTACAGGCAATGAATTCCTTTAAGGCCTACAATCCGTGTAATACTTACACCTAAAAGCCTTGTAAGGGTTCCACATCAGCCCTTGAAAGGTGGATTATCAAAAATCAATTAAAAATGAAGGCCTTGAGGCCATTGGAAGAGGATGTGCATCTAATTGAGGTTTGGATAATTATTACATGTCCCAAATTACTTATTAATAATTTTAATAAATTATCAAGGAAATAAAAATTCATTTTCTCAATTTTGAGTATGTTATTTGTGTTTTTTACTAAAATTTCATTTTAAAACGAAAACACGCACTTTGATTCATACCAGTCATATAATTTTTTAGTTTTATATGAGACTAATTAATACATGTAATAAATGATTTATGAATCATTTTATTAATTTATCATGAAAATTAGGGATTATTTTCTCATTTTTCATTGAGTGACACTTTTTAAACTGAAATATCAATTTAAACTGATAACATACAATTTGAGTCATACTGGGAACATCATGCATTAGATTGGGGTAAAACTAATTCCTACACATCAAAAATGTCTTATGGATATTTTTCCTAAAGTACCAAAACAATTTGGATGTTTTTTCTCAGTTTTGAGTATATCAGTTATCTTTTTTACTAAAATAAATGTCAATTTTAAATAAAGACACACTTGGATTCATACTGGTCACACTGTATGTTAGATTCAAGTGTGTATGATTCTTAAGAGTGCCAAATGGTTTATGGATCATTTTACTAAATTATCAAAACAATATTAATGTGTTTGATTTGTTTTAAGTATGTCACTTTTGTTTTTTTTCACTAAAATGTCATTTTAAACTGGAAACACACACTTTCAGTCATACCGGTCACATAGTGTATTAGTTTTATGCGATCGTAATTACTAAAAATAAAAAATAACATATGAATCATTATCCTAAATTATCAAGAAAATATGAACATTATTGATTGGTTTTCAATCAGTAACACCTTTTTAACTAAAATTTCAATTTTAAACTGATAAAAAACACTTTGAGTCATACCCGGGACATCGTGTATCATATTGAAGTGTAAATGATTCATAGATGTCACAAATTACTTAATTATTATTTTACTAAAGTATAAAAATAATCCCAATGTGTTTTCATAGTTTTGAGTATGTCAATTGTGTTTTTTACTAAAATTAATGTGAATTTTAAATAAAAAGATACACTTGGAGTCATACCGATCACACTATGCATCATATTGATGTGATGTTGATCCGTAAACATACAAAATGACTTATGAATCATTTTACTAAAGTACAAAAACAATATGAATGTGTTTTCTCATTTTTGATTATGTCACTTGTGTTTTTTACTAAAATGTCATTTAAAACTGAAAACACGCACTTTGAGTCATACTGGTCATATCATGTGTTGGTTTGATGTTATACTAATTACTACAGATTTAAAATTACTTTTGAATTTTTTTATTAAATTATCAAGTAAATCTAAGCCTGTTTTCTTGGTTTTTTGTGAGTGAAACTTTTTGAACTAAAATGTCGATTTTAAACTAATAACAGACACTTTGAGACATACTGGGCACATCATGTATGATATTGAGGTTTAAATGATTCCTACATGTCTAAAATGACTTATGGATTTTTCTAAAATATCAAAATAATACGAATGTTTTTTCTTGGTTTTTAGAGTTTCAGTTTTCTTTTTTTACTAAAATTAATGTCAATTTTAAATATAAAGACATACCTTAGAGTCATACTGATCACAACGTACATTGAATTGTGGTGTGACTAATTCATACAAATCCCAAATGACTTATGGATCATTTTGACAAATTATAAATTCAATGTGAATGTGTTTTACTGGTTTTGAGTATGTCACTTTTGTTTTTTTACTATAATATCTTTTTAAACTAGAAACACACAATTTGAGTCATATTAGTCACATCGTGTGTCAGTTTGACATGATACTAATTCCTATATGTCAAAAATGACTTAAGAATCATTTTCCTAAATTATCAAGACAATTCGAGTGTGTTTTATTATTTTTTAGTGAGTGAAATTTTTTAATCTAAAATGTCAATGTAAACTGATAATAGACACTTTGAGTCATATTAGAAACATAGTATACTGTATTGAGGTGTGGTTGATTCTTACATCTCAAAAATGATGTATGGATCATTTTTAAAGTATTAAAATAATAAAAATTTGTTTTATTTGTTTTAAGTATTTTAATTGTCTTTTATACTAAAATTAATGTCAATTTTAAATAAAGGAACACTTAGAGTCATACTGATCGCACTATGTGTTATATTGAGGTGAAGATGATTCATAAATATCCTAAATGAAATATGGAAAATTTTCCTAAAGTATCAAAAAATAATGAATGTGTTTAATCAGATTTGATAATGTCACTTATGTTTTTTACTATAATTTCATTTTAAACTAGAAACACACACTTTAAATCACACTAGTCACATAGTCTATTAGTTTGATGTGACACTAATTTCTACACATCCAAAATAACATATGAATCTTTGTAATAAATTATAAAGACAATATGAGAGTGTTTTTTAGTTTTCAGTGATTGAATTTTTTTGAACAAAATTGTCAATTTTAATACGATAACAAACACTTTGAGCCATACCAGACACATCATGCATCATATTGAGGTGAACCTGATTCCTACATGTGAAAAATGACTTATGGATTGTTTTACTAAAGTATAAAAACAATCTAAATTCATTATATTGGTTTTTGAGTATGTCTGTTGTCTTTTTTACTAAAATTAATGTCAATTTTAAATAAAAAGACACACTTGGAGTCATACCGATCACACTATGTGTCAGATTGATGTGATGAAAATTCCTACACATCCCAAATGACTTATGAATAATTTTACATTATTTTCAAAACAATCTGAATTTTTTTTCTCATTTTTGAGTATGTCACTTGTGTTTTTTTACTAAAATTCCATTTTAAAAAGGAAACACACACTTTGAGTCATACTATTCACATCATGTGCCAGTTTAAAATTAGAATAATTCGTACACATATCAAATGAATTATGAATCATTTTCTTAAATTATTAAGACAATACAAGAATGTTTTCTTGGTTTTTTTAGTTAGTGTCACTTTTGGACCTAAAAAGTAAATTTTAAACTGATAATGGAAACTTTGAGTCATAAAGGACACACTGTGTATTGGATTGAGGTGAAGATAATTCATACATGTCAAAAATGAATTATGGATCATTTTCCTAAATTATCAAAATAATATGAATCCATTTTCTCAGTTTTGAGTATGACAATTTTCATTCTTATTAATATTAATGTCAATTTTAAAAACAATTACACACATGGAGTCATAACCGGCACACTATGCATCAGATTGAGGTGATGATAATTCATACATGTAAAAAATAACTTACATATGGTTGTACTAAAGTATCAAAATAATATTAATTCATTTTCTCAGTTTTGAGTATGTGATGTTTGTTTTGAACTGAAATGTAAATTATAAACTAAAAACATACAATATGAGTCATACTGATCACATTGTGTATTAGATTGAGGTGAAAATGATTGAGTATGCAATTTATTTTTTTCTTTCAACAATCTAAAAAAATCCAGAAAAGATAGAAAATGTTGTATTCTGATAGAAGAGGAAACCACATTGTCACATGACTTGGCCTTCCCCAAGCTCTTGTGTGGAGCCTTTAAGGTCCAAGTGGGTGTTCTAAAATACTCGTGAGAAGCCTAAAATATTCTAGAACCTAGTAGAGATTAATATATTTCAAGAGTATTCTAGAGAACCTCATTACCATACCTCCTCTTCATGTAGAAGGATGTGACATCATGATTCCTCAAACAATTTAAGTTTTTGGAAGCATGGGGTTTCATCTTCCATTAAAATGGAACATGTTCTTTCCAATATCTAATGAGCATGAACAACTTCAAAATATCAACCCCAAATCTAGAAAAATAATCCACCCTTATAAGAAAATACATTATGTTATTAATACTATAAATATATAAATTAAACAAAAATATGAATCCATGCATTCCAAGACCCATTGTCTTTAACTATTATTCCAAACTATAAATTTTTTGATTCACCCATTATGGATACATATGAGATATTTTAAAATATTAAACCCAATGACATGATATATTTAACCAATTTATAATTATATAACATTCATGTATCACAAAAATTTACCATAATTGTATTATCCTTTTGGGTTAGTCTAAAACTCATATATATAAATTTTACTTCTTCTTTGTTAAAAAAACTAGCATAACAAATTATATATTCCTAGATTATACTAAAAATTAGTGTATCCCTATATTTATTCCTAGAAAACATTAACCATCAGTGTAAACCAATTAGTGTTCATTGATTGAACTAAAAAAATATTTAAATTTGAGTTTTTATGGAACGTAATAAAACATATCTTTCGCTTTAACCATTATAGAATGTACAACATCCATGTTAAATGATTTACCATATTTTATGGATAAAACATCAGTGTGACCCATTATGTATTTTCATAAGACACTAAAATCCATTATAATTTTTTACCTCTTTTTTATTATATTAAGAATCAGTATATATTTTTATATAATCCAAATGACTATAAAATCTAGAGTATCTATTAAGTATTCATGGATTTTTTTATATGTTAGTATATCATTTTCAATATTCTAGGTGATGATAAACTCTGACATAACTTCATCATTATTTTTTAATCAAAATTTGAACATCCCTATTATCATGTATTTTTTATTGAGAATGATTCTGAGTTTCTTATTAACGAGCTTGTGAACATGGATCATTTTACATAATGAATGTGCACATACATATTAGTGATGAACCAATTGAAACTTTTTTGGATTTTGATATAGTGAAAAAGTATCTATATTCGTAATAAGGATAGGTTTAGCACCTCTAATCATATAATTATTGAGAGATTATATGTGATATAATGGTGGGATGATTTAGTTTTACATCTAGTGAATTCAAAAGAATATATTTTAGCTAATCCATTTCACTAATGTAAACTTGATGGGTTACATTTATGGATTTCAAAATCATTTGTGATATTATATCATGCATCTAATTGATGATCGAGTAGCCCAAACAAATACACCACCTATCAAAGTGAATCCACTGTATTTTTCTTTTCTTCTATAATTTACCACCACCCATGATGGAACCCTAGTGAAGGGATTAGTCTAATTTTATTCTAAAAATGATAAGGAAATTTCCCTAAAAAAAATAGATAAAATGAAAATAAAATTAACTAAATAAGTAGTAGGAAGTCACCTCTTCATGATGTCTATATACATTCATACACTATGTTTTCTTTTTTGTTTCTAAATAGATTGATTTCCTCCATAATACTTCTCCCTGAAAAATAGATCAAAAATAATATATAAGAATTATGATACTAATTATTCATACCCTAAATTTATTTCTAAGCTCATAGCCCATACTAGATCACAAAAATAGTAGATAATCACCTAAATTTTTTTCTGGATAACATTTCAACACTGTGTATGCTACACTCTCATCTCTAAATAAATGTACTTCTTTTTTTGAGTATGAAGGTTGTCAGATATGTATATAGTACTAAGAAAATATATAAAAAAATGATTTATAAATATTTTTAATGAAATTTTAATTAACTTTTGAAATTACCTATTTGGGTATGTTTCTCTTTTTATGTTTTATGATCTATATCATAAATTTGAAAATATAATATCCATAATCATTCCCATTATCCTACTTCAAGTACTACAATACAATAACCAAAATATTTTAATTGTTTTGAAATATATTTTGACAGTTTTATATTTCTATGTATACCTTAATCTATTTCCATTTGAAGTAATCTATAGGCTTTTTATGTCCAGTTACCAACTTCATGATGGGATTTTTCCTATATTTAGCGACTGCCCTATCATAACAAAATTCTTGTAAACACACATAATGAAACATAAAATTCAAATTTTATCTATAAAATATGGATTTAAGTGTATAAAAAATTAACAATACACATCATGTGTGGTCATTTTTTGGATATCCATGCATTGGATCCAAAAAATAAATATTTGGGGTATCGATATTGACAACGATTCGCATCCAGTGCTGCCAAAAAAATAAAAAATTATAAATAATCAAAAAAAATATATTTTATGTTATTAGATTATATATGTTTACCTCTTCATTGTAGGTATAAAAAGAGTCTATCATCTATTATTTTTCCCTCAAACACATTGCATATCTCATATTTCTTCTTCTAAATTTCTTCCTTTTCCAAACAATTTTCTTACATAGAAATGATACAAGAATTCATAAATCAAAATCATGATTCACATGGTTTTACCTTTTTATAATAGTGATATAAACTCCTATAAAAAATATGAATAATTATTAACTTTAATGAACATATTATATCACTATTTGGAAAGATGTATTATGAAAATGTAACTTAAGTATGTATTCACAACTGAGACTCCTAGCCATTGAAACTTGAGAATATAAATTATAGTCTTGAGAAAAACTATGTCTGTAACAAAAGTTCTAAATATTTATTCTCCATATGGAATATAAGAAATATTTTCATCTTTAAATATTGTATCTACATGAATTTATAATGATAAAAATTGTTTCTCTAGAACTAGCAGGGAGAAGCTACCCCCAGAAGGTCCTTCTGATTTCTTGGTCAATTTACCTGATTGTCTTGATCTAATATTTTATTTACCCACTGATTTATCTATCTGTAATACCACAATAAAATTCAAACCTTTTTAACAATTGTTATTGGTTTTTCATAAGAATTTTTTAAAGGCATAACACTTTCATATTTATACGATTAGAGGGTCGTGCTATGAAAGTTCAAAAATCACCATTGACTATTTTAATATACTGATCATTAAGTGGAACATGAAACTCATTGGTTGACTTTTGATCTACCTGAATCCCTTATCTAGTGTGATATTTTGGGATTTATTTATTTTGTATCTTAACTCCCAGAATTTTATACATTGTAACCCTTTTAATAAGGCGTTGCATGGGTGTTGACAGATAAAAATAACATATAACTTTACCCTATAAAATTTTATTAATATAATGTTATTAGAAGTTTTTTTATTCACATTTAGGAGAAAGAGTAATGTAAAAATTTATTACCTAGGGTAAGGCATGTGGTTGAGGGTAATGACTAGCCTAAAATATAGCAGGATCATTTAGTTCTTTATGTGTGCATCTTTGTTCCACCACCAGTTTGCTTTGATCCTTTCTCATATATTGGTCTTCCAAAATAGACTGAAAAAAATATCTTTCAAAGAATATTTTTGTACCTACAATCCTTTTATCTTATTATATATATCTTATTTTGGTTTTATAATATTGAAATACATTTTAGGAGACACTCTAAAACCTACTCCTCTAACATAACCATATTGTTCTGCCCCCTTTAAAGCTTTTGAAAGTAGTTTTTCTTCAAGTACGATCACTGCTGATTATTTTTTCTAAACCATATAAAAATACACGAACATGAATATATATATTTTATGTAATAATATTATAAATCATAGTGAATTACTATTTTTCTATACTTAAAAATATTTCCCATACTACTTTTTATTTTCATCAACTAGTTTATCCTCTTTATTTATAGGAGGCTCCTTTGATAGCACATGAAATGGGATAGAAGTGGATTAAGATTTTAATTCATCAATATTCATATATTCAAAGTAACATATATTGTTTCATATCACATAAAAATTTTATTGTTTATTTAAAATACATACCAGTTTCTCCTCTAGTTAATCATACCCCATCCATGCTTTATGATAGGGGTACATTAGTTTTGATTCACATTCTTTATTTTCGAAACAATTTTATTATATCATAAATTGATAATTTTGAATCAAATTGGATAAATAAATAATGTCAAATAGTATATTATCAACTACAATGCACCTGAAATAATTCTTCACCATAAATACTGATGAAAGAATTCCATGTTTTCCTACATATAATGTGTGCATAAGTAACTAGTGGGTGTGGATTTAATTTCCCCTCCACATCCGTAAGATATAACTTGGTAAGAAGTGTTCAAAAGCCTCTATGGGATTTTCCAGTGGCCATTGAGACATATTTATTATGGAAATATTTTAAAATAAATTAAATCTATAAGGAATAATGAAAATTAAATCAACATTTCATTATATAATTTTTTGGTAAAATAGATAAAATACATCAAAACATTATAGTCATATCTTTCCCAAGGGTTTCCTTCATTATTGGATGGATGTAGCACCACAAATATATATCAATCAAAAAAATAATTCTCATTTTGACCCCAACATAACTAATGAACATCGACTTATTAGGGTCAACAGGTTGGCTGCATTAAATACAGTCAACATAAAAATTTATACCCTTACGTATTACCTTGGTAGTTTTATACAACACTATGTTGCTACATCATTATTATTTTTTCATCAGTGTGGTATTGATCCCCTAATATTTATAGAGTTTCAGCATAATAGTTTTTTCTTCCCTAGAATTGGCAACATCATTATGTAAAAAATACATTGTCTATATGAGTTGTCAAAAATATAACTTATATTATGTTATTGTTGTGGTGAAAAAAAACACTATTATGAGGAAAATCATAGTATATTAAAAAAACAATTTAACCTTCACATTGAACTCTCTTTCTTTTTTAAAGGTTGAAGGGATTTAGATCCTATATCGAGAATTCAAACCCCCATATTTATGGTCCCCTATAATGTATATTAAATTTTCTACATTGGGATCAACATGAACTGATTGTGATCTCCCAATGAAAGGGTCATCCTTGACTGAATTTTCATCTGACCCAATAGTTGTTTTAGTCACCAATAGGACAATTGACAAATTATTTTTTTCTAGATATAAAACATAAAACAATTTCACTTATTGTGATTCCATTATGAATATATCATACTTTTCCCCATCCATAATAAAATTAACCTTCATGAGGACCATTTCATCAACTTTCACTACACTCCTATCTTGAACCCATTTTAAATGAAATATAGACACTTTAAATATTGTATAATCCAACTCATATATCTATTTGATATTGCATAAATATGAAATATTCTAATAAATTATATTTCTATACTTGAAACTAGATATCTGCATCACTTCCTCCATAATAATAACTGTACTGTAATACATCATACCGTAGTCATCATGTTTTTTGTATAGAATGTATAACCATTGATTAAAAAAATATTGTAAGATATAACATTTGAATTTGGTCCCCTGGCTATCCATCAAAGTTGTTTGGAAATTGAATTTGGATTTCCAGATAACTCATTATAAATTTGATCTCAAAACCATCCAATAAACTATTGATTATGTGTATTTGATATCCATCCTTCATCCCTTGATACATTCAAATCTCTAAGAATTTCTTTTTGGGATTCAATGTATGGATAAACATCTTCACTATTATGTAAAATGTAATGCTGAAATGGCTCTCACTCTATGATGGAAATTTTAACAATATCTCTTCCATAAATACCTTCACCCATAAGGTTCTTACTATGATGAGAATTTTAGAGATTGGTGTTTTCAAAATTTTATAGGTAATCATTACAGAATTAAACGGCTTATTCAATAATATATCATTCTATAATAAAACCTTATGTATAACTTTTATTCTTGAAATACCCATTCAAAATATTTATATACTGGTAAATGGGGTACATCCATATGTAATAGAAAATACCACATAGTTGAACCTCTCTCATGTAGTAAACTATCAGGTGGACCACTATATTAAAGAATTATGGTGGAAAGAACATCTATAATTCACATAATATGACTTCAACCTCCTTATTAATGATTTGAAACTTCACCGGGTCTATAAATTTACTTTATATGCTTTAAAAAATAATCAAATCGTGGTTAATGTATGTTGTACATTTTTATGAAGAATGAAACATAAAGAAACATACATCAAATCTTACATAAAAACATGAAATTCATGTGATTTTAGTCACCATAACATTAAACTATTCATTAATACGAAAATATTTATATTTTATGAAAACCCATATGGAACTTTTACACCATTAAGGAAAATGATAATTTTCAATTATTTATATCCGGATAGAGTATAAGCAACTGGAGGAAGAAAATTCCACCCTTTAACCTTCATCGGTGCCAAATATTCTCTTATCACCATTTCAATCGTGTTTAACCTATCCTCAATCCATTTTTTTTTCAGGAACATTCAGTAATGTTCTGATAACACTAATAAATACATTTTTTCTACATTCATAAAATCAAGGAAGTTTCTGATGTAAAAACAATTCCAATAAGGTAATACAAAGAAAATTGATCTCTTTTTAGAACCTGATTTCATAATGTTTTTCGAAAATGGTTTTTGAAAATAGTATAAATATATTTTAATTTGTTAAATAGTTGATTAACCTGATTTTATAATGTTTTTGAAAATAGTATAAATAATGTTTTTCAATAATGGTCTACATTCCATGTTAATTATCTCCCAGTTTCTTGACATCTGTATAGTCTTATAAACCATGGAATGATAGTAATGTAACATATAGATTTTGAAGGACTTGATTCAATTTTCATGTATCAATCCACACCACAGTTATTGAATTTTACAAGTTATTCAAGGTCCTTCCAAAACAATATGAAATCATTTGGAAAAACATATATTTTTTAAAGATCTTTCCTATTGAATGTAACATTAATTTATCATCATATGATTGGCATGGAAGTTCATTTTATTCTTATAGAATTTCATTCAAGAGAACATGTAGTTTGGTAAAGACGGTTTTTCTCCATCCACTACCAGCTTTCAAATTATATAACTTCAATATAACTTAAAATTATGTGTATTTAGTACAACTAGTATATAATGGTCTCTTAGAACAACTATTTAACTTTTAAAACAACTTTTGACAATCATGAACATCTTTTTAAATTTCCATTTTTATTTCTTCCATGTGATCTCCATCATCATTTACACTGGTATACATATCAAATGATCCCTAAACCACAATATCGTCCCAATCAGTGTGCATGTTCAGTTTTCCCCCATGTTTATTTCAACAATTATAGATCTAATATATTCTATGACAGATCAAATCATCTTCCAAATATTAGGTATGATTTTTTCTGGAATAACATTATTGTAAACCCATATAAAGGATTTGATAGTGGTCTTATGCATTCGTTATAGAAAACTTGATAAACTCTTTAAATACATTTTCATACTCTTTTTTCATAAAATTAGTGTGAATCCATTTTTTATTAATATTCATCCTATCAGGTTCATAAAATATTAATTTTTTTCAAAAAATAAATGAATAAATAAATAAACATAATATATTCATTATCGAAGGTGAAAGTTATAGATAATTGTAATTAGGTAAAAAAACCATTTGACTGTTTAAAATAATTTCAGTATGCTTTGAAGGAAATGGATAATTGTATTTAAGAAAATAATAACTCCAGTATTGTTGGTTTTATCCACTAAATTCATCCAAAATGATCACTGATACCCAATATGGGATGACTAATGAATATAGTAGCTCAAACAACATAGGTGCATATACAAAAGAGATGGGTGTGGGTCTCATGAAACAAAATGTAATAATAACTATTCAGGAGATAAATCTAATGAGGATGAAAGTAATATCCTGAAAAACTTTTAAATTACCACATCTTATTTAAAATTTCAAATATCATCTCAAACCCACTTTTGAAATTCAAAAGGATACATTTTAAAATGTTAAAACCCAACATGAAATAAATTTTAAAAAATCTGCATGAAAAATAAACCATTTTTTTAAAAACATTTAAGGGGATATGAACCCCCTTTTCTATAAAAAGGGTTGGCATCAAGTGGAAAATTTTAAAATCATATTCAAAATCCATTCAAAATAATTTAAAAGATTAAATATATTTCCATGGAAGGATGTACAATTGTAAATGTTTCAAACATTATAAGTTAACATTAAAATAACATCATGAGTATCAAAACACTAAATCAATTTTAGTTATTTTTATGGGAAAACATCATTTTTTATTTTAGAACCCACTTTGACATTTAAACCAAGTTTCCTTTTTACAAAATAAAATTTAAAATAGGAATGACCATAAAAATGTTAAATATGTCACCACCTAGTCTATAGAAAATCAGGATTATTAAACATTTTAAAAATATTTTATAAATACGACATGAATAAAATATTTTTGAAAAAACATTAGAAAATTAAAAATTTAAATCCTAACATGATTTCATGGACTACTCACCTAAATACGGAGGTTATTAATAGCTTATTATAAAATTAAATCAAGGGAATACTCATTTATTAAGTACTAGTTTTATAAAATATCACACAAGAAGCCACAAATCCAAGCTTCCACATGCCATAAAATTTATTCAAGAATAAACATTCATAAGGTTTCAAAAATATTCATGACATTGAAAAATATTTTCCAAAAGATCATGAGGTGTTAGATGGAGTTTTTTGTGATATCAAAATTAGGTTTTATTTTGAGTTTATTTGATTGCAAGTCAAATTATAGGTGCTCTAGCACTCGGGGTGAGAGAACGATAATAGATTTGGTTTTTTTGGCAAGGAACCAACCATGAAGTTACACCATGTTTCGAGTTTGTACATTTTTTTTGGTTTTTAGAAGATCAAGTAATGATTTTAGTTGTTTAGGAATTGTGAAAAATCATTGAGATAGTGTGTCTAAGGCTAAAAATGATCATTTTCAGTGAAAATATAGCCATAGGAGGAATAAATAATGTTTTTACATGATATTGGGTTCAATGAGATAGAAAACCCATAACATGTGTAGTTCACATTATATATATTTTTCTTGGTTTATTTTTTAAATTTGATTAACCTTGTTTACTTATTCTAAAATTATTTATTATACGCAATCAATGTTTGGACTTGTGTTCTTTAATTATTTACATTATTTCATTTACATAAGTTCATGTTTAGAAATTATATAACCTCCAAATCATTTTAAGATTCATAACGGAATGAATCCATCAAGTGTTTGGGTTATGTTACCTCACTTTATTTTGATAAAGTAACTGGAATAGGTTCTAAATGTAACTGAATCACTCATAGAATACTAGCTGGCTATGTGACTAAAAATGTAATGCAACCCTAACCTCCCAAGGAAACCAAAAATGACCCCTATTTAATACCTCAATTAGGGTAGAGTAGCACCCATTTTTTTATCATCCTATCAATGGTCTCCCATGTAAAAACCACAATACAAACCACATAGAAATCATCCATTCCATTAACAATAACAAACTTAAATTAAGAACAAAAATGAAACAATGCCTCCTTTTGAAACCCCATTTGAAATCTCACTAGAAAAGAAATAATTTTTCTTGAGGCCATTTTACAAAAAATTGGTAAGATCAAAACTATTTTTAATGAAAAAATCATTAAAAAACCCCTATTTAAAGACCAATATAAAGAAACCAAATTTAATAAAAGTGTTTAAATGTGAAAACTCCTCTTTAAATGTTATTAACATATGCAATTATGCACGTACATATCTAAACATCTCTCAAAACCAATATTCAAATATTTTCATGTGAATACGTGTATGTGTCTAATACACACACAGACACACACATACACTAATACATATGTGTATAAGCAGAAAACATGAAATGAGGAATCCATAAAATTGGACATAAATAAGTAACATAAAAAACATAAGAATTTTTTTAAAATAAAGATGCCCCAATTAATAAATGTCATGAACTCATGCATTGCCCAAATAGATTTCAAAAAGAACCTCAAATAATTTCAAAACATAAAATTACTGTATGAAACCATCATAAATATTTTACTGGCCAAAAATATAAATTATCCTTTAAATGTTGATAAAAAACATGGCCAAATCCACAAGAATCCAATTAGAAATCAATTATAATCCCTTAAGACCTTGAGAAACATGCATATTTAAATCCAATTAAACCCAAATAACAATTATAATTTAGAGAAACCAATTTCAAACACCCAAGAGCATGAAATAAATTAGGGAATAGAGAAAGAATAAGTAAACCTACCTAGGGATATCGTTAAGGATGAAAAAAAATCAGAAACAGCAAGTGGAAGGCTTGAAGAAGAAGGGAAAGCAGCACAAACATTCAAGTGAGGAGGAGGAGAAAATAAAATACCTTGTATTTGAGCTTTGATTTGTTCGAGAGAAAGTAGAGATTTTCAGAAAGCTTGGATTTGTTCGAGAATTTATTCGAGCCTTGGATCCATTCAGGCCTTGATTTGATCCTTGGATATGTTTGAGCCTCAGTTTGAGCCTTATATTCGAGGAGTAACAGTAGCTGGTGGATTCCACAAAAAGCTTGAGAAATCGTGATTGGAATAGTTGCAGTTAGGGTTATTTAAATATATTGGGGTTACTTTTACCACTTCTTTCGAAACAAACTAATAAAGATACCTTTCATCATTTCTAAATTAATACGCACTAATAAAAATATTTCTTTATGAGTGCTAAAAACCCACTGATAAAAACCATCTCTATCAATACTAAAAAGTGCTCATACTGCTTGATCGTTATCAGTTCTAAAGAAGCATAGATAAAAGGATTCTTTATCAGTGCTAAATCTTTAGCGACGATAAAAGATCTATAATTATAATTATAAATAATTTATTTATAAATATATTTATATGTTTATTTATAATAATTTTATAATTATTTAGAAACATAATTATTTATTTATAATTATATAAATACCTTTTTTGAAAAAAATTATAATTTTTATTTATAACTAAAAATATATAATTTTACAAATATAGTAAATATATATTTATAAATATATTTATAATTATTTGTTTATAAATATAAATATATTTATATCATTATATATATTTATTTAATAAATATTTATAAATATAACTATAAATAATCATTATTTAAATATATTTATCATAATTTTATAATTATAAATACATCTATATCATTATATATATTTATATAATTATTTATATCTGTGTGTGTATTTAATAAACACATGTAAATATAAATATAAATATAGTAAATATATTCATTATATAAATATATTTATTTCAATTTTATAATTATAAATATATATAGATCATTATACATATTTATATAATTACATATATTTATATAATTATATATATATTTAATAAATAAATTTAAATATAAATTTAAATATAAATTTAAATATAGTAAATATATTCATTATTTAAATATATTTAATATAATTTTATAATAATTTAAATATATAATTATTAATTTTAAATTATATAAATAATTTTTTTAAAAAAAATATTTTTATATTAATATCATTATATATATCATTATATATATAATTATATATATATATATATTTAATCAATATATGTATATAAATAAATAATAAATAAATAAATAAATAAATAAATAAATATAAATATACGTATAACTACAAATATAAATATAAATATAAATATAAATATAAATATAAATATAAATATAAATATAAATATAAATATAAATATAAATATAAATTTAAATATAAATATAAACATAAATAAAAATAAAAATATAAATAAAAATATAAAAATATATATATAAATAAAGTAAATATATTAATTATTTAAATAAATTTATTATAAATTTATAATTATTTTTATATATTTAATTATTTATTTATAAGTAAATAAATACTTTTTTAGAAAATAATATTTATTTATTCATAATTATAAATATAGGAATTTATAAATATAATAAATATTAATTTTTAAATATATTTATTTATAAAAATTTATTTAAAAATATATTTTTAATATTATCAATGAATATATAATATTAAAGGCTTGCATGTTAAAAATTAGTGAAATTGAATAATTAAAAATGAGTACACATAAAAAGTATTAAAAAATAGATTAGTTTTATTAATTAAATATAAATTATTACAAAAATATTTCTATATATTGAAATAATGATGAATACATATTTAAAATATTATGGCATATTATGTAAATATATATAACTAAAAAATAGAAAATAAAAAATTTCAAAAGAAAATAAAAAATAATAAAAATATTAAAAATGAATAAATAATACCAAAATATAATAATAATAATAATAAATATATAAAATTTATCAATTAAAAACAAAATATAAAAAATGTATCATGTTATAATTAAATTCTAAAATGAATACTAAAATTTGAATAAATTACATAAATATCAGGTGCATGAATTTTCATATAATATTTCATTAATTGCATAAATATTTGTGTGTGTGCGTTGTATATAAAAATGAATTAATTATGTATTTATATATGAAATCAGTGTAACACACATTTTATATATGTTAAATTGAAAAATCCAACAACATTAAATTATTTTCATTACTCTATGCAATTAGGCAGTATTTTTAATTAATATTAATAATTATTTATACACCACTAAATTTATGACTTATTAAATGTAAGCATAAATATTTTGTATTATATAAATCATATTTAAAGAAATATTATATAAATTGATATATATATATATATATATAAATATATATGAATATATTTCTATATTAAATGTATTAATGAATAATTTTGTATAAATATCATTAAAAACGAATAAGACATTATTATATCTTTAATTATTACATTTTTTTTTTCATTTTCTATTTTTATATTTAAAATATATTATTTATCACAATTTATAATATATATATATATATATATATTTATATATATTAAACTTATTCATTTTCATTAATAATTGTTTCATTAATAATTTTTTTAATAATTTTTCAGTTTATACATTTAATTTTTTTTAATTATTACAATTTATTTATTATATATATATATTTTTAATATATAATATTAATTAATATTTATAATATATATATTAAATTTATTCATTTTTCTCAATAATTATCTAATTAATAAAATGTTAAATATTTTTGTTAGTTTAATCATTCTTAATTTTTATTTGTTTAATTATTTAATTTTATTAATTTATATACGTATATATTTAATATATATTATTTATTAATATTTATGATTTATATATATGTATATTAAATTTATTCATTTTTATCAATAATGAATTAATTAATAATTTTTTTAGTTTACTCATTTTTAATTTTTAAAATTTTAATTATTTCATTTTATTGGGGACCTTTATCAGCACCTAAAAAGCACTAATAAAAGACACCCTTTATTAGTATTAAAAATAATGCACTGATAAATGGCAGCGTTGTTAAATTGCTGTTTTGTAGTAGTGATATTGGAATGAAAAAATATTATACAACATGTATATGGGAAGTACATGTTGTGTACTTTAGTTTTGTCTAGGCAGAACCTTTGGAACCTCCAAATGGTATGAATTAAATGATTCTTTATTTTTAATCATTAACCAATTATAGGTTATATTAATGAGAATGAAGAAAGAGATGATAAAACGAATTTAGATATTACAACAAATTGATATGAGTAAAAGAAAATGAAAATGCATGCAATCAATTAAAAAATAATAAATAATTATAAATTAAATATGTGACTCCTCTTATACCACTTGTAGGTTTCGTGCACAGTGAAAGCATCCTTTGAAGGTATGACCAACTCAAATTTTAGTCTTATATAATGTATAATCATTTCTTCACATGATCAAAGCGTCATGTGTAATGAAAACATTAGATTAATTGACTATATTAAAATACTATAATTGGAAGTGAAGAATCATTACATGTAATTTATAATTAATTTATAAACAGATATAGAATTACATCAATTTTTAATTCGACTTTCATTGAATATCTAATGGAATAAATCTCATCGCACCATCGTTGCACTATAGGATCTAAGTATATAATTCCTTCAGTGGTGATCCCCATGTGAACAAAAATCTCTAAAGGCCATTGAAGAATCACTAGGTATATGCACGAACGATCCCAATCAATTATGTTGTTTGTGGTTAATCGCATCAGAATTTTTTTCGAGAGAGGAAGAACTCTTGATGTTCTCTCATTGGCTTGAGAGAGGAGGTGAGGAGATCCTTTTATTTCTACTGATCTCTATGTAGGGCTTTAGGGAGTCTCCATCTATCAATTTTACACACAATTTTGAATTTACAAAGTGATATAGTTTGATATTTATTATATTTGGTTTAGGGTTGTAAAACCATATACAAGCCCCTAAACAATTTAATTATTCTTAATTGACCCCATGTCCAATAATAATAATAATAATAATAATAATTTCTTAACATTAAAAACATGTTAATAATATATAAATATCATTTATATCATTTTAGATCCGACCACAAAGCTCGTTCTTCTTTTCCTCGTTGACATTTACCGATTCTCAAATAATAACTATTTAATAAATAAATTTAACTACATTATTCTAGGATAAATATATTAAATATTATATTCACCAAGATTGAAAATAAATATTTATTATTATTATTTAACTCAATTATTATTTTGAATAACTTCTGATAAAATTATGGTGGTCCACCAAGCTGAATAAATCTTATTTATTCTAAATTAATAAATTCTTTATTTGAATTTAATTGGAATTGCAGATACACTAAGTGTGGGACCCTTCAGGTCTCTTTCTTAGTCAAATTAGACATAACTGACTAAAGTCTATGGTTAGCATCTAGAAACACGCCAAGGCATCAATAGATAAAGTAGTTAATGTCGTAACAACATCCAACATCCTACAAACATTTACCATGTAATATAATCCATTTATGAGGATATCTTGAATCAAGAAGGTTCCATGCTGGTTCCATATACTTATATGATCAATGTATCTTTTTTTGACTATCTAGAAATAAACTCATCCACAAGACACCATGGCCATGGATTTATTCATGAAATTACATTTCCATAGAAGAGCCTGTGATATCAACTTCTATCAAGGGACTGAAGGGAAAAATCCTTTCTTGCAATATCCATTAATGAAATATCACTCATGACTATAACGACCGATACTTTACATACATTTATATTACATCAATGTTTAATAATATTCATTACAAAATCTAACAAATCCACGACAGGACCATATTGGTATAATAGCTTTAAAAACTGGGAAACATAAACAACTAGTTCATAAAACATCTTCATTATCTCCAACTTATTTCATCATAACTAGACCCCCTTTTGATATATCTTACTTAATACCCTTCTTTGTGGCTTAGAAAAAATAAACATATGAAAGGGTGAGCTTATATGCTCAGTAAGGGAAAAAAGGGAGATATTAATAATATCATAATTATAAGGCTTATGAACATAACATTTGAAAATCTTATCATACATATGAAAGATTGGGATATCATCCCATGGGTTAAATCGTGAAAGATCCTAGGAATAAATGAACATAATCCCAAAAGTAATAACATAAGACATGTTTTTTTTGAATACACACAAGAATATAATATCATTTCATATTAGTCAAGACTCATTACCAAGACCATCATAGTGGAAAAAGTCCATTATTGAATTGAGTTCACTCCTTGTTCCATCCATGTCTATCTCATGAGATATAAATCTTTCCCCAATTCATTGGAGGGAGATATAGGTCCCACCCCTCTAATAATTAAATTATTCTTATGTGTTCTACAATAACATAAATCATTTATCATTACCCAAGGAATTAAATGGGGTTATATAAACATCATTCCACCATAAAATAAACCACGTAAAAAAATGGATTTAATAAATAACATTCCATCATAATAACAATCAAATCATAGGAAAAATAATTATATTATACTTGAAAACATAACCTTATTGAATAATTCCATATTACATAGAAAATAATTTTGATATAACACAGGAAATTAATTATTTAGGAAAATATATTTTCTTCTTAAAAAACGTTTTCTTTTCTCAAAATACTGCAAAATGTTAAAATAAAAGAATTTAATTGAAAATAAACTTGAAATAATTTAGTGGAATCTTAATCGAAATAAGGTGTTATGAAAATGTAAAAATCCATTCATGTCGTACAAGATAAAAAAATATTCTCCTCGTACTTTTGCTGGAAAAGTCAAAAAGTACCTCATATCGAATAATGATAAAAGATTCCTTTCACACCATTTAATAAAAATTCACCAATGGGTAAAATTGTCTTTAAATTTTTTTAGAATAATAGAAACAATATTACATATTTAGGAAACATGGATGTGGATAATAAATATACCCCAATGAATACTTATGTATAAATAATCTTAGATAATAATGAGATTGCGAAATTATCCCTTAATTTAGGATATCATCAATGAATATAATGACAAATGAGTTAATATATAGACGGAAGATCTCATTCATGAGATCTATTAACAACATTGTAGAATTTCTCAAACCAAAAGGCATGAAAGGATAATCATACAGTCTGTACTTACTTCTAAAAAATGTAATATGTATATCCTCTCCTCTAACATGAATCCAATTGTAGACTAATCATAATTATATCTTAGAGAACCATCTGGATCCCCTCAAATGATCAAACAAATCATCAATCCTCAGTAATAGGTAACATCCATTTTCAATAACATGATTCAAATTTATATAGTATATGAAAAATAAAAGTCTCACATTCAAATTTTTAGAAAACAATACTCGAGCACCCAAAGGTGGATTGCTTGGCCTGATAAAGACCTTCACCTCCAAATTCTCAAGCTACCCCTTGAATTCCTTTAAGTCAGCAGGTATAATATGATTTGGAGGGAATGATATGGTCCACAATCCTAGCATGAGTTTGATCTCAAATTCTATTATTATATTATAAGGAATTATTGATAAATCTTCTGGAAAGACATCCTAGTAATACTCCACATTTTAAGGATAAGAGGAGGGAGCTATTACTTGATATGCCATGAGAACCATACCCACCACCTATGCTATAATAGTTCCAAACTAACACATTTATGATTCCATTTTTTACTACAATAAATATTATTAAATATTAAACGAAAACTTCTCCCCCTAACATATAGTAAAGGATAGTCATCTCTTGTAGCAGTCAATGTGCCCTTGATAACTGGTCAACTAGTCCATACCAAAAATTTCATCGAATCTATTCATATATAAGACCATAAAATCTCATAATTTTCTGTAACTTGTAACTACTATAGGACACTTTATAAATCTCTAGATATGTTCTACCTTTTTCCAACAAAGGTGTATTAATTAAAATAAGTTCTGAAGATAACTTAACCGTAAATTCCAACCCAACATAAACTAAGAAAGACATAAAATAATGGGAAGAAACTGTATTAATACAATTAGTAGAGTAAAAAGGTAATAAAAAATTCCTAAAATATTCAAAGGAACCTCTCCTCTATTAGTGAAAACCTGATCAAACATGTAAACCTTACATGCATTGGATCCCTAGCCCCGACTCGAACGCTGATGAATCGCCCGGGACATAGAGTTATGTGAAGTATAAATCTATCGTTGAAGTCCTTTGACCATACCATATCCTGATCTCCTTGATCCCAACAATGATGCATTTTTTTAAAAGTGATAAAGATTAATAATCTTGTCACATTGATGAAAATATTTAAGAGGATTAGGATAGAATGTGATATGATTCTCTTTATATCCATAATTATAACATCTAATGGAACCCCATTCCATAGAGGGATCCAGAGAACCTCTGTTATGTTCTGGATGCCCTCTATATCCCTGGAGCATATCCTATGACTTCCACTTCCTACTATTGGAAAAGTAACCCATAACACAGGTATCAATTCCAATCAAATATCTAATAAACAATTGAAGAAGGCCTATTTTTTTCCTCCTCTAGTCCCCTCTCGATTATGAGAGCCATACAAAGAACCTCATAGTATGTTACAAGGTCAAGATTCCTAAACTGATGCCACAACTTTGGTAAAAGTACAATCTCAAACATCTAATCCATCTATGCCTCATTATCATCCAAAAGAAGAGAAAAATGAAGAAATATATAAAAATAGTTGAATAACCAACCACTATCATAATTCTTTAATTAAGATATATAAAATCCTAATTGCAATAAAGATTCAGTTTATTAAAGAAAAAATACTCAAAGAAGATGTCCTCTAAGGGTCCTCTAAGTCAGGCCCTTATTCCTCCTAGCCTGGTTTATAATGCTCCACCATCTCATCATGGGTCCCTAAAGCATGAAGGCAACCATCTTAACCCATATACCCTCTAGATTACCCATAGGATGAAAGATTACATTAATCATTCCAATATCATACTTAGAATCTTGGGGGTCCTCTATTTCCCTATAAGTATGGGGAATTATAAAGCTAGAAGTGCCAAGAATAATTAAACAACATCCTGAGAACTGATTTGTATGGAATCCCTCTTTTTTTATACATAAAACATTCATTATAAGGTAAAACACTTAAAAATATAGAGGATGTTTTGAGATTTAGGTTCATGTAAATTAAAAACATAATAAATGAATAACATATACATTATTTTAATCCACTTAAATAGATAATTAATTGGTCCATCTTAAGTTAATTTTACTACATCTCATATCTTGGGGATATACATTAAAATAAATATGTGATCATAAATTCCATTAAGGGAAAAATAAAGGAAATATAAGATGAAAAATAATCATGGATAATATTCGATTCATAATGTTATATAAAAATAATAATCACATGATAAATAACATAGAATATGGATACAATAATAAATTGATACATTAATAGTCATACCACTATGGTTTATCACCGAGGTGTCATAAATCATAATTACCAATGTTATTCACCAAGGTATTATAAAACAAGTCATACTTAGAGATTAATTCTTTACCCAATTCATTGGAGTGATATGAGGTAACACCCTTCATATATCTTAATTCATTTATGCCACAAAAATCAAAATAAAACATTATATCAATAAATCATGTAATATAAATAACTAGTTTCATAATAAATAATTGAGTATATAAGTTCTTAAAGATTTGAACATTACATCATTTTTAACCCAAAGAAAGGGAATGTGGGTTTCATACATTTAAATCCCTAAATCAATAAATTATATTTTCATTTAGGTGATTACCCATGGATAATGAAGGGGTTTGGGTATTCAATATATAAGAATATTTAATATAAAGAGATAAATTCAAGAAATGAATTTGGCAGGATGATGATATACAACATGTATTAAATAAAGGGAATAATGAGAGAAGATGAAGGTCTCCCATTGATAAACAATTATTTTGGAAGTAATGGGATAATTAAAAATTTATAAAAATAAAGTAATTTAACATATATAAAACAAACCCCAAAGGAGGTACTTTAATTAAAAATTTGAACTGAAGAATTCCCTTACCTTAAATCCAAATTTATTTCGTCTATTTCCACCTCATGAATAATAAACATAAGTTTATTAAAACATGGAGTTAAAAGATAATTATGTTAATTGTTTCACTATTTATCAATTTTAATCGTTGTATTATATTTCATAATTTCTATCATTAAAGGTGAAATGTTTTAATAATATATTTTCCTTAATTTTTTTCCATCTTTCTTAGATTTAATGATCTCTATTAATATATATTTCTATAATATTAAGATCAACACCAGAAGATTATAAATAATAATATTCATCCATTTTATGTTATAAATATTTTTTAATAAAAATACATAATATTTGTGATACTTAGAGAGTTGCGGTCGGTTAACTGGCCATTGATGTGATATTGTAAAAAATGAGAAAAAGAGAAGTATGACAATTATATGTCATAAATTAAAAAATTATAATTAGTTAACATCAGTAATTTAATATTAAAACACTACTTAATTAAATTTATAATATTTGGGTTTGAAAGTGATGTAGAAAAAGAGGAAGAGAATAAGAAAATGAGAGAAATAATTCAGGAAAACTAACACTCTTCTTAGTGTTTCTTATTCTCTACGACACTAAATTTCATTGATTCTTAGAGTTAGTTTACTCTAGAATGTCCTAGGTATTATAAGTCTCTTAAGGGATATATTTTAGGTATTTATGTTACCTTGTTAAGTGAGAGAGGAGTTGTTTTTCAAATGGAATGGAGAGGGGTTTTTTATACGTGAGGAGAGTTGTATTTAGATAAATATTGAAAAAAATATAGTATCAAGGTAAAAATTTAAATAGTGAACATTTTGACATTATGAAATATATTTTAATTTAATAACATTATTTTAAGACTTAAAAAAACGTTATAAAATTAATTTATTAGTTTAATCCAATGGAAAGTGTAAAAAATTAAAGTGTCCTTTTAAAGAAATGATTTAGACTTTAGACTTTGGAAAATGATTTTTATGTTTATTTTTTAATGTTTTTAAATGACAAATTTATCTTATTAAATTTATTTTTGTATGAAAAAACAATTTATAATTTATCAATACATTATTTCATCATCATTTTTTTATAAAACACGTTTTATTTAAAAATAGTAGTTTTACTAGTCATTTTAGAATTGAAGTATTTTATAAAATTACCAAAAAATAAATCTTAGGAAATTTTAATACGATAATTCCAAATATGGAATTAATTTTATCAAAATAATTTTCTAACAATGGTAATTTTAATTTTTAATATAAAAATGTGGTTTTTATGAAATATATTAAAATACAATTTATTAAAAAATGATTATATTTTTAAACATGATATTTATTTTATGTCATTATAATATTTATATATGCTTAAATTATCATGATAAATATTATTTACATTAAATTATATTTTTTTAGTTCAAATTAATATTCCAATAGTCCAGTTACTATTCCCAATGATCAGGTTACTATTCCTAGTGGCCAGGTTACTATTACAATAGTCATACTACTATTCCAATGGTCATATTACTTCTTATAAACACCTCTGCATTATTTTATTTATTATTAACTAAAATTAAACCTAATAACACCCTAAGTTTTTATGGGCCTTTTTTCAAATTAATAAATTTACATTGATGTTTTTCAGTGCACTAAGTCAAACATTCTTACAACACGACATCGATTTGGCGTACATTACACGCAACATTGAGTTTTTCAAAAAACAATATTTTTAAAATATTATATATTAATACTTAACTTATTAATTAAGTTAGAGGTTATGAATATTAATAATTAACTTATAAAATCCTATGGTTTACACAAATATAAAATGAATTCATTATTTACAATGAACCAATTTAATATAAATGGAATACTTTTATAGAAAACTATTTTTATGATCACAAAGATGTTTTATCCTAATAAATTTAATTAATTAAAATTAGTGAGTGATATTAATTTAACATATATATTATATATTCAATCAAATTTATTTTATATTCATCCAATAGATTCGATAAGCATAAGATAAGAACAAAACTAATTTTACACATAAAAACCTACATTTTATTAAGGTACTTTTAACAACATTTCATGGAGAAACTATTTAAATATAAATTTTGGAACTTTTATAAATTTTATATATCTAAATAAAATTGATTTTTTTAATTCAAATATAAAAATTAGGTTATGGTGAATTTTTGGTATTTTTTTGTGAAGTTTCATTTTTTAATGAATAATGAAAATACTGAAACTTAACTCAAAATAATTTTTTCGTATAATTTATTTATAAAGTTAAATTATATTTTAAGTTGGTTTTAAATTTTAATTAGATTAATTTTTTATCAATAAATCCAAATTAATTAATTTGAATCAATTTCACTTTGAAATCGACTATAAAACATAGAAAACTTTTGAATGTGTTTACTTTAAAAAACACATTGTTGTCCCGTCTGCAAGATTATATTTAAATTAATTTACACCAATTACATGTTTTGAATTTGGAAAAATGTATTCCATATTTTGAATGATCATAATTTATAATGTCTAATAAGGTTAAATTAGTTTTCTACCAAAATATTTGTAAAAGTAATTAAAATTAATTACAACGATTAAGGTTAAATTAAGTTTAATAAGGGACTAAAACATAACCTTAAGGCCCAAAACGACCTCTAAAATTGTAAAAAATACATTTTATGGCTATATTTATACCCTATATCCCATTTTATATAATTTTTACTATTATTGGATCCAATTTCAATAACAAAAACATGGGTTGGGTTTCCCTTTTCCAAAATATTACAAGAGTGCCACTCCTCCTCCACTATAAAAGGCCTTCCCTCCTCCCAATTACACACACCTATCGATATAATTAAGTTCAGAAAATAGCTACCCAAATATCTCCTAAACACCCCTCCCTTACTCCTTGAATCCTCCCTTTGAGAAGGAAGTAATCCAAGGAATCCTTTTTTCACAAACCAAATGGAGTTACCCGATTAAGAGGTAACATCTTTTCCCAAGCTCCTTTCTTTTATATTTTTATCCACCCACTCAAATATTTTAATTACATGATTTTATAAAAATAAATTTATCTCAATATACTAGAATTTTTTTATGATAAAGCTTCAACCTACACTTAAAAACACTTCCATCTAATGGGTAACGAATATACTGTTTACGTGTACAGTGAACTACTGCCTCACGAAATGATGATTGTTAATTTATCTTTTACCACATATCATGGTGTAAATTACGATGAATACTATGTTTTTATATAATATTTATTATACTTACAATGTATTTAATCTATTTTAATTATTTTACAACACATATCTTTATACTTTCAATCTTGTGTTAATATGACAATTTTGTTAAAGAAGTGTGGAATACCGCCCCTCAAAGAGATGTGATTTGTTCATACACTACAAGGAATGTATTGAGGATGGTTTTAGTGAATATATATGATAAATATTATATAAAAAACATAATTTAATAATTACATATATACATATATATATGTGAATATATATATTTTACTTTCTTTCTTTCAACACGACAATTAAACGAAAATAACTTTCATGTGTACTTATGACCTACTGTCTCCATGAATGATGTATTCTATTTCATAATTCTATATTATATGGAATATTATAATACAAATACAATTAATATAAATTATATTGAAATCATGTTTTACATTCTGTAAATCATGATATAAGTATAAGGACCAAATATATAACAAATTAAGACACATGTGAAAAACAAAGCGGATATTACCCGATGTAAAACCTTAACATGGAATTGTTAAAAATAGGGTAATATAAAGACATAATAAAACCATATATGGTATTATAAGTGATAATATGGTTATTTGATAGATGTATTATAAATTTATATTTATTATACAGGAGGTTTAAACAAGTACGACGAGAGTCAAGACACAAGGTAAGGGAATTTCATCTTAATTTTTATATCCATGAGGGGCATTCCATGTTCACCACTATTTTCTTTTGTGTGGTGTATATAATTATCATGAATTTATTATATTATTATTATTTAATTTATTTGTTTTTACACATCCCTTCTATGATCATTATTTATTGCGGTTTATGTTTAAAAATGTTTATTAGGAGTCTTTTATAAGTTCTCAAGGAAACAGTTTTGAAACGGTTTTCAAGATTCTTTATAAGTTTCAAGGAAAAAGGTTTTCAGGATGTTTTAAAGATTCCATTATATGTTTTAATGTTTATTTTTTTTTAAATAGTTTTTAAAATATTTTAGGTTTTAAAAACCATTCTTCATAAAAGAAAGATATTTTCCAATAGAAATATTTTTAAAAGATATGTCAAAATTATTTCCCATATAAGATGACATCTGTTTTTGTTACTCAAGACTTTATAGGAAAATGGTTCAATTTTTCCATTCATATTATTTCTATTAATGGTTTATGTTTTTAGGGAATGATGTTTATGATACCTATATCTCTTTCATGAGTTATATACTTTTAAATCCCGCTTTTGTTTTCACAGGTTATGATTATGATGAAATGATTATGAAACCTATATATTTTTCAAAAAGTTATGATATGATTACATGTTTATGATATCCATTTCATTTCATGGATTAAGATATTTTGTTTAAATTTTTTTGGCACATGTGCGTATGATTTCATTATGATATTGGTGTAACCTATATCTTCCTAAAATGCATTGGGTAAAGATTTATATCTCCTGAGATAGAAATCAATGAAATGAGGAGTGAACTCAGTTCAATATTATAGGGATGGAATGAGGAGTGAACTTGGTTCAGCAATATAGGGCTGGAACAGGGATTGAACCCGGTTCAGAAGAGAACTTTTTCCAGTAAGTTGGCCTTGGCAGCGATGCCTTGACTACTATGGGAATCATTATATATGCTTTTGTGTATACCAAAATCCTATGTGTTACTCCTATGTTATGCATTGACAACTTCTTTTATTTATTTCCATATGATTCATGTCTTATAAACTTCCCCGATTTATGCCATGATTCATGTTTATGATCATTGATATGTAGGGTATGATATCCTATTTTCATAATCATGTTCTCATACCCTTATTCTCATGATTATGCTTATGTATCACCTTTTTTACCCTTACTGAGAATATGATATCACTTATGTTTATGTTTCATTACCTCAGGTTATAAAGATATGTGTTATGTTTGATGTGTCTAAGAGGGGTTCTAATCAAGAAGAACTTAGTGCAAGATTATGAAGCTCATTTATGTACCAGTGTTTATGTTTCCATTTTTCCAAAGGCACTATACTAATATAGTATTTGGGTGTCTATTTTTGTAATTTTTTAATAATTCCCCAAATGCGATGTAATGTATATGTATGTTAATATTGGTTCGTTATAGTTGGTATGAAAGAAAATATTTAGTTAACCTTTGGAAAAGAGGATGAGAAAAACTTAGTGAAAACTCGATGGAAATGTCTAAGGATAAGTTTATGGATAATGATAAGTATAGGAAATTGTCTGGGATTTTTGGTAAAGGATAAAGTGATTAGTTTCATAGAAATATATCTCTATCTATTTACTATAAGTGGATGTGAATTTGGCACAAATGTACGTAGGGGTAACAAATATGACAAGATTTTTTGGGCTTGAATTAGGGTAATTTGGTACATGAAAATGGATCTAACTGTACAAATGGTTTGAAACTCATGGGGAATATGATTTAGGAATTCACAAACTCTTCACAAACAATTATTAAGGATTTAAATATAATTTGGATATGAATAACGTAGGATAAACCTAATGTGTCATATATTAAAGAAGTTTTCATAATTTATACATCATATAAGTGATTTTTCATGATAATGTGGTTCCTAAATATGATAATTGTTTCTTAATCTATGTTTTCTGGTTTTAGTCAATGGATAGAACATGAATAAATAACTTTAATGGTGATTATGATGGGAAATTCAACAATTTTACCCTTGAGTAAATGAATGCTAAGGGATTTGGAATTAAAAAGCTTGTTTCTATGCTCACATAGTTTTCTGAAGCTATGAATCATGGTGTAATTTTAAATGAGAAAACAGTGTAACAACATTATGTTAAGTCTTTCAAGAGGCAACACCAACCTTCTTTTAGTGGGTCTTCTAATCCACTTGTTGCTGAACAATGGATCATTACCAATGAAAATTTACTTTCCATCCTTCAATATTAGAAATATGATAAATTTATTATGGTTGTTTATCATTTAAAAAGTAAAGTAGACTAGTGGTGGACTCTAATCAAGAATACGAGAAATAAAGATGAAATTGAATCCATGGAATGTGATGAGTTCAAGAAATTATTTTTCAATATGTACCTTACTTTGATTCTTCAAACAAATATGGAGAAATATTTCCTTGAATTGAATAAAAATGATGATGTATCTATAGGTACCTACAAGGTTAATTTTATAAGACTTGTGAGATATGATTCAAGAATTATCATCCAAACTGAATGCGAAGTTGATAGGTTCTTAAATGGATTAAACCCAATTATATGAAAGGAATAGTCTATAAGAGACTTCAGTATCTATGAAGAGATTGTGAACTATAAAATCAAGACTGAAATGGAGGATGGAGTCACATATCAACCTCATGGTTTTGATAAGAAAAAGAAGATGGAGTTAAAAGTAATCTCTAAAAACCATGGAGAAAAGAAGATGAAATTTCCTTTATTCTCTAAATGTGGGATGAATCATGGAACAATTTTTATTAATGGGTATAGTGAATTTTTTAAGTATGGAAAGGAGGGTCACTAGTAAATTGATTATTGAAATGATGGGAAGAAGTTAGATAATGGAGATGATGGAGATAAAGATTCCAAGAATGCACCTACCATGCTTCAATGATACAAGTGTAAGGAGAATGGGAATTAGGCTAATCAACGCCCAAACCCCAGCGCTAGTGATGATGATTGACATCGGAAACATCTTAAGCTAAGGGACAAGAGGAAATTTCATCACTATTTCTGATGAGGGGTGCGATAAAAATGTGGTGAAAGGTACACTTACCATCAACTCTAGAACTACTAATGTATTATTTGATTATGGATCTACCCACTATTTCATATCTAAATAATTTTCTTAGGGTGTTAAGATTCCACCAAAATTATTAGATGTAGAATTAGAATTTCAAACCTCTAATGATACAATGAATGCATACCAAGTCTATGATTCCTCTCTTGTTGATGTTTGTGGGAATTTTCTTCTTGAAAATCTTGTCATTCTTACTTTGGTTTAATTTTATGTCATCTTAGGCATGGATTGAATTTCTCTACATAAATCACACATCAATTTTCGAGTAAGGGAAGTTACATTTGATATTTAAAACCCTCATATGATCATCCATCAATTTGATGATAAATATGAACTTCATGTGAAGATTACATCCAGTGTATGGGTCTTAATTACCATTTTGATAGACTTTTTATCAAAAAAGGTTGGGGATAAAATTGATATTGATGATATTCTATTTTTTCGGGAATTTGTGGATGTATTTTCAGAAGAGTTTCCTAGCCTTCCACCAAAATTTGATGTTTAGTTCTCAATATAACTCATACTTGGTTCCATAAAAATTTCAAAGACTCCATAGAGAATGACCCTAATTGAGTTATAGGAATGAAAGAAGAAACTCTAAGAAATACTTGAAAAGGGATTCAGTCAGCCCAGAGTGTCACCTTGGGGTGCATTTGTTCTTTTTTGAAAAAGAAATAGTGATCAATGTAACTGTTCATTGATTATAAGGAGTTTAACAAGATCACAATCAAGAAGAAGTATCCACTTATCCATATTGATGACTTGTTTGATCAACTATGTAGAGCTCAAAAACGTTTCCAAGATTGAACTTCATTCTGGATATCATAAACTATGGGTTGAGAAGGAGGATATACCCAGTAAAATATTCTGTTTTAGGTATGTAAACCATGAATATGTGGTAATTACTTTTGGTTTTAATAATTCTCATGTGATTTTCAAGGATTAAATGAATAAAGTCTTTAGAGATTACCTCAATAAGTTTTTGGTTGTATTTATAGATGATATGTTTCTCAGTTCAAAGAGAAGGGATGAGAATGAAGACCACTTGAGAATTGTAATTAATATCATAAGGAAAGAGAAACAATATAAAAATGTACGAAGTGTGAATTTTGGATGCAAAATGTTTCATTCCTGCATCATATAATCTCAAGAGATTATATAGAAGTAGATCCATCCAAGATAGAGGCTATTACATACTGGCCTAGACCGACCACAGTGACTGAGATCCATATATTTCTTGATCTAGATGGATATTATCGATATTTTTTGGATAATTTCTCAGGACTATCTATCCTTTGATCAAATTAACTCGGAAAGGTGTCAAGTTCCTTTGGAATGATGAATGTGAGGAAAGTTTCAAGGAAATGAAGAAAAGGTTGGTCAACACACCTATTTTTACATTACCCCATAGTGGATAAGGGTTTTTAATATATAGTGATTCATCCAAGAAGGGATTTAGATGTGTTATTATGTAAAATAACATAGTTATAGACTATGACCCAAGACAGTTGAAGATTCATGAAAAAAATTACCCAAATCTAGATTTAGAGTTAGCATCAGTAAATTTTTCATTAAAGATATGGATGCATTATCTGTATAGAGAAAAGTGTGATATATATGCTGATCATAAAAGTATGAAATATATACTCACACAGAAGGAGTTGAAAATTCATCATAGAAGATTGTTGGAGTTGATAAAGGATTATGAATTCTTAATACATTACCATCATGGGAAAGTGAACAAGGTGGACTATGCTTTATGTCGAAAGGATTATGATGGCTTATCCATGATGAGGATCACAAAAGAGTCAATATTTCTAGAGTTGAAAAGGATATATCTTGAAATCATGATGGAAGGGGGGAAATCTTATCTTTATCAAATGAATGTTCAACCCTCTAACCAAGTGAGGATTAAGGATCCCGAGAAGGAAGATGTAGAGATGAAAAAGAAAGTCAGAAATGTTCCTGATTTTAACATTGATAAGGATGGAATTATAAGGTTCATGAAATGTGTATAAGTTCCATCCATACCATATTTTAATAAGGATCTATTAGAGTAATATCATAGTTCTTAATTCTATATTCATCTTGAAAGTACAAAGATGTATAGGGATTTGAAATAATATTTATAGTGGGATGGAATGAAGAGAGATATCATAGAGTTTGTATCTTAGTGCTTAGAATTAAAACAAGTTAAGAATGAAAGAAAAAATTCTAAAGGGATTTCTAATCCATTACCGATACAAAAATGGAATGGTAGAAGATCACTATCGATTTTGTCATCGGACTACCCAAAGAATCAAAAGGTTTTAATTTTATATGGGTGGTATTCAATCACCTTACTAAGTTAGCACACTTCATTTCCATCAGAGAATATTTCTCTCTAGATCAACTTTCCTGGACATACATTAAGGAATTAGTAAGGCTATTTGGAGTACCTCATTCTATTGTATCTTATTTGGATATGGGGTTTAACTCAAAATTTTGGAAAAGTCTTCAGTAAGAACTTGAAAAATAATTGAGTTTCAACACTTCCTATCATCTTCAGATATATGGTGAATATAAAAGAACAATTCAAACCCAAGAGGATATGTTGAAATATTTTTAATTATATTTAAAAGGTGGTTGCGATCAACACCTTCCTCTAGTTGTTTTTTCTTACAATAACATCTTTCACTCAAGAATTTAGATGGCACCTTATGAATCCCTATATGGGAATAATTATAGAGCTCCAATGTGTTGGGATGAAGTTGGATAGAGAAAGCTATTGGGACATAATATTATTAAAGAAATGGTCAATAAGGATAGAACCATTCAGCAACATATCAAGGAAGATCAAAGTCCGAAAAAAATTTATGATGATAACCATAATCTTGATCAAGAATTTGAAGTTGGTGAAAAGGTGTTTCTTTGAATCTCTCCCTGGAATAAGGTAATGATATTTTGGAAGAAAGGGAAACTAATCCCTAGGTAGATCAGTCCCTTTGAAATTATTGATCATATCAGGATGGTAGCCTATCATTTGGAACTTCCTACAAATCTCTCTCATGTTCATGATGTGTTTCATGTGTCTCTCTTGAGGAACTACATACCTGACCATTCACATATACTGAACTCATAGGTCACACCAATGGGGAACAATATTTTATATGAGAGACAACTAGTTGAAATTATGGATTATACAGAGAATGTTCTATGAAAAAAGACAACTCACATAATCAATGTTTTATGGAGAAATCACCAGTTATAAGAAGCTATATGAAAACTTAAAGATAAGATGAAGTAGAAGTATCCTCATTTGTTTTCACCAGAATGACGAATTTCAAGGGTGAAATTCATTTTAAGGAGGGGAAAATGTAACATGCTGAGTATTTATGGATATTTTTATAATGAAATAATTTTCATTGATGTTTTTAAATACACTAACCCAAAAATTCCTTTCGTATGACACCAACTTGGCATAAATGACACACAAAACTGAGTTTCATTAAACAACGATATTATTAAAATATTATATATTAAGACTTAACCTAGTCATTAAGACAGTGGTTATGAATAGTACTAACTAACTTATGAAAACCTATGTTTTATATAAATATAAAATGAATTCATTAGTTACAATGAACCGATTGAATATAAATGGAATATTTTTATAAAAAATTATTTTTATGCTCACAAAGTTGTTTTATCCTAATAAATTTAATTACTAAAATATGCGAGTGATATTAATACAAACACACACACACATATATATATATTATATTCAATCAAATATTTTTGATTTTCATAAAAATAGATTTGAAAGACATAAGATAGGAAAAAACCCAATTTTACACATAAAAACCTATATTTTTGTAAAGGTACTTTTACAACCTTTTTGATATAGAATATACATTAAATATAAATTTTAGAACTTTTATTATTTTTATATTACAAAATAAACTTCATTTTTTAAAGAAAAACATAAAAATTAGGTTAGGTTCAATTTTTCGTATTTTTCTATGAATTTTAATTTTTTAATAAATATTGAAAAGTAATGGTGCATTAATACTGGTGTGGTTTCATTGTGAAATGTACTGAAATTTAACTCAAAACTTATTTTTTATCTAAGTATTTTATATTGTTAAATTATATTTTATTTTTGTTTTAAAGTTTAATTAGATTAAATTTTTATCAATAAATCCAATTTATGTCAGTGAAACCAATTTTACTTTTAAATTGGCTATAAAAACATATCAAACTTTTGAACGTTTTTACTTTAAAAATCTGCATTGTCATCCCATATGTGGGAATATATTAAAATTAATTTCTACCACTTATGAGTTCAGAATTTAAAAAAATTGATTCCATATTTGGAATCAGTATAATTTATAATTTCTAATATGGTCAACTTAGTTTTTGGAAAAAATATTAGTGAAAGTAATTAAAATTAATTACAATGATTAAGGTTAAATTAAGCTTAATAAGGGACTAAAAAATAACCTTAAGGCCCAAAAAGACCTATTAATTTGACCAAAATCCATTTACTGGATATATTTAGACTCTATACCCCTTTTATCAACTTTGGAACATTATTGGATCCACTTTCAATAAAAAAGCATGGGTGGGATTTCCCTTTTCCAAAATATTACAAGAGTGTCACTCCTCCTCCACTATAAAAGGCATCCTATCCTCCCACTTCCACAAAAATCTCATGCCAATTAATTTAGTCCAATTTATTACCAAATATATCACCAAAATCCCTACCTTACTCCTTGAATAATCCCTTTGTATAGGAAGAAATCCAAGGAATCCTTTTGGAACAAACCAAAAGGAGGTACCCGATTAAGAGGTAACATTTTCTCCCATTCTCATTTATTTTATTTTCATTCACCATACACTCAACTACTCTTATTACATGATTGTATAGAAACACTAGTATCATAATCATAGTATAATTTTTATGCTAATTTTTATACCTACAGCTATACACAATTTCATCTAATGGGTAACAAATATACATTTTACGTGTAAAGTGAACTACCACCTCACAAAATGATGATTGTTAATTTTTCCTTTACCACATCTCATGGTGGAAATTATGATAAAAAATATGTGTTCATATAATATTTATGATATTTATAATGTATTGAATCTTCTGTAATTATTTTACAACACATATTTTTATACATTCCATTCATGTTAATACGATAATTTCATTTGAGGAAGTGTGGACTACTGCCCCTTAAAGTGATGTGATTCATTCATACACTATATGGAATGTATTAAGGATGTTTTTAGTGAATATATATGATATATATGATATAATAAAGATAATTTAATAATGATATATATATATATATATATATTGATTTATATGCCTTTTTCTTTCTTTCTTTCAACATGATAATTAAACCGAAATAGTTTTCATACGTACGTACGACCTATCGTATCCATGAATGGTGTATTTCATTTCATAATTATATATTATATGGTTTATTATAATACACATATAATGAATATAAATTATAATAAAATCATGATTTATATTCTAGAAATCAGGATATAACTAAAAAAGACCAAATATATAACAAATCAAGACACATGAGAAAAAAAAGTGGATATTATCCAAAGTGAAACCTTAACCTAGAATTATTAACAAGTGAGTAATATAAATCCATAATAAAACAAAATATGGTATTATAAGTAATAATATTGTTCTTTTATATATTTATAATATATTTATATTTAATATATAAGAGTTTTTAATGAGTACGATGAGTGTCAAGACACAAGGTAAGGGGATTTCATATCACTTTTTATATCTGTGAGATACATGTCATGCTCACCACTATTTTATTTTGTGTGGTGTATATAATTATAATGAATTAATTCAATGTTTATTATTTTTTTAATTTATGTATATTTACATGTCACGACCCATCCTCGGGGCCCGAGCCGTGACTACCCCAAGCCCGCCTTCCATAGGCTAGGGGTGGGCGACTAGCACCAAAGGCGTAAATCCCGATATAAGGGAAGACACTGCCTTTATATAAGAAAACAAACATCACAGAGTACGCAAGATGAAGTAAAAACTAAGTAAACTGAGAACAAAAGTAAGTGCTGGAAAGTAAATGGTCCAGTATACATACCCAACTGAAAGTACAGTACAACTGAAAAAAGAAAGTACAGCAGCTGAAAAGTAAGTAGCAACCACCAAGTCGTCCTCCAGAATTCGCACATGAAGGGTGGGTAGAGATAGTCTCATCGGCTCCTTGGGTCCGGACGTTCGCTCTAAGTACGTCCTGCCTGATAGTCCACTTCCGGATACCGTCCCACTCCACAAGCCTCAACCAGGATCAGAGCTGTCTGTCGTCTGTATCCAACACAACGTAGTGCGGGTATAGCCCGTGCAGGGGGTGAGTATATGATACTCAGTAGGGATCCTAAGACCCTCGAAGGTCTCCCGAAATCCAAAAAGGATAAACCAAAGGAAAGATACAAACACAAAGTATCAACCATATCTACTTAGGTATATGCCCATACATATACCTAAGTCATCAATTCCAGTTCGGCTCCAACTCACGAGCCCAAGTACAACCCCGTCCACACAGGAAAGCACAACCCAATCCACATAAGAAAGTACATCCTAATACACATAGGAAGGCAAGTCAATCAAATAAATGATAATGATTGAAAGTCAAGACTCAGTTCACAAAGGTATACTACTCACGTAGAGGGGTGGAGATGATAGATTTAGCCTCTGAATCATCTCCCTTGCCGAAACCACGTAGTATCCAAGTAAATAAGTCATCGCTGTCAAACCCAAGTAGGATCCAAGTACAGTAACCATCGCTGTCGAACCCATGTAGGATCCAAGTACAGTCGTCATCGTTGCTGAACCCACAGAGGATCCAAGTACAGTCGTCCTCGCTGCCGAACCCACGTAGGATCCAAGTACAATCGCCATCGTCGTCGCAGTCGCAGCCAGCTCTAGGGTTACCGCACACAACACGCTTGATTCCGGGAGGGTCCGCTCCACGATCCAAGAGGGTTAATACATAAACTGTCATGAAGTCCAGAGTTTATGTATCACAAAGTTACGTCTCGTCAATAGGAACTCAACGCGACAGACGACACGTCAATCGGACGCCCGGTCTGAGAGTTATTGGCTTTTCTGTCTTAGGGGCCCGGTTGTTTTTAAAGCTAAAATAATATGACCATACTCCAGCTGTGTCCAAACCTCAATTTGATTAATCCAAAAGAATCCTCTCACTTGGAGTAATTCAATGTTACTGACGGCACGTCATTCGTACATCCGGTCGTTAAGTTATAAGCGTTTCCGGTCAAAGGGCCCGGTTGGTTTTGGGTTTGAACCAACCCAGCCATACCCAAACTTTGCCAAAACCTCAAGTGAAATATACTAAAATGATGGTCTCGATCCAAGGATCCCTACGCAACTAACAATGCGTCGATCGGAGGTCCGTAGCCCAAGATATGGGTGTTTGAATGAACCTGGTCCGATAAAAGGGGGTCTGGGCCCGGTTTGACCTGGCCCAATACCCCTGGGTCGGCCCGAACTGGGTCCGGCCCAATTGTGTGCGACCCGGAGGGGCGCAGCCTGCCCAACCCGTGTGGCCTGCGGCCTGGCTCGGAAGCTGGCCGCGACTTGGTGCTGGCCGAGCGGGGCGCAAAGGGGGGCGCCGCCCCCTTGTTTCTGAAACGGCCGACCATAATGGACAGCCTTGGTGTAACCATGGGATCCCCTTGAGTCCCACCTCTAGGTGGCGCCGGTGGCCGGCTCAGCCGGCCGCCCCTTTGAAGACTGCCACTACCTTAGGCCTCAGCTCCTGTCCGAGGAGGAAGCGATGTCTCCTCTTTTTATCATGGTGAGAACAAAGCGTGACGTTGTTGGTGAATTCCCATGTCGTTGTTTCCTTCTTTGCCGCGGAGGAGGAAAAGTAAGAAGAATCTGGGGTCACTGAGTCAATTTTCTTCTTTGGATTCTTGGCGTTCTTCAACAAAGGAGATGAAGTTCTTCAAGTCTCAAGATCTCTCTCCCATTTCTCTCAACACAACAAGGCCACCAAACAAAATAAAATATGGCTTCTCCTTATTTTATTATTCCATTCCATGCATTTTAATTTACAAAAATTCAAAAATCCAATTCACTTAATTAATTAAACCATGAGTTGTCTAAATAATTAAGTGATATGTTTGCAAGATTAATGAGGGAGAGAGAGGAGAGTAAGAGGATAGGTTTCACAAGTTAAGATGAGTTACAAAATTAAAGAGGGGTTAGAGGAGTTTTAAGGAATGTGAAGGGGTGGGGATCGTGTGGGCCCTACCTCACAAATATACTCACATGGGTAGTTAGGGGATTATGGGTCCCACCCAAACTACGCCATGTAGGATATAACCACTTGGATAAGAATAAAAATTGTTCCACAATTTTTATTCAATTCTTTATTAATCCACAATTTTTAACAACTCCTCCTGAGAAAACACATCTTCAGTAAAGGTCCTCTTAAGAAATTACTGATGCTTGGGTTTCATTGGTGCCCTCAGATTTCAATTCCAAATACCGGTTCAAAATATAGAAAAACCCGCTCGTTCGTTTACTGAACATACCCTAGCTAATCTTTAGAAATTGATTCCGGGCACACCACGCCTCGAAATCAGTTACCGTCAAAAACTGTGTACTCATAAAATCCTAAAGAATTTAAGAAAAAAATGTCCTTTAAATTTACGGGTATTTAAATTACTCCCACCTCAGGGATTTACGTCCTCATAAAGCTACATCATAAACTAGGGAAACAAATGAAGGTATTGTGCACACATCTGAGCCCCATGCTCCCATGTACTCTCCTAGAGGTTCCTATGCTGCCACCTGATGCGCACTAGAGGAATCGAACGTCCACATAGGACCCACTTCTGTCGATCCCCAATCTCCACCGGGACTTCTGCAAATGGATCCCCATCATCTATGTCTGGCTCCCCGTGGTCAATGATATGTGTCGATTCATGCATGTATCTCCTCACCTGAGATACATGGAAGACGTCGTGCACTCAGTGCAACTGAGATAGAAGTCCCAGGTGATAAGCCACCTCGATTATCCTGCTAAGAACTTGGAATGGTCCGATGAAGCGCGGAGATAACTTTCTGCCCCAGCCAAATCTCTGTAATCCACGTCGAGGTGAGACCCATAAGAAAATGTGGTCTCCATCCTCAAACTCTAGTGGTCTCCACCTCCTATCAGCATAGGATTTCTGTCGGCTCTGTGCAGTCCTCATCCACTCCTGGATGATCTTCACCTTCTCTGTCGTAGCCTGGACAATTTATGGTCCTACGAGTGCTGAATCCCCAGGGTCTGTCCGGCACAGAGGTGATCTGCAAGGTCGGCCGTACAATTCCTCATATGGTGCCATCTCGATGGTGTAGTGTTAGCTGTTGTTGTACGCAAACTCTACTAAAAGTAAGTGATCCTCCCAGCTGTGACAAAGTCGAGGACACATGCACGGAGCATGTCCTCGAGTGTCTGAATGGTCCTATCTGGCTGGCCATCCGTTTGAGGGTGATAGGCGGTGCTCAGGCATAGCTGCGTCCCAAATGCCTCCTGCAACACCTTACATAGTCAGGAAGTAAAGCGAGCATCTTGATCGGAGACGATAGAAAATGGAACACCATGAAGCTGTATGATCTCCTGAATGTAGAGGCGTCCCAAGATCTCCATTGAGCCCTACTCTCTAATAGGTAAGAAGTGGCCTGACTTGGTGAGTCGGTGCACGATCAACCAGATGGAGTCGTGTCCTCTGGAAGTACGTGGAAGTCCCGTCATGAAATCCATAGACATCCCGTCCCACTTCCACTCTGGGAACTCTAAGGGCTGCACCAAACCTGCTAGTACCTGGTGCTCTGCCTTCACCTACTAGCAGATGAGGCATCTAGAAACAAACTCTACCACAAACTTTTTCATACCTGACCACCAGTGCTGTCATCTGAGATCCTGGTACATCTTCGCTACACCTGTATGTACCGCCAATGGGGAAGTGTGAAACTCCCTTAACACCTCCTCCTGAAATGAAACTGGTACCATGGTACGTCCCCTGAAGAGGATGACGTGCTCCCTGCCTTCAGAAAATCCATTGGGTGCCAGCCCTGAGGATATCTGAGCACGTTGCGCCTCACAGTCAACATCCTCACGTTGTGCCTCCCTAACTCACTGAATTAGTAGAGGAGTAACTATGAGCAACTGTAGAAAGGCTGCCCCATCTCTATCCACGAAGGATATCTGCAAAGCATCTAACTGCTCTATCGCCTCTCCAAGTAGCTGAATGCCCAACCTCCTGCTAAGAGAATCAGCTACTACGCTCCCCTTCCCATGAGTGTAGACTATCTCAAAGTCATAGTCCTTGAGGAACTTGATCCATCGCCGCTGTCTCAGGTTTAGGTCCTTCTGTGAGAAGATGTAACTGAGACTCTGGTGGTCAGAGTAGACTGTAAAGTGCTCGCCCATCAGATAGTACCACCACATCTTCAAGGCGAATACCACTACTGCTAACTCCAGGTCATGGGTACCATAGTTCTGCTCGTGCTGCCACAATTTTCGTGAACCATAGGCAATCAATGCCCGCTCCTACATCAGGACACACCCGAGTCCGGTCCCTGATGCAATGTAGTAAACTACGTACACTATGCCCTCCTCCGGTAGCCTTAAGAAGGGTGCACTGGTCAGTCTCTGCCTCAGCTCTTGGAAGCTCTGATGACATCAATCTGACCACATGAAGGGTTTCCCCTTCTTCGTCAAAGCTGAAAGTGGTGCTACAACTCTTGATAAGTCTAGCACAAATCTCCGATAGTACCCAGCCAGACCTAGGAAACTCTGCACCTCCTTCATGCTTCTGGGTGGCTCCCAAGCTAGTACTGCCTTGATCTTTGTAGGATCCACTGCAACTATCGCCTTAGAGATAACGTGCCCCAAGAAGTGGACCTCTCGAATATAGAACTGACACTTCGAGAGCTTACCAAAAAGCTGGTGCTCTCAGAGTGTGTCCAGTACAACCCGAAAGTGGTAGGTGTGCTCCTCCTTAGTAGTCGAGTAAATCAGTATGTCATCGATGAAGACTACGAAAAATCGATTGAGGTAAGGCTGGAAGATCCTGTTCATGAGTCTCATGAACACTTCTGGAGAATTGGTTATGCAGAAAGTCATAACCAAGAACTCATAGTGGCCATTTCGACACCTGAAAGCCGTCTTCTGCACATCCATGTCTCGAACTCTGAGCTGATGATAGCCTGACCTGAGGTCTATCTTCGAGAACCACCGTGATCCCTTGAGCTGATCAAAGAGGTCGTCAATCCTTGGGAGTGGATACATGTTCTTCACGGTCACCTAGTTCAGGTGACGGTAGTCGACACATATTCATAAGCTCCTTTCTGCTTTCTTGGGGAACAAAATCGGAGAAGCCCCGGGTGAAACACTGGGTCAGATGAATCCCTTGCCCTGCAAGTCCCCCAGCAGTACCCGTATCTCACGAAGCTCAGCGGGAGCCATCCGATATACTAGAGTAGATATCAGGGCTATCCCAGTGTACATGTCAATGTAGAAATTTACCTCTCTATGAGGAGGTAGTCTTAAAACTTCATCAGGAAAAATGTCTGCATACTGATCCACCACAATAGGAAAAACCAGACTCCGCACATCAACTGCTCCTAGGATGAGACTAGCCAACTGATGAGTGATCGGCTGTCCTCTCCTCTACGTGAGTCCATCCAACACTGCAAAGGCTCCCTTCTCACCAGTGAAGGTGAACCTTCTCCCATCTATGCGGACACACCGCACTTTGCGCCTAATACAGTCGATCTGAGCATGGACTGTAGATAACCAATCCATGCACAAGATGATGTCGTAAGGCCTCGACGCTGCTAAAAGAAGATCCCAGCTGAAGCGCTCGCCTCCTAGAGTAAGCTCACACTGCCGGCACTAGTGCGTAATCATCAAGTATTCTCCCGTATGAGTCTCTAGCCATAAGGATCGAGCCAACGGCTCTGTCGGAATCTCTGAGCTCCGAACAAGGGCAGCGACAATAAAATAATGACTCAATCCTGTGTCTATAGGAACTGCAGCAAGGGTGGAGTAGACATAGATATTACATCGAATTATCTCAGGTGCGCCGTGGTCGTAAGCCTCCACTGCCTGAAGCTGATCTGGCCTCTGTCCGCCAGCTCCCTATGGTCGGTGTGGATCTTCTAGTGGTGGTGGTGGTAGATCCCCAAAGCGTCGTCCCCCAACTGCTGCTCGACCATCTCCTCTACCTCGTCCGCCTGCTCCATACGAATAGCCACGGTCGAACCTCTTCCTCTGCCTGGGTGGTCCCTCAACGGTCTGCTGCTCCTCTGCATGGCGGGTCAGATAGTCACGAGCCATGTGGCCCTGCCCGCCGCATGAATAGCACTGTATGACTCTTGTATGACTGGATCTGCTGCGGGTGCCCCACACCTCAGAACCAGACCATCAGGTCGCCAACCTCAGGATACTGGGCTACTATCATGCTGCCCTGCCGCAGCTGTCCTCAGGGCCCATTCCATGACTACCCCATGCCCGCCTTCCATAGGCCAGAGGCTGGCGACTAGCACCAAAGGTGTAGATCCTGATATAAGGGAAGACATTGCCTTTATATAAGAAAACAAATACCATAGAGTACACAATCTAAAGTAAACACTAAGTAAACTGAGTACAAAAGTAAGTGCTGGAAAGTAAATGGGCCAGTATACAAACCCAACTGAAAGTACAGTACAACTGAGAAAAGAAAGTATTTCAGTTGAAAAGTAAGTAGCAACCACCAACTCGTCCTCCGAAATTGCCACCTGAAGGGTGGGTACAGATAGTCTCGTTAGATCCTCGGGTCCGGCCATCCGCTCTGAGTATGTCCCGCCTGATAGTCCACTTTCAGATATCGTCCCGCTCCAGAAACCTCAACCACGATCAGTGTTTTCCATCGTTTGCATCCAACACAACGTAGTGTGGGCATAGCCCTTGTAGGGGTGAGTATACGATACTCAATAGGGATCCCGAGACCCCCGAAGGTCTCCCGATATCCACAAAGGATAAAACAAAGGAAATATACAAACACGAAGTATCAACCATCTCTACTTAGGTATATGCCCATACATATACCTAAGTCATCAATTCCAGTTCGACTCCAACTCACAAGCCCAAGTACAACCCAGTCCACACAGGAAAGCACAACCCAATCCACACAGGAAAGTATATCCTAATCCACACAGGAATGAATGTCAATCACATCAATGATAATGATTGAAAGTCAAGACTGAGCTCACATAGGTATACTACTCATGAAGAGGGGTGGAAGTGATAGATGTAGCCTCTGAATCATCTCCCCTGCCGAACCCATGTACGATCCAAGTACAGAAGTCGTCACTGCCGAACCCACGTAGGATCCAAGTACAGTAACCATCGCTACCAAACCCACATAGGATCCAAGTACAGTCTTCATTGCTGCCGAACCCATGGAGGATCCAAGTACACTCGTCCTCACTTCTGAACCCACGTAGGATCCAAGTACAGTCGCCATCGTCGTCGCAGTCGCAGCCAACTCTAGGGTTCCCGCACACAGAATGCTCGATTCTGGGAGGGTCCACTCCACGAGCCAAGAGGTTCGATACATAAAATTTCATGAAGTCCAGAGTTTTTGTATCAAAAAGTTCCATCTCGTCAATAGGAACTCAACGCGACAGATGACACGTTAATCGGACGCCCGGTCTGAGAGTTATTGGTTTTTTCATCCTAGGGGCCTGGTTGGTTTTTAAGCTAAAACAACCTTACCGTACTATATCTATGTCAAAACCTCTAGTGGAGTAATCCAAAAGAACCGTCTCACTAAAATGAATTCAACGTAACTGACGGGACGTCATTCGGACGTCTGGTCGTTAAGTTATAAGCATTTCCGCTCAAAGGGCCCGGTTGGTTTCGGGTTCGAACCAACCCGGCCGTACACAAGCTTCGCCAAAACCTTGAGTCTAATATACCGAAATGACCGTCTTGATCCAAGGATCACTACGCAACTAACACCGCGTCGATCGGAGGTCTGTATCCCATGATATGGGTGTTTAAACGAACATGGTCTGAAAATAGGGGGTCTGGGCCTGATCCGACCCGGCCCAATACCCCATGTGTCGGCCCGAACTAGGTCAACCGGACCCGGGTCGGGGTCTGGCCCGATTGGGCATGGCCCAGCCTGGCGGGGCGTGGCCAGCCCAACCTGTGCGGCCTGCGACCCAGCTCGAAAGCCGGTCGCGGCTCGGCGTTGGCCAAGCAGGGCGCAAGGGGGGGGGGGGCGTCACCCCCTTGTTTCCGAAATGGACAGCCATTATGGTCGGCCTCGGTGTAACCGTGGGACGTCCTCAGGTCCTGCCTCCAGGTGATGTTAGCGGCCCGCTCAACCGGCCTCCCCTTTGATGACCGTCGCGGCCTTAGGTCGTGGCTCCTGTTCGACCGGTGCAGCCCAACGGCGTCGCGCCCCTCCGCTGCAGCCCGCTCCTGGACACGGCCTCCTTCAGCCTCACCAGCGCGGCATGAAGGCGCTGCGCTCTACTACCGTGGCCCGCTCTAGCCGCGGTCCTCTTCATTCCCGCGCGGTGCAACGACACCACACCACCTTCGCCACAAACTTCAATGATGGTCAACACGAAAGAGGGGAGGAGGATCGGTCGTGTTTGTGCGGTCTGATCTCCTCCCGTTATGATGATAAAAAGTGCTCAAAATAAACGAGATTGTTCAACAAAAAAACAAAGCACAATTTTAATTCATTAAAATTGAACTTAACCCCTACCTCAACAAACGATGACGAATGTCGGCGTTGCGGTTGACGACGTCCCGTGGTGAAGTTTCATAGACGTCGACAGAGAGCGTCTGAGGAGGAAGAGGAGTCTCTTCTTTTTATCACGGCGAGAACAAAGCATGACGTCATTGGAGAATTCCTACGTCGTTGTTTCCTTTCTTTCCATGAAAGAGGAAAAGGAAGAAGAATCCATGGTTGCTGAGTCGATGTTCTTCATTGGAGTCTTGGCGTTCTTCAACAAAGGAGATGAAGTTCTTCAAGTCTCAAGAGCTCTCTCCCCTTTCTCTCAACACAACAAGCCAACCAAAAAAAATAAAATAAGGCTTCTCTTTATTTTATTATTCCATGCCATGCATTTCAAATTACAAAAATTCAAAAATCCAATTCACTTAATTAATTAAACCATGAGTTGTCTAATTAATTAATTGATATGTTGGAAAGATTAATGAGGGAGAGAGAGGAGAGGGAGAGGATAGGTTTCACAAGTTAAGATGAGTTACAAAATTATAGAGGGGTTAGAGGAGTTTTAAGGAATGTGAAGGGGTGGGGCTCGTGTGGGCCCCACCTCACAAATATCCTCACATGGGTAGTTAGGGGCTTGTAGGTCCCACCCCAACTACCCCATGTAGGATATAACCACTTGGATAAGATTAAAAATTGTTCCACAATTTTTATTCAATTATTTATTAATCCACAATTTTTAACAACTCCTCCCAAGGAAACACATCTTCAGTAAGGGTCCTCTTAAGCAATTATCAACACTGCGGTTTCATCGGTGACCTCAGATTTCAATTCCGAGAACCGGTTCAAAAGATAGAAAAACACGCTCGTTTGTTCACTGAACGTACCCGAGCTAAACTTCCGAAATTGATTCCGGGAACACCGGGCCTCGAAAGCAGGTTCCGTAAAAAAACTGCATACTCGTAAAATCCCAAAGAATTTAAGAAAAAAAATTTCCTTGAAATTTACAGGTATTTACATTAAATATCCCCTCTACTATAATTCTTTAATGGGGTTTATGTTTCAAAAGGTTTTTATGTGTATTTTATAATTTCTTATGGGAAATAGTTTTGAAATGGTTTTCAAGATTATTTATAATTTTCAAGGAAAAATGTTTTCAAAATAATTTCAAGATTCCATTATAATTTTTCATTTTTATTTTAAAATAAAATATTTTAAATAATTATTTTTCAAATAAGAATGATATTTTCCTCATGAAATGTTTTTACAGGACCCTTCAAAATTATTTCCTATCGAATATTCCATCTATTAGTGTTACTAATGCCTTTATGGGGAAATGATTCAACGTTTCCATTCATATTTTTTCTTTGAAGGATTTATGTTTTGATTAAATGATGTTTATGATACTTGTTTCTCTTTCAAGGGTTATATATTTCTGAAACCTTCTTCTTTTCACAGGTTATCATTTTAGTTAAATTATTATGAAAGCTGTATCTTTCTACAGGTTAGGTTATGATTATATGTTTATGATGCCCATTTAATTTCAGGGGTTAATATATGAATTTTATGGGTTTTTGGATGATATATGTATTCTTTCATTATGATATGGGTGGGACCTATATCTCCCTCAAATGCATTGGGTAAAGATTTATATCTCATGAGTTAGACATGGTTGGAACGAGGAATGATCTAGATTCAGTATTATAGGGATGGAATGAGGAGTGAACCCAGTTTAGTAATAAAGGGATGGAATCGGGAGTGAACCTAGTTCATTAAAGGAATTTTTCCAATAATATGGTCTTGGGAGTGATGCCTTGACTAATATGGAAATCATTATATATTCTTATGTGTCTTCAACAATTCCATGTGTTTTTCCCATGTTATGATTTCTTGTCTTATGTTACTTATTTCCTTATGAAATAAGTCTTATGAATTTCGAAGATTTATGCCATGATTAATGTTTATGATATTTGATATGTATTGTATGATATTCTATTTTCATGATCATGTTCTCATACCCTTATGATCATGATTATGCTTTCGTATCTCCCTTATTTACCCTTACTGAGCATCTAAGCTTACCCCTTTTTATGTTTCCTTCCCCTAGGTTATGAAGATATGTATTATGTTTGATATTTCTAGGAATGGTTCTAGTTAAGAATAATCTAGTGGGAGTTGATTTAGCTCATTTATGTGCTAGAAATGCACTAGACTAATACATTCCTTGAGCATTTGTTTTTGTAATGTTTTAAGTATTCTTACAATGTGATGTAATGTCTATGTATGTTAATATTTGGTTTTTTATACTCCCAAAGTTATATTTTTTTTCTAAGATGGATATTGGTTTATTTATATTCTATTTTTTTATACAATTTTGTTCATGGAGATGATGATTCTAGTAGATTGTAAAGATCTAAAATTTTCCATTGTACTTTTCTTATTTTATATATTTTGTCCCATTATAATGTATTTCATTTTCATGGGTTTAGTTGATGACTAATGTAACATTATTCATTAAATAAATAACGTTTTTTTCATTTTTATATATGTACGATGTGTATAGATTTATATAATATAAGAAACTTTTATTCAGGACACAAAAGTAACTAATAAATTATGGGTTGTTACGTTCTTCCACCTTATGAAATTTCAACCTCAAAATTTCAACTCATCTTTTATTTTGAGAATAGACATGGGTACTTCTATATCATTATTTTCTCTTTTTTTCCAAGTTGTCTCCTCATATTTATGGTTCTTCCACAACAATTTGACAAGGTGAGGTGGATTATTGTGTATAAATTTATCCATATTGTTTAATATCTTTACCTGATTCTCCTCAAAAGAGATGTCATTACCCAGTTGTACCATCTCTAGATTTAGTACATAAGAGGGAATAGGTATATAATTCCTTAAGAGTGATATGCGTAATACATCGTGAACTTGATCCATGTTTGGTGGAAGTTATAGCTGATAAACTACTACTCCTATGTGATTGAGGATCTCAAAGGGGACAATGTACTTAGGGCTATGATTTCCTTTCTTTCCAAATTGATTGAATCTTTTCCATAGTTATATTAAAAGGAAAAAAATTTCTCCAACATCAAACTACAAGTCCCTTCGATGGTTATTAGTATAGATCTTCTTTTGACTATAAGTAGTTTTTATATTTTGTTGGATGACATAAAACTTTTATGTTATCTCTTACATAATATCGAGTCCATGTATCTTTTGTTCACCAACTTCATCCCAATAAGTAGGAGATCTATATCACTTCCCATATAGAGCTTCATATAGGGACATTTAAATATTCAAGCAGAATTATGTGTCGTTTTAGAACTCAACTAATGAGATATATTGATCCAATCCACCATTAAATTCCATTGAGAATGATCTTAGCACCTAATCAAGTGTCTAAATGGTCCTTTTAGTTTTTTCATCACTTTACGGGTGATAGGTCATGCTGAAATTCAATTCATTATCCAAATAATGTTGAATAATTGTCTATAATTTATAATTAAACCTTGGATCATGACTATAAAATATTTAATGTGGTACCCCATGAAGCCTCACCACTTCCTTTACATATATCTTGGAAATTTCGTCAAGAGATAAATATTTTCAAACAATAATGAAGTAATAATTCTTGGCGAGTCAATCCACCACAACCCATATCACATTGTTTCCTTTGAATGTATTCAAGAGAGTAGTGAAAAATTCCACGGTGATGGTTTCCCATTTCTATGTGGGTATAGGAAATGGTTGCATTGCCCCTTATATTTCTATCACACTTCTCTAACTTACTGACATACCAAGCACCTTGAGGTATACTCAATGATCTCCTTCTTCAGGTTGTCCCACCATAAGTTCTCTTTAATATCATAGTACATCTTGGTACTTCCATGATCGATGGAGAAATATGTTCTATGTGCATTATCCAATAGATATTTCTTTATATTAGGTGAATAAGGTACACAAAGTCTAGTTCCAAACTGAATGAAACCATCTTCATCGATGTGGAATTCACAAAGCTTACCCTCCTTTAATCCTTCACCTTCTTTTGAATATCTAGATCATACTTTATTCCTCCTTGATCCTATGTTAGATAGTTGAATGGGAAATCATTTTGGAAATGTGGGATTAATTCCATTCCATTATTATTTCCATGACCATCCTTTTCATATCCCATAAGATAGGGTCTTCCTAAATCCACATCATGGATAGAGTCTTATATTCTTTTCTTCTAAGAGAATCAACTATCTTATTCACCCTTCTAGGATGGTAATGAATAGAGAAATCAAAATAATTTTCATTGAATCATATTGAGATACTTCTGTGTGAATATATAATTCAATATTTGGTGGTTTGTGTATGTATCACATTTTTCTCCATAAATATAGTGTCTCCATATATTTAGAGAAAATATTACTACAAATAACTCTGGGTCATGAGTAAGATAGTTTTTTTCGTGAGGATTTAACTGTATTGATGCATATACAATCACTTTTTCATTTTACATAAGTACACATCCAAGTACTTTTAAGTATGAATCCCTAGAAATAAAAAATCTTTCCTCATTAGAGGGTAATGTTATCACATGTGTACCAACCACCCTCTTATTTAGTTCATGGAATCTTTCTTCACACCCATTTGTCAAGATAAACTTAAATCCCTTTCAATTTATCTTGGTTAGTGGATTAGAAAACCTAGAAAAGGTTTTTGTAACGACCCAATGTTTTCCATGGAAATTCCCTAAATATAAATATGCCATAAAATCACATGAAAACACAACATAATGAACTAATAACTGATAAGTGACCTTTAAACATAATTTTGTCACCTCTGTCTTTGGAATTTCGAAAATATGACATACACGGTTGCAATCAGTAAGTTATTTGGATTCCGATATGGAAAACTTATTTTTTGGCGAATAGTAACCTAACCTTATTAATAGTAACATACCCTTATGAATAGTGATACACCATAATGAAAAGTAACCTCACCTATGATAGTATAAAAATAATATTCAAGTTGAAAGTACGATAAACGTATATTTTAGAATAAGTAAATGAATGTTTTAGAACTAGTTTTGATAATAAATTATTATTTTAATTAAATATTGAAATAATTATATTAAAATTTTTTTTCTAAAAAATGGACTTCATTTTTGGATTCTACACGTCGAAAAATGGTTTGGGTGAATTTTTGGGATTTTTCTGAAATACATAAATTTTTGATGAATGGTAGAATCCGATAATTCACTATAAATGCTAAATAATGGATTAATTGAGTCATTGATGATGATATGCTGATGTAAGAAAATTTGGTTCTAATTCACCTGAATTTATTACTATTATTGGTTATGGAATACTTATTATTCCTTATCTTGTGAGGAAATAATAAAGTAATGATTAAACAATTATGAAAACCCTCCTCTCCTCCACTATAAACCCCCTCACTCCCTCTTCTCTTCACTCCTCTCAAGCCTTGTGCCTTGCCAATATTCATCCAAAATCTCTCCCCAAGATCCTCCCCCACGTCAAAAAGCTCCTAGCCTATTCAAAATACCAAAACCTCTTCCCTTAAGAGGTTATCAAAGGAGGAAGTCTCAAGAGGTAAATTCCTCTTTCCAATTCCTTCTTTTCTTTTAAGTCCTTTTTTGTTTCTTTCCTCACATCCCTTCACCCAAATGGTATGACAACTCCAGTAAAATACATGTACTGGAATTTTTTTATTCTAATGGGATATTTCATTATCTTCTCTCCTTTCTCCACCTTTTATTTGAAAGAAATGAAAGCATCGTTTTAGATGTACTAATTTTTCATATTCAAGGACAACAATTTATCAATTTATATTATCATAATCAAATATGGTCATGAAACCATTTTTGTTATGGTTGAACCAGAATATATATGTAATATATTCTATTTTTATTCTGTAATATTTTTTACAAATGGTATTAAGTTATAATTAAAAATATGTTCTTTGTAATAAAACCCACAAATTAACAAAAACGGTTGTCACTTTGGTTTTATATAATAATTCGACCTCACTCTAAGTAACCAAATTAAATATAAAACCTTGTAATCTCCTATATGTTCACTAATATCATATGACTCCATTTTTGGACAACCAATTCCATCTTTAATGTTTATTTGAACTTGAATATAAGTGAACCGATATTTTAAAAACAAAGTAAACAAATGAGCCCGGACAATGAAATTGAACCTCATAACCAATCAAAATTATTATAAATTAACATAAAATGATAACTCTAAACCAATTACATATATAATGGGTTCTGGAATTATTAATTAACAAACCTAATTTGTTTATTCCGGTCATTAATAACAAGTGGAGGACCCCACCAGAATTAAGCTAGGGGATCCTCTTCTTTTCACTCTTAATCAAGAATGTTCTCTATGATAAGCCTTTTTGTGTAATACCAAGTGATGGGGTATATTTTATCACCTCCCCCATACTACCCTAATGTTTTATAATTTATGATAAACCCCTTATCTATCTCTCATAAAATCCTCTTAGTTACACCTGATACCATGCTGATAAACCATAATGGATTCTACGAGAACATCCTTTATTCCATTGGGTTGCTTTATCTTTATTTTTACCAAAATGTAGTTTTATTTTCATTTTATGTAAAACATATAAATTATGTTTATATTCTCCAAAATCAGGATCCAAGATCTATCTTTCATTATCTTTCAGGGATATACATTCTTTTATGTGAATCCCTCCTCGATACTCCCCAATAAGCACACTCGTTTTAAAGGAACTTCCCAAATTCTTTACCCAATTTCAAGTGAAATATATCCTTTGTTTTAAGACACCATTGTATTTATAAAATAATTAATTTTATTATGAAAACCTTCTTGGTTCAATTTTGGTTTTATATAAAATAATTTCCTCTTTACTATTTTGAAATCTCTATAGTATTTTCCTTAAAACCGCACAAAAATGTTTTAATGCTAATGTTTCTCAAAAACATATATTTTATATTGACACTTATATTTATCACCACATACCATTTTATATTCCTATATTAACTTATTAACTTCCATGTATGTTCTAATCCCTTTCTTTCATTGACACTTTCATGATACACTCATTGGTTATGCTTTATGTCATGATTGGTGTACCCAATTCACTGCATGGGTATCCTTATGTTTATAAACGCTTGATTATGTATGATTATTTATGCGGAAAGATTATTTATGTGGAAATAATATTCATTAAAATGTTTATATGGGTGTCCCCAGATAGTGCTCCAATGCATTGGGTAAGGTTAGGTCTCATGAGATGTGATGTGAAACGGAATTGGCAGTTAGCCTTGACCCGTACTAAAATGGGAAACATGATTGATGGTTAGCCTTGACCCATACTAAAGAAATTTCTTATGATTCTGCCACATTAATATGATTCCATGTTTATATGATCTCATTATTATATGATATGATTTCATATGTTCTATGATTTGTTATCATTATAGCATGCCTCATAACTCATGTGCTTAAGATGTATCCTTATGTTAATTCCCTTACTAGGATTTTTAGCACATCCCTTTGTTCATGTGTTCCCCAGGGTACCCTATGAATACGTAAGGACTCAAAGGAAGTTTGGAGCTCTTTATGGAGATTAAATAAAGAAATGTTTTTTAGCCCCATGTTTTATGTTTTATGTACCTTGTCTTCCAAGACACTAGTCTTAACGATCCTTGGATTGTACTCTGATGTATAATTATGCCTAAAATCATGTAATGTTAAATATAAAAGGCTTGGGTTTCTATAGTTTTCAAAAAACATTTACAGTATATTACTGGACCAAGGAAATTATGAATATTATTTACAATAGTAGGGTGTCACTACCACAAAACAGGCCAAGGCCAGTGCCACCTTTTATCAGCGCTAACGAAAAAGCACTGATAAAGGGGGTACCTTTATAAGCACTAAAAAAAGTTCTGATAAAAGTACCCCTTTATTAGTGCTTTTTTAGCGCTGATAAAGGTATCCCCTTTAACAACGATTTATTTAGCGCCGTTAAAGGGTACCCCTTTATCAGTACTTTTTTTAGTAGCGCTAATAAAGGGTTTACTTCCAAAAAAAATTCATTAAAAATATATATTAATATTTAAATATATAGATATAGTTATATTGATATAAATATAATATATATTTTTTAAATATAATTTTAAATATATTTAAGATAAGTATAAATATACAGTTACAATTAATATATAAGATTTTTAGTGAAAATGGCTTATAAAAAAATTAAAAAAATATTTTTAATTACTAATTTGCTAATTATTATGGAGTAATAGTCATTTAATAACAATTATAAGACTAAAAAAATAAAAATAAAAAGATCCAAAGTATGTTGAAAATGCAACTTGAACTTCAAATGGCCAAAACTTTGATCCGGGTGTCCGTTTGAGCTCTACCATATATAAAATCAAATCCTGCGACGAGCTCTACACCGTTGTGAGCTAGGGAGACCCTGTTCAAGGTTTTTTCAAGGAAAAAAGGCCTAGAATGTAGAGACCCAAAGCTTGATGTACATGGATATTACATTACTTTAGCGGAATACTTAATACATAACAATAACAGACACACAAAGATCTTAATAGTTTAGTGTCTTTGGAAACTCGGAACGTAATCTTCTAATCGTGGTGAAAGATCTTAAACATCTCCCATAAAGGTCTTCCTACTTTTGTTTCCTTACCTAAAATCTTTCTTTTAATCCTGGGGGAAAAGAAAACATAAAAAGGGTGAGCTCAAATGCTCAGCCAGGGTAAGCATGGATATAATAAAACATACCATATACATTTGAACTTAAAAAAACATGAACATTAAAAATCATGAACAACGACATAAAACATGGAAGTACATAAGGCATAGATCATAATGGAACATAAATCATGATAAAATAGCATGGGAATAAAACATGTAATTGTGGCATCCATTAATCACATGTAATGATTTCCATAGTAGCCAAGGCATTGCTGCCAAGACCATCTTAGTGGACAAAGTCCCTTTCTGAATCGATTTCACTCCTCGTTTCAGTCCTTTTTTACTGAACCGGTTTAACCTGCCGTTCCAGCCATGTCTATCTGATGAGATATAAATCTTTACCCAATGAATTGGAGGGAGATATAGGTCCCAACCATCTCATAATGAAATCATTCTTTCGTGTGCCAAAAAATCATAAATCATACATCATAGCATAACCCATGAAATAAAATGGGATTCTTAAACATCATGCCATTATAACATAATCCATAAACAATTGATATCATTTAATCATAAGAAAATTGAAACCATTTAAATCATAGAGACATTTTACTTGAAACATACACATATGAAAAAATTTCATCTTAGATGGAAAATAGTTTTGACAAAACAGTTGAAATGAATTCTTGAGGAAAATATCCTTTCTTCTTTAAAATCATTTTCTTTTCACAAAATTCAATGCAATTTTAAAAGATAAGGATTTTTTTAAAAATAATCATGCAATCTTGTAGAGGAAGCTTCTTGAAAATGAGGCGTTATGAAACCGTAAAAATCCGTTCATGCCGTATAAGTTAAAAATAACATTCTCCTCGTACTTTTTTCGGAAAAGTCAAAAAGTACCTTATATGGTAACCAAAGGAAAGATTACATTCATACAATGTGATAAAAAATCAATAAAGGGTAAAAATGACTTTAAACATCCATGGAATAATGTTAAACATTTTATTAAAGCATTTTTATAAAACATGTTCATGTATGATAAATGTAACCCCAGTAAATACTTACGTATAAACAATCTCGGATAAAAATGAGATTGCGAAATTATCCCTTACCTTAGGTCCGATATGCTTCATACGTATCTAAACCACCTGTATAATGATTTAAATAATGTTATTGACTTATTAAAGAATCATATTCATTGTTATTATATCATATATGGTCCACTTATGACTTTATATTACCCGTTCTTTTGTAAATTCTTGTTAAAGTAACGTTTTGGGTAAAATCGTCTCATTTGTCATTCGTGTTTTAACTTGTAATTATTAATATTATTACTTGGATCATGATTACTTATATCCAAAATGTAAAACATGATTTATGTATAATATATATTCAGAATATACATATATATAATATATCGATAAATGGAAAGAAATACACCGTTCATGGAGACGGTAGGCCGTGCGTACGCATGAACGCTGTTTTCGTTTCCTTATTGAATTGAATGGAATTAAATAGATGAAATACATATATATATACATAAATAAATTATCATTATTATGTCATATATTTCATGATTACTTATTATATATACTTTATAATCATTCATGAATGGTTAATCATTGAGAATGAATCTCATCGCGTCGTGGAGACGGTAGTCCGTACGTACGCACGAGCGATGATATCATTCCCATGATCATGGAATTGTATTAATGTGTATGTATAATATTTAAGAATCAATATCACTTTACAATAGTCATATATAGTCATTATTTACACCATTATACCCATCCAAGTAAGGTGGTGGTGGAAAATAGATTACACCACGGCGTGGAGACGGTATTCCGTACGTACGCACGTGTGGTGATTTTTTTTTCTGTAGGATGGATAGATGGTGAAATAGGGTTGTTTCATACTTATAATAACATATAAGTATGTGATTGATACTGATGTTATTACTTCATAATGAAACAACCTCAGAAGAAGAAGTGGAAGAAGAAATAAAGTTGAAAGAATCGGTAACGGACATTACCTCTTCTTTGAAGCGCCTCTTTGAGATCTCCTTTTAGGGAACTAAAATTGGTCTTTGATGAAGACCGGAACCTCTAGGATGTTTCTAGGGAAGTGTATAAGGGAATTTAGTAGGTGTTGGCCGAGCTTTAAGGCTCAAAGGGGTGTGAGGAAGAGAGGGAGGAGGTGCCCTTTTATAAGGGAGGAGAGGGGCACCTTTGGAATAACTAAAAATATTATTTTATTATAAAGCCAAATTCGGTTTTATATAGCTCCAAATTGATTTATTTCGAAGCTAAGGTGGGTATGGGTTGAAATCCTCTCATCCAATGGAATTTAGACAAGTTTAGGTTCCTATTTTGACCTTATCATTTAGATTTAACATTAAGTTAAATAATTTTACTTTTACCGTGTCTTCTTGTGTTCTTACACTATATGTTTAATAAACTTACTATAACAATCCAAAAGAACCCAAAGTTGTTTATTATTAATATATATAACATTATCTAAGTCATTTTGCCGAACCTTATATTTTTTGGATTCAAATAACAATTAATAATATAATATTTGTTTTAAAAACTATTTTATGTCAATTTTGACACTATTTAGTAGTTTATTTTTGGGAAAATCATAAAAGAATTATTAGTTCGAAAAAAGTAAATTAAATCAATAATAACATGTCATATTCACCTATAAAATTAGTTTAATTTATAAAAAGTCTCAAATTAAATTTATTTGGGTATTTATAACATCAATTATGTCAATACTTCATTAATAAGATAATTACTGCATCATCATTGTGTCATAAATAAATTAAGTTATTTAATGCCTAAATATTACAAATAAAATACCATTATGTAGGAAATATTATTATATTTATAATGAATATTTACAATAGTATTTATATTATGTATAACCTTATATTAAAAATGTTTTAGTAAATAAACTTTGATTTTAAATCTTTTAACTCTTCTTTGAATTAAATAATAATAAATGTCCTAATCTAATCCAAGTGGGCCTAAATGGTCATATTTTATTCCTAAGGTTGTTTCTGGTCGAATTACACTTATCCAATAGAATTAGGACATGTGTTAGGGTAATAATAATATCATTTTTACCCATAATTACCCTATTTAGTTTAAACCGTGGTAAAAAAAGTAAAAAGTTACTATTCACCAAAAATTATTTTCAACTCATTGAACCACATTTTACTTACTGACATCAAACTTGTCTCTCGGATTTTTGAAATTCCACTCACAGAAGTGGTAAAATGAAGTTTTATGAAAAATTCATTTTTTTTAACTACCACTTAGTGGTTTCACTATTCATCAAAAAATGAAAGTTTCCAGAAAAATACCAAACATTATCCCTAAGCTATATTTGATATTATGAACTCAAACATGATGTCTATTTTACCAAATTAAAAACATATCAGTTTCATTAATTAATTTAAAAATTAATTCCCATCGTCAAAACAAATAGCGTGTTCTTAAGAGATAATAACTATCAAAAGATTGACACTTGTTTATGTCTGGTTTAAATGTGAAATTACATCCAATGACCAACATTGTATTAAATTGTAAAAATATATTCTAAATATACTTTAAAACCACTCAAATTAATAATTTATCACTATTAATTATTTCGATTGAAAAAGTTGTTTTTAATTAAAATATAGCGTGTTTTCACTATTCATCAAAATATGAAAGTTACCAGAATGATATGAAAATTTATCCAAAGTAAATTTTTATTTCATGATTCCAAATAAGAATTTTATTTTTTCAAGTTGAACTTATAAACATGTCAAAAACTAGATTTAAAGTGCGTGCGGCATCAAAAGGCGACAAAACTGCATTTTTTTAAAATACTTATTTTACCCGAAAAATTTATTTTGTTCTTATACAATGTTTTAGAAAATGTGAAAGATGAATAATAATGTCATAAGATTCAAATTTAGGTTAATACTATTCATAACGGCTAGTTCATAATAATATTATAATAATATATCATTGTCTAATAAAACCCGGTATTGCGTACAACACACGCTATCGAGGAAGGTCGCGATTGCATGTAATGCAAGCCAAATCAGGGTTGCGTGCTGTGCAAGAATCCTTCGTTGTTTCATATAACATAATCCAAACATATTTAATTTATACATTGAATATATATATATATATATACTCAATGTTGCGTAGAATAACTATTATCAAAATTGTGTGTAACACGATCCAAGAATAGTGTTGTGTATGCTGCAAGCTAATACAGTGTTGCGTATAGAGCAAGGTAATCTTGGTGTAGAATAAAACACAAGACATTAATGAAATTAAAAGAATATTTTTCATAAAATCTCGGGGTGTTACATTTTACCCCCCTTAAAATGAATTTCGCCCTCGAAATTTGTTGGGGTTATAAATGGTTTACTATTCGAAAGTTTCTTTATTAGAAACCCACATCGTAAAAAGGAATACCAAAACTAATCTTTAAAAACAAAAGTATGAAACGTACCGGTTACCCAAATAAACTAATCACTGGGCTTCCACATAGGTGAAAATATGGATATGGAAGAGAAATCTAACCATCATGTTCTGATGGAGAGTGGTAGAGAACATGGCTATGGAAAAGCCAGCAATCACAAAGCCATAAATTTGTGATGATCTAAGGTACCATCTGATTCATCAGATATAAGAGCACTAGGACAACATTTTTGGTTTTCAAGATCATTTCCCTAAAGATGATGAAATTGGAATTAGAAGAAATACTTTCGTGATTTTGGTATAGTCTCACCGTTGGTCATTCTTTGGACAATTTCCACTTCATCTCTTAAAGAAATGAAGTTGAATTTGTCATTCGTAATGTGTTAGCAGATCATGTGATAGAATGATTGGTCCTTCCATCTGTCTCAAACAAAAGGTAAGAAAAGTTATCAAAAAATACATAAGCCCATCTATAGTGAGATTAATCATATATGGTTCCTAAAATGGACTTATACTTCCTATATCATACTGCTTAATATAATAAAATTAGTTTCTACTAAACAGGGACTTCTTTTAGGCTAGTGGTAGGCGATAAAGGCCAGTCGCACTTCGGTTGTGAGTTCGATTCCCATAGCCTTGTCCGACGCGATGGGCTGTCGCCCGTCCTGCAGGTTGTCCTTTTCCTAAAGCTATATTACTATAACATCCCATCAACAATATCAAAAAAGTTTTATCCTTAAACAATACTAACTTATGTACAACATAAACCATTCCAATCTTTAGGCTTATCTAAAATACTTCGGTCCAAGCTCATAGTATAAAGAAAATGATTACTTGAAATGTCATCAACCAAGCATGTGAATACCATCATTTATCCCCCATATATATTTTTGGTCACATTCCAATCATGTGAATACCTTAATCACGTATTATCTTAAAAAATGAATACCCATTAAACCTTAGTGAAAACATGAATGCTGTCAAAAGGTAACTCTTTCCACATACCAAAATCCAAAAATTCTATATACTCAATCCATTACATAACCTTCTCCTTATATCAGTCATTAGCTCATGAATACTATCAAACATTTAATTTTCTCCTCATCCCTTCATTATGCGCATATCATCTACATTCCAAAAATATCTGAATAACCATTCATGGGTACTGGTAACATTAATCATACACTTTCAAAACTCAAGGAAAGACAACAGTGTAATAATCCTTAGATGTCTCTTTATTCCATAGTACCGTGAGATTACTTATACAACATTACACATGATAAACATGTAATCATTCCACTACATTCTTAAACCATTGACCGAGCTTCAAAAATTCTTTCATCTCACATATCATTTGTAGTCTCTTGATCATCATCAACATAAATACTACCCATACGACCATACTGATTCTCTTCCTGAGACTTTCACTTAGGGCATTGGTTTGCATAATGCCCGTACATTCCACATTTAAAACATTTAACCATTTTTGATGTCGTAGCAATACCATTATCCTCATCCCTAGTGTTAACTGAACCTTTTCCTTTGCACTTACTGGCTTTGTGTCCTTATTTTCCACACCCAAAGCATCTTCTAGTTCCTTTGAAACATTCTCCTTGATGCCTTTTCCAACATGATTTACATAGGGGAAATTGAACTTTCTTTCCTCTATGATCATCATGAAACTCCATCTTTCTCTTATTAGCCGAGTCAGGAAACTTAACAAATTTTACTTTATTGATAATGTTATGAGATTTATGATTCGGCATAATAATGATGTTTGGACTTCAAAATCCCATTTCATTTGGTTGCTCATGAAGAATATCATTCCATTGTCCATCATATCCTCCATTATCGTGAATCATCTTGTTTCCAGCCATTTTCTAATACCCAAAAAGAATAGTGTGAGAGGAAAAAATCATAATAAAGGGGGAGTAACTTCAATATCTAACATCTTTGGTTTAATCTAATATCGTTACCATAGTTCTAGGACTATATCCTATATGTATACTTATCCTTATGGACATCCCTAGACATACCTTAGAAATATTTCTAGGGATCTCACTAATGTTTTCGCATCATAGTTTCCAAAGGTTGACTAAACATTTCCTCTGATACCATCTATAGAGACCCAAATCTTGACTTACATGGATATTACATTACTTTAGCGGAATACTTAATACATAACAATAACAGACACACAAGGATCGTAATAGTTTAGTGTCTTTGGAAACTCGGAACGTAATCTTCTAATCGTGGTGAAAGATCTTCAACATCTCCCATAAAGGTCTTCCTACTTTTGTTTCCTTACCTAAAATCTTTCTTTTAATCCTGGGGGAAAAGAAAACATAAAAAGGGTGAGATCAAATGCTCAGTTAGGGTAAGCATGGATATAATAAAACATACCATATACATTTGAACTTAAAAAAAACATGAACATTAAAAATCATGAACAACGACATAAAACATGGAAGTACATAAGGCATAGATCATAATGGAACATAAATCATGATAAAATAGAATGGGAATAAAACATGTAATTGTGGCATCCATTAATCACATGTAATGATTTCCATAGTATCCAAGGCATTGCTTCCAAGACCATCTTAGTGGACAAAGGCCCTTTTTGAATCGAGTTCACTCCTCATTTCAGTCCTGTTTTACTGAACCGGTTTAACCTGCCGTTCCAGCCATGTCTATCTCATGAGATATAAATCTTTACCCAATGCATTGGAGGGAGATATAGGTCCCACCCATCTCATAATGAAATCATTCTTTCGTGTGCCACAAAATCATAAATCATACATCATAGCATAACCCGTGAAATAAAATGGGATTCTTAAACATCATGCAATCATAACATAATCCATAAACAATTGATATCATTTCATCATAAGAAAATTGAAACCATTTAAATCATAGAGACATTTTAATTGAAACATACACATATGAAATAATGTCATCTTAGATGGAAAATAGTTTTGACAAAACACTTGAAATGAATTCTTGAGGAAAATATCCTTTATTCTTTAAAATCATTTTCTTTTCACAAAATTCCATGCAATTTTAAAAGATAAGGGTTTTTTGAAAAATAATCATGCAATATTGTAGAGGAAAATTCTTGAAAATGAGGAGTTATGAAACAGTAAAAATCCGTTCATGCCGTATAAGTTAAAAATAACATTCTCCTCGTACTTATGTCGGAAAAGTCAAAAAGTACCTTATATGGTAACCAAAGGAAAGATTTCATTCATATAATGTGGTAAAAAGTCAATAACAGGTAAAAATGACTTTAAACATCCATGGAATAATGGTAAAAATTTTATGAAAGCATTTTTAGAATACATGTTCATGGATGATAAACGTAACCCCAGTAAATACTTATGTATAAGCAATCTCGGATAAAAATGAGATTGCAAAATTATCCCTTACCTTTGGTCCGATATGCTTCGTACATATCTGAACCCCCTGTATAATGATTTAAATAATGTTATTGACTTATTAAAGAATCATATTCATTGTTATTATATCATATATGGTCCACTTATGACTTTATTTACCCGTTCTTTTGTAAATTCATGTTAAAGTAGCATTTTGGGTAAAATCGTCTCATTTGTCGTTCGTGTTTTAACTTGTAATTATTAATATGATTACTTGGATCATGATTACTTATATCCAGAATGTAAAACATGATTTATATATAATATATATTCATAATATACATATATATAATATATCGATAAATGGAAAGAAATACACCGTTCATGGAGACGGTAGGCCGTACGTACGCATGAACGTTGTTTTCATTTCCTTATTGAATTGAATGGAATTAAATAGATGACATACATATATATATATACATAAATACAATATCATTATTATGTCATATATTTCATTATTACTTATTATATATACTTTATAATCATTGATTAATGGTTAATCATTGAGAATGAATCTCATCGCGTCGTGGTGACGGTAGTCCGTACGTACGCACGAGCGATGATATCATTACCATGATAATGGAATTGTATTCAAGTGTATTTATAATATTTAATAATCAATATCACTTTACAATAATCATATATAGTCATTATTTACACCATTATACCCATCCAAGTAAGGTGGTGTTGGAAAATAGATTACACCACGGCGTGGAGACGGTATTCCGTACGTACGCATGTGCGGTGATTTCGTTCTCCGTAGGATGGATAGATGGTGAAATAGGGTTGTTTCATACTTATAATAACATATCATTATATGAGTGGTAATGATGTTATTACTTCATAATGAAACAACCTCAAAAGAAGAAGTGGAAGAAGAAATAAAGTTGAAAGAATCGGTAACGGACATTACCTCTTCTTTGAAGCGCCTCTTTGAGATATCCTTTTAGGGCACTAAAATTGATCTTTGATGAATACCATAACCTCTAGGATGTTTCTAGGGAAGTGGAGAAGGGAATTTGGCAGGGGTTTGCCGAGCTTGAAGGCTCAAAGGGGTGTGAGGAAGAGAGGGAGGCGGTTCCCTTTTATAAGGGAGGAGAGGGGCACCTTTGGAATAACTAAAAATATTATTTTATTATAAAGCCAAATTCGGTTTTAAATAGCTCCAGATTGATTTATTTCGAAGATAAGATGGGGATGGGTCGCAATCCTCTCAGCCAATAAAATTTAGACAAGTTTAGGTTCCTATTTTGACCTTATCATTTAGATTTAACATTAAGTTAAATAATTTTACTTTTACCGTGTCTTCTTGTGTTTTTCACTATAAGGTTAATAAACTTACTATAACAATCCAAACGAACCCTAAGTTGTTTATTATTAATATATATAACCTTATCTAAGTGGAGGCAGGGGCATGAACGCATGGGGGAATATGGGAGCTAGCGCTGATAATGGGTGGGGGATAGCGCTGATAAAGGGTGGAGGGGGTGCATGGGGGCGTTGGAGGTGCGGGAAGGCGCTGATAATGGGGGGGGGATCAAGCAATGTAAAAATCCCCCTCGAGATTTCCAAGATTTTTTTTAAAAAATATTATTTTTTTAACTTTTATCAGCACTAAAAAAAGTGCTGATAAAAGGGTTATTTTATCAGTGCTAAAAATAAAGTGCTGATAAAGGACCCTTTTGTCAGTGCTTCATTTTAGCACTGATAAAAGACCCCCTTTATCAGTGCTATTTTTAGCACTGATAAAAGGGGTCTTTATCAGCGCTTTTTGAAGCGCTGATAAAGGGGACCCCCCTTTATCTACGACGACTTTAATAGCGCTTTTATAGCACTATTAAAGTCCTTTTTAGCGCTGATAAATGGGGAATTTGCAGTAGTGTGTGTCCACACCTCCAAACCTTTTTCATTTCTGGGTCAACTAAGATCCATCATTGGTCATGATGTGCCCCAAGAATTCAACTTTATTATCCATAACTCACATGTTCTAAACTTCAAAAAAAAATTATCCTTCCTCGGTGTTTGTAATATGACCCTTATATTATCCTCAAGCCCCATTTGAATTTTGAAATATATATCATAATATCTTCAATAAAGATCATCTTAATTTATCAAGGTAATATTTAAAGACTCTATTATCCCAATCCATAAATATGGAAGGAGAAGTAGTTAATCCAAAGGCCATAACAAAAATCACATAATTACCAGATATTGTTTGAAAGGAAGCCTTTGGGATATATTCTTTATTCTCCCATAACTGATGATACCCTGATTAGAGGTCAATCTTGGAAAAGAACGGATCCCCAAAAATCTAGTTGAAAAAATCATCAATCCTTGAAAGATGATATTTTATCTTCACTATGATCCCATTAAGTTCTCTATAATCAATGTATATACCCATTGATCCACCCTTATTATTTAAAAAGAGAACATGTTCCCCCAAAAGAGATAAACTTGGTTGAATAAAATCCTTCTTTGAAAGATCTTTAAGATTCATCTTTAATTCCTCTAACTCCATATATTACATTATATAAGGGGTATTAAATATTGGATTGGATCCATATATAAGTCAAATTGATATCTCTACCTTTATTTCTTGGAGAGGTCCCAATAACTCATCAAGAAATACATTAATGTATTCCAAAAAATGGTGACATTTTCTATCTTTAGACATTCACTTTATTATTTTTATTCACCAGTTATTTCCATAAATAAGGTTATAGAAGGTTCTTCAAGATAGAGTTCAGGCCGAGACATCTCTCATTGGAAAATAAATATTGGTTATCCATTCAAGAACAATAAAATTTTCTTGTTTATATAGTTGATATTAGGATTATACTTTGATAACCATTCTATCCCTAGCATAATATCAAATTATTCCATGGAAATTAATACTAGATTTATGATGATATTTTACTTAACAATGTTGATACTAGAGTTTCTATACACCTTTGATAATTGGATATTTCCTACAAGAGTCTTTACTGATAACAATACCCCTAGAAGTTCTGGGTTTGAATTTACATTCTTTGTAAACTTGGATGAAATAATGGAATGCGTTGAATTAGAGTCAAACAAAGTACTTTCTTTCTTTAAGAGTATGATGAGTGTGACTTCCACTATATAATTTAGAGACTCAACTTCAGTCGTAGTTATTTTGAAAGCATAACCACTCTACCTTGGCCTATTCTAAGGTTTATGGTGATTTGTTTCAATATATTATTATTTGGACATTTATTTTCAATTTTTCCAAGATTTACACACCTGAAACATTGAACTTCAGGTTGTTCTTGCACCATCATCCCTTATTAGTTTTCATAGAGTCATTCAGGCTTCAACTCACTATGATATTTCTAAGCTATATGGACATTTATTCCACAATTATAGAACTTTACACTGCCAAGAAATAAGTTACAATAATTTTTCTTCCAAAATTTATTGCATATGAGAAGTTGCAGTTTCTTTCATCCTCTATGATCAAAATTCTTCCCTTAGTTTGGATTCATTTCCCTCTTCTTTTTATTTTTCCTTTGTAACCACTACATCTATTTAAAATAAATTTCAACCTTAAAATCACTCCACACTACCTCTTCATATATTTTATAGTCTTTATTTTATATATTAATTCATAGATGAGGTATAATCCAACTAAAGAACCTACCAACCTTTCCCTTCGGATCCATAACAATGTTAGATGTTTATTGATTAAGTCTTGTAAAGTTCATTTGATAGATTACCAGTAATAAATTTTCATTATACTTTATATTTAATAATTCATTCTCCATTTTAGTTCTCGTAAAATCAGTAAAATATTTATTGAAAAAGGTTCTCCTAATCTCTTCCTACTCCAGAGAATCAATCTCCCTTCTTAGCTTCATTTTCTTAATCAGTGTCCACCAATGATCAACTTATCCTTTTAAGAATTATACCACCAAGGTGAATTTCCCTTGTTTTGAATAATGGTGTACAAAAAATATCTTTTCAATAGAGGAAATCCATTATTTAGTAATTAATGGATCAATGGATTGACTAAAGGAAGGTGGTCATTGAATTGTGAAGGTATTAACTAAAATTTATTCCCCTCAAGGTGAATCTAGATTCTCAACAAGATTCATGTTATTATTTATAACCAAAGATAGTTGATTCATCATCCTCATGATTTTTTCTGTTCTAGATTCTATCTTGTTAGGAATGTCATCAGTGCATCTTACATTACCCTCATCATTTACATGATTCATCATATTTCCAATCCTTTTTATAAAACAATAAAAGAAACAAGTTAATTTTAGGAATCTTGTAATTCTAAATGGATTTTATATCCTAAAGTCATATGTTTAAATATATTATTCTTTGATATATTATAATAAGAATTAATTTTTCCATATATCCTTCATAATGGTTCATACAAATCATGTTATTAACTAAACATATATCTCATGAGTGTCAAACTAGGTGTGTGGTAAGGTTAATTGTCATGCACTAGGTGATTATTGAGTCAAATAACAATGTTCCCTTTTGGGTTTATTACCCCCAGGTATAACCATTCCAGAGCCACATCTACTTGTAGTATCTATACATGGATTTAATTTCTTGGAAACCACTGGCTTAATACTTCACCCAATTTCGAGGATGTTTTAATTTATTTAAACTTATCCCCATGGTTATTACTAAAGTTTTATAATCCCAATTTCTATAAATAACTAAACCTTCCATATGATACCAAATATGGAAGACCACATTTTTTTAATACATAAAACATTCATTCTATGGTAAAAAACATAATAATATAGAGGATATTTTGAGGTTTAGTTTCTTGGATATTAGGAACATTATACATGGACAATATAAATATTCTTCTAATCCACCTGATATTATTCTTCATAGATTCATCTTAATTTAATTTTACAACATCTCATATCCGGGGAACATATATCAAATTAAAGGGGTGATTATAAATCTCAATAAGAGATAAAAATTGAAATATACCATAAATGATCATCATGGATAATATGTGAGGCATAACATGAGTTAATAATCATAAGTACATGATACATAACATGGAAGTATGGATATAACAATATATTGATACATTCATAATCATATCACTAAGGATTATCATTGAGGTTTCATAAATCATAATTACTATGTTTATTAACCAAGGTATCATAAACAATTTCATCTCTATAGATTAATTCCTTACCCAATGTATTGGAGTGATATCAGGGCATACCCTGTAGGTTTTGGGCACAACATAAGTGTCCTTTGAAGGCAGGACCAACTTGGATTTTAGTCTTTAATTACATGTAACTGTTTCTTCACAAGATCAAAATTTAATGTCCAATAAAATAATAGATTAATTCACTTGATTAAAATAATGTAACTAGAAGAAAATGATCTTCACAGGTATTATATAATTAATTTATAAGAAGATATAGAAATACCACAACTAGTAATTTCACTTTCATTGATGATATGATGGAATACATTTCATCTTTATGTCATTGTGCTAAATAATTCAAGTGTATAATCTATCTAGAAGTGATCTACACATGCACTAAAATCTACGAACATCCCTAAAGAATCGTCGGGAACTACCATGGCCAATATCAAGCACTTACATTGTTCGTGGTTGATTGCAAAATAATTCTTCTTGAGATAGGATAATCTCTTGATGTTATCTTTTTGGATTGAGAGATAGATCTCTTGATTTAACTATAAGTATTGAGAGAGTCTCACGTTATCTTTTGTGAACACCAATTATTAATTAGGAAAGTGACATTGTTAGAAATTTATTATATATGGTTTAGGGTTGGAAAATTATACACATAACCATACCAATTAAATTATTATTAATTGACCCCATGGAAAATATTAATATTAATAATAATATTAATTTCTTGATATGATTAATTCTTTAATAATATATAAATATTATTTTTATCAATTTTTATTGAACCATAAATCTTGATTCACTTTCCCTCATCAGCATTTATCGATCATCAAATAATAAGCATTTAATAAATAAATGTTATTACATTATTATATGATAAATATAATAATTATTATATTCTAAAATCTTGAAAAAAATATTTATTATTATTATTTAACTCACTTATTGTTTCAAATATCTTGTGATTAAATTATAGTGATCAACCAAATAAAATAAATCTTATTTATTCTAACTTTTTAAATTCATTACTTGAATTCAACTGAGATTACAAGTACACTAAGTGCATGACCCTGTAGGCCTCTTTTTGAGTGGTATTAGGAATAACTTCCTAAATTACAATGTTATCTTCTAGAAACATTACAAAGAATCCATATAGAATAAAGGTAACATCACAACAACATAAAATCTATTATGAATGCTTACCGTGTAATATAATCTCTTTATCATGATATCTCAAATCAAGCGGGTTGCGTGATGATTCCATAAATATATATTCTCGATGTATCTTTATTTTAATATTAAATAATGAACTTATCCCGTAAACTCTATGTCCATGGATTTATGTGGGCAGTTCCATTTACATCAACGATCTTGAGATATCAACTTCTATAAAGGCACAGAAGGAAAAAATCCTTTCTCGCATTTTCAATTAATGAATAATCACTCATGATGAACCCAACATATCCTGCCTCATTGTGAGCATAAATCATCATGATTTTCTTTAATAAATCAAAGTATGTGAGCATTATATCCTTTAATTATAATCTTAAATTCTAAGGATAAATAGACACATACAAATATAGGAACATACAATGACACATGGAAATGTGGATATCCTATTAACGGGGCTGTTCTCATAACCTTTTATCTTGTTGATTATTAAAGGTGAACACCATGTGAAGGTGCATCAATATTATGATCCTCCTACATTTTATAGACTATATTTTGTATTTCTCGTTAGACAATACCATCCAACCATAGAAAAAGTTTCAAGAATAATGTCATGGAACCTCTAGGTTCTCATCATAAGGGGCTACATCTATAACGTTTTATAATAACATATAATCTAAGGAAATTATAAAATTCAAATTTCATGCATAAAATCAATTAATATGTGATAATAAAACTTATTTAACAAGAAAAAAATGCTATCGATCACTAAAAAAATTGGTTCGAGGGCACCAACTCCAATAGACCCCCACTTGTACTAAATCCAACTGACCATAGATTTTAGTCCACTATATCTCACATGATACTCATGATTCTATTTAGTTAAACTATAAGGACCCAGCCTTGAACCTTAATTAATCTTGAGTTATTACAAGATTACACATTGAGGATCTTTTCGGGTTTAGAGTTTTAGAGAATTAGATCATAGAACTTGCATTACATTCCACATTTAAAAAAAGTGGTTATATAAAGATAGTATTCATTTTTCCCATCAATGGAACATATTTAAAATAAAACATGGATTATTTCTTGACACTTCCTTGACACTATCATCATATCATGTACCTTTCCCTTGACCTGTGAAAAACATTTCAAAAAAGACTTGGGATGAGCATAAAAAGCTCAGTATGGGTTATATAAAAAAAATATGGAAAGGAAACATGAGTTCATATATACATAAGAATGAAATCATACTTTACCGATAAAACATACCTCATCAAATCATGAATAAATCATAGAAATCATAAGACATAAAGGTAACTTGAGGCATTCATAACATTCTTACGTAGGGAGTAACCCTCTTGGTTACGTTTGGAATACCCATCACAGTATATTCCCTAAATCTCTTCAGATAAACCTTAACGTTTCGCTCCTTCGCGTTACCCAATGCATTGGAGAGCTATATCAGGCTCACCCACCCTTATTTTATCATGGAACCACCCGTCTTCATAATAATGCCCAAGAACCTCAACATAATCGTATCACATAAAACATGCATAAGGGAAACATAACATTCCCACCTTTCAATCACAAGATATCAATACAACACATTGATATAAAAACATTATGAAAACTATTTTCAATACCAAAATAAAAGAAAAGTAAAACATGGTATTTATTTTTCTTTTAAAAAGAAGGTATGGCTTGTAGAGGATGCCGAAACTCAAATAATGGTCACGATGGAAGAGAAGTCGTTGTCGCCGCATACGTATGACAAAACATTCCCTTTTTTCGTTTGGTAAACGCTTCGTATAAAAAATATTCCTTTTGAATAAATGTAAAAGTCAATGGGGTTTATACACCGTATAAGAGAAGGTTGAGTATAAAACAAAATATGCCTCAATGAAAGGAGATTGAGACGAAGTCCAATACCTCGGGTCCGACTTGACTCGGTCATTCTTTAATATACAGAATAATAAACTTGAGTTAATTTATACTTGTTTAAGAACCTTTTTAAAGTTCATTATTCCTTTTATATCACTTATTTCCATGTCATGAACACTATGTAACTATATAAGTTAATAACGGTCATTTTAACGATCATTGGTACTTGAGTAAAAAATAAGCCCTTTATAATTACAAGTTGTTCATGTATCCATTATATCCAGAATGGTATTCATGATGTAGATATCATATATGTCATATATATCCAGTACATTCATGCATTTATAATATTACATAATCATTTAGAGGTAATAAATGAAATGCACCGTTCATGGAGACGGTAAGCCGTACGTACGCATGAACGCTACTTTCATTTCTATTTCGTATTTTATAGAATGGAATCATAATGATATAAAGGTATATTATAAGTCCAGTGTAATATCATATATAATATCATAACTCCATACTTTATACATCCCACATATGGTATTTAACAAATCAAATCACTTTTAGGGGGCGGTAGTCCGCACTTCCTTAAATGAAGATATCGCGTTTACCCATAATGGGTACTATAAAGGTATGACCAAAATGAAAAATCCAGAAGCTTAAGGAAAACATAAACATATTAGATATAATATATAAATATAGTGTTATCTTCATGACCAACTTTGAAGGTGTTAATATAATGCTGAACAATCATCGTTTCGGGAGGCAGAAATTCGTCATCCACGGAAACAGTATGTTCTTTAACCATTATATGTAGGTGTGTGTAAGTGTAGCTCGAATAATTCTTATAACAACATCCTAGTATATTGAAGATACTTTATCTGTTACAAAATAAATGAATAAAAAGAGTTTAGGGGGCTGTAGAAGCAAAATAAAACAAAAGGACTCAAGTGAAGACATTACCTTAAAATCGGGTAACTCCCTTTGGTTTGAGCTCAAAGGCTTCCTTGGGAAGCCTTCTGCCCAAAGTGAGGCTTCAAAGAGTAATTGAGGGAAGTGGATAGAAAAAATGAGCAGGGTTTGGCCGAGCTAAAATCTTTGGAAGTGTGGGTAAGGAGGTAGAGGTGGGGGCCTTTTATAAGAGGAGAGGAGGGGCACTCTTGGAAAGTAAAGAAATGTTACTTTATTTGAAAATGATTTTTGGATTCAAAAGGTCCCACATTGATATAATTATAGGTTAAGGTTATAAGGGTTCGAAATCCACCCATCCAATAGGTTTTGGACATGTTTAGGTCATAGATTTTACATTATCATTTCATTTTATTTAAATCCTTTATTAATGAGGTAATCGCTGCATCATCATGATGTCATAAATAATTTAATTTATTTAAAGTCTAAAAATTATGAAAAAAATACTATGATGTATAAAATATTTTTATCTTTAAAATTAATATTTATAGTCTAAAATATCATCTATGTAGACAAAATTAAAAATATTTTACTTAGGTGATACATTTCTTTGTCACATTTAACATTCTTTAAAAATAAAAAGATAAAAAGTCACTTTCTCACAAAAGTGATTCCATGGGGCCCCCAAGTTTGGCACAAGGCATCCCATGCTTGGCCATGAGACAAACAGTAGAATTAGGACACATGTTGGTGTCATTTTTTTATTATTATGATATTTTTTTTATTATCCTTAACTACCCGATTACTCATTAATCAAGATAATTAAAGATAATTACCGTCGTTACTATTCATAATGTCCAAAAAACAAAAGAGTCTTAATTACATAATTTGGAACTTCTGATTACAAATATTTAATCCATTTTACCAAATTACAACCACATAAATTGCAATAATTGATTTAAAAATAATTCGTGTTGTCAAAACAAATAGCGGGTTTTTTTGAAACAATATCTATGAAAAGTTTGGCATTAGGTTATGCCCAATTCCGAAGTTAAATTAATACTAATGACCAAAATTGGATTAAATGGTAAAAATATATTCTAATTTAACTTTAAAACCAATTCAAAAGATAATCTAGTCATATAAATAAATTAGATTAAAAAGCAGTTTTGATGTAAAATGCAGTATTTTTCACTATTCATTAAAAAATGAACATTGTCAGAAAAATACCAAAAATTCACACAAAGTAAATTTTGATGTCCCAATCACAAAGAATAAGTTTGTTTTGAAAAACATAGCTTATAAAATTGTCAAAATATTGATTTAAAAATGGTTTTCCATCAAAAGGCAGTAAAACAATCTTTTAAAAAATATTAGTGTATTCAATGCTTAAGATTGGATTTATTTTCATTTTAAGCCTCTAAAACACTATATAATTCATTAATAGACATAGATAAAAATATATATTATTCATTACTTACTTGGGATGTTACATAAACACTATATTAATGGGTTGAACTCATTTTTCACCATGGGTACTCTACTCACTGCAACTTCACCTATTTGAGAAAAATCCCGCAAGAGATGAAATTATGGAAGTTTGTATTTTTTCCTTTGGTTTGACCTCATATCCTTAGAGAGATCCACCAAAAGTTCTTTAATTTTAGGAAACAAATTAAGCTCTAGGGAAAATTATCATATCCAAACTTCTTCCTTTTCAATTTTAGAATCCAAAATATACTCAGTCTCTGCTATAGAATTAGTAAAAACTAGTCTATTTGAACTCTTATTGCTCACATATCCTCTGCTGAGACAATTTATCAATCCAAACTATGAATCTTGACCATTTTGATCTATCAAAAATATATAATGTGTATAAACCCTACTTAAAATCTCCTAATATCCTCTATATACTAAAAAAAATATCCTTAGTTTTCCTCATATGCTTAAGGATAAATTTAATAGCAGTCCAATGATGTTCACCTAAATATTATTGATATCTTCATACCACTATCAAATCACAAGAAACATAAAGACTCATACATAACATGGAATACATGATAGATCCTATCATATAATATTACAAGATATTACTCATTATATCTCATTCCTATTTTGTTTGAGGGAATGTTTTCTTGGAATCATTTATACCATGTGACACTAGAACCAATCCTCTATTGGATTATTCTATATGAAACCTCTTCAGTATCTAGTTAATTTATATACCTTACCTTAGTCCAATAATAATATTTTATCTATCATACAAATCATGATTCCTAGAATTTAGGCTTCTTCACCTAAGTCTTTCATAGAGAAGCATTCTCTCAACCATGTTGTAACCTCTCATAAGGATGGTATATCGTTTCCAATCAGTAATATGTCATAATAATTTACTACTATGAAAATAACTACACTCCCTCTAAACCTATTGAAAACACTGGGATCAAATTCATTCTTAATGAAAATAATTTCCTTCATAGCTTCATCGAATCGAATGTTATGTGACCTAGATTATTTTATTAGTCCATAAATGGATCTATATAACTTGCCTACATTTTTTAGAGTTTCATAGAGTCACAACCTCTTATAGTTGTGTCATATAAACACCCTCTTAAATATCCCCCTTAAGGAAATATGTTTTGACATCCATTTTCCAAATCTCATAGTCATGGTAAGCTGATATAACAAACACAATTCTAATTGATTTAATAATGGAAACTGGAGAAAAGGTTTCATTATAGTCAATGCCTTGAAATTTTCTAAATTATTGATCCACTTTTCATTCTTTATAGGTATTTAATTTACCTTCCATGTTTATATTTCTCTTCAATACCCATTTACATACAACATACTTTACATAAAACAGTTGATCGATCAGAACCCAAACGTGTATTTTATACATGGAATCCATCTTAAAATTCATAGTTTTCACCATCTTATAGATTCTGAGCTATCTAATGTCTCCTTATTGAAGAGAGGATCATTATTATAAATTAATAATGATTCATCATCATCAGTGACTAAAAAACCATATATTTCAGATTCTCTCACATCTATAGTGCTTCTATATAGTACTTGTGATTCATGAAATTCTTATATAGAGACCTATATTGTTAGTTCATGTACCAAATATTTTGTATCTTGAGAATTAACTTCATCAAAGTCAATATTACTCCTACTATCCTCCTTGATTATGTGATCCATATTAAAGAATATGACTTTTCATGTGACAATTACTTTCTTATCTAAAGGATTTTATAGATAATATCCCCTTGTTTCCTTGGGATACCTTATAGAGATACACTTCATCCCTCAAGGTTCTAGTTTTTTCCTTGGGATAACCTTAACAACAATATTACAACCCCATGCATGAACATGTGACAAAATAGGTTTGTTTCTACTCTATAACTCAAAGTGAATAACATTTTCCACTTCAGTGGAGACTCAAGTTAGTAATTATAATGTAGTATGTAATTCATATCCCTAACAAGATAATGGAAGGTTTTAATTACTCATCATCAACCTTATAATTTCCAACAAGGTACATATCCTCATTTCACTAACACCATTCCACTATGGTGTATAAGGTCAAGTGATTTGAGATAAAATATCATACTCCCATAAAAAATTACAAAATCTTGGTTATGATATTCATGTCCTTGATTAAATTGACATTTATTTATCTTATTACCAAGATGATTCACAACATAATTCTTTAAATCCTTGAATTTCTCAAAGTATTCCAACTTATATATCATTAAGTAGATATAACCATACCTTCTCAAATCGTTGGTGAATGTAATAAAGTATTAGAATCCACCTCTACCCTCTACTTGACAAGGTCTACACACATAAGTGTAGAACAAGCCTAGAAGAACAATATACCTTTCTCCTTGACCTATAAATAGTGGTTTAGTCCTATTACCTTGAAAAGGATCATGACATATTTCTGGTGGTTTTATGTTCAAAGAGTCTAAGTAACTATCTTGATAGAGCTCTGTCAAATGCTTCTCATTTATATGAAGAAGATGATGATTCCATAACTGTGGTGTTATATGAGTCATGTATGTTTGTTCCATTATCAATTATCAATATTTGTTTTTTATTTTAATACATAAATACTATTATTCAATTATTCTATTCTATAACATATTATATATTTATAAAAGTAGAAACCTTTATTTTGAAATATGCAAATAACTCCATCCATATCTAATCAAGAAATGGAATAATGTTCTTGGTAACATTAGACACATAATAATAGTTCTTTAAAACCAAAATCAATCTTGTTGGAATTGTGATGTGGTAGTATCTAATAGATATATCATCAATCCTTGATCCATCAAAAACTTATTGATCCAAATCATCTTTGGAAATATTTTGAAATCTAGTTGCTTCCTATACTTGGATAAAAACATGCACACTATAGGTGGTATATAATACCCAAATTGTAGATATGTAAAGATTACACTCAATAATGAATGAACTTAAATCTTCCCCTTTTTTGTTTGGATGAGTGTAATTCCACTTCCGGTGGCCCTGCTTACCATAGGAAAAAAATACCACATACTATTCCTTTTCTTACCTTTGGATATTATTCTTCTTTGAAGGATGATTATTTAGATCCATAAACTTGGAATGAGTCTTCGCCCCCTTTCCCTTGTTCTTTGTCTTTTTTATCCAGCATAAGAAAATCAGGTTTTTTCATTCTCCATATCTTTACTAACTTGGCGAATTAGTTTAAGAAGTTCTGGAAGTGTATTACCACTATTTATCCTTTTATAATTCAAAATAAAATTGGAGATGTTTTTAGGTAATGAGGATATAATGAGATCTATATAAAAATCACTAGAGATAATAAAGCCCAAGATGTCGAGGCACTCGATGTAGCCAATAATATTGACTACATGCTCCCCATTTAGCACTGACTCTCCAAGATTTCATGTAAATAGAGCATTATAGATCTCATATCTCTATGATAGCTCCTTCTCTTGATAAAGATCCTTATGGTGAGAAATGATGCTATGCGCATATATATCCTCATATTTATTTAGAATCTAATTGGAAATTGAGGATAACATGAAACATTGGAAATACATAGCAACATCCACATAATTTAAATAGAGAGATACTTACTCCTCATTATTCTCTTTGGAAATGTACCGAGGAAGGGGTTTCAAGCATGTAGAATTTCCTCTATGGAATTGAATAATTCACACACACTAATTCTATTCATAGAAATTCACTCTGGTGAGAAGGTTATCATTTTCAAGTATAGATCAAATCGATATTGTTTAAGTCATTTTATTTTCCATTTATATAAATTAAGAGAAGATTATTTGTACTTGATTTGATTACAAAATTAGATTTAAATTTTATAAATAAATTAAATTCCATTAATCTCTAACTATTTTTCAAAACCCAATAGTCCTCACCATCAGTTTCAGAATATGTTGTCGATTAGATATTCTACTGGAAAGGATCCATATTCTCTTTATCATAACCTAGAAATGGTCCTAAAAAGCTACTTGATTCGGTTTAATAAGGAGTAACTTTCCAACTGTATTAGTTCATTGTTCTTTGATCTACTGAGTGGAGTCACAAATCCAGAAATCGCATTTTTAAGATTTCCACAACCTTTTATTCTTAGTTACACTGGGTACTTCTTAGAAACTCAACCCTCGATGTAAAATAAGTGTTGTTAACCCAAAAATACATGTTAAAATTTCAATAATAATTAAAAGCACCCAAATTTGTGTTGGTTATAAATTTGTAACTATGAGGTTTTTTCTAACTTAAGTAGTAGAAGGCTAAGCCAAATTAATATTTTATTTTGAGGGATTTTTTTATCCTCATGCATAAATCCCATTTTTTACTTTTTTGTATGAATTTTCAATATTAATTATATTTTACCTAAGTGATTTACCATGTTTGAAATAATATTTATGCATAATTTATTTATATTTTATTACATATTTCATGCTTGTTAATTCATTTATTAGCTGGTCGTGCAATATTTAAATGCATAAATAATTAAACAAGAAACTAGAAAAAATAAAATTGAAGTGGCATGATAATGAGATTCTCTATTGGTTAGTTTTTCTACTGGACTATATACTGACCCTAGACCCTAGGGTAAATAATCTTGAACCATAGATTGGTTTGTGTTTCGGTATCCCACCTTATCTTCTATGTATCTCCCCAATTGGATTCACCTTGTCTCCTTGACTTGTACTTCCTCCACTCGCATGGGATCTCCAATCTTACATAATCTTTAATAACACATAGGTGATGGGATCTAATCGATTGGATAATAAGGGGTTTACATTAAAGAAACCATGATTAAAAATACCCTTACATAATAAGGAGAAGGGTATGACACATAGGCCATGAAAAAAATTGAAAAATTATAAATTAAAAGAATCCAATAACATATAAGGGATGATCTAATCTCATGATCATACACAAATCAAGAAAAAAAATATTTGTGATCTTTTTTATCAATTACTTTGATTCATTTTTTATTAATATACTTCACCATGAATTAATCCAATTAATTAAATTTATCTTATTTCCATCCAAAAACCCTTAACTAACCATCATTCATAGTTGAAAACATAATTTATTTAAAATTAATGTAGTGTTCAAGTACACTTAGAGGAAACAACATGTTTTTTTCCAAAATTCTAAAATGAAAATTAATTTAATATATAATTACAAATCCTATGACAAGGCATGGAATTTTTAAAATTAATGAAACATATAAAACATATGAATATGTTTAATTATATATTTAATTTTCTCTCTGAAAACCATAAACACTATCTTCATTAGACTATATAGTATGTACAAAAGTAAATGATGTATACTTGTCTTTTTTCCTATGTTCACAACACACACCTTAGGACTGGGTGTGTTCCCTACCCACCGAAAAACATTAGGTACATGGTGTGTAGTCTAATATACATGGAGTGTGACCTTTTGTTTCATGACATGTCAGTCCCTATGATGTGTATCTGATACATGACACGCTTGGGATCCCCATAAACTTGGCTATGATATAATGGGAACTACACGTTGTGTATAATGGTTCCACAACATGTATCTCTTCATTCCATGTGCAAGATTATCTAGATCAACACATCTATATGATCTATTTGGATCATAGATCTTTTTTTTATATGAGCCGATAAAATGAGATACAAAACTACAAAAATGGTCTTTAACAATGAAAAATTTTTCCATTTCAGTGCTAAAAATGTGTTGACTATTAGATCATGATTAAAATCCCCTAAGTTTTATTAGTGCTAGAAAATCACTGATAAAGGGGTCCTTTATCAGCACTAAGAAAAGTAAATATAAAGGGTGTCTTTATCGGTGTTTTTGGAAGTGCAGATAAAGGACCACATTTATCAGAACTTTTATTTAATGATAATATCGGACCCCTTTATCAGTTATTTTAGAATAAAAGATAAAGGTAAACTTTATTATCACTTTAGAAAGCACTGATAATGGGGCATATTATAGTGTGTTGATAAATTTATAGCACACTGCATCACCAAAAACATCACAAGCACAATACAAATAGCACCAGAAATATCATACATGCACAAAATGGATTATAAATGAAATAAAATTTACAATAGAAACACAAGATAAAAACACTATATTATAGAAATTTAAAATATTAGTTTATACAATTACATGAGTAAGTATAAATTATCACAAACATTCGAAAACATCAATGTTCCTTTTTCTTTAGCCCCTGACCCCACTCATGCTATTTACGAGAAAACCATCCCGACCAAAGAAAAATAAATCACCTGCATAAGAAAAAATTCTTATGTCAATAATACTATAAATAAATAAATTAAACATAAAGTGTAAATTTTAAACTAAACTTTGAGTCATACTAGGAACACTACTTATTGGATTGAGTTTCCATTTATTCTTTCACGTCACCCCATTTATTATTCATCTTCAAAAATTATCTCTGTAAAAATTAAATAAATAAGTACATGATAAAAATGAAAAATAAATAAATTAATTAATATTACATAAAATGGTGAGAAAAAAAAATCTTATCTTATATTCTTGGTTTTAGTGATGTGATGCATGTTTTAAACCAAAATGACAGTTATATGTTGAAAACACACACTTAGAGTTATACCGGTCACACCATACATTGAATTTTGGTTTAGTTTATTCCTAAATGTCCAAATTTACAAATATATCATTTTATTAATGTATAAAAACAATCCAAATTGTGTTTTATTAGTTTTGAGTATGTCACTTGTGTTTTTTACTAAAAATCCATTTTAAATAGAAAACACACACTTTGAGTCATATCGGTCACATTGTGTGTCAGTTTGATGTATGAATGATTCATACACATTAAAAATGACATATAAATAATTTTCATGAATTATTAAGACAATCTTAGAATGTTTTGTTAGTTTTCTGTGAGTGACAATTTTTTAACTAAAATGTCAATTTTAGACTGATAACAGATACTTTGAGTCATACTTTTCACATCTTGTATCATATTGAGATTCAACTAATTCCTAATTGTTACAAATGACTTATGGATCATTTTACTATAATATCAAAATAATCTGAATGGATTTTCTCAGTTTTGTGTACGTCAGTTGTCTTTTTGACTCAAATTAATGTCAATTTTAAATATAAAGACACACTTGGAGTCATACTGGTCACTATTTGCATAATATTGAGGTTTGGATAATTCTTAAATGTCCTAAATGACTTATTAATAATTTTAATAAAGTATCAAGGGAATAAAAATGAGTTTTCTCAATTTTGAGTATGTCATTTGTGTTTTTTACTAAAATGTCATTTTAAAAAAAAACACGCACTTTGAGTCATACCGATCACATCATGTGTCAGTTTGATGTGAGACTGATTCCTACTTGTAAAATATAATTTATGAATCATTTTATTAAATTATCAAGACAAATTGAGTTCATTTTCTCATTTTTCAGTGAGTGACACTTTTTGAATTAAAATGTCCTTTTAAACTGATAACAGATAGTTTGAGTCATACCAGGAACATCAAGTATTAGATTGAGGTAAAACTAATTCCTACACATCAAAAGTGACTTATGTATTGTTCTCCTAAAGTATCAAAACAATTTTTTATGTGTTTTCTCAATTTTGATTACATGTGTTATCTTTTTTACTAAAATTAATGTCAATTTTAAATAAAGACACACTTGGAGTCATACTGGTCACACTCTACGTTAGATTGAGATGTGTCTGATTTCTACGCATCCCAAATGGATTATGGATATTTTTTCTAAATTATCAAAACAATATTAATATGTCTAATTAGTTTTGAGTATGTCACTTGTGGTTTTTACTAAAATGTCATTTTAAACTGGAAACACACACTTTGAGTCATACCAGTCACATAGTATATCAGTTGGATGTGATAGTGATTCCTTCACATTAAAAATAACTTATGAATCCTTATCCTAAATTATCAATAAAATATGAACAATATTTATTATTCTTCATCCAATGATACTTTTTTAACAAAAATTTCAATTTTAAATTTATAACAGACACTTTGAGTCCTACAGGGTACATCATGTATCAGATTGAGGTGTGGATGATTCCTAAATGTCAAAAATGACTTATGGATTATTTTACTAGAGTATAAAAATAATCCCAATGTTGTTTTCATAGTTTTGAGTTTTTGAATTTTCATTTTTACTAAAAATAATGTCAATTTTAAATAAATAGACACACTTGGTGTCATATCGATCACAACATGCATCATATTGATGTGATGTTGATCTATAAACATCCCAAATGACATTTGAATAATATTCCTAAAGTATCAAAACAATATGAATGTGTTTTCTCAGTTTTGATTATGTCACTTGTGTTTTTTACTAAAATGACATTTAAAACTAGAAACACACACTTTGAGTCACATTAGTCGCATAATGTATTTGTTTGATATTAGACTAATTCATACACATTTAAAATTACTTATGAATTATTTTCCTAAATTATAAAGTAAATACAATTTTTTATTGGTTTTTAGTGAGTGGCACTTTCTGAACTAAAATGTCGATTTTAAACCGATAACAAACACTTTGCGACATACTGGGAACATCATGTATCAGATCCAGGGCTGGATGATTCCAACATATTAAAAATGAATTATGGATTGTTTCTATAAAATATCAATATAATACTAATGTGTTTTCTTGGTTTTTAGAATTTTAGTTATCTTTTTTACTAAAATTATTGTCAATTTTAAATCTAAAGAAACACTTAGAGTCATAATGATAACACCATGAATTGAATTGAGGTGGGACTAATTCATACATGTCCCAAATGACTTATGGATCATTTTGATAATGTATAAATGTAATTTGAATGTGTTTTATTGGTTTTTATTATATCACTTGTGTTTTTTACTATAATGTCTTTTTAAACTAGAAACACACACTTTGAGTCATACCAGTCACATCATGTGTTAGTTTGACATGATACTAATTCTTATATGTCAAAAAGGACTTATAAAACGTTTTCTTAAATTATCAAGACAATTCAAGTGTGTTTTATTGTCTTTTAGTGAGTGATAATTTTTAATCTAAAATGTCAATATCAACTAATAATGGACACTTTGAGTCATATCAGGATCATAGTATATCTAATTGAGGTGTGGTTGATTCATATATGTCAAAAATGACTTATAGATCATTCTTTTAAATTATTAAATCAATTACAATGTTTTTTATCGGTTTTGAGTATTTTAGTTGTCTTTTTTACTAAAATTAATGTCAATTTTAAATAAAGACACACTTAGTGTCATACCAATAACACCATGTGTCAGATTGAGGTGTAGATGATTCATACATATGCCAAATGACTTATGGATAATTTTTCTAAAGTATCAAAACTATCTGAATGTGTTTAATCAATTTTTAGAATGTCACTTTTGTTTTTTGCTATAATTTTATTTTAAAATAGAAACTCACACTTTAAGTCACACTAGTCAAATAGTGTATCAGTTTTATGTGATAGTAATTTCTATACATCCAAAATAACTTATGAATAATTATAATAAATTACCAAGAAAATATGATAGCATTTTATTGGTTTTCAGTGATTGAATATTTTTGAACAAAATTATCAATTTTAATATGATAACAAACAGTTTGATTCATTCAAGACACATCATGCATCAAATTGAGTTGAACCTAATTCTTACATGTTAAAAATGAATTATCAAATTTTTTCCTGAAGTATAAAAACAATCTAAATTCATTTTATTGGTTTTTGAGTATGTCAGTTGTCTTTTTTACTAATATTAATGTCAATTTTAAATAAAAAGACACACTTGGAGTTATACTGATCACACTATGTGTTAGATTGATGTGATGATAATTCATAAACATCTCAAATGAATTATGAATAATTGTCCAAAATTTTCAAAACAATCTGAATTTCTTTCTCCTTTTTTAGTATGTCGCTTGTGTTTTTTTAATAAAATTCCATTTTAAAATGGAAGTACAAAATTTGAGTCATACTGGTCAAATAATGTTCTAGTTTGACATTAGAATAATTTTTACAAATCTCAAATTAATTATCAATCATTTTCCTAAATTATCAAGACAATCCAATCATGTTTTCTTGATTTTTTAGTGAGTGTCACTTTTTGAACTAAAATGTAAATTTTAAACTGATAATGGGCACTTAGAATCATAACGGGCACATTGTGTTTTGGATTGAGGTGAAGAAGATTCATAAATGTAAAAATGACTTATGGATTATTTTCCTAAATTATCAAAATAATATGAATCCAATTTATCATGTTTGAGTATGTCAATTTTCTTTCATACAAAAATTAATGTCAATTTTAAATAAAAATATATGATTGGAGTCATACTAGCCTCACTATGCATCATATTGCGATGAATATGATTCCTACATGTCAAAAATAACTTACGAATGGTAGTATGAAAGTATCAAAACAATCTTAATACATTTTTTCAATTTTGAGTTTGTGATGTTTGTTTTGAACTGAAATGTAAATTATAACTTAAAAACATACATTATGAGTCATACTGATCACATTTTTTTATCATATTGAGGTGCAGATGATTGATTATGAGATATTTTTTTTCTTTAAACTATCTAAAAAAATATAAAAAAGGAAAAAATGTTCTATTCTAATGGGAGGTAAATCTACATCTTCACGAGACTTGGCCCTCCCCATGCTCTTGTGTGGAGCCTTCAAGGCCCATGGGGGTGTTCTAAAATAATCTTGAGAATCAGGGAATATTATTGAACTTGGTAGAGATTAATATATTTATAGATAATTATGGAGAACCTCATCACCATAACTCCTCTCCATGTGGTAGGTCGTGACATCATGATTCCTCAAAGAATTTATGTTTTAGGAAGCAAGGGGTTTCATCCTTTATTAGAAAGGAACATGTTCTTTCCGATCTCTCACGACCATGAAAAGAATAAAAATATGAATCATTTTTCTAAATTATCAAGACAATCCAATCATGTTTTCATGATTTTTTACTGAGTGTCACTTTTTGAACTAAAATGTAAATTTTAAACTGATAATGGGAACATAGAGTCATAACGGGCACATTGTGTTTTGGATTGAGGTGAAGAAGATTCATAAATGTAAAAATGACTTATGGATTATTTTCCAAAATTATCAAAATAATATGAATCCAATTTCTCATTTTTGAGTATGTCAATTTTCTTTCATACAAAAATTAATGTCAATTTTAAATAAAAATATACACTTGGAGTCATACCAGACTCATTATACATCATATTGCGGTGAATATGATTCCTACATGTCAAAAATAACTTACGAATGTTAGAACTAAAGTATCAAAACAATCTTAATTCATTTTTTCTATTTTGAGTTTGTGATGTTTGTTTTGAACTGAAATGTAAATTATAACCTAAAAACATACATTCTGAGTCATACTGATCACATTGTTTATCAGATTGAGGTGCAGATGATTGAGTATGTGATATGTTTTTTTCTTTCAACTATCTAAAAAAATCCAAAAAAGACAAAAATTTTCTATTCTGATAAAAGAGAAAACAACATCTTCACGAGACTTGGCCTTCCCCAAGATCTTGTGTGGAGCCTTCAAGGCCCATGGGGGTGTTCTAAAATACTCTTGAGAATCATGGAATATTATATAACTTGGTAGAGATTAATATATTTATAGATAATTCTAGAGAACCTCATCACCATAACTCCTCTCCATGTGGTATGCCATGACATCATGATTCCTCAAATAATTTAATTTTTAGGAAGCAATGGGTTTCATCATTTATTAGAAAGGAACATGTTCTTTCCAATCTCTCATGAGCATGAAAAAATTCAAAATATGAATCATTTTTCTAAATTATCAAGACAATCCAATCATGTTTTCTTGATTTTTTAGTGAGTGTCACTTTTTGAACTAAAATGTAAATTTTAAATTGATAATGGGCACTTATAGTCATAATGGGCACATTGTGTTTTGGATTGACGTGAAGAAGATTCATAATTGTAAAAATGAATTATGGATTATTTTCCTAAATTATTAAAATAATATGAATCCAATTTCTCATTTTTGAGTATGTCAATTTTCTTTCATGCAAAAATTAATGTCAATTTTAAATAAAAATATACAGTTGGAGTCATACCAGCTGCACTATTCATCAAATTGTGGTGAATATGATTCCTACATGTCAAAAATAACTTAAAAATGGTAGTGCTAAAGTATAAAAACAATCTTAATGCATTTTTTCAATTTTGATTTTGTGATGTTTTGTTTGTACTGAAATGTAAATTATAACCTAAAAACATACATTCTGAGTCATACTGATTACATTTTTTTTATCAGATTGAGGTTTATATGATTGAGTATGAGATATGTTTTTTTCTTTCAACTATCTAAAAAAATCCAAAAAAGACAAAAATGTTCTATTCTGATGGAAGATAAAACAACATCTTCACGAGACTTGGCCTTCCCCAAGCTCTTGTGTAGAGCCTTCAAGGCCAATGGGGGTGTTATAAAATACTATTAAGAATCATGAAATATTATAGAACTTGGTAGAGATTAATATATTTATAGATAATTCTAGAGAAACTCATCACCATAACTCCTCTCCATATGGTAGGGCGTGACATCATGATTCATCAAAGAATTTAAGTTTTAGGAAGCAAGGGGTTTCATCTTTTACTAGAAAGGAACATGTTATTTCTAATCTCTCATGAGCATGAAAAAAATTCAAAATATGAATCATTTTCCTAAATTATCAAGAAAATCCAATCATGTTTTCTTGATTTTTTAGTGAGTGTCAGTTTTTGAACTAAAATATAAATTTTAAATTGATAATGGGCACTTAGAGTCATAATGGGAAAATTGTGTTTTGGATTGAGGTGAAGAAGATTCATAAATGTAAAAATGACTTATGGATTATTTTCCTAAATTATCAAAATAATATAAATCCAATTTCTCATTTTGGAGTATATCAATTTTCTTTCATAAAAAAATTAATGTCAATTTTAAATTAAAATATACACTTGGAGTCATACCAGCCTCACTATACATCATATTGCGGTGAATATGATTCCTACATGTCAAAAATAACTTAAGAATAGTAGTACTAAGGTATCAAAACAATATTAATGCATTTTTTAAATTTTGAGTTTGTGATGTTTGTTTTGAACTAAAATGTAAATTATAACCTAAAAACATACATTCTGAGTCATACTGATCACATTTTTTATCAGATTGAGGTGCAGATGATTGAGTATGTGATATGTTTTTTTCATTCAACTATCTAAAGAAATCTAAAAAAGGGAAAAATGTTCTATTCTGATGGAAGAGAAAACAACATCTTTATGAGACTTGGCCTTCCCCAAGCTCTTGTGTGGAGCCTTCAAGGCCCATGGGGGTGTTCTAAAATACTATTGAGAATCATGGAATATTATATAACTTGGTAGTGATTAATTTATTTAGAGATAATTATAGAGAACCTCATCACCATAACTCCTCTCCATGTGGTAGGCCGTGACGTCATGATTCCTCAAAGAATTTAAGTTCTAGGAAGCAAGGGGTTTCATATTTTATTAGAAAGGAACATGTTCTTTCTAATCTCTCACGAGCATGAAAAAAATTAAAAATATCCACCCTGTCTAAAGAAATATAATCCAACCATATAAGAAAAGCAATTATGTTAGTAATTCTATAAATAAATAAACTAAACAGAAATATGAAGCCATGCATTCCAAGATCCATTGTTTTAAACTATGATTCCAAACTATTACATTTTCCATTCACACACTATAGATACATATGATATATTTTAGAATATTAATCCCAATGACATGATATATGTAACCAGTTTATAATTACATAACATTCATGTATTACACAAAATCCCCACAATTTTTTTATCCTTTTGGGTTAGTGTAAAACTCATATATATAAATTTTACTTCTTATTTGTTACAAAAAATTAGCATAAAAAATTATAACTTCCAAGATTATATTAAAAATTAGTATATCCCTGTATTTATTCCTAGAAAAAATTAACCTTCAGTGTAAAACTATTAGTGTTCATTGAATGAACTAAAATAAATACTTACATTTGAGTTTTTATGGAACATAATAAAATATATCTTTACCTTTCACCATTATAGAGAGTAAAATATCCCTGATAAACCATTTACCATATTTGATGGATAAAACTTCAGTGTGACCCATTATATATTTTCATAAGACACTAAACTCAATTATATATTGTCTAACCCATTTTTATTTTTTAAGCATCATTATATCTCTTTATAGCATCCAAATAACCCTAAAATATAGCACACCCATTAAGTATTCATGGAATTTTCTATAGATTAGTATATCCCTTTCAATATTTTGGGTGATGATAAACTCTAACATAAGTTCATCATTATTTTTTCATCAAAATTAGACCATCCCTATTATCATGTATTTTTTTACTGAGAATGATGATGTGTTATTTATTAACGAGATTGTGAACATGGATCATTTTACATAATTAATGAGCACATTCATATTAATGATGAACTAGTGGACACATTTTTTGATTGTGATATAGTGAAAAAGTATCTATATTCATAATAAGAATATATTTAACACCTATAATCATGTAATGATTGTGTGATTCTATGTGATATAATGGTGGGATGATTTAGTTTTACATCATGAGCATTCAAAATAATATATTTTAGCCAATTAATATCACTAATGTAAACATGATGTGTTACTTGTATGTATTTAAAAATAATTTGTGATATTATACCATACATATAATTGATGATCAAGTAGCTCAAATAAATCCACTACCTATCAAAGTGAAACCACTGTATTTTTATTTTCTTCTATCATTTACCACCTCCCATGATGGAACCCTAGAGAAGGAATTAGTGTAATTTTATTATAATAATGATAGGTAAATTAACTGAAAAAATTCAGTAAAATGGAGATACAATTAACTAAATAAATAGTAGAAAGTCACCTCTTCTCGACACCTATATACATTCTGACACTGTGTTTTCTGATTGTTTCTAAACAAATTTATTTCAAACATTATAATTATCCAAGAAAGATAGATCAAAAATAATATATAAACACTATGATACTAATTCTCCACAGAAAAAATTTATTTATATGGTCATATCCCATACTAGATCACAAAAATAACAGCTAATCACCTAATGTTTTTGATGGAACACATTTGAACGCCATGTTTTCTATCCACTCATCTCTAAACAAATATACTTATTCTTTTGAGTATGAAGGTTGTTAGAAATCTTTATAGTACTAAGAAAATATAGACAGAAAATGATATATAAATAATTTTAAATGAAATTTTAATTAAAATTTTAAATTACCTATTTGGGGGTGTTTCTCTTTTCATAGTTAATGATCTATATCATAAATTTGAAAACATAATGTCTATAATTATTTCCATCATCCTGCTTTAGATACTGAAAAAACATTGGACAAAATATGTAAATTTTTTTAAAATATATTTTGATAGTTAAATATTTTTATATATACCTTAATCTATTTCCATTTGAAGTAATCTATAGGCTTTTTATGTTTAGACACCGACTTCATGACATGATTTTTACAATATTTAGCAATCATATTATCACAACAAAATTCTTGTTAACAACCGTAATAAAAAATATAATTCAATTTTTATCAATAAAATGTTGATTGAAGTGTATTAAAAATTAATAATACACATCACATGTGGTCATTTTTTTGGATATCCATGCATTGGATCCAAAAAATAAATATTTCGGGTATCCAGATTGATAGCGATTAATATCCAGTGATGCCTAAAAAATAAAAAAAGAGTCTATCATCTATTATTTTTCTCTCAAATGCCTTGTATAGCTCATATTTCTTCTTCTAAATTTCTTCCTTATCCAAAGAATTTTCTTACGTATAAATGATACATGGATTAATAAATCAAAATCAATCTTCACATGGTTTTACCTTTATAAAATAGTGATATAAAATCCTACTTAAAATATGAATAATTATTAATTTTAATGAATATATTAGATCACTATTTTTATAGATGTATTATGAAAATTTACCTTATGTATGTATTCACAACTGAGACTTATATCCATTCAAACATGAGAATATAAATTATACTCTCGAGAACAACTACATCTATAAAAAAATTTCCAAATATTTATTCTTCATCTGGAATATAAGAAATATTTTCATCTTTAAATATGCTCTCTACATGAATTTGTAATGATAATAAATGTTTCTCTAGAATTGGTGGGGTGAAGGTACTCCCAAAAGGCCCTTATGATTTCTTGGTCAATCCACTTGATTGTCTTGATCTAATATTTAGTTTCCCAATCACTTTATCCACCTGTAATACCATACCTCAATTCAAAATTTTTTCATCAACTATTACGGGTTTTTCATAAGAAATTTTTTAAAGACGTACCTCATGAATATTTATAAAATTAGACGACTGTGGTATGAAAGTTACTATAACATCATTGACCGTTTTAATAACCCGATCATTAAGTGGAACATGAAACTCAGTGGTTTACTTTTGATCTACCTGAATCCCTAATCTAGTGTGATATTTTTCTATTTTTCTATTTTTTATCTTATCTCCCAGGATTTTATACATTGTATCCCTTCTAATAAGGTGGTGTGTAGGTGTTGACAGATAAAAATCACATACAAATTTACCCTATAAAATTTTATTAATATAAAGTTATTAGAAGTTGTTTGATTCCAATTTAGGAGAAAGATTAATGAAAAAAATTATTACCTATTGTAAGGCATGTGGTTGAGGATAATGACTAGCCTCAAAGCTATCAGGGTCATTTAGTTCTTCATGTGTGGGTCTTTATTCCACAAATAGTTTTCTTTGATCCTTTCTCATATATTGGTCTTCTAAACTAGACTGAATAGTAATATCTTTCAAGATATCTATTTTTTCCTAAAATTATTTCATAATCTTATATGTATCTTCTTTTGTTTTTATCTTCTTGAAATATGTTTGAGGTGAAACTATAAAACATACTCCTCTAATGCAACCATATTGTTCTAGCCACTTCAAAGCTGCTGAAAGTAGTTTTTATTCAGGTATGATCACTGCCGATTCTTTTTTCTAAACCATATAAAAAACAAATGAACATGAATATATATTTTTATGTAATAATATTGTAAATCATAGTGAATTACTATTTCTTCATACCTAAAAATATTTCCCATACGAATTTTTTATTTTCAACAACTAGTTTACCCCCTTTATTTATAGGAGGATCCTTCGATATCACATAAAATGGGATATAAGTGGATTAAGATTTTGATTCATCAATCCTAATATATTTAAAGGAACATATTTTGTTTCATATCACATAATAATTTTATTATTGATTTAAAATACATACCAATTTATCCTCTAGTGAAGCGTACCCCATCCATGCTTTATGATAGGGGTATATTAGTTTTGATGCACATTATTTATTTTTTAAACACTTTTTTTTTGTTTCATAAATTGATAATTTTGAATAAAATTAGATAAATTAAATAATTTCAAATAGTATATTATCAACTATAATAAACCTGAAATGATTTTTTAGCGCAAAAACTGATGAAATAATTCCATGTTTTCTTCCATATAATGTGTGCATAACTAACTGGTGGGTGTGGCTTTAATTTACCCTCAACATACCTAAGATGTGACTTGGTAAGAAGTGTTCAGAATCCTCTATGGGATTTTCTAGTGGCCATTGAGACATATTTCTTATGGAAATATTTTAAAATAAAATAAATCTATAAGATATAATGAAATTAAATCAAACTTTCATTATATAGTTTTTTTTTGGGAAAATAGAGAAAGTATATCATAACATTATAGTCATATATTTCCAATGGCTTTCCATTATTATGGTATGGAAGTGGCACCACAAATATATATTAATCAGAACATTCCACCTCATTATTACCTGAACAGAACTAATGAACATAGACTTATTGGGGTCAACAGGCTAGCTACATTGATTCCAGTCAACCTAAAATTTTATATCCTTACTTATTACCTTGGTGATTTTATTCAACACTATGTTGCTGCGTAGTTCTTATTTTTTTCATCAACATGCTATTGATCCCCTAATATTTATACAGTTTTAGTTTTAATAGTCTGTTCTTCCCAATAATTGGTAACATCATTATGTGAAAAAGACATTTTCTATATTAGTAGTCAAAAATATAACTTATATTATGTTAATGTGGTAGTGAACAAATACTATTATGAGGAAAATCAGAGTATATTAAAAAAAACTTTAACCTTCCCGTTGAACTCTCTTTATTTTTTAAAGGTTGAAGGGATTTGGATACTCTATCAAGAATCCAAATCCCCTCTTTATAGTCCCCTATAATTTACAAGAAATTTTCTACATTGGGATCAATATGAACTAATTGTGATCTCCCAATGAAAGGGTCCTCCTTGATTGAATTTTCATCAGACCCAACAACTATTTTAGCTATTATTAGGACAATTAGCCAATTTTTTTTTCTATATCTATGACATAAAATACATGCACTGCTTGTGATTCCATTATAAACAGATTATACTTTCCCCCTTTCACAATAAAGTTGACCTTCATGTAGCCCATTTCATCAACTTTCACTACACTCCTATCTTCAACCCATTTGAAATGGAAAATATTCAATTGAAATGTTTTATAATATAACTCATATATCAGTTAGATAATTCTAAAATATGATATATTCCCATAAATTGGATTTCCATCCTTGGAACCAGATATGTTCATCACTTCCTCTATAAGAATAAATCTGATGTTTTACATCATATTGTAGTTATCATTTTTTTATAGATTGTATAACAATTGACTAAAAATATATTGTAAGATACAACATTTGATAATTCCAATATGGTAATACATAGAAAATTGATCTCTTTTTCAAACCTGATTTCATAAGGTTTCTAAAAAATGGTTTATTTAAAATAGTATCAATATATTTTACTTTATCAAACAATTGATCAACCATTAGTGGAGATGATATTGTACCTTGTTTAGTATTCCCATCCAATGTTGTCATCCAAGATCAGTATTTATGTTGTCAAGGTAAAAATACCCAATGTCTTAAAAACATTGTATTTGAGTAATGTTTGAATAGAACCGAGGGTGTGCATTTTTCAAAAATGGGACATTCCAACATTCCTATAATTCTATAGCCTAAAAATTTATATAACTAGGAAAGTTATTTATCATACCATACAATATGAACCTCAATGTGAATTATTCATTTCCATGCACATCAAACATTGCAACACAAATATACCACATCGATTTCATATATTCAATAAATGGATCCAAATAGACATCAAAATCAATACTAGGTTTCTTTGGTCTAAATATAAGTAGAGTTAACATAATTTATTTGTGATTCAGGAATAACCATAGCAAAAATTTATAATTTACCAACATGACGACCATTTACTAAAAATGATTTATTCTATATGTAGATAACACAAGAAAAAGTTTCTCAGATCCTTTCCAAATTCATGATACTTGGAATTGATTTTATTCCATTAAGAAGAATCTTCTGGATGACATAGGTTCCCATCTTTAATTATAGTATCTAAATTCCATGTTAATTATCTCGTAGTTTCCTGACATCCGTATAGTCTGATAAACCAAGGAATGATAGTTAAGTAACATATAGATTTCAAAGGACTTTATTAATTCTTCTTGCATCCATCCACACCACTCTTAGGGAATTTTATAAGTGATTCACAGACCTTACGAAATAATATGAAATCATTTGAAAAAGCATGTATTTTTTAGAGATCATTCCCATTGAATGTAACATATATTTTTCATCATATTATTGATATGGAAGTTCATTTTCTTATTATATCATATCATTCAAGAGACCACGTAGTTTGATACAGACTGGTTTTCTCCATACACTTCCATATTTTAAATTATATAACTTCAATACAACTGAAAATGTTGTGTATTTAGTACAACTGGTATACACTAGTCCCTTAGATTTACTATTTAACTTCTCAAACAAATTTGAACAATCATGAAGGTCTTATTCAATTTCCATTCTCATTTCTTCCATGTGATCTCCATCATCAGTTACATTGGTGTACATATCAAATGATCCATAAACTATAGTATCATCCTAATCAGTGTGCATGTTCAGTTTTCCCCCATGTTTAGTCCAATATTTATAGGTCTAATATATTCTATGATAGATAAAATCATATTCAAAATATTAGGGACTAAGTTTTCATGAATAACAACAATGTAAACAAATATAAATGATTTGAGAAGGGTCGTATGCATTCTGTATAGCAAACATGATGAACAATTTAAATACACCCTTATACTATTTTGTCATAAAATTTGCGTGAATCCATTTTTGATTCATATCCATACTATTAGGTTCATAAAATTTTCATTTTTGACAATAAATAAACAAATAAATAAATAAACATATTATATTCATTTTCAAAGGTGAAAGTTATATATAATTGTAAAAATGTGAACTCACCATTTTATTGTTTTAAATAATTTCAGTATGCTTTGAAGGAAATGGATAATTGAATTTTAGAAAATAATTACTCCACTATTGTTGGTTTTATCCTCTAAATTCATCCAAAATGATCACTGATACCCGATATGGGATTTCTAATACATATAGTAGTTAAAAAAACATAGGTTCATATCCAAAATTGATGTGGGTGAGCCTCAACCAACAAAATTTAATAATAACTCTTAGGTAGATGAAGCTGATGAGGATACAAGTAATCTCCTTAAAAAAATTTATATTACCACATATTAATTTAAAATTTCAAATCTCATCTCAAACCACTTTCAAAATTCAAAAGGATTCTTTTTAAGATGTTAAAACCTGACTTGAAATCAATTTTTTAAAATCCACATAAAAAATCAACCAATTTTTTTTCAAAACACTTAATGGGATATGAACCCCCTTTTCTATAAAAACGGTTATCATCAAGTGATAAATTTTAAAACCATATTCAAAATACATTAAAAATAAATTAAAACATTAAAAAAATTCACATGGAAGGATGTACAATTTGAAATGTTTAAAACATTATAGGTTCACTTTAAAATCACATCATGAGTATTAAAACACTGAATCTATTTTAGATAATTTTATGGGAAAACCTCATTTTTCATTTTTGAACCCACATTGACATTTAAAATCAAGTTTCCTTTTTCCAAACTGAAATTTAAAATAGGAATGACCATAAAAATGTTAAATACGTCACCAGCCAGTCTCAATAAAAGCATGAATATCAAAAATTTCAGAAATATTTTATAAATATGACATGAATGAAACATTTTCCAAAAGATAGTATTATATTAAAAATTTAAATCCTAACATGATTGCCATGGACTACTCACCTAAATACCAAGGTTCCTAATAGCTTATTTTAAAATTAAATCAAGGGAATATTCATTTATAAGAACTAGTTTCTTCAAATATCAAACAATAAGCCAAAAATCTATACTTCCACATTCCATAAAATTTATTCAAGAATCAACATTTAGAAGGTTTAAAAAATATTCATTACATTGAAAACTTTTTCCCAAAAGATCATGAGGTTTAGATTGAGTTTTCTGTGATATCAAGATTACATTTTATTTTGAATTTATTTGATTGCGAGTCAAATTAGAGGTGATCTAGTTCCTGGGGTGAGAGAATGATAATAGATTTTGTTTCTTTTTTGGAAAGGAACCAACCCTGAAGTTACTCTATGTTTTGAGTTTGTATATTGTTGTGGGTGTTTAAAAGATAATGGGATGATTTCAGCTATTTAAGAATTATGATAGAGCGTGGAGATAGTATGTCAATTTCTGAAAATGATCATTTTTAGTAAACCTTTATCCATAGGAGGAATGAATATTTTTTTTACATGAGATAGGGTGTAATGAGACAGAAACCCCATAACATGTGATGTTAAAATTATATATGTTTATCTTGGTTTATTTTTTAAATTCATTTAAACATGTTTAATTATTCTAAAATTATTCATTATATTAAATTATTATTTGGACATGTGTTCTTTAAGTATTCAAATTATTTCATTTACATAAGTTCATGCTTCGAAATTCTATAACCTCAAAATAATTTTAAGATCCATAAAGGATTGCATCGATCATGTGTTTGGGTTTGTTAGCTCACTTAATTTTGATAATGTAACCTGAATAGGTTCTAAAGGTATCTGACTCACTTATAGAATACGAGATGGTTATGGGACTAAAAAAAGTAATGCAACCCAGCCTTCTCAAGGAAACTGAAAATGACCCCTATCTAATACATCAATTAGGATAGAGAAAACCCCATATGTTTACCATCCCATCTAGGGTCTCCCATTTATAAATCACAAAACAAACCACATAGAAATCATCCATTCCATTAATAATAACAATCTGCAATTAAGAACACAATTGAAACCATGCCTCCTTTTGAAAACCCATTTGAAAGCTCACTAGAAAAGAAATCATTTTTCTCGAGGCCTTTTTAATTTTTTTTGGTTAGATCAAAACTATTTTTAAAGAAAAAATCATTTAAAACTACAATTTAAAAACATATATAGGAAAACAAAAATTTAATAAATGTGTTTAAATTTGAAAATCCTCTTTAGATATTATTAACATAGGCAATTACACAAATACATATCTAAACATATCTCAATACAAATTTTTATATATTTTTATGTGAATACGTGCATGTGTCTAATACACACACACACACACACACACACACACACCAATACATATGTGTATAAGCATAAAACCTGAAATGGGGAATCCATAACATTGGACATAAATAAATAACATAAGAAAAAAAATAAAACATAAGAAAATTTCTCAAATAAGGATACCCCAATTAATCAATGTCATGAACTCTTGCATCACATAAATAGATTTCACAAAGAACCTCAAATAATTTGAAAACATCAAATTACTATATGAAAGCATCATAAATATTTTATTGGCCAAAAATATAAATTATCCTTTGAATGTAGATAAAAAACAAGGCAAAATTCATATGAATCCAATGAGAAATCAATTATAATACCTTCAAAACCTTGAGAAACAAGAATATTTAAATCCAATTAAACCCAAATAACAATTATAATTTTAGAGAAACCAATTTCAAACACCCAAGAGAATTAAATAAATAAGGGAATAGAGAAATCATAAGTTCACCAACCTAGGGGTATCATAGACTATGCAAAACCTTCAGAAACAGCGAGTGGAAGGCTTGAAGAAGAAGGGAAAGAAGCACACATATTGAAGTTCAGAGGATGATAAAATAACAGACCTTGGATGTGAGCATTGATTTGTTCAAGAAATGTATAGATTTTGAGAAATCTGGGATTTTTTCTAGCATTTATTTGAGCCTTGGATCCATTCGATCCTTTATTCGATCCTTGGATATGTTTGAGCCTCGATTCGAGCCTTGGATTCGAGGAGGAGTAACAGCAGCTGGCGGCTTCCACGAAAATATTGATAAATAGAGATTTGAAGAGTCGTGGTTATGGTTATTTAAATATATTGGGGATACTTTTACCAGTGTTTTCGAAAAATCACTAATAAAGATACCTTTTATCAATTCTAAATTAAAAATCACTAATAAATATAGTACTTTTTGAGTGCTAAAAATGCACTAATAAAAGCCATCTCTATCAATACTAAAAAGTGCTGATACTCCTCGATGGTTATTAGTTCTAAAGAAGCATGGACAAAAGGCATCTTTGTCAGTGCTAAAACTTTAGCGATGATAAAAGATTTATAATTATAAATATAAATAATTTTTGTTGTAAATATATTTAAATATTTATTTATAATAATTTTTATAATTATTTAGATATATAATTATTTATTTATAATTATATAAATACTTTTGAAAAAAAATTATAATTTTTTTATTTATAATTATAAATATATAATTTTAAAAATATATTAAATATTCATTTATTAATATATTTAAAATTATAAATATATTTATATCATTATATATATTTATATAATTATATTTATATATAATAAATGTTTATGTATATAACTATAGATAATCATTATTTAAATATATTTATTATAATTTTATAATTATAAATACATCTATATCATTATATATATTTATATAATTATATATGTGTGTGTGTATTTAATAAATGAAAATAAATATAAATATAAATATAGTAAATATATTCACTATTTAAATATATTTATTTCAATTTTATAATTATAAATATATTTAGATCATTATATTTATTTACATAATTACATATATTAATATAATTATATACATATTAAACAAAAGTATTTAAATATAAATATAAATATAGTAAATATATTCATTATTTAAATATATTTAATATAATTTTATTATTATTTAAATATATAATTATTAATTTTAAATTATATAAATACTTTTTTTAAAAATAATATTTTTATATTTATATCATTATATATTATTATAATATATATAATTATATATATATTTAATAAAAATAAATATAAATAAAAATAAAAATAAAAAATAAAAATAGTAAACATATTAATTATTTAAATAAATTTATTATAATTTTATAATTATTTATATAATTTTAATTATTTATTTATAAGTTTATAAATACTTTTTTAGAAAATAATATTTATTTATTCATTATTATAAATATATGAATTTATAAATATAGTAAATATACATTTATAAATATATTTAGTTATATTTATTTATTTAAAAATATATTTTTAATATCATCAATGAATATATAATCTTAAAGGCATGCATGTTAAAAAATAGTGAAATTGAATAATTAAAAATGAGAACACTTTTAAAATATTGAAAAAAATGGATTAGTTTTATTAATTAAATATAAATTATTAAACAAATATTGCTATATATTGAAATAAGGATGAATAAATGTTGAAAATATTAAACAATAGTAAATAAATAAATATAAATGATTAATTAAAAATGACTAAATTCTAAAAAAAATGATTAAATAATACCAAACTGTAATAATATTAATAATAAAGATATAAAATTTATCAATTAAAAACATAATATATTAAATGTATCATGTTATAATTAAATTTTGAAATGAATACTAAAATTGTAATAAATTACATAAATATCAGGTGCATGTGTTTTCATATAAGATTTCGTTAATTGCGTAAATATTTGTTTGTATGCGTTTTATATAAAAATGCATTAATTATATATATATATGTGAAATCAATGTAAAACACATTTTATATATGTTCAATTGAAAAATCAAACAACATTCAATTATGTCCATTACTCAATGCGATTAAGCTGTATTTTTAATTGATATTATTTTTTATTTATAAACAACTAAATATACGACTTATTAAATGTAAGCATAAATTTTTTGTGTTATATAAATAATATTTTAGTAAATATTATATACATTGATATATATATATATATAGAAATATATATGAATATATTTCAATATTAAATGTATTAATGAATAATTATGTATAAAAATCATTAAAAAAGAATAAGACATAAATATGTTTTTAATTGTTACATTTTATTCATTTTATATATTTATATTTAATATATATTATTTATCACTATTTATAATTAATATAAGTATATATTTATATATATATTAAACTTATTCATTTTCATTAATAATTGTTTCATTAATAAAATTTTAAAGAAAATTTCACTTTATTTTTTGTTATTATTACAATTTATTTATTTTAATTTTTATAGTATATTAAATTTATTTATTTTATATATCTATATTTAATATATATAGTATTTATTAATATTTATAATATATATATATATATATTTAATTTAATCGTTTTTATCAATAATTATCTAATTAATAAAATGTGAAATATTGTTCTTAATTTAATCATTCTTAATTTTTATTAGTTTAATTATTTTATTTTATTCATTTTATATACCTATATATTTAATATATATTATTTATTAATACTCAAAATTTATATATATATATATATATATATTAAATTTATTCATTTTTATCAGTAATTATTTAATTAATAAATTTTTTATTTTTTTTAAATTTACTCATTTTTAATTTTTAATTTTTTAATTATTTCATTTTATTGGGAACCATTATCAGCACTTAAAAATCACTAATAAAAGACACCATTTATCAGCATTAAAAATAATTCTCTCCTAAAGGGAAACATTGTTAAATGTCTGTTTTGTAATAGTGATATTAGAATGAAAACATAACACACAACGTGTATATGGGAAGTAAGCATTATGGACTTTTGGTTTGTCCAGGTATAACCTTTGGCACCTCTAGATGGTATGAATTGAATGATTCATTGTTTTTAATCATTAACCAATTATAGGTTTGGTTAGCGAGAATTAAGAAAGAGAAGATACAACGATTTTAGATATTAAAACAAATTGATATAAGTAAAAGAATATGAAAATACATGAAATCAATCAAAAAATAATAAATAATTATAAATTAATTATGTGACTGCTCTGATACCACTTGTAGGTTTTGTGTACAGTGAAATAATCTTTTAAAGGTATGACCAAGTTGAATTTTAGTCTTAAATAATGTATAATCATTGCTTCACATGATCAAAGCTTCATGTGTAATGAAAATATTAGATTAATTGACTATATTAAAATAGTAGTACTGGACGTGAAGAATCATTACATGTAATTTATAATTAATTTATAAGCAGATATAAAATCACCCTAAATTTTAATTCTTCATTGATTGATTATCTGATATAATAAATCTAATCGCACCATCATTGTGGGACTATATCCGTGTTTAGAATCCCTTTAGTGGTGATACCCATGTGCAAAAAAATATCTAAAGGCCATTGAAGAATCACTAAGTACTGGCCCAACCGATCCCGATCACTTATGTTATTTGTGGTCGATCGCATCATAATTCTTCTCGAGAGAGGAAGAACTCTTGATGATCTCTCATTGGCTTGAGAGAGGAGGAGAGGAGGTCATTTTATTTCTATTGATTTCTCTATAGGTCTTGAGGGAGTCTCACTCTCTCAACTTTACACACAATTTTTAATTAGGAAAGTGATAAATGTAGATATTTATTATATTTGGTTTAGGATTGTAAAATCATATACAATCCCCTCAACAATTTAATTATTCTTAATTGACCCCATGTCCAATAATAATAATAATAATAGTAATAATAATAATTTTTGAAAACTAAAAACTCTTTAAGAATATATAAATATCATTTATATCTTTTTAGATCAGATCATTAAGCTCAATCCACTTTCCCTTATCGATGTTTTCCAATCCTCGAATAATAACTATTTAATAAATAAATGTCACTACATTATTCAATGATAAATATATTAAAAATTATATTCACTAATATTGAAAATGAATATTTATTATTATTATTTAACTTACTTATTCTTTTGAACAACTTTTGATAAAATTATGGTGGCAACCAAGATGAATAAATCTTACTTATTCTAAATTGTTAAATTCATTACTTGAATTTAATTGAGATTACAAATACACTAAGTGTGTGACCCTTCAAGCCACTTTTTTATTCGAATCAGACATAACTGACTCAATTCTAAGGTTAGCATCTAGAAACACTCCAAGGCATTAATAGATAAAGTAGTTAATGTTGTAACAACGTCCAACATCCTAAAAACATTTACCATATAATATAATCCATTTGTCAGGATATCTCAAATCGAGAAGGTTGCATGCTGGTTCCATCTAATTATTTGATCAATGTCTTTTTTTGACTATATAGAAATAAAATCATACACTAAACACCATGGACATGGATTTATGCATGAAATTTATTTCCATAGAAGAGCATAAGATATAAACTTCTATCAAAGGATTGAAGGGAAAAATCCTTTCTCACATTATCCATTAATGGAATATCACTCATGACTATAATGACCCATAATTTACATACATTGATATTACTTACAACTTTAGGAATATTAATTACAAAATATAACCAATCCATGATAGGACCATAGAGGTATAATAGCTTTAGAAACTGGGAAACATAAACAACTGGTTCATAATACATATTCATTATCTCTTTATTTCATCATAACTAGACCCACTTTTGAAATATCTTACTTAATACCCTTATTTATGACATGGGTAAAATAAACATATGAAAGGGTGATCTCAGATGTGTAGTAAGGTAAAACAAGGTAGATGTCAATAATATCATAATCATAAGACATATGAACAAAACATTTAAAAAACTTATTTAACATATGAAAGACGGTGATATCATGCCATTGGATAAATCATTAAAGTTCATAGGAATCAATGAACATACTCCCAAAAGTCATAATATAAGACATGATTCTTTTTTGGAAAACACATAAGAATATAAAATCATTTCATATGAGCTCACTACTAAGACCATCATAGTTGAAAAAGTCCATTATTGAACCGAGTACACTCCACGTTCCAGCCCTGTATTACTGAACTGAGATCATTTCCCATTCCATCCATGACTATCTCATGAGATATAAATATTTTACCAATTCATTTGAGGTAGATATAGTTCCCAACCCTCTAATAACTAAATCATTCATCATAACCCAAGGAATAAAATGAGGTTATTTAAACATCATTCCACCATAACATAAACCATGTGAAATAAATAGATTTCATAAATATAATTACATCATAAACATAATAAAATCACACGAACAATAAGGATATTATACTTGAAAATATAACCCTAATGAATAATTCCATCTTAGAGGTAAAATAATTTTGATATAACACATGAAATTAATTTTTGAGGAAAATATCTTTTCTTTTTCAAAAATGTTTTTTTCTCAAAATACTCTGAAATATTTAAAGAAAAGAATTTATTTGAAAATAAAATTGAAATAATGTAGAGTAATATTCATGTAAATAAGGCTTTATTAAAATGAAAAAATATCCATTCATGCTGTACAATTTAAAAAAACATTCTCCTCATTCTTTTTCCAGAAAAGTCAAAAAGTTCCTCATATTGAATAACGACAAAATATTCCTTTCATACCGTTTAATAAAAATTCACCAATTGGTAAAATTGACTTTAAAAAATTTTAGAATAAGAGAAATAATATAACATATATAGGAAACATGGATGTGTATGACAAATATACCCCAATAAATACTTACGTATAAATAATCTTGGATAATAATGAGATTGCAAAATTATCCCTTAACTTAGGTATGATTTCCTTTATATGTATCTGAACCTCCTGTATAATGATTTAAATAAATTAATTGAATTATTTCATAATCATAGTTATTTTTATGATATCATGTATGATAATATTATCATAATTTTGTTAATAAAATTTCATTATTACTTGTTATTTGGGTATTAACAGCTTCATTTTCTTATGCATGTTTTTTCTAATAAGTTCTGGTTCTCCTTCTTAGGTCATATTTATATCATTGAAAAATAATATTAACATTATATATAGAATATTTATTCATTCTATATATTTATATAATCATTCTTTAATGAAGATCATGTAGAATGGATCACATCGCATTATGGAGATGGTAGGATGTACGTACGCACAAGCGACGATATCATTCCCATAAATGTTGAATGGTATTGAAGTGAATGGTGTATAATAATTCAGAATAAATATAATTTTATAATTATAATATATTTTATTATTTCCATCATTATACCCATCCAATTAAGGTTTGGGTGAAAATAAGTTACACCACAACGTAGAGATGGTAATTCATACGTACACATGTGTGGTGATTTTATTTATCGTAGGATGGATAAAAAGTAGAATATTCTTGTTTCATAATCATAATAACATCTAAGTATATAAGTGATACTATATTTATTAATTTATAATGAATAAACTCATGAAGAGGAAGTAAAAGAAGAATGAATTTTGATAGAATCCATGACTATAATATGGGTTTTTACCAACACTTATATACCAACGGTTTTCTTAAACCATTGGTATATAAGAGTTTTACTAATGGTTTTCTTAAACTATTGGTAAAACTAGCTAAATTTACCCCTTTACCAACAGTTCACTAGAACCGTTGGTAAAGGGGTCTAAATTTCCCCCCTTTGGTTTTTAAAAACCATTGGTAAAGGTTTTCCCTACTATCCTCGTGCATCCCTTCTCCTCTCCCCCATTCAGACAAAACCTTAACTCACCTCTCCCCTTCGATCTAACACCTCTTCCCCATTCAGATGGAACCTCTCCTCCACGATCAGAGCACCTCTCCCCCATTCGGACATCCTCTCTCTCAGGTTCATCTCGATTCCTCCACCCGAACAGTTGGAATCTTGGCTTCCTCCATCAAAGCGACTGAATCTTCATCCGAACCATCCCAAATTAGGTATTTTCATAATCAGTACATTATTTTTATTTTTATCTATCTAATATTTCAGTTTTATGTTTTGATTTTGATGTGTATATGTTTTTTTTCCTGTTTTGATTTAACCTAGAAAACCCTTTTAGATTTTTTCTCCGGAACCATAGAAAACCCTTTTAGATTTTTTAGTTGTCACATTAATTTATCATATCATTATATTAAAATGTTATATAAATATACTGGATAGATATAGGCCTCTCGGTGGTCACCTACATGAATTGTATCTAACGCATTATGAGAGATTCCATTGGGTACCAAGATAAACTACATGATCATATGTTTAGATAAGGGGAATCACCATTTTACATATGCATGACTACTCACATGACATAGGATGGAGCATGTAGCAGATTATTGGGTTGTAGCTCAAGAAGCTAGGTCGAATTTTAGAATTTATTGAGCCTCTTGTATAGTACTACTTCCTAATAGTTGTAATTATGTTTTTCTTCTTGATACATGACATACATTACCATCATTCAGTTTAAGATTCTGTTATTAGTTGGTATTACTGATTTGGTTATTTTCATCCATTTCCAATATTTTCCCATTGTTAACTTTCTTCCAATTTTTAACTGATAATATTAAAATTGTGCAACTTACGTAATGAGGGAATAGTCTCCCCCAGACACAGCAAAGTCTCTCACTATTATTCAATAACATTTGGAATTCTGGTAGATGTTCTTGAGGCCATTTGTCCATCTAGGATTGGGTCACTAATGAGTGGCATCTTGGTTTGGGACATCACAATTCTGGGATATCCTTTTTATAGGTGTTTCTAATCAAATCCATATCTATAACTATTAAAGGTCCCTCTCCAAAATAAATTTGGACATGATTCAATGAATACACCCTACCAACCTAAGATCTATGGCCCCAAACCTAGAATCCTTTAATCTATGGTTAAGGTGAAACATGATGAGGCCATAACTATTTTTGATGTGATCCTCATCCAACTCCTCATCCTAATCTCCCTAAAGAAGTTAAATTATAAAACTCATGTACCACCAAGTCGGAACTGGTCAAGGAGCATGTAAGACATAATGATAAAAGGGTCATAGAGTAGGAAGAACAGGTTAAAACGAGGGAGAAATAATTTATGAAACTAATCAATGCTTTATCTTCATCACTTCCACTAGAGGCCAGCATAGATTTTCAGCCATATAGGTCGTCTATGGATGCATTATCCAATGCACCAAGCGACAGTTCTAGTGGACGTCGAGATGATGACGTACCTAGTGATGATGAGGATTATGAAGAGGACGAGGGCAAGGATGAGGATGAGGACGAGGACAAGGATGGGTCCGAGGGAGAGGATGGGTCGAGGGTGAGGATGGGGTCGAGGATGAGAATGGGGATGATGACGAGGATGATGATGAGGATAGAGATGGCGGTGAGGATGAGGCTGATGATGATAGTGGTGATGGTGATGGTGATCAGGGGTAGATTGACCCATTACATTTTTGAATTCTATATAACTCTTTATTTTTGAACCAGGATTTTCACTACGGTATGGATATTTTTGAATTCAGTATAACTCTTTATTTTGTTACCAAATATGGAAGCCTAATGATGTTATAATGGTTTGGAGGTGAGTGATGCTATATGAGATTTCATGGGTTATGTGAGGAGTTTCTCTCCCTTTAATTTATTGGTTCATAAAACATAAGTTGGTGTTGCATATATTATGAAATTGGAATTGGTAAAGTAAAATGTTTGTCTAGGATTTCCGAGTTGGTTATTTGGATGGTATTATCCATCAAAAGTGGGTATATCTCTATTGACTATGGGAGTTTTTTTCAACTTGACTAATGTATTTATTAAACTGACCATGCAATACACATTTCCCAGAATATAGAAGCACCAAAAAAATAATAGATAGTCACTACACACCACAAGACACCCATGGGAGACACCCCTTGAGGTAGAGTCCCTCTCGTAGCCTCTTTAATTTAAGAATTCTTTAAATTGAATTTAGCTTCTTTCTTAATTATTCGTAATTATATTGAATTAAATATGTTGAATAATATTTCTTTAATATAGTTGTTTCATTTGATAAATAAAGTCATGTTTTTATAATAAAACCCCTCCAACGGAGGTGTGTTGTCTGCAAAAACTCACAGTGATAGTTTACAGTGTGATAATTTGACTCTCAATCAGTAGTTTCAACTACCTAGTACCAATTTTCAAAACAACGAATATAAAATATATATCATTATCATACCAAAATCCGGAATCGAGAGTCTGTTTTTTATAACAGAAGACCAGTTTCTATAATGTGAAGGAAAACTATATAGGATTTATTTGGAATCCTGGCCAGAGGATGCTGCCCCACGGATGTCGCTGAACCGGGCCAATACACCGAAGTAACTCTACAGTCATGCTGTGTTCATGCTGCGGTCATGCCGTGGTCACGCTGTGGTCACACTGCGGTCATGCCGCGGTCACACCGTGGTAATGCCATGATTTGGCCTTGCTCCAGGACGACACCCTGCGGCGGTTCGCAGTCCTGTCAAAATCTGATGTATGATACCTATATAGAGTTTTAGATACATTACCCAACCTCCTGCCTGGAACCCAGACAGCCCCCCACCTTCCTCCCTGGACTACTGACAGCCACCCAGACAACCCCCACCCGCCTCAATCCGAGGTGCGATGTGACCGGTACCACTCAAAGTGTCTTTCTTTTGTTTAAAATGGATACTATTTTAACTAAAAACAACTGGCATATAGAAAACCAACCAAATACATTCATATTGTATTGACACTTTAGGAAAACTATCCATGGGTCATTTTTGACGTGTACGAGTCAACCCCAACTCTATCCGAGGCGCGGTGTTGCCGACACCACTCCAAGTGTCTCTCTTTTGTTTCAAAAGGACATCATTTTATGTGAATACAACAAATGACATACGGAGAATCGAACAAAGGCAATATAATTTTGTTGAAACTTTAGGACAAATATCCATGGGTCATATGTGATGTGTATGAGTCCACCCCACCTCAATCCGAGGCAAGGTGTGGCCGGTATCACTCGAAGTGTCTCACTTTTATTTGAAATGGACAAGATTTAAATTGAAAACAAAAACTAGCATATGAAAAACCCAGTCAAATGCATTCAGATTGTGTTAATACTTAAAAACACGATCCATGGGTAATTTTTGACGTGTAAGAGTCAACCCCACCACAATCCGGGGCACGGTGTGGCCGGTACCACTCAAAGTGTCTCACTTTTATTTTAAATGGACACCATTTTAAGTGAAAACAACCACTGGAATATGGAAAACTGACCAAACACATTCGTATTGTGTTGATACTTCAAAAAAATGATCCATGGGTCATTTTTTATGTGTATGAGTCAACCTCACCTCAATCCGAGTTGCGGTGTGGCCGACACCACTCAATGTGTCTCACTTTTCTTTGAAATGGGCAACATTTTAAGTGAAAACAACAACTTGCATACCGAAAAATGACCAATCATATTCAAATTCTATTGATACATTAGGAAAAGGATCCATGGGTTATTTTTGTCCTGTATGAGTCAACCCCGCCTCAATTCAAGGCACGGTGTGGCTGATACCACTCAAAGTGACTTTCTTTTGATTAAAATGGATACTCTTTTATGTAAAGAAATGACATACGAAAATCTTACCAAACACATTTAGATTGTGTTGATACTTTAGTAAAATGATCCATGAGTCATTTTTGATGTGTACGAGTCAAACCTTCCTCAATCTGAGGTGTGGTGTGGCCAGCACCACTCAAAGTGTCTCTCTTTTGTTTGAAAAGGACATCATTCTAAGTGAATACAATAATTGACATATGGAAAACTAACCAAAGGCATTCAGATTCTGTTGAAACTTTAGGAAAACAATACATGGGTCATATGTGACGTGTACAAGTCAACCCCGCCTCAATCAGAGGGCTGGTGTGGCCGGAACAACTCAAATTGTCTCACATTTATTTGAAATGGATAGGATTTTAAGTGAAAACAACAACTGGCATACTTAAAACTGACCAAAAGCATTCGGATTGTGTTGATACTTTAGAAAAACGATCCATGGGTCATTTATGACATATACGAGTCAAACCTGCCTCAATATGAGGCATGGTGTGGCTGACACCACTCAAAATGTCTCTCTTTTGTTTAAAATGGACATCATTTTAAGTGAAAACAGCAACAGACGTACATAAAACCGACCAAACGAATGCAGATTCTATTGAAACTTTAGGAAAAGGATCCATGGGTCATTTATGACGTTTAAAAGTCAACCCCGCCTCAATCAGAGGCATGGTGTGGCTGGCACCACTCAAAGTGTCTCACTTTTCATTAAAATGGACAACATTTTAAGTGAAAACTACAACCGACATACGAAAAACCAACCAAATGCATTCTTATTATGTTGATACTTTAGTAAAAAGATACATGGGTCATTTGTGATGTGTAAAATTCAACCCCGCCTCAATCTGAGGTGCGGTGTGGCTGTAATGACTAAAAGTGTATCTCTTTTGTTTCAAAAGGACATCATTTTAAGTGAATACAACAACTGAAATTTACACTCATCAACGATAGTCGCAAACTCTTTTTCATGAGTTGGGTAGTTTCAATCATGGGGTCATAAGTGACGAGAATCCTATGAAAATACCTTTTCACCATATATTATAAAAAATACAAGTTCAATGCAAAATGCATCACAAATCATTACATACCCAAATCTGGGATCAGAAAAAACAAATTGGGATTTGAGCCAATTTCAAACTCTTATTCAACTCTAATAATTATTTCTTAGAATATTCTGCCTATTAGAATTTGATGGGGTGGTGGGGGGAATGTGCTGGTTGGGGGGGGGGGGGGTTGTGCAGGAGTGAGGTGAATTACTACAGGAAGAGTGGTTGTCATAAGAAGATTGAAATGGGTGTAAATAGTGTTTGAGATATTGAAACTGTTACTAACTCTACTGGATGATTGTTTTCATATGAATATTGAAATAGGAAGTTGCAGTACATGAAATGGTTGGAAGAGTTTGATGGTTTTATGTGTTTTTATGTGCTATTTTAGGTGTTTTTATGCTGTTTAAGTCTGTTTGTATGTGGTTTTGTGCTATTTTTTATGCAAGTGTATACTACGTGTCGTAAATGGACAAAACATGTGTTTTAAGATCAAATAAATACCCAATGACATCATAATGACTTGAAATCACACGATAACACCCTTATTGTTATTCGTGAGGTGTATGAAAAGATGACACATCATTCAGATGCGCGGTTTGCATGGCAAGACTGAATATGTGTTTTTAGGTGTTTGGCGTGCTTTAAAATCGTGCATGGGGTGGTCAAAACCAGCCGAATGACCTCATAATGCCATGAAATCAGACAAAAAAAGGTTGGGTGAACTGTGAAATGGTTGTCCAGACGACACGCCAATCAGAGGTGTCGTGTGACCGCGGTGGCTGAAAACGCACTTCACATGTCATAAATGGACAAAACATGCATTTAACGGTCAAATGCATACCAAACAACATCATAATGAATTGAAATCACACAAAACACCGTAATTTTTATTTTTGAGGTGTAGAAAGAGACGACGCATCACTCGGATGCGCGGTTTTCACCACACGACTAAATATGTATTTTTTAGGTGTTTGGCGCACATGAAAAGCAAGCAGGGGGTGGTCAAAACCGGCTGAATGACATTGGAATTCCCTGAAATCAGATGAAAGGAATGGGTGGGTGACTTGTGAAATGGTTGGCCATACGACATGTCAATCGGAGGTGTCGTGTGACTGCAGTGGCTAAAAATGCACTCCGCGTGTCGTAAATGGTGAAAACATGTGTTTAACAGTCAAATGCATACCGAACGACATCATAATGTCTTGAAATCACACGAAAATACCCTAATTATTATTCTTGAGGTGTATGAGGAGACGACACATCATTCAGATGCGCGGTTTGCGCGACACGGATGAATATGTGTTTTTTAGGTGTTTGGCATGCTTGAAAAGCATTTTTGAGGTGGTCAAAACTGGTCAAATGACCTCGAAATTCCATGAAATCAAACAACAAAAAAGGGTGGGTGAATTGTGAAATGGTCAGCCAGACGTCACATCAATCAGAGGTGTCGTGTGACCACAGTGGATGAAAACTTACTCTGCGTGTCGTAAATGGCCAAAACATGTGTGTTACGATCAAATACATACCCAATGACATCTTAATGACTTGAAATCACATGAAAACGACCTAATTATTATTCGTGAGGTGTATTAAAATAAGAAATGTCATTCAGACCCACGGTTTGCGCGGCACGACTAAATATGTGTTTTTAGGTGTTTGGCATGCTTGAAAATCATGCGTGGGGTGGTCTAAACTAGCCGAACAACATTATAATGCCATGAAATTGGAAAAAAACAAAAGGTTGGTGAACTGTGAAATGGTCGGCCAGACGGCACGTCAATTGGAGGTGTCGTGTGACCATAGTGGCCGAAAACGCACTGCACGTGTCGTAAATGGGAAAAACATGCGTTTAACGGTCAAATGCATACCGAATGACTTCATAATTACTTTAAATCACACAAAACCCTAATTTTTATTCATGAGGTGCATGAGAAGACGACACATCATTCAAACGTGCGGTTTGTGCGACACGACTAAATATGTGTTTTTAGGTGTTTTGCGCGCTTGAAAAGCATGCGTGGGGTGGTCAAAACCGGCCAAACGACATTAGAATTCCATGAAATCTGACGAAAATAAAGAGTGGGTGAATTGTGAAATGGTTGGCTATATGACACGTCAATCGGAGGTGTTGTGTGACCGCGGTGGTCGAAAACGCACTCCGCGAGTCGTAAAAGGCCAAAACAAGCGTTTAACGGTCAAATGCATACCGAACGACATCATAATGACTTGAAATCACAAAAAAAACCCTAATTATTATTTTTGAGGTGTACAAGGAGACAACACGTCATTCGGACGCGCGGTTTGCGCGAAACGACTGAATATGTGTTTTTTAGGTGTTTGGTGCGCTTGAAAAGCATGCGTGGGGTGGTCAAAACTGGCCAAACGGCCTTAGAATGCCATGAAATTGGACATCATCAATGGGTGGGTGAATTGTGAAATAGTTGGGCAGAAAAAACGTTAATTAGAGGTGTCATGTGACTGTGGTGGCTGAAAACACACTCCGCGTGTCATAAAGGACCAAAACATGCGTTTTACGGTCAAATACATACCGAACGATATCAGAATGACTTTAAATCGCACGAAAACACCATAATTGTTATTCGTGAGATATAAGAAAATATGAAATGCCATTAGAATGCGTGGTTTGCGAGGCATGGTAGAATATGTGTTTTTTAAGTGTTTGGCGCGCTTGAAAACCGTGCGTGGGGTGGTCAAAACCGGCCGAACGACCTCAGAATACAACGAAATCAGATAACAACAAAGAGTGGGGTAATTGTGAAATGGTCGGCTAGACAAGACGTCAATAAAAGGTGTCGTGTGATCGCGATGGCTGAAAACACACTCTAAACAACCCCCCCCCCCCCCCCCCCCCCCACGCCCACCCTAGACATCCCCCTCACCCCCGAATAGCCCCTTGCACCCCCAGACAACCCCCACCCCAGACAACCCCCCACCCACCAGACAACCCCCCCCACCGGACAACACCCCCCTACCCCAGACGACCACCACCCCACTGACAGCCCCCCAACCCCTTGGACAACCCCCCTTACCCCGGACACCCCTCACCCCCCGGGTAGCCCCCCACCCCCGGATAGCCCCCACTCACCCTGAACAGCCCCACCCCCCGGAAAGCCCCCCGCACCACCCGGACAACCCTCCCACCCCCGAGATAGCCCCATGCACCCCCTGAACAGCCCCCGCCCCCCGGAAAGCCCCCCACTCAATTATTTAGTTCTAATCTGTAAGTCCTAATGTTATTCATCTATTTTTTTTTGTTTTGATTTAGTCTAAACTAGATACCTCTCTCTTTACCTAGGTTGGGAACTCCTTCCTCCCTATAGATCCATATAAAGTCAATCAATTTTTAGGTTTTACACTCCAAATCGGTAAGGCTTAACTTAGTTTTAATATTTTTCGTATATTAGGCATGAGTCTCGACATCCCATCATGAACATGCACCAACACTCATGTTCTAATTCTGAATCACGGGTCATTCATTCTATACAATAACATACACAAAATAAATATAATATAGTGATTTCATATGAAACCTATGAACACTCAAGCATACCATATAACAAATTGGTCAACAGGGCTACACATAGATTCTTGAAAAATAAGTTTCAAAGTCTCCAAAAAATACCCCAATGGTGAGGAATACATATGGTGACACCATAGCCCCATGGATCACCTCAATCCCATCCTCAAATAGTGGGTTCTAGGACCAAAGAAAAGTCCCTTTGGGGACTCAATACCAAGGCTTAATTGAATATTCATACCCACTACCCATTATGGGGATTCATCTCACATCACACCCAGGATAGCAAATTACAATTAGCCATATACCCCCTTATTCTAATTGAAGAGTCTATGAAAAACATGTTGGATATTCCGGTAACCCATCTCATATGTCGAGATTGGCCAATGTTTCCCACTAACACATCAGGAACCATTTATACATGGATACATATTCATTAGAGGAATATAAACATCCCATGCGCTTCCTATAACTCATCCTAGGTCTAAGCACTTGACCGCTACCATTGTCTATCTTATGGGTATCATGATACTTGTTCACTATACCAATGTTTTTCTATTGGTTTTAAGATACTCAACCCAAGACCATGACTAAACATCCCATGTGATTCCTATAACATGTAGGTTTTTTCTCTTGTGTGTATTGGTGTTGTGGTTTGAGTGAGGAATGAATTCTAAATTTTGAATACTCTTATGTGTGTTGGTGTTTTGGTTTGAGTGAGGAATGAATTCTAAATTTTTAATACTCTTATGGGTGTTATTGCATTTCCTATATCATGGAGGCCTTTTCCCTTATGGGTGTTACTAAATTTGAATTTCTAAATTTCTAAATTTCTAAATTTTGGAATGAATTCTAAATTTTGAATACTTTGGATGGGGATTTTGTATTGGTGTTGTTGTAGTTCTGGAGAGGGGGAGGTGTGTTGATGTGTTGCTATGGAGCTGTGTTGTTGTAGGTCTGGAGAGGGGAGAGGGACCTACTTCTACTGTGAAGTTGAGCAAATGTATACCAACGGTTTTAAACTGTTGGTATAGATGCTATAATATAACTATACCAACAGTTTTGTTATAACCGTTGGTATAGGTTTATACCAATGGTTATAACAAAACCGTTGGTATAGCCTTATGGATTTCCATATCCTTTCTATACCAACATTTGTAACAGTTGGTATATGTTATACTTTAACACACATATGCCAACAGTTTGTAGAAACTGTTAGTATACCTTCTATTTTGACACCTATACCAACAGTTTTCACATAACCATTGGTATAGGCCTATTTTCACGGCTTACATGGACAAGGTTGGGGGAACCATTGGTATACTATATACCAACGATTTCTAGGCCTTTACCAACGGTTTTGAACCATTGGTAAAATGTTAAATTCTAGTAGTGATTGGTTGAGGGGATTACCTTTTCTTGGACATGCTTCCTCTAAATCTCCTTTTAGATCACTAGAGTTGGTATTTTATGAAGACCAGTACATCTATAATGTAACTAAGGAATTTGAAAAGGGATAATTTCTGGTAATGGACAAGATTGAATACTCAAAGTGAAGTTAAGAGGTAAGGGAGTAGGTGATCTTTTATAATTGAGGTGAGGGGCATTTTTTGGGATATCTGAACACATTAATTTATAATAAAATCAAAAGTAAATAAAAAAATCCAAAATGTTCCAATTTGAAAAACAGGATGATATGGGGTAGTAATATCATCAAAAAATAAATTTTAGACATGTTTTTATATCAATACAAGCCTTATTATTTTAACGAACACTTAGTTATTCGGTTTAATTTTTAAATAGGGAAAAAATATTTCAATATTAAAAGGGTGAAATATTTAATTATTTGATTTAAATTAGATGATAAATAAACACCTTAGAACATTTTAGACCATATAATAATTATTATATATTTTTTAAAAATGATTTATGATTTTCAAATAATTTAATAAAACATTATTTAGATAAACAATCATTAGTGACAATTTTGACACTATTCAGTTCATTGATTTTTTTAAAATATTAATATAACACGTTAACTTAGAACCATCTATTTTATTATATTTATCATAGTTAAAAGGCTTTTATAAAATTCATTATACATATACTTATCCCAAATTATATTTATTTTAATATTTTTTATAACATTTATTTGTTATCTCTATTAATAAAATAATTACTACATTAATTATGTGTAATTATTTAATATACTTATTTATTGAATAAAAATTAAAAATAAAATACTTTGATGAAGAAAAATATACTATATTTTATAATAATATTTTTTTTAATTTATCTTCTAGAAATTCTAATATTTAAAATGTTATATTAATTAAATTAGAAATATGAAAACTTTAACATCACTTTAAATAAAATAATATAAGTGTCATTTTATCTTCTACAAGGCTCCAAAATTTTAATAACTCGACCATTTGATGATTATGGTCAATAGATAATACACTAATTATATTTGGTCCAGTTTTTGGGTCTTTTAATGGTTATTATAATTTTAATAAAAATTGTTTTATTGATTTATCATCAATTATTTAATTTTTAAATCATTAAAGTATAAGTATGTAAGGTAATTATTTATTTCCTAAAATTAAAAATAAATTTCCCTGATAAATAAAAATATTTTTTTATTTCAAATTAGTATTTATAATCGAATTTATCTATTGTGTAACCTTATATAGAAAAATGATTTAGTTATTAAAATTTTAGTGAGACATATTTAACTTTTCTTTAAATAAAAATAAATTAAATGTTCGAATCTCATAAAAGTGGCTTCCAAAGGAAAACATTTCAACCCAATGACGATTTAAGTAAAAGAGGGTAAATTTATAGTATTATTATTATCCTTAATTACAAGGTTTACCCTTTTACTGTATTAATAAATTTTACCGAAGATACTCTTCATAATGACCAAAAATAAAATAAAGATATTTACATAATTTTGATCTACTAATTTCAAATATGGAATCCATTTTTAAAAATTCAAAATATAGAATTTTTTTAATTAATTTAAAATTAATCCTATTTTCGGAAAGAGAGAAAAAGTTATAAATGTAAAAAGATTACAAAAGATTGAAATGTTTTTACATCTAAATTCAATGTAAAATTAATCTTAATGAAAAAAATTATATGGAATTATAAAAATATATTCTATTTATACATTAAAACCATTCAATATTATAATTTAACCATATAAATCATTTTAATGAAAAAATTTGTTTTCAATTAAAATTTAGTGTATTTTTACAATTTATCAAAATTTAAATGTTATCAAAAAATATTAAAATTTCATCCAAAATAAATTTTTATATCTCAATTCCAAATAACATGTTTAAGTTCTCATATCAAAATTATCAATGTGTCAAAATAATAATTTAAAAGGGGTTCTCTAAAAAAGGTGGAAAATTATCCTTTTGAAAAAAATATAGGGTTTTATACATCAAATAGGGTTTATTAATACCTTATGACAAAAATATATATTGGATGAATATCAAAAATATTTTATTAAATACATAATATATATATTTCATTAATTTCTTTTACTAATTTTAATTCATTAAATTTAATAATAAAAAAATACAAATATATAATTGATGTATATTTTTTATGAATAATTGGTTATGAATGAATTCACCTTACATTTTCTTAAGTTAGTTATATTGCTTCCTGATAACCTAACATCTAGGTTAAAATGGTAATTTTATATTAAGGTAATCTCATGGATTTCATAAACTGATGATTGCATGCAATGCAAGATATTGATGAATTAAAATTATTTAAAGAAAATATTTCCTAGAAATATATGGGTGTCACATTGTACCCCCCTTAAACTGAATTGTTTCCTCTAAATTTGTCACTTGGATAGAAATAGATAAGGATATCTTTCCCCCACCATATCCTCAAGTTCCCACATATATTCCTTAAATTGGGGGTTCTGCCATAAAACTTAAACCAAGAGAGTGGTCTTGTTTCTCATAACTTTTTCACTACAATCTAGAATCTATATAAAATGTTCTTCATAAGAAAAATATTACTCCAGTGGTACGACTTCTGAGTTTAGTACATGTTAAGGACCATGTATGTAATTTATCAATAGACACACATATAACACATCATGAAATTGATAGATATTCAGATGAAGTGAAAAATAGTAAGCTACCTTCCCAACACGATTCAGAATTTCAAAAGGATCCATATTTCTAGGGTTTAACATGCCCTTATTTCTGAGCATCGTAACTCTATTCTAGGGAGATATTTGTAGAAAAGATTTTTCAACCACTTCAAATTGTAGGTCTTTTCTTAGGTTGTCATAATAACTTTTTTTTCCGACTCTATGCTGCTCTTAAGAGTTGTAGAATATATCTGAAATTTTCTACCATTTCAATAACAAGATCGGGTCCTAATATCTTTATTTTCCCAACATCACCCCAACAAGTTGGAGTTCTGCACATATTTATATAAATTATTCATAAAGATCCATCTAAATACAGGAGTGGAAGCTATTTTTTTATGAAAATTACACAAAAGGTAGGTGTTGATGCCAACAACATTTGAAATACATATAGAAATCTCTCAACATGTATTCTAGAGTTTGAATTGTCCTCTCAGACTGACCATTTTTCTGAGGATGCTATGTTGTGATGAAACTTAACTCTGTATCCAGATCATACTGAAGTCTTCTCTAGAACTTTTAGGTAAACATCAGATCCCGATTATATATAATGGAAAGTGGTACTCCATTCAATCTTACCACTTTCTTTACATATATCATGTCAAGCTGATCAAGAGAGAATTACTCTCTAATAGAAATGAATTGTGCTGAATTACTAAGGCGATCAACTATAATCCATATAGAATTATGGCCTTTAAATGTTTTAGGAATTCTGATAACAAATTCCATAGTGATATTTTACCATTTTCATTCTAGTATGGGTAATGGTTATAACAACCCCTTAGACTTCTATCTCTCAACCATAACTTTCTGAAAAACCAAGCACCGATAGACATATTTGGAAACATATCATTTCATTCTATCCCCATATAAATACTATTTTAGATCCCTGCATATCTTTTTTCTTCCAATATGAATAGAGAAAGAATAACTATGAACCTCCTCAGATATATCATTCTTTAATTATGGTATGTGAGGAATACAAACCCAGCTCTTGAACATTATTATTCCATCACAATCAATTTTGAATTTAGAAACATTTATTACCTTATTTTGTAGCTCTTCATATTCAATATAGGTCTCCTTAATCTTCCCTTGCATATATTATTGAACATTAAATTGAGAAAGGTAATATTTATCCCCTTCGTTTAAAATTTCAAGATCCATCCATTGAAAATCCATAAATATTGGATATTTTGTGATCCTCATCATGGAAAGGCTAGAATGGTCCATTAGACTCAAATCATTTTCCACCATGTTCTCTTTAATAGGGTGGTAAAGTATAGAGTAGTCGTAATATTTAATTAACTATGACCATCTTCTTTGATGTATAAATAACTCATTTTGTGTGAAAATATACTTTAATCTTTTATAATCAGTAAAAATATCACACTTTGAACATAAAGAAATGCCTCCATATCATTATTGAAAATATTATATGAACTAACTTCAAATCATGAGTTGGTTAATTTTTCTCATGGATTTTCAATTATAGTGAGGCATAAGCTATCACCATATCATTTTTCATGATAAACTGACCCAAACCATTCTTAGATGCATCACTATAGATAAAAAACCTTTCTCCATTACAAGGTAGTGTGAGAAAGGGTGAACTGGATATCCTTATTTTTAAGCTCATTAAAAATCTCATCACATTCCTCCATCCACAGAAACTTAACTCCTTTTCGTGTCAACTTGGTGAGTGGATTTGACAATCATGAAAAAATATTTCACAAAACGTTGATAATTTCCAGCCAAACAAAGAAAACTTCGGATCACAATTTCTATTGTTGGTCTCCGAAAACATTCAATAATTTTTGTTTTTCCTAGATATATAGATATCCCCTCTCTTGAGAATATGTGACACAAAAATGAAACTTTCTGAATCCAAAATTCATTCTTGGTAAATTTTCCATAAAGAATATCATTTCTCAGGGTCTTTAGTTCAATTCTCAAGTGATCTTCACCCTCTTCCTTTATTTTAGAATAGACAAGAATATAATTTATAATGACTACCAAAAACTGATCAAGATAGTATTTAAATACTCTATTCATTATATACATGTAGATATCATGGGAATTATTTAGGCCAAAAGGCATTACTATAAATTCATAGTGTCCATACCTTGTTTGGAATGTCTTCTTTAGTATATCCTCCTTCTGGACCCTTAATTGATGATATCCTAAATAAAGATAAATCTTGGAAAAGAATTGATCTCTTAAAAGTTGGTCAAATAAGTCATCAATGCAGGTAAGATGATATTTATTTTGATAGTGATATTGTTTTGTTCTAGATAATCAACGGAGAGTCTCATTAATCCATATTTATTCTTAATAAAGAGAATGGGTGCTCCCTAAGTTCACACACTAGGGCGTATGAATCCCTTTTCAAGATTCTCTTGGAGTTGGTTCTTCAAATCTTGCAACTCAATTTGGGCCATTCTATAAGGTTTCTTTGAAATAGAAATACCACCCGATACCAGTTCTTTTGAAAATTAAACTTAACAATTTGGTTTAAGACTTGGTAATTATTTTGGAAATACATCATCAAACTGCCGTAAAATGGGTGTATTATTAATTGTGAGTTTCTCCCCAACCATTTGAGACAAATAATTGTCATTTATAGGGACATTATCTCATAATATGGAATAAATTTCTACTGGAAGGTTATTTTCATCCTTGATTCGATAGATGATCATATATTGATCTGGAATATGAAATGTGACTCCCCTTCATTGAAAATTGAAATGATCTCCATATAGAGAAAGACAATTCATGCCATGAATCACATCAAACTTTACTATAGGAAGGATCACAAGATTTGTAGGAATAAATTTCCCAAAAACATCAACCAGATAAGAAATTTAAAATTTTTATGTGACCGTTATGCCACTAGGAGTTGACATAACTTACTCAACATCTAATTTTTGACGTAATAAAATGAAACCCTTAGAAAATTCTTCATAAATAAAAGAGTAGGTGGATCGAGAATCAAATAAAACATTTTATAATTTAGAGTGGATGGTAAATTTACCTTTAACCACTTTAATATCACACTCTACATCACTGATAGTGATTGCATGTGACTTGAATTTGACTTTGGCCTTAAGAGTTTGCTGACATTGATCATCATAAGTAAACCTTGGATTAGGGAATTTATTAGAATAATTCCCCATTTCCTTGCACTTGTAAGACTGATGTTCAGGAGGTTCATTCTATGTAGCCTTTTATTTATTTGCATCATTAGAAATATTTTTCCGATCACTTCAGAATTCAACTGCCTGATGGCCTTATTTTCCACACTTAAAAAATTTACTAGTCCCTTTAAGACAATTTCCTCTATGTTTCTTTCCACAATTTGATCATAGGGGAAAACTCATCTTTTTTTTTTCAGTGTGGTCTTTAGATTTTCCCTTGAATTCCATTTTTCACTTCTTACCAACCCCATAGGACCAATGGGTTACTTCAATCTCCATCTCAATCCTGAGAGAACAACAGACTATTTATTCTTAGATATTGAAGTCCCTTATAGCTAATGCTCTTCGCAGACTTGGTTTTAAGCCACTAAAGAATTGATCAATTTTTCTCTTAGGTTGGATAATAATTCAAGAAGCATACCTTACTAGTCTTGTAAAATTTGCTTCGTAGGTACCAACAGATCCATCATACTTTTTCTTAAGTTCAAGGAACTCATTATCTAACCTTGTTCAAATAATTTGTTGAGAGTACTTATTGAAAAATAAGTTTTTGATCTCTTCCCATTTCACGGATTCATTTTCTTCTATTTTCTTTGTATTATTGATAAGATTCCACCATTGATCAGCTTCAGCTTCTAAATGATAGACTGATAAGATAACTTTATCTAGTTATTAATATTTGAGAACTAACGATATATTTTTAGTGGTACTGATCCATTTTTAGACAATAATGGTTCAGAAGTCCCACCTAAAGAAGGTGGATAATGCCTCATGAAGGACACAAAAGATTATTGTTCCCTAATTTTCTCATTTGGAAGTCCTGCATGATTCATAGCTTGATAATGTTATGTGAGCATAGCTACATGGTTTTTTATTCAAAATCCCATAAAATTTGGTTTCTTAGGAAGACAATCATTTCCTTTCCCATCGCATTCAGCATTAATACAGTTCCTTCGGGTTCCAGCCGATGACTAAAACCAAGAAAGAATTTGCTGAGAAACACTAATCATAATGGAAAAAACTCATAATCAAGAATAAAATTTAAATTTAGGACACTTTATATTTTATCCTAGTTTATTCATTATTGTTTCTAAAACACTATAATTGTAGCCTATACTTTTACATATCCTTAAGGTTCATACTAAGGTTTTCACATCCTCATTTCTAAAGGTTTACTATACCTTTCCTCTAATACCAACTATAACGACCCGTACTTTACATACATTGATATTACATCAAAGGTGAATAATATTCATTAAAAAATATAACAAATCTAGAAAGAACAGTATAGTTATAGTGTCTCTAGAAATAGGGAAACATAAACAACTGGTTCATGATATATCTTTATTGTCTCCCACTTATTTTGTCACTAATAGACCCTTTTTTGACATATAATACTAAATACCATTCTTCATGACATGGGGGCTCAGATGATCAGTAAGGGTAAACAAGAGAGATATCAATCATATCATAATCATAAGACATACGAACATAACATTTGAAAATATTATACTGCATAAAAAATATCATGATGTCATTCCATGGGATAAATCAGGAAAGTTTATGAAAATCAATGAATGTAATCCCAAAAGACATAAAGTAATACATGATGTTTTTTTAAATACACTTAAGCATGGAAAATCATTTCATAGTAGTCAAGACTCTTTTCTAATACCATCATTTCAAACATAGTCCATTACTGAACCGAGTTCACTCCTCATTGCAGACCTATATTACTAAACTGAGATCATTTCTAATTCCATCCATGTATATCTCATATGATATAAATATTTAACCAATTAATTTGAGGGAGATATAGGTCCTACCCCTATCATAATTAAACCATTATCACATGTTCCACAATAACCTAAATCATTCATCATAACCCAAGGAATAAAATTGGTTTCTTTAAACATCATTACACTATAACATAATCCATTTAAAACTAATGGATTTAATACATAGAATTACATAATAAACAAAATAAAATCACAGGAAAAATAAGGATATTATAATTTAAAACATAACCCTATTAAATAATTCCATCTTAGTTGGAAAATAATTTTGATATAACACTTGAAATTAATTCTTGAGGAAAATATCCTTTCTTCTTCAAAAACATTTTATTTTATGAAAATGTCATGCAATTTTAAAATAAAAGAATTTATTCAAAATAAACATGAAATCATGTAGAGGAAGATTCATTTAAATAATTCATTATGAATATGTAAAAATCCATTCATTTTGTATAAGTTAAAAAACATTCTTCTCGTACTTTTTCTGGAAAAGACAAAAAGTACCTCGCATCGAATAATGACAAAAGATTAATTTCACACCGTTTAATAAAATTTTTATAATGGGTAAAATTATCTTTTAAAAATTATATAAGAATAGAAATAATATTAAACATTTATAAAACATGGATTTGGATGAGAAATATAAACTAGTAAATATTTTTGTATAAACAATCTTAGATAATAATGAGATTCCAAAATTATCCCTTACCTTAGACCCAATTTCATTTGTATGTATCTGAACCTCATTTATAATGTTTTAAATAATTTATTTGAATAATTCAATAATAACATGAATTTTTATGATATCTTATATGATCATATTATCACCTGTTTATTAGTAACATTTCATTATTACTTGTTATTCGGGTATTAACTACTTCATTTTCTTATGCATGTTTTGTTGAATAAGTTCTGGTTATCCTTCAAAAGTCATATTCATATCATTAAAAATGATATAAAAATGATATATATCATATTTATTCATTCTATACATTTATATAATCATTATTTAATGAAGATTGTGTAGAATGAATCACATCACCTCTTGGAGACGGTAGGTCGTACGCACACACGAGCGACGATATCATTCCCATAATTGTTGAATGGTATTGAAGTGAATGGTTTATAATATTTCAAACTCAATATCATATAATAATAATATTATTTATTTATTATTTCCATCATTATAACCATCAACGTAAGTTGGTGGTGAACAATAGATTACACCACGACGTGGATACAGTAATTTGTACGTACGCACAAATGTCAATTTTGTTTATCATAGAAATGATAGAAAGTGGAAAATTGTTATTACATAAACATAATAACATATAATTTTATAATTTATTATTAATTTGTTACTTTATAATGAAACAACTTATGAAGAGAAAGTATAAAAAGAAAGAAGTTTGAAAGAATCAGAAGAGGAGATTATCTCTTCTTCAACGTGCTTCCTCTATATCTTCTCTTAGAGCACTAGAGTTTGTCTTGGAATAAGAAAAAAACCTATATAATATAACTAGGAAATTTTAAAAGGGAATATGTAAGGGGATGACCGATATTGGAGCCTAAAAGTTAAGTGAAGAGGTGAGGGAGGAGGTGCCCTTTTATAATTGAGGTGAGGGGCATTTTTGGGATCCCTGAAAATATTAATTTATAATAAAATAAAAAATCCATCCAGAAACCTCCAAATTGTTCTAATTGGTAATTTTAGATGATATATAGTTAAAATATCATCAACCAATATATTATAAAAGTGTTTATTTCAATTTTAACCTTATTATTTTAATTAACACTTAGTTGTTCTATTCAATTGTTTACTTGGGTAACAAATATTTCAATACTAAAATGGATAAATATTTACTCATTTGATATAAATTAGACCATAAATAAAAAACATTGAAATTTTTTGACCATATAATATTTATTATATATTTTTTAAAAATGTTTTATTATTTCTAAATAATTTAGTAAAACATTATTTTGATAAACAATCAATAGTGTCAATTTTAACACTATTCAATTCATTGATTTTTTGAAAATTTTGATATAACAAGTTAACTTAAAACCAATTATTTTATTATATTAATAAGAGGTAATTTTCATTTATAAAATTCATTAGACATATTAATTATCCAAATTTATATTTATTTTAATATTTTTAATAACATTTATTTGTTATATCTATTAATAAAATAATTACCACATCAATTTTGTGTAATTATTTAATATACTTAACTATTGAATAAAAATTAAAAATAAAATATTGTGATGAATATAATTCTACAAGATTTTAGAATTTATTTTTTTAATAAAACTTGTATTCTGTAAAATATAACATTTAATATGTTATACTTATTAAATTATGAATGTGACACTTTAACATCACATTAATTAAAAAAATACAAGTGTCACAATCTCTTCTACAATGATCCAAATTATCACTAACTCAAACCATAGATTGTTATCGTAGATATATACTTGAAAAATATTATTTTTTCTTGTTTTTGAATATTTTTATGGTTATTATCATTTTAATAAAAATTGTTTTATTGATTTCTCATCAATAAGTTTATTTTTACATTATCAATGTATATGTGTTTAAGGTAATTATTTATTTTATAAAAATTAAAAATAAATTTATATGATAAATAAAAACATTTTATATTTAAAATTAGTATTTATAATTGAATTTATATTCTGTATAAAATTATATAAAAAATTATTTAGTTATTAAAATTTGAGCGAGACATATATTACCTTTCTTTAAATAAAAATAAATTAAATGTCCAAATCTCATCAAAGTGACTTCCAAAGGACACCATTTCAACCCAAGGTTTATTTAGGTCAAAAAAACTAATCGAAAGATATTAATACAAGTGTTAGGATAAATTTATAATAGTATTCTTACACTTAATTACCCGGTTTACCCTTTACAATATTAATAAAAATTATAGATGTTACTATTCATAATGCCCAAAAATAAAATACATATATTTAAATAATTTGCTCCTAATGATTCCAAATATGGAATCCATTTTTAAAAATTAAAAACATATATGTTTAAGTAATTATTTTAAAATTAATCGCATTTTCAGAATGAGGGAATGTGTTTTAAAAGTTAAAACATTACAAATGATTGAAATTTTTTTACATATGAATTCTAATTAATATTAATTTTAATGAAATAAATTATATTAAATGATAAAAATATTTCTATTTATACTTTAAAAACATTACATATTATAATTTAACCATATAAATTATTTTGATGAATAATGTTTTTCCAATTAAAATATAGTGTATTTTAATTATTCATTAAAATTGGAAAGTTATCAGATAAATACTAAAATTTCACCCAAAGTAAATATTTATTTCCCTATTATAACAAACATATTTATTTTTCCATATAAAAATTATTAATGCATCAAAATCTTAATTTAAAAGGTGTTCCCCATTAAAAAGTGAAAATTTTCCATTTTATAGAAATATAGGTTTTTATATATCAAATAGGGTTTATTCAAACCCAATGAAAAAAATATATATTTGATGAATATAAAAAAAGTTTATTAATTATATAAAATATATATTTCATTAATTTAATTTACTAATAGTAATTCACTAAATTTATTAATATAGAAACAAAAATATTTAATTGATTTATATTTTTCATCAATAATTGGTAGCGAATGACTTCACCATACATTTTCATAAGTCAATTATATTTATTCCTACTAACCCAATGGATAGGTTATAATGGTAATTTTATACTAAGGGCCTATCATGGTTCTCTTAAACTCATGATTGTGTGAAATACTAAAAATCGAAGAATTAAAATTATTTAAATAAAATATTTCATAAAGAATATGTGTGTTACAATGATGGACCCAACGTATCCTACCGCTCCATGAGAATATTTTATCATGGTTTTCATAAATACATTAAAGTACATGATTCATGATATAAATTAATGATAATATTAAATTATAACAATCAATACACATGTCTTCATATAGGAACGTATAATAACATAGGGAAATGTGGATTTGCTATTAACATGTATGTTCTAATAATCTCTTATCTTAGACATTAACAAAGGAAAAAACATGATAAGGTTTCTCAAAGTATTATGATCCTTCTAACTATGATAGAATGTATTACCAGTGTCCCATTAGAAAATATCATCCATCCATAGAAAAAGGATCAAGAATTATGTATTGGAAACTCTTAGTTCTCATCATAGTGTGGAACCACTATTACCTTTCAACATGAAATATATTTTAATGACATTATCGCATCCAAATTTCATGTATAATAAAAATCAATATACTATATGAAAAATTATTTAATATGAAAAACATGTAATCAAGTGCTAAAAAAGTTAGTTTTAGGGCACCAAATCCAACACACCCTTCATATGTCTTAATTTATATGCACCACAAAGATCATAATAAAACATTACATCATTAACCTATGGAAAATAAGGAATGAGTTTCATATAAAATCATTGATTATATAAGTTCCTAAAGACTTGAACATTACATCATTTTTAACCCATGGAATGGGAATGTGGGTTTCATTCATGTAAATACCAAAATCAATAAATTATGTTTTCATCTAGGAGAATACCCATGGATAAAGAAGGAGTTTTGGTATTCACTGTATAAGTATAATTCATGTAAAATAGTAAACTTCAAGAAATAAATTTGGCAGCATGACGATATACAACATGAATTAAGGAATGGGATTAGTGATAGGGTAATAAGGTATCCCATTGAAAAAATATTATTTTGGAAGTAAGGGGATAATAAAAAAGGAATGGAAGTCAATTAGTTCAATATTTAGAAAACATACCCCGAAGGAGGTACTTGAATAGAGAAGAGGAAGTTGAGAATTACCTTACATTAAACCCCACTTTATTTCACCCCTTTTTGACCTTCTAAATAATAAACATAGGTTTATTAAAACATGGATCCAGAAGTGAATTATGTTAACTTTTTTCATTATTTATCAATTATAATCTTTATATTATATTTATTATTTTCTATAGTTAAAGGTGAAATGTTTTGATATGATATTTTCCTGAAAAGTTTCCCTTCTTTCTTCAATTTAATGATATTTCTTAATTAATATTTTTATATTATAAATATAAAATCTAGAATATTATAAATAATTTTAATTATCTATTTTAAATTATATATAATTTATTATAAATATACATAATAGCTGTGATACATAGATAGTTGGAAATGTTCTCGTGAGCGGTTAACCGACCATTGGTGGGACATTGTAAAAAATTTGGAAAAGAGAAGTATAATGTAACACCCCGACCCCACTAGGCTGGAGTTGGTGCATTACTTGTGATATTGGAATGTTTATAAGGAATTAAAACCCCAACGGAACGATTTGTTTAGTATTCCTAAAGAAACTAGATACAGAGATTTAACACAAATTACATTGGAAAGGGTTACAAAAAAACAATACATAAGAAAAACTAAAAAGTGCAACCACATGAACTCAATAAACAATCACCTATTCATCAACTATAGAAGGTAAACAATGAAAGGGGTGAGATAAAATTCTCAGTAATGATTATAAATAGTGGAAGCATGAATACAATAATAACTGAATTGTAAACAATTTGACATAATCAATATGGCATGGTGAATAAATGAAAACTCACACCATTAATAAACAGAGAATGAAACTGCATCCATAGATTTTGTCATAGTGAAAACCTCATGGATAGTAATAAATGATAATCAATAAGTAGAATGAATATTAATTGGACGTAATGTATCTAGCACATGGACCATAATACCATAAATATTGTTTAGTTCTATGGGTAGAAACCCGTCTGATTTTTGGAAACAAACTCGAAGGGTTTGTCGCCAAACTATTTTGTCTCATGAGACCTACCGATGCATCAAAGGGCTATAATGGGACCCACCCACCTCTACATACAAAGAATTATTTATAAATTGATTCAATACAAGAGCAATATGTATTTACATTATCTGTATGGAATAGAGGATACAGATTCATCCACATTTCTATAGTCAAAACAACATTCAAAATAAATACGGAATGTAAAATAGTATACGACTTAAACAATAATAATATCCCTGATATGAGAATATGGATATTTAAATGGAATATAATTTCAATGGAAAAGTGATCTCAAATGGGAAGTAGGTACACCACATAAGAAAGAGTAGGTCCACAATTACTAAGAAAGTCGCAACGAAGTGAAAATTGGGACAAATCCCGTTACCCTGTTGTATTCAATTGAGTCGTATGACAAAGAGTTAATAACCACCAGAAGAGTCACAGAAAAAAATGAATAAAATGAGAACCATGATAACATATGTCAAATGGATGTACACCTATAACACATATAATAAATAATAGGTGAACAATGGAGGTCCCACAACATTGAATGCGAGATGAGAAAAAAACCCCTTACAAACATTTCATCATTGTAATGAGTGCTCTTGCGAGGGATTAATGAGAGATAAAATGTTATAACATTATTCATATATCATAAGGGAAGTATGGGGGAGGTTCAAAAACATACCCCATCATTAGAAATTAAAAACAAAAGCACACAAGATAAGGTGGATTCTTGAATAAAAGTGAGAGAGAGGATCCCTTACCAAAAACGTATCATTTGATTGAGGAAAAATCAATTAAATAATTATGTGTGACAATCATAAACCCACAAAATAATATTGAATATACATAAAAAACAATAATAGGTAATTCAAACATATTCTTGGAACTATTTAACCAAGGAAATAGGTTTTTAACTCAAAGAATGAACACTGAGTTAAGAAATCCCTTACCTTACACTCGAGGGTGTTCTTGTTTGTTCTTAACGACCTGAATAATAAAATTTAACTTCATTAATTAATAATTAAAAAATCTCGTAAACATGTAATTGATATTTTATGACCTTATTAAGTTCATTAAAGACCTTTTTTATGGGTTTAATAGATTCAATTTTATTGTTTTGGAAGCATTTTCTTACTTGGTTTTAAATGATCGGTTCACTTATATTCAAGTTCGGATAAATATATAAGATTTATGTGGTTGTACAGAAATGAAGTTATATAATATTAGTTATCATACAAGAGATTACATGGTTTTAAATTCAATATGGATTACTTATATTGAATTCAAATATATATATATATATATAACCTTAGTGATAACTATTTTGGTTAATCGGTGGGTTTCATTACGATGAACATGTTTTGATTTATAACTTAATACCATTTGTACAAAATTATTACAGAACTAAAAATAGGATTTATTACATAATAATTTGGTTCAAACATAACAAAAAGGGTTTCCTGACCAGAATTAAAGATTATAATAGAAATCGATAAACCGTGGTTCTTGAATGTGCTAAATTAGCACATCTCAAACAGTGCTTTCATTTCTTTCAAATAAAAGTGGGGAAAGGAGAGAAGATAATATAATATACACCACTAGCATGAAATAATTCTATTACATGTATGTTACTAGATTTATCATACAATTATGGTGAAGGGAGGTGAGTAAAGAAACAAAAAGAAAAGAACTTAAAAGAAAAGAAGGGATTTGAAAGTGGAATTTACCTCTTGAGACTTCCTCCTTTGAGAACCTCTTAAGGGGAGAGGTTTTGGTATTTTGAAGATGATAGGAGATTTTTTACATTGGGGAGGATCTTGGGGAGTTATTTGGGTAGAATATTGGCATGGCACAAGGCTTGAGAGGAGTGAAGAGAAGAGGGAGTGAAGGGGGGTTTTTATAGTCGAGTTTTCTTAATATTATAATCCTTAATTTATTATTTCCTCTCATGAAAAGAACTAGTGAGTATTCCATGAGCAAGAATAGTACTATATGAATGTGAGTTCTAGATTTTGGGTTCTTACACCACTCATGATGCTAGGAATAGTTAATTTAATTTATAATGTATTTATACAATAAATTAATGTATTTTACTATTCAGCCAAAATTCAAGTATTTCAGAAAAATCCCAAAAATTCACCCTAACCATTTTTCGATGTTTAGAATCCAAAAATGAATTCCATTTTTCAAAAATAATTTTATAAATATGATTAATTAAATATTTAATTTAAACCATTATTTAATCAAAAAATATAAACACTTAAAATATTCATATTTATTTTAAAGGTTCCTAAATTAATTTATATACTCAAGGGTATAGATACCATTCATAAGAGTCATATTACTATTCATAAGGGTAAGTTACAATTCATAAGGGCATGTTACTATTCATAGGAGTAGGTTACTATTCACTGAAAATTAAGTTAATTATATTAGACCCTACATATCACCCTGAACACAACCATGTATGTCATATTTTCAAAATTCACATCATAGAAGTGAAAAAAATTAGGTTTACTTAGATAGGTTACAAAAAAGTGGTGTTTGTAGAGACTTAGTGATCTATGCATTCTATAATAAATCTATTTGAAAATTCTTGGGGTGTTACATTATTCCTTACTTTGAAGAATTGCATTCTCGCAATTCATTTCATAACTACAAAAGAAAGCTCTTGGATGTTCTTTCCACATTTCCCATCGTAGAGGATCCTCAGGTGCATTCAGCGGAAAACCCAAATTGATGCTCAAATCCTCTAGTTCTCTGACCCAGACACACCTCGGACAGAAGGGGTTGAACTCTTGAATCGAACACTCGGGCTTCCAGAGGGAGGCTCGAATGGTAGAAAGTTTGGAAATGTCTGAATGTACTAACACACGAAGAACTCACTGAACAATATCTTGACTAAGGACATCTAAGTCATAGAAATTGTTGTACAGGATAAAACTGAGGAGTTGGTACATATAGGCCGCACAAAGGTTTCCCTCCAAATTAGCCTCTTGAAAACATAACCTGGCCATGTAGTTTTGTCCTAGGGTGAAACATAGGAAAATCCCTTCGTGGTATTTTCCTCTTCGCGTATACTTGACCAATTGTGTTGTGGCTATGTGGTAGTAAATCGAAGCAATCCCTTGACAGGTGTAGAGAATGTATGAACTATTTTTCACTTCATATAGCTGTTTACGTGTTTTTTCCAAGTTTGCAAGTGGTAGGTACACCTCTTCATAGGTTTTGATCGCAATAATCTCCAGTACCTCCATAAGAAGAGATAACATATGGGTTTGTCCTTCAATCTGAAAATTTATTATGAAAGTTCACTTAGTGATACCCATTCAAAAGTAGAACCGATGAAATGATAACAAAAATAAGATACAAAAAGTTATATTCTTATATAAACACTGGTTCAAAAAGTAAAACAGGGCTAATAGTTTCCCCAGTCCCCCAATAAACGAATCCCCAAAACTAGTTCAAAGATTTCAATCTCCCAGAACCATATGCAACACTAGACACACGTCACTCCGGAAGTCCCTTTACTGGGAATACCACCGATGATAGGGTGCTGATGACCTCAGGTGGATTTCTAAGGTATTATTCAGCTACTCTATTTCCTTAGCCCAGACACACTACCGACAGCTAGGGTCGAATCTGTGCCTAAAGCACTCAGGCTTCCATAGAGAGACACGAGAACTGTGGAGGTCGGAAATTTTAGTATGGAATAAATCCCTATAATTCCCACGCACCACTTCATTATTGAAGATATTGATGTCATAAAGTTCTCCGTACATAATAAAACTCAAGACCTGAAATAGGTAGGCCGCTTGGTGGTCACCATCCAAAGCAGCTTCTAGAAATTTACCCACAGCTCGGTAGTTATCAGTCAAACTAAAACATAGAAAAAGTGCTTCATGATACTTCCCTCTTTTCCTATATGAAGAAAATTGTGTATATGAAATATAGTAATAGACCAGATATCTTCCATGGTAAATATGGAGAATGTTTGGATGATTCGATACCCGATGGAGTAGTTTACAAGTCGGACGTAAGTTGGCATAGGGCTGGTCCTCTTCGAATAATGTTTTGACACTTATTGTCTCTAACAGCTTGGTAGGTAGTGATAAAATATTGGTTGGTTGACTCATATCTTCAATCTAAAAATTTTTAGTAAATCAAATTTCAGTATGGAAAATCCATTTTAAACAAAGTTATAATAACATATCAAAATAGAGAATACAACATCATTCATTTAGAAATGATTTATAAAACTCAAGAAATTACGCAATCTCTTGATCCCTTTCACAAAAAACTAGTATGTACTTCCTGACGTCCTCTAAGACTACTCCTCATACATTCCACCGATGTTGGGAATTTCCCTAGCTTTTTGACAAACAGATCCCCAAATTGATTCCAAATTCCTCTATCTCCTTGGTCCAGATGCAACTTGTGCAACTAGGGTCGACCGTGTGTGGATATCTAGAATTCAGATTGAGAGAAGCATGTCAAGTATCAAGTTGAGCGACATCAGTATTAACATGATGCCAATAATGCAGATGGTTATTCTCGTTCTCAAGGGCTTCAAAGTCTACAACTTGATTACGGAGTCCATAGGTCAAAATCTGACATAGATATGCTGCTCGGAGGTCGCCCCCTTGTGCAGCCTCCTCAAAGTACTCAAGAGAAAAGAAATTATTAGCTAGGGTAAAACATTTAAAGATACTCTCAATGTATTTCCCTTGTCATACATAGAATGATAATTATGTGCTCATCATGAGGTAATAGATGAAACCTGCTCCATGGTGAAGTTGGAGTACACGAGGAGAGTTAGATACTCAGTAGAGGGTTTTGCATGATAAATGAATATTTTCCGAAGTCTCGTAGTTTACTATACCTGATTTTCCCATTATGGTCTCCAATACTTCTGTTGGAAGAGAAAAAAGATAAGTACTCTCCATGTCCATCCAAAAATTAAGAGAAAAAAATTGTTCTTAGTATTATTTAAGTAAGTTTTTCATTGTTCAGTTCTGGTTTTCTAGAGTTATCCAAACTGAATACTCTGAGGAAAATTTACATTAAACTCCTTCATAATGGCTTGTAAAGAAAATTTGAATTATCCTGAACATATCCCCTGGGAGTTTTGTAACCAAGAGTGTAACAAGGACCGTTTTCATGTACCAGTTCCCGTTTGAGTCTAGCTCAAAGCGGTGTTTTCGGGTTTTACCCCTAGATACATCGGTGCCTGAGCCACCTATACCAGCTCGTATCTAGAAATGGATGTATTTGATAAAAACATTCACATAATCTATTCATTACCAAAATATTAGGATGTTCTTGTATGTTCATCCCCAAGTACTACCTTAGGGCTTTGTTCATAATCTACGTTTTATAATCTACTTTCCGAGTTTCCTACTAAACTTCCTTTAATACCAACTGTAACAGCCCGAACCCACTAGGCTAGAGCTGGTGCATTACTTGTGATATTGGAATGGTTAAAAGGAATGAAAATCCCAAAGGAAAGATTAGTTTAGTAGTCTTGAAGAAACTAGATAAATAGATTTAACACAAATTAAATTGGAAAGGGTTACAAAAAAACCATACATAACAAAAACTAAAAACTGCAACCACAGGAACTCAATAAATGGTCACCTCTTCATCACCTGTAGAAGGTAAACAATGAAAGGGGTGATATAAAATTCTCATTAAGGGTTACAAATCGAAGAATCATGAATAAAATAATAACTGAATTGTAAACAATTTGACATAATCAATATGGCATGGTGAATAAATGAAAACTCACGCCATTAATAAACTGAGAATGAAACTGCATCCATAGAATTTGTCAAAGTGAAAAAATCATGGATAGTAATAACTGATAATGAATAAAGATAATTCTTATTAATTGGACGTCATGTATCTGGAACATGAACTGTAAATACCATAAAAATGGTTTAGTTCTACAGGTAGAAACACGTCTGATTTTTAGAAACAAACTCGAAGGGTTTGTCGCCAAACTGTTTTGTCTCATGAGACCTACCGTTGAATCGAGGGGTTGTAGTTGGCCCTACCCACCCCTACATGGAGATAATTCTTTATAAATCTATTCAATACAAGATAAATATGTATTTACATTATCTTTATAGAATAGAGGATACAGATTCATCAACATTTCCATAGTCAAAACAACATTCAAAATAAATATCGTATGTAAAATGGTATACAAATTAGAAAATAATAATATCCATGATATGAGAATATGGATATTTAAATTTAATATAATTTAAATTGAAAAGTAATCTCAAATGGGTAGTAGGTACTCTACATAAGAAAGAGTAGGTACACAATTACTAAGTAAGTCACAACGAAGTGAAAATTGAGACAAAGCTCATTACCGTGTTGTATTCAATTGAGTCATATGAAAAAAAGTTAATAACCACCAAAAGAGTCAAAAAATACAATTAATATAATTAGAACCATGATAAATTATGTCAAATTTCAGTACACCTATACCACATATAATAAATAAGAGGTGAACAATGGAGATCCCACAACATTGTAAGTGGGATGAGAAAAAAAAACCCCTTACAAACATTTCGGCATGGTAACAAGTGTTCTTGAGAGGGATTAATGAGAGATAAAAGGTTATCTCATTATTTATATATCATAAGGGCAGTTTGGGGGAGGTTAAAAAACATACCCCATCATTATAAATTAAAAACAAAAGCACACAAGATAGGGTGGATTCTTGAATAAAAGTGAGAGAGAGGATCCCTTACCAAAAAATTATCATTAGATTGAGGAAAAATAAATGAAATAATTATGTGTGACTAACATAAACCCACAAAATAAAAGTGTATATACAGAATAAAACAATCATAGGTCATTCACACATATTACTGGAACAATGTAACCATTGAAATAGATGTTTAACTTAAAGAATGAAAATTGAGTTAAGCAATCCCTTACCTTATGCTCGAAGGTGTTATTGTTTGTTCTTAACGACCTGAATAATAAAATTTAGCTTCATTAATTAATAATTCTAGAAACTCATAAACATGTAATTGATATGTTATAACCTTATTAAGTTCATTAATGTCCTTTTTTATGGGTTTAAGAGATTCAATTTTATTGTTTTGGAAGCATTTTCCTACTTGGTTTGAAATGATCGGTTCACTTATATTCAAGTTCGGATAAATATATAAGATATATGTGGTTGTCCAGAAATGAAGTTATATACTATTATTTATCATCCAGGAGATTACATGGTTTTAAATTTAATTTTGGTTACTTAGATTGAAGTCATATTTTTATATATATAACCTTAGTGATAACCATTTCGGTTAATCGGTGGGTTTGATTACAGTGAACATGTTTTGCTTTATAACTTAATACCATTTGTACAAAAGTATTAAAGAACTAAAAATATGATATATTACATAATAATATGTTTCAACCATAACACAAATGGTTTCTTTACCAAAATTAAAGATTATAATAGAAATCGATAAACCGTTGTCCTTGAATGTGCTAAATTAGCAAATCTCAAATGGTGATTTCATTTTATTCAAATAAAATCGGGGAAAAGAGAGAAGATAATGGAATATATACCACTATCATGAAAAAATTCCAGTACATGTTTGTTACCTGATTTATCATACCATTATGGTGAAGGGAGGTGAGGAAAGAAACAAAAAGAAAAGAACTTAAAAGAAAAGAAGATATTTGAAAGAGGAATTTATCTCTTGAGACATCCTCTATGAGAACCTCTTAAGGGGAGATATTTTGGTATTTTGAAGAGGCTAGGAGCTTTTGGACGTGGGGGAGGATCTTGGGGAGTGATTTGGGCAGAATATTGGCAGGGCACAAGGCTTGAGAGGAGTGAAGAGAAAAGGGAGTGAAGGGGGGTTTTATAGTGGAAGAGAGATGAGTTTTCTAAATATTATAATCCTTAATTTATTATTTCCTCTCAAGACAAGAAATAGTGAGTATTCCATGACCAAGAATAATACTATATGTATGTGATTTCTTGATTTTGGGTGCTTAAATCACTCAGGATGCTAGAAATAATTAATTTAAATTATAATGTATTTATACGGTAAATTAATGTGTTTTACTATTCAGCCAAAATTCAAGTATTTCACCAAATTCCCAAAAATTCACCCTAACCATTTTTTGATGTTTAGAATCCAAAAATGAAGTCAATTTTTCAATTTTTTTTCTAAATATGATTAATTAAATATTTAATTAAAACCATTATTTAATCAAAAAATATAAACACTTAAAATATTCATCTTTATTTCAAAGGTGCCTAAATTAATTTATAAACTCAAGGGCATGGATACCATTCATAAGAGTCATTTTACTATTCATAAGGTTAAGTTACTATCCATAAGGGCAGGTTACTATTCTTAAGGGTAGGTTACTATTAATCGAAAATTAAGTTAATTCTATTAGACTCTAAATATCACCCTGAACACAACCATGTATGTCATATTTTCAAAATTCACATCATAGAAGTGAAAAAATTAGGTTTACTTAGCTAGGTTACAACAAAGTTGTGTTTTTAGAGATTTAGTGATCTATGCATTCTATAATAAATCTATTTGAAAATTCTTGGTGTGTTACATATAAAATTTAAATATGTCATAAATTATATTAGGTTAACATCATTAATATAATTTTTACATACTAATTAATTAAACTCAAAATATTTGGGTTTAAAAGTAATAGATAAAAAGAGGAAGAGAAGAGGAAAATGAGAAAAATAGTTAATGTAAACTCACACTCTTCTCAGTGTTTCATATTCTCTTTGACACTAAATTCCTTTGATGCTTGGAGGTGGTTTACTCCCGAACATCCCTAGGTATTATAAGGAGTTTAAGGGGGGTAATTTTTGTAGATATTTTTCTTTGGTAAGTGGAGGAGGAGTGGTTTTCCAAGGGGAGGGAGAAAGGTTATTTATACTTGAGGAGAGGGGTATTTTTAAGATAAAATATTGAATAAAATATAATATCAAGGGAAAATTTTGAATAGTAACATTTTTGACATTATGAAATATATATTAATTAAATAAAATGTTTTAATACTTTTAAACACATTGTAATATGAATTTATTAGTTTAATCAAAAGGGAAGTGGAAAAAAATGAAATTTTTTTATTTTAATGAAATGCTTTTGACTTTAGAGTTTAAAAATGTTTTTTAGTTTTTTAAATTATGTTTAATGTTTTTAAATGACGATTTTATCTTATTAAATTTATTTTGGGCTGAAAAAAACTCAAAATTTATTAAATAATTATTTTATTATCATTATGTCATAAAATACATAGTATTTTAAAAACATTATTTTTACTATTCACATAAGAATTGAAGTATTTCATAAAATTACAAAAAAAAATAACCCTCAGAAAATTTTGATGTGTTGATTCAAAATATTACATTCATTATATAAAAATAATTTTATAATATTGTTAATTTTAAATTTTATTATAAAAATACTATTTTTATGAAATACATTAAAATACAGTTTATTAAAAAAATGATTATATTTTTAATCATAATATTTTTTTATGGGATTAAAATATTTATATTCTCTTAAAGATATAATGATAAATATTATTTACATTATATTTTATTATTTTTAGTTCCAACTACTATTCTAATGGCCAGGTTACTATTCCAAACAGTTATGTTACTATTCCCATTGGTCGGGTTATACTATTCCTATGATCATATTACTATTACAATAGTCATATTAATTCTTATAAATATATCTTTATTATATTATTTATTATTCACAAAAATTTCTCCTATGTTTTAATATTTTCATTTTCATAATATGGGGACTAGTTTACTAATATTTAATTTATTTTCTATAGTGTTTTTTTGTGGGGGAGATGATTCTAGTAGATTGGAAAGATCCAAAATTTCTCATTTTACTATTATTATTTTATATATTTTGTCCCATTATAATTTTTTTCATTTTCATGGGGTTTGTTATTGACTAATGCAATATTTTTTATTAATGAAATAAAGTGTATTCCATTTCTCTATATGTTGTATGTGTATAATGTTATATAATATAAGACAAAGGAAACCAAAGTAACTAATATAGTTTGGGTCATTACACTATACATTAAACATGAACTATCTGAAAGACTCCAGGATAAAGTAGTTCTGTTGCCTAAACAACCAGAGTGGCTATTGGAGCATGCTCAGTTGCACCCTCCCGCATGTCTGGAGGCACTATAGGAGCAACCTACCTTATAGGATAATCCTAACCCACTTTTGTGGGTGTCCTGATAAGATTATTCCATGTAAGAATTAAACAAAATTACAAAAAATTCTTATAAATTCCTTTATCTTCTTAAAGGACTACACTACCCAAGAAATTATAAGCACAAACAAAGTATTGATACAGTAAGACTCCTCCTAAGAGGCTTCCCATTTCTATAAGTCACAAACCAAATAACATAACCCAGGGCCTAACCCAAATCTCCAATACATTCACATTAGTCCCAGTCATATGCATATTACAAAACATATCATTATCAGTTTAATTGACTAAAATCATAGTGTAGATATATTTTAAAAGAAAATATCACAAATTTATAAAGAAATTTAATTAATTGATTTTCTATATATTCCAAGCAATCATATATATATAATTTGAACCTATATGTCTAGTCATGATTCAAAAAAAATCCCAAATCCTCTAAACCATTACAACATAATAATAATAAAGATTAAAAAGAAATTGTAATACCACATGCAGTAATAAGTAATATCATTGTCGGTAACTCATAGGTATGTTACATAAGATCTATCCAAAAACTTACGTAACTCCCCTACATTATAATTCCATGGCTGAATCACCAAGTTTGACTGGTGTGTCACATGACCTTATGCATGTCTCTCCATATAAAAGAGGTTTTCGACTAGTGTTGATGGCTAGAACCGTGCCATGGGGATACTATAACCTTGGTAACAATAACCATACACTACAATTACAACATGTAATAAAAAAATCCAAAACAGCAATGTATAAAAATCATAATGATATAATAAAATGGAATTAAATTCATATAAGATAAACTAAAATACCCCAAATGTGGTAATTAAACCAATGTGTGATAACTGATGAAAATAAACTAAAACACTAAAATGATAGATCAAAGTCTATCCTAGAATATCCACTATCCTCTAAGCTCTACCTTCTTAGCTCCTCAACCCACAGACCTTGCCCTTAGGTGGATCCATGACCATAAAATTTTCATGCATATCGATATTACCATATAAGGTGTGGGTATAAATATATAAGGACACCACCAACACTTCTTTAACATATGTGAAACAATATATATAATTGTATTCCAAGATAATAAATAAAATTCATACATAACCAATCATGTGTCAATTCATTGGGCATTGACTAAGATGTCTTAAAAGTAAAATCAATCTACTTAATTTCCATGCTAAAAGGAAGGTAAAAAAATAACAGTTACATGACTTCTATCATACCAAGTGATCAATATATAGGCTCAAACAATTCAACCAACTATCATGCATCCATGTTCCATATTTAAGGAAAAATTATATGCCCACCTTTAATGGAAAGTGATGATTTATACATGTCAAACCAATTCATGGATCAAGGGAAAGACACAATACTTCATATAGACCCAATATTTGGATTTGAGGTAAGCCATATCTCACATAAATCAACCCAATATCCAACTATGGGGTTAGATACATTCCACATGTCATATATGAAGGTGAAATTAAAACCTGCCAATCACATTGACGACCTACCATCTAAGGGGTCAACTAGATGAGTTTGACCAATATGGTACCTTGAAACCATTCATAGAGAAAACATATATTAATCTATACATGATATATAATATATAAATTAATAAGCATGTCATAACAAGTATGTCCTCATAGGACAAATCCTCACCCTCAGTCATAACATAATAAGAAATAGTCTCTTGGCCACAAATACATCCACATGTGAATCATATAAATAAAGGGTCTCATAGGTAGATACACATACACAATCATATCATAATATAAAAATATTATATAATATGCCTCAAATAGTATACTTATTACCTTTGTTTGCTAACCACAATTTCCAAGACCCAATAGAAAACCATGTCTATGAACCAACGATTCTTAGAACCAATCCTAATTCATTATAACTAGGATTCTAGAATCAAGATTCAGGAAGTAGAATATAACATGTTATTAAAGGTAGATCAACTTACCCAAGGAGATCCATCACCAATGGTAGATTTATATTTGTTAAGGGAGGGATCAAAAATCTCTATATCCAATGTATATCCATCAATAAACCAAGAATTATCCCTTATACTATGATAATATTCATATATCTAGCCAACATTTCTTAGATCTATGACTCACCTCAAGATCTGAAGACGATTCTTTCCTGAATGGATGAATCTTACCATTTTGGAGTCAACATATTTATTCAAGATTGAAATAATGAAGAGAGGAGAATAAGAGGGAAAAATTCATCAAAAGAGATCTGCTAGAGACGTTCTGGTTGAATTAGGGTTGAACCCATGTAGGGTAATATCTACAATTCATGTTACAGAACATTTATGGGATCATTGTAAATGAACAGTGTATCTAGACTCCACCGTCTATCTAGTAGATACAGACAGAATCCTGGGCTACTTCCTTATCCATTGATTGGCTGGTTGCTTTGTACCGAATGTCTAGTGGCACTGAAAACCTTAATGGGATATTAACACCTACACCTACTAGATAATGGAACACCAATATATCCAAGCTAATAGTTAGTGACCACATCTCATTTTCTTCTGATTCTCAGCTTCAAAAAGCCTCCAACAATCCTAAAAACACTAAAAAACACCACCGAGAATTTTTGAAACATAAACCATATGAACCTTGTAAATTCAAGGATGCCACATAAGCCACTCCAAATCCCCATCATATATAGAATATTATAATATGATTAAGTTCAATCATTCATGAAACCATAACCAAAATCGTCCAAATCAAGAGGGGGATATGAAGAGGAACAAAATATAGGAAAGGGACATATCTCTCTTTAAAACACCATAAAAAATCACCTTAAATCCAAAACCAAATCTATGGGTATCGAAGTAAGATAGTTTGTGGATACCCTTCTAGTATGTGTAAAAATGGGTAGGAAGAAAATAAAATTGGGGTAAAAGAGTAAAATGGAAGAACTATAAATTCACACTTAAAATATTTGGCAGGCCACATGGTTTTGGAAATTGTGCACTAACCATGTAGTAATAACTATCCAAACCAAAACACTTCACACAGTTAGTTCACATTGTTTTCAAAAAAATTCACAAACCATGTAGAGACCTATGCTATCTAAACATCAAACATCACATGGTTTGTCTACAATTTTTAATAAAACATGCACCAAGACTCAAGACAAAACCAATCCATATAGTATCCTCTAAACTCTAAAGGGTTCACCCTTAACAATTCTCTAACCATGCAGGCCAATTGTGTCCTTTAAAAATACAATGGAAAAGAACCCCCACCAAGGGTCTTGAACGGTTTCCCCAAAAATGTGAAAAAACCATGCACGAGGGAAGAATAAATAAAAAAAATCCAAAATTTAACCAAAAACTCCAAAAACTCATCCAAGAACCCACAACACCATTTGGACCTCAATATATACCCCAAAAAATCCACTTAGGATGTTCAAAATATTATAATTACAATTGGAAACCCAATTTAAAAAAATAACCCTGCTCCATAATTCTAAAAATCAAAATTCCCACTGAAAACAAAAAACCCACGAAGAAGAAGGGTTTTACAACCTCCCCACGATATCACTTATCATCCCTAAGAAGCCTCAATGATCTTTAACTGTAAACCTATACCTTTATTGATCATTGATTCTCAATTTTCCACGGTCTACCTAGGAAATCCAAATGAGATTCCACTACATAACTCCAAACACGGGTGACTCTATTCATAAACACTTTATCCATCTCTCGCTACCATAGCCGAAGAACATAGACACTACTCCACAACACCAATCTATCTCGTGATACCATGGTTTCATAGATTACCTCAAAATGTTTTTTATGTTTATCCCCAATATAAGACTCATATCATAAGGGTAGACCGTAATCCATGGTGCTCCCCACTGTCACAATATCTTATTAAAACACAATTATAGTGGTAAAATGACCTATTCAGTATAGTTTGCAACTCACCATATCCTATTAAACTTGAAAAAACTGATCGGTACTTCTCTGGATTACCATTCTAACAAACTCATGATCTTACTTGATGATGGTTCATTACTTCACCCAAACATGATGCCCAAATCCCTTAAGGCATCATGTGCAGATTCAAACAAATCACACCAAAGTTCAAACCCAACATTCAATGTAATTTCATGGTTTAATCCTCATCCAACAAAATCCACCATCATACTCTACTCATGAGCATCATGGAAACCCTAATATGACTAATGCCAGGATCATTCCAAAACCACCCCATGCACGATGCCAATGAACACAATCCATCCAACATCACATCAAAATATTAAATATAGAAATCACCATGGAACCATATAAAATTGGATCCAACTACTCATCGACATCCAATGACACCTCGACTGTCTAATGACTGGTCTCATCACATCCATGACCCCACTGACATGAAATTCGTACCTCAAAAACCCATGATCAAGATGATCAAATATAATGATTGTACATGGTCATCCTACTTATTCCCAAACACCAACACAAGAAATTATTACACGAACCATCTTTGACACACTAGGACCATCATCTCCTCCATTTGACAAAATTCATTCATAATAAGTCTCATACACTCAATGGATAATGGTTCAATCCACACCACATGTATTTACTTATACAATTTCTCAAGTGAAACCTCAACATGTTACACTATCAGAAACACATCACTCCTATCAATCCATGCTCATCCACTATCAAATCATGACACCATACCATCTATGGTTTCATATTCATCATAGAAGATACACTCCTCATTCACATCAAAACCCTTTGCTTCCATGATTACTAGAATTATATCAAAGACATTGATATTGGACTCGTACATGGATTCTCACAGATCCATAATCAATGATACTATGCATAATAAAAATATACCACCTTGAGTTTATCTAAACCCAATGAGTGTATAATCTTGTACCACCTGATATTAAAACCTGACCCATTCTAAAATTAGTAACACATCATCAATACTAGGCTCACACTCCTAAATCAATAACCATGCTCACTACATGTTAGTATTTTATAGATGGAATTACCCTCAACAATCCTCTTTAAAATTAGGCACATCACATCTCCCATGGTCTACCACATGATCACTATCCAACTACTATCGTTTCCAAATCACTACCATCTACTCATGCTCTTATAGTGCTCTTGAAAGTGAATCTTGAATCAACAGGGTTAAACATACCAACTGGCCCTTCCCTTATAAAACCAAACTTTAATACCGAAGCAACTAAAATGATTTATGTCATGAAATCCCAAGAAACCATATTCACCTATACGACATACCCAGTAGCACCTCGCATGCTCTGTCATCATAACCTGAAGCATCTAACCATAATTTCCATCTCCAAGGAACTCGAAAACCGTAGATAACCCCTCTCTTGGGTTTCCATCATATTTGACAACACAACTCATTAATAACACTCGACTAAACAATATCTTGATTTGTATCTCTAAGAAATAGGATACACGCCTAGACTATAAGTCACAACCCACATAGGCTATAGCTCATGTAAAAACATTCTATTCCCATATCATTATCATAAAGCAACTCCTAAAAAAATAAAAACAATAGTTTCTCATTTATCCATCATCATATGCCAAATCATCCTCTTACTCAAGGGAAATTATTCTCAAAGGGTATTAATATACGAGATTACCCCTCAAGAAATATTAGATTGATCCGCACTGGTTCTACACATACAGGAGACACACTATCAAGGATCACATTCTCATCTAGGTACACCTGTATATATATAACCACATCACCCAACAATTATCTGCATTGATCATAACATGATAATATGATTAAATTAAGTAGAATGACACCAGGAAGAATTATGGGAAAAAACCACATAGGTAGTTATTGACACTTTAAATAGTCAATCTTATTTTTTACATGGAATTAGTATCAGAATCTCCCACTAAATGTTGATCACTAAAACATCACATGATTATATTGACCTACCAGGGTCACTATGAATCCCTAATTTGAGAGACAACATAGTAATCTATGAGCATCCCATTGTAGATCCACATGGATTTTCATTACAAAAAACATACATTGTGTTCAACTTGAGTATAATTATATCACCAAGATATATGGGAAAACACTATATAAGTTTTTACTGATATATTAAAATACCAAACCCTCATCATCGATGACATTGATTACAGACAGAAAATTGATGTTATTTGAATCTTACATTCAAAATATGATTCTTTTAAACAACCCACTAGTGAAAAAACTATTTAATATGACACATTTATAATGTTAGTTATAGAAAATTAAATTTATAAATGGGTTTCCACATCAATTACATGATAAATGATATGAAAAATAATCTATGTCTATTTTCTAGGATAGTTATATTTTAAAAAATATAGATAATATGATTTTCTACATCATTTATAAGATAACCTATTTAGAAAAAATTAAGGAAATATAGTAGGTCAAACCATGTTTTATTTTTTTAGTCGTGTGCTTCATTTCTTTCTCAATGAATCTAAATCTCCATCTTCAAAACCTACTAAATAAAATTTTTATTCTCCTTCTTCTTTATATTCATACTTATTTCCACCATTACTCAACTCCATCACACCATCCCCACTCACCTTTTCCACTTCCATCGCCTTCACTGCCACCTTCATTGATGTACCTCTTAGACACCACTATTTTACCCAATTGTTATTTTCAATGGATTTTTTTATAGTTTCGATGTTCAATACCTATAACATATTTTTAATTTACAGATTTTTTTATATGAATATGTTATTTCAAGGATGACAAAATTACTATTATAATTAGCAGTAAATCATCCAATGATTATTTTATTATGGGGTTATTAGGGCTAGTTTGAAAATTATATTGTGATGAAATATTACCATTATTTAATAGTTATATAAGATTAAATATTGAATGTATTGTGGATTATGTATATCATGAAGACAAAAAGTTTATCTATAGTAATTGAGTATGTGAAAATTTTATATTCCCCATGAATGAGGTCACTACACTTGATGCGCATATTGCACTCTGATGTACATGATCAATAAATATTTGGATGATCCATCATGTTTAAAAATATAAAATCTAAATTTTCTAGAACCATGAATATTTGGAGGAATAAAGGATCATACATTACTATAAAATGAATATATAATAGTCAACTATTACATGTTTTTAAGTGAATAATTAATTTATTTATATAACGATAATGTATTGGGTAGTATAATGATATACCTTTTAGGTTACTAATTTACTTGAAATGATCATGAAAATACTAGATCATTATTTTAGTATCTGATTAAATATCTTAATACGAGTTCTAAATTTAAACTTATTTTTCTCAATTTTTTTTCCTTTGAAAAAAATAAATTTACTCTACTTTACAAGACATGGTTACATTATATAGAAACATATTCTCACATAGTGGTACTCTACAAATCTTTTCATTATTTATGTTTTGATATTAATGTAAAAAATCCATGTATAGCTCTTATAAATAGATCATGGGACATCCCTTTCTAAACAAAAATAAACAATTATACTTATTATTAAAATTTATAATGCTTCCATCTATAATGAATTTTATAAACTCCTGTTTCCTCACTCTCTAATATTAGATATTATGTGTGGATTTTTTTACCATTTACATTTAACTGTAAAAAGGGACATTAAAGAAACTTTTCACATTACATGTGGAACTATCACTATATTATTTTATAATTTATTATATTTTCAATAATAGGTACACAATTTTTCAAAACTGGTTATATTTTAATTCTAAAACATTTGTGTAGATACCCATTGTATATTTTTGAAAAATAAAAAAATTCTTGACATTTAAAGGTTTCCTGAGAAGAAGGAATCAAATTGTATAATTCTTATAAAATTGAATATTTTCAATTTTGTAATGGTTATGTTCACTATAAATGAATTCCCAACATATAGAAAATTTTCAGAATACAGTGTTAAAGGGAATAAATCTTGTCCAATTTTCAATGAAGGGAATGCTTATTATCTGCAATAGGAGATTAAAAATGTATACATGGGGCATCAAAAGATTTTTTCTTTATCACTCTTATTAAGGATTAAAAATGGAATTAAATGGATCATAATAATTCGATATTAATTTTAATCCTTTGTTAAGAAATCAATATTTTAAGAGGGGGAAAAACATTGGTGTCACATTTGGAAGGACATAACAATCCATTAATGAAAGAAATATATAGAAGAAATGATCAATATTTTTTTAAGTTAAATAATGAAGATATATTGAGGTTAAAAAAACATTGATTTCATGTATGCTGAGAAGAATATATATGAAAACTTAATTAAAATATTGTTAGATATTAAAAGCACAACAATTTTTGTGTTGAATGAAAGATAATATTTACTATCAATGGGAATATATTTAAAGTTAGCTCCCACTTTTAAAGTAATGTGAACATACCTAGATCTAGATTGTTATACATTATGTAAGATGAAGAAAATCATATTTTTAGTGCCTTAATGGTATCAAAGTTCCACAAGGTTATTCTTCAAATATAAAAAATATCATGTCACTAAATATTTTGAAGGTAATATGCATAAAATCTCATGGTCGTGAGGTTATGATACAAAAAATACTACAATTTTAATCTAGTAGATTATTACTTGTTTATTTTAGATTGACTATTATGAAGAAGTGTGATTTTTTCAATTCCATTTTTACCAGAGTGATGGAACTAAATTAGCTGAAAAATTTAGAGAATTATGAAACTTATAAATTTTTTCAACTAGAAATGAAATTTCCTATATTTTTTTTGATATCATGGTATAGTAAATGGTTCATTTGGTGTGGGAAATAAAGAATTGTGGTCCCGTATATATATATATATATTGGATGTGTCCTTTTGAAAGGTATATGAAGTCTTTGAAAGGGTATGTTAAGAATATATATCAACCAGAAGCTTCCATTGTTGAGAAATATATTTTCAAGGAAGGAATAAAGTTTTTTATAGAATACATTTCTTTGTCAAATTATGTTACTTTGCCTATATCTCTTTATGAATGATACAATTTTTGGGGAAAGGGGATCCGTGGGTTAAGAATAAACTTGTTTCCAGGTTAATAAATAAATCATACCTATTTATACATCTTTAATAATATTGATAATTCTCAACCATAGATAATATCAAATATTAATGTGTTAAATAAATAGTATCTAAAAAATAAATATATGTGGATATTGAATGATAAATTTTTTTTGAAATGTTTTAAAGATACAATGTATAGTAAATTAGATGCATCAGAAACATTAATATGGTTAGTAGGAAAACCAAGTTTAAATATAATAACATCATCTGAGTATGACATCAATAACTATAAATTTTATACCAAAGACTACAGTAATATAATTGTGGTTTAGAATAGTAGTGTATTTTCATTCACTAAAGCAATGCATTTTTTTAAGTTCAAAGGAAAAAACCCAAACTCTGTTATAAGTTTATATTATGGAATTATTGAAGAAAAATGTGATATTGATTATATTAACTACTGAGTTCCCATGTTCAACTGTAAATTTATTTTTGGTAACATTAGTGTTAAGCATGATGAATTCAATATGATTATGTTAAATCTGAATAGATTGAAATATATAGATTACCATTTTATCATATAAACACATGTCAAACACATATTATATTCTATTGATCCATCAAATGAGCAATAGTATAACATTTTACAAGGAAAAACTATATTTTGGTGATTATAAACTTGATGTAAAAGGTATCACAACTTTTATATGAAAGTTAACAAAAGAAATTGATGACCTTGCTATACACATGGTTTGTGACATATAGAACAATCACAATAAAGGAATATAGTAAAAAATCCTCTATTAATATCCTAATATATAGGTTCCATATATTCCTTCTATGTTTAACTATATTTTTTGTAAAATTTTAGATACAGTATTTTTAATTTTGTTTTTTATTCACGTCACATATTTTAACAAATATGATATATTAATTGTTTTTCTAGTTTTGAATGTCTACTTTAATAATATTTCAATTTTTTAAAATGTTTTATGTTCCAATTCTTATTTGATAAAGATATTTACTATTTTTTTATTTGAATCATTTTCCAATTTCTCTTCAGATTTATATATAAAAGTTGGCTTTGTATAATCTTGTAGTGAAATTTTGTTTTGTTTTGTCTATATCATTGCATGACTCATAAATGATGTAATTTTTTGGTATTTTAGTCAATTAATTCAATTAATATGAATAAAAATTTGTTTCTTTTAGTTTCATTATTGTTGGATCATTTTTTATTTAATTATATATATAATCCAAATATTGTAAAATATTTTACTAGTTTTTTATTAATTTTTTTTGGGGGATAAGTTCATATTTAATTGTCGAGTCACCTAGATATTCTAAGAAGGATACTTCTAATACTACTACTAAGGCGCCCCTCATTCTTCTATACATGAAATTTATACTTATAAAGGGAATGAGAAGGATTTTAGGGTTAGTAAACATGATAACACACATTTAAAAAACATATCAGTTTCACATAGCCAATACCAGTGGATAATTATCTAGTTTAATGATAATAGCAATCCTATGGTACAAATTCCAAAAAATTTAGAAAATTTAAGTATTTTTAAGATAGATCAAAAGTCAAAATTTTGATTTCTTATTGGAGTAGTGTCAACAAATTGACACTATATGAGATATGGGAGACCATTTTGGTAAGCTTATTAATTGTTATTTTATTTATCATGACATGTTTTTACTAATTTAGGTTTTATTTTCCAGCTCATTATATAAAATATGATATAAATGTCACTATATTGGTTATAATGAAATATTTATCATTTTATTCCTGGATGTGAGGATATTTTAAGTCAATTCTAACTTCCTATTTCATTTTTTGTTAAAGAAAATTAAAATTTATGTAATATATATGGCCTTATAGATGAAGATACACGGAAAAACATTTTTGGAAGTAGACATCATGAAGAATTGTTTGTACGTTCAAAGTAAACCTTTTAAAGTTTTTAATTATATAAACATAAAAATGAACATATTAATGTTTTTTTACCTTTAATAAATAACAAAAATGATATTCATTAGAAGATTCAATCAAAAAAATGTAAACTTTCATACTTTATCTCATAAAAGGTATACGTTGTTGTAGGAATAAATTATGATTAAAAAATCTGAAAAATTTGGATCTAAGTCATCAGGAACTGTAGAGACTACCAGACCCCAACATAGATATGAAAAATGGAAAAGGTATAGTTTTTTGAAAAAGTAAATATATATTATAGATGGTGAAAGAGTTAGCTGAAAATATTGTAAGAAATTATTTCGATTTTTCTAACTCTTTATATTTTTTTTAATTCACTAATAAATTTTCCAAATATTCTATATAGGATGATGTCAAGGAACATAAATCATAGGGGGCCTTTATATCATAGGGTAGGACATATATTTGGACTATTAAATTAGGTAATCCCAAATATTCAGGTTATGTATGAGGATACATAAATAGTAGATCAATTTAAATTATTTTTGTTTGTTTTTAAAATTCATTGTGGGATGATGGTTATAAAAGAAAAATATATGTTTTAGAAGCTAATTTCATGGATACATATGAGATGATGTAGAAGAAGATTAAATCATAGGTACATTCAATGTTCATCAAAAAGTAGTGACATTTTTAGGCTGTATACCCCGCTCCACCTTTTCTTGCATATCCCAGTCCTCTATCTCCACTTGAATATCTTTCTCATTCACTTCCTCCTACACAACATCCAATCTACAATGAGTTGCATTATGAAGATACCTAGTATCATAGTTTATCATATGGAACCATATATTATGTTGGGTATACCCTATATCATTAAAAGATAGAGATGGATTAACTTAGGGTAACAATAAATGATATTATTAATGCATAAACTAGAGTACCATTCCCTATTGATGTGGTTCATACTATTGGAAAAAGTGTTGGAAATTTTTCACTTGGGCCATCCCAACTTGCCTAAAACCTTACCACTGAGGTATTATTTTATTATATCCTTTATTTCATTTTTTCTTATTTTTTTAATACTATATATATATATAATATTTTATAGGAATACATTAAACGTAAATACATGTTATATAGAAATAAAAAACATATTGATACCCCATCATTTTATCTGCATATTTATGAAGGAATTTCTAGATTATAATCATATGAATATATCTTGAACGATACATATGTAGTTTTAATGAATGCTGAATTTTTTGGGCATGATTATTTATAAGCGAAATATCATGGATGTTTCAATTGTAGATATGGTAAGTTACATAGTAATGAAAATTTTCCCATGTAAGTCTATCTTAATTTTTATTTAAATTATATCAAATTGATCCAATGTAATACCTTTCTTTTTTTATTTTATATCTTTATACACTTTGTGTTCATTATGAAATGAAATTGTTATATTGATTCATGAACACAAAATTTATTTCACATGTAGCTGAGAAAATGTAGGTAAAAGAAAGGAAAAATTATATCTGTAATATTTTAGAATTATGTAATAAAGTGGTGGGTTTTCCTTATCTCAAAAGGTATGAAAAATGTATTTCATAAAAAGTTATTTTGATTTATTAAATAACCACCCATATTTTTATATATTAGTGGTTATTAGATGTTGGGTGTTATTTGTACACATCAAAGGAATTTTTACTGGTTATGATCCACACTTGGGAATGTGCAACAAGAATTCAAATAATTATTATATAATTTTGTTTTTTAATAATTATATATTATAAAAAAATATTTTATTTGAAACATAAAAATTTTAAATAGGACATGAAATCACTATAACGAGACAAGAGGAAAGATAAAAATAAATATCAAATATTTGTGTCCACCGGTAACTTTATTTTAAAGTATTTTTATTTATAAAATAAAAATAATAATATTTTAAATTGAATTGATATATTTTTTTAATATATAATTTTCATAAACAACAAGGAGTTATTGAATTTGGATTTTATGTTTTTAAGATATAGGTATTAAAAATTATAACAACTGGAACAATTACAAAGTTCCACATAGTTAGATAACAATTTTCTATTCATATTTACATTATACTAAAAATAAATTTTTAGTACTTTGTTTCATAATTTATATATATTTTTTAAGATCCTCACCATTGTGATGAAAATTTGTTGAATCATATCTGTGGAGTGTGGGTAGATTATTTTTCAGCATTAATTTAGATGTAGTTAATATACATTTTTAAGGATTAGACTTCATTTGTAAAGTATTCATAATTTTAAATAAGTTTCGTTGTAAATATTTATTATAAAATTATACATTGGTTATATTTTCTCATGGTATTTCAGATGTTTTGAGTTTCTAGTTTTTATGTATACAGGTTGGGTTGGTGTATTTTATTTTTTTAAAATTATTTTTTACATAATTTATTTCATAATTGAGTTCAAAATATCCCTTTCACATTGACCATTCAATAATAGTTATGGGAAAATTACTTTATGGTAATTTATATAATGGTTTTTAATTAACCAATAATATATAAACCTTTTTCATTGGTTTTTTATAAATGATGTAAAATTTTTATCAATTATATCTCTTACAAATAATTCTTTAATGAAATGATGTTAAAAGATTAAAAAAACCAATGTTAAAAACCATTTTCTACACTAGTGGCCTCTTGCTATTGGGACAAGAGTTAAAAATCCTAATAAACCCTAAATAATAATCCTAAAACTCATGAAAATCATGCTATGTGAAATCATAAAACTATAACATAAAAAAATCATAACAATAATCCCATTCCCCTAGTAACTTGGACTTTTAATCAGAAAATTTATTCAAGATGCACTGATTTGATATTCATTAAAATCTCTAAAACATTCCTATGTCACCATTCAACCATCTACCCAAATAATACTACAAAATAAAACTCTAATACATTCTATGATGTCATTGAAATAATCTCTGATATCACTTCATAATGTTCTCGGGCCCTGAACACTAATCAGTGTCTGGAATGAAGATGCTACTAGGACCTCAGTCATACCTCCCTATATGCCAGAGACTTCAAACTAGTAGTGGGGGTCTAGGGTAGTACTATGGGGAGACTATACCCATATATAAAAGTGTATAGAAATAAAGTATCATCCATGGTCAATAAACATCAGAATACATGGATGTAATGAAACACAACAATTAATAATAAATTAATGCGGAAGTATATAATCATAAAGACTCATGGTCATACCCACATACATCGAGGCTTAATTTCCATCCATGAGACTCACGCCATCCCAATATCTAGTCTCATCCAAGCTATCCCACTCAATATCGATACTCAGAGACTCTACCCAACCCGAAACTATAATCAGTTAAGTCTTATCCGGTACCCAAGTGTCATGGCCACCCATGTATAGTGTGAGTGTAATTAAGTAGGGAACCACCAACGCAGTCTTTTATATAACCAGTAAATGTTGTGTATACATTTTCTATTATTATAATATAAATAAAACATAGTGTTGAAGCATAAATAAATAACCATTGTTGATCTTCAGATTCTCACATGAAACCCAAGATTGACTTAAACCTACTTCGACCAGTGCTGGAGTGCCTCTGAGCATGCCACATAACCATTCCAACCAATATTAGGAATATGGATGATTCTAAAAAAACCTAGGAAATACAGTATCATCAAGGTCCATAGCCAATTCCTTGGAGAATGTTTCAATAAATCCAAATAGAATCACATCCAAATCCAAGGAGCGTGTCCAAGGAATTAAAAGCCATATCACATATAAATTTAAGGACCATTTCCAATGTATTCCAAACTATATCACTTATAAATTAAAGGACTGTGTCCATGGAATTTCAAACTATATCATAACCAAATCCAAGGATCTTGTTTAGGGAATTCCAAACCATATCACATTCATATCAAAGGATCATGTCCAAGGAATCCCACAACACATCACATTTGAATCAAAGGATCATGTCCATGGAACTCCAAACCAATAACACATTTTAATCCAAGGAGCATTTAAAATGAATGAAAAACCAATAAATAATTATAATCTAAGTAATTAAAAACCTATATCAAACACAATGGTCAAAAATTAGGAACTAGTCCAAGGAATCCCATGTATCTCTATAGATTTTAGTGGATAGATCATTCTATCTAAATAATCTCCTCATACTCATATCATATTGGTTTCTATCTTCTCAAACCTATATCACAAGTCTATGTTTGTCCTCTCAAGGGAATAACCTATTGTCATCACCCACCAAACAAGGATCACATCATCATTTTTCTTTCTAATGAGTCACTTGAAACCAACACCACATATTTCAAATACACACCCTTTTTTGGTTCAACATAAAACTACGGTCCCTCTAGGTCTTATCATAGCACAAAAACCCATCCCAGGTTCGCCTATCCAATTTATATCACTCAAGTCTAATCATATCAATCAAAGGTAATAACATCCCACCACATCATCACAAATAGATCAATAGATTTAAGGAATCTCAAGATTCCAAAATGGCCGATTCTGAGGCCATATATCTCAATTCATCACTCACCTATACTAGCATGTCACTAGGGAACCTATCAATAGTTACACTATATCTCACTCACTTTGTTTAATTTATACACCTTAGGATCTAAGTATCACCATACATTAAATTATAGTTAGGACCCTAACCACTGGAATCTAAGGCTATAAAGACCTAGGATTTTTATATATAAATATCACATCTTTTTATACGAATATTCCAAAAATTTAATAGACACACACTTGAGGACCATAATGGTATAGTTTCTTTGCAAACTAGGTACACAATATTATTATTTTGTAAAATATATTCAAAATCTCCCAAAAATATATTACCCTTTTTTTCTCTTCATAAACAAATCCTACTTAAAACTTTTCTTCATAGCCTAGGGAATGAAAAGAATAAGAAAGGGTGAAATTATATTATTTGTTAGGGTAAACAAGGAGGATATTATTATATGATAATATAAAATCATAATATAGTCATAAGTGTATGAGATCATGAACACAACGTATTATGTTCATACCCAACCTATCATAGATCTTAAATATGATTCATGGAATAAATCATTATCATTAAAAATGAAATTATTCATAATGGTGTGAAACAATCATAATTTATAAACCATAAGCTCATTTTTTAAAAGAATGGAACCAACATAGGTATATAAACCATTTCATCTGTTAAGGTTAACTACCATGACCATAAAAAAATGGATCATACCTCATCACCTGTTTCCCATTATATATCATGTCCATCGGCCTATTTACCATTATGGATCAAGACCATTGGACAATTTACCATTTTGGATAAACTATATTGACTTGTTTCCCATTTTTATATGATAAGGTAAAAATATTTACCTATTTCATTTGAAATATATATTGGTCCCACCCATCCTTGGTTATTACATGACCATCGTTCTTGGTTGTAACAAAACCATAATCCTTGGTTATAGTGTAAACACCATCACATAATAAAAACCAAACATAAGTGTTCTAGAATATCATAAAAACTTCATTATATCATAACCCATTAAAATTAAAGGGTCTCATAAACATTCAATTGTAGCATAACACATAAAAGATAAATGGGTCTCAAAATAATCTCATTAATTCATTATAACATAACTCATGGAAACTAAATGAGTTTAATAAATATCTCATTATCATAATAATAAAACCACTAATATAAAGAATAAGGATGGTACAATTAGATCATATCCCCCATAAATCATAAGTAACATTAATGTACATTATCTTAGATGGAAAATGATTTGGAAAGATCACTTGAATAATTTCTTGAGTAAAATAGAATTTCCAATTTAAAAACAGATTTTTAAAACTAAAATTTCTAAAAAAAAATTCAAATAATTTTATTTGAAAATAATCATGGAAAATTATAAATTAATATTTAAATCTTTTATTGGTCATGAAATTGTAAAATATTTTTCATATTTTATACATTAAAACAATTATTAGATCCATATTTTGGTAGAATCCAAAAGGGCCTTGTCTGAAAAAAGACAAGAAGATTAACTTTAAACCATTTTGAAAAAAAAAATAAAACATGGGTTTAAATAAATTTTAAAAATTATAGTATAATAGAAAAAACTATCATTAATTTTCTTAGAAAACATGGATATGGAAGAAAACGTGTTTTTGACTAATTATGGGAAAAAGACATTTTTTATTAAAAAATTATTTTAGTCTCTTTAAAACTTTAAGAGCGGAAAATAAAATTAAAATATATATTTTAAAAATACAACAAAATTATAATAAAATAATTGATTTTCTTGATAGGTACATCATAATATCACATCATTGAAATCATATCATTAATAATCTTGTTAAACAATGAGATTGTAACATTAAACCTTTACCACGTTGGTATCTTTTGAATCATAAGCCCAATGAAATAATAACATTAAAAAAACTTTAAATATCTTTAGAATACATAAATTCCAGATATAAAATATAAAATTGGCTTTATATAAACCCTGTAAAAGAAGATAGGTTCATAACATAACTTATATCCCGAAGAAGGCATGTTGAGATAAAAATATCTTACCTTAACGATAAACATCCTTCATACATGTTTGAAACTACTTTATAATAAATATATATTTTTTATAAATATATTATATAAAATACTTATACATATAATACCATATATTATTTACTTATGACCTTTGATTACGAAATTATTAACAATATTTTGTTAAAATCAAATTTCAAGTAATAACTACATCCTTTTCATGTATGTTTTGGTTTGGTATTTTTGGTAATTTTACTTTGATCATGGTTTCATCATCTCTATAATGTTAAAAATTATATAAATAAAATATATATTAAATATATATTTATTTATATTAATCAATTAAAGTTATATATAGAAAATGAGTTACACCGTTCTTGGAGACGGTAGACCGTATGGACACACGAACATTATTTACATTTTCTCAATGATCATAATGAAGAGAAGGTAAATAATAATTAAACATTATGTAATTATTAGTATTTAATATACATCACATATATTTATTAAATTTATTCTTATTACCTTCTATGTAAAGTGTAAATGAAAACTGAATCACATCGCTTCGTGAGACAGTTGTTCATTCTACATGTGAGCTATTTTATCATATTCCCATAGAAAGGAAATTAAGAAGGTATATGTGATATTATAATTAGATAAGTATAAATATTTCATAAATATCATAAAAATGTGTTAAAAACCTAATTATAACCAACCATGATAGGTGGTGATGGAAAACGAATTACATCGGTTCGCGAGGCGGTAGTTTGATGTACATAAGATCGATGAACTTGATTCCCATTTGATGTAAGTGAATATGGATATGGTTATACCATAAAAATAATAAAATCTATGTATATTTTAGATACATATGTTTTTATATTAGAATTATTAGGACATGGATTGAGGTAGTTAGATAAGAAGTGAAACGAAAGTGCTTTGTGAAGACAATTACCTTCGCTTATGATCACCTCCTTTGGATCTCCTATTAAGGTACCTCGGGTTGGAATTTTGTGAAGAAAATAGATTAAGAAAGTATTTAAGGATATTTTAGATGTATTTTGTTATATTTTGTTTAATAAAAAGGGTTTAAGAAGTGTGAATAAGTTAGGGGAGTACGTGCCCTTTTATAATTGAGGAGGTGTGGTATTTTTATAAATTCAAAAAACCGTTCTATAATGGGACGACACTCTCAACCAAAGTGCCTAAAAAATAGGTAAATAATATAATTGATATAATATATGGTCAATAAAATAATTCTTTAAACATTTTATTCTTTAGCATTTATGTTTACTTAATTTTACAATTTTAGTTTTCACCATAGTAACTAGTTATTTTATTTATTTTTCTTCATGATTAATCCCTAAATATTAAAAAAATAAAATAAACCATATTAGATAATATAGAATCAATTATTATATATTTTTAGGAAAATTTATTAAATAAAAATCACATATAAGGAAAATTATTTTTAATACAGGAGCATGTAAAGTGTAAAACCCCGTTATTTACTTAATCAGAGTAAATAATTTTTATTGACATTTTTATTATTTATGACCAAAAATTATGTTGAGATTATTATAAAATAAAAATTATTATTATTATAAATATGTAATTTTGTTTACTAAATAAAATTTATTTAATTTATGGGATTTAATTTAAAATTATACACATGGACGTAATGAAAAGGTGGTTTTCCAAAAAGAAGTTTTTATAAGTATAACAAGTTTTAATATAACAATTCAACATGAATTGATTAAAAATGACCTAAATTGAATTAATAACTTTATAATTGAAAAACTTTTACTTTTAAATCAATACAAAATTAAAATTTATCTTCTAAATTCTTTAAACGAAAAGAAGTTTTTAAAAAAAATTGTAATTTTTAATATTCATTGAAAAAATAATCTTTTTATAAAATTATAATAAAATGACTCAAATATAATTTTGATATATAAATTTTAGAAATGAAGTTTGTTTTTTAAAATAAATTCTCTAAAAGTGTTATAAATTACATTAATTTTTTGTTCATAAATAGCAATAAAAACATTTTTTTCGAGAAAATAATATTCTAACAATATATAATTATTTTACTAAAAATTAAGTAATTTTTTATCAATATGATTTATTTATATAAAAACATTATAATTAATATTTACGGGTAGTTATTAATATTAATACTACCATATATAATGACTAGGTTATAATGGTTATGTTTAAATAATAATATTAATAGTATATCATGGTTCTTTAAAACATAGTGTTGTGTGTAATGCAAGATATGAAAGAAATTAAATTTATTTGAATTTTTTTTATAAAATATTATCGTGTTACATTCTATCCCCCTAAAGAATAATTTCTCCCTAAAAATTACATCACTTTGTTATACAAAATTGAGGGTACTCCTGCCTCATTACATCCTCAGGTCCCCACATAGCTTCCTCAAGCTGATGGGTTTTCCAAAATACTTTGACTAGGTGAGTGTTAATATTTCATAGCACATGGTATATATGATATATAATCTATATTGTATATTCCTCATAAAAAATACCATGCTCTAGTGGTGTGAACTCTGATTTCAGTGCATGGGATGGATCATGTATTTACTTCTTCAAGAGAGACACATGAAACTCAATGTGAACCAAATAAAGGTTTGGTGGAAGTGATAAGAAACAAGATATGTTACTAATACAATCAAGAATTTTAATGGGACTAAAATACCTAGGTATTGGTTTTCCCTTATTTCAAATTTCATTACCTTCTTCCATGGATAAATTGATAGAAAAACCTTATCACTAACTTCAAATTCCAAATTTTTTTGGTGACTGTTTTCATAACTATTATATAAACATTGTCCCAAACTTATGTGTTATTTAATGGATATAATCGTCTCTACCATATCTTTATCTAGATAAGGTCCTAATATCCTTATTTATCCAACTTCTTTCCAATATGTTTTAGGTCTAAACTTTTTTCCATTGATGGATTTGTAAGGATTCATTTGAATAGTTGAGTGAAAGATATTGTTGTATGAAAACTAGGCAAAAGGAAGGCATGGATACCAAATAGATTTTAAATCCATAGTTTAAGATCTTATCATATCTAGGGTTTGAATTTTTCTCTCATACTGAACATTTGTTTGATAATGATACACAATGATGAAAATTAGCTTCTTATAAAGAGCATATTGAATACTTATCTAGAACATCGAGGTAAACCTCAAATACTAATTAGATATAATAGAATGTGGTATTGCATTATACATTACCAGTTCATTAATGTATATTCAGGAAAATGTTTCTAGAGGAAAATCTTCTCTAATAGAAATAAAATGTGCTGATTTTTTAAGGTGAACAATTATAAACCATAGAGAATTATTCCCTTTAGACATTTTTGGGAGTATGAAAACAAAATACGTGGTGATGTTTTTCTATTTCCACTTTGGTATGGCTAATGGTTGTAACATACACTTAAAATGTTGTATCATATCCTTAACAAGATGATATACCAAGCACCAATAAACAAACTCGACAATATCTCTTTTCATGTCATCCCATAAAAAATACATTTTCAAATCAATATATATATTTACGCTTCCTATATGAAAAGAGAATGAGGAATTATGAGATTACTCTTACAAATCTTTTTAAAATTGGTTATGGATGGAACATATATATTTTTATTTAACCTACATTAAAATTACTGTTGAAATCCGGAACATTACTCACCTTCTTTTATATCCCCAAAAATTTATTTTATTCTTCATTAATCATTAATTAGATAGATGGTTGAACATTCAATTTATCAATATAAATTTCCCCCCTTCTTTCATTACCGTGAGATCCATCCTTTGAAAATCCATACATATTGGATCTTTTGTGATCCTCACCTTGGATAAGCTATCATTATCCTTTTGACTTAATGAATCAGCAACACTACTAGAAAGTGGGGATATCTCTACACCTCTATACCAATGGGCTACATTAGCCATTGGTATAGATTTCCTAGATCTAGGATATACTAATAGTTTATTTATACCATTGAAATGTATAAAGTAATACTAATGGTTTCAAAAAAACCATTGGTATAGATGTTTCACAAATACATTTGGATCCCAGACTCCCCCATTCACCCAATATCCCTACCCTAATTTCCTTCACATGAGCAAGTGGATGCTTCCCATATCCTACAAAAATCTCAACTTATTCAATAATTTTTTGATTTAGATCTTCTTCAACATCATATTAGTTAATGCCGAATCATTCTTATTTCTTAATGAGTAATTTTTTCATTTTTATCTATTCTATAATGTGATTGATCTTATACATTAATGTAATTATACTATTTAAATATAAATTTAGTGATTTTTGGTTCATGTTTTTAAATTTTATACTTTATGAGTTTTCATTCATTCTATGAAGTAAATAGAAGCATCGTGAAGCATGGATGGCCATGCACATGTCAGACATGGTTTATGTTTATGTCGAAAAGATCCCACCAACATGAAAATAAAAGTAAAATATCTATGAATTTATTGAAGGAATTTCATATTTATTTACCATGATATCCATGTTCATATTTAAAATAAATGAGGTATGTTAAAATAATTATCATCCAGTTTTTTGATAAATGAGATAGGGGCTTAGAGTAGAATCCCAATGAAAAGAAACATTTATCCTTGAAAATATATAAGTATAAATCTGGTGATATTTATTGTTACAAATATTATAATTAAACATAGTAATGAGAATTTATTTATTGATTACATCATTGATTAGGGGGATGAATGAGCCTGAATTGTTTTGATAAAGGTTGGACTGACATGACAATTTGCCTATATTTTCCTTTGAAATTATGTATTAAATAATTCATTAAATATTTATTTATGATTTATGGATTAAATACTATATATTTATACTTTATCATAGATTCTATATGTTTTATTTAATTTTTTTCATCACCCAATCATATATATGATGAGAGGATGATATTTATTTCTTCCTAACATGTGGTTAAATGGGGATTGTACTCATGTGTCTCTAGATTTTTATTTTTTTCATATTGGGTTTCACATTAAATTATTTTCCCTCCCTATCTAACTTATTTTTCATTACATGGACATTGTGTTTTTATTAAGGGAGTGTTCTATAATGTAGTTACTAGAATACTAATTTCACTATAACTATTGGATATAATAGGCTCTAAATTTAAAAATGATATTTTATTAACATTATCATGAGTGAACTGAAGTATATGACCATTAAAATGAGGAATTTATGTGGGAGTGAGAGTAATCCCTTAGATGGGGGGGTTACTTATATATAATTCCAATGAAAATAAGAAGAAATCATTAAGTTTTTACAATTACTCATGCATGAAACTAGGAATTATATGTCTTATGCCTTTTTTTATTTTTCATCTATCATTCTATTAAATCATCACGAATCTTTACTATTTTAATTTTCAAGTAGTTATTGATTTCTAGAATTTTTTTAGTGTTTTAATTATTTAATTGATTATTATATATCATTTTTTATAGAATCATCCGTATACTTTAATGACCCTATACTACTTAGTTAGATATTTAGTGATTTGTGGTTTGTGTTTTTAACTTCTAAACAGATTGATCCTTTGGGTAATTTAAGGTTGGTAACAACCCAATAAGGGTAAATGATCTATATTTTTTAGGTATAGTAATGTTTCCATATTTGGTGAAGATATTAAGCTAGGGGAACATAAATCTTGGAATAAATATCCTTCAACTAGCACTTCTAAAGAATGAATGAATTCATTAGTGTGTTTCTAATGTGGATGGTTTGGGCATTCTAATCCATCTTTCTTAAAAATTACATAGACCAATCATTTTTTTGGTTGGTTTGGATATCTACTAAAATAAATTATAGATTAAATTATACAAATAAGAAAATGTACCTACCATATTATAGATCTTAATGTTGAAATATTAGATATTGTGAGGTATTTATTCCACTATCATATTATTTATATCAATCATTGAGATCCTTTGATTGAAGTTTGGATATCTAGAATGTATTTTGGGATGTTTGAAGTATTTTTATCATTTGGAAAGTAATAATTTGTTTTCATGAAATTACATTTCTTCCATTAATTGTATCTTATTGATTGAATCTTCATAGTTAAAACCTTGGGTAGCACTTTGTAGTGTCTCAAATTTATTTTGTTTATACACCATGATAGTGAATTCTGAAATGTCAGGGATACCCACCTTGGTTTGTTATTTGTAGGAATATATTATAACATATTCAATTTCTCTTATTATTTGTTTCGTTATATACTAGTATGATTTAATGAATTTCATATTAAAATTGGTTATAATGACTTTAATAATTATGGTTTACATTATTTATTTTAATGTAAATTTTTCAATGTAACTGAATAGATAGAATTTAGATGAATCATACCAATGAAATTTCAACAGAGTCTCAAAATAATTTGGTTATTTTTTAGATTTTTCATTTACTAATTCATTAGATGGAGGTTATATACAATGTCCATGTTATAATTGTGTTGGAAGACCATGGTTAAGTTGAGAAGGAGTTATCCACCATTTAAAAAAATATTTATTTCAAAAAAATAATATGTTAGGTATCAAAATGGAGACATGATACAATATTCTAATAATCATGAACAGAATGAAAGAAGTGGTATAGAGAATTTTATATTTGATCAGTTTCCATTTGTGTAGGGTAGGGTCCCGTGTTTTTACATACGTGAATTTTGATTAGAAATTTAAATTTTTCCTATCAGATGCTTGTAAGGGTTAAAAGTACATGCCCAAGTGTGGATTTGGGAGTACACAACATTTACTCAGGGAGACACACCCTTTAGTACCCCCTATTCAACCATTTATGGGTTTTAATGTCTTTTCACCTTGGAGTTAGTGTTGGACCTAAGGGTAGTGCATTATGAGTTGTTTTCTACAAAGATCATGATGGTGAAACCCATGGAGTGATTTGAGAACTTCTAATGGGTGTTTAGGGATCCTTTTAAAAATAGAGGTTATTACTATGGTAATCGAACCATGTTGCCTCCTGAGAGTGATACCCTGACCTGATATGGGTCGTAATCCATATTCTATTTCTAATGCCTCCATATATCTTCCTTTGAGGATGTCTCCCTTATGAGATGTTCAATTATAGCCTAATAGTCCATGAGACTAGCTAATTTCAAGGACCCCATATAGGATTCCTCTACTTATGTTTTGACCTAGAGGATCCCATGAAGTATTCCTTTATCTTCTTACTGTTTACTAAGGATCCCCTGAGGGATGATTTTTTTAGGATATGATCTAGGGAGTACCTTATTGGATCCTGTTACCTATGTATTATTCCAAGGATCACATGTAGGATCCCTTTATCTGTATACCATTACGAGGATCCCATGTAGGATTCCAATTCCTTCGTACCATGTTGTGAGTTTCCCATATAGGATACCCCTTCCTATGTACCACTTCAAAGATCCCATATTGGTTTTTTCCTCTTACCTTTCTACTTAGGATCCCTATTAGGATGCCTTTGCTTATGTGTAGACCTTGAGGATCCCTAGTATTATGCCTCCTAGTTTATTACTAGAGGGAACCAGTGGGTGCCCGTTGTTTGAACCACCTTGAGTTAGTATGTAGGGTTTGGTTGGAGAGGGTACTAGGTGTCACCTTAGAACCCATGCCAAATTTGTAATCCCATAGGGATATGGATGTTGTGTTGTGTTTAGACATTCTTCTACCTGCAAATTTTTTTATACTTTCACATGTTTACTACTGATGCGGCGATGATCACCAGAGGTGATTCCTCTTTTATGGATGTTAATCCTAACACAAGGCATCTTTATTCCCTTTTGGGTACCCAAATTTACATAATAGGATCCATATTATTAAGTTATTGGGATACCCAAACATGCTTTCCTGGGATCCAACTTTTGAACCATGTTATTGTTTTATTATTTTTATACCTAGAGGTACTACCTAGGATTTGGTTCTTGAGCCTATATGTTTTGATTATTATATTATTAGGATAAGTAGAGTTGATTCTTGGTATATGATTAATGATCCTATGACTATGATATGAAATCATGGAATTACTAGTATGAATACTCATTGATGATTATTCTCTCCCAAGTGATAAGGATGATTTAAAACTTCTATAGTTGATATGTGATGAGGATGATTACACTCTCCTCAATATGATGATATTCATGGATTATTATGATCTCCCAAGGTATATGGATAATCAATCTCTCCTTGAAAGGTTACTAGATGGAAATTTTGGACATGGAATTCCGTACTGTTAATTTATACTCATGGATGATTATACTCTCCTGAGCGATGGGAATTATTATGCTCTCCTTGGTGGATTTCTAGATCACGGTTGTTGAAATGGAGCTCCTCACTATTGATGTGACTTATACTCAATGAATGATTATTCTCTCCTTGAGTAATTCCTTGGATTCCCTCTACAGACAAGTGGATGCACCTGTGATAATTTTATTGTGAATGGATACTAAGCATGTACATGGGTCCAGAGGGATTTCATATTACATATCACCTAAGGGTGATCCCCTAGATATTTATCATGTTGAAATGTCATGAATGCCTGTGGACCAGGACTTAGGGCTTCAACATTTGACTAGATTTACATGGAATGAGCAAAATGGATTATTTCGTAGTGAAAATTTACAGTATTTTACGTTTTACTTCCCTAGAATCCTTCTTTACAGTGATTAAAGGTGAGTATGGGTGAACCCAAGGTAAGAAAAAGTATCCCATGTGGTGAAGTTGCTTTCTCAAATACATTTTCAGGGTTCTTCATATGAGGAATTTTTGATTGGGATTACAAAATCGGATATTTACTTGATGATACACAACTTTAGTGGCATGACATCCAGATCTATTCCCTTTCACATGATGTCTTGGCAATTGGGATTACAGACCCAATGATTGAATACTAATTGACTTTATGTAATTTCTTTCAACTTAATCATGGATATTCATATTTATGTATATATATATTGGTATGAGACTATACATGTTTACACTTAAAGATATATACATCCATGGTGGAACTTTACCAGTTGATTGAGATTATAGACCTAAGGTTTGACAAAGGATTCATGTGTATCATCTTTACTTGTATTTTCAACCGTGTCTTGGCAAGGATGTGCATATTACTTTATCATGAACATATGGTAAACATATTTTATAGTATTATCATTTTGGTATCCTATTGAGAATATTTCTCACCCATAAATGTAAACCTTAGTGCGCATGTAGAACTTTTGTATGCTTTTAAAGTTGAGTAAAGTTTCATGGTGGATATGGATGAGGCCCTGAACTATATGATTGAGTGGAGCTAATAGAGTGCATTCTTCTAATCAGGATGGTGTAGTTCAACAGTGTCTGGAGACCGGGTAGATGGTCTATATCAGAGTTAGTAGTAGAGACTTGTATTTTTATTTTAGTTTTTTATCCCTATATTTTTATGGTCATAAAAGTGGTTAACTAGTGTTTTATATATTACATAGTTATTCTTGATTTTATAAAATTTTCATTTATTATTACAGTACATTATATTTCAGTTCATTTACAAATTCCATAATCTCTTTGTTTCCTACTATGTATGATACTAAGCAATTTATAGCGATTTATTACTCTCATATGAGGTTATAGTCTCCCCATGGTTACAAACTAGGACCTCACTACTAATTAGTATCCTCTAGTGTACAAGGAGGCATGCTTGAGGCCTCATAATGAACCACCTCAGAGCACCAGTTTTGTGGCATCTATGTCGGGACATTAAAAAATTGTAGTAGAGGTGTTCTTTTCCCAGTATTTTATATTTGGGATACAGTAGACATTAGTATTAGGAATATGTTAAAACCTATGATGGATATCATACTAGCAAGTCAAGGAAACTTGTTGTAGTAAAAAATACTAGTTTCTGGGCATGAGATTATTATTATGAAATTTCATGTTATAATTGTATATTTTTTGTAATCCATGCACATCTTGTGAAGATTTTATGATTTATTGTGGATTTATAGCTCTTTTCCCATTGACAAGAAGCCAAAGATAGATTTTAACTCTTGGATGAAAATGGAAAGAGGCATCTCATGCATCATATTTAGAACATAGGATCCACATCATATTGTCCTTCTAGTGTGTGGTTTTATTGATGATTAGGGCCTATTTAATTGGTTTTACTAACATATATATATATATATATTTCATTCGGATGAAAAGTTATGTTGATCTATGTTGGGTCATTGGTGTGATGATGATGACTTAGTCCCCGTACATGGGCGGTGCAGAGACCTTAGAAGGTCAATTTGGTACGTGATTCCCTTCTATTGTACCCTATGTAGGGTTTTGTTTCTTAGTTCATGGTTATCTAGTCGGTTCACTGATTACAATGTCTAATGGTATTGAGAAATTTCTAGCGAGTCAGACCTCTAGGGATTTTACTAAATATGGATTCTTGATGAGTGTTAGTTCAATCTATTTTCCTGTATTAGTATCATGACCTCCAGGGGAAGTTCCTTATGAGAATGCTCTATGAGGAGCAGACCCTTCTAGGGAATGTTCCTAGATTTTAAATTCATAGTTCATTGTGATATTTAACTTCTTTATAAAGGTTTGATATTTTTTTTATATGGTTAAACCTTATGACCTAGTTGTGAGACTTTATATGTAAGATTAGGTTGGATACCTAAAGACCCTTAGTTTTGAATCAGAACCTTGTAGGTCGATCTCTGTTTTGTTAGAGGGAACCTGTGTGAGTGAGGTTGTCCCAGATTTAAGAATTCCTTTTTATAATGTGATCTTGGTTTTAATGTTTTTTAATGATCGAGGTATGGTAGGTTCTCCAGTTTTTCATTATAGTTATATTGATTCCTTTATCATTTTACAAACACCTAAGGTGATTTGTCTTCAAGAATGGATTCGACAGTCTGATATGTTCATGTATTTGGTCTGGTCAAATAGTTTTTTCACTATTTCAAATTTAGATAGAGTGTGTAGATTTTTGTGACTAGAATGATGTGTGATGATGGGAATCTATGGGATAAAATCATGGCACATGTGAGGTGCCCGATTTTGAAGAGGATATCAAAGGTAGGTTCTCTCTTTTTTGGACTAATGTTCCTTATAGCATGGTCATCATAGCCTCATGTTGGATGAATCACTAAAGCATGGGTTGGGTGATAAAGGTATAAAATGGTTGCATGTGGTGATACTAAATCATACTCAATGACTAGTGAAGTGAACGATGAGGATGGATGGTTTTAAGAATTTCCATTGGCATGGTTTTCTGAGAGTTGTGGTTAAATGTTTAATGTCCCTACATGGTATAGGATAACTTGAGAATGAATGGTGTACCATAAGACAATTAACCCATGGTGAAATCATGGTGAGGTATTGATAGGATGATGGGAGTGGCTTGAAGAGAGCTGCACAATCCCTTTTTATGGAATATTAGTGTTCTCTTGGATAGAGATGATCATGCTCTATCTTGACTTTATCTTGAGTATACTAAGAGAGCGCCATCCTTAAACTGAGCTTCTTCTATTTTAAATGTCATTCCTATAATGATGAGGGAACCTATTGTGGTTATGTTCAAGGATCAGTGTAAGGTATGAAATATGAAGGGGAGTGCACCATTGGCTATTTAAGGGCGGTGACCCTCATTTTCCATTTAAATTTGGCATTTCCAGGGGCTGTTAAGCTTGGAGCATGGTTTTGAGATGAAAATAAGGATATTACTATAGTGGGGAGTACTAGATTGATCATAGTTATATGTATCCAATGTAGGAGATGGTTTTTAACATTACATGACAAGTCTTTTGGTAAATTAGATAGCTTAGTTGTATAGATCCTGGGTTCAGAGCATGGTTTCTAGTCTTACCACCAAGATTATTAGGGATGAGAGGGTTTATGGTGGGGATATTGTAAGGTACCGTGTTTTTTTAGACATGAATTTTGAGAAAAAAATTGATTTTTTCCTATCATATTCTTATAAGGGGTAAAAGTACACACCTAGGTGGGGCTTTAGGAGTACACACCGTGTACTCAGGGATACATGCTGTGAACTACCCCTTTTTTAACCCTTTATGGTTTTTCATGTCTTTTCACATAAAAATTGAAATTGGACAAAAGGTTAGTCCATTCTATGTAGTTTTCTACGTAGATCTCAATGGTAAAACCCATGGAATGATTTTAGAAATCCTTTTGGGAATTTGGGGATTTTCTTAAAATGGGGAGGTTCTTCCTCCATTAATCAAACCCTGTTGTCTCATGAAAGAGAGACCCTAGCCTGAGATGGGCCATGATCCATCATTTATTTATAATTCATTTATAGCCTTTCCTTTAAGGATGTCTCCCTTGTGAGATGTTCCCTTCTGACCTAAGAGTCCATGAGACCAGCTGCTTTCGAGGATCTCCTATAGGATTTCTATGCTTATGTTTTGACCATGAGGATACCATATAGGATGCCTCTATCTTCTTAATATTTACTGAGGATCCACTAAGGGATTAATTTTATTCTGAGATGATCTAGAAATTACCTTGTAAGATCCCTTTACCTATGTACTATTCCAAGTATCCCATAAAGGATCTGTTTACTTGTGTAAAGTTATGAGGATACCATGTATGATCCCTCCTCATACCTTTATACTAAGGATCCCTAATAAGATGCCTTTTTCATATGTGTATACCTCAAGGATCTCTAATAGGTTTCCTCTTAGTTTTTGACTTGATAAACCTAGTGGGTTACCATTATTTGACCAACCATGAGTTAGTACATCGTGTTTGGGAAGAGAGGGTAGTCAGTGTCATCTTAGAACCCATGTCAAACTTGTAATTCCATGGGGTTGTGGTTTTAGTGTTGGGTTTATGATTTTTCCAGCCTCACTATTTGTTTATAATTTCACATGTTTACTACTGACGCAGTGATGATCCCCAAAGGTGATCTTTGGTTGGTGGATATTGAGCCTAATGCGAGGCATCTTTCTTCCCTTTTGGATACCCGAATTTTCTTCCTAGGTTATTTATTATTGTGTTATTGGGATTCCCAGAAATGATTTCCTTTAACATAGGTTATGATCCATGTTATTTTTTTATTCATATACCCATTGGTACTACTTGGGGTCTAGATGTTGAGCCTATATGTTTTGATTATTATATTATTGGGATTTCTAGAGGTGGTTACAAGTATCCGACTATTGTACCTATGACTATGATATGCGGTCATGGAATCCCTATTAAGAATAATCATAGAGGGTTACACTCTTCTAAGTGATAAGGATGATTCCTCTATACTTTGGTTGATATGTTATGAGTATTATTATGCACTCCTCAATCTGATGATACTTGTGGATGATTACACACTCCTGAGGGATGGGAATGATTATTCTATACCTGATCGGTAGCTAGATCATGGTTTTTGACATGGAATCCCACATCGTTTATGTATACTTATGGATAGTTACACTCTCCTGAGTGATGGGGACGATTACACTCTACCTGGTCAATTTCTAGATCAAAGTGCTAGACATGACACTCCTCACTATTGATGTGAATTATACTCTATGAATGATTATGCTCTCCTCAAGAGAAGCCTAGGATTACCCCTAGGGTAAAGCTCATGAACTAGTGATAATTTTCTTATTAATGGATGCTAAGAATTTTCTTGGGTTCAGAGGGAATTCCTTTTACAGATTTCCTAAGGATGAACCCATTAGAGATTATTTGATTAGAAATGGCATGACCGCCTACCGATTGAGTCCTAGGGCTCAGAAGTTGGACTAAGATTTACATGAAATGACAAGAATATCAACTATATCCATGACTATTTATAGAATTTTCATATGTAATTCCATGGAATCCATCTTTAATGTGATTGGAGGAGAGTACAGGTCAACCTATGGTTTGAATGAGTATCCCCCTCCCCCCCGTGGTGACGTAGCTTGCTCATAGAAATTTCTAGAATTGTATAAAGTAAGTATTCTTTGATTGGGATTATGGACCCAGAGATTGGCTCAATGATACACATTTGGAGTATAATGATGTCCAACTCAATTCCCTTACACAAGATGTCTAGGAGATTGAGTTACATACCCATGAATCGACTCCTGATTGGTTTTATATTATTTCTTTCACATTACTCATGAATATTCATATTTATTTATATATGTATAGGTATGGTACCATACACATATATGCATATAGATATTGACATATGTGGTGGTACATTACCTGTTGACCATGACTATGGACCTATGGTTCGACAATGGTTTCATGTTTATTAGATTTATTTACCTTTTTAGTTGTGTCTCAGCTAGGATGAGAATATTTATTTTTTCCATGAACTTAGGGTAGCATATTTTATAGGTTCATCTTTGCGGTGGCCTAATGAGATTATTTCTCACCCATGTATGTGATCCTCAGTGTGTGTATAGACCTTATGTTAGCTTTTTTGGTTGAACACAATTTCATGGTGGATAGTGATGAGGCCCGGAGTTGGATGATTAAGTGGATATACTCAAGTGGGGTTTTCAAATTAGACTGGTGTATTTTGACATTATTTAGAGACAAGGTACATGGTCTTGATCAGAGTTAGTAGTACAAACTTGTAATTTTATTACAAATTCTTTTGTATTCCGGTATCAGTATGGTCAGACCAGTGGGTGACTAGTGTTGTATGTATGACATAGCTGTTCGGTCTTTTATAAAATTTTCATTTATTATTACAGTATGTTATATTTCAGTTCATTTAATTCGTTTTCACTCTGTTCATATCCAAATTTTTATGACAGTTAGATATTTATTCTGGTTTCTTACTCATATACGAGGTAATAGTCTTCCCACTATCACCCCTTGTCCCTTACTTCTAGTCGATAGCCTTCAGCATATGGGCAGGTTATCTTGAGGCCTCATAATGAACTAGATCGGAGTTCTAGTTTAGTGGAATTTGGGTCGGGACATTACATGAATCTTTATGAGGGATATAGTATTCCAATAAAAAAATACAGTGATATCAATACACATGAGGAAAATAATGATGTTGATGATGTTTAGATAATGAAAAAAATTAATGGATGATGCCAAAACTTTTGTATATCAGGAATGTACTAAAATATTAAATTTGGACTTTTTTATGTAGTTATATCATGGAAAAAAACATATGGAATTTATAATACCACAATTGATTATATTCTTACCATTTGAAAGAAATTCTTCTTGATAGTGCAACTATTCCATCAAATCATTAAAAGACATGGAAGTTAATTAATCATCTTGGATTTTCTAATTATAAAATTCATGCTTGTCTGAAATGTTGTAATTTATTTTGGGAGGAAATAATATACCTGAATGATTTTAATGAATGTGGTACATCTCATGGGAAGTAAAATGATGATAGAACACTATCTTATGTGCCATGGAAAGTCATGCGACAATTTCGATTGATTCCCAATCTTCAAAATAAATTAATTTCTGAAGAAATATCAACCAATATTTTATGTAATGATATTGAGATAATTAAAGGTAATGATTTGTTAATTTATCTTTTATATGGATTATTAATATAGGAATTTGATTCACAACATCCTAATTCTGAAGCTGAGGAGCATAATGTTAGGATGCATCTATATTCTGATAGTTTTATTCCATTTGGTCTGATTCTTACAGATCACAACATGTGGCCAGTTTTTATTCACATTTATAATATTCCATAATGGATATGTATGAAAAAACCTTTCACTTTGAGTATAGCAATATTTGGACCATCTGATCCTGGATATCTTATAAACATCTACTTTTACCCATTAATAAGAGATTTGAAGCATATCTAGGATATGGGTTAACACACATTAGATGCTTCTTTAAAAAATATATTTCAGATACATGTTTCCCTTCTATGGACTATCAAGTATTTACTTGATTACGCAATGATGCATGGTTGTAGAATGAAGGGAAACCAAATGTTTCATATTTTTATGAATAGAACATGATTGAAAAGACACAAATATAATCATTGTTTCAGTTTCATGGGTAATCAACTATTCTTTCCAATGGGCAATCAATGATGGATGAATCGCCAGAGGTTTGATAATATTATTGACATTGAATAACCAATTCAATATATGTCAGGAACTGATATGAAAAATTAATTGAAATATTTTAGTTTTTTATTAGGTAAAGGTCAAATTAAATCTAAAAATATAATGAATTTTGACCCTGATGCCACTTAAAATTGGAAAAGGAAAAGTATATTTTTTGAGTTTTCATATTGGTAAACCGATTTGTTATATTATTTTTTGGATTTAATGCACATTGAGAAAAATATATTTGTAATGTTTCTTTAAATTATTTTAAATTTAAAGACGAAGACCAAATATGACTTAGGATCTAGCTGGGACTTGTCAGATTGAGGTATTCTACCGGAACTGTATCCTATGTGTATCATTGAAATCAAATGGAAAGTTCCTTATGCTTCTTATGTGATGAAACCTTTAATGAAAAATAATTTTTTTGGAATTATTGAAGAATATCAAGGATCCTAATGGTTATTCCAATTACATATCTAAACATGTCAATAAAATGGAGTTGGAATTAAATCCCTAAAAACTTATGATTATAACATCCTTCTTCATGAATTGATTCCAATAGTAATCTACAATTTATTATCAAATAATGTTAGGGTGAGGGTGATTTTCATGTTCTATTTTTAGAGATAACTATTTTCTAAAATGTTATCAAAGTATTTCTTGATAAAAATATAACAATAGGTGGCATTAAATTTGTGCGAGTTGGAATTTTTTTCTTCTATCATTTTTCACTTGAATGATGAATTTAACAGTTTATCTTCAAATTAAAAAACTACTTGGTGGAAAAATTGATTTTTAGTGTATTTATACCACTGAAATAAATATTTTCACAATGAAATATTATGTCTAAAATAAGAATGATCCTAAAGGTTCCATTGTGAGAGGTTATGTAGCTCAAGAATGTCTGGATTTTTCTTAAATTTATTTGTCTAATATGAGAACAAGACATAACCAGCCAATGTGAAAAGAAAAATAGAAGTATTGAAAAATTTATCCCTCATTTCCATCTCTTCCATAAATAGGAGTAATTCATTATTCATATACATCGGATACATTAAGCCCTGAAGAGTGGGATATGGAACATCACATAGTCTTGTTTAACTATGGTTTATTGGATTAATATATCTATAAAGTAATTTGAATATTTATATGTTATGTCATAATATATCATTTCCCATATACCTTAAAATTTATTATCATTTTATATATGGAACATAAAAAAATTATAAGAAGAGCTCATCGATCTTTGCTTTTGAGAAGGAGAGAGGCTTTTCATAGAAAAGAGTTTCCTTCTTGGTTGAAATCAAAGGTATGAAAAATAATTTAATTAAATTAAAATATAGATATTCATTTAATTATATTATTCATGTATATTTTAGGTATTGAGTTTACCTATGGACTATGTCTCTCAAGAATTAAGAGTGTTGGATTTTATTCCCAATTCTTCGGTTTATGAATGAAAATATTTAATAATCAATGGGTATAAATTTGTTTCAACTGATTGATTTATTAATATGAGAACACAAATTGGAAGCATTATGTTAACTAAAACAATAGACTATTATGATAGTGCATCAGATAATAAGCCTTGATATTAAAATTTCTCTTATTGTGAACTTGTTGGGAAAATATTTTTATTGGATTACTACTCTCGTGGTGGAGTCACTATGGAGAAATGTAAATGGTTTGATTCAATTACATGACATGATATATTTATTGATGAATGTGGATTCAAAGTTATTAACATGACTCAATTTTTTGATACTGATGAACCATATATTTTGGAATTAGTGGAAAAAAATTATTTTATGTTAATGATGATCTGAGACTTGATTACGATGTTATTATTGAAGTAATCCTAAGACATATTTTGTGGGGGAAAAATTGACACCATTGATTCCCCCTTTGGTGTTGACTAGATTATTTTATTTGATGGCTCAAATATTTCCATAGTGAGAATTGATGTTGAACCTGAAGTAGTGGTGGGTAATATATATAAGTAACAATATATGTTCACAGTTCATTCATTTTACCTTGATGTGTATTTCCTGGGTTGGTACTAATATAATTACATTAATTTAGTTTTATTTTGTAATGATATGTTTTTTTTAGTATTGTTTGTTTTCATTTCATATAATTATATTTATTTCATTTTAGAAAACCAGGTTTAAAATTTGGTTTTAAAAAATGTTTAAATTTTTTAATTATAGTTTTTAAAACATGTTATGATATTATTTTATAATTATTTTACATATAATTTGTATAATTTTCTTTAAAAATATGTTTCTAAAAAATGTAAATTTCATTATTATGAAGATTATGAATGATATTGAATAAATTTTAAGAGAGATATTATTTTATAATGAACAATGATTACACAAGCTATGGTTTCCTCCTATGGTTCCCTTAGTGAGAATAATAATTTTAATATTTTTCTTCTAAATTATAATTACTGTCATGTTCTTATTCTTTATAAAAAAATTTCAGGGAATTCATCTTAACTAGAGTTGAATTATCCTTAGCTTACTACTATGGGTCCATATGGGGATTCTCCTAGAGATACATGGAGCAACCATTATACTCATTCACAACCTGGCCTGCTAGTAGACATCCCATATGCCTCACCTTTTCATCGTCAGCCTGAGCCTTTAGAGATGTTGCCACCCAAGCCTCTGAATCATCATATTTATATTCTACTTCTAATACCATGTCTATGACGCCTCCAGGGATGTTCCCACATATACCATTCCCATATCCTATGATGTATCCCTAGACCTTATATCCTTATTCTACCATGTATACACCACTTCCATTTTCTACTATCCATCTAGGTTCTGATGATTCTTATCCTTTAGCTACCACTCCACTACATGTTGATGACCCAACAGATACATTGGAATAGACACATACTTCAGTGGATACTGATCCGGGATAGCCTATGGATCTATTAGAGCCTAAGTAGAATCCCACATTAGGTTTTTTATAAGTGTGTCAAATTATATCACATCATTTGTTTCCTGTTGTACTATGAATTAATTATTTTCTTCTTTATTTTTCTTATTCAATAAGATATTATAATTTTTTATGTGGGATGACCCATATATGTGAATCATAGAAATATAAAACACAAATAATGGTATATTAAAATGAATAAAATCATATGATAGGTAAAATTATAGACACTTTAGAAGTTTTATGGAAACTTTATCCAAGTACAACGATGTCATTCTTGTGAAACTCGTCTCATGGAGGAATATCGATAATGATATTAATGATAAATAATGTTTGGATATATGGGTAATAAAATTTATTAAATTGATATCTATATAATTTTTTTACTTATATCAATTAACATTTTCATGGTAACATCAGTTTAACTTTCAAGAAATGAAGATTCCTCTTAAACCATTCTATAAAAATTAAGAAATGGGTATAAATTATTATGATATCCTCAATTTTAGATGATAATAAAAACTCTATTTGTTAATAATTTATGAGTTTTTTCTTCTGAAAAATATAAATTTTTAAAAAAACCACTTAATTAATTATTTAAATGCATTTCATAAGGGTAAAATCCATTTTAATACATTGGAATATTCTATGGAATATTTTTTGGAGTGAGGTATTAAGATAGTATGGGATTCCAAGGCCTATAGAGTCTTGGTGTATAAAGAATAAAAATATTAAATATATAATATTTCACGCATGCAAGTTGTTTTCCAAAAAAATGATACATCTTTCAAATAGTGTCTCATATGAGAAATAAGAGACAATCATTATGTCTGGGATGAGGGGTTTACCCTAGGCGTGACATAACATTTTTTAATGTCAGATGTTTGGCCAGATGACATGTGAGTTTAACTTATTTAATATTTTTATTATATATTTTTCTTAAAATAATTTAATATCTCCAAAATGGGGCTACATATGAGAAATCAGCGATGAATGTTAGGTCTGGGATGTGGGGTTTACACAAGGTGGTACATAAATTCTTTGGGTACTGGGTGATTGTTCAGATCTCATGTAAGGTTATGTGATTCAGGTTTGGGATTATTATTTCATTATTAATTTAATTATTTAAATCATTTTTACTATTAATCTCTTCCACACATAGATCAACCCTCAATTGTTTCATGTATTTTCATCTAAAATCATGGAATTAAATGCATTTTGATATGAAATATTCAGCAACCCATTACATGGGTGAAATTAATGAATTCACATTCAATTTTATGTGAAATCACTAATTTAAAATGAGGTATTAAATTTTTCAATTTTGGAACCTCTATGGGTACACAATGGGGGTTTGATATAACTAAAGCATCCTTCATTATTTGATGTTTTTGTTGAATCCTAACAATCCTAAGACCCGCTAGCCTTTGATTTGTTGGACTCATTCTATTCAGTTTAATTTTTTGGTGTGAGGAGGTCTCTTTTTTCCAGGGTGTGTGAAAAATATAATAAAGATGGTGTGTTTTTTATTTATAATTTTATTACTCTTCTTTCATGTATTTCATTTATAAAAAAAACAAAAAAAATTGGTTGAATACTAAAATAATAAATCTTAGTTTTAGGTAAGATAATTTTACAAGATTATTAAATGACAATCTTAAATCAAAATTTCAATTATAAAAATTTAAAATTTTCAAAAAATAAAAATAATTAATTATAAAAGGATTATAATTAAAAATAATCAAGTTATAATTACAAATAATTATAAAAGGATAATTGTTTGAGATTATCGAACATAAATTATACAAATTATGAAATGATTTGTAAGAGAATTTTCGTTGACAAATATTATTGGTATTATCATAGGATAATTATGTGTATTATCAGAAATATTCCTCAAGAATTATCAAGAGAAGATTTCTCTAAATAATAAAATGATAATTTATAGAAAAATTAATAAAAGATAAATGTACCTTTTATCAAAGAATAATTTTTAATAAATTATCATATGATAATCGTAAAAGGATAATTTATGAAATTTATTAAATGATTATTTTTTGTATTATCAAAGAATATTTATAAAGGACTACCACATGTTTTCTTAATTTAATTTAGATAGATTTTGATATTGAATGGATTTTTATAATTATTCTCAAGGAAAATATTTCTATCACATGTGTTGGCCTAAAATGATAATTTTGAAATTATCCAAGAAAGATAAAATATCATCTGATGTGATATTTTAATGATAATTTAAAAATTATCTAATATAGAGAATATACCATCACATGTTATGTTTTAATGAAAATTTGAATGTTATTCACAATATAGAAAGCATCATTACATGTGATATTTTATTTCTTTATTAAATAATATAGTTGGATTTGGTTCTAGGAGCCTTTGATGAACCTTAGATGATGACATGTCGATATCTGTGATAATAATGTACATGAAGAGGTGTTCTTGACTATTTTGGTTTTTATTCCATATTTTGAACCATGAATTGGTGGTTTATCATTATTCTTGACATCGATGACATTGAGGTAGGATGATTCTTCACATTTTGGGCTATTTATATGACATGATATGTGGGTTTTTTGTGACTAACCCATGTTTTTTATGTGATGCACTTTGGTGCATGTGTATCCATGAGGCTTCTTGATTTACAAAATAGATTACACATGTTGATGTGCTTTAGATTATATTGAGTTGCTCACATGTGTATATGTATGAATTTGATCCCACTCATGATATGTTGTATATGATGCCTCTATTTCCTTTTGATATTCTTGGTAGATTCTATGTTGTTGTGTTATGAATTGTAACAAAGTGATAGGTTGGCCCATCGTGGCTCGGTATCCCTTAAGGTGGAGCATGTTCAGACACTGCATGTTACTTGATGATGAGATCGGGATGGAAAATGGGGCATGCTAGCCTAGTGTGGGATAACCTAGGAGAATGATGATCATGAGTGATCATACCTGTATGTAACGACCATGGGGAATGATGATCATGAGTGATTAGACCTATGTGTAAATAGTGGGGCATGATGGTCTATGTGATCTAACATGGAGATAGCACAGAGGCATGATGACCTAATGTGGTTTGAACGTTTTTCCAAGACCCTGTACAACTATTGAGAAACTTGATGATAGATCTGAAATTGGGATGTTTTCTTTATTTTTCAAATGCTTTACAACATGGAGCTGAATTTGGTATAACCAAGGGTTGTAGTAGATTGAATAACACACAAATGATTGACCTGATTTTTTATTTTGTGAGAATTTATTTATTATTATGTTATACACTCTTATGAAAGTGAAAACTTATTAAGGAAACATTTTTAGTATCCTTATGAGTCTTTTTCTTACAACCAAGTCATGAATTTCGGTGACCTTATAAATTTTATGGCCAGAGATCTGGTGAAGAGAAAGGTCCCTACGGTGGACAGTTGAGTGGTAGAGATTGTAGATGGAGAAGACCGAGATAGACACCAGAGTTCTCCAAAAATGTTGTTTGTTTACTTGTCTTGTATTTTCCTACTACTTTTACTATTTAAAATCTCATCACTTTCAGATCTATTTTTATATGTATTTCACTTATTTAGTTTTCACATTTCACTCTAATTTTTTTTCATTGTTTTATTATTGTTCATTGGTACCATGATCGATGACATGATATGAAGGGTATAGTATACCCACTATTAGATTTAGACCCTCACTGCTAGTCTAAAACCTCTTGCATATGGGGATGTGCACATGAGGTCACATGGCATTCAGACTTATACCCGATGGTTTGTGTTGAGATGTTACAAAATGGTATCATAGGACCAGAAATCACTAACATGTTTTCCCTTTAATTGGGATGGGATAGGTTATACCGAAGATATGATGGTTTAGATTCGGTAAGGAGAGCTGTAACAGTGTATAGGAATCACTGCATGTCGACCTCCAAGTTTCCATAATGTAGGGGATTGGTGTTTTTCTACTATAGTGGATTAAAATCACCTTGTGTGGTAAACATTATTATGATATATGATTTATGAGATTTATTTTATGTTTATGAATCATGACTAGGCACACAAGATCCCATGACATATATATAACTATTTTTATGTTTCATAATATTTCTTTAATTAAATGCCTTATTTTGTAATATCTGTGTGGGATAGTTTCCTTGTGTGATATATATGTTGACATGATCTATGACATATCTCTATTGGATTTAATTAATTGGAATGAGTTTGTTTTTTTGTTAGTATATATATCATGAATATGACTAACATGAAGGGATGGAGACAAGGGTTAGTGCTAGGAGGGTTGTACCTTGGATTGAGGGTAGACTCCTAGGGAAGACTTTGTGTGATCCCATAGACATCTTAAGACTTTTTATGTTCCAAATTTTACACCTGTTACAGAAGATATCACCCAAAAGATGTTTAAAAAGACCACCAGCTGATTAGAAATATCCTAAGCATGTTTCCACACTCACCCTAGTGGTACATGAAGTAGGCCCACTCTAGCTGGGAGTCCTTCCACCAAGGTCTATGGTCTACTACACTAGATAATCTTAGCTTCTACATCCTCTATACTTTCAGGGTACTTGTTGACCACAATAAGTGAAGAACTAGATATGAGTAAATTAGGATTATTATTATATCATTGATACACCAAAGGTCTGGATGGTGGAACCAGAAACATTCAAGAAATTAGGACCCACAAAGAGGTGGTGTGGTGTGGTGAAACATTTTGGAAGATATCAAGGTTTGACTTGGAAAATATTTAAATATATTTTCTTCAAAGAGTTCTATCTAGGTACACTGAATCCACATTATAACCATGAACTCATATAACATTAAAGTGATTAATGGAAGTGATTTTCCACATGACACATCTTACAAAGCTACTTCGAAAGGCCTTGATGGAAAAGAAAGGATTGGAGGGGGGGTAGAGTTATAGAAATACTCCCAGTTTCTAAGGGAAATTCTTGTGATGCTTCTAGAATAATTTATAGGAATGATGAAGTTTCATTCCTGAGTGGTGGAAGATAGCCAGGTTAGACCAAGGTCTTGAAAATACCTCTTTTGATAGAAAGAGGTCCACAATACTTCAACTATGAGAAGGTTTGGAATTATAAAAAGTTATTCACATCACTTCATATCCAGTGTTGAAAATGTGGAATGACATGAAATCTTTGATAGATTTTTCTATATATATATATATGTGAGGACAAGCTTCCACATAAGATCAATTTAAATAAATTCAGGGGACCAGGGATCCATTTGCAGTCCAAAATAATTGTCCTAGATAGTAGAGACTTAGGGAAGTCATAGAGAGGGATGTAGAACTGGGGAAGTACATTTATATGTAGTGGATATTTCACCAATATATGGTCATAAGGAACATGTTACTGTATTAAGTATATAATTGAGTACATCTATTTTTGTCTTCTTTCTTATTTAATACTAGTTTTTTCCTTATATCTGTGAGTTGTGTTTGGACATAACTAACCGATAAAGTTATATTTCCCTAACCAAACTTTATTTGATACGTTGTTGAATGATTATGTGAAACCCTAGTATATGAGAGAGTAGTAGTTGGTGTTTTAATCAACGAGAGATGGATGTGGGACATCCAAATCACTAGGTGAGAGGACGTTAAGTTGGACCTTGTGATTGGATACCCATGACTCGAGGAGTCGTGACACCATCTGGGTGGTTGTTTATTAGAAAAATAAGTCTTCTCACTTATGATCAATCAGAGAGACTCACTAAATTGTTGATATGTTAGGAAATCAATGCCCAAGAAATCATATACCTTCATTAAGTACCATTGAGTATTATTTCAGATTAGGACACATGATTTACATTATTCTTTTTACAGGGCTTACAGAAATCTCTAAGGACTCATCCAAGATTGAGCATGACATAAAATCCTAAAAAATGGAAAATACTTTTATCCTATATGAATATTAGAGTATATTATTTTATATTTCATTATATACTTTAGTGGAGTATGATATGATCATATAACCTTGTTCCTGTTTTCAAACAAGAGCAATTTCGAAGATTCAATTCATATGACACCTTATGAGCCCTTTATGAGAGGCCATGTCCCTCACTACTCTATTGGAATGTGTTAGGTGAGGATTCAATTATTGGACCTAACATGATTCAGGGGAAATTCTAGAGAGTGAATCTAATATAGATTAGGTTAATCATCGCTCAGAGAATATAGAGATCTTATGTTGACCATAAGAGAATAAATTTGGTGTTTTCTGTGTGTAATTTGGTTTTTATTCTGAGTGACTCCACAGTTAGGGAAGAGACATATGAGGAAGAATGGGAATGTATAAACAAGTATTATGGAACCCTTTGAAATCATTAAATGAGTAGGTATAATGGTGTACCATTTAGACCTTCCCCCAAAGTATTAAGGAAATCATGATGTTTTCCGCGTCTCTCTGCTTCAGAGGTACATGTCCAATCTTGTACATGTTATATATTTTTAGGATGTTGAGTTGAATGTGAAGCATAATATGATGATTTTCTAGTGCATATGACAGAATAGAGTAATAAATTCCCCTGAGAAAAATTGATACCACTAGTCCCAATTCAGTGGAAAAAAGGAAAAATCTTGAGCTGATGTGGGAGTGAAAGTCTGATGTTAAAGATATTTGTCCTAAGTAGTTTGAGTAAGAATGCTAGTGTTACTTATTAAGGATGATAATTCAGTAGAGGGGGAGAAATCTGATATCCTAGATTTTAAAGGATAATAAAAAACCTCTCTGTTAATAACCCATTAGCGTTTCTATGTGAAAAATGTAAATTTTCTATAAAAAACACATAATAAATGATTTAAATGAATTTTGTCAGTGTAAAATCCAAGTTAACACCTTAGAATATTCTATACAATATTTTTTGTGTTAGGTACTAAGACAAAATGGGATTCCAGGATTGCGGGTTTACCCTAGGCATAACATAAATTTTTTGCACAGTAGGTTTTTGGTCAGATTGCACACAATAATAACTTATTTAATATTTATTATTATATATATCTTCTGAAAATAATTTAATTTCTCCCAAATGGTGTGTTATATAAGAAATCAAAGACTATTGTTAGGTCCAATATGTGGGGTTTACCATAAATGATACATAACATTTTTGTGCGTCGGGCATTTGTTCAAATATCATGTAACTTTATGTTATTTAATTACTTTTATTATTTTGTTATTAATTTAATTATTTAATATTTTTTACTATTCATATCTTCCACACATAGCTCAATCTTCTATTTTTGCATGTAGTTTGATAAAAAAATCTTGCATTTGAATGTGTTTTGACCAGAAAAATTCAGCAACCCATTAAATGGGTGAAATCAATGACCGAACAATCAATTTTTGGATGAATCAGAGATTTAAAAATGGTTATTGAATTTTTCAATTTTGGAATCTGGATGGGTAAGTGGTGGGGGTTTCATACACCCCAACAATTATTCATTCTCAGAAGTTTTCATTGAATATGAGAATTCCTGAGACCCCCCCATCCTTTCCAACGATTAGTAATCCAACTTCATTTAAATTTGTAGAGAGGTCTCTTCTTTCCATTATGCATGATGCATATAGGGAGAATTTATTTTTAATTTTTATTTATTTATGTATTAAATAATTAATCTTCTTCTATGTATTTAATTTATACAAAAAATCTCAAAAAACAAATTGGTTGAATATTAAAATGATAAATCCAATTTTTATGAAATAAATTTCACAATATTATCAAATGATAATTTTAAATAAAAAATCAAGAGGATTAATTATTAAAATTATCAGAAAAATAATACAATAAATTATTGAAGGATTATAATGAATAATTGTTAAGTGATAATTACCATGAATTATTAAAGGATAACTGCATGATAGTTTCTAAGATAAATTATACAAATTATTAAAGGATTTTTAAGGGAATTTTCATGGGACAAATATTATAAAAATTAGAATAGGATAATGTCATGTATTATTGATAGATAATTATCAAGAATTATCAAGAGATTATTGAACTAAATTATCAAATGACAATTTATAGAAAAATTATCAAAATTTATATTCACCTTTTATCTAAGTATAATTTATAGGAATTATCATAAGATAATCGTAAAAGAAAAATTTAGGTAATTTATCGAATGATTATTATTTATATTATCAAAGAATAACTATAAAGGAATACCAAATGTGTTCTGGATTTTATTTAGAGAAATTATGATATCAAACATGTTTTTATAATTATTATTGAGTATAATATTGATAGTGCATGCATTGGCTTAAAATGATAATTTAGAAATTGAATTAGAGAGTTAAAATATCATATCTCATTATATTTTAATTATAATTTCAAAATTATCATGGAGTGATAAAATATTATCTAATGTGTTATTTTAATTATAATTTAAATATTATACAGGAGAGATAAGGCATCATTGAATGTAATGTTTTATCTTATTTTGAAATAAAATAGTTGGTTTAGGTTCTAGGAGCCTTTAACAAACATCAAATGAGTATGTGATGAAATTTTTGATAATATGGTCTATGGGGAGGTGTTATTGACTGTTGAGTTTTTGACTCATGATTTTGAACCAAACAATAGTGGTTTATCATTACCACTGATGTCGATGACTTTGAGTAAGAAATTTTATTACCATTCTAGGGATTGTATATGGTGTTAGAATGATATTTTATTTGTTCTTGACTAACCCATGCTTGTTATGTGATGCATCTGGGTGCATGTGTAGCCATGGGGATTAATTTATTAACATAATATGATTATGCATGTTGATGTGATTTATACGATGTTGAGTTTATCACATGTGTGCATGTATGAATTTTTTCACAGTCATGATATATTATATATGATTCCACTATTTCCTTATGATATTCATGGTATATTTCATGTTGTTGTATTATTCATGATATCAAAGTGATAGGCGGGCCTATCATGGATTGATATCCCTTAAGGGGGAGGATGTTATGACACTGCATGTGATTTGATGATGATACCAAGATAGATGATGGGGAATAATTTTCTAGTATGGCCTTGCCAGGAGGCATACCAATCATGAGTAATCATACCCATATGTGATGTCCATGGGGCCTGATGATCATGAGTGATCAGACATTCCTGGATATAGTGGTGCATGATGGTCTATGTGACCTGGTATAGAGATATCAGTAAGGTAGATATCAGTAAGGTATGATGACCTAGTGTGGTTTGACCTGGAGACTTGGGTCCTATATATCTATTGAGTAGCTTCAGGCTAGTTTGGAATTTGAGACATTTACATGACTGTGACAATGTTTTTTATCTTCGCATCAAAGCTAGTATAGTTAAGGGTTGTGGTGGATTGGTTAGTGAATGAATGGTCAAGATGATTATTTATTGTGTATGAATTTATTTATTATTATATTATATAGTGTTATTCATGTTCACACTTGTTAGGGATGCGTTGGTGGTGTCCCAATGAGTCTTGTACTCACAACTTACTTATACATTTTGGTGTGCTTATAGATTTCATGAACATAGATATGATGATGGTAAAGGGACCTATGGTGCAATTTTGAGTGATGGATCATATAGTTGGAGAAGACCAAAACATTCACTAGAGGACCCCATATATTCTATTTATTTACAAGTCTCGTATTTACCTACTTTTTATACTCTGGATAGGCTCACTACTTAAAGATAATTTTTTATATGTATTCAGTTTCCACATTTTACTTTGATAAATTATTAATTGTTTTTTATTGTTAATTATTATCCTTCTTGATGACATAATAAATATGGTATAGTCTCCCCACTGTAAAATTTAGTCCCTTTCTACTAGTCGATAGCCTCTTGCATGTATGGAAGCATGCATGAGGTCACAAGGAATTTAAGCTCATAACCCATGGTTCAGTTTGGGATGTTATAGTGTCTTTAAAAAATCATTATAGAATAGTAAAAAATTTCTTAATTTTTTAAAAAAAACATGAATATGGAATAAAAAGGGTTTTTGGCCGAAGAGAGAAATTAATATGATTTTTCATTAAAAAATTATTTTGGTCTCTTAAATACTTTAAGAGAGTAAAATCAATGTGAAATAATTTATTTTACATAAATAACCATATCAAAAGAAAATAAATTAGTTTATTAATAGGTTGATCATAATATCTCATCATTGGAAGCATATGATAAACAATACCATTAAACAATGAGATTGTAACATTAATCCTTTTCCACTTTGGTATCTTTTGAGGTGTAAGAACCATGATAGAATAAATTTATATGAAAATTTAATTATCATCAGAATAAATAAATTCATTATATAACATAACACAGGGTTTCTATATAGACCTCATTAAATAAGTTAGGTGTGTAACATAACTTATGCCCCAAAGAAGACATTTTTAAATGAAAATCTCTTAACTTAAGTATCAACTACCTTCATACATGTTAGATCCCATTGAATAATTATTATAGGTTTATTATAAATATATTAAATAATAATAATTATATATATCACAGAATATCTAATTTACTTATGACCTTTTATTAACAATTTATTATTAAAATCACTTTTTAGGAAATAATTGCTTTGTTTTTCATGTATTTTTGGTTTGGTATTTTTTGTCATGGTTACATAATATAAATAAATCTGAAAATTACATAAATATCATATATATTCATTATATATATGGATTTATATTAATTGATAAATTTTAGAGATAAAAAATGAATTACACTGCTAATGGAGACGGTATGTCGTACATCTACATGAACAATATTTCAATTATCTCAAAAATCAATATAAAAGAAATTTAGATAAAAATTAACATTTATATAATACTTATGAAGTCATATTTATATAATTTATTCATTAAATTAATCCTTATTACATTTCATGTAATTTATATTTGAAAACCAAATCACATCGCTTCGCAAGTCGGTAGTCCGCCAAACACATGAGAAACATTATTACATTCCCATAAAATGGAATGTAATAAGGTATATGTGATATTATAATTAAAAAAGTATAATTATTTCATATATATAATATAAATATGTAAAATCCATCATTATAACTAGCAGTTATAGGTGGTGATGGAAAACAAATTACATTAGTTTGCGAGGTGATAGTCCGCTGTACGCATGATCGACAATTTCATTTCCCATATGATGGAATAGGAGATGGATATAGATTAATACATAAATATAATAACATCTTAATATATGTTATATAATTATGTTACTCTATTATAATTATTAGAACGTTAATGGAGTTGGTAAGAAAAGTAGTGAAAGGAAGGAGCTTAGTGAAGACAATTACCTTCCCTTAGAAAAACCTCCATTGGATCTTTTATTAGGATCTAGGGTTGTTATTATTAGAAGAAAATTTACTCTAAAAACATTGTATGTATTTTTATGATGCATTTTTTCTGGTTTTGGTAAATCTAAAGGGATTAAGTGGTGTGAAAAAGTAATGGGAGGAAGTTCCATTTTATAATTGAGGAGGAGTCACATTTTTTCAAATACCCACAACTGTTCAATAATGGGAAGTCATTGACACCCATGTGCCTAAAAAATTCATAAATAATGGACTGTAGAGAAAATATTATTAGTAAAAAAATCCAATATAAAAAAATCTTCTTTTAAATATGTTATTCCTTAGCCTTTAAGTTTACATAGTTTTACCATTTTAGTTTTCACCAAGGTAACTAGTTTTTAATTTATTTACCTAGGTGATTTATTTGTTAAAAATAAAAATAAAATAATTATTATTTGATAATATAGAACCAATTATTATAAATATTAATTCTATTTTATCAAATAAAAATCTAATGTGTTAGTAAAATTAATTTTAACACAAGTGCATGTAACACGCAAAACCCCATTTTTCTTAATCATGACAATTAATTTTTCTGTATTTATTATTCATTATGATTGATATTTAAGTTGATATAATAATATAATATTAATTATTAGGATTCCAAATATGTAACCCATTTTAACTAATTCAATTTACCTAAGTATCAGGATATAATTTCAAATTAAACACACAAACGTGATGAATAAGTGGTTTTCTAAAGATATTTTTTAAGTATAAAAGGATTTAATATCAAAATTCAATATGAAAATTATTTAAATAAATTAAATTAGTTTAATAAATTAATAATATAACTAATTTTACTTTTAAATAAATATTGAAATAAAATAAATCTTGTAAATTCTTTAAAAAAAATAGTTTTTAATCAAAATCAATATATTTTTACTATTCATTAAAAAATTATTCTATTCATAAATTATAAAATATTTATAAAAAGATAATTTTTGTATGTATATTTCATAAATTAATTTTATTTTTTCAAATAAATTTTTTAAAAGTGGAAAACACTTCTTTTTTTTCAAAAAAATAAATACTAACATTTTTTTTGAGAAAATAGTATTTTCAAAGAATATAAATAATTTACTAAAAATTAGGTTCTTTTTTATAAATTTATTTTCTTTTTATTAAACCATAATAATTAATATGTTAAAGGTGGTTTTTACTATTCTTAATTCCAATTTTTATATCTAGGTTATAATGGTCATGTTGAAATAATAATATTAATAGTATATCACGGTTCATTAAAATTCGTGGTTGCATGTAATGCAAGATATCAAATAAATTAAATTAATTTGATTTTCCCATTAAATATTAGTATTTTATAGAGGAATTAAATCCAATTCCTGGGTTACTTCATGTCCATGTCAATTTATTCATCTCAAATATAGGAATTTCATTTAATTTAAAAAAATTCCCTTAAATTAGATAGGTTAACAACCCTTAAAAGAGAGACCACATATGACATTCAAAGAATAAATAAGAAAATTCATATACAATAGTGTTATGATCATGGGATCACCTACCTCATATGAGTCATTTATGTTTTAACCACAACCTAATGACCCTCGCTCGAGCATCATCCAAGCCCAACTGATCATATCAAATCACCATGGGTCCTTAAATAATTATAAAACAACCAAATTAATTAATTATAATCAAATTTTAACTAATGAAAAAATTAAAACTAATTTAAAAAGGTGAGAAAATTTATCATAATCATCAAATAAATCATCAAGAGACCTCATCCCACTAAAACCACTACCCATTATCTATAAAAGGTCCATAAAATTCTCTCATTTCCATCCTAGGGAAAATACCTAAAAATTGGAATCCATTCAACATTCAATTTAAATTAATTTGGGTGAAAATATGAAAAAAAATTCATACATAAATATATATCCATAAAATGTGTGTGACCACATTTGGATGCTATCTCAGGATGTTCTAAAGCAAATTCATGCCAAATCCCCATCATATTAGGATTATTCCACCATGCTATGATAAAAGTTTCCACAAAATCCAAACCAAAATTGTCCAAATTAAGAGGGGGACAAGAGGATGAACACAATAGAGGTAATGAAGTGATAAAACCATAAAATTTCATTAAAATCAACTAATAAACTCCAATAAAATCTATGGTAATTGAAGTAATAAAGGAGTCAGAGACCATCATGGTTTATGCGCATTATGGGAAGGAAGAAAGAATGATTAGGGTTAAAATCATGAAGGGGAAAACCATAAATTCCCACTGATTAAAAAATCCAGAAATCCTTATGGTTTGACTATATAGTTTTCAATACCATTTAGGAACTATGTCATAGGAACTATCTAAACCAACACACTTTGAATATTTGGTTAGAATAGCTCACCAAACTATGAACCAATTATGAATAGCCTTTTGGAATTGTAATTTCATAATTTTAATGTCTTGTATTCAACAGTGCAAAAAAAATCTCTAATCCACAATCCACACCAAAGATGTTCAGCTTCCTTTGAACTCTTCATGGTTCACCCTTAACCATTATATAACCACATAATATATACAATTTAAACTGAAAACCACCACTCCTTTGGGAACTTCATGGATTTCCCAATATTGTGCACACCAAACCATGCACCAGGGAATCAAGTTGCTAAATATTCTAAAATTTAACATTAATCTCTTGAAACTCATATGAGAACCATAAGCAACTCTTAGGTCCCAATCCATATAAAAAACATCATCTAAGGAAACCTTAACTCTCATAATTCCAATCTGATACCCAATTTTAAAAATAACTATATCTCTATAATTCTAAAAATTCAATTTCCCTATAAAAACCATAACCCATAAAAGAGATGGGTTTAAAAATATGAAATTACATAAAATAATTGATTTTATCATTAATTATGTATGTTGATCACATTATCTTATCCTTTTTTTAAGATATTAAATTTTATTATTAATGGGTATATTAACTATTTAATGATATTAGGAAATTAAATTAAATAGGGACAATCCTATTTGAAAATGATTTTTTTAATATATATATTGATTTGAGAGGTTAATATTAATTAAAAATGAATTTGAACAGTCCTTGAAATTAATATTCCATGTTGGTATCACTTGATGAATAATTCATGTATAGAATTTATGGCTATATTAATATCTATTGTTTTCAATATTGATATATCTCACATATATTTAGAGTTGATTAATTTATTCCTCATTTCTTAGAGAATAGTGACACTGTACATATCAGAAGAATATTTATATTTATTATCAATAATGCAGAGAGAAAACATGAGATACTATTTACATTATTTTAAATTATGTTTTTAAAGAAAATCCAAAGGGTGAGTTTTAATTTCCCAATATATTTTAATGATGAGTGATTTATTTTTTCTCAATAAGAATAAAATTCAATGAATAATGAATGATTTGATGAAATGGGTGAAGATATTTAATAAAAATTTGAGGAGTAGTTTTAGATACATATTAGAGTTTTAATTAATTATATAATTTTTTTACTTTCATTATATATGCTAATAGTGATACATTCATGTAATATAGATATATTATTATATTGGAAAATGAGTTTTAGATAATAAGATGAGTTTTTATCATGTATGAACAAAATATATAAAGACCTCTACTGCTAAATGTTTTGGAATATATATATTCATGGAAGAAACATTATATTTGTGATGATTGCTGAGATAGAATTATATTGAAACAATGGTAATTGATGCTATTATTTAATTAAATCATTTTGAACTATGGGATCTTTATGATTCTGAGAAACTGGATGTTAGAGATGTTGAATAGTTAGATAAATATTATAATGAGAGATCTTCCTTTTATTTGGGCATGATCATGTTTTAAAATTTTCACTTGCATAGTGGTGAATATTAAGATATAAATTATCGGTTAAACATGAGACATATGACTCATTATTTTTAATTATTTAATAATTTATTACTGATTATATTTTGAGAAGAATATAAAGTTGAATTATTGAGGTAGTAAAATAAATTAAAATTATCAATAATTATTTCTATATACTAAAATCTGATTTGGTAATTATGATTGTGTGTGTTATAAAGTTTTGAATAATTATTAATGTTATCAGAGTTTTTTTAGATTATTAGAAGTGGAAAAGATTGATTGGAGATAAGTTGATATGGATAATTTTGGATTATGAGAGTTACCCAGTTCATACATAATATCTTCATGTAATAATAATTAGTAAAGGAAATACATATGATATCAGTATATATTAGTACAATATAAATCAAACTACTAGATATATAATAGTATCAGGTTGATAGATAAGAAGAAGTTGATGGAATGTAATATTATTTAAATACAAAAGATAAAGTTGAGCTTGTTGAAGTGATACATAAGGTTAACTATTTTTTACATGAGATTAAAATATAAATAATTTGAGAATTCTTAAGATTTAATTCAGATGAAACTGAAGAAGATTTTCAATGAATTAAATATCACAATTCATTATGGATTAAGATATGATTCAAGCCACTGATATTTGTGATGATACTTAAATGATAATGTTTCATAAATAATCCTGTACATATACAAAGTGATAAATTATTTGAGTATTTTTGGGAGAAAAATTTAGTAATCTTTAAGGAATAATAAATAAGTAGATCGTCAGGAACAAACCTATGTGATCTATATAAAATTAATGAATGTGGATCCTTGGGATAAGAACCCCATGATTTTGATGATATATGAAATTCATTGATAATAATTATTGAGGTTTTCAATAAATTTTTATTTTTTAATTATAAATAATATTTATGAAATACCAATGTTGAGTATAATAAGATAAGAATAAGATGAAGAAAAATAAATAAATAACTGAATATGACTAATCCTAACTATTCTATGCGCAGAAGGTAAGTAGAAAAGAATTGAGACACAATGATATAATAGAGTATAGTACCATGTATATCAAGGAAGGAAGGTGAAGGAAAATAAATTAGGGAGGTTGATGAGTACTATTTCTTATGAATCCATCTATATAGGTGAGCTAGCATTTATTTTTGAATATAAAAATACTTTTTGTTGAGTTTGGAAAAAGAGAATGTGAATTTTTTGACCATTTATATGAATTGATCATTATGAAAATGAAAACAATGAAGTTGTGTATAATAATATAGTTATTCATATTCAAGTATTTGAAGTTATTTCATTGATAAATAATATTTTATATTATTGGTGGAGCAGTGCAGTGATTATAGAGGATATTGTTCATTAGTAAAAATTAGAGGTCCGTTGTAGATTTATGAGATTCATTATAAATAACCTTTTAGAATACTATAAGGATTTAAAATTTTATCCTTCGGGACACATTTTCCATGTGTATTTACTTTATGATATTAGTGAAGCACATGTGTTCCATACTCATCCCAAAATAAACAATTATATAGTCACCCACATTGGGGGTATAACTCATAAAATATTGTGTTCTATGATATCTTTACTTTATATCTAGAAATAAATGTTTTTATGTTTCATTAACTATATTATATCCGTACATACTAAAAGTTATAGAGGTTTGGATAAATAAAGTGAAAATAATTTTGTAAAAATTAGTTCACATTATTCCACCACCTCCTAGTTTGAGTATACAATCATACTGCGAACAAAAATTAGTACCATAGCCAAGGTTATACATCGAATTGGATCATATTTTCCCAAGTTTGTTTATACGTAATATATGAACTGAATTTTTTATGAAATTCTTTGAGTTGCCTATCAATGAAAACATAGAGGTTATATTTACCCAGAAATTAATAAACTGAAAGAAATGGGTAGTTAAGAAGCCTAAAAGGATAATTTTTACAATAAAGGAGGAAGAGGGTTCAACACTTGTTTAAGGTAATAAAAGTGGTGATTTATACATCACATTTTTTAAAAGTTATGCTCTTAAAGTGTATAGTTCAAACTATAAATAATAACCTCTTTAAACACTTGGTGATTTTTAATATGAAATAAAATATCGTTTGAAGAAGTATCCATTTAAAGTTGTTACTTTTATATTTGAGTGCATCAAGCATCTATAAGACAAGAAACAAATCTAGATTTCAAATCTAATGCAATGGAAAAATAATAAATAATGAAATTACAAAAGTTCAACTCTCTCATCAAAGATGTGAAATCCAAGGAACAAATTCTATGGTTCTACAAATAATTACACTCCCCCTAAAAATAATAATTAAAAAATGTAAGGAGAAATATTATATTATTATATTAATTCATAAAAATATTCATTCATTGGGTAAATTCATTAGTGTAAAAAATATTATTTGAAAATAAAATATAAAATAATAACGGACCTCAATAAATTTTTACAATAAGTATAAAAAATGCAAGAAGATAAACAAATATGACACAATCTGAGACTTTACTAATTTTTGAAAGAATAGTTATTACCATCATAATATATAATGATATTAATTCGCTTAAAATACAACATTTAATTACAAATAGGAACTTGAAAACCTAAAAGGATATATCTACTGTAAGATAAAATAAAAAGGTAAACTTGTTCTCAATATTTTTTTTCAATAATATTGTTTCCATGGAAAGTGCATTGTGTGATTCAAAATTTGCAAAATTATGGGTATAAATTTTTTTGGGAAACCCATATATAAATAAATGGTTTTAGTGAGAATTTTCAATAAGATTAGTTTCTAAAAAGGTGTTCAAAATAATGGTTGTTTAGACCAAAACCAACAAGGTGTAAAAATAGGCTAGTATGAGTTTAAATTAGAATGATCAAGGTTTTTTGGGTACTATTAGTACAATAATAAATTTGGGAATAATTTCATTGACTATTGTAATAATATTTATATTATTAGAAGAAAAAACATCCAACATTAAGGGGGATTAAAGTTAAGTGGAACCAAAATTCACAAGAGGAGGTGAAACTACCCATGAGGAACATATTTGAAAACATTGAAAATTTAGTTAGAAAATGATAGAAGAATGGTCACTATGATGATGACTGATATATTAAACCTACCAATAATGATTCATATGTTGTGGGATTAACAATAAAAAAACCTTAATTTGGAATAAAATTAGACGCTATTGCGTATTTTACTAGGGGTGTAAGTGAAGTCAAATTATTAAAAAAACACACCCAAGAGGATTGATAGAGATGAAACATCAAAGAATACATTCTTCAATTATGGTAGAAATAGACACATCCTATATCATTTAAATAAATACATGAAAATCAATTTTTAATGAAGAAATCTAGAAAAAATGAAAATTAATCTGATAAAGAAATGAAAGGATTAGTTTGGTGGAAGACATCTAGGGAGAATAATTTGAAATTCTTGAGAAGTTTTCTAAAAAGGCTAACCAAAGAATTATTCTATGTTGGAAATAAAAGTAAGCTAATAATTTTAATAAAGTATGAATGATTTTAAATCTAGTCTGGTTTTGAATGGAAATGAATATGGATAAATCATAAAATCAATCATGTGACTTGCTAGCTGATGTGAAAATATCTATTCCACACTAGAATAATGATGAAGAAATAAAATAGGCCATAATGTAAGTGGAAATTCATGTCTAGAAAATCTAGGGAACATCCATAAAGAATTATCAGGATGTTATAACTGAAATAAAAATATTTTATTAGTTTATAATCACATTTAGACATTGTTTATATCATTAATATACAAATGAGATTCCACCTTATTCCAATATAATTGTTTTTATATTTTGATTTTAAAGGAATTTAAGGTGATTCAATTTGGAGAGAAAACCACAATTCTATGGAAAGCATATAACATAGAGTATTATCCGTCATTGAATGATATGAAAATAACAAGATGTTTCATATTAGAAAAATTTCAAATAGTGCTATCCAAAATGAAGGAATTGATAGGATTTACCCATTTAGGGTGGGTTATGATTAGAAGTTACTGGATATATTAATTTCATGTTAATATGAAATTAAATAATTTGGTGGAATTTTTCATTGATGAGTTATATTGATCAAATTTTCAAATCCTTTTATAAAAATATTAAATTCTATTATCAAGGGTTATAGATTATTTAATGAAAAGGGATATGTAACTTGAATGGGGATAATCATGCTTATAAATGGATGTTTTTAATATGTTTGTTGAGTTGAGTATATGAGACTAATTGAAAATATATTTATCTAGCCCAAAAAAGTCAATTTTTGAATTGGTATCACAAGCTAAGTTATTTATAGAAATATTAGATGTATAGATTAATATCCCATGTTTTATATATAATGATAGATCACATTTACTCAATGTTTAGTTATTTATGGATTATTTATTATAGAAGAGTGAAAACAACCCTATTAAATGAATATTTATATTTATCATCAATAAAGGGGAGATACAAACCTGAGATATCATTGGATTTAATTTGAATTGAGTATTGAAAACAAATCAAAATGGGGATATTAAAGTGCCTAATATATTTTGATGAAGTTTGTTATATTTATTTTCAATTATAATAATGGTCAATGAATAATGATTGAGGTAAATAAATGGGATAAAGAACCCATTGATGATTAGTTGGAGATATAGATTTCAGTTTTTGGGAAATATATGCTCTGACTTCTTCCATTGTATATGTTCCTAGAGATCCATTAATGTACCAAAGATATATTATTTTGTTGGAAAATAATTTTTAGATGTGAAGTTGAGTTGATGTCTTGGATTGAAAAAAAGATAAACACTACTATTTTTGGGATTTTTTAATATACAAATTCATGGATGTATATATATATATATGATTACTAAGATGGAATTATATTTAATCAGTTATAGGTTTTGTTATTGGTTAATGATATATTCATAAAATATTGTTTAAATGGAGAAGTTGACACGGTAAATATGGAATATTTTGTGTTCAAATGGAGATAGAAAATAATTGATAGGTTGTTGATATATTAAAGTAGAATATCATATACATCGAGGAAGGATAAAAATAAGGAAAAATAATAGGGGATTTTGATCAGTACTAGTACTGGTGAATATCTGTGTTGAGGTGAAATTCTATTTCTTTCTAATCATCAAAACTCTTAATAATGAGTTTGGAAGAAGACAACATGATGGTTCTTCCCATTTAAATGAATTAATCATTCTAAATATGAGAATAATGTTGATGTGTATGGTTCTATAGTTTTTCATATTTTGGTTGTCAAAATCCTTTGGTTGGGGAAGAAGATCAACCTATACTATTACTACTTGAGAAGATTAGATATTTCCAATGATCTTATTCATTAGTGAGAGTTTTTGGTCTATTACAAACTAGAGGGAGTGAGTATAAATAACTTTTCAAGAGATAAAAGGCTTTTGAGAGTTATCCTCTAGGTTTAAGTATGATACTATAATTATTTTTATTCAATTTATTATATTAGTAAATAACTTGTTTCTTTGAATAAACCCAAACAAAGTAAGCACATAGTCATCTTCATTGGAGACATAACTTATAAAAATATTTTGTGTTGTGATCTTTTTCATTCTATCTATCATATGATGTTTTTACATTTCATAAATGGTATAATATTCATAAATTTTATTAGGTGAAGAGTTTTAGATAATAAAAGTTAAAATAATTCACTAAAAACTCATTCTCACATATTCCCCCGCCTCTTATTGTGACTGCTTGATCCTACCGATCACAACAATTAGAATCAGATACAATATTATACCTTAGACCATATTTTTTAAAATTAAATTTTTATCTAATATATATAAAGATATTATTTGAATAAATTTAGTGAGTTCCCCATTATATCAATAATAGAGGAAACATAATCCATGAAATTGAAAAATAAGAAGGAAAGGGAAGCTATAGAGTTGAGAAAGTCCACTCCAATTATAAAAGAGAAACTGAATTCACCACTATTTAAAGGAAATCAAAGTAGTGATTTATTTATCATATCTCTTAATAATTATCCTCTTAAAAAGAATAGTTAAATCTATGAAGATTATATACCTATTAAATAACTTGATTATATTTAGTACGAAACAATATATTAATTGATAAGGATTCATGTTAAAGGTGTTAATTTTATATTTGAGTATATCAAGGGTTTATAGGATGAGAAATTACAGCAAGAGCTTGTAGCTGAGGTAATGGAAAATCATTTCTAGAGAAGTTGAAAAAGTTATAAACTCTCATAAAATATTTGAAATACATGGAATAAATGTTATGAATCTATAAATATGGCACTCTGAGTATTAATAACTAAAAAAACAAGTGATGAGAATGTTGATATTAATAGTGTCTTTGAAGAAAATATTCATGCATCAGAAAAAGTAATTAGTATAAAGAATTATTATTTGGGTATCAAATAGAAAAGAATAAAGAATATTTATAAGTTTTCACCAGAAGTAAGAAATATAAATGATGATCAAATGAAGATTGCAAAAGCTAAGAATTTTCAAGTTGCTAAAAGGAGACATATTTCCATCAAAGTTTCTAATGTGAGTATTTATGATAATTTCTACTTTAATTTTAAATAACATATTGAAAATATATATATATTTATATATATTTTTTCAATATTAAATAAAAATATAACCCTATTTTCAAATTCTTATATTAGTTCTAATGTTGTTTCCCTGGAAATCGAAACATACAATTCAAAATTTGGACAAGTATAGATCGAGAAAAGGTGTTAGAAACCCATAATTAAATTAAGTATCATGCCCAGACCCCGTTTTTTCTATTTTATTTAATTTAATTAATTAATTTTATTTTTTTTCTTGAATTCTAGGAAGAAATGGGTCAAAATTTTAATGTTTTATAATTTTATAACTTACTCACGGTAGGAACCCAGTTAGAGTAAACCATGTGAAAACCATGTGAATGTATATCTATCTTGATAGAGACAATATAGATTGTCGGCACATGATTTTGAGACCATGTGTCTTACACATGTGGGGTTCCTAGACCCTATATTAGGATACATGGGGTTGGATAATGGTTTTTCCAACCATATGACCAAACCATGCAAAATGATCATTGACATAAAATTTGTATTTTTACTAAAAATAACCATCCACTTTTCAATTAAAAAATCCCCTCACTCAACCACCTCCCCCAATAATGACATGGAAGGCCTAGGGGGGTCACCCTCACATGAACATCTTCTCCAAGACTCCTCTACATGCTTATTTTACCTATATTTTTATGTGTGATCATCTTAGGCTATCATTTCTTCTCATTTATCTCCTTCCTCTTCCTCCATCCTTCATTTCCTCTTTCTTTCCACACCGTAGTCCAGACCCATGGTAGGGTTCAGTCTTGTAGCTAGATTTTAAATAGGTATTTTTCATTTTTTTGGGTTCCTCTCAGTCTTGTGTGGTTTGTTGTACCTTTTTTCATGGCTTTAGGCATCATTTATTGAAAAAAACACGTTCTATGTTGGCTTCCCCTTGTACGTGGCCTTCAAATTTTGGAACCATGATTGATTGTATTTATTATTGTTGTTTTTATAATAAATAGTAATATTAACATTTTTTTGACATTTATTTGGAAATAAATTTGGGGTTTTACTTAATTCCCGAAATATTTATTAGTTTTTTCTTTTTTTTAGAAGTTAAAATTTGGTTTTATTAAATCATGCCCATCAAATGTTACATAAAAATTTAAAATGGTCTTTGTAAATAATTTTTTATATTTTAAAATATTTGTGGGTCTTAAATTGGATTATAAAATGGATATTTGGTTTTACTTTCAATTTCATGCAATTACTTGAAATTAAAAATAGTGATTTATTGTTTTAAAATTAGTTTTGAATAAATGGATGAGTTTTGGATGTTCCTTTTTCATCTTTATTGTTTATAAAAAAGGGTGAACACATATATATGTGTGTGTGTACAAATTCCCATAAGGATGTGAAAAAAGATTCAATAAGGAAAACATGCATATATACATGTTTGAATGTATATGAGTACAAAAATTAAAGGGTACTTAAAATATATAATTTAATATCCAAATTGAATTTCAAATGAGTTTCAAAGTATATTTGTAAAATATTATTTAAAATAACAGTTTGCATGATTTAAATTCCTTGTCTTTTTTATTATAAATAATGTTCTAATTAATGAATACTTGTTTTTAGTAGTTTTGATTATTGAATTATATTCCATACAATTTATTAAATTCTTTCATTGAATTTGGTTAGAAAAGGGGTTAAAATAATAATGTGTGTTGATAAATGGTATGGATTGTGATGGGTTATTATATTCCCTTTATTTTTAATAGTAATATGATGTTTTAATAAAATAAGTAAATCACATGGGAATTTGTGTATCTAATGGGGAAGACTAAACTACACATCACTTTGGATTATACTAATTTACTAATAAAACAAAACATAGATAAAGATCATAGTGTCATGGGTGGGAGAACCGACACTACGAGGCTAAGATAACGACTTCTTAGTGTATGGATGGATGTTGTTTCATAGATGGGTGACACTACCCCTCTAGGACAAAGTCATGATTTCCTTAGTGTTAAAAACACATTGGATATTGATCGATTAGATTATGAAATGATATATAGATACAAGGTTCCCAGTGACCTTATCATATGGATTTTACCATGGTTTATATTTATGAAATGGTTATTTTTATTATTCATTCCTATCTTTTATAAAATTATAAATATACTATTCTTGATTTATTTTATAAAATTGTCAAATTAGGGCACTGTGTTTCTTCAATTTTCTTGTTAAAGCATGGTACCTATTTTCCATTATAACTATTAAAAAATTTATTTATGATTTTTTTAAATAAATTACTTAATCATGATGTGTTTTTTCATGACCTATTTAAATGTTTTAATTATATTAAATAAATAGATTGTAACTAAATATTATTTTGAAAATGATTTACAGATGGGTTTCAAATAACAATGACATAGGTCGATGAAATGTTTTCTAAGTGATTGTTTTCATTTAACTAAAATTAAATAAAATATTTATAATATTAAATTGGATATTTATATGATAATTATCGTAATTTTTTTATTAAATACTATACTTCAAATTAGCATGATGTGGATGATTTGGTTAAAAACATTACTTGGAGTGTAGTTTCCCATTGGCATGTAAATTGATCTCTTTTTTTCACACCCATTTTTATTTATTTTTTAGGTGTCGACTCATCATTACTTATCCTTTATCATTGGGATATTAGTTATGTATGGTGACTTTTAAAGTAAAATAGAGGTACGTTTTCGTTTGTTTTATTTTTTTATCATTCTAGCGATGTGGGCCTTTTACATCTTTCTATGGTTGGTGGTGTACTGTTATTTTGGTGGATGAGGACCGACATCTGGTAGAAGTATTTGATGTAGGGTAGGGTTTCCTAAGAGAGTATGAGGTATTTTATTTATTTATTTAACTCTTTCTATATCATGTAGTTTTTTTATTCACCTACGAATTCGATTTTACATGGATGTCCGGCTTATGTATGGGTCATGTCCGGATTTTATTTATTTTCCAATAATTGTTTTCTTAATTGTTTATTTCATGAAACCATTTCTAATTGGTGTTTTCAATATACTTAGACACTTCTTCCAGCTCATATAAACAAAGAACGCCCTTTGTAAGTGTCTTGGGATGTCTTGGAAATACCATAGAGGGATGAAACAGGTTTGTTCATGAAAAAATGGCATCAAAGACCTAGGTTCTTAAGTGGGCCTCAGGTTCCAAAATGATTTTTTATTTGGTTGTCTCTGGATGATGAAATTAGTACAGGAAGAGCATGAGAGGTGGAATTGGTAAGAGTGTTATTAGGTCATTATCATTTTGAACCTTGAGTTTTAAGGGAGATTTTGTTGTGAGTTTTTATTTTGAGTTATTCATTTATTTCTAATATATTTTAATTATTTTTTTGTTTAGGAGATGACAAAAAGAGTGAAATGGTGGTGCCCAGTGAGCTTGTAGGCTCTGAAAAAATATATAAAGACCAAGTACATAGTTACAAATTACTATCCATGACTAATGGATGATTATAACATGGTCCAAAAACTCTTAATTCAAGTCATTAATGTTCAATAATACCTAATTAATTTCATGTTGGGTTTATTTTATTTTGATTTGTTTTTCATTATAACACATTGAATTGTTTAAGAAAGTGTTACTTTTAATTTTTTAATCATTGTTTTAAAATTACATAGTTTTTCATTAATAAGTAATAAAAGTATTTTTATAAATTAATTAAAAAATAATCTTAGTGTTTATGATTTTAATATATTGATTTAAAATAGAAAATATTGGTTTTTTTTTGGTAATTGATATCATTGGTTTTGAAATGGGGGATTTATTTTTATAATAGCTATTTATAAATAAAGTATTATTTTATTTGAATGTTTCCTCTTCTTGAATTGATAATGGTTTTAAAAATGTTTTATAAATGGATTTATTTAGATTTCTAAATAAGGAAATGGGCTTTCAAGGGAAATATTTTTGGGGAGAATTCACTTTTATCAAATAGTTTTTTAATATCATGGTTTTTACTAATGGAATTTAATGATGTAGGGATGGTTTTTTGAAAAAGTGAGTATTTAAAATGGGGTAAGTATATATTTGGGTATGTCCCATGGTCTGATTTGATTTTTTTTTAATTTCAACATATGGATTCTTTTAAGCCTATTTATTGTGTTGTTTTATTTGGAATACAAGAAATATCTGAATGGAATAGTTGTGTTTCATCCTTATAGGGTGTATTACTTTGGTTTTCTAGATATAGAACCACTTTAGAATGGTTGAAGTTATCTATTAAGAATTTTTATTTTTTATCAGAGTGTAGATGTTGTCACTTTGGTGATTCATGGTTGGTCTGATGCTTTGATTTCTTCTTAGAGTTTCCCTTGGAATTTTTTTATCAGTGTTCCTGCATAGGCATTAATTTAGTTTACTTTTATGGAATATGATTCATCTAGGAAATTACTCTACCTCAATTTTTGGTTGAACCATTCTTGCATTTGATGTGATATTAACCCAATGATTATGTTTTTCATTTGATGGGATGTGAATGGGATGTTTTGGGTAAGAATGTGAATGGATGAGGCAAGTGATATCCTCTATTTTATCGGTAAGTTTCACCGAGAGTCGGTTCTCCAAAAATAAAGTCCAAGTTTACTCTCTCTCTCTCTCTCTCTCGACCATGTCTAGACCCTTGTTGTTTTTTTGATGATGATTTTTTTTGAGATAATTCTAGTCATGTTTATCTTCTCTCCTGTTTTTTTACCTCAATTATCTTTGTCGAAGATTATGGTTAGTCCTAATATCCTAAAAATGGTTTCTTATTTTTGGTACTTATGGATTTGAGTGGTTTATATATCGAACCTTTCTACTCTTATGATATTCTTGATCTTATGTAATCAAGAACTTATTGAATGTTTTATATAGTTCATCAATGCATTATAATACGTGCAATATTGTAAGGAGACCACATTCGATGGTTCATTTGTGGGATCTTTGTCCTTTTATTGTGTGTTTAAATATTTGTTGGGTGGTTGGAGACCCATTTTTTATTTATTTCCCAACCACTCCCACCTGAAGTAAAATTATTGAACCTTGTTCATTATTGTTTCTTCCTATCATGCCACTTTAGAGTTGGGGTGTTCCTTTGGATTTGAGGTGGTGATTTAGGGAGTCTATCTTTTCCCTTTCTCTAAGATACCCTTTATTGATTGAGAATCATTTTTGGGTAGTTGTAATGAGGGAATGTGAAGATTTTGGTATGTCCTACTTCAATATTAAGGATGATTCCATCATTATTTTTTATAATTTCTTGTCACTTTCATGTTTCTAATAAATTTCAATATTTGAGGAATTCAAAACCCCTTTATTCTTCAGTGAATAATTTTCCCCACGGATTTTTGGGGTTAGAAAATGTCATGGTGGAGAGTCATATCGCACCCAACCCTTGGTTTTATTATTATTTATTATTATTTTTTTCTTTGAATTATTGGATGAGTTGTGTCTAAATTTTCAATTTTTGTAATTTTATCTTTGGCTCATGGTTGGAATACAATTAGCGTTTACCATAAAAATACCAGGAGAATGCATATTTATCTTGATAGTTCTAAAATGAATGGTTGATGCATGGTTTTATATCCATAAATCCTACCCATGTGGGGGTACCATACCCTCCTGTAAGAGGAACAATGTTGGTGAACGATTTGTCCAACCATGTGGCCAAACCATTAATAGTACCCACTAACTTAAAATTTTAACTTTTACTAAAATACCCATCCATATTTTAACTAAAAACACTCTCTCACTCACCCCTCTCACTCAATTTACTTATTCAAATCCAGTAGGGATCCCCATCACATGATCCCCCTTATCTAGGCCTCTTAACCATACCTATTCCTCCTCCGTTTTGGTGTGCAATCTTCTCGGGTTATCATTTCTTCTTCTCTATCTCCTTTATCTTCCTCCAACGCTCCCTCCCTCATACTGTATACTCCATAGGACAAACCCTAAGTAGGTTTTGGTCCATATTTTTCTTGTAACCTAATTTTAATTAGGTATTTGGATTATTTACGGTTTATCTTGATCTTATGTGGTTCCTTGGACCTTGTTGCAGTGGTTTTAGGCACAAGTTATCAAAAGTAGAGAGTTCCAGGTTGGTTACCCCATTTATTTGGACTTTAAAATTTAAAAACTTGATTTATTATATTTTTAATTCCCTGTAATGATATAAAATTGTAATATTAAACTATATTTTAGGTTTATCTAGAAATAAATTCAGTTATTCACATGATTCTCATGAAATGTGATGGTTTTCCCTTTCTTTTGAAAGATAGAAATTTGTTTTATTGATATGCACACATTGAATGTTTGATAAAAATATCAGATGGGCTTCGAAAATAATTTTTGATATTTCAAAATATGTTTTGGGTATTTTAGAGGATTCAATAATGGATCTTTAGTTCTACTTTTCATTACAAATAATTACATTAAATTCCAAGTCATGATTTAGTGCTTTAAATTTGGGTTTGAATAAATGGATGCATATTAAAATATCCCTTTTCATCTACATTGGTTGTACAAATATACAAGGGTGAACACACACACATACACATATATATTAATGTGTGTACGAATTACCGTGAGGGTTATGAATATTTTTAACAATAAAAACACACACACATATATATATATATACATGTGTGATTGTATATGAGTACACAAATTTATTGAAGGGTACTTTAGAAATATAATTTAATATCCAAATCGTATTCTAAATGGGTTTCAAAATGGATTTTTAAAATATTATTTAAAAGATTTATTAGAATGGTTTATATTACTTGCAGTTTTTTAAAAATATTTATTTAATTAATCAAATTACTCTTTACTAGTTTTTAAGGGTGAATTATATTCCTTATGGTTTCTTAAATGTTTTCCTTTAATATGGTGAAAATATGGGTTTAAATAGGAATGTGTGTTTTGATAAATGATATGGATTGTGATGGGTTAATGAAAATAAATTTATTTTTAAATATAAGTTGATGCTTTACTGAAATGGGTAAAGAACATGGAATTTCGGGTATCTAAGGGGGAATACTAGATTACTTATCACTTGGGACTATCTTACTTTACTAAAAAAAATGAAACATAGATAATGGTCATGGTCTCAAGGGAGGGAAACCCCACAATACTAGTCTATCACATTTACTCCTTATAAGAGTGTTGGATGTGGTGTCATGGATGTGAAACACCATCGTACTAGGAAAAATGAATGATCTATTTATTAGTTAACATGCACATTAGATACTGACCGATTATATCATGAGATGAAATAGGGATCTAGGGTTCCCAATGAACTTAGATAACCTAAGGCTTCTCCCATGGTGCATATTTATGGAATAGTTATTTTTATAGTTTATTCCACTCATTAATAAAATTATAAAATCACAATTCTTCATTTCTTGAATAAAATTGTTATATTATGGCACTTGATTTCTTCTGTAATCTTATTAAAGTGTCAAAATTATTTTACATTATAACTGTTAAATAATTTCTTTGGATTTATTTAAATAAATTACTTAAGCATGAATATTTTTTCCTAACATCATTAAATGTTTTAAAAATTTGAAATGAAATATTTTTGTTAAATATTGTTAACAAATGGTTTTCAAATAACCATGAAATTGGTTGATGACACATTTTATAAGAGATTTTTTTCATTTAAAGAGAATAAAATGAAAGGTTTATAAAATGATATTGGCCCTTTATATGCTCATAATAGATTTTTTTTAAATACTATATTTTTAAACTAAAATTAAATGGATCTTTAATCGATATAATTTATACGGGACCTAGTTCCTTTGGCATGAATAGTGGGATCTTTTTCACACGCCTATTATCATTTCAATTTTAGGTTTAGGCTCACTCATTACTGATACATGAAAATTGAGATATTAGAAGTTTTTAGTGACTTATAAAGTCATATAGAGGTATGTTTTATTTTGTTTTGATTTCCTTTATCATGCTGTAAAAGTAGGCCTTTTACTACTTTCTATTGTTTGAGGTGTACTATTATTGTGGTGACTGAGGATTGACTTCTGGTTGGGGTAATTTCTATATGGGAATATGTCTGGGGTGAGTGAAGGTATTTGTTTGTTTATCATTCATATATCCTTATATTTGTTTTATTCTCTTTCCTACTTGATTTGGTGTGCATGTTTGACTTATGGATAGGTGATGCAGAATTTTTATTTATTTTCCACTACATGTTTTTTAATTTATTTATTTGGTGAAACCATTCCCATTTGGTGTATCCTAGATTCCTAGACATGTGTTCCAACCCGTAAGGATCATGAACACCCTTATGGTGGGTCATGATCAAGCTCAGGAATCTGATAGAGGGACAAACTGTGTTTGATGAGATGAAATGGTATCATATCCCTATGTTCTTAAGTTAGTATAGGTTCCAAAATGAGTTTTTTTGTTTGGGTGTTTAGGGTAGATGTAATTTGGATTATTGGAAATTGAGTGGTGGGAGGAGGAAGACTGTTTTGAGCACTTGAACTTTATGAACCTTGAGTTGTTAGGATAAGTTAGATTGTGAGTTTGTATTTGGAGTTTCTTTATTAATTTCTAGATTGTTTTAAGGATTTTGTGTTTGGGGATGAAAAAAGAGTAATCTAGTGCCAAAAAATAAGCTCATAGCGCCTAGAAATCCTATTGGAGACCGAGTATATAGTTCCAAATGATTCTCTATGATATAAGGATGATTAGATCATGCTCTGCCAACCATGTGACCAAGTAATTAATGGTCACTAATCTCTATTGAATTTCACATCAGGGTGATTTTTTTTGATTTATCTATGACTATGACATATTTCATTGTTTGGAGAATGTGTGAGTTTTAATTTTAATTTCATGGTGTTAAAATTTTAAGGTTTTAGTTTTAGAATTAATAAATGTGTTTAACTAAATTAATTAAAAGAAAAATTGATGTTTGTACATCTAATAAATGGTTTCAAAAATGAAAAATAAGTGATTCTATAGATAATTTATTTCATTGGGTTTTAAATGAGTGAGTTATTTATATAATGGTTGTTTTTATATAAAGGAATATTTGAATTGAATGTGGGCTCTTCGTAAATTGATAATGGTTTTGAAAAATATTTTATAAATATATTTTGTTTAGTTTTATAAATAAGGAAATTGGTTGTTGAGGCAAAATACTTTGTGGAGAAATCATATTTATTAAACAAGTTTTTAAACATGTGGTTGTATCTAATGGACATTAAAGTTGAAAGAGTGGTTTTTGAAAAAGGAAATAAATGAAATGTGAAAAGTTTTTTTAAGCTAGTCGAGTCATTTTATTTGAATAATTTTGTTTTTGAATTTTTATGAATATATTAGTATAAGCCAATATGTTTTGTAATTTTCCTTGTAATCCCATAAATATTAAGATTCAATGAGTGAGTTTCATTCTTTTAGGGCATTATCTTTTGGTTGTCTAGATGTAAACCCACTTAAGAATGGTGTTGGTTATCTATTGCGACTTGTTCCTTCCTAACCTAGAGTAGATGAATTCTATTTACTGATTTTTTGTTGGGAAGATTCTTTTGGTTCTTCTTGGAGTTTCTATTTGAGGTTTTGATTATGGTTTCTCCTCTTGTGTTACTCTAGTTTAATTTCATGGAATATGATTCGTTTGGGAAATGACTCTAACTAATTTTATGATTGATCCATTCTTGGATTTAATGTGATTTTATCCTAGTGATGAGGATATTATTTAGAGGATATTTTTATGGGAAGGTTTGGGTGGGAATGTGAGTGACTAGGATGAGTAATATATTTTGTTTGATTTGTAGGGTTCATTGGAAGTTAGGGTTTTAGAAGAAAATTCCCGGTTTACTCTATCTAAATGTCACGACCCGCCTTCACCAAAAGGAGGGAAGGGTCAGCAGATTGCTAGGCCCATCCATCTTTAAGTTGAAGGAGAGATAATGACTCCCAAAACCCACCTTCAATAGGCCCCGGAGTGGCGGCCAACACCAAGGATATAGAATCACACACTAAATGGAAGACATTACCCTTTTTCTTTTAATAGTATCAGGAGATAAGATAGTAAATCCCACAACACCCAAACTAAAAGTGAAAATATGGCTGAAAATAAACCATTCCCATAAGCATGTTCAAAGTTAAAAGATACAAGTCACAAAACTCCAAAGGTAAAAATATACCAAGGAAAAAAACAACAATAGCAACTGCCCCAAAGGTCAAAGCTAGTATGATCCCGCACGATCCCTGAAGTCCTACTAGAAACCTGAAAGCAGTTTTATAAACATAGGGTGAGCATTCAAGTATACTCAGTAGGGAAAAACCAAAGACTCTCATGCACAAGTGGGGAGGAATTCTAATTCCCTCTGAGAAAAGAGATAACCAAGCACCTAGAAAGGAAACCAACCACCCAAGCCTTACCAAGGCACACTCCCCAAATAACCCAAGTCAAATAATGTATAGTAATAGCACATTGATGTTTGGGTACCCCGCGCCACTTCCCCACTGGTTATTGAAGACATCCTACGCATCGAACCAATCCCGCTATTCTCATCGTAGTCCCACTGCCATAACCCTCCCGCACACACCTGGGCCACACCCACACATCCTGCCCGCAAACACCTGGTCCATAACCACTAACCCGCCTGCAGATACCTGGGCCACAACTTTCACACGTAACCATGCCTGCAAACACCTAGGCCAGAACAACCACTGCCACGCCCGAAGACACCTGGGCTAGAAGAACTACTACCACGCCCGAAGAAACCTTGGCTAGAAGACCTACTTCCACGCCTGAGGACACCTGGGCCTCATCTCGAAATAATTAAGAAACCACCTGCCCGCACACACCTGGGCCAACCACCGCACTACCCTGCCCGATGATTCTTGGGCTAATAATGGACTTTAGGCCATCACAGCCTGCCCGTAGAGTCTTGGGCTTTTCCGGAAAGGGAGAAAAAAGGAGCTAATAACCAACCACTTATAGGAGTGTTGGGAAGAACACCCTCCCCCGTAAAATGGGGGTGTTCAGCACTAAGTGCTCATCTTGGTTGGGGCGCGAATAAGAAACACAAAAACAAAAACAATATATATATGTAACAAGCACTCACCCAATCTAGGTTTTTCTTCAACCAGCCTAAAGAACACTATCCTTACTATTCATTCATAAGAAAAGAGAACAACACCCATGCCCAAGTCACTACTCACACCAAACAAAATCCCCATTTGTCCCACCCTTGTTTTCATGTTCATTAATAATGTTTAAATATGTTTCTGCACCTACTTGGGAAACTTGTAAGCATAAGTACATGCCAAGGAAAACGTACACCCAACAACAATTTAAACATTCATAGCCGGTTCTCTTGTAAACACACATCAAATGAAACCCCTCCAAGTATTGGAACCAAAGCAGGTCAAAGTGAGATACAATCCCAAGTTCCCAAAACTATGAATAAGAAGGTTCCACAATAGAAGAGGATTCCACCCCAATTCGTGATACAAACAGAAGATCCCATCCTTACCCACATCACCCCAGAAATTTAATCCCTTACCCAAGAAAACTACAAGGTCACTCGTACTCGGACCATGGAGGAAACAACCAAACCAATACAACCAACACAAGGCAGACTCAACATGAATTTTCAGATTTAAAATATTTAACACACTCCATGATTTCAATTCCACTGGGCTTAAACCTGGGTTATCATAGAAAAGGAGTTGATCCCAGTGCTTCTAATTTATTTATCCCAATATACGTATTTAACCAATTTTCTTTACACAACAAAAGGTTCAAAACCAAAATACAAGCCATTTAAACATCACAAGAGGTAAGGGTTTATTACTGCACAGAGAAATACCACCAATGGCCATGATTTTCAATAGGCATAAGCCCGCACAATTCGAAAATCATTAATCATGAAAGAAGAGAAAAACATAGCAGCATCATTGATCACACCCCTCCCCATCATTTTTTAGAATTTCTTTATTATCTTCATTAAAGTTTGGTTCATCCAATTCTACCGAATCAGTAGCGTACCCACCCCGCAAGATACACAGAAAGGAGAGACGAAGGTGAAACCCCTACTTGACTAATCAAGGAGACGTTTTTCTCTACGCGCCAAGAATAGGGGACGCACGTTTTACAGGGTAGGTGTCACGACCCGACCCAACGAGGCTCGAGCCGCGACTCCCCAAGCCCGCCTCTAATAGGCCAGGGGATGGCGACCAGCGCTGAGTAGGATATCACACACATGGGAGGCATTAGCCTAAGGTACCTGTACACACGCACCCACAAACACCTCCATGCAACAGTGCAGAGATATAGAAACTAGAAAGTAAATGCATGCATACACTATCCCACAACCAGAGAGAAACAACAAAAGTACAAAGGAAAAATAGGGCCCACCAAAAGAAACCTAAAAAGTGTGTCCAACCTGCTCTGAAGAAGGGGAACGCTGCCACAAACACCCTCCAGAAAGCTCCCTCGGCACAGATCTGGTAAACACCCAGGTCAACTCGCTCACTAAGCTCCACCTGCTCCGGGTCCTCATGGGACTCCGTCAAAAGGAATGTGGTCTGCATAAGACACAAACATGTGCGGGAAAATCCTGTGCAGACCACAAGCCTTTTGACGGAGTCCCAGGAGGACCCGGAGCAGGCAGAGCATAGTGAGCGAGTTGACCGGGGCGTTTACCGGAGCTGTTCTGAGGGATATTTACAGCGGGTGTTTGTGGCAGCATTCCCCTTCTTCAGAGAAGGTTGGAAACACATTGTAGTTTTCTTTTGGTGGGCCCTGTTTTTCCCTTTTACTTTTGTTATTTCTCTCTGGTTGTGGGATAGTGTATCCATGCATTTACTTTCCAGTTTCTATATCTCTGCACTGTTTCATGGAGGTTTTTGTGGGTGCGTGTTTACATGTACCTTAGGCTAATGCCTCCCATGTGTGTGATAGCCTACTCAGAGCTTGTCTCCAGCCCCTGGCATATTGGAGGCGGGCTTGGGGAGTCGTGGCTCGAGCCCTGTTGGGTCGGGTCATGACAGAGTGGTATCAGAGGAGGTTACACCTTTGGGATCTCAGATCATAGTTGGTCTAGCTGTGAGTTTGGTTTGGGTTGCATAGCGGCAGTGTTAGGGTGTTTTGAGCTCGGCTTTCAGGCCAGAGACTCTAGTGTTGGTGCGCCGGCCGACGTATCCATACACCAGGACTCTGATAACCTGCCTTTCGACTCGGGACATTCGTACACTGGTCGCGGGGACATAATGGTACATGTATCATATAGGACTGGGTTTTGGGTTTTCCTTGTCCTTCTTGAGTCAGCTCTCCAGATATACTCTTTGATTGTGGTGCGTCTTGAAGGTATTTCAGGATGCCTCCACAACAACAGCCAGCGAGGGTTCCACTGTAGGATTGTGCTGATGACCCACCCCGTGTAGTGGTTGTGGAGTAGGGCGCAGGTTCTGAGGTTGCACCTCCAGGTGGTCTTCCAGTTGGGCCACCACCTATCGAGCAGCTGGTTGTGCCGACAGTGCAGGACGAGGTTTCTCGCAGGATGAGTGCACTACACGAGTTCCATAGGCTGCGACCTCTGAGGTTTCGGGGTGATCCAGACCCCCAGGCAGCTGATGACTAGCTTGAGGCAGTCACTCGAGTTTTCCGCCTAGTGAGGACACCTCCAGATCAGATGGTGGTCCTAGCGGCGAGCCTTTTTCATGGTTCTGCCGGGGGATGGTGGAGTTTGGTGATGCAGTCCCATGACGAGGAGATGCTCACGTGGAAAGAGTTTGAGAGACTCTTCATGGAAGAGTTCTATCCGGTGACGCTGAGGTCGGTGCAGATCTAGGAGCTTCTGCAACTTCGACAGGAGAGCATGACTGTGTCGGAGTACTCAGCGAGGTTTACAGACCGGTTGCACTACTCCCTGGATATGGTTTGAGACCTGTTCTTTAGGGCTTAGACCTTCGAGCATGGATTACACAGGGACATCTGAGCAGGTGTGGTTTCCTTGTGCCCGCACACCTATGCTGGAGTACTGGAGCGAGCGTTGGTGGTGGAGAGTTTTCTGGCTGAGCAGATTCCCCCTGTTAGTGCTGGTCAAGCGAGAGCTGTGACTTTTTCAGTCGGATCGGCATCTGGTAGCCGGCGACTGACTCAGGGGTCAGGACGTGGTCGACGTTTCAGGAGGCGACCCCAGAATGGAGGATCTGAGGCTCAGGGCTTGCAGGCCAGTTTTGGTCAGCCACAAGAGAGACGGTGTTACGCTGGTGACGGTCGGGGACATCTTGCTAGAGATTGTCCGACACAACGTGCTGCTGAGAGGGAGTTGGTCGATGGACCTCCTTGGCATAGGTAGTGTCTCGAGCAAGGAGGTCCATAGGGCGGCAGACGTGGCGGCAGAGCTGGTGCAGCAGGATGCAGTGGTAGGCAGTACTAGTTGCCACGACCCCCACCCCCAGGTGGTCCACGCCAAGCTCAGGGAGCTGGTGGCCGAGGGCGAGGACAGCTGCATGCCCTGGAGGCAGTCGACCCAGAGGCACCGCGGATGGATAGAGGTACGCTGTGTGTATTTTCTACTTAATGCAGTAGTTTGTTAGACACTGTTTAGCGGTATCATTTCCTTTTGTTGCTTGCTCAAGTTTTGTTCAGGGCGTTGGTAAGACCCTGTGTGGGAGTTGTTCCGCATGCTTTGAATGCGTGAGGAAGGGGGATCCTTCCCCCACCGAGACACATTTTTTTGTGACGTGATTAAAACCATGCGGGCGAGTCAGTGCCACCCAAAGCGGATAGTATTGAGGTGCGGTGGATGAGTCCCTCTGACTTATGTGTTCGGGCATGTGTATTTGTTGGTGAGCTCGCTGGTGTGTGAGACCCAGTTGAGAGTCAAGTCGCTTTCCTTATGCTTAGGGCTTTTCGGGGACGAAAAGTTCTAAGGTGGGGAGGATGTAGAGACCCAGGTTTTTGGCCCAGTCAAACATTGGAATTTTTCTGCGAATAATTCCAGAGCTAGGCAGGAAGACGACGTGCGATTCCGAGGCCCGGTGTTCCCGGAATTAATTTTATAAAAATATTAAGTATTTTTTATACTATGCACGTGGAGGGGGTATGATATCTCCTAAATAGTAGCTCAGAACGGGGATCTGAAGGCACAGTTGCGTCCAGAATGTGCCGTTTACCCTGGGCGAGGTGTAAACATTATGGACGTGGGCCTACGGTGAGAAACGCCACCAGGGGAGTTTTCATAAATAAGTAGCGAAGTTAGTGTGCGAGCGTCGACTCGAATAACTTCTGAATGGAGTCTCGGATGGAAAATCTGAGAACGTCGTTGTGTTCAGAACGACGCGTTTACCCTAGGGGTGACCTTACTTTTGTTCACATCAGGCGTCAGGTCCAAGGCGGGTTTGGCGCCGGCGGGCAACTGATATAAATATCAGCCCCCCTTTATCGTTCCTCTCGACGTTTTCACCGTTTTTTGTCGCCACTCCGCCGAATCGAGCAAACGAAGCACCCACGAGCTCGGAATTCAACGGCGGACGTTCCAGGAGCACGTAACGGATGCTCTGGAGCGCGGATCTAAGGCAGAACGTCGGCATTTCGCCCGCGAGGTAGGAGGATTTGAGTTTTAACCCCCGATCCCATTTTTGCTGCATTTTTTCTACAAATTGAAGCCGTAGCAGTATAGATCAGGTCCCGAGGGTCGTGTAGACGCCTCCGGATCGTAAAACGGACCACCGGGGTGCCCCCGGCGTTTCGCAGAAGATCCGCCGGTGCGGCGGCGGCTGACCGCCCAGCGCAGCGGAGGGCCGCCGGCCAGGGCGGGCCGACCCATTTTCTCATACGGGGGTCTTTAAACCCCCGTATATTGCAATCTGAGGGCTGGATTCGCGTGCCGTTTGCGGCGACCCGACCCTGACGATGAGGAGAACCCTCCGGTGTGGGTTTGAGTTTTTAAAGGTTCGGGATCGTGGCCCGGGAGCTAGAAACGTCGTAAAAAAATAATATTATTTTATCATTTTACGACTTTGGGCCGTTGTAACTTCTACCCGGAGCGTTCGATTGATGTGTCGTCAGTGGCGTTGAGACCCTGATGGTATGTCGGACTTTTTGAAATGGTTTCCGGGTGTTGGGACTGAGAACGGGGTGCGGGCCCCACGAGGCCGGGTTTTGGCGTTTGCAGAGAAACACAGCTTTTGCCCCTAGAGTCTGATTTTGGTGGATGAATAGTTGATCCTGTGTATTTTTCCGAGAGGAACGCAATGGTGCGTTCTATTCGATGAGTTTCAGAATCTAGGTGTGGGCCCCACCCGAGCTGGCCTTCGATGAATAGTATCTTTTTCACTGGGTGTCTGTTTCGGACGAGCGAGTAGTCGATTCCGCTTGTTTTTTCGAGGGGATCATCGTGGTGTGATCCGCTCAATGGGTTTTGGGATCATTGTGTTGGCCCCGTACGAGCTAGCTATGGTGAATAGTGCCTTTTTCACCTGTGCTCCGTTTCGGGCGAGTAAACAGCCTATCCTGCGTGTTTTTCTGCGTGGAATGTGATGGTGGCCTCGGTTTTGGCCTAGGAGGTGCGCAGTGTGGCGTTGTGGTGGGTCGCTCGAGTTAGCGATGATTGGACCAGAAGTGGTTGAGGGTTCTCCCTTGTTTCGTTCCTATGAGAGTTCATGTGGAATCACAACCTTCGTATGGGTTCGTGATCCTCTTGATGAGATGTTTAAACTGTTAGAGTTGTGGTATCCCTCCGGTGGGCCCGGAGTGGATCCTCTAGAATCTTACCCTATATCAGGTTCTTGGTATCGATGTGACCGCTTATTCACAGGTGGCGATCCCCTATCTAGTAGGTTAACCCCGTAGGGTTTCTGGCATCATCGGGAATATGATCTCCTACGCGGTGGGTAGTGCACAGTAGGGTTGTGGCATCGTCGGGTTTATGATCCCCTACTCAGCATGATGTTCATAGTAGGGTTGCAGTATCATTGGTTATACGATCCCCTACTCAGCACTTGGTGTCGGTAGGGTTGCGGTATCATTGGTTATGTGATCCCCTACTCAGCGCGTGGTTTCGATAGGGTTGCGGCATCATCGGTTCGATCCCCTACATCGTGAGTTGTACCAGATAGGGTTCCAGTATCGTCGTGACCATCTTTATATGAACGATGATCCTCTATCTGAGTGTGGAGCTTCTGTCGAGTGCCAGATCGGGTTGTGGTATCCCCCAGCAGATCCTGGGTGTGATCCCCTATCTGTGAGAACTACGTATGCCAGATCGGGTCACGGTATCCCCCAGCGGACCCTAGGAGTGATCCCCTATCTGTGAGATACGCATACCGGAGTAGGTCTTGGTATCCCCTAGCGGACCCTACCGGCGATCCCCTATCCGAGGAGTTTGGTGGTTATGTTGTTTCAGTGATATTTCCTCAGTGATGTTATCCGATGAGCGTGGTCTCTCGGGTGAGTGTCTGAGATGTTTGTTTGGGACCCGATGGAGTGTATCTCTCGGATGAGTGTCATCTGGTATGACAATGTTCGTGTGGTGTACTCTCCTGGTTGTGGAATGTTGCTGGTGATGAGGTCGTTACCTCTTGTGGCTTTGTGGCGTGAGCTGAGTATATCTGCATTGTTGAAGGTGTATGTATGGGCATACACCTGAGCTGAACTGAGCTGACTAGTTGTGTTTAGCCGAGGATGGTGACGAGATGGAGTTTCTCACTCTTCTGGGTTCCCTCTGGCTGGGTTGAGTGGACTGTGGCCTTTCAGTTACCCCCTTGGGTTTTGGGTTTTTGGGGTTCCTACTGAGTATATTTATACTCACCCCTACACGGGCTTTGCCCGCACATTTTTGTGTCTTTTGCAGACTACAGGCCTTTTGACGGAGTCCCAGGAGGACCCGGAGCAGGCGGAGCTTAGTGATCGAGTTGACCGGGGTGTTTACCGGAGCTGTGTCGAGGGAGCTTTCTGGTGTGTGTTTGTGGCAGTGTTCCCCTTATTCAGAGCAGGTTGGACATGCTTTGTAGTTTTCTTTTGGTGGGGCCTGTTTTGCCCTTGTACTTTTGCTGTTGCTCTCTGGTTGTGGGATAGTGTATGCATGCATTTACTTTCCAGTTTCTATATCTCTACATTGTTTCATGGAGGTGTTTGTGGGTGCGTGTGTACAGGTACCTTAGGCTAATGCCTCCCATGTGTGTGGTAGCCTACTCGGTGCTGGTCGCCAGCCCCTGGCCTATTAGAGGCAGGCTTGGGGAGTCACGGCTCGAGCCCCATTGGGTCGGGTCGTGACAGTAGGAATGTTGGGAACTCCAAGGATGAGTAGAAGACTTCAGCCTAGGTGCACCACAAGTCTCAAGAAGAAAGGACTTCAAGCGCACCACAGAGAATAGAGAAGTCGGCCAAAAAGGGAAAAAGGGGGAAGAAGAACTTCTTCTGCGATATATAGATAAAATCATATTGTTACAGGATATGATAAATTTGAACTCTTTAATTTAGGATCTTGGTTCCTCACGCAGTTAGGTGGTTACACACAACTGAATTAATTGTTAATTAATAGTTAGGTTTCTCAGGAATTTTTTAGATATTAATTATGGGTTAAAAACGGACTTGAAATGACTTAGTTGGTCAAAAAGGCCTAAAAGAGGTGTTACGGGAAAAAATGTAGAAGTAAAACCCGACAAGGCTAGATAACACCAATCGGTCGCCCTGATCGGTCACGCCGATCAGTCGCACCGGTCGGTCGTGCCGGTCGGTCGCACTGACCGGTCGCGTCGATCGGTCGCAGCAATCGATCAAACACAGAAATTTGGAAAAGGGAGGGGTCATGAGGGTTTGTTCCATTACATTAGATACCTCTCAAACCATTCTCGTCCTCAAGAATCAAAACCCAGACCGAAGGAAAGAGGGGGGTCCGAACAGCCACCCTGGAAGATATCTCTCAGGAGTGAACCTCTCTGACACAAGAACACCTTATCCCCTAAACAAACAAAAACTCCCTACCACTCCTTTCCCTATGTAACCATGCAAAACAGAATGGCTAAACTGTCCGATCCAGTGGGAGAGGGGGTTCCCTTCCTCCTTATTAAGATACTATCCACTTTAGGTGGCACTGACTCGCCCACACAGTTTTAGGCGCATCTTCTTTAATGCGTCTTAAATAGGGATTAGGTCCTCCCCTCCCCATTCTTTATGACACTTGACACACACATCCATAGAAAAGTAAACTGCACATCCATAGCCAACAAGGTAAGCATTACACTGTAAACAAGTACTGACCAACGAGGACAAAATTTAAAACAGATCGGGGTATTGGGCGCGCATCTGTGCTTCCCACTCCCAGGTACTTTCCTCAAGTCCACCATGTCTTCATAAAACATGAACCAAGGGAATGGTTCGCCCATGAATCACCTTCTCCTAATGACCCTCGATCATCCCTAGTCACTCCACGAAGGCTGCATCATCTTCGATATCTAGACCTCCCCAGTCGAGGACGTGTGAATCATCATGCAGATATCATCGGAGCTTGGACACATGGATTACATTGTGTATCCTAAGTAGTGACGGTGGTAGTGCTAGCTGATAAGCCACTTCACCGACTCGTCACAACACTTTGAAGGGCCCGATGAACCTGGGAGAAAGCTCACTTCCTCTACCAAACCTCTGTTGTCCATGTCGAGGGGAGACCTTCAAGAAGATGTTGTCCCCGACCTTGAACTCCAAGGGTCTCCTATCATTGGCATATGACTTCTTCCAGTCCTGATCTGCCTTCATCCTCTCTCTTATAAGCTGAACCTTCTCTGTCGTGCTTTGAACCACCTCCGGGCCAAGAACACCTACTTACCCAACCACAATCCAGCACACGGGTGAGCGACACTGCCTTCCATATAGGGCTTCGAACGGAGCCATGCCAATGATAGAGTGATAGCTATTATTGTAGGAGAACTCTACCAGAGGCAAGTGTCGCACCCATGATCCTCATGAGTCCAGAACACATGCCCGCATCATATCCTCCAAGGTTTGTATGGTGCGCTCTATCTTCCCATATCTCTGGGGGTGGAAGGCAGTGCTAAGGCGCAGCTGGGTGCCAAAAGCATGCTGAAAACCCCTCCAGACTCGTGAGGTAAACCGTACATCCCTATCCGAGACTATGGAACTCGAAAATCCATGAAACCACATGACCTCATCCACATATCTCTGTGCTAGATCATCCACTGCACTCGACTCCTTGATCGCTAGAAAGTGAGCCGATTTCGTCAACCGGTCCACTACTACCCAGATGGCATCACAGCCTCCATACACTTTGGGAAGTCCCGTGACAAATCCATCGAGATGTAATCCCACTTCCACTCGAGGACATCTAAAGGTTGAAACAACCCACCTAGAATGCGGTGTTCAACCTTCTCCTGCTGACACACTAGGAACTTGGCCACAAACTCTTCCACTGCCCGCTTTACCCCGGGCCACCAAAACTGTCTCTTCAGACCCTGGTACATCTTGGAAACTTCTGGGTGTACTGCTAGGGGTGAGTTGTAGAACTCAATATGAACCCTATCGTGCATTTCCTCCGAAACAAACATCTTCCCATGAAAAAGATCCAATTTTGACCATCCTCTGTCCACCCTTCCGGAGCATCGACTTGTCTAACCTGGTCGCACATCACTTTACTCTCCGAGTTTCCCCACTGAGACTCCTCCACCTAATGCAATAGAGAAGACTGTACTATCATTAGATGCAGGTATCCTCTACCATTATCCATCCTCACATCCAGGTGCAAGGCAGCCAACTCCTCCATCAATTTCCAAGCATTTGCTGAATCTTGGACCGCATCCTTCTATGACCTCCTGCTCAAAGCATCAGCCACTACATTCCCTTTTCCCGAAGTGTATGAAATATCGAAGTCGTAATCCTAGAGGAACACCATCCACCTTTTCTATCGTATGTTTAGGTCCTGCTGGGAAAAGATATACCTCACGCTTTTGTGATCCGTGAAGACCACAAAGCATTCTCCAATGAGGTAATGCCGCTACAACTTTAGTGCAAAAAAGACCGCTGCAAGATCTAGATCATGGGTGGAATAATTACGCTCATGAGGTCGTAGCTTCCTAAACCCATAAGATATCACCCCTTGTCACTGCATCAACACACATCTGAGGCCCTGACCTGATGCATCACAGAATAACTCATATGACGCCCCTTCTTTTGGTAGTCTCAGCACTGGGTAACTAACAAAATTCTCCTTCAGATAGCTGAAGGCGACCTTGCACTGCTCACTCCACACCAAACCCTGGTCTTTTTTGATCAAGGCTGTCAACGGGGCTGAAACTCAGGAGAACTTAGGTATGAACCTCCGATAGTAACCTACCATCCCAAGGAAACTATAAACCTCTACCACGTTTTTGGGTGCTACCCAAGAAACAACCGCCTCAACGTTTGATGGGTCCACCGCTACCCCCTATTCGGACACTACGTGCCCAAGGAAGTGTACTTCTCGCATCCAGAACTTGCACTTCGACAACTTCCCATAGAGTTGGTACCGTCGGAGGACCTCCAAAACTGTCCTCAGGTGCTCCATGTGGTCCACCTCTGATCTTGAATAGATCAGGATGTCGTCGATGAACACGACTATGAACCGATCTAGATAATCCTGGAAGATCGAGTTCATAAGCCCCATGAACACAGCCGGGGCATTCATAACACCGAAAGGAATGACTATAAAATCGAAGTGCCCATATCCGCACCTGAAGTCCATCTTCGAGATGTCACCCTCCTTTACCCTCAACTAGTGATACCCAGACCGTAGGTCGATATTCGAGAACCATCCTACCCCCTTCAGCTTGTCAAAGAGATCGTCCATCCTCGGAAGAGGGTAGCGATTCTTGATCGTCACCTGATTCAGCCTCTTGTAGTCTATACATAACCTGAGACCACCATTTGACTTCTTTTCAAACAAGACTGGAGCACCCCATGGTGACACACTTGGTCGAACATAACCCCTCTTCATTAGAACGTCAATCTGAATCTGCAACTCCTGTAGCTCCGAAGGTGCCATCTGGCAGGGAGCCATCGAAATCGGACAAGCACCAGGCTGCGAGTCTATACCAAAATTGATATCATGTCGAGGGGGTAGATGTAGTGACCCGAAGCTTAATGTAAATGTACATTAAATTACTTTTTTGGAATACTTAGTACATAACAAAAACACACACACAAGGACTGTAATAGTTTAGTGTGTTTGGAAACTCGGAATATAATATTCTAATCGTGGTGAAAGATCTTCAACATCTCCCATAAAGATCTTCCCTTTTTTTACCTAAAACCTTTCTTTATATCCTGGGGAAAAGAAAACACAAAAGGGTGAGCTCAAATGCTTAGTAAGGGTAAACAAAAGAAATATCAATCACATCATATTCATAAGAACATATCTTTTGGAAATCCAAACCTGCAAAAGAGATCATAATTTCATAACATGGGATACATCATAGTAGTGAAATGTAATCCCAATAATCATAATGTAATACATGAAACTTTGTGGAATACACACATAATCATAGAGAATCATTTCTTATTAGTCAAGACTCATTTCCAAGACTATCTTATTGGACAAAGTCCCTTTCTGAACCGAGTTCACTCCTCGTTTCAGTCCTGTTTCACTGAACTCGTATAACCTACCGTTCTAGTCATGTCTATCTCATGAGATATAAAATCTTTACCCAATGCATTAGAGGTAGATATAGGTCCCACCCATCTCATAATGATACCATTCTTTTGTGTGCCACAAAATCAGAAACCATACATCATAGCATAAACCATGTAATAAAAATGGGAATCTTAAACATCATGACATCATAAAACAATTCATATAAGATAATGGATTTCATAAATATATTTCAATCACAAAATAATCAAATCAATGTAATAATAGAGATAGAAACAGATTTCTATATTATCTTAGATGGAAAATAATTTTTATAAAACACTTGAACTCCATTCTTGAGGAAAATATCCTTTCTACTTCAAAAACACTTTTCCTTTCTTAACATGTCATACAATTATAAACTAAAAGAAGTTGATTAAAAATAAACTTTAAAACATGTAAAGGATGCTTCTTGGAAATAATTTTTTAAAAATCCATTCATGTCGTATAATTTAAAAAAACATTCTTCTCATACTTTTGTCGGAAAAGTCAAAAAGTACCTCGTACGAAAAACGACAAAAGATTCCTTTCATATCTTTTACTAAAAAATCACTGAAGGGTAAAATTGGATTTAAAAAATTATAGGTGGATGGAAATAATATTACATATTGAGGAAACATGTATGTGGATGATAAAATACACCCCATTAAATACCGAAGTATAAACAATCTCAGATAAAAATGAGATTGTGATATTTTCCCTTACCTTAGGTCTGATTTGCTTCGTAAGTGTCTGAACCTCCTGTATAATGATTTAAATAATTTCATTGACTTATTCCAGAATCATAATCATTGTTATGATATCATATATGGTTCACTTATGGCTTTATATTACCCGTTCTTTTGTAAATTCCATGTTAAAGAGCGTTTTGGGTAAAATCGTTTCATTTGTCGTCCGTGTTTTGACTTGTAATTATTCATATGAGTAATTAGATCATGATTAATTAATTCCTGAATATAAAACATGTTTTATATATAATATATATTCATAATATATATATATATATAATAGATCAGTAAATGGAAATAAATACACCGTTCATGGAGACGGTAGACCGTACGTACGCATGCACGCTGTTTTCTTTTTCTTATTAGTTGAATGGAATTAAGTAGATGACATACATATATATACTCATAAATCCAGTATCATTATTATGTCATATATTTCATGATTACTCGTTATATATACTTTATAATCATTCATGAATGGTTAACGTGGAGAATGAATCTCATCGCGTCGTGGAGACGGTAGTCCGTACGTACGCACGAGCGATGATATCATTCTCATGATCGTGGAATTGTATTAGAGTGTATGTATAATATTTCAGAATCATTATCACTTTACAATAATCATATATAGTTATTATGTACACCATTATACCCATCCAAGTAAGGTGGTGGTGGAAAATAGATTATACCACGGTGTGGAGACGGTATTCCGTACGTACGCACGGGCGGTGATTTCGTTTTCCGTAGGATGGATAGATGGTAAAATAGGGTTGTTTAATACTTATAATAAAATATCAGTATATGAGTTATACTGATTTTATTACTTCATAATGAAAAAACTAAAGAAGAAGAAGTTGAAGAAGAAATAAAGATGAACGAATCGGTAACAGATATTACCTCTTCTTTGAAGTGCTTCTTTGAGACCACCTTTTAGGGCACTAAAATAGGTCTTTGAAGAAGAAAAAAACCTCTAGGATGTTTCTATGGAAGTGGATAATGGAATTTGTCAGGGGTTGGCCGAGCTTGAAGGCTCAAAGTGGTGTGAGGAAGAGGGGGAGGAGGTTCCCTTTTATAAGGGAGGAGAGGGGCTCCTTTGGAAAAACTAAAAATATTATTTTATTATAAAGACAAATTCGGTTTTAAATAGCTCCAAATTGAATTATTTCGAAGTTAAGGTGGGGATGGGTCGAAATAATCTCATACAATATAATTTATACAAGTTTAGGTTCCTATTTTAACCTTATCATTTAGATTTAACATTAAGTAAAATAATTTTACTTTTACCATGTCTTCTTGTGTTCTTATACTTTATGGTTAATAAACTTACTATAATCAGCCAAACGAACCCCAAGTTGTTTATTATTAATATATATAACCTTATATAAGTCATTTGGAAGACCCTTAGATTTTTAGGAATAAAATAACAATTACTAATATAATATTTGTTTTAAAAACTATTTTATGTCAATTTTGAAACTATTTAGCAATTGATTTTTGTGAAAATCATAACAGAATGATTAGTTCGAACCAAGTTTCTTAAATCAATACTAACATGTCATATTGACCTATAAAATTAGTTTAATTCATAAAAAGTCTCAAATTTCATTTATTTGGGTATTTATAACATAAATTATGTCAATATTTCATTAATAAGATAATTACTGCATCATTGTTGTGTCATAAATAAATTAAATTATTTAATTTCTAAAAATTAAAAATAAACTACCATTATGTAGGAAATCGTTTTATCTTTCTAATTAATATTTATAGTCGAATTTATCTTATGTATAACCCTATATTAAAAATTATTTACTTATTAAACATTGATTTTAACTATTTTAACCCTTCTTTAAATAAATTAATAATAAATGTCCTAATCTAATCCAAGTGGGATTAAATGGTCATATTTTATTCCTAAGGTTGTTTTTGTTTGAATTACACTTATCCAATAGAATTAGGACATGTGTTAGGGTAATAATAATATCATTTTTACCCTTAATTACCCTATTTACTTTTAACCGTGGAAAAAAAAGTTAAAAGTAACTATTCACCAAAAAATATTTTCATCTCATTGAACCACATTTTAGTCCTTGATATTAACCGTGTCTCTCGGATTTTTGAAATTCCACTAACAGAAGCGGTAAAATTATGTTTTATAAAAAGTTCAGTTTTTTAACTACCACTTAGAGGTTTCACTATTCATCAAAAAAATGAAAGTTTCCAAAAAAATACCAAAAATTAGGCCTAAGCTATATTTGATATTATGAACTCAAAAATGATTTCTATTTTACCAAATTAAAAACATATCAGTTGCATTAATTAATTTAAAAATTAATTCCCGTCGTCAAAACAAATAGCGTGTTCTTAAGAGATAATAACTATCAAAAGATTGACACTTGTTTATATCTGGTTTAAATGTGAAATTATGTCCAATGACCAAAATTGAATTAAATTGTAAAAATATATTCTAAATATACTTTAAAACCACTCAAATTAATAATTTATCACTATTAATTATTTTGATTAAAAAGGTTGGTTTTAATTAAAATTTAGTAATTTTCACTATTCATCAGAAAATGAAAGTTATCCGAAAAGTACCAAAATTTCACCCTAAGCTAATTAAGATATTCCAAATCTAAAAATGAAGTTCATTTTGAAAAATAAAATTTACAAAATTTCAGAAATTTGTTATTACTATTCATAATAGCTAGTTTTAATAATATTTTAATAGCTTATCGTTGTTTAGTGAAACTCGGTATTGCGTACTACACATGCTATCGGGGAAGGTCACGATTGCGTGTAATGCATGGCAATTCAAGGATGTGTGTTGTGCAAGCTCCTTTTTGTGTAGCGTACAAAAGAATACATTAATGAAAAGAATATTTTTCATAAAATCTCGGGGTGTTACATTCTACCCCCCTTAAAATGAATTTCACCCACGAAATTTGTCGGGGTTATAAATGGTTTACTACTTGAAAGTATGTTTAATAGAAACCCACATCGTAAAAAGGAATACCAAAACCAATCTTTAAAAACAAAAGTATGAAATGTAACGGTTATCCAAATAAACTAATAATTGTTTTTCTACATAGGTGAAAATATGGATATGGAAGAGAAATCTAACCATCATGTTCTGATGGAGAGTGGTAGAGAACATGGCTATGGAAAAGCCAGCAATCACAAAGCCATAAATTTGTGATGATCTAAGGTACCATCTGATTCATCAGATATAAGATCACTAGGACAACATTTTTGGTTTTCAAGATCGTTTCCCTAAAGTCGATGAAATTGGAATTAGAAGATATACTTTCTTGATTTTGGTATAGTCTCACCGTTGGTCGTTCTTTGGACAATTTCCACTTCATATCTTAAAGAAATGAAGTTGAATTTGTCATTCGTGATGTGTTATCAGATCATGTGATAGAATGATGGGTCATTCCATCTGTCTCAAACAAAAGGTAAGAAAAGTTATCAAAAAATACATAAGTCCATATATAGTGAGATTATTCATATATGGTTCCTAAAATGGACTTATAATTCATATATCATACTGATTAATATAATAAAACTAGTTTCTACTAAACAGGGACTTCCTGTAGGCCAGTGGTAGGCGATAAAGGCCAGTCGCACTTCGGTTGTGGGTTTGATTCCCACAGCCTTGTCCGACGCGATGGGTTGTCGCTCGTCCTACAGGTTTTCCTTTTTCTAAAACTATATTACTATAACATCCTATCAACAATATCAAAAAAGTTTTATCCTTAAACAATACTAACTTATGTCCAACATAATCCATTCCAATCTTTAGGCTTATCTAAAATACTTCAGTCCAAGATCATAGTATAGAGAAAATGATCACGTGAATGCCATCATTTATCCCCCATATATCATAAGATATATCTTGTTGGTCAAATTACAAACATGTGAATACCTTAATCATGTATTCTCTTGAAGAATGAATATCCATTGAATCTTAGTAAAAACATGAGTGCTGTTAAAAGTTAACGCATTCCACATACCAATAACCGAAAATTCTATACACTCAAACCATGACATAACCTTCTCATTATATCATTCATGACCTCATGAATACTATCAAACATTTAATTTTCTCCTTATCCGCATATCATCTATATTCCAAAAATATCTGAATAACCTTTAATGGACACTGGTACCATTAATCATACACTTTCAAAACTCAAGGAAACACAATAGTGTAACAATCCTTAGATGTCTCATTATTCCATAGTACCATGAGATTACTTATACAAAATTACACTTGATAAACATGTAATCATTCCACTACCTTCTTAAACCATTGACTAAGCTTCAACAATTCTTTCAACTCAGATATCAATTGTAGTCTCTTCATCATCATCAACATAAATACTACTCATACGACCATACTGATTCTCTTCAGAAGACTTTACCTTAGGGAATTGGTTTGCATAATGCACTTACATTCCACATTTAAAACATTTAACCATTGTTGATGTCGTAGCAATACCATTATCCTCATCCCTGGTGTTAACTAAACCTTTTCCTTTGCACTTACTGGCTTTGTGTCCTTCTTTTCCACACCCAAAGCATATTCCAGTTCCCTTGAAACATTCTCCTCGATTCCTCTTCCCACATGATTTACATAGGGGAAATTGAACTTTCTTTCCTCTATGATCATTATGAAACTCCATCTTTCTCTTATTAGCCGAGTCTGGAAACTTACCAAATTTGAGTTTATTGATCATATTATGAGATTGCTGATTCAGCATAATAATGATGGTTGGACTTCAAAATCCCATTTCATTTTGTTTCTCATGAAGAATATCATTCCATTGTCCATAATATTCTCCATTATCGTGAATCATCTTGTTTCCATCCATTTTCTAAAACCCAAAAAGAATAGTGTTAGAGGCAAAAATCATAATAAAGGGGGAGTAACTTCAATATCTAACATCTTAGACTAAATTCTAATATCGTTACCATAGTTCTAGGACTATATACAATACGTATACTTATCCTTAGGGGCATCCCTAGACATACCTTAGAAATATCTCTTGGGATCTCACTAACGTTTTCACATCATAGTTTCCAAAGGTTGACTAAACCTTTCCTCTAATACCAACTGTAGAGACTTGAAGCTTAATGTACATAGAAATTACATTACTTTTGCGGAATACTTAGTATATAACAAAAACACACACACAAGGACCGTAAATTAGTGTCTTTGGAAACTCGAAATATAATCTTCTAATCATGGTGAAATATCTTCAACATATCCCATAAAGATCTTCCATTTTTTTTACCTAAAACATTTCTTTATATCCTGGGGAAAAGAAAACATAAAAGGGTGAGCTCAAATGCTCAGTAAGGGTAAACAAAAAAATATCAATCACATCATATTCATAAGAACATATCTTTTGGAAATCTTAACCTGCAAAAGAGATCATAATTTCATAACATGGGATAAATCATTGTAGTGAAATATAATCCCAATAATCATAACTTAAAACATGAAACTTTGTGTCATACAAACATAATCATAGAGAATCATTTCTTATTAGTCAAGACTCATTTCCAAGACTATCTTAGTGGACAAAGTCCCTTTCTGAACCGAGTTCACTCCTCGTTTCAGTCCTATTTCACTGAACTGGTATAACCTACCGTTCCAGCCATGTCTATCTCATAAGATATAAAATCCTTAACCAATGCATTGGAGGGAGATATATGTCCCACCCATCTCATAATGATACCATTCTTATGTGTGCCCCAAAATCAGAAACCATACATCATAGCATAACCCATGTAATAAAAATGGGAATCTTAAACATCATGACATCAGAAAACAATTCATATAAGATAAAGGATTTCATAAAAATATTTCAATAACAACATAATCAAATCAATGTAATAATAGGGATAGAAACAGATTCCTATATTATCTTATATGGAAAATAATTTTTATAAAACACTTGAACTCCATTCTTGAGGAAAATATCCTTTCTACTTCAAAAACACTTTTCCTTTCTTAACATGTTATACAATTATAAACTAAAAGAAGTTGATTAAAAATAAATTTTAAAACTTGAAAAGGTATCTTGTTGGAAATAATGTTTTAAAAATCCATTCATTCCGTATAAGTTAAAAAAAACATTCTTCTCGTACTTTTGTCAGAAAAGTCAAAAAGTACCTCGTACGAAAAACGACAAAAGATTCCTTTCATATCTTTTACTAAAAACTCAACGAAGGGTAAAATTGGATTTAAAAAATTGTAGGTGGATGGAAATAATATTACATATTGAGGAAACATGGATGTGGATGATAAAATACACCCCATTAAATACCGAAGTATAAACAATCTCGGATAAAAATGAGATTGTGATATTTTCCCTTACCCTGGGTCTGATTTGCTTCATAAGTATCCGAAACTCCTGTAGAATGATTTAAATAATGTCATTGACTTATTCCAGAATCATAATCATTGTTATGATATCATATACGGTTCACATATGGATTTATATTACCCGTTCTTTTGTAAATTCCATGTTAAAGAGCGTTTTGGGTAAAATCGTTTCATTTGTCGTCCGTGTTTTGACTTGTAATTATTCATATGATTACTTAGATCATGATTACTTATTTCCAGAATATAAAACATTATTTATATATAATATATATTCAGAATATATATATATAATAGATCAGTAAATGGAAGGAAATACACCGTTCATGGAGACGGTAGACCGTACGTACGCATGAACGCTGTTTTCTTTTCCTTATTAGTTGAATGGAATTAAGTAGATGACATACATATATATACTCATAAATCTAGTATCATTATTATGTCATATATTTCAGGATTACTCATTATATATACTTTATAATCATTCATGAATGGTTAACGTGGAGAATGAATCTCATCGTGTCGTGGAGACGGTAGTCCGTACGTACGAACGAGCGATGATATCGTTATCTTGATCGTGGAATTTTATTGGAGTGTATGTATAATATTTCAGAATAAATATCACTTTACAATAATCATATATAGTTATTATTTACACCATTATACCCATCCAAGTAAGGTGGTGGTGGAAAATAGATTACACCACGGCGTGGAGACGGTATTCCGTACGTACGCACGCGCGGTGATTTCGTTTTCTGTAGGATGGATAGATGGTAAAATAGGGTTGTTTCATACTTATAACAACATATCAGTATATGAGTGATACTGATGTTAATAATTTATAATGAAACAACTAGAGAAGAAGAAGTGGATGAAGAAATAAAGATGAAAGAATCGGTAAAGGACATTACCTCTTCTTTGAAGTACATCTTTGAGACCTCCTTTTGGGGCACTAAAATAGGTCTTTGAAGAAGAACAAAACCTCTAGGATGTTTCTATGGAAGTTTAGAATGGAATTTGGCAGGGGTTGGACGAGCTTGAAGCCTACAAGTGGTGTGAGGAAGAGGGGGAGGAGGTGCCCTTTTATAAGGGAGGAGATGGGCTCCTTTGGAAAAACTAAAAATATTATTTTATTATAAAGACAAATTCGGTTTTAAATAGCTCCAAAAAGATTTATTTAGAAACTAAGGTTGGGATGGGTCGAAATACTCTCATACAATAGAATTTAGACAAGTTTAGGTTCCTATTTTAACCTTATCAGTTAGATTTAACATTAAGTAAAATAATTTTACTTTTACCATGTCTTCTTGTGTTCTTATACTATAAGGTTAATAAACTTACTATAAGTAGCCAAACAAACCCCAAGTTGTTTATTATTTATATATATAACCTTATATAAGTAATTTTTCCGAACCTTAGATTTTTAGGAATAAAATAACAATTACTAATATAATATTTGTTTTAAAAACGGTTTTATGTCAATTTTGAAACTATTTAGTAATTGATTTTTGTGAAAATCATAAAAGAACGATTTGTTCGAACCAAGTTTCTTAAATAAATAATAACATGTCATATTAAACTATAAAATTAGTTTAATTCAGAAAAAGTCTCAAATGTCATTTATTTGGGTATTTATAAATCAATTATGTCAATATTTCATTAATAAGATAATTACTGCATCATCGTTGTGTCATAAATAAGATAAATTATTTAATGTCTAAAAATTACAAATAAAATACTATTATGTAGGAAATCGTTTTAGCATTCTAATGAATATTTATAGTCGAATTTATCTTATGTATAACCCTATCTTAATAATGATTTACTTATTAAACATTGATTTTAACTATTTTAACCCTTCTTTAAATAAATTAATAATAAATGTCCTAATCTAATCCAAGTGGTCTTAAATGGTCATATGTTAATCCTAAGGTTATTTTTGGTCGAATTACACTTATCCAATAGAATTAGGACATGTTTTAGTGTAATAATAATATCATTTTTACCCTTAATTACCCTATTTACTTTTAACCGTGGTAAAAAAGTAAAAAGTTACTATTCACCAAAAATTATTTTCATCTCATTGAACCACATTTTAGTCCTTGATATTAATCGTGTCTCTCAGATTTGTGAAATTCCACTCACAAAAGAGGTAAAATTATGTTTTATGAAAAGTTCAGTTTTTTAACTACCACTTAGTGGTTTCACTATTCATCAAAAAAATTAAAGTTTCAAAAAAAATACCAAAAATTAGGCCTAAGCTATATTGGATATTATGAACTCAAAAATGATTTATATTTTACCAAATTAAAAACATATCAGTTGCATTAATTAATTTAAAAATTAATTCCCGTCGTCAAAACAAATTGCGTGTTCTTAAGAGATAATAACTATCAAAAGATTGACACTTGTTTATGTCTGGATTAAATGTGAAATTATGTCTAATGACCAAAATTGTATTAAATTTTAAAAATATATTCTAAATATACTTTAAAACCACTCAAATTAATAATTTATCACTATTAATTATTTCGATTAAAAAGGTTTTTTTTAATTAAAATTTAGTAATTTTCACTATTCATCAGGAAATGAAAGTTATCCGAAAAGTACCAAAATTTCACCCTAAGCTAATTACGATATTCCAAATCCAAAAATGAAGTCCATTTTGGAAAACAAAATTTACAAAATTTCAAAAAGTGGTTATTACTATTCATAACAGCTAGTTTTAATAATATTTTAATAGCTTATCGTTGTTTAGTGAAACTCGGTATTGCGTACTACACATGCTATCGAGGAAGGTCACGATTGCGTGTAATGCAAGGAAAGTCAAGGATGCGTGTTGTGCAAGCTCCTTTTGGTGTAGCGTACAACACAAGACATTAATGAAAAGAATATTTTTCATAAAATCTCGGGGTATTACAGTAGAGTCGTCACCTCCTTAGGAAAGAAGTCCATAAACTCACTAACGATCCCTGGTACCTCCACCATCTCTGCATCTACTGACTCCACTGACAGCTCAGCTAACAATAAGAGGAGGGGTTAATCTCACCTACTGCCCTTCTGGCCACTCTGCTCACTGGTGAAAGTAACACGTAGGCCTCCCAAGTCTGAGAACACAACCCTTCCTCAGAAGCAGTCGATGATGACACACACAGAGAACAACCAGTTGATGCCTAGGATGACATCGTATGGATGTATCTGTAGCAGTAGTAGATCCCAGACCAACTAATGTGGCCCTATCATCAGTCTTCATCCTCGACAAACACATAACAAGTCAGTCTGTCATCCGAAAGGTGTGCTCAACACCAGGGGAACTGGAAGTCTCTTGGTATCAGGACCCAGAGCACGGGCCAGACCAGGTGAAACAAAGGAGTGAAAAGCTCCGGTATTGAACAAGGCATATGCAAGGGTACTGAACAAACTGATCGTACCTCGAACGACCTTAGATCCTTCTAGAACTATTTCCTCCACGGCGTTAAACTTTCCACGCCCAGATCCTCTGCCCCTCGGCTGTTGGACACCTCCCCGACCATGCCGTGGTCGAGGTCCCTGAGGAGCTCCCTGAGGTCGGCCTCTTCCCACAACGTCTGCCCTCGGAGGAGCGGGAGCTCACTGCCCCTGCTGCTGTGGCTAGAATGGACTAGATGGAAGCTGCTGCTGAGGTGGGTGATGGGCCTTCCCATTGCCACCGTACTGCACTCTATCCGAGCACTAGTTCTGAAGGTGTCTATAGCCACCACAGATAAAGCATCTCAGTCCTTGTCCCAAAGGAAAGGGGATAGGGCCAGGAAATCGGAACTAGAACTGCTGGGGCCTGATCCCTGCCAGTCGAAACCTAGAGGGACCTGATGCTGGAGGCCTGGTGCTGATGGCCTTCCCCTTCGATGATCCAAGCTGGATCCCCTCTCGTGATACACCTCCTAGTGTGTGCATACTCTCCACCACTTCGGCCTTCTTCTGGACCTCCATGTATGTCGGCAAGGTGAAGGGGGTAACAACGTACTGGAGGGAGGGTCGGAGTGCCTCCTCCAAACTTCTCGCCCGAGACTCCTCATCTAGAAAGAGGTCCAGAGAAAAGCGGAGGAGTTCCTTGAACTTGATCCCCAACTCCCTTACTGACATACTCCCCTACTGGAGGGAGAGTAGCTCCTGCCTCTTATCCACCTTCATCGTAGAAGAGAGGAATTCCACCTGAAAATCCTTCTCGAAATTAGCCCATGCCACCTCACCCTATCTCCTCTCCCCCAAGTATAGATTCCACCACTGACGCGCTGCTCCCCACATCTGGCTGACGACCAGAGGAACCCAGTACTCAGTCAGAGCCAAAATTAAGCCAAAAGCTATCACCAGCTCCTCTATCCAGATCTCCGTCTTTATGTTAGAGGTGCTGCCCTTATACTTCTCAAGGGTCTGTCGTTGGAAGGCTCGAAGTGTCTTCTACCACTGGTCATCCTCCCCATCTCGATCATCCCTCTGCCGATTGGACAAGTCAACCTCATAGTCCTCGATCGCCTGCACCACCTGTGGTCACCTCCCAGGTTCCATAGCTACAAAAGAAACAAGGAATGTCTAAGCCCAAGTAGTGCAGAATACTGTTCTTAAAAATTTCTTAAACTTCTTATTATTTCGATTTCCCAAAACACCCCTGAATCATGAGAACACAAGTCATTATGAAACATATACCTTTCCTAGGGACTCTATCCTGCAATCAGTGTAGTCTCACTTGGTCATTCGGTAGGTCCAGAGTCCTTGAATCAGATCACAGGGGCCCTAAAATCCCGTGTCCTAGCCGATCTTCCCTGGCCTAATTCACACACGAAGGTCAGCCAACACTATCGCCCTACCATCCCATGCAATCCTCACTGTGCCTAACTCCATACTCCATCCTATCTATCAACCACTCCTCTGTTACCATTCTGTCACGACCTGCCTTCACCAAAAGGAGGGAAGGGTCAACAGATTGCCAGGCCCTTCCTTATTTAAGTTAAAGGAGAGATAATGACCCCCGAAACCCACCTTCAATAGGTCTCGGAGTGGAGACCAGCACCAAGGGTATAGAATCACACACAAAATGGAAGGAATAACCCTTTTTCTTTTAATTAGATCGGGTGATAAGATAGTAAATCCCACATCACCAAAACTAAAAGTGCAAATATGGCTGAAAATAAACCATTACCATATGAATGTTCAAAGGTAAAAGATACAAGTCACAAAACTCCAAAGGTAAAAAGAAACTATGGAAAAAAAAATAAAAACAACAACAGAAACTGCCCCAAAGGTCCAAGCTAGTACGGTACCGCACGATCCCTGAAGTCCACTTGGAAACATGAAAGTAGTTTTATATACGTAGGGTGAGCATATAAGTATACTCAGTAGGGAAAAACCAAATACTCTCATGCACAATTGGGGGGGCATACTAATTCCCTGTGAGAAAAGAGATAACCAAGAACCTAGCAAGGAAACTAACCACCCAAGCCTCACCAAGGCACACTCCCCAAATAACGCAAGTCATGTAATTTATAGTAATAGCACATCGATGTTTGGGTACCCCACACTACTTTACCACTGGTTATTGAAGACATCCTATGCATCTAACCAATCCCGCCATTCTCATCGCAGTCCCACTTCCATACCCCGCCCACACACACCGAGGCCACGACCACACATCCTGCCTACAAACACCTGGGCTACAAACACTAACCCGCCCGCAGACACCTGGGCCAAAACTGTCACACGTAATCATGCCTGCAAACACCTATTCCAGAATAACCACTTCCACACCCAAAGACACCTGGGCTAGAAGAATTAATGCCACACACGAAGACACCTGGGCTAGAATAACTACTGCCACACCTGAAGACACCTGGGCCTCATCCTAAAGATACATGGGAAACCAACTGCCCACACACACCTCGGCCAACCACCGCACTACCCTGCCCAAAGATTCTTGGGCTAAAAATGGACTTCAGGCCATCAAAGCCTGCTCATAGAGTCTTGGGATATTCGGGAAAGGGAGAATGATATGAGCTAATAACCAGCAACTCGTATGAGTGTTGGGAAAAACACCCTCCCCCATGAAATGGGGGTGTTCAGCACTAATTGCTCAACTTGGGTGGGGAGCGAATAAGAAACACAAAAACTAAAAGTATATATATAGGTAACAAGCACTCACCCAATCTTGGTTTTTCTTCAACTAGCCTAAAGAACACTATCCTTACAATTCATTCATAAGAAAAGAGATCATCACCCATTCCCAAGTCACAAATCACACCAAAACAAATCCCCATTTGTCCCACCCTTGTTTTCATGTTCAGTAATAATGTTTAAATAAGATTCTGCATCTACTTGGGCAACTAGTAAGCATAAGAATAAGCCAAGGAAAAAGTACACCCAAAAACAATTGAAACATTCACACCCGGTTCTCTTGTAAAAACACAAAAAATGAGACCCCTCCAAGTATTGGAACCAAAGCAGGTCAAAGTGAGATATAGTCCCAAGTTCCCAAAACTATGAATAAGATGGTTCCACAACAGAAGAGGATTACACCCCAATTCGTGATACAAACAGAGGATCCCATCCTCACCCACATCACCCCAGAAATTTAAACCCCTTTCCAAGAAAACCACAAGGTCACCCATACTCGACCCATGGAGAAAACAAAAAAACCAATACTACCAACACAGGGTAGACTCAACAGGTAATTTCATATTTAAAGGATTTAACACACTCCATGATTTCAATTCCACTAGGCTTAAACCGGGGTTATCATAGAAAAAGAGTTGATCCTAGTGCTTCCAATTTATTTACCCAAATATACATATTTAACCAATTTCATTTACACAGAAAAAGGTTCACAACCAAAATACAAGCCATTTAAACATCACAAGAGGTAAGGGTTTATTAGTGCACAGAGAAAGACCACCAATGACCATGATTTTCAGTTAGCATAAGCCCACACAATTCAGAAATCATTAATCATGAAAGTGGAGAAAAAAAGTGCAGCATCATTGATCACACCCCTCCCCCTCATTCTTTAGAATCCATTTATTATCTTCATTAAAGTTAGGTTCATCCAATTCTATAGAATCAGTAGTGTACCCACCATGCAATATACATAAAAAGGAGAGACGAAGGTGAAACCCCTACTTGAATGATCAAGGAGATGTTTTTCTCCACGTGCCAAGAATAGGGGAAGAGCGATTTGCAGGGGAGGAATGTCGAGATCTCCAAGGATGAGAAGGCGACTTCATCCTAGGTGCACCACAAGTCTCTGGAAGAAAGGACTTAAAGCACACCACAGAGAAGAGAGAAGTCAGCCAAAAAGGGAAGAAGGGAGAAGAATAACTTCTTCTGAGATATATAGATAAAATACCGTTGTTACGGGATATGATAAATTCGAACACTTTAATTTAGGATCGTGGTTCATCACGTAGTTGGTTGGTTACACATGACTGAATTAATTGTTATCTAATAGGGAGGTTTGTCAGGATTTTTTTAGATATTAATTATGGGTTAAAAATGGACTTGAAACGACTGAGAAGGTCAAAAAGGCCTAATAGAGGTGTTACGGGAAAAACTGTAGAACTAAAACCCGACAAGGATGGATAATGCTGGTCGGTCGCGCCGCTCGGTCGCGCCGGTCAGTCGCGCCGCTCGGTCGCACCGGTCGGTCGCGCCAGTCGGTCGCACCGATCTGTCGTGCCGCTCGGTCGCGCTGATCAGTCACACCAATCAGTCGCCCCGGTCGGTCACGTCGATCCGTCCCGCCGATCGGTCGCACCGATCGGTCGTGCCGATCGGTCATGCCGATCCGTCGCACACCGAAATTTGGCAAAGGGAGGGGCCATGAGGGGCTGTGCCATTACAATATATCTCTCATCCAAAGTCTAGAACCTCACTATTTTTTGATGCATGTGTGGTTTTAGATAATTTCAGTTGTGCCTTATCTTCTCTCTTCTTTTCTTTGCTTCATTTGTCTTTTTTTAGATGATTGTTAGCCCTGAGCTCATGGAAATTGATTATTATTTTTTAAAATTCAAGATTTGAGTGTTATCTCTTGAAAAACATTATCCACTTATGTTAATATTGATCTTAGGTCTCCCAAAAAATGATTAAATATATTGGAGTGTTTTTCAATGCTTCACGAGAATTATAATATGGCAAGGATACCACCATTGGTCATTTTTATGGGATCATAGTCCTTTGACTGTGTATGTTCTTTTTTTTTCTAGTCAAAGACTTATTTGTTATTTCCTATCTAAAAACTTTTATATAAAATAATTTTTTTGACCCTTGTTCTTTTTTTCTTCTCCCCTTCATGTCCCTTTCAATTTGGGGTGTTCCTCGAGTTTTTAGGTGTTACTTTTGTTAGTCAACCCCTTTCCCTTTCTTGGAGATCACCATTATTGGTTTGGAATCAATTATGGGTAGTTTTGAAGATAGAATTTTATTGTTTTGGTATGTCATATTCCAATATTTAGGTGATTTTTTATGTCATTGGTAGAATTTATAACAACTTTATTATTTCTCATAATTTTTCTTTGGTGAGGAAGTCAGAACCTTTTCCTTCTTTAGTCAACCTTTTCTTTTAAGGATTTCTAGGGTTAGAAATCATTATGGTGGGGAGTTTTATAACTCTTAAACCCTTATTTGTTTTCTATTTTATCTTCTTTATTAAATTATTTTAACATTTTCCTATAATTCAATGATGAACTGGGAAAATTGTTCATTTTTTTTGAATTTTAGAATCGACACATGGTTAAAACACGCTTAATGGAAACCATGCACATGCCTTGTGAATCTATATATATCTTGATAGATGTAAAATTAAATTTTGGCGCACATTTTTCTGATAGTGCATAATGTCTATGAGGGGGTCCAATACCCTCGGATATTAGGCACACAGTTTTGATAACCGTGTGACTAAATAGTGTGTAGTTCCCAATGACTAAAAAATTGGGGTTTTAAGTAAAATACCCACCCATTTTAATTAAAAACTCTCCCTCACACTCCCCTTTCCCCCACTCATGTCATGAATTCCCTATGGGATCCCCCTAGCATGAAAATAGTTCTCCAAGAATCCTCTCTATATCAATTTCTCCTCCAATTTGTTGGGTAGTCTTCTCAGGTTATCATTTATTCTCTTCCATTTTCTTTCTCCTCCTTTTTCCCTTCACTCCCTTTACTGCACGCACAGTTGGAAAAAAACCTTGGTAGGTTTTGGTATGGATTTTTCCTATGGAATTATTTTAATTAGATATTTTTCTTATTAAGGGTTCCTCTTAGTATTTTTAGGTTTCCTGAACCATGTTTTGTTGGTTTTAGGTGCCAGTTATCGAATGAAATGAGTTTCGAGTATGTTTCAACATGTATTTGGACTTTAAATTTTATAAGATTTATTACTGGTAATTTTAATTTCTTATATAGATATTAAAACATAATAATAAACTTAATTTGAGAATTATTTGTAATGAAATTGAGTATTTCACTTGATTCCCATAAAATGCGATGTTTTTCCTTTGTTTTTAAATATTGAATTTTTTTATTAAACTACACACACCGAATGCTCGATAAAAATCCTGGATATCCTTTTTATAAAAATTTTAGGGTTTCAATACATGTTTTGTTTCTTAATGAATAATATCAAATAGACCATTGATTCTACTTTTAATTTTTTTAATCATATGAAATTTCCTTTAATGATTTAGTGTTTCAAAATTGGCTTTGAATAAATGGGTGAGTTTTGGAAATGACTTTTTCATCTTCATTTGATATAAAAACATACATGGATGAAAAATTATATATATTTTTGTGTACCAATTCACATCAGGTTGTTAGATTATTTTTTAATTATAAAACATGTATATATACATGTGTGAATTCATATGAGTATAACAATTGAAGGGTACTTTAGAAATATTATTCAATATCCAACTCATATGTCAAATGAGTTTCAAAGTGTATTTATAAAATATTATTTAAAATCCTGATTGATATGGTTTACATTATTTATAGGGTTTTATAAATACATTTTTGAATAATTGTATCTAATATTTGGTAGCTTTTATGGATAACTTATGCGCCTTATTATTTCTTTAATGTTTTCCTTGAATTTAATGCGAAAGTAAGTTTAAATTGTTTTTTTTGTTTTGATAAATGACATATATTATGATCAATTAATGTATGGAAATTAATATTTAAATTTATTTAATACTTTACTAAAATAGGGGAAACACATGAAAATATGGGTATCTAAGGGGGATGAATAGATTACATATCACTTTACATTAGACTACTTAGCTAACAAAATTAAACTTGGATTAAGACTATGGTTTCCTAGGAGGGAGACCCCAAGCTACTAGGTCAAGACATGTACTCCTTAGAGGATGATGGGATGTGTGGTCATGGATGGGCGACACTACCTTTCTAGTTCAAAGTCACGATTTCCTTAGTGCTTAGTGTGAACATCAGATATTAAATGAATAGAATATGAAATGATACCAGGATCTTGGGTAATCATTGTCCTTAAAAAACCTAGGGATTTTACCAAGGCGCATGTTTATGAAATGGTTATTTTTATAGTTTCTAAATCTCTTTTATAAAATTATAAAACTGTGGATATTTCTTTATTTTATAAAACTAGTAAATTATGGAACTTAATTTCTTTAATAATATTATTAAATCATGGAACTTGTTTTCCATTATAAATATTAAATCATTTCATTATATTTCTTTAAATAAATTGATTAATCATGATTTATGTTTTCATCACCTATTTAAAATTTTCAAAACATTAAAATAAAATTATTATGGCTAAAAATTTCTTATAAATGGTGTTCAAATAATGGTAGCATAGTCCGATGAAACATTTTTTGGGTGACTGTTTTCAGTTAAAGAATATAAAATGAAAGGTTTATAAGATGATATTGGATAATTATATTCTCATTCTAGAGAAATCATTTTTAATAATAAATTTCAAAATAGAAAAAATAGACCCTCTATATAAATAATTTACTTAGGTTGTGGCTCTTATTTGGAAAGCTTGCTAATCTATTTTTCTCACTCCTATTATCTTTTCAATTTTTCTTTATAACTCTCTCATTTCCTATACATGAGTGTTGAGATAATAGTTTTGTATTTTGACTTGTAAAGTATCCCAAAGGTATGTTTTCTTCTGTTTAAATTTCATTTATTATGTCAAAAATTTAGGCCTTTTACTACTTTATATGGTTATAGGTGTACTATTGTTATGGTGGTCAAGGATAAGAATATTTTTGTGGTCTTTTCTATAGGAGAGGGTATCTAGGGTGAGCAGAGATAATTTATTGTTTTATTTTTTTACAATTTATATAACATGTTGTTTGTTTTATTCTCATTCTTATTTAATTTGGTGCAAGCATCCTACTTACAAATATTTCATGTCATAATTTTATTTAATTTTCATTTCTTGTTTAGTAATTATTTATTGGGATAAACCATTCCCAAGTGGTGTTTCATAAATGACGAAGCACTTATTCTACCATGTGGAGATTGAGAATTCTATTTATGTGTGACTAAAGCTGGCTCATACATCCAACATAGGGAAAATGAGGATCTATTTTTGACATTAAGGAAGTTTGTGAGAATGTGAAAGAATATTAGTTACCTAAAATGTGCTTAAGAGAATGACTATTTGGACAAAAAAAACAAGGTGTAAAAGTAGACTAGATTGAGTTCAAAAGAAAAATATTAGTGTTTGTATCATTATATTAATACTATAATTATTTTTTGTATAAATAAATTTCTTATTGGAAGAATATTTTAATCACTGGTAGAAGAATAATATCAATATTAAGGTAGATAAGATATCATTTTGAAGAAATATTTATAGAAGGAGGTGAGATTTACATCAACAAAAGATTTGAAATCATTGAAAAATTATGTTAAAAATATAACAAGAATTGTCACTATGATGATAAATATTTTTTTAACCTACCAATCATGATACATATGTTTTTGAAGTAAGAATAACATAAAATTTGAAGTTGAAACAAAGAAGTATAGAAAGTGAGTCTACCTTGGGGGTAACCAAAAGAAAATTATTAAACAAAACACACCCTATAGGATTTAATGAAATGATATACCTTAGAAGTGATTATTTTATTATGGGAGAAAAGTTCACATCATGTATCATTAAAAGTAATATATAAACCTCATTGATGAAAGAAGAAGGATGAAACAATAAATAAAATTAATTTTAAAAATAAATAAAAAAATTAGTTTGACAGAAGGAATATGTGAATAAGATTTTAAATTCTCCATTAATTTCCAAAGTTGGGTAACTCAATAATTCTTGAAAATACATTTGGAAAATTTCAGTATGGTAGTAATTTTTATAAATAATGCATGATTACTTGGCCAAACCAGTTGGTAATGGTAAGGAAGATGGAGTAATAAAAAATGTGTGTGTGTGCCTTATTAGTTGATGTGAAAAATGAATTCCACATAAGGAGAAAAATGAATAAATAAATAATACCATGTGTCCCAAGGAAAAAAATTTCTAGAAAATTAAGGTAACAAGTATAAATAAATCTCAAGATGTTAGAGATGGAATGAATAGGGTTTATTGGTTTATAAACATCTCTCCATCTCATTTATCTTTCTATGAAACAAAAAAGAACCTTATTCATATATATTTTTCGTCTATTTTTATTTGTAGGGAATCAAAGGTAATGAAATTTTGGGTTATAACTAGAATTTTAGGGAAATTTTATATCATTGAGTATTATCTATAATGGAATGATATTAAAATATCTAGGTGTTTCCTCCTTTCAACATTTCAATTGGTATCAACCACGATGAAGGAATTTGTGGAATTTACCCATTAAGAAGGGGGGTTTGGATGAGAAGATTCTAGATATATTAATTTCATGTAAGCATTAAATTCTATAAGTTGTTGTAAATTTTCCTTGATAAGGTTTTTTTATCGTATTCTCCATTATTTTATAGAAATATTAAATTATGTTACTATGGGGGATATTAATCATTGAATGAAATGAGATAAGTAACATAAATGGGGATAATATTTATTTTACATGAAATTTTTTAATCTTTTTATTAATTTCAGTGCATGATATTTTTAAAAAATTTGTTTGAAAATCCTTTGGAAGTAATTTTATATGTTTGTATCAAGAGTTGTGTGATTTATGAATAACATTTAAATTGAGATCAATCTCTATTTTTTCTACAAAAAGACATATCATATATATTTATAGTTGATTAATTTGTAGCCCCTTTCTTAGAAAAGAGTGAAATTACCCCTATCAGTATAATATTATTTTTATTATCAATAAAATGAGATAAATACATGGGAGACCAAGGATATTAAATTGATTTGAGTATTGAAAAAAATCCAAATGGGGAGACTGAAGTTCCCAATGGATTGTGATGAAGAGTGTTTTATTTATTGTAAAAAATAAGAAAAATAAATTAATAATGAAAGAGATGAAGTAATGGGTGAGGATATTAAATAACTAATTGGGGATTAGTTTGAGATACATCTTTGAGTTATTGTGAATTATATATACTTCTTTCTATAATTTTATATGATCCTAGAGATCTATTCATTTATTGGATATATATTTTATGTTCAAAAAGAAGATTAAGATATTTTTTTTGTTTTTATCATTGATTAAAAAATATGATTAATACGACTACATATCCATGTTTTAGAATATCTATATTCTTTTAATCATATTTATATATGTGATGATTATTTATTTGAACTAGTTTTTAATCAATAGAAGGTGATTTTGTTGGTTTATGAAAGAAGTATCAACTATAAGATCTTGATGAGTTTGATAAATTGGGTGATAGAGATATTTAATAGCAAGCTATATAATCTACCCATAATATTAAATATTATTTGTAACATGTCCTACGATTATATTTATAATTTAAAATATTATTGGTATAGAATTTTTTTTGGTTTAAATTCAATTGTGTATTAGATTATATTATATTGTATTGTTTATGAATAAAAATAAAAGGTATTTTAGGGATATTTATTAATTTATAATGTTTTTATTAATTAATTAATTATAAATAGTTAATATTTATTTAATTAACTTTTTATTAAATTTTTATTAATAAGTATCCCATAATATTAAGTGTTAATATTAAAAATAACTTTTAATAAACTTTATTTAATTCCTTAAGAATTATACCAAATTTTGATTTAAAAATAATAAGAGTGATTTAAAAAGTGTTTATAAATTAAAAAATAAAAATAAAAAATGGAGAATTTATATTTTAAGATTATAATTCTTTTATAATAATTAATTATAATAGTTCAAATTAAGGGCCTTATTTTAGATATTTATTAAATCACATCAAAAGTAATTTTAATAATTGATTTGATTAATGTTTAATGTAAAATTAAGAATGAATATTTAAATTACGTAAAATTTTTACATAATAGAAATTATATAATAAAAATTTTTTAATTCATAAAAATATCATTCGTTTAATGAAAAATTACATATAATGAATAATATGAAGGAGTCCATATTATTAAATTAATATAAAGTTTTTGTAATTAGATTTTATGCAACAGTCTAATACTTTAAAATATTTCCCTTTTAGAATAAATTTAATATTTTTCCTATATTTCTTTATATGAAATTCCATGTTAATATTATGTTACAAAAAAACAAAATGTTTATCTTTCTCCACACAGAACCCGAAGGTTAACTTGTGTTACAGGCAAGACTAGTTTTCCTCAGTGGATTGCGTTACACGCAATACCGAGTTTTACCGAACAAAAATATATTATTAAAAATAATATCATCTAATATAATGAGATACATCCTAGCTATTAATTTGATGCTTATGAATATTATTAACTAAATTATGAAAATTTATTGATGAATTTATTGGTTAAAAATTAATTTGAAATGAATATAAGAACCAATTAAATATAAAGGGAATGTTTTTATAAAGAATTATTTTAGGCTCGTGAAGTAATTTTTTCCAAACAAATTAAATTAATTACAATTAGTGATTGATTTTAGTATAATATATAGATTTTATATATTCAATAAATTCTTTTTTACATTCATCCAATATATAAGAATAATATAAGAACAAACTCAATATTACTAAAAAACCTATATTTTTATAAAGGCTATTTTACCGCCATTTAATGGCACACTAACATTAAATATGAATTTTGAAACATTTAAGAATTTAATATGAAAAAATAAACTTTAATTTTTAAATTTAAATTTAATGATTATTTTAGGGAAAATTTTTGGTATTTTTTTGAGAAGTGTTATTTTTAGATTAATAGTTAAAAATACAGAATTTTAATTCAAAACTATTTTTTCATCAAATTTATTTATAAGGATAAATTAATTTTTTTAACGGTGTGAAATATTAATTATTTCACTTTTAAATTTATTTATCCAATTTATTTCATTTTAATTAATTTCACATTGAAATTGGATATATAAACATACCAAACTTTTGAACATTTTACTTTAAATACCCATATTTTGTCCCGTCCACGAGATTAATTTTCAATTAATTTATACCACTTCTATTATTTTAATTTGATAAAATGGATTCCATGTTTTTAATAATAATAATTTATAATTTATAATAAGTTAATATAATTTTTTGAACAAAAATATTAGTGAACGTAATTAAAATTAATTAAAGCAATTAAGAGGAAAATTAGCTTAATAAGACACTAAAACGTAAACTTAAGAGCCAAAATTACCTCATAACATTTCCAAAATATATTTTATGGAAATATTTAGACCCTATAATCTATTGGATCTGATTTGGACCATTATTGGAGCCACTTATCATAGAAAAAACATTGGTGTAATTCTTTTTTCCAAAATTTATAAGAATGCCACTCCTCCACTATAAAAATGCACTCACCCCTACTACTAATTCACACATCTAAAAGATTTTTTCTCACCGAAAATCTGTTAAAATATGTTTAAAAAATAACTAAAATCGTCCTATAATCCTCCATTTAAGAATAAATCCATCCAAGGAATCCCTTTGGTGTAAACAAAAAGGAGTTACCCAAAGAAGAGGTAACATCCTTCCTTAAGATCTTTTGTTTTATTTTCATTCTACACCCCCTAATATATTCTAAATTCATGATTATATAATAAATATAGTATCATAAATAAAATGAGATATTTTTATGACAATTGTTAGACCAATACATACTCACACATACTTCTAATGGGTAACGAACCTACCGTTCATGTGTATGGTGAACTACCGCCTCACAAAACGATGTCATTCATTTTTTCCTTTACAATCTATCATGGTTTGGAATTATGATTAACATAATATTTATATATGATATAAATTTTATTTATAATTTATTTTTTCATATTTAATTTTTATATAACATATAACCCTATGATTTTCATTTTTGTAAATACGGTAACATCATTTATGGATGTGTGGACTACTACCTCCTCTAAGTGATGTGATTTGTTCAACTTATACATGGAATATATAATTTTTTTTAATTAATCATATTTAACATAAATGGAATATATATGATATTAATGAAATAAATAATTTTATTTAAATATAATATATCATTTTATTTATTACCCCTTTTCACACACTAAAAAGTGATAACGTCGGATGTGGATGTGTGGACTGCCGCCTCCCCGACACGATGTGATTACTTTTACATCACAAGAATTATATATATATATGTATATATGATTAAATAAAATGGTATAAATGATATAATTAATGTTTTATATATATAGTGTTACTTACCTTCTTTTCATAACGATCACTGAAAAATGGGAATATAATCACGCGTACATACGAGCTACCATCTCCATGGTTGTATCGTCAGTTTATTTTTAAAAAACACATTTCATGATTGGTTTTAAAAGTATTATTGATATATAAATATGATTATTATTTTGTTATTATTAATCTTTTGATGTTTATATAATGAACCATTGATTATATTTGACCTACAAATGTAGTTTTTGACACATTAACCGAATTTGGTCAAAATCACCCAACGTAAACTTAATTTTTTAAGTAGTAGTATAAAACATTATAATAAGTGAATTAAAATTAATAATAATCATGAAAAATTTTATGAATAAATTAAATAATAAACAAAAGTTTATTATTCATTAATATAAACACTCATGTGACAATTCAGACATAAGGTAATGAATTTTCATCTCACTTTTTACTTCTGTGAGATAAATGTCACATTCACCAATTAATTATTTTGTGTTCTATATATATTAACATGTTTGATATATTATATCATGAATCATTTTTTATTGATATTATTTAAATTATTACTTTAAATTATCCAATCAAAGGGGTTTTGACTTTAAAGTTACCCAGTGGAAAAAGTTATATTTGGAATATCACTTTCTTTTGTGATTGTTAGCTTTATCATGAAATAATTACTTCCTTATGAAAATATTATATTTAATTTATATATTATAATTCACTGGATATTATAATTTCTTAAACAATATACCATTTTTACACAATAGGTTCACTTTGATAGTTATTAAATTAACTTGTTGATTATTGGTAAATCTGTGTATTTTATTCAATATAGATATTTGATATGGAACATTGTTCATGAATTAAATAAATTATTTGATATATGAGGAATTATTTGGACATCTATTACATGGGTGGGTCTAAGTTATAGATAGCCCCTTGATGCATCAGTTGTCTTTTGAGTTGAATCAGTTGGCCAAATTAGATGATTTTTTACTTTATATGCTAAACCGTCTTGTGAAAGATCTTGACAGCTAATATAACATATAACTAGAAAAAATTTCATGAAATAATTAATAATTTACCTCATTTAGACTTAGTTTTTGTTTATCCATGATATTTTTTCTTTAACATATTTATGGATTAATTCCATTAACTGTTTATTGATCAAATGGAATTTTTTTTCAGTTTCTTAAATTTACCTATTGATTATTATGCATATAGTTATTTGAATTTAATGTGAAATAAATTATTTACCTTTAAATTTTTATTATTATAATCAATTATTTATTTATTCCACTTTACTTACCCTTATTGTTAATTTGATGTCACCCTTATTTTCTTCATTTTCTCAGGTTATGAAGAATAAATCTTTTAATATTATTTTAAGGATGTAGTTTCTTTCATTTTATTATGTATCATGTTTTCTTTTATATTTCTTAGTGTAATATGGGTATCATGTATTTAATCTAGTTTTCTAAAACAACTAAAATGATATGTCCTTCATGATTTTATTCCTTGTAATTATGCCAATGTAATAAAATATTGCACTGGATAAAGACTTCTAGGGCCAGCGTGTTCTAGTTGCTATTAGAGGAAGTTTATTATAAACTATAGAAACTAGATTTACAGAACATGGATTAGGTAAGATAAACCTAAGTTAGATATTGAGGATAATTATATAAGAACAACCTATAATTTTGGTAAGGAAAATATTATGTTGGTATTCCTAGAAATACATCTCTATATTGATACTATAAGTGGACGTGGTTTTGGAATAGATGTACCTAGGGGTAACTACTTAAAAAATGTGTATCAGATCTAACTCAGTGTAACCTGGTAAAAGATAATGGTCCTTACAACATAGTTTGTTTGACACTACTGGTTGATACCCTTTTGACAATTCACATTTTCTTTACAAACCATTATAAAGTATTTAAAAGTAAATATTCCCCCACAAAAACCATGTTTATGATTTTGAGATTAGATAAACATTATCTTTTCATTTTATGTTATGTGTTTATCTATATTTAGAATTATAAAAAGTTTATAATTTTATGAACTAATCCAGTATGTTCCATTTTTTTATAAATGACACATGGAAGGTAGAATGGTACCACTACTCATGGAAAATGTAGAGATTTCCCTATCGAGGAAACCCATAAAATTGGTATTGGAATATAGAAAATTATGAAAATATTTGGAAATCTAAATTAGGTTTTAACTTAAAACCTCACTTGGATGGAGAAACCTATTCCACTGTGAGATTCTCTGATGTTGGATCACTTTATGTGATAAAGACCACAATCATTTAGTGGGATAAATGACCCAATGGTGGTTGAGAAATGGATTAAGTCATTGGAGAATATATTCATGGAATTGGGATGTGGGGAAAAGTAATGGGTTACACTTGATTTATATTGTCTGAATGGTGATATAGATCAATAGTGGTCATTGATCTATAAGACTAGGTAGTAAGAAGAAATAGAACTCATGGAATATGGAAATTTTAAGGAGGTATTCTTCGATAAATAATTACTTCATGAGAAACAAAGTAAGATAAAGGGAAAGTTACATAGTTTAAGTAAATTGGGGGAAGAAATTATTGTAGAGTATGAAGCTACCTTTACCTGGTTAAAAAGGAATGCTATAGATTTTATAAGAAACATGGAATTCAAGAATGATCATATCTTTTAAGGACTTAAGACAAGTCTTCAAAGGGCATTGGTGTCTCAAAAATTTTCTTCATATGATGAAATAGTTTTATGCGTTACAAAGATAGAGAAAAAATTATATAAATCATATGGATTAAAAGGGAATAAATATAAGAAGATAACGGAATAGAAAATGATAGATAAAGGGAATAAGGGAAAAAAATATTTTTCCATATGTGATAACTATGGAATGAATCACCCTGGTAAATGCTTGAAAGGATTAAGAGTTTTTTATAAGTGCGTAGAAAAGTGAAACCCATAAAAATAATGTAATGGGAAGAAGTAAAATTATGTTATTAAGTGTTACAACAACATGGATATGGGGAACTACAAAAATTAATTCCCAAGTGTTGAGAGAATATACCTATGAAGAAGCTAAGGGGTCAAGATCAAGCATATGTTATTGACACAACTGTAGTTGAATAATTAATGTATTTATGTATTTAGATATAATAAATATATTGTAAAAGTATTTTATTTATGATTTTATCATCACATGATTTTTGAAATATATAATGATTATACTGCAGTACATTTTTGTTAAGGATTTTATATCATATGTTGAATTTTACAAAAAAAAACATTATTCAGTCAAAAGGTTTTTTTTAAAACACATGGTTGAGGGAAAGGTTTCCATTAATGTGTTCCTAATGTTAAGAAAATGATGTTTGGAAAAAGAAATGATTGTTTTGGACAATGTGAACTGGATAAGTGCTGACTAACTTGGAATCGAGTAGTGATTTATTGGAAAAGTTGTTTATGCTATCATTGATGGGGTTTACATCATTTTTGGATTTAGAGAATATATCCAATAATCTATATTATATTTACTGAATAAGAAGCATGCCTGTTTTAAATAATGTTGTAGGGTAATTCAAGTTATTATCATATTCACATGTTTGGTATGTGATGATTAAAATCCACTTCATGTTATTTTATAATTTCATTTTGGAAATTCGGTGACCTTCGTTCTAATGTATTGGATCATAATAATTTGGAAAAGTTATCCACCAATGAAATTGTTTAAGTTTATCATTGTATGAGGTTTTAGAGGATAATGTATTACTTCACCATCTGATTCATCCTGCACTAATAAATGAAGTATAAATAGTTCAATACACAACCAGAGGATAATATTGCGTTTATGAAATAGATATATATATTTACTTATATTCTTATAGTGTGAAATAATTCCTAAACTATAATAAAAATGGACTTGAATTTTTTTTGTCCAATTATAACAATTTTTAATGATATCAATGACTTTTTTCATAATAGAGTTTGATGGATTTGTAGTTATAAACTTTCAACTAAACATGTTCTCTATCACTCTCTATTAGAACATGATTATAATTTTTTTTCTTCCATATCCATGTTTCCATTTCACACTTATGTTCTCCCACTAGGGAACCTAGTTACGTGACCATTATACATCTCTTTATCTCATATTAAGTTTTTTTTGTTAAAACTATTCACAATATAGGTTTTCAACAATATTATATTTTATAATATCAACCTCTTAATTACCGATATCACTTTTTAATTGCAAGGACACAATTTATTTAAGGTGTGGAGAAAGTAACAACCCATGAATTTAAAATATTTTCTTTTTAGAATAAATTTAATTTTTTCCTGAGATATATTTATACAAAAAAAATTAAGATTATGTTACATGTAACATAAATTTCATATTTCACTAAACAGAACACCGAGGTTAGCTTTAATTGCACAAAAGACTAATTTCCCTTGATGGCATGCGTAACACACACGACTGAGTTTTACTAAACTATACTATATTATTAAAAAATTTATTATTTAATATAATAAGATAAAATCCAACCGTTAAATTTTAGTTTATGAATAGGATTAACTGACTTATGAAAATATATTTTTTAATTCATTGGTTACAAATTAATTTGATATGAATATAAGAACCAATTAAATATAAAGAGAATGTTTTTATAAAAAAATAATTTTATGCCCATGAAGCCATTTTATAAATTAATTATAATTAGAAGATGATATTAATTTAATACATAAAAATTATATTAAATCAATTATTTTTTACACTCATCCAATATATAATCCTAAGATAAGAACAAACCCAAAATTACACATAAAAACCTATATTTTTATAAATACCATTTTACCACCTTTTAATGGTGCACATACATTTAATATTATTTTTGAAACTTTTATTAATTTAATATGAAAAAATAAAATTTATTTTTAAAATTGAAATGTTAAAATTTGGTTAGGGTATGTTTTTGGTATTTTTTATGAAGTTTCATTTTTGATGAATAGTGAAAACAATTGAATTTTAATTCAAAAATTCTTTTTCATCTAATTTATTTATATGGTTAAATTAATTTTTTTATTTGTTTTAATTCGTAATTAGATATATTTTACATATATTTATCCTTTTAAGTCATTTTAATAAATTTCATATTGAGATTAGATATAAAAACATAGCAAACTTTTGAACCTTTTTACATTAAAAACCCGCATTGTCGTCCCATTTGTGAGAATAATTTCATATTAATTTCATCCCCTTATGTGATTGGAATTTGAATAAAATAGATTCCCTATTTGGAATCATACTAATTTATAATTTCCAGTAAAACTTAGTTTTTGAAAATAAAATATTATTGAATGTAATTAAAATTAATTACATCGATTATGAGAAAAATTAGCTTAATAAGGGACTAAACTTTAAGCTTAAGAGACAAAATGACATAAATTTTTTTACATAAGTGATTGTTTAGAAATATTTATACCCTATACTCAATTGTATCAGAATTATACTATTATTGAATCCAATTTTCATTGGGAAAACATGGGTGGAATTCCCCTTTCCAAAATTTACAAGAATGCCACTCCTCCACTATAAAAAGACACTCACCCCTCCAACTTATTTACACCTCTAAAGAAATTTGGATCACCAAAAACATGATCAATTAAGCTAAAAAATCCCTAAAAAATCCTATAATACTCCCTTTTTGAATAATCCATCCAAGGAAACCCTTTTTTGAAAACCAAAAGGTGTTACCCGAAGAAGAGGTAACATCCTTCCTCAAGCACATTTTGTCTTATGTTCATTATCCACCCCCTCAAATATTATTATTCCATGATTATATAATAAAAAAACTATCCTAAATAGAATAATATTTTTTTATTCTAATGTTTCTACCTACACTTACACACATTTCCATCTAATGGGTAGTGAACCTACCTTTCTTGTGTATGGATAACTACCGCCTCAGGAAACGGTGTCATTCATTTATTTCCTTTACCACCTCGCATGGTTGGGAATTATGATGAAAAGACTATTTATATTGGACTTTATATTATATTTAAAATTTATTTATGCTTATTTAATATTTATGTAACACATACCCCTATACATTCCATTTTGTGGAAATACGATAACTTCGCTTGTCGAATTGTGAACTACCACTTCCTTGAAGCGATGTGATTCGTTAACACTATACATGGAACGTATAAGGGATGGTTTTAATTAAAAATATGAAATGTAAAAAAAATATACATGATATTAATTAATTAATTACCTTTTGGTAAATATAATATATCATTTTCTTTATTACCCATTTCATACACTAAAAAGTGATAATGTCGGTCATGTATGTGTAGAATACTGCCTCTCGGACACGTGATTCATTTTACATCACAAGAATTATATATATAATTAATTATGATTAAATAACATGTTATTTATGATAAAATTATAATTATAGAAATATATAGTTTTACATACCTTCATTCCACAACGATCACTAAAAAATGGGAATGTTACTCATGTGTACGTATGACTTACGATCTCCATAGTTGTAATGTTGGTTCATTTTTCATAACCATATTTCATAATTGGTTTTAAAAGTATAATTTATGTATAAATTTAATAATTATTTCTGTCATGACCCCCTCCCCCCAAAGCGTTCCCCTCCTGGGCCGAAAATGTGAGTAGGAAGATAATGACCCCGACTACCGCCTCCAGTAGGCCTCGGGATGTTGAATAGCACCAAGGGTATAATAAACACACAAATGTGAGGCATTAACCTATAAGAGAAAACATGAATAAGGGAGAGATAAGATATGCACCACCAAAATACAACTCAAACTGAAATATAAAGGAAATCCCATGTGCACATATGTAATGTTAGGAAAAACTACTACAACTGGATGAGGAGAACTGCAAGTACCCAAAAGAAAGTAAAAAACAATAGAAACAACATGCCCGAATAGCTCCTGCAACCCCAAGATAGTAGAAACCAGATTGATCTCTAAACTGCTCCAAGTGACCTGAAAAAAAATTTATATATACATAAGGTGATTATCATAGTATACTCAGTAGGATCCTCCCCTAAGACTCTTGTGAAAAAGTAAAGAAAGAATTATAAAACATAGTGAACAACAAGTGAAACTAACTCGTCACCTAAACTGGTATACTAAGTTCCTAGCCTCACCGTGGATACTATCACCATGTAATGAAAATAAAATTACATAATATAATAAAGAATATCAAGGGTACCCCGCTACTACTTCCCCACTAGTTTTCCTCTTTGCCTCAACAGTGCACGTCTTAAAAAAAATCTCTCAAAAAAGGATTTCCCATAGAAACCTGAGCGAAGCACCACAACATCCACCTCGGGCAACCAAACCCCCACGTCCACATAATCAAAGTAACCAAGTTTTTTCTGGAATCCACCACAACTCGTATAATGTGTATCATATGTCAGGTATTATACCTCCATCCATTATAGCCCAAACACTATGTAAGGATCCTCAATCCATCACAACCAATACACATTACACCTATAGTTGTCAATATGATACTATATCTAGAATATATGTGTGTGAACAACCACAAGACATTATATCCCTCTACACACATATATAGAGAAAACTAACCATTGTGCCTACCAGCACAAGTAACTACCAAGAGAAGAGAGAGGGGCCAAAGGGGGCAGTCAGCCATCCATCCTCCCACTGGAATGTTGGGGAAAACACCCCATAGGGCTCAGAATCCCCAGGGTGTTAGTTTCCCTAACTGACAGGGTGGAGTAGTGTATAAAAACACAAAAAGTACAAAATATACTATATCTCACAACCACACTATGGGAATAACCTAGTATTAGACTCAACTACAACTAATGTCTCTCAGACTCCAGGCTTCGACTCCCATGACTAGGTATCCTATAAGAACACAACCATTTAAAGAGATTTATTACATTACTTCATTACCTTATTGTAATTTCCACATTATGTTAATTAATTATTTAAACATTAATTAACCATTATCTATTTGAACATTATATTTCATTTTCATCACACCCAAAGTCTGTTGTCCTCACCATTGCATCCCAGCAAGCTCTATCCCCATTAATTAACATCATTTATTCAATTTTTTATTTACAACATTACTTTCCCATATTACTAGGCATTCAACAAAACAATTCGATGCTACTAAACACAAGACGGATCAGCACGGTGAGTAGATGAACTACCCTTAGAGTCTTTGCTACCTATAGAAAGAGAATAAACCCATCGTTCCTAGAGAATCTAGACATGGAATGCACGTGGAATACCCCATGCCTCTTCACCCATTTCATAAAAAGGGTAAGCAAGACCAACTACCTTGAGTTGTGGGGAAAGTAAAGAAGATATCTAATCAAAGAAACATCAAGCATCTGAACATTCACATCCAACCCATTTCATCATCCCTGGTGTCCTCTCTGACACCCACATGTATAAACTGACGCATCTCGCCACTCTAGGCATCATATGCTTCCACAACCAATTAGACTCTCTAACCCCACATATCACAATAGCCTTCCAGGATCACATCACAACACAAGATGTAAGGAAACATGAATCATATCAATTGGGTTCCTGGCCCTTAAATAAGTAAGTGGGTAACTCAGAACCCTATAATGAATTATCTTTTATCAAACAAATAGTTCTTTAATCCATCTTGGATTAACCGATTTATTTTTCGTAGGTTCGAAATTTGGGAAACCTAATCAGTAAGCTATCAAAAATAATTAAACATGCTTACTGCACCAATTTTATTAACATCAAATTACAACAAGAGGAACCAAATTCATTTACATGATTCTTTATCTTTATCCAAACAATTATCAATTCATTCTGGCTTTATGTTCTTTACCAATTTCCTTCGAGAAAGAAAAAGATAAGCAATCAAGCATAGATATCACACAATCAAGAAAAACAAGAGGCAATAACATACGATCAATCTCAATTTATTTATCCGATTCAAATATTTATTATTCCAATTTCATTTTGATCTAGTGGAATAAAACATGCTAACTCTATAGTTACACGTAATAGAAAAGAGAAGAGATGAATCCCCTACCTCAATCAGTTTGTGGATTTCTTTATACGAGAATGTGCCACATAATGGGTTACAATCTCCTCCCCTGGGAAAACTTTACCCACCTGAGGATGCAGAGACACCACCACATCAGCTAACACCCATGAAAATACCATTAGGAAAATGGGGGTATAATTCAATAAAAAGTGAAAAGAGAATGATGGATATTAACCCGAAATAATGAAGATAGATTGTACCATATATCTAATACTGATTTATATTTCTTGGTTACATCAAAACAGAGAAGAACAAATCCTAGGATTAAATTTTGATTGCATAACTCCTACGGGAAGGAATGGGATGTTTGAGCGTCTCACACCTGAGAACAAGGAGGAAGAATTAGGGAGGAAGATATCTCGTCCCTTTAGAAGATTTAATGGAGTAGTGGTTTAAGATATGATTGAGTTTCCAGTAAAATATGATCTCATTGGTTTGACCATGTAAAAACATCCCGAGCCTTAGGAGATATTAATATAGGAGTTAAAGTCTTTGAATCAACCTTAGAGTCCTTAAAATAAGGATTTAAATTCATTTTACATCAAAGAAAATGGTAAAGGTGAAAAAATGTAGGAAGCTGGAAACACTATTCATGAACTCAAAATTTGGAAAAGGAAAAACATTGTTCATGAACATCACTATTCTATAAACACTGTTCATGAACCTCACCGTTGGCACCTCACCATTCTGGAAAGAGTCTTCATTAACTGAAAATTTGGCAAAGGAAAAAGGTCATTGTTCGAACCTCACCATTCTAGAAACACTGTTCAAAAACTCAAAATTTGGAAAAGGAAAAAGGTCACTGTTAGAACCTCACCATTCTAGAAACACTATTCATGGATTCAAAAATTGGTAAAGGAAAAAGGTCACTATTGGAACCTCACTGTTCTGGAAACATTGTTCATGAACTCAAAATTTGGAAAAGAAAAAAGGTCACTGTTGGAACCTAACCATTCTGGAAACACTATTAATGAACTCAATATTTAGAAATGGAAAAAGGTCACCGTTGGAACCGCACTGTTCTGGAAACACTATTCATGAACACAAAATTTGGTAAGGGTTGGGGATAAGTTACCTTGACCTCCCAAAACACCCCATACACCATATTTTCACAAAATAATGGACCAAAGAGATCTAGGTGATTAAAATTTCATTATTATTATTCTATATATGTTTATATAATGACTCTTGGACCATAGATGACCAACCAAAGTCATTTTGGACACATGAACTGAATTTGGTAAAAAACACCCAGAACAAATTTAATTATTTAAGTAATTGTAACAAACACTGTAATAAGTGAAGTAAAAGTAATAATAGACTTGAAAAAGGTTTTTAAGTAATTAAATAATTAACATAAGTTTATTATTAAATAATATGAAGATACACGTGGCAAATCAGATTCTAGGTAAGGCATTTTCATCTCACTTTTTTGTATCTGTGAGAGAAATGTCATATTTACCACTTAATTAATTTTTTAGTGTATATAATACCAATTTTGTTATATTATATTTTGAATCCTTTTATATTTATGGTATTTAAATATTTTCTTTAAATTATCTCATCAAATGGGTTCTCACATGAAAATTACACTATGGTAAAAGATATTATTGCAGTATCACTTTCTTTTGTGATTGTTAACTTTGTCTTAAAAAGACTAATTCCTTATGATAATTATAAATTAAATTTCCATATTCTCATTCAAATGGAAATTATTATTTCCTAAGAAATATTATATTTTTGCATACAATGTCAAATTCGACAATTATTTAATTAAATGGTGATTTTTTTTAAATCCATATCTTTTATTCATTATAGATATTTGATAAGGCACAATTTTCAATAATTAAATCAATTATTTGATATTTGAGGAACGATTTGGAAATTTATGACATAGGTGGTTCCTAATTATATATAGCCCTTATATTCATCGGTAGTCTCATTAGATGAATTAGTTGGCCAAATTAGATGGGTTTTACCCGATATACTAAACCGTCTTATGAATGTTCTTGGTGATAAAGGTACCATGTACCTAGGAAACATTAATTACAATAATTAAGAATTCTGCTCCTTTAGACTCAATATTTATTTTTCCATGATATTTTCTCTTTGAAATAGCTATGGATGAATTTTAATCTCAGTTTACTGATTAAAAGGAAAGTGTTTCAGTTTCTGACCATCCCATATTGATTATGCCTTATCTAGTTATTTTAATGGAATGTGTTATCATTTATTTACCTTTCCATATTGATTATTCTCATAAATTAATTATTTGTTACACTTTAAATACCTTTACTGAGCATTTGAGATTACCATTTTATTGTTTCATTTTCCTGTGTTATGAAGAATAAACTTTTGAATAAGCTTTTAAGGATGCAATTTATTTAATTTTATTATATATAATGTTTTATTTTCTATTTCACAATGTAATATGGATATCATGTATGTAATATGGTTTTCAAAAACTATTAAAAAAATCGGTCCATTAGGATTTTATTCCTTCTAATCATGACAGTATAATAAAATAATTCACCGACTCTAAGCTTCTGGGGCCGTGGAATTAAATTTTATTTGTGAATTGTCCACAAATATTTGTCTCATGTTTAAATATGTGAATTTATCATTTATTAAAATTTTATTCACTTATTTATTAGTGATGGATATAAATATTTTATATTGTGAATATATGATGCCTTAGTTTAAATTGTTATAATTCTTATAGATATTATTATACATTCATCTAAGAATATACATGCAGGGTATGATATTAGATTAAATTTATATATAACTTTACGTTAGTTTATAATTAATGATATTATCATTAATTTAGTAATTTAGTATAGTTTCTATATATTAGGTGTTAGAGTTATGATGAATTTGAATCTATCTTGAGTAATGTATCCCTGGGGGGAAGGAATTTGGGTTAGACTTCCCACTATGCTATAGTCTTATGACACAGTTTAAAAAGGTGGGGGTTGACTATCCATGTCTCCAAGATTAATAATGTGTATATTTTCAATTTCATATAATTATAAATCATTAAATTAAAGAGTTTCATGTACCATATGTATCCGATGCATTTGGATATCTTTAAATATATTTTGATTTTTTTGGTGAGTAACATAAACAATGATTCATTGTGATACCCACTATGCCACTATAAAATTTATTTTATACTATTTTATGTGATTGAAGGGTGTTTTATGTTTCAGAGAAGTTTTTTCCTAAAGATTTTGTGTCCTATAGTTTTCCTTCTTTTCATGGTCTGCATTCATACTTTAGAAGAAACCATATAGTTACCCTTACACATTTTGTTTTTCATAACATTTTATTTTGCTCATGGTTGATCTACACCTATAGCACAAGGTTGGGTACAAACCGTACAGATCCTAGGAGAATCCTTGTGGATACTTTTGTGTGTGTTGGTAAGTGTGTATGACTTTTGCACAGTTAGGTCAATCATGTTACAAGAAAGAAAGTCATATCTAAAATTTGACACTTCCATTTTGAAGAGTTGTTTCATGGTTTATCCAACCATCTGAAGTCTATTGGTGAATCTATTTGAGGTGGGTTGTCTTTGGTAGGGTATCTCACAAGGTTAATGCATGGTTTGAAAAATAATTCATCCAAACTATGTGGCTGTCCCAAATTTATTTATTGTTTAATTTTCATTTTTACCCCACACAATTTTTATCTTCCAACCCCATATTTAACTTACCTCTTGTATGAATGGACCATGAACCTATATTGTACCATCTTCCATTCTTCCTATTCCATTTTATGTATTTCTACCTTGGATTCAAGTGGGTATATTCTTGGTAAGTCCCCCTAAACCCTTTTATACCTTCTATTTATTCTCTTTCCCTTGATTTCTCTCTTTATATGAACTCTAATAACAACATGGGTTTATTTTAGGGTAGGGGTTAGACCTAATAATGGGGATTTTATTGTTTAGGAGTTGTAAAGGGAATGTATTATCATTATTATGATATCTGTATCTAAGATGACAAATTTTGGCTTACTTACCACTGAATCAAGGTAGGTGTTTCTTTATTGTCACTTTTTATTATATAACATTAAATTGTTGATATTTTTAGAATAATATTTTCATTAAAATTATTCCTATATATATGAACCATGAGGGGCCAATTTTGTTTTAAAGTGGTTTTATCCCTTAGCAAGGAATGATATTCCATACAATGTTTTTTTAAATTCCCTAAGGAATTTTGAATGATTATTTTGGTTTTAAAAATGGTAGTGGGAACCAAGTTGAGGTTTTTAAATATGTGATCTACATAAATTTATTTTTAAAACAAGTGACCGGGGTGTTAAAGATTTTGAAATAGTCTAATGGGGTCGTTTTATTTAAAAGGGGTGCATTACCCCTGTTAATGATGTTCTAAAACTCATTGGTATCTTTGATTGATTTCAATGGTAGATTAAAGGGAAGTGTGAGTTCCCCAATGGATTTCAATAAATGTTTTAATAAAATTGGGATCAAGAGTGGTTTTATTGGATATTTTAATGTAGTTTGAGTTTTCTCAGTATTTCAAGAATATTTTGAAAGGCCTGCTTTTAATTTTATAAAAAACAAATTTTCATGATTTCAGTAAGATCTTTTTAAGACCCATGTGACTATTTTTCTACTATCATGGCTTGTGATTATATGAGGGGATGTATTAAATTATTTCATCTTGATACGATGCTAAAACTATTATGTGGCTAGTGATGTTTCTTACAACGGTGTTGGAGGTAAGGGGTGAGTTATTCCAAATAATTTATATTTGACTTATGTTATTGTTTAATTTCAATCAACTCCATTTTACTTATCATGGGAGAACATATGTAAGGGTGTTGGTGGATTAGGTGGTTGATATATTATCCTAGGTTTATAACATATTAAGGGAAGTTTCCCAAAATGTTGGAGACCAACACCAATTTCCATATAATAACTCAAAAGGTGAATTTGTATAATAGAATGGAAACTATTATTATACGAAAACTAAACTAAGAAATATATTGATCTAAAATTCATTGGAAATTCATTGAATAATCATGAATCATGTGTTTTAAGGTCTGAATTGTTCTACCATATTTTTTACTAGACTAAGGGTGAAAGGCTGTACTAGAAATTTAATTCAGTTCCTAATGATGTCGAAAGATCATCCCAAAAACATGAAGGGAACCTAAGATCATTTTTAAATATAATAGGGAGTGGAATTATATATTAACGGACTATATCCTCGATTCATAGTTGAGAAATTTGATCTAAATACATAGTATCTCTAATGGGTAGGAAATAAAAAATTTAGTTAATAAGTCAAAAACAACCCAAATCTCACTATTACATTGAGATTTATTTGAAAATACCACCATGAAATCCATGGATATATTTTATTATTTCGACTATGGTAATGGAAAAGGCTAAAGTATCCCCTTCATTAATTTTTATTATTATTTAACCTAATTTTAATTCAATAATTTCATGGAAAATTCGACAATATCACTTTTTCATTCCTACTACTAGTAGTACTCCCTAAGGTCTCTATACATCTCAGTGCTTCCAGGATGAATGAAAACTAGAGAACTATATTCTTAACATAATAATTATATCTTAAAATGAGAATAAAGAGTCACAGATTTTCTATTTCCAATTCTCAAAGAAAATTATTTTTAAAGGTTAAATTCAAGAAAATTACCCTTATTAATTAATTTAACATTCACCTATAAATTATGGTGTTTTTTATGATCTTACTTAATTCATTCTAATAGTGACGATTGTACCGATACCTAAAACAAAATAAAAATAAAATTTATTCAAAAAATTATAGGAAAAAATTTATCAAATCATTAACCAAAGGGTCATTTTTCAAATGTAACATGGTTAGTGACTCATTATTTTTCCAAATCAAATCTTTAATACTTTTTTTACTTTTCTATTATTCTAAATCATCATGAAATCACAATTTTTAATCAGTTCCTAGCATCCTATCTTACTCATGTTCAATTATTTCTAAGTAAATATATACTTAAAACTTTTTTTATCAGTCTATATTTCATATTTTACTCTATATAAATTATTACTCTAAATTTTTAAATCATAAACCACATAAATTAATTCTATATCATGTGTAGGATGATTTAACTCATGAATTTTCTATTTTCATGAAGAATAATCAATTACCTGATCTATCTACACTGAGACACAACAAAGTCCTTTTAAATAAACATTTCTCTAGATTAAATATTCAACATTTCTATAGGATAAATGAAAAACTATAGAATTCACAAATCTTATTTTTAGCTCTTGAAAACAATCATCCCATTCTTTCATCTAGATGAATTTAACTCCTTTTCAATTTAACTTAGTCAGTGGTCTGGAAAACTGAGAAATGTTTTCAACAATCCTCAGGCAGTAACCATACAAACCAAGAAAACTAAAAAAATATATGTTTTTTTTTGTTTTTGGCCATTATTAAATTAATTTTGTTTTATTAGGGTCATAAATTATGTCATATTTATAAAAAATATGTCCAAGGAAAGAAATATTTTTTTTAAAAATAAAACTTACTAAATTTTCCATATAGTTTCATTTGTTTTATGTTCGGAAAACAATAATCAAGAACCTTTAATGATTCCCTTGAAATTTAAAATATCCCAATATTTCATCAATAAACATAGAAAAAAATTTTCTTAAATATTAATGAAAAACTCTAACCATATTATCCATTAATATATTTGGTACATTAGACAACCCAAAGAGAATAACTACAAACTTATAATGTAAAGACCCGACCCTAGTTGACATGTGTCAGTGCCTTATTTAATTACATTTTCATATTAAAAAGAAGAAAAATACTAAAGGACCAAATACATTAGTAGTTTTTTAAAACTAGATACATTTATAAGTTCAACATTACAACTTGAAATGAAATTCAATACAGAAATTCCTTTTAAAACATCCATAACACCTAGGTTAGCCCTATAGGTCATTCATAATTTACTTCTTCAAATCCTAGGAAAAGAAAACATAAGAAAGGGTTGATCTCAGATGCTCAGTAAGGTTAATAAATAAATTAAAAGATAACATAAACATAAACATTAGGCATGGAAAATAGCTAAACATACATGCCTTTAAAAATGAACTTGAACATAATGTGATTGGAATAAGGGATGAATAAATAATTCCACAATAAAGCATAATCATGGGTATTATACTAATAAAATAACCTCATGGACTATCAATTTCTTGTTTTATAGAAATGGAAATTCATAATTTTGTACATTCTAAAATATACCATCAAGGCCTCAGCTAAGACATCTGAAAATGACTAAGGGATCGGCCAAAACCATATCTGAAAATAGAAAATGCTTCGGCCAAGTCCAAATCTGTTTTGTCTCATGAGACCAACCAATAAATCATGGGGATAAAGAGGTCCCCAGACTTCACTTAATAAGTCCAATGTATTCATTATATGAATTGGGATGAACATAAACAATATATACATTCATATTTAAACTAACATATGAAATGTAAATAACATTCCCCAAACATAAACACTAACAATTCAAAGTAATTTGGTGAAAGGTTTCAAGACATCACATCCATATTCAAAATAATCATAAAACATTAAATAAAATATATTAGATGATATAAGAACATTTTAGTCCCAATTATACTTAAAAATCAATAATAGTATTGAAACAAATGAAAATACTATTATAAAATCATTGGTTAATTATTGAGATAAGTACTCTCTTACTTTGAAAAGAATTGTTCTTCTGCAAAAATCATTGAATAAAACTAGAAGTAAAATAATATAGTTTTTTATAATAAAATGAGTTATTTTAGAAAAATAATGGTGTATAAAAACAAATTATATAGTGTACATCAACATAGGTAAGAATTTGAGAAGTTCCCTAGCACCGGACTTGTATTTCAGGAAGAATTTTTGAAAGATCCCTTTAAAACATGTAAATCCCCATAAAATAAAGAAGGATTATGGTTGGTACATATATATATATATATAACATTATAAAGCATAATTTATGAGTATTAAATAATAGAAAATTATAATTTCATTTAGGTAAGTAGAGAATAAGAGTAACCTGAATGAAAATGGAGGTTCGGGTAGAAAATCCTTACCTTATGTCTAAATGTATTTTATACTTGAACTTTATATCTTGGATAATCAATCTAAATAAATTAATTAAATAATTAAAAACATTAATCACGTATATTTTGTTAGTTATAATGTTATTAAGTTTAATTATGTCTTTATTGTTAAGTTATCTTATTGAATTCTGTTATTCTAGTGTCTTCGTTTCCTTGATTTCATGATTGGTTCACATAATTATAAGTAATGGAGTTCATGTAGAATGGATATAATTCTACATGAATTAAAAATATATATTATTTATGGAAATAAAAAAGTTTAAATGGTTATATATATAACATTTTTTAACATGGTATGGGGATGATTTATTAGATAGAATAATAGTGATAACATTTCAGATTATTTTGGTGATATTTCGATTGTTACAAACTAGTTTGTCATATGAATTAGTATTATGTATATATAATTCTTATAGAACATTGAATAGGTTTTAATAAAAATATTATAGTATTTTTAAAACATAAAATGGTTTCACAACGATTATTTATAGATAAATTAAAGAATGAATGTTCATCACTCACAAAGGTTGTAAATTAACACATCTGGGATGATAATTTCGTTTATAATATAAAAGAGATAGAGATAGTAGTTTTAAGAAGGATATTACATCAACATGATATAATTATAGTATATAGGTGATACTGAAGTAATCATTATCATTTGGAAATATTATGTGAGGAGAAGATAAAAAAGGAAATAAAGTGCAAATAAAATAAAAATATGAATAGGGTTTACCTCTTGGAATGCCCTCCTTGAGAACCTCCTTAATGGAGGGGGTTTTGGTATTTTGGAAAGACAAAAAGTTCATAAAAGTGGGGAGGGAATAGGGAAGATTATTTGGGTAGAAAATTGGTAATAATAAATGATTATAGTAGTGAAGATAAGAGAGAGTGAGGGTGGCTTTTATAGTGGGGGAGACAAGTGATTTTTGAATATCTTCTTCATTATTTTATTATTTTTCTCAAGAAAACCAATAATTTTTTATTATTATGACCCAAAATAGTAATACATTTATGTGGGTTATAACTAATGGTTTCTTACATCATCCATGATGCAAGGAATAGTGTATTTAACTTATAATGTATTTATACTATAAATTACAGTATGTTATTATTCACAAAAAATTCAAGTATTTCAAGAAAAATCCCAATAATTCATCATAACCATTTTTTGATGTATAGAGTTAAAAAATGAAATACATTTTATCAAAAAAAATTTAATAATAGAAATTTAATTTTTAAATAAAATAATTATTTACCTGAAAAATAAATATTTTAAATTTAAAAGTGATTTTATAATACATTCATAAATTAGCTGAGGTCTCATAAAATTATCCTAAAATCATAGACAAAAAATATTTAATTAGGAATAAATTTTAATAAAATTAATTTTATTTTAAATAAATTTATTAATTTAAAATTTAAATTAAGTATTTATTACTCACAAAAATATCAACACTAAATTATTAAATTCTTTAAATTTGCACTCTCATTTTTAAGATGCCTAAATTTTATTTATACATATATGGGTGAGGTTACTATTCATAAGGGTACATTAATATAAATAAGGGTATTTTATTATTCAAATTATATGGGCCCACAAGCTTCCTTTCACTAATATCTTCCCAACATGTTGGTGTACGACATCTGTTTCCATACAATGCTTCGTATGGTGCTATTTGAATACTGAAATGGAAACTATATTGTAGGAAAACTCCACCAAAGGGAAATACTGATCCCATATACCTTGAAAGTTGAGCAAGCATGATCTCAACATGTTTTATAAATTTTGGATCATTCTTCTTGACTTCCTGTTATTCTAGGGGTGATAAACGGTACTCAAATGTAGCCCCGTGTCCAAATCTTCCTAAAGGGTTTTTGCAGAATTTTAATGAAAATTGGGGATCATGATTAGATTCTATTGTAAGTTGTGATCCATTAAGTATTAAAACTTCATTAACATCGAGCCGTGTAAGGCGCTCCACTATCCAATCCTCCATTATAGTAAGGAAATGTAAAGATTTTGCAATTCAATCAACAATTACTCATACTGAATCATTCTTTCTTGGAGTTTTGGGTAATCCGGTGAAAAAATCTATTGTGATGTCATACCATTTACATGTAGGAATAGTATCAGGTTTCATGAATCCTCTAGGATGATATATTTCATCCTACCCTTGTGGACATACTAAACATCTTGATACATAATATAAAATTTCCCTCTTCATGTTATCCCGCTAGAAATGTTCCTTCAAATCTCTATACATCATAGTGATACTAGGATGTATAGAGAAATTTAAACTATTGGAATCATCCAAAAATTCACTTTTTAGCTCAGATATAGTGGGAACATAAATCCTCTTCCCAAACTATAGAGTTCTATATTCATATATGAATTCTCTAAATTCCCATCATTGTCCTCATTAATTTTCTTTGTATGATTCTTCCCATCAAGATGAGAATTTTTATTTATTTCTAATAAATATGAATGGGAAACCAATTGAAAAATTAATGATGTTTCACCTTCTTTGATGATTCCCATATCCATCCTCTCTAGATCCATGCATATAAGATCATTTTCAATTCTCATTTTATTTAAAACACTATGATCCTTCCTACTTAGGGCACTAGTTACCTTATTTTACTTTTCTAGTTGGAAGTGTATGGAACAATCATAATCCTTGAGAAGCTCGAGCAATCACATTTTCCTCATGTGGAGTTATTTTTGTGAGAAGATGTATTTCAAGCTCTTGTGATCGGTATATATCTCACATCATTCACTATAGAGATAATACACCCATATCTTTAGAGAATATATTATAGATACTAACTCAAGATAATGAGATGGATAATTATGTTCATGAATTCTTAACTGCCTTGATGCATAGAAAATAACTCTATCATTCTGAATTAGGACACAACTAAGTCCTTTCTTTTATGCATTACTATAGATCAAATATCCAATATTCCCTAATGGTAGAGTTAGGATCAGGACTTTCATTAATCTCATCTTCAATTCTTCAAAAAATTATTCTTATTTTTTTTCCATACAAACATAACACCTTTAAAAGTAAGCTTGGAAAATAGGTTGGTTATAATGGGAGAAGTTCTGAACAAAATGCTGATAATAACTAGCTAAACCAATAAAACTATGTACCTCAGTTATGTTCATTGGTGTATGAAACTCATGAAATACCTTTGTATTTTCAATATCAACTATGATTCTATCCTTAGAAATAATATGTCCAAGAAAAAAAAATATTTGAACCCTTAATTCACACTTTATAATCATCCCATATAAATCATTTCTTCAAAGGGTCTTTAGAATTTATGAAATTAATTCTCATGATCTTTTTAGATTTCGAAGTATACTAAGATATCATTAATAAATAAAAAAATAAAGTCATCAAGATTTTCCGTAAAAAATCCATTCATTTGATCCATGAAAATAGTTGGTGCATTAGTCAGGCCAAAAGAAATTATTGTAACCTTGTAATGGCCATACCTAGTTCGAAATGCTATCTTTGGAACATCTTCCTTCCTCACATGCAACTGATGATATCCAAATAGAAGGTCATTATTACAAAAATTCTATGTGAATTTTATCAAATAAATTATCAATTTAGGGTTGGGGATACTTGTTCTTTATTGTAATAGAATTTATCTCCCAGTAGTTAATGCCAAAACTCATAGATCCATATTTATTCTTAATGAAAAGAACAGAGGATCCTCATGGGGGAAAACTAGGGATAATAAGTCCTTTATCACTCCATTCTTATAGTTTTTTTCTTAAGTTATACTAACTCCACAGTGGCCATCTGATAAGGATTCTTTGTTACATGCCTTGAAAAAGTAATTAAATCAATAGAGAGCTCAACTTCCCGGTCTTGAGGGTGTCCAAGTAAATCCTTTGGAAAAACATAAATAAATTCTTACACAATAGGTACATAATCAATTTGAATTTTTTTACTCACCCACTTATATTGAGTTGTCATCCTCACCAATAATTTCATTAAGTAGAGCTACTAGGGTTGATCTAAATAAGAATCATATGATGCCACTTCTTTTCTAAAGACAAGGAATTCTACATCATTCTCAAAAATTGTAACTTCCTTCTTCCCGCAATAGATTTTCAACTCGTAATTTGAAATCCAATCCATACTAAGGATTATATAAAATTATATCATGGGTATGATGATAAGTTTTGAAACTAATGAACTATTATGTGTCATTAGGGGGATTTATCACCACATCTTTATTGGAATGATACTCACCTTATGAGCCTTTATTGAAAACTCCTTTATTAAATAAAATTAGAAATATATTTTTTTTGGAAATTTTGGAAGATATAAAAGAATCTGTTGATCTAGAATCAATTAAATCATTGGATATGTCCTAGGAAATAATTAACGTACCTTCCACTACATCATTATAAATTTAAACCTCAGCAGTTGTGATTGCATTAGCTTAGCCTTGCTCCTTAAGCATTTTTTGAGATCTTTTTCATTAACACTTTGGAATATCATTTGAATAGTGTCCCATATCACTAAAATTATAGCATTTAACATTAATATATTATTTATTTCTCTTGAAATCACCATTATTATATCCTTTCAATACAAACTTATAGCACACACATTTTCCTTTTAAGTAGGCAACATGGTGTTTCCTTACACAAGTATCACATGTTGGAAAAATTCCCCCTTTTATTCTTACCTTTATCCACTATATACTCTAACACACTCTTGTAATATTTTTTTCCTTAAATTAATAATACATAGAGAATTATTTCTCTATCTTGATTGCACATGAGACAATGTAATCTTATGATGAGAAACATTATGAGACTAGTTCCCTTCAAAGGAATGGTTTTAAGCCATCATAGAATCGATAAATCTTACTCCTTAGATTAAATATATAGTCTATATCATGACTTTATATCCTTGTAAAATTAGATTCATACTTTGCAACATTTTCATCCTCTTTATATCTAAGAATAAATAATTTCCTTTCTATATCTGCTTGTTGTACATGAGGAAATTTTTTTCTTAGAAAATTTCCTTAAAATACCTCCATTCCATTTATTATATTTCTTTATCCTCCTTTGTGTTTTGAATTAATGGCCACTGCTGATTTGCATCTCCCAATAGACTATAAACATATATTATAACCTTCTCTCTTTCTTTGCATCCCAAAGTGAGAAATATCTTCTCTAAATAACCTATCCGCTTCTTCGCTATGAATGGGTTCACAGTCCTATTGAATGATGGAGGTTATTATCACATACAGAAGTCTAACATCACTCTTCCATATTTTGGATCAGGATGATCCATATGAGTAAGGTTGTTATTCAAACCTAATTCAGTTGTCCCGGTATAGTTATAAGTTTCTCAGCACTAGTGGTAGCTTCAGTACCAATATCATTAACTTTCATAGCAGGGAAATCCCTACATGGTATATGTTCATTCATACAGTTTTCATTCCTGCCAATAGGTTTCATTTCTTAATTATATAACACACTAGATTAGGTTATGAATCATAATGCATAGTCTCAACCAAAAAATAATTAAAAAAGATTAAATTCTATGCATAGATAATATCACAATCATAAACAAAATTTCTTTGAGAAAAAAAATTACTTTTAAATCACTAATAATAGAGTGTAAAAAAATGAAAATTATTCTAAGAACATGCCTTGGGAGTGTCAAACCAGGTGTGCTGCAAGGCCAATTTTCATGTACTATGTTAGCTCGGGTCAAGCATGAATCACATGGCCGATGTTGTTACTCCTAGGTACATCTATGCCAGAACCACATCCACTTGTAATATCCAGACAATGATGTATATTTTTTGGAAGATCCTAATAATCGTTTCCTTAAAAATATTATAGTATGTTATTATATAATTATCCTCAAAGTCTATCTTAGGGGTTTTCCCCTAATCTATATTTTCTAATTCTAATTTCAATATTCTTTAATAAACTTCCTTTGATACCAACTGTAAATACCCTACCCCAGTTGACCAAAGACAGTTCCTTATTTCAATAAATTGGCATATTAAAAGGAAGAGAAATCCTAAAATACCAAATAGTTTAGTATTTTTGGAAAACTAGATACAAACCTATGATTTTCATTACAAGTTTAAATGAAATAAAATATGAAAATTACTTTGAAAACATCCATATCTCTTAGGTTACCCCTATAGTTCGTTCATAATTTACTTCTTCACATCCTAGGAAAATAAAACATAAGAAAGAGGTGAGATCATATGCTCATTAAGGTTAATCAATAAAGTGAAATATGTCATAAACATATACATTAGGCATGAGGAATAACTAAAAACAAATTTATTTAAAAATGAACTTGAACATAGTATGGCCGGAATAAGGGCTGAAAAAATAATTCCGTAATAAAGCATAATCATGGGTATTATAGAAATAAAGTAACCACATGGTCTATCAATTACCTGTTTCGTAATGAGGGAAATTCATAAATCTGGAAATTCTGAAATATATCGTCATGGCATTAACGAAGTCATCAAAAATGATTATGTCTTCTGCCAAAACAATATCTGAAAATGGGCAAATCCTTGACCAAGTCCATATCTGTTTTTTATCATTAGACCTACCAATGAATTTAGGGGATATAAAGGTCCCCACCCATCACTTAATGATTCCAATTAATTCCTCATATGAATGGGAATAAACATAAACAATATATACATTCATATTGACACTAACATATGAAATGTAAATAACTATCCCCAAACATAAATACTAACCATTCAAATTAATATGGTGAATGGTTTAAAGATAGAACATCTATAGTCAAACTAATAATAAAACATTCAATAAATTATGGTATATAACATTGTAAAATATATGTCCTAATTATACTTAATAATCAAAAAATAGTGTTCAAACAAATGAGAATACTCTAATTTAATCATCGACTATTTCTCGAGATAAAAACTCTTTTAATATGAAAAGAGGAGTTATTTTTAAAAAAAAATATTTGTATAAATCGTGAAGTGAAATAGTATAGTTTTTTTCATAATAAAATAAATTATTTTTGAAATATAACGGTGGATAAAAATATATTATATATTTTACTTGAACATAGATTATAATTCGAGAAGTTCCCTTGATTCGGGCTTGTATTTCCGGAAGAATTTTTGAAAGATCATTTTAAAAAATGTAACTACTCAAAAAATAAATAAGGAATCTAGGTTAGTAAACATATATAGAACATTAAAAAATAATTTATGAGTATTAAATAAGAATAACTAATAAATTCATTGAGGTAAGTTGAGAATAAAATTAACCCGAATAAAAATAGAGGTTCGGTTAGAAAATCCTTACCTTATGTGTGAATGTATTCATCACTAGACCATAATGTCCTAGATAATCAAATTAAATCCATTAATTAAATAATTTTGAACCTTATATATATATATTTTATTCATTATAGTTTTATTAAGTTCATTTATGTTCTTATTAATATGTTATAAGATTTAATGTTCATCATTCTAGAGTATTCGTTTCCTTTATTTCATGATATGTTAATTTGATTATAAGTATTGGAGTTTATGTAGAATGGACATAATTTTAAATAATTGAACATATATATTATTTATAAAAATAAGTAAGTTTAAATGGTTATATATATCATTTGGTTACATGGTATTAGGATGATTTATTTGATAGAACATTAGTGATAACCTTTTAGATTTGTTTTGGGTGATATTTCAATTGTTACAAACTATTTTGTCATATGAATTATTATTAAGTATATATACTACATAAATAACAATTAATAAGTTATAATTAAAATATTATAGTCTGTTTAAACAATAAAAATTGTTTCATGGCCATGCTTGAAGGATAAATTGAATAATGAAGATTCGTCGTCCATGAAGGTTGCAAATATTAACATCCTGGAAGATGATTTCTTATAAAAATAAAGGGGTGGATATACTAGTTTGAGGAAGTATATAACATTAAGATGATATAATTATAGTATATAGATGCTAATATTGTTATAATTATCATTTGGATATATTAGTTGAGTAGAAAAAAATAAAATAAAATAAATTGAAAATGAAAGGAAATGAAAAATGAAGAGGGTTTGCCTCTTGAAATTTCCTCCTTGAGAACCTCTTTAAGGGAAGAGGTTTTGGTATTTTATAAATAAAAAAAGATCCTAGACATGGGGAGGTACTAGTTAAGAGTATTTCGGCCAAAATTTGTTAATATTAATGGCTGGTAGGAGTGATGAGAAGAGGGAGTGAGGGGTGGCTATTATCGTGGAAGAGAGGGGTGATTTTTGAATATCTTATTCATTATATTATTATTCTGCTCAAGAAAACCAATAGTGTTTGATTATTGTGACCCAAAATAACAAGAAGTGAATTTGAGTTCTAACTAATGGTTTCTTACATTATAAATGATGCAAGTAATAATGTATTTAGTTTACAATGTATTAATACCATAAATGATTGTAATTTATTATTCACCAAAAATTCAAGTATGTCAGAAAAATCCAAAAAATTCCCTATAACCATTTTTTGATGTGTAGAATTCAGAAATGGTCTATGTTTTATCAAAATAACTATCTATATATTTGAAATTTAGTTTCTAAATAAAATTATTATTTACTTGAAAAATCTATATTTTAAATTAAAAATTGGTTTTATAATACTTTCAAAAATTAACTGAGGTATCATAAAATCATTCAAAAATAATAGGAAAAAAAATATTTATATTGGAATACTTTTTATGAAAATTCATATTATTTTAAATAAATTTATTAATTTTAGAATTTTAATTAAATATTTCTTACTCACAAAATTATCAACACTTAATTATTAATTTCTAAAATATTCACCCTCATTTATAAGGTTCCAAAATTTTATTTATACTTACATGGGTGAGGTTACTATTCATAATTAGAAATTACTATTCATAAGGGTAATTTACTATTCACAAAAAAATTTACGTTAATCTTATCAGAAAATAAATATATTTCTAATTGGAACCACATATGTTAGTTTTTCAAAATTCAAATCATAAAAGAAAAAAAATTATGTCTATCGGCTAGGTTATAACTATCTCCTATCAATTTCAAAGTGTTTGTTTTGAATAGACTCAATGATGAATGAATTATATAAACAATTTATTTGTAAATACTTGGGGTGTTATACATATTTCCCAAATCATTTATGAAATTCTGTTTTCAGAATATCTACTTCCTTTACCTTAAACTGATGGAATGTTTACCTGATATCATCATTTGAAAAGTATTTTTCTACCAAGATCAGATAAAAAAATGATAAGAAGCAAAAGATACTTTTTCTTAATAGTTTTATTATTTAAACCTCTATAATCAATAAAAATCCTCAATGAGCTATATTTATTTCTAAAAAACAAAATAGAAGAACCCTATGTTGATGTTTTAGTGTGAAGGAAACCTTTATCGAGTACCTCATAATATTTATTTTCTAATTTAAAAAGTTATACTTGTGCCATTTGATATGGGGGTTTTAAATAAAAATAGTAATAGGTACTAAGTCAATAGTAAATACAACTTCTTGATCAGGAATAACACTAGGTAAATTATCTGGAAAAATATCTATATATTCATTTACTAATAATACATCACTAATATGTGAAAATTCATTATTTTTAACAAAATTAGATATGTAAATAAAACTTCCATACCTAATAAATTTTCCTACTTATTGGTAGGTTATCAAAGGTATAAGAACATTGAATAAAACTTTTTTAGCTCGATAATATATTATATCATGATAAAATGAAAGTCAATCCATAACCAAAATAATATCAAAATCTTCTATGAGCAGTTGAAGATGATTTTTAGAAAAGACCATTCCACTGATAACAATAGAAATTTTCTAATAAATCTTGGTTGCATTAATATTTCCACCAATAGTTTTCACCAAAAGTTATATCTATTTTCTATGTGATAATATTCTAATTTCACTCATGGATTTCTCATAAAAGAAGGAATGTGAAGATCTAGAGCAAAACAAGTATTTGGAATAATTCAAATAAACTAGTAACATTCATATCACCATTTCATTAGAGGGCCTAACATCAACCATAGTAGTAAAAAATGATTTTTACACGCCTTTTTTATTTTTATCTAGATGATTCCTAGACAGAGTAACTAAATTTTGACACAGGATAACATAATTCTCCAATTCATTACAATTAAAGCATCTTATCATTGAAGTTTCATTATGTGTATAATAATTTTCCTTACATTCATGAGATTCATGTCCAAACATTCCACATCATAAAACTTCCAATATTTTATAAGGCATACTACGTGATGCTTTTCACTACACTTATCAGATGATGAGAACTTGGTTTTATTACCTACAAATTTATTTGATGATTGATTCCCTAATACCATCCATCTTGACCTCTTCTTATACTTTATTTCCTTGAATAAGTGATCATAAAAAAACTCTATTAATACCTTATCCACACATTAAAAAAGATTCTCATCACGTTTTAATTCATGGGAATAAAATTCCCTTGGATAGCATGGCTTCAACCCTAAGTAAGACTAATTAATAATAATATAAAGATTGCTAATAATATTTGGTGCATAGCTTGCCAAACAAAAAACTTTTTCTTTATAGGTTACCACTAAATCTTCCCAATTTTGTCTCAATTACAAGAAATGATTTTCCATGCCAAGATTGATATCCTAAGGTAAATATTTTGTCAAGGAAAATATTCTTAAATTCATCATATTTCAAGTAATAAATTTCATCCCTTTCGATGATATTCATGACCATTGACCACCAGTGGTCGACTTCTCTATCAAAATAGTAAACTAAATTGATTTCATTTTGATGATCTGAACATCCCATGTAATAGAATATATTTTCTAGTGATTTAAAAATCCTTCAACTGCCACTAGAACATATGATCCACTAAATACTGGAGGGTGATCCCTCATATACTACTCAACTGTTGACATGTTTCTCTATGGTAGATCTGGTTTCTCTCTAGTATGGGTATCACCATAATTTATAAAATGTTTCAACTATGATATCAATGCAAAAAATAGTTCTATTCCAATTCCAACCATTCTAAGTTGAGGATTTTGAATCATATCATCCCCTCAGTGCCTTCCTACTTCAGATTCACAATTTACTATATGAAAAACCATTTTACATTGATAAAGTTTAAATAAAAAAACATGGAAATCTTCAATTAATATATCATTTATACTTAACCATAAAGTATAATATTTAAATGGTATTATATTATCATTATCCTAAACTATAAGGTTATCAAAACCAACCAATGAAACCCAATATAATTACCCAACCTTAAACATTAATTAATCATGAGTATTTATTTATGAATTAATTTTATTAAATTTAAGGATTTTTTGGTTTTGAGTTTTATAGAATTAGGCCTTTACTATTATAAAAATAAAAATTACATCACAAAGTGCCCACTTCTACTTAGTATCCATTTTCCCACCTAACCCAACTTTTAGGATAAAAAAAGTATTTTTCTTGAAATATCTTTAAAATTTTCATAATGAACTCACCATTGTCCCTAGTCATCCTTAAAACCCTATGGAAGATATTAAAAAATGTTGTGTGAGCACAAAAAGCTCAGTAAGAGACATAAAAAAGAAATAAACCATTACTAACTGAATATTTATAAATTCATTCCTTTTTCAAAATAAAAATTGAAATAAAAATAAATATTTTTATACCCAAGAAATTACATTCCGTAGCCAAATATTTTCATAAAAAATTTCATAATAAATCATAAATTAAAATATAAAACTCATAAATGTTTATTTATATTCATGAATAACTCATAATTTGTTTTTCAAAAAGTCATACTTTTCTCCCTTAAGAAGTAGTATATAGTTTACTTTAGACATAAGATCATCATATAACCCCAAAAAATCATAATATTTTTATAAAAACCATATAAATAATAGATAAAACATGTAGGTAACCTGATATAGAATTTCCATATCACTATAATAATAAATCTTACATATAGAATAACCCTATGTTCGACTTCATTACCAATGCAGTGGAGTGAGATAATGGACCCATCCATCCTTAGTTTATCAAGGAAATACCCGTCCTTGGTTAATAACATAACCAATCATCCTTGATTTATTATAAAACCATCCATCATCATAAATAATTCCCATTAACTAAAAAATAATGAAAAAACATGAATGATTTCATTTTCATCATTACACTCATAAAACATACATTGCACCTATAAGAAAACATTTTTCGATATTAAAATAAAGCATTCCTTTAAGACACATTTTTCAAAAAAAAAGTTCCATGAATAATGGGGAAGATTTTTTTCTTTTATTAGAATGTGTAATCTTATAAAGACATCAAAATATAAAATAATGTTTATAACAGGGGGATATTCATTGTCGTCGTATACATTAAAATAAAACAATTATATTTCCATTTACAAAAAGTCAACATATTCTAGAAAAAAATCATTTTGAAATAAATTAAAAGAAATTAAAAGGATACCTAAAATTTAATTTATAAATATTTTATGTCCATATAAATATATCCATATAATAATTTTTAAAATATTTACATGGAAGGAAAAAAATTTAATGGAAATTTTAAAAGAGGATTTTTTAAAATAAAATCTCAAATCTTGAGTTCGAATCATCCTGTATATTCCTTATATTACTGAATAATAAACATAAATTAACTATTTAATTTTATAAGAACCATTTTAATGCTTATCTTTCATTTTACCATGTTATATTAAATTACTCAATTAATTATGTTCATGTCGGATGTTCTGAGGATATTCAACTCATGTGTCTAAAATGAATTCTTTAGTTGGAATATTGTAGAAAAGGTCATTTTTAAATCATAAAAAGAATAATTATATTGACATAATTATAATTTTTATAAATAAATTATACTTTTAAAACCAACTATGAAATATGGTTATGAAAAATGAGCTATGTTATAATCATGGAGACAACATGTTCTACGTATGCATGGGTAACGTTTTCATTCTTAAATGATCCTTATGGAAAGAATGTATGTATTATTTAATATTTAAATTATTATTATTATATCATAAATAATATATTATTTCTTTTAACATATTTATATATCATCCATGTTATGTGGTGATGAAAAATGAATCACATCGCTTCGTGGATCTTGTAGTCCACACGTATGCAGGAGCGATGTTATCATTTTTCAGTGAATGGAAATGTTAATAAAGTAAATGATATATTATATTTTAATAATTATAAATATTTAATAAATATAATATATAATTATAACCAGTAATTAGATATGGTTATAGGAAATAAATTACATCAGTTCGTGAGGTGGTAGTCCGCCGTACACACGAACAATGGATTCCTTTCCCATTTGATGGAAGCTGAAGATGGATATAGGTTATTACATTAACATAATAACATATAACCATTTTTAATAGAATGGTGTTATTATTTTATATTGTTTTAAGTAGATTTTACGAATTTTGAAAAGAAACAAAAAGAAAAATCTTGATTAAGAACTATACCTCTTCTTCAAGGGACAAATTTTTCTTTACACCGTGAGACCTATAAGGTTAATATTATTAATTAACTAAGGCCTCTATTACATGTAAATAGATTTAAGTGAGATATTTTAGTAGTTATTAGCAGATCCAGAAGGATTTTTAAGTTTTAATAAATGAGAATAAGATGTCACTTTTATAAGATAGGTGAGGTAAACTTTTAAATATTTTTAAATATTAAATTAATATAAATTAATTTTGTTGTCATAATGTTTCCAAATTGATAATATTAAAATATTAGGTAATTATTATTAGAAATAGTCTAATAGAAGAAAAAATTAACCATTTTGGATCACATTTAGACCCTTATCTTTTTGTTTTATCTTTTTGTTAACCCTTTGGACAATTACAATGATATGAGTATATTTTAATCTTAAGTTGTTAATATGGATACGATAAAAGGAAAAATGGTCTATAAGTAGAACATGTTTTATTTCATAAAGCATCTATCATAAAATTATCCAAATATGTTATTTTTAAGATTTTTTAAATCATTTAAAAGAATTATTTTTATTATAACTTAACATTTTTGGCAATTTTGGAACTATTCCTTTAATCTAACTTTTAAAACTACAAGATAAATATGGAATTAGAATTAAATGAATAAAAACCTCTATAATATGTATTTTTATCCAAAAAATATTCTTAACACAAAAAATTAATAAAATAAAATGGCTTTTAACTTTTTTAATATAATTTAATTTATTTTTTTATTAATTTAATAATCACTACATCAACATTTACTAGAATTTTAAGGTAATTAGTTCTTCACTATAAATTTGAAATAAATTACCATGATAAAAATAATAATATATAGTTAAAACTAATATATATGACTAAACATATCATCAGTGTATCCCTATGTTAAAAATATTATAGTTATTAAAAGGAAGAGTGTGTCATTTTTGGATTTATATCCACTTAAATATTATAAAGTTAAAAATCCCTGAAATATGGAAAAAAGATGACATATTTTCTATAATTTTCTAGAAATGGATCAAAAAATATCATCCAATTGGATAAAAGAACATGTTATGGATATTTTTAGTTCTTATCATATTATTTATTCCTTAATTACCGGATTTACCCTTCACCATGGTAAGAAAAATTACTAAGGTTAAAATCCATACTATCAATTAAGAAAAGATACATACTTAATAAATTTTGTCCTAATGATTAAACATATTTAATACAATTTTAAATATTTCAAAAATATATTTTTTAGAATTTAATGTAAAATTTAATCATAAAATGAGATGAAAAATAATTTTTTTCTTAAAAATTCCATTTTAAGAATAAAATTTTTTTATATTAATTTGAAGAATAAAATTAATTTAAAAATCCAAATTTAAATTATTATAAATTAAAATTAACAAATTATATTTTGAAACTAATCCAAAAATAGAATTTTAAATTTTAAATAATCGAAAATATAATACAAATTTTAATAAAAATCAATTGTTCTCACTATTCATTAAAAAATAAATCTTTTCAAAAATATTTCTATAATTAAATATAATTTAGAATCAATGAATTAAACAATGAAATTATTTTTTAAATTAAAAATTATATAATTTGAAATTTATACTTTTAAATAAAACTTAAAAAAAGAGTTTAATAAAGCTATTTATTTTTTAATTTAAAAGTTAATTAATGTTATTTACAATGATTATAAGTATCCATATCATGAATGGAAATTATTTATTATATCATTACCTGTGTTGTTACACATGTGTCTATCAGCCAATTGTGTTTTTACACATGTGGTCGTCTCTCTTAGTTTTTCTAATTAGATCCATCTACACATGGATTACGTAGTGTGTTAAGGAAATGGGAATGGAGTTATGGTAAGTCTTTTGATATGTTAGAATGTTTGGATTTTATTTCATTTAGGCCTTGTGATATTCCTTCGATTATTTGATTTCTTATGCTATGTGAAATCTTTTTGTGTGTGAAAATAATGAGTTACATGAGAAAAGAGTTTTCATATTTGAAACAAGGACATATGGATTGTTTGTAAAATGAGTTTGGTTTCATGAGTTTTAAAAAATATTAAATTCATTTGAAATATGGAATGTGTTTTTATTTAAATTGATTTTATAATCAAGTGTGTTTGTTTTTTAAATGGAGGGTTTCATATTTAAAGGGAGATAGATGGTTTCTAAAGACTATATTTTGTGAAATGTTTGGATTTTTACCCTTGATGTATGTTTAGAAAGGTTAAATGGTTTGTAATTTCTTTAAGTTATAACTATTTTTTATCATGAAATCTATAAGTTTTTTTTTGGTTTTAAAATATGAAGGGGTTTGTTTTGAAATTAGTTTTTGATTGACTAATTCATGTTAAGAATTAGGGTTGAAAGTGTTAAATGGTAACTATTTTAGATTTTTGATAAAGGTAGGCCCAGTTTTAATGGTCCCTTGGTGTTCAAAATGGGTATTGGGGACTCTTTTTATGGGAAGCATGGGTTTAAAAATATTTTTTCTTGTTTTAGTAATGAATTTGTTTTTTTATTTGTTTCTTGTTTTATTTCAGGACAATTTAATGGGAGTTTGGAGACATGATCGGTTCGAGATCATGTCTCATATGGTTTGATACAAGCCTCATTGAATGGTATAATGTGTAATTATAGTGATTCTCTTGGGGGTTATTTCCTAATTTTGATTTTAACACTACCCAATGCTTTGATTTTAGTGGAAAATGTGGTTTTCAATTTCAAGAACAATGTCTTGGATTTATCAGTGATAGTGTTTTCTAGTTGACCTCATATGAATCATGCAGGTCAAGTGGTTGGGACTCTTGAGACTTGGTTGGATGGTAGGATTAGTGAGGGATATATTTACTGGATATATTTGAGGTTTACGGAGTGAACATTATTTTATGTGTCCTTTTGATTTATGTTTGTTAATCTTTTGGATTATAAACCATTTCAGGATTTAGGATTTGTGAGTTTAGAGAAGTTTTTTCTTAAGTAAAACCTTGCCCAAAATTTTCATTGGTTTCTTGTTATGAGTAGTGGTTTATTTGATAATGTTCATGAATCATTGCTTAATGATGTTTTATTTATTGTGAATAGTGTACAGTAATGTTTTGGATTTATTTTTTCCGTATGAACATGGGAAAAGCTAGGGTATATGAATGAGTGAATGGGAATTTAGTCATTTTTGGTAGGACTGTGGATACTATCGAGCTATATCTTTTTCAAAATCACCATGGGATGATATTCATTGGGTTTTGATTTAAAGAACCTCATATAAATTTTTTCTCTTATGGTGAAATCCTTTTAAATCCATTGGTAGGGCATGTTCCTTGTTTTTCTGCTCCTTGTTTTTGAGAATCCATGGATTAGGTTACCTAGTTTTTGGGTCCATTGGGATAATTCTTGGTTAAGAGAATTACTAAGTGTTTTTGAGTTAGCATTTTGTGGTTCTATTTGGCAGGTAGGGTTTGGTAGTTCCCTTCAATATTTTGGGAGTGTGGTTTTTTGGTGAAGTCCTATTTTTTTATGGATAAGTGTGTTATGATGGTTCCACTAATGTAAATCAATTATAAACCATGGGGATACCTATTATAGAGATCTAACTTTATTTAGTTTATATTTACTTGACCTTTTTACAGGTTTTTCTTAAGGATGTTTATAATTTTTTGAGGACATGTCTAGTTATTAAAGGACTTCCCTTTTATCTTGAGAGATTATTTTTTAATCTGTTTTCAGTTTCCTCTACTTAAACCTAAGTCTTTATGGGAAAAAAAGTTACATGGTGGGGATATTTTTTACACCCCCATGACACTATAGTGTATAAAATTATATTACTTTTTTGATATAGGGGAATGTTATGTTTTATAGGGGTTTTGTGTTGCAACTTTTGAATTCAATATTTTTTCCTTCGGTGTATGATTTGCCCAAACGATTTAAAAGAAACCATGTATTTACCCTTAAACATATAGTTTTTTTTTCAATTCTTTTGTATGGATGGTTGGTGTATATGGGTAGTTTATGGTTAATTCAAAATCTTATAGAGCCTTATAGACACCATGTGATACCTCTAGAATGTATTGCTAAGGTCAAACAACTTTCACATAGTTGGGTAAACCATGTGAAAAGTGTGTGAGTTGACTCTAAAATTTCATAGTTCCATTTGGGATGATTGAATTATCATTTTTTCAAATGTGAAAATTCAGCAATTGAAGTTGTGAATGGTATGTTTTCCTAGGTATTGGCTCCTACATGGTTGTTATATAGTTTAAAAACCCATTAGTCTAAACCGTGAAGCCTACCCGGATTAATTTAAAGTGGAATTTTTTATTTTAACTACTTGATTTTAACCCTTGAAACCACCATTTCTCCTCCCACTCATTAAACTAGACTATATTACTCCAAGGGACCTTCCTCCCTTACCCCTATTCTATTATTTTGGCTTTATACCTTTTATTTAAGTGGGTTTGTTCTTGGTAAGTCCCTTTAAACCCTTTATTCCCCTTTATTTCTTCTCTTTACCTTGATTATTTCCTTACCATTAACACTAAAAATTTTGTAGGTCAATTTTAGATTAGGGTTTAGACCTAATCATAATTGTTTTTCCATGTAGGGGTTATAGTGGATAATTCTTCACTCGGTTAAGAGTTCTCCATTTAAAGAGTCTACTTTCAGATTATTTTCCATAGAACAAAGGTAGGTGTTTCTTTTTTGTTTCTTCATATTAAATGAATTTAGAGGTTTAAAGGTTTTATAATAGATTTTTATTAAAATTATTCTTAAATAAAAGAAACATGAGGGGAAAATTTATTTTAAAGTTGTTTTATCCCTTGTCATGGAATGAGATTACATGCCGTGTTTTTTTGTGAAAATTTCCAAATGGATTTTTGAGGGATGTTTTTTTAAAAGTGGGGTAAAACACAGACTTGTGGTTTTTAAACATGTGATTTTAATTAAGTGAATTATAAATTAAGTGGCTGAGGTGTTAATGATTTTGAAATAATCTGAAGGGTTTTTTATTTCAAATGGGTGTGTTCCCCATGTGAATTATGTTTTGAAACATACTGGTGGCTATGATTGATTTCAAAGGTAGTTTAAAGGGGTGTGTGAGTTACCAAATTGGTTTAAAGAAATGTTTTAATAGAATTTATCTCATGATTCAATTAAGAATAAATTTTATAAACAACGTGAGTTGTATTGGAATTCCAAGTACATTCGGAAATTCCCATTTGGGTTTTTATGAATACTATGTTTTTATAATAGGTGTAAGAGCCTATTTGAAAACCATGTTACTATTTTTATGGATGTTGTCCCTAGTTATACCATGATGGGTTGTTGTATATTAATTAATCTTTTTATGAGGCTTATGATTTGATGTTTCTGGGTCTATTCCTTGAGAGGGTGTAGAAGGTGAGGTGTTAGTTGTTTCAAAATGATTTATATTAGACTTTTTCGATTCAATATTTGTGGTCACCTATATTTGACATGTCATGGGAGACATTGGGTGAGGGTGTATGTGGATTATGTGGTTGAATCACTATCATAGGTTTTGAAATTGTTAAGGTGAGTTGTCCATTGGACTGAGAGATCCCATGTAGGGAACATTCTCTATGAGGACATGAGAACCAATGGGAGGAGTTTATCCATGGGATCATGAAAACTAATTAGGGATTGGGACCTCGAGAGACCCATGGACTGAGAGAGACTTGGGGAGGATCAAGAGAGCTTCTAAAATTGGGTGTGTGCAATAAGTGACAATAAAAATAGGTTCATTTAATATAAATCTATAATCCATTGGTTAGATCCCCTTAGTTAGAGACCATAAACCTATTATACTATATAAGATTATTTATGGGATTTATTTTACTTTATTTTTTCCCCTTATTCTTACTTTGTTGTTTAAAACTTTTGTACATATTGTTTGTTTCTTTATCATGTTTCTTGAAATAGTGGTTCTTATTTGTGTTCTTCCCACTTTATTTAATTTATGTATTTCTTTTCGAATGTGTTGAAAATTTATCTGAATAGTTTTTAAATAAATAATGTGAAAGAATAATTTTAGTGTACTTTCAATTTATTTTATCATTATTTTGAATGGCATGTTATTTAAATGTGAAAAGTTTTTTTCCAATGATATTTTGTAGTGTTTTGATGGGAAAATTTTAAATGGTTTGTTTTTGAAATTCTAGTGCGTTGTTTTTTGAAACATAGTTTTATGAAGTCATGCCTAGTTTTCTGGGTAATTGGGCTACAAAAAGGATTCAGAAAACTATCGAAAATTGGAAAACTCTTTTCTATTTTAAACATTTAATTTTAAAATAAGTTCAAATGAGATGTTTTTAAAGTTGAAAAATAAAATAGTGATTTGTAAAATTAGGATTTGGTCAGGAAAAGTATATAGAAAATAAATGTTTTCATTTAAAAAGAAACAACAATGTGAGTTTTACCACAACTTTGATGTATTGTTTGTTTATTTATATAAATAATATGGATTCTTTTAGTTTTTTATTATATTTAAAACTAGAATTTTTAATATGTAATATGAAAGTAACTTTATAGATTAAATCATCAAAACCTACATGGATATATAAACCAAGCCTATATTTTATAGCTTTCATGTTATAGTTAGACCAAGGTTCATTTTTTTAGATAGTTTGGTATTTTGAGAGATAAGTTTCATTTAGAAAGTGATATTAGGTCATATAGTGGATTATGTGAGCGGTCGTTAATTTTTTAGTTTGATTTTATATTATCCACTTTGTCATACTTTATTATTTAACTTTAGATTTATTTTAATATGATTATTTCATTTATTTATTTATAGATTTAGATGTATATCATATTTGGATGTTTAGTTTTTCATGTCTCATATTTAGTTGGTTTAATTATTTTTTTGTTTTCTACTATTGATACTATTATATAAGGGATAAATTGTTTTCAAGTTTTATTCTATGATTCCCAAGCACTACCGTCCATCCCATGGTATTGGGACTGCCCTACGGGCCTTATGGAATATCGGGTTCGGAGTCAGGATAGATGTAACCCCTAGTTGGTTCGTTATAATTTTTTAAATAGTTACACATCAATATGGTTTAAACATATTGATTTAGTGGATGTAATAAGATTCCAAAAATAATTCACAAGAATCATTTATACATAACGGGATTACCATGAGATAAGATGGTGTGATTAAATATCATTAAAAATATTAAGTGTTAGTTTCCTTCTAAAGAGTCACATTTCAAGACCACAATGATTCATCTTGGTAGTCCATACCATAGCCGGGTCCCCCTAAATTTTATTTTGTAAGAAAAAAAGTGTGGGTAAGTTCATTCCATATCAGGGTGACCATATTTGGCATTTTCTATGGGTTACAATTAGATAAGAAACCCTAATTCTTAATATACCAGGTGAAAAAAGGCAAGTCTATTCACTTGATGGATTGGACAAGGAGTTGTATTCTCAATTATCCAAGAGTTATATATATGATATTATTAGGATGATACCCTACCTAAAAACTATGTGGTGAGAGGAATTCCACATCATAATCATTTTTTAGTGAAATATAGATCATGTACCACTAATTAATATGATAAATTTAAAACGAGTCGACATTTTAGTGGGATACCATTTAATAAATATCCTTATTAAATTGTAATAAAACATGATATTCATATTATAGAATCCTCTATATAGAAAATAGCTTCATCATCATCAAATATATCTTTTAGATGGATCCTTTTATGGAGATTCTTAATGTAATAAATTCCTAAGACTAGTAACTTAAGAAAAGTTCATAATTAAGGAAATATTTCTATGTTTTATAGGTAAGTCTTTCTGATTAACAAAGTGTTTAATTTGTTCAATAATAGAATCTATATTCTTATGAGAATCATATAATGATTCACATATGGTTTAAATGAAATTAAATATAAAATGACATATGGAATTTTAATCTCATATACTCAATATGATTGGGTATGTTAATGTATTCAATATGATTGAGTTTAATTATGAATTAGTGTGATTAAATCATCATTTAAGGCCTATTATAGATAATTAATTTATTATTTTTCATTATATGGAAATTTTCTAAAAATATAAGTGAGTTCAAAAAAATTTTACTTAATATTCTAAAGTGTTGAGAATAAATGAACTTGTAAAGTAATGCCTTGGTTTAGTTCTATGTTAATATTACAAGTGGGTAAAAGTTTAAACCATAAGAATAAAATATATTTGGAGAGTCAAATAAATGTTTCATAAAGTATGTATTCAAGGTCATTGAACCTTAATGGTATAATTTTGGAAGAATAAATAATGATTCAATATGACTGTATTGTTTGAGATATATGAAGGTGTTTGTGAAACTCCATGGAATGTCCATGTCAGACATCAGTGTTACAAAAATTAATCCTTTGGTTTTAAAGGATATATGATTTAAACTATATATTTTAATAAGTGTTGTAAATATAAATAATTTAAAATTCCTTCGAATAATTTTTATATATATTATGTTTCATTAAAGTGATGAAGCAAATAATCACAACATCACATGTTTGAATATAAAGGAATATATAATTTTCAGATGAATGTAAATAAATTATGTGCATATTAATATAATTTATATGATTTGATATGGGATATTTTTTATTAAGAATGTTTTGTTATAAAAAATATGGGATAATTAATTCAAAACATATGTTTTATGATACATCAGATTTTATAACATGTTTTGAAAATTATATAAGGATAAAAATGTTTTATCCAAGATTGAAGGTTTATCCAAATATTTATTAAAATACGAATGAAGGTGTTCTTTTCACTTATCATTGTTATATATTAGAGAATAAATTATTCCTTTCAAGAAAAAAATTCTTTAATCACAAAAAATACCATTTTTGATATGGAAATAATTGTTTATTTTTTAAATATTCCTACAAAAGGAAATAAGATTTATTTCTTAAAAAAAATTATTTTATGTATTTTCAAAAGATATTATAAAAATAATATATTGTATAAGAGGTTAGTGGGATTATATTATAATATTGAAGAAGTTTAAAGTTATAAAATGACTATATCTATAAAAATTTAAAGTGTTTTTTCACATAATATCCTAAAGATTTTAGAATATATGATGTTAAAGAAAAGTATAAATAGTTATATTTAGTTACTATGAAAAAGTGAATGTCACTATTTCGTAAAGTATTATACCAATAAACATATAATTTAAATTTAAATTGATATTCTAAAATATTTTTAGGGTATTATGGTAAAGATAATTCTAAAGTGTTTCATTTAGTTATATTAACAAAGTGAATGTCACTTTATCCTAAAAGAGTTTAGAATGTATTGATAATTTATAATGTAAATAGTGACATTATTTATGAAATTATATCAAGGAAAAAGTTTGATAGAGTGGGTTCCAAGAATGATGATGATAAATTTTAAATAGTTCTAAGTAGACAATAAGAGTTAGCATCATCACATTTGATGTTGTGTAGTTATGGTTTTGAATATATTCAAGTTTGAATTTGGGAAAGTAATTCATAAATCTCAAATTTATTTATTTATTTTTTCTATATATATGTTAATCAATAAAGAGTTTAGTTGGAGCATTTTATCAATGGTAAAATAGATATATGTTAGTAATTACATATAAATATAATGAGTTAAAACACCCCATGATGTTAAGTAAGACTAAGGATGATAAGGAAGTATATCAAATATGATATGATAGATAGGTTCTTATGTAGGGGTTTGTTAAGTATTATTTATATATTTTTTGTAATGTAATATTAATCATATAAAATGAAATCACCACTTTATCATTATTTCAATTAGGTTACATATATGTATATATTGATATACATTTATTGAAGTGTAAGGAAATTTGACCTATAAATTATGACTTTGTGTTATCCCTAATCGATGGTTTTTGGATTATTTTGGGATATAATGAAATGTTAAAGATAAAATGAGTATATTTATTTTACAGAGATAAAAAATATGATCATGATTCACAAAAATTATTTCTCTGCACTAAATGACGCATGAAGTATTCACCATGTAGTGTCCAACACTATGAATTTGATATAATAGGGGTGAATGGAGCATAGTTAGAGTCCCCACTACCTCATTTTAGTCAGATATATGACATTATAACATTAAAACATTGATACATTTTTTACACTATCCTGGAGGATTAACTAATCAGGGGTGGTTAGTTATATTGCAGATCATGTTTCCAAGATGGTATTTGTTCTATCATATGATGAGTATGAAATATGATACCTCAATTGAGACAGATCAGGGAGTGTGAAACTGTACCAAGATCGTATATGTGATGTGATTATCTATTTTGGATGTAAGGCATACCATATTCCCATCCACACAAGTGAATGACATGTTATGTATTCTATAACATGGTCATTCTATACTCATAGAACCGAGAAAGTAGGAGTTAGATATAGGAGGATGAAATACTCTATGTCCCATGGTTATTCGATGTCTTATAAAAATAGAATGTATGATAATTCATGAGAATGTGACGTGACCAATGAAAAAAAGTATACAGATACATGTGTTTTGTGGAGATCATGGTAAAACCCATTATTTATTGAATTGAATTGATGGTTTGTTAGAGGTCTATCTATGGTTACATTTACAGATCTAAATATTTATATTTGTTTTCAATGATACAAAGGACCATGGGGACACACTTTTTATATTATTTAATGAGGATTGATTTTGACTTAGAGAGGTTCTCTAAATGTGTTTTAGAGTTAATAAAAAGGAGTTTTAGATATATTATACCAATTTAATTTATATGATGTGATGCACAATGAAGTTGATAGTATCTTTTTGAAGTGTTTTTTATGATATCAAAAATATTTTCCGATATTATTTCATAATTCATAATGTATGATATGATATTAGGTGAAATGGAACAAAGTATTCTAGGATTTATTGAATGTGTGATATTGAAGGATATATTCCCTAAATACTTAATACATAGGATGTGTTTTAACCTATATCATAGAGTTTAATATAAAATTATCATATGATGTAATATGTAGAAACCAATGGTATGTGATATCTATTAGTTTGAGTATATCATATTTAATGATATGATGTATCATAATGGCATGAAATGATATTTCATCCAAGTTCACATCCCAATCGTATTGAATAGTTGGGTGATATTTCATGGAGTTCTTAGAGTTTAATAATATGGTATAATATATTCTAAAAATAGAATCATAGTCATGTGGCCTAATGATAATAGTTATCATTCAAGGAGATATCCCCCAATTTCTAAATGTTATGTGAGTAAGAAGCATTTATGTGGTGAATGAAAAAACGACCATTTACTCATGTGTTATAAAAAATGAATAAATAAAATATCAACCAAGACGAATACTTAATAGATTTATAAAATTCCACTTTCATGTGATGGTTTGAAATGTAGTCTTCCCAATCCACAATCAAAACTCCTTCATCCTAGAATATTTCTTCATCCACCATTTTTTCCTTGATAGGTATTAATATACCATAGATAATAGATTATCCCACTCATAAAATGGTAAATTTAGTAACCCATGGATACCTCTAGAGGAGGTACATATTTGAGTTACCTCTGAGTAATCCTCTTCAAGCCGATATAAATATGGATGAGTGGAAACAATGGTGTAAAGTACATATTCTTAGGTTCTTCATTTCTTGTTTATGCATGTTTTATTTAACTATGCATGGAGATCTTAATTTTGGTTTCTTTATTTGTCTTATACTAGTTTAATATGTGTTTTTAGATCCCAATGAAACATATAAATAATATATTTCATATGTTATATAATAATTAAGGTGTTTCTGCACATATGTAATATATTTCAAAGTATATGTAAGTAAAATGTTAGTCACCCTATTTGATACAAAAGATTATTTTATTGATACATATAAGGAATTCAATGAAGCATAATATTATATGAAAAAATGATACAGTTTAGCTTAGTGAAGTAGTACATAATATTAACTATTTATTATGTGATATTAAACTATAAATGCTGTAAGGATTCTAGAGATTTATTTCAGATGATGCTGAAACTGATTTTTAATGAATAAAATATCATGATGCTTTATGGATTATGCCATGATTCAATTATGTGATATATATGATGGGATGTAAAGGAGAATATTCTGTATTTTATCTTTTACACATGAAAGTTGATAAATGTATCCATTATTTATGGAAGATAAATTATTGAATCATAATAGAATTAAAAATAAAGGGATCATAGGCGATTAATACCTTGTGTTTAGTTGAGAATTTATGATTTTTGATCATGGGGAGAATACCCATGTGGTCTTTTTGAGTGATTAAAATTTAGGATCCTAATTTTCATGGAATTTATATATTTTTGAATTATGTAAAATATCCACGAGATATTGATATAGAGTATAAATATAAAAGATAATGAATAATAATAATAAATATAAAGAGAGATGATGATACAATAAATCCTGAATATTCAATGTGTCTAATGGAGATATATAATAATTCATATGCTGATGATATATAAGAATTATAATATTTATGCATCAAGGAAGGAAGAATAAGACGAAGAAAGAATATGGGTGGCCGATGAGTATTGGTATATATGAATATCTACTAAAAGGTGAGATGATATTTATTTTGGCTTATCAATTAGATCATTATTAATTTTTGATGAAAGAATTGTAAAGGTTCTTTACATTTATATTCCCTAATCATTCTGAAGATGATAACAATGATTAGGTGAATTATACTATATTTTATTATCTTTATGCAGTCAAAGTACTTTTATTGTGGAAGAATATATTCTATTACTATACAAGAATTGTGGAGATTATTGAGTATCTTGTGCATTAGTGTGGATTAGAGGTGTATTTTAAAATACTGAGAGTCACTATAAGGACCTGTTATGAGAGAACAAGGATTTCAGGAGTTATCCTTAGTGGTTAAGGCTGATACCCAACCCATGTGTATTCATTATATGATATTAGTGAAGTATAGGTGTCATTTACTTTACTTGAACATTTAAAGGATTTAGTCACCCACATCGAGGGAATACCTTATAAAAATATCATGTTTAATTATCTCTTTAATTTCTATCTATTATGAAGTTATTTTTAGTTTCCTGAATCATATGAGATAGATACATCTTAAAAGGTGTAGAGTTTCAGATAATTACAGTTAATAGAATTTGGTAAAAACAATTCCATATCGATTAACCCCCTATCAATGGGACTGTATTATCATATTAGGCACAAAAATTATTATCTTATCCATGGTTCTACCTATGATTAGGTTTATTTTCTTCCTAGTTCTTTAAATTTTTTATATACAAAGTTAATATTTGACAATATTCTATGATTTTCATTTTAGAGAAAACCTAGAAGATACATCTACAAAGACCTTGAAAAACAATAAGAAAAGGGATACTAAGAAGCTGAGAAAGACTAGTCATGTGATATAAGAGAAATAAGATTCTCCACTAGTTTACGGTAATTAATGTGATGGTTTATCTTTTATATTTTTTTAAAATCCTAATTTTAAATATTATAGTTCAAATCATTAATAGTATATTCATAGTTATTCACCCGATAATTTTCACTCTAAAATAAAAAATTATTTGATAAAGATTCATGTTGATGTTTTTACATTAATATTTGAGCATTTCAAGGATCTATAATACGAGAAAACACATATAAAATTGTAATCTAATGAATATAAAAATCATTGGAAGGGAATTTTCAAAAGTGTAACACTCTAATAAATGATGCAAAAACCATAGAATAACTTTTATTATCCATAAATAAATACACTCCCTTGATGAATATGAATTGAAAAAAAAACATGCGATGAGAAAGATGATGTTAATAAATCCTTTGAAAAAATATTCATGCATTAGATGAAGTAATTAGTGTAAAAATTGATGATTTTTAAATCAAATACAAAATAATAAAGGAATTTTTTTTAATAACTAAGAATGATACATGAATATCAAATTGAGATAACCCAAGATAAGACTTTCTGGGTTACTAAAATAATGGGTTTTTTCATTAGAGCTTCTAATAAGATATTTTTTGATATAATAACTAATATAGTTGGAAGTAATATCTTGAAAAAAATTATAAGTATGTATCTAATACAATCTCATATAAAAAGGTTACCCTTGTTCAAGATTTTTCTATTTTTCCAAATGTTATTTCCTTAGAAAGTGTAGGTTATAGTTCAAAATATTAGAAAGTAAGATTAAATAAATATTTTGGGAAACCCACCAATAAATAAAGGGTGGATGTGATCATTTGAAAGAAGACCAGTTCCCTAAAAGGATCTTAAAATAAGTGTTCTTTAGATAAAAAATATAAATTTTTAAAGGAAATCTAGGCTGAGATCAAAATCAAAAGATTAAGGTTTTCAGATACTATTACTGTTGTAATAAATCTGGGTATAAATCCTTTGACTATTAGTATAACATTTCTATGACTGTAAGACAAAAATTATCTACATTATGGTATATAAAAGATGATTTGAAGAAAAATTAATAGAATTAGATGAAATTTTCATCAACAATAGATTTGGAAACATTGAAAATTTATATTAAAATTTTAGTAGGAATGGTCACTATGATGAATAATGTAGGTTTAAACCTAAAAATTGTAATTTATGTATTTTAGGAGTAAGAATACCATAGAATACAAATTTTATGAAAATAAGAATTGGATGTTATTATATCGAGGGTGTAAGTAAAATAAAAGCACAAAAAACACACAAAAAAGGATTTAAAGCGATACTATGCCAAATAAGATATTCTTCTATTGTGGAGGAAAATTCCACATCAAGGATCATTAAAAACAATCAAGGAGAATAAAAAATTAATGATGTAACCAAGAAAAAAAGAAAATTAATCCGATAAATGAATGATTAGATTGTTAGAAGGCATTTATGGAGAAAAATATGGAATCCTTGAGAAGTTTCTAAAGATGGGTAACCAAATAATTATTAAAAATCAATGAGAAAAATCTAGGTAATCTCATAATTTTTTTAAATAATTCATGATTATATGGAAACCCTAATTAAAAATGTATAGTAAAATGGTAAATAATTATAGAATTTATCTTCCATTCTTGATGATGTGAAAATATCAATTCTATATAAATAGAAACCCAAATAAATAAATAATACCATGATACCAAAGGAAATTCATGTCTGGTAAATAATGGAAAAAATAATTAATAATTATCATGATGTTAGAGCTAAAATGAAAAATGTTTTCTCATTTTAGAAACAACTGTAAATCCTTTTATCTAACCAAGAAGAAAAGTAGTGTCAATCTTACTCCCATATATTTTTTATTTGTTTTTATTTTTATGGATTTAAATGATATTAAATTGATGTGGATCACTAGAATATTGTGTAAAGTTTATAATATTGAGGATTATCCATCATGGAATGATCTGGAAAGAAACGGTTTTTTTTCTACTTTCAAAATTTCAAGTGGTATTATCCCTAATGAAGGATTTAATGAAATTTGACCATTAATGGGAAGAATAGATACGAATATGTTAGATATATTCATTTCCTGTGAATATGAAATTCTAGAAAGGGTTTTATTTTTCTTTTATGAGGCACATTGATCAAATTATTCTATATTTTTATAGGAAATTAATATTTTTATTAAGGGGAGATTGATTATTTAATGAAATGAGTAAAATAACATGAATGTGGAGAATATTTCATATATAGTAATTTCTTAAATCTATTTTTTGACTTGAGTGAATGAGATTACTCAGAAGTCTATTTGAACTAAACAAAAAATTAATTCTTGAGTTGGTATCACAAGTTGAGTAAATAATGGATAAATTTGATTTCTAGACTAATCTATCATTTTTTCCACACCAATCGAGATCACATATACGTAGATCTCATTAATTCATGGATGATTTCTTATTGAAGATTGAAACCACCCCTATTAAAAGAATTTTGTATTTTCTTTCAATAATGGGGGAACATGAGGGATCATTGAATTTAATTTTAATTGAGAATTGAAAAAAAATCCAAATGGTGATATTGATGTGTTAAATGGATTGTGATGAAGAGTGTTATGTTTTTTCCCAATAAAATTAAATTTTAATGAATAATAATAGAGATAAAAAATGGAAGAGGACATCGAAGAACCCGTTGAGGATTAGTTTGAGGTAAAACAATGAGCTACTATGAATTATATGTACTATTTTATATCATTTTATAAAATCCAAGAGATCTATTAATGTACATGAGATCTATTCTTATATTAGAAAAGATTATTTAGATAAGATGTTTAGATTTATTCAGGGATTGAAAAATAAGTTAAAGACTATTGCTTATTGGAGTTTTGGAATATACAAATTCATGGAATCAAATTTATATATGTGATGATTATTTAGTTTGAATTATTTTGAATCACTGACAAGTGATGCTATTGGTTGTTGAAATCACTATAATCTTATTAAACCTTTAGTTGTTTATATTGGATTTATTAACAATATGTTTTATGCTGGAAGGAGCAAGCATTAGATGTCATTCTTGATAAGGAAGATATTAAAGATACTATCAAAGTGATTTATCTAGAATAAGTGGTCTGGTTTAATGAAGAAATAAAAAATATATGATTCATATAGGGAGAAAAAAATCTATTTTTATAAAATTCCCTTCAATTATTTATGATTTTTTTTCCAAACACTGTATCATCTATATGTGAGTGCCTGAAAGTGAATCACAATCTATGAATTTGGAGAATTCCTACTTGATTATGAGTTATTATTGACTTAAATAAGGTGAGTATTTGACTAAGGCATTCAAAATGGGGGTCAACCAAGGCTAGAAATTAAAGAAACCATCAACTTTAATGAGGCTATATACCAAGATTGGTAGCAACTTATCCGTGGTGGAATATGAATATAGTGAGGTGTAGAATATACATTATGATTGAATTATGGTTTTAGGGTAAAGTGCCAATGAAGGGTGACATGTCTGGGGGTACTATGGAGAGTTATCATAGTGGGGAAATTAAATGAATTATGACATTGAAGCTAATAAAGAAAAACTTTTCCAAGTGAATGTTTTATGTGGGAAAAAAATTATATGGGTACTATTTATATATTAAAAATATGCTAAGTTTTGGTGATATCATGTAATTAAAAACATCATCTTCTTCATAAGAGAGGATTGTTCTATAGTTGTCCTCTTTGTGGTGTAATAATTGCTTCATGTCAATTTTCATGCATGGACACTCGAATGGAATATTACTACTATTCTCTTCCCATGACACAACCTATGAAGAGTCACGAATGGACATTTTTCTAGGTTATATACTACACTACAAGAAAACAGTTAATGAGCTTCATGTTTTTTTAGTATAGAGGTTTTTATTCCATAGGAAATGAGCTATGTCAAAATAGTAGATGTCCTAGAAAATGAAAGGATCAGAAATGTATAATTGGAAACATGTAGTAGGATAAATGTATGGTTATTATGCATTACTCCTAATGTATGAGTAATAATAAGTAGGTTCTATTGGTAATCTTTATAAAATACCTACACATTGAGAGAGAATTATGCATCAATGTGAATATAATTCTGTGAATTTCAATATGTTAAGTGTAGTGGAAGGACCCTAAGAAGAAAAGTAAAAATATATTATTATAACTACATAATAATATTTTCAAATAGAAAAATAAGAAGAGATTTTTTTAGTCCAATACGATGAGAGCATTGAATTCATGAAACTGGAAGGTTGTGGGTGTTCTAGATTCATTCTAGAAAGAAGTGAGCTTGGCTTTTGATGACAAATCTTCCAAAAAATAAGAATTATTTCATTTTGGAATTCCCAATAGGGTTTTTAAGGATAAAATAAACAGTTAAAATTCACCAACACACGATCCAACTTATAATAGTTATGTGACTATTTGGTTTTATCCCGAGTTCAAATAAATATACTCTTTTATAGTAGTTAGAAAAGTATAGGAAGTGCGAGGCAATGATCCTTAAGTGGTAGTGACCCAACCCAATAAACCATAAGAGGAGTGACCCTAGGTATCTACTAAACCCTATTATTAGTCATTATAGTAAATAGTTTTTGCTACATTTATAAATTTTTGATTTCATGCTCTTTATATTAGCATGTCTGGGTAAACCAAATAATAATCCTATGTATCTTACATGAATTTTATTTCTCTAATTTCAATACAAAAACAAAATTTTATTGTGCGATAAAAAAATAACAAGAAATACTAATTTAGGGATAATGAAAAAAATTATAACATTAGAAATATTAACTGAAGAGAAACTATAATATACCCTTATAATTAAGAGTTAAATATCACATTGTTCTATAAGATAATTAAAAAAATAATTTGGAAAATATTTCAAACCCTTATTCACACCCTTCTCTATGAATCTATCACCTAAATCCCTTCTGGACATAACCCCATTATTCACCTCGCTAATTTAATTATAATTTCAAAACTTTAATTTTACTTTATATTAATTTGATCCATATAAATTGTATGAAATTCATGGAAGAAATAAAAATCTGGAGGAATATTATATTGTGGAATACTGTTTGGAAAGAGTGGGATTCATATAAATGAGTCTAATATCCTTAAGAAAAATGGTATAGAAATTTTTTATTGTGAATTTGTTAATCTATTCAATGATTTTGTAGTAACAATTAAGGAACCTAAAATTCCAAGTGAATATACACCCACTCATTATTAGGATACACTTAGGAGAATAAAGGTGGAAGTTATTCACTTGAAAGAGGATTTACGTCAGTAACTAAAAGAGGAAAACCTAAAGTAAAAATATGGGAATACCTATTAAGATATTTGGATAAAATTAATGGAAATTAAAGGTAAAAAACTAATAGGATTTATCAAAATACTTTTTAATGTGGCTAATAACCCAAGGTATAAAAATTACTAATAATCCAAAGAGTTATAGAAGATGTTCACAAGAGAAAATTAACTAAAAAATGATTCCAAGGGGGAGAGTCTGAACTCAAAATAAATTCATAACTCGAAGGCCAGGAAGGATGAACTAACTTTATAGATACCAAAATTTTCTAAGAAGGAATGAAGGTTATAATAATAAAATGTATTTATTAAATAATCTAGTGATCAAATGAATAAGAAGATGAAGGGAGAAATGTGTTATGTTGAATAAACATTCCCATGAATTAGAGGATGATATGTCTAGTGGAAAGACTCCCATGAAATATATAGATGCTCATATTCAAAAAAAATGAAGAAAGGATTAGAAGTTATGAGAGGAACTTATATCAGTCAAGATGAAAGTGGAACAATCTAATTATAAGGGTAATACCAAAATTAAATCTTCTCTATATTTATTATTCTACTTTCTTTTGATAGGTTATTGTGATATAAAGATTAAATATTATACATTAGAGGAGAATCATGAGAGGATTTTAATTCCCAAAATCCATGATTTTTTTTGAAAACATGGCCTTTTTCATGATAAGACCCCTTAAAAATTAGAAATAGGAGATTTTTGAGATTACCAAGAAAAGGATAAATGATTTAAATGTACTAAAGAAGGTTCCTACCAATGGTAAGAAATACTATATAAGTACAAAAAAATGGGATGAAAAAATGTTCTCTTTTTTGGGATGCATGGAAATAATTATATATTTTATTTTAATAAATGTAGAAAATTAATTATTAAAAATCTTATGGAAATTTAGAGAGTCCATGTTACAGAGAATAAAAAATAAACTATGGCTCACGTTAAAAAAACTTCTACTATGATAACTATGTCATTAGTAGATATTTATTAAGAGTGTAAGATAGATATAATAAAGGAAACAAAGTTAAATCCAATAAAAAATCTATTACTTTAAGTAATATATTTCAAAAACTAAAATAAGAATGATTTAACTATAAAAGTATCCTAATAAAGAGTATAAAAAATTATACTAAGCCTAAAATTTTGTAGAAAGAAAAAAAGTAGATTTAGATGAAATAAAGAGAACCACATGTTTCTAAATATAGAAAAGTTTATGTGAAGTATTTCCTAAAGTCAAGGTATGTGATTAAAAGTATTATAATTCATATGGGGATAGTCAATGTAGTAATAAGGTTTGGAGAAATAAAGATCAACTTGTAATGAAAGAAGGAACTCTTCGGGGTAAGGATACTCAAGTAAGAACATGTATTGTTTAGGGTTTTATCTAAAAGAACAATCCTAAAGAATTTAAAGAGAAGTTTGATTCCATTGAAATAACTTAAAATATGAAATTAGATTCCAAATTTAAATGTAGTGGAAAAATTGGTGTCCATGGTGACACACCATCTTCCTCATCTTAAGGAAAATGGAAGCTAATTCTATTCCCCTTTTGATTTATTATTATTAATTGAATGATTTAAAGAGGTATAATATTAAGGGTTAGATACAATCCATGGGGTAGATATTCTCAAAAAGTTTATATAAATTAATATAGATCATATTAGATCTTGAAAAGGTCTTATAATAATTATAATAATTGGAGTTAGAAGAATACATTAACCAGATATGAAATAGTCATGTAGTAATGAATGTTATTACTAAAAATTATGAAAAAATAGAATGATTTTAAATAAAAAAGGTCGAAGTCTCATATGATTCATCCAGTGGTATCATGTTGAAGATGGAGTTGATCAAAGAAGCCTAACTGTTGTAGATGCCTGATTTGTAACAAGTGATATGAGTAGATATTTGATGTAACCCAAAGTAGGATTCTCAATCTATTTTGTTACTGATGATTTCAGACCATGGGTTTAGTGGAATCATTAAACTATAATAGGATAATAGGTGGGACAAAACAAAAATAATAAACCTTATATTTATCTATTTATTCACTAAAAATTGGTATCAGTCATTAATGGTTTTAGGTTACTAAAGATGTGAAAAAAGAAGTATATTACCCAGAATGGGTTATCGAAAAATTAAAGAAAAATTCAATATAAAATTTTGTAATGTCTAGGGCGATTTAATGGATAATTCATGAGGTTTTTCAAGTATAATATGAATGTAAAAAAGTCTTATGAAGAAATGAATGGATTAAAGTATTTATTGTATCACTAGTTTATTATTTTAAATTTGTAACCATTTATGTAATAATTCATATATAACAAGTGGCATGCCTAAAAATCCCGCGTTTTAAAAATTATGGACTTATTTTCTTGTGAGAATGTGATTTAGATCCCTAGTTGTTTGTTGTTGGATAAAGTGGAAGGTGTTTACCAATAATTGTTTAATGGAGAGAAATTCAGTGTTATAGATAGGTCCAAAAGAGTTAACTTAAACTCTTGTTTCCAACATCTAGATTAGGACAAATATAAATATAGTATTTTTAACACCCCAAAGACCAATTAGTTGTCCAATTGACTAGAATTATTTATTAAACAGTGATGATTCTGTGAGAGATTATTTCAGTATTTTAAGTAAAAATATAGAATTTGGAAAATAAAAAAGTGGTTGAATCCAAAAGATAAAGTGGTGATGATTTAAGAAGCTATAATAGAATTATTTAAAAAGGGGGAGATATCAAACTGGAAAATATGATGTTAAAATTTTCTTATATTCCAATGATCAAGGAGGATTAAAGAAGATCATTATTTCGTCCCTAAAATCCAAAAACAATGGGAGAGAAAATTTTAATTTTAATATAGATAGAGTTAACCCTTTATATCTAATTGATGAATGGAGAGGAAGAATTCAACACCTTAAATCCTTGGTTTTTTAGCTTTTTAAGAATAATTAGAATTACTGAAGTTGAATTTAAAAGGTTATATTTTCCAAAAAATAAAAATGAGGAGATTATTGAAACCTAAGTAGTTTATATCAAACTTTTTTATGATATGAATTATGTTTTAATGGGTTAGTATTGGTTTTAATTCTTAATAAGGCATAGGTTAAAGAAAATTGTGATACTTGGAGGTTCATTATAGATTCATCCTCATAGGACTCACAAGGGTGAGTTGGCATTTGGTGTCATTCTTGATATGGTCACTATTAAGGAGAGAATTATATGTGATTTATCCAAAAGTGATATTTTGGTTTAAGGAAGAAATAAAAAATAAATATGATTCATATATTTTAGATGAAGATATTTTTTTAAAATCCCCTCCATATGTTTATGAGCCATTCCCAGACTCAGTATCAATTTTTATGAGTTCTTTGAAGTGAATTGTGATATCTATATTTGAAAGATCTGTACCTATATATGATACATTGGTGATTTGTGAGGAATTGATTATGATTCATTGGTGAATTTTTTGAGGTGAGTATTTGATAAAGGAATTAAAAATGGTGCCCAACTAAGTCCAGTTGCTAAGGCAACCAAACATTAAAAAGCGTTCTGCAACCAAGCTTGATGGGTTCATATCCAGGGAAACATATAGATAATAAAATGTGTGTCAGAAGAATTAAAATATATTGGAAGTAATAAGGTTGAGTTGTTTTGTGGGGATATAGTAGTGTGGGGGCATAATATAGGGTGATACCTCAACAAGAAAATAAAATTCGTTACCACATCAAACATATTACATAAGTGATCACCCAAGTGAGATTTTGTTTTCAGAAGAACTATACATAGGTACCAAACATATATAAAAATCACACATTATTTTGGTGATATTATTATATAACATGTGTTTTATTATTTTTAAAATAGGGTTGTTCCACTTCTGTTTTCTCTACACCACAATAGTTTATTCACGGGGATTTTCATGCATGAACAATCCACTGAAATACTCCCACGATGCTCTTACCATGTTGAAACTGATCAAGACAAAGAGAACATGTATTAAGATTACATGATGCAAAAAAATAAAATTTTTATGAGGTTCATGTTTATTGATATATAGAGGAAATTTCACTATAAGAAATGAGTTTCACCACAATAGTGGGTGGCCTTGATAATGAAAGGATTAAGATGTATTTGTAGAAACATGTAGGGATATTAGAGTGTGAGTCATCACATATGAGTTATCACGTTTTAGTGAAAAAGTATGAGTAACAAAACATGATTCATTAAATCATCTAAATATCAATGGCCTTATAACTTCATGGATTTTTAGAATATGTTTGACTCACACTTTGAAGTTTTATATTTCTCAGAAGGATGAAGGCTGAAATTTATAAAGGATATCATGAGGTATATGGAGAATTGAAACCTACTATTTACGAGTAATTTAGTGATTAATATTTTAATATTTAATGATAATTGCATAAGGATTATTTCTCATTTCTTTTTGTATTAAAATATTGAAAGTATTTCATGATTAAATATTTAAATTAGTTAACCTAGAAAAGTAGAAAACTGGGATTGAAAGAGATCTCAAGACAATTATTTTTTAGTATTTCATATTTAGAATATGGAAGGCTATCCCACATGGGTATTCTATATTCTATCCCATGGAGAAATAGAAAAAGGATAAGAATATGGGTCTCTCAATGATCATTATTGAGTGCTCATGCATCAATAGAGAATAAGGCATTGACATGAATATTATTATTTTAACAACTATATGTTGAGTGGGTTATAAGGACCCCCAATAGTGAGGGAAGAATATAACATTGGAACTACTCGAAGATATTCCCAAAGAGAATAAAAAAAGGATTTACTACAGTCTTTAAAGGTGAAATAACTCCATTCATGACACTAAGAGGCTGTGGGTGTTTCACACTCATTCTAGTAAGAAGAGTGATTGGAATTTAATAAATAAAATGTAAAGTAGAAGTTTATGTTCATTATGAAATTCAAAACAGGTTATTAAGGATCATATAAATTGTTCAAAGGCACTAAACCATACTCAGTTTTTTTAACAGTTTGATGGTCAACCCCACTTTATTAAAAATAAAAAACAAGAGAGCCTCTTTTATCAAATGGAGTAAGAGGGAACCCATTATAGTCACAATGGAAAAAGTACAATTAAACCAAACCATAAGGAAAAAAGGTCCCAAGTCTTGAATGAGAGAAATATATCAAGATAATAACATAAATAAATTTCATCACCCCCATTGGTATATCCTCTCTTATAACCATGAAAAAGAGAGAGAAAGTGTGAGGCATTGATATTTAGGTGGAAATGAGACAACCCTAAACAATATAAGTATAGTAACCTCAATAATTTCAGAAATATTACAATAAATTTGTGAACAAAGTGGTTTTTGGTGCATTGAATCATTTTGAATAATATACTCCTTGTATGAACCTGTTTAGGTGAATCAAGTAAAAATTTTCTATGTCCTGTGTGGTTTTTACTTTTCTATATTTTACACAAAAAATAATAATATGGTGGGATAATAAATTATAAGATAAACTGATAAAGGGATAAATATAGCAACTAAAATAATTATATCCACACTAATAGATGTGAAAAAAAGTGACTCTTAAAATTAATTGGTCAATATCACCTAGTTATGCGAGAGAATTAAATAAAATTGTTTAATTTGAAAAAGATACCATACCCCGATTCACCCCCACTTCGTGTAACTCATATGTAAGACCATTTTGGACTTAACAAAACTACATGATATTATTCAGTTTTAGAATATGGTTATTAGAGATATTAAAGTGCTCACTAAATATAATATTGAAAAATCATCTTTGTGTTTCTGTAATGAGCATGTCTTAAAAGATTCACTTGGATGATGGCGATCATTGTGATCTAAATAGTGGATAAAATATGAGATAGTTATTTCATTAATTGGAAATTAATATTTAAATAACTATTGGTGGTATTTTCAGGAGAAATTAAAAAGGAATCATTGATGTAGTAAAATACATTGAAATAATCAATATCTATTTCTATATACTGTAAAATGGTTAGGGAGTTATGTTGAAGTGTGTTTTAATGTTATTAATAATCATTGGATTTATTTAATGTATTTTTAGATGATATAAATTTTCTAGGACTCATTGGAGATAAATTTAGAAGAATGGTTTTGTATTATGAAAGTTACTCAGTTCATATGAAATACATAAGTGTTAAAAAATTATTCAGAGAAATAAGTATAATATCTTAGATCAAAAAATGAAAAATTACTATATTTACATAGTGATACGTAAATATTTTCAAATGGTACATTTGTTTAATTTTTGAATATATAATATATCTAATAGTATTGAGTTGTGGAAAAGGCAAGGCAGGCTTGGGATACATAAGATAACATAGATAATGAAATATATTAATAGGGTGATGCATAAAATATTTCAATAGAAGTTTTTAATCATACAAAATATATTATATGTAGTTAAAATTTTAGTCTCACTAGTTGATACGTAATATTATTGGGTTGATACATATGAAGAAGTTAAAAGAACATAAAATCCCTTAAATTCAACAAATAAAGTTGATCTTGCTAATGGGATACATAACATTGACTATTTCTTATGTGAGATTAATCTATGAATAATGTGATAATTGTATAGATTTAAATAAGAAAATGTTAAATCTAATTCTTAATGATTAAATATCATGAATCCTTTTGTATTAACCCATGATTAACACCATGGATTTTAGTGATGATATTTAGGGAATAATATTTCACATATTATTCTAAACATGTGGAAGGTGATAAATGGTGTGGGAATTTATGGAAAATAAATTGAGAAATCATAATAGAATAAGAAAAAATAGATTATGGGGAATACAACCATGTGATCAGTTGAGAATTAATGATTTATTATTGTGAGAAGATAATCCACCCTATTCTATTGAGAGTTTGAAAGTCAAGATCATAATTGTCATGATTTTCATGAAATATCGATATTTTTGAATTATGGAGAATATTTATGAGATCTTGATATTGAGTATAAGAGGATAAGAATAATAAGAAGTAATTTAAAGAGAGAATCCAATACTTATAATCCTGAATATCTTTTGTGTAGAATTGAGATAGAGAATAATTTCGATTCCAAGGATATATTAAAGAAGAATATATTTTACATTAAGGTAGCAATAATAAGAAGGAAAAATAAAAGTGGAGATCGATGATTATTACTTCTTCTGTATATTTACATTGAGGTGTGTTTCTATTTATTTCTGATTATTAATAGGAACTACTACAGATCGTCCCTTTAACAATACTCAAAATGGGATTTAATAGCACTAAAAAGAATTGTTTTCCTCAATGCTTTTAAGGGGGGGGGTCCCTTTTATCAGAGCTAAAAAACACTAATAAAGGACCCTTTTCACAGTAATATATATATATATATATATATATATATAAAAATTATGCAAATCGGACGGTGGACCACCCCCTTTTATCATAGCTCGATCACCCCTTTTATTATCACTCCTCCAGCCTCCCCTCCCCTTTAACAGAGCTAGGTAGCCACTCCCCCTTTAATTGTGTTATGCACATGATTCACCTACCCACGCATGTGCCTGGTTTTACCGGGTTTTGAACCTAAGTTCTCCTTCTCATACTCCAATGCCTTTTCAACTCCATTGTATTGTTTTGTTCTATATTTTATGATATATCTAGATATTTATATATTTTTTGTTACATTTTTTGTCCATATATATATATAATATGTTTTCTATGTGTGTGTATGATTATACATTGATTACACACACACACACACTTATATACATGCATCTATAAATATAATTATACACATTAATATTTATTTACATATATTAGAATATATCGAGGCAGATTGGTCAACATATAATCATACACATACACAAACTTATATACATGCATCTATAAATATAATTATACATATTAAAATTTATTTACATATAATTATACATCTATGTGTGTGTTTGATTATACATTGACCAAAAACGTCACCCGAACCGACTCACCAGAAAGCCCAAATCACATTGAAAGCTATGAAAAGAAGGAATGTATAACAATACGAATAATTCGGAATGATTTCACCATTGAAATAAAAATCACCAAATCATAGACTCAACCCAAAAACTCTGCATGATCCATCAGTATATCAGCCGAATATGTAAAAAAATAAATAGTTCTATTAATGATGATTGTAACACCCTAAGTTTTTATAAATTACTATCAGAATAAATTAATTTCCTTGATAGGTTGTGTTACACAAAACACCATGTTAATATTTCATAATATGAGACACCACGTTAATCTTGTTCTACACAAAAAACCACGTTAGATTACGTTACACGCTACACTGAGTTTTAAAAAAACCTTTATTACAATTAATATTTTTATTCAAACACGTACATCATAACCTATAGATTAAGCTTATATATATGAATACAAATAAATAATTTTTTAAAAATAAATATAATGGTTTTATATAAATGTAACAAATTGATAAAAAAGGTATTTAATTTTTGACAGTCTTTATATGTTTTGAAAATACTATTTTCTCAAAAAATACATTTTATTTATTTTTTTAAACATTAATAAAAATAATTTTTACACTTCTATAAAATTAATTTTATAAAATAAACTTCATTTTTAAAATACAATTTTTAAAATTATTTTAGGGTGATTTTTTTTCATAAATGTTTCATTTTTTGATTAATAGTGAAAAGTACCTAATTTTAATTGAAAATTTTCTTTTTATTTTATTTATTTTTAAAGTAAAATTATATTTTAAATTGGGTTTAAGGTAAAATTAGGAAAACTATACATAAATTAATATTAATTATGTCATTTTAAACAATTTCATATTGAATTTTAATATAAAAACTTTTTAAACTTTTGAGCATGTTCTCTTTAAGAAAAGATTTCTAATCGCATATGCATTATTAGTTTTAAATTAAATTTTACCAGTTATGTGAATGGGATTTAAAACATTATATTAAATATTCTTAATAAGAATTATTTATATTATCTAATAAGTTTAACTTACTTTTTACCAAAATGAATAGTTAAAATAGTACAAATTATTTACCATAGTTAAAGAAAAAATGGGTTTACCAAGGGTAAGCTAAAAAGATAAGGCTTAAAAATAAAATAAATTCAAAAAACCACATTTTATGGACATATTTAAACCGTATATATTATATTATAAGTAATGATTTTTATTTTATCCCTTATACAAGATAAAATTAGTTTTGAATTCATTCTTTTCAAAAAAAAATTAATTGTGTCACTCACCTCACTTATAAAAAGAAACCACTTTTACCCTTCTCTTCAATCATTAAAACTATTTTGGTTTTAACAATAACTACAAAAATAAATTTAAAATCTATATCCTATGATCATAAAATAGTTATTTTGGACATTAATCCATCCTAGGGTGGATTTTGGTGAAAACATAAGGAGGATACCTGATAAATAGTTAACGTACATCAATAAGCATTTTTGTCTTATTTGTTCCTCCACCTCCTTAAATTATCATTATACCATGATGATTTAATAACATCAGTATCTTAAATATACTGAGATGTTATATTTTATGAGAATTTCCTACAACTATATCTACGTCCACTAAATGGTTTATGATATAATCATTCATGTGTACAATGACTACCGCCTCACGAACCGATGCCATTTTTTCCATTAACTCTTTTCAAGAATGTATATAAGGAATGATTTATTATTTATATATTATCTTTATGATATTATTATACTTTCAAAATTTTAATATCAAACATACATTTATTCTCTTCATTTTTTTTGAATACTATAATGTCTCTCATGTGTATTGTGGACCATCACCACGCGAAACAATTTGATTCATTAACTCTTTATAGGGTAGGTAATAAAAATGATTTTAATTAAAATATGTGATATATATGTAATAAAAATGATTATTTTATTATAATATATCATTTACCATTCATTCATTAAATCCAAAAAATGGACACATTTTTCATGCGTACGTACATTCTACCGTCTCCATGAATGATGTATTTAATTTTCTATTAATAAATTTTATGGTTAATATAAATAAATATACATAAAATATATATTATATTTATATCATGATAATTTTATTGAATAATATGAAACCAGGATCAAATTAAGATGAAAAAAAATAAAATAAAACATATACAAAGAACAAATCAGCTACTACCCAAAATATATCTTCAATATGGAATTGTTAATAAACATGTATAACATAAGTCAAGACTTATGGTAAAGGATTTCCGTCTCTCTTTTATTTTATATGATAAAAATTACATATTCACAACATGATTATTTTATGTGGTTTATATACTACCCAGGATATTATCTTACAATTTTATCATAAAAATTATTTGGGTTTATATATCCATTTTACAATCTCTCTTTCACGGGGTTTACATTTCAAAAGTTACCAAATAGGTAACAGAGTTTTTGTATCAATTTTCCTTCTTCGAGATATATGTTATTATGCACTAATATTCTTTTACGAGGTGTATATACATCCCCTTTTAAATTTAATATCATTAATTTATTTATCCTTGTGATATTTTTCGTTTCATTTAATTATATTCCTTCATGGGATTTACATGTCAAAGTTATCACAGTGGAAAAGATTTCATATTACAATCTCATCATTTATAGGGATTGTTTATGATTATGTTTCTGATGATAAAATCTTATGATAAATCTCTCAAGAAACTAATTAATTTTATTCCATTCTTATTTTGTCATCATAATTCCTTTTCCATCCCATTTTCCTCTCTCAATGTACCCAATAGATCGAAAGATTTTTTTTCTGAAAATCTGAATTTATTTCTCTCATCAGTCAAAAAATAGTTTTCTTTCAAAACCATATTTTATAAAAATGTTTTCAATTTTTATTAGTATTCTCATTTTATTTTTAAATTACATTTTTCCCATTTTTTATTTTTTAAAAACGTTTTTAAAAGAATATTTTTTTTCAATTTCCAAAAAACACTAATTTGGATATTACTGAATATGTGAATGGAATAATTTTATTATTATATATGGCATAAATGAAACTTCCTATCATCATGAGCATTATTTATTTGAAGGATCCTTTATATGTTTTAAAGGTTATTTTAAAATAAAACCATTTTCAGAAAATTTTATGTTTTAATTATTTTTTTCAAATCATAAATGATATTTTCCTAATGAAATGTTTTAAATGATCATTAAATTCATTTTACATATAAGATAAAATCCATTGATGTAACCAATTACTTACTGGGGATATTATCCATGGATACCATTCTTATTATTTCTTTGAATGGTTTATGTTTATGATAACATGATGTTTATGGAATCCTTTTCTCTTCCGTGGGTTATATTATGATAAAATTATTATGCAACCTGCTTCATTTTACATGATTTTTGCATGGATGAAATTATGTAATGATTATGAAACTTATCTCTTTTTTGTAGGTTATGATGTGGTGAAATGTTAATGAAACCCATTTTATTTCATGGGTTATTAGATTATGAATGTTTTATAGTATTGTGGCCCACATAACTATGGTCTTCATCATGAGAATTGTGGTACCTATATATCCCTTCAATACATTGAGTAATGATTTATATCTCATCAGATAGAAAGGACTAGAACAGGGAGTGAATATGGTTCTGTAAGGGGCTTTTTCTGATGTGATGGTATTGGGAGTAAACCTTGAATACTCTTATGGGTTGGGGAGTGAACCCAGTCACTATGTTATCCTTGTAAATGATCCTTGACTAATACGGAAATGATTTATATACTTATGTTTATGCCAAAAATCTATGTCTTATTCCAATGTTATGCCCTCATGTCTCATTTTCTTAGATTCCCTTATGATTCATGTTTTATGAACTACCAATATTTATTCCATGACTCAATATTATCATCTTTGATAAGCAGGATATGGGTTTTAAATGTTTTTTTCATGTTCGCATAAACTAATGTTAATTTTATTCTTACCTATCTCCCTTATTTACCGTTAATGAGAATATAAGATCACCCTTTCTTGCATTTTCTTTCCCCAGGTTATGAAGAAATTTATTACATATAATATGTATAAGAATGGTTCTAGTTATGAATATCATAGTTAGAGATGATGTAGTATACCTTTATACTGGTTGTTTTTGTTTCCATTTATCGAAATATACTAAAATATTATTGCTCTTCGGAATGTGTCTGTGTAATGTAATGAATATTCATAAAAAATGATGTAATATAAATGTATGACAAGAATGGTTCGCTATAGTTGGTATTAGTGGAAATGTTCAGTTAACTGTTAAAAACAAGGTTAGGAAAACCTTAGTGGGATCCCTAAGGACATGTCTAAGGATAAGTTTAAAGATGAGTCAAATCATAGGGAAATGTATTAGAATTTTGGTAAAGGATAGAGAAAGTAGTTTCCAAGTAATTATATCCCCATATGGATACTGCAAGTGGATGTGGATTTGGAATAGAGGTTCATAGGGGTAATACATATGAAAAGGGCACAATCATATAGACTCAATCATCCCCTGATGCATAAAAATAGGCCTTTCTACACATATAGTTTGACACTCCTAGGATATACACTTTGGAAATAAACTAACTCTTTATGAACCATAATGAAGGATTAAAATAGATTATGACCATGAATGGCCTAGGATAAACCTAAGGTATCATGGATTAAAAAATGTTTCATGATTTAGACATCCTATAAATTATTTTTCATGATTATGTGGTTCTCCATCATGAGTATTGTTTCTTACATTATTATTACTTGTTTTAGTCAATGGATATAAAATGAATGAACCATATTAATGATGATTGGGATAGAAAATGTAATGATTGTCCTCCCAATCATCCAAAAATTATGTGAGCTAGAATAAAAAATCTAATTTCTATGCTCACATAAATTTATCAACCTATAAATCATGATAGACTTACAAATGAAAAAAAGATAGAGAAAAATTATGATTGAGTCCTTTAGGAGGCATAATCTATCTCTTATTAGTGGTTCTTCTAATCTACTAGTTTCTGAATAATGGATCATCACCAATGAAAAGATATTTTACATTATATAGTTTTTAGAACATGAAAATTCATTTTAGATGTCTACCATTTGGAAGGTGAGGCAGATCAATGGTATAATCTTATCAAGAATATGAGTAAAAATGATTAAATTGAATCCATGGATTAAGAAAAGTTTAATAACTTATTTCTAAATAAGTAAATTCCTCAAATTCATCATATGAAGATAGATAAGGAGATCCCTGATCTAAAGAAAATTTATGATGAATCCATTTGTACCTATAAGGAAAATTTTATAAGAACTGTGAGGCACACTTATGGTATTATCATCAAACATGGAATTGAGGTTGGAAAATTATTCAGTGGTTTAAAACCATGTATATGAAGGGAGTTATACATAAGAGACTTCTGTAGTTATGAAGATATTTTTTTTGATGTGTTATTAAGGTGTAAATGGAGGTTAGAATTATGTATCGATCTCATGGGTTTGATAAGAAAAGAAAAAATTGAATTCAAAGGAAAATATAATATATATTGATAAAAGAAGATGATATTTCCATTAAGCTCAAAGTGTGGTAAGAATCATAGGATAAATAGTCTTAATGGGACTAGTGATTTTTAAGTGTGTAAGGGATGAAGATTGGGAAATTGATTATTGAAGTTATGGGATGAAGTTAGATAAATATGAAAATAGAGAGAAAGCTACACAAAATTCACCACCAACACTCCATTGTATCAAATGAAAGGTTTATAACAATTATGCTAACCCAATGCCAAAATCTAATGGTTAATGAAAATTATTAATGCCATCAACCACTTAAGCCAAGAGAAAATTGAAGATCTCATTCGATCACTGAATCTGATGAAGGGTGCGATAAAGGAATGGTGAAAGGTATGCATACCGTCCAATCTATTACTGCTAATGTCTTATTTGACTCTAGATCTACTCATTCTTTCATATATAAATAATTCTATTAGAGTATAACGATACCACCCAAATTATTTGATTTATAATTAGTATTGAAAACCCCAAATGGCATGTTGATCGTATCTCAAGTCAATAAATCCTCTTCGATTGATGTTGGTGGCATTGTGTTTCCTAAATATCTTATCATTATTTATATGGTTAAATTTTATATTATCTTAGGCATGGGTTGGATTTATCTACATAAATTCAACATAAATTTTTGAGGTTGTGAAGCCAAGTTTGATATTCCAAACCAAACTATGAACATTTATCAATGTGACAATAAATAAGAACTTTTTATGCAGATCACATCAATTATATGGGTCTTCATTCCCATTCAGAAGGGATATTTATCTCATATGGTTATGAAGTAACATGATATTAATGATATGCCTATTTTATAGGAATTCATTGATGTTTTTCCATGAGAGTTTCCTATACTATCACCAAAACGTGAAGTTGATTTCTCAATATAACTCATACCTGATGCCACCAAAATTTCAAAGGCTCCCTATAGAATGGCCTCAATTGAGATACATGAATTAATGAAGAAACTTGAAGAAAAATTGATAAGGGATTCATTCGGCCAAGTGTGTCACCATAGGGAGCACATATACTTGTAGTTAAAAATAAATATGGATCAATGTGACTCTTTATTGATTATTGTTATCAGAATAAGATCATTATCAAGAAAAAGTATATGGTTACCCATAATGATAACATGTTTGATCAACTTCATGGAGATCAATACTTTTCCAAGATTTACCGTCATTCTGGATATCAACAATTAAGGGTCAAGAAGGGGAATATAACCAATTCATCATTCAATATAATGTTTGGACACTATTGGTATATTGTGATGCCATTAAGTCTTTCTAATCCCCCTAATATCTTCTTGGATTTAGTGAATATAGTTTTTAAGTGTTGACTTTATAATTTTATGGTAGTCTTTATAATCAATATTCTTAGCTACTCAATGATTAAATAAGAACATAAAGATCACAAGATAATTGTACTAAAGACCTAAATAAAGGATAAACTATATGAAAAATTTAAAAATTGTTAATTTCTACTACAAAAGCTTTCATTTTTAGGTCATATAATTTCTGAAGAGGGTATATAAGTAGATAAATCAAATATTTAAGCTATTTAATGGCGGCCTAAACAAATCATAGTTATTGAGATCCATTTTTTTTCATAGTTTAATTGGATTTTACCAATATTTTTTGGAGAATTTATCATGAATATCTAATCCTATGGCCATGTTAACTTGGAGGGATCCAAGTTCCATTAGATAAATAAATGTGAGGAAAATTTCATGTAATTGAAGAGAAGATTAGTCAACACACCTATTATTACATTACCCTATTGTGGAAAAAGGTTTGTAAAATATAATAATACATTCGTTAGGGGATTGAGATGTATTATTATGAATAATGACATGGTTATAGATTATGCATCATGATAATTGAATATTCATGAGAAAAATTAACCAAATAATTATTTAGAATTAATTGTGGTAATTTTTTCATCAAAGATGTGGAGGAATTATATTTATGGAGAAAAATGTTTTATATATACCGATCATAAAATTTTAAAGTATATATTCACATAGAAGGAGCTGAATATGGGCCAAATAATATGGTTAGAGTTGAATAATAACTTTGACTACTCAATACATTACCACCCTAGGAAGGCAAACAAGGTGGCAGATGCTTTGAGTTGAAAGGATTATTTTATATTATCTATAATGATGATTTCAAATGATCTAATATTTCTAGATTTGAAAAGAATGAAATGTAAATACAAAAAGAATGGGGATAATATTATATTTCTCAATTTAATTTTTAACCATCTATCCAATGAAAATTAAAGAGGTGAAGGAAGAAGATTTAGAGTTGAAAAATAAGGTTAGAAATGACCATGATTTTAACCTTGATTACGGTGGAATGATAGGGTTTTGGAATCATGTATGCATATCATACATACTAGTTTTGAAGGAGTAGTTAGAGGAATTTCATAGTTATTCATTATTTATTTATTTGGGACGAATAAATATTTATATATATTTGATATAGTATTTATAGTGGGATTTCATAAGGAGAGACATCACAGAGATCGTATCTCGATTCTTGGTATGTCAGCAAGTTAAGGTTAAAAGAAAAAATTCCAAGGGGTTGTTAAATCCATTAACCATACAAGAATGAATATCAGAAAACATCCCCATGGATTTTATCATTAGACACCCAAAAAGTATAAAGGTCATAATTATATATGGGTTGTAGTCGATTTCCATACTAAGTAAGTACACTTCATTTTTATCATAGAAGAATACTATTTGGATCAGATTTCAAGGATATACATTATGGAAGTGGTAATATTGTATAGAATTTCACATTCCATTGTGTCTGATCAGGATCAAAGGTTTATGTCAAATTTCTGGATAATTCTTTAGATATATCTTCATATAGAGTTGAGTTTTAGGCTCTGTATCATCCTTATATTGATGGTCAATATAAGATAATAATTCAAAACCTAAGGGATATTCAGATATTTTATTCTTTATATTATAAAGATGTTTGGTATCAACAGATTTATCTATTTGAGTTTTCTTTAAAATAATATCATACACTCAATCATTCATTTTTCTCTTTATGAATCTCAATATAGAAAATAATTTATATCCAATTTTTTAAAATGAAGTTGGAGATTGAATGATATTAAGACCAGAGATAGTTGAAAAATTTTCAAAGAAGGTTAAGGACACTTACCAACACATCAAGGTATCTCAAAGTTAGTAGAAAAGATATAGTGATAATCACCGCTGTGATCTAGAATTTGAATTTGGTGACAAGGCATTTTTAATAATTTCTCCATGGAAAAAGGTTATGAGATTCATGATCCCTAGTTATATTGGTCCCTTTGAAGTTATTTATTTTATCAGGATTGTAGATTATCAGTTGGTGCTTCCAAAAAATATCTCTCAATTATATGATTTATTCCATGTATCCCATCTTGAATATGTACATACCTGAATCTTTACATGTACTAAACATAGGGGTCATACCACTAGAGTAAAATATTTCTTATGAGTAAAACTGGTGAAGATATTTTATTTTATAGAGAATGTTCAAAGAAACAAGACCACTCACCTATTCAACGTTTTTTTGGTAAAACCAAAATTTTTTGGAAGATACATGGTAACATGAGGTTATGATGAGTCATAATTATCCTCATATGTTTATATCACATTTGTGAATTTCTAGCGGGAAATTCATTTTAAGGGGGGTAGAATAAAACACCTTCTGTTTTTATGAAATATTATTTTTTCAAATAAAATAATTTTTTTGGTTAGATTGTGTTACATGAAGGACTAAGTTAATATTGTGTTACACATAACACCAATTTAACCTTATACTACATGCAACATTAGGTTATATTGTGTTACACATGACACCATGTTTTAACAGAACCATAATATACTATTAATATTATTTTATAAACATAAATGTTATAAAATGGCCATTAAACATAGTGATATAAATTGTAATAACTAATTAATAAATATTAATTATAATTATTTTATATAAAGGAAACATATTGATAAAAAAGTGCTTAACTTCTGCTGAATTATTTATATGTTTTGAAAATGATATTTTCTAAAAAAGATGGTAATTATTTATTTCTTTGAACACTAATAAAATTAAATTTAACACTTTTAGAAAATTTATTAGATAAAATTAACTTCAATTATGAAATCATCATATCAATAATATATTATGGTATATTTTTTGTACTTTTATGAAATGTTTCATTTTCTGATGAATAGAGAAAATAATAATTTTAAACTGAATACTATATTTATGTTTAATTTATTTAGAATGTTAGATTATACTTTAAATTTATTTTAAAGTAAAATTTGTTAAAATAAAAATAAAATAATACAATTTAATTGATTTAAATAAAATTTAATATTAAATTTTGATATAAAAACATTGTAAATTTTTTATCATTTTCTCTTTAAAACATGCATTATCATCACTTCATAGTGATTAATTTTAAATTAATATTTTATAATTATGTGAATATATTTTGTAAAAATGGATTCCATATTTTTAATTATAATAATTTATATTATATGATATGGACAACTTAATTTTTTACCAAAACTAATAGTAAAAACTATATAAATTATTTAATGTAGTTAAGTTAAAAAAGTGTATTCCGGGGGGAGTTGAAATAAAAATCTAAGGGTTAAAAATAACCAATGTTTTTTTTGAAACCCATTTATGTAAATATTTGTACCTTATATTTTCTATTATCTAGAATGTTCCAATATTTGTTCCTTGTGAGATGAAAAAGATGTAGTTGAAATTATTTATTTTCCAAAAATTACAAGTGTGGCACACACCTCACTAATAAAAGGACACCCATTATCCTCTAAAAATAACACCTTCAAAAAATTATGGATTATAATATAAATAAAAAAATAAATTCTAGAATTCCCTACTCACTTATTATAACCCTTATTTTGGATAACCTTGGACGGATTTTGGTGAAAACCAAAGTAGTATACCTGAAGAAGAGGTAACATTCATCAACGAGCATTTTTGTTTTATTCTTCCTACACCCATTAAAATATTATTATACCATGAAGATATAATAAAATTAGTATCCTATATATATTGATATTTTTTTATGTTATGGTCATGACCTACAACCTTTTACACTACTATAAAATGGGTTATGAAATCATAGTTCGGGAGTACAGAGGACAACCACCTCACGTACCGATGTCATTAATAAATATATTACCACCACCATAGGCTGGAAATAATGATGAATGTATTATCTATTTCTTATATTTATGATATAATTATAATTATATAATTATTATATCTAAAAAACCTTCATAATTTCCTTTTTTGGGTAATACGATAACGTTGCTCATGTGTACAATAGACTACCACCTCACAAAGCAATGTTATTCATTCAAAATTTAAATAGAAGATAATAAATATTGGTTTAAAAAATATGTGATATATATGTAATAAAAATTAGTATTTAATGATAATAAATAATTCATCTTTCTTTCTTAAAATCCAATAAGAAAATGGAAATAGATTTCATGCATATGTTCAACCTACCCTCTCCATAAACAATTTATTTTATTTTCAATCAAATTTTTAATAGATTAATATAGAAAAAAATATAAATAAGATATATGATATTTATATCATGGTTAAAATTATAGATATTATGAGATTATGAATGAATTAAGAGGATAAAAACAAATCAAAACATATATGATAAAGAAAGCGGTTATCACCCGAAACGTAACTTTCACTTGGGATTGATCATAAAAAGGTTATAAATGGACATAATAAAATAATATATGGAATTATATATTTAAATATTATTCTGTAATATATGTACAAAGAAATTATATTTATTATATAGGAGGTTTTCACTTGTACAATGTAAGTCAATCCTTAAGGTAAGGGATTCTCGTCTAACTTTTATTTTCTATGAGAAAAATTCCATATTGACCACATGTTTCTTTTATGTGGTGTATATATTTTACATGAATTTACCTTTTGATTATTAAATTAAATATTATTTGGGTTTACATATTCCTTTTATTACCACTATAATGTTGTTTATAGTTCAAAATTTACTAAAGTGGAGAGTGATTTTTGTCTCAATTTGACTTTTTTGAGACATATGTTTTGTTATGTACCTATAGTATTCTATGAGGTGTATATAAATCCACTTTGAAATTTAATATAATGAATTTATTTATCATTATTTTATTATAATATTCATTGAATGTTATTACTTCATTTGGATTATGTTTCAAAGATCCCTAATTAGTAAATATTTTATGTTACAATCTCATCATTTATCGAGATTTTTCATGACAATGTTTTTGATGAAAAAATATTATGATACATCTCATAAGAAACTCATGAATTTATATTCTACTCTAGTTATGTCATAAGAATACATTTTTCCACTTTTATTCCTCTCCTTATGTACCCTAGAGTTCAATAGAGCATTTTTAAGAAAATCCAGCTTTATTTCTCTCTTCATTCAGAAATCTATTTTCATAAAAAAACTTGTTTTAAAAAAATGTTTTCAAAAATGTTTCATTATAATCCTATATTTTTTAAAAGAAAAATTTTACAATGATATATTTTTTACAAAAAATATTTTTAATGGAGTCTTAATGTCATTTTATAAACAATTATCTTTTAGATTTTACCAAAAATGTGAAAGGAATCTTTGTTTAAACATGTATGAAATGAATGAAACTTCCCATAATCATGAACATTATCTTACTTGCGTCTTACTTTATATGTTTTAAAGGATATTTTCAAAGAAAAATATTTTCCAAATTATCAATGTTTTAAATTTTATTTTTCAAATAGGAATGAATATTTTCCTCAAGGATTGTATTAAATGATCGTTCATAAAAATTACATCTAATATAAAATCTGTTGATGTTATATTTTCCTAACAGGGGATATGATCGAGGGATACCATTTTTATTATTACAATAAATTGTTTATGTTTATGTAATTTTTTCCCTTCCATTAGTTAATCCATGATAAAATTCTTATGGATCTTTCTTCTTTTTCTACAGGTTATGATATGATAAAATAATGAACTGACTATAAAACAGGTCTCTTTTATAAAGGTTATGATATGATGAAATTATTATGAAACAAATTTTATTTCATGGGTTATGATAAGATGAATTATTTTTGATATTTTGGAACACATAAAAATGGTTTTAATTATGACACAGGTGGGACCTATATCTCCCTCCAATACATTTGGTAACGAATTATACCTCATGAGATAGACATGATTGGAATGGGGAGTAAGCTTGGTACAATAAGTGACTTTTTCTATTATGATAGTATTGGGAATAAACCTTTACTATTATGATGTTTTGGGGATTGAACCCATTCCACTATGATAGCCTTAGAAATGCGACTTGATTAATATGTAAAGGATTTTACATGCTTATGTGTATGAAACAAATCTCTGTCTTATGCCAATGTTATGATATCATGGATCATGTTCTTTGATAGCATTATGATTTATTCCTTATGAACTACCAATATTTATTCCATTACTCAAGATTATGATCATTGATATAGAGGGTTTGGTTTTTAAATGTTATTCTAATTCTCTCATCCCCTTATGTTCATATTTTGATTACATATCCCCTTTTTTAACATTACTGAGCATTTGAGATCACCCTTTGTTGTTTTTATATTCCCCTGGTTATGAAAAATATATATTATGTTTGATATGTCTAAAAAGAGTACTGGTTATGATGATCATAGTGGGAGATGATTTAGTTTACCGATAAACAAATTGTTTGTGTTTCCAGTTTTCTAATGAAACTAATTTATTACAGTGCTCTGGAATGTTTTTGTGTAATTTAGTGAATATTAATAAAAAAGGATGTAATATCTACTTATGATAATCTCGGGTCACAAAAACGAAGCAACCAAACAATGCACAATGCTACATAAGTAACCATAAAAACTCACAAACCACAAAATCACATAAAATGAAGATAAAATGTTAATCAATTTACCATATACAAGATAAATATAATGTATGGTCGAGGATGATAAGGATGATACATAATCATCCCGAAATTAAAATATAACCCAAACAATCACCAAACAGATCCATATGACCCAATTTCAAGAAGAATATCTCATACCATTCATCACCAGACCAAACAGAACATCAATAAATGTGTAGGATCACAACCTGGGAGCTTCAAATAGAACATGAGAGATGGATATATATGTTAGTTTCTGTATAATGACTAAGCTGAATGGGCCTAGTGTTATTTCACTAGAGTTTGAGAAATTTACTTTAAAATTTATTTCATTAATTATATTATGAACAGTAAATAGTAAATAAGTTTTTTTTAAGTAAAGAAAAACAAATATAATTCCATATATATATATATTATAAAACCTCCACCCCTTTAGGGAGATAATGGTTGGAATCAACCACTTATAAGTAATCACATAATACTTGAAGAAATTTTTTCTTAAGCATTAAAAAAACAAAATTTTTCCTCTTTTCAAAATTTTCTCTGAAATTTTACACATAAAGACATTTTTATTTTTTTGAAAACCCCATTCAAAATAAACATTTTAACGAACCTCATATAAAAAATCCCACTAAAATATTTAAATCATATCACATTAATGCACCATATTATCAATGGATAAAAAAATAAGAAACTAACCATAACCACATGATAGTTCCACATAATCCAATCAAACATGAGGATACAATAATAAATAGTATGGAGGTACATTTTAATGTCATATATAATAAAAATGTATCACAGTAAAGTCATTATATGATATGTTCATAGAAAATACATTAACACAAGACCAACTACCAACCCACATTATGTCCAAAATAACAAAGGCCACATGATTTTCCCACACTAGAATCATCTGAGGCACTCCCATTTCTAGTTTAGATGATAATGATTTAGGATAACAGATAGTGTGTGAGCTAACTAGTGTAGTAAAAATATTAACCTCTATATTTACATATTTCTCCTTAAAATCAATCAACATGAGGTGAGAAAAAATGTATCCTACAGTCAACACATCATTCAATAGTAATAACAAAGTCATTAAATCTCATCTCACCTAAAATTACCTAATAATAAAAAATCTTTTTAACATGATCCATATAAAAAATAATAGATAACACTTCCATAGTGTTTATAATACTTATCAATTAAAAAATTAAGTGGCACAACTGAGGGTCTCATATACACCATGAAAAACTATATTATTAGGTGAAAAACAAGACTTTTAAAAAACTAACTTGGGATGTAACGTCATTTTAAACCATTTTAAAATCCCCCTTTAAAACTTTATCTGATAACAAAACATTTTAAACCACAGTTGGAATCATTTAATGAATAATTCCCTTTTTAAAATCAAGAAATCCTCTTATTCAAAATCATTTGAAAATCCCAAACAATACATTAGTTCCAAATCATTCTGTTAAAACCATAGTTTTACTATTTCTAAGACCCAAATGGGGATAAAATCTATAAATCATGAAATTAATTAACAAATATCCTCTTATTTAGCTTTATAAACACATGGCACTCACCAAAAAACTTTAAAACAATAAATACATTAAAACATCATCTATAAAAAGTGTATAAAAAATAAAACAACTTTCAAATCACAATGGTCATTAAATACAGGAATAATTTGATAAAAAATCATTTGAATGCCTCAAGCACTTAATTAGATGTCAATTATAGTAAATAAAATAAATCTATTAATCATGAAGAACTATGAAAAAATATGTCTCCTTTAATAGTGGAAGCCAAACCAAGCAAGGAAACTACCTAAAAAACTCTAAACTGACAGACCCCCAAATTAAAACATAAACATACCCTATTGTTGTCCACATAGTCTACTAGGGTTCAGAAGAGAAGAAAAGGCCATATAAAGTTGGTGTAAGGGAAATATTGGGGGAATAAAAAGGGGAAAATAAGAATTTATGTTAGGAATATATTTAAAATAGGTGGAAAATAATCTAAAAATACAAGATAATGGGAATGAAATCTCCATTTCATGCACCCCATTTTTGGTTGAATGAAGTGGGGGAAGGGGGGGATAAGTTGGTAAAATATGAAGAGGGTCAGTTTTAGAATTTCAAGTATTTAAATATCTAGCCAACCCATGTGGTTTGGTTGTATGGTTGACAAAATCATGTTCCAATCATGTGACTAACAGTAGATAAACACCACAACCCCACATGGTTTAGCTGCATTATGATTCTCTAGACCATCATCCTTTGATCCTTTGATAATATACACATTCTTTACATACCAAATTTGATACTAACTAAAGTAACCCAAACACATCCATCCATGTTTACAATATCAATAAAAATATCAAGTCACTTACACACCAAGAACATTTTGGGTTTAGAGTTTTAGAGAGATATGAATAATATTTATCATAAAAACCCAAATCATTCCCACTAAATGGGAATTTTTAAACTATACTAAGGAATCATTACTTTACAATAAGTTTTCAACAACTCCTAAAAAATTCTACACATATTCTACCCTTAAATAAACATCATATATTATATTCTACTTCAAAACTAGGGGAAAAGGAAACATAAGAATGGTGAAATCAAACAATATGTTAAGGGTAACATACAATAAAAGAAATCATGTATTAAATAAGCCATGAATAATATGTATTTAATAAATAATAATCTAATATTTCTATATAACTGATAAAATTAAATTTTAAAATATACTTGGATAACATAACAATGTAAATAATCACATTGAAAATAATAAATGGTTTCATGGTGATAGAATGCGTAATATCAGACAACACAGTCCTATTTTCATGGCCTCAAACCAAGATATCTTACATAACATCAAGGCCTTATGCCAATAAATTCTATTTATTAACCAACATTTTTACTTTTATTTGAAATATTTCTACATATATTTTTGGACAGTGGTGCTAAGACGTTGTGCGATTCAGAGACCTGATGTTCCCAAAATTAATTTAAAAAAATATTAAATATATTTTAAATTTAAGGCATATAGTTTCATAAATAAAATAGGATAAATCATAAAAATAATCTTGAATAAAAAATCTGAGACCACAGTTGAGTCCGAAACAAGATTTTTACCTTAGTCATGACCTAAAATTTGACATCATCGAGAATTAAGAAATATAAACCATTCGTGGGTGCATTTAGTAAAAATAAATTAATAAATTTATCTATTTTTAATTAAATTAACCTAATATGGTATTTTATAAATCTAATTCTATGTCGAATACTCTAGGGTTATCCTTGAAAACCTTGGGAGATTTCAAGATTGTTTTTCCTCATTCTATTGGAAAATCAAGATCCAATGATAATGACTCTCTCAATCAGATTAGATTGTTACACAATGAATGAAATGAAATCCTTAAATCATTGGGGATCACATTATTAAATGAAAAAAATCCAATATCTAGGCAGAACTCATAAAATTATGGATAATTACCTTTTTTAGTAAATTGATTGAGTATGATCATTGCTTATATGGTCTACGCCAATTATTAAACCTCACCAACCACATATGTACTAGTTTATTTTGTTTATTATTTTATTTCTCACCATGAATATCCCCTTTCATAATCATTGGTTAGGAACTATTGGAAATTATTGATAAAACCATTTTTATTATTACTTTACCCTTTGATTTATTCCTATTCTTCCATGATTGAACTATGGGATGTCAGTTAAATGTTTCCAAGTGGTACCGAGCCTGATCGAATCCATAGATTCATGGAGAAATTGCTTGTGATGGTTGGAACATCAAATTAGAGACGTAAAAGGTGGTATTTTGGGTTCTGGGTGATCAATTTATAGATTCAATGTCCGAATATGAGATTGAGGGTGATAGAGGCGTGTGTGGTGCATAAAATGAACCCCCACGAGACAACATAACTGATTTCCATTCACCAGATGGCCGGAAATGAAGAATTGTGATTCAATCCACCATTTTCAAGTGGTTAGAGGTGATATACATGGTTAAGGAACCGGATCCGGAATGCCCGAGTGGATATATGAGTTTCTATAACAAAGTGGACTAAACACGATGTAGTCCGATTAACTCATGGAATGTAGGGCCCTGACCACAATGACTAGGTTTTCATGAAACGTTACGTATAACACACCATGTGGGACCCTCACATGTTGTATAACCATGTAATGGTAGACTCGGCATATACATTGGGAGTACACAAGCTTGGGAACAACCAGGTACACACCATATACTGAGAACATGAACATGGCCAAAGAAACATGTGGAACTTCATGTGGATAGACACACCATGTACCAAAGTAAACTAATAAGTCTTGAGTACACTGACACAACCATTGAGCATGGGAAGTACCCTGGGTGGATTGGACACATCATGTATACCTTCTACATTCCATGTATGGTCACATGTGATGTGATACATGTATTTCAAGGGATATGTCTAGGAGAAATTCCAGGACCACACATTGTGTGGTTACCCTAAATTCCATTTACCCATTGGTTTATTTTAAGGAAACTTCAATCTCTTGTATCTCCTTCATTTGGAATTAGATGTTGGCCTGTGAGTAGCCTATCATATTTTTTTCGATGAAGAACATGCCGACACCTTCTATTGTGATTTAAGTATATGATATGAGATATTACTTTCATAGTGCTTATGTAGGAAATGCACGATGGTGGTAGTGATCATGCAATGCTACAAAATAATTTTAGAGTGGAACCCTTCAGGTGGGCTAGGGTCCTCTATTGGAAATCTGAGTGGAACCATCCCATGTAGCTTGGGCATGGGTTCTCTACTACCAAAGATAAACCCTCCTATATCACATGGCATGGATCACCTATTTACCTATTAGAGTGTAACCCTCATACTGGGATAGGGAATAGGTCCCCCATATTTCGGAGTGGAACCCACTTACTGGGATAGGGAATGAGTTCTCCATGTTTTAGAGTAGAACCCTCTAGCTAGGATTGGCATGGGTCCTCTATCAGCCATTATAATCAAACCCTCTTTTGGAGACAGGGTATGGGTCCTCAAGAACTAAAGTGGAACCCTCCTTTGGAGATACGACATGTGTCCTCCAACACCAAAGTTTAAATCTCCTACAAACACATGGCATGAGACCTCTATCATCTGAGAGAGGAACCCTCATATTAGCATAGAGAATGGGTCCTCTAAAAACCTATAAAATTGGAATCCTCATTCTGGGAAAGGGCATGAGTCCTCCAGGTTTTAAAGTGGAACCCTCCAGTTGGGATGGGCATGGGTCCTTTATCAACCATCAGAGTAGAACCCTCCTAGTAGACCAGGTTATGTGTCCTCTACCTAGATATTGTTTCACCTCTACTGTGCAGAAAAATGATGAGTTGTGTCTTGACATGTATATTTTCTACTACATCGACATATGAGATGTTGGGATTTGTTGACGGAATTTTGGAACAATTGACGACTCTTTTCCAGAATGGAATGTGATATGGATATACCTTTTCTCTATCATTTAGGATTATTTCACAAAGTATATATATATATACACCTTTGGATTTAATTAATGTCTTTTCATGGGATAGAGAGACATGTGTGGTAGTACACCTACCCACCCGGTTGAGATCCTCATGGTTGGATGAGCCTACTCTTCTATTATGGGTGGAAAAGACTCCAAATGTAGTCCACCTACACACCTTATTGATCCCATTATGTTTATATGTGTTTACTTTATATTTATCTAGGTTGAGATGAATCCATTTTAATATGTATTTTCTATTCTTATTGTGTCTGTTACTACTTCTAATTTCATCTTTCAGGGTGTCCTACTGGGTGTGTATACACTCACCCCTACATAGGTATTTCCCGCATGTGTCATATCTTATACAGATGAAGAATAAATAAATGGTGACATTAGAGGAGCTTAAGGATACTAGGTTCTTTGGAATACATACTATGGTAATAGCATGGAGATCATGAGAAAGGCTCTCTCCACAATTTAATTTCCTATTTTTTCATATTTGGACATATTTATGGTTGGGCATGTATTTCCCCCCTTAACTTTTCAATTTTTACTGTTGTAATCTTGTACAATCTAGAGGTTTATATTTTTTCATTTATATTTTAGCTTTGGAATTTTTTATTATTCCTCTAAACCTATGTATTTATATAGTTAGGTGTGTGCAAACATGTACATAAGGTAAAGTCATCTCCATGATAGATACTTACTTTGGGGGCTTGCTGCTAGCCCCTGGCCTTTGGAAGTGGGCTTAGGGAAATTACATCTCGAGTCCCATTGCATCGGGTCATGAAATATTAGCATAATAGGTGGTTTAGTCCTTATGATAGTGTTTGGAGTAGTCCCCTTATGAATATTTGGTTTGGATTTTGGGAAATAGTGTAATTTGTTTGGAGTGTAGCTCTCAGACCAGTGAATCCAATGATGGTAAAGGAAACTGACATATTCATTGACCAGGACCCTGACTACCTGCTTGCAGACATGGCATACTGAGACATTGGTAGTAGGGATCAATTTTACATGAAACATATAGTATTGAGTCTATGACTATCCTTTTTGATTTGGATCCCCTTTTTATATATGTATGACAATTTGATTGTGGGAAATCATGATTAAATTTTTAGGAAGCATATATGATGATATCAAACTAGGATACCAGTTCTGAATTGTGAAGATGATCTGATGAGTGTTGAGGCCTTAGTTCATGGACTATCCCACAAGATTATTCCTCCACGTTGATAGTTAGCTTCACCCGCACCTATTGGGAAGCATATCATAACAGCATAATAGAATAAGGATGTGCATAGGCTTATCACACTCTACGAGTCCCAGTGTTAAGATGGTGTTGTTTCATGGTATGACTCCATATTTCATTTATTACTTATTTTTATGGGTAAGACTATAAAAATTGTATTTTCCTTTATAATGATAACATATTGAGACTCCCAACCATTAATTCAAAATATTCCACCTTATATATCTATAAATATTTCAAGTTTATGGAGGCATTCAATTAATATATTTATTTTCATGACCTTGTTTCTAACCAGATACCAAAACCAAAATGGTTATGATAATATTCAAAAATATTAAAGTAAATGATCATATGAATATGAAAAATGAAGATTAAGATGTCTTCTCCCATGACACCTTTATTTCAGCCTATGATTCTATTACTTAAACTATGATATAGCTATATCAAACTATATCTCCTTTAGTTCAACCTCGGTCATAATGATAATTTTACTATTAATTTATCTAACCTAACTAGTTATATATTATATCATAAAATTACTTAAAAACTTATTAAAATAATTTATAATGGATTATAAAGAGACTGTGAATCATCCAAGGCATACCCCCCAAGTTTTTCAAACCATGTGAATTGTCAGGTTTATTATTTGTGCACTAACTGATGATTTAATTATTACTGAACCAAATTATTTTAGGGTAATTACCCCTAGGAACATCTATGCCAGAGTCTGTATATACCTGTATATATCTATATAGAAATTCCATTTCTAGTAAACTAAATACTATATAATTTAATAACAGTTTAGGTTCTTTTGCTATATTTTGATTTATCTCTAAGGGTTCTATAAATGTATTGTAGTCCCATTATCTAATAATAATTAAATCGAAATTTTTTCTTACTATATCCTAAAACTATAATTCATGAAAACCTATACTTAAAATTTTTAACTTATCCCTTATAAAATTGCATACAAATCAATATATATCGTAATCATATATACTCTAAAGAGATATTAATATTTTCTCAAAGTAGTCTAAATAACCTTGTGGCCAAATAACTTTTTATCCCCAATGGTGATTTATATTACACAACTCATATTACCAATTTCAAATAATCCATTATCCCAATTAACCGTATTTACCTCTATGTCAATCACATACCATTCCAAAGGGTCATTTAAACCGTAACCATATATTTTTCATAAGACCCAATAAAATTCTCCCAAAATTTCATTAATCACCTCAAAATGTAATCACATAATGACTCAAAAGTTGTTTCTATGCCTTTGAACTCATGATCAATCATAAAATTATGAAGCCATAATGGTACCCAAAACACTTAAATTATCATCATAAAATAACATCCTAGCCTCTAAAGTCATCTAAACTCTTCTTTGAAATCAACTATGATAGCCTATACCTACACTACTTGATTCGATGCTAATATAAACATTCTTTACATAATAGATTTGATGCAGATTAATGAAAACCAAACATAACCATCCATGATTACAATATCAATAATAAATGTTTTGCCACTTACATACCAAGTAAATGTAAGGTTTATATTTTTATAGTTTTAAGAAAAATATTTAACTAAAAAACCAAAATCATTCCCATATAATGGTCATTTTTAAAGTAAATCAAGGAATTGTTATTTTACATTAGGTTATTAACATATCCCATAACATTCTACACACATGATACTATTCAAAAAATATCATACATAATATTCTTATTCAATAACTGGGTAAATGGAAACATAATAATGGTGAGATCAAACACTCAGTAAGGGGTATAATTAAATAGAACTAATCATGGAAAAAATGAATAAATAATATTATATAAAAAAATAATAATCAAATAATTAAATATAATTGACAACATGAGCATGAAATATATTCACAGATAACATATCAATGTGAATAATCACATGTATAACAATAAATAATTTCATGTAAATGTAATTCATAAAAACTGACATCTTAAACACATTTTTCAAAGACTAAAGATGAGACATATTACATAACTTCAAGGCCTCATTATAATACATATTCCATATCATCAAGTCCTTATGCTAATATATTATTAATAAATAGACAGGCATACACTAAATAACCAAGCTAGTTTGTCTCGTAAGGCCAACTAATTCATATAGGGGGTTTTTAATTTTATGCCCCACCAATTACTAATTACGTCTAATGTATTCACCATATAAAATGAATGAATAAAAATATATAATCAAATCACCTTGGTAATCAACATTTATTCATATTGAAATGACTTGAATATATATTGGGAATAATTCACCATTAAATAATTGGAATAAATTTCATGGTAAACACCATTGTATTTGTAAGGTATTCACACCATGTAGATTAATTGATATATGGTAATTTCAATAATGGTAATTATATATATCATAAATCCATGATAATAAATAATTTAGACATAATGGAGAAAAATAATCTCATGAGATAGATTAAGAGTGATAGAGAACACAAACCTTATGAAAATGGTGTGGTATCAAATATAATTTAATTATAAAATATATAGAGTAATTCATGGAACATTACTCTAAAGGAGATATAACTTTTAGGGTTTTATATGAAGATGTATTTGGAACTATTAAAAGGATTTTGATAAATATTTTTCCACATGGTTGTAAGAAACATATACACAACTTCAAAATCCATTAGAAAGGGGTGAAAATAGGGCATTTGAAACCATATTTTAAATTAATTTTAAATATTGAATCAATTAAATGAAATATATTTAAAGATATAAAAAATATAATGGAAAATAAAATACATTAACATGATATGAAATTCCTTTTTTATATTTTAAAATACCTTTTTCGAAACTGACATTGTTAAAATATATAGTAAAATTTATTTCAAAAAGTGTTAATGAGAAGAAAAAAGATCAAAAGAGATAATACAAGTTTTTATTTGAAAAAAATAATGTAATTTTTTTGTATACAAATAATGTGGACATTGAAGTGATGGATCTATTAGAAAATATGATAATTATTCTCAACAACGTAACACATTTCTGTAAAAGAAATTAATCACTAAAGAAGTATATAATTAAAATTAATTCTTCCTATATATGAGTATAATTAATATTTAACAACATCTCTTGGTGTAATATACAAATCATAGTGAAAATGAGTACAAAAATGATCATTATAACTCAAGGGAAAGATATTTGAGTATAAAAATTCCCATATGAATTTAGTAAATGTTAAATCAAAATAATTGTAAGGTGTTATTCATGAAAATACATGTAAATCGCATGAAAAAACATTAATAATAATAATATAAACAAAAATTATAGTGGGTACACCATATAAAATAAGAATAAGTGCATAATACGAGAACATATGTCAATGAAGTGGAATTGAGACAAGAACCCTTATGACTTTAATAAATTTTGAATCAAATTCTTTGAAAAAGATAACTTGATATAGATTTTTAAATCGTTTTAATTTCATTAAATATATGACGAAATTAATCCATAGGGTATTATATAAAGCACAAAAAACAAGTTTTGAATATGGTATATGTATCAAAAATGAAAATTGAGGTGAGGAAACCTTACCTTTATTCCTAACTACCACAAAAGTGATTCAACCTCTTGTATAATAAAAATAACCAACATGATCACTTATTTTGTAAAATTATTCATATCAATTACCTTTTATAAAAATTATTCATTATCATTTAATATACATTTATCTGTTATATATTATTTATTTTCATCATACAATGTTAGTAAGAATGATTGTTTCATAGATATTTTGTAATGGTGATGTCGATAATCATTATTTGATACAAATTCATCATTAATACATTATTTAATGTATGGAATAAATTTACCATAATTAGTTATAATATTTTAATCTCACTCCATGAGATTTTTATTTATGATTCATGAATATGAAATCGATGATGAGATTGTTTCAGTAATTTTAATGAATGAAAGATGGTTTATTAATATTTAGTTTTAAAATTAATATTACCTATATAGAAAAAAAGTATTATATACTAATTAATATCTATTATTATTATTTTTTATGCTTCTATATTCTTTGATGATGGAAATTTATAGCATCGTTCATGTTTGTAGTTAAATAGTCCCAATCAAGACCATGTTATAATTAAATGATATATTTGATTATGAAATGTTTTAGTAATAATATCATCATTAAATAATTATAATGTCCTTATTTATGTTTTATTTATTTGATTAATAATAATTTATAAGAGGTATAAGAAAAATATAATTTATATGATGCTATTTCTTAGAGTGAAGACATCATTTTTCTTATTTGTATTCTTGTTTTAGGAGGTTATATTTACAATAATAATTTATTTATAATAATATTAATATAATTTCTAACTATATTTATAGAATATTAATAATTTCATAAATATTATATTTATTAATTAAACCCATTTCAAAAACCATCCATTAATGGAGGTTATGAGAAAAAAATATGTCATTTGTGGAGGCGGTATCCCTCACATAACACACATGTAATTTTCATTTTACATTAGATGGGAGGAAGGTATAGAATTCGATTTAAATTAGTATAATAAAATATCAATATACTAATGATAATAATGTAATTATATTAGTATGGTTAATGTATTTTTCAAGGAGGGAGGATGAGAAAGATAGATAATAAAAGGTTAGGGAGTGGACAATACTAATATTGAGAGTTTGAATCTTCTCTTGAATAATCTCTTATAAATAGGGAATAATGATCTATTCCTTGTAAAAAATGAATGAAAATAATTTAATATTATTATATGATAGGTAAAATGTTTAGGGTTTCAATATGAATTTAAATAGTAAGTGTGTCTTGAATTTGTTGGAATTGAGCTCCTTTTATAGGTGAAAAAGGGGGACTTTTCTTCTGAATTGAAAGATAGGTGATAGATTAATATTGAATCGCATAGGAGTTTGGTATGTTAGGTGATTAAAAATTCATAAAACATATAGGTATGAATTTAAAACCTAAAAAATCATAAATATGTTTTGAGTGTCAATTTTATTTAATAAAATTCAGGTCGCTTTAAGTTACCCTCTTTACCCATATTGACCATGATTAAATTATTACCACGGTAATTTATTTTTTAATCAAAATAAAAGATGAACGCAATTAAAATATTTATATAATGATTATATTTTTTAAATCCTTTTAATCTAATTGAATTTCTAAATATGATAAAATTATCTTTTAAATTAAAACATAAGATATATTGAAAAATTGTTTTGGTAGAAAAATATATTTTATACCCTATGTGTTTTTATTCTTATTTCCTATAAATTCCTAATTAAATGATTGATAATATATCTTTCTATATGCTTAAAAATAATATTAGATCCATTATTTAAAATATACCACTTCAATATATTTACATAAAAATTAAATATCATTTATAAAAAAAATTCCATGAAAAATAACTTTTTCCCCATGGTAAAAAATATTTGAATTAAGATCTTATTTTTATATTAAAATGAATATAAAATTATTTAAAAATTTAGATAGTTTGGTTTAAAATATAAAACTTATTTTATTATACTCAATTTCTAGATTTTATTAAAATTATTTTTAATATAGTCACACATATAACATAATTGTTTTTATGAAAAATGTAAATTTTAAGAATAAAATGAATTTATTATTATTAATTTTCTAGTATTAAATATTGGATGGATGTAAATAATTTTTTTGGTAGAAATAACTTTTCTTAATTTTAAATTTGAAATGATGATTTTATAAAAATACATGTGATATATATATTTATATATAATTTAGTACAATAATAATTACATGTTCATATAATCCAAAATTCTACTTAAATAACCCCATATTGGTGTAAGACTTAATGATAATAGAATAAAAAATGGTTATCATTGTTGGAGATTCAGTTATCATGGAACTCATACCAATCTCTATGAGATTTAAATTCTCTTGGAAATTATTTTTCTAAATATTTACTTGTTGGAGTTCTTGGGCTTGGTCTAGGGAAAACCCTAGAGAAGCTACCTCCCCTCCAAGCTTAGGAAAATGATCTTCACTAGAATGGATTGTACTAATTGATTGCATTTATTCTATATTTATATTAGTTTTATAATATGGTAACATCTATTTATACTGAATAATTCAATGGATATGCTATAGTGTTCATATTTTAATTAATACATGGTTTATTTTCAATTAGGATTTTTTTAAGAAAAGTTGTAACAACTCTATGGTATTATAATTTATGGGGCGTAAAATTCTCTCCCCTTAAATAAATTGGTTCCTCACAATCTTAATTTGGACTCACTAATGAAAAATAACTAAGGTATGACTCATGATTTCATTTCCTACTTATTATCATGGGTAAGAATATAAAACCCACATTTTACATTATAATAAAAATCTGTTGAAATTATTAACCATTTCTTCAAAATATGAATCATTATCTATCTCCATGTCTTATGAGTTTCTAGAGGCATACCTTTCACATCATTATTTTCCTAATCTTGTTTCCAACCAATTAATAAAACCAAAATGGTTAAGATCATATCAAATAAAATTAGAGAAAATGATAATATGTCTATTGAAACTCAATACTAAGATTTTTTTAAAGGTGAAGTAAAGACCCATGTAATTGAGTCATACAATAGTGCATGGAACAACAAAAATAGAAACGTCAGATCAAACAAGAGATCAATACCTATATCATGAAGTCCCAATATTTTTTTCTAAATTTTCCATTGGTCCTTTTTTCCTTGTTTCACAAGGCCTCCCAATCCATTCTGCAGCCATGACTATATCCACTGACTCTATAGGTGAGAACCTCCAAATCTTGCGCTTGCAGTAGAAGAGTTTCAATATCTATGTCTAAGTCTGAGACATCGGAGAAGCTCCATTCTTTTTCGTTGTTTCATCCCTTCCACGGCCCCTCCCACAAATTCTATCATGTCTTAAGTGATTCCAAGCACTATCTTTCTTCCAAGAGTTATCCAAATCAACATTTTTAGAAATGGGGTGTTGAGGTTTCACCTGAGGAATGAAATGTTCTGACTGCGACTAAATAGGGTGCTAGATTGTGGAGGATTCTCCCTACTGCACCACTGTATGAATTTTAGGGGTGACTTCAATAGAAATTTTTATTGTGGATGAGTAACCAGGTTACTTTGTTCCTTGAAAGCTCCTAAAGTATGGGTGATACCATTTGCTTTATCATCCACACCCGGTGTGGGGTCAACTGCAGGATGCCCTGCACAAGGGAAGACCGTCTCCAAATATTTATTACTATCATGGTAAGGAATAGAAATCAAAGGGGATGTTGAAGCCACATGAGTTCCAATAGATTCGCCGTCTAAATCTTTGTAGGGAGCCAGAATCGCAGGAGATGAGGATTCTGCCTCCCTTGCAGATGTACCCTCAATGTCACTTGATATTGAGGGTTTCAGTGAACCAGTAAGTGGGGGATTATCTTTATGACCCCTCTACACAATGTCAACCCTTGATTTCTTGGAGTTTTTAATAGGTTCAAGAAAGGATGTAATGATCATCAGTGTTTTATCTATGTTAATATTGTGTCCCGACATATCAAGGATCACCTGAGTTAGAGGAAAACTTCCTATAGAAATAGAGTTCATTGTGCTATCCTTCTATCCAGGCACAACATGTTTCTTATTACTTCTAGAAGGACTGGGTTTCATGGTTCTATGTTTCTTAAAAATTGAACTATTGGCATGGCCATGCAAAGAGAAAAATTCATAGATTATGGAACGTCTTTAGCTAGAGGCATCATGCCCAATTGCTTTACAATCTGGGTAGAACCTGGGAAGGTTCTCAAATTAAATCCTCAATTCCAATTCCTCCTCTTTAGTTGACATAAAAACCTTTTCAATCAAAGTTTAACATAAATATACTTCAACTAGGAATCTAACATAGTGACCATATCTAGAAACTTTGGTTTTTTATCCAGTTTAATCAATACTCTTATTTATAAGGGAATGTCATAAAAAATCATAGGATGCCACAAAATACAGTTTTATCCATAAACATTGACCTAGGTTTGGATTGATGTGTTACATATTTCTAGTGGATTGATCATACGGTCCCATTACAATATATGTAGTGTTCTAGGTTTGAAAGAGATGGAGGAATACTACCATTCCCATAGCATGAGTTCTTTAGAGTGGAAGAGAAAATGGTAGAAACCCTTCCCTAAAGAGACACATTTCCATGATGCAAAACCCCATTTCTCCAACATTATATGAGTAAGATAATCAATCATCCGTGGAGACAAACCTCTAAGAAGTATAAGTAGAGTGATGATTGAGTGTGCCCTAATTTCCATTTATTCCGATACTACAAGCAGATCAACTTTCACATGCGCTACAGAACCCTTTCAACGAAATCCTATATTTGAGACCTTGAAAGAAATAAATGGATGGTTTTACGAACTAAACTCATTTGGATTCACAACATAAGAAAATCACTTTACAAGAACTGGATCCTTCAATCCATATTCCACATGCTTTTACAAGTTAAAATTCCCATGAGTTAAGAAATCTCTTTCCATCATGATGAAGATGAAGTAGGAAACCCTAGTCGGCATAGCGTGAAGAGGGGATCTACCATCCTTTTTCCATTTTCACCCTCACAAACTCAATAATAAGATGAATTCTCCCATGCCACCTTCATTTTAACCTATTATACTTTTAGTTCAACTATGATATAATTGGATCAACATGTTACTCTAGTTTAGCCTTGGATGCCCATTGTTGGTTTCCTCTTTCATTATATAACCTCACAAGTTATATATTACATCATCAAATTTTTTAAAAATATATTCGAATAATTCATAATGGTTCTTAAAGATCATGTGAATCATCTAAATCATATCCTCTAGGAGTGTCAATCCAGTTGTCAAATTAGGCCAACTTGTTATGCATAGAGTGAAGATAAAGTTATTGGTCAAGATTTTTTTTCCGAATATTATCCCAAGGTACACATATGTCAGATCTTGCATCCACTTTTCTGTATTCAAAGTGATATGTCACTTTTAGGAAACCACACACTGTATAATTGACCAAATTTTAGGTTGTTTTCCTATATTTAAAATTATCCATAGGGTCTGTACTAATGTATTCTAGACCTAATTTCTAATAATAGTTAAAAATGTTATTTTGTATTATATACTAAACCCAAAATTGAAGGAAAAATTTTCTCCCAAATATTAAATTAACATTTATAAAATCATATAACAATAAATATATACCTTAATCATTTATACTATCAAAATATATTAATATTTTCAAAAACGAGTTATAATCACCTTATCACCAAATAAATTTTCATCCCCCAAGGTGATATATACCTGTAACATCCAACAACTCCTCATTATTTTGAGGTGTGATGGAATTGTTACTAGCCTTAGGTGACATTACTAAGACACCAAAGGTTGGAAAAAAATTCCAAGGGATTCAAATAACATTTGGGGGATGATTTTCTGTTTAGAAATAAAATAACTATAATTACAAAAGATAACATCTTACTCAACTATAAGATTCAAGAATATATAATATAACTAAATACATATCTAAAAGTAATAAAAAATATAAGAGTACTATAATAAACAAGAGACATAAACAATAAGAACTAAAAGATAACAAGACTCAAAGTCAACAAAATGGAATCTTCCCAAGCCACTCCCAAACTAGCTCCAAGATCCATCTCCACCTATTATTCCCATGGTATCAAGATGAAACATTTGAACAATATGATACATTCCTTTTCATGTGTCCTAGTATAATATAACTAAAAAACACATTGATGTTTCCATGTAGGGATGAATATAAACTGAGTAGGCATTACCCAAGGATTTCTCAACTCATGCCACTAAGACATGAACCAGTTAGTACATTTGTAAAAAGTAGTTTAAAAACCAATTAAATTAGTTTATATCAAAATAATAATTCATTACATGATAAATAATAAAAAATAGTTTTAAAACCATTTATAATTATTTGGAATACCCACTCAAATATTTCCACGCACACTCTCATGCATGCAAATTGGTAGTTCCATATTCATGAATGATATCTCATCGATCCTCCAAGTCATCATAAGTTTACAAATAGCTATGTTACTAATGAAACATTCCCATTTCTCAGGGTCACTTTCAAGAAAATGATCTCACGCTAACCATGCATGCCAAATTTCCATGCCAAACAATTTAAAATAAAACCATTATTTCTTAAACTAATTTCATCTAAAAAATTACATGAATTAGAAACAAAACCATAATTTTAAAACTATTATTTTAAAATTATAACTAAATGGGTTCTATAAAAGCTATGCAATTTTCAAAATTTCGAATTCAATGACAAAATATTACATTTCCTTCAAAAATCACAAAAAAATTTCCCAAAAAAATCATGTAAAACATATAATAAAAACAAATCCATCATGTTTTTTAATAGTAAATGTAATAGAGAATGAACCAACCTCTCAACAAATAGAGAAAATAAATAACATCACATAGATATTCTATATCCTAGATTAAAACACTTTACATTTAATAGATACAATAAGATATCATCTTGATAAACATACTAAGACATAGATCTATCCATAATGGGCTAGGTCTATGGCTCTAAGATAGAGTAAAAAATAGATCTAAGAAGAACATGGAATAACAAACACATATTAATGATTCTAGATCTCAGAAGCATGTTGATTCACCTAAACATCAATTTTGGATGGAAGGGAATAATCTCTAAAGTCAAGGAAGGAAGAAGATTTAGTGACCCTAGAATATTAGAATAATAAAGAGGGTTTATGGGATTTATTCATAATTAAAAATATAAAATGGTGTGGGAGAGAAACACCACACCATGAAACATATTTCATCACCATGTTGTAGCCTTCGTAGTGAAGCATGTTCAGAAACCATGTTGCATGCTGTGTTGTAGATAATATTTTTAAGGAGAGGGACTACAACACATATTTATATACCACATAGTATATAAGGAGGCTCCATTTTATATCCTACATATTATTCCATGGGGCTATAAAAATTGGAACAAGTGCTGGAAATCCATCCTAAGACCCCTATGCCATAACCAGTGCTCTCCATGCCACATCCACTAAGGTATTATGTTGTAGCCCATGCTATATGGAGATGCCCTGCCAAAATTGGAAGTGGCTCCAAATTCCGCCTTCCAAGGGGCCACACCACATCAAAATCCTACACACTACAAGACACAAAGTCTAATGTCACAAGCCTATACTCTATGGCTTTGAATCCCCACAAATTAAATAACTCTTCCCAAAAATCATCAAAACCCATCGTAAAATTCATTAAACTAAAATCAAGCATTATAATTTTAAAATATTTAAAAAAGTGTAAGGAACCTTAAACTGGGGGTGTTAAATTATCCCAAACATTGATCTTTCCTTCCTTATAAAGAAGAAAACCAGTGTTTTTATTGAAGATCTTAGGAAATTACACCTGCATTTCCTTTTCACAATCCCACATCTCTTCTGGATTCTGACCATGTTTCACCAAAAATGTTTACTAAACCGGCACTTTTCCCATGAATGATATTCTATTTTTTATCCACAATACATACTAGCATAAGAAAAAATGTACCATCTTGTTCAATATGAACATAGTCCCATCTAATCACATGGTCCCTGTATATACTTTACTTATTTAATTTAGATACATGAAACACATTATGAACTAAAAAAAACATTGGTGGTAATTATAATTGATAAACCAAATCACCCACTCATTCAATTATCTGAAAAGGGATAATGTTTTAAGGAGAAAACATTCCATTTTTTCAAAAAATTCAAGGCCATAACCTTATAGGGACCCTCAAGAAAAAATTATCAACCACTTAAAATGATAAAGGTCATCGCTGGTGATCCACATATGATTTATAATGACTATGGGTTGTTGCTATACTCTTTATAGAAATATAAATCTTCTTTATTGTCTCTTTCACAAGTATGAAACCAATCAGTGAAGTCTTACTTGTTTCTAATCAACACATTGGATAATGAAAATTACATCCATACAATTCATTAAAAGGGTCCATATGTATCGAGGCCAGATACCTATTATTTTATGAGAAATCCATTATCAATATAGGATCATCCCAAGATCTGCAATAAATATATCACACAATCTATAATAATTTATTTCAACATTTGATTGTCTGTTTATATTTTCCATTTGTTTGAGGATGATAAGTTGTGTTTATGGGAAATTATGTTCTATGAGATTTCTATAAAGATCTCGAAAACCGAGAGGTAAACTTGGGGTCCCCGTATGACATAATTGAAACTAGAATTTCATGCACCTTTAAAATTTTATAAATTTATAGTTTAGAAAAGTATTTCATAATATTGTTTCCAAAAATATGTATATAGTGATCTGACTTTATTAGTCGATCCACAATCACCCCTATGTTATTGTGTTTCTTAACAATTATTGGTGGATTTATCATAAAATCCATTTTTATCTACTCCCTTTTATAAACTATAATTATTAATGATTTTATCATACCCACTAGCCATTGGTGTTCCAAATTTACCTATATATAAGTGAGGCATCATGAGACATACTATGCCACTTATCTTTTCATTCGATCCACCAAATCTCATATTTCATCACATTATAAATTTTTTGAATAATATGATGAAAAACCCATATAAAATAGTGGTAGGATGAAAGAAGTTATTTCTTATATCATATTATGACCACAATAGGATCTCTAAACCATATCATAAATTTCTCATCTATCATACACACCTTAATGGGTTTTTCATTAAAATTTATTTTAATGTAGGATCACATATAACAAATTTTTTTTACAAAAAATGTAACTATTAAGTATAAAATGAATTAGTTTTTATTAATTGACTAGTAATAACTATTGTATGGATGTAAATAAATTTTGTGGTAAAAATAACTTTTCTTAATTCTAAATTTGAAATGATAATTGTATAAAAATACTGGTGATATAAATATATATATTTTTTATTTAATACATTAATAATTACAAGTTTATATGAACCTAAATTATACTTAAATAACAAAATATTGGTGTAATGCAAAAGTATAATATAATAAACAATGGTTATCATGGGTGATGATTCTGCTATCATGGACCTCATACCATTTTCTATGAGATTGAGGTTCTCTTGCAAATTATATTTCTAAATATTCACTATTTGGATTTCTCGGGCTTGGTCTAGGGAAAACCCTAGAGAAGCTACCTACCCTCCAATCTTAGAAAAATTATCCTTATTAGTAAGGCATATTCTACTGGATTCCATTTATTCTAATTTTTTATTGTTTTTATAATATGAAAACTTATATTTATATCAACTAATTCAACGACTATATTACAGTGGTCATATTTTAATTTTAACACGGCTCATTTTCAATCAGGGATTTTTGAAGAAAAGCTACAGAAACTCTATGGTATAATAATTTATGGGGTGTAAAATTTTCCCCCCTTAAATAAATTAGTTCCTCACAATATTAATTTATACTCACTATAGAAAAATAACTAAGGGTATGACTCAATATTTCATTTCCTACCAATCATGGGTAAGAATATAAAACCCATATTTTACTTTATAATAAGAACTTGTTGATATTTTTAACCATTTGTTCAAAACATGATTCATTATATATCTATATGTCTTATGTGTTTCAAGAGTCATACCTTTCACAAAATTATTTTCATGATCTTTTTTCCAACCAATTAATAAAACCAAAATGGGTATGATAATATCTAATAAAATTAGAGGAAATGATAATATGGCTATTGAAACTCAATACTAAGAATAATTCTTCCATTCCACCTTCATTTCAACTTATTATACTTCATGTTCAACTATGATATAATTGGATAAACATGTTACTCTAGTTTAACATTGGATGCCCATGGTTATTTTCCTTTAAGGTTGTATAACCTCAGTTGTTATGTATTACATCATTAAATTTCTTCAAAAATATATTCAAATAATTCATAATGGTTCTTAAAGATATTTTTAATAATCTAAATCATATCACCTAGGAGTGTTCACCTAGTTTTCAAATTAGTCCCACTTATTATGCACAGAGTGAAGATCAAGTTATTACTCAAGAAACATTTTTCAGGATTATTATCCTAAGGTACACATATGTCGGATCTTGCATCCACTTGTCTATATTCAAAGAGATATCTCACTGCTAGAAAACCACAGACTCTATAATTGACCAAATTTTAGGTTGTTTTCATATATTTATTGTAATTCCCCAACCCCAGTTACCTAGATTCAGTGCATTATTACATAACATTAGCATGATCACAAAGTATCAAGTCTCGAAAGAACGATTATTTTAGTAGCCTTGGAAACACTAGATACATTCATAAGTCTTACATTACATGATAAAATGGAAAAATACAATAATATAGTCTCCATATTCCACACTCATATCCCCTCAGAATATCCCTGCAGGTCAGTCATAAAATACTTCTTCACATCCTGGGAAAAATAAAATATAGAAAGGGGTGAGCTCAGATGCTCAGTAAGGATAACAATATAGCAAAAACTTTCATAAGTAAGAATAAACATTTAAGCCAATGTATAACTAAAACAAAATCCTTTTAAACTTGAACTTCAACATAACATGGAAAAAATAAAATGAAGTAATTCCATTTACTTATTCAAATGGATATTCTACTTGTCGAATAATCACATGATATATCAATAACCACATTCATAATGATGGAATGCATAATACCAAACTATCATAACCACATAGTCAAGACCTTGTTCCAAGACTACAAATAAGATTTTTCCAAGGCATTGTGCAAAGACACTAGTATGTCTCACGATACCTACCGATGCATCAAGGGGTTATAGTGGGCTCCACCCGTCACTTACTAAGTCCAATGCATTCCTCATATGAACAGGTTTAAACATAACATAAACATTCGTATTAAAACATGCATATTAAATGTCAATAATTTAAACATAAACCATGAATGGTATAAATATAACACATACACATTGAAACATATCACAAAAACTTCAATACAATATGGACATTTTGTATTATAATAAATCAACTTCAAATAATCTTAAAATCCATCAAAGGATGTTAACATAGATGAAATCAAAACTATTTAGGAGAAATATCTCTTTTTTTTAAAATCATTTAAGTCACATAATTATTAAAAAAACATTTATTTTGAAAATATTCTTATAAGCCTGTAAGGGAAGATTTTATGATGTCATAATGGTGGAAAATAGCAGCACCTGTCGTATAAGTTAAAAAAACAATCTTACCTTAATTTTTTCGAAAAGGTTGAAAGTACCTTGTTTGAAAAATGATGGAAAGAATCCTTTCCAAACATTTTATAAAAAGTCAAACAAGGGTATAAATGACTTTAAACCATAGTATATTAAATAGTAAAAATATTTTGGAATACATTTTTAAGAAACATTGATGTGGATGATAAAGAGGTCCCAGTAGATAATTACGTATAAACAACCTCAGATAATGAAGAGATTGTAGAATTAACCCTTACCATGTACTTTTCCTTGGTCGAGGCTAGGTTAACCTCCTGTATAATGGATAAATAATTTTTATTAAATTATAAAAGAATCATATACATTAATATGATATCATATATGATCTTTTAACATTGCTTTGTTAATAGTATCTTAGTATTATCGTCGTTTCGGGTGTAAACTGATTCGTTTTCCTTTATATGATTTGTTACGTAAGTCCTATATGTTATGGATGAAATATATCTTATTAATATCCAGAATGATATCAAGTCTTTAAACATTATTTTTAATCATCTATTGCAAATTTGTCTCAAATGAATATGATGGGGAATGAATCTCGTCACGTTCGTGGAGACGGTAATCCGTATGTATGTACAAGCGACAATATCATTCTTTTTTTTGTTAAAATAATAAATAATTGGATGGTATATCATATATAAATAAACATTATCATGTAATATTTATTATTTAAATCAATTACACATCACTATTATACCCATCCAAATAATAATGTATTGAATAATAATTACACCACGACGTGGAGACGGTAAGTCATACGTACGCACGTATGGTGACATGTCATTCAAAGGATGGGTAGAATAATGAATTTTGTTGTACCATATTTATAATAACATCACAGTGTATATACAATATACTAGATTTATTATTTTATAATGGAAACAACAAAGAGAAAGGAAGTGGAAGAAGGAAGGAACTTGAAAGAGGTGGTGAGATTTTTACCTCTTCTTCAGGTTCTTCCTTTTGATTTGATCAAAAGGGCACCATAAGTAAGCTTTATGACTAAAGTAAGGCCTCTAGAATTAATTTATGCAAGTTTATAGGATATTTGGGTAGGGGTTCATCGAAACAAAAGGCTTTTAAGGTATTAATTTGAAATAAGGGGGAATGCTCTTTTATAAGAGGGGTGAGGGGACCTTAGGAAAAACTTAAAATATTATTTTATAATAAATTCATATTCAGATTATAATGGATCCAAACTAATTTATTTCGATGCTAAGGTGGGTATGGTTCTAAATCCTCTCAACCAATAGGTTTTATACAGGTTTGGGTCACTATATTGACCTTATCTTTTAGATTTAACTCTTAGTTAATTATTTTGACATCTACCATGTATCTTTGTATTTTTTATATTATTTTGTTAATGAACATACTATAAAATGCCAAGAAAACACAAAGTGGTTAATTAATGACATAACCATCATCATATAAGTCCTTTGGAAGAACCTTAGATATTTAGGAATATTATATCAATTAATAATATAATATTTTTTAAAAACTCTTTTATGTCAATTTTGACACTATTTAATAATTGATTTTTTTTAACTCATAAAAACATTATTAATTAAAAATAAATTTATTTAATAAATACTATCATTCAATAGTAAACTAGAAAATTTGTGTATGGCATCAAAATATTCATATTATATTTATTTTATCATTTATAATACCATTTATTTGATTCTTTCATTAATAAGGTAATTACTGTATCATCATTGTGTATTTAATAAATTTAATTATTTAATGTATAAAAATTAAAAATAAAATAAAATTATGTATTAAATATTTTTAGATTTATAATGAATATTTATAGTCTAATAGATAACATTTATATCTCTATGTAAAAATTGTTTTGCTAAAAGATATATGCTTATGTTATTTTTGTCTTTACTTTAACTCAATTAATATAAAGTGGCATTATCACTTACAAGTGGCTCCATGGGGTCCCAAAATCGAGCCAGATATTCCCATGGTTAGACATGTATCATTAAATAGGGTTATAACATGTGTTAGGGTAATTTAATATTATTATAATATTATTATTTACCCTTATTTACCGGATTTACCCTTTAACCATGGTAAATAAAATATTCACCGAAGTAATTATTCAAAATGTCTAAAAATAAAAGTTACCTATATACACAAATTAGAACTCTTGATTAAAGATATGGAATTCATTTTTCTAAACTCAAAACACAAAAGTGAAAGAAATTAATTTCAAATTAATTCCCGTTTTCAAAACAAAAAGTGTGTTTTTATGAAATAATAACAATCAAAATATTGACACTTGTTTATGTCAAATTTAAATGTGAAATTACTTATAATGACCTAAATTGTATTAAATGATAAAAATATAATATAATTATACTTCCAAACCATTCAAATTAACAATTTATCACTATTAGTTATTCTGCTTAAAAAAGTTGTTTTTAATTAAAACATAGAAATTTTCACTATTCATAAAAAATTGAACATTTTTAGAGAAATAAAAAAAATTCACCCTAGGACAATTTTGATATTATGAATCTAAAAATGAAGACCATTTTGAAATATAAAATTTATAAAATTTCAAAAAGTGGGTATTACAATTCCTAATGGCTAGTTTGATTGGATGTGGTGTGTGTTAGAACTCGAAGTTCCATACAACACATGTTATTGTATTATTCAAAGAGAAGCGTACTGTGGAAGCTTGGGGTGTTACATTATACCCTCATTAAAATAATTTTTTCCTCAAAAATTGAAATTGTTCTTCTAAAATAAAAATTTGAAAATAGAAAATACTTCTGTGGGAAAACTCACATCAGAAATTGGGTTAATAAAATTTATTCTTAATAAGAGGAAAAGGGGAATGAAAAGTAACCACAAAATTATGATCTCTATTAGATGAATATTGGTGGAAATTAGAGACACATAATTTGAGTAAAAATTTAAATATTTATATAGAGTGATTTAGGTCATTATTCACAAACAATTGTAGAATTGAGGGACTCAAAGACATCAATCTATTATGATTTAAAATATCATTGGCTCCAAAAAAAATAAGGTATTTGGATAAAAAAAATTCAGTTTTATGATCCCTTACCTAATTTTTAGGAATTAATTTCTTCATAGAATATGTTAAGAAAAAAATATATACTTGACAAGTAGAGTTCCATCCATTAACTAATTTCTACTACAAACTCATCTTTCACCCTAAAAGACAACAGAACTAAAAAAATTCTATTTATCATATTCATATATGGTTACAAAAAAATGAATTTATAATTCATCTACTATACCATTTTCAAAAAACTACATTATTCAATCCAGGATATCACATGGGTCAGTGGTAGGTGATACACCCTTGTCACCCATCGGTTGCAAGTTCATGTCTTGAGGCCTTGCCGAACGCAACAGGTTGCCGCTCGACCTCCAGGTTGTCCATTTTCTGGAAATCCAAAAATAATCCCAAACTAGACTTATCCAAAATACTTCTGTACAATCTCACTGTCCAAAATTTTTAGGTATGATAAACACCATGAAGATCCTTTTTCCCACATAATAACATGTGAACACCTTCATCATGTATTATTTTAAAACACCACAACATCTTGAATTACCATAAAACCTTATTGATTACATTCATGATACCTTATTAATTATTGGATACTATATATACTACTTCTATCCAAAAATGTTGTAAAATCAAACAATTATGGAATATACAAATCATTAATCAGTTTTAATGTAGTCAAGAATATACAATATAATTTATCCAAATCAAACATGTATTATTACAAAATTACTACCTCAGTATCAGAACCTTATTATGGTTTATCTTTCTCTCAACCCTATATTTTCCAAATCATTAACCTGCTATTGAGTCACTTTTCTTAGTTCCACACAATCTCAAGTCCTTAATGAAATAGAATTGCAGTACAATCCTCATATACTGCATAAGTATTATAACCAGTACATTGTCGATTAAACACTCAAATGACAAAATTATTTAATAACAACATAAGAACTATAATCATTCATTCTTATTTGTGGTTGTATCATAACTTGATTATTATCTAATAGCATCATTTGGGGCATACTCTAATGATTTGGACATTTCTTCATTTAGTGTCCCAAATCCTTGCAGATGAAGCATTGTACATTTAAAACCTTTTTCTTACCCTTACAGTCACATACATGGTGTCCTTTTTCTCCACACTTATAACAAACTCACATTCCCTTCAGGAAAGTTCCAGGGTGTTTCTTACCACAGATATCCCATATGGGAACATTCTTCATTTACCTCTTCCCTTTATCCATCTTTCGCTTTTCCATACTTTTCTTCTCTTTCTTCCCTTCAAATCCATAGGACCCAGAAAATTCTTTACTTATCTTATTAACACGCGATACTATTTATTCATATGTTGAAAATACATGGGAGACTATTTCCCTTATAAATTATGGATTAATATTGTGAACTAAATGATCCTTCTTACTCTTTGGATCATACATATTGCTAGAGTTCACATTCCTTCTACTGGGCGCCATTTCTATACAATTACATACACTAGATCAGTTTATGAATTACAATGGATAATTCCAAACATGTAAAATAACTAACGTAAATAGAAAATTTTATGGATATAATCCATAATAAAAATAATATTTTATTTGAAGAAGTATATACTCATAGACCCTTCATAATGGTTTGTAACGAAAATGAAAATTATCATAAGAATATCCCCCAGGAGTGTCGTAACCAAGAGTGTAGCAAGGCCCGTTGTCATGCACCAGTTCTCGTTCGAGTCTAACTCAAAGCAGTGATTTCAGGTTTTACCCCTATGTACATCAAAGCCATATTCACCTCTACCTGCTCGTATCTATAAAGGGATGTATTTCTTGGAAAACTCACAAAATATATACAGTACTAAAATTCTAGAAAATTCTTCTATACTAATCCTCAAAGTCTATCTTAAGTCTATGTGATCTAATCAGTGTATTTCTAAATCTAGCTTCCAAGTTTTGTAATAAACTTTCTCTGATACAAACTGTAACATCCTGACCCTAGTTACCCAGATTCGGTGCATTATTACATAACATTGGAATGATCACAAAGGATCAAGTCTCGAAAGACCGATTAGTTTTGTAGCCTTGGAAACAAAAGATACATTCATAAGTCTTACATTACATGATAAAATGGAAAACTACAAAAACATAGTCTCTATAGTCCACACTCATATACCCTCAGACTATCCCTATAGGATAGTCATAAAATACATCTTCACATCCTATAAAAAAACATAGAAAGGGGTGATCTCAGATGCTCAGTAAGGATAACAATATAGCGGAAACTTTCATAAGTAAGCATAAACATTTAAGGAAATGTATAACTAAAATAAAAGCCTTTTAAACTTGAAATTCATCATAACATGGAAAAAATAAAATGAAATAATTACATTTACATATTCCCATGGATATTCTACTAGTCGAATAATCACATGAAATATCAATAACCACTTTCATAATGATGTAATGCATAATTCTATACTATCATAACCACATAGTCAAGGCCTTGAGCCAAGACTACAAATAATATTTTGTCAAAACCTTCTTCCAAGACCCTAGTTTGTCTCATGAGACCTACTGATTCATCGAGGAGCTATAGCGGGCTCCACCTGTCACTTATAAGTCCATTGCATTCCTTATATGAACAGGTTTAAACATAACATAAACATTCGTTTTAAAACTAGCATACGAAATGTCAATACCTTATCCATAAACCATGAATGGTAAAAAAATAACACATCCACATTCAAACAAATGACAAAACCTTCAATACAATATGGAAGTTTTGTATCATAATAAATCAACTTCAAATAAGTTTAAAATCCATCAAAGGATGTTGACGAAGATGAAATCAAAACTATTTGAGTGAAATAACTCTTTTATTTGAAATAATTTGAATGTCACATAATTATAAAAAAAATTTACTTTTAAAATATTCTTATTAGATTATAATGGACGCTTTGATGATGTTATAATGTCAGAAAATAGCCACACCCACCGTATAAGTTAAAAAAACATTCTTACCTTAATTTTGTCGAAAAGGTTAAAAGTACCTTGTTTGGAAAACTACGAAAAAATTCCTTTAAAACCATTTTATAAAAATTAAAACAATGGTATAAATGACTTTAACCTATAGTTTAGTAAATATTAAAAATGTTTTGGAATAGATTTTTAAGAAAAATGGATGTGGATGATAAAGAGGTCCCAGTAGATAATTACATATAAACAACAACGGATAATGAAGAGAGTGTAGAATTAACCCTTATCATGTAATTTTCCTTGGTCGAGGGTAGGCTAACCTCTTGTATAATATTGAAATAATTGTTATTAAATTATACAAGAATCATATACATTAATATGATATCATATATGATCTTTTAAAATTGTTTTGTTATTAATATCTTAGTACTATCGTCATTTTGGGTGTTAACTGATTCATTTTCCTTTATATGCTTTGTTATGTAATTCATATATGTTATGGAAGGAATGTATATTATTCATATCTAGAATTATATCATGTCTTCAAACATTATTTTTAATCATCTAATGAAAATTAGTCTAAAATGAATACGATGGGGAATGAATCTCATCGCGTTCTTGGAGACGATAATCTGTACGTATGCATGAGGGACAATATCATTATTTTGTTATTAAAATAATATATAATTGGATGGTATATAATATATACAGAATCATTATCATGTTATATTTATTATTTATATCAATTACACATCATTATTATACTCATCCAAATAATAATGTATTGAATAATATTTACACCATAACGTGGAGACGGTAAGCCATATGTACGTACGTATGGTGACATTTCATTCAAAGGATGGGTGGAATGATGAATTTGGTTGTAACATATTTATAATAACATCACAGTATATAGAAGATACTGTATTTAATATTTTATAATGTAAAAAAAATATAATGAAGTTGTAGAAGAAAGGAACTTGAAAGAGGAGGTGAGATTTTTACCTCTTCTTCGGGTTCTTCCTTTTGATTTGATCCAAAGGGCTCCTTAGGAAGTCTTTCTGACAAAAGGAAGGCCTCTAGGATAAATTTATGGAAGTTTAGAGGATATTTGGTCAGGGTTTGGCTGAACCAAAATGCTTTGAAGGTATGAATTTAAGAGAAAGGGGAGTGAACTTTTATAAAAGGGGTGAGGGGCACCTTAAGAAAAACTTAAAATTTTATTTTCTAATAAAATCATATTCGGTTAATAATGGCTCAAAATTAATTTATTTCTTGGATAAGGTGAGGATGAGTCTAAATCAACTCAACCATTAGGTTTTAGATAGGTTTGGGTCTCTATATTAACTTTATCTTTTAGATTTAACTCTTAGTTAATTAGTTTGACATTTACCATGTCTTTTTGTATTTTTATCTTATTTGGTTAATGAACATACTATAAACTACAAAGAGAACCCCAAGTGGTTCATTAATAACATACCTATCATCATATATGTCCTTATGCCGAGCCTTATATTTTTTAGGAATATTATATCAATTAATAATATAATATTTTTTAAAAAAACACTTTTCTCCCAAGTTTGACACTATTTAATAATTATTTTTTTTAAAGTCACAACAACTTTATTAATTCAAAATAAATTTATTTAATAAATCCTAACATTCCATAGTAACCTAGAAAATTTTTCTATGGAATCCAAATATTCAAATTTTATTTATTTTAACATTTATAATACTATTTATTTGATTCTTTCAGTAATAAGATAATTACTGCATCATCATTGTGTAATTAATAAATTTAATTTTATAATGTCTAAAAATTATAAAAAAAATACCATTATGTAGTAAATCGTTTTAGTTTTATAATTAATATTTATATTCAAAGATATAACATGTATGACTCTATGTAAAAATTGTTTTACTAAAAGATATATGCTTATGTCATTTTTGTCTTTACTTTAACTTAATTAATATAAAGTGTCATTATCACTTAAAAGTGGCTCCATGGGTCCCAAAAATCAACCCAAAGATGCCCATGGTCAGAACTATATCATCCAATAGGATTAGTACACGTGTTAGGGTAATTTAATATTATTATAATATTATTTTTTACCCTTATTTACCAGATTTACCCTTTAACCATGGTAAACAAAATATTTACCGAAGTAATTATTCAAAATATCTAAAAATAAAAGTTACTTATTTACACAATTTGGACCTCTTGATTCCAAATATGGAATAAATTTTTTTATATTCAAAACACATAAGTGGCAGAAAATAATTTAAAATTAATTTCCATTGTCAAAACAAAAAGCGTGTTTTTATGAAATAATAACTATCAAAAGATTGACACATGTTTATGTCAAATTTAAATATGAAATTACTTATAATGACCTAAATTGTATTAAATGATAAAAATATAATCTAATTATAATTATAAACCATTAAAATTCATAATTTATCTCTATTAATTATTCAAATTAAAAAAGTTGTTTTTAATTAAAATTTAGTAATTTTCACTATTCATAAAAAATTGAACGTTTTCAGAAAAATACCAAAAATTCACCCAGGATAATTTTGATATTCCGAATCCAAAAATAAAGTCCATTTTGAAATATAAAATTTATGAAATTTCGAAAAGAGGGTATTACTATTCATAACGACTAGTTTGATTGGTTGTGGTGTGTGTTAGAACTCGAGGTTGCGTAAAACACACGCTATTGTATTATTCAAAAAGAAGCGTACTGTGGAAGCTTGGGGTGTTACATTTATAATTATATATAGAGTCTCTACTAATGAATTATAGACCTAATTTATAATGATAGTTAAAAATGATATTTTTATTATATCCTAAACCCAAAATTCAAGGAAACATTTTCTCCCCAATATTAAATTAACATTCATAAAATCATATAACAATAAATATATTCCTTAATAAATTATACTATCCAAATATATTATTTTTTCTAAAAATAATTATAATCACATTTTTACCAAATAAATGTTGATCCCCCAATGTGATATATACCTGTAACATCCTACACCTCCTCATTATTTTGAGGTGTGATGGTGTGTTACTAGACTTATGTGACATCCCTAAGACACCAATGGATGGAAATAAATTCCAAAGTCTTCAAAGAACATTTGGGGGGATGATTTTCTCTTTAGAAATAAAATAACTATAATTACCAAAGATAACATCTGACTCAACTATATTATTTGAGAATAAATAATATAACAAAATACAAATCAAAAAGTAATAAAAAATACAAGAGTACCATAATAAATAAGAGACATAACCAATATGAACTAAAAGATAACCAGACTCAAATTCACCACAATGGAATATTCCCATGCCACTCCCAAACTAGCTCCACGATCTAACTCCACCTACTATTCCCATGGTATTAAGATGCATCATTAGAACAATATGATGCATTCCTTTTCATGAATCCCAGTATAAGATAACTGAAAACACACTGATATTTCCAAGTAGGGATGAATATAAACTGAGTAGGCATTACCCAACGACTTCGCAACTCATGCCAGTAGGACAAGAACCAGTTTTTACATTTATAAACAAAAGTTTAAATAATAAATTAAATTAGTTTATATAAAAATGACAATTCATTCCATGATAAACAATATAAAATATTCTTAAAACCATTTCTAATTATTTGGAATACCCACTCCTATATTTCCATACACACTCCCATGCATGAAAATTGGTAGTTCCATAATCATGAATGATCTCTCAATAATCCACCATGTTATCATAAGGTTACCAAAAGTCAGGTTCACTAATGAAACATACCCATTTCTCTGGTCACTTTCAAGAAAATGAACTCACGCCAACCATGCATGCCAATTTTCTATGCCAAACCATTTCAAATAAAACCATTATTTCTAAAACTAATTTCATCGAAAACATTACATGAATTGGAAACAAAACCATAATTTTAAAACTATCATTTTAAAATTATGACTCAAGGGGTTTTCTAAAAGATATTCAATTTTCAAATTTTCCAATTCAATGACCAAAAATGGGTTTTTAATCAAGACTCACAAAAAAATTACCCAACAAATTCAAGTAAAATATATAATAAAAAAGAATCCATATAGTTTTGTAATATTAAATATTAGATAGAATCCACCCACCTCTCAACAAATGGAGAAAATAAAGAACATCATTTAGATATTCTAGATCCTACATTTAAACTCCTTCCCTTTAATAGAAACAATAACATATCATAATGATAAACATACTAGTATATATATTTATTAATAATGGACTAGGTCTATATCTCTAAGAGAGAGAAAAAATAGATCAAATAAAAACATGGAAGAACAAACATATATTAATGATTTTAGATCTCCAATGTACATTGATTCACCTAAAAGTAAATTTTGGATTGAAGGGAATAATTTCGAAAGCCTAGGAAGGAAGAGGATTTAGTGACCATAGAATATTAGAATAATAAAGAAGGTTCCAAGGATTTAATCACAATTAAAAATATAAAATGGGGTGGGAGAGAAACACCACACCATGAAACATCCTTCATCACCATGGTGTACCCTTACCAGTGAAGTATATCCAAAAACCATGCCACATAATACATTGTAGATCAGATTATTGAGGAGAGAGACTAGAACACATCTTTATATACCATAGAGTATATAGGAAGACCCCACATTGTATCCTACCAATTATTCCATTGGGCTACCAAAATTGGAACAAGTATAAGAATTAAATCCTAAGCCCCCTAATCCATAACTAGTGCTCTCTCTCCTGCATCCACTAAGGGATTATGTTATAGCCCAAGCTATATGGAGCTGCTCTGCCAAAATAGGAAGTGGCTCCAAATTCTACCTCCCAAGGGGCCACACCACAAAAAAATCCTACACACTTCATGACACAAAGTCTATTTCTGAAAGCCTATACAACATGGTGTAGCCTTACCAAAAATAGAATAAATCTTCCCAAACATCTTCAAAACCCACTTTAAAACTCATTAAACTAAAATCAAGCATTATAATTTTAAAATATTTTAAAAAGTGAAAAGAACCTGAAACTGGGGGTGTTACATTATCCAAACCATTGATATTTTCTTCCTAATAATGTAAAAAACCAGTGTTATTCTGTAAGAGCTTGGAAAATTTCTCCTACATTTCCTTTTCACATTCCCACATCTCTTCTGAATTCTGACCATGTTTCTATAAAACAGTCACTAAATTGGTACTTTTCCCATGAAAGATATTCTCTTTCCTATCCACAATATGTACTAGCATAAGAATCAATGTACCATATTGTTCAATATGAACATGGTCCCATCAAATCACATGGTTCATGTATATAAGTTACATATTTTATTGAGATACAAAAAACACATTATGCACCAAATAAAACCATGGTGGTAATTCCAATCGATAAATCCAATCACCCACTCATCTAAGTATCTCAACAGAGATAATTTAAAAAGGATTAAACCTTCAATTTTTTCCAAAAATTCAATGCCATAACCTTGTAGGGAACCTCAATAAAAAATGATCAACCACTTCAAATTACCAAGGTTATTAATGATGATCCAAATTTTATTTATAATGAATCTTGGACTTCGATATCCTCTTTCTGAAAATCTAAATATTATTTTATGTATTTTCCAGAAGTATGGGTCTAATCAGTGAAGTATCACTTATTTCTAATCAACATAGTGGATAATTACAAGTACATCCATACAATTCATCCAAAGGTTCAATATATACTAAGGCCTGATAAATATTATTGTATGAGAAATCCATTAAAATTACATGATCCTCCCAAGATATACCAAAAATCTATCACACAATCTCTAATAATTTATTTCAATGTTTGATTATATTTTCATATTTTCCATTTGATCGAGAAAGATAAGCTGTGATCATGGAAATTTGTGTTCCATGGTATTTTAGTAATGATTTCCAAAACTGAGAGGTAAACATGGGGTCCCAGTCTCACATAATTGAAACTATAAATTCATCCACCTTTAATTTTTCCAATAAATGTATAATTTAGAAAATTATTCCATCGTATTGTTTCCAAAAATAGAGATGAAGTGATTTGAATTTTTGATTCAATCCACAATGACCCATATGGTATTTTGTTTCTTAACCATTATTGGTGGGTTTTTCATAAAATCCATTTTTATCTACTTCCATTTCTACACTGGAATTATTAAAGATTTTATCATACCCACTGGCCATTGGTGTTCCAAATTTACCTGATAATAAGTGAGGCATCATGTTAAATACTCTGCCACATCTCTTTTCATTCAACCCACCAAATCTAATCTTTCATTACTTTATATTTTTTTTGAATTCCAAGATGAAAAACCCATATCAAATAGTGGTAGGAAGAAAAAAGTTATTTCTTATAGGTTTGTAGGACCAAAATCAGATCTCTAAACCATATCAAAACTTTCCCATCTAGTATACATACCTCAATGGTATCCCCACTATTGAGTTTTTACCTCTTAGTTAAATATTCAGGATTTCATGTATTGTAATCTCTAACCCACTCAACCAAGTCAGGAATGAGAGAAACTAGGAATAAATAAAAAACATTACCTTTCTCGGCACAATATAAATGAATATCAACTTCAAATTCCATAAGATATCATTGATCTAAATCCTATTTATCCATGTAAGTATATGACTTATTAATTAATGATTATGCTATAGAATTTATTTTCCCTACTGTGTATATCAATTCAAAGTAAAAAATCTGAAGATATGACATCCAACTTCCTTGACTTATGCTCAAATCCCTTAGTGAGAAAATGAGTTTCAAAATATTATGATATGTGAACACCACAAATTTCTTAAAAAAATATAGTGATTCCACGTTCTCAAATCATGAAGTACTACAGATAATTTAAAATCATGTGTTGAGTAGTAATTCTCATGAACCTAAAACTGTCGTGATCAATAAATAACAATATGATCACCTTGCATGAGAACTCAATCCAACCCAAATCCCGATTCAATGTAAAAGAATACATAGCCCTGTCTAGATTTTGGAAACATGAGGATAAGTGTTGAGGTAATTCTCACCTTATATTCATGGAAATATTTCTAACACACATTATTGAATTGGAATGGAACACCTCTCCTTATTGAAGATATCATCAATGAAGCTCATCTAGAAAAATCTTGAACAAATCATCAGTATTATCCCGCTAAACCAAGGAATGTGCATATCTTGAAAACATTCTATGGTAGTTTCCAAGAGATAATATCCTCTATATTTATTTTGATCTATGGAAACTCCTTTTTCAAAAATTATGTGTCCAATAGATCAAACCTCTTATATCCATAAGTCACACTTTGAATGTTTATTACAAAAGAGATTCTCTAACCAGATTCCCAAAAATATACATAAGGGTTTCCCATGATTGTCCTTGGTCTTATAATACACTAGAATATCATTAATGAACATAATAATAAATGAATCAAGATACCTATGACATATTATATTGATCAATTACATAAATATTTATAGTGAGTTCACAATACCAAAGTGTATAACCACATATTCACCATGGAAATATAGGCTCCTAAAGGATGTCTTTAGAATATCCTTCTTCCAAACTCACAGTTGGCGATACCCTGATCATAATTCAATTTTATAAAACCAATGGGATCTTATTAATTTATCAAAATATCATTAACTCATGGAATATGACATTTATTCATTATCGTAAATTTTTTAATACTATGATAATCCACACAGATACTAAGAGTTTTATATGTCTTCTTTACAAAAAAGAGTTGGAGTTTCCAATATGGACGTACTTGGTCAAATGAACTCTTTAATTTCAAATTTTTTCAATTTTCCTTAAACTCCTACAATTTTGTTGGATACATCCTATAAGAAAGAATTTAAATAATATTATTCCCAAGAAAAAGAACAATTGTTAACTCCACTAATATTATTGATGGAAATCCTGAAACTTTTTTCATAAAAACACCAAGAAATTATTCAATTATAGTTAGAAAATATATATATATATATATATATTTTATGTTATCCATTGATTCCAAATAAATCAATGCCAATTGGTAATATATGGTGCCATTAATAGATATCAAAGGTCCTTTTTTTATTTTATTACCATTAAAATATCCTTTAAATATATATTTAACACCATCAGAGGACATGAAACTCTCTTTCTAAGAATAATATTCAATTTAGGATTTCAAAAATATCAACATATCAGTTACCAAAATTTGGTCATAGACATCCATCTCCATAACTAAGAAATACGAAACCAATTCAACTCCATTGATAGTTGTCGAACACGCTGAACATTTAAAGGCTCGACACTCCCATTGTCCCAAAGGTGTTTAATGTATCAAAATAGATGGATAAATTTCAACATGTAAAACTATTTGGTGAAAAACATGAGAAGTAAAAAAATAATTAGATGTACATGTATCAAACAAGGCTTACATGGGAGTAGAATTTGAAATAATAGTACATCTCACCATCAAAGGACTAGATTGATCATCTATGATTAGTTTCCTAACAAAATAAAAATTATCACTTACTACCCCATATTCATGGATTCCATATTGAGATTTCCTTTATTGAGGTGTCCTGGTGTTCCTATAATCACCTTAAAGCACTTGGTTCCGTGGGTAACAATTTTTTTAGGAGGTCACCCATCAAATCATAGGATGTTTTAGAAACATGACATGAATTTACATTACCAAACACTGGATCACTATAATAATAACACTAGATATGTCCCATAAGGATATAATTCTACCATGATGTTAGTGGTTTTTCACAATATCTTTTGATATTCTAAAAGAATTCACATTAAAAAAAATCCTTACATAATTATCATTAAAGGAGGGTAATTGAATGATCCCGTGATATGATTTTATGATATCCCACCATAATAGAAGTTGGTATATGTCTTATGATTATTCTTATAATTGGAGTTACAACCTATTCTTATAGGTAAAGACATTCTTTCTCATGTTGGATGTTAATAAATATCCCTTTTTTGATACAATTTCTTTATTTAACATCTTTGTATAGTATGTTATAAAAAGTAAAGTAATAATTGAGAAAAGTTATGGTCATAGTCCTCAATCAAAGATGCATGCCTTCAAGGATGCACTTATAACTGAATTTGGTGTAAATAGAACAATGTTCATATACCTATTCTCATTATCTATCATTGAGAGATTCTATTTATTCATGGTGAAGAGATTAGTTGTCATTGGAATTATGAACGTGTGGGGATATAATTTTTTTTGAAAAATTATTAAATTACTCCAATGTAATTCCTTAGTAAACATTATCTTGAACAGATAAACCCCCAATTAGATTTCATGGTCCTTCAGAATATACTTTGTTAACTTGATTTTCCAATCATCTGGTTTTCGAAGAAAATTGAAGAATCAATTTATCCTATTTAATTAGACTTATGCTTTTTCAGGTTTGGAATCCCCCATAAATATGAGTGTATCCTACTATTGAAACTGAAACGAGTGGTCTACTTTTCTCGGATCATCATCTATATTACCTCTCTATATCTTTAAAATCATGAATAATTCTTTGAAAAAACTATTATTTTACTTGTAGCTCGGGTCAAACTACACTTTTAGTAGCCTCTTCTTACTAATTCCTATGAAATATACGTGATTCTATTTCTATATCTAAGAAAAATCATCACTTATTCATCAATCAAATATAAACTGATGCCTCAAATTATTTCAAATCAAAATAAATAACAATCATTATAGTTTTTTAATTTCAAAATCCAACCATTCTTAGCATGGTAATTATATCCATAAATCATCAACCATTAAATGAAAAATTCATCATCACACGATGTCTTGCTAAAAATGAATTATATGGAACACTCATCAGCTACACTCATGATGATGAGATGATAACACACCTAACATTTTCTTAAACCACATTGTACCAAGACTGTCTTAGTAATACAAATTTCAACATAAAAAGGATAGCTATGTATTTTGATGATAATAATTTCAAATTTTGATATTCTTATATCCTTTCTACCATCCCAAGAGACAAATGGAATGACCATGACTAAAACCAATTATAACATCCTACCCATCCTCATTAGCTTGAGGAGGGACACTGGTGTTATGGGCATTTGTGACATCCCCAAGGAACAAGAGGCTGATAGTAAATGATAAGGTCAACAAATAAAATTTGGGGGAATATTTTCCATTAATAATAACACAAATGGAATTACCAAAGATAACATCCAACTCAACAATATGGATCATAATTAAATAATATTACCAAATACATTTCCAAAAGTAAACATCAATATCCAAGTACCAATAGAAACAATATACATAATGAAGATGGCCTAAAAGATAAAAAGACTTAAAGACACCATAGTTGAATAATCCAAATCCACTTTTAAACTAGCTCTAAGCTTCAAATCCACCTCCTATTCCCCTGGTATCAAGACACATCACTTGAAAAATATGACAACTTCCATTTTTATATGTCCTGATATATGATATATGATAACACACCGACATCCACAAGCTAGGAGTGAGTATAAAATTAGTATAAATTCCCCAAGAACATCCAAAATCATAAAACTAGGACAAGAACTGGTTATCACATTTATAAAATGTTTTTTTAATAAAATAGTTCAAACTATATATTCCAAAATGAAAAGACGAATTTATATATTATTTTTGGATACATTTATTTATGGTTTAATAATTAATTATTATATTATTCATTGGGGCTTGGTTTGTTTTTTCATGATTTATGAATTTTAAACTCAATGGTTTCTAAAAATTGGAAAAATTGGATTTACACATTGTGAAAGGAGTTCATGATGTGTATTCCTCATTTACAACATGTCTATGGAGCCAGATGCCAACCAATGAATACATGCATGATGTGAATCTAAAATATAATGTTTAAATACATTACACATCATGAGATTTTATACATTATAATCCCTTTGAAAGTGGATCACATACATGACATACATATGTTACATGGCATGAAATGTTTGAGATCACACCTCATCAAAGATACATGCCATGGATTTCGCAATATCAAAGCTTTTATAGATTAGATTATGGTTCTTAAGTACACAATGGGAATACTACTTTTACATCATGTGAAATATGAGATAGATTCTACTTAAATCCATTACATTCCATGAAGACTTCACACATCGCCTACTTTTTGAGCCTATAAATATATTAACACCTCTACTAAGCACAGTAGTCCCAGACTTATGTTATGTATCTCATTTTCTTCCAAAATTTATCCTCTATTTATATTCCAAACTAATTTAAATTCATTCCGTTAATTTTTATCAAATCTTTTTCATTTTTTACCATTCAACTTCCATTATCTTCCTTTTTTTACACCATTGGTTTTGACACCCATTTCTATAAGGATCACTATTTGACTTGGAAACATTCACCTTTTCTTCATTGTTTCTTCATTAAATGTTTTTTTGATTGATTATTACCTATTTTAATTGTGTATTGATTATTTAAATTTTTTTATTACTATGTTAATCATGTTTGAAAAATCCTCTATTTTGATTTACACCATCATGAACGAGTAATCCACTTAGGTTTATGAGTCTAGATAAAGGGTGGTTTGAACATAATGAATATATAAAATTAAATTGGGTATGAATATGTCTAGTAACTATGTTCAAAAAAATTATCAATATTATTCGATTGAACCTATCTTGACAATCAGAGGTGTAACGAATAACCCTGACCTAGTTGGATTTTATCAGTCTAGGACCAATAAACTTTGATTATTTCTACCTAGAAGCCAATATATTAATACTTAGGAATTCATATACTCTGAAACAATGAGTATTTTTTTGTAATAGTTTGATCCAATTGTTTGGAGAATGATCAATTGGTTTCTTTTGAACCAATTTTCAGCTTATGTCATTGGTCCATACCAAGTTAGATTTAGGATTATCCTTTTCTTGTACAATGAAATTGACCATGATCCCTTCCTTTAATCTGATTCAAATAAAATGATATGTTTTTTAATAAAATCAAAACCAAAGGGAGTGAACACGAGGAATCCTTCATAATAGTTTATTACCACAGAGTTATTTGATCTATAAGCTATCTTTGTGGGTTCAACCCCAGAATTCTAATTACACCACCTTAATAGATGAGTGTAGTTTGGGATATAAATTTATAATCTGATCATGCCTATGGTATTTAATGATGTCTTATGGATGCATCAAATTTCAGATTTGTTATTACGAGAAAATGTACTTAGGCACAAGTTCCATTGGATGAACTAGGGAATACCTCACCCTCTTACAATTCCTCCTTTATTCCTTACCCCTTTCTTTTATATTTTTTCAGTCACATACTAGACCTTGTGTTCTATTCTTTTCATCCTAATGCATGAACTAGGATCCCATGACTCACTTAAGGATTCAAGAGGCACAAGAACTTATTCCATTAGATCTCAATATTGATAGATCAATCGCTTCTTATTGATGCTGAATAATAGCTGAAAGCCATGATCTTGCATCCCAACACCCAAAAAATTATCCAAATGTTCCACCTAAAATTTAGGATGAGCGACCACTACTATAAGAGTGCACTATCTTTGGTTAAAGTTTGATGTCTATTAGTGGTTCTATTCCAATTATTTTGTGAACACCTATTCATTCACAATCCTTTAAGATCATACTTGGAATCATTCCAATGATCTAGAACATGGGTTAGTTTAGTGGAATATAAAGAGAAGACACCCATGAACAAATTTCTAATCTTCTATAGGTTTGTGATAACTTTCACTACCATGGATTTTCATTATGAACCATCATACTAAGAGTTTTCTGATTCTCTATGTGAAACAAAGCCATGGATTTTCTTAACAGTCAAAATCTTATGTCAATCATGACTTGAGATGACCTGGCTAAGAAATTTCTTGATAAATATTTATCACTGATCCACACCTCGATGAACATAAATGATTTTTACAATTTATATCACATGATGGAAAATTGTACTTGTATGCATGGGACTGCACTAAGGAGCTAACTCGTAAGTTCCTATATGACACACATAATGTGTTTCTTCAATATTAGACTTTCTAACATGGAACCCATCCTTCTATATGCACTATTATTTTCTCTTCCACTAAAGGAAGGATCCTTCTTAAGACACATAATGTCAGTAGAGTTCTATTAGATTAAATTTCAAATAATTTCTGTTAGTATAAAATAAACATAGGATCTACGAGGAATGGAATCCATAAAGTGGAGGATTATAACCACCTAGTGTCCCAAGTTGAATCCCTTACCAAGAAGCTAGAATCTTTTTAGTTAGCTTTTCCACCATCACCACATGTTACCCTTATTATGGAGATATAATATTATGAGATGTGAGGAGGCTCACACCCGTACAATGACTGAAAGAAAATAATAGTGGAACATCAAATCCAAGACATTAATTACATCAACTACAATCATAAAAACTAGAAGTTTCAATAGTCTCAACAGTAACACTAGAAATACTATCAGTAGAAGATGACTTAGTAGACACAACAATATAATTAGGGTTACATTCAATAGATGGGTAGAAATAATCCACCAAGTAATTAGGGACCACCATGGTACCCAAATCAAGATCCATCTCCTTGACCAAAATATCAATTACAATAAACCTTTCCTAGAGATCTAAAATTTCCACCATCTCAGTGGTAGTAATATCAACAGTCTCCACTAGGATAATAACAGAAAGACCAAACTCTTAAATCTAACCAAGAATACCTACTAAATTACTTCATGTTGATAAAATATAAGATAATAAAAAACCTAGAATCTAAAATAATATCCTGCATGGATACCCTGTAAATCAGTGAGTACCACATTGGGTAGATCTCAAAATATTTAACAGATCCATTACCAAGTACATTTCCTCATAATACTGAGATACATCATAGAGATGAGGAAAATCATATCGTAGTTAGGAGTGAAAAAATGATGGATTTCTATAAGACATGTTTAGGTAAAAAAAATAATCATGAAGAAACTAAAAAACATGAGACAATCATCAACAAGAATAATTATGATTTCACGAATAATTTTTTTTTGGAGAAAAAAAGAGTTAGAACAAGCTTAAAAATATCTGATTCAAGGGAATACTGAAAAATAAGAAGTCCATGTGGAACCAACACATTGAAATACCACTCCACTATTTCTAGAGAGGATGCGACAATCCAAAAGAGATGATAAATACAAAAAAATTATAAATGATTAAAAATATCACATCAATATTCTCCTTTAAGAAGCGATTGTTGAAATGCATATGTATGCCAAAATTTTGAAAGTATTTCTCTAATATAAGTGGATAAAATAAGGCCTATGATTCATCTCCTTAAATTAATAATTCCATGAAGTTGTTTGGAAATAGCTACCTCCTATGGTGAGAGTATCTAGAAGTTTCTCTGATCACCAATCATGAATCCCACTTCCCAACATAACAGATGGTGATAATATATATTAGGATTATTTTCATGTTGAAAATATTTTTAACATTAATTCATAAGAACCACCATGGTTTTAAAATATTGAAAACTATCTTTCCATGAGATCACTTTTCCCCCACTCCTCCTACCAACAGAAGAAGAGATTTGTTGGTGGAGGCCTCAAACTATTACTTGGATGACAAAATGCAATTTATGTGATGTGATGAAGGATTAATCTGACACTGCATCCTAGAGGATGATACATAAATTATTCTGAAGATGTGTAATATGTCGTTGGATAGAGGATATCATGGGCCAAAATACATTGTGGATAAAATTTGGTAGAGAGGTTTTTTTTATCCCACACTTCATTAGGATTCAAAGAGCTCCATTCAAAGCAAGGATTAGTGAAAAAAAACATACCATGGGAAGGAAAAACAAAATGCCCTAGAATCCCTTTATATAATTATAAATCTCTGTCTAATGGGTCAAAAAAATATGTTCCAATTCCCAAATTCTAATGGTAAATTTTACATCCTATTCAGAGTGAACTACACCTCAATGTGGGTGGAAGATGAGGCCACCACCCATGAAACAACTGTGGTGGTTATGAAATTCCTAAAGAAAAATATTTTCTTTAGATTTTTATTCCCATAAATTATCATTCGTGATCAGGGGAATCACACTTCAAATAATTTCATGAATGGTTTTCTATGAAATTAAAATTTTTTATAATACTATAACTCCCTACCACCAATATAAAGGTGGGTAAGTTAAATTTTCTAATAAGGAGAATAAAAAAATTATAAAAAAAATTGGGTATAAAAAGAAAGGAATGAATACTTATATTAATTGATGGTTAGGTATATTTACAGTTGTCAAAGTGTTACCCAATGGGCTAATTTAAATTAAATATTTAGAAGAACTACCCTTCATGTTTAATAGACATAGAATAAAAATATATCAAGAACCATTTCATGAATGATGTGACCTCTATTTAGTGTTCATCTTATTTTTTTTCCATTCTTCTAGTTGACGATGTCATAGTTTTCACTTTATGAGAGATAACCCAAATGTATTCATTATTAATCATTATTTTTGTGTTCTTAGGACCAATGTTCTTCATTTTCTAGATTTTATTGTTCATAGGTCATCCCAAACATCATTGTAATAACTTATTTCATTTATATGAGGTTATTTTTCCCTTCTAATTTACTGTGTGTGCTTATCATTTTTATACTTCTATATTGGTTAACCTCTATGTACATTATTTATATAGTGTAGGTATTTTATTTCTAACAATATTTTCATTTAGGGAAATTTCCAATGATAATTTAAAAAAATTCACCATGGAATGAATTTAACTATAGCTACCTCTCAATTAATTATTTAAAATTACTCAATTACCATTTCATTTTCGTCTATTATACTATTTATATCTCTCCCATGGAGATTCTCGAATAGTATGGTAATTATAAACTTATAACTTTGGGATAGTATATCTTGAGATAAACTATCAATATACATTTATTATTGAATGTTTTGACTATTATAGGAGGCATTTTTCATTAAATGCATTATTAAAAATTGAAATCTTATTACAACCATTTAAATAGAAGAAAATTCTTGGATGTAGGTTGTGGAAATATATTTTATTCCTATTTTGACTTTTATAATGACTGTCAAGTAGAGTAATTTAATTCTGAATATAGATTATTATAATTACATTGGATTGATTTATTACTAGATACTATAGACTAAGTGATTTCTACTTATTTTTTGTATACTCCCATTCCAGAGAGAATCTAGGATTACATTGTAATATTATTTTATGTACATATTTCTTGTGAGATACTTGGGTCATGTAAACCTATCAAAAAATTAATTGTAATATTTTTGAGGCTATGATTGAACAAATTCAATGCTAAAATTATTGAGGCAATCTTTGTGAGACGGTTATCTTGAGACCCACCTATTCATCTTTCATTCTTTTTTCCATAGTAGGAATGAATTACCTTGTTGGGATGGATACGTTTCAAGACATATCCCTTCTTACACTAATAATTGTACTATTCATGATTTTATTTTGAAAAAGTGTGTCTGTGGGGTGGGGGTTATCTTTGATGGATGCGAGATGTTGACATTGAGGAGACATAGGATGACATTTTCACTAAATTTCTATGATTGGGTTCATGATTTCTTTTGTAATTTTCTATGATTACCATATTTCATTGAATAAAAAGGGGTTGTGTATAAGTATGGTCATATATGGGGTCATATGTAATTATGTGATGGATATGAGGTCTAGATTACACATGTCTTTCAGAAATTAAATTAAATAAAATAATATGATGGAACATAGAGAATTCATTGTGATATCTTGACATATTCATGGATCCACTTTGAGCTATTAGAAATGAACACGTTTTTTCATGGTGGATTTACATCATTTCACTATTTATGATTACCATGAATTATACTTTAGATATTACCCTCCACTTTGATCTGGAATTTATCACTTTCCCACCCGCCCTCATCCTTAGAGACATTAGAACCTTATTACGGAAGTCATCATGATGGATTTGTTATTTGTATTTATAAAGTGGGGATGCTAGAACCAATTAAATCATATAGTTATGAACATTTATTCTATGTAAGAGCATAAATCTAGTTTTATTTTACCTTGAGTGATAAGAGAAAATTCATTATGAGGTAAATTGAAAAAAGGGTATAACATCTAAGAAACAGTGTTATGATGTGAAATGTTCAATATCTCCCCTTGTAAAAGATACTAAAAATGGGTTTCAGAAAATTAATGTTTTTTTAAAGTAGATTGTGGATTTAAATTACACAATGTGAATCCTACATTTACTTCATGTAAAAGTTGAGAAACAATAAACATAAATCTATTACATGATGTGAAGACTTTAAATGTCATGTACTTTTAAAGCCTATAAATATATAAAATCCTTTAATGCACTTATTAGTCCTAACATTGTGTTCAATCTACCATTTTCTTCTTATTCTTATCATCTATTTCTCTTCTAAAAAAGTGGTAATTAATTATTTTATTTATTTTATCAATTCATTTCATTTTTTACCATTGTACATCCATTATTTTAATTTTTCATTTTAGTCTTCTGTTTAGAATCCCATTTCCATACCTATCACTATTCGAGAAAAATAATTTAATTATTTATTCATTTTTTATTAATGAAAAGTATCTTTATGATTGATTGTTACTTATTTTAATTTTGAATTTACTATTTCTAAAAAATTCAGATTAAGTTAAGGATGTTGAAAAAGTACTTGATTTTGATTAACATCATCATGCATGACTAATCCATTTAGGATAAGGAGCCAGGAGTAGAGGTGGTTAGAACCTAATGAATATAAAAATTCAAAACTTTTAATTCTATGGATAGTAACCAGGTTTAAAAATAATTCAATCTCATTTGATTGAACCTACCCTGACCATTAGAGTTGTAATCGAATGACCAAGACCTAGTTGGAGTTTATTTCTCTAGGACCAATAACCTATGATTATTTCTACCTAGAACCAAAAATTATTGTACTTAGGTTGTCAACTACTCTGGACCAAGAAGTATTTTCCTGCTTAGGTTGATTCAATTTTTTATGCCAAGTTCAATTGGTTTATTTTTTACCACTTTTCATCCAATGACATAGGACTATCCAAGTTAGATATAGGATTATCCATTTCCAATACCATGAAATTGATCCCAAACCCTACCTATATTTTGATTAAAGTTCCAAGATACGTAGTTTAATAAAATATATAAAAAATTGTGTAAACATGAGAAATCCTTTAAACAAATTTCTTAGCATTGGGTTTCTTTTCTACAAGTTGTCTTTATGGATTCGACCTTAGAATGCCACTTATTATTCCTAAGTATTTGATTATTGTTTGGGATATATATTTCTAATCTGATCATGCTTGGAAGATTTAAAAACGTCTTATGGAGCACGTCGGTCAGGGGCGCAGGGCGCCGGGAGCGTGCCAGTAGGGGCGCGGGGTGCTGAGAGCGCGCAGGTAGGGGAATGCGGCACCGGAAGCACGCCGACAGGGGGCGCGGGGTGTCGAGAACGCGCCGGCAGGGGGAACGGGGTTATGGGAGAGCGCCAGAAGGGGCGCGAGGTGCCGGAAGCACACTGGTATGGGCACAAGGGTACTGGTTGCGCACCGGGGTGCCGTGGGGCGGCGTAGTTCACGAAGGCCACGGGTAGCCCGACCTTTGTTCGCTGCCTTCATCGCCATCGCCTCATTGCCATGTCGTAGTGGAGTCATCACAAAAAGAACAACGGAGGGGTTGTTCCATGTTGGTTTGTCCTGCACCCTCCGGTTTTACTGTGGTAGCAATTGGTTCGTAAGTATGAAGCACACAATTCCTCATACTTCGTTTTTGAGAGAAAGGAAGAACATAGGTAAAGGTCATACATAGTCAAAAGTAAACCCCTACCTTGCTCGCTTGACACCGCTGGTGCAAGAAGGAAGGTGGTGAAGTTTTCAACGTTTATCTCATCCAACACACACCTCCAATTCTGGGCTCGTACGTCGGTTCTTCATAGTTGAAGATGCGGACGTCCCACGTTGGAAGAAGTCCAAAGGAATAAGGTCGAAGGAGGTCAGCGGTCTTCATCGGTGGGGAATTCTTCATTGGAGAGCGTAATCCTCCAAGGGTTGGGTGTCTCGGTACTTTACCAGTGCTTCATCACTTGGTGAAGCCGTCCCAAATCCTCTCCCAAGCTCCATATATATAGGAGAGGGGGGAGGTAGGTAACTATCATTGGAATTTATGATGGTTCATTTATTAAGAACAATCCTAAATTCCAACGACACTGTTACTTAATTTAAAAAGGGGCAAGACAATTAATTTAAGTTGGCACAACAATGCGGTGCGTTAGAAAAATTAATTGTATGTGCGTTGGCATAATTATGGTGGGGGAGGTCAAGAGGCTCTCCCTCATTTATGAGGGAATTGAGAGGTTTCTCCCAAATAATGGGAGGTTTCAAGGGGGTTTTAACCCGGGTGGTCCCCACCACCATAACCTCTCATGGGAGGTTATGGTTCGAGTGGTCCCCACCACCATAACCTCTAATGGGAGGTTAAGGTGTGGTGGTCCCCACTTCAAACCTCAACAATGAGTGGTTATAACATATAAAATAAAATAACATATGTGTTTACTTTATTTTTTTATTTCCATGAAAAACCCAAAAACTAACTTTCACCCTCGACCAACTGTCATCGAGGTGAACGTCTTCCTATGATAAAATATGCATTGCAAGTTCAACGGTGTCCTTAGATTTCAATTCCAAACACCGGTTCAAAAGTTACAAAACTCCGCTCATGCATTTACTGAACATACCTGAAAAAATGTTTGGAAAATTATTATCAGTAACGCTAGACTCACTACGGTCATGTTTAGGATTTTCCTAGGTGAAACATGCCCCAACGAATCCAACAAAACTCTGATATTTTCAATCCTAGTTACCGTTTAGAAGTTAGGAATTTTACAATAAAATAATTGTCACTTAATTATTTTATTTGCGGCCCAAAACATACTTTTTCTGGTGGCTCGTGCCTGCCAAAGTTAGTATATGATTAAATAAATCATGCCATCACGAGTTTAGTGGTGGTCTCAGATTTTTAATCCGAGCTACCATTTATGAGTTATAAGCATTTGAAAAATAAAATAATTTATGTAATAATTTTATTTACGGTTATGCCATTTTTGGGATTTCACACAGGAGGCCTAGAAGTTCTGGCGATGTTCTGGCGATGTGTTCTGGCGATGTGTTCAACATGCTTTAGATATGGAGTTAAGTTTCAGTGTTGCCTATCATCATTAGAGAGATGGTCAGTCTGAGAGGAAACGTCCAACTCTAGAATACATGTTGAGATATTTCTCTATGGATTTCAAATGTGGTTGGGATGAACACCTACCATTGGTGGAATTTTCATACAATAATATCTCTCATTGCTCTTTTCAACTGTCTCCTTATGAATCCCTCTATGGAAATAAGTGCAGAGCATCAACTTGATTGGATGAAGTTGGGGAAAGAATGGTATTAGGGTCTGATCTTGTTGATGAAATGGAAGAAAAGTTTAGATCAATTCATCAACACATAAGAGAAGCTCAAATTCGACAAAAAATTTATGATGAAAACTGAATAAATGACATAGAGTTTGAATTGGGTAATAAGGTCTTCCTATAAATATCTCTCTGGAAGAGTGTAATGAGATTTGGGAATAAGGGAAATCTGAGCCCTAGGTATAGCGGTCCTTTTGAAATTCGGGTTTGTGTTGGGAATTTAGCTTATGAATTTGAGCATCCACCAAATATCTCTCAAGTTCATGATGTATTCCATGTGTCTCTACTAAAAATGTACATGCCTGATCCTTAACATGTACTATGATCAGAAGTTGTACCATTGTAGAAAGATCTTTCTTATGAAGAACAACCAATAGAGATTCTGGAACATAGTGAAAAATTTATATGAATCAAGACCACTCGATTGGTTAATGTTTAATGGAAGAACCACCAATTTGAATAAGCTACATGGGTAATTGAGGATATGATGAGGGAGGGGTATCCTCATCAGTTTGTTTCCAAGTGATAAATTTCAAGTGAGAAATTTAGTTTAAAGTGGGTAGAATGTAACACCCGAATGTTTTTAAAAAATATATTCATTAAATAATTGTTATTCTTCAGTAGCATGTTTTCCACGGAATAATGAGTTTAAAAAAAACCATGATATGAAGTTATTATAAAATTACCATTATATCTTAGTCGTTAGTTTAGTGAGGATAATTATAACTAACTTATAAAAATTCAATATGAATTCATTGGCTATCAATTATTTATGAAAAATATAAATAAATTAGATATTTTTATTTTGAGTGAATTTCTTTTTGTAATGAAATTAATGAAAAATATATGTGTTATATAATTACTTGACTATTTATTATATTCATCCAATAAATATTTGAGTCAGAAGTTATGAATAAAACCTTATTTGGTGTATAAAAACCTGTTTTTTTAAAGGTTAATTTTACACCTTTGAATGTCGAACCCGTATTAAATTAAGATTTTTACACAATAATATTTTTTTTATATGAAAAAATAAACATTCTATTTTGATGTAGGATATAAAATTTACTTTGTTTAGATTTTTGATATTTTATGATAAATTTCATGTTTTGATGAATAATAAAAATATGGAAAATTTTAATTAAAAACAACTTTTTCATGAAGCTAATTTATATTGTTAATTTATATTATTGAATTGTTTTAAAGTATAAATAGAATATATTTTTACAATTAAATATAATTAAGGCAATTATAATAAATTTTAAATTGTATTCATTTGTAAAAACATTTCAATATTTTGCAATGTTTTAACTTTTAAAAAACTCATTCTCTCATTCGGACAAAGGAAATGATTTTAAATTAATTACTACAGATTTTTTGTTTTGAAATTTTATAATTTTATTCCATATTTTTAATCATTAGGTCAAAATTATTTTAATAGGATACTTTTTTGGGCATTATGAATAGTAACTTTGGTAATTATTTTTGTTACCATGGTTAAAGGTAAATCAGGTAATTAAGTGTAACAATAATATTATAAAATTACCTTAACTCCTATAAAAATAATATTAGATGACTAAATTATACCTTTATCATCTATTTTTCTAAATGGAACCACTTTATAGCCACTTACCAATGAATATGACATGAATGTAATAAAAACTAATGAATGTGACAAAATGACACAATCTCATATTATATAAGTATATTAATTTTAATATATGGATAAATAGTATATAATATAGACTATTGATATTATTTAAAAACCTATAATAATTAAATTCATCATATAAACTTATTTATAATTTTTAGATATTAAATAATTACCATTAATGATGACACAACAGTGATGTAGAATTTATTTTATTTATAGAAATATCAAAAAAATGGTTTAAAAAATATTAAAAGAAAAATAATATGAACTAATTAAAGCTTAAAATGAATTTTATAGGTTACTATGACATGTTATGAGTGTATAAAATATTTTTTTGGAATTTATCTTATGTTTGAATTTTATTTAAAGTCAAATAAATAAATAGTGTCAAAATTGAAAGTATTGACATTTTATAAAATTAACATTTTATTAAACTATTTAATAATCATAAAAATATTTTAAAATTATAAATTGATAATTATAAGGTCTAAAATGACATAAAAGATCAATTTAATGTCAATGAACACTATATAAGTAAATATTTATAACCATTAAATATTTAGAATGTAATTACAACAATTAAAATTAAACAGAATAACTATGTGTTAATTAAAATGATAATGCATATAATTGACATAAAATTTGTGTTAAATTTATTATTTTATGGGATTACAACCATATATCATCTCATCTTCCGAATTGTGACATTTTGGAGGATTTTAAGTGGGATTTTATTTTATTATAAATTAATATTTTTGAGGTTTCCAAAAGTTCCCATCACCTCAATTATAAAAGGGCACCTCCTCCCTCACCTATTAACTTAATTTAGAGCCTTGAAGAATAGAAAACCCCTTACATTTTCCTTATCAACTTCCCTATTTTCATTCTAGAGGTTCTGGTCTTCTTTAATGTCTATCTCTAGGTCCCTAAGAGGAAATTTAAAGGGGGCACGTCGAGGAAGAGGTAATATCTTCTACTAATTCTTTCAAATTTATTTCATCTTCCACCTACTCTTATTTGGTTGTTTCATTATAAAGTAATAAAATAATTATAACTCATGTACTTATAATTTGTTAAAAATATGAAACAACCTTATTTCACCTTTTACCCATACTATGGAAAATGAAATCACCGCGCATGCGTACATATGCCTTACCGTCTCCACGCTGTGGTGTAATCGATTTTTCACCACCACCTTACATGGATGGATATAATGTTGGAAATAATATCTATATATTATTATTATAAAATTATACATATTATTAGATATTATAAACCATCCAATTCAATACCATTCAGCAATTATGAGAATTAAATCATCCCTCCTACGTACAAATGACTTACCATCTCCACGGTGCAATGTGATTCGTTCTAAATAATCATAATTAAAAAATGATTATATAAATGAATTGAATGAAAAAATATTATATAGATTGTATTAATATCATTCTGCAAATGATATAACTATAACCTTAAAATTGTAATAATACCTTATCCGGCAAAATATGTATAAGAACATAAAGCAGTTAATACCCGAATAACGAGTAACAATGAAATGTTACAAACAAACAGATAAAAATATGATGATAAATGTTATCATAAAAATGATTAATATTCTTTAATAGATCAGTAACCTTATTTAAGTAATCATTTTTGAGGTTCGGATACATTTAAAGCATATCAAACCTAAGGTAAGGAATAAATTTTCAAATCACGTTTTTATCTGATATGGTTTATTCGAATGTATTTATTAGGGGTTATTTATCATCCACGTCAATGTTTCCTAAAAGTTTATTTCAAAATATTATTTATATCCTTAAATAATTTTTAAAGTCAATTTTACCAATTTTTAAATTTTTACGTAAGCATATGACTGAAATATTTTTTCGTTTTCAGTACGAGATACTTTTTGACTTTTTTGGAAAATGTATAAGAAGAATGTTTTTTTACTTGTACTGTATGAAATTATTTTTACGCTTTCATAATTCTTTATTTTCTTGAAGCATCACCATTATGTTTTCCAGGTTATTTTCATATAAAATTATTTCTTCTAAAATTGTGTCGTATTTTGAGGACGTAAAATTTTTTTGAAGAAGAAAGGGTATTTTCCTTAGGAATGAAGCTTAAGTTTTTTTTCAAAATTATTTTCCATATAATATTTCAAAGGTTTATTTTTTTCCCCTATTATTAAATTTATTTTATTGTGTAAATTATGGATGTATTTTTTATAAAATCTATTTAAGGATTATGTTATGATGGAATGATGTTTAATAAACCCATTTTATTTCATGGGTTATGCTATAGTGAATGTTTTTTTATTTTTGTGGAAGTTATAAGAATGGTTTTATTATGAGATGGGTGGAACCTATATCTCCCTCCAATGCGTTGTGTAAATACTTATATCTCATTAGATAGACATGACTGTAACGGAAAATAAATCTGTTTAAGTAATATAGGGTTGGAACGAGGAGTGAAATTGGTTCAGTAATGGGATATGTCTGTTATGATCGTCTAAGCAATGAGCCTTGATTAATGTGAAATGATTTTTTATTCTTATGGGTGTTTTCTAAAAAAATCATTTCTTTTATTGTGACTATTGGGATTACATTTAACTTTTATGATTTATCTCAGGACATGATATTGTGATATTTTATATATAAGATAATATTTTCAAATGTTATGTTCTTATGAATATGATACGATTTATATTTATATTGCACACACGTACTAATAATTTGAGCTCACCCTTTAATATGTTTCTTTTACCTAGGTCATGAAAAATCGAATTATGTATGATATGCCAAAATGGATTCTAGTTATGCTGAAATAAATAGGAGACAATTTAGATGTTTTATGAACCAGTTGTTTATGTTTCCCAATTTCTAAAGGCATTATACCTACATGGTCCTATAGTGGTTTTGTTATATGTTGTATTGAATATACATTAATTTTGAAATAGTACAATGTATGTAAAGTGAAATTTGATATAATGTTACACTTCTATACTCATGAGTAGTCTCTCATTGATCCAATAAGTCATCACCATGTAACTAATAGCCATGTTCCCTAATTGAACATACCCATTTCTGAAGTTCACGTTAAAGAAAATAACTCACACAAACCATGTATGCCAAATTTCCATGCCAAACTGTTTCACATAAAACCATTATTTATCAAAACAAATTTATAGAAAACATTATACACATCAAAAATATAACTATAAATAAAAAACTATAATTTTAAAATTATAACAAAAGGTATTTTTTGAATGATATACAATTTTACAAAATATCCAAAGCAATAACCAAATATATGGTTTCATTTAATAATCACACAAATTTTTCACAATTGTTTCAATAAAAACATTTAATAAAAGGTAATCCTTGAATTTATAGAATGGTAGAGATGAGAGAGAATCCATGTACCTCTTAATAAATGGTGAAAATGAATAACGACACTTAGAAATTGGAAATCTTGGCTTGAATCACAATTCCATAACTAGATCCATTAAGATATCATCAGGATTCAATTCCTGGAAAATATATCTATCCATAATGAACTATATCTATAATTCCAAGAGAGAGGATACAAGATGATCTAATAAGAACAATGATGAACAAACACATTCCCAGGATTCTGGATCTCTAACACACTTTGATTCACATAAATTTCACTTCCGGAACAAAGGGTATTATCTCTTACGTTTAAAGAGGAAGAGGAGTTTGAGATCCTAGAATACTAGAAGACTAATTTGGTTTTTAGGGATTGAATCGAAATTTAAAATATAAAATATGGTAGTTGAGAAACACCACACCATGAAGAAACCCTCATCAATATGACACAACATTCTCGATGAAGCGCATTTGGAAACCACAACACATGCTCCACCATAGATCCTATTTTTCAAGAGAGTGACTATGGTGAAGCTTCCTACACCATGGTTCATCTAGGAAAATCCCATGCAATAGCCTACCTATTATAAAATACGGTTACCAAAATTATAAGATCATCAAGAAATCCACCTTGAATCCCAATATGATACAACTGGTGGTCACCATATCAAAGCCACCAAGGGATTACATCACAAACCGTGCTCCATGTCATAGCCTTTCAAAAATTGGTAGTGGCTCCGAATTATTCCTACTAGTACCATACACAAAAATAGAGTCCTCTTTGATGCATATAAAAATGACATATGCCACAGCCCCATCCTCTATGACATAGTCACCCCAAAAAATATCATAGATACTATAAAGGCCCCATGCATACTAATTATTAATAAATTTGAATCCATTTCCCCCCTTCTCATCTACTCTTTAAAGTTTTACAATATTGTTAGACCTTATTTTGGTATAACATGATGGTGTCTAATTCGGCTTTGTATGATGAAGGTAGAGTTGGGATCTGTTCCTTCAGTTACTTTTGTTTTTGGGGTTTCTGGTGTTTTTGGTAGGTTTTCGATGTCGATGCTCTCGAAGGTGGAATATGGATGGAATTCCATGAGAGGTCACTTTGCACCCAGCCAATTCTAGTTCTTCTTTGGATTCAGCTCCCATTGCTCCTCTCCCAATCGGTCTGGCATGTTGGTTAGAAATAAACTTTAGAATGTGATCTTCAAGAGGTTCTGGGTTTAAGGTGGTTCATCCTGCTTAGCTATGTCCCTTATTAGTCGATTTTTCATTAGATGTTCATTTTAGGGGTTTTTCAATGGTGGCCTGGTTTTTTTCCTAGTTTATATTGATGTTGTTCGTGACTCTATGAGGTGGTTTTGGTTTTTTATTGAGGTTCAATTAATTGGTGAATTTGTGATATGTCGATGGTGAGGTTGAAAGTGTATCTGGTGGTGGTTTTTTTCTCTATGGCTCCAGCGATGATGTTGATATGAAATGATTGTGGGGGAGTTTTGATCGGTGATGATTATTGTGGTGTTGGCGGTTATCAATTACAGTGTTGATGATGACGAGATAACCATGGTGATGAAGATGACAATGGGGATGAACGACGAAATATCTCTTGGTTCGAGGTCATGATGGTTTTTGGATTGAGGATTGAGGTGGGTTTAATCATTTTTTGAGGTGGATATAGAGGTATTTTTGAATTTTCCATATGAATTTTGAATGATGTATTTCTTAATTTTGAATGTGGTGATTTTTTTTGGATGTGGGAAATATTAGAACTAATGGATCATCTTTTAACATCCTAACTTCTTATGTTATCAAAACACTACTTTGATACAAACTGTGATTCCCTAGACTCATACTCTTGGATTCAGTGCTAATGTAAACATAAATTACATACAAGATTTTATATAGACTAAAGCTACCCAAACCCTACCATCCATGACTACAATATCAATAACTAATATTTAGTCACATACACACCAAATACCATATAGGTTTATAGTTTTAAATAGTTAGGAAAAATATTTCAATAAAAACTCCATATCTTTCCCATCCAATGGGGTTTTCCTTCTAAACCAAGGAATCATTATTTTACATTAAAAATCATTATCTCCTAGAAAATTCTTTATGAATTACACACCCTAGGACATATCATATGTAATATTCTTCTATATAAATTAGGGGAATTTAGACATGAAAGGGGTTATATCAAACACTTAGTAAGGGGTACCATAGAATATACGCAATCATGAAATAAAAAATGATTGAGTAATATAAAAGGAATAAATAATCATCATCTAATTCCATATAACTAATAAAATGTAATTGTAATATATTAATGGATAACATATAATTATAAATAATCACATGGATAACAATAATTAATTTTATTATGATGGAATTAATAATGAAATACATATTAATCTCAATATCATGTTCTCAGGACAAGACAATTACATACCATCAATGTTTTATGTAAAAATATCTTAGATACTATCAAGGACTTAGGCTTAGTAATTATTAATAAATGAGAAGACATGTACCAAATACCCATGATAGTTTTCCTCACGTGGCCCATAAATTCATCATGAGGATAAATTTTTTTTACCCCACCCATCAATTATTAAGTCCACTGAATTATCCTAATTAAGGTAATGTATAAACAATACATAATCAACTTTCATTAGTAATCAATATTTACCTACATTGAAATTACTTTTATGTTGGATTTCCCTAATTCCCTAATCAATAAATGGAATAACATTATTGGTAAACACATTTCAAATTTTATGGTATTAACACTATATAGATTCAGGGATATATATTTATTTTATCAATTTTAATGCTATTGTATACATCCATGATATTAAATAATGTTTTCATGAAGTAGAAAAATAATGTCAAGAGGGAAATAGAGAGTGATAGAGATCATAAATCTTATAAAAAAAATTTGTTATAAACTATAATTTCATAAGACAATTTAGAGAGTAATTCATGGATCATAACATTAAATGATTTACAAATTTTATAATTTCATATAAAAATGAAAGCAAAATTAAAACATGGATTTTCATCAATCATTTGTAACATGGTTCTAAATGCAAAATTATAAGTCACATCAAAATCCATTCAAAATGGGGGAAAATTACACATTAAAATCCTTAATTTTAAATTAATTTCAAATAATAAAACCTTGAAATAAAATTTATCTAAATATAATAATTATGGAGTGGAATATCAATGTTGTGAATGAGAAATGAAATACCTTTTTATTATTTAAAAATATATTTATTGAAACCCACATCATTAAAATAGAGAATTAAATTTATTTTGAGTAGAGGTAAAGATATGTGTTAATATAAAAAGAGATATTACAAATTCTAATTTCAAAATAATAAAATAAAGTATTTGAGTAAACAAATAATATGTTCATGGAATAGATGTATCCATTACAAAATATTGGAAATATTTCTTAACAGTGTTATAGTTTTCTAAGAATGAAATTATCCATGGATGAATATTTAAATAAATATTCATTTTAACCATATAGGAGAAAAATTAACATATAATAAAATCATATGGTGGAATAAACCAAGAATACAGAAATGTTTTCAAGAGGAAACATTATTACTCAATGAAAGGAGAATTGAGGTAAAAAATCCCTTATGATTTTGGTTACAAAAGGATCCAAAAAAATTAAAGGATATATTAATGTAAATACAAATAAATCTAATTAAATAATGTTTAATATTAATAATAGAAACTAATCTGGTAGTGGGTACACCATATAAAATAAGAATATGTTCATAATATGAAAACATACCTCAATGTAGGGGAATTGAGATGACAACCCTTATGTCTTTAGAAACTTTTGAATCAAAATCCATTGAAAGAGAGAACATTTGATGATTTATAAATCCTAATAAATTCATTAATGTTATGAAAAATGGAATTTATAAGGTATTATATACACCACACAAAAATAAACAAGTAGTGAATATGAAATATAACACTAATAAAATTGAGACAATGAACACTTACCAATATTTAAGATTTTCAAAAAAGTTATTTAACATCCGGTATAAAAAATATAACCATATTAATCACTTATTTAAAAATATAATTCATATTTATTACCTTTTCTACAATGTAATTATAACTATTTAATATACATTTATTAGTTAGTTTTTGTTTATTTTAATCCTCATATGTTAGTAACTTTGATTTTTTTTGTAAAACTTTCATTATGTGGATGTTAATACTTATTATTTGATAAAAAACTAATAATTAATATTTTATTAAAGGTACCTAATTATTTGTGACATAATGTTTTATAAATTTATAATTTCATTTCATAATATTTTTAGTTTTTATTCTTGAAGATTAAATTTATGACGATATTTTTTTGGTAATTTTAATGAACAAAAGGTTGTATATTAATAACATGTTTAAATGTTACTATCACCTTTGAATGATAAATAATTAAAAAAATATTCATTATTATCTAATATTACCATTTTCTAATTTTCCATAGTCATCCATGATTTAAATTTATAGCATCATTCTTTTATGTGGTTAAACTGACCCAAACAAGAACGTATTATAATTAATGGATAAGTATGATTATGAAGCGATTAAATTATTATATAATTAATATAGAACTATTATGACCTTATTTAGGTTTTATAAATTTTATAAATCATATTTGGGAGTAATTATAGGAATAATATAATTCATAAGAAGTTATTACTAAGAATGAAGAAATCATTTATCCTCTTGGCATGCTCATTTTATGCATTTAAATTTACAATGACCACTTTTTTAATACTAATAATATAATGATTAATTTATATTTAAAATATATTAATATTTTCATAAATAAATTATTTATTCTTTAGAAACACTTTAGAACCATCCATTAAAGGTAGTGATAAAAAATAAAATACATCGTCCATGGAGGTGGTAGTTCTCACATAACACGAGCGACCTTTTAAATTTTCCATTGGATGCGGGATGGTAGAAAGTGGTTATTACATAAATATTATAAAATTTCAATATAATAATTATACTTATTTCATTATATTAGAATTGTTATATTATTTTTAGGGAAATATTTATGATAAAGATAGATACGAAAAGAATAGGGAATGGATAATACCTATGTTGAGAGTTTGAATACACTTTTAAAAGATCCTTGGGAAATAGTAGACTTGTATCACCTTATAGTAACCGGGGGATATCAATTTTGTAATAGGAAAACAGGGTAAGTAAAATGGGAAGTGTTTCTATGTGAATTTCAATGGTATGTTTGGTTCGAACTGGGAGTAAGTAATCTATTTTATAGGTAAAAAGGGGGACATTTCCTTAGAATTGAAAGTTATGTGAGGGGTAAAGTTATAATACCATAAAATTTAGGTATGTTATGTTAGTAAAGGTTGGTGATTCATGTGGTTAGGACTTTAAAACCTAAAAAAATTATATTTATAAGTTTTTAGTGTCAGGTTAATTTAGGAAATTTGAGCCACTTTAGGTTACCCATGTTTACCGTTATTACCTTGAAATTTTTTACCATAGTAATTAATTTTTTTAATAAAAATATAAGATAACCCATGTTAAAAATATAATATGTTTTGATTTAAAATTTGGACCTTATTTCATATAACCAAACTTCAAAACATGTGAAAATTATTATTTTAAATCAGAGGAAAAATATATAGAAAACTTTTTTTTTTGAAAAATATCATTTTATACATTATGTTTTATTATTATTATTTCATATAAATTAATAATTAAATGAACATTAATATATAATTTTATATGTTTAAACCTCATATTATATTCATTATTTAAAATATAACACTTTAACTTGATTATGTAAAAAATACACAATCTTTATATAATCAATTCTTTGAAAATTTACTTTCTTTTACCTTGGAAACTAAAATTTACTTTGGAAACATAATTTTATGTTAAATATGAAAACAAACTAATTGTAAAGTTTATATATTCAGATTAAAAATATGAAATCCATTTTATCAAACACAATTTATAGTGTTGATAAATTTTAATTTTAATGTTGCTGCACATATCATATAAAAACAGTTTTTGAAAAAATTTATCTTTTAAGATTAAATTGAATTTATTCATATTAAATTCTTTATAATAAATATTAGATATATTTAAATAAATTATTAATAAAAATAACATTTATTGTCCATTAAAATTAGAAATGTGAGATGTATAAAAATAAACATGAGATATAAATATATATATTGATATATATAAAATATAACATTTATAATAAAAAATTTGTAACATCTTAACTTCTACTTACATAAACCCTAAAGATATCCACATAAAACCTAAGGATAAGATATGAAATTATGGTTGTTGTAGGTGGAAATTCAGATAGTAGGAACCACATAGTTATTTCAATGAGTTTTTTACTTCTCTTTCAAGGATTTTTTCTTAGGCCTCAGTTGTTGAGCTTGTCTGGGGACTGGTCTAGGAAAAACCCAAAAGAAGATGCCTCCATTACTATATTAGAAAAACAATCTTCATAATAAATAATTTTACTAATTTATTCAATTTATTCTACTTTTCATATTGACTTCAAAAAATTGTTACTCATATTTAAACTGACTAATTCAACAACTTTTTAGAACTATCATATTTTTATTTTAACTTGGTTCATTTTTATTTAGTTTTTATGTAAAATGAGTTATCATAACAATAAGGTATTATAATTTCTAGGGTTATACACACAAAATTTATCAAACTACGCACTAATAGTGTAGCTAGCCTTGAAATTTGATACATCACTATGCATGGTTTCTTCACACGGTTCTACATAACTATGGAAAAGACGTGTTCTAAAACAACCTTTATAGAAATTATAATATCTCAAACCCACACTCCTGGATCCAGCACTAAAAACATTAAAATTTAAATTTTTATACCGATGAAGATTACCAAATTTTCTCTATTCAAAATAAAAAATATCAAAAGGAAATATTGGATCACTTATACAGGAAAGGACGTCTTAGGTTTAGTGTTTTAGTGAATTAGGATAAAATCTTACATAAAAAATACTCATGTATTTAAAAGAGTATTTCTCCCACTTATCTATAATTTTATCATTTCACATTATGTCATCATCATCATCCATTTGAAACCCTTCTAGACATAATTCATTGAACGTCATTCTTGATCAACTAGGGAAAGGGATATATTGGAAGTGTGATATCAAATTCTCATAAAGGGTAAAAATTTTCATAGGAAATTGAATATCATCAGTGAAAATGTGAAGCTCATAAGGGTATTATTACATAATCAAAGTGCATGAGCATTATATAAGATAAATCATACCCATCAATCTGAATCAAAATAACACGTGTCATGGAATAAAGCATTATCAAAGGTAAGAGTCATAAAAATCAATAATAATGGGCCATGTGATATCAATATTTATTAAAGGAAACATTTATAACTAATAACAATAATCATTAACATGTGTTGGTATCCTTCAACATCACCATCCTAGAACACTTAAAGATCCCCTAAAACACCATTACAAATGAAATAACCATATGGATGACTTCCATACACAATTAATTGGATAAATATCTAGGTTAACCTATCATATAAGCTATATTTGTCACACCCAACACTATTTGGGCACACCTATCATATGAAAATGTCCAAGAACCATAATTAAAGTGCCCTGAGATTTACTTTCATCATAAAACTCATAAAATAATCATTATTCCTTTCAAAACATGATTTAAATATGGAGAAGAAATGGGATCCAAGAAAATATATTTGAAACGTGATTAACCTATGGAAAATAAATGGGATCCATGAAAATCTATTTGAAACATGAATAAACCATGGAAAATAATGTCTTCTATAGAAATCTATTTGAAATAACCCTAATCCATCTAGAGTAATAATAAGGATGGCATCATTACAACATATCCCCAGTGAAGCAAAAGTAACATTGAGGATTGTTGATGTTGATGAATGTAAATAAAATAAAAATATCACTAAAATAATTCTTGGGGAAAATAACTTTTTCTTTTTGAGTAACATAAAAATATTTCTTCTTAGATAAAATATGATTATGAATGATCACTTGGAATATTTATTGAGGAAAATATCCTTCCAATTTTTTTAATGAAAATTTAAAATATAGAATTTTAGACGACATTAAATAAAAAATATTCTATTAAATAATAATTTGAAAAATATAAATTAATATTTAAAATATCGAGTGTTCATTATGGTAGAATGTTCTGTTCATGAAGAATACATTTAAAACAAATATTCCTTTCACATTTCTTAATGAAAAGTCATAACTTGCTTATTCAGAAAAAGACATGAATATTTTCTCATTTTTGTTGTGAAAATATGATTATGGGTAAAAATTCATAGTGTATAATATTTTTAAAAAATTATTTTTTTCGAAAACATGGATATTGTAAGATAAATATTCTCAATCTAAAAGTAGAAGATCAGCATTACTTAATAACAAATTTCTTGGTATTTACTGAATCCTTAAGGGAGGAAATCTATATTATAAATTAGAAGCACATTAAAATATAGATGATAATAAAATATTTGTGGTTCAATAAATTAAGGGAATATTATTTCCACTAAAGTAACCTTAAATATAAACAATCCTGAAAGAAAGGATATTATAACCCAAAGCCTTTTTCACTTTGTTAACATTCCAAACATCATTCCCCTGAAAGAATAACATAAAATGAAACTTTCAATAAAAATAAAAAAAATTATATTCATGCTATATAATGTCCAAATGGATGTAGATACACCTCATAAGATAATGTTGGTGTGTGACATTACAATATTTGACAATGAAGGGAAATTGAGATATAAATTCCTATACGACATTGGTAATCTCTAGATCAAAACACCATTATTTAATGAACCACATATGGATTAATAAATTCAAATAATTTTCATTAAATAATAATAAAATTTATTCAAGGGAGGAATATACACAATATAACAAAAATAGGTGGTGAATATGACATATGTCTCATAGAAACATAACTAAGATGAGAAAAAACTTTTACCTCGAGTTCAGACATTCCATATGTATCATTCAACTCATTTATAATAAGATTATTGAAATTATTTTATTTATTAATAAAATTTTCCATGTTTAATTCATTATAAATTAATAAATTTTGTTATTTATTATAATTAAATCATTAAATACTTAATAAGTTAAGTCCATATCAAGTGTTTTGAGGACATTCGGTTCATTATTTCAAAATGGATTGGCTGGGTTGACCTTGGTCAAAGAAGTCATTATTTAAATATCTACAGAATCATAATTATTATATAATTATCATATTTATTAATCAATTATACTTTTAAACTAATCAGTAATGAAGATTCTGAAAAATTAACTATGTTACAATTATGGAGACGGTATTCCATACGTAAACATTAGTAACATTTCCATTTTTCAATGATCAGTATAGAAAGAAAGTATGTATTATTTTATCTTTATAGATGGATAATAATATCATAAATTAAATATTATTTATTTAAATATAATCATATATTTTATCCTCAAGATTTATTGATGAAAAAAGTGTCACATCACTTTGTGTGGTAGTCCACAGGTACAATGAACACTGTTATCATTTTCAGTATAAGACAGAAAATAATATATTATATTTTAATAATGATAAACATTTCATTAATATTATAATTATTTTATTTATATCACATATATTAATTAAATTTATCTTTATTATCTTCTTTGTAAATATTTATTGAAAAATGAATCACATCGCTTCGTGAGGTGGTAATCCATCATAAACACGAGTGACGTTATCATACACCTCATGGAATGGAAAGTAAGAAAGGATATGTGATATAATAACTCAAAAGTATAAATATATTAAAAATATCAAATATATATATATATATATATATACTTTAAAAATATCAATATAACAAGCCGTAAGAGGTGATGATGAAAAAAAAATGACATTGGTTCGCAAGGCGGTTGTCCACCGTATAAACGAATAATGATTTTGTATCCCATTTGATAAAAGGGGAGGTGGATTTATATTAAGAAATTTGAATAATAAAATATTATTATATGATAGAAATTGGTTTTATTATATAATCACAATTGAATAAGGTTAGATGTAGGTGGAAGAAGAAATAAAATAAAAATAGTCAACTAAGCACAATACCTCTTCTTTAAGAAACCAACTTAGGTAAGAACCAAAATCCTACTGTGGTTGAATTTATTATAAAAATAAGAACTATATAAAGTGGGAGGGAATTATAGAATTATTTTTTCCTGGGATTCTCCCAGTCAAATGTATTTTATAGTGTGAAGAAGAGAGGAGAGAGCGAGGCCTTTTATAGGTGAGGTGAGTGGAACACTTGTAATTTTTGAAATGAAAAAGGTTTACCCACATTTTTCACGAGTAAAAATGATAAAAAAATAAATCATTACAAATAATTAGACATTATAATGTTTAAATATAGTAATTAAATGGATTTTAGAAAAGTTTATAGGTCATTTTTACCATTATATGTTTAGTTTAATCCAAGGAAAACCTGTTTTCACCTTAACTGTGGTAATTAATTTTTACTTTTTTCATTATTAATTATGGTAAAAAATTAATTTTACTATAATCGATAATATAAATTATTCTGATTAAAAATATGGAATCCATTTTAACAAATTCTTTTAATATCAGTAGGAAAATTTAATTTAAAATTAATCCCAAAGATAGGATGAAAAAGTGGATTTTCAAGAAGTGTATTTTTCAAAAAAATATTTTTTTATATTAACCCTATGACTAATAATAATAATTTAATGAATATAATTTAATATTTATTTATATAATATATATAAATTTCATTTATAAAATTACTCATTAGGTATCATTTTAATTAATAAATAATGATAAACAATATGCACTTTAAAATAGTTTTTAGAAAAATCCCATTTTTAAACCCAAAAGTAAATTTATTTTAAAATAAAATATGTGAATGATTAAAAAATAATTAAGTGGATTAAAGATAAATAAATAAATGTGTTTTTACTTTAAATAATACTCAAAAAATAATTATACTATTAAATTCACTTATTTTATTTAAAAGAAATGGCCTTTTAAGAGAAAATGGTATTTATCACTATTCTATGAAAATTAAAATTTTTCCAAAAAATGCCAAGATTTCATCCAAATTAAATTTTGATATTATTATTTCAAAATTTAAGTTAATTTTCTCAAATATAGTTTATAAATGATCCAAAAAATATTTACAAAATTTTTTCTTCAAAAACAATGAATATTATTTTTGAAGAAAACTTATTTTTGAAATATAAAATTACTTTTTTAGAATTTGAAGATTATTTAATTAATAATTATCAATAATTTATGTCATTATGAAATATATGTAATATATATATATATATATCATAAATCAGTTAATACAATTCATAACCACCAATTAAATTGTTAGTTTATAATGGTTATATATTTTTGTGGGTTATTTAAACTCTATATTTCCTGTCAAATACACTATCGACCATAATGATATTCTTTGAAAATATTAAGGTGTCACATCATTTACCTTTAATGAAATACGTCATGGTTGTTTGAACTTTAACTAGGAAGTAAAATGATTTATATCTGAAAAAAACCCTTGTTAGAAACCCAAATCATAAAAAGTGTTAGTAAACATCCTCTTGATAAGAGAGAAATAAAAGTATGAGGGTCATCTGGAATAACACATAATTGGTTTCCAAATAGGATAACATATATGCGAATTAAAGATTTAAACCTAAAAGAAAAACATAATGTCTAAATAATGATGCATAGTGAAAGAGATTATTTATCAAAAGAATGTGAATGATTTTAAGAAAGACAACCACTACAAAACCATAAGCCAAAGGGGTGTGAAAAGGGTATTAATATCATAAGAAAATATGGTAATATGAAAATATTTTGTTTCAAGATCACCTTCGTAGGATTTAGAAGTTCTTTAACATATTTAATAATGTAAAAAAAATACACTTACTTGATAAGTTTAAATTCACTATTTTAATCATTTTCCACCACAATATTATCTTCTTCACCAAAATATGAGTATTGAAGATTAATTTTTCATTCCCAAAGAATTAATTTTAACTTTTAATGGGAAACATAACCATATAATGGATAATAAATCTATTCCCCCTTTTTTAGAAATTAACCAAAATTAAAAATTGTTAACACATTGTAATAAAATTCGTAAAATGAATAAAAATTAATATTATGAAATATTACATTAAACTTAAAAATTCAATTAGAATACCTAATGTTAAAACTAAATCATTCTATATATAAATGACCTTAAATCACAAATAACCATAATAACCTCAAGATTAAATATTTTTTAACCTCAAATTTTATATCATACCTTTCACCTTAAAAGAATAAAAACATAGTGATATTCTTCTAATATAACATTAATAACTTAGTCACCATACCCCTTTTCAATCCCACGATCATATATAAAATAAAACATGAATTCTGAAAATTTCTTCAAAAACCAAGATCATATAAACCTAAAGGATTATAAATACCTTAAAACAAATGAATTCAAAAAGAAAAGTAATACCTTATATTAAACAAAATCTTTACATATACTTCAACCAAATAAAAATCCTCTAAAACTGTCATTATTTAATTTAACATATCATTACTAAAACCTCAAAAGGGGTGTCTAACACTTTTAACATATGATCAAGAATAATCTTATAGACCTATTATGGTGTACAAAAATCCTAATATTAACTCATATGAAAAAATTATAATTATTAAAGATATATAAACCAGCTTTTCATACTAACTATAATAGCCCAGAAGCTACACTCTCAGATCCAGTGATTACAAAAATCATTTTTGGCTTTGATACTGATGAAGGTGAATCAATTTTCAAAATCAATAACATATAATATCAAAAGGAAATATTGGATTTCTTTCATAGTCAAGGACCTTTTAGGTTTATAGTTTTATATAATTATTATAATCTCTAACATAAATAATATTAATGTATTTAAATGATAATCTCGACCACAAAACCCAGATTTTATCCTTTCACATTAAGTCATCATCAACATCAATTTGAATCCCTTTTATATAATATTAATTCAATATCATTATTGATAAACTTTGGAAAAGGAAACATAAGAAGAATGATATAAAATACTCAGTAAGGGTTAATATATTCATTAGTAATTTAATATCGTCGGTGAGAATAATAAGTTAATAAGGGTATGGTGACATAATCAATGTGCCTAAGAATAAAATAATATAACTCATACCCAATAATATATATCGACAAAAATGTGGCATAAAAAAAGATCCAATAAAGTAAAGATTCATTAAAATCAATAAACATGATCCATTTAATATCAATCATGATCAAATGAAATATTTATAACCCCAAACAAGCATAAAAAAAATGTTTTGGTATATTAGAATATCATCTTTATAAAATAGTTATGAATCCCACACTGAACCCTTAGAAATGGAATAACAAATGATCAAATTCCATGCCCAACGCATTAGAGTGGTATCTGGGTGCACCCATCATACAATATACATCAGGCTCACATGGTTCTATCTAGGAACACCCATCTTATAAATTTTTTTAAGAACCATAATTAAAGTACATTGTGCTTTCATTTCATCATAAAACTAATAACACTAATCATTATTATTTTAATAACATAATTTACTCCTGGAAAAGAAACAGTTTCCCTAAAATTATACTTTAAACATGTTTACCCAATGAAAAATAAAAGGGTTCCATAAAAATCTTTTTGGACCATGATTAACCCCTGGAAAATAAATGTATTCTATAATAATCTCTTTGAAACAATCATAATCCATCTAGAGAAATAATGAGGATTGAATCATTACAACATATACATAGTGAAGTATAAGTAACATCTAGGTTTTTTTGAAATTGATGAATGTAAATACCATTAAAATATCATTGAAAACATTCATGGGGAAAATAAAATTTTCATTTTGAGTAACATCAAAGGATGTCTTCTTAGATGAAAAATTATTTCGAAAGATCACTTGAATCATTTCTCGATGAAAAAAAAATTCCATTTTGAGAAAAATTATATAAAATATAAAATTTTATTAAAAATTATAGAAAATATTTTTCTAAATTAATATTGAAACATAAAAAAGACGACTTGAAATATTGAGTGCTCATAATGGCATAAAGTTTTGGTCATACCGAATACACTCAAAACAATGATTCCTTTCAAAATTCAGTAAGAAATGTCAAAATGTTCCATGTTTATAAAAATTAGAGGAATATTAATTTTAAAAAAATTATAAAATAAAATTATGGGTAACAATTACTTTAAACATTCATAGTAAGATAATTTTAATTTTTTAGAAAACATGGATTTTCAAAGAGAATGATTATTGATCTGAAATAAGATGCTAGATCAGTATCAATTATAAAATATTTTCATGATATTTCTTCAATAAATATAGGAATAAATGGAAAGTAAAAATGTGAACCAAATTAAAAACCATATTAGAAGAAAATATATATGGTTCATGAAAATAATATTGTATGATTTCATCTAATAGAACCTTAAACATAAACAATCCAGAAACAAAGAAGAATGTAACATAAAGCCTTTTCCACTTTATTAACTTTTCAATCGTAATCCAAATGAAAGAGTAAAATAAAATAAAACATCAAATATACGTAATATAAAAATAATAATGATATAAATTGTCAAAGGGGAATTAGATACACCTCCTAAAAGAATATAGGTGTGTAACATTATAAAATGCCTCAATGAAACGAATTTGAGACGAAGTCCCATACAATGTTGGTAATATTCAGATCATATCCCCATGAAAAGGGAAACCTTATATGGATTTATAAATAGAAATATTTTTCAAAAAATAATCATAAAATAAATTAATTATAATTATATACACCAAAAAATAGGTAGTGAATATGGAATATATCTCATATAAATAAATGTGAGATCACACAAAACCCTTTCATTGAGCCTAGTCTTTCCATTTGTGACATTTAACTAATTTATAATAATATTATGTCAGTAATTTAATTTATTAATAAAATTTTACATATTTAATACCCTAAACTTAAATATTTTATATTCTTTATTTTAATAAATTATTTAAATACTTCATCCGTTAAGTCCATATCAGGTGTTTTGAGGATGTTCAGTTCATTGTTTCGAAATATATTTGGAGTGTTGAGCATGGTCAAAGTGGCCATTCATTGAAAATATATAAAATAATAATCATTAAATAATTTTCATATTTATTTCTCAATTATACCTTTAAAACCAATCATGAATCATGTTCATAAAAAATTAACTAAGTTACTATCACGGAGACAGTTGGTCATACGTACACTTGTGTAACGTTTCCATTTTTCAATTATCCTTATGAAAAGAAGTTATGTGTAAATTTATCTTTATATAATTATAATAATATCATAAATACCACATTATATATTTAAATGTACTTATATATATCTTTCATTTCATTTAGTGATGAAAAAAATTCACATTGCTTCGAGGAGGCGGTAGTCCACAAATATGCACGACCGATGTTATGATTTTTCTATGTAAGAAAAATGATATATTATATTTTTAAAATTATAATTATTTAATTAATATAATAATTATTTCATTTATTTCACACATATTTATTAGCATTATTCTTATTACCATCCATTTGAAGCGTTAGTGAGAAATGAATCATATCACTTCATGAGGTGGTAGTCTGACACACACATAAGAAATGTTATCATATTTATCATTGAATGTATTTTATGAAGTTATATGTTATATTTTAACTTCATAAGTGTAAATATGTTTAATAATTAATATATATACTTTAATACCTTCATTATATCTATCTATGTGAGGTGATACTGAAAAAAGAATGATATTAGTCCGTGAGGCGGTACTCTGTTGTACAAAAAAATAATGATTTTTATAACATTTGATGGAAGTGGAGATGGTTTTAGGTTTTTAAATTAACATAATAATAACTAATTATATGTGAGACACTGGATTATTTTATAATAATAATTTAATGAAATTTTATGGAGTTGTATGAAGATATAAAATAAAAACGCTCGGTTAAACACAAAACTTCTTCTAAAAACCACATTAGGTTATCTCTGAAAACATTATTAGGTTTGGTATATGATTAAAATATGAGATAAAGGATGTCGGGAGGAAATTAAGGAATAAATTTTTTTAGGTATTGGATTATAAAAATGTTTTTTATGTGGTTAAGAGGATTGGTTAGAGGGTGGCCTTTTATAAGTGAGGTGACTGGCATAATTGTAATTTTTGAAAAGAAAAAGGTGTACCCATTTTTTCACACTAATAAAGGATCCAAAATGGACCAATATCAATTATTAGACATTATAAGGACTATATATTTTGATAAATTTTATTTTATACAAGTTTTTTGGTCATTTTATCCTTGTGTTTTTAGTTTAAACCCCGTTAAAATCATTTTCACCTTAACCATGATAATTACTTTCTGATGTTTTACTATTAATTATGATAAACAATTATGTTGAACTTTTTAGATAATATATATTATTATAATTAATAATATTTATTCCATTTTACTAAATTCAATTCACATAATTTTCAAAATTTAATTAAAAAAATGTTGGAGACACGATGTAAAAGTGCTTTTTCAAGAAGTGTAATTTTTGAGAAAAAGATGATTTTATATTAACCCTAATAATAATAATGATAATTGTATGAATATAAATTAATATTTATTGATAAAAAATATATTAATTTTATTTAAAATAATGCTCATTAGGGGTTATTCTAAATAATTAAAAAGTAGAAACATTATACACTTTAAAATAGTTTTTTGGAAAAATATCATTTTTAAATCCAGAAATATGAATATACTAGAATCCAATATAAATATGATTAAAATGTAATTAGGTGGATTTAATATAAATAAAATAAATATTATTAAATTAATACATATTAATAACATAATGTAACTTTAGAATGTACTTAATTTATTTAAAATAAATGTTATTTTTTAAAAATTTGATTTTTTCACTATTCAATAAAAAAATGATATTTGATGCAAAATACCAAAATTTCATCCGACGTAAATTTTGATATTACTATTTAAAAATTTATGTTCATTTTATCAAATTCTGTTTTTAAATGGTCTCTAAACTAATTATAACATGTTTTCACATAAAGTAATATAAATTATTTTCGAAGAAAACATATTTTTGAAGAATATAATTACTTTACTAAAAACTGATTTATTATTGAATAAAAGTTTATAAATAATTTATATTTAGTAGTACATATATATATATATTATTTGAGAAGTTAATATTATTCACGCCCTCCAATATAATGGTTAAGTTAAAACTATTATAAATTTTGTGGGTCGTCTAAGTTTGGTGTTGCATGTCGAATATGCTATTGAAAATAATTCTATTATTCTAAAATTATTGGGTGTTAAAGTAAGGAATCACATGATTTCATCTAATACCAATATAGTGTATATTAAACCATGAAATAATTTAGAAATACTAAAAAAAAATTTAAAAATTCATATTTCAATACAAAACTCCTAAAAAGTTAAAATACCCAAAGATGATATGAAATATACCACAATGATGACATGGGTGTTTGACATTATATCCTTTGTTTGAGGAAGTTGATTGTTTTATTTATTCTATATTACAATTGATATTTGTGTGGTTATTATTCTATAGTTGTGACTAATGGTCCATTATAAATTGTTAGGAATCAGTATAAAGAACCTGTCATGTGACAAAAAGGATTTCAAGAGTTATCCTCATGGGTTAAGAGTGATACCTTAATGATTCTTATTCAATTTATGATATTATTTAATAAAATTAATCTTAGAACTGATCTAAACAAAAAAAGTATGTATTCTCCCAAATCAGTAGTGTACCATATAAAAACATTATGGGCTATGATATCTTTAATTTATATCTTTATTGTGGTGTTTTCATGTTGAATGAATCACGTGAGACAAAAAATACTAATATTTTAAGAGGACTAAATAATTAACCTGAAATTAATTTTGTAAAAACAGGTTCTCAATGATTCACCCCTTTCATTTTGACTGCATTATCCAACTGATAACAATATTTGTTGTCAAAGCCATGATTTAACTTATAATTGGAAATATTTTCCATCTTTTTTTATATTTTATATATGAATTTTATATTTAAATAAATTCTATGAGTTATATTTTATAAAAAACATGGAAGTTATAAATACCAATACATTAAAAAATAAGTATAAAATTGAAGCTAAAAATGTATGAAATACCATGAATATGATAAAGGAAAAAAATAGGATTCACTTCTAGTTGAATGGAATCAAAGTGGTGATTTATTTATCTTATATATTAAACACTATAAAATTCAAAAATATAGTTCAAAGTGAAAATATTATGTTCATATTAAATTAATTGATGTTTTTACTCTCAAATAAAATATTATTTGAAAAAGATTCTTGTTAAAGTCGTTATTTTAATATTTGTGAAAATGAGGGATCACAGGATGCGAAAATAAAACTAGGTTTAAATCTGATGCAATGGAAAAACATTGGTAGTGAATTTTAAAAATTATGATACCTCATAAATTATTTTAATTTCATTAAACAAATTCTCTGATACTATAAATAGAATCTTCTAGCAGAATAAGTATTTAAAAATACATGTGATAAAAATTTGAGATTCATAAAGTTTTTGAGAAAAATATTCATTAAATATATGAATTCATCGGTGTAAAAATTTATCAATGATAAATCAAATCCAAAATAATAATTTATATTTAATACTTTTTACTAGAAGGAATAAATATTCATGAAGATCAAGTGGAGATGGCATAATAAAATACATTCCAAGTTGTTGAAAGAAGAGTTTTTTATCATAATTTCTATTAAGATTAATTATAATGAAATTACTTATATATGTGGAATTAGGGGATTTAAGACATATAATTATGTATCTACTATTTTATTAAATAAAAAATGTAACCCTTATTCTAGATGTTTTTCTTTATATTAATGTTGTTTTTATGGAAAGTGCATGTTATAGTTCAAAATATAGGCAATTATGGGTATAGAAAAAGTGTGGGAAACACACCACCACATTAAGAGTGGAGGTGATCATGTGAAATAATATAATTTACCCAAAGTTTATCAAAGTAAGGCATTTAATTAATAAAAAGAGAAATGGTTAAAATAAGTAATGACTGAGTTCAAATAAAAATATCTTGGTTTATTGGATATTATTGGTGTTTCCAAAGATTTAGGCCCAAGTACCTTTATTTTTGAATAATATTTATGTCATTGGTATTTAAATAATTACTATATTTAGAATGATAAAATATTATTTGAAGAAAAAGTCATAGAATAAGTTGATACTATTTATCATGAACAGATTTGAATACATCAATTTTTTTTGTAAAGTGAAAAAAGTAGGGTCATTATAATGATAGGTGCTGGTTCAAATCTATTAATAATGATTCATATAATATTGGAGTAATAATACCGTAAAATTAAAATTTTATTTGAATAATAATAGAAAATATTTTTTTATTTGGGTGTAATAAAAAAATGTAACAGACAAAACATAATCAAGAGGATTGAAGAAGATGACACACTAAATAAGGGTTTATCTTTTTATGGGTGAAAAGGAAACAATATGGATCATTCCAAGTAATCCATGAACATCAATTATTAAAGAAGAAATATGGAATAATAAAGAAATTTATTCCTAGTAAGAAAGAAAAGGATTAGATTAGTGTAATCCATCTATAAAGAAGAATTTAAAACTATCATGACATTGCCTAATATGGGTAAAAAAATGATTATTTAAAATCCATGTAGACCTAAAATAATTCTTATAATTTATATAAATAATTCATGATTATATTTCCATCCCAATTGTAAATGGAAATAAAAATGGATCAAATGAAAAATAATTTATCTTCCTTGCTAGATGATGTGAAAATAGTAATCCCACATGGGGATATAGTTAAAAAAATAAGAAAAATATTTCAAGTAAATTCAAGTCTCTAAGATGATGGGAATAATAATTAACATTTTTCAAGGTTTTATAGTATAATTGAAAACTTTTTTGGGTTTAGAAACACCTATAAATATTATTTCTCTCACTAAGTGGAAAAAGAGAGGCCACCTTATTCCTATATATTTGTTTTTATGTTTTTCCATTAAGTAATTAAAAGAGGTTATATTTAAGGGGAGAACTAGATTATTGTTTATGGTTTTTTTCATTTACTATTATCCATAATGTAATTTTCATAAATAGAAAATGTGTTTCCTCCTTGTAAAATTTAATGTGTTATTATCCCTAATGAAGTAATTGATAGAATTTACCCATTAAGGGGGAGTTTAAATTAGAAGATTCTAGATATATTTATTTATTATGAATAGGAAATTATTGAATATTCTATAATTTATTAATTATAATTTATATCAATCACATTCTTCTATCCTTTTATGTAAATTTTATATACTGTTATTAAGGTGGGGGGGATTGATTATTTAATTATAATAGAAAAGTAACATAAATGGGGATAATCATAGTTGTATATGATTTCTTTTAATCTATTTTTTGAGTTGATAATAGTTTTTTACTAAAAAAATTGTATAACGAGTCCCTGAAAGTAATTTTTTAGCTGGTATTGCATGCTATGTTATTTATGGACAAATTTTATGTCAATGTTAATCAAAATATTTCTACACAAAGTTATCTCATGTAATCTTATAACTTTTAATGTATGGTTTTTTATTAGAAACGTGTTACACCACCCATATCTTAAGAATAATTATATTTATTATAAATAATAGGGTGGGGATATCAGGGGAGATCATTAAATAAAATTTTACTTAAGCATTGAAAAAAATCCAATATGGGGGATTGATGTATCCAATGGATTATGATGAAGAGTGTTACATTTAGTATCAATAATAATAAAATTCAATAAATAATAAAAGAGCCGGAGAAATAGAAAAAAATATTAAAGAACCTACTGAAGAGTTGTTTGAGATATAGATTAGAGTTTTTAAAAATTATATGAATTGTATTAGGATATTTTATATTCTCTTAGAGGTTTATTAATGTATTGATGATTTGTTTTTATATTGTTAAAGAAGATTCAGATAAGTTGTTGATATACATTTAAATGTTGACATAGAAGATGAAGACTTCTTATTCTGAGAGTTTTTGGAATATAATTATTCACAGAAGAATCATTATATACATGATGATTAATGAGTTGGAATTATATTAAATCAATGACTAGAGTTACTATTAGTTTATGAAATCTTTATAAGGAATAATATCTTTATGAGTTTTAGAAGGTATATATAATACATATTATAGATATGGATGAATATTGAAATGGGTTATCATCCCTATATTTTATTCATGATCATGTCATAAAATTTTCACTTTAATGGGGGTGAATATTGACATCAAAATAGTGATGAAAAGATGATAAATGTTCTAAATTAATAGTTAAATAATTAAGCACTGATTATCGAATATATTTAATTAGAAAATAAAGATGAATTATAGAGGCTATAAAATAAATTAGAATACTCAAGAAGAGTTTATATATTCTACAAAGTGTCTTGGGACATCTTCTGATGTGTGTTATGAGGTAATGAATATTTCTTAATGTTATTTAGTGTTTTATAAGATGATATTATGTGGATGAGATTGAATTGTGATAAGTTTAGAAGGATGGTGTTTTATTATGTGAGTTATCAAATTCATATATAATATATTGGTGTTAGAAAAATTGGAAAGGGAAATACATACAATCTCTCAAATATAAAATTAGAAAAATACAAGTGTTATTTTGGGATATATAAATCCATCAAATGGTACATATGTTTCATTTCCTAATATATAATATATTATAGAAAAGTGATATAAGGAAAATGAAAGGCTACCCTATTATATATAGGACAACTCAGAGCATATAGTAGACTAATACGGTGATAGGTAAAACTTTTCGAAGATATATAAGATATATTTTTTCATAAAGAGTACATTTTGGAGTATATATACCTAAAATATGAGTTTCACTATTTGATATATAAGGTTATTGAGTTTATATGTTAGAAAAATTTGATGGAATTTAAAATTATTTAAATATAGAAGATAAAGTTGATATCACTAATGTGATACATAAGATTAAATATTTATTACATGATATTAAAGTTTGAATAATATAAGAAATATATAGATTTAATTTAGATGATATTAAAGCTGAATTTTAAAAAATTAAAAATAATGATGATGTATGGATCAATTTTTTATTCAATCAAGTGATTTTATTAATGATATTTAAAGAATAATATTCCATATATGACCCTTTATATGTGGAATATGATAAATAGTGTGGGTGTTTATAGAAGATCAATTGAGTAATCTTAACATAATAACACAGAAAGAGATTATAAGGAACAAACACATGTGATCGGTTATAAATTAACAATCTAGTATCATGGGGAGAAGAAACATATGGTTCTACTAATAAAATGAAATTAAAGATAATACTTTCAATTATTTTTATATAATTTATATGTTTTTTAATTATTGAAATTATCAATAATATATTGAAGCTGATTATGAAAAGATATAGAGAATAATAATAATGATAAATATTGAATTTGATACTAATAATCCATAATATGTTGTGTGTTAAAGATAGATGGAGAAGAAATGGGAGGTCTATAATATACTAAAGAATAAGAGAATACATGCTAAGGAAGGAAGAAGAATAAATAAAAATAAGATTCAAGATAAAGAAGTGTTTTTTCCACTGACTAAATATATCGAGGTCAACTACTATTTCTTTATAATTATAAAATAGATATAATAATATGTTAGTAAGAATACAATGTGGGGGTAATTTACATTTACTTTTATTAATGATTCTAAAAATTTGAACAAGGTTGATCTGTTTATTATTGTTGTTTTTAACAATAAAGAAAACAAAGTCTTGTGCTTTAAGAAGAAGATTTTTTCTCACAAAAACGTAGTGTAGATGTTTTTGATGATAATTTTCATTATTGAGGTTTAGAGGTTATAATAAACCAAATAGTGTAAGTATAAAGAACCCTATAGGAGAAAATATTACTTTATGGAGATATCCTCATTTGTTAAGGATGATACCTTCCACATGCGTATTCACATTATGATATTTGGGAAGCACATGTGCCATGGAATCAACATAAACATAGTATGCATGTACTCACCCACATCATGGGTGTACCCTATAAAAAAATTTGTGTTATTTTCTATTTAAATTATATATATCATGTAGTCCATTTTTGTTTCATGAATATTACAACATCCATTCACCAAAATAGGTGTATTGATTCAGATATTTAAAGTGATTTTTTTTCTAACAACCGGTTCACATTGGCTCACCCCGACTTAGTGTGATTTCATAATCATATTATACACAACAATTGGTTTAAGAGATATTCTTCTGCCTCTAATTGGATATATTTTTCCCCAGTTTATTTCATCTGTTATATATGAAGTTTTTATTTGAATAAATTCCATTATTTCCTTATTAGATCAGCTATAGAGGTTACATCTTCAATGGAATTAAAATACATGAATAAAAGGAAATCTAAAAGATGTGAAAATTCACCCTTGTAAAAAATGAGAATATAGATTAACCAATAGTAAAAGGTAATATAAGTTCTGATATATTAGTTATATATTTTAAAAATTACTCTCCTAAGGAGTCTAGTTCCAAAATTAATGAGTATGTGCCAATTAAATTACATGATTATTTTTAGTCCAAAATAAAATGTTATTTGAAATTTTTTTTGGTGAAATTTCTTACTTTTATATTTGAGTATATCAAGTGTCTATAGGATGATAACATATATATATATATTGAAGTTGATGTAAAGGAAAAATAATTTATAGATAATTTCTAAATGTGAAAAACTCTGATCAAATATCTAAAATCCAAGGAAACACTTTTATGGATCGACAAAGAATGAAACCCCACAACTGAAGAAGAATTGAAAAAAATTAGTGATGAGACAGTTGATATGAATAATGTCATTGAGGAAAATATTTATGAATTTGATGAAGTAATTGGTGTTAAATATTATTATTTAGAAATAAAATCCAAAAGAATAAATTTTCTTGATAATTTTATAGGAATCAAGAAAGAAACATAAAGCTAAAAGGGATATAACACAAGCTGATACATTAAAAGTTAATGAAAGAATAGGGTTTTCAATATAATATTCTAATGATTTTTTTATGATCAAATAACTCTTATAAATTGAAATAAGGACTTTTAAACATATAAGGTTATATCTATTTCAAAATTAAAGAAAATTTTAACCCTTTTTCAAGAAGTTCTTGTTTTCACTACTAATGTTTCCATGTAATGTTGTGGTCACAATTCAAAATATAGAGAATTATGGGTATAGAAAAAGTATAGGAAACCCAAAACTATATATAATGTGTTATTTTAAAGTAAAATAATATAATTTCATTAAATGTTTCTCAATATAAGGGTTGTTTGGACTAAAAATAGTATTGTGTGAAAGCATACCATATTGGGTTCAAAAGAAAATGAACAAGTCTTGGTGGATATTTTTGGAAATGTAGAAAATTTGGACATAAGTATATTAACTATTGGATTAATATATTAATCATTAAAAGGAAATTGTTTGAATTCATAAATTAAATTTGAAGTGTTGAATTTATTGACAACACATTGGTTCTTTTATTAGCAACCAAAGTAATGCAGTTGGGATGGATTTCTAGATAAGAAGATGGTTTTCAAGAAGCTGTGAATGGATCCAAAAAGTGCTTATGAATTTATAGAATGAACCTGAATGATTTTATAAATATTTTGGAGGTTTTTCAACCTGTATACTTAGTACCATGGTGTGGAGTAGTGAAACACACACATGGTGGTTTCAAAATAACCATAGTGTTTTCACCTTGTTGAGGAGATCAACATTTACCATATGGAATTTACCTATGAAAAATAGGGAAGACCAACCTGGGTATTTTGTAGGCCATAATCAAATGCATCAGTGAAAAATGGAAAATTCATGAACTACTCAAGGAACTAGAGATATAAAAACAGGAATATTAAAATGTCTATGTTGTGGTGTTCACCAAGGTGAGTTTTCCAAATCCATGGGAGAAAAAAGGATGCTAACTATGGGTGTTCTGAGTGCTCATCTCAAAGTTTCTTGAGTTGTGGGATATTTATATCTGAAAAAAAGGGAAACACTTGGAGACCATGTCATGGTGGAAAATATTTTTGGATTCCAAAGTACATTTATTAAAATTGGTGTACATCTATAGGAATTTTCGTTTTTGTGGTGCACTCGTGTGAGGATTACTAAAGTTTATTCTTATATAAGCACCACACCATGGAGAAGGTTGTGGTTATTATTCAGTTTTGGAGGTGGTAAAAGAAATAAATAATTGGTTATGGTCTCTGTAAATTTTTAAGCATGTTTTTACTATAGAATTATATATTCTATGTCTTAGTGTGTAAGTTATAGGTATTTTAAAGGGTGTTTTTTCATAGATTATAGTTATTTCATGGTTGTTGTTTCCCCATGTCATGGTGCTGATGTTGGCACTGTGAAAGAGGATATTGGGTAGAAAACACCATGACATGACATACCAAAAAGGATGGGTTGTTTCTATAATTTATACATTTCCATATTTGGTTAAATCATTAAAATGAGAATAAATGGCACGAAGTATGAGTAGTTGTCTTAAACCCATTTATATTACTTTATACAATAACAACCCATCAAAACATTGAGTATAAAAATTGATGTGATATCTTCCTAAATTTGTTAGAAGGAAAATTTTGGAATGAGAATAAGGGTTAATAATAAGAATATTTACAAACATTTTTTGATGAGTATAAGATAGTATATAATATATAGAATAAGATATTTAGATAGAATATCATGAAAAACATAAGGCCATTGTAATATTTTCTTGAGTGAATAGAATGAATAAGAAGGTTATTATTTTTATTTAGTAACATAAAGATCGCTAAAATATCATGAATATATTTCCATGGAACAAGAAGTATCCATCACTACTTTTCAGTGAAGAATATAATTTCCAATCAAGGGGTTAGAAATATTGGAATTAAAAATGAATTTACATGAAAACTCATAGAACAATGATGTTGTTCATGGTGATGTTAAAAATAGACCTATGAAATAGAATCACATGGAAATTAGATGATCCAATATATAAAGTTCATCAACAACAACAGTGATGTTTTTGTGACTTGGTGAGAGATTCCAAAGTTTTAATCTTGTCTTGATAAGTTAGAAAAGGAGAGTAGTGAAGGGACTGATCCTTGGAAGGTAGTGAGCCAAAACTAAACCTTATAAGGGGAGAAACCCTAAATATATGACTGAACCAGAATAAACCCACTACTAACCAGTGTTCTCATATGATTATGGTGGATTAAACTTCATCATCTCATTCTCCTTGGATTATCCTAGGGTTAGAGAACAAAATAAATCGAATTCATACTACAAGAATTCTTTATTTAAATAAATAAGATGTAATTAATGAGAGTGGTTGAGAAACAATTTACTTGTCTATTGAGGATGAGGATAATAAATATAATAAATAGATCATTATCAATGTAATAACAGTTTTTTTCCCACTAACCATTAGTTCGCGATCATCTAGGTGAACTATTGTTTTAGGGAAAAAGTTTTCATGTTAGGAAAAGTTATGTATCCTGATTCACCCCCTCTAAGGTAATTCCTTACATTGGTTAATTATAGGGACTAAAAACCAAAAAGTCCAACATTAATATGGAGAAAATTTTATTAGAGGGAAAATTCATAAAATATGGTGAAACTATCCATCAAAAATAGTTTTGGAAACCTTGAAAATTTTCATGGAAAGTTGAAATATAATTGTCAATATAATGATAAATGATGGTTAAAACTTATGAATAATGATTAATATGATATAAAATTATTGTGAAAATAAAATTAGAAGTTGAACTAATGAAGAAGAAAATTTCAGTCAGACAAGGGGTGTAAAATAAATCAAAGTATTTAACAAAACACACCTAATAGGATTGAAAGAGATGTTACACCCAAGAAGAGATGTTTCTATATTGGATGAAAATTAACAATCATGGATTGTTATAATAATTTGTTGAACAAAAATGATAAAGGAAGAAATATGAAATAAAAAATAAAATTAACCTTAGAAAGAAATAAAAGGATTAGTTTGGTAGAAGAAATTCTTGAAAAATAATTTGATATTCCTAAGAAGTTTCCTAAATAGATAACCTAAGAATTATTAAAAATATATGCGGAAAATATAAGTAATCCAATAAAATTTCTAAAGAGTTCATGATTATACAAACATAATAGTTGTAATGGAAATGAAGATAGAGAAGCCACAAAATAATGCATGTTACTTTCTAGATGATGTGAAATGATAAATTATATATAAGGAGAGAATTGATAAAATAAATATGACCATGATTCTCAAGGAACATCATTTTTTTAAAATCAAGGGAACAACCATAACGAGTTATTAATATTTCAGATTATAAATAAAAAGGTTTTAGGATTTAGAAACACCTATCAACCTTGTTTCACTCATTAAGAAGAAAAGGAGAGGCCAACTTATTCCCATATATTTTTTTGTTTTTCTTTATAAGGAATTAATGGTAATGAATTTAGGGGGGGACAATTTGTTTTAGAAAGTATATAGAATAGAGTATTATCGATCATGGAATGATCCAATAACCACAATGTGTTTACTTCTTATAATATTTTAATTGGTATCATCCATGATGATGGATTCAATATAATTTACCCATTAAGGGAGTGTTAAGATGATTGGATTCCAGATATATTAATTTAATAGGAATATGAAATTATGGAAAGCATTATAATTTTTCAATGATGAGGTATGTTGATTAAATTCTCTAATTATTTTATGGTAATATTAAATTCCATCATTAAGGGGGTGATTTATTATTTAATGATAATTAGAAAATAACTTGACAAGTAAGAATCACAATTTTACATGATTTATTTTAATCAATTTGCTGAGTTGAGTGATTGTTTTACTTAAACGTCTTCTTGAATAGCCCTTGAAATTAAATTTTTGAGTTCGTATCACATGTTAAGTTATTTATAGGAAAAATTATAGTCCAGTTTAATCTATGTTATTTTATTGTCTAATAAATCTCATGTAAACATAGAGTTAATTAATTTATGTCTCATTTCATAGAGAAGTGTGATCCTACCGCTGTCTATTGAATATTTGTATTTATTATCAATAATTAGAAGATAAAAATACGATTGATCATTGAATTTATCATGAATTGAGTATTTAAATTAAATATGTTGTAGGATGTTGACGTTACCAATGGATTTTGATAAAGATTGTTGTATTTTTTGTCAACAAGAAAAAAAATTAGTGAATAATGAAAGATTTGAATTAATGAGTGAAGAGATTGAAGAACCCAATAATGATTAGTTTGAGATACATCATATAGTTCTTGTGAATTTCAAATATCATTTCATAACTATATATATATACGTCTAGAGATCTAATAATGTAACATAAATCTAGTTTTTACATTATAAATGAATATTGTTATAAGAATTTGAGTTTTCATCCTGTATTGAAATATAAAATGAATACCGATGCTTCTTATATTTTTTTGAATATATGGATTCAAGGAATAAGAACTATATATGTGTTTATTTTTTGATATGTAATCATATTAAATAAATTACTTATTCTACTATTGATTGATGAAATAAATATCAACTATATAATAATGATGAGTTTAATAAATTTTATATTATTATGATTTAATATATAGATGATTACTCTAAGGAGATATTGTCCACGTGTTTTTAAAATGGTAAAATTTTGAATGTTTTACTAAGATGATGGTTAATATTGAGACCTAAAAAGTGGAGAAAAGATAAGTGTCGTATTAGTTTTTAATAAATTATTTACTAATTATCAAAGTTATTTTTTTGGGAAAATAATGACTAATTTTTTAGATAATAAAATACATTTAAATACCCAATAGGAGTTTATACAATCCCTAAAGTGATTTAGGAATTGTGTTGAAGCATGTTATGAATGTATTAATATTTCCTAAATATATCTAAACTTTTTTTATATGATAGAAAGTGGATGAGTTTAATTATAAATAAGTTGAGAGGAATAATGTTTGATTCAGAGAGTTACCCAATTCATACATAATATATTGGTTACTGAAAAACTTGAAAAAAAAATAAATATAATATCTCAAATCTGAAATTAGAAAAGTACCGGAGTTTCACAATGATGCATTACTTATTTTAGATGGTTTATAAGTTTCATTTACTAATATATAATATATCATAGTGTATTAAGATATAGAAAAGAAAAGGATAAAATATGATATATAAGATAACTTAGAGCATGAATAAGATATAGAGAGTTACACATAACATATTTTAGACGATACATATGATGTTTCTTAAGATATATATTATATTACTGATTATATGTAAGTATGATATGTGTTGAAATATAAGATATTTCTAATTTTATGTGTGTACATAAGATAAATTTTATGTTATGTATAATTATTTGAATAGAGAAGATAAATTTTATCTTGCAGAAGAAATATACAAAATTAACTATTTCTTACAAGATACTAAACTATGAATAATGTGATACTTCAGAAGATTTAATTCATATGATTCTAAAGATTATTTCTAATAAACTAAATATCATGATGCTTTATGGATTAATATGTGTTTTATTCCAGTGACTTTTTTGAAGATATTTAAAGGAGAACATTCCATATATGATCCTATACATGTGGAAGGTGATAAATGGTGCAAGTATTTATGTAATATCAGTTAGGGAATCTTAATGGAATGTAAATAAAGATATTGTGCATAAAAAAAATATTCTGTTCAGAATTAAAGATCAAAGATCCTGAGGATAAGTCCAATATGGTTATATTATGAGATTGAAATTTAATATAATAATTTTTATGTTTTCATGAAACTTATATATTTCTACATTATGGAAAATAATAATGATATCATTATGATGAGTATAATATGATAATAAAAAGAAGAATAAATATAAATAGGTAATATAATATTTATAATATTAAATATATTATGTGCTGAATTTAGATAGAGAAGAATTGTGATACCGATGATATACTAAGGTAGAATATCCTATAAATTGAGGAGGAAAGAAGAAAAAAGAAAACTAAGGGAAAAACAAGTAATGCTTCGATTGAATCTTTTGAACAATTTGAGATACTATTTCTTTCTAATTATCAAAAGGACCACTCCTATTCGTAGAAGTAGACAATTTAAGCGTTCCTACTATTTACATGTGTTGATCATTGTAAAAATGAGATACAGGTAGACATAGACACTACTATTTGTATTCATATTTAGGCTTTCAAAATCCTTTGGTTTAGGAAAATGAAATTCTATTATTGCTGAATATGTATGGAGAGTGTTGCAGATTTTTTCCTTTTGTGTGGATTGGAGGTCCATTATAAGCTGAGGAGAGTCAAGATAAAGATCCTTTTAGGTGACAACATGGATTTTTATATTTATCATTGCGGTTTAATGATGATACCTTTGATGGGTTTCATATGATCATATCATTATATTTAGCAGTAAAATAAAACCCAAACATAGGTAGATCTATCTTTGTGAAATCAACATGAAAATATTTATGAAAAAAAGATAATTCTTAGAACACCCAAACAATAGTATCATTAATCTTCTCTTCTTAAAATAGAATACTTGATAATTACCTTGAATGGGTAATTTACCTAATCGTACTAACTTTAAGGTGGGAACCTGCTGGATCATGATCTCAAGTAGAGAACACTGAGAATTCTCAAATGGGTGATAACACCTTCTTAGGGAGTGATAAATGCGGTACAAGAATAAGAGATCCTTTTATAAGATTTAAATGAAGATTAATATCACCAACAATTAGGAATAATCACATATGTTCTCCCCAATGAAATAGAATCACTTTCTCTTTATATTGTTGAATCCTGATTCTTCTTCACTAATGAAGAACATATTTTTCAATCGTTGGGTATTATCAAAGTATACCAATTATTTATGACTCATTTATGATCACCTTGAACTCATTCATTAAAAAAATTAAAAGTATTTAATTCATTTATAATGGAATAACAATTAAGGAAAATGATATACGAAGGTACATGGAAAACACATACATTTCATGGATACAAAACTATGGATTCTGTAGTGACTACCAGAATGTTTTTAATATTATTTTTAGTTCACATAAATTTTTTTTCACAATTTCACTAAAATAACATATAGAATTTATAAAAAATACCCCAACTCTTTTTTAATCCATCCAAGCTATTTTAGATGTGGTTTCATTAGTCCAACATTATTTTGGAACAAACACATTGTCTAAAATATTATCCTTATCCAAGGGTCAAAATGAGAACCTATTATCCATATCAAAATTAGAGAATATATAAAATAATAATTTCATATATATAATAAAATTATGTCTTTTAATAAAGCATTTGTTCTACATAAGCTGTTAAGGGGTTTGGTGTGATATCAATAAAACATACTCATATATCTATATGAAAATCTCCACCACTAGATGTATCATATAAATTATATAGATTCCTAGATAATACCTTTTTCCATGACATAAAGTGTCCACTAGACATGGAACATGTCAATCTATTATATATTATCTCAATGATTCATGAATGTTTAAAATAGACTGACAAAGAAGATGAATAAATATCATTTCATTAATCTAAAAGATGAATCCATTACATATCTATCATATAATAAGTTGAACACATCACATGTGTCTTAAATGAAAGTTTCCATGTATTTCATTAATCTAATTCAATAATGGGCTAGTTTTATTAACTTTTCATAAAGGTGTAAAAACTCCATCATTGTTTCATGAAAACTGAAGACATGATCAACAACACACCCAACCACTCCGTGATTATCTAAGTTCATATTGTGTCTTTCATAGGTAGGGTATCAAAGTATAAAGGTTATCATGATAGGAACTTCACCAACCTCAATTAAGAATGATTGGTTATATGTATACACCCTTAAGTATTTTGGTGACCATATGAAATTCCATGAGATATACAATAGAGATTCAGTCCAATTAATAACTCTATAATTGTTACGCCACAAATCTATTATTATTATTGGGTCATATAATACAATTTTTATTTAATAAAATAATCTATTCACTGTTAAATTTTTATATATTAAAAACCCATAATATTCTATAATGATCATCAATTAGACACAACACAAATTTCTATACGTTGAGGGAATATTATCATTTTACCATTAATGTAAAATTTACTTTTTTATGCATGAATGAATAATAAATGAATAATACCTTTATTATAAATACTTGATACATTTGTATCCATCATAAATATTTCTCAATTATCAAATACCTAGAGACCTAACATGACATTCATGTTGTTTCAATGGTAATGGATTATTTAAATGATTTACTATATTGTTATCAGTAGCTACCCATCATATCTTCACATTGACCCTATGAATGATCTCCTATATAATATGGTATTTTTGAAGGGGTTTTTTAGTCCTTTGGTGAGACCGAGGTTCTTTATCCTAAGTGATGGCCCCATTATTTACACAGTAGAATTAGATTTCTCCTTGAATTCTAGGGACAACCTCATGTTAACATATGAACTTCTAGATCCAAACAGCTTCCTTTGCAAGATATGATTCAAGGATTTTGTCAACCTATATTTTTGAGTCTAATATAGTGGATATTTTGGAACTATTCCAACTAATATCTCCATTTTATGTTAAAACATGAATTTTCATTGATATTTAAAACCATCTTTGTTATATTAGATGATATAATTTGTGTAACCTTTCACCCAAAGATTATCCTCTCCTCAAAATATCAAGAACATATCCTTAGTCATTCCTAATTAATTTACGATGTTACTGAATATAATCCAGTGACTATATCTTGGATTACATTACCATTTAATCATAAATCTAAGATCATAGGCATCACTAGATCGAGTACACAACATGGAATACATGATATATCCAATAATATAAACATAATTAATTCTATCAATACTGTATAACTCTTAATAAGGATATTTAAATTTCCAATGATTCATGCATTGTGATATTTTTATAGATCCCATATTGGTTTTCTCAATGTTAAATCACATTATCACTTTACCAATAACATCATGACGCCCACTTTCAGGAACATACAATCATTTTTTTTTGTATCATCTATTTTTTGGGACTTATCTCATGTCATTTTAGTGGATTTTGGAATCTTTTAGTGTTTTATATGATTTTAATGGATAGAATATAGTTAGAGTAAATAATATGAGTGAGCCCATGTATATGTGAGCCTTCTGTTTGAGTACTAGGGGAGTGAACATAATTAGAAACACAATAAGTTCTAACCATGAAATCTACCCCAGGAAACCTTGGAACTTGGAAAAGTGGGGGTATTCATGGTTGTCCCAAATTTATTCAAACCATGAGGCCAAACCATGTAGATATTCCATTAACCTAGAAATAGGTTCATTGTTTGTCCATGGTTTGACAAACTGTGTGGCCAAATTGTGAAACATGAATTTAATTATCCAATTTTATTAATTTCATTTTCAAAACCCACCTTATTAAATATAAACCACTACTGTTAAAACATAATTTGATTCTATGGATTTTAAAGGATATCAATAGAAAATTTATCCCTTCGAACCGCATTTCTTCATGGATCAACGTGTCATTTTATATTTTGATAATCTTATGGAAAGTGTAATCTATATATGATTTTCATTTCTCCTTTTTTTCTCTACTTATTTTTGAGTAGTGAATCCTCATGTTATTGATGGAAATTGATCTTTATTAGCTGATTTTTTATTCTAGGATTCTCTATTTTTTTCTAACCCACAACTCTTGGTTGTTGGATCATGTGTGGGTGTTTTTTGATCTTGATTGAGGTAGGTGGTTTTGTAAGGAAACTAATATCTATTTATAACATTAATTATTTTGATTTTGAATTATATTTCTATCTTATTTAGATTACATGATTTGAGTGTTTGAAAATTGATTTTGAAATGTCATGTTTTTCTTATGACGAAATCCCTACAAATAAATTTTCAAATAAAATATTTATTTTCACAAAAAAACATCTTGAATTGAAATAATTGATTTTAAGATTGATTTTATAGTTAATATTTGATGGTGATTGAAATAAATGTTTTATGATTTGAAATATATTGTATTTATTTAAAAGGCATGAATATTTGATAAAACCCATTTGATATTTTTGAAATGTGAGCATTGGTCCAAATGAAATGATTAATTGAGATGATTTGATATGTATTGAATTGAATGATATCTTCAAGTATGATTGATTACATTGAGGTACATGGGATCCATGGTTGTTAGGTGGAAGGATATGTGCACTATGTAAAATGATATCTAGTAATGACTTTATGGTGACAATGAAACAAAACTACTTGAGTGTAGGGAGTTTATTATTTTCAGTATTCTCTTATTCCCCCATGCTTGTGGGTCTGGGGTGTGTGCGCGCACCTAGATCCATATTTCACCAAGATTGTGTATAACATTATGTCTAAAACTAACTAACCCCGAGTATATTTACCAAGCTACTACAATTGAAAATGATTTTACATTCCATTGTTTGATTAAAATAATTATTCATGACTATTATGGTGAAATTATATATCCATTCCAGTTTTGAAAAAGATGAATTGATATTCCCAATTTGATGGAAACACACTTTAATATCTATTTTATTATATCCATAAAAACATTCAAAAACATGTTCATTTGTGACTTTTAAAATATTACCATTCCATGATTTTTTTATAATTTAGCATATTTGATTTATTTGATATGGAAATTATTATAAAATGACTGGTGAAATTTTATACGGATTTATTGCTCACACCATAAAATTTTCTTCAAAATTTGGTATATTTTGTTATTCCAGGTCCAAGGAAAGGAAATTCACCACTTAGTGGTCGTGGAGATTATAGACTTAGTGGTACCTTGGGAATTGGTTGTGACTAGTTGAACAAGTGATACCCATGTTACATAGAGATATTCTGATGTTATATTTTTTGGTTTTATGTTTTTTATTTATATGATGTATCATTTTAGGATTTGTAGCTATTTACTTTTGGTATTATCCCCTGTGATGTGTTTGGCATACCAAATATTTTATTGATATATATCCCATGATGTTTATTTTGAGTTACTCTTGTTGTGACATCATTCTATCATGCTTTAATTTCTACCTTGGTGAACAACACCATCTTGTGGGAATCAATAAAACAATTTTGGCCAAGTTAGAACTGTTTTGATTACCATTTAGGTAGGTTATCTGAGTCAGTTCATGAAAAATTTGTATGAAAGGTGATCATGAATCATTTTTATTGTTGGTATTTAGATTGTGATGTCTTGGTTGATAAGATAAGAGATTTTAGGACATAAGTTGTTGGTTATGAAAAATTTCCTAGCTAACTCTCATCATAACATGGATGAAGTTACCATGAGATATTTGAAAAAAGTGTATTTGAGGAGCTGTTTGATTTAATTATAGAATTTTACAAAGATATTATTTTAGTTTTTTTGTACCTTATTTTATTTATGATTGATATAATTGATGATATCATATCCCTTAACTAAATTTTACATCTTTATATATTTATCTTTTTAATACCATTCACCTAATAAGATGTTTGAATAGCCCTAAGGATGGATTTGATGATGAACCACAATAAGAAAACCCTCAAGCTAATTTTAACATTGAAGAGGTTCTTCCCTAATTAGTCCAAACTCTCAGCTAGGAAGAAACACATGTTCCCAGTCAATTTATAGATATTGGACCCTAGAGGAATAATAATAGAGATCATGCTTAATATTTCCTTCATTTGAAGCCACCATCTTTCTAAGGTACTAATGATCCTCAGGAGACAGGGGATTGGTAAAAAAAGTTGGATCCACTCTTCGTGTTTTTAGAGATTCTAGATTCAATTAATGGGAAATGTATTATATTCAAACATTAAGGTCCTAGAAGAAGGTGGTGGAATTCAATAGTTATGGATGGGAATAATATGTTCTTTTGTGGAAATACTTTGAGGATATTTTCATTAAAAATTTCTATCTAGAATATATGGTGTTAGATAAGTCATTGGAGTTCTTTAACCTTTACAATGGTGATCTGGAAGTGACCCGGTATATCATTCAATTTCTAATCTTCTTCATTTATCTCCTAAGGTCGTATCAAATGAGAAGATGAAATCCTAAAGGATTGATATGGGTATTCAAGAAGATATTAAATATTAGGTTTTATTGATGAATATTATCTCATATGTGGATGTTATTGATAGAGAATTGATGGTGGAACATGAATTTACTGGTAAGTCAAGGTTTAAAAGAGTTCCTCCTATACCCAGTGGTATCTTTCTTAGTCCCTTTAAGTGGTAGAAGAAGTGGGATGAGTCTCATAGTAGAAATTATCGCGGTATATCATGACATTATTCTTTTTCTAAATCATCTACACTAATTAGTAAATGACCTATATATTATTTCCAATTTCAAAATGTTCGGTATTCAAAGCATGATTGCATGACGGGACCAAATATCTATAGATCTTAAGGATTCTTAAGTCACTTGTAGTGGTTTTTCCATGTTTTTAACACTCAACATAGTTATATAGATGTGAAATTACTTGGATGATCTAGAGCATTGTAAGATACATCAATAAAAAGGGTTTTTATCCTTAGGCATCAAGAACGAAGATTTTTCATGCAATGTGCAGGTCGTTTATGGAAACTGATATGGGTCTTGTGATAGTTAGAGGTACCATTACTATTAATTTTTCATTAGTTTATACTTTATTGGATATAGGATCCTATCATTATTTTATATGAACACATATTGTTTAATTTTTTAATCTTCCTTTATATATCTTGCCTTATATAATATTTATTTTCATACCTCTTGGGACAGAGAGATATCATGGTCTCTAATGCCCTTTTTGCAATTTCTCTTTATCAAAAATGGATAACGTATGTGTCATTTTTGTTCCAGATATAAAACCTATAGATGTAATTGTTGATATGGATTTAATTATTTTTCACAAATATTGTATTGACTGATATCTTTAGTTGGTGTCCATTATAGCCTTTAATGGGGAAGGTCATGTCTTTCATAGAGAATGGGACACGTGGTTAAGTCATAATAGCCCTCCTCCTCCGAAGATAGGAAGGATGATATCCATGTTTTATTCCAAAATACAGTAGGAATATTCATGTGATTATCTTACTCTAGTAGATTTAGAGTTTCCCAATGTGTGTTATTTAGAATTTTCTAGTTTTCTACTGGAAAGAGAGGTGGTTTTTTCTTTCAATTTGGTACTAGGAACCCAACCTATTTTTATTCCTTCTTAACAAATGGAACCACCTGAACATATGGAGTTAAGAGTTTATTTGAGGACAATAAGCCCCAGGGATTCATTTAGAAGAGTGGGTCACCCTGGGTAGTCATGTCCCACCATGGACAACCACTCCCATTAGGCTACAAACTAGACCATGGAATAGCCCAAAGAGAATTTCCGATCCCCATGGGCTGGCGACTAGCACTCTAGCATAAAAAATACCAGAGGGAAACATTTTCCCAACCCAGAATAATATACATGACATATATATATATATATAGAATTAATATAAAAAAAGAAATATTTTGTAAACTAATAGAGTTCCAAAAGAAACTATAAAACAAAATTTAGATAGATAAAAACAAGGGTACACATCCCCCAGAAAAATAATGGACATCCAAGATAGCACACTGCAACTCTATGTGATATATGTGAAGCATCCCACTATCTCACCACCATCTTCACATTATCAGCTAACTAAAAAGGAAACCACCTCACTACAGTTCATTTCCCTTTCATTCGTCATATAATACAATTTCTACACACCCCTAAGGTAGTGTACATGGTGTGATCTATATAGGATTAGCATGATCCCACCTCGGTGTTTCATAAATATTACTTGTAAAATAATCCCAATATGATCAATTTAAAATAAAATATGGAATGATGAATTGTTACATAATTTTATATCAAATTTCTGTTAAAAAATTTCCCATTTTCTAAATCTTTCACAAAACCAGGTAATACTATTTTAAAATAGACATTTAGTAAAAAAAAATTGAATTTTCAAATCATGCATCGTAAAATATAAAATCCAAAAGAGTATAAATAAAAAACAATAGTAAAAAAAGAAATCATAACAATGTTGAGGCTATCTAGGTTACTCATACCTTAATAAAAATTAATGAATATTTTATACTCTAGTCCCAGGATCAATGCATCCATAATCTATGGATTAAAGAGCATATTAGAAAGTGAACCCCCTATAATGTCAAAATAAAGTTCCTAGTTGAAAAATATTTATGATCTAGGAATAGAAGAACAACCATGAAAGTTGAATCGCTTATAATATCAATGAAAAGGGCCAAATAATATAACCTCCACCTATGTAACCAAGGCTACCTTGTGTAGAATATATCAAATCAATTTCAAAGGGTTTATCATATTTCACAAACCATTCAAAACAACCCTTTATTCAGAACATGCATTGAATACCAATTTCAAAAATCATTTATTGTTACTTTGATAATAGATTTATTTTACTAAAACATGAGAAAACCATTTTTTATCAAAATAAATTTTTTCACACACATCTCAATTCATAAAAAATAAGCAAGATACATAACAACCTATCTCAAACTAGGTTCGCACACCACCTGCAATGAGATGCAACACTAAAAGTAAATGGGTGGAAATCAAAAATTAGAGGATTATTTAAAAATGAATCCCACAACATAGAATTTTGTTTCTATAAGAAAAAGGGTTGATAGAGAATATAGGTAAACAAATACCTTAACAATCACATGCGCCCCACCAAAACTGACTAGAGAATCATCCTCCAGAATATAATCATACAAGGAATATAGATGAGATTGAGTAATGATCATAACATAAACCATAAATCCTAGAAACACATCCCAGAACTGCTAATAATTCTAAGTAGAATGGAGGATACAATAATGAACAAGAGATAAAATAAATCAAACATACTGATTCATTGAACGCTATTCAAATTGGGATCAAAACAATAATGAGAGAAGATAAAAGGAGCCAATATCTATAAGGAAGAGTATCTCTTGGATCCATGGTAATATTAAATCTATAAAATAGGGTTTAGAGGGTTTAATCCAGATTTCAGGAGATAAAATTTTCAATTTATCCCTTTCTTATTCTTCCTATCTGGATGTCACAGACCAGCTAGTGGCCACTACAGCCATGTAGTGCAAACATATTGGCCTATCTTCTGGCTAATGGAAGATCACCGACTGCTTGGTGGCGCCAGAACCCATACGTGTTTCTTTCTAAATAGATCAACAAGCTGGTGGTTTCCAGGGTACACGTAAATAAATAACCAAATTAAAGGACAAACAAAACTATCCACTACTAATCTGTGTGATATGTTGGAATTATCCCACCATTTCACAACCACTACCATGGCCATCTGGACAAAAACCACTCTACTTAACTATGATGCCTTTCCCTTTCTGCATCACATAACACTAGGTCTACACACCCCTAAATAAGTGTATAAGGTGTGAGCTTAACATGATCAACATGATCTCAACATGGTTTTCCATAACAAGTCAATGTTCAATAATCTCAATATGATCAATCTAAAAGAAAATATTGTATGACAAGAAGTTTCATAGTTTAACATAAAAAGGATGGTAAACAATTCTTCTTTTTCCAAATCATTCACAAAACCATGTAAGATGTTCTTAAAGAATAATTCCAATGAACCATTTACATTTTCAAGGAATTCATCATATTATATCAAATAAAAACTAGAAAAAAGATAACGAATAATGGTAAACATCCAAAGGATAACAAATCTCATGTTGGCTACGTCATTTCTAATTTAATAAAAAAAATGGCTGGTGCACACTCAAGTCCTCAGAGTCCATGCATATATAATTTAGTGATGGAGGAACACCCCAAAAAGTGAACCCCCTAAACATTCCAGATCAATTTCGTAGAACCAATGTATCTATGATCTATAAATGGAAGAACACCCAGGAAAATGATCCCCCACTAACAATTTCAATGGACATGGCCCCAACTAAACCATCTATCTTGGAACCAAGGATCCCATGTTCATCATATATAACTTAAATTTTAATGGGTTTATCATATTTAAAAAACTATTCTAAAAATATTTATTTAATGAATTATTTGAAAACCAATTTCATAATCCGTTGCATAATACATTGAAAATGCATTTTTTCACCAAAACAAGGGGAAAACCAATATTTTATAAAAAATACATTTTAAACATTAATATAAATAAATTAACGGATCATTCCAATTCATTTATAAAATTATTTATAAAATCAAGAGCTTTCATGGTTCATAGAATATATACTAGAGATAAAACCACCTACCAAAAAATTTGTATATAGACCACCCACAATGGCTTCCAACACCTAATGGAATGGGATCACACGAAAAAAATGAGAAGAGTACATAAAATAATATTCCTATAAATTATAATCATGTTTCCATATGAAGAAGGGTCATCACAGTAGATAGAACAACACATTCCTCAATAATGACATGAAATACACCATAACTGACAAGAGAACCAGACTATAGAAGAAAATTGAACGAGGGATCTAGAAGAGATTGAAGAAGGATAATAACATGACCAATAGAACCCCAAAATGAATCCTAGAACAACTACCAATTCTAAAGAAAATTGAAGAACCAATCTAGAATGATAGATAAAGTTAATAAAACTTGCTACTTTTTTGACAACTAATCGAACCAAAATAAAATCCAAAATTGAAGAAGATAAAAGGATCATGGGTCATAAAATAAAAATCTCTTTGGTATATTTTTCCAGATAATGTCCATTAAAGAGATTTTTGTTGGTTTATTTAGGATTTAGGGGGTTAAAAATTCTAATATTACCATTACATAGCTAGCCCATATTAATTACACTAGTGATATAGAGGAAGGCCATAAATTGGATAGTGGAACAAAAATCCATACTATGTTCTCTCCAAATCTACCGTCATGATGGTGGCTCTATGTAGCCGATGTTTAACCCAATCCCTTTAGAAAACCCCTCAAATCGACTCTGACACCTCCCAAACCTGATGAAAAACCAATTAAACATTAGAAATATATATACTTGAACTAGTTTGTTATAATTATCACCATCATAGGAATTTATATCCCCAGAAATTCATGTAGAAGATGGATGCTCTAAAAATTGGTGAAGCTATTACTCCCTCAATAATGATTCATTCTCCTAAGTCTTGTGAGAATCTGATTTGTTCTACAATAAGAATTTGAATAATGAAATATAATTTCCATAAAATAATTTCATAAAACATTCAATGATATCCACCGGTTTCTAAAAAATAGAAATATATTGATCTAACTCAATATCTTCCTAATTCAGAACATGGGAAGCATTAGAGTGGTACTTCTTTAGCAATGATATGTTGAGAAAATCAAGAATACCTATAAAATGATATTGTAATGATAATTAATAATAAAATTTACAAATCATCTTAGTAAACTCAAATGGTCCAACATATCTTAGAGCTACATTCCCATATTTCCTAAGATAAAAGTGACCCAACTGAGAAGAACCTTTCAAGAAGACTCATTTCCCATTTGTAAATAATAAATGATGACGCCAATAATATGCTCATGATTTCTACTGAATATGAGTTTTAACCAAGCATCAATGTATATCCTAGACCCCTTATGCTGTATCCTAAATGTGACTTGGTCCCACAAGAAAGGACTCTCTCATCCCTAACCTAAAAAGAGGTGATCCTCATGAGAAACCATACAAATCCTGAAATAGATCCATTCAAATTAATGACTACAAACTATTATCATATGTGAATTCAACCATTCCCATATAAGTATCCCTCAATCCTATAAAATACAATGTGTAGGCTTGGAGCCTATCCCCTAGAATCTATATAGTACATTCTATATGCCCATCTATCTATTGATGTTAATATGTATTTAGTATGACTTAAGTTCACATTGCCTCTTGGAGACTCTTCATGAATTGAGAGGTAAACCGAGGATCCTTGTTAGAGATAATGGAAGAGTGAACCCCCTAAATCCTCACAATTTATTGTATGTACAATTGACCCAAATATTTATCCATAGTGGTGTCCTTAATTGAAATAAAATGAATCGATTTCATCAATCAGTCAATAACCACCAAGATAAGATTCTTTCCATGGTGAGTCCATGGTAATCAAAAAATGAAATCCATGGACACCACATCCCAATTCACAACCGGCGCAATAAGATGCTAGATTAGACTATAAGACTTAATGTTCTATAGCATTATATTCTTATAGGTGTAACAATGAGACACATAATTAGTAATGTCATGCTTCATACCACACCACCAAAAATTATATCTCATATCCTAATACATTTTCGTAGTACTAGGATAAAATTTCCCTGAAGAACAATGAGAATCATGAAAAAATGATTTCTCTATAGATAATGGGATGAAAAACTGATTCTTGAAGTGAATAATTCTATAAAATAGAGATACCATCTAGAAATTCTCTCTGCACTATATAAATATTCCCTAATTCCTCTAAACTCATCCTACATCTAGTAGTCAATAAAAATTGACTCAAGTAGAGATGATGAAAACTAGAAACTAGTCATAACCGTACCTAAATCATCCTATAGAATGCACATATGTAATTGAGTAAAAATCCATATATGGTTCTTGTCCTCTTTCAGTTCAAAAAAAAACTGTAAGATAGAACTTTCATACTAAGAGCGTCAACAATGACATTCCCCTTCCCCAGGTATAGGTGATTCCAAGTCAAGCATTTGGAGGTACTAAATAAAAAAACTATTTCTAATGTTTATATCCTTCTAGGAAAAATATATCTAAAAATCTTGTGATCAGAAAATATGGTGAACCTTTCTATGAAAATAGAGTGTTGATAACATATAGAACATCCGTAATTTTGGTGATATCTAAATCATGAGTGTGTGTAAGAACCATATTTTTCACTCAAGTATGGGTCCTTTAAATTTCTGTATAAATCTTAACATTGGGCCTAATATGGATACGTTTTGAGTTAGTAAATGTCTTAGGGGTATTCAGGGAATGTTCGAAGCCTTGAACCCATCTTTTTGGAAAATATGGATACGTTTCATGGTTAGAGCATGGTTGGTGCATGGTCTGGCTAACTGTAAAGATTGAAATTTCTAGACGGGACCACTTCGTATATTTTGTGCATGGCTATGTAGCCTAACCGTGCAATGTACCCATTCTACCTAGGAAATCTCACACGGTTTTCACACAGTTTGTAAAATAGTGCAGACAAACCATGCACATACAATTTTTCTTTGTAAAATGAAAATTTTTTCCTTAATGGTCTAATTTGAACCCCTCTTCCTCTTTAATTCGTATTTCAGTGGGTTTAACCTATTTTTCTCACATTTTGGATCCCTTTGAATATCTATGGTAGGAATTAAGATATATCCTTCATCTGGGATCTGATCAAGCTCTTGTTCATCATGTTGGATGCACAACAGTAAGTACTCGAATCCTCTTGAGTCATTCTCCTTCTCTTTTTCTCTTAACATAGAAATCAAGTTATACACATTTTTTTCTCTTTTATATATATACTCTAATATGGTCCATATCAAGGGCCAATACGAGATGAGGAGAGTTTTACAAGCCTAATGTGGGAGGTTTATAATTCTCCCAAAAGATTTTTGATTTTGTAATTCTCATGTGGGGCCCACCCATTTCATTAGGTTCCATTTATAGAATTAATATACCATGATTATACTAATTAGTATTGTATGGATACTATCTTTCCATATATGTGATTAATTTTCTGTGTTTATTACCACAAATCCATCCCTTCTATGTCGAAGGTTATTCCATAATTTTTGTTTAGTGTTTTGACACGTTTTTGCTACCGTTTGGGTGTGCCTTGGCTCGACTATTATAAGGGTAAGAATTTCTATATTAAATGGATTGATTTTTATTTTCATTGAAATAATGGAAAGTACCATATATTCTCACATCTTGACCTACCTAATGTTATTTCATAAATTGATAATTAAATGTGAAATATGAATTAGAATGTGTACTATGTATATGGCTTGGACTTAAATGTAAATGACTAGTGGGTTTCGTATCCATATCACCCCTTACCACATTAATGGAAGGTATAATAATGAAAATTAAATATGGAATATGATTTAAATGGATTAAAAGAATGGTTTCACGCTACATGGCCTTGTCACACTAATGAAAAGAAAGCCTCCAACAAAATGACTTGATTACAAGGTTCTGTACTACTTGAACTAATCACACTAATGAAAGTTAAGGCTTGAACTGAATGAAATATTACCTGAATTCATACTTAAAAAATAATTTCTTGACTTGATATCACCATGGATTCCTATCAGAGAATGCCATGAGCACTCAGGAACCCCATTATGATTCAAGGATTCAGCATGCTTAGGTTGAGACCCAACAAGATCCTGATCCTTGTATGTTATTTGGATGCCTGGTATGACACCATAGTATCCCTTCAATATCATTACAGGATGCCATGGATTCACTCGTTGGATCCAAGATTGACATATATGTTCCATGGTTATAGAACATAGGGCCTTGTCTCTGCTTAGCCACATTTTACCTTGGATGATCACCCTGGATTTGGTTGGCACCTTATTATGGAATTCCTTGGAACATGCTCCATATATTGCACTCTTACCCAATCCAGGATAAAGTTATTACTGAGTTGGAGACCCTTGAGTTTTATTTCCCCTTGGTTATTACCTAGGTACTTTGCTATTAAATATCATTACATATTTCTTTGTTACATCTTGGAACCTTTGCTATTTCTAACATGTGAGTTATTGATACACTGGTAATAATCAAATAACTAATTGCTTACATGTTCTGCCACTAGACGAGGGATGAAGCAGGTACATGGGAATTTAGTCACATTGTACTAATTTAATTTATATATATATATATATGATTACACATTTTTACATTTTTATTTTAGGGGCTGGATGTTATAGACACTGTTGGTGGTGGCCCACTGAGATTTATCTCACACCCTCTCTGGGCAGCATTTGGTACCTGGGGAAGATTACATGGTTGCAGGTGTTGACAGAGGGCAGCATACAGATTCAAACCATTGATTTCTTGCTGTTTAGTATGGATGTTGATAGAAGATGACTGAGTCAGGGATCGAGATTCTTGGGATAGGCTTTTATTCCCTTTATACTTTGTGTAACATGTTATGCATATTGTTTGTATCCATGTTTTTTCAGCTTTATAGTACATGACCTATCATCATCTATTGGTGAATGTTATTCCAGTTGTTTTAGTTATTATTTATATTTTATCTATTATCAGATGTGCCTTCTATTTATATATATTTCGTCAATTATTTACCAATGTTTTCATCTTTCTGCTACACTACACTTTGGTCATAAGGGCATAGTCTCCCCATAGGTAGATCTTAGGCCCTCACTGCTAGTCGGGGCCATCTAGAATTCGGGGATATTTCCTTGAGGCCATGTCGTCCACTAGACTCGGGGCATTCGTTTAAGTGGAATCTGGGTATGGGACCTCACATAGTGGTATTATAGGTGGTTTATTTTATTTATTTACTATTTGGAGACATTGAATTGGATATTAGGAATGCTTGGTAAATGGTCCTAAGTTGTACCTAGGTGTCGCAAACCCATGTTCGGATAAAAAACCGTGTTTCCTAAAATTATAATTGTTGTTCTTATTTTTCCCATTACAGTTGATATTATTTCACAGTTGTGTGATGTACATGCTATGTAGTACTGTTGATTAATACACTATTTAAGGATTTTCTTTCATCCTTGGGCTGATGATATAAGGAAAAGGATCATTTTTTCATGCCTCATTATAGGCACCTAGAATTCACATTTAATGAATATTTCTATGCTATATAGGTGCATTTCACAACCTTTAACTACTTGATATACCTGTGATTGGTGAGTTATGTTGTGATAGTTATCTTATGTTTTTATTACTCTTGGTTGCGATTGAGTGATTTCCTATCTCAATTCATGAGGTTTATGGTCCCTTTGGGTTGGGATAAGTAATTTACTCAGTCATTATATTGTGATATAAATAAATGGTTTTCATTTCTAGTGATAGGTGTATGAGTACCAATTCACCAAAAATGGATATCTATTAAAAATTATTTCATGACGTCTAATATGAATGGGTTTCACATCCTTATCCCACCTTGTTGTGTTTATGAAAGGTAAAGGAGTTAACCAAGAAATTAAATGTAAAATAAAATGAAACTTATACTTGAGCAGGTACTGATACCTGGCTATATAAGCAGGTAGTTTGTATAATATACCTTGGGTGGTGAGTTTTCATGCATTCAGATTCTGTTGGTGATGTTATCCTTCTTATTAAGATTGTTATGAGGTGTGTGCCTGGGTATTGTAGACCAATGCCACCATGAAGTCCTTGTATCATATTCCAGGAGGGTGGAGATGAATATTCTATGGATGTGGTGGGCCTAGAGCCGCTGGTATTACCTCCAGGAGTGCCACATGAGGTACTGCCTTCTATATATCTGTATCTATCATGGAGAGTATCAAACTAGATATACTATTTTACTATGGTATAATGACCCTAAATATGCTATTTGGAGTAAAAATAGAGGGAATACGCCTGTGTAGGGATTTTCCCCTTGAGGTAGGTAGTTACCCTCTACTATGGAACCTCTCATTCTCGAGATGACATTATTCAATGTAATTCTTGGAATAGACTGGTTGGTCGACTATCATGATTTTTTATACTGCTATCGTCATATGGTATATTTTAAAATTCCATAGGGAATCAATTATCTACATAATGGTGAGTGGGGTGTCCGGGTTAGTAGAGAGAGACCAGAGCATCATGGGCTTGGTGGAGTGACTGGCCAGATTTTAAATCTCTTCATGGAGGATCAAGGTTTACGACAATCATGTTTTCCCCCAACTGTGGATCGTTTTAGGGATGCCTTTCCCTATGATTTTTCTAGCTTACCTCTGATAGAGAGGTAGAGTTTTCAAATGAACTTGTTCTATGATCTATTCCAGTATACATATCTCCATACAAGATGGCACCTAGATAGCTTAAAGAACTCAAGAGGTTGTTATTTTTTTTAGAGGAAAATGTTTTGATATATCCTAGTACATCCTCTTGGGGTTCGATCATGATTTTTTCCAACCAATAGGATAGAAGCTTTTGTCTATGTGGGGTTTATAGAATGTTTAACTAACTTACGGTCAAGAACTAATATCCACTACCTCAAATATATTATCTATTTGACCTTTTCTTGGGCGAAATGGTATTCTCCAATATCGACCTAAGATCGGGTTATCCTCAGGTATGAGTCAGACCATTAGATGTACCTCGTACAACATTCTGTAGTAGGTATGGTCTGTATGAGTATCTTGTTATGTCATTCGATCTTACTAACGTGCCTTTCATTTTCATGGATTTGATGAATTGGGTTTTCCAAAACTATTTGGACTCTTTTTTCATGGTCTTTTTGGATTACATCTTGGTGTATTCTTACAATCGTAGTGACAATGCCTAACATCTTAACACCATTCTAAATACATTAAAAGAACATTATATTTATGCTAATATTTATATGCACCACTTCTGGATCATCAACATTCAATTCATGAGTCATATAATATAGGAATCAAGAGTATCTATTTACCTATAAAAGGTTAGTGTTGTAGTTTCTTAATAGTATCCCAAGAATGTTTTTGATATATAGTGTTTCTTATGGATGGATGGACATTACATGCATTTCATACAAGAATTTAATAACCTTTCTTCACTTATTTCTGGTTTGAAAAATAAGGATTTCATGTTCTATGGTCATAATCATGTGAGAAATCCTTTTAGGATTTGAAAGGGAGGCTTGTATTGGCACCTATTTGAGTCATCTAGATCCATGTATTGGTTATACCATATTCTGTTATAAATCAGGAATTAGACTAGGAGCAGTGCTGATGTAGGAAGATAGATTCAGTGCGTATGGATCATAATATTTGAGATCTCATGAGACAAACTACCCAACACATGACCTTGGGCTAGTAGCAGTTGACCAGGCCTTATGTTTCTAAAGACATTATCTGATGGGTGATCACTTTGTAGTGTAAACATACCACAAGAGCTTCAAATATATCTTTTATCCACATGACTTGATCCTACGATAGTGAATATGGGTAGAGTTTCTAAAATCATTTGATTTTGATCATGCCTATATGACTGGGTAGGGAAATGTAGTGACATATGTTTTGAGTCAGAAAACTCAAGAAAATGAAGTAAAGGAATCCATTTATTATTGGACATTAATGGACCTCTTTTCTGAGCATCATTTGGAGTTTCTTGATAGCCACGAGAAGTCTTACCTCCAATCCTTGATAGTTACCTACTCCCACCTCGAGAAGGTGAAGGGTAGATAGTTTTCAGATCCTAAATCCTTGGTACTTTTTGAGAGTATATCCAGAGATAACCCACAACCAGATTGGTCTATGGATAGAGATGACATCCTATGTCTACGTGGACATATCATGGTTCATACAGATATGAGCTAGGAGTTTATGAAAGTGTCCCATGATTCTGAGTGGGTAGATCATCCAGGCATCTCTAAGATGTATTGACATATGCGATGCCAGTATTGGTGTCATGGGATGAAACATAATATAACAGGTTTTATCACAAGGTGATCCACTTTTCCACAGGTGAAGGCGAAGCACCAGAGACCGATAATATTGCTACAGATGCTTCTAGTACTATAATGTAAATGTAAAGATGGTTATATGGATTTTTAATTGGATTTCCTCTGTCTCAAAGGGGTAGACTTTCTATCTAGGTAGTAATTGACCAACTAACACAATCATCCCACTTAATTCCTATTTGGGAGACATTCTTATTTGATGATTTGGGAAGATTTTATGTTTGTGAGATCATATGACTATATATGGTTTCATGCACTATCATTTCAGATAGGGATGTTTTTTCACTTCATGGTTCTGGCATGGATTTCATAAGGCTGTGGGAACACATGACCTTATAAGAACAACTTTTCACCCTCATACTAATAGAAAATCAGAATGGAAAATATATGTTCTAGAGGATATGATCTGAGAATGTGTCCTTGATTTCAATGGTTCTTGGGAGAAGTATATCCCCCTCATCGAGTTCTCCTATAATAACATATTTTAGGAAACATTTGACATGGATCCTCTTGAGGCCTTATATGGTTGGCCATGTTGTTCTCCCCTATGCCGGTGAAAGGAAGGTGAGGTAGCTCTACTAGGTCCTCATCTTGTTTAGTAGACTTCATAGTATGTTTATTTATTCAGAAAGTGTATGACTAATTTGCAATCCAGACAGAAATCTTATGCCGATCGTCATCAATGACCATTTGAGTTCGAGGTTGGGGATCATGTTTTCCTTCGGGAATCACCCAGGTTAGGTCATAGACGGTTATAAAATTAGAGAAATCTATTACCTCATTCTGTAGGGCCTTTTGAAATTATAGAGAGAGTCAGGCCACTAGCCTATTAGTTTCTACTACCTCATAAGTATATGTCATGCACGATTTCTTCCACATCTCACATCTTCACTAGTATGATTATGATTTATCTCATTCTTTTGATCCCAAGGAAGTTGAGTTAGATGTTGATGTTACCTTTGAGGAGTATCCATTACGAATCATTGACAGGTGCAGAAAGGATCTCCAAGGTTTTTTGTCCCTCTAGTATGGGTATTATGGAAGCACAGTCCGGTACAAGATAAGACTTGGGAGAGGGAAGCTGATGTACATGCTCAGTGGCTATAATTGTTCTCAAACAATGTTTCTACACCGTTGGAAGGTGAACTCGGGGATGAGGTCTTTTATGGAGGAAAGACTATAAGAAACATGTATTTCACTCTGGTATTGCTCTTTTAAAATTTGGTCTAAATATTTACTTTGGACTTCATATGGATGCCTTATGAGTTAGTAAAGGTCTTAGGGGTGTCCAGGGAATGTTCGAAGCCCAGAACCTATATTTTTTGGAAAATAGGATAGGTCGTGTGGTAAGTGAATTGTTGGAGAATGATTTGGATAATCGTGCAGATTGAAATTTCTGGACAAAACCAATTTGCATAGTTTTATTAAGGTCATGAACCCTAACCGTTCAATGTTCTCCTTCTACCTAGAAAACCTCACACAATTTTCATACGATTTTCAAACCATGCAGACAAATTGTGCACATGACATTTTTCTAGGTAAATTGAAAATTTTTCCCTTATTGATCTAATTTAATACACTCTTCCTCCTTAATCTATATTTCAACCTAATTAACCAATTTTTCTATCATTTTGGATCCCTTTAAAGATATATGTTTTGAATCAAGAGATCTCTTTCACTATATATCTGATTAATTTTCCATTAATCCCATTGGATTCACAATAGTATGTACTTGATTCCTCTTGAGCCATTCTCCTTCTCTCTTGATCTTGACCTAGATATCGAGGTATTAGTATTTTTTCTCATTTTTTGGGATCTGCTCTAATATGAGCCAAATAAAGGGCCAATACCAAGGGAGGAGAGTCGTACAAGCCTAAGATGGGTGGTCTATAATTAATCCCTTAATTTCGTTGAATTTGGAACTGTCTTGTTCACCCCACCAATTTCATCAGGGGCCATTTATAGAGTTATTATGGCATGCTTATACTTGTTAGAACCATATGGATATGATCATTCCATATATGTGAATAATTATTTGTGGTTATGACCAAAAATCTATTTATTCCATGTTGATGGTTTTGCCATAATTTTTATTTAGTGTTTTGAAACATTTGCGCCACCATTCGGAAGATTCAGATGTTTCTTGGATTTACCATTTTAAGGGTATGATTTTCTATATTAAATAGATTTATTTATGTTGTGATTTTCATAATGAAAAGTACATGTATGCTCACCACGAGACCCACCTAAGGTAAGTGCTTCAATTGATAATTAAATATGAAAATTGAATTAGTAAGTATACTAAGTATATGACATAGTCATGAATGTAAATGAAGAGTAGGTTGCATATCCATATCACCCCATACAACGTTAATTTATGGTAGTGGAAAAAACCATGAATATAGAATATTCTTTAAATTGATTAATTGAATGGTTGCATGCTACTTGTCCTTATCACACTAATGTAAGGTAAGGCTTGAACCAAATGAGTTGATTAAAAGGTTACATACTACTTGAATTTATCATGATAATGAAATTAAATGCTTCAACTAAATGAAATATTCCATAAATTTATAGAAAAATAGTAATGTCCTGACTCGACCTCACATTGTATTCTGATCAGAGAATTTCACGAGCACTTGAGAACCCCATTCTGATTCAAGGATTTGGCTTGCTTAGTCTAAGAACCACATAGATCTTGATCCTTGTCTATTATTTGGATGCCCAGTATGACATTGTACGATCCCTTCAATATCATTATAGGATACATTGGATACACTCCTTGGATCTAGCATTGACAAGTAGGTTCCATGGATACAGCCCATAGGGCCCTGTCTCTGCTTAGCACCATTTTATCTTGGATGATCACCTTTGATTTGGTAGGAACCTTATTGTGGAATTCCTTAGGACATTCTCTATGGATTACACTCATAACCATGCTAAGCTATAGTTATGAATGATTTGGTGTCCCATGAGTTCAATGTCACCATTGTTATTGCCTTGGGACTTCATAATTAAAGATAATTACCTGATGATTTGTTACATCTGGGAATATTTTCTATTGATAACATGTGACTTATTTATAGACATGTAATAATAAGATACTGAATTGTTTACATGTTCATATAACTTTAGAGGGCTGAAGTAGGTACTTGGGTATTTAGTGACATTGTATTGATTTACTTTATCAATGTATTCTTTCACACTGTAACATTTCCATTACATGAGCCAAATGTTATATACACCATTGAAGGTGGCCCACTAAGATTTATCTCACACCATATCCAGGCACTGTTTGGTACCTGGGGTAGATTACATGGTTGTAGTTATTGAAATAGGGAAGCATATGGAAACAAAAACTTGATTTCATTCTGTTTAGAATGGATCTTGATAGAAGATGACTGAGTCAGATCATAGGATTCTTGGGATAGCCTTTGATTCCCTTTATAATTTGTGGAAAATGTTATGCCTTTTTTTGGTATCCTGGTTTTTCTACCTTTCTATTATATGAAATATCATAATGTATTGTTGAATGTTATTCCATTTTTTTCAGTTATTATTACTATTCTCTCTATTTTCTAATGTGCCTTTTGTTTATATATATTACTTATGCTATTTACATATATTTACATTCATCTGCTGAACTACACTTTGGTAATTAGGTCATAGTCTTCCCACAAAAACAACCTAGGCCCTCACTTCTAGTTGAGATCCATTGGAATTTAGGGAGATGTGCTTGAGGCCATGTGGCCCACCAGGCTCGGGGCACCCATTTAAGTGGCATCCAGGTCTGAGACATCACAGTGGGATAATTTATTTGTGGACATATAGCTTAAAATATCATCATAACACAACATGATCACCCTTCATAATCATACAACCTATACTATAACTAGAACCATCATAATATACCACATGACCCTTATTGGCTTTTAGAAATATCAGAATAAGAGCTGATGTCAGAAGACATATAAACTCCTAAAAAGAGTTTGGAAACATATCATCCCACTATAATTTCTTCATTTTGGTAATAGTAGTTGAAGGTGTTACTATATTTGTAAAATCCATGATCTACAATGAATATTTACCTAAAATACCTAATAATCTCTAAATATTGAAGACATTATGTGATTATTTCCATGATTATACAACCGTCACCTCTGTAGGATCGACTGAGAGACAATGTTTTAAAATTTCATTCCCTAAGAAATTCGCATCTTAGATCTAGAAATTCCATTTTGATATAATCCCATAAAGGTGAAGAATCCTATGGATTTCTAAAACCAAATTCATATAGCACTCATTCTCATGATCAGATCTCAAATAAACTAGGATATAATCCCCAAAAAACATAGAGAAGGTTTCATGATACTGATGGAATATGATGTTTGTCAATTATATAAACAATAAAAGAGATATATTCATGGTAAAATTAATTAATAGATATTCATAATAGTCATACCAACTCTTGAAATAAGTCTCTAGGATACCAGGATCTTGAATCCTAAGATAATTATAACCTAAAAGATGATTGATTTTTAAAATCTAATTCACCCCCATGAACAGATAAAACACTTCTTATGCATGTGGTAAAAGGTATATATTCTTTAAAGTTATGTAGTTTAGATTCTGATAGTGCATAATAATATTTAGGGGCCATCGACATTATTGGAAATTATCGTAGGGGATTTCCATGATGAAACACTAGGACAAATAAATCCCTTATCTAGAAAATAATCCAACTAGTTCTTGATCTATATCAAGTCAGTTAGTGAAATTTGATAAGAGAGTAATGAAATAAGCTATGTACCGACCACCATATCAATAATTAAATCTACCTCCCTCTCAAGAAACATATTAGAAAATTCGTATGGGAAAACCATTAGAGAAGTCCCTAACAAAAAAGGGAATATCATAATAGGAGAGAACAACATCAACCACAACTACAATGATTGACAATAGACTCGTGATATATGGGAGAGAAGCTCCCACATGACCATACCTCAAGTCCCACTCTCCCTATAACACCTAAGGAATATCAACAAAAAAAATTAATGTGGCACACTGAATATAACAAACAATCATATTATGATGATAAAATATTCGATATATCTTAATGATGATGTCAAAAATATCCATATCATGAACCAAGAGATACCATACTCACTTAGCATCAGCTATTGATAGAGAACATTTAGGACATGGAAATATCTACTCGTTCCATATTCCAAGAGGCTAACATCTCCATAAAAAGGAAATGAGTTTTTAAAAAGTTTTTGTAAATATAAAAAAATAGGTATATATCAAGAATTTCTAGGATCCTATATCAAATAAAGATGATTCAAAATCAAATTCAACAATGGTGAAACCTCTCACTATAGGCAATCCTCCATCAAACTCCGCAAAAAAATCATCCACTACATGAATATTCTTCATTTTTGAGGATTTTTATTAGACCCCTATTAAATTTTAGGATTCTAAAAACACTGCATTTCCCTTTGTAGTAGAATATCTCCGACTATATCAGTGCATTGAAAATCCTGACACAACTTCTGTGGATGGCCATAGTGGACACAATCATTGAAATCATTCATATGCATGGAACTAGAATTATAGGTGTGACCTACATTGAAACACTGATAGAAAGCTAAGGGTGAACTATTGGATCTTAATGATGGTGTAGAGGAGGTCCACTACTAAGATCCACCTTCACTTCTATTGTAATTATCATTTTATTTCCTATTCATTCCCTACGTGACACTAAAACTACCACTGGGTGTAAGATAACAGTCGAACATGAAAATATTTCTTATTGTATACCTTTATAGAATAATAGACATATCTGATATTTTAGAACAGATGGTAAGATTCAATATATATACTTGTGATCTGATGTATGGTCAAAATTGCTATATGTATTTATGAGACATCAGTTCATCATTTATTACCACATCTAAAATAATACAAACCTACTCTGCAAAATAGTTGGCATACTCTAACATAAACTACTCTACTATATGAAAAGAGAGAAACTCCAAAAACATTAGAATCATTAAATACTCTAGGCTATATTTGTAAATGAAAAGTTTCATGAAGTCCCCCCATTTGAATCCCAAATGTTGATTTAACTATACCATAGATTGCTACCATCACTTACTAGGAACCTTGAGTTTGAAATTTTCTCACTTCAACTTAATAGACATAGTTGTCTCTAGGAATTAAATGACCTAATCTATATTATCTATCCAGTCCTATGCATATTTGGGTTCATTAATACCCTTAATGGATGGGGTCTTCTTGTATATGAACTCTTAAAATGAATCCCTATCACATCCTGATCCTATTTACACCTCATTAACATGGTTCAAAATAGATGGTACATTTTGTTACACAACATGAAATACACATATGATAAATTTCTATGTGATTTTAACCCAAATGAGGATTCCCTTGAGGTGCATCTCCCACTACACCCTCCTTTGGAACCCTAAAAATAAGTCTTAGAGGCATGATTCTACCTATAAAAAAGAAAACAAATTGATCCTAAAATGATATAATGAAACAATATCAGTTTATACAAAAAGAACATAATAAAAATTTGAAATTGTGGTAAAAAACAGACATCCCATGGTGACTTGAGCCTCGTCTTGACACGATATGGCCCTGAATTTGTTATAAACTACCTATCAAGTCATGAAAATCATATCTCATATCTTTCAAATTCCCATGAATGGGATCTTCCATGAAATGATACCAAATTATCACATCTCGACCCATATAACTTGTCCCACTAAGATTCAAACTAGACCATAACATGGCCTGAAGAGAATTCCAAATCCCCAAGAGATGGTGACCAGAAACAGGGCATCCAAAAACAACTAGAGGGAATGATTTTACAAATCTGAAACAAGATACATGGCCCATATATATATAGGGAAAACTATAAGAAAATATGTAATAAACAAAAAGAGTGAAAAAATTAGTGATACAACCAAAGGTAGTAAGAAAAAATCTATGGAACATGTCCACAAAACAACTAAAAGATAGGAAACCAAAAACTATCCACTATTAATCCATGTAACATGTGGACATTATCACATTTTTACCCCAATAGTAACCCATTACTATTTGAAAAAAACTCATCACCTAACTGTGACACATTTACTTTTCCGGCATCGGATAATACAATGTATACACACCCATAATGGAGTTTGTAGGGTGTGATCTAAATAAGACTAGTAGGATCCCACTTAGTTGTTATATAAAAGTACTTTTATGATAATCCCAATATGTACAATTTAAAATAATATATGGAATGAAAATTAGTTAAAAAAATTTATATCAAAACCCTCGTAAACAATTCCTCCTTTTGAAAATATTTCATATAAATAGCTAATATGATTTGAAAGAAAAATTTTAGTAAAAAATTTAAATTTTTAAAATAATGAATCATATCATATCAATTACCAAATAGTAAAAATCCAAAGAAAAATGGTAAACACCTCTAGGATAACAAATTTCAGGATAATGAGGTCACTCATACCTCAGAAACAAACAAAAACTAGTGTAAAATCAAGTTCCTAGAGTCAATTAATCCATAATCTAGGGATATAAGAACACCCTGGAATGTGAACCCCCATTAATTTAAAGAAAATGATCTTACAATCAATGTATTTATAATCTAGGAATGAAATAACACCCCATAAAGTCAACCCCCTATAAATTTAAATGGAATAGTCCCAATACTAAAACATCCACCTTAGTAAGAAAGGATTCCATATGTGGAATATATTAAATCAATTTCTAAGGGATTATCATATTTCACAAACCATTCCAAATAGACCTTTATTCCAGACATGTTTTAAAAAAATCACAATCCATTTCATAATTCATTAAAAAACATTTATTTTACAAAAACAAGGGGAAATAATTTTTTATCAAAGAACCTTTTTTAAGAAATATCTCATTCAATTCAAGGATCATGAAAATTGATTTATAATCATTTTATAAAATCAATAGAATTTATGATTCATAGAACATAGTCTGGAGACTAAACCACCTACCTCAATCTTCGGTTTCACATCCCCCCACAATGGGAGCCAACACCAAAATAAAATGGATTATAAGAAAAAATGAGATAAATCCATGAAAAATGGTTACCAATACCTACAATATTGTTTCTATATGAAAAAGGGTTGGAGGAGAATATATGTTACCACATACCTCAATAATCACATGTGCCATACCATAACGGATGGGATGACTGACCTCCAAAAGAAAATCACCCAAGGGATTTGTTTGAGATTAAATAATGATGATTACCTGATAAATAGATCCCAAATTTGAAACCTAGAAACACTTCAAATTCGAAGGATAATGGAATGACCAATATATAATGATGTAGAGAATTAATCAAACCTACCAATTTTTTGACGATCAATCGAATTATGATAAAAACACCAAGAATAGAATAGAAAATAAGCCTATCTCTCCAAGGAAGATGCTATATAGGATCCCTAGTTAGATTATATCAATCAAAGATTGTTTATAGGGTTTTGTATAGATTTAAGGGGAAAAAATTACAATTATAACATTGCTTACCCAGCCCATCCCACTGCCATTGTCTACTCAGTGGTGTCCAATGGTGATCAAGTGGTCACTGAAACTGTTCAGTGTCCACCAACCTTCCAATTAGATGGATGGTGGATCACTTTATCCACCATTCATCACAAACCCTTTAGACCCCCTCCCCCAAATAACCTCTGAAACATCCCTAAATTGAAGAAAAACATCTTAAAAATTAAAAAGTGGTGTACCTGAACTAAGATGTCAGATGGTTTGAACGTGTGTCTTTTTCTAAAAATTTATATAGAAACCTTATATATTATGTTGATTACCAAATGATAAACCATGTGGTAGTGAAGAATACATATTTATTTCTTGTAATTGATGATTTTTTTTGACCAACAAAATGGATGAAGTGTCTCTCAACGATTGATCTTTGGTATGGTTATTACCATCTTAGGATCAAGGAGTATGATATCTAAAAGAAAAATTCAAGAGTAGATATGGCCACTATGAGTACATTGTTATTTCTTTTGGTCTAAACAATTCTCTTTCTATGTTTATAGAATTAATGAAAAATATGTTACACTAGTAACTCAATTCACCCAAAGTGGAATTTATGGATGATATATTGGTTTAATATAAAAATGAGGACTACCATGTGCATTATTATAAAGAAATTTATAGACATCATGACAAATAAATGACTTTATGGCAAGCATTATAAATGAAATTTCATGATTTAGGAGGTAAATTTATTGGGACATGTAGTTTACAAACATGGAATTTTAGTGGATCCTTAGAAGTTGAAAGTTTTTATAACATAGGATGAACCATAAAACATCTTCAATATTAAAATATTCTTGGGATTGGTAGCACATAATCTCCATTTGGTGAAATATTTCTCTAAGTTGGATTCTTTTTTCACTGTTATCACTCATTAAGGGGTTATTTTGGTATGTGAATCTGAATTTTTGGATTATTTGGATAAGTTGAAGTGCCATATGACTTCAGATCCCATGTTAGCTCTTCAAAAAGCTAGGTATGTATATTTTGTATTGTTTGATGCATTAGGTTTAGGTTTGGGATAGTTTATTATATTGGGTGATCACATGGTGGTAATGGCCATTTTTAAATTCATCCTCATGAAAAGAACTATCCCATATAGGATCTTAAACTCATGGGTGTGATGCAAGTTATGAAGAGTTGTCCAAATTAAAATTTTAGAAAAAAGTTTATCATCTACTCTATTCACAAAATATCGAGTTATCTATTACTTTAAAAAGATATAAACTATCATCATATGTGATGGGTAGAGTACCTATTGTATTTTGACATTGATATTGCATGCACCCTTAGTAAGGGGAATGTTGCGGATAATTCTATGATAAGGAAAATTTTATAATATGTTGTGAATGAATATATTTTGGAATATAATCTGATGTATTTATTTACTCATATTCATTTGGGAGTCCAAGAGGAGGAGATCGAGGTTGTTTTGACGAGTGTTTAGTAAAATTAAAAACGTCTCAAAATTATTGCATTAGAATAATTACATGATTGCGTATTTTGAGGAATTGGAGATTCCTTATATTGCAAGGAGACCATCATTTAATGGTTTCAATATTCTACATGTATCCATTACTTCAATAATTGGTTTCTTGTTGTGTTACCTATTAGGAATGTAGTGATGGGGGTATTTTCATCATTCTTATTGGGTGGTGAACCTAGGAACAAAAAAATGGTTTATGGTATCAATCAATGATTATAGTGGCCATATATGAAACAAAATAATGCATATTTTTTTTATCAATTTAATAAATTTCCTCAGATTAATTATAATAATAAGAAGCCTTCAGGATTACTTAATCTACATCATATACTATCTTGTAAGTAGGATGAGATATGTATGGCCTTTTTGGCTTGGTTTACATGTATTCCTGAATGATATAATTTGATTTAGATTTTAATTTTATGGTTAACTAAATCAAGTCACTTTATTCCCATTCATGACACCACCATACATGAGAACTTGAGTAATATATATGTGTAGAAGATCCAAAAATTTCTAGGTGTTTTATCCTATATAATATTCAATTGGGATACCTAGATTACATAACAATTTTGGAGAGGCCTCACAGAGGTCATTAAATCCCATGTAAAGTTTAACATGACATACCATCCTCAGACTGATTGTCAAATGAAATTGGCTATACAAATTATTTTGGATATGCTTCATGATTGTGTCCTAGAATTTGGAGGAGTTTTGTATTTCCACTTGGGAATGGTTGAGATTAAATATAAAAATATTCATGAGTCATCCAATTAGATGGTACATTCTTAGGCCTTATATAAATGAAATTATAGATATCTACTTTGTTGGTTGGACATCAGTGAATTTTCCATAGTTGGACATAGTTTGGTAAAAAAAATGATGAAAAATATTCAGTTAACTTTTCAAATAATGGTATTTGAACAAATATGATATAGTTCTTTTGATAATCACCACTGACATCCTATAGAGTTCTAAGTCGATGGCCAGTTTCTTTAGAGTCTCTCCTCGGCTGGATCATCAATAGGTTGAAAGATAAGGAAAGTCAGTACCAAGATATATAGGACCATTTGATGTTATTGAGTTGATTATAAAGAAGGTTTACCATTTTTATTTGGCCCCTCATATGGAATTGATGCCCAATTTTTTCCACATGTCACATCTTAGAATGTATCTCTGCAATATTCCTCATGTATTGTGATGAGAGGATATTGATGTGGAACCTAATTTATCTATGACTGAGCTCCCAATTCCTAGATTTTATTCATAGAGAAAGGTCCTTCATATAAAATCCATCTGCTTGGTTTTTTTGATTTTGTAACATGGTTCTGATCCTCAAGAAAAAAGTGAGTGTGAGTCTTTGGTGAGAGATCAGTGGGCTCACTACTTTGAAATGGAGTCTTTATGATAGGATTTATTAGGGAAGAAATTATTTATATTGAGTATAATTTTATCTTCCAAATTTCATATTTAAAGTAATTATATTCATTTTATTTGATAATATTACATTTTATCCTTATCTCACGTCATTTTTTGTTGGGATTTAGAAATATTTAGATTTTTATGGATCTATGCACAATTAGAGCTTGGTTAGTGTAAACCATCTGGGCTAGACTAGGATACAATGCAAATTATGTTTGAGTTCTAGAAGAGGGAGCATGGCTAGGAACACCGTTAGTAATAACCACATAGTCTACCCCTACAAACCAAAAAATGTGTGATTGTGTGGCTATGCACAGTTGGAACACAATTTTCCAAACCATGTGGCCAAACTGTACATCTCTTTGAGTAGCCAAAAAAGAGGTTCATGGTTTCAAAACCCTTATGTAGTGAATTTAACTATATTATTTTATTAATTAAGTTCCTAAAACCCCCTTTTTTAACTCCAAGATCTTCATATTTGAACCTAATATGATCTTTTGTAATTTATAGGCTCTTCAGAGGTGCTTCTGTTCCTTCAAAGCCCATTTCTCCCTGGGTCAAAGTTATAGTTAATGCGTTGATTCTCTTCTAGTAAGTTTAATCTTGTTTTGATTGTGATTTATCATTTCTTTATCTACCTTTTAATTTGATAGATATAGATCATCATTTATTTTATTTATCAATATCATTTTTTGATTATTTGTGATTCTTTGATTCTCCATTGAGCGTTACAACCTGCGACTCTATGTTGGTAGATCCCATGTGGGTGTTTTTTGATCATGATTTAGGTAATTGGTATTTTAAGGAAAATCCAATAAATTACTCCCTTTAATGCTTAATGATTTTAAAATATATTTCTAATTAATTTATAATGATTGATTTGAGTCCCTAACAAATGATTTTGAAATATAAAGGTTTGTGTGTGATATAACCCCTTGGCAAATGGATTTTTAAATAAAGTGTTGATTTATGAAAAAATGTTATTGAATTGAAATAATTTATTTGAAGAATAATTTTGATGATTGAAGTTTTAGGTGATGGCATGAAATGATTTCTTATTTTAAATGTAATGATTTAATTTTAAAGGAATTAGTTTTTGATAATTAAGAGTTGATGTTTTTTTTAAATGAAATGGAATTATTTGAAAAATGAACTTGAGGCTGAATGAAATGATTATCTAAGATGATTTGATATTGATTGAATTAAATTATAGTCCAAAGTATGATTGATTACCTCGAAGTATATGAGAGACATTGTAATTAAGTGGAAGGATATGTATTATAGGTAAAATTATATCTAGTAATGAATTTATAATGATAACATAACATAACTACTTAAGGTAAATTAGTTAATTCTTTGTTGTTCTCTCTTATTACCCCTAGGATTGTGGATTGAGGTAGTGTGAACACACCTAGAGCCATATTTCAGTGAGATTTTTTGGAGCCTTATGATATAAACTAACTTACCATATGTGTTAGTTCTATAGAGATATGATTGGAAATTATTATACATTTCAGTGATTAATTAGAATGATTATTCATGAATATTTTAATGGAATGATATATTCATGCCTGTTTGGAAAAAGATGCATCGATATGCCTAATTTTATGGAAATTCAATTTTTTATCTGCTTTATTCTAGCCATTAATTTTTCTTAAAATCGTGTTTAGCGAGGAATTGTGAAATATAACCATTCCATTGTTTATTTAAAATTTGAGATATTTTGTTTATTTGATATGGACATGTTTATGGAATTATTGGTGAAATAGTATTGTGATTTATTTCTCACAACCTACCATTATTTTCATACTTTTTTATATTTTATTATATGAATTGAAATGAAAATAAAGGCACATATTGGTGGTATATAATTTTATTTATTTAGTGAGACCTTGGGAGTTGGTGGTGACCAATGGAACTTGGGATTCACTTGTTACATTGATATCCTGTGAACAAATATTTGATGGGTTTCTCTATTATATTTGGATGATGTATCATTTTAGTATTTGTAACATTATAATTGTGGTTTTCTATCTTATGGTGTGTTTGGAATACCGAGTGTTTTATTTATTTATATCCACTAATTTGGCTTGATGAGTTAATGTCATGAAGAAATCATTTACTCTTGTTTTACTTTCTTACCATGTGTTAGTCACCAACCCATGGGATCAGGAACACCGTTCAGGCCATGTCAGAACTGATTTAGGTATTATTTAGATAGGTTATTTAGGTTTGTTCATGAAATTACTGATATATAAGTCCTGAATGAGTCCAATAGGCCTCTTAGTTCTATCTCTATAGATCTTCATTCCCAGTATGTAAGAATCTTCACCAACATTATTCATTGGGAAGCATTTACCCAGATGCATCTTCATAGAGTGAAGAGTTGGGATATCATTTTTGAGAAGAAATATTTAATATATAGATAATATAACAAATACTACCACACTCCCACTAATATGATTTTATATATTGGAATCATCCATGTTTTCAATGAAACCAAATAATTTGATTATATCATCAAACCAGATCATCCATCTATGAGAATCTTGCACCAATCTATAAATAGACCAATGGAAATTACAAAACATAGTATACTCATTTGTAACATTAAAATATTCAAGTTGATTAACATAAATTTCCTCATATAAATTCCCATTTTAAATATATCCAATATATATCATAATCATAATGATGTGATATGGTGAAAAAATATGAATGGAATTTATTATATCTATTGGTGAAATTTTTCTTAATATTTAATATGATGAATTTTATTATATCCTTTCACCCCAATCATTCTTTATATATAGAAACAATACTATCCATGTCAGTTTTTTTGAGAAAACCACACTTTCGCCCTATGGGTATCACCTCCTTAGGCGTTTCTAGAAGTTCTAAACATGGTAAGTGTACATAGATTCCATTTTAAATTCCATATATTTTAACCATTTCTTTGAATCGAAACACTTAATGGAATCAATTTTGTAATTCATTTAATCTCCTATGAATTTTACATCATTATCATTTTCCGTGATAAATCCATCTCTCTAGTTGATAATCAATACTACCATACCATTGGGGTTATTGAGTAACTTTAGTCTATTATTCTTCCATAACACTTTGTTGAATCGGGACAACCTCCATCTCAATAACACTTCATGTTCATTGGTCTGAAAATTCTACAAGTTCAACTTTCCTTCCATTGAATCCTAGATCTATGTACACCTTATCAAGGAAAACACTAGTTTAGGACACAAAGACTTTATATTCAGTAGGCTTCTAAAAATAATGTCCCTCATTTTCAATGGTACAAAAAAACATTTATCATAATTAGGTTCAATATTATAAAGATATAATCACCATATGAGTGATTAAAAATTTTAAATCTTTCTAAAAGGAAAACTATGTCATTTTACATACCATATAACATATGGTGTCTATATGACTACTTTATATATACTAGAATTTTTTATAATTATAGTATCCTCCAGATCATAAACCCATAATGAAATAGGAGGGTTACATTAACTCATCATCAAATGAACTAGGTCTAACTTGGTGCAATTACTCCTTTCAGAAACACCATTACATTATGGTGTACCAGAAGGAGTGAGTTTTGAAACAATTCCACAATCTCTTAGATGTTCTATGAATTTTTGGCTTATGTATTTTCCACACTTATATGATCAGATAATCATGATACCACTGTATAGTTGATTATGAACTTATTTTTGAAACTATTTGAACATTTTAAAATTTTGAAACTTGTGTTTTTTTAGAAACACATATCCATATTGAATAAATTAATCAGTAAAATAATTGAAGAGCCTATAATCAAAACTCTTTTGTGTTCTGATTAGCCAACACACATCAATATGAATTAGATCCAATAGTCCACTATACCTTTCATGTTTTATATTAGAAGTAGAATTTATGTTATTTTTAATAAACAAGTTTCACATGTATTGAATTAATCATAATTGAATGAGTCCAACAATGCTCATCTATGAAGTATTTGAATGTGTTTCTCATTTATATGTATGAGGGGACAATTCCAAATGTAGGTGGGATTAGAATCCATCATGACCTTCTTATTCTAAATTTTGTAAATACGATTATAAATATATTTTAATATATAACCATTCATTATATTCCTAATTCTATAAAACATTTTATTCTTATATATTAGAAAAATCTTGGTCTTAATCTTGAATAAAAATACCTTTTTCCCAAATAATATAAAGAAATAATTTTTTATATTGGTAATATTATATATTTTTTATAAATTGTGGAATAAAGTACTTCTTAAAATCATATTTCAAATGCCAATCACTAATGTATCAACTCTTTCACGAATAACAACACATTATTCATCCTTCATAAATTCATTAATATCCCTAAGTCTTTTTTTTCAGTAAAAATGTGTGATGCACACCTATTATCTAATACCCATGAGTTAGAGTTAATGAAATTTGTATCTATAACATTAACATTCAGGGTATTTAAATGCTTCTCCTTGAGAACAATTCTCAATCCTAAATACCAATTTCCAACTATTTTATTGGTCATACATATTGATCATCTTAATATTATTTTTATAATATTTTATTAATCTCATAAAATTAAATATTTATGGGTGTGTATCAGGTTTTATATCATTTCATTAAGGAATTTCAATGAAAATTCTCCCATCAAAATCAATGGCATCGTACATCAAATATATATAGTGACCTATGATCCATATTTCACTAAGGAATGAGTTTTCTATGGAATTTCTGTCACCACATAGTTATTTCGGTAAGGAATCATCATAATAAAAATATTTATGACTCTTGGATAGTTTAGTGGAAAAAACATTTTTGATATCCCTGATATGGATAATACTCAACTTTATTCCTCTAGTATCCTAATTCTATTAGGGTCTCTCGACTAGTGTAACCCAACGAAAACCTCAAGGAAAATGTAAAAAAGTAAAACCAAGGGGAAACCAACTATGGAATTACCTACCTAAATTTTTAATAGTTCCACCAACCACATTCTTTCCTTACACAAGATAATTTAAGGGCACCCAACTATGGAATGACCTACCTAGTTTGATGATCGAGTTGTTGATATGTTCAAATTTTGAAGGAATATAACACTTAGTGTTGGAGAGGGTCTGTTTTAAATTCCCACTAATTTAATATATATCATATAAATATTAATTTCATAACTAATAAATCTTATTTAATATTTATTTTTTCATATTTTATTGCCTTTTTGTATAAATTCATTTAGAAATACAGATTTGGTATCGCTATTCCATCTGCCAAAATAATATTTCCATGTTACATTAATGTGTTCCTCATTTCAAAACCCACAATGTATGTTACTAACAAAAAATTAGAATAAAAAAATATTTATAAATATCTTAATTAATCATGTGCATAAGTTACATGAAGTATTCATTTAAAATCATAAAGTTATATGAGATTTATAATACCCAAATGAGTATGCCCGAAGCGACAGATAGCTAAACCTCATATTTCTGGAACAAGGCATAAGACACTTGGAATGTGGGTAGTCTGATCTTATGTCCCTCAAACCGGAGAGACTTTACTCAAGAGGGAATAAAATTCATGATATTTCAAAAACCTAATATCTGAAAACTATTCCCAAAAATTATATTCAAGCTAGTAAATTAAATTACAAACCATGGTTAAAAAAGAAGAAAATGAAATTCTTTAGATTCATTACTTGATTTAAATGCAAGAATATATCACATATAAGTACTTTATCATATAAATAAATATTATGCAATATTCAAAATACAAAAAAATTTATATACATGGATAAAGTAGGGAAAAATATTCAATAAATTAATAATTCATACATTTAAACACGAGAATAATTCATTAAATTTTTCATAAATTAAATAATTACTATATAAATTTTATAATTAAAAATAATAATTTGAATATTCCAAAATATTTTTTCCATTTTTTTAAACAATTTATAAAAAAGCTATCTCAATTGATAATTGAATTTTCTTAATAAATAAACAATTTATTAATTTACCAAAAAAATGAATCAAATATAAACTTTTTCATATTTAATATATGCATTAAATAAAATTTTATAATGGATAATAATTATTATTCAGAAAACTTTCATAAATTATAAGTATTTCTTAACAAAACATATTTTTTTTAGTAATTTTATTACTCATATGTAAGAACCATTTCTAACATGAGGGTTGCCTAGGTGGCCCTTATAAAGAACATTTATGGGTAAGGGTGACCATAAAAAATTATATTTTGTAAGGGTATATAAAATTGACCATTATTTAAGGCCATATTCATAATGTTAAACCAATACTACCTTCATATAGTTTATACTGTGTAAGGGTACTCTTTTAAATGCAATTTTGAAAAATATTGTCTAAGGGTATCATTTATATTGATTTACACAAATTAATTTGTGTAATGGTATTCATTATATAGATATATATAAAAAAATATTAATAAGAGTATTCATTATACAGAATAAAAAAAAGAAAGTTATGTAAGTGTATTCTCTATATACCATTACATAAAGCTAACTGATATAATATTTTAGAGTTTCAAAATTTTCATCAAAAAATAGTAAATTAGAAATGATGAATCCTTGAAGAAACATTCTACAATAATATAGGTGGGGTTTATATACTCATATTATGATACTTAATAGTATAATTAGAACCAAAAATTGGATAATCTATCTTCATGAAATAAACATGAAAATATTATCATAAAAAAATCATGCCTAGAATGCCCAAACAATAGAAGCATTCATATTCTTTTATCAAAATATAATGCTTAATGATAATTATTAAAGATAAGTTGATCAAATACTACTACCTCTGATTGGGGGACACTAACTGGTGGATCCTCGTCTCTATCATATGATAATCATCATTCTCAAAGCAGTGATATTTCCTTCACAAGGAGTGATAAATAAGGATATAAAAGAATAAATCCTGTTATAATATTTTTAGGAAGTATATTATCACCAATAGTGAGAAATGGTTGACAATGTTCCACCCCAAATGAATAAAACCACATTCTATTTATATAGGTGAATCCTAACACCTCTTCATTAATGAATATCATAGTTTGTATTCATCAAGTATCATCAAATGATACCCATCATTTATACCACATTGATGATCCCATTGAACTATTTTAATGAACAAATTCAAAGCCTTTAATCCATTCATAATGGATTAATAACTGATAAAAAATTCATCGGGATGGATTTGAAAAACACATACATCAAATGAATGAAATACTATACCTTCTATAGTGACTACCATGATGTAGTGAGTCCTTTTTTTTATGTACATCCAAAACAATTACCCACATATATTCACTTTATTATATTAGTGAAGAACATGTGTCTTGTAATTTACCCAAAAATATCAATCATGTAGTCACCCACAGTGGGGGATTACTTTATAAAAATTCATATATTATGATCTATTTAAATCTATCTAGCATGTAGTATGTTTATGTTTTATGAATCTTATGATATAGATACCTTGTAATAGGTTAAGGGGTTTAAATAATTACAGTTTAAATAATTTTCTAAAAATTGGTTCACATTTATTCACCTCCATTCTCATTGTGACTATACGATCCTACAGGCAATAAAAAGTAGTATTAGAGCCAAGGTTATTCCAGTGATTTGGTCTATTTTCCCAATATTTTTATAGGTTATATATGAAGTGAAATTTTGATTAAATTTTTTGAGTTCCCCATCAGAGAAAACATAGAGGATATATCAATTACAAATTTGAAAAAAGAAAAAAAGGGAGGCTAAGAATCTAAGAAATATCATTCTTATGAGAAAGGGGAAGTCTATTCCAACTAGTTAAAGGAAATTCAATTGGTTATTTATAAGTCATTTATATTAAAAATTATCTTCATAATTAGTACAATTCAATATGTGAAGGGTGTGTTCTAATAAAGTAACTTGATGTTTTTTACATTAAAATAAAATATTATTTGAAAAAAATTCACATTGAAGTAGTTAATTTCAAAATTTTATAAATTAATAATCAATAGGATAAAAAATTATATCAGGGTTTTAATCTAATGTAATTGAAAAATAATTTTTATAAAATTTTAAAAAGTATTTGCCCTCATTAAAAATTTTAAATGCAATTAACAATATCTATTCTTCTGTGAAGAAAGACACACCCTTGTTGGAGAAGAAGTGAAAAAAATAATTGAAGAGAAAGATTATATGAATAAATTCTTCATGAAAATGGAGCATGTATTAGATGTATTAATTGGTGAGGAAACCTTTTAGTTGAAGATAAATTTCCAAAGAATAATGTATATTAATTACTTTTTGAAATCACCAATAAATACACATGAAGATCAAATAGAAATGACACAATTTGAGACTTCTAGTGTTTCTAAAAGAATTTTTGTTAACATCATAGTTTATATAGAGATTATTTTTGATAAAATATCTTATATAATTAGAAATAAGTTATTAAAAACACCTAATTATATATAAAATACAATCTCAAATAAAAAGGTATCCCCTTTTTTAGATGCCTCTTTTTGTAATAATGTTGTTTCTATTGAAATGGATGGTTAAAATTAAAAATATGAATAAGTATAGGTATAAAAAATTAATGTTAAACTAGCCACTATATTTATGGTTGACTTTATCATGTTCTAGAATCTATTTTCACAAAAAAGTGTTGAACTGGAGGGATATTTGTACTGAAAATAGAAAGGTTTAAAAGCAGGCCAAACTGAGTTCAAGAGAAGAAAATCATGGTTTTGTGGCTACTATTAGTATTGTAATAAATTTGAGAAAAAGGAAATTTATTTTTGGAATAATATTTTAATAATTTTATGATAAATAAGTCCTATATTAAAGGGAAAAAGGTTGCGTTGAATAAAAATTAATAGAAGAATGTGAAATTATCCCTCAAGAATAGATTTGGAAACATTAAAAAATTCAATAAAAAATGAAATAGGAACAATAATTGTGAAAATTAATGTTTTTTATAACTAATAAACATGATTCAAATTATAGAGGAGTAATAAATTCATAAAAATATAAGTTTATGTATTGAAAAATAGAAATTTATTCTACTTTTTGGGTGTAAGAAAAAGAAAATCACTAAACGAAACACAACCAACTAGATTAAAATGGATGATTTAAAAAAGAATATATTATTATGTTATGGGGGAAAAATCTATATCATGGGTCATTTAATTAAATACATGAAAATAAATGATCAAGTAATTATGGTAGAACAACAAATAAATCTATTTATAGAAATAAATAAAATGGTTAATTTGGTTGAAGACATATTTTAGGATGAATTTGATGTTCTTATGAGGTTCCCTAAGAAGGGTAAACTAAGAATTCATGAAAATACATGTGGAAAATCATATTAAACTGATAATGTTTTAAATAATTTATGATTATATAGAAAACCAAGTTGAAAATTGAAATGAAGATATAAAAATAAAAAATATTTCATGTTTCTAACTCGAATATGTGAAAAAAAAATTAATTTCACATAAGTAAAAAATATGAAAAAATAAATAAAACCATTATTTACATGGAAATTGAAGTCTTATAAACTATGTGTGTAACACCCCGAGCTTCCACGATACGCTTCTCATTCAATAATGCAATGGCTTGCATTATACGCAACTTCGAGTTCTAAAACACCGCGACTAATCAAAGTAGCCGTTATGAATAGTAATAACCACTTTTTAAAATTATAGAAATTTTATATTTCAAAATGGACATCATTTTTGGATTCGGAATATCGAAATCAGCCTATGTTGAATTTTTGGTATTTTTCTGAGAACTTCTAATTTTTTATGAATAGTGAAAAATACTTAAAAACAACTTTTTTAATAAAAATAATTAATAGTGATAAATTATACTATTTAGTGGTTTTAAAGTATAATTGGAATATATTTTTATCATTTTATCCAATGGTGGTCATTAGAATTAATTTGACATTGAAATTGGACATAAACAATTGCCAATCTTTTGATATAAATTGTTTCTTAAAAACACGCTATTTGTTGTGACAGCGGGAATTAATTATAAAATTAATTAATGCAACTTATATGTTTGTAATTTTGTAAAATAGACATCATTTTTGAATTTGGAATATCAATTATATCTTAGGGTGAAATTTTGGCGTTGTTCTGAAAAACATCAATTTTTGATGAATAGTGAAACCACTAAGTGGTAGTTAAATAACTGATTTTTTGTTTAAATGAAATATTACCACTTCTGTGATTTGATTTTCAAAAATCCGACATACATGGTTGTCATTAAGAATTAAAATGTGGTTCAATGAGATTAAAATAATTTTTTGGTGAATAGTAACTTTTAAGTTCTTAATCGCGATTAGAGGTAATTAGTGTAGTTTAAGGTACAAATAATGTTTTTATAATATGAGATGAGCATGACACTTGTCCTACTCCTATTGGATGAGTCATGGCCGACCAAGACAACCCATGGGTCAACTTGGGGACCCCATGGAGCCACTTTAGTTGGAAAATGACCTTAATATATATTTATTTAATGTTAAAATTAAATTGACACAAACATGAGTTGTTTTACTAAAACAGTTTTTAAGTGGGGTTACACAAGTCCAAGTTTTGATTATAAATATTCATTAGAAAGCTAAAAAAGATTTCCTACATCATAGTATTTTTTTTATAATTTTTAGACATTAAATAAATTAAATTATTTATGACATCATGATGATGCAGTGATGACCTCATTATTTAACGATTTAAATAAAATGGGAAGATAATTCAAAATCCAAGGCTTACACTTGTCCAAAGCCAATTGGATGAGGAGATTTCGAACCCTTATCACCTTATCCTCGAATTATATAAGTGTGGGACCTTTAGAATCCGAAAATCATTGTGAAATAATGTAACATTTCAATCTTTCCAAAAGTGCCCCTCCTCTCCACTTATAAAAGGCCCCCACCTCTCCCACCTCATTTAAACTTTCAAGCCATTTGGCTCAGCCAACCTCTGCCCAAATACTCTCCCAACATTCCTCCCTTACTCATAGAAGCCTCACTTTGGGCAGAACGCTTCCCAAGGAAGCCTTTGGCTCAAATCAAAAGGGTTACCCGATTTTGAGGTAATGTCTTTTCTAATGTTGTTTTGTTTTATTTTTCTTCTCCAACCCCCTAAACACTTTTTATTCATTTCTTTTGTAACAACACCAGTATCCTCAATATACTAGGATGTTTTTATAAGAATTATTCGAGCTACACTTACACACACCTACATCTAATGGTTAAAGAACATACGGTTTCTGTGGATGGTGAATTTCTGCCTCACGAAACGATGATTGTTCAAAACTCATATAACACCTTCAAAGGTGGCCATTAAGATGTCCCTATATTTATATATGATATATAATGTGTTTATGTTTTACTTATGCTTCTGTATTTCTCATTTATGGCTTACTTTATTATTTCCATTATGGGTAAAACGCGATAATTTCATTTTAGGAAGTGCGGACTACCGCCCCCTCAAAGTGATTTGAATCGTTAATGCCATATGTGGGATGTATAATGGATGGTGTAAATGTTATTATACACTATATTATACTGGAATTATATTATACATTTATATCATTATGATTTAGTTCCATTAAATATGAAATTGAAATGAAAGTAGCGTTCATGCGTACGTACGGCTTACCGTCTCCATGAACGGTGCATTTCATTTCATACCTCTAAATGTTACGTAATATTATAAATGAATGTATATACTGGATATATAAGATATATATGACATCTAAATCATGAATATAATTCTGGATATAATGGATATTTCACCACATAAACAACTTGTAATTATAAGAAGCTTATTGTTGACTCAAGTACCAAAGATCGACAAAACGACCGTTATTAACTTAAATAATTACATAATGTTCATATCATTTTAATAAGTGATATAATAAGGATAATGAAATTGAAAATGGTTCTTAATAAGGTATATATTAACTCTAGTTTATTATTCAGGAGGTTAAAGAACGGTTGAGTCAAGTCAGACACGAGGTAAGGGAACTTCTTAACCCAATTTCCATTCTTTGGGTTAATCTCCTACTTTCAAATTATGTCATGATGATATTATGTCCTATTTTGTATTTTTAATTTCTTTATGTGTACCGATAGTGAATACACATAATATATCTATTTTATTTTAAAAATGATCTTTTTAAGGACTTCGTCTCAATCTCCTTTCATTGAGGCATATTTTGTTTTATACACAAATTTCTTTTATACGGTGTATAAACCCCTTTGACTTTTACATTTATTCAAAAGGAATATTTTTTATATGAAGTGTTTTACTAAACGACAAAAAGGGAATGTTTTTCTTTCCGTACATATGCGGCGACAATGAATTCTCCGCCGCCGTGACCATTTTTTGAGTTTCGGCTTCCTTTACAAGCCATACATTTTTTTAAAAGAAAAATAAATACAATGTTTTAACTTTCTTTTATTTTGGTATTGAAAATGGTATTAAAAGCATTTTTTTTATATCAATGTGTTGTATTGAAATCTTGTGATTGAAATGTGGAAATGTTATGTTTCCTTTATGCATGTTTTATGTGATACGATTATGTTATGGTTTATGATATGTTTAAACCTATTCATATGAGGAATGCATTGGACTTAATAAGTGACGGGTGGAGCCCGTTATAGCTCCTCGATGCATCGGCAGGTCTCATGAGACAAACTAGTGTCTTGGCACGAGGCCTTGACAAAATCTTATTTGTGGTCTTGGCACGAGGCCTTGACTACGTGGTTATGATAGTCTGGCATTATGCATTCCATCATTATCAAAGTGGTTATTGATATTGCATGTGATTATTCGACCAGTAGAATATCCATGTGAAGAAGTAAATGGCATTATCTCATTTTACTTTTGCCATATTATGTTGATGTTCAAGTTTAAAAGGCTTTTGTTTTAGTTATATATTGCCTTAAATGTTTATGTTTATTTATGAAAGCTTCCGCAATATTGTTATCCTTACTGAGCATCTGAGCTCACCCCTTTCAATGTTTTAATATTTTTCAGGATGTGAAGAAGTATTTAATGAATGACCTGCAGGGATAGTCAGAAGAGGATATGAGTGTGGACTATGAAGACTTTGTTATTAGTTTTTCACTTTATGATGTAATGTAAGACTTATGAATGTATCTAGTGTTTCCAAGGCTACTAAACTAATCGGTCTTTCGAGACTTGATCTTTTGTGATCATGCCAATGTTACGAAGTAATGCACCGACTCTGGGTAGCTGGGGTCGGGGTGTTACAGTTGGTATCAGAGGCAGTTTAGTACTAACCTTGGAAGCTATATTTAGATAAACTCTGATTAGAGCACATAGCCCAAAGATAGACTTTGAGGATTAGTATAGAAGAACTTCCTAGAATTTTGGTATTATAGAGATGTTATGAGTTTTCTGAGAAATACATCCATGTCTGGATACGAGCAGGTAGAGGCGGCTCTGGCACAGATGTACCTAGGGGTAAAACCCGAAAACACCGCTTTGAGCTAGACTCGAACGGGAACTGGTGCACGACAACAGGCCTTGCTGCACTCTTGGTTACGACACTCCCGGGGGATATGCTTAGGATAATTCTCATTTTATTTACAAACCACTATGAAGGGTTATGAGTATATACTTTCTCAAAGAAAACATTTCTTTTTATGATTATGGATTATATCCATAAATAGTTCAATTTATGTAAAGTGTTTTACAAGTATGGAATTATGTATTTTGATTCATAAACTAATCTAGTTTATGCCATTGTTTAGAAATGGCGGCTAGTGGAAGGAATGGAAACCGTATCAATGCATGAACTCCGTGTAGGGATTTCCCTCCTGATCAAGATAATTATTGTTGATCTGGAGATACAACTGGTGCTGATCAACTTATTACCATACTGGGACAACTCACTCAGGTTATGAATAATAACCTTACTCGTATGGAGCACCCTGATCCGCAACGTGGAGGATCAATGTTAGACCGCTTCATGAGGCAACAACCACCAACCTTCAATGGGAGTACAAATCCTATTGTAGCTGAGCAATGGATAAATTCCTTAGAGAAAATATTCCATGCCTTGGGGAGTAGTGAAAGGGAGAAGGTTGTCATGGCAGTTTACCGCCTCACTGGAGATGCCGATCAGTGGTGGCCGCTGATTCAAAACCCAAAGGAAGATGATGACGTATCGAATATGGAATTGAGGGAGTTCAAAGATCTTTTCATAGAAAAATACTTTCCTCGTGACCATCGAGCAGATATGGAAAGGCAATTTCTGAGTCTGAGGCAGAAGGAGGATGAGAATGTCGCAAAGTATGAGGCTAACTTTACAAGGTTAGCGAGGCATGCTACCGATTATATACGTAACCCAAGGAGTAAGATTGATCGTTTCTTTGATGGGTTAAAACCATTTCTCCGTCAAGCTTTGGTATCACAACCCTTCTCATCATACGAAGATATTGTCTCGTGTGCTATCAATACAGAAAAGGAATTCTCTAAGTCTTATGACAACAAAGTAAAGAAAGAGAAGAAGAGAACGGTGGAACAAGAGACAGATAAAGGGAAAAAGGGAAAGAAGGATTTTCCATTATGTGATAATTGTGGGAAGAATCACCCTGGTACGTGCCTAAAAGGAATGGGAGTTTGTTATAAATGTGGAGAAAAGGGTCACCAGGCTCGTGATTGCAAGGGAAAGAAAGAGGCTGTCAAAGTTGAATGCTACAATTGTAGAGAAATGGGTCATTATGCAAATGAATGTCCTAAGCGTCAGGGAAACTTACCTCAGAAAAGGCCAAGGGATCAAGGACAATCTTATGCTGTTACTACAGTTGAAGCAGAATAACTAATGTATTGGTGCTTTTGGACTCTTGGATTATATTCTGGTTATTAGAATAATGTGATATATATATAAGGATTGTACTGCAGTACTTGTTGATTTCAGTAAGGTTTTAATATGATTAAGGTAATCATATTTTTAGTATGTGACAATAAGAGAAACTTTTCTTTGTTTGTGTAATCTGATGTTACAATTGATTTTGGAATTTAGAGACCTTTTAGAGAAAGTCTGGATGAAGGTATTTTGGATAACTATTAAGGTTGGAGTGGATTAAGTTGAACTTTGGATAGTATTGTTTAAGGTTAAAACATTTATGAAGATTATTTTTGGAATAGTATTGTACTATATTTTTAGGAAAAGGACAACCTGCAGGGTGGGGAATAACCTGTCGCGTCGGATAAAGCTGCAGGAATCGAACCCACAACCATAGTGCGACAAGCCTTTATTTCCTACCACTAGCCTACAGGAAGTCCCTGGTTATTACAAAATAGTTTTACTAATCTAAATGGTATGTGTTAACATTTTGAACCTTATACAATTAGGATAAATAGAATATTTTTGAGTTATGTTACCATTTGGAGTAAAAGTTGGGTTTGTGGTAAAAATTTATTAACGAATGAAAGTATACATAACAAGTATGTATATTCCCTTACGTTCTTAGTAAATCTCATAAATAAATTCCTCAACATTATAAAAGGTAACTTAAAACAAAAATGTTGTCGGTTAACTTTTCCAACTGGGGATTCAATGACCGTTTAACCAATCACAAGTTTGTGATTTTCTTATGGTTAAACTTTCTCCTAATCCTGTTTTATATAACTCTCCATCAGACCTTGATGGTTTGTTTTTCTTCCATATCCATATTTTCATAGAATCCTAGAATGGGCTATATCGGGTGACCTTTGTACTTATCCTGCTTTCTTTTAATGTTATATATTTATTAACCTTATATCCGATGTGGGTTTTCCACAAAGGTATTTTCTATTTTCAACCTTTTATTATCAAAGAAAAATTTCAAATTTCGAGGACGCAATTTATTGAAGGAGGGGAGAATGTAACACCCCGAGCTTCCACGATACGCTTCTCATTCAATAATGCAATGGCTTGCATTATACGCAACTTCGAGTTATAAAACACCGCGACTAATCAAAGTAGCCGTTATGAATAGTAATAACCACTTTTTAAAATTATAGAAATTTTATATTTCAAAATGGACTTCATTTTTGGATTCGGAATATCGAAATCAGCCTATGTTGAATTTTTGGTATTTTTCTGAGAACTTCTAATTTTTTATGAATAGTGAAAAATACTTAAAAACAACTTTTTTAATAAAAATAATTAATAGTGATAAATTACACTATTTAGTGGTTTTAAAGTATAATTGGAATATATTTTTATCATTTTATCCAATGGTGGTCATTAGAATTAATTTGACATTGAAATTGGACATAAACAATTGCCAATCTTTTGATATAAATTGTTTCTTAAAAACACGCTATTTGTTGTGACAGCGGGAATTAATTATAAAATTAATTAATACAACATATATGTTTGGAATTTTGTAAAATAGAAATCATTTTTGAATTTGGAATATCAATTATATCTTAGGGTGAAATTTTGGCATTGTTCTGAAAAACTTCAATTTTTGATGAATAGTGAAACCACTAAGTGGTAGTTAAATAACTGATTTTTCGTTTAAATGAAATATTACCACTTCTGTGATTTGATTTTCAAAAATCCGACATACATGGTTGTCATTAAGAAGTAAAATGTGGTTCAATGAGATTAAAATAATTTTTTGGTGAATAGTAACTTTTAAGTTCTTAATCGCGATTAGAGGTAATTAGTGTAGTTTAAGGTACAAATAATGTTTTTATAATATGAGATGAGCATGAAACTTTTCCTACTCCTATTGGATGAGTCATGGCCGACCAGGAAAACCCATGGGTCATCTTGGGGACCCCATGGAGCCACTTTAGTTGGAAAATGACATTAATATATATTTATTTAATGTTAAAATTAAATTGACACAAACATGAGTTGTTTTACTAAAACAGTTTTTAAGTGGGGTTACACTAGTCCAAATTTTGATTATAAATATTCATTAGAAAGCTAAACAGATTTCCTACATCATAGTATTTTTTTATAATTTTTAGACATTAAATAAATTAAATTATTTATGACATCATGATGATGCAGTGATGACCTCATTATTTAACGATTTAAATAAAATGGGAAGATAATGCAAATTCCAAGGCTTACACTTGTCCAAAGCCAATTGGATGAGGAGATTTCGAACCCTTATCACCTTAGCCTCGAATTATATAAGTGTGGGACCTTTAGAATCCTAAAAGCATTGTGAAATAATGTAACATTTCAATCTTTCCAAAAGTGCCCCTCCTCTCCACTTATAAAAGGCCCCCACCTCTCCCACCTCATTTACACTTTCAAGCCATTTGGCTCGGCCAACCTCTGCCCAAATACTCTCCCAACATTCCTCCCTTACTCATAGAAGCCTCACTTTGGGCATAACTCTTCCCAAGGAAGCCTTTGGCTCAAATCAAAAAGAGTTACCCGATTTTGAGGTAATGTCTTTTCTAATGTTGTTTTGTTTTATTTTTCTTCTCCAACCCCCTAAACTCTTTTTATTAATTTCTTTTGTAACAACACCAGTATCCTCAATATACTAGTATGTTGTTATAAGAAGGATTCGAGCTAAACTTACACACACCTACATCTAATGGTTAAAGAACATAAGGTTTCTGTGGATGGTGAATTTCTGCCTCACGAAACGATGATTGTTAAACACCCATATAACACCTTCAAAGGTGGCCATTAAGATGTAAATATATTTATATATGATATATAATGTGTTTATGTTTTACTTATTCTTCTGTATTTCTCATTTATGGCTTACTTTATGATTTCCATTATGGGTAAAACGCGATAATTTCATTTTAGGAAGTGCGGACTACCGCCCCCTCAAAGTGATTTGAATCGTTAATGCCATATGTGGGATGTATAAAGGATGGAGTAAATGGTATTATACACTATATTATACTGGAATTATATTATACATTTATATCATTATTATTTAGTTCCATTAAATATGAAATTGAAATGAATGTAGCGTTCATGCGTACGTACGGCTTACCGTCTCCATGAACGGTGCATTTCATTTCTTACCTCTAAATGTTACGTAATATTATAAATGAATGTATATACTGGATATATAAGATATATATGACATCTAAATCATGAATATAATTCTGGATATAATGGATATTTCACCACATAAACAACTTGTAATTATAAGAAGCTTATTGTTGACTCAAGTACCAAAGATCGACAAAACGACCGTTATTAACTTAAATAATTACATAATGTTCATATCATTGTAATAAGTGATATAATAAGGATAATGAAATTGAAAATGGTTCTTAATAAGGTATATATTAACTCTAGTTTATTATTCAGGAGGTTAAATAACGGTTGAGTCAAGTCAGACACGAGGTAAGGGAACTTCTTAACCCAATTTCCATTCTTTGGGTTAATCTCCTACTTTCAAATTATGTCATGATGTTATTATGTCCTATTTTGTATTTTTACTTTCTTTATGTGTACCTATAGTGAATACACATAATATATCTATTTTATTTTAAAAATTATCTTTTTAAGGACTTCTTCTCAATCTCCTTTCATTGAGGCATATTTTGTTTTATACACAAATTTCTTTTATACGGTGTATAAACCCCTTTGACTTTTACGTTTATTCAAAAGGAATCTTTTTTATATGAATTGTTTTACTAAACAACAAAAAGGGAATGTTGTTCTTTCCGTACATATGCGGCGACAATGACTTCTCCGCCGCCGTGACCATTATTTGAGTTTCGGCTTCCTTTACAAGCCATACATTTTTTTAAAAGAAAAATAAATACAATGTTTTAACTTTCTTTTATTTTGGTATTGAAAATGGTATTAAAAGAATTTTTTTTATATCAATGTGTTGTATTGAAATCTTGTGATTGAAATGTGGAAATGTTATGTTTCCTTTATGCATGTTTTATGTGATACGATTATGTTATGGTTTATGATATGTTTAAACCTATTAATATGAGGAATGCATTGGACTTAATAAGTGACGGGTGGAGCCCGCTATAGCTCCTCGATGCATCGGCAGGTCTCATGATACAAACTAGTGTCTTGGCACGAGGCCTTGACAAAATCCTATTTGTGGTCTTGGCACGAGGCCTTGACTACGTGGTTATGATAGTCTGGCATTATGCATTCCATCATTATGAAAGTGGTTATTGATATTGCATGTGATTATTCGACCAGTAGAATATCCATGTGAAGAAGTAAATGGCATTATCTCATTTTACTTTTGCCATATTATGTTGATGTTCAAGTTTAAAAGGCTTTTGTTTTAGTTATACATTGCCTTAAATGTTTATGTTTATTTATGAAAGCTTCCGCAATATTGTTATCCTTACTGAGCATCTGAGCTCACCCCTTTCAATGTTTTAATATTTTCCAGGATGTGAAGAAGTATTTTATGAATGACCTGCAGGGATAGTCAGAAGAGGATATGAGTGTGGACTATGAAGACTTTGTTATTAGTTTTTCACTTTATGATGTAATGTAAGACTTATGAATGTATCTAGTGTTTCCAAGGCTACTAAACTAATTGGTCTTTCGAGACTTGATCTTTTGTGATCATGCCAATGTTACGAAGTAATTCACCGACTCTGGGTCGCTGGGGTCGGGGCATTACAATGTGTACAAGAATGAATAAATATAAATACTTTAGAGAAAAAAAATTAATATGGTTTTGGGGATTTGAAACACCACTCTACCTTGTTTCTCTGATAAATGAGAAAATTAGGGCCCAACTTATTCCCATGTATTTTTTTCTTCTATTTGTAAAAAAATAAAGGTTATGTAATTTAGGTGAAGAACATGAATTATATGAAAATTTAATTTCTTGGAGTATTATCTGTCATGTAGTGATTTGAAAATCAGAATGTGTTACCTCCTTACAATATTTTATGTTTTATTGTCCATGATAAAAAAATTTGATGAATTTACCCATTTAGGGGGAGTTAAGATGATAAGATTATATATATATTCATTTCATGGGAATCCAAAAGTATGGAAGGTTCTATATTTTGTCATCAAAGATGTTTTTTGGACATATTCACCTATCCTTTTATAGAAATATTAATTTTTTTATTAAGGAGGAGATTCATTATTGAATGATAATATAAAATTAACTTTATATGGGAGAATTATACTTGTTCCTAAATGTTTTAACTTGTTTTTTTTTACTTTAGTATACTATATTATTTGAAAATATCTTTGAAAAACCCATGGAAGAATTTTTTTGAGTTATTATCAAATATTGAGTTATTTATGGATAAATTTAATATCTAGATTAACCTATCTTGTTTTCTGCACTGATATAGATTATATAGACTTAGATTGTAATAATTTATTACTTCTCTCATAGATAAGAGTTACATCACCCCTATTTAAAGAATCCTTTAATTTATTGTCAATAATGGCGAGTGAAAAACAAGACAGATCATTAGATTTAATTTTAATTTAATATTAAAAACAAATTCAAATGGGGAGATTGAAGTGACCAATAGACTGTAATGAAACATGTTATATTATTTCAATAATAATAAATTTTCATGAATAATGAGAGAGATAATGAAATTGGTGTTGATATTGAACAAACCATTAAGGTGTAGTTTGAGATAAAACATAGAGTTCCAATGAACTATATATAATGTTGTATTCTATTTTAGATGCTAATATAGTTCAATTATTGTACAATAAATCTATTATTATTTTTGAAAATAAATTTTCTGTAAAAAATTTACTTATTATCATTGATTAAAAAAATAATATTATGATTATTTTGTTATTATAATTTCGGAATATGAAAATTCAATGAAGCATATTAATATATGTGATGATTTTTTGGGAGGGTCTTATACAGATTTGGGATGATTATATTGTAAATTTTTTACATTGATGATGGTGAATGTTAAGATATAAATATTAAAGAAAAGGTGAGGTAGGGGATGAATTAATTGTTAATTAATTGAGCTCTAAATCCTAAAGGTATTTTTCGTATAAAATAAAAAATAATTATTTGTGATGTAAAATAAAATGAAATACTCAGGAAGAGTTTCTTTATACCACAACGTAATTTATCAATTGTTATAAAGTGTGTTAAAATTGTTTGAATATTTCATGAAGTTAATTAAAGTGTTCTTAGATGATATAAAGTGGATTAGATTTATTGGAAGTAAGGTGGAAATTATAGTGTTAGATTCTAAAGGATACCCATTAATACAAAATATCTTGGTGTTAGAGAAATTATCAAACTCAATATACATGATCTCTTATATTAGAAATTAGAAAATTACTAGAGTTACAGTATGATACATTACACTTTTCTATTAGTAGATAAGTTTTAGTTACTGATACATAATATCTCTCAGAGTACTAATATGCAGCAATGGAAAGGCCTCCCAATGTTATTTAATATAACATGGAGCATATAAAAGATTAACAGTATGATATGTAAAATATGTAAGATGATACATATGATGTGTCTAATCATACGTAATATATTCCAGATTAAATGTAAGTAAAATATTAGTATCACATATTTATTCATAAGATTATTATTTTTAAATAAGAATATGTTGACGGTATGTAATATTATATAAATTCCAAAGATAATATTGAGGTCACTGAAGTGATAAATAGGATTAAAAATTTCACCCAGGAGATTAATCTGTGAATAACGAATGGATTTTGGATATTTAATTAAGATTGTGATGAACTTTATTTTTTATTAATTAATTATCTTGATTCTTTTTAAATTACGTCATAATTCAGGCCAACGATTTTTATAATTATAATTACAGAACAATATTCCACATATGATCTTGTACACATGTAAGGTGACAAATAAAGAAGATAGTTTTGGAATATCAATTGGGGAATCTCAACAAAATAGGTAATTAATTTATCATGGGGAATAAACAAGAATGATTGGTTGAGAATAAAATATCAAAGATACAGGGGATAATATCAACATCATTATATTAAGAGATTAAAAATGAAGATCATAATTATCATTTTTTTCGTGGAATTAATATATTTTTGAATTATGTAATATATCAATGGGACATTTTTTGGGGGTAAAAAAATATAAAGGAAAAAATTTATAGATGGATTCTAATATTCCAAATCCAAAATATTCAATATTTCAAATGAAGATGGAGGTGAATTGAAAGGATGATAATATACTGAAGTGGAATATCCTATATATTGAATATGGAAGAAGAATAATGATTAAAATAGGGGATATCAATGAGTATTATTGATGATAAATATTTGTATCAAGGAGTGATACAATTTGTTTCAAATTATCAGAAGTCCCACTGTTAATTTTAAATGAAGGTAACAAGACTATTAGAACAACATAAATGCATTGGACATTCTGAAATTGAGAATAAGGGAAACATGAATACTTTTATAGTTTTTTTTATTCAGGAATTTAATGTCCTTTGGTTGAAGAAGAATATCATCTATTACAACTGGAGCTATGTGGAGATTTTTAAGGATCTTATTTAGTAGGGATGGTTTGAGTTCCATGGTTAACTGGTGAGATTTTGTATGAATAACCCATCTAGAGAAAAATACTATTTTAGGAGTTAACATGATGAGTTAAGGATGATACCACCCCTATGGGTATTTGATTTATTATATTAGTGAAGCATATATGTATCAGACTTGATAAGAACATTAAAAAGACATCATCACCAACATTAGAGGACCAACTTATAAAAATGATATATATCATTCTTTGTTTACTTTCTAGAAAGTAGTGTGTTTGTGTTGCAAGAATCATAATAGAAACAAAAAACCATACAAACCAAAATCATCAGAAATGTTTAAAATATACCTATAACCACCACTCCTTTGAGTACTCATTGGTCTATATACAACACTATGCATATGATCCAATAATCCACTAGTTATTTTACCTTTTCTACTAAAAGGTGCTTTCATTATTTTTACAAATAAATAAGATTCACAATTTTCAAATGAATTACAATAAAATAATTCCTTTCCAATTTAAATTTTTTATTTTTTGGGAATCAATTTTATTGGTTTAGTTATAACCCATATAAATTAACCATACCAACATAATTTATTAAACTATATAGTATATCACAAGATCAATCTAAAAAATTAAAGTGGTGACATCCATTCCCCTTGTGTAAGACTCATTTAATTTTAATTTCACTCTTCTTTGGGTAATATTCTATGAGGCCCTTGATGTTATAGGTTATATTCTCATAGGAACTTATATTATGTTCCATGCTAATATTTTATTCATTAAAACCATATATCAAAATGTGATCTTGTTTTTTGACCCATGATGATCATTCCTTATCTATGTAAACCCATAACACTCTTTTATAAATTTCATTGAAATCCTTCTTTGAACCCATAATTTTCAAGGCCTTTTATGGAATCTCTTTTGTAGAGTGTTCTATTAGTTCTATGGGAATTGGTTTTTCTCTTATATATTCCTTATTATGATGTTCCTTTAAAATCCTAACTTTAGGTTCTTTGAGGTTTTGACTCGATTTATCAGGATCCCCCATGTCTGCCCTCATTTCATTCACCTTATTTGGTTCCCATTCTAGTTTTGGCTAATTATTTAATATTCCATACATTGCAATAATTTTCCCTTTATCGTGAGACTTATTATGAATTTTTTAACCTTGTTCTTTTATCACTAATCTGATGAGCACTAGATTAGGCAGATTAGAATAATCATTACTATTTATTATTTAATTTTCTTTTTTAATTGAATAGAATATTGGATAAAATCTTCCCTTTTTATCATTTTTTTGGACCTTGATAAAATATACTATTATTTGTCCCTTCTAACACTTATAAAGTGATTCCCCATATAGAGTCATCATTCCCTATAATATCCACATCAAATGCATTAGAACCCTCTATATGAGTCTACTCTAACTTCTTAAGTCATGATTCCTTACAAATGATTTTATATATTAATATTTTTAATTTGGTACTTTCCATCCCTTATCATCATCATTACCCATTCTATACTCACCCATGATATCAATGTTTTTGTGTACCATGACTTATACTTCTTCCTCTTACACATTAACATCAAAATTTTAAGATTACTAAATTCCCCACACAACATCATTATAAGGAAGGCCAAAATTCCATTCTTAAAATGTATTCCTTGAAATAGGGATATCATTACCAATCTTCATACCAAAATGAGTTCATTATTGGTACCCCATGCAACACCACATGATTTTAGAAAATAAGACTATGTTCGATAGCGTATTCGATATGTAACACCGAGCATAAATGACCCGTAAAATATATAAATTTTACAACATATCAATAAAATTGGTGGGTATGAATTGTATTGAACATTTTATGAAATATATAAATTTCCAACTCAATATAAATTATTTATAAAAACATATTCAATAATCGATAAATTTTTTAGTAACGTAATTTTATTTTTTAAAAATATGGTTTCTTCAAAAATGTTTTTATTAATTTTTGCGAGAAAATATTATAAATAATTTTTTTAAAATTAAGAAAATTTATTTGATAAAATTAACTAAATTTTATAAATAATAATATCATAAAACACTTAGGGTGATTTTTTTTGGATTTTTTAAGAAAATATTGATTTTTTAGTGAATAGTTAATACTGAATTTTTTTGTAAAATGTCATTTATTTTCAATAATTTAAGTAATTTAAAAGTGAAATTATATTTAAAATATATTTTATATCCTTATTTTTACTTATCATGTCTAATTATTTATAAATTTGTATTTTGGATCCTTTTAGAAAATGAAAAACATGGGTACAATTTTTTCTTTTTAGAAATTAAATGTGTGTCGCTCACCTTAGTTATAAATGGCCACCCCTCTACTCTCTTATTCACACATTAAAATTCATTCCGATCATCCAATGCATGCCCAAATGTCTTACTTACTTCACTAACCACATCATATAACCATTTTTTCCATAAATCCAACCTTAGAATAATTTTGGTGCTAACCTAAGGAGGTTGTCAGATGAAGTGGTATCATGCTTTATAGTGCATTTTTATATTATTTCCTTTTCAACCACCATAAAATAATATAAATTATTATCATATAAACAAATAGTATCTTGATTATAATTATATGTTATTATGTTAATGGAATAACCTATATCCTTCCCCTCTTCCATAAAATGGGATAGAAAATCATCATTTGTGCGTACGACATACTACCACCCCATGAACCCATGTCATTTGTCTTCCATCATCAACTATCATGTATTTTTATAATGATGGATTTAAATTATATATAAATATATATGATGTTTTAAATATATTTAAAAAACTTATATATTATATCCTATATAAATTTATACTTTCCATTCCATGGGAGATACGATACCGTCAATCGTGTGTACGGAGGACTACCGACTCACAAAGCGATGTGATTCATCTTTCACTCATTCTTTTCATGGAAGGTAATAAGGATAAAGTAAAGTAATTATATAAATGAAAAAAATTTATATTAATTAAATATTTATCATTCTAAAAAGTTAATATATCATTTTATTTCTTACACTAATAAATGATAACTTCGTTTGTGCATACGTGTGGACTATTTCCTTAACGAAGCGATGTGATTAATTTTTTCTTCACCAAAACAAATTGTTGAAATAAATAAGGATATGTAATTATATAATATTTTATTTATGATATTGTTATCATTATATAAATAAAAAAACTAGTTACCTTTATTTCATAATGGTCCTCATAAATTAAAAATATTACTCATGCGTACATACGACCCTCCATCTCCATGAAATAAAATTGTTCATTCTTTATAACCATAATTAATGATTGGTTTTAAAAGTAAAATGTATGAATAAATATGATAATTATTTCATTATTTTCATCCGAGATATGTTGTAATAATGTCAACTTTTACCACACTCATCACACCGACGTCGTTTTGAAACCATGAACCGAACGTTCTCAAAACACCCAACATTGAATTAACTGATTAAGTATTCAAATATGTAGTTATAATTAAATAATATAAATTATTTAATTATTAGGTATTAAACCTATAAATATTTATTTATAAATAAAATAATTGATATATGTATATTATATATTATTTAATGGATGTTCATGGAAAGTTGGGACTTGAGGACAAGGTTTTCTCATCTAACTTTTATTTCTATGAGACATATCCAATATTCACCCCATATTTTATTAATGTTGTGTATATAATGACCATTTATTTTTTTCATGTTTCCATTAATGAAAATTATTTTTATTTGAAAATCCATATGATTTTCTCTCATTCATGGTGTTTTGATCTTGATATTATTAAAGACGCAACAAACTTCATATCAATTTCCCTTCATTGAGGAATATTGAAATGCTAGGCACCTAATTTCTTTTATATGGTGTATACACTGCCCTTTTAAATTTAATATTATGATTACTTTACACTTCATGGTATTTGAAGATTAAATTATAATTATTTCATCTAATATGATTTTACATGAATGTTACCAAGTGGGAAATGATTTCATAACTCAATCTCCCTTCATTGGGTTATAACTATTTTCCATTGACCTTGTCATGCTACAATTATGTGTGAATTTATATCAAAATTGTTTTATTATTTATTTATACTTGTTTTGTGTGTATTTAAATTTATTATAAATAATCACTCTATTTATTAATTTTCAATTAAATGATGTGATCTTTGTAAGGGTTATTCATCTCAAATTCTCTTTCTTTGGGACATATGTTGTTATAAAAATAACTCCATTTATGAGGTTTATATACATCCCCTTTAAAATTTAATATCATGAATATATTTTTTTAATGATATTTATAATTCCATTTTAAATTATTATTTCATGGGGCTTGTGATAAACTAGTTACCAAAGTGGAAAAGTTTTTTATGAAAAAATACCATTTCTTTTTGAATTATTTATGTTCAAGATTTTTTTGAAGAAAATCACATGACATTATATTCTTGAACCAAATATATTTATTTTACACTAGTTATGAATGTTTTGAACATGTTTTAGTACATTTTAATTGCTTATTGATTATAGAAACATCAATAATTTCATTTGAAAGTGATATTGATCTTGTATTTTCTTTAAAATCAGCAATATTTCTCTTTCATATCAAGGTTTTCTGATTTTTTTAAAAACGTTACTTAATCAAAATAAAATATTTCTTAAATATATTTTATATTATTTTTTATCTTCTTTTAAATGATTTAAATTGAAATTCATTATTTTTTTATATTGGTCACTTTGGACTCCCCTTTATAAAATGTATTGAAAAGAATATTTATTTTTAATATTTGTGACATGAATAGATTTTCCCACTATCATGTACATTATTCTCCTTGATGATTCCTTATATGTTTACAAGGTTTTTTTCAAAGAGAATTATTTTCACAATATTTTGTGAACTTTTATTTTTAAAAATTCCTTTTCAAAATGAAAATGTTATTTTCCTTAATTTTTTAATGATCTTTTAATTTTATTTCCATTCATCAACATCAAAAATCATTGTTGTTTCATATTTTCCATTGGGGATATTTTATAATGATTAAATTATCATTTTTTCTCTGGATGGATTGTGACTTTTTCAAATAAATTATTATGGAAGCCATTTATTTTCCAAGGTTTAATCACGTTTTAAATGGATTTTTAATGAACCTATTCATTTTCCCTGAGATAATTATGTTTCAAATATATTTTTATGGATCCAATTTATTTTCCAAGGGTTAATAATGTTTTAAAAGGAATAAAGGTATTTTCTATTAGTTATATAATGAGTTGTAAAATATTTTTACTTAATTCTTGTTGTGGTCCATGGACATTATATATGATAGGTGTACCAAGATAGTTTCATGTGATCCTTATATAAATTATACGATTGGTGCACCCAGATAACCTAGGGTGATCAAAATATATATTATTTGATGGTTTCACCCAAATAGCAGTAGGTTATAATGATATAGATTATATAATGGGTGTGCCCAGATAGTATCCCAATGAATTTGGTAATGATTATTTTCTATGGGGAATTGTATTGGAAGTCATTCATAAGGTTATTCCAATTGTAAGGGTTCTATATAGTATAAATGATGTTGATGTTCCAAAATACAAAAACATTTTCATTATGACTTATATGTGTCATAAATGTTTCCTTTGATCAATATTGGTATCACATGGCCTGTGATTATTGATATTGATGAATCTTTACTTTTTTAAATTCACTTGCTGTGTTTTCATCTTACAAGATATGGGTATTTATGGGTTTGAGTTATTTTATGTTATGATTTTTCACTTTAATTAAATCATTATACCCTTATTCTCATATTATTCCCATGGATAACATTTAATTATTAATGGATATGTTTACACTTATTGAGAATTTGATCTCACACTTATTTTGTTTCATTTTTTCAAGGTTATAAAGAATGATGTTGAATAGATTATGTCTTCAAGGGTTTCATATAGATGATGATGATGACATAATGTGAAATAAGAGAAGTTAGTTCAAGTGGGAGAAATTATCATTTTCAAAACATGGGTAATATCTTTTAATGTGTATTTAATAATCTATAAAACTCTTAACATAAAGTTCCATTAGGTATGTATGTGATCGAAATTTTCCTTTTTTATGTTTTATGTTTTGGATGATGAAAATTGGGTCACCTTCATCGGTATCAGAGCAAAAAAATGTAATGTTTATGATTTTAGAACTTGAACCAGGAGTTAGGGTTTTGAGATGATATAAACCACATCCAAATGTTTAATCTTTATACAACATAAAAACTTAATACCCTACAATGGATATTTATAGTGGAGACTAAAACTCCAAACTTGAGATTGATACCCTAGAGCTTCAAAAAACCTCAGACAACTCGACTCTAGATTGGGACTCAAAACATCCACATAAGGCCTCTAACTATCTAAAATATACTTATTATCCATTCAATAAAATCTATTCCATAATTATTGTAGATAATTTCTAGACACTATAAGAGAATTCCTCAAAATTTGAGTATAATTACATGGACCTATAGATTGACTCAGGCCGATCTCACTAGAATTAGATTTTATATTTAGATAAGGAAAACAATAATCCTTATCATAATAAAGGAAATCCCATACTGACCAGACATGATATAGAAATGAAATTTCTATTTATGGTTAAAATTTAGTTTCCGTTTTCTAATTCCAAAACTCGTCCACTATGAAAAATTATATCAAAAGAGACACCCACCAATGTAAAAGTTTATTCCTTATCTCAAACTCATAAATCTACTTCCTACTATTTAATTTTCTTAATTTAATCATCTATTTTTACCATAATGGTTTTGATACACACCATATATCTACCAACCGTGTAATAGAATTAGAGAAATTGACTTCTATAAATTCACATTCATATGTTCGGTATTTCTCTCCTTGAGATCACTTCACATCATTATATAATATTTTATTACATTATAGGTATAAAATATAAAATATCCTAATATGATAATTGATATTTATGTAAAAATATATAATAATTATATATCTATATGTGAGTATTAGTTTTTAAATTATATTAATGCAGAATTTTGTTGAAGTCACTCCCACTAAAATTATGAATTCACACACAATATCCATTTTGTAGGAAAAGGTATATATTTCCTTATTAATTTATTTAGATATGTTTTTAAATTTATCCATTTATATGTATATTAAATAATTATATGAATTGGTTCAAATAGAATTTTGGATGGTTAGTTGGATAACTCATTTCCCAAATCATTATATGAATTATACTAACTCTATTCCTTAGAGTGTGACGACCCAGAATTATATCAATGAAATTTCCATTATTATACTGATTTCATGTATTATGAATCATATAAAATCAATTATATTGTGTGATAAAAACATTATAAATGATGAATGAATGAAATAATAGGCATTTCTACAAGCTAATTAACCTATACCAGTATAATAGTAACATGAACTTTGGAATAGTAACATGACCATTAAGAATAGTGATTTGACTGATAGAATAGTAACTTTACCTATGAACGTATAAATAAAATTGGGGTATATTATAAATGAATATTTCATATATTTATATTATGATATAAGTAACTAAATGTTTTAAATATAATAAATAATGTTTTCCTATTTTTATAAGTAATAAATATTTAAATAAAATTTTATAGTTAATATAATTATTTAAAAGAAATTTATTTTCACAAAAATTGTTCAAAAACTAATAATTTGTTTCCTTATTATTATAATATAACTTTTTGAGACCTTAATTAATTTTTTAAAGTTTCATAAAATAAGTTTATGTTTTAAAAATGATATTTTTCAAGAAAATAATGAGTTTTTAAAAAAAATATTAAATTTGTTATATATGGGTTTATTTTTCATAAACTTGATTCAATTTTTTTATTCTACATATCTGTCACAAACCACATCTAGTCGCCATTAAATTCGGTACCCGACCCAGCCCGAGACAAGGCCCGAAGGGCATTCCGGATCCCCACAGGGTCTCACAAGTTCCCGGGTATCATAAAATTATGTTTGGGAATAATTTACCCAAGTTTATAAACATTAAACAACAAACAAACTCAATAAAAAATCTGGATTTTTCAACTAAAACTATCTTTTTCCAAATTTCATAACTGAATTATATAAGTTAAGACTATGTTAAAATACCATTAAATAGTTATGAAACAAAATAATGACATCCCAATAACCTCTACATGGAAAGAGGAACCACCCTCAAGCCATCTCCACAACACCGCATCACGGACGACCTGTAAAAACCCAAACTGTTGGCACAAAAGTTGTACCCAAATCTGCAACAACAAAACAACCAAGTCTAGTTTCACTCAGAGGTGTAAGTAGGGTGTGAGAAAAATCCCAGTAATATACTACCACTAATATATTCCACGCGAAAAACATTCAAAGATGAAAAGCATGCAAGTTTTCATAAACATGTAATTTCTAGTAACAAATTCTAAAAGATGAAAATAAAAAAAAGCTTTGAAGTGGGATAATTTAAATAATCAACACTTTTAAAATAAATTCAAATGATACTGAATTTTCCATCCAAATATATTATGTGTTGATGGTGAGTATAAAGGATCTAATGACCATAAGAAATAGAAAATAACCCCTAGGAACTAGCTATATGTGGGTCATAGGTACCTCGTATCTCGGTGAGAGTAACCATAAAAAATATCAATTCTTGTTCGCGATCCACTAGTAGGGAACATACAAATAACCTAGTAGTCCCCAATCATCATCATTATAGTTTATTTAGAGTTTTAAGCATCAATATTGATAAATGAAACTGAGGCCAAACCCCACAGATTCACTAGCATACTAGTACACGTTCGCCCACCTAGACAATCGGGTTTTACCCTTGTTCTAAAACAAGTTCAACAAGTAAAGAAATATAATTTTCATATGAAAATATCATTTCCACATCACAAATTCACCAAACATCCCACATGTATTCCACACAAGTCAAAAAAGCCCACTTTTCATTCAAATTGATTTTAAAATCTGAATCACACCCAAATAGCCCACAACACTTTTCAAATTTCTTTTACACTTCCAAAAATCCATTAAGAAATTTTATAAAACCAATAAAAATGTATTCCAACTCATATAATAGACCACTCACATGTTCCATAATACCGTTTTAATAACCAAAATCCATTTTTCACAACACACTCACACAAAACATCCCATATCACTTTCACATCTCTTATACACTTTGGAAAATCCTTCAAACATTTTTATAAAACATTTACAAGATGGAAAACATCACAAAACAACCCATTTCACATTTAAAATGTACCATTTTAAAATATACACATACAAAAATAGTTTTGCAAAATGATTTCACCACTTATATAAATCATTAAATTATTCAAATCTTTCATAAAACAATTCCAAAGAGTATACCCAATATTTGCTCATAAAACCCATTTCAAAACTATATTTCAACAAAAAAACCACACCAAAACACTATCAAAGTATAATAGGAAGCCCTAGAGACATTTATAAAACCACTTTCATGTGGGATAAAATAACCTTGAATAATACCATGAAATATACAAATGAAAACACCCATTTTCATAAAATTCTCTCAAGATGTATAACAAAGTTTTACAAACCAAAATTCTTCCAAAAACCCCATTAAAATACCCACACGACACTAAGGTATTAAAAAAATATAATTTTCATCCTTTTTCAACAAATAATTTATCAACTTCATATTTTATGAAACTGCCACAAAATATACCACATGTGTTACTTTCAAAAGGTTCACAACTTCAAAAAATGGAATTATAAAATTTAATGCTTAACAAAATCCTTAAAAAATGGTTTTATCACCACACACAGAATATGTGGAACAAGAAAAACATGTAAAACAATCAAATGAACTCATCAAGGAATGGTTAACCATGGAATTATCTATCGAAAGTGTTGAATCCCTCAAAACATGGTGCGAAACATCAACTGAACCACCGCCACACCATAAAGAAGATAAATCCATCCCTAAACCACAATATTTGACCAAAAAGACACCAAATAAAACCCTAGGTTAGAACCCTAAGTTCAGGACATTTTAGAACACAATGAATGAGGGAGGAAACCCTAAGGGTAAAGTAAGTAAACAATAAGGAATCCCTTACCTTGAAAAAATATTGAAACAATCACCCCAAATACATTATTATCTTAATTTGAAAACAATCAAACACTCAAGGGAGGTTCGAGCCAGGATGAAGAGAACATGTAGGAATTATAATGGGGTAAAAATATGTGGAAATAAAGGAGTTATGAAATAATCAATTTACCTCTTCAAATCTAGGTGATTTGAGAAATTCAGAGCAGTTTCCTCCCAATTCGCAATGAAACTGATCTCCAAAAAGGGGGAGGAGAGAATTGGAGCGTGCCTTTAGTAAGTGGGATCTATGGAGAGTTGTAATAACAGAAAAATAGAAAACATTTAAGGATATATTAAAGAATTAAAAAATATTTTTAATGTAGTAAATGGGTTTTCGGGCAGGCCCAGTCCCTGAAATACAAACCCAAATCCATCGTGATTATGGATTCTTAAATGGTCCAAATTAATATGGTGGTGTTAATATGTCAAGGTATGCCATGTAGAAATTGGAATAGATGAAATTTTTTGAAAAATTAAGGAGTTATAAAGGAATAAAATTTTATTTTTAAATCTGGAATGGAGCTCACGGTTTGGCTCGATTCCTGAAAACTCACCCATTCCTCCATAAAAGCTTGAAAAACCCCCAAAACAAAGAATGAATGAAACATAAATGAAATTTGAAATTAAAATTATTCATGTATGTGACAATATAAATAAATTTATGTCGTAAATTTTTGAGATTTTTCTAAAATAGGTGAATTTTTGTGAATAGTGAAATATGTTAATTTTCAGTATTTAACAAAAACAAGAGTTATTGAGTCATAGATAATGAATGGATGATTTAATCCAAAACTATAAAACATTAATTAATTATTTAAATATATTTTGTGATAATTATAAAACTATTCATATTCTGGAGACAGAATAACAAACAAATGAACAAAATATTCACAAAACAACCCTCTCCTTCACCATAAATACCACCCTCCCCACATTCCCTCCTCACACCTTTAATGCTTTAAGACATGTTAAATTTATACCCTATACTCTTCCCAACTACCTAAACACTTCATGGATCCTTTGTTTTAAAAAAAAGACCAAAACCAATCCCCATAATTAGGTTCTCAATGAGGATAATTCAAGAGGTAAAAACCAAATTTGTTTTATTTTATTTTATTTTCAATTTGTTTTATTTTATTACCCATCACTCACCTCTGATGTCCAATGTGATATGATAAGTCTTTTATATTATATTTATTTTAATTTTATTATGTAAATGTAAAATCCATCTTCATTTATCTTCTCCTTTTACTTTTATTTTAAAGATGAAAAAACATCGTCCAAGAGGTTCCGATTTACCGCCTTCGTGGATGACATGTTTTAGTATTTCAATTAATACTTCAAGGCTGGTAATAAAACCATTTTTATTTTTATAATAGACTGTAATATAGGTAATAAAACTAATTTAATGTTTTAAACAATATATAATAATAATATTAATTAATAAAACTCTACTAATTCCTGACGATCGAAAAAATTGCCATAATGATCAGAACGATTATCATTAAAGTTTTATCTAATGAATCATCCTCATATCTAGAAAAAAATATTATATAGGACCATTAAATATTATTTATTTTCATTAATAACATATGATATCAATTATGGATAATTATTTACATTTTACATGATCTCCCATATACGTGTAAAAGTAAACTGATCTTGAAAACCAAAAAAAGAACACTCATGAACGATGAAATTGGATCTAATAACTCATCAAAAAGGTCATAAATGAACTTAATAAAATTAAAATAAATAAAATAAATGTTTCATTGGTTATTAATTAATTTTATAATGAATCTAATTTCATTATCCAATACATTAAGTGTAAGTGTATAACACTTTTGTATATAAGTTAAGGGTTTCTTCCTGAACCTACATTTTCATTCGGGTTATTCTTTATCACTATTTAAACCAATGTAATTATTAATTATTATTTTTGTTAATGTTATATATGATATGTAAATTTTCCCATATCATATATACATATCATTTTATCATTATTTTAGGTGGAAATACATGTTTTACAAGCATCCCATCTCTAATCATTCTGATACGCAAGCCCAATTTAAGGGGACTTCTTAATTTCTTACCCATTTTCAAGTATCATCCAAAATTCATTATAAAACACCATATTTTTATAAATTAACTATTTTTTCATGGAAAAAATATATTTTAATTTCTTGTTTTATAAAAACAAATATGAAAAATACAAAGTATATTTAAAAAAGAACTCTTCTTTGAAAATTAATAGTGGTATTTTATCTAGAATTTCATGATGATTTTATTACATTATTTACATATATTTCAACACCTCTATTGAATATTATGAATTATTAAGATTTATATATTATTATTTTCACTACCATATTTTATTAAATGGTTTATGATCAATTTGACTATGAATGTGCTATCTTGATACCATTCACTATACTACTCATAATGGTTAATAATTATGTTTATAGATTGGGGAAAGTTATTTACATTTCATTTGTATATGTTATTTATGTTTAAACCCATTCTTACATGGAATGAATTGGAATTATTATGTGATTTTTTTGTCCTTCTATAACCCCCCATATGCATTGATAGGTCTTATGAGATAATTCAAAAATGGATTTGTTTGAGGCCTTAACCATTTATTTTCAGAAATTTTGGATGAGGCCTTGGATGTATGTTTATGATGTATGACATTATACATTAACTAATTATGGTATTACTAATTGATAAATCATGTGATTATTTGACTAGTTGAATATACAAGTTTACATTTTATGTGATTATTTATAAAAAATTATTTATTCGTTTTTTATTACTTCCATATTATGCTCAAGAATTTGTTTTATTGGGATATGTTTTCGTTATTCACATTTCCTTGTTGCCATGTTTATGAAAACTTATGCCATATTGTTTACCCTTATAGAAAATTTGAGAACACCCCATTATTAGGTTTTATTTTTCCCCATTACAAGAATATTTATATTATTAATGACCTGAAGTGATAATCTAGGAGTTATGTGTGTTACCAATGAAGTTACAATATGGTGTTTTACATTCACGTTGTAATGTAAAAATAATGTTTGTATCTGGATTTAAAAAACTACTAAAATCATTGATACTTTAGGATGTGAACATTACTCATAGTACCAATATAAAAAATTTAGGAACTAAATCTTGGTCACTGGGGTTGGGTTCTTTATAGTTGGTATTATAGAACATTTAGTAGAAACCTTGAAAACTAGATTTAGAAAACATAGATTACAGAACATAACTCTAATATATAATTTAGGATAATAATAAAAGAAAATTTTATAATTTTGGTAAGGTGGAGATTATGTGGATCTTCCTAGAAATAAATCCACATCGGGATACTTCATGTGGATGTGGTTCTAGCCCAGATGTACCTAGGGGTAACAACTCCAAAAAAGTACCCCGAGCATGACTTGAAGTAACTTGGTACATAATAATAGGCCTTACTGTGCACCTAGTTTGACACTCCAAGGGGGATATTATTAGGATAATTCACATTTTTTACAAACCATTATGAAGTATTTAAAGGTAAATATGTCTCCAAAGAAACCATTTTTATGATTTTGAGAATAGATAAGAATTATTTTCCAATTTATGTTAAGTGTTTTGATAGTTCAAAATTAAGCATTATGATTCATAAGAAATTTTAGTTTATTCCATTATTTATAAATTTCACCTAGTTGAAGGAATGAAAACCGTATCAATGTGTATATCCCATTTTGGGATTTCCCTCCTATGAAAGATAATGGTGTTGGTACTGGAGCTGCGAATAGTGATGAGAAAATTATAACTATACTTGGACAACTGACTCAAGTTATGAATAATAACCATACCCATATGGAGTATCCGGATCCACAACATGAAAGAATAATGATAGGCTTCTTAATGAGAAAACAAACTCCATTATTCAATTTGACTATAAAACCATTTATAGTTGAGCAGGGGACAAGTTCCTTATAGAATATATTTCTCACTTTGAGAAGTAACAAAGGTGAGAAGGTTATCATGTTAGTTTATCAACTCTAGAGAGATTTGGATTAGAGGTGGTTGTTAATTCAAAACACAAAGGATTTAAAAGAAGTTTTAAATAGGTAATTGAAATATATTACAGAAATTATCTTGGAAAAATATTTCCCTCACAAACAGTGAGGGGATATAGAGAGTAAATTGTTGAGTCTAATACATCAAGGGGATGAAAATATTTATAAGTATGAATCAAATTTCACATGGTTATAAAGTTATACAAGAGACTATATATATAATCCAAGGAGAAATGTTGATTAATTATTTGATGGATTAAAACCATTCCTCTAAAGGGAACTCATCACCCAAAATTTCTCATCATATTGAAGATATAGTCTCACTCCCTGTCAAGAAAGAAAAATAATTATCTAATTATTATGAATTTAAGGGAAAAAATATAAGAATAGGGAGGTGGGGTAATGAATAGATAAAGGTATGAATAAAAAATGTAATTTTAAAAAATTTAATACTTCTAGAAGGAAATACCCTGGTTCCTACTTAAAAGAAAAAGGAGTATGTTATAAGTGTGGAGAAAAATACCATCAATTAAATGATATCAAGGAAAATAATGAATCCAAAAATTTGTAATAATACAATTTTATGGATATGGGACACTATGATAATGATTTTCCTAACCTTCAATTAAAATTTTCTTAGAAAAGTCCAAGGGATAAAGGCCAACCTTATGCGATAACAACTACCATGGTCGAACTTTCTAATGATGTGGTGGTAGGTACTTTCATAATTTCCTAAAACTTATCCAATTCTATATTTGATTTTGGATCATCACAATCTTTTATGTCTTCCCATTTTTTCAAGAAAATTAAAAAATTTCCTTTTGATTTAATAATGGAGTTTTCAATCAAAACTCTTAAGGGAGGTATCATTTCAACAAAGAGGTTGGTCAGTCCCCTTTAAGAAACATAAATGTGATTTAGTTTCAAAACTTATCATAATAAAAATGGTTTATCTTTATATAATTCATGGTATAAAATGGCTTTAAAAATATGATGTGGAAACCAATTTCAAGATAAATTAAGAGATAAATTACGAGGAATATGTAGAATCATGTATCATTATAGTATAAACTTCATCATATGGTTCTTTTCAAGATCCACCCATAGTATCCCTACTGAATGAAATTCTTGGGGAGGAAGAGAAAACATTATCTTTTTATGAAGAAATAAATCATAAAATTGAGGCTATACCTATCGTGAATGAACACATTAATATATTTATAGATGATTTACCTGGATAACCTCCAGAGTAAGAAATTTATATTTCTATAAATTTGATCCCTGATTCAAGGCCAATATCAAATACTCTTTATAGAATGGACAATATGGAATTATTGGAGCTGAAATAACAAATATATGAGTTAATTTATAAGGGAATTATTCACCCTAGTGTTTATCCATGGGGATATCCCCTTCTCATTATCAAGAATAAATATGTACCCATAAATATTTTCATTGACTATAGATAAATAATAGATATTAAAATAAAGAGCATTTATCCTCTACCCACATTGATGTTTTATTTTCAAAAAATCATAAAGATCAATACTTTTATAAGATTGAACATCATTTTAGATATAATAAATTTTATGTAAAGATTTATGATATTCCAAAGATAACATTTTGAACTAGGTATGGACATTATGAGTTTATAATAATGACATTTAGACAGACTAATAAACCATCTATTTTCATGGATATAATGAATAGAGTTTTTAAGTAATATATTGATGAATTTTTTTGTGGCATTTACTGCTGATATTTGGTATACTCCAAAGGTAATTAATTACATGAGAACCACTTTTGGATTGTTCAAAATACTCTTATAAAAAAACAGTTATATGGGATGTTGAGAAAGTGTGATGTTTGGCTTCAATCTGTTTCTTTTCTTAGCCATATTGCCTCTAAGGATGAAATATTAGTTGATCCATTGAATAAAAATGTGGTTCATGAATGTTCTACACATACCAACATAATCAAAGTATGTAGTTTCATTGGTTTTATAGGTTGCTATCGACATTTCATTAAGAATTTTTCGTGATTAGCTAACTCATTATCCAGGATTACGGATAAAGGGTTTAAATTTGTATCGAAAAAATAATGTGAGGAATGTATTGTGGAATTGAATAGGAGATTAGTGGATGATTTGATATTGACCCTACCATCGGAAAATGAGGGATTTTTGTTTTATATTTATGAATCAAAGAATTATATTGGTTTTGTACTTATATATAATTATAGAGTTATTACCAATGCATCAAGGCAGTTAAAAACTCATGAATAGAACTATCCAACTCATGGTATTGAGTTGGACACCATAATATTTTCTTTATAAATATGGGGACACTGTCTCTATGGTGAATGATGTGAGAGATATATAGATCGAAATTTCTTGAAATATATCTTCTCACAAAAAGAACTCAACAGGAGTTAAAGGATATGGCTCAAGATACTAATGGACTATGAATGTACAATACAATGTCACCAAGGGAAGGAAAATATGATAGTTGATTTATTGATAAAAAAGGATCATGTATTTCTAAAAAACTAGGTTTTAAAGGGAACATAAGTTGATGGATTAAGTGAATATGGATATGAGAAATATCAAGGAAGATAAAACATCATTATCTTTTAAATTGGTGGACTAACCATATTTATTGGAAAGGATTAAAATTTATGACTCTAAAGATGATAATTTCCAAAGGAAAATTAATGTTTTGAATGATGGGAAGTTGAAAATTTTCATGTATGAGGATGGAATTATGAAATTTGGGAAAATAATTTTTGTTTTCTTTATCCCTGATCTAAAATGAGAGTTATTGGATGATTCTGATATCTTGAATTTCTCTATAAACCTCGGTAGTAATAATATGTATAAATATTTGAAGGAACATTTCTGGTGGGATAATATGAAGGGTGAAATTGTTGATTATGTGTCAAGATGTTTAGTCTATCTATAGGTGATGAAATAAATACAAAATTATAAAGGATTAATTAAACCAATTCAAATTCCAACATTGAAATGGGATGATATTAATTTGGATTTTGACATAGGATTTCCAAAATATCCAAGAAATAATAATGAAATATGGGTAAGTGTAGGCCGACTTACCAAATCTACAAACTTTCTTGATATAAGGGAGGACTTTCCACTAGTGCGACTCAGAAGACTCAATATTAATGAAGTTATAAGACTTTGTGGATCACAGATTTCAATTTTTTCTTATCATCAACCCCAATTTACGTCGAAATTATAGAAAATTATTCATAAATTTTTGGATACTAAGCTTCTATTAGAGTATTGACTATCAACCTCAAACTAATGGGAAGTCAAAAAGGACAGCCCAAACATTAGATTACATGTTGAGATCATGGTCACTAGACTTTCAAGGTATGGGGGATCAATATTTTCCTTTTATAGAATTTGTTTACAATATTAGTTTCCAATAAAGTATTCAAATGGAACCATATGAATCATTGTATGGAAATAGATTCCATACAACAACTTGTTGGGTTGATGTTGGTGAAAGTAAGATTATAGGCCCCAAGCATATAGAGGAAACAATTGAAATGGTAAATACTATTAAAAAACATGTCAAATCAGTATAAAATAGAAAAAAGTTCTATTCTAATAACCGATGGAAATATTTAGAGTTTCAAATCGGTGATCATGTTTTTCTGAAAGTATCTACATGGAAGGTTGTTATAAGGTTTGGTAAGAAAGGGAAAATAATATCCATGTACATCAAAAAATTTGAAATTCTAGAATATAATTGGAGGTATGGAATATCATTTGGCAATTACACCAAGTATTCCCAAATATCTTGATGTGTTCCACATCTAATTGTTAAGAAATTGCATGCATAACCCAACACATGTTCTCACCAGCAAAGAAATAGAATTGGAACATGATTTATCTAATTGTGAAGATCCTATCCCGATTATGGAAACTAGAGAATAGGTTTTGAGGAATTGGATGACTCGTCTGGTAACGTTAAATTAGAAGGATCATTAAATTGAAGAGGTGACATGGTAACCAGATAAAGTTATGATCAATAAATACCCAAATATTTTTATGAGGTGACATTCTGGAAGATTTGGGAATGGAATTCTTGTAGGAGGGGATAATGTAACACCCAAGAATTATATCAATAAAATTTCCCAACTTACAGTTCTTTCATATAGTATAAATCACATAAAATAGTTGGATAATACAACAGAAAATTGATAAATGAATAATGAATGAAATAATAGGTATTTCTAGAAGTTAAGGAACCTATACCAATGGATTAATAACTTGACATTTAGAATAGTAAGGTGACCATTAGGAATAGTAATATGACCAATAGAATAGTTACATAACCTATTAATGTGTAAATAAATTTTTGGAATCTTAAAAATGAAAATATGATATATTAATATCTTGATATAAGTAACAAAATATTATAAAAATTATAAATTAAGTGTTTTAATTTTTTTAAGTCATAAATATTTAGTTACAATTATATAATTAATATAATGATTAATATAAATTATTTCCTCAAAAATATTCCTAAATTAATAATTTTTTTTCTTATGATTATAGGATAATTTTATGAGACCTTAATTAAATTTTTAAGGTTCTTTAAAACCAGTTATAGTTTTAGAATTGGTATTTTTCAAATAAATTATTATTTTATTTAAAAATTAAATTTATCATATTTTGAAAATTATATTCATAAAATGGAGTTCATTTTTGAATTCAAGATATTGAAAATGGTTAGGGTGACGTTTTGAGATATTTCTACAACAGTTGAATTTTATGGGAATAATGAAATACGGTAATTTATGACATATAGAAATAAAATGAATCATTAAGTCATATATGATATACGGAGAATTAAAGCCCATAATCTTTATCTCTAATTAATTATCTTAATATATTTGGTGATAATGTTAAAACTATTCTAATTTTTTTTAGGAAAAACAATAAAAATGATAAAATATGAAAGAATCACCTGTTTCATCCGCTAGAAATATCAACCATCACCATCTCCTCTCCTCACACATTCCATGCTTTAATCCCTATCCAATTTCAACCCAATACTCTCACAAATACCCTCCACTAAGTCTAGGACCCCTTTTTCTTGAAAAAAACCAAAACAAACCCCCTTAAATAGGTTCTAAAGGAAGATAATTCAAGAGGTAAAAATTATATTTAATCATTTTTAATTTATTCTATTTTATTATCATTTGCTAACCTACCCTATCAAAAGTTACATGATAAATATAGCAACTTTAATATACTTTAATGTTATTATTTCAACATAAAATCCACCATCTGTTATCTTATCCTTTTACGTTTATTTTGAAGATGAAAAAATCACATGAGAGGTGCCAATTTACATCCTTCATGGTTGATTTATTTTTGTTTTTAAATTCTGCAATCCAAGATAGACATTGATCACATTGCAATTCAATGTTTCATTTTAACCCTTACAGCACTATGCTAAATTATTTTTTTACTGAAAATAATGAAAAAAAAATTTCACTTCATGTTTGATTCAATTATTTTTTGTTTAGCACTGTTAAAAGGGGAAATGTTACTTGTTTTGATAATTTCATTGAAGGTGGAGGTGATTTGGAGGGCCCATGGTGTAGTCCAAACAAATGGTCGAAGTAGCATAGGATACAGGCACACTAGTTTACTAAACCACATACATATAAAAGACTGTGAATCCAAATGGTTAAAATATTTTGTTCAGGACCAAAATTCATTAGGCTACATTTTATCTAAAGGAACCCAAAGACTCATTCGTCTATATGGTGGCCCAACCGACCTGATATTTCCAGGACACCGAATCTACATGAAGTCAAAAGTGGTGTTTTGTGATCTGTCTATATCGTGGGATCTATTTGTCCAAATGGTGAGAAACCTTTTTTGGAGAGATTAATTAGGTGGTTTAACAGGTTTCTAGTTTCTTCAGAAGCGAGATTCAGATGTCTAGTGGTCTAAAATCATGGTCCAATTGGTTTCACACAATTTGGGTGCCCAAAACCACCTTCCACATTGCCTATAAAAGGGGAGCTTGGGCTCCTCATTTGTATTTTTTTCCAAGGAGTGAAGTTCTACCAATTTTGAGTTCCATAGTAGTTCTCTCCTCATCTTAGAAGTTCTGGAGTCCCCCATCCTCATAGGGGGATCAGGAATGGTGAAGGAGTTCCACCCGAGCTTCCTCTTCCCCCCGATGTCGAGCTAAACAGTGGGCGTTCATTGTGGGGGAGAAAAAAAATTTCAAGGGAGTAACACTATATATATTATATACTGGTTTGGATTAATTTGGGTATTTAATAATTTCATTCCATGTACCTTACATGATTTCATATTTGAATTATTTTTTTGATACTTCTGAAAGTTATGCTCCTAATCTCCAACCGAACGGTGTGAGGTTTTAAGTGAGTGAATTTTGTTTTTCTTATTGGATAGCATAATAATCCTTTTCATAACCAACTTCTTGAAATTTCAATCTAATTTGGAAAAAAATATTCAATTTATAGGTGATGTACCTCGACAAAATAATTGTTACGTCAAGGTTAGGCATTTTAAGCATTGAAATAAAAGCATAGGAATTAATCATGATTCCAATTAATTTCAACCAATGAATTACTCCAAAAAATAATGAATATATCTGAAAAATGAATATAAAATGTGTGTATTAAAATAAAAATGACCCCTTTGCTTTATATTTTTTAAATTCCACTTGGTTTGTCAACTATTAAACTCTTCATGTTAATTGTTTTTAAAACTGCTTTCAAAATCCACCCACTTTTAGTAATCATTATTAAAAATACATACAATAAGCTACCTACGCTCATTGAGAGATGACCTAGGGTAATCCTTATTCTATAAATCAACCTTAAAATCATAATCAATTTGATTTATCATGAAAATGAGGTAAAATTTTGGAACCGTTTCCAGTGAGTGATTCGTTTTTTAGTGCGTGTTTTTTATAATATATTTTTATATTTTGTGAATATTTATTTACCTTTTCAATCCTTTTGTGTTCTTATCTATTTTTTGTGTGGGTTTAGTGCATGAAGCATTCTAATACAATATATTTACCTCTTTTTTGAACCTGAACTGATGAGGATCTAATTTCAGTGACACCGAGACACAGAAGAGAACCCTTTGAAGGAGGACACACAAAACATCAACACTCTTCTTGATCCTCCTCCTTCTTATGGAACCAATATTAAAAATGAAACAAAACTGCATAATATTGCTTCAAAAACAAAACATTAAAATAACTAACCTTAAGTAATGTTTATATCCAGCCCACCTATATTCAAATACAAGGAGAGGCACCTAATTATGAACTAAAATCTGGTTTAATTCACTTATTTCCAAGATTCCATGGACTCGCAGAAGAAGATCCTCATAAGCACTTAAATAATTTCATAATGTGTGTTTTACTTTAAAACCTACTAATGTGGATTAAGAATAATAAAATCTTAAAAATTACCATTTTCATTAGAAGTCACTTTGAATGATTGGTTGTATTATGTTAATTCAAAAATTAGAGGATGGGCGACAATGAAACACCTTTTTCTTGAAAAATATTTCCCAGCCACTCGAACTGTAACTATAAGGAAATAAATCTGTGGTATAAGGAAATCACAAGGGGACAAATTATATGAATATTGGGAATGGTTTAGAAGGTTATGTTCAATCTTTCCACACCACCAAAAAGGTGATCAACTAATAATTTAGTATTTTTTTGAAGGATTAATTTTTATTTATCCAAATATGATTTATATATTTGTAGTTAGTTCACAGGTAGATAATACCCTAATTTTTACAAGAACCCAAATTGAGAAAATGTAATAGAACACTCAATAATTTGGTAAAATGTTTTGTGTACCCATTTGAGGTGTCAATGAGGATCAAATTACCGAATTCGAGAAGAAGGTGGATACAAAGTTTGAAGATGTAAGTACCCTTATTTGAAAACATACACATTCCTGAGGGAAATAAAAATATCCTCCTCCCATCCATTGTGGTATATGTTCTTCTAACACCCACTACTTTGACTAATTCCCCAAATTGAGATAAAATTCTAAGAGTTGTGAGGAAATATTTCCAGGACACCCCTATAACCCACCCTTTAGGCAAGAACCTTACTGCCCATCCAACCCTGAGTGGAAAGAAAACTAAGCCTATAAGAAAGGAGGATATTAAAACAAACCTCAATAACAATGGAACTAACCGGGGCAGAGTAGTCATCCAACACCACCCAGAAATCCTCAACCACAACAAAGGCCTTTCCAAAAAACCCCTATAAAACCTAAGCCTGGCCTGGAAGACCTGATGAAAAAAATGTAATCCAATAATATCCAATTACAACAAACCACTCAAGCTTCCATAAAATACCTAAAAACCCAATAACGATAACTTTCAAACTCTTTGGGGGAAATACAAATCCATGGGTCTGGTAAAATATCTTCTTAACTAGTAGTTAACCCTAGTTATAATGGAAATGTTAGTTCTATCACCCTTCGGAGTGGATAAAAACCTAAAATCCAAATGATTCCTCCACTAGAGTCATCCCCTCCCAAGGAAAACACCATCCCAACTATTTAAATTAGTCCAAATGTTGAAAAAAATTGTCCTAAGAGAATACATTACAAAGGAAAGAGTGTGTCTATTGATGAGTCACCTAGCCCAACCATTAATCTTCTATTACCCAAATGGAAACCAACCATGAAAACAAAAAGAAATAGAACTCGATAACAAAATTTTGGAGACTTTAAAAATAGTGTATGTAAACATCCCCTTGATTAATTTATTGAAAAAAATTCCAAGATATGAAAAGTTTTTAAAGGATATGTGTACACAGTGAAGGAGACTTCATGGAGATGAAAAGGTGATCTTGGGGAGGAACATATCAGCATTGATAGAGTTATCCCTTCCCACCAATGGTAATGATCATGCAACATTCTATATTCCCTGAACCATAGTGGAGTATTCATTTTATAATGATATGCTTGATTTAGGTGCTTCTATAAATGTGATTCCTCACTCTATTTAATCTATATTGAATGATGGGGGACTGAAGACCATAGGAATTTTCATTCAAATAGGAAATCAGAGTACAACACAAACTTCTGGTGTATTATAGGATGTTATTCTGAGGGTGAAATTTTTAATTTTTCCTGCTGATTTTTATGTTCTTAAAATGGAAGATGATAGAATGAATGGACATGCCCCAATTATATTGGGGAGACCCTTCTGGAAAACTACCAAAACCATAATTAATGTCCCCAATGGTACATTATCAATGGAATTTTGTGGTGACATAGTCCATTTTAACACCCTTGATGCCATGAAGAACCCTTAATAAGAACATTCCTCTCTCTCAGTAAATTCAATTGATGTACTCCCTTCCCTTGAAATAAAAACATTTCTATTCCCTGATCCCATTTCGAAGTTTTCATCATTGATTTAAATTCTAGGTAAAGAATCATGCATTGATTTCTACAGCGATCTATAGAAATGTAATGAATGCTGGTTAATTGATAATTTCTTGAACACTGAGGATCCAATGATCGATGATAATGCTAAGCTCATAAAAGATAATTCCTTATTTGAGGAAGATTCTACTGAGCTATTATAAGATATTAGTGACCTCTCAATTTCACATACACACCCATTAATAAAACATTTACCTGAATTGGAACTGAAATAACTACATCATGATTTAAAATATTCATATCTTGAGAATGGAAACAAGTTCCCCATCATTATTTCTAGTTCACTCCCTCCTAAGCATGAATTGTGACTTCTTGAACTTTTGAGGGAGTATAAACAAGCATTTGTATGGATACTTACAAAAATTCCTGGTATTATCCCATCAATTAAAACAAATCATATTTTGTTAAATGATGAGGCTAAACTAGTGAGGTATGAAGCATTTCTACTGATCCCATACCTATTAGATGTAGTTAAAAATTATGTAACAAAATTATTGTCTACTGGAATCATTTACCCTATATATGACAGCCGATGGGTCAATCACATTCAAGTAGTTCCTAAACAACTAGCCATATAGTAATAAAAAGTAAAAACAATGAATTAGATTCAAGTCATCTGTAGAATAGTTGGCATGTCATTATAGATTATCTCTGAATAAATCAACAAACTAGGAAGTACCATTTCTCATTTCCATTCGTTGATTATATGCTAGAAAAGTCAGTATGGAAGTCCCTTTACTATTTCATTTATGGGTATTCTGGATACTTTAATATGCATATTTCCCCCAATGATCTAGAAAGGACAACCTTCACTTTACCCTTTGGTACATTTTCATATAGGAGAATGCAATTTGGTCTATGCAATGCTCTAGGTACTTTATAGCGATGCATGGTTAGTATTTTTTCGGATTACCTAGAGAATTTCATGGAAGTATACATGGATAATTTTTATATTTATGGATCCTATTTTAATTAATGTTTGAGTCATATTCGATTAGTCCTGTGTCGTTGTGTTGAATATAATCTTATATTAAATTATGATAAATTCCATTTCATGTTGTTACAAGGTATAGTTTTGGGACATGTCATTTCTTAGGATGGTATCGAAGTAGATAAATCAAAAGTGGATGTCATTTCTTCCTTACCTTTCTTAAAAAATGTACAAGATGTGCGGTATTTCCTTAGTCATTCTAGATTTTACCTTCGTTTCATTCATGACTTTAGTATGATTGCACTTCCCTTATCCTGATTGCTTTGAAAAGAATTTTTTTTTATAAATAATTTGAGGAAGATTTTAATATGTTAAAATGGAGTCTCATTTCACCCTCGGTAATCCAACCACCTTAGTGGGATTTGCCATTTGAGCTCATGTGTGACACCTCTAACTATATAGTTGGGGAAGTCTTGTCATAATGGGTCTATCTAGCTCCACATGTCATTTCCTATTCAACACTTACATTGGACCCTGCCCAAGAAAACAAGACCATCACTAAAAAATAATTCCATTCCATTGTGTTTTCCTTGGACTAATTCATGTCATAACTTTTGCAGTCCAAAGTTGTTGTGTTCTCATACCATGCAGCCCTCTCGTATCTCTGTAAGAAACTGGATGCCAAACCACATCTCATTCGCTGGATGCTCCTCCTTCAAGAATTCAATCTAGAAACTTGAGATAAAAAAGGATCTAGAATGTGGTGGCTGACCATATCAGTAGGATTTATCCATCCTCAGACATTGACTCGTCCCCTTTTATTTTCCTAAATGACCTGATTCCCGATGAGAAATTGTACCGAATGAAAGATGTTATTCCTTGGTGTGCTAAAATTGTAAATTATCTGGTAGCGTCTTGCATTCCTACTGATTTATACAAAAACCAAGACAACTGTCTAAAACATGAGTCTTGTTGGTACATTTCAGATGATCCCTACCTTTTTTGCACATTTAGTGATCAAGTTATTAGGCATTGAGTTCTCAATAGCGAGTTTTTTTCTATCCTTAGATTCTGTCACACTCATTCTTGGGTGGGGACACTTTGGTCCCCAATGGACTACTCGCAAAGACCTTGATTCTAGTCTCTTTTGGCCAACACGTTTTCAAGATGCCTGCTATTTTTTTAAATCTTGTCCTCATTATCAAAGAATGGGTAATGTGTCTAAAATAAATGAAATTCCATAATAACCATTTCTATTTCATGAAATGTTTTTTGTTTGGGGTATTTACTTTATGGGGCCATTACCCAATTCCTTTAGAAACTTGTACATTCTTCTAGAATTTGATTACATGTCAAAATGGTTTGAGGCATGAGAAACAATAACTATTGATTTTATGCTAGTTGTAGAATTTTCGAGAACCCAAATATTATGTAGGTTGGGATTACCTTGGTTTATCATTAGTGACCAGAGTTCTGATTTCTACAAAAGAGCAGTGTAATAACTTTTGCATTGGTGTGGGTTTGGCCATAGAATGTCTACTATTTATCACCCAAAAACCAATGGTCATGATGACTTGTCAAATAGGGAGGTAAAATAGATTATTGAAAAAAAAATCAACCTAATAAAAAAGATTGGATTCTTAAACTCAATGACTCTTTATGGCCATACCATACTTATTTCAAAACTCCCATTATCATTTCACCATATTAGCTAGTTTTTTGAAAGAGTTGTCACCTTGGTAATGATATTGAGTACCGGTCCTAATGGACCATCAAACAATGAAATTTCAATCTTTATGGTGCAGGTGCTCAAAGGAAATTTCAGATTCAAGAGATGGAGGAAATGATAAGAGATGCATATGAGATCTCTAGGATTTATAAGGAGATAACAAAGGCTGCACAAAACTGTCTCATCCTTTATCCTCTATTCTGCATTGGGAAGAAGGTCCTCATCTACAATGAAAAGCTGAAGTTGCCTCTAGGTAAGCCTTTTTATTTCTGGTTTGGACTATACACTATTACTAACATCTCTCTATTTGGTGTTGTCCAGGTTAAAAATGAATAATCCAAGAAAACCTTCACTATCAATGGGAAGCTTTTGTAGCACTTCCATGAATCCATTCTAGAGTCCCCGGTGAAGGAACTTCATGTTCAAGAATAAATCTATGAATGAAACTAACCAGGTATTATCATTCATTCTTAAATTATCTTTTATTATAGTGGGGGAAAACAACACTTTAGGTGTGGTGGGATGTGTGTATTCTTGGGTTAGTTAGGAATTTTCATCATCTTTCTTCTTTTTCACTTTTTATCTTACTGAATTGTATTGTTACCTTCCCCTCTTACCCCCCTCACCATTATATCATAAGATTAATTTTATATACCCTATTTATCATGGAAAATGATCTATGTTTAATCATTGATGTTATTTAAAATGCATGTGCAATTTTAGTATTTCATGTTGTTTTAGAATTCAAAAAAATTCTGATGAAATGTGCATTTTAGTAAAAATTCAATAATATGTCTTGAATTTATTTCAAAATTTAGTTAATTGTTGGTGATATAAATGGTTGTATCATTTTGAAACCTTTGAGAAGAATGGTTCCCTTTTTTGTAAATAGTTTAATGGAAAAAAAATTTACTTAATTTATCCACCCAACTTTTCACCCAACCATGAAGTGTGAAAATTTCTTCTAAATAATAGGTAAATATAAGTTAGGTTGATGCTTATTTAATTTCCAAAATCATTTTCCATACGTTAATTCTTTATTCAGTCTATCTCATTACTGTACTAGATTGACCTATGAGTGTGTACCTGTTATTCGACTATTGTCTGTTCTTAAAAAAGGGTTTTATATTGGGAAGGTCAAAAAACACTCTTCCTCGACTTTTGATCTTGTTATAACAATTACAATTTGTGTCATGAGGAGATCAAACAAGGGTTGAGATAAGAGAGTGAGATTTTTTTCAAAGAATAAATTTTGAAAAAAATAATAATAAATTAGGGGAGTGATGAAAGGTACAGAATATGGGGATATCTTGGTTAAGAGCCTATGGTTTGAATTCTTAGAATGCTTATGTGTGTGGGTCTTGAAATTTTATTGTAATGGATGTGGGGAAATTTCAGTGGAAAGGATCTTGTTAGTAAAAGTTTTTTAAAATAACTTATATTTACTCAGTAGAAATTGGAAAGAATATAATGAAATGGTTGTCACACACACATGTGGAAAATTATTTACATGATTATCTATTGAATTATTTTCATTGATTTTTATCATACATCTCTTGGAATTTTATTTTGATAAAATTTTTGATACGTAATTTTCTATGATCATTGAGAATAAATCCTTGGTGTGATTTCTCATTTGGTACCATTTATATCATGAATTAAATTTTCATTTAATATTAAATATTTATGAAGTTGTAAATATCTACATGAATAATTTTTGGAAATATGACTTTGACTAGCAGTGAAAATTATTTGGATTGGGGGTGCGATCGCACTGTGATTCACTGTTTCATTTTCACCCTTACACCAATATGCTAAACTAGTTTTGTATTGAAAATTTTAAAAATAATAAAAAATTTCAATATTTTTATTCAATTGTTTTGTTTTTATCACTATTAAAAATTAAAATGTTACTTATTTTGATAATTTCATTGAAGGTGGAGGTGATTTGGATGGGCCATGATGAAGTCCAAGAAAAATGGGGCTGGTTGCGGAGGATCCAAGCACACCAGTTTATTAAACCGTATACTTCTAAAGAAAAATGCTTTGAAATGGGATGAATTATTTTTTGATGGTCCAAAATGAATTGGGATAAATTTCATATGAAGTAACTCAAGAATTATTCATCCATCTATTGGCCCAACTGACCTAATCTTTCCAGCACACCGAATTTGCAAAAAGTCAAAAGATGTGTTCTATGATCTGTCTATATCTCGGTATCTAGTTGTCTAAATGGTTCCAAAAATTCAGTGGAGATAGTAAATAGGGTGGGTAACATGTTTCTAGTTTTTTCCAAAGTGATATTATATATTCTATTGGTCTAAAACCATGGGCCAAGTGGTGTTACACAATCTGTGTGCCCAAAACCACCTTCCCCATTGCATATAAAATGGAAGCTTGGGATCCTCATTTGCAAGTCTGGCCATGTATTGAAGTGAGTCCAATTTAAAGTTCCATAGTATTCCTCTACTCTTCCTAGATGTTTTTGAGTCCTTTATTCTCATAGGGGGATCAATAATGAAGAAGGAGTTCCACCCGAGCTTCCTCCTCCTCCCGATGTCAAGCTAAATAGTGGGCGTTCATTGTAAGAGAGATACACACATGTCAAGGGAGTTTTGACACATATATTAGATAATATTTTTGAGTAATTTTTGTGTTTAAATATTTAATTCCAGGTACCTTACATGAATTCATATTTTAATGCTTGTTTTTGATACATTTGAATGTTATTATCTTAATTTCTAACTGATCAATGTGAGGTGTTGAGTGCATGACTTGTGTTGTTATGATTAGGAAGAACAAGAATATATTTCACACACACATTCATGAGATTTAAATATTCTTTATAAACTCTTATTCATTCATTATTTCTGGAACATGACTATACTATTGTTACGTTGAGGTTTGGTTCTTTAATCATCGAAATAAAATTTTAAGAATTAATTGGAATTCCAATTAATTTGTACCAAAGATTTACTCCAAAACATAATGAATATCTATAATAAATGAACATGAAATGTGTGTAGTGAAATCCTAATGAACCCTTTTTCTCATATTTTTCAAAATCTACTTGCTTTTTCAACTGTTAAACTCTTTTAGTAAATTTAGTTTCTTATAACTGTTTTCAAAATCACCCCCTCTTTTAGTAATCATTATTAAAAATAAACACTATAAGCTACCAAAACTTTTTAAGAGAAGTCCTAGGGTCTACCCTATACTATAAATCAACCTTAAAATCCTAATAAATTTGACGTGTCATGACAACATGGTCATATTTTGGCATCGTTATCGCGAAGTAGTTCAGTTTTTAGTGCCTGTTTTTATAAGATATTTTTAAATTTTTTGAATATTTATTTACCTTTTCAAAACTTTTGTGTTTTGATCTATTTTTTTGTGTAGGTTTGGTTCATGATGGATTCTAATCTGGGATATTTACCTTTTTTAGAACCTGAACTGAAGAGGATCCTACATCAGTGACGCCGAGACACAAAAGAGAACCCTTTGAAGGAGGACACAATAAATATCACCACTCTTCATGATCCTTTCTATTTTTCTTCTTCTGGAACCAATATCAAAACAGAAATAAACTTTCCAAATATGGCTTAAAACAACCAAAAATTAAAATAACTACCCTCGCATGATGTTGATATCCAAACCCACCTATATCCAAATAAAAGTCTAGGCACGTAATTTTGAACAAAAATCCAATCTAATTCACATATTTCCAAGATTCCATGGACTCGTGGGAGAAGATCCACCATAATCACATAAAATGATTTCATACTATGTGTTCAATTTAAAACTTTATAATGTGGATAAATAAAAAGTTAATATTAGATTGTTCCCATTTTCATTAAAAGACACTGTGAAATTTTGGTTGTATTATATTAGTCCCCCAATTAGAGGTTGGGCGGACATGAAATGCCTTTTCTCTAGAAAAATATTTCCCATCATCTCGAACTGCAACTATAAGGAAAGAAATCTATGGTATAAGGAAATTTAAAGGGGAAGTATTACACTAATATTGGGATAACTTTAAAAGTTTATGTTCAAGCTTTGCACACCACCAAATAAGTGATCAACTTATAATAAAATATTTTAATGAAGGAATAATTTCTGTTGATCGAAATATGATTGATTTTGCTACAAGTGGTGCACTAGTGGATAAGACCCCATTTGGTGCAAGAACCCTAATTGAGAAAAAGGAATAGAACACTAAACAATTTGGTACAAGGTATATTGTACCCATTTGAGGTGTCCATGAGGTGCAAAGTACCAAATTCGAGTAGAATTTGGACACAAAGTTCAAAGAGGTAAGTACCCTTCTTCTAAAACGTGATCTTTCCCAAGGTAAATCCCAATATCCTCCACTAATCTATTGTTGTATATGTTCTACTGACACACACTACTTTGACCAATTCCCCCATGTGATAAGAACATTTGAATGTTGTGTGGCAATATTTCCAGGCCTCCCCTATAACCAACACTATCGGAAAGAACTGTATTTTCCATCCAACCCTGGGTGGAAAGAAAACCAAGCGTATAAGAAAGAGTGGTATTCAAACCAACATCAACAATAATGGAACCAACCGGGATAGAGTAGTCATTCACCACCACACAAAAATCCACAACCACAACAAAGGGAATTCCAAAAAAACCCCTCAAAAACATGAGCCTCGCCTAGACGACATGATAAAACAAATGGCTGCCAATAATCTCCAATTCCAAAAAACCACACAAGCTGCCATACAAGACCTTAAAACCTAATAAGGACAACTTTCCAACTCAGTGGGGGAAATCCAAATCCATGGGTCAGGTAAACTAACTTCTCAACCAGTAGTTAACCTTGGTGATAAGGTAAATGTCAGTGACATCTGCCTTTGGAGTGGAACAAAACATAAAATCAAAATTACCACTCCAATAAAGTAATCCCCTCCTGAGGAAAATACCATCCCAACTATTGAAATTAGTCCAAATGTTGAAAAAACTTGTCCTAATAGAATCCCTTCAAAAGGAAAGAGTGTTCCTATTGAAGAATCACCTAGCCAAACCATTCAAATTCCATTATCCCAATGGTAAAACCAACAGAGTAAACAAAAAGAAAATGAACTCAAATACAAAATTTTGGACAATTTTAAAAAAGTGCTGGTAAACATCTCCTTATTGATATTGTGAAACGAATTCCAAGATAAGAAATGTTTTTAAAGGATATGTGTACACACCGAAGAAGACTTTGTAGAGATTAAAAGTTTATCTTGGGGAGGAATGTATCAACATTGATAGAGCCATCATTTCCCACCAAGTGAAATGATCCTATGAATAAGATGTGAGTATTAATTTTCCGATGCTATTCTTCATTTATGTTCCTCTATAAATGCATTCACTCACTCCATTTACTCTACATTAAAGGTTTGAGAATTGAAGACCCCTGAAATTATCGTACAGCTAGTAAATCGGAGTATAGAACACCCATCTTGTGTGTTAGAGGACGTTCTTGCGAGGGTGAAAATTTTAATTTTTCATTATTATTTTTACGTGCTTAAAATTGAAGGTGATATGATGAATGGGAATTCCCAAATTATATTGGGGAGACCCTTCTTGAAAATATCTAAAACCATAATTAATTTCCATAATGATACATTATATATGGAATATGGTGGTGACATAGTCCATTTCAACATACTTGATGTCATGAAGCACCCCTTAGAAGAACATTCCTATCTCTCAATAAATTCAATTGATGTAATCCCTTCCCTTGAAAAAATATATTTTCATTCCCCTGATCCCCTTTATGAGTTTTCATCATTGATTAAAATTCTAGGAAATGAATTATGCATTGATTTCTGTAGTGGTCTAGATAAATGTAATACATGTTTTTAATAGATAATTTCTTGAATGCTATGGATACCATGACCATAGATGATACTTCTAAGATAGTAAAAGATCATTCATCATTTGAGGATGATACCATTACATATTTAGATGAGATTACTGACCTCTCAATTTCACACAAACTACCATAAATCCAAAATCCACTTGAATTCGAACTAAAATAATTGCCCCATGTTTTAAAATATTCATATATTATGAATGTAAACAAGCTGATCATTCTCATTGCTAGTTCACTCCCTCAAGAGAATGAATTGTGACTGCTTGAACTTTCGAGGGAGTATAAACAAGCATTGGTATGGACACTTATAGACATTCTTGGTATTATCCATCCAGTTTGTACACATCATATTTTTTTAAATGATGAGGCTAAAACAGTTAGGCATGCACAATGTCGAACAAAACCAAACCTCCTAGATTTAGTTAAAAATGACGTAAACAAATTATTGTCTGTTGGATTTATTTACCCCATCCCTAATATCCAATGGCACAGTCCCATTCAATTATTTACGAAAAAACTATCCTAACTGTAATCAAAAAATAAAACAATGAATTGGTTCTAAATTATATGTAGAATAGTTTGTGTGTCTGGATAGACTATCACTGACTAAATCAATACACGTGGAAGTACCATTTCTCATTGACACTCATTGACCAGATGCTAGAGAGGCTAGCAGGGAAGTCCAATTATTTTTTTCCTTGATGGGTATTCTAGATACTTTAATATCAATATTTCTCTTGAGGATCTGGAAAAGATGACCTTCACTTGCCCCGTTGGTACATTTTCATATAAGAGGATTCAATTTGGTGTATGAAATGCTCGGGGTACCTTCTAGCAATGCATGTTTAGTATTTTTTTCTTGATTAACTGGAGAATTTCATAGAAGTATTCCTGGATGATTTCAATTTTTATGGTTCTTCTTTTGATGAATGTTTTAATAGTAATGGGTTATTCTTACATATCTGTATTGAAAAGAATCTTGTATTAAATTATGAGAAATTATATTTCATAGTGGGATAAGGTATAGTTTTGGGATAGGTCATTTCTGGGGATGTTATCCAAGTAGATAAATCAAAAGTTTATGTCATTTCTTCCTTACCATTTCCCAAAAATGTATGAGATATGTTGTCTTTCCTAGGTCAGGCTGGATTTTACCGTTGTTTCATTCACGACTTTAGTAAGATTTCCCTCCCCTCTACCGATTTCTCCAAAAATAAAGGAATTTATTTTTTATAAAGAATGTGAGGAATATTTTAAGAGGTTAAAATAGAGTCTAACATCACCCCAGATAATCAAACCACCTTTGTGAGATTTACTATTTGAGCTCATGTGTGACACCTTTAACTTTACAGTTGGGGAAGTATTGTAACAAAGGGTCAATCAAGCTCCAAATTTCATTGCATATGCCTCACGTACATTGGACAATGTCAAATAAAACTACACCACAATTGAAAAATAATTCCTTTCCATTGTGTTTTCCTTGGAAGAATTCAGGTCATACCTTTTGGGTTCCAAATTCATTGTGTTTTCATACTAGGCAACCCTCTAGTATCTCCTTATGAAACTAGAAGCCAAACCACGTCTCATTCAATGGATGCTCATCCTTAAAAAATTTAATATATAAAATAGAGATAAAAAGGTGTAGAGAATGTAGTGTCAGACCATATCAGTAGGATTCATCCATCCTCGGATATTGAATCTCCCCAATGTATTCCCATAAATGACATGTTTCCCAATGAGAAATTGTACCGAGATCAGGATGTTATTCCCTGGTATGCTGAAATATTAAATTATTTGGTAGCATCTTTAATTCTTAATGATTTCTACAAAAAAAATCATGTCATATAAAACATGAGTCTCTTTGGTATATTTCGGATGACCCCTAACTTTGGTGCACATGTAGTGATCAAGTCCTTAGTATTTGTGTTCCAAATAGAAAATTCCAGTCTATCCTTAGATTCTAACACACTCTTTTTTGTGGGGCCACTTTAGTCCCAAATAGAATTATCGCAATGTCCTTGATTTTGTTCTCTTTTGTCCAAAACTTTTTTGAGATTCCCGTGATTTTTGTAAATTTCTTCATCATTGTCAAAGAATTGGTAATGTATCTAAAATAAATGAAACACCACAACCATCATTTCCATTTCATGATATTTTTTATGTTTGGGGTATTGAATTTATGGGAACATTTCCCAATCCATTTCACAACATGTAAATTCATCTCATAGTTGATTATGTGTCAAAGTGGGTAGAGGAAAGATTATTAATGACTGATGATTCTAAGGAAGTTGTAGAGTTTTTGAGAACCCAAATATTTAATTTGTTTGGATTATATACGATTATCACCAGTGAACAGGGTTATCATTTCTACAACCAAAAAATGCACTCACTTTTGCATCAGTATGGGGCCAGGCCTAGAGTGTCTACTTCTTATCACCCACAAACCAATGGTCAAGCCAAAGATTCAATTAGGGAGGAAAAACATATTCTTGAAAAAATGGTTCAATCTTGTAGAAAATATTAGAGTATTAGAATAGATGATTATTTATGGGCTTACCATACTTCTTCCAAACCCCCCATTGTCATGTCATCATATTGGATTGTGTTTGGAAATAGTTTCCACATCCCTATTGAGATTGAGCACTAGGCCTACTATGACATCAAAAAATTAAATTCTAATATTTCTGGTCCATGTGCTCAAAGAAAGTTTCATATTCATTAGATGGATGAAATGAGAAGAGATGCATATGGGAACTATAGGTTTATAAGGGAAAATAAAGGCTGACCATGACCATCCCATCCTTCATCGCCAGTTACACATTGGGAATAAGGTCCTCCTCTAAAATGAAAGGCTGAAGTTGCATTTAGGTAAGCTTCATTCCAGAACATTTTTACCATACACTATTACTAATGTCTCTCTATTTTGTATTGTTCGGGTTCAAAATAAAGAAACCAAGAAAACCTTCCCTGTTAATGAGAAGCAGTTGAACCACTTCCATGAATTCATTCTGAAGTCCCTGATAGAGGAACTCCATGTTCTACAAGAAATATATGAATGATAATCACCAGATATTATCCTCAATTCCTTCATTATATTTAATTATAGTGAGGACACTGCACACTTTAGGTGTGGGGGGACAACCATATTCCTGAGATAGTTAAGAATTTTCATCATCTTTATAATTTTTCTCATTATATCTTACTGAATTATAATATTACTTTCCAATATTCCCTCCCCACACCTTTGTGTAGGAATATTACCTTTTTTTATCACCACTTTATCAGGGAAAATGATACCCATGTAATCATTGAAGTTATTGAAAATGCATGTGGAATTTCCATATTTCATGTTGTTTTTGCATTCAAAAAAAATGTCTGATGAAATGTGAATTTTAGTAAGAATTAAATAATGTGGTGTGATTTTATTTTGGAATTTAGTTCTTTATAGATGATATAAATGGATGTATCATTTTGAAACCTTTGAGAATAATGGTTCCCTTTTTGTGAATATTTTAAGGGAAAACTATGTCACTTAATTTCACCACACAAATTTTCACCCAACCATGAAGTGTAAAAATTTCTACGTAATAAAAGATACATATATGTTTTGTTGATTTTTATATACTTTACATAATCATTTTCTATACATTCATTAAATATACAATCTATTTCATTATTCTAATAGATTGAACTATTCACGTGTACCTGTTATCTGACTGTTTTGTGCCCGAAAAAAACAAAAAATGGATTTTATATTGGGAAGGTCAAATGCGACTCTTTCTAGACTTTTTATCTTTGTATAAATATGATAATTAGTGTCGTGAGGAGATCAAACAAGGGTTTAGAGAAGAGTGTGAGATTTGTTCTAAGTGGAAATTTCGAAAAAAAATATTAAATGAGGGGTGTGATGAAATGTATAGAATATGGGGATATCTAGGTAGGGAGCTTATGGTTTGACTTCTGGGAATGCTTAAGTGAGTGGGTCATTAAATTTGATTGCAAATGATGTGGGGAAAGTATGCTAGAAAGGATCTTGTAAGTAGATTGTTATTAAAATAACACATATATACTCAATAGAATGTGGAAAGAATAGCATGAAATGGTTTTCACACACACACATGGAGAATTAGTGAAATGATTAACTTTTGAATTATTTTCTTTGATTAGTATCATGAATCTCTTATAATTTCATTTATATACAATTTTGAGACATATTTTTCCATGATCATTGAGAATAAATCTTTGGTGTGATTTTTTCTTTGAGCACATTTCTAGAAGGAATTGAATTTTCATTGAATGATAAATATTTATGATGTTAGAAAAATCAAGATGAATAATTTTTGGAAATATGACTCTTCCCAAAATGGAAAAGGTTTAGGGGTGGGGATGTGATCGCACCATGATTCACTATTTCATTTTCACACTCACACCACAATGCTAAACTACTTTTGTATTGAAAATCATAAAAATAAAAATAAAAATTAACTTCATGTTTGATTCAATTATTTTGGGTTTATCACTGTTAAAAAGGTCAATGTTACATGTTTTGATAATTTCATTAAAGGTGGAGGTGATTTGGAGGGCCCATGATGAATTCCAAGAAAAATGGGTCACGCTACACTGGATCCAAGAAACACCAGTTCACTAAACTGAATACTACTACTTTAACATTCATTAAATTGTGATGCAGTTTTATGTTCTGGTTCAAAATTAATTTGGATTCATTTCATATTAAGGAACCCTATACTCATTCAACCATTTGGTGGCCCAAATGACCTGATTTGTAGAGAACACTGAATCTGCACGAAGTAAAAAAGAAGTGTTTTATGATATGTCAATATCTTGGGATCTTGTTGTCCAAATGTTTCCAAAGATTAAATGTATACAGTAAATAGGTTGAGTAACATGTTTTGAGTTATCTCCAAACTGATATTCGACTTTCTAGTGGAATAAACCATGGGCCAAGTGGTTTTACACAACCTGTGTTCCCAAAACCCCCTTCCACTATCCTATAGAATGGAAGCTTGGGATCCTCATTTGAAAGTTAGACCAAGGAAAGAAGTGCTGAAAATTTGGAGCTCTACAGGATTCATCTCCTCATCCTAGAAGATATGGAGGCCCCCATCATCATAGGGTGATCAAGAATGAAGAACCAGTTCCACCCGCGCTTCCTCCTCCTCCTGATGTCGAGCTAAACAATTGGCGTTCATTGTGAGGGATCTACACACATGTCAAGGGAGTTCTGATGCAAATATTATGTACTGGTTTGGATTAATTTGGGTGTTTAAACACTTCATTCCATGTACCTTAAATGATTTAATATTTGAATACTAGTTTTGATTCATGTGAATGTTATGATCTTAATTTCTAACCGATCAGCTCGAGGTTTTGAGTGTGTGACATGTGTTGTCCCAATTGGAAGGAAAAATCCTTTTCATACCCACCTTCTTCATATTTCAATCTGATTTAGAAGCTCTTATTCCAATCATAAGTGCTAGACCTTGACGATTCGACTATTTTTTCAGGATTTGGTTGTTTAAGCATTGAAATAAAAGCTTAAGAATTAATCGGGATTCAAATTAATTTCAACCAAATAATTAACCAAAACATTAATTAATCTCTTTGTAAAATGAACTTGAATTGTTTGTAGTAAAATCATAATGAACCCTTTGTTTCATATTTTTCAAAATCAACTTGTTTTATCAACTATTAAACTCTTTAAGTTAATTATTTTTTAAAAACTGTTTTCAAAATCACCCCTATTTTAGTAATAATTATTAAAAACACACACTATAAGTTACCAACACCCCTTGTGAGACAACCTAGGTTCTTCCCTATACTATAAATAAACCTTAAAATCATAATAAATTTGACATATTATGACAACACGGTCAGTCACAAAACCATTTTTATGGTTATAAAACATTATAATATATTTTTAAATATAAATAAATATTCTGTAACCAATATATATACATAAAATTAATTAATAAAACAAAACAGTTCCCGACGATTGAAAAAACCACCAAAATGATCTACAAAATTATCATTAAAGATATATCTAATGAATCATCATCATATTAAGGAAAAAAATGATATATAAAAACATAAAATATTTTTAATCTTCATTAATAACATATAATTTCAATTCTATAGAATTATTTCCATTTTACATGATCTTCCATATACGTGTAAAATTATACCGGTAATGAAAACCAAGTAAAAGTACACTCTCGAATGAATAAATAAAATCTCATAACTCATCAAAAAAGATATAAATTAAAGTAATAAAATTATAATAAATAATATATATATTGAATGGGTTCTAAAATAATTTATTAATGGGTCTAATTTAATTATACTTGATATTAAATTCATGTACATAACACTTTCAGATATAAGGTAAGGGTTCCTTCCCGAACCTCCATTTTTATTCGAGTTATGATTTATCCCTCTTTTCACCAATCTAATTATTCATTGTTTCTATATTATTCTTCAACATTATGTGTAGTTTTTTCAAACTCAATTATCTAGATCATTTCATCTATTTTTTATGGGGAAATTCATGTTTTACATGGTTTTGTTATCAATTCTTACCGATAAAAAAGCCCAATAAAAGGGAACTTCACGATTTCTTACTCATTTTCAGGTACCATACATATTCTAATATAAAAATCAATTACTTTTTTAAAATCAATAATTTTATAATGAATAAATATATTTGTTCATTTTTGGTTTCACACAGACATTTATGACAAATACTAACGATTTTTTCAAAAGAACTATTCTTTATAAAGTATAAAGGGGTATTTTCTCAAGAATTCCTATATGATTTTGTTAGAGTAATTTAATATATTTTAAAAAATATTTTTAATATTATATTTTATTAATATTGATCTATTATTATTTTTATCTACCATATTTTATTAATTTGATTATGATCAGTTTGACTATGGATGTTTTATCTTGATACTATTCACCATACTATTCATAATGGTTAGTGATTCTGTTAATAGATTGGCTAATGATACATACATTTCATATGTATATGTTGTTTATTTTTAACCTTATTCACATGAGGAATGAATTTGAATTATTAAGATATGACTGGGTCCCTCTATAGCTCTTTGATTCATTGGTAGGTCTCATGAGACAAAACAGAAATGGATTTGGCTGGGGTCTTAACCATTTATTTTCAAATGTCTTGGTCGATACCTCAAGAGTATGTTTATGATGTCCATAATTATACATTTCATCATTACGATATTAGTAATTTATAAATCTTTTTATTATTTGACTAGTATAATATCCATGGTAATGTTTCATGTGATTATTTGTATGGAATTATTTATTCAGATTTTATTCCTACCATATTATGCTAAAGATTATGTTTTATTGGAATTTGTTTTAGTTATTCATGTTGTATTATTGTTATATTTATGATAGTTTATGTAGTATTTTTTACCCATACTGAGAATATAATCTCACACCTTTCTTATGTTTTATTTTTTTCCCAGGATGCGAAGGTGTATATTATGAATGACTTGATGATATAATATTGGAGATATGTATGTTACCAATGATATTTCTATGTTGTTTTTCCATTAAATTTGTAATTTAAAACTTATTTTTGTATCTATTTTAACAAAACTACTAAACTCTTTGGTCCTTTCAGATGCAGATACTTTTTCATAGTACTAATTTAATAAAGTAAGGAAACGACTCTGTAGTACTGGGGCTTGCGTATTTACACTGAGAGCCTAATTTTTTTGGTCACTCAGCTAAATTTAACTCAAAGATCATATCAGATATAGCCACTGGAAAATTAGAATCACATATAATCTACTTTCCTTTAAAAATACGATTAATGTAAACATAATAGTTAGGGTCATCTATACTAAATGATTGAGTCCTTGAAACATGTTTACTTTATATTGTACATTTTACATAATATTTACAAGGTTTTCTTAGCCTCTCCATTACAATATGAATCATATGTATATCATTTTTAACTATTTCACCCCATGAAATATTAAAATATCATTTTATCCCATTTTTTATGAATGCTTTTAAATATTTAATTTTGGAATCCCAATTCATCACACCAAATTAACATGTATAAACAATATTATTCTATATCTTTGTATGCAACAAAATTTGTGTTATTAACCCAAAAATAGAAAGAAAATACATTTACACATATCCAAATTCATCACAATAATAAGGTATATAAAACCATTTTAGGAAAAGTTATATAATCAAATAACAAATTCTTATTGGCGTAAGAATGTTGAGACAAGTAGTGAACTCCCACTTTTCTTGATTGAGCAAAGATTTCATGAAATTGAGAATTTTGACCTTAAAACCTAATACCCATTTTTTTATAATAATGATAGACATAAATTTCATCCAAATTCTTGAATTTAATATGTTTAAACAATAAATAATATCAAAATTAATGCTCTTAAGTCCATAAAAAACAAAATTTATTTTAGAAAAAAATTAAATCTTATATTTTTCTAAATAAAATTTAATGAATGGTATGAAAATTTTGAAGAATAAATTTATCAAGTCGGTTAAATCATATATAATACTCATATCATATAAGAAATTTGTATACATGAATATTTAAATAGGTATTTCAAAAATAAATTAAAAATTCAATTACCAAATATATAATATCACAACATAAGACATTCAATTTTCTCAAAACTGATGTTTATAGGGTCTAAAATCCCATTTATTTTATGGGGAGTTTAATATCCAAAAATAATTAATCTTTTTTTGAGAAAAATCAAATTTTTATTAATCTTTTGATGACCAATTCTTATGACCAAGGCATGGTTGAATTTTCCAAACCATTTTGGATAAGCAATAGATTGAAGGTTCTATTATATAAACTATTACTACATATCATTCAGTTTTATGGACTCACCAATAATCCTAATAACATAAAACCTATTACAACCTTACTAATTATCACGGAGACACTATATATGATGCAGTAGTCATCTAAATTGTTTATAGTGATGTTGAAATTCAAACTATGCATTTTGGTGAGAAAACCACCACATTTTACTTCAAACCAAAACATTTTCCAGAAAAATATTAGCATACATGGTGTGGAGGTGATATAATCACACAAATTTAATAATAACTTTTATAGAATATGACATGGTTATGTAACCATAGTTGTAGTTATGAAAGAACACAAATACCTATTTTCAATTATTGTTTTCAACCTTTCAATATCGACCCTTTCATTAATACCACTAATTGATTTTTTGGGATTGTTCTATAACCATATGTGGTCAAGAAAAATACAAAACCAATCCATGATTGATGAGGAGTGGAATAAAAAAGATAAAATAAGAAAACTATAAAACAAGAATACTTCATTGTTCATGATTTTGATATTTAATGGTAGTGAGTTTGGTTACTCTTCCTTAGAAACAAAAAATGGGTACTTAACTTTGATGGTATCCACCAGTCACTGGAAACATAGAATGCTTTGTCAAGACCTCCTCTTCACAATGATGTGCTAGCACATCCTCCTCGAAGGTAGGTAGAGAGAAGATAAATTAATAGGATTTTATCCAATAGATATCATTATCTAGAGTCTAGAAGGTATATAAATATCCCTTTTATATCCCTATTCTATTAAATAAATGATCTTCTTTGAAATTTAACATCTTGAGAATTTTTTAATAGATAACCATTGACATACCTCCCAATTGATTAATTTGGTTGTTTAAATCCTTTAACAATTATTATTTTACACATCCTCATATGATATATCTATAAACTAAAATAAATATGTTAATCAGCATAGTATAATTGGTTCAATGATATAATATATCATTCCATAAGTGAACTATGATATAAGATAATTACCACATCATGGTCTATGATTTAGTTCATGATATTAAAAATAATGGAAGACTAATTATTTAGATATCATAGAATGAATCCATTTTTTCTCTTCATCTATAATCAATTATAAGGAAGGGTTTTTTTAAATAGACTTTATTTTTCCTGAAATAAATCATGATAATGATGTCAAGAATTTTTAAATCTTTGATTTATTTATAAATTCTAATTTTTAGATTATTATTTTTCATGAACCATCCAAATGGGGCCCATTAAGTGACTCCCCAAGCCTACCTTCAATAGGATAGGGGCTGGAGACTAGCACTGAGTAGGCATATCACTAACACGGGATGCCATAGCCGAAGTACCTATACAGACACACACATCACTAAGAAAATAAAATGGTGAAATGTTAAAATAACTGAACAACCATGCATGCATACATATTAATCCCAAAACTAGAGTATGCCATGAAGTAAAGGAAAGTGAACATGGACAAAAATAAGCCCATAAAAATGTGTCCAAAAAAATTTAACCTGAAAGTAATATTGGGGACCACTATCATGATAATGGGAGAACACACCTTGGTTTTTCTGATCTCAATGTGCACCATCTGGTCCTATTTTTTCTAGGATATTATCAAAATTTCGATCATTTGTAAAGGACATGTAATGTGTGGGAAAATCCGATTGACGGGTGAGTATAAAAATATTCAGTAGGAAACCTAAAAACTACAAAGAATACAAAAAAATAATATAGTTATCACTACATAGTTATATGTTTACAGTACATATAAAAAATATCTAGGTATAGTCAATAAAGACTCACATTCTAGAGGTAATTTCACAACCAAAATGCCATGCTAAGATTCCAGCTTGAAGGTTCCACAAAGAATTTTTGTGGGGGAACATACTCCATGAGTCTGATTGCAGTGATGACATCCATCTGAGATATAATGCTCGTCAGGTCTCACCATAAGAAGTACAAATATATGGTCCATTGAGATATGATACATAGAGGAGGATCAATCCCTAGGCCATTGTGTATAGTAATAAATCAATATGGATTAACCTTCTAAGTATAGGATCTTATCCAATGTAGTGTTGGTCAAAAATATTCCAAGAACTCCCCCTAGGGAATAAAGATGAATAGAGGATCTCACTCCTTTCCTCATGGAAGGATTACATTAACTCTATCCAAGAATTATTATATATATTATCACTTTATATATAGAGGATTTGATTATATACTAACTTTTAGGGAAATGGATATGCGGTCTGCATCCCTTTAACATCAGGTCCTTCCCATGTAAATTACCCATGTGCATGTCTGTGTGGATGTACACATCATGTTGTTGCCTGTGTACTTATTCCCATGTACTAGTACACATATTATCCCATGTAGCAGTACATGACTTATCCCTTACACATGTTTTCTAGGGTGTTTCCGTGTGGGAGTACACTACATGCCCATGCTTGTGTACTCTAGACTATGTCTTTGTACCCTCTGAGGTACATGTTGAGCTCACCAAAGTGGAAAACACACTACGTGACAAGGTCACAAACCATGTGATACTTATCTTCTTATGGAATCCCTAGACACCACTATGTGGGGCCCACGAAGCGTGTAACTCTAACTTACAAGCCATGTACTATATAATTTTATTGAGTATCATATTTTGATTCTATGTTGGTTTTCACACCTCTGAAAATCAGTCCTTCTATGCGCCTCACTAGGTAACCAAGGGTCCTTGTCAGCTGAGCCCTACTATCAATGAACTACACGTTCTTACCATAAACTCTCTTCCAAAAACACCATGAAATTCCATTATTGATTTTCTAATAAAGAACACAAAATCATGTATCCAAAACCATCTAATCCATTGTCTATTCCATTGCGGCACCACCATTGTGTCGTGCCAATCCATGATCTATAATATCAAATCATTGTTCAAATAAATGAATGTGTAACATTCAATTTCTCTATGGACGTTGAACCACAAGTTAATGAAGAACACCCGTGATAAAAGATGAAATATAAGAGAAATTCACAACCACAAACACAAGGGAAAACCGTTATATAATATTCGGGTTGGCCTCGATCCATCTCCATTACAATAAAAAGATAATAATCAATAATAATAAATCTAAACTCCTAAAATAACCTCACAAATAAAACCATACTATAAGACTATCTATCCATAGATCAATTAGTTGGTAGATTGATTCGTGTTCACTATAGGAATTTAAGAATTGGGAAATAATCCAAAAATAACAACTATCCTACCTCAAGATTTATCGATCACTAATGATGAATGATGTGGAATCATTATATTTGTTGAGACCCTTCAATTTCATTAAATGTCGATCGATGATCCATAATCCAGTGAAATTTTGTATGAGAGAGATCCTCTACTGCTCTCTCTCTCCATAGGTTCTCCAATGGATATAGGGTTATGTGGATAACCCAAGAATTCCATCATAACGGTCTACTAAAAGACACATCAGTATCTACATTAATAAAATAAAAATAAAAATATTTTTATTCATTATTTTATTCATTTTTACACACAATATGACTTTTCCAAAAATTACCTATGCCAAAAAAGTTTTTTTCATTCATAGGGTAAAAATCACTTGATGAACTCAAAGTTTGCCTCATATTTCAGATCTAGGTTCCCATTTAGATGTTATTCTACTTTTTCAAGAAAACTGCATGCATGTGCTATTTAATATAGTCAATATATTTCTATAATTTATTCAAGGAAACATAGGAATTGGAATTTCATACCATCTTAGATACTGGTCTCAAAAATAATCTATAAATTATCTAAAAATAATACTTAGAAAATCTGAGTCATTAAATTCTCCCCCCCTTGGGGATTTATATCCCAAAAACCCAAAACAAGGGTTAAAAAAAGACATGTGGGTACTGAGGAAAAATCTGAACCTCCTTATCCCAAGTGTTCTCTTGAAGATTCTCATTCTACCATCAAACACACGCTAAAGGAATCGCTCACCCATGAAGGATCCTCTCCTACCAATCCTCGATCTCTATATATTACTTAACAATGGAAGCTCTATCTTCAATGTATATCTCCCCCAATTGATAATGTGTGATGATTCATGGACGTACCTACTCTACTCTGACATGTGGAAGATTTCATGTACCCAGCCTGACTGTGGAGTAGAGCTAAGAGGTATTCCACCATTCCAACTCTACGTAGTATCATGAAAGGGCCAATGAATCTTGGAGACGACATGAAACCTCAAAAAAATCTATACAATCCACATCGAGGTAAAACTTGTGGGAACACATGGTCTCCATCATTGAACTCCAAAATCCTTTTTCATCTATTCACATAAGATTTATGATGGCTCTTTATAGTATCCATCTACTCCTAGATGACCTACACCGTCATGGTAGTTTCTCACAACAACTCTAGGCCCATAATTATTAACTCACCTAGGATAGTCCAGCAATGTGGTAACCTGCAGGGTCACCCATACAATGGCTCAAATGGTTCCATACCAATTGTGGGATGGTAGTTTTTGTTTTACACAAACTCCACCAGGGGTAGGTGATCCTCCTAACCACGAACAATGTACAACATGAAATCCCACATTATATCCATCAAGACCTAAATGGGATGATCTATCTATTCTTCAATTTGAGGGTAAAACACTATGCTCAAGAGTAAATAAGTTCAAAATGGCTCTTGTATCCCCAAAAATTACTGATATATGAAGCGAGAATCATGACCAGAGATTATCATTGAGAGAAATCCAAGGATTTGGACTGTCTCCTGCATGTATAGGTTTCCTAATATCTCTACTAAAATATGCTATCGAATAGATAGGAATTGGGATGACTTGGTGGTTCAGTCAATGATCAACTAGATGGAATTCTGTCAACTAGACATACATGGTAATCCTATCATGAATACCATGGATATCTTATCCTATTTCTACTCTATCATCACAATGGGTTGATTTGAACCTGTTGTTACTTGGTTCTTAGACTTCACTTTCTTAAAATCAACGCATCGAGAGGAAAACTTTCCAAATCCATTCTTCATTCATGGCCACCAAAAAATACATCAGAGGTACTGGTATATCTCTTCCACATTAGGGTATACCATAAAATGATATGTATGGAACTATCCAAGAAACACCTCTTTAAATTTCACTTGTACCATTGTGTGTCCTCTAAAAAGAACAACATGATCCCCGCCATTATTAAATTAATATTTATCATGTTGAATTGACATATGAGTATATAGGGTCTCATAGTTGGCACCCCCCAAGTTGTTCCTCCCTTACTCTCTATAATAGATGATGGGGGACAATAATAGATTAAAGGTAAGAATCTCCATCTCTATACACAAAGGATAATTATAACAAGACCAACTACTCTAACACCTCATTCCAAAACTGTGAAGAATATCTCCTTCTGAGAGAATCTACTGCCACGTTACCCTTCCCATGATTATAGATAATATGAAATTCATAATAATAGGGGAAACATATCAATCAACTATATCTCAAGTTATGATAAATCAAAGAGAAGATATATTTGATACTATTCTGTTCAATGAAGATGATAAATTGCTTTCCCAACTGTTATTGTCACCACATATTTAAAGAGAATAATACATATACTAACTCAAGATTGTGGGTCATGTAGTTCTACTCATGTGGCCTCAACTAATGTGAATCATATGCAATCACCACTTGCCTCTACATCAGAAAAAAAAATCTCAGTTTCTAATGCATTGAAAAAACCCTACATATTCAACACCAAACACTGGAAATCTCAAAATGGGAGTTGTCATCAATCTCTGACTCAAAAAACGAAAATTAAAGCTGGAACCTCTCCATCCACACTAAAGGATCCCCCTTTCAGTTAAAATATTCCATGGGTAATGATATCTTCAAGAAATCAGTTATAAATCTATGGTAATAGCCTGCCAAACGAAGGAAGCTACTCACATCCATCGTTCTCTTAGGAGGATACCAAGATAACACTTCCTCGACCTTGTCCAGGTCCACCACAACTCTATATACTGAAACATTGTTTCCCAAAAAGTGGACATCTTGTATCCAAACTAGAAATGTTGAGAGATTCCCATAAATCTAGTGCTCTCAAATTACGTTGAAAACCATCCTGAAGTGCCTCGCGTGTTTCTCCTCAGACACTGAGTATGAAATGATATCGATTATGAAGACTAATATGAATCGATCTAATAAAGGACAGATTATTTGGTTCATGAGTCCCATGAACATTGTTGGGGTGTTCATCATGACAAACGGAATCACCATGTACTCAAAGTGACCAAATCAACATTTTAATTCCATCTTCATTATATTGTTGTCTCATACTCACAACTGGTGATAGCTTGATTTGAGGCCAAACTCTAAGAACCATCGTACCACTTTTAATTGGTAAAATAGTTCATCAATCATTAGTAGTGAAAGATTTATATTCCATGGTCACCAGGTTCAGACACTGGAAGTCCACACAAAAAAATCAATATCTCGTTTGTGTTCTTGGAAAACAAAAATGGGGTATACCAGGGAGAAATAATGGTTCTAACAAAGTCCTTCCTCTACAAGTCCTCCAATAATACCATTATCTCACAATGATCTACCGAATTCATCGGATAAGTTGGAAAAAATATCAATTCCATCCTATGGTGTTGATCAATTCATTAGTCTATCTCTCTAAGGGGAGGTAAACCTGGAACATCCTTAGGGAAGACATACATATACTTCTCCATAACTATAAAGAAATGAAAACTCATAACATTCACTACACCAAGGTTCACACTAGCCAACTAATGAGTAATCAGCTACACCCTCATAGTAATGAGTCTATCATTCATTATTTGGGTTTTATTTTAACCCAAAAAGAAAAACATAGTTCCATTATTTTGGACATAATGCATCCCCAACTTGAAACATTCAATATGGGCTCGAACATTAAATATGTTGTCTGTACCATAGATGAAATTTTATGGACTCATATCCCCTACAAATATAACCCAACAGAAAATATCTCCTCTAAGAGATAGGTCACATTTTTAATGCAGGTTTGTGATCCCTGAGTCATCTCAAGTAGGAGTCTACAATCACACAAGTTAAGCCAAGGTATCAATCAAAATATCTACGTCTTTAACTAGATATGTGGTAAGAAAGGAATTACTAGAACCTGTATCTATTAGAAATAAAGATAAGGATGAAAATAATCAAAACATACCTCGAATCATTACTAGAGCCTCCAGGTCATATACTTTGGTTCCCTTCATCTATCCCCACCCCTATCCTCTAACTCCCTAAGCCTGGCATGGACCACATAGGTGGTGGTGGTAACAAGTCAAAGTGATTTCCACCTCATTCAAATCTTCTATATCCTCTTCCACTCATTATTTACTATAAACCTACCTTTTCATTCTACTACCACTACCTCAGAGGCTCACCCATGTTATCTCAATAAGCTATATGATGGGATAGAAAATTTGAGGAAAGATGTCCCCTACCATCACATAAGTAGCATTGCCTCACCCCTGGATTATAGGACCCATTATGAAATCTTTGAACCATATAACCATTGTCTTGGGACCTTCTCTTAATATTTCATGAATTTTTAGGTCCCTAAGAATGGCATCGAACCCATGCTTCTGAGGCCTCTCCTCTAGTGTTCCCACTACCGGCAACCACTGGTTGTGTCTTCTCAGATAAGAAACTCTCAATCATGAAAGCTCTCTCTATCACCCCAATCATAAGTTGGAATACATGGAGGGATAACTATGGATAATATTTCTCTATAATGTCTTTGTTCGAAGGTCCAAGATCAGAAGAACTGATCTCAAACCATATCGATCGTGTACCTGGAGAGGTTGGTAAACCATGATTAATACTTAGCTACTATCATATCTCCCTACTAGAGTTGCAGAAGCTTCTAGATACATATATCCATCAACATACATGAAGATAACTCCTCTCTATAGAGATTCTCAAACTCTAACTATGATAGTGTTTCCTAGTCATAAATGGTTCACTAAACCCCACCATCATCCTACCGAGCCATGTAGATGGCTTACCACCAAAACCACCATCAGATCTGCTAGTGTCTTGACCAGATAGAAAACCTGGGTCATCACCTCAAGGCATTCCTAAACTATATAGGGGATAGGCTTACCTCAAAAACAAAGTAGTCTCTGTCACTAAATCTCTTGAAGTGTGCTCATCCTATGCTCCTCGTCCATTTGTACTGCAAATACGATCTTCTTCTCTACAAGTTGAGGTTTAGATAGTGCACCACCTAGAGGTTCCACCTCTAAGAATGGTCCCTATATCAATGCCACATTTATGAGGGACTCATCCTCAGTATCCTTATGCTGAATCTGAAATGGTATTCATTCCAGAGGCATCCTAAAAGTAAACAAGATGTACAACATTCAATGATTATATCTGGAGAGATGACTCAAGAATGACATGGAACCCACAAACCATTCTTATATAATGCATGTAGTATTAATTTCCCTATAACTAGGGTTATCAAATATTGATTCGAAAAGAAAGTGACCAGAGTCTTGGTGTATAGATACATCGGACAATGCACCAAAATGGAGTCGCTGGCCTGAGAACCAAACTTGATACAATTAAAACTATTTCCCTAAAACAATCTCATAGACTCTTGTCATAAGTATAAACCAACTTATCATATACCACTATGTTACAAACTATCCTAATGGGGACCATGACATTACTCTTTAATCGTGCCACCAATAATTCAGGGGCTAGTGACTCACACTGAGTATGCATATCACTAACATGGGATGCCTTAGCCTGAGTATATGTACAGATTCACACGTCATCAATTCCATAAAATTATGAAATTTCAAGGCAACTGAACAACCATGGATGGATACATCTTGATCCCACAACTAGTGTACGTCATGAAGTAAAGTAAATTAAACAGGGCCAAAAAAAAGCATGCCAGAGTGAGTTTGAAAAAAAGTCAAACCTGAATGTAATACTAGGGACTACTATCAAGATATCATAGAAACACACCTCGGACTATCTGGTCTCACTAAGCATCATCTGGTCCTGGTCCATCAAGAAATCTTTCAAAAATTTTGTCATCTTCATAATACATGACATGTATGAAAAAATACCATGCATAGGTGAGTATTTCCATACCCAGTAAGACACCCTGAAACCAAAAACCATACAACAAAAGAATACATTCATCATTACACATGAATATGTCTACAATACATATAACAAGAATATCTAGATATAATCAAAAAATAAACATTGTCTAGAGGTAATTTCACAACCAAAATTTCATTTTAGGATTCCAACTCAAAGGTTCCATAAAGCACTTGTCCAAGAGAACATACTCCATGAGTCTGATAGTACTGATGTCGTCTGTTTGAGAGGTAATACTCATCAGGTCTCATTATAGGAAGTACACATTACAGGTCTAAAGAGATATTATACATATATGAGGATCATTCCCATGTCCATGAGGTATACCAATAACTCAATCTAGATTAACCTGCTAATTATAGGATCAACGCTCGTGTTGTGTTAAAGAAACATTATCAAGAAAACCAAATAGGGATTGAAGATGAATATAGGATATCACTCTGGGCCTCACAAAAGGATTCTAAAAAATATATCCAATAATTATTTCTAAATAGATAACTAACCTATGTAAAGGAAAAAATTCCATTCTAACCCTTAAGTAAATGGATATGGGGAATTCTCCCTAAGAAAACATTTCCAAGATACTAGGGACAAGGGCTCCAATATTACTTTTAAAGAGTATACACCATGTAGTAGCGTCACAATCCATTTCCCTCCAACCTCAGGTCATAACCATTTAAATGGACCATGTTATTTTCCATGTGGGAGTACACACCATTTTTTCCAATATATTTATTCTTGTGTTTCGTTACATGAAATATCCCATGTACATGTTATTTATCCCATGTTTTTGTGCGAGTACACCGCGTACCCATGGCCATGTACTCTGACATGTCTTTGTGTACCCTTCGATGTAAAAAATAACATCACCAAAGGGGAAATATTTTTTTTAACATGGTCACATGTCATGTTATACTTATATCCCCCAAAAACCTTATCTTCCACTTAGAGGGTCCCACATGATGTGTCGCTCCAACTTACACACCATGTACTGTTGATTTTATTAGAATCTCAAATTTGGATTCACTGCCCATTTCTACACCTCTGGAAATCAATCCAGCCAAATTCCTCACTAAAAATCCAAGGATCCATGTTATCCCATTATATCCATCAATGAACAACATGTTCTGGTCAACAAATCAGTTCGAAAACACTATCGAATGATGTTTTTTGTTATTCGCCAAAGAACGCAAAATTGGGTATCCAAAACAACCTGATCCACCGCCACATATATAGTTACACCTCATTCATTTCATTATGATCCCATATCTACAATATAAAATTGTTGTGCCAAGAAATGGGTGCACAATAATCGACTAATCAGTGGATTTCGAACCATGAGTCACTGAAGAACACCCGCGATAAATGAAGAAATATGGTAGAAATGAACAACCAAAAACATGATAAATGAACCTAGTACAATGTTCGTGTTGTCCTATATATGTATCCATTGTAATGAAAATAATAATAATCAATAATAATTAATAAAAACTCCCAAAATAATCCTACAAATAAACTGATCCTGTAAGATGACTAGACAAAGGATCAATCTGTTAGTTGATTGATTAATGTTCGTCACTATAATTTAAGAATGGGGAATGAATATAAACACAACAACCATCCTACCTAAAGATGGTTCAATCAATGATAAATAATGAAGTGGTGTCATTTTTTTTGGTGGGATTATTTTATTATATTGCACACCAATCGTTGCTCCACGATCTGGAAGAAGTTCGTCCTAGAGAGATCCTCTAACACTCTATCTCTATGGGTTATCCAACAACTCCTAGGTTATACAAATAACCCAATAATTCAATCATAATATTCCACATAAATAAATTTCAATTTTTTCATCAACGAAATAAAAATAATAATTTTGTTAATAATTTTATTCATTTTTATGCCTGTGATGACTTTTTAATAAATGCCTCATGCTGAAAAAGGTTCTATCGCACGTGGGATAAAAATCGTGTTTTGAACTCAATGGTTCACTCATATTTATGATCCAGTCCCAAAATTAGAAGTCACTATTCTTTTTTAGGAATAATGTGTGCATGTTCTATTTAATATATTTAATAAATTTAAAACATTTATCCGTGGCACATCGGGCCTTGGACTCGCACATCGTCTCAGTACCGAGTCTCAAAATAATATATAAAATTTTAAAAAATAATAAATGGAGAATAAAATTCAGTATAATATTAAATTATATATATTCATCAACAGGATTTAATTTCATCTTTTAATTTTTATAATTAATGTTTCACACACACACTTCATTATAAAATATTTATGTTATTATTCACTTCAAAAAGATTATTTTTTATGTCAATGATACTTTTCTCATTGATAGTGTTGTTAAATTAAAATTATTATATATAATAAATTTTTTATCATATTTAAAATGGTAGGTTTTAGTTCCCCAATCTGGGTTATTATTTCTATTTCTGATGATTTCATATCCTCATTCATGGCACTCAATATACAAGAGATTGTGACTATCAATGAGGGACAATACAATACATCAAGGAGAATATTTCATCGATGTCATTCCAAAATTAAAAAAAAATAAAAAAAATAAAAAGTAATCATAAAGATATAAAAATGTATAATATGGAGTCACAAATGTATTTTATCCATAATATTGATATCACATGAAATAACAAAATGAGCTCATAACAGTCATACATCATCAGTCAAAAGATGATCTTCATTTTTAGTGGATAAAACATATAGGAAATAAATAAGATTAAATGAATGTAAGAGGATCTACAATAAAAAATAATAACATATCCATCTCTATTTCAAATATTTCATGGTCAACCACATGTCATGGGAGTGTTTCCCTTCCCGGGATCCCTAACAGTACAATTATAATGTCCACTCTGGTGCATGTACATGGTGTAAGTATGAAACCTAATAAGATGCTATAAATTATCTCCTAAGACAATCCAAAAATATATATGTGTGAATATATTGAAAAATAAATAATCAAATATCAAACATGTATCTAAGCCAGGTCATGATGCGTTAACCAGGCCACCACAAACCCTGACCATACATGATTTGGAGAATGCTAGTCAAATGTGTTTTCCCATACTATAAGAAATCCAAATAAATCCATATCATGAACTAAATAATAAGGTATGAATAACATATCAAACTTCTTAGGTATAATCCAAATATTGTGGAAGCCATAACATATCCAAAAAGTTTTATGGGGACTAAATATCAAGTAAGGAGTAACAAAACTAGACACCTGGATGATAATAGCCAAACAAGTTGATAACTACTTAAGCTATTTAATCAATATAAATACAATGAAAGATATAATAAGTATATCACTAACCCATAACAATATCACATGAAATGATCTAATGAAATCCAAAACATACCATTCCCACTCATCATTCCACCACTTACACAAAGAAACATTATTTGAAAATACCACTCAAGGGGAGTTATGCCCATTTCCTAAATCCTAAATTAACTATATCAAATCAAGGTAAACTAAATACCCTTAAGACTAAACCTCTTTTCACATGATGAAATTTCTACTTAATTCTTAAATTATTAAAAAATCCACCTCCCAAACCTACACTTGAGCTTTGTCATCTCAATTAGTTCCTAATTAAACATTATGGAAAACACAAACCAAAACCCTTTTATCTTCATTAGGTTAATCCAAACCAAGTGAGACAGTATAAAACCATCATTAAAGGGTTAATTGCATCATATAGAATTAGTCTGAGCTCAATAAATTAGTATTTATTAGGATAAAATACACACCTATAAACTCATATGTATAATAATTCATGTAGGACTATATAAATTAAATAACATGTTTAGGACAACCTTACTTTAATCTAGATGTGATTACTCATAAAAGTGCATTGAAAAATTAAATATCAATCCATTAAAATCTATTATCCTTAAACAAACAATGCAAACTAAAAAAAGTTAGATAAAGGAAAAATAATCAATGAGTGAAAACCAAAAATAGAACCCCACATAGACATAACCTTACCTAAAGAGGAAAAAAAAAACTGATGAGGATTAATCACACTTTCAAATAAGTAAAAACGAGTTCTTATGATCCAATAGAGGATAAAACTAGGGATATGATTCATGGTGGAGATGATGGATAAGAATAGGGAGATAAAATGAGATTTTGAAAATAAAATACCAAAATTACCATTAGGCATTAGACCAAGAACTTCATTAGGAAACTAGTAAGCTAATGTTTGGTAGCCAGTTCCTTATTGTCCAACCGGTCCAATGGTAAACTATACGGAATGTAAGGGAAATTACCCCTATAAGTGAAACCAGGTACCTGGTGGCTCATATTGATATATTTCTATAGATGGTATCCAGTTCTTGACAACTTGATGAAAATTTGTGGGTTTTAACAACACATCCCCCTTCAAGTTTAAATTGTCATTTCAGCATGATATTAGTAAGTAATAGCGTATTTCTCTCCATAAGAAAAGGTGTTGTGTGAATAGAAAATTAGAAAATAAAAAATGAAGTGATGCTAGTTAAGAGTTAATAACCATGGTATTTCCCTTCTACTAGAGTGGAAAATAATTATATGGGACATTAGAGACTAACCATGTCAGAAAATAACCCGATTTATTCATCCAACATTTTCTCGAGCCATACTACAATATACCTTAGGGATGTCTCAGATCCCCCTGTATTGATGAAAAGCAGCAGATACATCACAAGAAATCATTTAGGATGATTTATGTCAATAAATAATAATTTAATAGAAATAAAATTTTATCCTAATTCTATTCTGAATCGTACAAAAATTCGACGCCCATACAATTTTATAAAAATACAAAAAAATAAAAAAATATTAAATAGATAAAAAATATATATATATATTACATAATTATTAAAAAAATAACATAACATAAACAAAAATAGTGTTACGTATACAAGAACTCGAATGTAGAAGGTCACCATGGATGATACAAATATTAACCAAAACTGAAAGAAAAACAAACTCTAGAACACCCAACATGATCTCTATATGACCTATTGGTTACTATAAATCCCTAAATAATCTCACTCAAAGAGAACACATGAACGAAATATGAAAGTATAAAATAGACACTAGTCTGCCCACACTGAGTGGAACAAGTAGGTTCAGAGCATAATAAATCTATGAATGTAATTACCAAAGATTCGGTGCATTCCCTTTTCTAAAATAAACTATCAGTGTTAATTTTAAATACAGGTAAAAAAATACATTATATCCATTTAAAAAACAAATAAATATCATTTACAAACAAAACAACATTAAAACTAAAAATATGTTTTAAATAAATTCTTTAAAAACCATTATAAAATGACACATTTTTAAAAAAATAATTTTCAAACATCTTTTGAAATTTTCTTGGAAACATACTAAGGATACTAAAAAATAACTATAATAGAAACATCAAATTATAATACATTATGGAATTGTATAGAAGAGAATAATATATAAAGTGAAACTAGTAGAATAATTCAAAGTAGATTCATAAAATAGGGAATAGATAATGTATCCAAATAATATAAGAAGGAAACCATAAATATAGGAAGTTGTGAGAATTTCCGAAACATCACATGAGGTTATCTTATACGTACTAAAATTAGAGCCATTTATAAGCCTAAAAATGAATTAATAAGTCAATAAACATTCATCTTATCTCAACTAGACTCATCTATGGAACTCCCCTTTGGTATATGTACCATACCCATAAGGGATCTAGTCCATCCAATAGAGATTATATAGTAACTATCTTATATCCCTAAGTAATATGAATATTATACCATGATGACTATAATCATAGGAGGTGAGGTAGTCTATATAGAAAATGTGTCAATAAAGAATCAACACAAGACAAACACCATTTTATCATCCAACCTACCTACACCAACCATGAAAAATACCTTCTTAAAGGGGAGGGATTCCATGGAGGTGAAAACTTTTATAAAATTTGTATAATGGCACCAATTATGACTTAAGAATTTAAAAATTGTAGCATCTTCCAAAATCCTTTTAAATTCCATTTTGAATGGAAATATATTCTAAAACTATTTCCAATGTTTCAAATATTCATATTAGTTTTATTAAGAAAGTCTCATTTAGAAATCATTTTTTAAGAGAATCTTTCCAAATCAAATACATTTTGAAAAACCATGTTTATAAAGAAGGTATCCTGTCAACTTCCATATATATATCTGTGTGCTTGTATGTGGGTTTTAATACACCTATATATGTAATCATGTTCAAAAATATATAGGTTCTTAACAGCATGAATATATATAATTATCTTCATTGCATGCACCAAGGGAACCAAAAAATAAATATAATCTTAACTATTTTTAAAAACGAAGGGGTTTAACTAGTTAATTAGCATAAATTCCACAATATACATGAAAGGAATTCAAAAAATACCTAAAATCCATGAAACAATAATTTAGAATCATAAAATGACCAAGAATCCAACTAAACAATAAAAAATTTCTTAAAACTACATTTAGGAATTTTATCAACCATATAACACGTTCTTATATCCTTTGAAAACAATTAATAAAATTTTACCTTTCATCGATCAATTTATAAACTCATTTAAACCCACTAAATAAACTACCATTTATATAAAAAATAATTTTAGAAAGATAAATCATAAATAGTTTCAAATAAAAACGAAAATACATGACATCAATTACCTCAAACAATGTGAATATTCAATGAAACAAACATAAATAAGAATAAAAAGACCCAGGAGATGATATAAACAATACAACTTGAGGACCTAAGTCACAAATAATCAAACCCCTGCCTTATGGTTTGACCAGGAGAGATTCAAGATAAGGTAAAGAAATAAAAATAATAAGTAGGGGAAATAAAAGATACTACCTCTTGAATAAAGCCAAGAACGGAGAGTAAAACCCCTCCAAATCTCAAGGAAGAGAAAGATAGGTATTCCCAAGGGGTTGCTTCATGCTCTTTAGTCGAGTGAGGAGAGGGGAGAGTGATTTTAAGATTTAAAATTAGGATGTTAGTTTAGGTATTTAAATTTTTAGAGAATCCTAGAAAGTGTAATGGTTTGCTTGCATGGTTTATCGAAATATATGCCCATCACTAGGAACATAAGATACTTGTATATTTTAGCCATATATTTTGATAAACAATGAACCAATTATGAAAAAAGGCACTATCTGAAATTATAATCCTTCACATGGTTCACTGTATGGTTAGTAGTAACCATGCACCAATGTTGCAAATTCAAATGTTTCAAATTTTCACATTGGACTGACTGAAAAAATCATGAACATGACCAAATATCAAATAAAACCTAAAATAATAAATTTTTGTGAGATAGGGGTGAAAAGTAAACTCACATAGACATACCCATTTATCATGTAACATTTATGAACAACCACACTGATTACCTATATATTCACTTTAGAGTTTACATATATGTTTTTATGTTGTGAATGTCGGTCCCTATAAGGTTTCATAATATCCATCAATATAGAAAATTTGTTTTTATTTCCATGTGTTGTGATGACTATATCTCCCTTATCATGGGAAAATCTTGGGTTTATCAAGACTTTACTGGTGTGTTTGTCAATCAAATGTGTGTTGGTATCACTCCCTACAATACCCTAATAAATTGAATTATTGTTCGAGATAATGTGATAAATATGGGTTAATCATTCATTTTGACCCACCAATAAATATAACTCTATCTAAAATTAGTTAAAAAAATACTCAAGTGAGATTTTGAGCTTCTAGTCTTTCTACATTACATATATTCACTTATTTCCCGTGTAAAATTCATTAAGATAAGAATTATTAATTAGATAAGATCACAATAGAATCATTCTTATTATATTAAGATAAGTAAAATAAATTAAAAAATATCTTTTGACTTATACATTATTAATATCCTAAGACACACACAATGTCAAATATAAAAATACAAAGAAAAGGTGAAAGAAGGATTAATGATATCATGTGAAGATTTTGGCACGCTCCCCTAATTGATTATATTATCCATTACATTCAACTTTCTCTTAGAGATATATATTGATATGGATCAAATCATAAACCATCTAGTGTTCCTTTCATACTTTATTCCTCAAGGGTTCGTCCCTTTCTATATTTCTTCTTTTTTATAAAATTGGAAACTCCCACAGTAATTTTTTTCTTAGGCTATTGGTTCACTACCACATTGAACCAGAATGTGTTAGAGATACATCCACATAGTCTATATTTTATTTTCCTTTATTAATTTCAATGACTATTTTTATGATCTCATGATTCTCTATCTCTTTTGGATTTTCCTCCACATGGTCTGTTGGTTGGATCCTTTACTCAATTTGGTTAGATGGTTAAAATGAAATTTATTTTTACCCCCCATACTATAAACAAGAAATTCAATTTTAAATTTCCTTTATAAATTAAAAAGGGGATTCTTCCTCTTCCATGAATGAGAATAATCATATATAATCTTCTTATTCCTAATAAATTGTTCATAGTTGGATCAGGAGGAATCTACTAATGTTTTAATAAATCTTGGAAAAAATTCTCATCAACACAAGTTACATTAGTTATCTAAAGTATTATTGGGAATTAATGTGAGGAAATATTAGATTTAGAATGACTAAAATGTTGGGAGTTATAGTTGAGTAGGATTCCAAATGTAATTTCGGGGTTAGACATGAGACTATATAGGATTCTTCCCAAGATACATCATTAGAAAAATCCATTATAAGTGATAAAAAAATGTTATTGATATAAGCATTGTTAAAAGGTCTAACTTTTTTCAGTTCTAGTAAAGAACTATTAATGGGGGACCATTAGGAATGCTAAAAAACAATTGAAAAAGGTGGCCCTTAATCAAAGCTACTTCAAGTGATGATAAAGATACACCTTTATCAGTGCTTGATGCAGTGTGAATAATGGACATACTAATGTAGTGGGACATTAAAATTATTGTAAATTGTAGCAACAAATTCAGAAAAATATAGTAAAATAACAGAAAATAAAGAATTTAGAAAATCCATAATATAATTGAAATAAAATTTACATTATAGATAAAATAAAAAATGCACTATTATAGACATTTCAAACATTGTTTTTTATAATTACATTACCAAGTACAATCTATCACCAATATATAAAAACCTTAATGGTTTCATTGTCTTTAGAACCCAAACCCTCTTAGAAAATCCTGATCATGGTATCAGTTTCTGAAAAAACTACCCAACTTTAGAAAAATAATCCACCTGTATAAAATAAAATTATTATATTAATAATATTATAAATTAAAAAATTAAACATAAATATGAAACAATGTATTAATAAATTTTCATTTTTAAACTGAAATCACACAATTTATGTAATACCAGTCACATTATGTGTCATATTGAGGTGAGTATGATTTCTACACCTTGAAAATTACTTATGGATATTTGTAAAAATGTATCAAAAAAATATGAATGCATTTGATCAATTTTGAGTATGTCTTTTATTTTTTACTAAAATGTCATTTTAAACTAAAATTACACACTTAGAGTCATACTGACCACATCATTTTTCGGATTTATGTGAGACTAATTCCTATATATAAAAAAATTATTTATTAGTTTTTTTTACCAAATTATGAAGACAATATTAGAATTTTTTCATAGTTTTAAATTAATAACATACATTTTGAACTAAAATATCAATTTTAAACTGATAATAGACACATTGAGTCATATCACCCACACTTTGTATCATATTTTGGTGTAGCTAGTTTCTACATTCTGAAAATGAAATATGTATTATTTTCATAATTTATCAAAACAACTTGAATGTTATTTCTTAGTTTTGATTATGTCACTTCTCTTTTTTACTAATATGTCAATTTAAAATAAAAATACATAGTTGGAGTAATACCAGTCACATTGTGCATTGATTTAAGGTGAGAATGATTCCTCCATGTCAAAAATGACTTATAGATCACTTTTTATAAAATATCAACATAATCCAAATTCATTTTCTTAGTTTTGGGTATTCCATTTTTCTTACTAAAATATAAATTTAAACTCAAAACATATATTTGAGTCATAATTATCACATCATGTGTTAGTTTTATGTGAGACTAATTCATACACATCAGAAATGAATTATGAATTTTTTCCCTAAATTATCAATACAATACAATCACGTATTCTTCTTTTTTAGTGAGTGAGACACATTTTGAACTACAATGTCAATTTAATGTTGATAACAAGCACTTTGAGTCATACCCGACAAAACCTATATCACATTGAGGTTTGGATAATTCTTTAAAATCCAAAACAACATATTGATAATTTTCCTAATGTTTCAAATCAATAGGAATACATTTTCTCTTTTTTGAGTGCATCACATGTCTTTTTTAACTAAATGTCAATTTCAAAAAAAAGACACACCTAGAGTCATACCAATCACATAGTGTGATGGATTCATGTTAGTCTGATTCCTACATGTAAAAAGATACATGTATATCATGTTTATAAAGTATCAAATCGATCCTAATGTGTTTTCTCAGTTTTGATTATATCACATGTGGGTTTTACTAAAATGACATTTTAAAAAGAAAAACTACACTTTGAGTCATACATGTTACATCATGAGTCCGATTAATGTGCAGATGAATCCTTATATTCTAAAAATAAAATACAAATCACTTTCATATATTATAAAAAATATGAATGTGTTTTATCTGTTTTGAGTATGTCACTTGTTTTTTTACTAAAATGTCAATTAAAAATGAAAAAATCACTTTAATTCATAGTGGTCACATTCTGCGTCAATGTTATGTGAAACTAATTTTTACACATAAAAAATGACTTATTAATCATTGTCATAAATTATCTAGACAATATGCCTCTTTTTACTCAATTTTTTTAAGTGACGTATATTTTGGACTATAATATTAATTTTAAACTAATAATGGACACTATGAGTCATACCCAAAACATTGGGTTTTGTATTGAGGTTTGGATGATTCTTATATTTCACAAATGTATTTTAGATAATTTTTCAAATTTATTGAAACAATATGATTGTGTTTTCTCAGTTTTGAATATGCCACTAAACTTTTTTAATAAAATTGAAATTTTAAATAAAATGACACACATGGAGTCATACCATTCACACCATGTGCCAGATTGATGTGTGGATGATTCCTACACATCAAACATGGAAAAGAGATCATTTTCATAAAGTATCAAAAAAATATTAATGTGTTTTCTTGATTTTATGTATGTCACTTACTTTTTTACTAAAATTTAATTTTAAACTGAAAACATGCACTTTGAGTCATACCAGTCATAGAATGTGTTGGTTTGAGGTGAGACTGATTCTTACATGTCACATATGAATTTTTAATCGTTTTCCTAAATGTTCAAGACAGTATGAGAATGATTTCATGGTTATCAGTTAGTGACACTTGTTTTGAACTAAAATGTCAATTTTAAAATCATAACAGATACTTTGAATCATACTGGGAACACTATGTATCTGATTGAGTTGAATATAATTACTACAAATAAAAAATAATGTATTGTCCATTTTTCTAAAGTATCAAAATAATCTAAATGCGTCTTCTCGGTTTTGAGTATATCACTATTCTTTTCTTGCTAAAATATAAATTTTAAATAAAAACACTATCTTTGATTCATATCAGAAAACCATGAACTATATTGAGGTGAGGATGATTCTTATAAGTCAAAAATGACTTATAGATCATTACTATAAAGTATCTGAATAATATTAATGTGTCTTATCATTTTTGAGTATGTCAGTTGTGGTTTTTTCTAAAATTTCATTTTAAACTGAAAACGTTCATTTTGATTCATACCGGTCATAATATTCTTTGTATTGATGTGATGAGAATCATTACACATAAAAAATTAATTATGGATCATTTAAATGAATTATAAAAACTATCAGATTGTTCTTTTTTTTGAGTGTGTCGCATTTTTAAAAAAAATGTCATTTTAAATTGAAAACAAGCAATATAAGTCACACCAGTCACATCATGTGTAGGTTTTATAAGAGACTAACTACTATAAATTAAAAATTACTTATGAATAATTTCCCTTCATTATCCAGATAATATGAGCATTTTTTCTTAGTTTTCAATGAGTGACACATGTTTTGAACTAAAATGAAAATTTTAAACTGATAATAGACACTTTGATTCCTAACAGACATAATTTATATCATATTGAGGATTAGATAATTCACACACATCTTAAATGACTTATGGATAATTTTAATAATGTATCAAAATATTATGAATGTGTTTTCTCAGTTTTGAGTATGCCACTCATCTTTTATACAAAAATGTCAATTTCAAATAAAATTACATACTTCGAGTCACACCAATCACATCATGTGTCATGTTGAGGTGAGGATAATTAATACACATAAAAAATAAAATATGGATCATTTTACTAATGTGTCAAAAGAATTCAAATCCATTTTCTTACGTTTGAGTATGTCACATGTTTTTTTACTAAATTGTCATTTGAAACTACAAATGTGCACATTGTATCATATCAGCTACATCATGTTTCAGTTTTTTGTGAGACTAATTTATATAGGTAAAAATGACTTTTAAATAATTTTAATAAATTATTGAGGTAATACAAGTATGTTTTATTGGTTTTTAGTGAGTGACACACATTTTGAACTAAAATCTTAATTTTAAACTGATAACGAGTACTTTGAGTCATACAAGAAACTCAGGGTATTATATTGTGATGTGGATGATTACTAAACACCAAAAATTAATTATGGATATTTTTACTAAAGTATAAAAACAAAAAAATGCATTTTATTGTTTTCGAGTATGTAATATTTCTTTTTTACTATAATGTAGATTTAAAATAAAAAGATGTATTTGGATTCATACTGGTCACATAGTTTATCAGAATGAGGTAAGGATAATTACAATATATATAAAATGAAATATTGACCATTTTTTTAAATTATAAATATAATAAAAAAATTGTTGGTTTTGAGTAGGTCACATATTGTTTTTACTAAAATGCCATTTTAAACTGAAAACATGAAATTTTAGTTATACTGGTCACACCCTGCATCAAATTTAAATGAAGCTAATTTCTACACATCAAAAATGACTTATACATCATTTTTATAAAGTACGAAAATAATTTTAATGCATTTGATTATTTTTTATTATGTTAGTCAAATTTTACTAACATTTCATTTTAAATTAAAACACATAATTTGATTCATTACAGTAACATCATGTGTCGGTTTGAAATGATACTAATACATACATGTCACAAATTACTTATGAATCATTTTGACAAATTATCAAGACAATCCGAGAATGTTTTATTGGATTTCATTGACTGACACACATTTTGAACTAAAATGTCAATTTTAAAATCACAATGGACACTTTGAGTTATGTTGGGCACACCATGTATTAGATTTATGTGAAATTGATTCCAACACATCCAAAATGACTTATATATCATTTTTATTAATTATAAAAATAATAAAAATTTATTTTATTGGTTTTGATTATGTCACTTTTATTTTTTAATAAAATTTCAATTTTAAAAATTAAATACACAGTTGGAATCATATTGATCACACCATGAATCAGAATAAGGTGAGGATAATTATTACACATCAAAAATTAATTATTTATATTTTTTATAATGTATCATAACAATATGAATGTGATCTCTTGTTTTTGGTTATTCCCCTTATCATTTTTTCTAAAATGTAATTTTAAACAGAAAACATGAACTTTTAGTTATACCGGTCACACCCTATATCAAATTTAAATTACCTTGATTCATAAATATCAAAAATTAATTATGGTTCATTCTAATAAATTATTAATAAAATAGAAATGAATTTTCTAGGTTTTAATTGTGTCATGTTTATTTTTTACTAAAATGGAAATTTATACTAAAAACATGAACTTTGAGTCACACCTGTCACGTGAGGTATTGTTTTGACATGAAACTAATTACTACATATAAAAAGTGACTTATGGATATTTTTAATAGTTTTCCAGATAATAAAAGTATGTTTTCTTGGGTTTCAAATATTGACACAATTTTTTAACAAAATTTTCAATTTTAAACTGGTAACAGCCTCTTTGAGGATTACTGGTTCCACCATGTATTGGATTGAGGTGAGGCTAATTCCTACATGTCAAAAATGACTTATGGATCACTTTTATATAGTATCAAAACAATATTATTATGTTTTATTTTTTTTTGAATAAGTTACATGTATTTTGAACTAAAATGTTAGCTTTAAACTAAAAACAGCTACTTTGAGTCATGAAAGACACACCATATATGAGATTGAGGTTTGGTTTATTCTTACATTTCACAAATGAATTATATACTAGTTTCATTAAATATAAGATAAAAATGATTGGTAAATTAACTAATATATATATATTTATATATAATGAGGAAAAAATGAACTAAATAAATATTAGGAAGTCACCTCTTCAGGATGTGCATACGCATTTTGACACCAAGTATGTTGCCTATTCATTTCTCAATAAATCTATACATTCTTTTGAATAATGAGACTATAAACCATCTTGGTAGTTATATAAAAATATAAATAAACAAATTATTAACAAATATTTTAAATTAATTTTTTTAATCCTAAAAACACCTCTATAGGGATGATAGTTCGTTGATGGTATATGATATCATTCATAAATTTTTAAACTTAATAACCAAAATAATTTCAATTTATTTGTTTTAAGGAAAATATAAATATTTATAAAAATAATAAATTTGTTTTTATATATGTTTTGATAGTGAAATGTTATTATATATACCATAATACTTATCCAAGTGAAAAATTCAATAGGCTCCTTGTGCTCATGGATTGTCCTCATGCCCTGATTATTATGATATTTAAACACCTCTCTATCATTGAATAATTTTAATTAAAACATAATATAAAATATATAACATGAAGTATAATTATAAAATGTTGCATGTAGTCTATCAAAATTTGATAAACTTCATCACATATGGTCATTTTTTGGGGTATCAATGCATTGAATCAAAAAAATAAATCATTCGAGTATCCAAATTGATCTCAATTAGAAACCAATGCTACCTAAAAAAATAAAAATGAAAATGTAATGAAATGAATGAAAATATATTTTATAGGATTAAATTATTGAGTTTTACCCCTACATCATGGGTATTAAGTGGATTCTGTAATCTTTAAGTATTCTTTCAAACAATGTGGACAACTTGTCCACTATTCCATAATATTGGTTTGGTTCTAATGATAATTAATTTATAGAAGGAATGTGAGAAATATTGTGTCAAATTTTTTATTCACAGGGTTTTACCTTCAAATAGTATTGATAATATGCATGTAAAAATATGAATAGTATTTAGTCACAATTAACATAATAGATCATATATTGGGAAAAAACCATTAAAACAAACATTATATATAAATTTACAACTAATAATCCTAGCCATTAAATCTTAAGGATTTTATTTACATTCTCAAAAACAGTATATACTGTAATGGACTTTTCATACATCTGTTCTTAAAAGTCAATTATGTTCATATCACCACTTTCTAATTTTTCATCCATATGAACCATTAATGTTATTAAATGTAGATGTTTAATCGTTGGGGTAAAGGTAATTTATGAATATCTTTTTAATTGGATGGTTTATCATTTATATCATATTGATTCAACCTTCCATTTCACCACCTTCCCTTTGTCTGTATGTTAAAAATTTATCGGTTCATGCCTTCTTCATAAATTATTAAATATTTTTCATGAAAAAAATGTAAATTAATATCTACTTGTTGAAAATAAGCTTACAAGATTAGATGACCATGATATGAAAGTTCTAATAGATTACTTGACTGTATGAACAGTAGCCACATAAATTGGAATAGTTAGCTCCATGCTTGGCTCATGATCTACACGAGTCCCCACTCTCACATGCATTATTGGATGTTTTTGTGTGTGCATAATATCTCTTTAGATACTGTAAAACTGCCAATCACAACAAGGTGATGGGTGGGTATTAGTAGACATAAATCCTAATCATTTTTACCTTGTAGAAAATTAGTGGAGGAAAGCTATCAATGTCTTTCTGATTCACATTTCATAAAAACATTTATGAAAATATATATTACCTCTTATAAAAAATCTATTTGAGGAGAAAGGATCTCCTCAATGATGGCGGGGGTGGGGGGATCTTCATGTAGTGGTTGTTCTTGTGTTGTTTCTTTTCTGTAATTCCTTCCAATAACAATTTCTAAAAACTCTAACTTCCAATTAGGTTTTTCTTCTATAACATCAAATAATTTCCTACAACCTTCCATTTTCTTATCTTTATCCCCCCCTTTTTTATTTTCTAAAAATATGATTGGGGTTATACCCCAAAACCTATACATCTAATGGAGCCATACTATTCTGGATGCCTCAAGGCCACTGATAACTGTTGTTTATAGGGTACAGTTGATGATGATTCTTATGTCTAAGTTAGATAAAAAAATATAGGAAAATAATTAATAATTATTATATGTTTCTGATTTAAATCAAAACACTTTTCAATTATGTCATACGTACACATTTTTCCCGCACATTTTTTTTTGTTTTTAACTATTAGTATACCTACATTATTTAGACATGCCTACTTACATAGCACGTGACGTGGGATGGAAGTGGATTCAGATTTTAATTCATCAGTCTACATAAAAATAGAGGAACATAATTTTTTTTGTTTAATGTCATATAAAATTATTACAGTATATTTAAAATACATACTATTTTTTCAAGTGAAGTGTATCCCATCCATTATTTACTATAGGGGTACATTAATTTTTAAACTTGTTTCTTATTATCTACAATCAGTTTTTAAAATAAATTAAAAATTATTAATCAAAGTGATTAATACACATATTTTCAAGAAATGTATTACCAGTAACAACGAACTTGAAAAGATGTATCCTCACAATGACTAACAAATTCATTCTATTACAATTGGTTTATCAGCTGTGTATACATATGTGGTGGGTGGGGGTTTATTTTCCCTTCAACATATTTTAGATGATACTTCAGAAGAATTATTCAAAATCCTCTATGAGAATTTCCAGTTAGCATTGATACAAATTTCTTTTGGGAGGAATCTAATATAAATGAAAACTCTATGGGATAATTAAGAGTTAGTAAATGGTTTATTATTTTGGTTTTTAGTGAAATAAAGAAATTATATAATTAAGAAATCCTCATATCTTACCAAATTAGTGACTTAAGCATGGGAACTACATTGTACCATGAATCTACATCAATTGAGACATATATAAGAATAGTGAGCACAATGTAACTATTGAACATGTCCTTTTTAGGGTTAACAGGCTAGACAAATGCATTCCATCCCACCTTGAATTTATGCCTCTGTTTCTAACCTTAATAATTTTTGTTAAAATCACCATGATACGACACTCCTATTTTTTATTGGAAATAAGTTGTTCAACATCTACCATTTAATTTTCTTTAACATTGTCAATATGTTGATCCTCTAGACAGGTAGTTTTGACATGTGTAAAAGGTTGTTGTTCCTTTTCATTGGGAGCACCAGTATCTTGAGAAACCTATTGTTCCTCCGGATTGTGAGCATCATCAAATCCAAGTCATCATCTACTGAAGGGGATGAACAATTATTATAGATTATATAAATGAATCATAGAAAATATAATAATATGAGGCAACACAATGTATATTACAAAATATATATAACTTAATTACTGAAATTAATTTTTTTAAAGGTTGAAGGGATTTGACCCCTCTATTAAGTATCCAAATCCCTTCATTATGGTCTCAACTACCAAACAAGAACCTAAATATAATAAAACCACTAAAAAATGGTTGCTATATCCCAATGAAAGGGTCTTCCTCGGTTGGATTAACATATGAACCTTTATTATTTCTCGTTAATAACAGAATGATTGAACACATTATGTTTACAAGATATTGAACATAAAATAAATATACTTCCTATGATTACATTATAAAATGTTCATTTTTTACCCTTCCTTTCTAAAATCCACATTCATGAATCCCTATTCATCTATTTTAATAAAACTCATATTATCAACACACTTGAATAAAAAAAAATAGGCACTTGGAATGTTGTACAATCCGACTCCCATATTTTTAGGATTATCCAATGTATGAAATATTCCCATAAACTATATTTCTATCCTTGGAAACAAATATTATCATCACTTCATCCATAAATGTAACTACATTATTTTTCTGGGTACTATATTCATTATGTTAATTTATATAGAAGTTAAAATGATTAATTAAAAAATGATTATATAAAAATACAAGATCACTTGGTCCAATAGAAATCCATTGGAGTCATTATGAAATTTAATCAAGATATTTTGTTGACTCCAAAAAACTATGGTCATTATACCATACTATAAAATATTTATTATGTGTATTTTATATCCTTCTTTCATCCCTTGATGGACTTAAATGCCTAATAATTACATTTTGGGTTTCAAAATATGTGGAATAATCTAAATTGTTATGAAAAATATAAATTTGGGTATATTCGTGATCTATAATAGTAATTGTGACAAAATATATTCCATAAATTCAATAACCCACAATCCTATGGGTGTGACAAGATTTTATTAGACCAATGCTTTCCACATAAGATATGTAGTCTATACATAATTTTAAAGCTTCATAAAAACATATCATTCCATAATAAAACATTCTGGAAAACATCAATTTTGGACATACCCTTTCAAAATATTCAAATACCATTCAATTGGGTACATCCAACTATAATATACTAGACCATATTTTCAAATATCTTTTCCCAAGTGAAACATCAAATGAACTACCAAATCAATGATTACTAGTATGAATAACATCTCAAATTCACATAAAATGATAGTAATTTTCTTTTACATAGTTTTAAATTTCACCATGTATAAAACTTTTTTTTATATATCTTTAAAAACAAAATAGTGAATTTTTAATTTATGATGAAAATTCATGGATAAAATGCAACGTAAATCTACAGGTATAAGATCTTACATCAAAACCTGAAATTCTTATGATTTTAAAGACTTTAAAAATAAAAAACTCATTGAAATGATGTTCTTAATATTTTATGAACTCCCCTGTAGAACATTTACAACACTTAAGAAGTTAAAAAACTGATATCTCTCTCACCTGAAAAGAGTGTAAGCAGTTAGAGGAAGAAAAGACAGTTTTTCCCACTTTATTGGCACCAAATATTACCATATTACCATGTTAGTCATGTAAAAAATCTCCTTAATTCCATCATTTATTTTTAAAGATGAATTTATTAATGCGTCAATGAAACTATCACATATATATTTTTCAACATTCCCAACATCAAAAAAAATCCCTGGTGTACAAACAATTCCATTATGACAATTCAAAAAAACTGATCTCATTTTCCCATTGGGTATTTTATGGTTTTTTAAAAAAGGTTTACCAAAAGTGGTGACTATATATTTTAATTTCTAAAACATTTTATCTCCTATTAGTGGATATTTTATTTTTACATTCTTCTAAACTCTCATCGAATGATGTCATCCAAAATTAGTACTTATGTCACCAAGGTAGAAATATATGATTTTTTAGAAACACAGTATTTGAGGATTGTTTCAACCTAATTGAATGTGTACCTTATACAAAAATGGGACTTTGATGAGTTCCATTAATAATATATCCTGAAAAATTTACATAAACAGTGAATCCATTTATTTCCCCATAAAACATGGATCTCAATGTGAAATATTCATTATAGTAAGAATAATACATTGTAACACCTAAATCCCACAATAATTTATAATCTTCAATCAGAAGAGAAAAATAAAAATCAATATAATCACTCAGTTGTTTTGGCCCTCATACAAGAAGAGATAATATAATTTACTTTTGTTTAAAGAAGAACCAGACTGCAAGTTATAATTTAAAAACATAATCGACCATGTATAGTGAATGATTCTTTGAAAACCAAAATGATTCAATAGATTTATAGATTGCATAAGATCATATTTTCTCGGCTTATTTCACAAATTCATGATACTACTACTACTACAAAGATTAAATTTTTATTTCCAAAAACAATTTTGAGGAAACGTGGTAAACTGTACAAGATTAAGCCTGAAAGCTTTAGGCACAATATGAAATCACAAAATCATTAATAGTGAGACAAAAAGGATTAGAATTGCTTACCCGATATAGCCCCCAATTAAGAGCTTGGGCCTTTTCATCCAAGGAATCATTGACAAGGTCTTCAAAGAAATTGACAAGCTTGTCCCATGTTTAGATGTACTCCTCCGTATTGATTTTCATTTCATTAAAACAACGTGCTAAAAGAAGGTCTTGTTTATAGATCAGGTGATGAAGTATCCCATCTTTATTTCACGTATCTTTGTGTCATGTCAATTTTCTTGCAGTCTCTTCACTACCATATAGAAACCTAAAACATTGAATTATTTGAAAGTAAAATAAAACATTCATGAGACCAAATTTATCATTCATTTATCATGAAGAACCACACTTTGTTCATTTTTAAGATATTCGTGGTCCTTAAAAAAGAATAAAGTCATTTGGACATGCTTGTATTCTTTGAGAGATCATACCCATCAAACATAGAATTCAGTTAGTGTCATATTTTTGGAAAGATAATATCATTAAAGGTAGCATGTTATTCTGTAAAACTAGTTTCACACCACCCATTTCTATCTTTTAAAATTCTATAGATTTAGTATTGTTAACAATACTATATAGTTAGTACAAAAAACATACAATGATGTCTTTTCAAAACTATTCAAATTCTCAAAAAAAAATTGAAATATCAAGAATTTCATCTTCAAATATCATTTTCATTTCCTGAATATCATCTTCATCATTTTTGACACATATAATCACATCCTTAATATGGTCTTCATCATTATCCACCCTTGTAATCATATTGGATGATCTATAAAACACAGTCTTATCACAATCACTAGCAATATTTAGTTTTTCCCATTATTATTCCATAATTAATAAATACGGTATATTCCATGATAGATCAAGTGTTCTTCCAACCCTTATGGAATAATTAGTCTTGAATAACAACATCATAAACATGTATTCTGGAATTGGGAAGGTTCATATGCCTAATGTTTTGAAAACATGATGAACTCGTTCACCCTATCCTCATACAGTTTTTTTATACTATTTTCATCCATCCATTTTGATTCTTGTCCATCATATTTGATTCAGAAATATTAATATCTAACAAAATAAATAAAGCGTAAAAACCATTTCATAGAAAAATTTCATCTTATTATTAAAATACTATTTTAAGGTAAGATTATTAAAGGTTATGATTTAAAAGAAATAAATTGGTTTAATAATGGTTAGGATTTTACAAACATCATTCATAATTAATATTTTCAATATTATACAAATCTAATATACCATTTCTTGCACTAATTTGGGTCCAAAGAGAGACCCCTCCCATATCATAACCCAACATAGAGGTGATCAAGATATGGCTTCTAATAAAAATGTCAAAAATATCCATATATATCAATGAGTGATAACTATTTTTATACAAAAAATTAAAATTGGTTAGATTTAAAATATTCCCTTAGAACATTTGGTAAAATATACTTTCTATATATTGGTTTCATGAAAAGAAAAAAATATATTCACATATGATAATATAATGGTCACTAAAAATAAAATACGCAAGGTAATCAATTGATATAAAAAGAAATTATGGTTTTAATACACGAGAGTATTTCGGATAATTAGAAAAAAATTGGTGAAGATATTTGATTTTAATCCATGGGATTCAGAGGGATACTTGAAACATAGATATAATTAACATCTATGGACCAAAAAAACTATATCTACTTGTTATTTTCAGTCACCACTTTACATGATAAGTGGTAAGGATTTTTGAAGTGCATATATATGAGCTCCATGAAATCAGATTAAGACATAAATATGAATGAGTGATAATGAAGATGAATGTCGTTGAGAGGGTGAAGCAACTATAGATTGAGGCAAGAAAGATTGGGTAGAGAATAAGTGTGGTAGACCAGGGATAAATAAGACTGTTTGTGCATGCATTGTTCATACCATTTGGGAAAATTTAAAAAATGATGTTAATGGTAGAGAAAAATATCACAACTAATCATATACAATAATGTTAATATATCATTATAATTTCAAGACAATAAAATTATAAAAACATTAAACTAAGAAAAATATACTAATATAAATTTTGAAATTTTTAAAAAAAATTAAACATAGGATATTTAAAATATTAATGAAAAAACATTTATATAATCCAAATATTTATTTATTTTAAAATATATATAGTAAATTTATACATAATCATTAGAATAAATTAAATTTTAAAGAATTAAATTTCAACAAATATCAAAATCATTGACATAAAAATTTTAAAATATTTATAAATTTTTTTTTAAATACATATAATTAAAATTATTTATAAATTAAACTGATGGTCCCCAAAATAAATACATCATCCCTCCAATAATTAGATTCTAATGGGAACCAATATTTTCATTTTTGACATGTGTGAACACCTAAAGACTATATACACAATCGTAATTTCCATGAAAAAATTCTGCTATTTCAATTCATTCACCAAAATGACTACTGGTCATAATAATGGCATAAACCTAAATTGAATAATAGAAAAAAAACATGAATAATCCTATTTATGTATCATAAATAATTATAGTCAACTTAAACTACTTGTAAATAGTGGGGTAGTTTTAGTTCAGGTAGGAGAGTGTGATAACGGTTTGGGACGATTGTGGATTTGACCACAAAATCACACTAAAATTCAGTTTGAGACTTCAGTGGGTGTTTCAGAATTATATCAAGATTCCTCAAAGAGTGAATACATCAGTTTAGGGTAAATGAATAGTGTGCCAATGGAGGAAGCCTAGTCTTTTCAGAGGTTTCAGTTAACAGTTGTTTGATCCATTTTTTTGGTGTGAAGAGATATTGTGAGATAGGAATCAGATAAGGTGCATAGTTTGGAATATGATGGTAATGTTCAAGGATTATGATTAAAGAGGTGTATAAATAATCATATACCTTATATTTTTAGAGGATCAAGTTTTCAAGAAGTTCGATGAAGATCGGCGATAACAATTCAGTTCCGTGAGATTTTGAACGACGCGAGTAAGGAGGACTCTGTTAGGGATTTTTTTAATATAACGGGAATGCTTTTATCAAGGCTTTCAAAAAAGAATTGATAAAGCGTAGTTTTATCATCACTAAAATAGTAAGCACTGATAAAACAGAACTTTATCAGTGCTAAAATTCAAGCATTGATAACGATATGTTTTATTATTTCTTTTTTAACACCGATAAAAATAATTTTTTATGAACACTAATAAAGCACTGATAAAAACTTAATTTTAATAACATATTTAATATAATAAAAAAAATTTAAATGTATATAATTATAAAATATATTTTAATAATTACAAATATTTAATTATAAATGTGTATTTATGAATAAATATGTTTATTATATATATATTTATTTATTTATTAACACTTATAATTATAAATATATATATTTTCAAAAAAAATTCATATAATTAGAAATATATTTATATATTTATATATATTTATTAATATATAGTTATATATAATTATCAATATAATAAATATATTTATTATAATTTTATAATTATTTAAATAAATAAAAATATTTTTATAATTATAATTAAAAATAAATATATTCATGTATATTAATATAATTATATAATTATATATTTATAAATATATATATATATAATTATAAATATAATAAATATATTTATTATTTAAATAATTTTTTATAATTTTATAATTATTTAAAAATATATGTATTGATTTGTAATTATAATTATAAATAAATTTATTTAAAAAATTTATATATTTATAAATATATATCTATATAATGATGTATATATAGTTATATATTTTTATATAATTATATATATTTATTAATATATAAATATATAGAATTATTAATATATTAATTTTTTAAATATATTTATTATCAGTTTATAATTATATATATATATATATATATACAATTATAAATAAATAATAAAAGACAGTTCATATTAGGGATTTGGAAACCCAAAAACATGACCCTACAAAATTATTGAGGAAAAGTAATGTAAATTCACACAAGTAGATACATGTGATGCACAACCCTAAAATAAGTTAAGAGTCTCAAAAGACCCCCATACCACATGGTTGGCATGCCCAAAAATATTATTGGCTCGAAGCCCATATCCACATGACCAAAGACTGTTCAAGCACAGATATGAAAGTATCACTGCCAAAGCACTACCACAAATACACGCAAGGGGAGCACTTGGGTTTTATCATCGCTAATCAGAAAGAATTGGTAAAAGGGGGGATTTTATCAGTGCTCAAAAAAAGCACTGATAAATCTACCCTTTATTAGTGCTACTATAAGAATTGATAAATTCCCCCCTTCAACAAAGCTAAAAAAAATCACTGATAGAAATGAGACTTTATTAGGGATAACAATAGCATTGATAAATTTTTTTAAAATAAAATATTATTAATATATATAAAAATATTTTAATTATATTCAAAAAAATGTTTATATATATACATTACATAAAAAACTAAAGTTTATTATGTTTAAGTTTTATTTATGTTTATTATGTTATTATGTTCTAGTTATATCTTTATTATATGTTTATTATACTATATATTTATTATATTATATATAAATATTTTTTAATATATATATATGTATATAAACTCATTAAATCTATATATTTAAATATATTTATGTTTCTAAATGAATGTGTCAATTGATGCGTAAATGGACGTTCATATTCATCTCATGCCCGAATTGCTTGAAGGCCTTCTTTTTATTGATTTTTGATAACCCCCATTTCAAGGGATGAGGGGGAACCCTTACAAGGACTGTATGCATAGAGATTACATAACCCCTAGGGGTTAGGAAATATACAGGCTATAACTACGTAGAACTACTCCTCCCATGCTTCTTCATCATGTGGTCAACTCCCCACCTTCACATGGAAAGTTTGGCTAGGCTTCTCATGCAAGCAGAGGCTGTTCTGGATGGAAAATGCCATACCATCACTTCCTAACAAATCCACTTAAGCTTCTGCTCTGGTGAATGTGCCTACTCTGAATCTACATCTAGAGTATGATCTTTTTAGAGTTTGCCTGGATGTTCAACATAATTTAATGTGGCCCGAAGGCCTTGAGGTGGCCTGGAGACCGTGAGGTGGTCCAAAGGCCTTGTGGTAGCATGAAGGCCATGAAGTGTCTCGAAGGCCTTGAGGTGGACCGAAGGCCTTGAGGTGTCCTTAAATCCTTACTGGCACAAAGGCCTTGGGTGGCCTAAAGGCGTTGAAGGACCCAAGGCCCAAATCGGTGGCCTGAAAGCCCAAACAGATGAATAGTTCCAGCTGCCACAGTACTGAACAGTGACTGCTACAATACATACTACAGTACTACTAGAGTACTCGGAAATTATGTCTCCGCCCAGTTTTGAACTCAGGTCTCATGAATATGTTCATTGTTAACCCAAATGTTGGCCATATATATTATAGTACTATACTTACTGCCTTCATTCATTTCCTCTATATATGAAACATCATGTTCTCATAAATACATAAAATCACAATAAAATATATTCATATAAACAATAAATTTATTTATTATATTTAAAAATATAAATATTTAGTTATATATAATTATATACTTTTTAAATATAATATATATAATTATAATTATATATAAAAAATTAAATATAAATATGTTTAAATAATTATAAAATTACAAAATATTTTAAAAATAATAAATATATATTTATTAATACCTTTTGAATATATTTATTTATAAATATATTTCTTTAATGAATATATAAATAGACACATACATATATATATATTTAAATACTTAAGAAATTAAAATTAAAATTAAAATATTATATATATATATATATATATATATATTTAATATAATTTATACAAAGACACAGACATATATATATATATAAATTTAATTAATTAATTTTTATAAATATATTAATTATATATATTTATAAAATTATAAATGTAATAAATATATTGGTTATAATTTTGTAATTATGAATAAATGGTATGTTTTATCAACGCTTATAAAACATACATTTCGCAATGCTTTTTACTAGCTCTGATAAATGTTTCCCTTGATTTTATAAATGAACCCTAAATGTGTCCCCTTACTTCAACATCCCTCAAGCTCTTATAGAATCCTAACGTTGTGTCGCCTGATCCTCCTCCTCTACCATTGCGGCCGTCAAGTTGTTCCCCTCCTTTGCAGACTTTTTCTCCTTCTCCTCCTCCATTTCCACATATGCGAACATGTCATCCTGCTCCTCCACCATCGTTTCCACCTCCTACTCCTCATTCGATGCCACTACTGTATCCTTATCCTCCTCCATTGTCACTACTGTCGTCGTCACTTCCTCTATTACTGCCTATGCCCCTGACTCTATCGCCTCTTCTGATATTGTTGCTGTAAGTAAGATTCATTAACGATAGCTTCTCAGGAACGATTGATATTTAAATGCATGATAGTTTGTAGGGATGATGATAATAAATAATCATCATATAAGGTTTAGAAACATTCATAATCGATCAAAATTTTAGGTATGGTAGGTAGATTTTCTTACAGAACCAAGGGACATATAAACAATCAATTTTTTAATTTTTGGGTAGGCACATATGAAGGATTTTCTACTTACAATCAATGTATTCATTTATTTATTAGCTTGATTTTTTGTCTTATAGTTACTCTAGCCTCATCATGTAGTAGCTTTCCCTTTGGACTTTCAATCACTCTAGCTACTTCATGTGGCTGCTTGATTCATTTTCCATATTTACAGATGCATCCCCATTGTATTAACATCTTGTGGTATCATTACTTTAATAATGTTCACATGTGTGACACCACTATTTTATTTATGCAGTAGCTTTGAATTATGATCTTGTAGTATATTTTCTAGAGGCATTGTCGATTTATGGTACCATATTTTAAAATGAATCTTTGAATTTTTTTTCGTTTGGGAGCTTATGGATTGATAAATTTCTATACTATACTTGACACATTAGCTCGAACTCAATGTGAAGTATTTTGATACCTTTTCCCATTTTTTGGGCATAGTGATTGCACAGACCGCATGACTATTTCCATGATTTTCATCACAAAGTTACAAACATATTAAAACAATCCATGCAACTTACATTTTAAATTTCAAGAATTGAATAAAATCATTAAATTGAAGAATGGATTCTAAATGATAAAATAGTATAAAAACATACAATTATGGTAGAATTAATTCCAGAAATAATTTTTATAAGTTTAATAATTAATTTAAAATAAGAAAATGATGCTCTTTTATATGTTAAAAAATTGAACTCAAGGAAAATTCATCACTTAAACACACAAAATTCTACATTTAGAATAATATTCAACAAATAACATATTTAATATTAAATTACAAAAAAATATTTATAATTTATCATAATCATAACATTTATATAATGAAAAACTCAATAAAAAAATAGATGTGAAAAAATGTATTAAAGAAATGACACATCAAATACCCTTTATGACTTAATATTTGTGAAAACTCCATTGATATTTTTCTATAAATGGGGACTTTATATAAAATTTTTAATAGTATATATGAGTTTAGTTTTTTATATATATTATTCCAAAATCCATATCCAAACATCTGAAACCACATTCCAAAACCCTTAATGTGACCATAAACCTCTCCTATAAGTACCTTATGTCCAATTCAAATGGGAAAGTCTAATGATGAGGTAAAGTTTTAACCGAATTATTTCAAGTTTCTTTTTTTCTACATCATATTAATTAGTTATAAACATACTAATATAATTAAATAAGTATCATTACTATAATAAAATATTATTATGTTTATCATATAACCTTTTTTATCCAATTTTCATCCCATGAGAATTGAAAACGTCCCTCATGAATACGTACGGGCTACCTCCTCCACAAAGTGATTTATTTAGTTTTTCATCACTGCATCACATAAAATATTATAAATATTTTTTTAATGAATATATATGATATTTATGAAATAATTATGATTCTATAGAGATAATATAATCTAACTTCTTACCCAATAATCCATTAGAATATGGAAACATCACACATGCATATGAGTGGACTACATCCTTCGTGGGAATTGAAAACATCTGTCATGTGTACATGTGGACCACCACCACCATGAAATGATGTATTTCACTTATAATCGCTGCCCTAAATGGATGGTTTGAAAATATGTTGAATATATAATAATGATACTTATATCATTTTTATGTCTCTATAGATGAAGGAATAATTACCCTTTTGACCATGGTCAACATACCAATGTTGTTTTGGACTGAAAAAACCAAAACATTCGGCATGAAGTTATGGTCCCCCAAGGTTGTGAATTGGTTAGGTTATTTTCTATAATCCCTTGAGTTGAATTACCCAAACTGGAATAGGGTGGTTGTTTATTTGGGAATTTTTTTCTTTTTGAGTTGGAATGTCATGATGCTTTGAGGTAAATTTTATTTTATGTATTCCCTGTTGTTTTATGGTTCCTCTTATGTGAGGGTTTGTTTATAGAGGTTATGAATATTTTATAGGGTCTATATATAGATTATAAGGAGATGTAGAGGAAACCCACTCATAAATATGGAAAGCCTCAATTATGTTGGGAAATAATCAACTAATGAAATTTAATCCCACATTATCCATGCTTGGTGTGGGGAATAAGTAGTATATGAACACTACATATGTTATAAATGTGCGTAAAAAAGGATCAAATGTGTTAGGGATGGAATGAAATATTGTCCCATAGTGGAATCCATAAAAATGGGGGGATGGTTAGGGAAATTCCATACAATAATGGCTTGATTTACTTGTATGTATAGTTACTTTATGGGATAAGGGCAAGGGAATTTGAATTCTAGTAGAATAAAGGAGAGTGGAAAACTTATTCCACCATGAATTAAGAACATCATGTGAAATGTTAGTATAATTAGGGGTTAAGCATTTAGAGTGGATCATTGTGAGAGTGTTAAGCATGGGGATGGAACCTAATAAAGGGGGATCTAACATAATGTATCATGTATGTTCGTGAAGTTAGGACTGGAGTTTTTATAGTTTAACATAATGTATAAAGTTCCTATCTTGGGATTTATGTCTTTGTGAAAATTTCCAAGTGTCTCTTTTAAAATGACTCAAGTGTCTTGAAATATTTCGTAAAAAATTATATGTGTTCAACATAACCTTTTTTGGTTCTAAATAGATTTAAATGGTTTTAAAAAAAGTAATTGGGGTTTTGAGAAAGGATTTTTGGAACTAACTAGTTTATTTCAAAAAGACTGTGTTATTTTAAAGAGGAATATGTGTAAATGGTTTTTTTAACTGGATTTCAACATTGATTTTTAATAGGAATTTAACTTTTATTTTCAAAGAGTGTGATTTTTTATAAATATTTTTTTATGAAATTTAAACTGTGTAAATGGTTTGTCTAAATTAGCTCTTTGTTATTTTATAAATAGTTTTAAAATGGGTGTGTTATTTTAGCCTTGGTTAATTTTTATATCAACGTTTTGTGTATGTATTTTGTTAAATATTAATATCATCGAATCAAATAGGATGGATATGAATAAATAATGTAAAGATGCCAATCATCTGACAATAGAGTATGAAGATGGAGTGAAAGAGTTCATCATGTTTGAAAAAGATAATGCATATGATCCTTCACAAATACTTGTTTCCATGTTTACACTATTGTTATTCAATAAATGTTAGTCTAGAGGAGTTGGAACAACACTTTATCTTTCATAGAATAGATCAAAGTTAAAAATGTTGAAATAAAAATGAGGAAAATCCAATGTATCTAGTAATTGGGATAACTCTGCATTTTATGGATCATTTTATATGATTACAAGTGTTGAAAATAAATAAGACTGTATCAAGGATGTGATTGCAGATGTGCTTTATGATGAATATTGTATTAATGAAATGACAAGGGATATTGAAGATGAACTTCATGATTTCCCAAAATTGTTTGTGTAGTTAATGAGCTATGAAAATATGCCACTATATGATTGTTTCACAAAATATACATCATTTTTAGGTATACTAAAGCTATATAATTTGGAATCAAGAAACAGATGGAGTGATGTTAGTTTTCCAGAATTACTTTCTCTCATGAATGAAAAGGTCCAAAAAGTAATGATCTCTCGAGCAGAACATATTATGCCAAATTAATTCTATGATCAATGAGTATGATCTATGAAAGAATACATGCCACCTAGAATGACTATATACTATTTTTCAAGGACCATAGATCACTTAGATAATGCTCAAAGTGTGGTGCTTCTCGATACAAGAATGTTGAATCTGATCCTACAAAAGTTTCATGGTACCTTCTAATCATTCCAATGTTTAAGCGCCAATATGGAAGTGAAAAGACTACAGTGATATCAGTATGGCATGTAGATAGACGAAATAGATATGGAAATTTACAACACATGGAAGACTCTCCTTAGTGGAAGAGAATTGATCATGAGTATTCTGACTTTGGAAACGAGCCGAGAAACCTTTTTCTCACATTATCAACAGATGGAGTGATTCCTTTTGGTTTTCAAAGTTTCACTTGTAGTACATGGATGGATATGTATGTAAATTATAACTTTCCATTGTGGGAATTCATGGAACTAAAACGCATCATGTTATATACACTTATATCATGTACAAAAATAACCAGGTAATGATATTGATGTTTATTTGGCACCGTTGATTGAGGATTTAAAATTATTGTGGGATTCAGGTGTTATAATTTATGATGATTATAGAAATGAAGATTTAACATTGAGATCCATGTTGTATTGGATGATAAAAGACATTCCTACTTATGAAAATTTGATTTTATATAGCATTAATGGAACTCTTGGGTGTCCTTTCTATGAACAAGGTACACAATAAATTAGGTTGAATCATTCATAAAAAATTGTGTATCTAGAACATAACATATTTATACCCTGACGACATAAGTACTGATCTTGGAAAAAATAGTTCGATAGAAGTTTAGAAGAACGTACACCCCCATCTACACTAATATGTGATCAATAGTTTGACAATGTGAAAGATGTGGACACAGTTTTTGGTAAACCAATTTTGAAAAACTATATGAAAACTGGTTGGAAAAAGAAATCAGTTTTTTTGAATTACCAAACTAGAATTGTTTATACATTAGACATTTTCTTGAATGTTATTCATTTAGAAAAAATGTATGTGATAGTTTCATCAGCGCATTGCTAAATGTACCCAGAAAAACGTAGTATGGAATTAATGCTAGGTTGGACATGGTTGACATGAGAATACGAGAAGATTTGGCACTAGTGAAGGTGGAAAAAGAACATTTCTTACTCCTATTAATTACAGTATTTCTAGGAAGGAGAGATATTGGTTTGTAACTTTTTGAATGACATAAAGGTTTTATAGGGGTATTCATTGAATCTCATGAACATCATATCACTTCACAATTTAATGTTAAAAGGTCTAAGATCACATGACTTCCATGGTTTGATGCAAGATCTAATTCCTAAAACATTAAGTTGAATTTTTCCCAAGAATATATCTCATACATTAAAAAATCTCTATTTCTTCCTCAAAGCTATATATAGCAAAGCTATAGACCTAAAAAATTTCCCATTTCAGAAAGAGAAATTATCCTCATATTATGTGAATTGGAAATGTTTTTCCCTTCGACATTCTTTGATATGATGGTTCATTTGATGGTTCATTTGATGCGGGATATTTGGCTATGTGGTCCTATGAACTATATATGAATGTACCCCATTAAATGATATATGAATATTTTGAAAGGGTGTGTCAAAAATCGATGTGGGATGAAGGGTTGTATTTCAGAGCGATATATTTTTGAGGAAGCCATTGAATTCTGTACTGAATACCTATTCGGTGTGAAAAGCATTAGTCTAATAAAATATCATCACACTAGGTGACTTACGACTGAAGGAAATTATAGAAAAGAGGTTGTCATAATCAGTATTAAAGATCAGGAGCAAGACCACCTTTAAGTTTAGAATTACAGTTTGGACGTTGACCCGTATGTTGAAACCCATAGAGAAATTATTAGGCACTTGAATCCATAAAGGGATAAAAAATGTATATCAAATAAACATAATTAACAAATTATAGGATGGTTTCAAAACTATATTTTTAAATATCCAAATGAAAAATACAGACTCAATATCAGAACAACTTTGATGGATAGCCAGAGGACCAAGTGTGAACGTATTATCATACAATGCTTATGTAATTAATGGTTATACATTCTATACTAATGAACATGATGAAGATAACATCAGAAAGAGTAATGGAGTTAAATTTTTGGCTGAAGCGATGCATGATTTTGGTGCTAAGGACTGAAATCCAATTTATTCGTGTATGTCATACTTTCGAATCATCAAAAAAATATGAGAGTTGGATTATATGACATTCCAAGTTTTGATTTCTTAATGCAAGTGGCTTCATAATAGAAGTTAAGTTAAAATATATGAGTTCGGATTTGTGAATGCTGATTTCAATAAGGTAGGATACAAAGATGAACCATTTATAATGAAATCATAGGCAGTACAAGTATTTTATGTTATAGATCCCCCAAACCAAAACTAGTCTATTGTTCTGTTATCGACCAAAACCATAGAAGAATCAGATGAAAATTCCATAAAGGGCGACCCTTTCATTTGGATTTTAATATCATTTCTCTGTATTCCCCATGTCGACAGAGTTTTGTATGTTATAAGAGATCTAACGAGGGGAATTTTATAGTCTATAGAGGGGTCAAATCTTTTTAACCTTTAAAAAAGAGAGTCCAATAATCGGGTTAGATTTTTTTCTAATATACATTGTGTTACTTTATGTTAATATCTATTCATTGTTGTTCTTATGTTATCTAAATTAAATGTTAAACCAATTTTTTAGATAATGACTTATGCACATGAAGATGCTCTTAATCCCCATGAACACAAGGTTTTTCAACCTGTTGCTGCTCACAGTGCAGATGAACAACATGTTTCTCTACCCATTTCCTTATGTTAATATATGTTAGCTACTAATTTTATGTTATCTAAATTAAATGTTAAACCACTTTTAGAGATAATGACTTCTAGACATGATTATTCTCCCAATCCCTAGGCATAATAGGTTTCTCAACCTTTTGTTGCTTGTGGTGTAGTGAAAAAATAAGTTTCTCAACCTATTGTTGCTCCCTATGCCGAGGTAAAACCCCAATCCACACATGTTGATGATATCCCTCAAGATCCAGAGGAACATATTGATGATGGTGGATCCAAGGGAATGAAAGGTGAAAAAAACCAGCGACAAAGAAAAAATATAAGCATCATAGTTTTACATAATTTGAAAAAATCATTAAAGCTAAAGAGAAAGGAATCAATTACAAGATTCGATAGAATAAGAGGGGACAACAAGTTAACCCAACAAGGATATGTTCAGTAGTTACATTGGAATCATCACTCAAAAATGCATGCAAATTGATGTAGCTTCATGGAACCATGTTTTGGATGAGATTAAGAAACTGATGTCAAGAGTTATTATGGTAACATTATGATATATTTTTTTAATTTACTAAAAAATAAATAATGAAACATTGACTTACACATCATCATCTCTTAAAAAGTGCATTTATAGTAGATGACTCGCACAAATATTTTGTCATAAGGGTCTATGGAAGGATTCACATGGGTTTTTTGAAGACTTTTAATGAAATATCATCTTAAATATGGTAAAAGAAAAATAAAACCGCACCCACCTTTTATTTCGGAACACCTAATAATCCTTGCATCATGGGATGCATTTACTGGATGTCATGAAAATTAGTCTTTTCAAGTACAGTGGGTATGGTAATACGTTGTTTGATGGTACTTCTATTCATCACATTGATTGATAGATTATTATTTATGAAATAGAAACTGAGTGCAGAAAAATAAACAACGGGAATCAAAACCAGCATGCCCCTATCGTAAAGCAAGTATGGGGTACGCATCACTTGAAAAAATACATGGTACATATTTTAAATATACCATAATACTTTTTTGTGACATCAAAAAACATAATAACTATATTATTTTGTCTATATTTATCCTGAAGAGTCCAAATCCAAAGCCAATTCTAGCCTATGCCATGTGCTATGGAAGGAGTCACATGTAACTAATGATGGAAAACTACAAGATAAAAACCCAAAAAAAGTCTAGGAAACATGTGTAAGTATGATATAATAAAAAAAATTTCTTTAAATATCAATTACATAACAATTATTACTTATTTTCCTATATTTTCTATCTGAGAAAGTCACAAAAATCAGCAACACCCACATAAGATGTAGACATACTTTTAGTTTCCTTGAAGCAGCCAGAAAAGAATAGTTGTGTTAGAGGTGTGGGTTCTGGGATGACACCCTGAACATATTATGAGAGAAAAAAAGCATAGGATCAATTTTTGGAAATGAAAAATATTACAAAAATATTATATATGTTTGAAGAAGAATGACAATTCCAACGATATATGAAAACAAGTTTTATGGGGTATGAAAAGAGAATAAATAATGCAAGAACAACCCACGTGTAAAGATCCCGCCCCACCCCCACCAGTTTTGAGGAAAACCATTTCCCTCAAAAACAATTCTTAACCATGGAAGTCAATTTTCTAATAATTGTTTCTGTAAAATTTGAATTAGATAGACACTAGAAACTTATTACTTTTCTATATTGATATTCTAGAGGGTGTAAATGTCTGTGATTTATATCTAACAACACCCAATCATCACCTTGTAGTGATGTGCTACACAATAAACCACTTCCGACAGGTCATTTCATGGTGTCAATTACTATATCCCACGATATGAGAACCATGGTACGAGTTCCAATTGATGATATAGATATTCATACGGTTGAACAAGATCGTGAAACATTCATCTCATGGACATCACATGTAGTAAAAAAACATGTCGATAATGAGGTATTCATTTCCAATTTAATTTTAAACCTAAACCCAAAACATTTAATGGAAAAAATGTTCTGAACCAATGCATGTTCTTACGGAAGGAAAAATGGAAGGGGTGAAACTAAATACCCGATCAAAACCATATGAAGGATCAACCAACCCATCAAAATGATATACCCAAAGAACCTTAACCCCCCGTTCAATATCAAAATTTATTAGCATTGAACGGTTATGTGGATATGAAGTTAAAATATTGTGGTACCCACATAATTGATTTTTAAGAAAATATGAATGGAGGGGATGTTCTAGACTTCATTGGTGTTGAGAGAGAAACTGAAATCCTCAACCACGAATGGTTAGGCGGCTCAGTTATAAATGTTTACATGAGGAATTATTTCATTATTTGATTTTCAAAAAGATGATATACTATGTTAATTATGAAAAAATACATTTCATATTTTTCATAGGCATATATATGAAAAAAAAATTGAATGGATTTTTCCATGAACAAAAATTTAGACTCATTAGTCCTCACATCACCTCAACAACACTAACAAATATAAATAATGAGAAAGTGGGTGAAATAGTAGAAGGCCTTCTAAAATAATTTAACCGAAAAATTATGGATGAAAGAATATTATTAATACCAATGATATAGTAGTAAAATTGTAAAATTTAATCATATCAAATATATTTTAATTTCATTCATTACATATTCCTTTATTTGTTTTTTGGTAGTATTGGATGCTCATTATAGTCAATTTGGAGACTCCAATAATTTATTTCTTGGATTCAACGTATGGATATCCAACAAACCGACCATAAATAATGGAGTTTTTCAATTTGTAGTACACAAAATCCAGTATTTTAGAACTAAAAATCTAGTTATATAATTTATATTATCTTTGAATGAGGATTCATTTATGATTGGACAGTGCGCGACTATCGTCTACATCATGGAATGTGGCCAGGGGAAAAGAAAAAGAAACATGAAAAGTGCTATTACGGGATTAAAACCATGGTATATATAATAATATTTCACTCTCCAAATAAACATAAAAAAATTACTTATTTTTCTCAATGTTTCTGCAGTTCTTGAAAAAATGAAATGATAAAGACCGTGGTTATTAGGTTTGTAAATTTATAAAAGAGATCATATTCCATGAAAAAACCAGTATCCCTAAAGAGGTATTTTCAAAGGTAATTACTATTTAATTTAAAATACTCATTAATCTTTTGTGTATTAATATTATTTCAGTAGTACCATGACTGTTGAAAACAGTCCTATTCACAAGATGATATAGATATTCTTAGAAACGAATGGGCATCATACATGATGGCAGTATGTACAAAAATAGTACGTATATCATAAACTTCTCAAATAATGTATACTTTAATAATCTTTTCTACATCATCATTATCTTTTTTTATAGTAATGTCATGATTTGTATTGACTAAATACCCCTCTGAAAATCATGGTTGTTGGTGGTCCTTGTTTGCGCACTAAATGAATTGCATGTTGGTTAGTTTTTGAAATAAAATTGGTGGTCCTCATTTATAGGGTAAGTGTGTTGTTGATAAAAAACAAAATATAATGAGTATCCAGAAGGGTTTTCCACATTCCTTGAGTTTTTTATGACCTCTTCAGACATAATGGGCTTAGGATCTTACTCAACTCTTCTCGTTTTCACCAATGAGAAGTGTTTTTTCTCCAAAAAACATGATTCAATCTACAACATTATTAGTTCACCTCTTTAGTTGACCCAGGGAAGAACCATCTGTCATATATTCATTTGGAGGTCCTAAATATACGATAGTTGGTTATTTACTGGGACAACTAAATCAATGTTGTAGAGGGAGGATGTTATTCCATGTCAAATGTATAGGGATCAAAGGTTTTTCCATAATCCTTCTAAACTGGGTAAATTGAGTATATTGAGCAAGTCAGTTCTCTTTTTTAGGTTTTAGAGGCAAGGGTGCATTGATTTTATGAAAGAAAATTGTACTTAAATTTTTTTTGATACTTTAGGATAATGATCCATGAGTCATTTTTGAAGTGTGGAAATCAAATGCACCTCAATCCAACGCACAATGTCCTCAGTATGACTCTGAATGTGACTTTATTTAAAATTGACAACAATTCATGTTAGAAAGCACAAATGACATACTTAAAACTGAGGAAATGCATTATGATTTTTTGATACTATTGGAAAATGATCTATCAATCATTTTTGACTTGTAGGAATCAACCACACCTCAATTCGATGCATAGTGTCATCGGTATGACTCCAAATGTTAATTGTTATTTAAAATTGATGTTAATTCAAGAAAAAAACCTAACTGAAATACTAAAAATGGAGAAAACACTTTCTAAATGTTTTGATACTTAATTAAAACGATCTATGAGTAAATTCTGACATCTAGGAATCAACCCCAGCTCAATCTGAGGAATTTTGGGACCAGTATGACTATAAATGACTGCTATTAGTTTAAAATTGGAATTTTAGTTCAAAATGTGTCACTCACTAAAAAACGAAACCACACTCCAAATTTCATCCAAAATAATGGAAATAACTCATAAGTAGTTTGTGACATGTATGAGGTAGTTTCACATCAAACCAACGCACAAACCAACCATTATCACTCAAATTGCATGTTTTCGGTTTGAAATGACATTTTAGTAAAAAACACAAATAACATACTAAAATCTAAGGAAATGCATTCTGATTGTTTTGATGATTTTGGAAAATGATATATCAGTCATTTGTAACATGTAGGAATTAACCTCACCTTAATCTGACGCACAATGTTACAAGTATAACTCCAAATGTGTCTTGTTATTTAAAATTGTCATTATTTCAAGTAAAAAACACAATTGACATAATGAAAACTGAGAAAATTGATATAGATTATTTTGATATTTTAGGAAAAAGATCCATGAGTTAGTTATGATGTGTAGGGATCAACCCCACCTCAATATGAAAAATGGTGTCACCGGTATGACTAAAGGTTTGCGCTATTAGTTTAAAATTACCATTTTAGCACAAAACATGTCACTCACTGAAATCCAAGAAAATAAACTCCAATTTTTTTCCATATTAGGGACAAGAAAATTATAAGTCCTTTGTGACGTATATGATGTTTTCTCATGTCATAATGATGCACGATGCGACCGATTTGACTCAAATTGCATGTTTTTAGTTTGAAATGACATTTTAGTAAAAAAATAACTAACATACTGAAAACTAAGGAAATGATTTATGATTGTTTTTATACTTTAGTTTAATGATCCATAAGTCATTTTCAACGTGTAATAATCAACCCCACCTCAATACAACACACGATGTGACCATTATAACTACCATTGTCTCTTATTTTTCAAAATTGACATTAACTCAAAGAAAAAAACATAACAGAAATACTACAAATTGATAAATCGCATTTGGACTGTTTTTATAGTTTAAAACAACAATCTATTACTCATTTTTGTCATGTAGGAATCAACCCCACCTCAATCTGATGCACCGAGTGATTATTATGATTAAAAGTGTCTGTTGGGAGTTTAAAATTTACATTTCAGTTCAAAACATGTCACTCACTGAAAGCAAATAAAACACACTCCGATTGTCTTCCAAATTAAGGACATAAATTCGTAAGTCCTTTGTGACTTGTATCAAGAATGGTCACATCAAAAGAAACATGATGCGATCAGTATGGATCAAATTGCATGTTTTCAGTTTGAAATGACATTTTAGTAAAAAAGCACAACTAGCATTCAAAAAACTGTGGAAATGAACTCTTATTGTTTTTATACATTAGGAAAATGATATATTAGTCATTTTTAAAGTGTAGAAATCAACCAAACCTCAATATGACACATAGTTTCCCCGATATGACTTCATACGTGTCTTGTTATTTAAAATTGACATTAATTCAAGTAAAAACACACAACTAACATACTGAAAAATGAGCAAACACATTTGGATTATTTTGATACTTTATAAAATGATCTATGGGTCATTTTTGAGCTCTAGGAATCAACCACATATAAATTCAATGAACAATGTGACCAGTATAACTAAAAGTGTCAACTATGAGTTTAAAATTGAAATTTTAGCTCGAAACGTGTCACTCACTGAAAACCAAAAAAAAATGCACAGTGATTGACTTCAAAATTAAGGATATAAATTCTTATATCCTTCGTGACATGTATGAAGTAGTCTCCCATTAAACCGATACATGATGTGACCTTTATGACTAAAATTTCATGTTTTCGGTTTGAAATGATATTTTATTAGAAAAACACAACTGATATATTGAAAATTGAGAAAATGCATTCAGATTGTTTTGATAATTTGAAACAATGATCCATTATTCATTTGTGACATATAGGAATCAAACCCACCTCAATACGATGCACAATGTGACCGGTGTAACTCTAAATGTGTAATTTTTATTAAAAATTGACATTTTTAATGTATTCTTCATATTAATGTTTAATTTATTTCTTTACAGTATTACTAACAAAATATTTGTTTTATTATATTGGTGGAAACGTTTTCTCAAGTTGGAATTATTTTTTTAGCGACTATAACCATAAAATGACATTTTTTAGAGGGGACCACAGATGTCAAAAGAAAAAAATTAATGTTTTAAACATTTTTTTGGATAATTGAAAATTTAACATTTTAAAACATTGTTCAAATTGTATATAGAATTCTTTTTGGTTTATAACATGAGTGAATATTTTTTATTCATGATTTCAATTAAAATTATATAACATTGTTTGAAAACCCATTGTGTGCGCTGCTTGTTTTTCATCATTTTCATTGTGTATGTGGATCATTTTTATATACTATGAGTAGTTATTTTTAGAAGGTTTTTGCTAGTTTGTGTAGGTTATTTTTGCTGGTTTGGTTATTTTGCTCTGTTGTTTGGGAGTTGTTTATTTTTTGTTGGTTGCTAGGTGTGGTGTTATATAATGAGCACACCTAGAAAGGGAAGCCTTTATCAACACTACAAATAGCACTGATCAAGGTCCCCCCTTTAATAGTGGCTCTAATATTAGCACTTTTTGAGCTCTGATAAAGGCCTTTTCTAGAGCTGATAAAATTATATTTTGTGGTAATGAATTGCCACTACCTATATCTATGAGGCTTGATCTGGCCCACCTGAGTTGATCAGCCATCGCTCGAGTCTACCCCAAAATACCACCACACATTGGCCAATAGCTACAAAAAGGTATCCTCTCGAAGGTGTGACACAGACCACATGCCTTATATGCCACTTGACATGCCAGCCGTAAACCCGCCACTATGCCCATACCTACAGAAAATGGTGCTCCAACCACGATCATCATCAGAGGCCACCACACCTCAGCTAAGGATCCAATGCACCTTTTCATCCCAAGGTCAATATTTTTTGCATGAGGTTGGAGATCCCAGCACCCCTACTCTCATCTGGATCCTGAAATATAAACATCCCTATTTTCCTTAGCACATGCTCTTGATTTATCAACAATCTATTGCCAGGAAACCCTGGAGTAACTCCCAAGGTCATCACCAATGCACCCTGTGTTCCAAGGTATGGTCCCCACATGCATCTTAAATTCATCATTATTATGCACACAATTGTCATCATCTTTGTCGTATCTCTCACATGATCTTCAACTCTACCGCCAGGGGGGATTCCTACAGTCATGGGTCACCATTGACCACTCCACATCACAAACCAAGAATGACGTCGACTTGAATCTATCCAACCAACATCGCTCTCTATCCAAAAAGGTCTCTGATGGATTATCACCAGCCGTATCATCCATTCTCACCATCAAAAGAGTTCTTTCTCACCGTCCATGCATCCCCACCATCTTCTGTGGACCTACATCTAGATTGACAGTCCTTGGATCCCAAGGTAATCGATCTCATACCTGCATCAAACATTATTGTCATCCACACCTTATCTACAACACTGCTAAGATCCTTCCTTATGCATCCCAAAATCACCATCCTTCCCCCGGATGTCATCACAGACCAAATCCCAACACCATTCCCACCGTTGGGTGGGACACACCGAAGGAACTTTATACCACCATAATACTACATCCATGGATGGGAGATCATAACCTATTAGGCACAGGTTACTACAATAGCACTCGAAAAAGGTATGGTAGCAGTACTATTGCGGTGGTGGTGCTATAGCATTGATGACATTGTACCTGGGACATCACTATATCGGCATGAGTACTGTAGTATTATTATTCACCGAAGGGGTCTTTGGAAAAAAAATGGGCCTTCAAACCTTGAATTTGGGATTTCAAGTCCTATGGCCTTAGGAGCCATATTGTAATGCACTATAATGGCATCTGGGCCTACGAGCCTTATAAATAGTCTCTTCTGCAAAAAGTGGTAATTTGTTTCACTAAAAAAGAGACTTCGACACCAAATTTAGAAAAAAAAAATTAATTATATAATTATAAATATATATTAATATATATAATTGATATTATTATAAATATACTAAATATATTAAATATTAAAATACATTTGTTATAATTTTATAATTTTATATATATATATATATAATTATACTTTTAGAAATAATTTTTTTAAATTCCCTCTATTAAAAATTTTATAATTAACACTTTCAATTTAAAAATTACGAAAAAATAAATTAAGAAGATTATTTATATAAATTTCAAACATATATTAAATGTTAAAACTTAATAAACAAGGTCAAATAAATATTATTCATATAAATTACAATCATATTAAAAATATTACATGTATAGTAAATAAATATATATATAAAAAATTATTACAAAATGATTAAATATATCTTTAACATTATTGAGGAATATATAATAATAAATGAAATTATAAAATTAAATAAATTATAAAAATATTATAAAGTGAATTCGTAACATTTAAAAGAATTAGAAACACATAAAAATTGATGAAAAATGATTAAATATATGACATTAATTATATAAATAACAAAAATATTAAAAATGAGTTATTATAACTATAAAAAATTTAATAATTAAATTTAATAATTATAAATTAAATTAAGTTAAATTGAACATGAAAACATATATATTCATGATGAATAGATAAATTTAAATTTAAATTAAAAATGAATAAATATTAAAAAAAATTCTAAATAATGAGAGATATTAAAAAAGCATAAATAATTTTTAATCCATAAATAGACTTGTGAATACACAATCATGTACACTTGAAAGACATACAAATGTACACATACACATACACACATACATATACACACATATATATACAAGCATACTGTTTTACATTTATATATATTTTAAATTATTTAATATCTATATAAATATATATTTACATAAATATATTCATTTATATATTATATAATTGATTAAATAAAATTTTAAGATATTATATTTATTTTAATTAAATACACATTTTGTATTTAATGTATATAAATAAACTATTAAACATTTTGACTTATATAAATTTGATAATTTTTTATTTACAAAATTATGAAAATAAGATCCATTTTTATTAACAGTTATGTAAATAGTATTTATATTTTATATTTACATATATAAAATTATTAAATTAGCTCTTATTTAAAAATATATAAATATTTATATAAAAGTACCCCCTTTATTAAAATTTTTTGTCTAGCATTGTTAATGGTCTACGCTGGATAAAGCACAACTTATGGTAACTGGCATAATATAACATTCCTCCACAAAACTACACTCGTGTTCTAATGTATTGTCCTAGGTCACCTCGTCGTACCATTGGTGTGGAAGCAGTTTCTCGAGCCTTTCACATGGATATGTTGGCCTCCCGATGAAATTTCGAGTAATGATGCGATGTAGAGTTCTCCCAATGATACATATTCCAGGGTATTCATTAGGCTCTCTTGGAATGTCAATGCCTTCTGAATTGTATGTGTGATACAAAATTGTCTAGGGAATATAATGTCAAGATCCAACATATGCTAAATTATTCACTAATATTGTTTTAACTCTATAAACATAAAAGAAAATGTGTTAGCATAAATTATTTATAAATATAAGAATGACATAATTAATTAAATAAAAGAATTATTTATAATAAAATGCATATAATGTAACATAAAAATAAAAATAAAATTTATTTGGGTATGGAATGATCATGTTCAAAGATAGTGTTCCAAATATGAACCATAAAAACTCGAACTAAGAAATAAAGTACTTGCTTCAAAAAAAGTGAACAAACAACCAAAAAATGTGTGAAAATCAATGTGATCAAGGTATTTTAACATGATATCCACTCAAAATATCTTAAAATAAAAGGAAACTTTAGTGATAATTTTTGGTCAATCACCGACATCTGATCCAACACCAACTTTTAAAAAATTCCAAACCCATCTAGAATTAGTTCTAAAAAACCAATTAAATTTTGAAAATGAACTCTATATTTTATTTCAAAATTCAAGGGTCATTATTGAAGTTCTCATGTGAGTATATTTACCAAAAAAATTAAATTAATCAATGTATTTGAAAAAAGAAAATATCTATCTATCTAGTTATATACATCTTTTCATAAAATATGTTTTGTTTTTTACTATATCATGGAAAAATATATTGAATTTTAATGATATTTTTAACACAAATATCATGATGAAACCATGGATGAATTTATTCATGAATGAATTTATATAAAAAACATTAATAAATATAACGAACGATGCAAGAGATATATTTTTTCTTTACATTGGGTTTGTATTACGTAAATAAATGTAGTATAAAATTAGATATAATAAACAATAAGTATACTAAAAATTTATGATGTTATTGTTAGGTAATTTAGTGTCAATTATGATGAGAAAAATCATTAAATATTTTTTTGATATAATGGTTTTTTCACTTAATAATTTCTCATGTGCTAGCCCATCTTGAGATAAATAAATTATTAGACTAAAACTTTTGAAAGTTGAAACTGTATCTCCTATATAATTAAAAATAATAATCAAAATGATTGGTGTGGTCAAATTTAACTATCACATTAACTATTAAATATAAAAAATAAAGTATTCAATAATGTGGTTTTAGGCATTCACCAACTATTTAAACTGAGACCTAACTATTCACGGAAATTCTAAAAATCAATGTGTATGTGAGTGTTCGAAATTATTTCATGGAGATTATTAAAAACTATTGATAAATAATTTTGATGTTTTTATAATTTTTTTAGTAGTGGTTTATATTTTATAATTTTAAAATTTTAAAATTTAAATATATGCATAATTTGATGATATTTCTGAACTGCTTCCTCTTCTTTATCACCGACACATGGAAAATCCAAATAAATTTGGGTTGTAGTGGGAATTGAATAGATCACCCTTATAAGATAAAAATGATTAAACCAATAGGTTTAGGCATACAAATTTTTTATTTATATATATAACTATCAGACATTAATAAATAATCAGGATTATATTGTAATAATCACATATCAGTTATTAATAAATAATAAATAATTTATAATTTATAGAAATTAAATATTAAGTATTAAATTATGTTGATAGTTATTAATAAATAATCCTTGTTAACTATTAAATATTTAAAATTAATTTTTAAATATTATATATTAATTAATTATTACTTATGATTTTAATTGATTAGTAACTAAAAAATAATTATTATTTATTACTGATCATTAATCATATCTTGTTTTTTGTGTGTCATACTTGCATAGAGGCCATGATAATCTTTTCACCATAATTCTAATTTTGTCTTCTATCTATGAAGAGACACTAATTTCTAATCATTAAATATTAATTATTAACAATTACACATTTCTTATTATTATTTTACTTACTAACAACTAAATTCTAATTATTAGATGTCTATAATTATATATTAACAACATACTAATAATTAATAGTGAATAATTAGTCACTATTGATGAATAAAAACTTCTTATTACATGTTATTATAAAAAATATTCAATCAATAAAAAATTATATATTATTGATATTAATTAAAAATAATCATCATCAATTTTTAATTATAAACTATTAAATATAATTTACTTATTATTACTTATTACTAATTCTCAACTATCATTTATTAATTAATAAACACAGACACATAAATATTTATTTATATATATATATAATATTTTTTAAATAGATATTATGTATAAATTATTAATGAATAATTAGTAAATATTACCATTTAACTATAATTTAATATTTTATACTTATAAATTTAGTATTATTAATTATGAATTACTAATTATTATTTATTAAATTTTCCTTATTAATTATTATGGTTTTTATATCAATTAGTAATAATTAATTACAAATTAAAAATTATTTATTATTTATGATTAAAATTATCTGGTAATTACCAATTAATAATCAACAATAACTAACTACTTATTTTTTTTTATTAATTTTTCATTATTAACAATTACGCATTTCTTTTTTTTTCTAATTCCTTACTATATGATAAATAAAAATTATTGATTGATTATTTTTAACAAAATATTATTGATTATCAATTATTAATTTAGTATAATTATGTTTCAATAAATAATTAAAAATCGATGACCAGTAATTAGTCATTATTAATTCCCCAAATCCATTTTTTTAATTTTCAAAGAAGAATAATCCACTTTTTTGGGTTTGGATGAGTGGGAACAAAAGGCAGTTCTAGATGTTGACAACTACAACCAAATTAAAAAAACTACAAGATGTCAAGGTTTTTCGAAACACATACCGTATGGGGATCAATGATATTTAACTGATAAATGATATATGTTAAGCTCATAATAGACATGAAAGTTCTATTTAAGAGTTTAGGTCAACAAGTCCATCACAACTAAATAATCATCAAAAGAAAATAAATCAAATGAATGTTCCTCAACAGTATAATCAATTTGAGTTGAAAACCATTTCCAAGGGAGTTCATAAAGGCCTTAGGTAAATATCTCAATTTCCATTTTGGATTTTCTTTAGAGGAAAACAAAATTGACTTGTTCTCCATATTATGAATAACTTCTAAAGAGTATTTTACAAAACCGATTACAAATATTCTTAAAATTTTAGTGAAATACAAAGGGAATGTTAAGTACCTTGACAAGATCCTTCCTTGGGTATTATGGTCATCCTTATGAATATGTAGTTCTTGGTTTCCCTTTTTCTCTTACTCTTTAGTTTTTTTTTGATAAATGAGTTGAGATAAATGGCTGGATTCATTCCCTTTAGACTCATATGGTTTATGCATTGCTTCCTCCTAAAGCTACCTTGTGACAGAATTCTTGATTTTTTATTTTATCATAATTTCATTAGGAAGGTTGGAATAATCCTTACACCACATGATCTTATATCCTAGAAAAACTACATAATTTATAGAATCAAATACACCCTTCATCCCATTATTTGCTCCTTGATTAGAACAAAATCATACATTGACCCACTCTCCTTCTTCAAATGTGGAAGAGGATTGTGATAAAGACATATACTATGTCTATTTCAATAGGACCATATAGTTCCTTTTCATCAAATATCATGGACATGAACTTGGATTTGAACCTAAAAACTGATGGTGTTTCTTATTCTTTCTATATTTTTATAACTACCATCCCTCGTTGTCTTCATCTTGGGATGCCTTCTTCATATCTTTGGAATGGTTTTGAATCTCAATGCCAATGTACCATTAGTTATCAAATATAATTTATTTATTTATAATTATTAATTATTAATTATTAATATTAATTGTTAAATAATAATCACTAATTACCTATTATAAATTATTACATATTAATTTTTCATTATTGGACATATACATGGATCTGGGGAGCCACATAACCTGGTAATCCCAACCTGATAAAAATACCTTATCATGTTTATTTTTCCCCATGATTATTAAATGGGCCTATTTTTAGATATTTATTAATAATTGGTGTGGACTTGGGCCTTAATCAGTGACCCGGTATGTAACTCCCTGGACCTGATCTAGGTATATTATAATCATTTTTAAAAATAACTATAATACTATGTATTTACTCTTTAAAATTATTATAATATATATATATATTAAATTTATTTAGTTTAATAATATTTTAAATATTTATTGATAAATATGACAAAATATTTAACTAGAACTTTAATTTTGATTTTATTTTGGGGATTGATAAATAAATTGGTCAGTCATGGTTTGGTTCAGCTTAGCCCGATTCATAAATTGATTGGTTCATTACTAGAATGAATATCACAAGCTTGACCCATGTTTGATTCTAATCAATATAAATCATTATTAATCATTAATTTTCAGTGATTAATTACTAAACACACAAAAACTTATTTATATTTTTATATTTATAAATATAATGACCTGTATATAAATATTATGTATCAATTATTATAAAAAATTAATATATAAAACTATTATTTAATAAATAATATATAATTAGTAAATATTAAATAATAATAATTAATTAATATTGATAAATTACAACAAAATTGTTTTTAATTGTCAATTAAAAATTATTAATTATTATCTAGACATTATTACATATTAAGTGTATCCTATTAATTAGTAACTAATAATGATAAAGTTTTCATTACTTGCAATTAAAATTAACTAGTAATTATTGATCAATAATTAGTAATTATCAATTATTTAATGCCAATAAATAATTAATAATTATTCATTGCTAGTAATTATGTATTTATTATTAATAATTACCAATTACTAATTATTTATTAACTACTAGTGGTTTTTTTCTAATTACTAAGTTTCCATCATTTATAAAAATGTTTTAAATAGAAATTAATAACTAATAACAAGTCTTTATTTATAGTTACATAAACCAGTATATTCCTGTGGAGTTTGAGGAAACTGAGTTCGAAAGAGAGTGGATGAAGAGATGTTATGAATTCCTGGAATCATCTTTTAAACTATTATTTGTAGACTTGACTTAAAAAATTAAAACAATTTTTTCAAGATGGACGATGAGTAGAAAATTTCCTAGAGTAGAATCCAAGATGTTTAGTAAGTCGAGAATGGATTTCTGTGGCTGCAGTGAGCCACCGAGTACTCGATTGGGTGGAAATAATTACCTGATGGGGGTTTTAGAAATGGTGTACCTATAATACGGCTACTAGGGGGGTCGGTGCCTTATACCGGGGACAAAGTAGTTCCCCGTTATATTTTTTAGAAAGGGTGAATAATTGTCATTTTCTCCCCCAATATTCAATATTTAATTTATGTTTCTTCCTCTTACCAACTAATTTCAAAGGCTATGTCATTCTTTTTTCTCTTCCTTCGCCCTTCTTTACTTGATTTGATCTAGAGAGGCTTTATCTTATTGATTGATTAATTTAAGAATGAAATCCTTCAATTTCAATCCTCTTTATTACCTCTCATCGTTCTGTAATTATATTAGTGTAGACCATGGTGAAATTATTTTTTGGTCCAAAACCTAGAAAAATTGATGCACACTCTATAGGTTCAAACATACAACATTGTTTTAGAACTCTCAAATCAAAAGAAATCCATGTATACGATGTATCTAGAATAGATAAGACAATTCAACCTAGAAATAAACTGCAACACCCCCATACATCAAACAATAACTTTAGAGTGAAAATTATAGAAGAACAAAGAAATGGAAAACAAAACGGATTTACTAGGTTCAAGTGAATTATTACTCTCTGTGAGTAACAATAGATACCATTATAGATGAATAAAAGAAGTTATAATAATGAATGATAAAACATTTAAAGTGACTAGAATCCATGTATTTATAAACAATTTACACAATGACCATCCTATTAGCTAGTCTAAATTCCAACCAATCTTCATGGAAGTCATGACCTTTAGATCTAAAAATTATAGGCATCCCTTAATTTTGTCAATGGAAACCGCTAACTTAACTCCTCCTTTTAGTTAATTGAGTGAGTACCGAATTATGCACACCAAATTAATCTTACATGGATTATTTAATTAATATTACAAAAAATTTGAATCTTTTAAATTACTTTAATATGAAATTTTGTACACTCTTACATAGCCTCCACCTATTGGAATTAGGTTCTGATCTATGGATATCACTCTAATTGGTTTTGAACTTACAAACTTTAGTACCACTACACCACCATGTTTATCTGATTTTTTTATAGAATTTTAGAATCAATCCATCCACAATTTTTTGGACTTAGCTGAAAAATTATTCTCACACCTTGAAAACCCTAAAAATCATGTTGGTATAATGGTACTTTCGATCTTCATATATACAAGGGGCTCAATAGAGGACAATGCGTACAATGTATCATAGTTTTTTAGAGGTAATAATCTTCTAGATTATTATTTTGTTTTTACCAAAATGTAATGAAATTATCATTTTATTTGATGTGATATTTTGGAGATTTTTCAATATATAGGCCAGGGTGGATTCTGAGAGTTGTGTGAACCATATTTCTTGATGTTTTGATGAGTACACATTGCCTGGTGAGATACTCCATTATTCAAAATTGAAGAAATATGGAATAATTATGTAAGTTAATTATAAGTGTTTTATAATTAATTAAAGTGTATATTTAATTAATTTAATACCATTTGGATATGGATGAAGATAAGAATTGTCTTATGAACAATTTTATAATGGAATCTAAGCATTTTTTGTGGGGATAACTCTATGTTGAGGTTAGTGATCCTTTATATTACATCTTTATATGTCCATACATATATTGTATTAACTATATAAGTATGTATGTGGGAAGGGTTGAATGAATATGGAACCATGAATGAGTTCCTTTATGAGAGGAAATGATATTGAGTTGGTTAGCCCCATAGTGAGTCTTATTATTTATTCATTCTATTAAATAGTCACTGTTGGATATATCACATATGTGAGATGCTTTGTTAGTGTGAATTCTAACCCAATTGGGTGTTCATTTGACATATATGACCCTAATCACATAGGAAGTTATTTTTTTGTGTATGATATTCACCTAGAGAGATTTATAGGTGTGATCCAATAGATTATTATTAATCGAGTTATAAAATAATTGGTCGTGATAATTCATGTGAGGATGAACCAAAATGGAACCAAGAGTTGTTTTCTTGATATTTGAGTGATGATTATGGACTATCATGGTCCTGATAGGTACCCTAAATATTATGAGATGAACACATACAATAATATGGATATTTCACCTTAGAAAAGCAGTGAGATACTTAGGGAAGAGTTCCATGAGGGGTGTTCATATCATCCAAATTGTTACTTTATAAGACATTGGATTATTTTTAAGAATATTCCACGAGCCAAGTATTAGTTTCTGAGGCTTAGTGAGCCCAGAATTGATATTAAAAAAATATTAAATATATTAATATAATAAAAAATAAATTTTATAAAAAAATTATAATAACTCATAAATAGAGTCTCAGATCAGAAATCTAAGATCACTGTTGAGTCTAGAATGTTAGATTTACCCTAGGTGCGACATAATCATTGTCAGCATTGGGTGTTTGTGAAAACGTTATAATGGGAGGAAATAATAAAAAAAGATAATAAATTTATATTATTTTTTGGCACAAAAACCTAAGTATCTTCTATAAATATGATGTTATAGAAAATTTGTAGGGTTATCCTCCCAACCATAATAATAAATTAGATAGTACGATGGAATGTTTACAAACATCAACATTGTGGACCAATAATTAAAATACCCTAAGGATTTACAATGAAAATAATATCTGTGGGTATAACCAAGTAAAAAAGATTCATTTCCATTATTCCTCAGTTATTGATCCAAATCAAGGTAGTAAATTTATTTTATAAGGATTTATCCTTGTTTTCTTATCTTACAACAAATGCGAATCAATTATCTAACAGATTTATTCGTGAACCAATCATACTTCATATATGGGATTATTTTCATAAAATATGGGAATTTTTATTTCTATTTAACTTAAATCTAGTCATTCATCATTAAAAAAATGATTCGAGGAAAATATAAATAATGCACAAGGTATGTTCCTCATGTTTTTGTTTTGTTCATTTTCTATTTCCTTTCTACAAGCGTTCATTGTTTTCATTCTATTTTGACCTAAAATTGAAACAATACCCTATGAATGATCATTATGCATTAATCCTTTGGTGCAACAGATCACTACCATAGGTTTGGTATATATATACAATGTCCCAGTTGTGGTATAAGACAATAGAATTAGATACAAGGATGGTTAAGGATCATGTATTTGTCATTCTGATGTACTATTGTAGTGTAGTGCGATGGTGGATATTTCCCAAGTGGTGGGATGACTTGTATCTGAGCATAATTGGGGAACAAGGTGTGGTCAGCCAATATTTAAGCATTATGGAGATTTTCCCAATAACCCTAAAGGTGGAGTCAGCGCATAGAAGAAGACACATGGAGAACCTTGTATTTCTATTAAAATATAGACAATACGTTGTGTAGTCTTGAGGGAGACAAGATATATATTCCCCTTTGTGAAGTGATAGGAAAACACATAGATATAAGCAGTACACATCATGTGACATGAGTAAAATGTTGTGTGACCCTTATCCATTCGCCTCATTGTGTATATAGAGTGCAAGCCTATGAATCCATTCATCATTACACTTCATGTGTTCCAAGTGACACTCCATGTAACAAATGGTGAATGGATTTACATATATAGAGAGTACACACTAAGGTGACCATGTGGTAATATAGGCCATTTCCTTTTGAAGTACACGAGAACTAATAGAAGACACACCTATTTCTATCCCAAAAACCTAGATTCTACATGATGTGATATAAATGGGCATGACAAGTCAACATAATCAGTGAAAACCTACCATATACATACTATATACCCCCAGGGACATTACGTGTATTGTGGAAAAGTGAATTCCATGTGAGCACAAGAAATGGGATATACCATGCATAGTGGTAAATGCCATGTACAGCTAGGGAAATGACATGTACTATTTTATGGAAAGCTAAGATCCCTCTTTCATAGTTTGTCTTCACTGTGATCTTGTGTGAGATTCCTTGGACCAACATTGTCTGTGTGTGTTCCCTTATTAAATTGTTATGATGGTATAGTTTGGAATCAAATCCTTACCGCAAAACTATGTAACCTCTATGGAATTATTCTTAGATAGAGTTTGTGGTATACCCCATATATTTTGGGGTGGTCTTCTATCATCTCTATTACCCTATAAAGGGTTCTTAGAATTAGTAGGACCCACTTTACATGGGTTTTGTTCCCCTAATTACCACGTTAGTCCAGATTAGTTTGTCGGTATATCCCTATGAAATTGGGGTGATCACTCATCTATGTATGGATTTATGTTACTTTATGTTGAGGTGTAGTCTAATAGAGTTTGTATCTTGGATTATCCATATTAGTTTACTTTGTGTTTCCTTATGGAGAGACCAAATGGTCATGAAATCTGGAATGAACTCCATCAGTGCTATCAGACTCACTGAGTGATCACTTAGGCAAGATTTGGGATGAACCCTCAAATAGAGATCATAGGTTGGTTTTGCAGTTGGGAACTCTTTGATTATTGGAGTCTATTACGAGTATATATGGGTTGTCATTGATTTTCATTATGTCTTGTATCTTGATTGACATACAAGTGAATTGATAAGATGAATATTTTTTATGATTAGGTTTGTCTATTTCATGGATCCTTACATGGTATTGTTATACTCGCCCATGCATGGTCTCTTCCCACACACATTGTGTATCATAAAGATAAAAAACATTTTTATGGAGTCCTTGAAGGACCATGATTAGGTGGATAATAGTTTTAGATAGACATAATGAGGTGTATCCTGATGTTTCATTTGTCTGCATTCCCCTTCTTCTGAGTAGGCCAGACAATATTTTCTAGTTTTGGGTGGATTTGTTTCACCCATTTTATTGATTTCTAGTAATTTTTTCACTCTGGTGTGGGATATATGTTATTAATGCATTATTGGTATCATTTTTTCTTTAAATTTCATCATTTATGAGTTTGGAGATGTGTGCATGCATACATGTACATTAGTATAATGCCTCATATGTGTGTGATATGACTAATCGACACTAGTCACCAGCACCTAAACTATTTGAGGTGAGATTTGGGTAGTGAAACTCAACAAATCACTTACTAGGTGGGCCCTGTTTGGTCGTGTAATGATATTTTCCTTATTTTATGCTGGATTTTTGAGCCTTCTATAACTTCTCTTAGTATTACCTTATAATATAAATCCATTTATAAGTTGGTCGAAGTGGTGAGATATCCATTGAAATTGGATGTTATTATAATGGGTGTATATGATAGTATTAACCTTGTGATATTGGAAGTTATATGAGATCATAATATGTGCTTAGGTTGTATGGGTTTGGCGCATGTTTTCTTGGTTAATGATTATCATGGAAATGGGTAACCTAGTGAGTAAATTAGGTTTAGTTAAACTGAGTACTTAGGTTATATATTTTTCACCATGGTTATATTATGTTATAAATATGATTATATTTAGGGTTATAACCCATTCATCTATATTATATTTATTTAGTGACAAATCAATCAACCATGATCCCTTTGTGATATATCATTCACTTAGTATATTGTTGTGGTGATGCATCATTCACACTGGTTATTATGTAAGTGGTGGACCATCAACATTACAGAGTGATGTTAGTGATGTATCTTTTACCTTTGGCAATGTATTGGGGATGTATCATTCAACTCAAGGATTAGATGGTGATATCTCTTTCATCAAATAAAACCTCCTTCACCGTATTTGTTAGTAGTATAGTGATAAATCATTCACTAAGTGGTGTCTCATTCTCCATGGTTTTTAGTAGTATAAAGATATATTATATGACTACATTGTTGGTATGGTGATACATTATTCACCTGAAAACATATCATTCACCAAAGTTGTGGTTGTCGTGATATATTATTCACTTGATTGTATATTATTCATTCTAGACATTATGAGTATAGTGTTCTATCATTCACCCAAAAATAAAGCATTCTACTATATTTTTGGCATGGTGATAAATTTTTTACATGGTGATAGATCATTTTCCCCAGTAGTTATAGCGGTTATATTTTGTTTTACTAGTGATACATCATTCACCTTAGTCATTATGAATACAATTATATGCCATTCACCTAGTGAAACATTATACATCAATTGAAACATCATTGACCCCTTTTAGTGGTATATTGAAATATTAATCACTATTTGTTGTTCCATTATCCATTTTTATTAATATAATGATGATAATCCATTAACCAAGTTTAGTATTATTATTATAAGTGAAAAAATTTCACACCTGTATTGGCATCATACCATGGGAGTATCATCCAATTTTGGAACTAGATTAGAATGTATGTGTTGATAGTTATGGTGTATTATTGAGTACCCAATGGTGTGATAGGTGTATTCATGTGATGTTTAAACCATCTTTTTCGTTATGTACATGCATGAAAATATATACTAGTTTTTATTAAGTGCCCATTTGGTGGAACCTTATGGAGTTTATGATCACACCCTGTATAAGAACTTTAGTGCATGGGGAAACCATATAGTTGGAATAAAGGTTTTGAGGATGACCATAGTATAGGTAAATGAATTTTAGGGGCTTGGGGATGTTATGGAGGTAATTCCAAGGATATACTAATGATAGTTTGTGGTCTTACCTTTTAAATTTATAAGATTATTTTATTTGATATATGATCTTCCCAAAATGAGATCATGTATATATTATATGATTATATGTCATGTATGAGTTACATATTTCTATAACATGGTGATGTTATTTATTATGGTATATATTCCACTATAAATCCATTAGTTTACTCTGATTTTATTCTTCTTATTATTGTTTCTATAATTTATTTTTATGAACACAATGATACTAAGGGTATAGTCTCCCTCGAAGTTAATCATCAACCCTATCTACTAGTAAAAAATTTTGTTCATATATAGAGGAATGAATTAGGTCTCATGGAACATCTAAAACATTCACAATTTTGTTAATCTAGACTAGGGATTCAGTAATGTCTTACTAGATCTTTTTTTTGTTGGCATGCTACATGGGTATGGTATTTAGAGAATGGATAGTCAGAAATTGGGATAGAAGTTCTGTTTGTGCCTAAACATCACATACTTTTGCTACAGTCCATGTTACCAAGGAGTTTGGATTATTATTTTCCATTTTCATTATTTCAGTTGAGCTATTTTAATTCTTCTAAATTATATTAATCTGATTTATTGATTCAAGTTTTATTTTTTTACTCATGTCTTAGAATGGTAAGTGTCATTTGTTCATACATCATCTTTGGTACATAGGTTCACCTGACATGTGCATGATTATATGTGATTATGTATTTGGTTCTAAAAAGTAAGTGTATTTTAGTTATTTAATTAATATAAAATAACTTATTTTTTGTTTTATAAAATAAATTTTATTTTTCCATTTTAGTCAACCAAGTCTATTTTATTCAACTTCCTTAATACAAATCACTATAGTGTGATATCACTGATACATATATAGATGTGTCATCTATCCTTGATGGGGTTGTCTAATATATAGTACCCAAATAGGATTATAACCCTTAATGGGGGGGGTTTGGAATGAATAATCGATATTGGTGAGGTCCTTTGGATGGGGTGATGATACTTGAGTTGCCTTATGATATCATTAAGAATGAAGCATGTGAGCTACTTCAGGGGATGCAAACTATGTGGCATATAGTCTCTATATTAAGTTGATAGTTTAGTGATTATGATATAAAGTGTAGTATATTGGTGATTTGATTACCTTAGTAGGATATTGGGGAAATTATTTTACCTTATCATGGGATGGGTTTGTATATTATTAGGGTATCAAAGAGAGAGGTTCCAACCCAGGCATGAGGATGCCTTATATATGTTAAACATTGATAGATTATTTTCATTATGGGAATACCACACTGGTGATGTGTGATTGAATTTTCATTTAGATATATGGGATTACATTGGTATGTATTGATTGGGAAGAAATGTTGGTGATTTATGCTAAATTTTAGTGGCATTATCATAATGCATGGTCAGTGGTTTAGGTGGGTACACCTTTGATCAATGGGATAAAACTGAAAGGTATGAGTTGAGTGTTATGTTCATGTGTTTTTGGGTTGTATTCCAGCTTGAGTATGCAACATAGATAGACAATGGTTGTGGTTATATAGAATTTTGAGAGTGAATATATGATTTCCCTCTTACTGTGGGAATATGATAGTGAGTTTTGATACTATCCACATGGTAGGTAGAATAATATAATATAATATCAGCCTTGGATGGTGAGATTAGTGACCAATTAGGTGATATTGTCCTAGAATAGAATAATATATATGGTGATTAGGAATATTTATAAATAAATATGAGAAAGAGATTTGTACATAATATTCATGTGACATCAAGGGATAGGTAAAAACAACATTATAAACATGTTATGATTGCATAAAATCCTTCATAGTATGTGACATTTTAAAAATTGGACTTATTATTTGTTTCTTTAAGACTTATATAGGGTTTTGGACCTTGATAGGTTCCTATATGTCAGGATGGGGGTCTAGAACTACTTTTTTTGAATGATTGGAGATATTTTATGGGATGCCAATGAAGTTTTAATGAATGATGACACATAGGATATTATTGGGTATGATATTACTATTGGATAGGTATACAAAAATATTGTTTATTTTGAATTATCTAGAGGATTTATCCATTGTAATTCTATATCCTACATGAGTGAGAGAAAGAGTATCTATGATTATGGCCAAGTGTTGAATGAATAGTTAGAACTGGTGGATCAAATTTTGATTGATTTTAGGGGTGGGGTCTTCATTGGATGGATATGAAATGAAAATGGGTTATGATAAGCATGGGTAACTCTTTTGGCCCGAACATTTGTGGAATGACAAGTGAACTATAAGTTAATATGAGATATAATGTCTTAATGACCACTAAATATAAAGTAAAACTGATGGGTTGATAAGATTGGTGTAGTTATTTTGGATTCTAGAGAGTTCCAAAAATGTGGGGAGTTGGACACTAGTGAAATAATGAAATAATTAAGGAGGTGACGATATTTTGAAAAGAGTGGAAACATGAGAGTCACATGATAATATCCAAGGTTACTTATACTATGATATGTCCATCAAAACCTAGTTCTATAGAGGTAGATCATTGATGGAGTTGTGAAGAGGTTGTGTTGGGAACCATGATGTCATAAACCCTAAAGTGGGGATTAGGAGATTGTTTTATCAGTATATAATTACTGGGGATCAAGAATAATAACATTTATATGATAATGAATTTTAGGAAGGATCATGCCCATGATTTATGAATAAGCAAACCCTAATGGTGGGGGAACCTCATAGATAGATTGAGTGTGTGACACTCACTTCAAAAAGATGACGATGAATGTCAATGGTGATATGTTCAGTGTTCCTAAACAATAGTGGTTGAGTTTTTTTAACATTCTTTTATTTAATAAATCTAAATATATAAAGTTATCTAAGGGAAACTAGATTTGGAAATTGATTTGTTTTGGTCATGTGTAGTCAACACGTTCACTAATTGACCAAGGTGATATTATAGAATTTAACTAATTAAGGACTAGGTCTATGAAATTCCAATTATTATTGAAAGTGAGATGTAACTGAAAATTGATCAAGGCTTTGTGGATTGGATTATCTCTAGTGTGAGATAGTTAATTCAAGGTAGAGATTTGTGGTGATGGTCGGGTGAAATGATAAGTGGGTAATAATATTAACATATAATAATGAAACAAAATATTGGGGTGTGGAATCCACCATTTCCTATTTAATGAATGTTATTGAGAATGGTAGAAATTAAAATGGGCCAATAACCTATAGGATTCACAGAAATGAGGATGATGTAGGTTGGGGCGGGCCTAAAAATTTTAACTATTAAGAGCATAGGATAGTGCAGGTTATGATCATGTGGGTGCGGTCTTTGGGGTGGGGGTTGACAAAATGTGTGTTAGGGCTTACCCACATGTCTATTTTTTTTAATTTTTTTATTTTTACCATATATTCTTCTTTAACATTTTAGTTTTTTAATAATAAATCATGATTAAACCATGAAATATGATTTCTCACCATAATGGTCATACTAATTCAGAAATCACTCACTTTAAAAGGCTGAATGCCTTTGTTTTTTATTTATTTTTACGTAATAAACCTTTTAATGGTTATGGGAGAACACTTACATGACCCATAGGCCTAGAGTCATAAGATCCACACATGACCTGAAGGCCTAGAGGCACAAGTCCAAAAACATGATCTTAAATTTCCAAAACCATAGTACACTTAGAACAATGCCTCCCCTGTATCTACATCTACAAAGGCACCTAGCATCCCACATCCCAAGGAAGATTCACTACCATTTTCCTTTGTATAGATGCATGATTCTTGGTAATAATGAAAATTTACATACCCACTCATTCTTCAAATGCAATTAGCTCTAATTTTGTGGATTCTAATTGCTATGATTCTTCTTCTAGAAATGATCCTCTATGGTCATTTGTGCTTAGTCTTGATTTCTATAGCCTAGAGAACCTGTGTTATGATGGAAAAATGTTGGTATGAAGGCCCTATGGTCCAAAGGCCTTTAGTGGTCCGAAGACCCTATAGCCCGAAGGACTTTTTTGGATCGAGGGAACTAGGAACCATATTCTCATAATGGTGACCTAAAGGCCCAAATTAGATGAATATTTACAGATTCTATAGTACCACACAATAACTCTTACAATAAATATTATAGTACTATTATAATAACCCAAGAATTCTCCCCCACCCATATTTGATCATAGGTATTTTGGATGCTAATAAGAAGCCTCTACCACTCATGTATAGGCTCATTGACATTCACCATTCATTTACATGTGAATTTTAAAAAGGTCTATATTTATTGTTGTAATATGATATTATAATATTTATATAGTAATTATTTTCTATATTCATAGGGTGTGTCATCCGAACTCTTGAAAAATGGAACCCATATCCCCCTGGACAAGTTTTATATTCTAAAAGAGGTATTATATTCATAATATTTTTGGCTCGATTTAATATTGTGATTCTTTAATATTATATTGTTATTAAGAAAATAGGTAATGAACTCATAATAAACCTAATATAATCCTCTGAAACTAGTTGTTAGGTGGATAGTCTCCATTCATTTACATGTTCATCCATTCACATCACCACACAACTAACATCATTATTCATATCCCCTCACCATCACTCACCTACTTTTCATCACAATAGTTTTCCACCACATCGATTCCACCACATGTGACCATTAATCCCTCAAATAATTTTCTATCAGGCCCCTTAAAAATCTATATATTTTCAATCCATATTTATCCACAAAACTAACATTATGAATGAGAAAAAAACACAACATTTAAAGGATTATAAACTCTATTTTTTAAAATATGGGCTTTCCTGTGGGCTACTGCAGGGTTATGAAGGGGGAAAATATTTGTATTTTTTTCATATTATATGCAGGATTTTTTGGAAACCCCATGAGGGCTTGGCATACCCCAAATAAGCCCACCCATTTCCAATTAATAGGTAATGATTCATCCTTATGGTGTATTTCATTTTGTGTCATCATCGTAGTGGGTGAGCTATCAGGTTTTTGGTGGTAGTCAGAGTATTAATCAACTAACTAAACAATGTGACATGTGATCATGTATGAAGTATTATATATGGATTAAAATGATTTATTTTTGGAATAATAATTGTTTTTGAGTTTGAGACTTCCCAATCCATGTTCACTAATATGTTATTGAACTTGAGAGGCACATGGCCTCAAGCATTCCTCCCCATACACCAAAGTATGTCAACTAGCTGTTGGGGTCTTTGGTTAAATGATGGTGAGAATATACCCCCATTGTTAGAGTGGATCACAATGATAAATTGTAGATAAAAATTTTATATATTGTAATATAATGTAAATAGTTTAAATAATCCATCTAGAGATAATAAATAGACATAAATCCATATTTAGTGTCATATACAGTGATGATGTCAAGAGGATACAAAACTTGGAGTAGAAATAAAACAATACATGATATATAATAATATACAAAAAGACCACAACACTAAAATACAATTGTTTCCTAAAAACTAGCTTGGTCCTTTTCTCCCATATTTAAATATTTAATAGAAACCAAGTATGCATATTTGGTCATTTCCGTTTATGCCTACCTATATCCAAGACGTCTTCCCCGATACCCAATGACAGCCCAAACAGGGTTTGATTAAAACTCAGTAGGCCACCACTAATGGTGTTTAATAAAAATCTAATAAATTAATATAAAATAAAGTAGTTTTTAGGTGTATCACATATAAATTTTCAAGGTAAATATAAACTATGTTGAGCATAGGCTCCTCCTGGGATACCTAGATGACTATACATACTTTGGCCTAATCTCGGTGTCTCTTATTATGTGAACATTACTTGGTCATGGTCAAATGGAATGAAATCAAGGTTTCCATGTAAAAAAAACCATTTATGAACTAAGGAGAAACCAAGGCATCCTTGACCTTATGTGGTTGATCTATCTCAGACTAATACACCATGTAGCTTAGTTATAGGTGTCTAAGTGTAATTCAATGGATGGACCCATGTTATTCCATTGGAAAATTTTGTAATAGAGTTCCTATAGAAATTCAAAAGTAATACCATGATAATAATGACTTGAAATCTAGCTACCTAGGATTAATATACATGGATATCACATCTTTTTATATGAATATTCACCACATTTCTAAAATACATGTCTAAGGACCATGATATTTTAGTGTATTTGGAAACATGGGAACATAACCTTCTAACCTGTTTAAATATATTAAACATATCAATTAAATATCTACTCCTTTTATTAATAATAATTCAAACCATTATTAATACTATAGAGAAAGGAAACATAAGAAATGTGTGAGATAATATGTTTAGTAAGGTTAGAAAAGGGAGATATGTAAGCATAACATGAGAATAAGGGTATGAGAACATTATCATAACATTAGAAGATCATAACCTACATTTCAAATATCATAATAAAGCGTCATGGTGTAAATATTGGTATGTAATAAGACACAAATAAAAATGGAATCATGATCATAATACCTAGGATCATAATATAAGAATAAGACATGGAATTATGGCATATACATAAGCATAGAAAATCTTATGTAAAGGTTACCTACCAAGACATTCATAACCTGTTAGGATTCGGATAATCACCTGTGTACCTACATCTAGCTTGGGATTACCTCCCATGTAACCTCTTATTTTTGTCTTGTGTTTCCCTCGAGTTTACCCACTTGTTTCAATCTTAGGATGCCCTATTATTTCAGGCCTGGAATGGGATCTTATTTCATTATTGGGATGCCCTCCCATGTTCCCTATTATTTCATGATTAGTATTCCCTCTAGGTTTTTTCTTGATATACCTTCTCATTTACCCTTTAATATCACAAAACTTTTATCATTAGCCAATGAATTGGATGGAGATATAGGTCCCACCAATCACATAATGAAATCAAACATACATATTCCATAAGAAAATAAAACATTCATCATATCATGACCCATAAAAAACATTGTTTTCATAAAACAAACATATCAAAACCCATGAAATGAAATGGGTATCATAACAAAGTAATCATATCATAACCTGTGGAAAAGATACAGGTTTCATAATCATTTCATCGTAGAACAACTCAATAAAGGAAGCGGGTTTCATAAGAATTTTATCAGTGTAAAACCTATAGCAGAGAAACAGGTTTCAAAAATAACTCATCATCTTAAAAATAAACCATTAAAATAATAATAAGAATGGAATACTTAGATAATAAAACTAGTAAAGAATAAAATGAAACAAAGGATATCTTCTTAGATGGATAAGGATTTGGAAACACCAATTAGAACAAAACATTTCTTTTAAAATCACTTTTTAAAACATATAACATTTTCAAAATCCTTTTCATTGAAACCACAATGAAAAAATATAAAAGAATAATGAAAAATAATTTAATTTTTCTGAATAAAATATACTTTCTACTTTTAAAATTTATTTTTAAAATAGAAAACATATTGAAAACATTTTACATTGAAAAAAAACCTTTAAAACATATTATGGAAGCTATGAAAACCATTTTAAACACATTATAAAAAATGAATAATTTTTGAAATAATGTTTCATTGAAAACCACATTAATAAAATGATTTTATAGAATATTAGGTAAAACATTATTTTAAAAATATCTTTATAAAAATTCAAATGAATATTCTAGGAAATTATGGTCATGATGGTAGGCAAATCCGTATATGGTGAACATTCCTTTTTCACTATAAAAAATTTAGAAAAGTGCCTTGATCAAAAAATGACAATGAATTTACTTTTAGAAAACCTTTTATTTAAAAGGTAAAACATGGGTAAAAATTAATTTTGCACATTGTAGTAAAAAATTGATTTTTTTAGAAAACAAGGTTTAGTTAATAAAACAAATTTTTGAACAAAATGAGAAATAAAGTCGGATTATCTAAAAAACACTTTAATAGTTATCTTAATATAAAAAGAGAGGTAAAATGGTACTAATACATGGATATATCATGGATAAAGAGAGTATTATTAAATTCATGAGAATTATTGAGATATTTATCATAATATTTATTCAATGTTACCATAATAAAAAAATCATGAAAAATGATGAGATTGTTGCAATAAACTGTTAACACATAAGTAAATTTGAATCATAATAACTTGGAAGGAATTAAATTAAATGAATCATAGAAAATCATAAAAATAAAGATATTTATGATATAAAATTTCTAATTTTAGTATACAAACATCATATAAAAATATAGGTGCATAACATGACATGTCTCTCAATGAAGGAAAACTGAGACAAAATTACTTTTCTGATTTGATAGCTTTTGAACCATAAATCCCATGATATAAAGATCATAAAATTGATATGTAAATAATAGTAAGTTTATGTATAATAATAATATAATACATTCAGGGTAATTATATACATCCCCATATAAAAATATAGGAGCATAAATTGTGTGTATCTCAATGAAAGAAAATTGAGTCAAACATTACTTTACCGATTTGGTAACATTTGAACCCTAAAACACATGAAATAAAGATCATAAAATGGTTATGTAATAACAATTAAATTTAAGAATAATAATTATAGAATAAATTATTGGTCAGTCTATACACCCATTAGAAAAATATACGTGCATAACATGGTATGTATCTCAATGAATGAAAATTGAGACAAAAATTACTTTACCATTTTGGTAGCTTTTGAACAATAAAATATTTAAAGAATTATCATAAAATTGATATTTAAATTACCATAAATTTAATTATAATAATAAAATAATAAATTTTCAGGTAGTATATACACCACACAAACTAATTTATTGGTGAATAAGGCATAAGTCTCACAGAAATAAAAGTGAGACGAGAAAACCATTACCTTATGTCTTGAATTTCATCATACACATTCGATTCAATAATATAATAGGTATAAGTTTATTATAAATCTAAAAAACAACCATATTACCATATATAATTTTAGTATGACTTTATATTACCCTTTCATTAAAAAATTCATGTTAATGTTTCATTTCGGGTAGTATCCACTTTGTTTTTTGAAAATGTTTTAACTTGTTATTCTTGATCCACTTACATAGATCATTATTTAGGTATTTAAAAAATTAGAAACATGTTTAAATATCATATATATATTTATTATATAAATATTTATTATAATTTATAAAATATATAAATATGAAATAGAATACACCGTTCATGGAGATGGTAGGTCATACCTACGCATGAATGATTTTTTCGTTTTATTATCAGATTGAAAAAAAAAGAAAAAAAAAGAAATATATATATATATATTATCATTAAAATATAATTATTATTTCATATATATCATACAGGTTTACTAAAACCCTCCTCAATTAATTCCATGTAAAGTGTGAATGAACCACATCATTTTGAGGAGGCAGTAGTCTACATGTCGACAAATGAAGTTATTATTTTTACAAAAAAATAAAAACCTTGAAGGTATGTTTAATATTATAATTAAATAATCATAAAGAAATCATAAATAAAATAAATATCATAAAAACTAAAATATCATAATTATTTCTAACCTTTAGTGGTGGTAATGGAAGAACGAATGACATCATATCGTGAGACGGAAGTCTGTCATACACACGAATGACGAATGCGTATCCCATTTGATGGAAGTGTGTGTGAGTGTAGGTATAATAAATGACAATAAAAAAATAAAAATATATTTAGGATGTTGAGGTTATTATATATTCAAATAAAAATATTAATTTATGTTCTGGATAATGAAAATAAAACAAAATATATTGTCGAAGGATGTTTCCTCTTTTTTGGGAAATGTTTTTGGTATGCACTATAGGACTAACCCGGTATGAATTCTGACCAAAAATATGCTTATAGGTTGATATAAGTGAATTTGGGATCTTATTTGGGAAGTTTCTGGATGATACAAAGTGTCTTTAGTGGTGTGGGGAAGTGAGGGGGTGATTTCCCTTTTATAGTTGAGGAGGAGTGACATTCTTGTAAATATAAAAAGGTAAACACTATTGAGAAGTCTCTCTTAAATAACATGACTCTAATAATTTTAAATTTTTTATAAAAGGTATTATTTGGTTGAAATATGGTCAAAAAATAACTTTTGGACATGTTTATTGTGTATTTGGACCCATAAGTTATTGTTTAACCACTAAGTAAATTCATTTTTACCTTAATCGCCATAATTAAATTATTTACTTTCACTAATATTTTGGGTCAAAAACATAATTGAACTTAATAGAAATTATAAATTATGATCATTCCAAATATGAGATAAATTTATCTATATTCTAAAAACATATGTGGAAGAAATTAATTTAAAATTAATCCCACAGACGTGTTGCTAAAGCGAGTTTTTAAAGGGAAAAAGTCCCAATGTTTGAAATTTTTTTATATCCAATTTCATTGTAAAATTTATTCCAATGACCTAAGTTGGATTAATTTAGGAATAATTGATCTAATTAAACTTTAAAACCAAAATAAAATATAATTTAACTCTATAAATAAATTATATGAAAAAGATGCTTTGAAATAAAATTCAGTATTGCTAACTATTCATCAAAAAATGAAACTTCTCTAAAAAATAATGAATATCCACCCAAAATAAATTTTGATATTAATATTTAAAAATTAAAGTTTAGATTTATAAAGAAAAATTATAAATGTTTCAAAATTTATATTTATAATTTGTTTTCCATTAAAAGTTGGTAAAGATTACTTATAAAAAACATCTTTTTATTCATAAAATTGGATTTATTATTATCTTATACCTATCAAATCTATTGGATGAGAAACAAAAATATTGGGTACTCAATTAAACCTTTCTCGAGTTACTCACTCAGTCCAAATTTTTTTATTAGTGGTTAATTATTTGGTGTCAATGTTTTTAAAACTTTTCAACTATGATTTTTGTTATGTTTAGAGATCTTAAATTTCTATTAGTTATAAATTTGATTATTTTAATTGGTAATCGAAAAGATGGGTTTTCTAAAAAAGTAACTTATTTATCCAATGTGAATAATTATTCTCAGTGGAAGATCAAAATTAAAATTCATATATATGTTCGATCGAATATATAGATATGTATGTCTATTAGATGGAACAATACAAGAGCGGGGGGTGAATTGTAGATTTAAAAACCATTGTATTTAAGCAACTAAGAGATTAATTTAAATGATCTTAAACTAATAAAAATACAAACACCCACAATTGTATTGAATATAAAAAAGGTATGATGTATTGTAATACTAATGTAATGTAAAACAATTGTATTCAAGATGAACACAATACTCAGAGTAATACAAAGATGAATGGTTCTACCTTAAAGCGTATAGAATCAATCAATACAATATGTAATAGAATGATTGTAATTGAAACAATTACAATTGAATATGTAAACAAGAAAAGAAACAATACAAATTCCTTTCTAATACAAGTAACAGCGAAAATGTAAAAGAATTACAATTCTTTTAACCCAAAGAGAAGGGTTATCCTTTTACCTATGATAAAAGGTATGTCTCACCAACACCTTGGTGAGCCCTTGATACGATGATTGGTTCGTCTGTCTGCCTATCCCCAGTAGCCCTCGATACAATGATCGGCACGTCTATCTGCATATCCCCGGCAGCCCTCGATTTTAAAGTTAATCGTCACCTCTATCTTTCAATCACTTGAAAGCCCTCGATACGATGATCGGACGCACAAGGCAGATGAGAGAAGTCACCATGTCTCTCTCTAGAATCTTGATAGTTCACGAAGTCTCTTCATTCATTTCTCTATCATAGTTATTCTCTCAGCTTCAAATGACCTCCTATTTATAGGCCTTGGGTTCCAACGGTCATATTGCCTCCAACGGTCATATTGAAACAGAAATCACGACATCGTTTTGATTGGTTTGTAACCAACTCAACGACATCATTTTTTTTAGAACAAAATATATATAGAAATGAAAAACATGAGTACGATTCATATGCAATAAGTGTTTTTAACTAAGTATTGTAACAAGCATGTAATAAAGTTATGAGTAACATAGTCAATACAATTTACATATTCAGTATGATCAGTATAGTATAATTGGCATGGTAAGTACGATCAGTATTGTACGATACGATATGGTCAGTACGATCAGCATGATTAGTACGATCAGCATGATCAGTATGATCAGCATGATTAGTATGATCAGTATGATTAGTACGATCAGTTCGATCAGTATCGTACGATACGATATAGTCAGTACGATCATCTTTGTACGATACGATAAACAAGATAGAAGACATTTGTAATTTCCAGAATATGATAGAATACATTTGGGATTTACAAAACATGATATAGAAGTCAAAAGAGGACTTTTTACTCAACAATCTCCCCCTTTTTGGAAAGCACAACACACAAAGTAAATGTAACAAGAAATACTTATCTCCCCCTGAGTTATTGGAAACTCTTATTAATAAGAAATTGAATACAACTAACTCCCCCTTAGGTATGGATTTTCCTAAGGATTGTATTCGTATATTTTTCTTAAGATTGTTTTAAAGAATTCTCCCATTTATAAAACATTCTCCCCCTTTGTAAAAATTATCCCCCTTTGTGATTTACAAAAAGAAAGAGGTAAACTTGAATTGTCTGAAGGAGCTAGTAAAGAAACACAAGACAATAGAAAAAACATTGAGATAACAAACATTACGATAAAAACCATTTCCATACTTGAAAACAAATACAGATCACTTGTTTTCCCTTTTCTTCTCCTTTTTGATTAACTCATGAAGAACTACCTTCATCTTTTTGATCTCTTTCTTGTCTTCAGAAATTGATTCACCCTGAGTTCTGAGAAGATCTTGTTGATCCGCAAAAATCGGATCTTGATTCTTGATAGTCTCTTCCTGGACTCTGATTACTTCTTTAAGAGTATCAATTATGTTTTTCAGATTCTCGTTATCTTTGGATAACACAGAGTTTTGATTCTTCAACAAAACCATTTCATCCTTGAAAGATGAAACCTTCGAGAATTCAGATTGGAAAGCATTCATTCTTTCTTGTAAGTCTTTTACTGAAAGAACATTGGCTCGTTGAGAAGACAAAAGATTCAACCTTTAAACCGTTTCTCTATCAAGTTTATTGAAAGCAACTGAAAGCTAATTTGACAACCTTCTTATATCTTCAATTGTTATCTCATGATCATTGATTGAGCTCTCTGTTTTGTACGACCACTTGGTCATGTTGTTGCAGGCCTTCTTATGAGCAACCGAACTTTCTGAAAGAACTTTCAAATCAGCTTCAACTGACAAAACATTCTTCCTAAATTGTTTAACAGAGCCAAACTTCTTCTTTTGATTGTTAGTAATAAAATCAATCTTCCATTCTAGCCTAGGGAAATATGGAATTGTCTTCTCAACCCTTCTCAAAACATGGACAATATAATCACTTTTCTTGAGAGAGATTTTATGCTCTGAATTAGTATCTTCATCATACGATGCCAGTTCATTTGATCGGCTAGAATCTGCAACTGGCTATTTTCCTTTTGATTTTTCTTTCTGCTTTCATTTTTCTTCCACTCTTTCACTAATGTCAACAACTTTATCTGTGTGAGAGGATTGATCACCTTGCTTTTCTTGAGATGACATTCTGTCCGGAGTTCATGCTTGATTGGCATGAGGAGTTTGTTGAACACCTTCACTTAGCTTTTGAACCGATTTCTCTCTACTCTCCTTTGAACTTTGATGAAATTCTAAAAGAAAATCTCCTTCTTCTTCTTCCACTTCTTCTATTTCTTCCATCAATTGTTTTCCTTTTTCATTCTCAGGAAGGCTCTGTACGATGGGCTCTTGGTGCACTTCTTCCGTCAGTTGAGCACTAGCATCCTCAACCATTTTCAAAACTTTAGAGATATCAAAGTCTTGAGCCTTTCTTTTCAAAGTAGTTTTATTTTTCTTTTCAGCCTTAAGGGTTTCTTCTACCCTTATTCTTTCTGCAAAAGCCTCAGCCGGGTCAAGACCAAACTTTGGAACATCTTCCTTTCTCTATTCCTTATCCCTTCTCCATTTAGCTACAACCTCCTTACTGTAATTTGGCATCTTCTTAGGCTTTGAACTAGTTTGCGGATCAGACTTTTGAGTAACACCAGTAAATTGAATGTCTTTGGCTGGCATAGGTTCTGATTCATTCTGAGCCAATTCAACTTCTACATCTCTGAAAAAAAGTTTTGAATTGTGATCAAAACAAACATTCAACTTCTTCATAGTACTTTTGTTAATCAAAGAAGGCTTGAAATCTATGGGGTTTCCTTTCAAAGGAATGTTACAAAACTTCATACTCTCAAGAATGAACTTTGTAAGGATGGTTGGATACATAATCATTTGGGACTTAATCCCTCCTATCTTGACATTCTTAACGGTTTCAAAAACATACCCCATGAGATTCACTTTTCTCATATTCACAAGATAGTCAAGCATGAAAATATCAGAAACTTTCAGAGTTTCTCTATCCCCTTTCCTTGGAATAAGAAAACCTTGCATCCACAAAGTGACAAACCGATTATCCGGAGAAAGATGAGACACTTTTCTATTTTCTTCATTAATAAAAAACAAAGACTTTTCAGCACTTTCTCTGTTAAACGTACCAATTTATTCTGGTAGTTTATGAGATGGATAGAAATAATACCCTTCAGTTGAGACATTTAGAAAATGAGACGCTTGTTTCATAGTCACGGATAACTTTCTATCGTACACAACAAAGTTTATAGTCATGTCTTTGTCAAAAGATACGGTTTTATAAAATTGAAAAACTTCATCAAAAAGAACCGGATCTTGAGAATCAGTCTTTTCAACACACAGATGTTCCCACCCTTGAAACAAAATGATCCTCCTAATTGTGGAATCGTACATATCGAAAAAATCCCAAGATACTAACCTTTCTCTGTTAAAGTCTTTCTCTGTAAAAGTCTTTCAAGACATTTTGGCGGGAGTGTTAGCAGAGGATTGAGACATAAAGCTTCTGCCGATGAGAAGATCATACGATGATTTATAGCTGGTGGAGCAGAGCTTCACCTCAAATCCTGAAAAACCAATGTGGGTTTGGGGAGTGGGGGGGATATTTATAGGCGATGAAGGGGTGACCTTTGATCTTCTACGGTCAAGATTAAAGGAAATAAGATCAATGGTTAGGATTTAAACCAAAATACAAAAATAAAAGAAATAAAAAGTACCTGCCAGAGATCGTAAGGTGATTGTTGGTTTTAGTAGAAATCAAAAGAAAATACAATCGTAAGAAAAAAAATCAAGCTGATGGAAAACAAAGTCGTTACCATGGACTGACCGTACGATGGAAAACAATCTTGTTACCATGAACTGACAAGCCGATGGAAAATAATCTCGTTATGATGAACTGACAAGCCGATGGAAAATAAATTCAATACCATCATCGGTCGATTCAATACCATGATTGGTTGATACGATGGAAAAGAAATTTAATACCATCATCGGTCGATTCAATACCATGATTGATTGATACGATGGAAAAGAAATTCAATACCATCATTAGTCGATTCAATACCATGATTGGTTGATACGATGGAAAAGAAATTCAATACCATCATCGGTCGATACGATGGAAAATAAATTCATTACCATCATCGGTCGATATGATAAATAGTAAAGTAAATGATACGACAAAACTGTCAATACGATAAACAGAAAAAAACACATATCCAGAGAGTAAATAGTTTAAATAACGTAAGATAAAAAGAAACATAAAGAAAAAAAATGTCCTCCCCCTTTCAAAAGGAGTTTCTTACTATTAGGAGAGATGTAAAACAAGAAGTATATATGAATGACTATTTTAATGTAATAATTCCTAGCTTCTGTTTTATAAATTCCAATCTATCAGAAGGTAAATGTTTTGTAAAAATGTCATCAAGTTGTTCTTGCATTCTGATAAATTGTAAAATAATATCTCATTTTTGTGTGTGATCCCTAAGAAAGTGATGCCTAACATCTATGTTTTTTCCACGAGAGTGATGTGCTGGGTTCTTACTAAGAGCTATGGCACTTGTATTATCACAAAGAACTTGAGTTTTGGAGAAACTCAATCCATAGTCAGTGAGTGTGTGTTGCATCCACAATACTTGAGCATAGCAACTTCCAGCTGCTACATATTCAGCTTCAGCAGTGGAGAGTGCTACTGAGTGGTGTTTCGTGCAGGACCAAGAAACCAGAGAATCTCTTAAGAAATGACATGTTCCAGATGTACTTTTTCTATCCATTCTACAACCACCAATGTCAGCATCTGAAAAACTTTTTAAAACAAAATCATTCCCAGAAGAGTAAAAAATACCTAAATCCATAGTTCCTTTTAAATACCGAAAGATTCTCTTTACGGCTTTTAAATGAGACTCTTTTAGATTAGATTGGTATCTTGGGAATAAGCATACAGAAAACATTAAGTCGGGTCAACTGGCTGTCAAGTATAGCAATCTTCTTATCATACCTCTAAAGATTGTTTGATTTACTGGTTTCCCAGTTTCATCAAGATCAAGTGTATTTGAGGTACCAATTGGTGTGCTAATACTTTTAGTTTTGTCATATCCATACTTTTTAAGTAAATATTTTATATACTTATGTTGAGATATATATGTTCCTTCTGGTTTTTGAGAAATTTGAAAACCTAAAAAGAATGTTAACTCACCCATCATACTCATTTCAAACTCAGATTTCATTAAATTTGCAAAAGAATCAGTTAAATATTTCCGAGTTGATCCAAATATGATGTCATCAACATAGATTTGAACAATCAAAACATTTTTGTTTTCCATTTTTATAAAAAGGGTTGGATCTGTTGTACCTTTTGTATAATTGTTTTGTAAAAGAAATCCTATAAGTCTATCATACCATGCTCTAGGGGCTTGTTTAGGACCATATAGAGCCTTGGTAAGTTTTTAAACATGATCAGGATGTTTTGGGTCTTGAAAACCAGGAGGTTGTTCAAAAAAAACTTCTTCTTGAACAGAACCATTTAGAAAATCACATTTGACATCCATTTGAAATAGTTTGAAATTGAAAAATGCTGTGAAGGCTAATAGAATACGAATAGATTCAAGTCTAGCTACAGGATCATATGTTTCTTCATAGTCTATTCCCTCTTGTTGATTATATCCTTTAGAAACAAGTCTTGCTTTGTTTCTTACGATGATTCCATTTTCATCACATTTGTTTCTGAAAACCCATTTTACACCAATTACAGTTGTTTCTTTATGTCTATCAACTAAAGTACAGAATTGATTCCTTTCAAATTCATTTAGTTCATCTTGCATTGCTTTGATCCAATCATCGTCACCTAAGGCCTCACTTAGGATTTTAGTTTCAAATTGGGAAAGAAAAGAAAGATGTTCTATTTCATTTCTTAAGGAATTTCTGGTCCTTACAGGTTGAATTACATCACCAATGATGTTATAACTGGGATGATTCCTAAGAAACAATTGATTTGGGTTTTGTAAAACCTTTTCATCAACATATGATTGAAAATCTTCTGTGGTAAATGTTTCAAGAATACTTTCTTGAACATTTTCTTTATCAGAAGGATATTCTATCAAAGACCGATAATCAGTTTTTGAAAACACATCTGAGGATGTAGGGTTGGATTAGTTGAAAACAAAAGGATCAGTTTCATCGAATTTTACATGTATTGTTTCTTCAACAGTACAAGTGTTTTTAGTGAAAACTCTATAAGCCTTAGAGGTTATAGAATAGCCTAGAAAGATTCCTTCATCAGATTTTAGTGCAAATCTGTGTTGATTATCTTTTGTATTCATAATGAATACTTTGCATCCAAAAACTTTGAAGTATGAAACTTTTGGTTTTCGGCCAGTCCATAACTCATAAGGGGTTTTATTAAGAAATGGTCTAGTTAAAACACGATTTATAGTATAACAGGCAGTACTGACAGCTTCAGCCCAAAAGTTCTTAGCAATTGTGTATTCACTCAACACGGTTCGAGTCATTTCCTAAAGAATACGATTTCTTCTTTCAACAACACCATTTTTCTGAGGAGTTCTTAGAGCTGAGAAATTGTGAGTAATGACTTTCTTACTACAAAACGTTTCAAAATCTGAATTTTGAAATTCACCACCATGATCACTTTGAATAGTTATCAATGGTAGGTTTTTCTCATTTTTAACTTGGGCTCTAAAAGTTTTGAAATAGGAAAAGGCTTCAGATTTCTTTGTGAGAAAGTAAACCCATGTAAATCTAGTAAAGTCATCAACTAAAACAAATACATAGTATTTGCCTCCAATGCTTCCAGATTGTGAAGGACCAAAAAGATCCATATGCACTAGCTGTAATGCATTAGAAGTTGAAACCTCATTAATTGATTTAAATCTAGTTTTATGTTGCTTTCCAAATTAACAAGGATCACAGACTTTTGAAGAATCATATCTAAGGTCCGGTAGTCCCTTTACAAGTCTTTTCTTTGAGAGTTTACTAAGGTTTCTCAGATTACAGTGTCCTAGTCTTCTATTCCATAGCCATGATTGGTCTTCCATTACACTTAAGCAGGGTACGTTTTGGTTCCTAAGGTCTTCTAGGTTAATAGTGTAAACATTCTCTTGCCTATGGGCAGATAGAATGAACTCATCCTTGGAATTGTGAACAAGGAACTTATCATTTCTAAAATTCAAAAGGTAACCTTCATCACATAATTGACTTATGCTGATGAAATTTTGCCTAAGACCTTTAACAAACAAAACATTTGAGATAAGAAATTTTCCAAGAAAAACAATATTACCAATACCAACAATCTTTCCTTGAGAATTATCTCCAAAGGTAACTTTTCCACCTTTTGTTTTGATAACCTTTTCAAAGAGATCTTTGTTTCTAGTCATGTGTCGAGAACAACCACTATCCATGTACCAAATGTTCTTATTGGTATACTTCTCATTTTCCTTAAAAAGAAACAATTAGTTTTTCGGAATCCAAACTTGTTTGGATCCAGAAGGATTAGATAAAAGAATTTTAGGAATCCACCTTTGTTTTGCAAAATGATCTTTATAAAACCCTAAAGATTGAGTTTTGTTAAGAGAACAATCTCTTCTCCAGTGCCCACCACATTGACACTTAGAATAGAAAATGGTTTTTTGAGGAACAAAATATTTATTGCTAAAAACAGGTTTGGAATAAGTATAACCAAGGCCAGAACAATTTCTCAAGGGTCTAATTTGAGAATACATCCTGTCAAAGGTTTCTTTTCCATGAGTAAAGTTTAAAAAACATTTCTTCAAGGATAAAATCTCTGACTTTAGTTTTAAAACCAAATTCTTATTTTCCAAAACATTTGAATTTGAACTAGAGTTAGACTCTAAAATATTTTTCTTTGAAATTACAGTTTCAAGATCCTTAGAAAGTTTATCCTTATCAGATTTAACTTTATCAGGGGTTTTTAAAATACTTTCAAAATCAGACTTTTTCACATCAAGTTCTTTAGAAAGATCTAATACTTCTTTAGTCAGGATTGAAATTCTAGAATTTTCTTTTTCAAGTTTCTTCTTGAGTTTAGAATTTTCATTTTCAAGTAATTTAGCAAATCTAGAGACTTCTTCAAAAGAAGGTAATGTATCATCTTCTGATGATGAAGATTCATCATTTGAAGATTCATAATATCTATTATCAGTATAATTTGCATTCAAAGATACATTTGTAATAGCTTCAACATTATGTACCTTATCCATGAGACAAGGATCTTCAATTGGTAATCTGGCTAAGAGTCCGATATTCCTTTGTCCTGATGTCTCATATTCTGAAGAATCATCTGAGGAATCACTACCACTTGCACACCACGTATCATTTGGTTTCAAGACTTTCTTTGTCTTATAAAACCTTTTCTTGTTTCTTTCAGAGTGTTTCTCCTTTCTATCTTTCCTTTTCAGTAAAGGACAATCAGTCCTTATATGTCATGCTTTCTTACATTCATAACAAGTTACTTCTGAATCTTTATTATCCTTCCTATCTTTCTTTTTGAATCTATATTGGAAATCTTTCGTTCACACAATCTTGTTCATCCTTCGAGCAATATTGGCTAACTCATTATCCGAAAGATTACAGTCACTTGAATTAGATATAACAACTTTCTTGGATTTAGACCTCGTAAACCTTTCAGGCATTTTAGCTTTAGATTTAAAGTCTACACTTCCATTCTCATTCTTCTTCTTTTTAAAATCAGCATCTCTCTTCATTCTTGTCTCATGTTGTAGAAGAGTTCCAAAGAGTTCATCAAGAGTAATTTGGGAATCTTTTCTATTTTCATCAATAGCTGTCCTTTTTGACTCCCATTCATTTGGCATTATATCTATAATTTTATCGACTAGAGATTCATCATCAAGACCTTTTTCTCCCATAGATTGTAAGTTGTTGACAATTTTCATAAACCTTTGTTGCACTTTACATACTGGCTATCCATAAGGAAAAACAAATCCATGATACTCTGCTGGAAGCATTGCTCTCCTTGTTTCTATAACCTTGGATGTGCCAAAATGAGTGACTTCTAATTTCTTCCAAATACAATTGGCTGCTTCACATGAAGATATTTGACTGTATATATTCCTGGTCATAGAGCATAATAGAGTATTGCATACCTTGTAATTCAGTTGATATTCTTGCTTCTCTTGGTTGGTGAAAGTACTGACTTTTTATCAGGAATTTTGTAACCTCCAGTAAGCATTATAAAATTGTCTACACCAGTATTGATAACGAAAGTATTCATACGATCTCTCCAAAACTCATAATCATTCCCATCAAAGATTGGTGGTCTCGAAGGATTCAGATTGTCTATTGACCCAATATTCATTCCTACCATCTTATACAACAAAAAATTTTCCACTCTACACGTTAGTGTAGTAAGTATTTAAGATAGTAATATTAAAGAAATAAAGCTAGTAATACAAATCAGTGGAAACCCCCTTTGCTACAAATTTTTAGATCGAATATATAGATATGTATGTCTATTAGATGGAACAATACAAGAGGGGGGTGAATTGTAGATTTAAAAACCTTTGGATTTAATCAACTAAGAGATTAGTTTAAATGATCTTAAACTAATACAAATACAAACACCCACAATTGTATTGAATATAAAAAAGGTATGATGTATTGTAATACTAATGTAATGTAAAAAAATTGTATTCAAGATGAACACAATAATCAGAGTAATACAAAGATGAATGATTCTACCTTAAAGCGTATAGAATCAATCAATACAATATGTAATAGAATGATTGTAATTGAAACAATTACAATTGAATATGTAAAGAAGAAAGGAAACAATAAAAATTCCTTTCTAATACAAGTAACAGCAGAAATGTAAAAGAATTACAATTCTTTTAACCCAAAAAGAAGAGTTATCCTTTCACCTAGGATAAAATTTCTGTCTCACCAACACCTTGGTAGGACCTCGATACGATGATCGGTTCGTCTGTCTGCCTATCCCCGGAAGCCCTCGATACGATGATCGGCACGTCTGTCTACCTACCCCCGGCATCCCTCTATTTTAAAGGTAATCAGCACCTCTGTCTTTCAATCACTTGAAAGCCCTCGATACGATGATCGGACGCACAAGGCAGATGAGATAAGTCACAGTGTCTCTCTCTAAAATCTTGATAGTTCACGAAGTCTCTTCATTCATTTCTCTATCATAGTTATTCTCTCAGCTTCAAATGACCTTCTATTTATAGGCCTCGGGTTCCAACGGTCATATTGCCTCCAACGGTCATATTGAAATAGAAAGCACGACATCGTTTTGATTGGTTTGTAACCAACTCAACCACATCATTTTTGTTAGAACAAAATATATATAGAAATGAAAAACATGAGTACGATTCATATGCAATAAGTGTTTTTAATTAAGTATTGTAACAAGCATGTAATAAAGTTATGAGTAACATATTCAATACAATTTACATATTCAGTATGATCAGTATTGTACGATTCGCATGGTAAGTACGATCAGTATTGTACGATACGATATGGTCAGTACGATCAGCAAGATCAGTACGATCAACATGATCAGTATGATCAGCATGATCAGTACGATCAGTATGATTAGTACGATCAGTTCGATCAGTATCGTACGATACAATATAGTCAGTACGATCTTCTTTGTACGATACGATAAACAACATAGAAGACAATTGTAATTTCTAGAATATGATAGAATACATTTTTGATTTCCAAAACATGATATATAAGTCAAAAGAGGACTTTTGACTCAAAAATATAGATTATGGATTTTAAAATACGGACTACCATAGAAGATAAATATAAATTACCTGTAACTAGTAGAGTTACATAGGATGAGACTACTAAAAATATATATAAAAATAATTTTAAATATTTGAATGCACTATACTGTACATTAAAAGAGGAAGGGTTTAATATAATTTCTTCTTGTAACACCACTTTTGAAATTTCGGATACTTTTGATGTTTCTCATGAGGGAACGAATAATGTTAAAGATATGCGACTAAATATATAAACTGTTTGGTAAGATACTTTTAAGATGAAGCCTGATGAATTGTTTTCATATATTTATCTTAGGATTAATAATATTTTCAACACCATGAGCTCATTGGGAAATATTTTATTAGATAAGGAACAGATTATGAGGTTTCTAAGATGCCTTCTAGAAAGATATATAGGCAAGTTTATTTCAATTAGAGAGTCACGTGGAATTAGAAAACAGCCATGAAAGGATTTGATTGGGAAATGAATGATGTTTGAATTAGAACAAAAATTCTACTGAGAGGAATATGATGAGAGAAAAATAATTTTAGTATATTTTAAGTTGATTACATCAAAATAGAGAGAAAATGAAAAAATATAAGATTCAAATTGAATGTTCAAGTGATAATGAGTCACCTCCAGAAAGTGATAAGGAAAAAGGCCCATCTAGCCATAAGATTTGAGAAGTTTTATAGGAATAATATTTTTAAAAATAGTAGTTATATATAAAATTAGAATACTAAGGGAAACTGGAAAAATGATTGAAAAAATAATGATAACAAAAATTAAATTACTTATTATTAATGCAAAAGAAAATGACATTTCAAGTTAGACAGTCAAAAAATAAAATAAAAAAAGATATATGTTGATAAGGACTAAAGGGTTATGATGTACATGAAAGAAATATAGAGTGACTATGAGTATAGATCCAATTATTCTAACTCTAATCCAGTACAAAATTATGATTGATCCAACATGTGCATCATGACTAATGTCTTTGAGGAACCTGTAGTCTCCACTATGTTACCTCACCTTAATTTTGATAATTCTAAAATAAAAATAATGATGATTAAATGTCACAAGAATATGTGTTTTAATATTGTATAATTCAAGAATAAATATTTAAATAACATAATGATAAGTATAAAGTTATTAAGAGAAAGCATACACTATCTGCCAATATTAAATTTGATTTATCTATTGAGAAAAAGAAAAATTCTCAACCATGAAAGGAGATTACTAAACATAAAATTTTCTAATGAAAAAAATAAATAATGATTTAGAAAATTTTACCAATGGAATAGAAAAACTTACTAATATTCTAGGTAATCATGTTTCTCCAAATATTTTATAGGTATAGGATACTAACCTAATCAAAAAAGAATAGTAAACAGAACATTTTTATCTACGTCAAAATCTGATAGTGTTACAACTATTTATTTATCTAAGGGACTAGAAAAAGTGTTAATTTCAAAAATAACACATTCTATTTATAATATAACTATTTGTAAACGGTGGGTTATTAATTTCCTTATTAGTAACAAGTCTAGACTCTTGAAAAACTGGGTTCAAAAATTATTTCATGTATAATTTTTTAGGGATACTACATGAAGACCTCCTTCAAAAATAAATGGTACTTGGACGTAGTATTTTCAAAACATATGAAAATATACTATTATATCTTCATGATATTAATAAATATTGACGACGGTCATGTCACCATTGGTGAAAATTTGAAAGGTAAAATCAATATCCTTAGCTAAATTGGTAACATAAATTCAGTTTTAATTTCCAAAAAAAGTTTTTTATGGATTAATTTATAACCTTATTAGAATCTCAAAACATTGTTATTATGGGTTTTATGTTAAATTTTATAATAATTCATGTAATATTTTTTATTATAAATATGATTTAGTTTTTACTACTTTATGGAAGGAAAATGTTTATGCTGTTGATCGTAATTCATTAATTTATCAAAATATTTCTTTTATGAGTGGTTTTCATAACTAATCATGGTTGTGTTATATGATATTAAGACATTTCAATATTCACTGACATAGGTAGATTACTAAGAAAGGGTTTTTTAAGGATCTTCCCAAACTAGAGTTCCCAAATGATAAACTCTATAACCCCTGTTAAAAAAAGGAAAATGACAAAATTTCCATTAAATCATAGAAATAAGTTTCAACTTATCAACCACTTGAGTTGGTTCATATGGATTTATTAAGACTATATATAGTTTCTAGTATAAATAGGAAGAACTATGGTAATTTACTAGTAGATTAATTTTATAGGTATACTTGGGCATTCTTTTTTTCTCACCAAAGTGAAGCTTGTTCTTATTTCCCTAGGTATGCCAGATCTATAGAAAATTTAAATGGGAATAGAATTAATAATCTAAGAAGTAACCATGGTTGTGAGTTTTAAAATCACGACTTTTAATATTTTTTCTCATAAAATGGTGATAGTCATAATTAACTGCTTTCCTCTTAGGACACCTCAACAGAATGGATTTTTATAAATAAGGAACAGAACACTTTATGAAATTGCTCAGACTATACTAAATGAATATGACTTACCTATATAATTTCTGGTAGAGGCTATGAATAGAGCCAGTTATATGATCAATATAGTTTCAAATACACCTATCTTAATGAATACTGCTTATGAGATTTTCAATAGTAAAAAACCTATGGTTAACTACTTTAGAGTTTTTGGGTGCAATGTATTTATTCTTAACACTAAAGATAATCTTGAAAATTTTTCCTCCAAAAGAGATTAAGGAATACTCTTTGGTAATTATATCTCCTGTTAATCCAAAAGAGTTTTTAATTAAATAAACAATATTGTGGAAAATATGTTTATATATATTTGATGAGACATATCCACACGAACCTAAGATGTGTTTAGAAAATATTGAGTAATATTTATCAACTCTGAAATTAAATTCCAAACCAACTGATATTATTTTAAAATGGTCAAAAAAATAATTGAGTTTTGAGGAATTTACAGAAAATATAAAACTAGACCCTGAATAAGAACTTTAAGTAACCAACCCCACTTTTTCTAGAGATGTTAGGACCCTTAAGTATCATACTTTAGATGCTATAATTTTAAACCTAGATAGAGGTACACAAACTAGGGAATCTATAATGAATCATATTAAACATACATAATTTTTATCACAACTAAAACCAAAGATCATCAATGATGCAATCAATGATTAAATATGGGTAATGGCTATGCAAGAAAAATCAAATCAATTTTTAATAAAAAAAATTATGGGAACTTGTTGATAAACACAAGGAAACATTAACTATAGGAAAGAAATGGGTGTTTAGAAACAATGTAGATTAATCATGCATGATTGTAAGAAACACAACTATACTAGTATCATAAGGATATAGTCAAGAAGAAGTAATAGATGATAAAGATGCCACTGCACTAGTAGCTAGAATTCAATCCATTATAATACTTCTTGCCGATGTATTCCATATATATTTCAAACTTTATCAAATGTATATCAATAGTGAATTCTTAAATGGTTATATAGTTAAGGATTTTATTGTTGAAAACCCTCAGTTTTCATAATAATCACTTTCCAAATAGAGTTTTTGAATTAAAAAATCATTATATTGTTTGAAACAAGACTCTAGATCTTGGTATTATAGGCTCATATTATTTCTTATTTGAAAATGAATTTTGAATGGTATAGTTGATCCTGTCCATTTTATAAAATGAATTTCAAAAGATTTTTTAGTTGTAAAAATATATGTAGATGATATTATTTTTGGATCATCAAAAAATTCATTATGTACCAATTTTTCTAAAATGATGAAAAATGAATTTGAAATGAGATTAATTGGTGAACTCAAATTCTTTGTTGGTTTTCTTATTTTTAAAAATAGAGAAGTAATTGTGTTAAATCAAAGTAAATATAACAAGGATGTTTTAAAATGTTTAGACTTGGATAACACTAAGTGTAGTGATACTCTTATGAGTACCGCATGTAAATAGGATCTGAATGAATTTGGGAAACCATTGGATCAAATAGGTTATATAGTATGTTTGGAAGTCTTTTCTCTCTTACTGCTAGCTGACCTGATATTATGTTTAGTGTTTGTATGTGTTCCTGCTTTCACAAAAATCCATAATAGTCAAACTTGGTTTCTGTAAAAATAATTTTCAAATACCTCAAGTATACTACAAATTAAGGATTGTTTTACACAAGAGGAAAATTATTTGATTTATTTTGTTATTTAGATGCTGATTTTTTTGCTGTAAGTTAGATAAAAAAGAACCTGTTGAAATTTTTCACTGTTGGGGAAGTTCTCTAGTATCTTGGTGTATTTAAAAGAAAAATTATGTTACAATGTCAACTACAATAGATGAATACATAACTATAGTTAGCCAGTGTGCACAACTTTTTTGGATGAAGTTAACATTACTATAATGTTAATATCAACCCCAACATGTCCCTATAAACTATGATAATACAAGTACTATAAATATTTTAATGAATCTTCTGTCACATTCTAGTACAAAACATATTGATTCAAGCCATCAATTTTTGACATTTAATTTTCAAAAGGGTGATATCACTCTTGAATTCATTGATATATAACATCATTTGGCTGATATATTTAATAATACTTTGATTTATGAGAGAATGAATTACATCAATCATAATGAGGTATGATAAATTTTGGTTATTTTTAATTATCTGGGACATGATATTAATGATTTATCACCCTTGGGAACGTCTCACCATTTTGAATGTCTCAAAATATTGAATGTATCACTGCTGATACTTCTCATCACTGAGGCTTCTCACTATTGAACTTCTCATACTTGGTTTGTCTCACTATTATAATGTTTTAGGACATTTTCAATTTTTTTGTTTCATGTTGTAAGTTTTAAACCACCAGTTTTTATTTTAGATACAATTTATTTTTAAACTTGATTTTAATTTTTATCCCATTTTTCAATTTTATTTTCCAAATCCATAAACTCTCAGATGATAATAAATGAGATAAATTTTATAATTTCAATGCAACTATTTACTCATGTCTTTTTCTCTTAATCCATGTGTGGTCTTTCTCTAATAACCAATCAACCTTACTTTCACATTCAACTGAGCCAACCGAGCCAACCTCCATGGCCAAAGTAAATAGACCTTAAAATTCCTCACCATACCAGTTACTTTCAAGAAAGAAAAAAGGGGATTCCATTCGTCAAACTATAGTGGAGCTAGTGAATCTCTAGTAAGAGAAATGGGTTGTATCATCAAAAAAGGAACGTAAAGTATAACAGATTATTTTGAGAATATATTTACTGTAGAAAGTTATACCGACCTATGGATGTATGGATTGGTTCTCTTGAAATAAGAGACTTTTTAATCCAAGGTTAATGTATTAGTTCTACTAGTCTGTGGACTTTAGTTTTGAAAAAGAAGAATAATATAGGGAAAGAATCCATGATAAAGGTCATTAAATCACTTTTTCTTCAAGGTAGTGGGATTATTGTATAAATGTTCCAGATGAAGTTGTGTTTAATGAATACAAATGAATGATTTCTGATGATTTTCAGTATTTCATCTATAAAGAATCTGATGCAGATTTGACTAGTGATGGAATAATTCGAAGACTGATTTCCTCTGAGTAGGATGGAGAATACAAATTTCTTTTCAAATTCATCAAACACCTTATCTTCCTAAGGAAGGGCAATTTTTCTACATTAAGGTATCTGGATCTGTATTTATTATTTCAGATGAAAAGATGATAGAAGATTAACCTTCTCAGATATCTCATGCTTCATTTGATGGATATTACGAAACCAAACTCTTGATCAAATTATATGATCTACCCAAATTTTATTTTTTCTATGATTAAAGCTAATGGTTTAGTTGTCGAAAATGAAGAATCTATAGTGTACTGTGGTAGTTTTTGTATCATAGGGATTATTTGTAGAAGGATGAAGATCTATTGAAACCCAAGGAAGAATAAATTGGTATCTAATAATGAAAAGATATATGATGAATTTAATACTATTTACCACCAACATAGATGAAGAGACCTTGTTGACCCTAGACTAGAGTCTAATGAAATTTTTGAGTACTCTAATAGTGATAAAGAGGAAGAGGCTAATAACTCTATAAAATAAGAAGAAAAATAATTTTTCTTTGTTGACAAGGGAATTTATCCTAAACTTCCTCTTTTATATCCTTATATCACATATAGTGGTAGAAGTCTGTCTAAGAGTCTCTCTAAAATACATAAATTCATGAAAAGTTATGAGGAAGAGACTAGAGACTCTGCTGAAGATGATTTCAAGTGAAATTCCAAATCATTTGTGGAAAGTTGAGATATTAACGATGCAGATGAAGAAGTAAATGGAGATGACGGTGATGATGATGAAGGATCATATCCAGTTGGTTCTTGTGGGAAAAATAGAGGAGATGATGTTGATATTACTCAAGATATTATTACTTCTCTTGGTGGTTCTATTTCCTGGTCAGAAAGAAAGCCTATTTTTTAGGGTGAAATGGATGTCGCTTCTAGATAATAGGGAGATTAAGTTGTTTAGGGGTAGAAATCCACAAGTCATTGATGTTTTCAATTGGATTCTCCCAAGGATAGAGTTGATACTATATTTGTTACTATTGTTCAAAAGGTTTTGGATTCTGTTGTTGTTGAGAATATGTCAGTTGTTGATACTGTTGAGAATCATGTGGTTTAACAGATGGAATTTAATCACTCAGAGCTAATTTTAGATGATAAAATTTTTTTTTAGGCCCATTTTATAGTGTTCCTTCTTGATCTTCTTTTTTACTATAGTTATGTCTAAATATGAATTTTCTTCAGTGGTTGATCTCTCTTCTAATCCTTCAAAAGTTGGATTGAACCGATGTTAAAGAAATGAGGTTTGTTTTTTTGTAAGTTAACCATATAATGGAGAACCTTTAATTTGAGAATATGTAGATCCTCAAGGATCAATAATAAATAAAATTTTTGTTACATGATTGATAGAAAAATATTCCTTTGTGAGAGATCCTACACCTACTACCCTACCTGTTCCTTTTGATGCGTTCACCGAGGGTGATGTCGATGTTTTTAGAGAAAAGATAGTTATAGATTTCGGAATTTTTTAAAGAGCGAAGCACCAATTCTTACTAAGCTATGTGAAAGAAATTATAGATATTGTTTTTGAATTGGTGATCTTCCATATTCAACCAAAGACTATTCACCATATCTAAGAAGTTTAAATTGAGAATATTGGGTTATATAATGATTTATAATCCATAAAATACACTATAAAATGGATTATGTATACCTTTATAGAATCAATAGATGCCCTTCTTGGGAGAGTGGAAAATATTACCTCAGTGACGTCTAGTTCTACTACTACTCCAACTATTTTTAATGTTGATCTAATCAGAACTATTTTTAAAGAGGAGAATAGAAGTGCCTCAAGTAGTGTTTCAAGTGATGCTACGGCCTTACCAATTGAGACTTTTAAGAAGTTTGAGAATAATAATGATCATTATCATATGATGATAAGGGAGTATATGAAGGGTATGAAAGAATATTGAGAGACCATAACTGAATCCAAAAAGTGTTATATCTCTTGTATTTACTACAAACGAGAACTGATTTCTCACTTTATGTTTTTGGTAGAAAATATGAGGATTCATCCTATTTCCCAAGCCTTCAAAAAAAATATAACCAATTAAATGTTCCAAATCTGATGATTCAATGTTTTATGGAATATAAGATGAAATTTAATTGTACAATAGAGCTAGATGACCAAATCATAATGGACTTTATAAACCATACAAATTCGTTCCTTCATGGTAATGGGACTACCATTGTAGATCATAATTCTATACCAGTGACTATCCATCTCACTCCTCCAACAAAAGATCCAATGTTTTTTAGAGCTGGTGTTACCAGAGATCTTATTTCCCCTTAATCATGATATTTAATCTATTTTCACTCACTCCCAACACCCGAGACCTATCCTCATTTCAGATCCTCATCCTCCTTTAATTTTCACTGATGTTACTACCGGTATCCATTTTGTAACCTCATTCATCATTGCCTCTACCTCAGATAAGTATAAGGGAATATCCCCTATGTCTTCTTCAACGCAACCTGAGAAGAATTTGTGATTTTTATGGGAATGTTTATGTTTACTTTTTAGAGAACTTTGATTGTCCCATCAATGAATTTTTCAATGAAAATTATCTTATTACTCTTATTTTATTGATTTATTTCCTATTTTAATATAAATCATTTTGATAATCCAAAAAGGGGGAGAAATTAATGGAATTTATTTTTTGAATGATATTTTTTTACTGATGTATATTTTTTTACTTTCCTTTGGTACTATGTTATATATTTCCTCCGTATTTTCCTGTGATATCTTACCACATTATGTAAAAAAATCCTCAAATACTATATATTTCAATATCTTTATTTGTTCATTTCTTTATCTCTAGTATGATATGTCTACATTAGGATGATTTTCCTTTAATTCCATGAATAGAAAATTCCATTAATAGAAAATTTTATGAATATAGAATTCCTTGATTTTTGATCATCAAAAGGGCGATATTGATGAACTCCATGTTTTAATGATCATAAAATTTTAATTATTGTGATACATTATAAGTTTTATGTTTTCTTTTATCATTTTATTTTATGAGACAGATTAGAGAAATTTTACAAAGTACGTGACACTGCCAACAAAGACTCTCCACCGAGGAAGTCTCACTGTTTCATTGAGACACTGCCAAGGATGATTCACCATCAACAATGAGTCACTGTTGACATAGAAATTTGAAAAATTATAGAAAATTCTCACATCTAGAACAAAATTTCATCTAAGTGTTGGAAATGACCACTACTATAGTAATGTTATTACTAAAGCAACATGTTGTCATCCTAACACACCTCTAGACATATAAACTTCTAGAAAGTGTCACCATTCTGAAGAGTCACTACCAGATCAAGGAATAATTCTAATGTCTCACCGCCAAAATCTGAGTCACTTCTAGAGTTATACATGACCATAGTCACCATTAAAAATAATCCTCACCATTTTTATCTTACTTATACTTTTGAATTAAATATTTATAATGGCTAGTTTATTAAATTTGAGGCTGAGACTTATTTTAATGATTGATCCTTAATTGATCAAAAAAATGCATTGAAGTTTGTGTCATACTTCTTGTACGAGGAGCAAATATTATCTATAATATCATTCATTATGCATCATGATACACTCATCTAAGCAATTCGAAGCACAAAATACATCTAGTTCCTTCTCATAGTCAACAATATATGGTCTATGAAACTATATATTTTTTGAAACATTTGAAAACATGACTCGATCCTCAGTTCAAACTACTTTCAAGAGCCATGAGATGTAGAAAATAATGGAAAAATCAACAATATTCCATTACATATTTTATCTGGTCAGTTTTATTAATTTCATTACATTATGAGCTATGTGTGTATACTCTTTTTTTAGAAATAATATAATGTATCATACTTTATATTAGTGGATACATAGATATATTATCTAAAACTATTACTCTTGTTTCTGACTTATTGTGGTAGAGGTCTGGTTGTGACCTATTTTATCTATACTCCCACAAAAACTATGGAAGATGTCCTATGTGCCCTAGATAGTTTTCATACTATTGTAAACAAATAATATATGTTGTGGATCAAAAGATTATTTTATATGAACTGCTAGGAAGTAGGTGTTTTCTAAGTGGAAAGGACTAAGTCTCGGCTTGAGATTGAAACTCTTATATACATATTCCACTGTGTGTTTTTGTTGTGTTGGTTTCTTTATATTATGTAATTTAAAACTAAATATGTTTTTACCTTCAATAAAATCCATTAAAAAATAGTTTATCTTAATTATTGTTATATAAGGTTTTAATTAGGTAAAATGTTTTCAAATGATAAAATAATATTGTATATTGTTTTAGTTGTGACCTAATAAATCTTTTGAGAAATATTCTAAAAGATTTAATCTTATATCTGACTAATATTTTTGATAAAACATTATATATTTAAATTATTTAGGGGATTTTATTTAAATCCAATTTAATATAAATTTTTAATGGGTCCTCAATTCACCCCCTCTTGAGCTACTCATTATGACCAACATTTAGTATCAGATGTAAAAGCTTCTGTATCAAAGTCTTTTCTAAAATTTTCAACAATGATTTTAGTTGTCATTTAATGATCTTAAATTTTTATTTGTAATAAATTTAATTTTTTAAATAGAAAATATATATGAAGGTTATTCTACAAATAGACCTCATTTTTTAAAATAAATATTTTCGCTCAGTGGAATATCAGAATTAAAATACATATAAGAGGTGTCTTGGACTCTATATGATTGACAGTAAGAAGGAACCAGATATATGTTCTATATTGAGTTCCTCAATCATGTTTAACATGATGCCGTAATAATTATCTTACAGATGTTGCAATGAGTCTTATCTCACTTCATATATAAATTTTTTTTTTCATTCAGCACATTGCATATCTACATGAAGGATTACACATCATCTTTTCACAATAGAAACATTATAAAGAATCATTTGAATCATTTATGATCCACATACTAGAAGTCTAACATGTACTTCATTGCATTTTATTATGAAATTAAGGAATCTTCATTAAAATGTGTTTCAAGATTATATTAGATAATCTAGTCATTAGAAATATATAATTCAAAAATATAAGTAAGAGAACAAAAAAATCGAGTCTTTTGAATAGTGACATTGGTGGTGTCTAACATTGGTAGTGACATAGAGTCTGGTGGTGATACATTGCAATGATGTCTTTATCTGGTAGTGAATATATGAAACAGTGGATCTTTCAAATGGAGTCTAATTTTGGTGGTGTTTTAGGATGGATTTAGGTTGCATCAACAGTGACTCCACTCTAGTAGTGAGTCTTTCTAACACTTATCCAAAATTTCATTCTATTAGTGAGTCATATTTGGTGGTAAGACATTTCTATACATTGTTGAATTTCCATCTCAGGGTGGCACATTGTTGATGGTGACTATTCCTTGGTGGTGTCTAAAGGAAAAAGTGATACTTCCTTGGTAGTGAATCTTTATTGGTGGTGTCTCATACTAGAGAAATTTTTTCCAATCTGTCTCATAAAATAAAATTATAATATAAAAAAATGAGACTCAAAAATTATGAAAATAATCTTGATTTGATGATAATTAAAATAAATTGGTCCAAGAAATATTTTTTGAATATATATAATATATAAATTCTATTGAAAACATTCATCAAAAGTGGTAAGTTTAATTTAAAGAGATAAAATTTGGTTTCACATAAAAAAAATAGTTTTTATAGAAAATTTATTTATTTATTTTCAATTAGTTTTTATATTCATTTCATACAAATCTATAATCAAAGGATTAATTTTACATACATGTGTAAATCATATTATCAAAAAAAATTAATCTTCTTTGAAGCTTTCATTATAATGGCTAGGTGATAACTTTAATAATATTATTTAAAAAAAATTAATATTATATTGTAGTACAGTAAAAATCGCGAATGCATCTAATGAAATCTATCAAAGGGACTTAGTATTGTGTATAGCACAAGACAAATATAGGATTTACTTCTCTCAAATTTATTCTTAGTGTTGTGTGTAGTGCGGGATTAACATGGTGTTGTGCATAACAGAATACAAACAAAATTCTTTCATGTAACAAAAGATATATTCAGTGCTGTGTGAATTGAAAAATATCAAAATTATTAAATTAATATAAATAAAAAAATTCACAAAATCTCAGGGTGTTACATTCTTACCCATTAAAAAGTTATTTTTCACTTGAAATTGTTATGGGTTATCAATGGTATAATACTTTAAAGTTATTTCAACATAATCTCACAATGTAAAAATGAACACTAAAACTTTCTTCAAAAAGGGAAAGATAAAAACATAATAGTTACCCAATGTAACACATAAATAGTTTTCTATATAGAAGAACATTGGTGTAAATTTAAAAGAAAGTCATGTAAGAAAAAAGTAATGAATCGTAGTGATAGATAAAGATAATTTATCATAATAAACTGGGTGATCAAGAGAAATTTAAAAATAAGAAAACCATAAACTGAAGAAGTGTGAAGGAGGTCATTGATATCATCAAAAGTGATTATAATAGGACACAATTTTATTTCAAGACCATTTTACTTAATGTTGAAGAATTTTCATGAGAAGATATTCTTACATGATTTTAGGATAACCTCACCCTTTATTATGTCTTGGTTAAATTCAACTTCATCTCTTAATCCAAGAGATAATGGTGAATTTTTCATTCTCAAAGCATTAACAGTTCATGAGATCCATAAATGAAATGATCATTGTTTCTATATATCATTAGTTATCAATTTTTTATCACTTTTCATACAATATCCATATATCATTATATGGTGAGAGAATACATTCATCTCTAAAAACTCATATGATGTTTTACACAAACCATTCCATTGATAGTTAGCCTTATAGCCCTTTTGAAATAAGGAAGTCCAAAACTTTAGAAATAAGGTCACAAAATTTCTAAAAAATAGCTTAGTATTAATACCCTTTATATCATAAAGTAGCTATTGTTTTTCATATACCAAACATGTGAATGAATTCATCATCTATTCTCTTCAACATGGTAATAACATGAATTTCCATAAATCATTATTGAAAACATTCGGGTTTCCTTATTCCAGAGTTTATTTGATATATTACATAAATCCAATAAGGTTGTAAAGTTAAATAATTATAGAATAAATCAGTTGTCAAATAAAATCCTTAATTAGTTCAATAGTAATCAGTATCCTCCAATTTCCATTTTATTGAGAAAAGTGGGTGTCAAAGCCCTTGAATTTGATGAAAATAAAGATTACAATTGTCTGAATACAAGGATTTTACATTTTTCCTTCTGTATTAAGACCAGTAGATCATTAGAAAGGATTCAAGGAAATAATCAAACCTCCCCATTCACTCCCTTGTTTTCCAGTGCATGCTCTAATGTATTGGCTTCATTATTAACATGTGTAATAATGTAGCTCATATAAGAGATATTATCAAAACAATTGTCCCATATTGTGGTCAATTTCAAAGAAATATGTACCTTCCCAGTTATTATAGCTTGAACTATTATTTCAGAGTAACATTAAAACCTGATGTTATCCCATCTCATTTTTTTAGCGGTCCTAACAGCATGGATTAGTCCATACATCTCAACTTATATGGCTGTTTCCACTCTACAGTTACCATATTTGAAATAAATAAAATCACCAATGGAGTCCCTGAAGACATTTCCATGTCCTACTAGTCCAGGATTTTCCTTTAAAGCCTCATCAGAATTACTTCTTATCCAACCCATGAAGGGAGGATACTAGATGACGTCAAAGGTGCTGTGAAAAGGAGGATAATTACCATGCAGATTCGACCTTATTAAAAGTAGAAAGTTAGCTACTGAGTTGTTGTAGTAATTCGAGTGAAACACATCGGAGTTTTGAAATGAAGATACAGTTTGAGAAAAGGAAATGTTAAAGTAAACCTATTCATGGATGGCTCCATTCTAGCCTCTCCAAAGTGTGTGAAATAACTCCACACAGTCAACATTAAACAGAATGGGAGTCTTCTTTAACATTGGGATATTAAGAAAGACTAGATGGAATTCCTTCAGTGAACTTGTTCTGGGATGTTGAACTCCAAATTAGCTAGCGACAATAAGACACAAGGAGGAGGCATAATGGAAGAAAAGAAAAAGGTGGTCAATTTCTTCTTGTGATTGGTGAAAGGGAACACACCTCAAGCAAAGAAAGAATCCAAAATGCTAGAGATTAGCATAAAAATAGAGTTTCAATAGTGGAAAAAAAACATTTAACATGTTGAAATTTTTCACGTCGGTTCTATATAACCAACGTGAAAAGATTTAATGATTGATATATCATGTCGGTTATTTTATAACCATAGTGATATATTTATCAGGTTCCATATTTTACGTCGGTTATAAAATAACAGACGTAAAATATATGAAGATTGTCTTTTTAAGGTCGGTTATTGTATAACTGACATGAAAATAGAATATGTTGCGCTTTATCACGTCAGTTATTTTATAACTGAATTGATAAAGTAAATCTCGGCGCTTTACCATGTCGGTTATAAAAAAACCGACGTGATAAAGCCAATCTCATCAATTCATCACGTCGGTATAAAGAAACATATATCACGTCATTTATAAAAATAACTGACTTGATAAATTGTTTTCTACATCGGTTATTAAATAAAAAGACATTATAAACATTAAAAAATAGTTTACCATGTCATTTATTAGATAAATGACCTGCTAAATCTTTTAAATGATTTATCGAACCCCGTATTCAGTCATTCTGTTTTCTTCTATTGGGCGACCTGCGACTCGTCTCTCTCGCGTGGAAAACCTAGAATCTATTCATCGAAGTCAGGCCCTCTAGCCTCATTTTTCCAACATAATTCTTCATATTTATTATTATTAGATCTATCAGGTTGACTCACTACACTCATGTAAGCCTCACATGACTCCTTTTCAGTTTTTTTCAGCGATGCCCTAAACTAATTTTTTGACATGTTATTTTTCTTTGTTCTTTCTATCATGGTTAGTTTCATAGTGCTCATCTATACCGTGATAACTTCTTTTCTGGTAAAATAAACCTATGGAAGTGATATCATGCAAATTTATGATTTATGTGTGTTATGTCATGTGTGTGTGCGCATACAGGGGATTTCCAGGGGGATGTGCAAGTGGGTGGGGTTGTCCAGTGGGGTTGGGTGGGCTATCCAGTTATGTGGGCCAAGGTGTGTCAAAAGGGGTGGGGGTGGTGTTCATGGGGGTGCAGGGGCTGTCCAAGGGGGTTGGGGTGTCCAAGGGGTGCGGGGGATGTCAAAGGGGGTGGGGTGGTGTTCAGGGGGTGTGGGGGCTATCCCAGGGGGGTGGGGGTTGTCCAAAGGGTTCGGGGGCTTTCCAGAGGGTTTGGGGCTATGAATGGTGTCCGTGGAGGTGGGGGGGTCAGTCCAGGGCTGTGGGGGGGGGGGTCCAAGGGGGTGGGGTGTCGAAGAGGGTGGGGGCTATCCAAGGGGGTGGGTGGGGGCTGTTCAAGTGGGTGGGGGCCTGTCCAGTGGGTTTGGGGGTTGTCTGGGGGGGTTGTCCGGAGGGTTGTGGTGTCCAAGGGGGTAGGGGGTGGTGGGGTGGTGTCTAAGAGGGGTGGGGGGTTGTCTAGAGGGGTGGGGGCTATCCAGGGGTGGGGGCTGTCTAGAGGGGTGAGGGGCTGTCCAAGGGGTGTCCAAGGGGGTGGAGGGTGGTGTCCAGAGGGTTCGGGTGGCTATCCCTAGGGTTGGGGTGTCTAGGGTGTCCATGGTGGGGGGGGGGTCCAAGGAGGTGGGGGTGTCGAAGGGTTGGAGGGCTGTCCAAAGGGGTGGGTGGGTGGGGGGTGTTCAAGGGGGTGCGGGCCTGTCTAGAGGGTTTGGGGTGGTTTTCCGGAGGGGCTATCCAGAGGGTTGGGGAGTCCAGGGGGTGTCCAAGGGGGTAGGAGTTGTGGGTGGTGTCTAGGAGGGGTGGTGGTGTCCAAGGGAGTGGGGGATGTCTAGAGGTGTGGGGGGTATCCAGGGGTGGGGCTTTCCAGAGGGGTTGGAGGGGTTGTCCAAGGGGGTGGTGGTGTCTAGGGGGTGTCCAAGGGGGTGGGGTGGTGTTCAAGGGGGTGGGGGATAAGTGTGAGTTGGGATTGAATATTTCATTGAGGTTTGTGAGATTATAAAAAGATTATTGTATTGTTTCATGAATATTAGGCTATAATTTATTAGTGTTGTTTAAGGGGGTGGGGGTGGTTTCCAAGGTGGTGGGGGTGGTGTCCAAGGGGGTCAGTACAGTCTATTTTTGAGGTTTCCACTACGATTTTTCGGGATTAAAGCATTATAAAAAGATGAGGGGTGTTGAAATATGATTCTATTTGGTTACATATATTTTGATGAGTCATTGATTATGAAAAAATTATGAGTTATGGGGGAGATCATGTCGTGGTTTTCAAAGATGCTTAGTTATCCTAACCCCATTGTACTATGATGATAGGCTTTACACAGTTATTTTCTCCATCCGAGTTTTATTTTAAATTTTATTTGATTCTTAGGTTAACACCATTTTCTCCTATTTTTAATCAACCTTTGGAGGCCCCATGGTTTTCTTGTATTCCATGGAATTTTCTTAAATAAGTTACTTACTCCAAGTTCTTCTCCCTTTATTCTTTGTTTCTTTTTTTCTTCTTCATCCACTTATTCTTCTCCTTCATTCATTCTATTATTAGGGATGTTTGGCCATTTTTAAATTTACGGTTTAATAATAATCGATGTGTTCTAGGTTTATTAGGAGGGGTGGGTTGTCCAAGGGGGTGGGGGCTATCTAGAGGGGTGGGGGCTGTCCAGCGGGTGGGGGGCTATCCAGAGGGGTGGGGGGTGTCCAAGGGGGTGGTGGTGTCCAGGGGGTGTCCAAGGGGTGGGGTGTCCAAGGGGTTTTGGGGGGGGGTGACCAGGGGTGTCCAAGGGGTTAGGGGTGGGGGTGGTGTCCAGGAGGGGTGGGGGTGTCTGAGGGGGGAGGGGGCTATCTAGAGGGGTGGGGGCTGTCCAATGGGTGGGGGGCTTCCAGAGGGGGGGGGGGTTTCAAGGGGGTGGGGGTGTCCAGGGGGTGTCCAAGGGGGTGGGGGTGGTGTCCATGGGGCGGGGGTTGTCCAAGGGGGTGGTGGTGTCCTGGGGGTGTTTAAGGGGGTGGGGGTGGTGTCCAAGGGGTGGGGGTGGTGTCCAAGGGGGAGGGGGTGTTGTCAAAGTGGGTAAGGGTTTCCAGGTGGTGGGGGTAGTGTCCAAGGGGGTGGGGGTGATGTCTACGGGGTGGGGGGTAGTGTCTAGGAGGGTGGGGGCTGTCCAGAGGGTTGGGGGGCTATCCAGAGGTTTCAAATCGTTAGGATTTGGTAATTTTTAGTAGTGAATGTATACATATTTTAATATTTATACTTCATATTTCTTTTTTACGGAAGGGTGAATTTTGTATCCAATTGCACCAGGAGGTATTCTTTGTGAAACCTAAGAAGAATGGATCCAAGATGAATTTAAAAACTGTTATATCTAACTATATTTTCTTTTTAAAATCATATTCAATAATATTTTTTAAAATATTCATAGATTTTTTTTATATTTCAAAATTATTTTACATTCAAATTATGATTTTTTTCATATAAACATATATTTTTCTTATCTTATCAAGATTTATAATTTTGATATTTTTATAGGTAATAATGAGTCAAAGTTGGATTACGTCACATCGAATGAACAAAGAATTTGAGGAAGGTATTGATGATTTTTGGAATTTTCCAAATGAAATGTTCGTAGTAGTGATATTTTTCTCTCTCCATTCCTGAAATGTTTGAATATGAAGAATTTGAAAAGTAGAGAGATAAAATATCATCTGATTTTTATTGGTTTTAATTCGAGTTAAAACCCTTGGATTTGGAATGATGAAACTGGATGGAATGTCACTGATGATGATGATTCACATGATGTTAACTCCAATGGAATTAAAGAAATGATTCACGATATTGCATCACAAAAAATTGAGAAAGAACCGACAATTTCACATCTATATGGTGATTTTGAAATACCATTATATCCTAGATTTATAGACCTTATGGTTTTGTTAGCAGTGTTAAGATTGATTAACCTGAAGGCGAAACATGGATGGAGTGATAGAAGTTTTACAGAGCTGCTAAAATTGATGAAAGACATTCTTCCAAAAGATAAAGATCTTCCAAATTCACATTATAAGGCCAAGAAAATATTATTCCTGATGGGATTGGGATATAAAGAAATACATGCATGTCCAAATGATTGTATGATATATAAGAAGGAATTTGAATTTCTGTCAGCATGTCTTAAATATGGGACATCAAGGTATAAGGTGAAAGAAAAATCACAGGCTGATGTAGAGATTACAAATATCCCTTCAAAGGTATTTTGGTATCTTTCTATAGTTCATCATTTCAAACATTTATTTTCTAATTCACATGTTGCAAAAAGGTTAAGATAACTTACTGATGAGCAGTTATGTGATGGAAAAATACATCATCCAGCTGATTTTCCACAATGGGAAAAATTTTATGAGCAGTATCCTACATTTGGAAATGAAATTTTAAATCACATACTAGGGTTGTGCACAGATGGAATGAATCCATACCGAACCCTCAGTAGCACACATAGTTTGTGGGCTGTTTTATTTTTAATTTACAACCTGTCTCTTGAAGATTTCATGAAGTGAAATTATTTCATGTTGAGTATAATGATCTCTGGTATGAAGCAACCCAACAATGATATTGATGTTTTCTTGTCACCATTGATTGATGATTTGAAACTTTTATGGGAGGATGGTAATAGGGTGCATGATTCTTATGAAATGGAATATTTTCAACTGCATGCAGTGATTTTGTTCACTATAAATGACTTATCAACAAATGAAATTTTGTCTGGATATAGTGTTAAATGGCATAAATCATGTCCAATTTGCGAACAACATACTTCATATTGTCAATTTCATCATGGGAGGAAAATAGTGTACATGGGTCATCGAATGGTTTTGCGTATGGATCACTCTTATAGTAGACTAAAAAATGAATTCAATGGATCACAAGAATTTGATATTTCCCCAAAACCTTTATCCACTGATCTGTATTTTGAGAGGGTGGAAAACCTTGATGTGACATTGGGAAAGACATAGAAATCTGGTAATGATAGACATATTTGGAAGAAAAGGTCAATATTATTTAAGCTACCATATAGAAGATATCATGAAGTTAAACATAATATTGATGTCATTCATATGGAGAATAATATTTGTGATAGTTTGATTGGAACATTGTTAGATATTAATGGAAACAAAAACGATGGGTTGAATGCAATATTAGACTTACTATCAATGGGAATACGTTTGGAGTTAGCTCCCACTCCTAATAAAAGACGAACATTTCTTTCCCCGGCTTGTAGAGAATCAAATCCTGACGTACATATACATTAATTTAATTTTGCAGAATACTTAATATAAAAAAAAATAGACACCCAAGGACTGTAATAGTTTAGTTTCTTTGGAAACTCAGAACATAATATTCTAATCATGGTGAATGATCTTCAACATCTCTCATAACAATATTCCTTTTTTCATACATAAAAACATTCTTTATATCTTGGGGAAAAAACATAAATATGGTGAGCTCAAATGATCAATAAGGCTAAACATAGAGAACATAAAACAATACATAAACATTTGAACGTAATAACATGAACATAAAACATTAAAATCAGGAGTAATGACATAAATCCTGACAGTACATAAGGCATAGATCATAAACGAAAATTAATCATGATAAAATTGCATGGGAATAAAACATGTAATTTTGGAAACCATTAATCACATTATATTATTTCCATAGTATCCAAGGCATTTCTTCCATGACCATCATAGTCGAAAAAGTCCATTACTGAATCGGGTTTACCTGCCATTCTAGCCCTGTATTACTATACCAGATTAACTTTCTATTACAGCCATGTCTATATCATGAGATATAAATCTTTATCCAAGGCATTGTATGGAGATATAGTTCCCACCACCTCATAATGAAATTATTCTTACGTGTTCCACAACTTAAACATAAATCATTCATTATAACCCAAAGAATAAAATGGGTTTCATAAACATCATCCCATCATCCCATAAACCATATAAAACAAATGGATATCATTTAATCATAATAAAAATAAAACCATGTAAATAATAGATACATTATACTTGAAAAAGAAACAAACTAAATAATTTCATCTTACATGAAAAATAGTTTTGATAAAACACTTGAAATAAATTTTTGAGGAAAATATCCTTTCTTCTTCAAAATCATTTTCATTTCAAAAAATGCCACACAATTTTAAAAGAAAAGTATTTTGGTGATAATAATAATAAAATCTTTTAGAGTAAGCTTAAAAAATAAGGCATTATGAAACTGTAAAAATTCATTCATGCCTTATAAGTTAAAAAAACATTCTCCTCGTAATTTTTACGGAAAAGTAAAAAAGTTCCTCGTATGGTAACCAAAAGAATTATTCCTTCCATAACATAATTTAAAAGTAAAAGAGGGGTAATAATAAATTTAAAAATACATGGAATAATATGAAACACTTTATAAAAAAAAATTTTATGGACATTGATGAAATATATAACCCCAGTAAATACTAACGTATAAGCAATCACGGATAAAAATGAGATTTGCAAAATTATCCCTTACCTTAGATCTGATATGCTCTGTACGTATCCGAACCTCATATATAATTATTTAAATAATTTCATTTACTTGTTACAGAATCATATTCATTTATATGATATCATATATTGTTCACTTATGACTTTATATTACCCATTCTTTTGTAAATTCCATGTTAAAGCAGTGTTTCAGATAAAATTGTTTCATTTATCATATGTGTTTCGACTTGTTGTTCTTACTTATATCCTGATTTACATAATTCTATAAATTAGAACATGATTTATACAGAATATATATTCAGAATATAAATATATACGATATATCGATAAATGGAATGAAATACACCGTTCATGGAGACGGTAGGCCGTACGTACGCATGAGCGCTGTTTTCGTTTCCTTATTGCATTAAATGGAATTAAGTAAATGAAACAGATATGTACATAAATACAGTATCATTATTATGTAATATATTTCATTATTATTTATTAAATATAATTTATAATCATACTTTAATGGTTAATCATGGAAAATTAATCTCATCAAGTTTGTGGAGACGGTAGTCCGTACGTACGCAGGTGTGGTGACTTTTTCCTTCATAGGATGGATAAAATAACTAATATGGTTGTAAAATTTTTATAATAACATCACAGTATATATAATATACTGGAGTTATTATTTTACAATTGAAAAAACAAAGAATGAGGAAGTGGAAGAAGAAAGGAACTTGAAATAGGTGGTGTGATATTTACCTCCTCTTCAGGTTCGTCCATTTGATTTGATGAAAAGGGCTCCTTAGGTTGGATTTATGACTTAAGTAAGGCATATAGGATTAAGGGAGGATAGTTTAAAGGGTATTTGGGAAGGGTTTGGCGGACCCAAATGGATTTGGAGGTGTGAATTAGAGAGAAGGTGGAGTGATCTTTTATAAGAGGAGTGAGGGGAACCTTAGAAAAAACATAAAATATTATTTTATAATAAATTCATATTTGGTTTATAATGGCCTCAAAGTGACTTATTTTGAGGATATGGTGGGTATGGGTCTAAATCATCTCAACCAAATAGGTTGTAGATGATTTTAGGTTACCATTTTAACCTTATCAATTAAATTTAACACTAAGTTAAATAATATAACCTTTACCATGTCTTCTTCTATTCTAACACTATATGGTTAATAAACATACTATAAACTTCCAATAGAACCCTAATTGGTTCATTAATGTCATATATATTATTATATAATTCTTTTTTCCAAACCTTATATTTTTAGGACCATTATATCAATTACTCGTATAATATTTTTTTTTAAACTCGTTTATGTCAATTTTGACACTATTTGATATTTTGTTTTCTCTAATTTCATAAAAGCATTATTACTTAAAAAAATTCATCTATCCAAACATAATAAGTAATATTAACCTATAAAATTAGATTAATTCATTTAAAGTCTCAAATTCAATTTATTTGGGTATTTATAATATCAATTATGTTAATATTTCATTAATAAGGTAATTACTGCATCATCATTGGGTCATAAATAATTTAAATTATTTAATGTATAAAAAATATAAATAAAATAAAATTATGTAGGAAATTGTTTTATATTTCTAATTAATATTTTCAGTCGAATTTAGCTTATGTATAACCCTATATTAAAAATGTTTTAGTTATTAAACTTTCATTTTAAATCTTTTAACTCTTCTTTAAATAAAATAATAATAAGTGTCCTAATCTAATCCAAGTGGACCAAAGAGGTTAATATTTTATTATTAAGGTTTTTTTGTTGAATTAAACTTATCCAATAGAATTAGGACATGCGTTAGGGTAATAATAACATCAGTTTAACCATAAATTACCCAATTTTCTTTTAACCATGGTAAATAAAAGTAAAAAGTTACTATACACCAATAATTATTTTTTTGTTATTGAACCACATTTTACACCTTGATATTAACCGTGTCTCTCGAATTTTTGATATTCAACTCACAGAAGTGGTAAAATTGAGTTTTATGTAAATTTTCAAATTCTCCTAGGAGGTGGGTAAAAGACGGAAAAAATGTTCAATAAAAATTTTATATATCTAAAATTATTATAAAATAACTCCATTGAATTACATTGAACATATATAGTTATTATGTATCTATTTTGACCTAAAATAAATATAATTAAAAATAAATGATTATTTATATAAAAATTCGGTTTTAACCAAGAACCCAGTGTTTTCACTAATCATCAAAAATTGAAAGTTTTCAGAAAAATACCAAAAATTCACCCTATGCTAATTTCGATATTCCAAATCCAAAAAAAAGTCCATTTTGAAAGATTAAATTTATAAAATTTAAAAAAGTGGGAATTAATATTTATAACGGTTAGTTCATATAATATTTTAATAACATATCATAGTTTAGTGAAACTCATTATTTCGTACAACACATGCTATCGAGGAAAGTCCTGATTGCATGTAATGAAAGACAAGTCAAGGTTGCTTTTAGTGAAAGATTCCATTGTTGTTGCGTATAACATAATCCAACCATATTTCATTTATACATTGAATATATATATATATACACTCAATTTTGCGTAGAATAACTTCTATAAAATGAACTTGAAATTGTGTGTAACACGATCCAAGAATAGTTTTGCGTATAATGAAAGCTAATATGGTGATGTGTATAGTGCAAGATAATCTTGGTGTTGCATACAACACAAGACATCAAATAAATTAAAAATAATACTTCTCATAAAATCTCTAGGTGTTACATGGCTTGTCATACATTATCCAAGAGGGAGAAAATTAGCTTTTGTCATTGTCTTCATGATATCAAAGTGCCTCATGGTTATTCTTAAAATGTTAAAAATTTTGTCTCATTGAGGGACTTGAAGTTTATAGGTACGAAATCTCCTGATTGCCACATCATGATGCAACAACTTATACCAGTTGCATTGTGTGGAATATTTTTCATCCGTTTCAGAAACACTATAATGAAGTTGTGTTATTTTTTCAATTCAATTTGTAACAAGGTGACTGATGTGAATGATTTGAACATTTTGGAAAAGGATGTAATTTGTATACTTTGTCAATTGGAAATGTATTTTCCTCCAACTTTTTTTTGATATAATGGTTCATTTAATGATTCATCTGGTTCGAGAAATAAAGCTTTGTGGACCTGTATAACTTCGTTTGATGTATCCTTTTGAAAGGTATATCAAAATATTGAAGAGGTATGTTAAGATTTCATATCGACCTGAAGCCTCCATTATTGAAAAGTATATTTCTGAGGAGGTTATAAGTTTTTTACGAGCTACTTGGTTGTAGCGCAACACATAGGTTTGCCTCTATCTCACCATGAATGAGTTAATAATGAGGGAAAGGGGATTCATGGCTTTAAAGTCAAATCGTTGTCAGCTGAACAGATGAATAAGTTAGAATCGTACATCTTTAACAACATAGTTGATGCTCAAACGTATGTCACATTTCATATTAATGAGTTGAAACAATGTCATATAAAGAAGAAATAAATGTTGATTTTGAATGAGTACAACAACAAAAATTTGTCATGGTTTAAAAAGACCTTGCTTGGTAGATCAGATGTATCGGAGTCATTAAAATGGGTAGTGACTGGTCCATGTTTAAATGTGATAACATGGTCCAATTCGAACATTAATGGCTATACATTTCATATGAAAGCTCAGGACAACAGAGTGCAGTTTAGAATAGTGGTGTATTGGGGTTTGCAGAGCAATGAATATTTTGAGTGATAAAGAGGAAAACCCAATTTCTACATCATGTGCATATTATGGAGTGATTAAGACATATGGGAGGTTGATTACTTTAAAATTAAATTTCTTGTGTTTAACTGTAAATGGTTTATCTTTAACAACAGTGTCATACACAATGAATTAGGAATTAAAGTTGTTAATCTAAATAGATTGGAAGACACAACTGATTCCTTTATAATGGCAACACATGCAAAACTAATTTTTTATGTAGTAGGTCAAACAGATATGCAGTGGGTTGTTGTTTTACAAGGGAAAAACAAATTGATGGTGAGGATGAACTTGATTAAGATGCTGATTTATGTGAGATCCATACATCCATGGAAATATTAACAGAACATAATCATGAGCATGTTGAAGACATGGTTTGTTACATAAGGAATGATCATGACGAAGGAATTTGGGGAAAAAGTCTATTTGTACATTCCAAATATTATAGGTAACATTTGTTTATTTCTTATTTACATTTATTATTTTCATAAAATGTTATATATTGTAAGTATTTTATTTATTAAAACATGTATTAAAAAAAATAAGTATAAGTTTTTGTTTTTTTTATTTTTTTTAGTTTACTTTATCATGTTTTCCATTACATAAATTATATATCTACTATTTTTGTTCAGTGACAATTACTTTACCATGTTTACCATGTATACCAGGTTTCCCAGGATTACCATGTTTACTTTATTTACCATCTTTACCATATTTACCATTTTTTAACATTCTTACCATATTAACCATTTTTACTATTACATAACTTAGTACAATTTTCTATTTTCTATTTACATTAGTATTGTAATATTTGAATTTTTTATATTTGTGAACTAATGTTTGTTTTTTTGATTTGAAGGATAATGAAAAATCAATCAGCTGATCAACCACATGATTTTGGAGATGAGAATATTTTTCCTACCTCTGGGGAGGAACATTCACATGCACCTCTTAATGTTCCCCAATCATCCTCATGTGCTCCCATTACGACAAAGAGTTCAAGAGTTGGTAAATGTGGGGGCACATGTTTACCAAAATTATCACTTCCCCGTACGTAGGATCAAAGGATACTCATTGAGTTTGATGAGGATGATATTCTTAGAGGTCCAAATGCAAAAGATTTTAAAAGTTTTGTATCAACTTAGGGTAAGAGAAAAGTAAGCATTTTGTATGATGACAGGAGAAGTGTGGACAAAGTGATAATATCTCAGTTGTGGGAGATGATTTTGGTATGATCTTTTGATACTATTTTCCTATTCTTTAAAGGTTTTAAGTATATATAATATGTTTAACCTATTCTTTATCTGATGACATTTGATATTCCTGATACTGGAGGAGTCAGGAAGAAATACTCTTCGAAGGATTCCCAGAGATGGAGGAATTTCAAATCAACCATCTCATCTGATTTTATTTTTGGTCATAGGATTCATGAGAATCCAAGTCGTATATATCCTTTAATAGATGAAGACACATGGAGATAGTTTGTTGAAAGTAGATGAAAGGATTAATTTTTGGTAATGGAAATGTAAACATTTATAATATTTCTTATATAATTGATCTTATTAATGTTTTGTTAATGATTTCTTATTCTTAATTCATAGCAAACAAGGAAATCTCATCAGGAGAACCAACTTAAAAATGTATGCCCTCATAGTTTATCTTGGGGAGGGTATACATTATTGCAAGAACAAATGATGGTGGAAAAATTACAAAAACTAAGAAATGAGTCTTCAAGCTCTGGAGAGGTGGCCCCTCCATCCCCTCCATCAAGACATGAAAAATGGAAGAGATCTTGTATGAGCATAAAAGGGGAATATCTTTCGGAAGATTCATGAATCGTAGCTGAGAGGATTGTAAGATATCTATTTTATTTATTTAAGTTAACTATTTTATTCATGTAATTTCAATCATTATAGAAATGTTTAATTAATTAATACATGATTCTCTTGAGGAGCAGAGCTCACAGGGGGTATTTACATGTGATGGGAGGTAAGATATATTATCTGTAGAATTGGGAAAGATCGAACATCCTGGTTGTGTACGAGGATATTTTCTAGGTGTATTGGTAAGAAAAATATTTCCATGTTCTTCAACTTCTTACGTTGAGGGTGTTTACAAAAAAATAGAATCCTTGGAGGATGAAGTTCATAATTTTAACGTGGAGATGGAGGAAAATATTAGAGCATCGGTACAGTCTATGTTTGCAGACATGCAATGACAATTTTAGACTGCAGCTCCCACTCCACCTCCCCCTATAGACCCCATTATTTATCCTATACCTCCACTAGTGGCTCCCACTCCCCCACCTCAGCGTACATACCCCTTTTTTTATCATACTCCTCCGCTGTAGCTTATTACTTATTTCGAGTTATGGGTTGGTGATATTCAACATCATATAGTTGTATATGGGTTGGTATATTGTATAGGAGATACATTTCATCATCAACAATTAGAGGTAGATAATCAGAGGGTCACTATACAAGATATTATAGATAGATCAACCTGAGTACCATTACCTACAGATGAGGTGATGAGAGTTGGACATAGTATCGGCAATTTTTTAATTTGGCCATCCAAACTTCTTTGACTCATTACCTTAGAGGTATGTAGGTTATATCTTCTATTTTTTTTATTAAAGTTGTTTTATCATTTGAAAACTAATATATTTTTCTATTTATTTTTACAGGAATACTTCAAATGTAAAGAAATACTATATAGAAAACAACAAAGACAAATGGTTATGACATCAGATACAGATTCTAGAAGTCTTGACAGATTGTCAAGATATTCAAATTTGTTGGTGGATCATTATGAGTTTACAATGGAAGCTCATGTTTGTGGACTTGAAATAAATTTGGGGATTGTGAAAACTGATATCATGGAACTTGTTACTGGAGATAAGTTGGGCATCAACATGGTGAAATTTTTTTTCATGTAAGTCTTAACACCTTTTCCCTGCGTTATATTTATTAAAAATGTATACATATGTTGGTTTTGTATTAGGTATATTTATAACATTTGTGAGAATAATTAGCGGACAGATTTATATCAATTCATGTACCTGCATTTTATTTCCCCTGAAGCATGTACATTGGATGCAGAACAAAGAATGCTTTATATTGCTGAAAGACTTGAACAGAATATAGTCACACAATGCTGGATGATGCCTTTTTGTGAGAGGTATGAAACACATCTCTCTCAAAGAGTTAATTATATTTTAGCATAAAAAACCACTAACCATAAATTTTCTTTTATCATTGATCATTGGATGGTAGGGGTTTTTTTCCAAGGGAGAAAACACTTTATTGGATATGCTCTGTCCATGGTGATGTGTGGAAAAGTTTCAAGAAAATGTTGGAAAATTAAGTTTCAATTTCTCAATAGTTTTATATATTATAATGAATTTTAAATTTACCCCATTCTTATTATTTTCTAATAAGGGATGGTTCTACTTTCAAAAAAACACAAGTAAAAGGAGTGCGAAGATCAAATATGTAAATATAAATGTAAATATCCCTTTGTAATTTATACATTTTGATTTATTACATAAAAATAATATAATGAATTTACACTCATTCAAACAAATTTTTCATGAACAAAAAGGCATCATCGAATGCGGATATTATATGTTAAGATTTATGTATGAAATAATAACAATTGGGATAGTTGTGAAATTTGACCTGGTAAGATTTCATTTTAAACTTTTCCATAATATTTCATTTGATTTATACATTATACACGTTAACTACTATCCTTTTAATTTGTAGCTATTTGATGACCCTCAACCCTATAGTGCTCAAGATGTCGAATGGTCAAGTTATTTTACAGGTTTTATTGAATTTTAGTTGTTTGTAGTGTAAAATGTAATTTTAAATATTGTAATTGTAATTGTGTATTTCATAGTCTTTTAGGTAGGATTTAGTTTTTTTTTAAGTTGAAATCATAAGATTGGAATTTTATATATTTGAATGTTTAATTTTTCTCTATTTCTTGTTTTGGCCTACTTATGATGGTTTTTCTGGTATGGATTCCGGTCTATGGGGAGGGGTTCCAATGGTGTGGGGGGGGGGGTTCTAGGGGTGTGGGAGGGCTGTCCGGTGGGGGATGGGTGTCTTGGGTGTCCATGAGAGTGGGGGGCAGTCTAGGGGATTGGAGCATTTCCAGGAGGGTGGAAGGGATGTCCAGGGGAGTGGGGGGCTATCTAGGGGGTGTCCAGGGGTGTGGGGGTGTCCTGTGAGGTGAGGTGGGTTTCCAGGGGTGTGGGAGGGCTATCCAGTGGGGTGGGGGGGTCCAGGGTGTCCATGGTTATGGGCGGCAGTCCATGGGGTGGGAGAGGAGGTTCCACCATCACTTAGGGGGCTGAACGCCATTGGAAGGTACTCATCACTCGCACATGTGAATATTGATCTCTCAAAATGTTTCACCAATGCTTTATTCCCCTGTAAACATTATTCATTCAATCACATTGATGCCAGTATAACCAAGGGGAAACTCCGTCATGGGTGACGATGTTTTCCACCTGGTTATACTGGCATCAAAGTGATGAAATTAATGATGTTTACAGGGTAAGAAAGCATTGGTGAAACATTTTGAGAGCTCAAGTGTCACATATGGGAGTGATGAGTACCTTTTAGTGGAGTTCATCCCCCGGAGGGATGGTAGTGCCTCCTATCCCAAAACCAGTTGTCTAGGGGCTATCCAGGGGGTTGGGGGTAGTCCAGGGGTGTGGGGGTGTCTAGGGGAGTGGTGGGGGAAGTCTAGTGGTTGGGGGGTTCTGGTATGGTTTTGGTTTGTTTTTTGGTCTTGGGGTGTCCAGTGAGGTGGGGGTGTCTAAGGGTGTGGTGGGGGATGTCTAGTTGGGTGGGAGGGTGTCCAGGAGGGTGGGAGGGATGTCCAAGCGAGTAGGGGGGATGTCTAGGGGGTTTCTAGGGGTGTGGGGGCAGTACTTGGGGGTGGGGGTAGTCCAGGGGAGTGGTAGGGGTGGTGTCCAGGAGGGGGGGGGGGTTTCCAGGGGTGTGGGGGGATTTCTAGGGGGTGGGGGTAGTCCAGGGGTGTGGGGGTGTCCAGAGGTGTGGTGGGGGCTATCCAAGGGGGGTTTTGGTCTGTTTTGGTCTTTTTTTGATAACTTTTTGGTCTGTTTCGGGGGTGTGGGAGGGCTGTCCAAGGGTGTTGGAGTGCTTTCCAGGGGGTGGGGTATACAGGAGGGGGGTGTCCAGGGGTGGGGGGGGATGTCCAGGGGTGGGGGTAGTCCAGGGGTGTGTGGGGTGTCCAGGAGGGTGGGGGTTGTCCATGTGTGTGGAGGGCTATCTAGGGGGTGGGGGTAGTCCAGGGGTGTTGGGGGGGGTCCAAGATGGTGGGGGTTTGTCCAAGGGTGTAGGGGATTTCCAAGGGTGGGGGAGTCCAGGGGTTTGTGTGGGAGTGTCCAAGGGTGTGGTGGTGGCAGTCCAGTGGCGTGGGGGTGGGGGGGGGGGGGGTTCTGGTCTATTTTTGGTTACTTTTTGGTCTGTTTCAGGGGTGTGGGAGGGCTATACATGGGTGTTGGAGTGCTTTATAGGGGGTGGGGGGCATACATGAGGGTTGGAGGAGGGGGGGGGGGGGGGTTGTCCAGGGGTGTGGGGGTTGTCCAGGTGGTTGTCTAGGGGTGCGGTGGGGCTGTCCAGTGGGGGGGGGGGGCGGTTCTGGTCAGTTTTTGGTAACATTTTGGTCTGTTTTAGGGGTGTGGAGGGCTTTTCAGGGGTGTGGGAGTGTTGTCAAGGGTGTGGGGTATATAGGAGGTTGGGGGTTTTCCATGGGTGTTGGGGGCATTCCAGGGGATGGTGGGGTCGTCCAGGGGTGGGGGTGGCCAGGAGTGTGAGAGGGGTATCTAGGGGTGTGGTGGGGGCTGTCCAGCAGGGTGGGGGGGTTATGGTATGTTTTTATCTGATTTTGGTAACCTTTTGATCAGTTTTAGGTAATTTGGTTGGGCATAAAAGTGGTTCAGTTTTATATAAAAAAAATTGGTTTTTACGTCAGTTATTTCATAACCGACTTAAAAATGCATTGGGATTAGTTTTAATGTTGGTTATTTGGAAACCGATGTAATAAATTCATGGGAAATGGTTTTTACGTCGGTTATTTCTTATACAATGTAATAAATTGAAATGTATATTTTTTTTACATCGTTTATTTTATAACTGACATCGCAGATATGTTTTTACTTCAGTTATTATATAACCGACATTGGAAATTGTTTGGCAGACAGGTTTATCACGTTGGGTATAAAACTATCTAACGTGATAAATGCTTCGGAGGAGTACATTATGACATCGGTTTTTATATAAGCTACTTGAAATGGTATATACCACATTGGTTATTAAATTACCTATGTAATAAACCATGACACCGAAGCATTTTCCACGCCGGGTTTTTATCAACCGACGTGAAAAACCCTTATTATTTGTGTTCTTTACGTCGGTTGTAAAATAACCGACATAAAAAACTATGTCTACAATGCCTCTTGTAAAAATGTCGGCCAAAATCCGACGTTAAAAATAAAAAATACCTTCCATAAAAAACGTATTCAGCACTAGTGTTAATAAGGATAAATCCTCCAAAATAATGTAAACCTTTAGGGGGTCCATTTATTGTCTAGTTTTACAATACATTTTCTATTTCCTGGAATGAGATGCTTGTAGAAAACATTTGAGTCAATTTCACCATTAAAATCTAGTTTCCATACCATAATATCTCCATTTTTTAAGGAAATCATAATTAGAAATAGCTTGTACAATGTCATTAGGGAGTGAATTATGGTTGGACATTTTGTCTCTTATGGTGCTGCTAAGATCAATGTTCTAGTTTAAAGAAGTGTTCCTTTACATGATGGGATTTCCAACCCAATTGTCATGCCAGAACCTCAAAGAGGATTTGAATCTGACCAACCACCATGCATGATTCAAAAGTAGATGAGACACAACTTTGAGACCAGGCCAAACGGAATATTCCATATGGCATGTCTTCCCTTCTCTAATCTTGTACCTGAACCTATGTTTGAGGAAATCCAACATGTTAGTACAATTATTTATGAACTTCCATATAAATTGGGCCTAAATAGACTAATTGAAAAGTGACAAATTCTTGATGTCGTGTTTCACAAGAGTAGTGGTAATACAACACTTTTTTCATGTGATCGTAATGATATTTATTTCAAGAATATTCCCACTCCAAAAAAAAATTCTCATAAGAGTATTGATAGTTTTGATAAACTAGGTGGGACAAATATAGAGCATCATAGTATAGACAAGCTTGTATACAATAACAGGCTTCACAAGAAAAGCTCTTTCAGCCAGAGAGAGGTATTTCCCTTTCTATGAGGTGAGAGATCTTCTAACCCGACTGAGAATGTTGAAAAAATAAGAGGCATGGGGCCTTCCCCAGAATATGGGAACCCTAAGATAAATGAAGGTTATAGATCCCTCTCTTATTCCCAAGTCATTGACAATGTTCATCTTCCTCTATGATGAGAAACTCTTACTAATGAAAATGAAATATTTTCCCCAATTAACATCCTCACATGAGACATCCTCATAGTTTGAGAGAAATTTTCTTGATGTTTTTTAGATTTATCCTATCTTGTTGAGTGAATAAAACTATGTCATCAGCAAAAAATAAATGAGATGGGGTTGGAATACCTCTGCATTCTCTGATGTTTTTGAGATCACCATTATTCACCATGAGAAGAAAAATCCTAACGGGATAGTCTTCATCAATGGAAAAAATAATAGTAGAGAGAGGGTCTCTTGATCTCACCCCTCTCTAGAATGTGAAGTAGAACTCCACTGAACCATTTATAAGAATAAAAATGCAGGAAGAGACAAGCAAAAGTTTTACCCAATTAATAAACATTGAGTTGAATCCAAATCTCATGAGGAAGTTGAAAATAAAACCCCATTCAAGCATGTCAAAATCTATTTTGATGGGGAGATATATAGAAATATTTCCTCCCCTATTATGTTTCCTGAGCAGGTTTACACACTCCAAATCCATAATGAGACAATCATGAATTTTTATTCCATTGATAAAACCAAATTTGTTCTCAAAGATAATCTTTTTAGATATATGAGAATTTCTAGTAGGAAGAAGTTTTCTGATGATTTTGTGAAGAGTGTTCACAAGCGCAATAGGCATGAATTGACTAATGTCCCTTAAATTTTAAATCTTTGGAATGAGAGTGATAAATTTTGCATTGAAATCGGGATGCAATAATCCACCTTTGAAGAAGTATCTAACAATATTGCAGACATCAGGCTGGGGAAGCTCCCAAATGTGTTGATAAAAGTGGTTCATGAAACCATCCGACCCAGGAGATATGTCCTTGTTGAGACCAAAAACAACTTCTTTAATATAAAAATCTAGGTTCCTGGCACCGAGGAGTAGATTATATGCATTAGAAAGAAGAATAGGTATGACTCCATCCCTGAGATCCATGTTTCTTAGAGGCCCATTGAAGAGATTATCATAGAAAGATGCAATATGGTTGGAAAAATATTTCTTATCATTGAGAATGTTATCTCCATCTTTCAAAAGTTAAAGGGTATTATTCACATGCCTATATCTTTACATCACATTGATTAACATAGAATTTATATCCCCATAATTGAGCCATCATATTTTGAACAGGGCTTTTTGTTTGCTTCCTTTATGTATGATAAAGTCCTACAGCTTAGAGGACATCTATACCTCTTGAGTGATCGATTTAGAGAAATTTCTCTAGGTTACAAAATATTGAATTTCATGAAGAGAGCTTTTTAGGTAATCAATTTCATCATCTAGATGGTTGAAACACTTTCTTCTCCAGTCTTCTATGATGGCCTTTAGAATTTTTATATTATGAATATAAGAAAGTGGGCCTCCATCATCATTATTGCAATCCAATAAATCAATGAAAATTTGGCAGAAATTAGGAGTTTTCATTCATGCATTATTGAATATAAAAGGAATGGGAATGATTTTTTCATTTCCAAGGAAATTCATCAATAAATGGTGATGATCGGAGTTATTATTTTCCAAAGTAAAACATGACATAGATCTCCAAGCATCGAACGATATGTCATAGACAAAAGCTCTATCTATTTTCCTAGCTTTCACGCCGTTCAAATTCCTTTTATACCAAGGGTAACTTCCCCTAAGATGATTAACCAAAAAAAATTTGTCATCCTCCACACAAGCATTGAATTCTCTATATGATATCTGAATAAAGGTAGTTCCCATTTTTTCATCATCATGAAAAATTGAGTTAAAATTACCAATTATAAACAAAGAATCCAAGATGGTAACTGAAAGGTCCTTTATTTGAGGTCAAAGAGATCTTCTATCAGTGTAAGTATTTTAGGCATAAAAATCTGTTAAAAAATTCACATGTTTAAAAGAAATAATGACCAAGTGGTGTATTGATCTACTTCTTAGGTTATAATGGGATTTTTTTCTTTAACATGCACAAAAATCCACAATCTATCATGAGAAGGAAAAGCTTGAATTTTCCCAAGAATGTGAGAGACACTATTGTTAATCATGTTGTCATTCCTAGAAAGGATTTTTTTAGATCAGTAATACCAATTATGTTATTCTTGTACTTTCCTGTAAGAAGCCTTAGGGAACTGTCTATGCCAAGGTTAGCTATTCCTTGGCAGTTCCAGAAAATACTCTTCATTTTGGCATTATTTTGGGGTTTCATTCCCCCTTTTATTTTGTTTTAGCATTCTTATTTATTTTAGAATTTCTGGGTTTTTTTTCGAATCTGGAACATGTAGTAGTTTGAATTCATTTGTAGTTCCAACATAGGTTGAGTTCAAAACTGATTCCTTTGGATTTTCACTAACTTTATTTTTATACTATCTGAGATAGAGTCCATAACCTTTTTATGAGAAGGTATATTAGCATGAGTGGGATTAAGATCTATTTCCTTTTTACCAAAAATGCCCACCTGTTATGCAGCTTCTTGGTATAGCCTCTTATGCATGGTTATCAACCCCTGTTCACCATCAAGAGAGCCAAAAGAGTCCATTTTAATATATTCTTCTATTTTCTAGAATACTATTGTTACTATAAAATCTTCAGTTTGTATGGAATAGATAATAGAGAAGATGCCATATTATATATTATCAATAAGGGAAACCTCTAATGTTTATTCCTTAATAGTTTCAAAAGGGACATTTTGTCCTTCCCTCTTTTCATCCAATTGTGGAGGAATGTCAATTTTTTCTTCCTCATTAGCCAAGTCAACCCATAATTTTCTTTTTTTTGCAACCCATGTGAAAGACCAGGACTCTATAGATTTCTCACCATTGGTGATGACAGTAGGATTTATCCCATTACCTTTTGGTAATTTCTTCCAACTTTTTGTGGGAGGGATAGGTCTAAAAATCTTCTTTACTACACTATAGTTCATTATATCATGTCCTACCATTTTCCTGTGGTCACTAATGTGAGGCGAGCATTCAAACTCAAGCTTTTCGTCCAATTTAATCTCATTAACAATGAGGGAAATGTGGTCTGGGGGAGGTGACTCCATATTAATATCGAAAATAATCCTAGAAAAATAAAAGGTTCACGTCCATTGTTCTCTGGTCAATTTTGAGGGTCGTTTCAAAGATAGAGGCTAGATCATTTAGAATTTTGGGATGCCAGTACACCCATGGTAGCCCATGTAATCTTGTCCAAACCTTAGTATTTGTATGTTTCTGATTATAGGGGTTAAAATTGGTATCCCATTCAGAAAAACGAAATGTTTCAGGCTTCAAGATATTGTTTCCTACACGCCGAGCCTGGTTGACATCCTCCTATTTCTCTAGAATTATGTGATAATATCCTTTTCCAATCGGAATGAGCTGCCATCTATGAATGTTCTAGAATAGAAAAATACTTTGTTTTAGATAAACATATTACTGAGGTTTGTCCCCTTTCTCATAATCAATATGCCTAAGTAAGGAAAATTACAAATATTGATGCACTTCTTAATCACATTCAGGTCAGAAACCACCTCATTTTCTCCATCTTCCATACGTTTAATGGTAGGCGAGCTACCATAATCGATTGAAGTTATCATAGATCCAGCAAGGCCATCCACAAAGTAAATCTGTTTACCGGCTATGGAATAGGGATTTTTACTTTTGAACCATAACTTAGGAATGAAGAAGAAAATGAATACTCCAATAATGGATTAAAAAAATCCATTTCATGGCAAGAACTCATTTTCCAGATTACCCATGTTTGAATAGAGAATCTCAAAGACCCACACTTGCACTAGTTCCCATAAATCTCCTCCAATTTACATATTCATATCAAAAATATCTTTATATATACATCATTATCATAAAATAGTGAAAAAATTAACGGTTTTCTTTCCATTAATCATTTGTTTCCTTGGAACATCACCAATCCATTAAATCACTTTTTTAAGTCTTTATCACCATTCAACATATCATCTTAAATACTTAATAGAAAACTTATTCTGAAATTATTATATATATCAGGAATTTTATAACATAATATTGGAATTACAAAACATATACACATCAATAATCAAAATTATTCTTAAACCATTACACAAGCATCATCATCTTATTCTTTAATACACATTTCCTATAATATGAAAAATGAATAATATATTAAGGTTCCTCCACCTCAAGTTAATCAAACTTCTTACATTTTATAAGAAAAATACTAATATAACATCACATACCTTTAACATGTCATTTTCAACCCATTTATCTTTAGCACTATAACCAATTATCATAAAACCTTTCTTATTCTATTTATGAGATTTCTACTTAGGAAATCATTTTTCATAATTACCATAATTTCTACATCTGATACATTCAATTATAACCAAGATCATTCTAGATCCATCTATTTAATAAAACCCAAAAAGCATAGGATGAGAAACACTTATCATAGCATAAAACCACACAATTATGAAAAAATACTTTTTGTATGCCTAAATCATGACAAATACTTTTTAATATAGGACACCTTAAGTCGTATTATTAGAGACATCCCTAGAAATTTCCTTTGAAATATATCAAGGGATATCACTAATCTTTTCTTATCCTTGTTTCAAAAGGTTGACTAAATATTCCTTTCATACCATCTATAAAGACCCAGACATAACATACATGGATATTACATCATTTTAGATGAATAATCAACAAATTAAAAAAATACAAGCCTAAGGACTATAATATAGTTTAGTGTATTTGTAAAATTGGAAACATATTCTTATAACTTGGTGAAAGATCTTCCAAATCTCCCTTAATGATCTTCCCCTTTTAGTAATATTACTTAAAACCTTTTTTCATAACTTAGGGAAAGGAAACATAAGAATGGGGTGATCTCATATGACCAGTAAGGCCAGACAAGGGATATATATAGGCATAAAATGTGAATAAGGGTATGATAACATGATCATAACATTAGAAGACCATACTATGCATATCAAATATCATAACAAAGTGTCATGGTATAAATATTGGTAGTTTATAATACATGAATCATAAAGTAATCATGAGATTAATCCATGATATAATAATATAGGAATAATACATGGTATTGTAGAATAAGCATAGGAATATAAAATCTTATGTCAAGGATACCTACTAAGAACATAATAATATGTTAGGATTGGGATAATCAACTGTTTTCTTACTTCATGATTCATTTTCTCTCCTGTGTACCCTCTTGTTTTGGGTTTTTGATTCCCTCCCATGAACCCAGTTATTTCAAGATTAGGATTCAATGTTGTTTTGGTATTGGGATTCCCTCCCATGTACCTTCTTGTTTCTCTCTTGGGATTCCCTCCAGTGTACCCTCTCGTCTTGGGATTGGGATTCCCTCTTGTTTCAGTCTTGGGATTCCCTCTCATGAACACTTTTTTCTTGATCTTGGGATTCCATACCATGTACCCTCTTGTTCTATGCTTAGGATTCCATCTTGTTTTGGCCTTGGGATGCCATCATGTGTACCCTCTTGTTTCGGTCTTAGGATGCTCTCTCGTGTACAATCCTGTTTCGAGAATATGATCACATATTATTTCAGGGTTGGGATGCCCTCCCATGCACCATGTTGTTTTGGGATTGGTATTACATCCAATTTACATTCTAGTTTTAGGCTTTGGATGGCCTCTTGTTTCTGGCTAGGGATGCCCTCCCATGCACTATTTTTTTCGGTCTTGTGATTCCCTCCCGTCTACCATTTTGTTTTAGGATTAGGATACCCTCTTTTTCGGTCTTGGGGTTCCCTCCCATGTACTTGTTGATCTCATAGAACATTTATCATTACCCAACACACTTAAGGGAGATATAGGTCCCACCAGTCACATAATGAAATCATACATAGATGTGGAACTAGATAACAAAACATTCATTAAATAATGACCCATAAAAAGAAATATTGGTTTCATAAACATCATATAATTAACCATGAAATGAAATGGGTATCATAAACATTTCCTAATATCATAATATATGAAAAAGAGACAGGTTTCATAATCATTTCACTATAGAATAACCTACAAAAAGAAGTTGGTTTCATAGGTTTTTAGTCATCGAATAACCCATAGTAGAGAAAAGGGTTTCATAAAAAAATGTAATCATTACTATAAACAATTCATAAAAATAATAATAATGGTGTCCTTGTATCATAAACCTAGTAAAAAATAAAATATATCAAAGGATATCATCTTATATGGAGGAGGATTTGGAAAGATAAATTGTAACATAATTTTTCATATAAAATATTATTTTAAAACATATAACATTTTCAAAATCATTTTCTTTGAAACCACATTGAAAACAAATAAAAGAATCCTGAAAAATATTTGGAAACATTTTTTGAGGAAAATATAGTTTCCAATTTGAAAATTATTTCTAAAATAAAAAATATTGTTAAAAAATTTTCCTATGAAAATAAACTTGAAAACATATAAAGTAATATTTGAAACCCATTTTAAACATTTTCTAAAATATAAAATGTTTTTGAAAACATTTTTCATTGAAAAATACATAAAATATTTATTTCAAAAATATTAGGAAAAAAATTTTCTTTTAAAAATAACCTTGAAAACGTTCAAAGGAGGCTTCAAGGAAATTATGGACATGACATTGGGTAATTCCGTACATGCCTAACATTCCTTTTGCACTGTAAAATGATTAAAAAAGTTAATTGATAAAAACTATAATTATATTACTTAAAAAAAATTGTTTAAAAGGTAAAACATGGGAAACAAATTTGTTTTAAACATCATAGTTAGAAAATTTTGAATTTTTTTTATAAAATATGGTTTTGTGAATAAAATAAATATCTATCCATAAAGATAAATAATGTCGTATTTTATAAAAAACACATTCTTAATTATCTAAAGTACCAATTAGTGTAAAAATGGTACCAATGGATGGATATATCATGGAAAACAATATAAAATAAAATTCATGTTATTTATTGAGATATGAATTATAATATTTTATAAATTGAATCATAATCATAAACAATCTAGATAAACTATGAGATTATAGAAATAAAATGTTACCTCATTGGTAATTTTGAATCACAATACTATAGAAATAATAAAATTAAATAAAGCATTAAATATCATGAAAATAAGGACATTCATGATATAACAAGTAATAGATAAGTATATACATATCATAGAAAAATATACCTGTATAACATGACATGTGTCTCAAAGATGGAAAATTGAGACAAAATTTATTTACCGATTTGTTAACATTTGAACCATGAACCCCATGGAAGAAATATTGTAAAAGTTATATTTAAATAAAAACTAATTAATTTATAATAATAATATAATACATTCATGGGATTTATATACATACCACATAAAAATATTGGTGCATAACATGGTATGTATCTCAAAGAAGGAAAATTGAGACAAAAATTACTTTACATGTTTTGTATCTTTTCAACAATAAAACAATGAAAGAAATATCATAAAAATGATATGTAAATATAAATAAATATAATTATAATAAAAATATAATAAACTCATGGATATTATATACACCCCATAGAAAAATATAGGGTCATAACAAGGTATGAATCTCAAAGAATGAAACTTCAGACAAAAATTAATTTATAAATTTGGTAACATTGGAACCATAAAACCTATGAAACAATTAACATAAAATGGATATATAAATATACCCATAAATTTTAATATAATAATAATATAATACATATATAGGTATTACATACACCACAAAAATAAATGAGTGGTGAATAAGTCAAAAGTCTCACAGAAATAATAGTGACATGAGAAAACCCTTACCTTAAGTCTTGACTTTCCTCTTACACATTCTAACCACCTATATAATAATTTTATGTTTATTATAAATATAAAAAATAACCATATTCTCATATATCATACCATATATTATTTTTAATATGACTTAATATTACACTTTCGTTATCAATTTCATTTTAAGTTTACATTTCAAGTAATATACACTTTATTTTTATTATAGGTTTTGTCTTGTTGTTTGTGATCATATTACATAGATTGTAAAATTCTACCCTTAATCATTGGATTAAGTAAATAAATTATTTCTAGATGGCCTTAGAAGGCATCCCCAATATTCCAATGGTTGGATAAAAATTCCAAGGGATTTAATATATTTGGGGGATGATTTCAAATTTGTAAATAAAACAACCAAAAAAAAGTGTACCGAACCAAACAACAACTATATGATGCATGATAACAATGTAATATAACTCAATGTCTCACCAAAATATAATAAAATAAAACTACACCATAAAAAATATCATAGTACCGAAGTAGAAACCAAGATCAATAGAAATTATATATCATAATACAAACCCAACAAACACTAAAAAATTCCCCAATTAGAAGGGGTTGTTTTTTATATTAGATGGGGTTAAAGCCGCTAATGTGCCCACCACATTGTTGTAACCACGGTTATCTCCAAGATCAGGTATACTACCTCGTAGGTAGTGGTGGTAATATTAGAGGGGGTTTAAACCCCTCTAATTTAATAGGAATATTTCAAATTTGAGGGGGGGGGGAGGTTTAACCCCTTCAAATATGAATTTAATTTTAGAGGTAGTTGTAAACCACCTCTAATTGAGTCGTATGCTTCATATTATAGGAGGATCTTAAAACTCCCACTAATTGAAAAAAATATTAATGTGGGTTAAAATCCCCTCTAATTGAAACAATTTTTAGCTGCATTTTCAGAAACCACCACTATTTTTTTCAAATACTATGAATTTTTTAAATAACCCTAGCCCTTCATTGCCCTCCTCCCATTCTTGACCTCCCGTCCGGTTCCCAGGCATAACCTCCCATCTGGTTCCCTCCAGTAACCTGAATCCTCCTCGTGACCTCCCATGGTTCTCTCATGTTACCTGCCTCTAGACTCCCTCCCACATCTGGTTCCCAACATGTCCCTGCCCCGCGTCACCTCCACCTCAAATTCCCCCCGCACCATATGTTGGATTCGCCTCCAATTCACATACCCACCTGCAGCACGACCCTTTCCAAAAATGTTTTCCAATAATGTTTCGAACCTAAAACCTGCATGATCACATTGTACCGCCCCTACCACTAAAGCGTGTTCATTTTGTTAAATTGTGTACAGATTAGTATCTTTATATATATATTGAAGCTTATCAAAGTAAATAAAATTTGAATAAATATTTAAATACATATAAATATAATATATATATAATAAGATATACATTTTATACTATGTATTTATGTATTTATATTATAACACATTTATATTATATTCAATTTATATATTTATATAAACTATATTTTTATAAGTGTATTTACATATTGACTAAATCTATTTTATAATACTATTTATGTTATGTATATGCGCATATATTTATATATTTATAAATACATTTATGTACATTATTTATATACTTAAATACATATTTATATATAATATATATGTTTATTTACATAATATATATATATAAAATTTCTTTAAAAATTTATTTATATACTTCAATACATATATTTATTATTAAGCACATCAATATATATTTATTTTTAAAATTTGTTTCATACTATATAAAATACATATATATGAAATACCATTTAATCAAATATTTCTATTATGTTATATGAAATACAATTTTATATAATATATGTTTAAAATGTTTAGTATATGAATTTTAATATTATGAAATATAATTTATACTAATATTTATATAATATTTTTCAATACATAAATTTTTTATTTGTCACATTAATACATATATATTTCGGTAAATATAATTTTATAATATTTTTTACATTGATATATATTAATTTTTATAAATTTTACATCATATAATATTACTTATATATAATATAAAACCATAAACATTTTATTTAAAAATATATTTTTTATTATTATTATTATATTATAAATTCTAAAAACTATAAGCAATATTTTTTATATGATATATTTTTTAGATAAATTATATTTATATAATATGTTTGTGGTTTTATATTGTATATAAGTAATATTATATTAAATAAAATTTATAAAAATAAATATATTTTTATGTAAATAATATTATAAAATTATATATATGTAAACATATAAATAATATTCACTAAATTAACATAAATATTTGATATTTTATGTTAATATTATGTGTTTAAATACATTTATATGTAGTGTTTTAAATATATATATGTATATATGAATTTGTTTTTCTAGATATTCGGGGTTCACAACCCCGACTGATTTAAGAGATTAGAGGGGGTTTTGAACCCCCTCAATTTAAAACAATATAGGGGGGTTTTGAACCCCCTCTAATTGAAGACATTAAAGGGGGTTTTGAACCACCTCTATTTTATTACATTATAGGGGGTTGTGAACCGTAGCTAATCTCAATGATTAGCAGTGGTTATGAACCGCATATATTTTCTTAAATAAGAGTGTTTTAATTTAAGAAATTAGAGGGGATTCATTACCCCCTCTAAATTTGATGACTAGAAAGAGTCTCACATAACACCCTATAATGTATACCGAAAATTAATTTAGAGGGGGTTGTGGATAACCACCTATAAATTTGATGAATAGAGGGGGTTTTTCATAACCCACTATAATTGAAGAGAAAATAAATTTAGTGGGGGTTGTGCATAACCCCCTTTAAAAATAGCTTCTAATATTCTGTTTTTTTTTTGTAGTGAACTACCAAAGACTCCAAAGACATAAATCCACAACTCCAAAGTATGGGTGATTAATGAAGCATAGTAGTTTTTTACCAAATGGCTTCCCTATTGATGAAACTAGGATATAACAAGTTAACACTTTTATATAAAATTGTTTATACAAAATACAAACCTTTTAATGTAAAACAATTGTCATAACAAATTTTTTTCCAAACCTAGTCCATGTCCAAGGAATGAAACTAATCAAGTCATTATACTATTCACAATTTCATTGGTTATAACCCATTCCATTTCACACAACCACAAACACCCACTCAACCACATAATCTAGGTGTTACCATTGATGTTGGAACTTCATGACCATAAATTTCCCCATTGATTGTGGTACTTCATGACCAATATCCATCCCATTCAACTCAATCTTAACCATTTATGTCGACAAGCATTCCAATACAATATTTTCCTAACAATTACAATTAAACAGTACATTTATTTAAAACACTTTTCCATGTATCAAAATAAATATTTTTTTTCAAAAATCATCATTTTAAAACCATGTTACCATTTTACCTATCCATCAAAACACCCAATTTTCCCAATTCCAAAAACTCATCACCAAAGAAGATTTTCATCAATAATTTCATGAAAATTTGAAAATAATTTTCAAGAAAATAAATCAATTTGAAATAAATAATTCCAATTATAATAAAAGGAGTCGATATTGAAGCCACCTAATTAAGAAACAATGCTGAAAATGAAGATTTATAGTAATTCTCAACAAAACCGAGTTGAATATTCAAAAAGCCACCTTAGAGCTCATTACCTAATATCAAAACAACCACATATAATCATTATTGACATTAAATATCATAGAAATATCCTCAATAGAATAGATATATGAATCCGAGATCGGGAAGAGAAGTAGATATGAGGATAACCACTATAAAAAGAGACTTACCACGCAATCTGGCCTTCAAATACCAAGATTTTCCAACAAATCTCTCCCATATCCAAGGGTAGAATCTCTAATTCATTTGTGAGAAAGAAAAAAATACTTAGGGTCGAAATTGAAGAGAAATAAGTGGTTTAGAGTCAAATTAGAGTGAGATATATTTTTTTAGGATCTAAGATCTATCCATGAACAACTCGCTTACACGGTTAGACAAATTGTGCACCAATCATCTTCCATCCACTACCTCAAAATACCATTCGCATGGTTGGTCCACAGGGTTGAAATAACATATTCCAACTAAGATTTTCCCTCTATTCCACTTTCCATAGTTACTCCTAGGTGGTTGTACTATTTGGGAAATCCATACGCCGACCCGTGGTCTACCGTCTTCCTTTTAAATGTTTTCTTTAGCTATTGCATGGTTCCTTCTCACCATGCTCAAAACACGAACCACTATAAAAGACCCATAAACATTGCTCAATTATTACAAAACCTCCCAAAATTCACCAAAAAACGTTAAATACATTATATACATAAATTAACAGTTATTTACTTGAAACTAAGGTTGCAACATTCTCCCCACCATTGGCCTTTCTGTCCTCATAAAGTAGAAAACCATTGTTTTCTTGAAAGAGCTCAGGCCATTTCTTGACCATTTATTTCTACCATTCCCATGTTTCTTCCCGAATCCAACCCTGATGCCACAAAACCAACTCTAGATCAATTATTTTCCCATGAAATACTTTATTTTCTTATCCAAAATTCATACCGATATATGATCCAATGAAGCATCTGACTCTAGTTCAACATGATCTCCTCAAATCCCATAGTTAAGATCAGGTTAATAATTTTTCAACCGAGATATGGGAAAGACACTATGAACTACACTAAACCCTGGGGGAAATAAAACAGATATTCCTCCTAACAACCACATTCACGTATCTCAAAAGGGCATATGTACCAAGGATATAACTTTCCCTACTTCCCAAAATGATGATTCCGAAGCCTTAGAGAGATTAAAAATAACACCTGATCACTCAACTATAATGAAAATGGCCATTGAAGATGATCCAAATATTATTTATGAAGACTTTGAGCCAGCTCTATTGTCTTCCTGATCAATTGAATCTTCTATGTCATTTCATGGACTAGGATTGTCCCAACTAATGTAGTCTCACCTATTTCCAACCAACAAAATAGATAACTACAAGGATGGTGATACAATGCTTCAAATGGACCCATATATATATTGAGGCCTAATAACTATTTTTACTTGAGAACTACCCTAATGGTATGCACTCCTCCCATGATCCACCAAAATACATTACAAAAGAAAACAACAAGTCTTCTAACATTTTCATCATACTTTAGTATTTCCCATCTATCTAGGATGATACATCATACTCATAGTAAACTAATTTCCAAGGGATTACTATTTGGATTTACAGAAATAATATATAAACCATGGGTCTCTTTCTGAAACTATATAAACTCATATGTCAATCATCTTTACCACATCATTGATATAGAATTTTAAAAATTCCTCTACCATATGAGATTCACACAAAGGGTTGAAATGGTCCGACTTAGTGAGTCAATCCACTATCACCCATATAGAGTCATTTTTCTAAACCATTATTGGGAGACCTATAAAAAATCCATGGATACATACACCTATTTCCAAATTGGAATAGTTTATACTAAAACATGCCAGCTAGTCTCTATTGTTGTACTTTAACCAACTGATAAGTTATGCATCTCGAAACAAACTCATACACTTTCCCTTTCATTCTAACCCAACAAAATTATGATTTAAATTCCATATGAATCTTTTTTATTCTTGGATGAACAAGACATATTGAATGGTTTAAAGCATGAGGAAGTTGTTCCAGACAAGATTTAGGTATGACCCTCTGATATTGAAACCACAATACTAAACTATCAACCAGCTTACATCACTCAATGGTCTACCAACCATTGAGTTTTGACCCCATTGATATACATTCAGAATAAAATTTTTGTTCCTCTTTAACAGTATCAACTAAATTAGGGAAAAAAATAAACTGAGAAGAAAACCTCTACACTAACAGGGTATTCACAATCCAAGGGCATGTAAACTATCACAGATATCAACTGCCACTAGTCTAAATCCCCTTTTTCTAATTTATCATATGAATTTTTTCTTAATTCATATTCCACCAAATTTCTTTTACCTAGTGTATACATCATGTCAAAGTAAAACATTTAGAGATACTCCATCCATATTCTTTATCGCATGTTTAAATCCCATTGTGAGAAAATATTTGTAATTCCATAACCCTAGTTACCCAAAGTCAGTGCATTATTACATAACAATATTATGATCACAAGGGATCAAATCCTAAAAGACCAATCAGTTTATTTGCCTTGGAAGTACTAGATACATACTTAAGTATTACATTACATCATGAATTAAAAACAAAAACCACATTTTTTATCCTTTTAACATGTTCATATCCCTTAGTATATCTTTGTAGGTTAGTAATAATATACTTCCTCTCATCTTGGGAAAAATAAAACATAAAAAGGTGTGATCTCAGGTGCTTAGTAAGGATACCAATATAGCAAAAACTTTTATAAATAAGCATAAACATTTAAAAAAATGTATAAGACTAAAACCCAAGCCTTTTAAAATTAAACATCAGAATAACATGGAAAAGATAAATCAAATAATTCTATTTATTTATTCACATGGGTATTCTACTTGTCAAATAATCACATGTAATATCAATAGCCAATTTCATAATGATCTAATGCATAATTCTAGACATCATAACCACATAGTCAGGAACTCGTGCCAAGACTACAAATAAGATTTTTTCAAGGCCTTGTGCCAAGACACTAGTTTGTCTCATGAGACCTACCAATGCATCGAGGAGACATAGCAGGCTCAACTCATCACTTACAAAGTCCAATATATTCCTCTAATGAAATGGATCAAACATAACATAAACATTCGTATTAAAACTAGCATACAAAATGTTAATACTTTAACCAAAAACCATGAATTGTATAAAAATAACACATCCACATTCAAATATATCACAAAACCTTAAATACAATATTTAATATTTTATCATAATAAATCAACTTCAAACAGGTGTAAAATCCTTCAATGGATGTTGACATTTATGAAATAAAAACTATTTGAGAGAAATATATCTTTCTCTTTTGAAATCATTTAAAAGTCATTTAATTATAAAAAAATTAATTTGAAAATATTCTTATATGATTATAAGGGAGGATTCGAGGGTGTTATAACAGTGTAAAATAGACGCACCCTCTGTATAAGTTAAAAACCCATTCTTTCCTTAATTTTGTTGAAAAGGTCGTAGAGGACCTTGTTTGGGTAAAGACAGAGATATTCCTTTATAAAAATCTTATAAAAAGTAAAAAAAGGTATAAATGACTTTAAATAATAGTATAGAAAATAGAAAAAATGTTTTTAAATACTTTTTTATGAAACATGGATGTGGATGATTAAGAGGTCCCAATAGATACTCATGTATAAAAGCCTCAGATAAAGAAGAGATTGTTTAATTAACCATTATTGTGTAATTTTCCTTGATCTAGGGTACGTTAACATCCTGTATAATAATTAAATTTTTTTTTTTGAATTATAAAAGAACCACATACATAAATACAATATCATATATGATCTTTTAAAATTGATTTGTTAATAATATTTCAGTAGTATTATCATTTCGAGTGTTAACTGATTTTTTTACTTATATGCTTGGTTATGTAAGCCATGTTTTTTATTGATAGGATGTATTTTATTCATATCCATAATGATATTAAGGTCTTAAATGTTATATTTAATCATAAAATTAAAATTATTCTTGAATAGTTATGATGGGGAATGAATTTCATCATGTTCATGGAGATGGTAATCCGTACCTTTGCACGAGTAGAAATATCATTCTACTGATGATGAAATATAATGTAATTGGATGGTATATCATATATACATAAGACTTAAAATGTTATATTTATAATTTACATCAGTTTTTCTCATCATTATACCCATCTAAATAATTAAGTGAATGAATAACAAACTACACCACGACGGGGAGATTGTAAGCAGTACGTACACACATATGGTGACTTGTAATTCATAGGATGGATAGAGTAATGAATATCATAGTACCATATTTATACTAACATCATAGTATGTATAAGGTACTGTATTTATTATTTTGTTATGGAAAAAATAACGAAAGAGGAAGTGGAAGAAGAAAAGAACTTTGAAAGAGGTGGTGAAATTATTACCGCTTCTTCGGGTGTTTCCATTTGAGTTTATAAAATGGGCTCCTTAGGTTGGATTTTTGACAAACGTAAGGAATTTAGGTATAAGTTAGGGTAGTTGGGAGGATATTTGATCTGGTTTTGGTCGAACCAAATGTCTTTGGAGAATTTATTTTGAGATAAGGGATAATACCCTTTTATAAGAGAGGTGAGGGTCACTTTAGGAAAAGCTTGAAATATTATTTTATTGTACTATCATATTCAGATTATAATGGCTAAAAAATGATTTATTTAGAGGATAAGGTAGTTATGGGTACAAAAACTCTCAACCAATAAGTTTTAGACAGGTTTAGGTCACCATATTAACCTTTAATTTTAGATTTAACTCTTAGTTAAATAGTTTAACTTTTACCATGTATTCTTGTATTATTATATCAAATGGTTTATAAACATAGTAAAAAGATCCAAAAGAAACCCAAGTGGTTAATTAATGATATATATATCCTTATCTATGTCCTTTGTAAAAACCTTGGATTTTTATGAATATTATATCAATTAATAATATGGTATTTGTTTTAAAAACTTAGATATGTCAATTTTGAAACTGTTTGGTAATTTTTTTTAAAGTCATAAAAACATTATCACTTAGAAAAAATATTATTTAATCAACCCTAACATGTCATATTAAGCTATAAAATTATTTTAATTCCTTATAAGTCTCAATTTACACTTATTTTGATATTTATAAGATCAATTATTTGAATCTTTCAATAATAATGTAATTACTGCATCATCACTGTATCATAAATAAATTTAATTATATAATTTCTAAAAATTATAAATAAAATACCATTATGTAGGAGATAATTTTTTCATTATAATGAATATTTATAGTCGAATTTATCTTATGTATAACTCTATATTAAAAATGAATTAGTCATTAAACTTTGAATTTAACACTTTTAACTCTTCTTTAAATAAAATAATAATAAATGTCCTAATCGTATCCAAGTGGATCAAAAGGATCTTATATTATTCTTATGGTTGATTTTGGTTAAAATACACTTATCCAATAGAATTAAAACATGTGTTAGGGTAATTATAATATCATTTTTCTACCTTTAATTACCCTATTTACTTTTAACCGTGGTAAATAAAAGTCAAAAGTTACTATTCACCAAAAATTACTTTCATCTTATTGAACCACATTTTACCTACTGATTTCAACCATGTCTCTTGTATTTTTGAAATCCATTTCACAGAAGTGGTAATATTACGTTTTATTCAAATTTGCTAATGCACCTAGAAGGTGGGTAAAAGACTTTACAAAGTTCAATAAAATTTTATATATATAATATTATTATAAAATGACTCCAATGAATTACATTGAAAATATATAGGTATTATGTGTCTACTTTTACCTAATAAAAATTTGAATAAAATAACTAATTATTTAAATAAAATGTCAATTTTAAACAACAACACAATGTTTTGTCACTATTTATCAAAAATTGAATGTTTTCATAAAAATACAAAAAATTCACCTTAAGCTAGTTTTGATATTCCGAACCCAAAAATGAAGTCCATTTTTTAAAATAAAAATTATGAAATTTCAAAAGGTGGTTATTACTATTCATAGTGGCTAGTTTGATTGATCGTGGTGTGTTAGAACTCCAAGTTGCGTACTGCGAAAGCTATTGTATTATTCAGAGACAAACGTACCATGGAAGCATGGGTTGTTACATTCATTCAAACTTAAAATAATTTCATCCTAGTAATTTCTAGAATACTTCCAAATAAAAATATTTCAATGGTTCTTCATCACATGTTCCTTAGTTTCCCACATTGTCTTTTCCTTCTTATTGTTTTCCATAGAACATTCACTAGATGAGTCATCCGGTTTCTCAGAACTTGTTCTATGGTATTAATAATCATGACAGGATCTTCACTATAAGATATATCGAGTTCTAATTCTATTTCTTCATAGGTGAATACATGCGTTGGGTCAGGCATGTATTTTCTTAAGAGTGATACATGGAAATCATCATTAACTTTGGAGGACTTGGCGGCATTTCTAAACAATAATCTATAACTCCAATTCATTATAGAATTTTGAAATGTCTGATGTACATGGGACTTAAGTTTCCCTTCTTAACGAATCGTATAACACCCTTACATGGAGAAACCTTCATGGAAACGTGATCTCTTACTTTAAATTATAAACCATTCCATTGTTTTTTGGCATAGAACTTTTACCTCCTTTGAGAAGCTTTGATTTGGGTTTGGATAACCTTGACCTTTTCGATTGTTTTCTCAACATGTTCTGGGCCTATGGGTTTTCTTTGACCAACATCATCCCAACAAGTTGGTGTGCAACTTAACATTCCATATAACGCTTAATATGGTGCCATCTGAATAATTTAATGGAAGTATTATTTTTAAAATATCATTATTGTGGTAAATATTGATCCCACATACCTTGAATGTCAAGTGAGCAAGATCTCAACATGTCTTCTAAGATTTGAATAGTCAGTTCTGATTGTGCATCAGTTTGAGGGTGGTAAGCAGTGCTAAAACGTAGTTAAGAATCCAAGGCCTTATAAAGACTTTTCATGAATCTTGATGTAAAATGGGGATCATGATCAGAAAAAAAATCGATTGGGGTACTCCATGATGTCTCATAAATTCATTAATATATAGTCTTTCCAAATGTTCAAGTGGTAAATCTTCTCTTATAGAAAGAAAATGTGCTGACTTGGTGAGACAATCAACAATGACCCATATTACATCATTCCTTCTAGGAATCTTTTGTATCCCCATGACAAAGTTCATCGTAATATCATCCCATTTCCACTTAGGTATGGGAAAAGTTAAAATGACTCCTCTTGGATGTTGTCTTCTAGCCTTCCCCTCTTGACAAACCATACATCTTGAGACATAATCAGCAATATCCCTCTTCATGTTGTCCCACCAAAAATGGTCCTTCAAATCACTATACATCTTATTTGTACCAGGATTTATAGAGAAATTAGAGCTATGATAATCATTCAAACAATTCAATTTTTCGACCAGTTATGTCCGGAACAGAAAGCCTCTTCCCAAATTTCAAAATTCCATCTTCATATATGAATTCAATCAATCTCCCAACATTCAAAACTTTAGTTTTCTTTTCAAACTCCTCATCATTAGTCTGAGAAATATTTAACTTTTCTAGTAAATATTATTTGGAAACCATTTGAAAAAGTATTGATGGTTCACCTTCCATGATCATTCCCATATCCATCTTTACTAGATCCATGAATATAGGATCCCTTTCAACTCTCATCTTTTTAAAAAATCCTGATCCTTTATACTCAAAGCATCTACCACCTTATTTTTCTTCCCTGCATTGTAGTGTATAGTGAAATCATAATATTTGAGTAGTTCAAGACATCATATTTGCCTCATGTTGAGTTAATTCGGTGATAAAATATACATCGAACTCTTATGATAGGTTTATATGTCACATTTTTCACCATAGAGATAATGTCTCTATATTTTCAAAGCAAATATTATAGCTACTAACTCAAGATCATGAGTGGGATAGTTTTGCTCATTAATTTTTAGCTATTGTGATTCATAGACAATAAACCTATCATTCTTCATAAGGAAACATCGATGTCCTTTCTTTGATGCATCACTATTAATAAAAAATCATCATTACCAGATGGTAGACTCAAGATAGGAGCATTGGATAATATTTTATTCAGTTCTTCAAAATATTCTTTACAATATTTTTTCGAAACAAATTTAAACCCTTTACATGTGATCTTGGTTAATGGGTTTCCCAATTGGGAAAAATTATAGATGAAACACTGAAAATAACCTTCTAAACACATAAAACTGAATACCTTAGTTATAGTAACCAATTCAGGCCATTCATGGATTTCCTTAGTCATTGAAGGATAGAAAGAGATTCCATCCTTAGAGACAATATGACCAAGAAAAGAAATTTACTGATGCCAAAATTCAAACTTGCTAAACTTCCCATATAATTCATTTCATTTGAGGGTTTTATGAATAGTGCACAAGTTATTTTCATGATATTTGTAGATTTTTTAGTAAACCAAGATATCATCAATAAATACCACTAAAAAGTCATCAAGATATTCCTTGAAAATTGTATTCATTAGATCCTTGAAAATAGAGGGTGGATTAGTTAGTCCAAAAGGCCTTAATGTATACTCGTAATTCCCATAACTGGTTCGAAATGATATTTTTGGATTGTCTTCCTTCTTCATACACAAATGATGATATCTAGATCAATGGTCAATATTTAGAAAATATTGAGCTCCATGAAGTTGGTCGAATAAATATTCAATGCGAAGTAGTGGATACTTGTTCTTTATTATTATAGCATTGATCTCCCTACTGTCAATGCACAACCTCATTGATCTGTCTTTCTTCTAAACAAAAAGAACTTGGGATTCCTGTGGAGAAACAATTGGGTGAATAATTTTTTTATTACTCAGTTCCTATAGTTTTTTCTTTAGTTCCACTAATTCCAAAGTGTCCATTTTATAAGGGGCCTTTGATATGGGCCTTGAATTAGGAATTAAATCAATGAAAAACTCAATTTCTTTTTTTGGAGGATGTTCAGATAAATCCTCTAGAAACACATCCACATATTCTTGCACAATAGGTACATCCTCTATTTTAACATTATTTTCATCACCCATATTTATTTCATTCTCTTCCTCCCCAATATTGAAATTAGTAGAGCTACTAGGGTTAAATCTAGATAAGAATCAGGTGGTGATGTTTCTGATCTAAAGACAAGGTACTCTTTATCATCATCGTAAATTGTAAACTCCTACTTCGTATAATAAATTTTCACATCATGGTCTGAATGCAAATCCATACTAAGGAATATTTCAAATTCAATCATGAGTATCATGATAAGATCTATAGATAAAGAAAATTTATATACCCTAATGGGGACTCATTCACAAAACTTTGTTGAAATGATTCTTCCCTTATAATTTTTTAATAACAACTTCCTTTTTAAATCAAATTGGAAAAATCTAATTTTTTTAGCAATTTGGGAAGATATGGAACAATGCGATGATCCAGAATAAAATAAAGAATTGGATAAATTTGAGGAAACCATTAAATTACTTGCCACCACATCATTAGGAGCTTCAACATCAGCTGTAATAATATCATAAGCTTAGACTTTCTCCCTCGACCTTTTCTGTGTTATGTTTCTTTGGATCTTAGAACATTCATTTACATAATTCCCCATTTCTCTACAATTGTATCATTCGACATTGAAAAAATATTTTTTCCCTTGAAATCACGAGCTTGGTATAATTTTCACCACACTTTTAACAGACTCCCATTCACTCAGGAATGTACTAGGGTGTTTCTCCCCATATTTACCGCAAGATGGAAATTCAAATTTTTTCTTTCTTACCCTTATTTCTATTTCCAGAGTGTTTGGCAGAACTCTTCTTATCTTTCTTTGCTTTAAAGTCATAATAATTAGAAAATTCCTTTTCTTCCTTGATAGCACAATAGGCAATATCTTCGTGTGACGAGTAGGATTGTGAGATTAATGCTTGATGGAGAAATGGTTTTATCCAATTGAACAATCAATAAATATTACTCCTTGGGTTGCATATATAATTTGTTTCATGACTTGCAAATCTTGTAAAGTTTGCCTCATACTTTATGACATTCTCATCATCCTTTTTCTTTAGACTCATAAATTCTCTTTCTATACCATCTCGATGGTCATGAGGAAAGTATTATTCAAATAATGGCTCTTAAAACTCCATTCATTCCATATTTGATACTTCATCATCATCCTCTGTGTTTTCAATTAATGAGCACCATCGATCTGCATCTCCCGTGAGTTGATAAAATGCCATGAAAACAATTTCCCTTTCACTTCTCCCCAAAGTATGAAATATTTTTTCAAGTAACTCATCCATTTATAAACTAAAAATGGATTTGTAATCCCACAGAATGTTGGTGGTTGTTTCCTCATGAAGTGGTCTAACATTGATCCTCTGAATTGGGGATCTGGGTGCTTCATCCAGGTAAGGTTTTTATTCATAACCTGAGTGAGTTGTCCCAGTATGGTGATAAGCTGACCAAAACTAGTTTCATCACTAGCTCCACTATAATAATCTTGAGTAGGAGGGAAATATCTACATGGATTACGTGCATTGATACGGTTTCCATTCCTTCCACTATGCGCCATTTCTAAACAATGGCACACACAAGATTAGTTTATGAATAACAATAAATAATTCCAAAATTGTAAAACACTTAACATACATTTAATAGTTTATGAATATAATCCATAATCAGAAAAAATATTCTTTTAGGAGGAATATACTCATAAATCTTTCACAATGGTTTGTAATGAAAATTTCTTTATCCTAAGCATATCTCCCAAGTGTGTCATAACTAAGAGTGTAACAAGGCCCATTGTCATGTACCAGGATACCGCAGGTCAAGCCCGAAATTCCTTGTCATATTATTCATTCCTAGGTACATTTGTTCCAGAGCCGACTCTACATGTTATTATCCAAAAAGGGATGTATTTAATGGAAAATACAAAAAATCTCTAAATTATCAAAATTCTAGGAATTTCTTCTATACTAATCCTCAAAGTCTATCTTAGGGAAATGTTCTATAATTAGAATTTTTCTAAATCTAGTTTACAAGGTTTTTACTAAACATAATCTAATACCAACTGTAATTCCCAAACCTCAGTTACCAAAAGTTGGTTCATTATTACATAACATTGGTATGATAAAAAGGGATCAAATCTTGAAAGACCGATTAGTTTAGTAGCCTTGGAAGTACTAGATACATACATAAGTATTACATTATTTCATGAAATAAAAAACAACAACATTGTGTATCCTTTTAACACATTCATCTCCATTAGACTATATTTTTAGTTTAGTCTTAATATTCTTTTCGCATCCTGGGAAAAATAATATATAGAAAGGGGAGAACTCAGGTGCTCAGTAAGGATATCAATATAGAAGATACATTCCAAAATAAGCATATACAATTAAGGCAATCTATAAGACTAAAAAAGGCTTTTTAAACATAAACTTCAGCATAATATGGAAAAGATAAATAAAATAATACTATTTACTTATTCACATGGAAATTCTACAAGTCAGATAATCACATGTAATATCAATTGCCAATTTTATAATGATGGAGTGCATAATGTCAGATTTCATAACCAGAGAGTCAAGACCTCGTTCCAAAACTACAAATAAAATTTTTTCAAGGCCTAGTGCCAAGACACAAGTTTGTCTCATGAGACCTACCAATGCATCAATGAGCTATAGAGGGCTCCACCAATCACTTACTTAGTCCAATGCATTCCTCATATGATAATTTTGAAACATAACATAAACATTCATATTAGAACTAGCATAAAAAATGTTAAAAATTTAACCATAAACCTTGAATGGTATAAAAATAACACATTCATACTCATACATATCAAAAAACCTTTAATACAATATGTATGATGGTATCATAATAAATCAACTTCAGAAAAGTGTAAAATCCATCAATGGATGTTGACATAGATGAAATAAAAACTGTTTGAGTGAAATATGTCTTTCTATTCTAAATTTATTAGAAAGTCATGTAATTATAAAAGAAAACATTTATTTTGAAAATATTCTCATAATATTTTAAGGGAGGCATCAATGGTTTAATAATGGAAAAAATAGCCGCACCCACTGTATAAGTTAAAAAACATTCTTACCTTAATTTTGTTGAAAAGGTCGTAAAGGACCTTGTTTGGAAAATGACAGAATCATTCCTTTGTTAAAATCCTATAACAAGTAAAACAATGGTATAAATGACTTTAACCCATAGTCTAGAAAATAATGAAAATATTTTGAAATACATTTTTAAGAAACACAAATGTCGTTCATAAAGAGGTCCCAGTTGATACTCATGTATAAACAGACTTAGATAATGATGATATTGTATAATTAACCCTTAATTTTTAATTTTCCTATATAGATTGTACATTATCCTCATATATAATAGATAAATAATTTTTATTAAATTATAAAAGAACAAAATACATAAATATGATATCATATATGATCTTATAATATTACCTTGTTAATAATATTTCAGTAGTATCATCATTTCAGTTGTTAACTGATTCGTTTTCCTTTATATGCTTGGTTACTTAGGCCATGTTTGTTATGGATAACATGTATTTGATTCATATCCTGAATGATATTAAGTTCTTAGAAATTATTTTTAATCATTAAAAGAAAATTATTCTTGAATTGTTATGATGGGGAATGAATTTCATCGCATTCGTGGAGACGGTAATCCGCACATATGCACGAGTAACAATATCATTCTGTTGATGGTTAAATCGTATATAATTGGAAGTTATATCATATATAATGAATACTAAACATGTTATATTTATTATTTACATTATTTATACTTATTACTATACCCATAAAAATAATGAAATGTTTGAATAACATACTACACCACGACATGGAGACAGTAAGCTGTACGTACGCACATCTGGGGACACTTCTTTTATAGGATGGATTGAATAATGAATATGGTAGTAAAATATTTATAATAACATCACAATATGTATAAGGTACTGGTGGTATTATTTTGGTATGGAAAAAACAATGAATGAGGAAGTTGAATAAGAAAATAACCTTGAAAGAGGTGGTGAAATAATTACCTCTTCTTCAGGTGTTTCTTTTTGAGTTGATCAAAAGGGCTCCTTATGTTGGATTTATGATCAAAGTAAGGCCTCTAGGTAAAAGTGAGGGTAATATCTCGAATATTTGAGTCGGTTTTGGTCGAGCTAAATGGCTTTGGAGGTGTGATTTTGAGGGAAGGGGAAGTACCCTTCTATAAGATAGGTGAGGGTCACTTTTGGAAAAGTTTGAAATATTATTTTCTTATACAATCATATTCAGTGTATAATGGATACAAATGGATTCATTTCTATGATAATGTGGGTATGGGTATAAAAACTCTCAACAAATAGTTTTTAGATTGGTTTAGGTCACCATATTAACCTTATCATTTAGATTTAACTCTTAGTTAAATAGTTAAACTTTTACCTTGTATTCTTGTATTATTATTTTAAATGATTACTCAACATACTATAAAAATCCAAGAGAACCCAAAGTGGTTAATTATTGATATATCGAACCTTATTTAATTTTTTTGTCCATACCATAGATTTTTAGGAATATTATATCAATTATTAATATTGTATTTTTTTCAAAAACACATTTATGTCAATTTTGACACTATTGGGTATTTTGTTTTTGTGAAAGTTATAAAAAATTTATAAATTCAGAAAAATTTATTTAATCAACACTAACATGCCATATTAACCTCTAAATATAGTTTAATTCCCTATAAGTTTCAATTTACATTTATTTGCATATTTATAATATCAATTATTTTAATCTTTCATTAATAAGGTAATTATTGCATTATCATTATATCATAAATAAATTTCATTATATAATTTTTTAAAATTATAAATAAAATACCATTATGTAGGAAATATTTTTATCTTTGTAATGAATATTTATAGTCGAATTTATTTTATGTATAACCCTATATTAAAAATTTTCTAGTTATTAAACTTTGAATTTATCACTTTTAACTCCATTTTAAATAAAATAATAATAATTGTACTAATCTAATACAAGTGGACAAAAAGGATCATATTTTATTCCTAAGGTTTATTTTGGTTGAAATAAAATTATCCAATAGAATTAGGACATGTGTTAGGTAATTATAATATCATTTTTACATTTAATTACACTATTTACATTTAACAGTGGTAAATAAAAGGAAAATGTTACTATTCAAAAATAATTATTTTCTTCTTATTGAACCACATTTTACTTACTGATTTCAAACATGTCTCTCAGATTTTTGAAATTCAATTCATAAAAGCTATAAAATTACATTTTATGAAAATTTGGAAATGCGCCAAGAATGTGGGTAAAAGACGGTAAAAAGTTCAATAAAATTTTATATATATAATATTTTTTATAAAATGACTCCAATGAATTACATTGAACATATATTGGTATTATTTATCTATTTTTAACTAATATAAATTTAACTAAAATAACTAATTATTAAAATAAAAAGTCGGTTTTAGAAAATAAGTAATGTTTTTCACTATTCATCAAAAAATGAATTTTTTTAGAAAAATACAAAATATTCACCCTAAGATAATTTCGATATCACAAATACAAAAATGAAGTCTATTTTAAAAAAATTATAAAATTTCAAAAAGTGTGTATTACTATTCATAACGGCTAGTTTGATTGGTCATGGTGTGTTAAAACATAAAGTTGCGTACAACACAAGCTATTGTATTATTCAATGAGAAATGTACCATGGAAGCTTGGGGTGTTAAAATCTTTTTTATTCTCTTATTATCTGAAAAATTTACAATTTCTCACCGAATAGGTAATAATGCTGATTTGTCAAAGCATAGACTACAAGAGCTTACTCTAAATAATGTGTTGGGTAGTTCTTCTCATGAAACTATAAATGATGGGAGCCATAATAAAAAAAATGATTTCACTTCATGAGAACACATCCCAGCCTAGATCCTAAAGCATCATAATACACCACGTACCCTTTTCTAGATTCCGGTAATATCAAAATCGGTGTTGTTGTAAAGAAATATTGAATCTTCTGAAAAGACTTCAAAAATTCCTCATTCCATTGGAATGAAACTTTTTTCATTATCAAATCTATCATTGGTGAGGATAGTCATGAAAAACCCCAAAAAATCATCGGTAATAATCATCCAATCTAAGGAAATTGCATATCTCAATGGCATTCTATGGTGGTTTTCTAGAGTTTACATACTCTATCTTTTATTGATCCATAGAAACACCTCTTTTAGATATTATTTGGCCACGTAAATTTATCTCTTATATCAAAAAATATCATTTTGATAATTTGGTATACAAATAGTGATCCCTCAAGATTCCCAACACTGTCTCCAGGTGTTCCTCAGGCTCAACCCTTATCCTTGAATACATCAATATTTCATCCAAAAACACCACCAAAAAAGAATCCATATATCGTTGAAATATGTGATTCATAAATTCCATAATGTCTAATAGTTCATTAATAAGACGAAAAGGCATTATGAAAAACTATAAATGGCCTTATTCTCTACAAAATATTTTTTTGTAATATCCTCCTTCTGAACACGCAAGTGGTGATATCCTGATCACAAGTCAATTTTAGAGAATCACTGGGATCCCCTAAAATTATTGAAAAAGTCATCAATGTGTGTTATTGGATACCAATTATTTTTCATAACTTGGTTAAGAATAAATAATATACACACAACGGAAGATTTCCATCCCATTTTGGACAAATAAGACTAGTGATACCTACAGAGACGTACTAGAATAATTTAACCATTTTCATTCCATCTCTTCAAAATTAAATTTCTATTCCCTTAATTCTGTTGGTACCATCTGATATGATGGTAGGGAAATATGACTGGTCCCTGGAAGGAGATTGATCATAAAATCCACTTGTATTGTGGTTTGAAACCCTAAGAAAATTTTTCGTAGGACATCTTGAAATTGATCAACAACTGTTGTAAAACTTATATTCTCAATCTCTTCTATTAATTCCAAAGTCAAATATTTCAACTGGTATGAGATCATTATAACTATTAGTTCTAAAAATCCCATTGCTCCCACCTTTACCTTTATTATAGTGACCCGGCCTTTTCTTACATTACTATTAAATAATTTCAAAGATAAACAACATAATAGTATTATACATGGAGGATCCAGTGGTTTAGTGTCTTGGGAAAACTAGGACTACACATAACAAGTACAACATCAAGTATATACATTCATTTAATTTATTCTTCTATAGCTTCTTAGTGTCACTTTTCCTCTCCATAGTACATGTATCCACCTGAGGATATACATCAAAAGGGGTGACCTAGAAGCCCAGTAAGAGGATAGATAAGAACAATATATCATGGGGTGAGCATAATCATGACATAGGCAAAAGATCATGAACGTGAGAGGAGCATAAAAAATAAACTTGAAATGGGGAAATGCATAAAAATGAAACATCATGTCTTAGTGGTTAACTACCACACATACTTGTGAACAAAGCTAGTATCTTGTTCACACAACAATTCACATTTACTCATGAGATTCATCACTTTACCCAATGCATTAGAGCGCTATATAATTCCAGGCGCACCCGTCACATTTAAACATTCATATTGCGCTATATAATTCCAGGCGCACCCGTCACATCATAATATTATCATTATCATGATGGCCACATGGAACACATATAAAAAATTTACATAAATAAACCATGGAAATGAATGGGTTTCATCTCATAATAACACATTCATATGCTTTGGGTTCCCAAAAGAAATAGAGAACAACAGACTTGATACAAGAACTATCAACCTTGAATGAGAGGTAAAAGGTGAGATCTTGAAAGAAGAGTTCTTTTGGAAAACATTTTGATGGACATAAAAACCAGTGACATACATGTATATCCCAGAAAATTCAATGATGAAAAAATGTTCTTTGAGGAGTAACCATATCAAAAATTTAGTGAAGGAGGGAGAACCCGAAGGAAGAAAATTGGGTTCGAGATTTCCCCTTACCTTGTACTCGAATGCCTTCTTCTCTTTAATGTTCTTGTATAATGACATTATATTCATTAATTAGAAATCCAGAACCATATGTACATTAATAGGGTTTATTCTGGTTTCATTATGTTATATTATGTTCCTTTGGATGACTTATAGAGTTTAAAAACATTGTTTGGGGATGTTCGTTTTTATGGTTTTCTTGAGTGGTTCAATTGTATTCTTAAATTGATGTTTGGGTAGATCATGGGTAAACATACAGAACTAATATTACATGTTATTGATTATATTACAGAATCATGAATGATTTTATAATGAGTTATATTAGATCCATGTGGACGAAGCATTAGATAAGATTTTAATGATGGTTATTTGGGTTAATTTTTGCGGTTTTTGGATCACAACGAACTTGTTTTAACATTTAAATTATTAATATGGCCATATGTTATTTCCAGAACTGAAAATAGAACATAATACATATTAAATATTCTCGTTCAATCATAAAAATTATTTCATGACCAGATCTGAAGGTAGAAATGGAAGAAGAGAACATTTCGTTTTTGAAGGTGATAAATTTAACACCTCATGAACAATGTTCTCTTTAATAAAATAAAAGGAAGAGGGAAAGGGTGTGGGTGATATAATATAACATTAGAATCATAAGATTACACTATATGTATAATACTGTATTTAAAAAACAATTTGGATGAAGATAGGTAGGGAGAGATCAAGAAAGGAACTTGAACTTGAAAGGAAATTAAAGGGGAAGAGGGAGAGAAATTACCTTTAGAATCCTCCTCTTGAGAACCCCCTTAAGGGCCTAAGCATGGTTTTTGGATGATACCAGAAGCTCTTGGACATGGGGGAGGGCCTACAGAAGGTGTTTGGGCAGAGTTTAGAGAAGGCTTGGAGCTTGATAGGTGTGAGGAAAAGCGGGAGTGAAGTGTGGCTTTTATAGTGGAGGGGAGAGGGGTTTCCTTAATATAAAATTGATTAGTTTATTAATTTCACCTAAGACAAGGAATAGTGAGTCTTGAATGACAAATAATATTAATTTTATAATGTAATCCCGAACCAAGTGGGCTTACATCAGCATAACATCATCGGTTACTCAATTAATTCATTATTTAGCTTTTATTGTGAATTATCGGATTCAACTATTCATCAAAAATTTATGTATCTCAGAAAAATCCAAAAAATTTACCCCAACCATTTTTCGACATGTAGAATCCAAAAATGAAGTCATTTTTCAAAAATAATTTTCTATATATTATTAATTTAATATTTAATTAAAATCATAATTTACTTAAAAAATAGTTTTTAAAATTAAAACTGATTTTGCAGTTCTTTCAAAAATTATGTAGGGTCTTATAAAATTATCTAAAAACTATTAGACATTGATTAAATAATTTATGAATATATTTTAGGAAAATAAATATTCATTTAAATTAATTAATTATTTATAATTATTTATTTATGACTTATAAAACGCCAAAAACGTTTACTAAGGTCAAATTATCACTTTCTATGATATCTAAATTTTATTTTATTATTCATAGGTAATGTTACTCTTATTTACTATTCATAAGGGTCATATTACTATTCATAAGGGTAGGTTACTATTCATAAGGGTAGGTTACTATTCATAAGGGTAGGTTACTATTCACCAAAAATTATTTTTGTTTCATTAGACTCCAAAACGATCTTGAACACAACCGTGTATGTCGGATTTTTAAAATTCCAAACATAGGGGTGACAAAATTATGTTTAAAGGTCACTGATCACTTAGTAGTTCATTATTTTGTGTTTTTATGACATAAATATAAGAATGGAATTTTCCATTGAAATACTTTGGGTCGTTACATTCTTCCACCCTTAAGAAATTTCGCCCCTGAAATTTCACTTTACACAAATAGGTGAGGGTACTTTTCCTTCATTGCCTCTTCTGGATCCCAAGTTACATCCTCAAACATATGGTTCCTCCATAACACTTTGACAAGGCGGGTTGTCTGGTTGCGTAGAACCTTATCACTTCGGTCCAAATTTTTTACCGGCTGCTCCTCATAGGAGACATCATCTTCCAGCTATACCACCTCTGAGTTTATTACATGTGAGGGGTCTGGTATGTACTTCCTCAGTAGTGATACATGAAACACATCATGAACTTGAGCCATATTTGGTGGAAGTGCCAGACGATAGGCCACGGCTACTATATGATCAAGGATCTCAAAGGGGACAATGTACCTTGGGCTTAGCTTCCCTTTTTTCCCAAATCTCATGACTCTCTTCCATGGAGATATTCAAAGGAAGACTTTATCTACAACGTCAAACTCCAAGTCCCTTCGACGGTTTTCAGCATAGCTCTTTTGCCAACTTTGAGCAGCTTTGATGTGTTTTTGGTTGACTTGAACCTTCTCTGTCATCTCTTGAACAAGATCGGGACCAAGTAGTTTTCGTTCTCCAACTTCATCCCAACAGGTTGGAGTTCTACATCGCTTCCCATAAAGAGCTTCATATGGAGCCATCTGAATACTCGAGTGGAAGCTATTGTTTTATGAGAACTCAACCAATGGGAGATGATGATCCCAACCACCTTTGAATTCAAGAGAGCATGCTCTTAGCATATCTTCAAGCGTCTAAATAGTCATTTCAGACTGGCCATCAATTTGGGGGTGATAGGCCGTGATGAAATTTAATTCAGTACTCAAATCATGTTGAAGGCTCCTCTAGAATTTAGATGTGAACCTTGGATCACGGTCAGAGACAATCGAGAGTGGAACACCGTGAAATCTCATTACTTCCTTCACATATATCCTTGCAATTTGTTCAAGCGATAGGTCTTCTCGAATTGCGATAAAATGGGCAGTCTTGGTGACTCGGTCAACCACAACCCATATCACTTTATTCCCCTTTGACGTCTTCAGGAGATCCATGACAAAGTCCATAGTAACATTTTCCCATTTCCACATGGGTATAGGAAATTGCTGCATCATACCTTTGGACTTTTTCCGCTCAGCTTTAACTTGCTGACATACCAAGCACCTTGATATATATTCCACAATCTTCTTCTCCATGTTTTCCCACCAGAAGTGTTCTCAAAGATCACGATACATCTTGGTACTTCCAGGATGGATAGAGAAAGTTGAGCTATGTGCATTATCCAATTGCTCCTTCTTTATCCTAGGTGATGAAGGCACACAATGTCGTGTTCCAAACTGAATCACACCATCATCATCAATATGGAACTCTTGCAGCTTCCCTTCCTTTACTGCATTCACCCTCTTTTGTATCTCCACACCATCCCTTTGTGCTTCCTTAATCTTCTGTTGGATGGATTGTTGCGCAATCATTTGGGCAAGGTAGGATGTATCCCCTGCCCTTACGATTCCCAAATCCATCCTTTGCATATCCAAGAAGATAGGTTCTTTCTCAATCCACAACATGGATAGAGTAGCAGGTTCTTTCCTGCATAGAGCATCAGCTACCTTGTTCACCTTTCCAGGATGATTGTGAATAGAGCAATCGTAATCCTTGGTTAGCTCTAACCATCTCCTTTGACGCATGTTGAGCTCCTTTTGTGTGAATATATACTTTATGCTCTTGTGCTCGGTGTATATGTCACACTTATCGCCATAAAGGTAATGCCGCCAGATTTTCAAGGCAAAAATCATGGATGCCAGCTCTAGATCATGCGTCGGGTAGTTCTGCTCATGGATCTTCAAATGTCGTGAGGCGTAGACTATCACATTATCATTTTTCATGAGTACACAACCCAAGCCTTTCTATGATGCATTACTGTATATCACAAAACTATCTCCACTTTTCGGTTGTGTGAGTACAGGTGCAGTGATCACCCTTTTCTTTAGCTCCTTGAAGCTTCCCTCACATTCTTCCGTCCATACATACTTTACCCCTTTCCTTGTTAACTTAGTTAGTGGGATTGACAATCATGAGAAGTTTCTCACAAAACGTCAATAGTACCTAGCTAATCCATGAAAACTATGGATTTATGTGACACTAGAGGGCTTGGGCCATTCCTCAATCGCCTTTTTCTTTGAAGGATCCATAGAAATTCCCTCGCTTGTGATCACATGTCCCAAGAACATGACTTGATTCATCCAAAATTCACACTTGCGGAACTTGGCGTACAACTTCTCATTTCTCAATGTTGCCAACACAAGTCATAGATGTTCCTTATGTTCCTCCTTTCTCTTAGAGTAGATGAGAATATCATCGATAAACACTACCATAAATTTGTCGAGGTAATGTCTAAAGACTCTATTCATCAAATCCATGAAGATTTCAGGGGCATTAGTATGTCTGAAGGGCATCACCAAAAACTCATAGTGCCCATACCTTGTACGGAAGGCAGTCTTTTTAATATCTTCCTTCTTCACCTTTACTTGATGATATCCAGAACGAAGATCCACCTTTGAGAAGTATTGAGCTCCTCTTAACTGGTCGAACAAGTCATCAATCCTTGGGAGAGGATACTTGTTCTTTATGGTGATCTTGTTGAGTTCCCGATAATCGATACACAGCCGCATGGTTCCATCCTTCTTCTTTACAAAGAGCATCGGCGCACCCCAAGGTGATGAACTAGGGTGTATGAACCCTTTGTCCAGATGCTCTTGTAGCTGCTTCTTTAACTCCTCCAGTTCGATAGGATCCATCCTATAGGGGCACTTCGAGATGGTAGTAGCTCTGGGTATGAGTTCAATTGAGAACTCTACCTCACGATCCGGGGGAATTCCGGGTAACTCTTCGGGAAATAAATCATTTTATTCCCTCATGATGGGCATTTCCTCAAGGTTGGAACATTCCTTCAACTCAACCATTTGGCGAGGTATGCTTCTTCCTAGGGAATCAACACCCACACCATTGAAGGATTTTTCAAAGGATATTCATGATCCTCCTTGAATTTGTAGAGGAGCATGGGATGGTTCTTAATATGAAAATATATTTCTTTTTCCCGACAGTTGATATGTGCTCTATATAATGAGAGCCAATCCATTCCCATTATAGTGTCAAATTCCACCAAGGGAAGTATTACGAGATTTTCCGGAAGAATCCTCCCACATATGTCAACAGGAGAAGATTCAAACACTTAGGTTGCAATGATTGCACCACATGGTGTTTTTACAGATATCTCTACTTCAAGGTTTCAGGGCTTCGATTCTATATTTCTAGAAAACTTGCAATATATAAAGGAATGCGTAGAACCAGAATCAAACAAGACTTTGGCCATTATTGAGTGAATATTAAGTGTACCTTGTACGACTTCATTATCATGTTCCACCTCCGCAGTAGTGATGTCATATTCCTTCCCTTGTTCCTTTGGATTTGGTGGTTGATGGCACTAATTACCCTCGAGAGCTCGAGGTTTAGTGCACTGGTTTGAATAGTTCCCTAGCTCCCTACAGTTTTAGCATTGAACCACAAGTGGTTCTCTCCTTTCATCAGCTACATTATCCTTCCTTTTCATGTATTTTCGATACTCATGAGCAAGGTGTCCTTCTTTCCCACACTTGAAGCATTTCCCCGTCCCTTTGATGCAGTTCACATGGTGTAACTTCCCACATTTTTGGCATGTGGGTCATTGTGTTTTCTTCCCACCTTTGTCATTAGATCCACCATCTTGAAACTCCATCTTTCTTTTCTTATCACCATAGCCATGGGACCATTCTCCAAACTCCATCTCAACTTTGAGAGCACACCGAACAACTTCTTCATAACTCCCAAAGTCTCGAATTGCAAGAGCCTTTCGAAGATGTGGTTTTAATCCACTAAAGAATCTATCAATTTTGATATCATTTTTGATAACAAAACCCGAAGCACACCTTGCGATCCTTGTGAAATTTTCATCATAGGTTGGACAGATTCTCCTTCTTTTTGCTTGAGCTCTATGAATTCTCTCTCCATCTTCGTGCGAAGAGTTCGTGGGAAGTACTTATTAAGAAACATTATCTTAAGTCTTCCCATTCCATCTCTTCAATTTCCTCCCTTGGCTTAGTGTTCTTAATCAAATCCCACCATTGATCAGCTTCTCCATCTAGATGATAAACTGGTAGAGTCACCTTCTCCATCTCAGAACAGTGAAGAACAAAAAATATCTTCTCCATGGAGTTGACCCACTTTTCTTCAACTAGTGGATCGGAAGATCCACAAAACGTCGGTGGTCATTGCTGCATAAAACATTCGATAGCTAGTTTCTCCCTCTTTGGTGAAGGAGGACATTCCCCATTATTATGGTTATTATTCATAACTCAAGATAATTGGGTAAGCATCACCATGAAGTTTTGAACTCCACCTCCAAAATCATTGGGGATGTCGTTCGGGCAATCATTTCATTGGACCTCGCAAGAGTTGTTGGCCTGATTTCTCCTGGTTCCCACCATTTTCTAAAATAAAAAAGGTTAGAAAAAAACATAAGTAAAAAAGTCATGAATAACTTATTCATTTAAACAATTATAAAAAAAACATAACATATGGGATCCCTAGGTAGATATTCTTCTGTATGTGTTTGTACTTATTCTTATGCTAGAGGTTTTCTCTAGGGTTTACTAATCCTAATTCCCAAATTAACTAAACCTTTCCTCTGATACCAACTATAGTGACCCGGCCTTTTCTTACATTACTATTAAATCATTTCAAAGATAAACAACATAATAGTATTACACATGGATGATCTAGAGGTTTAGTGTCTTGGGAAAACTAGGACTACACATAATAAGTACAACATCAAGCATATACATTCATTTAATTTCTTCTTCTATAGCTTCTTAGTGGCAGTTGTCCTATCCTTACTAAATGTATCCACCTAAGAATAAACATCAAAAGGTGGGAGCTATAATCCCAGTAAGAGGATAGATAAGAACATTATATCATGGGGTGAGCATAATCATGACATAGGCAAAAGATCATGAACGTGAGAGGAGCATAAATAATAAACTTGAAATGTGGAAATGCATAAAAATGAAACATCATGTATTACTGGTTAACTACCACACATACTTGTGAACAAAGCTAGAATCTTGTTCACACATCATTTCACATTTACTCATGAGATTCATCACTTTACTCAATTCATTGGAGCGCTATATAATTTCGGGCGCACCCGTCACATTTAAACATTCATATTGCGCTATATAATTCCAGGCGCACCCGTCACATCATAATATTATCATTATCATGATTACCACACGAAACACATATCAAACATGTACATAAATAACCCATGTAATAGAATGGTTTTCATCTCATAATAACACATTCATAAGCTTTGGGTTCCCAAAAGAATGAGAGAACAACATACTTGATACAAGAACCATCAACCTTGAATGAGAGGTAAAAGGTGAGATCTTGAATGAAGAGTTATTTTGGAAAACATTTTGAAGGACATAAAAACAGTGACATACATGTATATCCAAGAAAATTCATTGAGGAACAAATGATCTTTGAGGAGTAACCATATCAAAAATGGAGTGAAAGAGGGAGAACCTGAAGGAAGAAAATAGGGTTCGAGATTTCCCCTTACCTTGTACTCGAATGCCTCCTTCTCTTTAATGTCCTATATAATGACATTATATTCATTAATTAGAAATCTAGAACCATGTGTACATTAATAGGGTTCATTCTGGTTTCATTATGTTATATTATGTTCCTTTGGATGACTTATAGAGTTTAAAAACGTTGTTTGGGGATGTTCGTTTTTATGGTTTTCTTGAGTGGTTCACTTGTATTCTTAAATTGATGTTTGGGTAGATCATGGGTAAACATCCAGAACTGATATTACATTTTATTTATGATATTACAGAAGCTTTAATGATTTTATAATGAGTTATATTAGATCCTTGTGGATGAATCATTAGATAAGATTTTAATGATGGTTGTTTGGGTTAATTTGTGCGGTTTTTGGATCACAACGAACTTGTTTTAACATTTAACTTAGTAATATGGCCATAGGTTATTTCCAGAACTTAAAATAGAACATAATAAATATAAAATATTCTGGTTCAACCATAAAAATGGTTTCATGACCATATCTGAAGGTAGAAATGGAAGAAGAGAACTTGTCGTTTTTGAAGGTGATGAATTTAACACCTCATGAACAACGTTCTCTTTAATAAAATAAAAGGAAGAGAGAAAGGGTGTGGGTGATATAATATACCATTAGAATCATAGGATTACAGTATATGTATAATAATAGATTTACAAAACAATTTGGATGAAGATAGGTAGGGAGAGATCAAGAAAGGAGCTTGAACTTGAAAGGAAATTAAAGGGGAAGAGGGAGAGAAATTGCCTTTAGAATCCTCCTCTTGAGAACCCCGTTAAGGGCATAAGCTTGGCCTTTTGAGGAGACCATAAGCTCTTGGACTTGGGGGAGGGGCTAGAGAAGGTGTTTGGGCAGATTTTAGAGAAGTCTTGGAGCTTGAGAGGTGTGAGGAAAAGAGGGAGTGAAGGGTGGCTTTTATAGTGGAGGGGAGAGGGGTTTCCTTGATATAAAATTGATTTGTTTATTAATTTCACCTAAGACAAGGAATAGTGAGTCTTGAATGATCAATAATAGTAATTTTAAAATGTAATCCCGAACCAAGTGGTCTTACATCCGCATAACATCATCAGTGACTCAATTAATACATTATTTAGCTTTTATTGTGAATTATCGGATTCAACTATTCATCAAAAATTCAAGTATCTCAGAAAAATCCGAAAAATTTACCCCAACCATTTTTCGATGTGTAGAATCTAAAAAATTAAGTCCATATTTCAAAAATGATTTTATAAATATTTTTAATTTAATATTTAATTAAAATCATAATTTACTTAAAAAACAGTTTTTAAAATTAAAACTGATTTTACAGTTCTTTCAAAAATTACGTAGGCTCTTATAAAATTATCTAAAAACTATTAGAAATTGATTCAATAATTTATGAATATATTTAAGGAAAATAAATATTCATTTAAATTAATTAATTAATTATAATTAATTATTTATGACTTATAAAATACCAAAAACGTTTACAATGGTCAAATTATCACTTTCTATGATATCTAAATTTTATTTTATTATTCATAGGTAATGTTACTCTTATTTACTATTCATAAGGGTCATATTACTATTCATAAGGGTAGGTTACTATTCATAAGGGTAGGTTACTATTCATAAGGGTAGGTTACTATTCACCAAAAATTATTTTTGTTTCATTAGACTCCAAAAACTATCTTGAACACAACAGTGTATGTCGGATTTTTAAAATTCCAAATATAGGGGTGACAAAATTATGTTTAAAGGTCACTTATCACTTAGTAGTTCTTTATTTAGTGTTTTTATGACATAAATATAAGAAGGGAATTTTCTATTGAAATACTTTGGGTCATTACATTTATTTCTCCTCTAAAGAGATGTTCTACTCCATCATTAGTTGAAAATTTACCTTTTCGGAAAAAAAAATTGATGCGAGCTTTGAACGTTGTCAACCAATCCATACATGGGATTATGACAAATAAATCCATCTCAAGAATAGATAAATCCGATATCAACTCATCTCCATCAGAAATTTTATAACATCCTCTACACACAAATTATCAGTATTATTTTTTTCCAAGAGGAGTTCGATGTTTCAAAATATAAGGGATCATCTCGAGATTCAAACCCAGAAAATCAATAGTATGGGAAGCAATAATGAATGAGATGCACCCGTATCAATTTTTTTCATATGTGCAGAATTAAAAATAATCATACCTCTCACCGTTGATGGTCTAGATTGATCGTCTACAATCACATGCTGAGCACCATACAACTGCTTACTCACTATACTTTGTTCATTATTACATTGATTGGATTTCACTTTTTGAGGAGTCATGGTATTCTTAGAATCACCATGGGTAGCTCAGTTCTATTGATGAGAGGTATTCTTCTACCCTCACCACATTGAAACATAAGATGTCTATGGGACATTAAATGTATCTCGAACAACCAACCTTGGAGCACTATGACAATAGCACTGATGATGCCCCTTTAGATTACAATTGTGGCATGTTCTATGTGGTACCGTATAGTCTCACATCATGTGATACAAATATCAACACTAAAAACATCTAGTATTTCTATATGGATTGGAAGGAATGTTCACTTATCCAACAGTCTAGTTATGATTCATTCCACTACCTTGGAAATAGGTGTCGCTCATCCTCTTATTCCCAATAATAGAGTTTCCACCATTTACCATAGTTCTCACCATTCATCCTCCCCCTATAACTCTTGGGATGTCCCTTTTGTCCAGTTTCACTCCATAGACCATATATGTATAACATGTTTCAAAGAGCATGATAATCTTTGAGTGAATATCCTACTTTATTCATGATTCGAAAAACTCATTCCTTCAAGGATGCACTACCAGCAACTTCAGGTACCAAGCAAAATAAATTGATAAATTTAGAAGTATACTTAGTCGTTGAGTGGTTCTCCTACTTCATGATGAAAATTCTATCATTCATTCAATCCTAAATTTATGAGGCTGAAATTTTTTATTGAAGAATTATTCAAAATACTCTAGTTCTAGGACTTGGTCTAATTTGTCCCGAACTCCTAAATCTCACAATTAAATAGAAAGATCATCCATCATATAAATTTTCAACATGTCTTTCAACTTTGCGGGTGTGATAATGAAATTGATGATTTAATTAATCTTATTTGGACTCAAATTTTCCTTCTATGGTTATGAATAAACCTAAAAGATAGGTGGATTCTACTTTTAGAAATGAACAGAATGACCAACTTTCCTTTGTTTAGCCCTTGGGTTCCCTTTTTCTATGGCCTGAAAGGATTGGGCTATACTTCGAACTGGCTATTGGCTCACATATGTATTAGATGAAATCACACTCTCAGTAGCTTCATCCAGTTGGTTTCTATAAAGCCTACATAGTTCCATTTTCTATTACCAAAATAGTACTCCATAATTCTCACTCTCTAACAATATAAGGCTCAACAATTTGAATTTTACCACATCATATATCACAATATTACTTTCCAAAATTCAAAATTTTCCAAGATCCACTATTTTTAAAAACTCCAACATGATTTTAAAAATCAAACCCTCTTCCAAATACCACAACCATGTCCTTTCAAAAATCTCACATTTTTAAACAATTTCTACAGTTTTCAATAAATCAATAGTTTTGCACAAAATCATAATTCATTACTCAAAATGAAATATTCACTCCTAGTAGGAAGTCATTTATATAATTAATGTCATTAATTTATCAAGGTATTAACCCATTATAAGGATATTATAACTCTTATAAGTGTCTCCATAACACTTAATTACCCAACTCCTTGTTAACAGGCAGTTCAGTATAAAAAGGATAGCAATGACTTTTTATTCTCTATGTTTCAAGTCTTGATAACCCTATTCCTTCCAACCATACCAAATCAAGAACTAAATCATAATGAATTTCAACTCCAAGACTAAAAACTAACACCAATTTCCCCAAAATGGAATACAAATTGAAAAATATTGATTCCATTTGTAATTAAAGTACCGAACTATATGATACTAATTAAAACATACCACCCAAACTAATTGGATTGATTTAATGAAGAATTAATACTTGGACTTAAGATACATCCCCAAGATGTTAAAAGCTCTAAATAAATACCATGCGCTTTAATACAGATGGGGGATGGTTTTCTCTTCTGAAATAAAACAACTAAAACTAAGTGTACTAAACCAAAAAATAGTTATACGATGAATTGTAATAATTTAATACAACTAAAAGTAATGAAAATATGTTACAAAAAACTACACCATAACTAATATCAGAGTTACAAAGTAAGAACCAAGATCAACATCAACCAAAAAGTATAAAAAAATCTCAAATAATACAAATACATACATTCATGTCTTTAAGCATACTCGATGCTCAAACTCTACAATACATCCCAGGTATCAAGAATCACCACTAAGGAAATGTGATACCTTACATTTACTTGTGTCCCCATAAAAAATATCTAAAAAAGCACAAAAGTGAAAAATTAGGGGTGAGTAATGAAACTCAGTATATTTTCACCAAATGACTTCCCTACTCATGCCACTAGGATACAACAAGTTGTCACATCTATATGAAATAGTTCATATCAAATCGAAACCATTCACACTAAAACAATTTTTATACCAAAATATTTTTCCATACTGATACCACCTTCAAATAAAGAAACCAAAAAAGTCATTAAAATACTCTCAATTTCATTGGGAATAACCCATTACTTTCACCCAACCAAACACACCCACTCAACCACACAATCTTGGTGTTACCATTTTCTATGGAACTTCACATCCATAAATTGTCTCAATAGTGGTGGTAATTGATTAAAAATATCCATCCCATTCAACTCATTCTTATCCATTTAAGCCGAAAACCATGCCAAAAAAATCTTTTCCAAACCATTTCAATAAAACTATGATTTTATTGGAAAAAATTTCCATGCATCAAAACCAATCATCCATTTTAACATCATGTTTTCAAATTAAAATTCCACGAAAACACTCAATTTTCACAATTCCAAAAATTATCACCAAATAAGGTTTCCACTAATAATTTGAAAACAATTTCATAATAAATCTGAAGAAAAAAATACATTTTAATTCAAGCCCTATAATTCTAATAATAGTAGTCAATAGTTAATCCCCCTACCTCATAAACTATGATGATAATGAATAATGACATTAATTATTCAATAAAACCTAGTTGAATCCTCAAAACTCCACCTTAGATCTCATTCCCTAACATCAAAACAACCATATCGCATCATGATTTACATTAAATATCAAATATCTAACCCCAAAATACTTTATCAATGAATACAAGAAAGGGAAGAAAAGTATATCTAAGGAATTCCACTAATAATGAGGACTTAAAATGCAATATGGCCTTTATTACACCAATACATGCTAATGGATTGCTTACATATCCAGGGGAGAGTCTACACAACCTCTGGGGGGAAGAAAAAATGAGTTAGGTTCAAAATAGAGGAAAAGAGAGCGGTTTGGAGTCAAATATGAGTGAGATTCACTTTTTTAGGATCTAATATCAAACCATTCCTAGTAGTCTCACATGTTTAGGAAAATAGTGAGCCAACTATGCACCAAACACTACCGCCAATCACCGTTCATTTGTTTGTATACAAGGTTATAAAAACCATACACTAATCATAGTTTCCCATCTATTCCACTTTGGAGGGTTACTCTAAGGTGGATTCATGATTTGGGAAAACCGTACCTCTAACCATGCTCCCATACAAAGACCATTGTTTGATTTTTCACAATTACCTATAGGCGTTTCATGATTTCAATGAACCATTATCAAACCGTTCACCTCTAGAAAATACCCAAAAACATTCCAAAGCCTTTCAAACTCTCCCAAACATCACCTAAACACTTTAGAGACAAAAAATACTTAATTTAAAGGTTACTTACTTGAAACTAGGGGATATATAAATAATTATTTGATTAATTATATAATATAAAAAATTATTTAAATATCATATATTTTCAGTAAAAAAATATTTATAATAATTAATAAAATATAGAAAAATGATATGGAATACACCATTCATGGAGACAGTAGGTCATACGTACACATGAACATTATCTCAATTTTATTGTCTTATTAAAAGAAAGAAAATAAATGAAACATATGTATATATATTATCATTTTTGTAATATTATTGTTTCATATTTATCATATAATTTTACTAAAATCATCCTGAATACATTCCATGTAAATTGTGAATGAATCACTTCTCGGTGATGAGGTGATAGTCGACACTTCCACAAACGAAGTTACAGTATTTACACAAAATTTAAACCATGATGTTATATTTTATATACTATTTAATGGAAAATAAATACATGATAAAAATCATATATATAATATAAAAATAGAAATTACATCATTATTTCAATTCATGAAATTGTAAATTAAGGAACAAATAATATCCGATCAGGAGACACTAGTCTACCGTTCACACGAATGATGATATCACATCCCATTTGATGGGAGTGTGTGTGTTTTTTGTCGAGCCATTAAAATAAAAAAATACTTGTATATTAATGATTATAATACTATTATATAATAATTTATTAATAATAAATTATGGGGTGGGTAATGAAAATAAAATAAAAGAGCTTGTGTAAGGATGTTACCTATTGTTCAGCTAATTCCTTTTGGTTTTCACCAAAGCAATAACTTGGATATATTTGTGTAAAAAGTGAGTAATCTATTATTAATTAAGTTATTTTTGGAGATTATTTTTTAAGGTGTTGGATGATATATAGTGTATTTATTTGTGTGATGAATTGAGGGGGTTGAGTGCCCTTTTATGGCGGAGGAGGATTGGTATTCTTGTAAATATAAAAAGGTAAAAACTATTAGGAGGACCTCTTTAATTCAGGTTCCTCGCAAAACTATATATTAATTATAAAAGGGAGGATATTATATAAATATGGCCATAAAATTACTCTTTGACATGTTTCTAGGGTATTTGGACCCTTAAGTTAAAGTTTTACCATTAAGTAAACTTGTTTCTTCCTTAATCAATATAATTAATTTTTATTAGATTCACTAATATTTTTTGTCAAAAACTAAGTTGAAATTAATAGATATTATAAATTTTTATTATTTAAAATATTTCATTCATTTCTATAATTCATAAACACATAAGTGGCATAAATGAATTTAAAATTAATCATGTATACATGTCGTGAAAGCGGGTTGTAAAAGAAAAAAATCCAAAAGATTGAAATGTTTTTATAGACAATTTCAATGTGAAATTGGTTCCAATGAGCTAAATTGAACTAATTAATTAATTTTTGATATAATTATACTTTAAAAAAACTAAAATATAATTTAAATATATAAATAAATTAGACAGAAAAGTGGTTTTGAATTAAAATTCAATATTTTTCACTATTCATCAACAAATGAAAATTCTCATAAAAATATAAAAAATTGAATAAAAGTAAATTTTGATATTTTGATTGAAAATTTTATGTTTATTTTTTAAAATTAAAATTATAAAAGCATTAAAATTTATATTTAAAATGGGTTATTCATTAAATATGGTAAAACTACCTTTTAGAAAAATACATCTTTTTATTCATAAAATTGGATTTATTATTATATTATACCTATCAAATGTATTAGATGACTATAAAAAATATTTATTGAATAAAAATAATATATAAATTATATTGAAAACATTCATTAAGACTGGTTTCTTTAATTTATTGAGATACAACTATGTTTGTATATAAAAAATATTTTCAACAGAAAAGTAATTTCAATATTCTAAAATAAATCTTAAATTAATTTATATGTTATTGATAACCAATATATTCATTTTATATACATTTTTAAATCATATTTTCATAATTTAGTTAACAATTTTAGAATCTTTCATTCCAATGGCTTGGTGGTAACTATAATAATATTGTAATAACAATATTAATAATATATATTAATTTAGTAAAACTCAGACTTGCATGTAAGAACATCTATTGAAGGGAATCATTATTGTGTGTAACAAAGTAAAAACATAGTGTTTCACATACAATAAGCTAATCTAACTATTACATGTAATGGAAGATATAATTTTTGTTGCATATAACACAATCAAAACATAGTGATTTTTTATAATAAATTCTATATTCTATGTTGTGTGAAATGAAAATATCAAAAATAATAAATTAATTTTAAAAACAATTACCAAAATCTTGGGCTGTTTCCAAAACCTAATGATATAATCCACAACATCACATGTCTAAGAAAATGAAGTTCAATCCCAGGAGATAATCCAAGCAATTATGATTCAAAGAGTATGAAACTTAATATTTAGTATAATGTTGAAAGATTAAAAAAATATAATACATTGACTGAACTCTAGTGTTGTATCCCACTTATTGGTCACACAAATGAATTGAGGTGGCGTACTCTTAGTGCTTAAGGAATTTCCTTGCGTATCCAAGGATGAATGAAGTTAGGATACTCCTTTAAAGTGATCCAAGTCCATAACGAATAGGAAAATTACATTTAATTAGTTGACATAGGATAAGATAAATATGAATACCAAAATTACCATTTACATTTAGTTCAAACCATTAAATTTTCATATATTAGTGGTTAAGACAAAAAGTGGTATTTATAACATTAATCTATTTATTTACAATTGATAAAGGGATAAGAGATATATCCATATCCTTTTACAATCTATTTAATATAATTCTAGAATCCCACTAGTATGTGGAAAGCACAATACAACCAAGGGGTGGTTTGGTCATATAGTAGAGTGAGTTTCAAATTTATCTAATAATTATTCAATTCTATTTAATTAATTATTTTATAATAGACAACCCAAATTCACCCAATGGGTGTTTTGGTTTCAAGAAAGGAAAATTTATTAGGGAATGAAAATGAACCAACCCTAAAGGGTGGTTTATATTGAGATCACAGAACTCTAATATTGTAAATGATTATAATTAAATTTCAAATTAATTGTATTGGAATTTAATTTATGGAGTTATGTATTTTAGGAGCAACACATGGAAAGTATGGAATTTGGAACACCAACAACATATTAAAAATGTGATAATTTTTGAGAAAAGTAATTGAATGCCTACCTTGGCACTATAGTAGAATCCTATTGTCTTTAGAATTGGGTTGGAATGAGAGAAAATGGGTAAAATACACAAATCAACCAATAATATGGCATATAATCTCACATGGAAAATAATATCAAAATGAAGAAGAAAATAAATAAAGGAAACAAGATAAATAAAAGAATTAATCTGGGGGATCCAACGTGATGAATGATGATCAAATTAGTTCTTAGAAAAAATGGCATAGCTAATATCCTAATGATTAATAATTGGGAGATCCCAAAGATGGCCTATGGTGTAAATGAGGGAGGTAGAGAAAAAGGATTTAGGTTAAAATAAGAGGGGAGGAAAATGGTAAATTCACCCTTTTTAGCAGGGCGCACGATTTAGCCATACAATCTTCCAAACCATTTCTAACCTTCCATGAACTACATAGCCACTACTCACTTTCATGGTTTGAAAAATCATTCATAAACCGTGTGCTTTCACCTATCCTAAGCTATACACCCCCAGATAGTTTATGTGAACCATCAGACAAAATGTGAAAAAATTGTGTGTTGTGCCTATTCATTTTATTTCAGGTTTTGAAAGACTATTTAAACCGTGTTTCAGGGTTAGAGAACTCGTGTGTCACCCCTCTAGGTCAGCATAGATTATCTTCATAGTTATCACTAACCATGTTCTATTAATGAAGCTCCCCATTTCTTTCTAAAAACTATAACTTTGGGCCCAGACCAAGATTGAATGATCTTGATACCTCTATGAACTCTCATGGAACTATGATTTTGATAAAAAATAATTTATATTTAAAATTAAATGATCCTTAACTAAATTAAAAATTGAGTTCTTGCAAACTACCCTCCTCATAACAACTCATCCTGAAGTTTCTTGTGCGAAGATGGTTGATTTCCATCCAAGAATAATTCCAGCCACTAAGAATGTATATCCGGATCTTACTCCTAGTTCTTATCAAATGCATGAGAATCAATCCATAACATCCCAAACCCTTGGAACACACCTACCTTAAGGTTCCTTTATTCTATGATAAATGATATGAACCCTATACTCATGAAAAGAAGAATCATCCACTAATTTAAATTATTCAAGATCAAAAGTATGAGAAATGTGATATTAATAACAATAGAGCACAGAAACATGAATAAAATCATGTATAAACATATACAACTTTGGAAGAGCTATTTGACATGCTATTAGTCCGACCCTCTATGATATCTCAAAAGGTCCAATTAATCTAGATGATAACTGACCCAGCTTCTAAATTCATTGATTCCCCAATAAAAGCGAGACTCTCAAGAAGACCTAATCTAGAGGTTGAAGGTAATGATCTACATAAGAATTATACATAGACTAATATTTCCTCATATACTTTCTAATCTTATATACCTTCTCTGATGTCTCTTTAATGAGACAAGATACATACAGCACCGCCTACCCTACATCTATCAATATAAAGGTGATCAGAACAACCTACCATATTGGTCCACATAAGAATATATCTTTATAGTATCTTGAAAGAATTTATTATAATAAAATTAATAAAGAGTTATGTTCCCTTCCCATGAACATCCAAAATCAAGGACACATGCACAAAGTGTTCCCTCCAATACTTGTATAGTGCACTCGAATAGACCATTAGTCCGTGGGTGATGGGAAATACTCAGCAGTCCCTATGAGACAAGAATTTTTTTCAACCCTTACAAGAATTGAGAAGTAAACTGAATGTCCCTATTACATATGATGGTACATGTAAACCCATGAAGTTCTATAATGTCTTAAAAATGTATTCTATAATGTTTTTTCTAATGAAGATGTCTCTTGAATAGGGAATAAGTGAGAAAACTTAATCAATCTATTAATGATAACCCCTAAAATGTCACTACCCTGAGTATACTTTGGTAACCCCATCATCAAATAAGTAGTGACATCATCCCATTTCCATTCAAGAATCGATAACGGCTATAAAAGACCAGCAGGTCGCTAGTGTTTTTCCATTATCTAATGATAGGTGGAACACTACAATACAAAACCTACTACCTAAATTTTCATAACAATCCACCAATACTAGCAATGTAATTCATGATACATGACATATTAGTGAGTATGTGATGTACCATCCACTTGGAAGCATGATATTCATGAATAAAATTATCTCACATGTCTATAGGTACCTAGAAAAGTCAATGGATATACATGATCTCATCCTCATTGACGTCCCAAACAGTTAGTGGGTCTTCACTAAGAGTCAATTACCATTAGGAATAAACCTTAAATAGAAGAGAAATTTCTTCACTTCATATGATTCGAAAGTGATTAGGGCACTGTAAAAATGATTAAAAAGACACTCATAAAACTCTTAGACTTAAAAATGTATTTCAGAAATGAAATTCATCAATTTCTATACACTAATGGATTCTTGAACAACTTGTTACTAAGTATTTTAGATCAATGAATCAATAACTATATTTCCATTAAATGGTAAGTAAGTAAGTTATTAGTTAAAATAAGGAAGGTATTCAACCCATAAACACCATTAGGGGTTCAATTCACACTGAGATAATATGTATTTGAGGATTTTATGGTCTATGTATATAATGAACCATTCCCTAAAAATAATGTATCTAGCAACATAAATCATGAACCAAAACTGCTAGATCAAGGTCACCTGTCAAGTAATTACACTCATGAGGTCTCAAATAGTGAGACCTATACTCTAAAACTCATTCCACTTATATAAAACATCTCCCAACCTGATGCCTAATGTATCATAATACAATGGAAAACATATTATAACCACATGTAAAATTGGGATCTGCACTGAATTCAACCTTCCTTTATATTCTAAAATGATTCCACACATTCCTCGGACCATATAAATTTTACTCATTTCTTGGCCAATAATATAAGTTGAAATTAATGGTATAATAATTCTTAGATTAAATTACAATAGAAATCGGATAACCCCAATAAGCTCTGTATATAAAAAATATTATTGGGTTTATCTTAGGAAACAATGGCTATAACCTTTTATAGATCCAAAGACACCCATAATGGTAGTATAATGTAACCCATAAAATGAACTTTGTCTACCCAAAAGTAGAATTTTGAGTGTTTGATATATAAACTATGATCTCTTAGTGTACTTAGTATGATTTCCTAGTTTTTTACATGAACATGTCATGTTTAAGGAAATAATAAGATATAATCCATGAAAATGAACAAAAAAGAATTTAGGTATGGGTGGAAACCCCAATTCATCAAGTCTATGAAGAAAATGAGTGAATTTTTGAGACCAAAAAGAATTAACAAATATTAATATAGGACATATATAATTTAGGAAGATTTACATTTAATATCTAAGGGTTTTTCTAATACATGATGATATCCATATATCAAATCCATCTTTTAGAAATCTCTAGATCCTTGGAGATGGTTGAAGAAGTTGTCTACTCGAGGTAGTGGATATTGTTTTATAAAAGTATGATGATTAAACCACTGGTAATCCACATAAATCTCGAGGGCTTCATCCTCCTTCTCAGATAAAATCATAGGTAAACCCCAAGGGGATGTACTGGTTCATATAAAACCATTGAATTTCAAGTCATCTAACATTATATTATGTTTTTGGAGCTCATTAGAAGCCAACCTGTATAAAAGAATATACAGTAGTTCTACTCCCAAAACTAGCTTAATGAGGACCTATACCTCCATATTAGGAGGTATTCATAAAAATTCATTAGGGAAAAGATATATGAATCTATCCACCAGTGGAGAAAAAATAACATGTCGTGCTACCTAATCATTTAGAGAATGGCTAGAAATCTTGGAAAACACTCCACCCATCCCAAAAATTCCATGGTCCTTCTCAACTATATTGGGCATCTGATTCATCCTTATAAATATTTTTACTGCCCTCGGGTGGTGATAAATAAACCTAATGATGATAATTGTCAATATGGTATTGATGAGACACTAACCCGTCCATATTGAGTATTATATCAATAACTAGAATTTTGAAGATTAAAAGCTTCCATAAGAAATAGTAATCATTAATCTTGAGAGGAACATCTTATATTGGTGCCAAATTCTCTATCATACTCCCAAAGGAGTATTAGGATTTTTTATCATGATCCAACTAGGGTCAACCCTGAACCGGTCATCAGAATCAATCCGCAACAAGGACCAAAGACCATTCCCAATCCCCATGGGATGAAAACTATTTCCATATATCAAAACAAAATAGTTTGGAATGGTTTTCCTCATGAATAAAAGACAGGGAAACAAATAAAGATAAACAATACATACTGTTAGTAGGAAAAGAACTAAACTAGGAAATGAAACATGCCTCAAGTGACCTCATGGGTCACCCCTAATCTCAAAACCACACTCACTCCAAGAGAGATGAAAGTATAGGAACTTGAAAATAAAAGGATAAAGTAAACGAGAGTGCCGAGATGATTAATAGGAAATCCAAGGGTAAACAATGCCCTATTCTTTTACCTTTATACATCCCAAAGCATGCTAGTTTGAAAATAAAGCACAATAAACCAATGTTTTTCCTTGTTTTCAAATCCAAGTAACATATTTTCCTTTTCATGAAATGAATTTATCTACAACTACGTTTCAAAATAGTTTCCATGAATGCATTAAAATTTCCAAATAAAAGGAAACCAATTCATAGTAAAACACGGTTTTCACAAAATAGAGAACAAGTATAAACCAACTAAAATGAAAATTACATCACAAGAACCATGGGAGTCCCTAAGTATCTAGTGTTAGTTAGGGACCTAGGATCCTTGTACCTCAGTGAAACTTGGAAATGAAACCACGACCATCAGTATTCTCATGCATGAGCCACTAGGAGGGACACCCCATTGGTCTTACAGTCTCCAATCATCATGAAATTTTAGTTAGTGTTGTTGAATTAATCCTGCTAGATGAAACTTGGATGAACCACTTCTTAATTATCTAGCGTACTAGTCCTAGTCTTCCCACCTAGATACCTAGGGTTTTCAATGTGCTATATTTCAAATGGTAGCATGGTTTTATTAATCAAAAAAATACGAACATAAAAATTTCTTTATCCAAAACTCATTCTACCTTTCCCCACAGTTCTCCCTCCTTAAGAATATTCCCCTTTTTAAATAACACAACAATGCACAAGCCTTTACACCAGGCATATATCACAAATCACACTGTAGCACTCGCATCACATTTCTCAAATTCTAGGGAATGAATCAAGAGGGTGTTGCCACTTTCAAAAATAAATTATCAAGGTTCCAAACAGGCCTTGTTACATTACAATGAATAATTTCATTTTTAGAAAAAACAATCACCATGAACTTTTAATTGAAAGATCCTTTAAAATTTCAATTGGACCACCATGGTACCACACATATACAAACAAGATTGAAATAATGCCTAAACCAAATAATAATATTTGAGAAAGGAAAAATACAAATTAATCTCAAATTCACACCAAAACCCATGTCTTTTCAAAACATCCCAAAATAAGAAATGATTCTTTTAAAAAAATAAATCACATAAACACCCATGTTAATTCAACTAATCTTTCACAACTAACATGGACAATACTAAACATAATGGGGAATACAAACCAAACACCCAAAACCATGTTTCAAAAAACTTTAAGTATATAAATATTGAAGCATTATAAAGAATGTTTGGAAGAATATTTGAATGAAGATTATATATATCAAAACCGAAGGGTGAATCCTAAAAATAAAGGAACTCCAACACCAAACATCTTCATCAATTTTCATATCATGTATAAGCTATTTAATGTTAAATATACTATTTAAAATTAATGTAAAGATAGAATTAAAATTAATGTATTGGGAATTGGGGGCCTACCTTAAGGTGGAACCAAACCAAACATTCATCTCATGGTTTTTTCTAACTAGAAGTTGCTGCTCCCCCACTAAGAATATTCACTTTCACATACATATAAGGGAACCTATCCCTTATGCACACATTTGAATGGCCGTGAACATAAACAAGGGGATCCTTACATATATGATTATATGAATATACTAGTATCCAATCACCTAAATATGCATTTTCATATATACACATGGACACACCTAGCCCCATACATGTTTATCCACTGTCATGGATGATTATACATGTAAAGGGGGAAACCCTAATATATATATATATATATATATATATATATATATATACTTACCTATGAACATGTAGGTGAGTCGCCTTAGACCTGATGACTGAAAACCACAATGTAGAGTCCAACACACTACACCATAAATACTAGGGACCTTAAAACACCCAAAAAATGAAAAATAAATTGAAGAAAACCTTGTTTTATATGAAACCTCTTACCTTGGAAAGCAGTGGTGGCCCGAATAGAAGCAAACCGCTTCACCTTCAGCAGATGTTTCTGGAACACAAACGCAAAGGTTCAAATGGGCCATCAGAACAACCTATAAAAGGAAAAAACACAAATATGAAACAATACTAACCCTAGGGTTTTGGTTGAATGGATAGGGTGATAGGGAGACCTCAAATTAGCTAGAAATGGAAGGAGAAGAGGGGATAAACATATACCTTGAAAGATCAGACCAAAATCTAGTGAAAAAATGGTTGAAATCTGATCTATAGGGATAGAATTAGTGGTGGTGTCATGGAAAGATAGAGCTCAGCTGGGGGGGTCACACAAAGATAAAGTTCCAAGGAGGAAAGTCTCACCGAAGGGAGGCCCACCAGAAGAGGGAGAGTCCCCCAGTGAAGAAGGAGTCCACTTTTCTCAGAGTGTGGTGTGCACATAGTATGGGGAAGAGGAGGGGGCACGAGATGTAGAGGGGGAGGAGAGAATGAGAGAAAAGAAGAAAATGAAACATTAAAAAAAACTACCTTAATAAAAATAATTATAATAATCATAATCATCATCATCATAATCATAATAATAATATTTTTATTATAAAACATAATAATAATATTATTATTAATTATCTTAGAATCAAATTATTATTATTACGATTTAAATAGTTTAATAAAATTTAATTGTACTTCTTAATTTAGTTTAGTTTCATTTTAATATTTATTATTCAATTTTATATATTTTGAACATCGGGAATGCCATTTGGTTACTTAGTCAAAGCTGCAAAATTTACGAATCGTTCTCTACCCCTATGCTAGATGTTATAATGCCCGAGACACCTATATTTCTTTAAAAATTAGAAACATCAAATAGGGACTAAACATGAACCCTGAAAAGAAAATCTAAAGCCAAAAAATGGTAGAAAAATAATTTTCAAATGTCAGGGTGTGACAATTCTCCCCACCATAATGTTTTCCACCCTCAGAAAGCCATAATGAAGTTGTTTAGCAAACAAGAGTTGGTACTCCTTATTATCTTAATGAGATTCATGACAAAAAACAATTGAGAGTGACCCAAGAATACAACCAATAAATAAAAGGTCCTATAAATTATACTTGGATACCAAAAATGGAATCTTTCCATCATTTTCCAAGCAAGGTACATTATGACCTTTTTGACAAAGTTAAGGAAAGAATGTTTTTTAACTTATAGGGCGGGTGCATCTATTTTCCACAATTATAACATCGTCAAATCTTCCCATACAAGATTATTATAATATTTTCAAAATAAATGTTTTATTTATAATTATGTGACTCTTAAATGATTTCAAAATAGAAAGAGATATTTCTCTCAAATAGTTTTAATTTCATCTATGTCAACATCATTTGATAAATTTTACACTTTTTTGAAGTTTATTTATTATGATATAAATCTTTCACATTGTATTTAATGTTTTGTGATATGTTTGACTATGGATGAGTAATTTTTATACCATTCATGGTTTATGGTTAAATTACTTACATTTCATATTCTAGTTTTAATACAAATTTTTATGTTCTATTTTAACCTTTTCTTAAGATGAATGTATTGGAATAGAATGTGTTGGTTGAGGACTGGTAAAAGTAATCCCTCCGGGTTGGAGTCCGGTTACAGAAGACCCTCCAGGATGGAGTCCGGTTACAGAGGCTCTCCAGGATGGAGTCCGGTTATAGAGACTCTCCGGGTTGGAGTCCGGTGATAGAGGCTCTCCATGTTTGTGTCCGATTACAGTTAGCCCTTAAGTCCTGACATGAGGCCTTGACACAGAAATTAAATTCTGGTACAATACATTCCCTCATTATGAAATTAGTTATTACATGCGATTATTCAACTATTATAATATCCATATGTGATAAATGTGTAAAGAATCACCTTGGTAAATTAATGAAGGGAATGGGAGTTTGTTATAAGTGTAGAGAAAAAGGACACCAATTACGTGATTGAAAGGGTAAAAAAAGGTATCAAATGTAAAATACTTCAACTTCACAATGTTCAAACACTACATGAATCAATGTTCCAGTCATCAGAGTATTACAATAATGATACTATTGGATAATAATAATGTTATGATACTAATTCAGATGAAGAGGAATGACTAGTGTTCTTATATTTTTATTATATAATTATTTCATTTGAGTGTTTTATCAACAATATACTGGTTATATGAATTATGGAGATAAATAAGGATTGTACTACAGTACTATTTTATTGAGGATTTCATATTTTATGAATATAATAAAAGTGACTTAATAGTAAGCTACACTTTTTTGGAAAATACATGGTTGAATGAAAGGTTATCCTTAATATGGTCCTCATAATGAGGTAGTGACTTTGGAATACAATATGGTTGATTTGGATAAATGATATTGTATATTCTTGACTTCCTTGGAACTGATTAATAGTTTGTTTATTTCATTATTGTTGGAATATTCAAAAATTTTGGGTATAAGGAATACATCTAGTATTCTATAAAGAATAAGGGAGCATGAATGTAATCAAAAAGTTTTATTGTAATTTAGGGTGTTACCATGTTTTAAAATAATACATGATGAAGGTGTTCACATGTTATTATGTGGAAAAAAGGATATTAATTGGGTTTAAGTTCCTTATAAATTTTTGAATATGAGTTTGGATAGAAGTATTTTGGATAATTCTAATGGTTGGAATAGATTATGTTTGAAAATGGATACTATTGTTAAGGTTATTTTTGGATTGTTATAAAAAGGACAATTGATAGGTCGGGCGATAACGAGTCATGTCTGGCAAGGCCGCGAGACTTGAACCCGCAATCGATGGGATAGAAGGGTGCATCGCTTACCACTGGCCTATGTGATGTCCTTAATTGTATAATGTAGTTTCTTTCTTAAAAGTTTTGATAGGTGAATTATAAATTCATCATTATTTTCGAAACCCTATACAATTAGGATAAATAGAATATTTTTTTGAAATCTTTTGAAGTGAAAGATGAGTTTGTGGTAGGAATTAGTTGAAAGATGAAACTCTACTTGTCAAGTGTATATATAAATATATATATAATTTTTTTCTATTATTCGATGGATAAATTAATTCTTAAAATTTAGGGAGGAGATATTAAATCCAATAATGTGTTATCCCAATACCTTTTGTTTTTTTTGAACTGATGGTATTTTAAATCATCATAGATTGATGGATTTGAGGCCCTCAATTTTACACTTGTTTGTGATTTATGACCTCAATCACTCCCTATAAATATTTACATTTTTCCTCTAATTATGTTTCCTTATTTCCCACTAATTTTCTCCTAATTGAGATCATAATTTGGGGTGACCCTTTCATTTTCCTTTTCCTCTTATTAAGACTAAATTTTATTAACCCAATTTCTGATGTGGGTTTTCCCACAAAGGTATTTTCTATTTTCAAAATTTTATATTTGAAGAACAATTTAAAATTGCAAGGATGCAATTTATTGAAGGAGGGAAGAATGAAACACACCAAGATTTCATAGTACATTATTTCTTCAAAGTAATTAAATAACTTGAAATACTCGCAATACCAAGTTCAAGCGCACCACAACTTACCAAACTAGTCATTCAAATGCGGTTATGAATAGTATTAACTGAACATTGAACTTTATATAATCCTTATAATTTTAGAATCCCTATTATGAGTTTCTTATACATAATTTAGGTAGAAGTTCAATTTTTTCAAATAAAAGAAGTATTTTTCAAAATATGCAATTTTACACCCTTTCAATGGAGAATCCATTTTAAATCCTATATTAGAAACTTTTATACATAAAATTTGACAAAAGAAACTTATTCTTTAGAATCAGAACATAATAATTTAGTTTCAATAAATTTTTTGTGTTTTTCTGATAAGTTTCATATTTGGGTGAATAGTGAAAAATACTATATTTTAAATAAAAACAACTTTTCTAATCAAAATAATTTATAGTGTTTAATTATAAATTTTAATTATTTGGAATTATAAATAGATTATATTTTTAAGATTTAATCCAATTTTGGTCATTGTTTGTAATTTCACTTTGAAATTTGAAATATACAAGTGTCAATCTGTTGATAGTAATTATTTCTTAAAAATAATCTTTTTCATTTTGACAATGGGAATAAATTTTAAATTAATTAATGAATATTCTATTTTTTGAAATTAATAAAATATAATTCATTTTTTAATTGGAAATATCATAATTAGCTTATGGTGAATTTTTTGTATTTTTCTGAAAACATTCAGTTTTTGATGAATAGTGAAAACACCGCATTATTGTTTAAAACCCACTTTTTATTTAAATAATTAGTTATTTTATTTGAATTTATTTTAAGTCAAAATAGATACATAAGAATAATATTAGTTCATTTTAATTCATTGGAATACTTTTTATAATAAAATAAGATGTATAAAATTTTATTGAACTTTTTACAGTCTTTTACCCACCTTCTAGGAGCATTTGAAAATTTGAATAAAACTTAATTTTACCGCTTCTGTGAGTTGAATTTAAAAAATCCAAGAGACACGGTTAACCTCATTAAGTAAAATGTGGTTCAATGAGATAAAAATAATTTTTGGTGAATAGAAACTTTTTACTTTTATTTACCAGACTTAAAAGTAAATAGGGTAATTAAAGAAAAAAATGATATTATAATTATCTTAACACATTTATTAATTCAATTGGATAGTTTTAATTCGACAAAAAAACCATAGGAATAAAATATGACCCTCTAGGTCCACTTGGATTATATTAGGATATTTATTTTTATTTAATTCAAAGAAGAGTTAAAAGTATTAAATTCAATGTTTAATAACTAAACCATTTTTAATATAAGGTTACACATAAGATAAATTCGACTATAAATATTCATTAGAAATATAATATGATTTCATACATAGTGGTATTTTATATTTAATTTTTTGACATTAAATAATTTAATTTATTAATCACACAATGACGATGCAGTAATTACCTTATTTATGAAATATTAAAATAATTGATATTATAAATATCAAAATAAATGTAATATAAGACTTTTTATGAATTATACTAATTTTATAGGTTAATATGTAATTCTATAGTTTATTAAATGAATTTATTTTGAAGTAATAATGCTGTTATGAATTTAACAAAAACATAATAGAAAATAGTGTAAAAATTTACATCAAAGTGTTTTTAAAACAAATATTATAATATTAATTTATATTCTATTCTTAAAAATCTAAGGTTTGGAAAAATGTCTTAAATAAGATTATATATGTCATTGATGAACCACTTTTGGTTCTCTAGAAAGTTTATAGTATGTTTATTAACCATATAATATAAAAATACAAAGACACATTGAAAATGTCAAACTATTTAACTAAGAGTTAAATCTAAAATCATAGGTAAATATAGTGACCCAAACCTATCTAAAACCTATTGGTTGAGAGGGATTTGACCCATACCCACCATATCCTCTAAATAAACAAATTTTTATCCATTACTAATGGAAATGTTTTTATTATAAAATAATATTTCAATCTTTTCTAAGGTGCCCCTCACCCCTCCTTTAAAAGGGCACTTACTGGTCTCTCAAATTCACACCTACAAAGCCAATTTTCTTAGCCAACTCATGCCCAAATATAGTCCCAACTGTCTTAACTTAATCCTAGAGGCCTTCTTTAGTCAGAAAACCAAATTAAAGATCCCTTTTAATCAAATCATAATGAAGAACTTGAAGAAGAGGAAAATATTTCATCACCTCTTTAATGTTCTTTTCTTCTTCCACTTCTTCTTTCCTTGTTGTTTTCATTATAAAATAAAAACTATAGTATCTTCTCTATACTGTGATTTTATTATAAATATGGTACAACCATATTCATTATTCTATCCATATTTTGAATGACATGTCACTATACGTGCGTTTTTATGACTTACCATCTCCACATAATGGTGTAGTTGTTATTCAATACATTATTATTTGGATGGGTATAACAATGATGTATAATTGATGTAAATAATAAATATAACATGATAATTATTCTGTATGTATAATATATCATCCAATTATATACTATTTTAATATCAAAAGAATGATATTGTCTCTCGTGCGTACGTACGGATTAGCTTCTCCACGAACGCGATGATATTCATTCCCCATCGCAACCATTCAAGACAAATTTTCATTTGATGATTAAAAATAATGTTTAAAGACCTGATATCATTCTATATATGAATAAGAAACATCCCATCCATAACAAAAATTACTCATGTAACAAATAATATAAAGGAAAACGAATCAGTTAACACCCGAAACAACGATAATACTAAAATACTATTAACAAAGCATTATTAGAAGATCATATATGATTTCATAATTATGTATATGGTTCTTGTATAATTTAATTACAATGATTTAATTGTTATATAGGATTTCAACATACCCTCGACCAAGGAAAATTACAAGGTAAGATTTAATATCACAATCTCTTTGTTATCCGTGGTTGTTTTTACCTAAGTATCTACTAGGACCTCTTTATCATCCACATCCATGTTTCTTAAAACTGTATTTTTTTAAACAATTTACTATGGGTTAAAGTCGTTTATACCCATGTTTTAATTTTTATAAAATGGTTTGAAATGAATCTTTCCTTTGTTTTCCAAATAACATACTTTACGACATTTTCAAAAAAGTTAAGGAAAGAATGTTTTTAACTTATACGGCCAGTGCAGCTATTTTCCCCCATTACAACATCGTCGAAGATACCCTTACAGGACTATAAAATATTTTCAAAATAAATGTTTTTCTTATAATTATGTGTCTCTTAAATGATTTCAAAATATAAAGAGACATTTTCGCAAATAGTTTTGATTTCATCTAGGTCAACATCGTTTGATAAATTTTATACTTGTTTGAAGTAGATTTATTATGATACTAATATTTCACATTGTTTTTAAGATTTTGTGATATTTTTTACTCTGGATGAGTTATTTGTATACCATTTATGGTTTATGGTTAAAGTATTTACTTTTTGTATTCTAGTTTTAATACGAATGATTATGTTATATTTCAACCTTTTCTTAAGATTAATGTATTGGACCAGCATGTTCTGGGTTACAGACTCGTAAAAGTAAGCCCTATAGGTTAGGGTCTGGTTAGAGAAGACCCTCTAAGTTGGAGTCTGATTACAAAGGCTCTCCGAGTTGGAGTTCGGTTGCAGAGGCTCTCTAGGGTGGAGTCTGGTTACAGAGGCTCTCCAGGTTGCGGTCTGGTTACAGTTATCCCCTAGGTCCTGACACAAGGCCTTGACACAGAAATTAATTTCTGGTACTATACATACCCTCATTATAAAATTAGTTGTTAAATGGGATTATTCTACTAGTAGAATATCCATGTGCGTGATTATATGGTAATGCATGAATTATTTTTGTCTTATTATGGTCATGTTTATGTTTAAAAGGTTGTTATTTTGTTCGCCCATCTTACCCCAAAATGTTATAGCTTCCGCTAAATTATTTACCCTTACTGAGAATCCAAGCTCACCCCTTTATTATGTTTCATTTTCCCAGGATCCCAAGAAGTGTTTTATGTTTGAGATGCAGGGTTAAGTTATGGGAACAATAACATCCTCAAAGGATTATTATTTTTTGTTGTATGTTAAAAAGTGTAATGTAACGTTCATGTATGTAATCTATTTTCCAAGATTGCTAAACTGATCTGTCTTTCGAGACTAGATTCCTTGTAGTCATGCCAATGCATTAAAATAATATACCAAATCTGGGAATCTCGGGTTGGGGCATTACAATTGGTATTAGATGATGTTTAGTAATAAACATGTAAACTAAATTTAGATAAAATATGATTAATAACACATTACCCTATGATAGACTTTGAGGATTAGTATAGAAAAACGTTCTAGAATTTTGGTAATGTAGAGATTTGTTGAGTTTTACAGGAAAATACATCCCTTTCTGGATACGAGCCGGTAGAGGCGGCTCCAGCACAGATGGACCCATGGGTAAAACCCGATCAAACTGCTATGAGCTATACTCAAACGGGAACTGTTGCATGACTACAGTACTTGCTGAACTCTTGGTTACGATACTCTTAAGGGATACTCTTAGGATAATTTTCATTGACTTTACAAATCATTATGAAGGATTTATTATTATATACCCTGTCAATGAAAATATTTTTTTGATTACAAATTATATCCATAAAATATTCAATTTAAGTTGGGTATTTTACATATTTGTAATTATTTATTGCGATTCATAAACTGACCTAGTGTATGCCATTGTATAGAAATGGCACCCCGTAGAAGGAATGAGAAATCTATAAATACGTATGATCCAAAGAGTAAGAAGGGTCATATCATTCAAGGTATTAAGCCATCATTTAGAAGGGAAATAGTATCCCATATATTCTCAACATATGAATAAATAATATCATGCGTTAATAAGATAAGTAAATAATTTTATGAGTTCTATGGATTTGAAGGGAAGCAAGAAAATAAAAGGACGGTAGAGAGAAAGATGGATAAAGGGAAGAGGGGGAACAAGGATTTTTCCCATATGTGATAAATTTTTAAAGAATCATCTTGGTAAATTCTTGAAGGAAATGGGAGTTAGTAATATGTGTGGAGAAAAAGGACACCATGTACGTGATTTCAAGGGTAAGAAAAAGGTTTCAAATGTAAAATGATTCATCTGCAAGGCATTGGGACACTACGTGAATCAACGTCCCAGTCGTAAGAGTATACCGCAAATGATGCTATTGGATAGTAATGAAGTTATGATACTACATCAGATGAAGAGGAATGACTAGTGTTCTTATGTTGTTATAATAGAATTATTTCATTTGAGTGTTGTATCAACAATATACTGGTTATGTGAATTATGGAGATAAATAAGGATTGTACTGTAGTACTATTTTATTGAGGATTTGAGATTTTATGATTCTAAGAAAAGTGACTTAATAGTATACTACACTTTTTTGGAAAATACATGTTTGAAGTAAAGCTAATACTTAATATGGTCTTAATAATGAGGTAGTGATTTTGGAATAAGAGATGGTTGATTTGGATAAATTATATTTGATATTCTTGACTTCCTTGGACCAGATTAACAATTTGTTTTTTTCATCATTGTTGGAGTAATCCAAATTTTTGGATATAAGGAATATATCCAGTATTCTATAAAGAATAAGGGAGAAATAATGTAATCAAAAAGTTTTTATGGTAATTATAGGTGTTACCATGTTTTAAAAGAATATATGATGAAGGTGTTCACATGTTATTACGTGGAAAATGGATTTTCATTGTGTTTAACTTATTTATAAATTTTGGACAGTGAGAATGGATAGAAGTATTTCGGATAAGACTAAAGGTTGGAATGGATTATTTTTGAAAATGGATACTATTTTTAAGGTTATTTTTTGATTTTTATAAAAATGAAAACCTAGAGGTCGGGCGACAACCAGCCGCATCCAACAAGGCCGTGAGACTTGAACCCACAACCAAAGGGCGATAAGGGTGCATCACCTACCACTAGCCCATGTGATGTCCTGGATTGTATAATGTAGTTTCTTTTTTAATGACCTAATAGGTGAATTATAAATTCATCCTTATTTTTTTGAACCTTATAGGATTAGGATAAATAAAATATTTTTTTGAAATCATTTGAAGTGAAAGATGAGTTTATGGTAGGAATTGGTTGAAGGATGAAACTCTACATGTCAAGTATATATATGTATATATAAATATTTTTCCCAATTATTATATGGATAAATTAATTCCTAAAATTTAGGGATGATATCTTAAAACAAAAAATCTATTTTCCTAATACATTGTGTTTTGTTGAACCGATGGTATTTTAAATCATCATAGATTTATGTATTTGAGGCCCTCAATTTTACACTTGTTTATGATTGATGACCTCAATCACTCCGTATAAATATTTACATTTTTCCTCCAATTATGTTTCTCTAATTGACACCAATGTTCTCCTAATAGAGATCATAATTTTGTGGTGACCATTTCATTTCCCTTTTCATCTTATTAAGACTGAATTTTTTTAACCCGATTTCTGATGTGGGTTTTCCCACAAAGGTTTTTTCTATTTTCAACCTTTTATTTTTGAAGAACAATTTAAAATTGCAAGGTTTCAATTTATTGAAGGAGGGGAGAATGTAACACTCCAAGATTTCATATTATGTTATTTCTTCAAAGTAATTCAATAACTTTCTCTACACGCAACACCGAGTTCAACCGCACCACGACTTACCATACTAGTAGTTCAAAAGCGGTTATAAATAGTATTAACTGAATTATTAACTTTATATAATCTGTAAAATTTTAGAATCAATATTATGAGTTTCTTAGACATAATTTAAGAACAAATTCAATTTTTTCAAATTAAACAAGTATTTTTCAAAAAATGCAATTTTACCGCCTTTTAATGGAAAACCATATTTAAATACAATATTTGAAACTTTTATATATTTAATTTGACAAAGTAAAAATCTTCTTTAGAATATAGACATAAAAATTTAGTTTGAATAAATTTTTGGTGTTTTTCTGATAACATTCATATTTGGGTCAATAGTGAATATACTTTATTTTAACTGAAAACAATTTTTTTAATAAAAATAATTTATAGTGTTAAATTATAAATTTTAATGGTTTGGAAGTATAAATAGATTATATTTTTACTTTTTAATCCAATTCTAGTCATTGTAAGTAATTTCACTTTGAAATTGGAAATATACAAGTGTCAATCTTTTGATAGTTATTATTTCTTTAAAATACGCTTTTTGGTGTTGACAACGATAATTAATTTTAAATTAACTAATGAATCATATATGTTATGAAATTGGTAAAATAGAACTAATTTTTTAATTTGGAATATCAGAATTAGAATGGGGTTAATTTTTTTTATTTTTATGAAAACTTTCAAATTTGATGAATAGTGAAAAACACTACGTTATTGTTTAAAACCTATTTTTTATTTAAATAATTAATTATTTTATTTAAATTTATTTTAATTCAAAATAGATACATTTTTTAAAATATCTATAAAATTTTATTAAAAAAGAGAGGGATGAGATACATGAATCGGAAAGATTGTATCTAATTACAATTTCTTATTAAGTGAGGGAGAAGATAAACCTGCAAAGTGTCACTCTATGTCATAGCTTGGTTGACTCCTTTATTAGCAAGTCCATTCACTACCATGTTCTCTTCTTGATATGTATGGGTGGAAATGTATCTGATATCAATAAGCGAATTGGGGCAGTTCATCCAGCAAGCAGTGAGAGGCCAGGCAAGGTGGATCACCCCATTCCAAATAGCATGCACAATAGTGGTGGAGTCACTTTCTATCCAGATGTTATTCCATCCTTTTTTCTTGAAAAAAATAATGGCCTGAATCACCGCCATCATTTCTACTTCAAGAGTAGTGTCATTGCCATAGCTCCCAAAGAAGCATCCATGACATCGACTGAGATAATCTCTGAAAATGGCCCCACATCTCGCAGGACCTAGGTTTCCTCTGGAAGCTTTGTCTACATTGATCTTGATCCATCCAGGAGTCGTAGATTTCCTAAAAACCTTGAGAGAATGCTTTGGCTAGGTGTAAACACCAAAGATTTTGAGACGTCGGAGTATCACAAAGTCCTCAACAGAATTGTCGTAGTGGGCTTTCTGAAGCAGGGCAATTTCTCTTATTGCAATAAGGATCCTCCTCCGACCTGCATTAAGATTAAATGAGTAATTATTTTGAATAATTTAATTTCTATCATACCATATCACATGTTGGAGCTCAGTAACAACGGAAAGGAAGAGGCTCTTGATTTTTCGAGAAGAATCAAGTTCCACACAATGTTTTAGCTGAGAGAAAATAGAGTCAGAGGATAACCATCTGCAGTTAAACAGGTTAGTAACATAATTCCAAAGAGAAGAGACTAGAGAACAAGATACTAAAAGATGGTTGGTGTCCTCCCTGTGTTGATGGCATAATTTACATTTAGATCATAGTTGGACACCAAAAGACTGAAGACAAACCTCTGTAGGGATGCGATTATGGTCAGTGCACCAAACAAGGTTAAGCCTTGAAGGCTTAATCCAAGGTCTGTCAAAAAACTTCAACCATGAGAAAATGGGGTCAGAGTTAGTGAAACAATGATTATAGAAGTTTTTGGAATCCAAAATACCATTGTGAGAAGGACCCTATGTAAGGAAATCATCCCCATTTATAAAGGTGTAATTGTCCACAACATGCATAATGCGATCAGGGATATTTGATGGACTAGAGTGAATTAAAAAATTTATGGTGTGGTTGATGTTATCTGGTTAAGCATTCGGAGATAGCATGGAAATTAGTGGGGTTCCAGTCCAGTTATCAAGCCAAAATTTCATAGTGGAATCTAAACAAACCATCCATCTTGAGTTATGCATGATGTCAACAACGGTATTTCTAATGGATGGCCAGAGGGAAGAATTGAGGTAACTATATTGTTCTTTTTAATGTTTTTGTAGGAATATATTATTAGGGAAGGTTATGGAGTCAAATTTGTTGTTGATCAAAGGTAATTTTAGCTTGAAGGGCCTCATTAAAAATTTTGAGTTTTTTAGTGCTAATACTGCCTCATTCAAAGGGTTTGCAGCATGTCGACCAAGGGATAGTAACAAGATTTCTTTCTAGAATATTTCCAGTCTAAACAAATTTTTTTATGCAGCCATTATCTTTTTTTTAATAATACTATAAGGCATTTTATATATCAACAGGGAGTAAACCATTTTGGGGATAAATGTGGATTTCATGAGGCAGATCCTACCAGCCATATGGAGGGATTTCCCTTTCCAGGAGGCCAGTTGATTAGTCACTTGGTCCACAACAGCATTAATGTACATATATTTAGGCCTACTCCAAAATAGGGGAACTCCTAGATAGGTAAAAGGGGTGGATCCCTCTTTGATGCCAATACATAAAATGATAAAACCTTTTCTAGAAGGGGGATGGTTTTCCCAAAAACTATATAGGATTTATTCCAGCTAATGTCTTGACCAGAGACCTCTTCATAGTGAGACATGGCCTTTTTAAGGTTAAGGATATTTTTTTTACCCCCATTAAGACACATAATAATGTCATCAGCATAAAGGAGATGGGTCAGAACAGCAAGATTTATTTCAGCGTGAATGGGTTTGAGCTTGCTTTGGTGAACAAGGGAGGAATGATACCTACTGAGGTAGTCTTCCACAATGGCAAAGAGAATAGAAGAAATAGGGCCACCTTGATGCACCCCTTTTGAGCATTTGAGGTATCCCTTAGGAGAACCATTAACACAGATGGAAATAAAAGAGGAGTTGAAAAGGTATTTTATCCTACCAATAAATGTATCATTGAACCCAAAATCCTTAAGGATGTTGAAAATGATGTTCCAATTGATAGTGTCCAATGATTTTTTAATGTCATGTTTGAATGCAATATTCCCTCCTCTAGACTTTTTATTAAGAGTGTTAATGCATTCTGAGGCAGTGTAATTGCAATATTTAAAGGATCTACCCTTGATGAAACCAAATTGATTCCAGGAAATGATCTTGTTAAATATAGTAGAAATCCTACTAGAAATGAGTTTGGTAATGATTTTATAGAGAGAGTTAATGAGGATAACTGGGCGGAAGAGGTATATCTCAGAAGCATTATCTAGTTTAGGGATAAGAGTCAAGAATTGGGAATTGAGGCCATGGGGTAGGACTCCGTTAGTAAAGAAGTGTCAAACCATTTTGCAAACATCCATGTAAACTACCTCCCAATGCTGTTGATTGAAACCATTATTGGAGCCATCAGGCCCTCTGGCACTATTAAAGTTAAGGCTAAAGACAATATCTTTTATTTCTTGATCCAGCGGGGGGCTTAAAAAAAGAGTTTATCTTGTTCATTGATCAGAACTAGAATGATCCCTGGAATGAGATATATTTTGATATTAGGTCCATTGAAAGTGTTGTGAAAGTAGGAGACCACATGGTTGGATATGGCTTCATCAGAGTCAAAAAGAGTGTCATTATCTTTATGAAAGGATAAAGGATGACATGTTTTCCTAACTCTCTGAAGGGAATTATAAAATTTAGTGTTTCTATCACCATCAGAGATCCATTTGGTTTTGAAAATCTGTTTACGCGTGTTATCTTTGTGAATTAGAAGAGTTTTAATTTTCAATGAGATGTTCAGTTCATTCTGCGGTTCTAAGGAAAAATCAGCGCAAGTTGAGCTGTTTTGAGTTTGATTGAGTTCGGTTTCAAGAGTGGATATCTCATTATCTATTTTGTTAGATATAAACCTACACCATCCCGTGAGGTAATGATTGGGGTGATTTAGCATAGTACCACAAGAAAAGGCATCTGAGTGATGATTCACAGAATTCTAACCATTTTTATGAGATGAGAGCATTCCAAATTCATAGACAAAGCATTATTGAATTTCAAGGGAATGCTGGGTTTTTCTCTTTATGATCGGAAACTAACAAGGATGGGGTGGTGGTCATAGTTCAGTTTAGGTAAGGTGATACTTGAAATGGTGTTGCAGACATCCAAATCTGACACATTAACAAAGGCCCTATCAAGTTTACTAGAAACCGTTCTGTTGTAGTGTCTCCTATACCAAGTGTATTTGGCCCCTGAGAGGTAGATTTCAATCAAATTACATGTTTCAATCGAGGCTCTAAACTCCCTAGTAGAGATTAAAGAGTGAGGGTGACCAAGATTCTCATTGTGAGAGAGAATGGCATTAAAGTCACCAATGATTAACCAGGTCTCTTGGATAGAGATAGCTATGTTAGAGATATCTTGCCAAGAGGTCGATGATCCTGGTATCTATTCTTGGAATAGACCATGGATTAGAAGCAATGTAGGTTGTTGAATATAAAGTGACATGTAATAATTTGATCAGAAACATTGTATACAGTAATATCTCCAAGAGAGGTGTGGAAGAAAACCCAAAGGGAGTCAATAGAAATGTTATTCTTGCAGGCATCAAGGAATTTATAACCAAAATAAGATAAAATTATTATAACTCAAACAGAAACTGATTTTAGGTTCAGCGATAAAAAAAATTAGTTTATGGTTCATCAAAATCCTTTTCAGGAAATATTGAGTATTAGCATTGGCTATTCCTTGAAAATTCCAGAAAACATAATCCATTAAGACCTGTGTTTTGATCGGGAGATACCCTTTTTCTTTATAGATCCACTCGAGCCATTGTTCCTCTTTGATATTTTAAGATTTGAAGAGGAGGTTGGGGGAGTCTTGTGGTCCCAATTTCTCATACAATAATTAGACAATATGTTAGTAGAATTTGGTAACAAACAAGATTTTATAGGTTCATGAAATTTATGGGCAAAAGAAGTTTTCACACCCCTCTCAACCTCAATTAAACAGCCCCTATTATGGGGAGAAATCGGCCGAACAGGTGAGGCCCATTTGCCTATTGTCTTAACAGATTCATTGACTATGATTTTTGAGTTTATTCCATCCGAATCGGGATTCAAAGTGGTGACAGTGAATAAATCAGTAATCTGTTGTGTGCACACTGTCATGTGTTGATTATTTAGTGGAACTGAAGCATTTTAAGAGATCAAACCAATTTTTTTCTATTGGTTCGCTTGAGTAGAAGAATGAACATCATGCGGGTATAGCATATCACCACTAATTATCCCAACCTGAGGTGCAGGAGGAGCACCTGTTGTCACTGGGACCATTGGCATGGGGTCCAGTTCGGAGGGATTAGCAGGAGAAGGTTGCATCTGGACATCAGGGGACATCGAGTCTGGGAAATCCTGGGGATCCCCATTCACAGGATGATTAAAGACATCCAAGACTAAATTCTCAATGTCCTCCAAAATGTTGAGATCAATATTCGCATTTTTCTCCTCTTTAACTTGGTCAACCCAGGTAGTACCTCAGTTATAACCCAGAAGTTTGAGCACTTCACCCAGACTTCCAAAAGATTTCTAGTTGGTTTTGGGTTTCTAGAGGTTGTGGCTTTGATTTTCTTTTTCCATTTTCCATCGGTCCATCCATTTACACCCATAGGAGCGACCTGACTCTTGAAAACCCATCATTTCAGTAGTTAGTGTCCCAAGATTTTGAAGTATTCAAAGTAGGGGGCATTCATTCACAATCAACCCGAACCTCAATCTTGAATTCGTTCGCACTGAAGATAATGACTTCCAAGAGATTGAAGGCTATGTTGACCTCGATCATCACCCTCGCATAGAGACCGATCTCAGCATTAAGTGTTTGAGGGTCAATTTTGAGTGGCGTAGCTATGAAAGAGGCAATTTCATTGAGGATTTTTGGGTTCCTGAAATACCAGTTAAGCCCGCGAACCCGCAACCATTTCTGGACCATGGTTTTCTTTGTGGTTTTCGGATTGAAGGCATAATACCGATCAGAGATGTGAAGAACAACCAGTTTGAGCTGTGGCTTTCCATACCTCCATACTCAATCGATCTCATCTTGGGATTTTAATAACCTATGAATGTATCCTTTTCCTATTGTCACCAGTTTCCAATCGGTAATCCCCCAAATAAGAGAGATTCACATTTTCATATCCAGATTCGACCATGGACTCTCTCCCTTGAGGTATGAGATGTGACCTATGAGAAAGAGTTTTCATAGTTGCATGCATTGATGAAGAGCATCTGGATCAGCATTGACAGCAAAGCTACCATCTTCATGCTTCTTATAAAGGGGAAGCGTCATCACTGGGGTGTTGCAACAGTCAACTCCTTTAAGCGCTTCGAGAAAGGATATTCCCTTTGGACTTTCAGCTAGGGAAACATCATCTACTTTAAACTTGGCCTTTTTAGATTTAGGAGAAATCCCCCATTCAGGATCAAATCCTATGATTATCAAGAACTGATTTGAGCCAGTCGAAGAAGTCTCGAGCGGGGGAAGAAGGAACCCTAGAGAGAGAGGCAGAAACCATCATATTAAATGTGTTGATGGGTAACGAGGTATTGGTTTGGCCTGCCCACCTCTGCACTGCACGTCCCCAGCAAGGCCCAAGGTGGCCAACCCTTGGGATTAGGCCAGTTCCCAATAGGATAGAGGGGCCCATGAGTGGTTTTCTAGCATATAGTGCATGTTTCCTTTGGAGGACTCGATCCCAGATCCTCAGGGTCAGGACGCCACCGCCATTAACCAAATCACACATTCCCCATGATCATAGATAGATAATAACAATATTACTTCAATATAATTCATTGGAATCTTTTTTATAATAAAATTAGATGTATAAAATTTTATTGAACTTTTTACTGTCTTCAACCCACCTTCTAAGAGAATTTGAAAATTTGTATAAAACTAAATTTTACCACTTATGTGAGTTGAATTTCAAAAATCTGAGAGACACGGTTAACCTCAGTAAGCAAAATATGGTTCAATAATATGAAAATAATTTTTTATGAATGGTAACTTTTGACATTTATTTACCAAAGTTAAAAGTAAATAGGGGTTTTATGGGTAAAAATGTTATTATAATTATCTTAACACATGTTCTAATTCTATTGAATAAGTGTAATTCAACCAAAAACAACCTTAGGAATAAAATATGACCATTTAGGTCCACTTGGATTAGATTAGAACATTTATTATTATTTAATTCAAACAAGAGTTAGAAGTGTTAAATTCAATGTTTAATAATAAAACAATTTTAATATAGGGTTACACATAAGATTAATTTGAATAAAAATATTCACTAGAAAGAAAAAATGATTTCCTACATAATGGAATTTTATTTTTAGTTTTTATACATTATATAATTTAATTTATTTATGACACAATTATGCTGCAGTAATTAGATTATTAATGAAATATTAAAATAATTGATTTTATAAATATCCAAATAAATTTAATTTGAGCCTTTTTATGAATTACACTAATTTTATAAGTTAATATGACATATTAGGGTTGATTAAATGAATTTTTTTCGCTGTAATAATGATGTTATGAATTTAACAAAAAACAAAATAGAAAATAGTGTCAAAATTGATATAAAAGTGTTTTTAAAATAAATATTATATTATTAATTGATATCCTATTCCTAAAAATATAAGGATCATCCAAAGATCTTAAATAATATTATATATTTCATTAATGAACAACTTGGGGTTCTATTGGATGTTTATTGTATGTTTATTAACCATATAATATAAAAATATAAAGAGATAATGTAAATGTCAAACTATTTAACTAAGAGTTAAATCTAAAAGATAAGATTAATATATTTTCTCAAACCTGTATAAAACCTATTTGTTGATAGGTCTTCAACCCATCCCCTCCTTAGATTAGAAATAAATCATTTGTGAGCCATTATAAAACGAAAATTATTTTATTATAAAATAATATTTCAATCTTTTTCTAAGGTGCCCCTCACCCCTTTTGTAAAAGGGCACTTCCCCTTCTCTCAAATTCTCACCTTCAAATCCATTTGGCTCGAAAAACCCCTACCCAAATAACCTACCAACTATCCTCACTTCATCCGGGATGCCTTTTTTTAGTCAGAAACACAACCAATGGAGCTATTTTGATCAAATCAAAAGGAATAACCTGAAGGAGAGGTAAATATTTCATCACCTCTTTCAAGTTCTTTTCTTCTCCGACTTATTCTTTCCCTATTGTTTCCATTTTAAAATAATAACTCCAGTAACTTCTATATACTATTATTTTATTATGAATATTTTATAACCATATTCATTATTTTATCGATCCATTTAATGACTTTTCACCATACGTGAGTATGTACGGCTAACCATCTCCACGTCGTGGTGTAGTTGTTATTCATTTCATTATTATTTGGATGGGTATAATAATGATGTATAATTGATTTAACTAATAAATATAACATGATAATTATTCTTTATATATGATATACCATCCAATTATATATTATTTTAATATCAAAAGAATGATATTGTCACTCGTGCGTACGTACGGATTACCATCTCCACGAACGCGATGAGATTCATTCTCCATCTTAACCATTCAAGACTAATTTTCATTTTATGATTAAAAATAATGTATAACGACTTGACATAATTCTGGATATGAATAATAAAAATCTCATCCATAACAAACATGACTCACATACCAAAGAATATAAAGGAAAACAAATCAGCTAACACCTGAAATGACGATAATACTAAAATACCATCAAAAAAGAAATATTAGAAGATCATATATGATATCGTAATAATGTATATGGTTCTTGTATACTTTAATAACAATGATTTAACTATTATAAGGGATATTAATGTACCCTTGACCAAGGAAAAGTATAAGTTAAGTGTTAATTTCACAATCTCTTTATTATCTGAGGTTGTTTTTACGTAAGTATATATTGGGACCTCTTTACCATTGACATCCATGTTTCTTAAAAATGTATTTTTGAAAACATTTTTACTCTAGGTTAAAGTCGTTTATACCCATTTTTTACTTTTTATAAAATGATTTAAAATTAATCTTTCTGTCATTTTCCAAACAGGGTACTTTATGATCTTTTTGACAAAGTTAAGGAAAAAATGTTTTTTTAACTTGTGCGGCGGGTGCGGCTATTTTCTGACATTATAACATCGTCGAAACTTCCCTCACAAGAATATAAGAATATTTTCAAATTAAATGTTTTTTATTATTATTTTACTCTTAAATGATTTCAAAATGGAAAGATATATTTCTCTCAAATATTTTTGTTTTCATCTATGTCAGCATCCTTTGATAAATTTTACACTTGATTGAAGTTGATTTATTATGATAAAAATCATTCACATTGTATTTATGGTATTGTGATATGTTTGACTATGGATGAGTTATTTTTATACCATTCATGGGTTATGGTTAAAGTATTGACATTTTCTATTAATGTTTTGATATGAATGTTAATGTTATATTTCAACCTTTTCATAAGATGAATGCATTGGACTAGTATGTTCCGTGTTAGAGACCGGTAAAAGCAAGCCCTCTGGGATGGGGTCCGGTTACAAAAGAACCTCCAGGTTGGAGTCTAGATACAGAGGCTCCCCGGGCTGGAGTCCGGTTACAGAGGTTCTCCGGGTTAGAGTCCGGTTACAGAGACTCTCTAGGTTGGGGTCTAGTTACAGTTAGCCCCTAGGTCCTGGCACGAGGCCTTGACATAGAAATTAAAGTCTGGTAATATACATTACCTTATTATGAAATTAGTTATTACATGTGATTATTCAACGAGTATATTATCCATGTGCATGTTTATATGGTAATGTTTGAATTATTTTTTTCATATTATGTTCAAGTTTATGTTTAAAAGTCTATTGTTATATTTACACATATTGCCTCAAAATTTTATAGTTTTGGCTAAATTATTTACCCTTACTGAGCATCTGAGATCACCCTTTTCTTATATTTTATTTTCCTAGGATCCCAAGAAGTGTTTTATGTTTGAGATTCATGGTTAAGCTTAGGGAACAATAGAATTCTCAAAGGATTATTTTTTTGAATGTTAGAAATTGTAATGTAATGTTCATGTGTGTAATCTATTTTCCAAAACTGCTAAACTGATCGGTCTTCCAGGACTTGATTCTTTGTAATCATGCCAACATATTAAAATAATGCACCTACTCTCAGAATCTAGGGTCGGGGAATTATAGTGAATGCATGTGGCTTCTCATCATTATTTTAGAGGTAATACTTTAATAGGATATTCTTTGGTTTATTATCAATTTTAAAGTTATTTAAATTTCATTCATTGTTTTATGGTGTTGTTTTATCATGATAAAGGTCGATGTGGATGTTGAGAGTGGTGCATACTACATTACTCAAGGGCTTAGTGTGGTTATGTTTACTAGTCAGATAAACCTTAATTATGACTATTAGAATTAGGAATGTATTAATTATTTTAATTAATTATAACTTTTTAATAAATAATGAAGTTGATATTTAATAATGTTAAGATATCATGGATGTGGATGAAGGCCACCAATATGAGTTGAAATTACATTTCTCATTGGTGGTCGAGCATCGGTTAAGAAAGTAACTTTATGTTGACATAGGTAGTCCCTAATATTACCTCTTTATTTGGTAATACACATATTATATGGATTTTAAGTGAGAGTAAGTTGTTTTTATCAACCCAATGAAACCAAGAGTGAGTTTATTTATGAGAGGTGGGGATAGTGAGCTTGTTAGACTCATAATGAGTCTTTATATGTTGTTTGTTTATTACATTACCGCTAATGGATGTGTGTCATGTGGGATAGGTTTGGTTAGAGTGAATTGGATCTCAAGGGGGTTTAAATTCTTAATTTATGACTATAGTGGCCAATTAGGGTCTTGGTTAGTGTGTGAAACTCCCCAAGGGATATGGAAAGGAGTGAGCCTATGGATTTTTAATAATCCATAGATATAATAATTAGGTATGAAAGGGTATGTGATGATGAATCAGAATGTAATCAAAAGTGAGTTACTTTCTCATTGAGTTGTGAGAATGGGACATCTAGGTCATGTTAGGTCCCCTAAAACTTATGGGTTAAACACATGGTGTTCGATGGATTTTTTGCTCTGGGAATGTGGTGAGATGCATAGGTAAGGGATCCATGATGTGTTTTCCTATATCATGATTGATTTTTGAGCCTTGTATGAGGTATAATAACATTCCTTGATGATATAAACAGACATATTGATTAATATAAGTTTTGAGATAGCCCTTGATATGGGGATAAAGTATGATGAGTGACCATGATTGTACGATCATTATGACAATGGTAGTTGAATGAGATATGAAGCTATGATGAGGGGGGTCAGGATTCATGTATATGACATAGGCGTAAAATGTTTTAGATGTGGGTAGCCTAGTGTGTACCTTATGTACGGTTGAGATAATTACGTGGGTGATAACTCATTCACTATGGTTATATTGATGTAATGTTTCTTCTTGTGTGTAGGGTTATGAATTGTTCCCAGGTGATATATTTATTTATTAATAATAATTCACCTGATATCACTTTATTAGTGATATATCATTTACTTGGTCTATTATCATGGTGATGTGTTGTTCACCCAAGATAATATATTGGTGGTTGATTGTCTACCTCAAGGATTGATATGAGGGATATATCATTTACATTGGGTTATGTGATGATGATGTATTGTTCAACTCATGGATTAGATATTGATATCTCATTAGCATAATTATGCATCATTCACCCTATTTATTACAAGTAAAGAAATACATCGTTCTCCTATTGGTGCCTAATTATTTTGTTTGTTAGTAGTATAATGATACATCTTTCAAATTTATCTTTATAATGGGGATACAATGTTCACTTGAAGATACATCATTCCCCTAGTAGATGTTGTGGTGATATATCTTTTACATGGTGATATATTATTTTCTATAGTCATTATGACTATGATAATATTTCATTCACTTGGTGATTCATTACTCATTTTAATTATTGGTGTGGTGATACATTATTCAACTAATGATACGTTGTTTTCCCTAGTATTTTTTTTATGGTGACATACGATTCAGAAAGTGATAAAACAATTTACATATTCATTATGAGTATGTTGATATTTCATTCAACTATATATACATCATTCACATGGCGATACAATGTTCCCCCTTACTGTTACTGGTATAATAAATTCTCATCCACAAGGGGATTCCTTATTTGCCGTTTTTTTGATGTGATGGTTATAAAAACCCCAAAATGGATGCCCAAATAATACATGAATTAGGATTCCACTAAAGTGTTCCCCAATACCCTTGGTCTATTTATTATCACCATAAGTCTTCGTATATAGTTGTGGAATGATTTACCCACTTTGGTTTAAATAAAAAGTCTTGCTCATATTCTATCATGATTTCATCATGACATGTCCCTATGCTAGATTATCCCAAATGAAATATATACAACATGTTCTCTAATAATATATGGTTGAATAACATAGACATGAATAAAGGCACACTAGATGAATTCAATCAATGTCAATCAAGTGTAGTAAATTTTTTACAATAGATTTTAATACATAATGAATCTGAATAAGAAACAAACATTTGAAAACTAGGATTATATTGGTGATAAGAATTATATGTCCTTCGACAAACCAACTACAAGATTTATCACCAATGTGGAGGATGAACCTACTCCAACGACATACATAACCAATCCATGGAAATCAAATGACAAGGGATATAACTGTTCCTAAATGGAATATAGTAAAGGAGAGGTTGTATGCCCACGCTGTTCTCCATATAGGGTGTGTGCATTAATACTTAGTAGAGAACCATAAATGGTGTCTCAAGACATATAATGATATATCATGTGTATATATAAATATGTATTGACATTTATATGGATACAAAAAAATGGATTTATAAATAGTTATGAGGCCTAAAAAATTTATAAGATAAGAAATTAAATTTAAAATAAAGAGATAATTGGAAGTAGATACACTATATGTCCAAAAAAAATATATCATAACAAAACATAATTTATTTTAGTTATATCATCAAATCATACATCAATCAATTACATAGAATCCATGTAGTATACCTATCCAACCATAGATCCATATATATTGAGGAATATGTCATATATCAGTGTATAACTACTATATTATATATATATAGTCCCTCCTTTATATGAGGACCCTATCCTATTATATAAGGATATGTCACATATATATATATATAATTCCCATGTTTAACTAGTACACATTCCTCCAATTGGAACCTAGAAGACACTATTTGAACACATGTATAAGAAATATATAACAAAACACATCTATCCACCTGGAAAACTATAAATAGAAACCTTATAACAAGGTAAAATGGACAATACCAAATAATTTAAACATTTTCCATGGTATATATATCAAAAAATTAAACATTTCATGCATTATAGTAATAAAAATACTTGATATCAATAGTAAACCAACTTCATATAAAGATGGTAACATTCTTTACATCATAAAAATTTAACATGTTCTTTAATAAAAATAGACATGCATGAAATGAAATAACAGACATAACATTCACAAGAAATAATAAATCCATTTAAAATTATGACATGTCATAGGACAAGATATGTTTAATATTTAGAAATATTATAAATTTCCCAACAAGGTATTAATAAAGACAAAAATAATGGTTTGACGTAGTCTTGACAAGCCAAGTGAGGCATTATATTCATAGCATGATAAATGAAAATGTGTGGATAGTATAAAGAAGGTATAACCAATAAACCAACAAAGATATATATTTTTGATTGTCACCTTATACATTTAGTTTTTGGTTCATGAATCACATTATAACTTCACCATACCTGTTTTTTCATCACTTTTAATTTCCCAATATAAGGTTCATCTAATCACCAATTGGAAATATAGAACATGAAAAAAATCTTTAACCCATGTTAATAATTCAATTAAGTGGGAAAAAATTAATCCCACATATCGTTGTTAGAAAAAGAATTGAAAAAACATATGGGAAAATTAAATGTGTGTCTGAAAGTCAAGTTTATAGTAATTCATATTGAGGAAATAACATGGTCTACCCCATTCTTTGTTCAAACAATTTTCGGTAAAATTTATCCATGTTGAACATAGTTTCATACAAGGAAAGTTAATATTATTTATTACCATGTTAAAAATAAAATAAAAATATTGTTTAAGAAAACGAGTTTAAAATGATAACAGTATTATTTAAAAGCATTCAATGATATAATATAAATCCTTAAGGGGTTGATTTAAAATGGAAAGGAAAATTGTTCTGAAAGAAGATGTTTTAAACCAGAACCTTTTAAAATGTTGATTTCTTAAATAAAAAAATAAGGGAAAATTATAATTAAAAAAACCTAATTAGAGTTCCTAAAAATTCAAGTTATGTTCAACAATAAGAGGTTAATTAGGGTTATTTAACTAATAATTCATTCACATTTAGGTTGGAAGAAGTTATATCATTATGTAACACTTCAGTAAGCCCAAATAGTTAGGCTTTAACCATGATAAATATTTTTTCAAAGGATTAACTCAAAGAAATGTTCTAAACTCACTATTAATTCTAAAGTGGGTGGGGGTATATGAGATAACTATCCCCAAAAAGTTTTAGGTACTCAAAACCATACCCACTCAGTCTAAATTAAAATATAAATAATAACAATTTTATAATGGATCAATTTAAAGTATTTAATATACCATGTTATTAGAAAACATTGATAACAATCCAATGGTATAAATAGTTTCTTCTATATACACACCAATAATACTTGACTTGATATAAAAATATTATATTGGAAAACCACACATTAATATTTATAAAAATAAAATTTAATATTTATTAGTTATTTAAAAGATATAATATATAAATTTCATAGGAACAACCCATGAATAACTAATATGGTCTAGAATACAAACCAGTGCCATCATAGAGCTTTTTCAATTATCATCAATCATCAGGGAAATTCCAATATGCCACCAAACTGAAATTTCATCAAAAAATAAACCTAGCTAAAAATTAACATAATTGAACGATGTCTGAGTCTAAATGAAAAATTACTTGAATACTATCTTGACCAAAATCCATGATTATATCCCACAAAACATCTTCTAATTTAACCCTAAATTTATTGGAACCTTATAATTTACCATAACGTGAATAATTTCCATGAAAATAGTGAGAAAGAACCCATAAAGGATACCTTAAATCATGCGGAGAATGATCATATGTCTAAGAGCCGACTATGCCTAGACATGGTGAAATCGTAACACAAAATTTCTAATAAGGATAAGATAAATAATGAATAATAAGATAGTGGTAAGAGGATAGGAGAGGGAGGAGTTGTACATTAAATTAGTATAAGGAACTCCCCTTGATAACCCTTAAATCGTAGAGGAAAATAAGGGGATAAAGGGGACCTCAATGGGATATGATAGGGATATCAGTATTAAAGGAATAGGAATGGATATAAGGATGGAGGAAAGAGAGAAATTTGGGTTTAGAGAAAAATGATAAAAAATCCACCAATTAGAAAAAAAATGGGTCAGGATACTAGGTACCTGATGGTACTCATAGGCCACTTGGGCCACTTTCTGGTTCATTAGGTTCACAATGGTTAACCACCTAATACCTGATGTTACCTAAAGTTATAAAATAATTTTCACCCATTACTATCCATTAAAAATTCCCAAAACTACATGTAAACCTCAATCTATTTAAAAAATAATAAATAATTCTTCTCCAAATAAAAAAAATAGATCCAATTCCTTAAATGAAGAGAAATCCCTCAACTGGAACCAAAAAGACAAACGAGCCCAAACACCCCTTGATTTAAATTTCATAAAATAACTAGAAATTCAAATGACTATTATATAGGTTATTTCAATATTGATACACATTCACTAGGTTTAATATTTTTATAAGAGGTGATAACTCATTCACTCACTTGTTGTCAACCCATTACGACAATACAGAGGAAGGTATTTGTTAATTTCTAGAGTGGATTATTAAGTTCCCAATGTTTTATAGGTGTATACATGTCATTATTAAGACCTTATTTTCATTTATTATATTTATCAATAATATATGTTTTGCGTTTAATAATGTGAAATATTTTCCTTAACTATGCGGTAAATCGTATCACAAAAAAAAATCCTCCTTTTTCGGTGCTTAAAAACACTGATAAAGGGAAAATTTATTAGTGATTTCTTTAGAATGTATAAAGAAAACATTTATTAGTTTAAAAAAGTTCTGAAAAATACTTCCTTTATTATCAAATAAAAAATCTTTGATAATGGGTCCTTTAAAAGTTCTTCTTGTGAAGCCTCGATAATGGTGGGAAAATTAATTTTTTAGAGTTCAATACCCACCATTTGTTAGTGATTTTCCCACTATTTGTTAGTAATTTTCACACACTATCCCACTAATCACCCCACCCCACCTGTAACCTAATTTTCCACACCTCCCCCTTTGTCAGTGCTCTGAATGGCAATTTCCCAGTGCTTTTCAAAATTATAGCCTACTGTTCACTCCCCGTGAATATTAGGATTCGTTGCCTATACATTTATTTTTGGAATTGTAACTCCTTTACGATTGCATCAAGTTGTTTTATTTTCTATTTTATAATATTTTTTTTGTATATATTTACATATATATATATATATTTTATTCATATATTTATGTAATTATTTTTAATTAAATTTATAAAATATATGTTTGTGTATGTGTGTGATATATATATATACTTATATTTATTTAATTATTTAATACATTAAATATTCATTTACATATATTAGAATATAAATATAAATATATATATATCTGTTTATTAATACACACACATTAGTATATATAAACATTATATATATATTTTTATAAATATATATATATATTCATATATTTTTATAATGTAAAAAAAATGGATAGATATTTTTTAAAATACATTTTTACAGTATGCCTATATATTTTATATTTAGATATAATTTTTATGCATTATATATATATATATATATAAATATATTTACTCGTATTCACATATAATTGTATATTTACAGATTAATATTTTTATAATGTATTTATAAATTTTTAATGTAAAATAAGTTTATATACTATATTTAGTGATGATGATAATGATATATTTATAAATATACATTTATATATGATGTACATACGTAATATTTACACACACACACACTCACAATTATATTTACACACACAAGTATATATTTATATTTCTCACATGAACACAAAAATATTTTCATATATATGTATTTATTTTAATATATTAGAATTTAAATATAAATATATATTTTTATTGAAACACATGTTTATATATAAAAATTACTTTTATAAGTATATATATACATATTAATGTATTTTATTAAGAATGAAAATATTTTTATTTTAAATAAAAAGAGTAATATTTTTTTTCAATTTTGTTTACATATTTAATAATAAATTTTTATATAAATATGTTTAAACATGTATTTATATAATTTTTCTATTATGAGTAAATATAATAAAATATGCATATATTTAATCATAAATAAAACTACATTATAGAAAATGATAAAATTTTAAAACCATAATATATATATGAGTGTAATCCCTACGAATAAATTCATTCTCCACTAAAAAAGGGATAGAAGAATGTATTATACGATTTTGAAATACTTCAAAATATTAAAAAATTAGGGCATCCCATAAAAACTCAAATTTGGAGGCATTATGGGCCCTTTGGCCTTCAATTTTTTTTTACTAAGGACCCCCCCCCCCAAAAAAAAAATCAACATGGCGTAGATATATTTTCACGATTTGATATGATATGTGGTAGAGATCAAACAGATAGCCGAATAAAAATGTATATTCGTTTGAAGTTAATGTCATGTTTTCAACTTATCTTAGATTTTTCATCAGCTTATTTCATTTTTATGTCATCTAATGGTTATTAAGTTATTATTACTTAATAATAATTAGAAAATTATTAATTAATATTTTTTTCAAATTATTTTATAATCCTTTTTATCACTAAATATATTATATATTAAGTGTAAATGTGTATTTAGCCTTATGGAAATCATATGTAATAAAATATATTATAGTTATATCAATAAAAATATATTTATATCTTTATATATAATTTTTAATGACATATAATTTTTTATGAAATATATTGTTTATCAACACTAGAAAAAATCACTGATAAAGACTGACATTTATCAGTGTTTATAGAACTAATAATGCAAACCATTTATCAAATCATTTTTTGGGCTAATAGTGGGGCCTCTTTATCAGTTAATTTTTTCAAGCACTCATAAAGGAGGGCCTTTATCAGTACTACAAAAAATATGTTATAAAATTCACCCTTTATCAATTTTTTTTATTAGCACTGATAAATGCCACTAATTATCAGTGCATTTTTTCTAGCACTGATTAAGGCTCCCTGTATCATCAATTTTATCTGGCATTGGTAAATGGATACTTTATCAGTTCTTTTATCTAGAACTAATAAAGTATAGTGTTGGATAAACCGAAATTTGTATTAATATAGGTTTTTATTTGGGACACTATTCATGGTACCTTACTGATTTTTATTCTCACACCCTACATGGGAACTTTGGTGTGAATGTAAACTATATGGATGGAATTTAGGATTGAGAAATGGCCCAAGTATGAGTGGATAATCCACCAGAGATCAATGGTGTTATGGAGAAAAGTTTATGGTGATGTCAAGGATAATGTGGGGCATCCCAGTTTTAATTTATATTTTTATTTCTATTTTATATTAGATTATTTTTTATGGGATCATTCATATGTTTTATGAATATATAGCCTACATGAGATACATATTATTATAATATGGTGATGCTACTTATTATTTTATGAATTATGTTGTAAATACATTATTCAAATATGATGTTATTCCTATTATAAATGTTTTTGTTCTTTATTGTTATAGTTGTGTTGATATAGAGGGTATAGTCTTTGCATGAGTTACTCATAGGGACTCAATCTTTAGGTTACTTAGTGCTCCAAGATCAGTCAATTTTAGGTTAGGACAGATCTATGAAGTTACATTTTTAATGAATAGTTACTTCTTATTACTAATTAATCATTAATAATTTATTAATAATAATTGGTTATATATTATTTATATTAATTATTAAATTATATTTACTAATTAATTATTATAATACATTTATTGGAATTGATAAAAATCATAACTAAAATTAAACATGAAAATTAAGATTTAATGTTTAGGGATTTTTTTTCAATACTGGGGAAAAATAAATCGCTAAATGTTTATTTTCTTTTACTATAGTGATGGTGGTATTTTATGATTTTTATTAATCTTTCTAATAGGTAGTCCCTTTTGGGATTATTATCAACCTACAACTTATTATTTTTTATTTTTATTTTTCAATTACTATATTTGGGGACCAATTCACATATTACCCAATTACACAAATTTGTCTTGCCAGTACCGTTGAATATTCATTATATGATTTCAATACCTATTTAATATTAATTTAAACAAGTGATGAACACAATTTTTCTTGTGTTTACACAATTTATGGTATAAGTGAATCATTTTTAATTAATTTAATACTTATCATTAGTTTATATATTATGAAAATAAAAATTTAATGTTTAGAACAAGGAAATATAAATTTTCATACAACAATATTTTCACAAATAATACCATCAAGTTATTATAAATATTATAATTTATATCTAGAATATGGCCATGAACTAAATATTCTACATCTAATAACAATTTTATGTGTTTTATATGTGACAATATATCCTCCATAAGGGAAAAAATGGGACACTAAATAATTTTAGAGATTTATGTTGGATTTGAATCTACATCAGTTATAAAATATCTTGATTCAATGAAATTGGATAAATTTATGATAATATTTATTGGTTTTCATTTTAAAGATTTTATTCTATATTATAGGTGGAATGTAATTCTATATCAATTTTAATATCATGAAAAATAACATCATTATCATGTCCTAGTTATCATACAAATATGAATAAAATATACATTTAAAATATTGTCATTTTTTAAAATTGAAAAAATAAATTTCCTAATATATTCAATGATTAAAAATGGGTACCAAAATTCTACATACTTATTGAAAATAAACCAAATATAATAGATATTTCAACAAAAATTCTCCTAATCTAGGTATGAAATGAAATATAACACTTTGGTCAAAAAATCGTAAATAATATCAATGGAAAATAAAATCAACCCATGCTAGTTGAAAAAGTGGATGAATATGAGGAAAATATAAATTTTACTGATCATTAATTTCATCAAGAAAATATTATATATTATGTATATGATCATGATCATGTTGAATATTTTTATATGTTTTCTGACACTAGAATATACTAGAATTAAGCATGTACCAATGTTGATGAAATATTTTCATACAATTACGCACCGTATATTTCCCTTGAGTTAAACAACCTAAATCAGTGGATATATTTCATGAAAAAATTGAGACAAGAGAAAATTTAAATAAAATAAAATTTTGAATCACTTACAAAATTTTAGATTTATGTTTTGATTGTGAAAACCCAAAATAGGGTTAAACATATAGATTATTCAAGTGTATTTGTATAAGAGAGAGATGAATTGAATGAAGTTATAAAGTATAAAGTATGATAAAATTCTAAAATAATATAATAATGACCTAAAATATATTATATTATGATGGAATATATCAGTTTCCATTATCTCATGACATTGGTTAAACCTCAAAATCATGAATTACACCGATAATATGTTATGAATGCATACTTATATGATAACATTAATAATTATGTTTATATAAAAATATTTGAAAGTTTTAAAATTAATGTGACATGTTATGGATATCTAGATCTATTTTTAATTAAATTGAATAAATATTTATATGGAATAATGAATCTATGTTGTATATGGTATAACCATTAGAGAGAATATTTCATTAAAGAGGTTTATAAAATGACTCAATTTTCTATGTGTTTTAATAAAGATGCGGGGTTTTAAATTTTCATCAATGTAGTATAAGTTAATGGATTGAATATTATTAGGACTTATAGTGAAATTTTAATGTTATGTGATGATTTTAATAAATAATTTGAACTGAAAAACATTTTTTTGAAAATAGGTTTTATTATAATATAAAACAAACATTTATTTTTTTATTTTCATTCTACAATAAATATTTTAATATATTATATTTTATTTATAATAAATTAAATTATATTAATAAATTGGATACCATTTTTAATTATATTTGTTCTTTGGTGCCCAAATTTATTTCAATATGCTATTAGAATATTTAATTAGGAACCAATAGAAGTTTATAAAGAAAACATAAATGGTTTTATTTTCATAAACAAGGGTCATAGAGAAAAATATAATTATCCTAAAAACCAAACCTCAAATTGAAAATTGGTTTGCATAATATTATTGGGGAGAAATGTTTATTTTAGTGTGACATTATTTTATTATGGTTTTTTATCCCATAACAAGACTGCTTTTTTATTAATAAAATCTCACCCCCTCCAAACATCATTTTACCTATTTTTTGAGGAACCACAGATATTAAAGACACAAAAGAGAGTATGGTTTACCATATATACATAGGATTATTGATCATAATAATTGATATATTGATTCATAATATAATTTTTATTAAATTACTCTATATAATTTTATTTATTATAATAATTTATTTTAAAAAAAATATGTCAGTAAAAATTTTAATCAATAAGGTGTTATACACTCTTCTATGGAAACTGTGACCACCAAAAATGCACTTAATATCCTTTCATTGGAATGAATTCATGAAACCAGGTTGACTAACACTAGAGTTGGCCTCATTTCAGGTCACCCATGTTCAAAGATTCACTACCGAATTTGGTTTTGGTCAAACCACCCATAAACGTGTACTATAGAGTAAAGGTAAATAATAGAACTGTGTATATTTAGACCGAATATAGATTTTAATGATGTTATGATACTATAGTAGAATATCCAAAGGGGATATGATGTTGATGATGATCCCATAAACCATGGATCTACCAATTGTGGTGACTTTCATTAAGGTGAAATGATAATTTGGGTTTGCGGGGGGGGGGGGGATTTATTGCTCATGAGGGAAAATGATTAGATATTATTATGATACCACATAGAGTGATATAGATCACTGATAATAATTGTATTAGGTGCAGAAAAATTGTTTAATTGAGAAAGGTAAACCATGGTCATTGTTCATGACATAATTGGGACCATGTGGTGTGAGGTTAGGTCATTATGCATCTCACTAGGTTAGAAATTATAAGTTGAACCACATTGGGTTGAGATGAAATAAGCTCAAGGGGTTGGGCTAGAGTGGGAACTAATGTATTTTTTACACTAGATAACAACACATGGATAATGATATGCACTTGATATTATATGTGTTGTTTTTTTATAATGTAAAAAATGGTGTGGTCTCAATATTATTTAAATATATATGGTTAAAGAAGCTAGTGTAGTGGTTATATCATGTCACGACCCATCCTCGGGGCCCGTGTCGTGACTACCCCAAACCCACCTTCCAGAGGCCAGGGGCTGGCGACTAGCACCAAAGGCGTAAATCCCAAAAGAAGGGAAGGCATTGCCTTTATGAAGTAACATACACAACAGAGTACGAAAGTGAAGTAAGAACTAAGTAAAACTGGGTACAAGGTAAGTGTTGAAAAGTAAATGGGCCAGTATACAAACCCAACTAAAAATACAGTACAACTGAAAGGAAAGTACAACAGCACTAAGTAAAGCAGCAACACCGAGTCGTCTTCCAAAAATCCCACCTGATGGGTGGGTACAGGTAGTCTCCTTAACTCCTGGAAGATCTACTGACATCTGTCTGACCACATGAATGTTTTCCACTTCTTTGTAAAAGCTGTAAGCGGTGCTGTAACTCTGGAGAAGTCTGGCACAAATCTCCGATAGTACCCAGCTAGACCTAGGAAACTCCACACCTCCATCACGCTCCTGGGTGGCTCCCAAGCATGTACCGCCTTGACCTTCATAGGATCCACTGCAACCCCCGCCTCTGAGATGACGTGCCCCAAGAAGTGAACCTATCGAAGCTAGATCTCGCACATCGAGATCTTGCCATAAATATGTTGCTCTTGGAGTGTATCCAGTATAACCCATAGGTGGTAGGCGTGCTCCTCCTCAGTCGTCGAGTAAATCAGTATGTCGTCAATGAAAACTATGACAAACCGATCGAAGTAGGGATGGAATATCCTGTTTATGAGACTCACGAACACTACTGGAGTGTTGGTCACATCGAAGGGAATGACCAAGAACTCATAGTGGTCATATCAACACCTAAAGTCCGTCTTATGCACATTCTCGTCCTGAACTCGGACCTGATGATAGCCTGACCTGAGGTTTGTCTTTGAGAACCAACGTGCTCCCTTGAGCTGATCAAAGAGGTCGTCCATCCACAGAAGAGGATAATAGTTCCTTATTGTCACCTAGTTCATGCGATGGTAGTCGACACACAGTCGCAAGACCCCATCCGCCTTCTTGGCGATTAGAACTGGAGAATCCCAGGGTGAAACACTGGGTTAGATGAAACCTTTCCCCTGTAAGTCCTCCAGCTATACCCACAGCTCATGAAGCTCGGCGTGAGCCATCCAATATGCTGGAGTGGATATCAGAGAAGTCCCAGGGTACAGGTCTATATATAAATATACCTCCCTATGAGGAGGTAGTCCTGGAACATCGTCAGGAAAAATGTCTGCATACTGGTCCACCCCAACAGGAAAACTCGGACTCCGCACGTCAACTCCTCCGAGGATGAGACCATCCAACTGATGTGTGATCGGCTGCCCTCTCCTCTGCGTGAGTCCATACTGTGTTACAAAGGTTCCCTTCTCACCGGTGAAGGCGAATCTAGTCCCATCCATGAGGACACACCGCACCTTGCACCTAATATAGTTGATCTGAGCATGGACTATATATAACTAGTCCATACCCAAGATGATGTCATAAGGCCTCGACACTGCTACAAGAAGATCTCATCCGAAGCTCTCGCCTCCTAGAGTATTCTAACACTGCCGACACCAGTGCCTAATCACCGAGTCTTCTCCCGTATGAGTCTCTAGCCATAAGGATCAAGCCAACGACTCCATCAGAATCTCTGAGCTCTGAACATGGGTAGCGACAATAAAAGAATGACTCACACCTATGTCTTTAAGAACTGCAGAAAGGGTGGAGTAGACACAGATAGTACCTCAAATCATCTTGGGTGCACCGTGGTCATAAGCTTCCACTGCCTAGAGCTGAGCCTGCCTCTGCCCGCTAACACCCTATGGTCGGGGTGGACCTCCTGGGGGTGGTGGTGGTAGAGCCTCGAAGCGTCGTCCACCACCCGCTGCTTGGCCAGCTCCTATGCCTCGTCAGCCTGCTCCCTACGGACCGTCACGGTCGAACCTCTGCCTATACCTAGGAGGTCCCTCCACAGTCTGTTGCTCGTCTGCATGTTGGGTCGGGTAGTCACAAGCTAGGTGGCCCTACCCGCTGCATTAATAGCACTGTTAGCACCTCATAAGGCTGGCACTACACTGTGTGCCCCGCACAGCTGAACCCGAATCCTGAGGTCGCCCACCTGTCGGCCTGGTCCGGTTGGACCCCTACGTCATCTGTTGACTGCCAGCTACAGAATACTCCACTCTGTGTCGTCCTATGGTGGGTCTTTCTGCTGATGGATACTCAGCAAGAAATCTCTCCACCAGTAGGGCTCACTCCAGCATCCCCTCATGTGTCGGGATGCTGAGTGGAGTTGTCAAAGCTCTGATCTCATGCCTCAGTCCCTGCTCAAAGGTCTGGTCTCGGAAGAATGGGTCATGTACCATGTTTGGGGAGTAGCACGAGAGGTCGGTAAATCTCACTGAGTACTTGGCCACTGGCATGCTGCCCTGCGCAGCTGTAGTAACTCCTGGATGCGCACTGCATGGAGGGTGGCTGGAACAAACTCTGAGCAGAATAGGATCTCGAAGTCCTTCCATAGTAGAGAAGCCTCATCGTGCACCTGGAGCATCAGGCTCCACCATCTACCAGTTTCCACGTCTAGGAGACTCACGACAAGGATCATCATGAGGTCTGCTGGTGTCCCTACCAACCTGAAGACTCTGACGAAAGCCTCCAGCCAATCCTCGGCTGCCTGAGGATCCGCCTCTCTACGGAACATGGGTGGCATCTGTCTCTAAACCTCATGCAATGTGCTCAAGCGGCATGCACACTCCTCCCCTGGGTCAAGTAGCATCAGCAGCTCAGTGGGTAGAGGTACCATGGGTGCCTCTGATGTAATGGGAATTATCTATTTATTTCATAAACAAATCCCCAAAATATTATCTTCTCCCCTTTTGCAAACGCATCTATGGTATGTTTCCCCTTAAGAAATTACCGGTGTTGCGAGTTCATCGGTGCCCTCAGATTTTAATTCCGAGTACCGGTTCAAAATTTAGAGAAATTCGCTCGTTCGTTCACTGAATGTACCTGAGCTAAACTTTGAAAATTGATTCTGGGCACACCGGGCATCAAAATAAAGCACCGTCAAAAGCCACAGACTCGTAAAAATTACAAAGTATTTTAAATAAAATTCCTTTAAATTTCTGGGTCCTTACATATCACTATCAATTTAATAACATGAAAGAAGTTACATTACAATTCAGTTATAATATTTATTTATAATACTATCTTATAACATTAAAATTAGTTTGACAGATGTTTATGTGTTAAATGATAGAAGTAATGTTTGGTTACAAATTACAAAAAAATTATTATGTGTCTAATTAATTCAAAGTATGGTAAACATTTGAAATAATGAAATAGATCACGAATTCAAATGTTTTTGAAATGTAAAATTTTATGATGAATCTTCTATAAGTGTCTTTGGTACTTATAAAAGTAGGCCAAACCCATGAATAAGTTTTTACATCATGTGTCTCTCTTGACCAATTAAAATCCATGTTCAATAATTATGTATCACTGATGCCCTTAACAAAATGTTTTTATTAGGTCATGGATTAAATATAAATCCTACTGAAAAGTGTTCTTGCTGATTCACACTTTTGATGGATACCTTTGGTGGTGGGATTCCATTGACTATCTCTATGATATCTCTATTGAGAATGTGCAATAAGTCTTGAAATATTCAAAAGATAAAATTTAAATGTTTAATATCAACAAAAATAAGTTATTTTCATTATATTATTTGTATACTTATTCTAAACATCATATTGTAAAATTATAAGGCTTAGGATTTTTGTCGTGGTTTTTTTATATTTGGATAAGTTTTATTCTAATCAAGATAACATTGTTGTATTTGATCTGTATTCATGATTTTAATAAAAATTTTATATCTTTTATAAAAAAATAGGTTTTAGGAATAACATGACTAATTTAGAGAAAATATTGGAGATTATTCTTTTTTTGTCAAGTAGGACAATGGAACAACTGAATTATATTCTTTTGATATGGCTACATAGACAATGTTATGAGATAAAAATAATAATGAAATGTATAGTTGAATGGTCATGAATTTAGGTTAATGTAACATGACCACATAATGGTGATTACATAATCCAATTCATATTATAAATTTTTCTGCAACATTGACAACATAATTAAGATAATGTTTTCTCTAATATAAAATGAATCCCTTCATTTTTAAATGTCTTACTAATTGAATTTACTTGGTTTGAGTTTAGGATTTTAATATGAAATGTTAATATAGAAATTATAAATTAATTTAAAAATAATCCATGAATTAAAATATAAGTATAAAAATAAAAATTTCATGTTTTTTACAAAATTTTTATAAATTAAAATGAGAGTTTTTATATTAAAAACCTTGTTTTAGAAATTAATTAAAACCATGTAAAAATTATTTTGATTTATTTTATCAAATGAGTAAATAAATATAGAGAATATCAAATTTATATAGTGTAAAAGTATTAAAAAATTAGTATAAAATATTATATATATTTACAATGTGAAAATTTCATTTTTTAGTAATTATATATTTTAATATAAAGGAGTTTATATATAAGACATATAAATTATAAAGAATATTTTTTATATTTTTGATATATAAACATCAAATTTTTATATTTATGTATTATGTAATTTCCATAAATGTTTGAATAATATATAAGTTTTTTTATAATTGATTTATTTATGAAATGTTCATAATTTCTTATCTCAGGTCTAAATTTATAAAATATTAATTTATTTAATTATTTCATATTTATTTAATATTCATGAATATAAAGTGTTTTTCGGAAGGATATGTTGTCCCATTTATCTAGTTTCAGGGGTGGGGTGAATTTAAAAAACTTTTTCAAAAAACTATGGACTAAAATTTAGATAGAAATCAATAAATAAAAATAAAATAATATGGAAAAAATTGAAAAATAAAATTATGAAATCATAAATACATAATTAAAATATGATCATGAATCAAAAGGATGATTGATTTTCTATGAAATTATTTTATATACATCTTAATCCATGCATTGTGATCCTATTATAATAATTAAAGAAAGAATATATAATAAATGATATTTAAATAACATATATGAAAAATTAATGAAAATATAGTGGATTATGGGTGAAGGTGAAGGACCCAAAAACACCCTAATATGGGAGGGGTAAATTAGGGTGTCAAATTTTTGTTCAAAAGTGAGGGGTCTTGTTCACTCTTTTGAAGAAACATGATAAACATGTTTGATGAGGAAGTAAATAAAATAAACAATCACATGAAAAGAGAAAACACATCAATTTTACTTGGTTCACCACTAAGGGATTGTCTAAGGAGCATACACCGATAGTGTGTTTGTTGAACCTAAATACACTAATCATCACTAACTCTAGAATACATATGTTCAGACATAGTGAGTCTATTCTTGACACAATTTGTTTACAAGATATTATGGATTACACACTATGTATCATGGAACACTTCCGTCGACTCCCCTAGCTCACTGCATTGGGTGAAATATTACTCAGTTTATCAACATGAATCTCACTTCAGTAGATCGACATTTAAGTCTTTTATCAAACTATCACAAGACTCTTCATTCACCATAGTCTTGAGTTAATTCACTTTGAAATCTCTATTCACATAAACCTGATATTCAAAAAAACTATTCTCAGAGCTCATTGATGAAGCTCACTATGTCATAATAAAATTCATTTTCATCATAATGAAACCATTACTCAGAAGCATTAGTATCAGTAAATACATAACTAGTATTGTTGTGATGCACAAGCTTGCATGGAAATCCATATTTTCATAGCTCCCACCCTTCACGAAATTAGACTGATTTAATATTTTCTTTTATTATATTAATATCAAAGATAGTGGGGGTGGCATCATATACATAGTCGTGGACCTTCATGAAGATCCAATTCCTCCATCACATTTTAGATTATCCATAAAAAAATCTTCACGAAATTCCTCCATTTATAAGGCTTTTGTGAGATTTGTCATAGTCATGGAGATTATCGTCAACAAATCGCACATTTCTAATTCTATACATAACATAGTCATAGATAACACCATAAAACCATATCACATTTTCCATGATCCCCTTCGAAACACCTAGTCTTCAAGAAACACATGCCTTTATTATATTTATGATGAGTTGATTCTAGATAACATCCTTTCATGATGATATCCTCTTCCTCCAGATTTTGAGCACAAAAATTTGGAAAACATCAAAAAATGATTCCACCATAAATCTTATAGTTATATTGTACTATAAGAACAATTTTCCTACAAAATCCATAGTCTTTGAAGTTTTGATTGATAAAAAAACACAAACCAGACTCTATTTCTAGCAAATACTAGACTTAGTTCTAATAGAAGTATGTAAGCACACTCTTCAATCATGGTCATTCTTGTCAAAGATATAAAAATAAATTAAATAATTGGTAATTACAATGTAAAACATATAAAAGAAATTAAAACCAAAATATATATAAATAAAACATATGATATGTTAAAGGGGTATGTGATAAAATATCCCTACAACCAATATTTATATTAAAGAAATATTATGTCCAAAAAAACATCTTCTATTATAATCTAATTAAGAAGGAGGATCTTATACCCAAACATGGACAACACAAAGCACAAGCAATGTCCTCTTCTCATTTCAATGTAAATTTCTTATCTCCATGAATTCTCTAAACAACGATCAGTATAACGTCATATCCTTCACTCTATTACTTATTCAATTGTAATATTAATAAAATAAAATTCTTTATCCCCATCACATTGTTGTTCATAGAGAACTAGGATGAAGTGGTAGAGTGATTATAATAATGGTATCCTTACGATATATTTAAATTAATACCAAATATGTAAAAGGATAGACACAAAGGATGGATAGAAAAAAAATATAACATAAAAATATTTAATTTTTAAAAGATATTAATAAGATGAGGAAATATAGGTGTTGTGATGCACACGATCTACTCAAAATCTCCCTTTAATCCTAGTTGATATATCTCTCTTATTTTTTCATTTATCTGAAATCATTAAATTTAAATGAGATCTCCCTAGGAAATTATATACAACTTCTAATTATAAAATTTAGGAATATGTAAATTGTTTTATAATTTATATTCCTATCTGACCAATGCTCTTTTGAGTGTTGTGGCTGTCATAACTTCTCTTATGATCTTTCATCCATTTGATTTTTGTGGTCATAATAGCTCATATTATACCCATTGGAATATTTACACATTTAATCCAATGTGAACTATATTGATGAAAATTTATAATTATTTATTTGAGCCTTATATGGAGTTTCTTTGTTGAATAAAAATCATGTGTAATATGACTATTGAAAGATAATGTTGTGATGGATGAAATATATCCATTATACCTTCTCCATTTATCAAATTTAATTCATCAATATTTTAAAATTAATGTTTTTTAAATACAAGGTCTAATAGGAGTAGAATTTTATATTAAGGTCTCATATGGATCTCATTATTTGATTAAATATTTTAATATTATTCCATTGTTTTTCTTGGTAAATATTATTATTTTATTTATCAAAAGATTTTTTTTACAAAGTAAAAAAATGTATGATCTAGATCTATATATTGAGGTGGAAGTTATTTTATTTAATAATAGGAGTGAATAAAAAAAGGGAGGTAAATACAAGAAAGGGTAAAAAAAATGGGATGTTCGACTATTTTTTAAGTATGAAATGAAGGGGAAAACAAAAATATGGTGTTTATGTAAAAGAAATTGTGATAAATTGAAGAGTTATTTATTTTATGAATTTTTTAAAGAGTATTTAATATAAACTGTCACTTCAATTAATTATTTACCATTATATTAAATAATAAATTCCATTCAAATATGATACCCTAATATTTTCAACCCGTGTACCCTAAGGAAATTAACATGACCATAATTTTTTCCCTTTAACCTTAAGTTAAATAGAGAACATCAAATCATGAAACCCTGCTTTAATATTCATTCAAAAGACAACATAGGGTTAATTTGTAATTAGGAAAACTTTTAAACTCTATAAATGTAAATTAGTTGAGATTTTTCATTATATTTTAACCCTATATTTCTATCTGCACTTCACTAGATTTTATAATTTAAGTGTTACTGTAATGATTCACACAAACTCGACCTCACATGTTAAAATTTTCATCGATATACTTCATTAATTTTTGAATAATAAATTAATTGATCTTATTTTAATGAATTTAATTATATTAATTTATTAAAAATAATTAATTACAGAATGTTAAAAACAAAACCATTACGAAATAAATACTTTTTCTTGGGAGGACAGGTCCTCGAAAATATGTTTTGCATAAGAATTAAATAATATGTGTACAACCCAATCTTGTCTCAACTATTTTATTCAAACACAAAAAATAAAATTAAATTAAAACGTAATGAATATTATATTATTATTATTCATGAAAATTAATATTTATTACTTGAATGAAAATAAAAAAAATGAAATGTTGAAGAATAAAGTGAAAGCCTCTTAGAAGGGATCCTTTCATTCAATACATCCTTCTCCAAATTAGTTAGAATAGTGTAATATAAACACCATCATTTCCTAATAAATTAATATTCTATAAAACACTACCTATAAAGGTGATTGATACATATATATATATATATGGAATGGTAGGTTTTGAAATTTCATTAAAGTTATATGCAGAAATTTTCCTCTAAAACATACTCCATCTCAAACCGCATTTTGATTAATATATTACAAGAACTATATATCACTCAAGTGTAACTAAATTTTAAAAATTGATTCACTTAATTTTCATAAAAATTTCGTCCCAATATAATACATTATGAAAATTTTATGGCCAAAATAGTGACGTAATGTGAAATCTTTCAAATCCACTCTAGCTTTGTATTAATAACCTATTTTTTCCCTACACAATTAGGGTTCAACTATCATGTTATAAATAAATAAAGTATAAAAGTTAGTGTAAAATAATTTCAAAAAAATTTAATTTACAATTCAACACATAGTAAATTGTATTATAAACATACTAGAGTGGTCTTAAAAGGGTAAACATAGATGTTTCAGGAAATTTTCAAATTCAAGTTCCAAATGATTGTTTCCAAGAAATTATAAAAAAAATATATAAGTGGGTAGTTTATATCAATTATTATACATAAAATACTAAACAATAACAAGATTAATTAAATCCTTTACATATAACACTTTTCCTTAAATGGAAAAAATTTTCTACTATCCATTTCAAATTCACACAAAAATAAATAATGAATAAATTTCTAAAATCATTTATAAAAAATAACATACCATGTTTCATATATGAAAAAAAATCATATTATTTTCTCAAATTTATATTTTTTAAGCCTAGAAAATTACATCCATGACATAATAAAAACCTACCTCTCTTGTAAATTCAAATCAAAATTCACTCATACAAAATTTGATCTATAGTTATACTTATACTTTGAAAATTCAGGTATCAATATAAGCTGTTGAAAATTATCATCTCTACACACCATGATATATAAAACTATTTTAAATCAAGATATCTTTTCCAAGGTGAATTTAGTGGAATTATGTTGATGGTAAAAAACATTTAAAAATAAAAGATTGAATATAGGATGTCAATATCATAAGTACCACTAAAAAATACTGAATTAAAATTAAAGGTAACATACCCAACATTATTCCCCTTGCAAGATGTAAAACACACTCCATTTTTACCAAATGGGAAATGAGTCAAGAAATAAGTGAAATGACTGTTATAATCCTAATCCTCTCTATCTCTCTCATTTAATGATAATTATATAATAATCGAATTAAGTGAATGAATGATAGTTCATGCCATTGATATTCAAGAGGGACAAGAGTCATAAAAGTAAACACAATGAATATTTCAATATCATCTCCATTTATGTATATATATATACTTTTATTTTTTCAAATATTTTAGGACAAATGAAAAATATAAATGAAATAAAATTGATGATAATAACTCATGCTTATTTTTTATTTCTTATACACAATAGTGGAATACACCTCACACACCCAAATATGAGTTTATTCCTTAATAAAACACCTGAAATGACCTTCCCCACCATCATAATTGAAATATAAATGTAAAATATTAGGAGTGAAGGTAGGTATGGATAAACAACCATGTAATGTAACATAAAACGTCATGAAAATTCCTGACATCTAAAAACAAAACAAGGGTTTATGTAAATGGAATTTCATAAGTTAAAAAACTTTTTATCTAAAATAATTCCGAAATCATATAAAAAGTTCATGAACAACAAGGATTTGAATGAAAAATAATCAAACGTTATAGTTCTAATCCAAGACTCTAATTTCCTTCATGAAAGTGAGGCAATTAGGAAAAATATTTCAAAAATGGTTCATAATAGCTATTAGGACTTGAAAAATATTTTTAGATAGTGTTTCAAAAAAATGGATTACAAAAATTGGTAAAACTCATACAAATGTTTTGAAAATGAACTCCCAGAGAAAATTTACATATAAATAGTCTTTTAAAATACAATTTTTTTTCTAAAAAAATGTAAATTATTGGAAAATTAAATCATTAGTGAAAAATTATAATGAATATTTATATATAATCAAGGATTATAAAAATTAAACCAGTAAAAGAAAATAAAAAAACTAATTAATCTAGAAAGAAGTTTATCCCCTCCCCCATATATAAAACGTTGCATTACATTCAATGTGACACTATGAAATTATGGGTCCACATGAGATTTAGAATTGAAATTAGAAAATAAAGACATAAGGGGGAGAGAGAGAGGATATGGGAAATCCTGATATGTTTACACTAGTGGAAATATTAATGTAGCTATTAGGAATCAAGATTACTATATACCTATAAAGAAAAAAATAAGTCATTGATTTTTTTAGAAAAAGAAAATAAATTTATCAAAAAGAAATTTAAGAAATTTAAATTGGGGTTTACTCCCAATAATATTTTCATTTATAATTTCTTTGGCAAGAAAGTTATTGAAAAAATATGAAATCTGAATGGTGGGTGGCTTCATTTTTTTGAACCACTATATTTTGGTATCTCCAATGCTCTTTCATAATATCATATTCTTTTGAAGGTCACTAAATCTAAACAAATCGATATTAACCACCTCAATTATGTACTTGTAATTTTCTTGAGTTGGAAAGATAAGTAATGTTTCCACCATCTTTACATCATATTGAGGTGTGGTAGATTTCAAGGAGTATTGAATGTTAATTATATGAAGTGCCTCTTATACCAACTTTTGATCAAAAAAAAATTCTTAATGAGATTATATTTTTATCATCATTCTCATGTACCTTAATAAATTGTAAAAACGTTTCCTCCATCATTTATGAAAAATTCCCCATACCTTGTTTGGTCTCCACCATATCATTTAGTGAAAGAAACACCACTATTTATTTATTTATATAAAAATAAATAGGATTAGTGTTCATGTTAATATAGGAAATATAATAAAAAAATTTGTCAAGGTGTGTGAATTATTCATCAAATTATTTAGTTATTATTTCATTTTCTTCCTGAAAGGATTCAAGAATATTATTTTTAGAATGGGTAGACAATGAGTTAGTTATATCAAAAAATTCTTCTAACTCCAAAATTTCGTCATCAAAAACTATAGAAATAAATTCTTCGTTACTCACCTATAATTATGGTTGTTTATTGTCCATTTATATCACATATACTTGTAGTGAATTTTTCTCTTAGTACTTTGGATCTTCAACTCCACAATTTCACTTTTATATTTATGTAATTGTTCTTATTGTTCCCTTAATATCCCCATCAATGAATCATCAATGTTGGGTTTAAGTTATAATTTTATATTTTGGAATTAAAGGGATAGGTTACCTTTATAGAATATAAACCATGAATCCTATGGTTAGTTGAATTCATATATAACACTTGGTTAATATTCACATCATCGATTACATACTTTTTGTGTGTGGTGGTTTTGAGTATTATTGGGTAATCTATCCAACTAATAGTTGATTTTGTTCCATGTGACTATATGTTAGTTTGATATGATCAAAATAATCCATCGTAAAATATAATTTTGATATAATAAAATTTTTACATGAAATGAAAATAAATATGATGAATTAGAGATAAGAATAAATGTTAAAATGAAATATTTTTAATAAAATATAAAATAAATTTTTAAATAAACATGTAGGAAAATGAAAGGGGATGTTTTTTTTTTGTAATATATTTTATAAAACACTGGTCTCCACATAAATAGTGCTAGTTTTATGATATCTATCATTAGAGGTCACTAAAGATATGTTTTTTTATTAAGTAAAGTACAATGGCCGACCTAGGTCATTATCTTAAAGAGGAATTAAATTAATTTTTTTAAGAGTGAAGAAAAATAATGGGACAAACTAAAGTAAATAATAATGTAAATCATGGGTGGGGGTGGTTGAATATTTTTTAAATTAGAAAACAGTGAAAATAAAAGAAAATTTTTTGATGATATAAAATAAATTGTTAAAAATATGAGATTTCTTAATTTTTTTTTATAAAATTCGATTATTAATGTGTAAAAAAAATTACCCTCAACTTAAATTTATTTTTTATTCACTGTTCTAAATATTATAATTCAATAAATTATGTTCTAATATATATATCCCTAAAATCATATTGAAATTAACACAACAACAAAAAATGATGTGTTTTAACCCTAGTTTAACTGAAAAATATCAAATAAGGACACCCTACATAGATAATTAATCTATCTACTTTTTTAGAGTGAATTTTTTTAGAAAACATAAAATCATAAAAGGTGAATAAAATTATTTCGGGTATTATATATTAGCCCTATAATTCTAACCCCCACTGATCATATTTTCCGATTTATGTTTCTTTTTCAGGATTCAAACAAACTTGAACTATCATGTTATATGTTAATCGATTGAGTTTCTTAATTTTTTAAAAATAAATTAATGTATAATTTGTTTATGAATTTAATTAGATTTATTTTTTCAAAATAATTAAATGAATGATGTGGAAATTTGATTGATTACTAATGAATTTGACTTTCATGAGTGGACAGTTCATCGAAGAGACGTTTTTCATAACCAGTGGATTGGATCAGTGAAAACCAATCTAATAAAAACACTTATATTCCAACAAAAATATGTAATGTAAATGAAAATTATATTAAGGGAAAATAAAATTTTTGTTATTGAATGTAAAGAAATGTTACACTCATGAACACCAATTAATTAAATATAGAAGAAGTGAAAGCATCTTGGAAGAGATCCTTGTGTGCAAGACTAAATTCTCAAAATTAGTTGGAAAATTTTATTGAAACCACTCTCATAATATAATAACTCATTAATCCATGAAAATAAAACTCAGAAGGTGAATAATACATATTTATAGAGTGGAGGGGAGGATGGGGTCTGAAATATCAACAAGGGAGAAAGTGGAATTCTGCCCCCAATATTTACTTCGTATTGAGACTCATTTTTGATTGAGATACCATGAGAACCAACTATTATACAAGTTTAAGGAAAATAGAGAAATGTATTTCCCTTATTTATGTTATAATTTCAGACCAATCTAAGAAAATATGGGAAATTAATGGCCAGAATGAGATATGAGGTCTAATCTATCAAATCCACTCTAGCTTAATAATAATGTACTTCTTTTTTGTCATACATAGGATCAAACTATAAAGTTTAAAATGAAAAATATATCCATTTTTTATAATATATCAATAAACTTTCATGTGAAGATTATATCATTAGACAATTTTATTATAAAAATACTAGAGTAGTATTAAAATCAAAAAAAAGAAATTTTCATGAAATTTTCAAATTCATGTTCTGAATAAATATTTTCCTTAAATAATAAAAAAACTAAATTTGGGGAAATTATTTCAATTATTACCAAAAAATATTCAATAAAAAATGATTTATAAACTCCAAAACACTTAAATTTTTTCTTTTCAGGCTATATAAAATTAATAATAAATTAAATAATTAGATAATTTATATTATATTTTAAATATCTATATATCATGAATATATTTAATTGTATTATAATGTATTGATTTATATATTTAATTGATTATTTTTTCCATTTTTTTAACATTTTAACATGGTTTGTGTTTCATTTCCGGATACACAACATTATTGAAAAATGAGAAAAATGATACTTCACGGCATGAGCTTTGATCACAACGCTACAATAGATTTTTGAGGATGAAACAGACTTGAAAAACCAGAGAAGAACAATTTACACATCATGTATTCAATTTACACAATTTTATTTCATTCAAAAAGAGTATTTGGAACTGATACACTGAAATTCATGATGCTTGAATTTTAAAATATTACACATTGTGTAAATTGTCAGGACAAAATTTTAATTTCAATATTAAGTGTATCTTCAATATTTTAAAGAATATATGACATGGTACCCAACCCATACCACCTTTGGACCAACTATTAATGATCATAATTAATATCGGAGCCCATAGACATCATATAAATGTTGATCTAGCTTGTTGTTGTTGAAGGAATTAAAGATCTGAATGACCAAAGCATGGAGCGAGAAGTTGTATTGTGCGGGGGCCTCCTTGAGTTCATCTCTATTTTATTTATAATTTATTTTATCTTTTATCCTTACCTCATTTACTCTAATAAATATGATGATTTGGTAAAATGACCATGTTATAGGGTTATGTAAATTAAATGTGGATGGTGCATTAGATTAATTTCATTTTATTTTATTCATGTATTTGGTTGCTACAATTTAGTCTTCAACTTATAATCCTTTCATTTTCCATTTATCATGACCACTGATAATTTAATCTTAAGGGAACCATAAAATCGTGCAACTAACAACCCTAATGGATGAATGACCATTATCAAATTTAGGGGAAATCATGTTTAAAAATTATATTGAAACAAATATGATTTTGAAAAATCCAAAAACACCAGACCAAGTGAAATAGGGGAACGACACATCAACGAGGGGATTCCATGACCATAGGATCTTTCATGTACCTAGTATGACACCAATAGATAATTAATAAATATATTTTTCAAAATTCAATTACACATCAACCCTAATATTACAAAACCTTGTCACACTTTCAAAATCTGAAATCAAAATATCAATATGCTTTTCATCATTTATTTGTATCTTAAAATCAAATCAAACCCAACTTCTCTTACTTATTTCTTAAATCTAATAAAATAAAATATATTGAAAACATATTCATACTAAATTTACCATCTCTATAGATGAACCTAAAAATTTCCAAATACTATGTTTTAATTAATCAAATAGAATATTTTTAATTTTATAAAAAAAATTCATAAACCTATAGGGAATTAATGATTCCCTCTATGACTGTCAATTTTCAAAAATAAAATTTCTCATCTACCACCCATGAAAAAAAATCATTTCATTTTATTTTAACATATTTATAATTACAACTTACATCACTTGAAAATTAATGCATCACTTCACTAAAGAGAAATATGATCTAGAGTTATTATCAAACTTATAACATTCATGTATCAATATAGTCTAATAAAAATTCTCATATTTTGAACGGAAGAGGCATAAATATACTATTAGTCATGTGGAGCTTTTTCAGGTTGAATTTTTTGGTTACAGGTTGGAGGGTAAAAATAATTACCAATTGAATGATGTAATTAAGGGATTAAAATCATATGTACCAATTCATATTAAAGTGAAAAAAATATACTGAAATAAATTCCCATTGAAGGATTTACACCACACACTACTATTGTGACATGATAAAAAAGTCAAAAAATAAATGAAGTGAATGAAATAATACTAATTTTATATTTCTTTTTTCTTTTTTTGTTTTAAGGATGATGAGATAATAATAATTTACCATAAAAAACAACCCTAGTTTCCTAGAGTTGGTGGCTAATTTTTTACATTAGCTCTAGATACAAGAAATAACCTCCCAAATTGATAAATAGTTCGGTAGTATTTGTAAAATAGATAAATTCTTGAATATCACACTAAAATTGAAACCATAAAATACAACATAGTATTCTCTTCGAGTGAATCATTATTACCTCTCGCACAACCCTTCATATCAATCAAAATACACATATTTTCATCCTAAGTAAATAATCATATAAAAGGGGTGATCTCAAATGATCTATAAGGGTATACATACTTCCAAATATATCATTAATAAATAAGAATAATAAATATGAAAAGTTAAATAACTGAAACCCATTCCATTCAATCAGTTAATTAATAATAATATGGTTGGAATAAATTATGATCAAATAATTACATGTAAATAATCACATGAGTTTGAAAATTAACCATGAATATTCCAACTAATCAAATAATCAACTAGAATATAAATAACCAATATCATAATTAGGTAATTAATAATTATATAGAGAATAAAAATACCTTCATGGCCTCATTCCAAGACATATTACATATATGGGTAAGGCCTTGTCCAAATACACAATCTAATTTGTATCACGAGACCCACCGATGCATCATGGGGATATAGAGGGCCTTGCCAATTAAATAATAATTTCAATCAATTAATCATATAAAGGGGTGAAATATAATCAATATAAAACATTTTATTGAAAAAAATTATAATAATAGATGTAAATACTTTCCACAATCAATAAACGTAATCATAAACTGTTTGGAGTAATATAAAGAATGATACTAAAATAGTACATCATAGTCCACTAATCATAAACCATATAAAGAAATTATTAGGATGGTGTCATTAAAACATATTCCCAATATATAATAATTTAAAATTATGATTTTTATCATTGATTAACAGAAATACCATTAAACTTTCATTGAAAATATTCTAGAGGAAAATATCCTTTTCATTTTGAAAATCACTATTCAAATGTAAAAGTTCACAAAAAATATTGAAAATAATTTTTTTTAAAAATAAATTTTGAAACATGTAAAATAAGGTTAAAAACATATATTTCTCATGAAAATAGGAAATTTCACACATGATTTATAAGTTTAAAAAATCCTTTTCACATTATTGGTAAAATCCAAACAGGTATTGTTTGGAAAACAACATAATGTTTCCTTAATTTTTTTTAAATACAAAAAAATTGATAAAAATGTATTTAATATATCATTTTAGTAATGTTAAAAACATTTTTTAAGAAATTATTAGAGAACATGTTTTTGGAAGAAAAAGAATTTTCAAACAAAGAGAGAAATGAAGTTGAACTTTATTTAAAATATTTTCTGAAACATTTTAATTAAAAAAGAGAGGAATATAATAATATTATGTAGAAAAATAATAAATAATATTATTATAATATATTAAAAAAATTTATTATAAAATAATCATATAACTTCCCTCAATGTAAAGTCAAGTATTAATAATCCTCATTATAATGAGATTGAAACATAATTCTTTTACACCTTTGTTATGTTTTGAATAGTAACCCCACGAAAGGAATAATATAAAATGAAACTTTTAATACTATGAATATAAATATATTAATGATATAAAATATCAAAATGGGATGTATATACTTTAAAAAAAGAAATTAGTGGTGAATATGACATATGTTTCATAGATGTAAAAGTGAGACGAGAAACCCTTAACATAGGTTTGACTTCCTTCATATGTGTTAGATCCAAGTATATAATGAATATGTTTTTATCATAAATATATTAAAAATATATACTCATATATATAATACCATATATTATTTACTTATAGTTTTTTATTACCCCTTTATTAAAATTTCTTTCTTAAAATACCTATTTCATGTGATTATTGCTTTATTTTTCATGCATGTTTTGGTTTGGTATTTTTGGCCCTTTTTATTTTATCATGCTTAAGTAATATCAAGAATGTAAAAATTTTTATAAGTATCATATATATATTCATTATATATGTATTTATATTAATCCATAAATATTAAATATATATATTTCATTACACCGTTCATGGAGATGATTGTGCGTGTGTACGTATGAATGTTATTTCTATTTTCATGACAGATGGAAGGAATAGAAAATTTATTTTAAATAAAAATTATTAAAGAATTATTTGGTTATATATATAATTTATATTAATCAAATAAATCCTTATTATCATCTATTTAAATATAAAATGAAAAGCATTTTATATCACTACATAGAGGCGGTAGTCAACATGTATACACGAGAAATGTTACTGTTTTTTAATGGATTGGAAGGTAAAAATTTTGGTGTGATATTATAGTTCTAAAAGTATATTTATTTCATACATATCACATATAATTATTTAAATTATCCTTGATACCTTCTAGTTAAATCTTAATAGTAAAATGATCCACATATTTTCGCGAGGCGACAGTCCGTTGTACACACGAACACCAAAATTGTACCCCCATGAAATTGGAGGTTATAATGTATATGTGATATAATAATTCAAGAATTAAAATAATTTCATAAAAATATTATACATAAGTCAAAACGATAGTTATATCCCTCCTTGAATTTTGGTGATAGAAAATGAATTATGTTGGTTCGTGAGGCGGTAGTCTGCCATACACTTGATTAAAAATTTCATTTCCCATTCGATGAAAGTGGATATAGATATAGGTTATTCCATTAACATAATAAAATATCATTTTATATTAGATAAATGTTTCATTATATTATCATAGTTTAATATTATTTTAAGTATTTAGAAGAATAAATTATACAAATACACAAATTTAGTAATTTTACCTCTTCTTCAGAGAGCCATTTTTGGTGTATACCTAAAGAATTAATAGGAGGGATTAAAAATAAAATTAATTGTAATAATATTTTGGGAGGTAATTAAGGAATTTATTTTATCAGACATCTTCTAAAATAAATGGTTTTGTAAGTGATAAGAGGAGAGAGAATAGGGTGGATATTAATAAGTGTGGGAGGGGGCACACATGAATTTTTTTAAATGATAAAGTGATACCCATGTTTTTATCATAAAAATTTCCTAAATAATGGGTAATTATTTACCGTTCAGTGTTATAAGATCTAAATAAGTCTATAAAATTGGGTTAGAAAAGTTTTATGTCATTTTTAACACTTATCATCCTATTTTAATAGAAGATAAACCCATTTTTACCTTAACTGTGTTAATTAATTTTTAATATCAATATTATTCATTGTGATTAAAAGTTAAATTGACCATATTAGAGAATTTAAAATATTTTGATTAAAATATATGAAATAAAAATTTATAAATTTAGTTCATTTAAGTGGAATAATTCAATTTAAAATTAAACCCTCATTGGCATCTAAAGAACGGGTTTCAAAAAAAACATTCAATTTTTTTTAAAGTGTTAGTATTAGAATTAAAAAATAAATTGATTTAAATTAAATAAATTAGTTAAATTTTAATTTAAATGAAATAATTGTATCTTAAAACAATATTAAAGTAAAATTTAAACATTTAAATAATTTAAATGAAAATATATATTTTAATAAATAACAATATTTTTCATTATTCGTCAATAAAATAATATTTTCAAAATAATACCCAAACTTCACCCAAAGATAATTTTGAAATATAAATTTTAAAAAATGAATATTATTATATCAAATAATTTTTCTACAAGTTAAAAAAATTAAATTTAAATTATGTGTGAAAGCGTGAATAAATCGTCTTTTAGTACAATACTATTTTTAGAAGGCATTTATTTTTCTTTCGAATTGTTCTTTTTTATTTCTAACCAATAAATAACCACTGAACTTATTTTAAAAATGTGTAAAAATATAATTTTAATAATTTAGATAGTAAATTTATTACCCACCTATATAATGTCTATGATGAATTGTTCATGTTTAAATAATAATATTTTAATAGAGTATTGTGTTTTATTTAAACCCAGCATTGAGTGCATCAGAAACTATCATTGCGATTAAATTTATTTAAAAGAAACAAATTGTATACTCTATGTGTGTTACATTCTATTACATGCTTAGTGTTTTGTGTTATATATTCTATCTATGATTATGTATCGCTTTTAAAATATTAGGGTGTTTTATACCCCCTTAAATAAATTACATCCTCACAATTTATACTGATCTTAAAAATTAAGGCTTTGGCATTTAAAAATACTATTTTTGGAATCCCCAAACTAAAATAGGTTAATAAAACATATTATCTATAATAAAAAAAAAGTTAAGTACAAATTTCATCTATAATAACACATAACTAGGTTTCCAATTATGGTAACATTGGTTGGAAGTGAAGATATAGAAATGGAAGAAAATCGTAAATAATTACAGAGAGTGATAGAGATCATTGATCATAAGAAAGTGAATGGTCAATATAAAGTTAAGGAACTAAAAACCATAAATACATTTTGATTTAAAATACCATTTCATTAATCATATATGAAGGTAATATGATACTATTTTGCTTTCATTTTCATATTCTTAATGTTGCTGAATTATTTTACTATCTAAGAATATAAAGAAATATAATTACGTGATAGCTTTTATTTCATAATCACAATTTCAACTTCATCACATTCTCCATGATATGAATATTAAAATATGAATTTTTTATGTGTGATGCACTAAAATTAATAGATCTTAAGATCCATAAAAATGAGACATGTATTACTTCCATTATTTTCCAAAACCAAAATAATTATCACAAATTATTAATTAATTCCAAAATATAAAATTATTTCATTCCATAAATAGTTATCATTAAAACTTTTACAAAATATGTTTGACAAAATTCAAAGAAAAAAATTATATGGAAATTCACTAATCGACAAAAAACTATGTTCCCCAGAAAATATAAAGTGTCTCTTAATATCACATTCCAAATTTGTGAATATCATGATCACCATAAAATATTTATGAAAACATTAATGATTATAAAAATTATTTTCCTCCTTTATACTTAAATAAAATATAAATTTATAGAATTTGTTCTATAATTCCAAAAAAATCATTAAACTCAAGTAAATATAATATAAAACATGAAAACAATAACCAATTTCAAGGCTACCAATAATATCATTTAAACATATATTTATAATTATTATCTCAACATAGGGAATGTATTAAGGGTTATCTTCTTTCAATCACGTTTTTACTAAAAAGATTAATATTCCAATGAATAACGTTTCTTGGTCATTGGTACCATTTAAAATAATCTTGAAAATCCTTAAATAAAATGTAATTTAGTACAATCTAGATACATTTAATAATTTTTATAACAATAATATCATTGGTAAAATTCTCTTATAACAAAATCAGTGAATGCAGAAAGAAACACATTAATCATTCAAATTCTTTTATAGTAATAGAATAATCTTGACCATGATATATTAGCTTATTTTTAGGTAGATTTATCTGATGCTTGGGTAATTAATTTATGTTTTTTCCAAAATACATATAGTTGAAGCAATTCAAATTTTAATATTCATTATTTCTATTTAAATCATGTGAATGGTGTAATTTCTATCCAAACATATGGAAATATCACAATACCTTACTGTAATTATTAGAGTGTTTCTTTAAAAAATTATCACATGGGGAAAATCCTTCTTTCCCTTATTCCATTAATTCATATTTTTCTCAAACATCCTCTTCTTCTCTTTCTTCCCTATATATCCATATGTCTTGGATAATTATTTGTCATTCTTGATACCACATGATACTATATCCTTGTATGATGTGGATTTTTGAGAGGCTAGTTTCCTTCAAAGAATGGGATTAAGGCCATCAAAAAATTCTCAATATTACTCTTTTTATTATGTAAATTGTTAATAAAATTACTTTCTAACATTGAAATTTTGGAATCATAAATAGATACATTTTCATCTTCCTTTTGTCTTAGATTCCAGAATTTTCTCTCCATATCTCTTGGTTTATCATGAGAAAAATAATTTTCCAAAAAGATTACTTTAAAATAAATCCATTCCATATTTTATATTCCTTATTTTAGTGCCCGAGTTTATATTATATAAACATTAGATGATTTTTTCATGTTTATTAATGTTAAGGGTGATGTATGGGAGAGTTTGGTGAACTCTAAATAAGTTTTTACAGCTAAAGTAGGTTCGCACGGGATGCACACAATTTTTCAAAACTGTAAAGATATCCTAGGAGAAACCATGCATAGTTGTAGTTTTGAGGCAGTAGCTTCGACAAGGTTTGGGCACGATTAGGGAGAATATGCGAGGAGGTCATTCAGGGGGATTCTTAAAGGTAGTATCCAACAGGATGTTAGCGCATGATTTTTCTATCTGTGTGACCTAACCATGCGTGGGGTTAAAACAAGAACATAAAAAAGCAGATCTGGGATGACCATGCCTTTAATCCCCTCATCTTTTCCCCAAACCTATTCCAATTTAGAATTTTCCTTCTTATCAGGCCAAAGAAGTTTGTTCCATTGATCTATAGGCCATCCAAATCATTTCATTGGATTTTCAAATTCGGATTCTTGAGGTATGTGATCGTTCTTTATCATTCATGATCGGTTTCTTAGATCTACTTAGATATACTTCTACTCTATTCTTAGTTTCATAGATCTATACTCGTTATGGGTAGATCTATGATTTTGGATTCCAAATATGATGAGTTTTGGTCTTGATCATAAAAGGAGAAGTGATGTAAGGATGTTTTGTTGAGAATCGACCAGATTTCTAGAGCATTCTTCATCTGTTGTCGAGTTTTGTAATAATATTTAAAGTAGCCGGATTCAGTCTCACCTCCTCTTTCTATAATTGACTCTATTAGTTTAAAATTGATTAAATTGAATTAAATTTATTGTGAAATATTGGTTCAATGCATTTAATAAATATTCTTTAGTGATGATTTATCATTTTTGTTGAATTTTTTAATCTCGGTGAATTTTTTTGATTTTTTTTTAGTTTATTGAATTTAAAATAGTTATATTAATTTATGGACTTCATGGAATTTCTAAATTGTTTGATGATAAAGGGGTTTTCAAAAATAATTATTTTTATTGAAATGGTTTTTCATTGAAATGATTTTGATGAAAATTGTTTCCAATAAAAAGATGATTTTATTTAAAAGGTTTTTTGACATGATCTTTGGGCATATTGGTGCATGATTCATATTTCATTTCTAGGTATTTATTTAAATATATACTTTTATTAGTGCCAAAGGTCAAATGTATCATGGAGAATAATTACCTCATGAAGAGTTAGTAGATTGATGAGAAATCGCTCATGTGTATGGAACTGCCATCGTGTAACATGCATAGTTGGTTTTGTGGATTTGGGGAATGGATTTGGTATGCCAAAGTAATATTGAGAAATGGTTTTGAATACATGGTTACTATCTTTTATAGAAAAATATCTCATAGTAAAATTGTTTTCAATTTCCCTTGTAGGATTTTCGTTATTAATGGTTTTGGAATCATGTTTATATTTAGTTATAAACCATTTTGAGAAATTGTTTTAGATAAACTGTTTTATATAAATGTTTCTAACTCTTCTATCCTAGTTGTATGAGTAAGGAATTCATTTGGGGAAAACCTACTAAATTTTACACTCACCCCTTCTTTGGTACATTTATGCTTTTTATGATTCTATGTTTCGATACATGGGAAAAAATAAAGTAACACATATTTTTAGCACCACCTTGTGATACATGGGATTTTGGTGTTTGTGGAACTTGGAGATTGTGGATCATGATGTCTTGTGGTATTTTATGAGACTTTTTTTTTCTTTTTCACTGTTTACTTTGATAATTGTTGGGTCTTCCACGGTAGAAAACTTTAGAGTGGCTTTGACATGAATAAAGTAGTTACGTTGTCCTTCTTTTGTTCATGCGTCATTTAGTGAATGGTTTGGTTATGGTTTGTTGGTTTAATGGTTTATTTCATAAAGGTTAAATAATCCCCCTCATTATTTGAGACCCTTTAGTAGTTATTTCCATCCTTTTTAATATTGGGGGTTTTTCTTAAGGTCTAGTAATGATTCAATGTATTTTCAAGACAATGATAATTAGTGGGTCATTACAAATGGTATCAACTTGTTTGGTCCTTTCCTAACTTGTATCTTTCACTTTCTCGGTATTGGATTTGATTCATCAGTGTCAATTATTTGGTTTGTGTTGTTAGAAAGTTATAGGATTGTCAGGACATCAAATGTATACCATAAAATGATATAGCTAACCTGTTTATTCAGAAATTCAAGTTACCAAGTTGTTGGGAACATAAGTGTTTTGAGGACACTTATAGGATCTTGAAATCTCATAGTCATGGTTTTAGAAAATGAGAGAAACATGTCATGCATTAGAGGAAGGAATTCCCACTATTATTTAATATTTCATTTGCTGTAATGATTTATGATCTTGTGAAATGGTGTTAATTTTTAAAAATTGTAGAATTTGTTTTCAAAGGAAATATTTTGAAGAGGATACATGGTGTATTTTAAAGATGGTTTGATTTTCAAATGCAAGAATGGATTTTTCAAAAAATGGATGAACATGAAAAAATATATTTTGGGAAAATAATTTTTTGATAGTTGATGTGATAGAATTTGAAATGTTAAGCCATCAGTTTCTAGAGAGTGAGACTTACTGAGTTGTTGTTTGTTTATTTAATTTAACCATGTATGTGTCATAGAAACCAACTAGAAGAAGATGTAAAAAATGTGGTTGAACCTAATCCATAGGTGAACTATGAACTGGTTCATAGGTTCGTTCATGAATTTCAAGCAGTGGATATAGGAAACCATAGGGATAAGCCAATGCACATAGAGCATTCCATCTATTTCATGGAGAAAAATACACTATTCTTCAGGGGTGATTCTGAACCTGAAAATGAAGAGGTGTGTCCGAGTAGGATGAATCGTATCTTCGAGTTCATCAGCACCCCGAAATAGCTCAAGGTCAAGATAGGGACATATAAGCTCAAGGATCTTGCATGATAGTGTTGGGAACTAGTGATGTATGATAAAGCAGATCAGGGCCTTAAATGGGAGGATTTTGAGGAAACCTTTAATAAAAATATCCATCCTCACAAGTTCAAGTTCCAATGGACAAGAATTATTATTTAACATGAAGTAAGATAATCTCCCTATCACAAAATATGCGGCTAAATTCATGAATTTTGTATGATTTTCACTAGAAGTTTCAGCGAGTGTGTCCTTTAAGACACACATCTTTGAATCAGGTCTATGGTCGAAAGTTCAATTGATGATTATAGTGCTCGGTATTAAAAACTATACCGAGATGGTGAACAGAGCGGTGGTGGCTGAGAGAGACATATCAGGAGCAGTAGAAGGATGAAGTCTGATGATCCCTACTAGGAATGGTGGAAAATCCAATGCAGGGATCAAGTGAAAGAGAGACACCTATTTATAAGGTGGGAGTGTGAATCAGAATCTAACAGCTGTATCTAAAAAAATTCCTCCATGACCAAAGATCCAAGAGAGATTCTACCAATGTGGTTCCTTTGACAACATAATTCGGTAATGTACATCACCTCTTAGAGGATTACATAAATACAAAAATATGGGACATCTTAATCTCTTTTTTTGCAATACTCTAAGGTCAGGGGCTCGAGACACGTCTCAGGTGTCACAAATATTGTATGGTTCGACATGATGAGGATAGAAAACTCAGTCTCGTCACTAGATAATTGATAGTTATGGTGACTCTCGGAACAGCATGACTCCTCAGCAAGGGAAATCTCAGCAAGGAAATAAGGAGTAGAGTGCAGCGATGAAGAAACAATATGGAGATGATAAGATGATTTTTGATGATCATGCTAGACCATCTATAGTGAGAGGTATAATTCTTTTGAATTAATCCTTTGTGGAAATTATATTTGATACGGGTTCATTTCATTCCTTTATTTATTCTCGTGTTGCTGACCTGGTATGTTTAAAACATTAAATGATTCCATCTATAATAAAACAAAAAACTCATCTTAGGGAAAGAGAATGCCAATCCTTTATGTGTAGAGCATGTGCAAAAACTATTGATGGAGTTGAGTGGAAATGAGACTTATCAATATTTGTTATGGATGTCTATGATATAATTTTGTGTATGAATTGGTTGAAAATGCTCGATCCTCACAATGACTATTATAGATGAAAGGTTAGTTTTATATCTAAGGACACTGTCAAGAATCTCTTCAGAAGAGAGAAGTTTGTGAAGGAAGGTGCACTATGATTTTTGGAACCAGTGGTGGGAACAATCTCTTACTAGTTGGTGGCATTGACTTTGGAATCGATGGAAGAGATCCATGATGTTAGTTTTCCAATAGTGGTGGATCAATTTATAGATTGTTTTCCCAATAAATTATCCCGGTTACCACCTATAATTGACGTGGAGTTTACAAATGATCTCCATACAAGGACCTCCCCTATTTCAATTCCGTCTTATAGGATTGAACCAACAGAGTTAATTGAATTGAATTTATAGTTGGAAGAGTTGAAATGAACTAGATACATTCAGCGAAGTACATCTCTATGGAAGCACTAGTCTTGTTCATGAAGAAAATAGATGAAACTCCTTATATTTGCATCGATTATCATAAATTAACCAATTCACAATAAAGAATTGGTATCCACTTCCATGCATTGATGATCTATTTGATCAATTGAGGTGAAATGAGTGGTTATGTGAAATTTACCTACAATCTATATATCATCAATTGTGATTTTAGAAATTAGATGTTCTGAAGAAAGACTTCAGAAGCAGATATAGACACTATGAATACATATTCTTGACTTTTGGTCTTATGAATGCACCAATGGTCTTTATGGATTTGAGGAATTAGATATTTTTGGGATATCTAGATTCTTTTTATGTGGTTTTTTTTATAATATATTGGTGTATTCATAGAAAATGGTTGAGAATGACCAACACTTGGAGACAGTGTTGGGAGTCTTGAGAGACCATTGTTTTTAGGCCGACTAAGTGTGAATTTTGGATAAAAGAGGTATGATTTCTTAGCCATGAAATTTCTAAAAAAGTAGTTTTAGTGGACCCAATTTAGATATAAGTTGTTATCTCATGGTAACCACTAAATAACTTCTTTGAGATATAAATTTTTTTTGTCTAGAAAGTTATTACCGATGCATTGTGTGCAAATTATCACAGCTAACCTCAACAATGATTTTTTATACAAATAATAAATGTATATTCCAAAATACAGAGGAATTCCAGAAGTCATCCATGGAGATGAGAGTACGTCTTACTTAAACACCAATCTTGATCATCCCAGAATAATGATGGGAATCTGCAGTGTACTATTATGATTTGGGATTGTGTTTAGGATATGTTCTTCTTCAAGTAGACCATGTTGTGGCTTATAGTTCAACATAGTTGAGAGTGCATGGGAATAATTACCCAACACATGGTTTGGAGCTAGCTGTAGTCATCCATGCTTTGAAGAAATGACATCATTATCTCATTGGTGAGAAATTCACAGTGTTCATAAATCAAAAAATATTGAAACACATTTTATCACATAGAGATTTAAATATGAGGAAAAGGAGATGGATGGAGTATCTCTAGATGTTTATTTTACTTGTTGTATACACCTGGAAAAGGGAATTCAGTTGCAAAATAATTGAGGAGAATGTAATATGCCAAGTTGGCTAAAGAATATTTAGATTAGTGGAAGTTGACGTCGGTCCTAGTTAACATGCATGTAGAATTTGAAGACATAGGCAATTTTGTGGTTTTCATTTCAGCCACGATTATTCTAGATTTGGTAAATATGGTCAATGAGGCACAGAAATATAATTTAAATTTCCTAGTTATGTGTTCAATACTCAATGGTGAGGAGATTATTGATGGTTGGAAACTTAATGAGAGTTTAGTTCTTTGGTTCAGAGATCGGAGGGTTGTACCTATGTCTTGTCAGGAACAACTTCTTCCTACATACCACCATTCAATATGGGATATACACTCAGGTTTACAGAATATGTACAAGGCGTTAAAGGTACAGTTTTCGTGGAGTGTAATGAAAAGTAAGGTGGCATAGTTCGCCTCATGGGGCTTATCTTTTCAGTTGGTTAATGTAGATCATTAGCAACTAGCAGATATATTGCAGTCTTTACCTATTCCAATGTGGAAATGAAAGGATATAGTGATGGATTCTATTAAAAGTCTATATATAATGGTTCAGAAACACTATTCCATGTTGGTGATAGTAGATCATCTTACCAAGCTGGCCCATTTCATCCCAATTAAAGAAACAAATATGATATAGGATCTACCCAAAATATATATCCATGAAGTGGTAAAGTGGAATGGTATACTAGTGTCGACAGTGTCAGACAGAGATATGAGGTTCACATCTCATTTCTAGAAATCCTTAACAAAATCCCTTGGAACATAACTGAATTTGAGTATGATGTATCATGCCTAGATTGATTGGAAATCAAAAAGGAAAATACAAACATTGGAAGACATCTGGCTGGCTTGCCTAATGGATTTTGGAGGCTCATGAGAGAAGCACATACCCTTAGTGAAGTTATAGTATAACAACTTCTATCAGGCCTCGATACATATGGTTGCATTTGAAGCATTATATGGGAATACTTGTTGTTCTACACTATGCTGGCAGAAAATAGGTGAAACTTCACTAGTTTGTACGAGCCTTGTCCAAGAAACAATAGAGAAGATTTAGTTAATCAGAAAAAGGATGGAGACAACTCAGAGTTGTGAAAATTCTTATGTGGATCTTCGCTGATTGTAGTTGTCATTTTCTCTGAGTGATCTTGTGTTCTTGAGGATCTCTCCAATACATGGAAATTGACATTTGGGGATGTAGGACAAGTTATCACCTTCGTACATTAGCCCTTTTGAGAGACCAGAATGGGTTAGAGAGGTGGCATATCGGTGGGAATTACAACCACTGGTCAATTTGTTGAGCAAAGTATTGTTTTCAAAAATACATATTAATGTTATTTAAAGGGGGAGATTATTGAAAATAATTCTCTGTCTCTTTATGATAATTTTGATGCTCACAAATACCCTTAGTTATTTTCTAATGATTTTATTTAGTATTTTGCATGAATTTATTAATTTATTTTAATCATGAAATAACGAGAATTTATTAGTTGTGTGTAACATGCTTTAGCGCATTCTGGAATAACTATTCATACCTTACATGGATAAATATAGTGCGGAATCTTCTTTAGCACGTTCTGAAATCACTGTTCATACCCTACGTGGATAAATGTAGCATAAGGAAGAAAAGCGTGTATACTTTTTGAGATAAGAGAAAAGTATGGATAAACAACCATACGTTTTCAGAAAAGTTTGAAAGAGGAACCTTACATTAGGAAGGAACCTTACGTTTTGGTTATCAGCAAAGTATGGAAGGAGAACAATACGTAAATACTAAACGTTACGTTTTTTTCTCAAAAGTATGGTTCATCAACCTTACTTTTGTAAACAACCATACGTTCTTGGAAAAGTGTGGATTAAATAAAAGTATGGATCTTTTACCATACATTTGAGTTTTGATAAAAAAGTATGGATGATCAACCCTACGTTTATGTTCAACCTTACGTTGTCAACCATTCATTTGAAGACTACGTCATTAACCTTATATTTGGCGTCAGAAATTTTTGAAAGATGATATTTTTATGCAACGGTCAGCAAGCTGATTTTTGGGCGGAATTCAAGCCGGATTTAAAGTCGTTTTTAGAATTAGACTTTGACTAATTCAAAGCTGTTTTATCAATGGATTTAAGATCGATTCAAATGGAGATTTTTATGCCGAGTCTTAAGGGAAGTTATGACTTCTCTGTAAATTCAAATTTTTGAATATCATGAATCAGAAGGCGACTTTTATGGATCTAAATGTGTAGGAGATATGCTCATATTTATTATATATGTTCTCTTTGAAACACCAGGTACATGTGTGTATGGTGATCGATCTATTATTAAAATGGTGGAAAACAAAGACTGCAAAAACCATCCAGTTCTGCTGATTCAAAAGGAGCGTCAAAGCTCCTTTTATTTATGAAGAAAGAACTCGATAGAAGATTAACTTGTTCTGCATCGAATATCTACTATGGATCTACTACTGCTGAAGTTGTGAACTATATCTCTATATCTATTTCAACTGGATCGACTCAGAACTGCTTCGACTTGAAAATCAATATTTCTAGAGACGATGATCCATCTGCTGTCAATTGCATTCTGTTGCAATTGTGAAGATCAACTGGAGAACTTCTTTCTGAAATTATTTTTTTTCTTGAGTAACCAGATTCTCGTTCTAAGATGTGTTGGTTCGTGTTTGAACCATAATGATTTTTTAGCCTGAAGATTCTAAAGGTGTCAACTTCCTGTACTCAGTTACGGGCCGGTCATTTGAAATGAGGACCAGATAGTGAAAATTACTAAGCTCATAGAGTTGAGCATTGGAGGAGTGGACTAGGGGACTTCCGTTCCCCGAACAACTATACATCTTTGTGTTTTTGTTTTTTCTTATTCAGCGACACGATCAAATCTGATAAAGTATAGAGGATAGAACTCGTTCAATCAAAGAGTTGCCGAAAAATTGCAAAAGACACAATTCACCCCCCCCCCCCTTCTGTATAATCTATAGATTCAGATCCAATAATTAGTAATAGAGGTGGAGCTTCTGATAGAGCCCTAGCAAGCTAGAAGCATTTAAAGATTATAAAACAGAGCATCATGAGTGATACAAGAGAAGGGATGCCAATGGTCAGAGCACTATATTTTAATGGGGACAACTTTGGTTGCTGTAAATCACGCATGATAATATATCTGAAAAATCTCGGATATAAAGTCTATTCAAAGATTATGACTCCTTATGAAATTCTTGAAAATCATGAGACATGGAGAGCTACTACAGAGGCAGAGTACGATATGAACTCAAACGCTATGAATTCAATTATCTTTGGTCTAGGACCAGCTGAATTTAATAGAGTATCTCAGTGCCCCACAACATATGAGATGTGGAAAATGATAATCGTGGCATATGAAAGAACTGATAATGTTAGACAAATGAGACATGCAACTGCCAAATTGAAATTTGATACTTTCAGAATGTTTGAAGGTGAAAGCATTACCCAAATAAATGAGAGATTGACAGAAATTTTAAATAATATAACAGCTCAAGGAGAACCTATCAAGCAGGATGATCAAGCATTAAAAGTACTGAGGGTACTTCCTACTCGATGGAATAGTATCGCTGCTACAATCAGACAATCAACACCTGTCAAAGATCTAACCATGAGAGAGCTGATTGGTACACTAATGATGTATGAAGCTGAAATGCAAGATGAGGAAAATGAACATAAGGTCTACATCAAAAGAGAAGATATTGTCTTGAAGGTAACTTCACAACAAAATAATAGTAAGATGAAGATCAAAAAAGTCAAAGATAAATTAGAAAGCTCTGACTCATCCAACTCAGATGATGAACTGGCTCAGCTAGCCAAAAAATTTAGAAAATTCTACAGTAAGAAAAGAGGATTCAAAAAATCCTTTAAGGGAGATAATAATGAAATAAGATGTTATGTATGCAAGAATATGGGGCATATTAGACCAGATTTCCCACAATTGAAGGATGAAAAGAAGAAGAAATTATTCAAAAGAAATGTCCATGATCAGAAAGACAAGAAAGCTATGAAAGCCACTTGGAGTGTATCTGAAGAATCCAGTAGCTCTCCTGAATCAGGATCAGAGAAAGAAGTAGTCAATCTAAAAGAAAACATGTGTTTTATGGTAGAATCTAATGAGGTCCACTCATATTACTCCTCTGAATCAAATTCTGAATCAAGCTACACAAATGAAAAACTTGTAGCCTACTGCAATATGCTTGAGGAAAGATATGATTCGATATATAAGAAACCTAAGTCACTAAAAAATAAACATAAATCTGTTTTAGATGAAAGAGATACAATGCTGAAACAAAATAAGGAATTAACTGATAAATACAATTCGATTAACACTAAGTATATAAATTTTGAATCAAGAATAAAAACACTATAGGATGATGTAGAATCTTACAAACATGCTGCATTGGGTTTTACAAAATTAGATAATTCATTAAATTAAATTCTTGGAAAAACTGTCATTAAAAAGGAGAGATTTGGAATTGGCAGTAAAGGAGAATAACCTAAGCTATATAAAAATTATTTTGTTCCTATCTCTAAAAAGGTTAATTGTAATTTTTGTGGGACAAAGGGACATATAACTAAAAACGGTTTCATAAGACAACCTCAAATTTATGGTATTAAGAAATCCTATGTTTCAAAATACTTATATGATTCAGCTAATTTTAAAAAAAGCAAAGAAAATATGGATACCCAGATCATTGCTAGCTAACACCCCTAGACCCAACAAAATATGGGTACCAAAGCAATTTGTTTGAATGTCTTTGCAGGTAGAAGGACACCAGAGGAGAAAAGATATATGGTACATGGACAGTGGCTACTCAAGAAATATGAGTGGAAACTCATTGAATTTTTCTTCACTCACTCAAAAGGAAGGAGGACTTGTCACATTTGGTGACAATTCCAAAGGAAAAATCATTGGCATTGGAACTGTTGGAGATCCAAAAAATAGTCTCAATCAACAAAGTACTTTATGTACAAGGAATAAAACACAATATGATAAGTATCTCTAAAATTTCTGATGATGGATATACTATTGATTTTATTAAAAATTGATGTATTGTTTCTAAAGATAAACTGTTTAAATTTAAAGTACCAAGAACTAAAAATGTCTATACTTTGGATTTAAATTCCTTGTGTAAACAACAAGTAAACTGCTTGACTGCTAAAGTAAGTGAATCCTGGATCTATCATAGGAGACTTGGACATTGCAATGTATATGTTTTACATAAGTTATCTAAGAAACATTTAGTTTCTGATTTACCTTGTCTCAAATTTGAAAGTGACTGATTTTGTGATGCATGTCAACTTTTCAAGCAACACAAATCATCCTTCAAATATGTTAATAAGGTTGCTACATCTAAACCTCTAGTACTTATTCATATGGATTTGTTTGGACCCTCAAGAGTAGAAAGCTTAGCTGGTAAATTATATGTATATGTTTTAGTTGATGACTATTCAATATTTACATGGATATTCTTTTTGAAATTAAAAAATGAAGCTTTTACTTTATTTGAAAGTTTCTACAAATCTGTTCAAAATTAAAAAGGTTTTAATATAATCTCATTGAGAAGTGATCATGGTGGAGGATTTTAGAATCTGGAATTTAATTCCTTTCTCTCAAACATGGGTATTAAACATACTTTTTCTGCACCCAGAACACCTCAACAGAATGGGATTATAGAAAGAAGAAATAGAACAATTCAAGAAATGGCTAGAACTATGTTAAATGAATATATCCTACCTATATATTTTTGGGCAGAAGCTGTGAATAAAGCTTGCTATATAATTAATAGAGTTTTAATTAGACCTATTTTGAAAAATACACCCTATGAACTATGGAATAACAGAAAACCTAAAGTTAACAACTTTAACATTTTTGGATGCAAGGTTTACATCTTAAACACCAAGGATAATCTTGGTAAGTTCGATCCAAAATTTGATGATGGTATTTTCTTAGGATATTCTACTACCTCTAAATCATATAGAGTTTATAATAAGAAGTCAAGGATTATTGAAGAATTAGTTCATGTGAATTTTGATGAATCTGATCCCTTTGAGAAAATAACAAAATAAATGGATGAACTTGACTCTAATGATAACATGAGACATGAGAACTTAAAGAATGTTTTTGAAAAAGATATAAAAAAAATTCAGTCCAGTTCAGAGGAACATGATTCTGAAGAACCTTTAAATATATTACCTAGACAGTCTAGACCCTAAAGAATCACCCTTTAGAAACCATAATAAGTGACCTAGAAACTGGTGTTCAAACTAGAAGAAACTTAGGAAACCTAGTGGAATTCGCTACCTTCCTATCTCAACAAGAATACAAGACTATAGAAGAAGTTTTAGATGATGAATGTTGGGTAATAGCAATGCAAGATGAATTAAATCAGTTTAAAATAAATGAAGTTTGGGAATTAGTGGAAATACCTAAAAATTATCCTGTAATAGGAACCAAATGGTTCTTTAGAAATAAACACGATGACCAAGGAACAAAAACAAGAAATAAAGCAAGATTAGTAGCTAAAGGATATAATCAAGAAGAAGGAATAGATTATGATGTGACTTTTGCACCTGTAGCTAGGTTAGAAGCCATTAGAATACTTTTAGCCTTTGCATCTTATATGAATTTTAAATTATTTCAGATGGATGTTAAATCTGCCTTTTTAAATGGTTATTTAATGGAGGAAGTTTATGTTGAGCAAACTCCGGGTTTTGAAAACTCTCAAAAACCTGATTCTGTTTTTAAACTTACTAAATCTCTTTATGGCTTTAAACAATCACCTAGAGCTTGGTATGAAAGATTAAGTTCTTTTCTTTTGAAAAATGATTTTACTGTTGGAATGGCAGACCCGACATTATTTAAGAAAACTATGAAAAATAATGTTTTATTGGTTGAAATTCATATTGATGATGTAATCTGTGGATAAACTAATAAAACTCTTTATCATGAATTTTCAAAATTAATGCTAGAAGAATTTGAAATGAGTATGATGGAAGAACTAAATTTCTTTTTGGGTCGTCAAATTTTTCAAAAAGATTTCGGAAATATTTTAAATCAAAGCAAATACATTACTAATTTTCTTCAGAAATTTGGACTTGAAAACAGCAATCCATTTACAACTCGTATGTGTACTAATATAAAATGTGATTTGGATGAAACTGGGAAATCATTTGACAACAAAATATATAGAGGTATGATTGGTATTTTATTATATCTTCCTGCTAGTAGGCCAGATATAATGTATTCAGTATGTCTTTGTGCTATATTTCAATCAAATCCTAAAGAACCCCATCTGACTACTGTTAAAAGAATTTTTAGATATTTAAAAGGAACTATTTTTCAATCTCTTCTTTATCCTAAAACTTCTGATTTAAATTTGATTTCATATTCAGATACTAACTTTGGAATTTGTAGATTAGATATAAAAAGTACATCAGGAACATGTCACTTTTTAAGAAAGTCGTTAGTATCATGGTCTAATAAGAAACAATATTCAGTTTCCCTGTCAATAGCTAAGGCAGAATATGTTTCTGCTAGAAGTTGTTGTGCACATGTGTTGTGGATGAAAAACACTCTTATGGACTTTGGATTGAATTTTAATAATACACCTATTTTATGTGATAATACAAGTGCAATTAATATTTCAAAAAATCTTATTAGTCAATATAGAACTAACAACATTGATATAAGACATCTCTTTTTAAGAGATAATGTTATTAAAAAAGATATACTTTTAGAATTTATAAATACTGAAATTCAATTAGCAGATATTTTTACTAAACTACTTCCCATTGCAAGGTTGGATTTTATTAAGGGGGATCTAGGTTTATTTCCTTTTAAATAATTTTTTTTTAAAATTTTTTTAATACTATTTAAGTTTTTTTTCTTTCTCCATATGCAAATTTTATTTGTTTTAAATATATGTAATTTTTAGTGATTACACGGGAATCAAGGCTGTTAGAGCCTTTTCGACTTCTAAACCGTTTCACTTCTATCGAAACCCTATCAAAATCCGAAAATCGCACTTCTGCTCCTAAACCCTAATCATCGAACCTCTGAAACCCTAACCTTCAAACCTTCATATATTCTCGCAGAGATGGTAGGAACTAAAAGATCCAATGAAGCCGAGCCAAGCAATACCAAGAGACAACGCTCCGAGTGAATAAAAATCTTACACGGCAAGGTAATCGATCTTGACTGGTTATTTTAGATAAATCTGTTGTTTAAGCAAGCACTGTCGTTTCAGAATCTTGAACAGATGTTAAACAGTGAAAATATGAAATTTCTATATAAAGTATAACATAGATATTTCTTCAAATATGTACAGTTTAGTTAGGTAGATACCTAGGATAGTATGATGGCTAATATAGATGATGGGGATTTCTCAATCTCATCAGTAGATATTGGTTAGATTCCCAATAGCCCTCATGAGGGAGTTTTTCATTTCCATTTGAAAAAATGTTGGAGATTCTGTGCATAAATCTGAAGACATCATGTCTTTTATTTTTGGTACTAAATCTATAAAGAAAATGTTTATCAAGGATTTAGAGCCTGATCAGAAAATTTTTGTCAAATTTAATCAGACTGGAATAGCTCCATGAAAGGAAGAAATGGAAAAGATTTTGTACCCTGATATGTATATAATGTTTCTTCTATTAAGAGATATTAAGTTAAACTTCCCAAGGTACATGGTAAGGTATCTCAATTACTACTGTCAAAGCGATGCCTAGATGAATTCCTACCCTTTCGGTCGGTTTATTTCTAAACTGCTGCTTAAGAAAGACATGGTGAGATTAGTGGATGACCGAGTTAACTGTCATCACAGTAATACATTTAATGCTGGAACATTAAGGAAGGTTGGATATTTCTGGAGCACAATTAATGGAAAACTCTTTCCAGTAGGAGCTGAGGAAGACTCAGAAAGTGCTCGGGCTCTACCTGATAAGTCCAAGGAGGGACAAGCTGAATCCAGAGTTAGCAATGTAGAAAGAAGGATTCACTTTGAAGTGGAAGATGTTGAGGAAGACAGAAGCCAGGAGGGACTTCAATCAAAAATAAAGAGACCTGTCAATGAGGAAATTAATTCCCCTGCATTGGAAAAAACAAAAAAAAGCTTTATTTTCTTATTCTTTTGTAAGAGAGGCTATTGTTGATAAGATCATGGAAGATGTTAGTGAAAGGAAAACACCAGTAGAGGAATCATGAGCTCAAGAATAATCTCAAAGGGAGAATCATGAAAAAATTCTAGATGATGTTAAAGTTTCACTTCAACTGGAACAAGAGAAGGAGGCATTGCCTGGTGATGAAGTGGCCACACCTTAGGAAACTACTGAAGATATTTTTCTTTAAATTCTTTTGGAATAAAAAGATGCAGATGAATGTGATTATCATGCTTCTAAAGCTCAAACAGAGGTACTTCAAGAGGATTTTTCTGTGGAGGAGTTTGACAACTCTAAGGAAAAATATGTGGACCAACCTTCTTAGGAAAGAGAAAAAGAAAAATCTGAGCTAAATCATTACCTTTGGTACTGCTGCATCAACCAGAGAATGTGAATATGAATCAATCATAGGGTGCATCTGATTTAAGGAAAGAAGAAATTGAAGAACTGTACAGAAAATTATCGCAGTTGGAATCTGAGAATGTCATTCTGAGAAATGCCTTAGACTTAGAACATTTGAAATTTCAAAAGCTGAAGGAGTGTATAGTCTCAAGGAAAGAAGTTGAAATGTTTAAAGAGGATATGATGACTGCAGTTGCACAATTGAAATTTGAAATGGTTATGAAGTCAGATTTATCATATTTGAAGTGGTTTATAGAGAACAAATTTGCATCAGTTGCAAATAATGTTGTTAGTGGATCAGGTACTTCACCTGATTTAATCAGAAGGTTTGAAGCTATCACAACTGTGATGAGCAACATGAATGATAGGTTACAAGATCTTCAATGTAACAGTGCTCCTTTGTCAGTGTTGCTGGAAAATAAGAAGTTCTTAGTGGATCCATATGCATCTAGTGGGCCATCGGTCAGAATTATTTTAAATCAGTTATCAGAGAAGCTGTCAGTGCTTGTCGAAAAAGAGGAAAGGATGCTTGAGTTTTTTCAGAGTCAATTTTATCGAGGATATTTATATGACTCAAGAGAATAGATAGCTCATTATCAAACATGGATATGGGATGATGAAGAGACTTCGGGAACAGTTTACAGAAATCAAGTCTGCAATCTAGAGAAGATAGAACCTGTTTCCTATCTTACCCAAACCTTGATTCTTGTGTATATCATTGTCATGTATATACTGCTATTTTGGAATTAAAATTTCCTTCATTATTTATTTGTTTCTTTCTCTATTTGTTTTACTGAATTTATTTTTCATATTCTAGTACTCCAGATTTAATTATTGATAAACGGTTATTAATAAGCATTTACCTAAAGTTCAATGCAAAATTAAATGTGTTAAAATACATGATTTTTTATTATTTTTGATATCAAAAAATGGGGGAGAATTTGGAAAAACATCAAAACATTATTTAGGGGGAGAATTAAAGGAGAAATTTTGTTAAAATTAAATATTGTTTCATCCTCTCAAAATTCTAAAACTTTATGTAACTAATTTTGAGAGTTAATTTCGTTTAAATAATTTTACTTATTTTATGGGTTTTGTGATCATCAAAAAGGGGGAGATTATTGAGAAAAGTATTGTTTTCAACAATACATATTAATTTTATTTAAAGGTGGAGATTGTTGAAAATAATAATCTTTCTCTTTATGATAATTTTTATGCTCCCAAATACCCTTAGTTATTTTCTAATGATTTTATTTAGTATTTTGCAGGAATTTATTAATTTATTTTACTCTTAAAATAACGAGAATTTGTTACATATGCATAATATGATTTAGTGCGATCTAGAGTCACTGTTCATACCTTATGTGGATAAATATAGTGCGGAATCTACTTTAGCGCGTTCTGGAATCACTGTTCATTCCCTAAGTCCATAAACGTAGCGTAAGGATGAAAAGCATGTATACATTTTGAGATAAGAGAAAAGTATGGTTAAACAACCGTATGTTTTTAGCAAAGTATGGAAGAAGAACCTTACATTAGGAAGGAACCATATGTTTCTGTTATCAACAAAGTATAGAAGGAGAACCATACGTAAATACTAAATGTTACATTTGTTTCTCAAAAGTATGGTGCATCAACCTTACTTTTGTAAACAAACATACGTTCTTGAAAAAGGTATGGATTAAATAAAATTATGGATATTTTACCATACGATTGAGTTTTGATAAAAAATTATGGATGATCAACCCTACGTTTATGTTCAACCTTACATTGTCAACCTTACATTTGAAGTCAACGTCATCAACCTTACGTTTGGCATCAAAAAGTTTTGAAAGACGATATTTTTATGCAACGGACAGCAAGCTGATTTTTGGGTGGATTTCAAGATGGATTTAAATTCGTTTTTAAAATACGACTTTGACTAATTCAAATCAGTTTTATCTATAGATTTATGATTGAATTAAAAGGAGCTTTTTATGCCGAGTCTTACAGGAAGTTACAACTTCTCTGGAAATTCAAATTTTTGAATATCGCAAATCAGAACGCGACTTTTATGGATCTAAATCTGTAGGAGATATGCTCATCTTTATTATATATGTTCTCTCTGAAACACTAGGTACATTCATGTATGGTGATCGATCTATTATTATAAAGGTGGAAAACAGAGACTGCAAAAAGCATCCAGTTCTACTGATTCAAAAAGAGCATCAAAGCTCTATTTATTTAAAAATAAAGAACTCGACAGAAGATTCACTTGTTCTGCATCGAATATCTACTATGGATCTACTCCTGCTGAAGTTGTGAACTATATACATATATCTATTGCAACTGGATCAACTCAGAACTACTTCGAATTAAAAATCAATATTTCCAGAGATGACGATCCATCTGCTGTCAATTGCATTATGTTGAAATTGAGAAGAACAACTGGAGAACTTCTTTCTGAAATTATTTTTATTCTTGAGTAACCAGCTTCTCATTCTAAGCTGTGTTGGTTCGTGCTTGAACCAGAAGGCTTTTTTAGCCTAAAGATTGTAAAGGTGTCAACTGCCTGTACTCAGTTGTGGACCAGTCTGTTGAAATGAGGACCATATAGTGAAAATCACCAAGCTCGTGGAGTTGAGCGTTGGTGGAGTGGACTAGGAGCCTTCTGTTCCCCTAACCACTATACATCTTTGTGTTCTTGGTTTTTCTTATTCCACTACATGATCAAATATGATAATGTATAGAGGACAGAACTCATTCAATCAATGAGTAATCGAGAAATTGAAAAAGACACAATTCACCCTCCTCTTGTGTATAATCTATAGATTCAGATCCAACACAATTCAGTGAATAATTTTTTCCACGTATCTCAGTTGAAAAATTATCTGACTGGTCAGGAACATGTGATCAGATGAGATCATGTTGACCTAGATCCTAATGATTTATTTTTACATATACTAGTTTAGAGTTTGGATAAGGAAGATAAAGTCCTACATGGAAATAGAATCGGTCTAGTGCGGGTTTTTTGGAAACATGGTCAGATTTAGGAAGAGATGTGGGAACTTGAGAAGGGAATGAAAGAGCAATGACAAGAACTATTTCAGGGTAGTGATGGGTTTTTAATTTCTGAGGATGTAAAGACCAATGGTGGGGAGAATTTAGTACCCTCGGTTTCTAGTATGTAACCCTTAATTGATTCTTTTCATGTTTATAAATTGCTTGGGTGAAGTATGGCAGAGTTGGGTGAACTCTAAATAAGTTTTTGAGGCTAAAGTAGGTGTGGATGGGATGTTCATAGTTTGTATAAACTGTGCAGATATCCTAGTATAAAACATAAATAGTTATAGTTTTGAGTTAGTAGCTTTAGAAATACTTATGAATGGTTAGGGCGACCAAGTGAGGAGGCCATGCATGTTTTTTTAAGGTAGTATAAAATGCACAATTTGTCTAACTGTGTGAGGGGTTAAAACAAGATCCTAAAAAATTGATCTTGGTCAGCCTTTCCTTTAATCCAATCATTTTTCCCAAACTAGTTGTAACTCAGGATTTTACTTCTTCTATGTCCAAATAAGGTTCTCCTATTTATCTAGAGGAAATATGGAGGCTTTCCTTAGGGATCTGAAGGTGGATTTTTGAGGTATGTGATTATTCTTCATCGTTCTTAATTAGTTTCTTAGATCTTATACTCCTCTCTTATTAGTTTCTTAGATCTAAAGAAAATTATTGGTAGATCTAAAATTCTGGATTCAAAATATGTTGATATTTGATCTTGATAATGATAGGAGAAGATAATTAAGGTGCTTTTGTTGATAATCGACCTGGTTTCTTGAGTATTCTTTGTTTGTTATCAAGTTTTTTCAAAACCTTTGAAGTAGGTGGCTTAACTATCATCCCTACCTTCTAGAATTTGTTGGATTAGTTTCAAATTTATTAAATTTAATGAAATTGATTGTGAAATAATGGTTCAATGCATGGAAGAAATCATCTTTAGGGATGATTTATATTTTTTTTAATTGTTCAATCTCAGAGAATTATTGTGAAAATTGTTTTTGTTTAATGGATTTAAAATGGTGATTTTAAATTATGTATTTTCTTCAATTTCTCAATGGTTTGATGGAAAAGTATTTTATAATAAAATGTGTTTTTTATTTAAATGATTTTTCAGTGAAATGATTTTTAAGGAAATAGGTTTCAATAAGAGTGTGTTTAAATTGAAAAGGTGTTTTGGCATTATCCTTTGGCATACAGAGTGTGAGTTCATATTTCATTTCCGGGGCTTGGTTGAAATATGTCATTGTGCTCAATTACAAAGTTCAAATGGAACATGGGGAATAATTACCTTGTGATGACATGGTAGATCAATGAGGAACCACTCCTGAGTATGTAATTATCATCGTGTAGCTCACATAGATGGTTGTGTAGATTTATTAAATGGATTGGGTCTGCCAAATGAAAAATGAGAAATTGATTTAAATCATTATTTAGTTATTTTTTGGACAAATAAATCACATTAAAATTGGTTTCAATTTCACTTGTAGGATTTTGGTTATAAATGTTTTTGGAAACTTATTTATATTTAGTTATTAACCATTTTTAGAAATTGTTTTATACAATCTATTTTATATAACTATTTAAAACTCTTCTATCCTATTTGTGTGAGTAGGAAAGTCATTGGGGGAATACCGAGTGAGTGTTATAATCACCCATGATTATGATATTTGGTGATTTTGCAGATGTTATCTTCCAGGACAAGTGAAATGGTAAAGTATCACAAGTTTTTACCACCACCTTGTGATACTTGGGCTTTTGGTGCTGGTGGAGCTTGGAGCTTAAAGAGCATGGAGTCTTGTGTTGTTTTGGGATTCTTTAGTTGTTCTTCCACTATTTACATTGATAAATTTTTTTCTCTAACACTATTTCACATGTTGGAGTGGTTTTCACATGAATAAATTAGTTTGGTTGTCTTGATTTTGTTCATGAATAATTTATTAAAAGGTTTGGTTTTGGTTTGTTCATTTATTGGTTTATTTATTAATGGGTAAATCACCCCCTTTTTATTTGAAACCCTTCATCATTTATTTTTATCCTTTGTCATCTTGGGGATGTCGCTTAAGGCCTAGTAATGATTCATGGAATTCTCAAGCCAATGAGATTTTGTGGTTCATTACACTTATTCGTCTTAGTGTTTTAACTGAACGACCACCAATGATCCTCATATCATTAGAGAAACAAGACTACCCTAAATACTATATCTCTTTAATTTCTTCTCAAAGTGAGATATATCTTCTCTAAAAAATTTATCAATTTTTTAACTATAAATGCATTTTTTGTCCCATTAAATGATGGAGGTTGCTGATGCATAATGTAGTCTAACATTGTTTTAATGGTTGGTGGATTGGTAGGCGAATTCAAACAAGAAAGGTTAGTTCTCATAGCCTAAGTTAGTAACACTAATAAGGTTATAACATGATCAGTTCTAGCTATAACTATAGCTCTAGCTTCATTATATTTCCTAGGTGGAAAATCTATACACAAGACATGTAAATTGATATAGATTCCATTCATTCCACTAGGAACCATTTCCAAATAATTTCATACACAATATTATATCATTACATTACGAATCATACTGTATAATCCCAAAACTAGTGAAATACTTAACATAAATAAAAAAATTATACGTAGATAATCTCATAATCATAAACATGATTTCTTTCAGATTTTTTCATATCAGAAGATTTATTCAAATCCCAAATAATTGTTTTTAAATAAAATGTGAGTTATCCAAATAATATCCCTTGGTAGTTTCAAATTAGGAGTGTAGTAAGGTCCGTTTTTTGTGTACAAGTTAATGATCAAGTCAATATTGACACACCTTTTGGAGTAATTACACCTTGGTTTATCTTTTATAGAATCATGTCCAATTGTAGTATATAGAAATGGATGTATTTCTAAGATAAACTATAAAATATATACCTTTACAAAACATTATTATGTTCATTTATACTTATCCTGAATGTATATCATTGGGTTATATTCCATAATATATGTATTACTATATCTAGTTTCTATGGTTTATACTAAACATCCTATGATACCAATGATAATGTACCCAATCATAGTTACCCATATTCAGTGGTTAATTTATTAAATAGTCTATAGATCCAATCAATAACATAACAAAGAACTGAGTAATTTAGTATTATTGTTGAATTAGATGCATGCTCAAATCTCACATTAAAATTAAAAAAATAAAATATAATATATATTTATCTTTAAGGGCATCATTATTTCCTTTATCACATGCATGAATATTAATTATAAAACACATACAGAAAATATAAGGAAATAAATTTAAGAAAGTGGTGAGATAAAATGATCAGAAATGGTATGCATACAATTAATTATATCATGAATAAATAAGTATAATCAATATGTAAATGAAAATGACTAAAACACATTCCATTCAGTCAATTAAATGAGCATAATATGGTAGTAATAAATGATGATCAAATAATTCCATATAAATAAGATCTTGGGATTGAAAAGTAACCATGGATATTCAATGTAATCAAAAAATTACATAGAATATCAGTAACTAGCCTCATAGGAGGTAATATATAATTCCAAACATCATAACCATATTTTCAAGGACATATTCCAATACATATTATAAAAATGTGTAAGGCCTTTACCAAATTCCCAAGTCAGTTTGTCTCATGAAACCTACTGATGCATTGAGGGGATATAGCAGGCCCCACCCATCATTTACTAAGTCCACTACATTCCTCATATTAAAGGGGTGAGACATAATCAATATAAACATTTTTATTGAGAAAAATGACTTATTAAATGTTAATAGTTTCCCCATCAAGTAAACATAATCATAAACCACTCAGAGTAATATGGTGAACAACACCGAAATAGTAAATCCCAAACTTATATTCCTAAACCATCTCGAGGAATAATAAGGATAGTATTGTTTCAAAATATTCCAAATTGAGCATAAGTTAAAATGAGGGTTATTGTATTTTATGAATATAAATACACTAAAAATGACATCAAAAACATTCTTGAGGAAAATATCCTTTTCAATTTGAAAAGTATATTTTAAAACTAAAAGTTCACAGATTTTTTTTTAAAATAAATTTCTTTGAAAATAAATTTGTAAACTTGTAAAATAATCTTTAAAACATTGAGTGGTCATGATGGCGTGAGATTACATGCCTTCTATATATGATAAAAAAATATTTCTTTTACATTATTGGTAAAATCCAAATGAGACTTTTTGGGAAAAATTAAATATTCCTTTTAATTTTATTAAAATTAAAACGTTGGTCAAACATTCATTTATAAATCATTAGAATAAATTTGAAAACATTTTTGAAAACATTTATATAAAACATTGTTTTAGAAGAAAAATAATTTTTGACCGAAGAGATGATTGATGTCATATTTTATTAAAAACATTTTATCAATAATTTTAAATTCCCAAGAGAGGAATATGGTAATATTACATAAAAATTAATGAATAATCATAATATAAGAAATTTAAATGGGTTTATTAGTAAATAATCAAATAATTTCTTTCAATGTAATTTCAAGTATAAACAATCTCGATTAAAATGAGATTGAATCATAAATCTCTTACCACATTCGTAGCTTTTGAATTTTATTCCCCATTAAAGAAATTACATAGAAAGAAACATTCAAGACCATGTATATAAATATATTAATGATATAACCTATCAAAAGGGGCAGAAAATACACCACAAAAATTAATAAGTGGTGAATATAGCATATGTCTCACGTATATTAAAATGAGATGATAAACCCTTACCTTTGGTCTGAATCCCTTTATACATGTTCGAAATTCATTTAAAATAAATATTTATATATTATAAATATTTTAAATATAAATAATAATATATCTCATACCATATATTATTTACTTATAGTCTTTTACCACCCATTTATTAACAATTCATTGTTAAAATCACTAACTTAGGGGCATATATGCTTGGTTTTTCATGAATGTTTTTATTTGGGATTTTTTTACATTTTTTTATCCTAGATAAAAAAATTAAAGAAGATAAAATATCATATAAATATCATATATATTAATTATATATCTATTTATATTAATCCATAATTATTAAATACTGAAAATATATTACATCGTTCATGGAGATGGTAGGCCGTATATATGTGTGAACATTGTTTCTATTTTATCGATGGATAGAATGATATAAAAGTAAATATTAATTAAAAATTAATGAATAATTATTATGTTATATATATAATTTATATTAATAAAATTCAATATTATTAGCATCAATTTAAACATTAAATTAAACACATTTCACATCGCTATGTGGAGGAAGTCATCCACACGTACGTACGAGCGACATTATTGGTTTTTAATGAGTTAAAAGGTAATACTTTAGGTATGATATTATATTTATATAAGTATGTTTAGTTCATAAATATATAATACATTATTTAACATTATCTGTACTACCTTATATGTAAAGCGTAAGTGAAAACCGAATCACATCGTTTCGTGAAGTGGTAGTCTGTCATACAAACAACAAACATTATCATATACCCCACGTAATGGAAAGTAAGAAGATATATCTGATATAATATTTTAAAATTATAATAATTACATAACTTTTATATAAATAAGGGTAACAAGTAATTATATCCTACCTTTAATGGTGGTGATGGAAATCGTATTATATCTATACGTGATGTGATAGTTCTTCTTACAAAAGATTGTTACTTTCATTTCCCATTTGATGGAAGTAGTGATGAACATAAGTTTTAAAATTAAAATAATAATATCTTAATATAATTGGGATTATGTTTTATTATATTATCCTAGATTAAATTATTTTAATGATGTGTAAGAATAAATAAAACAAATACGCATGTTTATAAATTTTACAGCTTATTCAGAGGGAAGTTTTTGGTTTATACCTAAAACCTTCAAAGGAGGAATTAATGATAAAAATAATACCATTAGTATGTGGTTATGTAATTAATGAAGATATTTTTTTAGTGATGGATAAAAAAATGGTTTTGGATGTGTGGAGAGGGGATGAGAGGGGCTGACCATTTATAAGTGGGGGAACAGACAAACATGGAATTTTGGAAAAGATAAATTGATACTCACATTTCTCTCATGAAAATGAATCCCAAATGGGACCTTATAGAACCTTATAGGTTATACTGTTTAAATATGGACACACAATTAGTTTCTGACAAGTTTTTTGTCATTTTAATCCTTATATTCTACGTTTAATCCCCCGTGAACCCATTTTTATCCTAACTACAGTAAGAAATTTTAACTTTATTTAATATTCATTATGGTAAAAAATGATTTCAAATTATTAAATAATTATTATTATTATGACCATAAATATAGAATTAATTTTTTAAAATTCATTTCACATAATTTGGAGAAATCTATTTAAAATTAAACCTATAGACGAGTTGAAGGAAAATAATTTTTCTAGAGAAAAAAAATTAAAAAAAATTAAAACGATCTTATGTAAGAATAAAATATGAAATGGATTATAATGACATAAATTAATTATATTATTATATAATTAAAATAATATTACTTGAAAATAAGTTTAAAATATGATTTAACCTTATAAATAATATAAATAAGAAGGTAATTTTCAATAAATTTATGTAATTCTCCTTACTCATAAAAAAATTAATCTTTTAGGAAAATTAAAAAAATCACAAAAATATAATTTTCAAATTAATTTTTAAAAAATTATTTTTATTATTTCAAATTAATTTTCTATAATTGGAAAAGTTTTATTTTAAATTTTGTGTGGAAAGTACAACTAAAGAACCTTATTAGATAATATAGTTTTTTCTGAAAATTTTTATTTTTCTTTCATATGGTTATTATTTTATTTATAATTAATAGATAACCATTTTATTTATAGTATATATATGTAAACCATAAAATTTTAATAATTTAGTTATTACTATTCATACCCCCCAACTTAATGTCAAGGTTATAATGGTCATGTATAAATAATAATATTTTTTGAGAGTATCAAATTTTATTTAAACTTAGTGTTGCATGCATAGTAAGCCATCAAAGATATTGAATATATTTAAAAATAAATTTATTTTAAAGCCTTAGTGTGTTACATTCTCTTCTAAGCTAGGTGTTTCATGTCATATACACTACTGAATATGATGTTTCTCTTTTAAAATCTTGGGGAGTTACAAATAATGTGGGTGAATGATAGTTCATTACAATGATTATTGAGAGGTACAAGGGTAACAAAATTACAAAAACTGAATAATTTAGTATCATATCCATTTTACACCTTTTTCTTCATTTTTTTAAAATTTTAAGCAGAAAAGGAGGACATAAATGATGTAAAACTGATGATAATGACTCACTACCTCTATCTATCCTCTACGTAGATAGTGAAACACACCCAAACACTAACTAATGATCTTATTCCATAATAAAAAACATGAAAGGACCTCTATCGCATTTATAATTCAAATATAAATGAAAATGTATTAGGGTTTAATGAAGTTAAGGATAAATAAACTTGTAATATATCATAAACCATTAAGTAAATTTATAGATTATGTGGGTGAAAATGGTAGATGTAAAGGGAAGGTGTGAATTTGGAAATTTGGATTTCCAAAAAATAAATTGTCATATAATTTTTTTTAACATAAAATATTTTTAAAAAGAAAAAATCACAAGTTCTAGTTCTCACATAAGATCAAATTTTTAATTAATAAAGTAATAATATTAAAAATGTTTTATAATAACATTTAGTGGTGTATCTGTTTTGTATAGTGTTTCATGGACAAGGACATTAAAAATTATTGAAAATAAAAAAAAATTATGAAAGTAATGTTCATGGAATCATTTCAATGTCAATAGTCTTTTAAAACCCATTTTTTTCAAAAAAATGAAAATTCTCTAAAAACAAATTCATCAGGTAAAAAATAAAATGAATACTCATTTATGGTCCTAGTATATCGAAAAGAAAAAAGAAAAACAAAATCATTAAAATAGACTAATAATATTCCTAAAATTCTATTCCCTCCTACACACTTAAAATGTTGTAATGTGCTCAATGTGACCCTATGAAATAATGAATGCATGTGAAATAATAAATTGAAATTATGAAAATTGAATAATAGGGTGAGGATAATTGGAAAATTGATTTATCTGTTCTAATGAAATTGTGAATGCCTTTATTATATATTAAGATATATTTATCATTACCAAAAATAATGATCTATTAAAATTATTATAGAATAATTTAAGAAAAATATATGTAAACCATAGAAGATTCAGATATCTAAAATGTATTTTCCTTCCAAAATTCATTGAATTTATGATTTCTACAAGTATATATTTGGTGAAAATCATCTGAAATAAAAATGGGTTGTGGATTCTTTGTTTTGAACCACTAAATTTTGGTATCTCTAATACTTCCCCATAAGGCCATATTCTATTGATAAAGTCCCCTAATCCAAAAACATTATATGTTATTCTTCTAAATGATGTAATAATAGTTTTATTGAGTTAGAAAAGTATAGGGTTCTTTTATCATATCATGATATTGACAAATGGAAGAGTCCTAGGGGTATTTTATTCTAATTCTTTGAAGTGTATCTTCTACCAATTTTCATTATCAATTTGTTGTTTGAGATATTTTACATTTTCCCATCATCCTCATGTGCCTAACTGAAGAGTAAAAAGGGCTCCTCTATATATTCTTCAAAATGATACCACATCTTATTTTGTATCCTCTACATGATCTAAGGAAATAAATAACTTTATTGATTTTTCTATTTCAAAATATGGATAATTAATTTTTAGGTCAATATAGAAATATAAAATGATTTTGTGTCAGGGTTTGTAGAGTTTCCCGAAAATTATTCAAGAAATATATCTTTTTTTCATAAAATTATTGTTGAATACACTTTTTAAAATGAGTAGGATATGAGTCAGATTTATCCATGGATTCCTCAAACATTAGAACTTATTCATCACAAGATGTAAAAACTTTCCATATTTATCCTCTAGTTCATGTAGTTTATTTTCTATTTTTATCATTTAGTCTTGAATAAAATTATTCATCTCATTAATTTTGCAGTTCTATCTTAACCACCAAATTTTTTGGTTATATAATTTTTCTTGTTATTCTATCAATATTATCCTTAATGAGTCATCAATATTTTTTTTGGGTTATTGTTTAAATTATTAGAATAGATGTGGTAGATAATCTTTATCATAAATTTTCCATCAAACATGATGTTAGGTGGATTTTTATATAAGTCTCATGTAATAATACCAACATCTATTGTATATTGGTTGTTGGGGTGGTTCTATGTATTATTATGAAATATGTCTAACTAGTTGTTTTTGTTAATTCAAAGAAATTTACCATTAGATGGGTATGATAATAAAATACATCATAAACTAGATTGTTTATACAATAAAAATCATCCAAAAAAATATTGAAAATAAAATGGATGAATTTGAGATAATTATAAAAAAATAAATTAAAATAAATACCAAAGAATAAATTTAAAAAATATGAATGTAAAAGGAAAATAATGTATTTATTTTTGTTTTTTTTCTTATAATAGGTTTTATAAAACACTTTACTCCCCAGAAAAAATGATAATTTTATGAGTGTGATCAGGGGGATCACAAAATATTTGTTTTTTAGTAATCGTAGTACAATAACTGACATAACCCATTCAATATAGGATGAATTGGGTTAAACAATAATTTTAAGAGTGGATTAAAAAAATTGGAGAATATAAATGATGGAGTAATGTAAATTAAGGGGGGTTGGGTGGAGGTTGAATGTTTTATAAATATGAAAATAAGTGAAAAGAATATAAATTTCGTGATGATGTTAAAGAAATTAAGATAAAGATAAGAGTTATTAAGTTTTGTAAAATTTTATGAAAAAAATGTAACTGATCTAAACCACCACTTCAATTAATTATTTACCACTATTCACATTTTAAAAAAATATTCAATTATAATCCTATAATATTATCAACCCCCTAACTCTAAAGAAATTAACACAACCAAAACTTTTGATACATTTGAGCCCTATGTTAATTCTAGAACATCAAATCATGGTACCCCAATTTGATAATCATTATAATGTCAAATTATGTTCAGTAAAGAATTATAAAAACATTTAGACTCTATAAATTTAAATTACTTGAGTTTTAGGATTACAAATTAACTCTCCAATTATATCCCCTGTTGATTATATTTAAAATTTTGTGTTTTTCTCTCACAACTAAAAAATCTCTACTACACATGTAAAATGTTCCTCGATTGAGTTTCATAATTTTTAAAGAATAAATTAGTTGAAATTGTTTTGATGAATTAAATTATGTAAATTTATTTAAAATAATTAACTAAAGAAGGTGGAAATTAGAATAATTACATAAGAATTTGGCTTCCATGGGTATATGAGTCATCAAAGAGTCATTTTTCATAAGGAAATGATTAGATGGTAATATACCAACATCATCTAAACTCCAAGATTCCAACTCATATAAGAAAATTAAATGAAATTAAATTGAATAACAAAACAAAAATAATTTACTGAAAATAAAAAAACATTAATACTATGAAAAAAAATGAATTGTTGAAAAATAAAGCGAAAGCCTCATGTAATAGATTCTAGCATAAAAGAAATCCTTATGCAAATTGGATAGAGAAGTGAAATTAAACCAATAATATAATCTGATCACTCTAAATCCATGAATCATATTATAAAATTGTTAATTATACCTATTTTTATATTGGCGGGGAGTGTAGTTTTTGAAATATCTATAAGGATATATATGGAATTCTACCTCCAAAATTTATCCCACCCTAAGTCCAATTTTTGACAAGATAACACATGAAACAGGAGTCAATCCAACTGAATAAAATATGGGAAATGAATTCCTTTAACATTTATAAAATTTCAGATCAATATAATCATGGATGAAAAAGTTATGATAAAAAAAGTAGAGGTATGGTTCAATATATTGAATCCACTCTAGCTATTTGTTGATGGACACTTTATTCCCTTCACACATAAGATACAACTATAATTTTATAAATTGAAAATGATTCCAAGTTAGTTTATAATATTCATAAGAATTTCATGAATAATTTAGACTGATAGATAATTTTTTTCTAAAAATAATAGAGTTTGATTAGAAGGGTAAAACCAAATTATTCATGAAATTTGAAAATTCTTCTTCCAAAAATAAATTTTCTTCAAATAGTTCAATATTTCACATTATAGGGAAATTATATCAATTGTTATGAAAAAAATATTCAAAAAATAATAATTTGAAAACTCTAATAAACATACCCTTATATTCTTATAGGATAATATTATCTTCTATCCATGTTAGATTGCCATAAAAATCAACCATAGTACACCTTTAATGGTCTTTTACAAAATTTAATCTATCATGTCTCATCTATGAATATAATTTTTCATTAATTTTATTATCACATTTAAATTTACTAAAACTCAAAAAATCCATCTATACCCTAATCACATTTTTCCTTACAAGGAAATTCCAAAAATTATTCACTCAATAGAAATATTATTTAGTGATTTTATCATTTCATCTTTCTAAACCATGAGATATCTATCTATTTTCAATCCTTAAGACCTTCTCAATGTGAAATTTTTGGAAATGAGGTGGTGGGAAAAATATCATGGATTAAAATAGGTGGTTAAACTATTAAGTAATATTGCATATGTATTTAGGTGAAAGACATAAAATGTATCTCACTCAATTCATCATTAAATATGTACAACATAGTCAATTTTTTTGACATACTAAATGAGTTAAATAAAAAATGGAACTATTGGAATAATATTAAATCTTTTTTCAAAATGTCACTCTCTTTTCAAGGAAGATTAAATTATTATAATATACAGTGAATGAAAAAAAATCCTTGGTTTTTGAGAGGGTCAGGTGGAATAAAAGTAATCATAATAAATAATTCAATCCCATATCCATTTTTTCCTTTTTCTAATGTATTATATTTTTTTATAATTATTTGGATTAAAGAATGTCATGAATGAAGTGAATATTATAATAATTACCCAGGTCTATTGTCTTTCCACATCCTATAATAGTGAAAAACACCCCACATACCCAAAATGGGCTTCTTCTATTATAAAAAAAATAAAATACCCTACCCACAAACAAAAACAAGACATTTTAATGTAAAAATATTAATGTTGAATGTCAGTATGCATAAATATGTTTTTAAAATAGGTTAAAACTATAATGAAATTCATAGATTCTATGGTCAAAATGAGGTTTTATGTAAAGTGTAGGTCTCAAGATAAAAGTGTTTATAATCAAAACAAAATGTCTCAATCATATCAAACTAATTCCATGAACTCAAAAGTATTGAAAAATAAATAATAACAATTTTTATTTCTAAAAAAAGATCTTATTTTCTCAAAATAAAGTGAGGATATTTGGAATAATATGTTAAAAAGTTTATATTTTACCACTAAAAGCTAGAAAAATATTTTGGGGCAATGTTTATAGATAAAAATTTAAAAAATTAGCACAACTTATAATTTTTTTTGAAAATAAAATTGAAGGAAAATTTTCCACATCAATGTCAATTTAAAACCCATTTTTTAAAAAATCAATTTAAATTTCCTATAATATATTCAATTCTTAAAGAGATAATTTGTCACGACCCGCCCTCGGGACCCGTGCCGTGACTACCCCAAGCCCGCCTTCCATAGGCCAGGGGCTGGCGACTAGCACCAAGGCGTAAATCCCAACAAAAAGGGAAGGCATTGCCTTTGAAAAGTAAACAACCACCACAGAGTAAGCAAGCGGAATAGTAAACACTAAGTAAAAATAGAGTACAACTGAAGTGCGGAAAAGTAAATGGGCCAGTATACAAACCCATACTGAAAGTAAAGTACAACTCGAAAGGGAAAACAACAATTGTAAAGTAAAAGCCGCTACACCGAGCTGTCCACTGGAGATCCCACCTGAAGGGTGGGTACAGATAGCTCCACTGCTCCTTGGGTCCCGCCGTCCGCTCCGAACACATCACGCCCAGTGGTCCACCACCAGGTACCGTCCTTCTCTGCAAGCCTCAGCCAAGATCAACGTTGTCCATCGTCTGCAACCAATACAACGTAGTGCGGGCATAGCCCGTGCAGGGGTGAGTATAAGCTACTCAGTAGGGACCCCGAGACCCTGGAAGGTCTCCCAAAATCCACAAAGGATAAACCACAAAGGTGAGATACGAACACGAAGTAACAACTGAAACTACTTAGGTATATGCCCATACATATACCTAAGTCATCAATTCCAATACGCTCCAACCTCCGAGCGCAAGTACAACTCAGTCCACACAGGAAAGTAAACGTATTCCACACAGGAAAGCAAAACGAAATCCACATAGGATAGCACAACTCAATCCACAGAGGAAAGAAACAGGATTCAGCTCACATAGGTATACTTCTTAAAAGGATGATAAAGATGATCTCTGATCCATATAAGTCGTTGGACCCATGAAGGATCGATAGGTAACTAACTCCAGCAAAGACCCACACAGGATCAGGCCCACACAGGACCTGTAGGCGTTGGTTCACACAGGACCGCTGAGCGCAAAGACACACACAGGATCGGACCCACACAGGATCGGGCCCACACAGAACCTGTAGCACTGATCCACGTAGGATCGATGAGTGCTGTAGTCATCATCGAATCCACAAAGGATCTCTGTACTGTCGTCGTCGCAGTCACAGTTGCAGTAGCAGTAGCAGTAGCAGTCACAGACACAGCCAGCTCTAGGGTTCCCGCACACAGCAAGCTCGTTCGGGAGGGTCTGCTCCATGAGCCGAGAGGCTGATACATCAACTTTCACATAGTCCAGAGTTGATGTATCCAAAAGTTCCGTATCGTCAACAGGAACTCAACGCAACAGACGGCACGTCAATCGGACGCCCGGTCTGAGAGTTATTGGCTTTTTCGTCCCAGGGACCCGGTTGGTTTTTAAGAAAAAACCAACCCAACCGTACTCCAGCTACGTCCAAAGCTCAGGCAAAGTATGCCAAAAGATCCGTCTCACTAAGAGAAACACAACAGAGCTGACGGCACGTCAATCGGACATCCGTAGCTCAAGATATGAGTGTTTCCGCTCCGAAGGCCCAGTTAGTTTTGTGTACGAACCAACCCGGCCGAACTCAAAGTATTCCGAAACTTTGAGTGCGATATACCGAATCGACCGTCTCGATCCAAGGATCGCATCTCTGCTGATGGTTCGTCAATCAGAGGTTTGTAGCTCACGTTATGAGCAAAAGACCGAAGTCGATTCGAAAACGGGGGGTCCGGGTCCGGGCCAACCCGGCCCGACCCCCCCCCCCCCCCCTGGGTCGGCCCGAACCGGGTCGAACCAACCCGGGTCCGACCCGGCCCAGCCGGCGGCGTGGCCTGGGTGCTGCTCGGGTGCCACGCGTGGGGGTCAAGGCCCCCGCCTCTTCTCTCTGGCGGCACGGCTGAAGCTGCGCCTTTGAGAAAAACCAGCCCCCCTCGTGGGGGGCCTGCCTTTGAGAAAAACGAGGGCACCGCCTTCCCCCCTTTATGAAACCCCCCCCCCCCCACATGGGGGGCTTGCTTTGAGGAAAACTGGGGGGCGCTTCCCCCCCTTTGTGTAACCCCCCCCCCCCCTTATGGGGGGCCGGTTTTGGCCAGCCGGGGGAATTTATTCCCCCGGTCCTTCTCCCTTCCGGCCGGCCCAACATGGCCGGCCGGTTCTTTCCTCAACGGGACCGGCAAGGCTGGTCCCCCTTCAGGCTTCCGACACCGGCGGCCCGGCGTGCCGCCTGTCTTCTCGTCCCGCCGCAGCCCAGAACCGGCCGCGGCCTTCGTCATCTGGCGCGGTGCGATGGCACCGCGCCCCTCCGCCGCGGCCCCGCTCCGGCCGCGGCGCCTTCGGTTTCCTTCGACACGGCGCGACAGCGACGCGTTCTTGATAAAATTTCCATGGCGCGGCGCGACGGCGCTGCGCGATTATAGCCTTGTGATTCCCGCGTGGTGCGACGGCACCACGCCATCCCGTTCATCCTCAAGGAAATAATAAAAAAAATCAAGAACAAGGGAGGGGGATTTGGCCGTGTTTGTGCGGTCCGGCCCCCTCCCTCATTAGACGATAACACATAAATATTTATCCTCACGTTTTTCATGCTAGAACCAAGAATGAGAATAAATAAATAATCAACAACAACCCCTACCTCGGTTTCAAGAACGATGATCGTCAACGACCCGCGGAAGACGCGTCGCGGTGGTCGGTGTCACGGAAGAAGGACGTCGATGTCGTGAAGAGAGGATTCAGAGTTCTTTGACGACGATTTCGTCGCGGGAAATCGTCGCGGAAGAGATGACGCGGAAGAAGTACGTCGTCGGTGTCGCGGGTAAGGCGTCACGGAAGACGATTCCCGAGAACGTGGCGTTCTTCATCGAAGCTTGAAGGTTCTTTGCGTTCTTCGTCAAAGCTTGAAGAAGAAGAAGAAGAAGAAGAAGAAGAAGGCTTCAAAATCTCTCAAGGAGGCTAGAGAATTCTAACCCAAATAAAAATACGCTAAAGTCTTATTTTATTCACACACTTAAAAATTTGAATTTCAAAGGTTTGAAATTCAAACAATTCAACTCCATTAATAAACAAAGTTGTCATGTTCATTAAAAGAGGAGTTTAAGGGAGTTTAAAAAAAAGAGGTGAAGAGTCATGCTTCGTGTGGGCCCCACCACACTTAATCCTCCCAAGGGAGGTTAAGTGGATGTGGGTCTCACCTTTAACTCCCTTTGGGAGAAGTTAACCAACAAAGAAAATTAAAAAGTGTTTCCACATTTTTATTTAACTTCTTATAATTTCTCCCAAAACTAACTTTCGTCCCGCATAAAACGTAACCTCGGAAAAGGTCTCCTTAAGCGAATATCGGCACTACGAGTTCATCAGTGCCCTCAGAATTTGATTCCGGGCACCGGTTCAAAAGTTAGAAATTCCCACTCGGTCGTTCACTGAACGTACCAGAGCCAAACTTCGGAAATTGATTCCGGGCACTCTGGGCCTCGGAATCAGGTGCCATAAGAAACCACGTTCTTGTAAAATTCCAAAGAAAATTAAGAAAAAATTTCCCTTGAATTTTATGGGTATTTACATTACTCCCACCTCAGAGCTTTACGTCCCCGTAAAGATACATCAAAAACTAGGGAAACAAATGAGGGTACTGAGCACGCATCTGAGCCTCCCGCTCCCAAGTGCTCTCCTGAAGATTCCCGTGCTGCCATCTAATGCGCACTAGAGGGATCGACCGTCCACGTAGGACCCGCTCCTGTCGATCCTTGATCTCCACCGGGACCTCCGTAAAAGTCGCCCCATCGTCAATGTCAAGCTCCCCATGGTCAATGATGTGTGTCGGTTCGTGCACGTATCTCCTCAGCTGAGACACGTGGAAGACGTCGTGCACCCGGTACAACTAAGGTGGTAGAGCCAGGCGATAAGCCACCTCGCCAATCCTGTTGAGGATCTGGAAGGGTCCGATGAAGTGCGGAGATAACTTGCCGCCTCAGCCAAATCTCCGAATACCACGTCGAGGTGAGACCCGCAGGAAGATGTGGTCGCCATCCTCGAAATCTGGTGGCCTCCGCCTCCGGTCAACGTATGACTTCTGTCGGCTCTGAGCTGTCCTCATCCACTCCTGGATAACCTTGACCTTCTCTGTCATGGCCTGGACCATCTCCGGTCCCACAAGTGCTGACTCCCCTGGGTCTGTCCAGCACAAAGGAGATCTACAAGGTTGGTCATAAAATGCCTCGTACGGTTCCATCCCAATGGTGGAGTGGTAGCTGTTGTTGTACGCAAACTCCACCAAGGGTAGGTGGTCCTCCCAGCTGCGACCAAAGTCAAGGACACATGCGCGGAGCATGTCCTCGAGATTCTGAATGGTTCTCTCCGTCTGACCATCTGTCTGAGGGTGAAAGGCTGTGCTCAGACGTAGCTGCATCCCGAACACCTCCTGTAACCCCTCCCAAAGCCGGGAAGTAAAGCGAGCATCCCGATCGGAGACGATAGATGATGGAACACCGTGGAGCCTCACAATCTCTTGAATGTAGAGACGTCCCAATCTCTCCACTGAGCCCTGCTCTCTGATGGGTAAGAAGTGTGCCGACTTGGTGAGTCGGTCAAAAATCACCCAAATGGAGTCGTGACCTCTGTAAGTGCGTGGAAGTCCAGTCACGAAGTCCATAGATATGCCGTCCCACTTCCACTCCGGAACCTCCAAGGGCTGTACCAAGCCTGCTGGTACCTGATGCTCTGCCTTCACCTGCTGGCAGGTGAGGCATCAAGAAACGAACTCTGCTATAGCCTTCTTCATGCCTAGCCACCAGTGTTGTCGTCTGAGATCCTGGTACATCTTCACCACTCCAGGATGTACCGCCAAAGGAGAAGTGTGAAACTCTCTCAGCACCTCCTCTCGCAAAGCGACTGGTACCATGGTACGTCCTCTGAAAAGGATGTCGTGCTCTGCTCCAAGGGAGAAACCATTAGGTGCCTGTCCCAAGGATATCTATGCACGTCGTGTCTCACAGTCAGCGTCCTCACGCTGTGCCTCTCTGACCCACTGCAGTAGAGGAGGGGTGACTGTGAGAGACTGGAGGAAGGCTGCTCGATCTCTATCCACAAAGGATATCTGCAAAGAGGCTAGCTGCTCTGCCGCCTCCTCAAGTAGATGAATACCCATCCTCCTGCTGAGGGAATCAGCTACTACGTTCCCCTTCCTAGGAGTATAGACTATCTCAAAGTCATAGTCCTGGAGGAACTCGAGCCATCGCTGTTGTCTCAGGTTCAGGTCCTTCTGCGAGAAGATATACCTGAGACTCTGATGATCGGAAAAGACTGTAAAGCACTCGCCCATCAGGTAATGCCGCCATGTCTTCAGAGCGAAGACCACTGCTGCCAACTCCAGGCCATGGGTAGCATAGTTCTGCTCATGCGGCCTCAACTGACGTGATCCATAGGCGATCACTACCCGCTCTTGCATCAGAACACATCCGAGCCCGGTCCCTGATGCATCGCAGTAGACTACGTACCCTACTCCCTCCTCAGGCAACCCCACGATAGGTGCTCTAGTCAACCTCTATCTCAGCTCCTGGAAGCTCTGCTGACATCTGTCTGACCACACGAAGGGTTTCCCCTTCCTCCTTAACGTACGTCAAAGCTGCAAAGATTTCTCCTTTGCCAAAAAGTGAAATCTGGTCTCATCCCCTGGATGATCCACGTTCCTTGCCTAATACAGTCAATCCCGTCATGATTAGTTAATTCATGGCATGGATGACATCGTAAGGCCTCGACTCTGCTACCAAGAGATCCAACCGTTACTCTCGCCTCCAAGGGTTGAGCCACACTGTCAGCATCAGTGTGTGGTCACTGGGTTTCCCCCAGTAAGAATCTTGCAAGTGAGGGTCAAGTCAACAGTTTTTAACCGGCACCTCTTAGTAAAAACAAACAAAAGACAAGAAAACAAAAGTCACCAAGGCAAGTATCTTTTATTACTTCAACTTAAAGTACAAGGACACAAGGCAACACAATCAACGAAGCTATAGGCATTATGGGCAAAGGCCTCTATGCCTAGAGCTAGTCCCGCACTAGTCCACCCGCTTCTGGAGCTCCATGATTTTAAGATTCAGCTGCCTGAAGCTGTTCTCTCCCCTGAGGTCGGGGTGGACCTCCTGGTGGTGGTGGTGGTAGAGCCTCAAAGCGTCGCCCACCACATACTGCTCGGCCAGCTCCTCTGCCTCGTCCGCCTCCTCCCTGCGGACCGCCATAGTCGAACCTCTGCCTCTGCCTAGGTGGTTCCTCAACCGTCTGTTGCTCCTCTGCATGGCGGGTCGGGCAGTCATGAGCCATGTGGCCCTGCCCGCCGCACGAGTAGCACTGTCTGCCTCTTGAAAGACTGGCTCCTCGCTGTGTGCCCCGCACTGCTGTGCCAGTGTCCTGAGGTAGTCTGCCTAAAGGTCTGGTCTGCCTGGACCCCTGAGTCATCCGTCGACTGCCTGCTGCAGAAGACTCTGCCAAGTGCCACCTTGCGGTGGGTCTTGGCGCTGGTGTAGACTCAGCAAGGAAACTCTCTATCAAAAGGGCATGCTCCAGTACTCCTGTCTGAGTCGGTATGCTGAGGGAGATCAGTGATGCCCTGATCTCATGTCTCAAACCCTGCTCGAAGGTCTGGGCCCGGAAGAATGGGTCTCGTACCATGTCAATCGAGTAGCGCGAGAGATCAGTAAATCTCGCCGAGTACTGAGCGACCGTCATGCTGCCCTTCCGCAGCTGAAGAAGCTCCTGAATACGCCCCACACGAAGGGTGGCTGGGATGAACTCTGAGCAGAAGATGCTCTCAAAGTCCGTCCAAAGTAGAGATGCCTCATCGTGCACCTGGAGCATCAAGCTCCACCATCGACCCGCTGCTGCGTGCCTTAGGCTCACAGCGAGGATCACCATGAGGTCTTCAGGTGTCCTCACTAGCCTAAAAACTCGTACCACTGCCTCCAGCCAGTCCTCGGCTGCCTGGGAATCCGTCTCCCCACGAAACCTGGGTGGTCGCTGGCGCTGAAACTCATGCAGTGCGCTGAGACGACGTGCATCGTTAGCGGCTGGTGCTGGAAGCATCGGTGGGTCGACGGGTAGAGCTACCGCCAGTGCCACTACTGACAAAGGGCCCTGCACAGAGGCCTCGTCGTTCAGTGGGCTGTCGTCACGCTCGACTCTCGGAACCCTAGCTGGCTGCCGTCGTGGGGCTATCCTGAAAAGGAAACAGGTGCGCCACGGTCAGAACAGTATACCTGGTGAGCTGATATAAAGTAATCACAAAGAAAACTTTGAAACACACACGCAATCAATGTTTTCGTGCATTAAGTCAGAAATCAGAAGTCAGGTTCCTGGTGTACGGATACGTCGGCCGCCGCACCAACACTGGACTCTCTGGACTGATAACCACACTCAATACGCTAAACATTATTGCTTCACATAGATAAGATCAGAGTTCGCAGTAGAACCGAACTCCTCTGATACCAATTTGTCACAACCCACCCTCGGGACCCGTGCTGTGACTACCCCAAGCCCGCCTTCCATAGGTGAGGGGCTGGCGACTAGCACCAAGGTGTAAATCCCAACAAAAAGGGAAGGCATTGCCTTTGAAAAGTAAACAACCACCACAGAGTAAGCAAGCGGAATAGTAAACACTAAGTAAAAACAGAGTACAACTGAAGTGCAGAAAAGTAAATGGGCCAGTATACAAACCCATACTGAAACTAAAGTACAACTCGAAAGGAAAAATAGCAACTGTAAAGTAAAAGCCGCTACACCGAGCTGTCCACTGGAGATCCCACCTGAAGGGTGGGTACAGATAGCTCCACTGATCCTTGGGTCCTGCCGTCCACTCCGAACACATCACGCCCAGTGGTCCACCTCCAGGTACCGTCCTGCTCTGCAACCCTCAGCCAAGATCAACGGTGTCCGTCGTCTGCAACCAACACAACGTAGTGCGGGCATAGCCCGTGCAGGGGTGAGTATAAGCTACTCAGTAGGGACCCCGAGACCCCTGAAGGTCTCCCAAAATCCACAAAGGATAAACCACAAAGGTGAGATACAAACACGAAGTAACAACCGACACTGCTTAGGTATATTCCCATACATATACCTAAGTCATCAATTCCAATATGCTCCAACCTCCGAGCCCAAGTACAAATCAGTCCACACAGGAAAGTAAATGTATTCCACACAGGAAAGCAAAACAAAATCCACATAAGATAGCACAACTCAATCCACACAGGAAAGCAACAGGATTCAGCTCACACAGGTATACTTCTTAAAAGGATGATAAAGATGATCTCTGATCCATCTAAGTCATCGGACCCACGAAGGATCGATAGGTAACTAACCCCCGCAAAGACCCACACAGGATCGGGCCCACACAGGACCTATAGGCGCTGGTTCACACAGGACCGCTGAGCGCAAAGACCCATACAGGATCAGACCCACACAAGATCGGGCCCACAAAGGACCTGTAGCACTGATCCACGTAGGATCGCTGAGTGTTGTAGTCATCATCGAATCCACAAAGGATCTTTGTACTGTCATCGTCACAGTCACAGTAGCAGTAGCAGTCACAGACGCAGCCAGCTCTAGGGTTCCCGCACACAGCAAGCTCGTTCGGGAGGGTCCGCTCCACGAGCCGAGAGGCTGATACATAAACTGTCAAACAGTCCAGAGTTGATGTATCCAAAATTTCCGTATCGTCAACAGGAACTCAACGCAACAGACAGCACGTCAATCGGACGCCCGGTCTGAGAGTTATTGGCTTTTTCGTCCCAGGGGCTCGGTTGGTTTTTAAGGCAAAACAAACCCGACCGTACTCCACCTGCGTCCAAACCTCGGTCGGAGTATTCGAAAAGATCCGTCTCACTAAGAGGAACACAACAGAGCTGACGGCACGTCAATCGGACGTCCGTAGCTTAAGATATGAGCGTTTCTGCTCAGAAGGCCCGGTTGGTTTCGTGTACGAACCAACCCGGTGGAACTCAAAGTATTCCAAAACTTTGAGTACGATATACCGAATCGACCGTCTTGATCCAAGGATCGCATCGCTGCTGACGGTTCGTTGATCGGAGGTCCGTATCTCAAGTTATGGGCAAAAGACCGAAGCCGATTCGAAAACGGGGGGTCCGGGTCCGGGCCGACCCGGCCCGGCCGGCGGCGCTGTCCGGTGCGGCGGCGCTGCCCGGCGCGGCGGTGCGGTCTGGTGCGGCGGCGCGGCCCGGCCGGCGGCGATGCGGCCTGGGCGCCGCACGGGTGCCACGCGCGGGGGGCAAGGCCCCGCCTCTTCTCTCTGGCGGCGCGGCTGAAGCCGCGCCTTGGAGAAAAACCGGCCCCCCTCGTGGGGGCCTGCCTTTGAGAAAAACGGGGGGGGCCGCCTACCCCCCTTTATGAAACCCCCCCCCCCCCCACGTGGGGGGCTTTCTTTGAGGAAAACGGGGGGGCGCTTCCCCCCCTTTGTGTAACCCCCCCCCCCCCCCTTTATGGGGGGCCGATTTTGGCCAGCCGGGGGAATTTATTCCCCCAGTCCTTCTCCCTTCCGGCCGGCCCGACATGGCCGGCCGGTTCATTCCTCAACGGGACCGGCAAGGCCGGTCCCCCTTCCGGCTTCCGACACCGTCGGCCCGGCATGCCGCCGGTCTTCTCGTCCCGCCGCGGCCCGGAACCGGCCGCGGCATTCGTCATCCGGCGCGGTGCGACGGCACCGCGCCCCTCTACCGCGGTCCCGCTCCGGCCGCGGCGCCTTCGGTTTCCTTCGACGCGACGCGACGGCGTCGCGTTCTTGATAAACATTCCGTGGCGCGGCACGACGGCGCCGTGCAATTATAGCCTTGCGATTCCCGCGTGGTGCGACGGCACCACGCCATCTCGTTCATCCGCAGGGAAATAATAAAAAAATTCAAGAACAAGGGAGGGGGATTCGGCCCTGTTTGTGTGGTCTGGCCCCCTCTCTCATTAGATGATAACAAATAAATATTTATCCTCACGTTTGTCATGCTAGAACCAGGAATGAGAATAAATAAATAATCAACAACAACCCCTACCTCGGTTTCAAGAACGATGATCGTCAACGACCCGCGGAAGACGCGTCGCGGTGGTCGGCGTCACGGAAGAAGGACGTCGATGTCGTGAAGCGAGGATTCGGAGTTCTTTGACGATGATTTCGTCGCGGGAAATCATCGCGGAAGAGATGACGCGGAAGAAGTACGTCATCGGTGTCGCGGCTAAGGCGTCGCGGAAGACGATTCCCGAGAACGTGGCGTTCTTCGTCGAAGCTCGAAGGTTCTTCGCGTTCTTCGTCAAAGTTTTAAGAAGAAGAAGAAGAGGAAGGCTTCAAAATCTCTCAAGGAGGCTAGAGAATTCTAACCCAAATAAAAATAAGCTAAAGTCTTATTTTATTCACACACTTAATAATTTGAATTTCAAAGGTTTGAAATTCAAACAATTCAACTCCATTAATAAACAAAGTTGTCATGTTCATTAAAAGAGGAGTTTAAGGGAGTTTAAAAAAAAGAGGTGAAGAGTCATGCTTCGTGTGGGCCCCACCACACTTAATCCTCCCAAGGGAGGTTAAGTGGATGTGGGTCCCACCTTTAAATCCCTGTGGGAGAAGTTAACCAACAAAAAAAAATAAAAAGTGTTTCCACATTTTTATTTAACTTCTTATAATTTCTCCCAAAACTAACTTTCGTCCGACATAAAACGCAACCTCGGAAAAGGTCTCCTTAAGAGAATATCGGCGCTGCGAGTTCATCGGTGCCCTCAGAATTTGATTCCGGGCACCGGTTCAAAAGTTAGAAATTCCCGCTCATTCATTCACTGAACGTACCTGAGCCAAACTTCGGAAATTGATTCCGGGCACTCCGGGCCTCGGAATCAGGTGCCGTTAGAAACCGCGTTCTTGTAAAATTCCAAAGAAAATTAAGAAAAAATTTCCCTTGAATTTTACGTGTCTTTACATAATTAATATTAATTTGTGTTGTAGGATTCAATATAAATTAAAAATTAAAATAAAATAAAAAAAACTAAACAATCTACACAAAATGTTATACCCCCCCCCACTCTTGAAATGTTGCATTATCTTCAACGTGAAACTATGAAATGATATTTTCACATGAGATAATGATTTGAAATTACAACTAATGACATAAAATATAAAGGATAAGGAACAACCAGATTTGTTTATTCTAGTGAAAATATTAATGTATCTAATAACCATAAATATTGATACATACTCATTAGTAAAGCCAATGAAAGATTAAAATTATTTATTAAAAAGAGTAAAAATAAACTGAAAAAATAAATTATTTTAATATAATTATGGTTTTCTTCCACATAAGAAGTAAATTTATAAAATCTATAGCTATTTTTTTGAAAATAATCCAAAATAGAAAGGGGTGTGTGATCTCATTAATTTAAACCACTAAATTTTTGAAGCTCTAATTCTAATCCATAATTCCATCTTTTCAATGTAGTTCATTACAATGAAATTGGTTTTTGGCTCCTCAATGACATAATTGTAGTTTTTTGAGGTGGAATGAGAATATAGTTTTCTTATTTCTTCACATCATCTTTAGGAATGATATATTCAAATGATTGTTGAATTTTAAATGTATTATGTGTATCTTATTCTAATATTTCATCAATAAATTTTTCTTCAAGAGATTCCAAGTTTGTACCATCATTTTAATTGACTTCATTGAAGAGTAAAAAGGGTTCCTATATCATATGTTCTAAGTTTGCTACATGTTTTGTGGTATACTCTATGTAATCCACATCAAGAAACAACTACGTTAATTTATTATTTCATGAAAAATAATATTTTCATTAATTTAAATATGGAAAATATCAACATATTATGTGTTAAGATGTGTAAAATATCCCTAAAATTAATTATAAGTTATTTAATACTCTTTGTGAAATGATTCTACAATAATTTTTTTTAATTGAAATATTATGAGTTTTTTGTTTCATAATATTTATTAAACATCATAATTTCTTTTCCAAAAAATTGTAATAATGAATTATTTATCCTCATAATTTAGATATTATTGTGGTTTTTCAATTTCTATAATCCAGTATTACATTGAATTATTGATTTAAAAAATATATCTCTTCAACTCCATAATTTCACCTTCCTAGTTAAGAAATTATTCATGTTGTTCTATTAATATCTTCATCAATGAATCATCAATGTAGGGTGTGGGTTTTTCCTGTATTCATTATAATAGAGGTGGTAGGCTTTCTTCTGGGTACATCGAAAATGAATCCGATGGTTGGTTGAATTCATATATCTCTATTAGGTAATCCTCCCATTATTTATTTTATATTTATTTTCTGTAGTGGTTCACAGTATTGTAGCATAATCTGGCCAACCAATAATTGATGTTCTTCAAGTGAGTGTAGGTTAGTTGGGAATTATCAAAACAATTTATCCAAAAATAGCTTCTTCGTACAATAAAAAGTTTATAAAAATTGAAATTCTGAAGAAAAAAAGTAATTTTTTATAATTATAGATATAAAAAAGGACAAAAAAATGATAAGAAATTTAAAAAATACATGCATACAAACGATGTGGAATTTTCTTTTTATAATAGGTTGAATAAAAATATCCCCACCTATAATGAAACAAATTTAATGATCTCCATTATAGGCACCCTCAAAATATTTGTCTGTTTTTTACTAACTGTTGCACAATTTCTTACCAAGGTCTTACAAATGTCGATTTTATGAGTGTGAAAATGGGAAAAATGATGGAATGATAATAGAAATTGGTGGGGGGAGTTAAATAAATCAAGAAAACAAAATGTTGGAAATTAAATAACATTTCGGGATGATGTAAAATAAATTCTGAAAAAGAGAAGGGTTCTCTGTTTTTTTAGAAAATCTGATTAAAATATGTAACTGATCAAACCCAAAAATTAAATAATTTATTTATCATTATCTAATATATTAATATTCATTAAATTATTATCCCGTAATATTTTTATACCCTAAACCAAGTATTAATTATAATAGCCACAAAAAAATAACATGTTTTAACCCTAGGCTAACTCTAGAAAATAAAATTATGACACCCTACATTGATGACTGTTCCAATGTAAAAATATGGAAAGTATCAAACTATAAAAAATTTTAACCTCAATATATTTGAATTAATTGAGCTTTGTGATTATATTTGAAACCTAAAATTTGATCCATTGTTGATTATATTTTACAATATATGTTCCACTCTCACGATTCACACAAACTCAGTCGTACATGTTAAATGTTCAAATATTGAGTTAATTAATTTAAAAAAATATTAATTTATTATATTATTATGAATTTGATTAGAATTATTGAATAAAATTATTTGATTATATATGGTTTAAATTATATACATTAATAAATAGTTATGTTTCATTTGGAGGATAGGTCTTCAAAGAGACGTTTTCAATAAGAAAATAATTAGATAGGTAAGACCCAATCTCATATCAACTTTTTCATTCCATCCAAATAGGTAAATTATATTAAACTATATTGAATATAATATAATTTTTTTAAAAAATAAATTAATATCACAGTCGTGAAAATAAGAAAAAAGAATATTGAAAAAGAAAGTGAAATCCTCTTCCAAGAGATCCTTGTGCACAATCATTCCTTCTCCCAATTACTTAGAAAAGTATCATGAAACCACTATAATCTGATAATAAATAACAAATTAAAGAACCACTAACTGAAAAGGTTAATAATATATATTTATAATGTGTAGATTATTCTAGGTTTTTAAATGTAAATAAGGGTATATTCATAATTCTACCTCATAATTTTATTGTATCCTTTAGCCTAGTTTTTTATGAAGATACAACTTGAGACAACTATCACACTTTTTGTGTGAAATGATCTAAATCTATTCCTTTACAATCTGTCAAAATTTCAACCCCGTATAAGCATATATAAAGATAATATGAATGAAATAGTTAGGTAAGGTCCAATCAATCGAATCCACCAAAAATCTATATTAATATCCTCATTTTTCCCTTAACATATGAGAAAAAACACCGTCTAAATGAAAAATAAATCCAAATTAGTTTAAAATATTTCCACAAAGTTTTAATTAATAATTTGAACCATAATATAATTTATTATAAAAAAATAAAAAAGTTATTAAAAGGGTAAAAATAAATTTTTATGAAATTTCAGAAAACAAATTTTCAATAAACCATAAAAAATCCCAATGTGGTGAAATTTTATCAATTATTATCCACAAAATATTCAATAAAACAAGATTTATTAGCCCCCTACACTAACCATTTTTCATTACTTGGAAAGAAGTATATACTGTGTATATCAAATTCATATATATATATATCAATAAAGAGATATTTTCCAAGATATTTTCAAAAATATAATATATATATATATATATCATCTATGGAAAATAATTTTCTATACCTTCATTTTCTCACATTTATGTATTTTTAACGTAAGAAAACCGTCAAGGACCCAATCAAAACAAATATCACATAGAAATTAAAGTCACTCTTCTCTCAAGAAAAATTGAATATAGGGTTATGATTGTAATTGAAAAATAAATGTATCACTATAGGCTTGTAAAAATACTGATTTTTCAAAACTTCAATACAAAAAATTGTTTTTAATCATGAGTATTTTTTAAGGAAAATTTATCAGTTATGGGCTATTGGGTAAAAATATTTCTCAACTAAAAATGTGAGGTTTAAATATGAAGTACCATTTCATGAAATTAAAATTAAAATAATAAAAATATTCCTCACTCAATTCCTATACATGAAATACACCAAAATATATATGTTTTGAAATGTGACTTGAGTAAATCAATTATTGAAATGAATTTAATCTTCATAATTTTGTTTTTCCATATCTATTTTTAAGGATTATGAGATAAAAATGGAATAATATAGATGAATAATAGTTCATTTCCTTGGTTTTTTATAGTTACGTGAGTTATAATTGTTTACATAATGAATAATTAAATCTCATATCTATTTTATTATTCTTGTTTTTCATTTTTATACCTTTTCCTATTTTTAAGGAAAAAAAGATTATATAAATGAAGAAAAAATGGTGATAATGAATCATTGCTTTTCCCACTCCACTGCCCAAAATAGCGAAACACACCCCACATACCCATAATTTCAATTATTCCCCAAAAAACTCAAAAAACCCCTTCTCCCACACTGAAACATGAAATATCAATACAAAATATTCAATGTTACTGTATTTATAGATAAAATATATTATAATATAACTTTATACTTTAAGAAAATCTACGGGTTCTATGGGATAAACAAGGTTTGTTACGAAGGGTTTTTCACTAGTTCAAATTGTGGCTTGAAAACATTTCCTTCACACATGGGATCTAACGATCGTGGTCTTAATTAAAATTATATCCAAATTATTGTATAATATGACCAAAATATTTCATGTAAACATTAAGAAACAAATAATTTTATAATAAAAATACTATAGCGGTCATAAAAGAGTAAAAAATATATTTTACGAAATTTCAAAATTCAAGTTCCAATTGAAAATTTCTACTAAATAATCATAAAAACTAAATGTGGGGAAATTATAACAATTATTTTAAAAAATATTCAATAAAAATAGAATTAATCCCATCAACTAGGTCATTAATTTTGATAAATAATGTTCTAATGATGATGTTGATTCTATGTAGGTTATTCTGATGACTCTTATTAATATATTCAACAAGGCATATGCATTCAATGATGAACCTTTATTAAATAATCTATAAACAATAAGGTATAAATTTATTTGTTTTTTCTCCAACCCTACTTATCTTAATTAAAAATTTCATTCAAGTTGTGTTCCATTAGATTTTGATATTAATTTCATAGCATTTTAAATCATCTGCATCAATCACTTATGTGTGTCATCGATCTATAATATTATGTCATTAGTAAATGATTTTTTCATATTGAATATGATTTTATAGATATCATCACAAGACTTCAGTTTTTATTTTAGTTTCAAATATCTTCTTTAATATACAACCAATATATGGGGTCTGATAATTAATTTCAATTACAAATTTTGTTGAATTAAAATAATTCCTCAGTATTTAGATTTATTTATTTAGGGAATTATCCATTACGTAAATGATTTATTTAAAATTTAGTTAGTATTAATATATAATAGTATTTATTATCTGTTTATTTTACAATGTATATTCCTTTTATTAGTGGTTGGTAAATGTGGTTTATAAAGGATTACCCAACAATAAGTGCCTTTTTGATAATCATAAGATTTAATATTTTAATGAATAAAAATAATATCTCATGATAAAATCATATGTGTTATATGATTATTAAAACAAATCAATCTAGAGGATGATAATTTTTTTATCTAGAGGATGACCCAATAATATCCCCCCTTTGAATGATCACAATATATGGTACATGTAAATGTAAAAGAATAACACAACATTTATTTAGTTTGATTATATAATTAAAATATAAAGAGAAACAAAAAAAGACATTACATGTATTATCCTATTATATTTAAAATAGTGTTCCTAATTTATAATAGGTTTTAACTATTCTATCCCTTTTTTATTTAACACCACTCCCTCCTTTTAAGATAAAATCAATTGGGTTGGGATGCGTACTCTTATATTCTTCCTTCTGAACATACACATTCCCTTTATAAATGGTGGAAGTTCAATAAACATACTCCCTCCTTTTTAAAATAATGGAATTGGAAAAATTAAAAGATAATGTCCCTATATAAAAAATAAATGAGGTCTTAAAACATATAAAAACAAAAGGTTCAATTAAAATAGTAAAAGTTATAACATTCATTCTGAAGAAACTTTTACCACCAAATGGATAACAATCATCAATCCATGTTTGGATTGATAAATTAAAATAAAGTTAATTAAAAAATTGATAATAAAAATAGATGCAGTTTAAAAGTTATACTATTACAATATGATTTACAAGGAATTAACAATGGAACATTTAAAGAAAATATAAAATGGATAGAGTTTAACATATTTATTAGTATTAATACAAAATTATTTTTATCAAAATGGATTTATATTATTTTTTAGAAGATATAGACTAATTGATGCAATTTTGGATGCTCTTCACCAAGAATGATTTTTAGTCTTGTATATTTTCATTGATTTTATTTTATTAAACATAAAATACAGTTCTCATGATTTTTAGAACAAGGAGAATGTTTGTTTACCCCTTTCTCCACTAACATTCTGATGTTTAAATCAAAAAATATTTGAATTTTATTATTTAAAACTTATGGGATTAGAATAATTAGATTAAATGATATAATATGAAATTCTTGTTGAATTAAGAAGAAATTTTTCTATGAAACTAAATATAAGAAATTGCATACCCTAAGTATATTATTTATACATGAAACAAGATACACATTAAATGAATTTTTGACCACAGTTATCATTCATCCATCATTGTCATTATACATCTACCTTTAATATTACTATATATTAGCCAAAAGGTCCGAGAGATAGGAGGAGCCTGCTCCCAACAAAATTATATATAAAAAAAAGTAAACAATAAAATAAAACTCAAAGAAGGGGAGCCTTACAGAAAACCATAACTGAATAAAAACACTTCCATACTATAAAAAATTTAATATATTGGTCATATAGTCACACATCCTAGCCAATCACCTATTGGGTCAATCACATATGCCAAATAAATGAAGGGATAAAATATAAAAGTGGATCCACTCCCATCCCCTAACCGAACCTCAACCCCCTATCCAATCCATGTCGAGCTACTCCATCCAAATATATCATGAACCCTATAATAGTACATGTTTAATATACACGAGTTCTCTACATGACCTAGGGTTACCTTTCTTAGTGATAAGGAAAAAATATCAGTAGTTCTCCACCAATATATACCTAATATACACCATTATATATATATATGTGTGTGTGTGTGTAAACATGAGGAAAATAAATAACTGGCAAAAAAATTTCATATAATAACACATTCTAGGTTCTTATGTTCTAACTAGGACACTAATATACTTGACTGTACATGGACTAATAACTTTTGGATGTCCATATCCATCATAGTATCATATACATGTAATATTACTAGAGTAAATTTGAAACACATCTATAATAGGGTGTATAATGAAATCAAAGGATTCATCCAATGCCCGAATGAACCCATCCCATACCGAGGGGACTATCATAAAAAACATAATAAGAGGATCCCATGGATGGAGTAACAAATCTTACCTCACAAACAAGTCAAACCACTAATATGAGTTAGGTATTATTTCTAAGTCTCATGTACACAAAGTGGATCCAGAGGAGGGTGTAACGTAGTCAATCTCTAACTTTATTTGAAATACATATAAGAGCTAGGTCCCATGGATAATCAGATATAAATGAAGAAGATCCCAAGGAGGGCGTAACATAAGCAACCTCATTCATAAGCTGAACCACCACTTCAGGAAAAGTCCCATGGATATATCTTATGCACTAGAAATTCACATTTTCTTACACAACTCCTCTCTATAAATTCCACACATCAAGTGAAATTCATTCCTGGACTAACATTTCTGAAGCTAGTCATAAATAATATAACCCCACAACTCATATAAAATCACATCGTGTCTATCCTCATAGTTTATAACACCTATATTAATCCTTTACACACATTTCATGATAAGTTAAACCCATCAATTTTCCCTACACCTTTAAAAGAAGAACAAGGTTTCCCCAGCCTAAATCGATCACTATTTACTAATTTTTAACAATATCCATCACCTTAAGGATGATTCCATATCATTTTGGACTTACCTTTCCCTAGTCGCCAAGGGTCATACTAACCCCATCATAATTATCACCATCTAAGTACCGAAATTCAAGGAGAATCCCAACAAACCATAATCAAGGACCCTTAAATACTTATTACTAAGATATTAGTATATATTTCCCATAACCCTTTATTGACACCCCATTAATCTTATCTTTGAAAGAACTCACAACCAAAATATATCTAAGGAATCCTTCTGCACTACTCTAAACCAATCCATATAGTACTTATCACACTCAAAAAATGTTCCAAGATCACTAACCCCCCTTAATAGTGGTGTTTCAAACTATATGTGTGATGAATGATTATCTAACCCTTTACCCATTAACCTAATCCCACCATACCAACTATACTAACCCTAGGAAAACCAAATTAGGATATTAAAAACTCACTTTGACCCCAAATTTCCATATAGGAATGAAGAATAATAAATAAACATGAATATGGTTATTTATTATAAGGTCTACTTACCTCGATATTAGAGTTAACCCGTCAGCACATGATGATTCATCATTGTATAAGACTATAGAATGATATTACATGATCCAGTTCCCTTATCCTAATGAAAAAAAGGATTATAAAATTAAATATTGAAAGTAATAATTAATTATTATTTTTATACAATGTGGTATAACCTATAGAAACTCACTAAGTGATTCCATGACACCAAAAATACAATCCAATACATATATATTACCTAAAGAACACTCTTGAATCCTCTATAAGAAAAACACCCTTAAAATAAATTAGACCAATCATAAATTTAAAATTATATTATTAGCGAAACTAAATAAAATTTTCAAATGGAATAACATAATTGAAATAGAAAATAATAAAATGTTTTCATTATTCCAGAATTCCCTTGATCCACTACAATAAGAAGGTCCTTGGTTTTGAATGATTACACCATGCTTCGATGGAATCTTCAGCCAATACAGAATAAAAAACTTCAAAAAATTATTGGTAAACAAAAAAAAATTTAATGAAGGGATAAGGGATAGATCATATCTAGAAAACACCATAGAAACACCACAATAATCACCCCTCATCATGGGGAATAAAGGGGGAGGGGAGGATCCAATTGAATGGCCTTCTCCAAGTCCCCTTTTCATTTATTTACATAAGGGGGATACATGGAAAATATGGTTCTTACCCTACTAAATAAAATTAATATAGGGGTACATTATGATATGAACATAGGTGTCATGACATAATTCCCTTGTCCCATGTAAGGGTTTTTTGTGAAAAAAAAGGATCATAGATCAATTCCCATACTATCTGGATGAATTTCTATATGACCCAATGAAGTTACAATAAAATATAATTATAACAAAATCACCACAAAACCTATGATAAACCATCATGGCATGAAGTAGGGCATCATAGAAAATCTACACCATTGGGATTCCCTTAATAGGGATATCTCCCTAAATATGGAATAACCCTCCCTAGATTCCAAAAAATAAATTTTCATATCTGCTGATTTCACACTACAATACCTCTTATTATGGCATGATGTGCCTCTTATGCCTAAAAATATCACCCTGTTCCGAGAGCATCCCCTCCACCCATTTACCATGGATCCAAATATAATCCAAAACAAATGAAAACATAAAAAACCTCACAGAGGTTCCTAAACTCCCCAAATACTAATCTATATTATAATTATTAAAAATAATTTATAAAGAGAAAAAAATTCCAATTTACCTTGAAAATAATGACTTGTAACAACATGAGATATTTAAAACTCCCAAGAATAGGGATTTTAATTTTTTAGATGCATAAAAGAATATATATTGAGTTCTCATTCATGTATTGGAACCCCTTACCACTCCTCAATCTATATTATGAATTGAATCAAGTGTGGTCCAATTACCAACATATTGAATCATGATTCACCATATTTCCCCCAAACCCATGATCTGATAAATGAAACAAATAGATATACATCAAATGATGCATATGAATAAATTTACACTCCACATAAACATATTTCATAAGAAAACACATGTTATTCTTCCACTGAATGTCTTTTTCGAAAACACCCAACCTATCACACCAATGCATCATCACATAAACTTGAACATGATGTTTTAACTATCGAAGACATCAAGAAATCACCCCAAATTCCTATGATGAAATAAAAACATAGAATTTTCCATAATTACATGGTTGAATCCACAAACCAACCAATCCTCAATTCCCCCTATCCAAGAGTACAAACATACCCATGATCTGAGTACCTATTAGACCAAACATTGAGTTCTACCCAAATTATCCCCCCTGGGAACCCAATATACTATAAAACCAAACCCAAATCCTAAATTTTATGATTAATGGGGATTCATAATTATTTTTTTACCCATACACTAACACATAGGTGCAATCTAAAAAATTGAACCACCATTTACACTACACCCAATACCCTTTCAATATAAGGTTAATACACCAATGATCAATAAAATAATTCCCACCATAGAAGTATCCTTATCATCATCATCCAACTGAAATAAAAATATGATCTCTAAAACCAAATATATTTACATTATCAGCCATTATAACTTGATATGACAAACCTTATCATACCCTAGTGCCAAAAATAAACACAATTCAATTAAAAGATCAGGATTACTAGGACCATCAGCCAATATGTTCACCAAATATCTCACTGAACAAGGTTCATACATTCAAATTATAACACCTGAGACTTTTATGAGAAATATTTTGTTTTTAAATCATCAAAGGAATCCTTCACTACACACAACACTATATTGGCTTGCTTTACACGCAATCACGGCCTTCCTCGATAGCTTGCATCATACGCAATACTGAGTTTCACTAAACAATGATATGCTATTAAAATACTATTAAAACTAGCCGCTATGAATATTAATAGCCACTTTTTAAAATTTTTAAAATTTTATTTTTCAATATGGACGTCATTTTTGTATTCGGAATATCGAAATTATCCTAGGGTGAAATTTGGTATTTTTCTGAAAAATTTCAATTTTTGATGAATAGTGAAACCACAAAGTGGTAGTTAAAAAAACTGAATTTTTCATAAAACATAATTTTACCGCTTCTGTGAGTGGAATTTATAAAATACTAGAGACATGGTTAATATCAAGGACTAAAATTTGGTTCATTTAGATGAAAATAATTTTTGGTGAATAGTAACTTTTTACTTTCTTTACCACGGTTAAAAGTAAATAGGGTAATTAAGGGTAAAATTGATATTATTATTACCCTAACACATGTCATAATTCTATTGGATAAGTTTAATTCGACCAAAAACAACCTTAGGAATACAATATGACCATTTAGGCCCACTTGAGTTAGATTAGGACATTTATTATTAATTTATTTAAAGAAGGGTTAAAATAGTTAAAATCAAGGTTTAATAAGTAAATCATTTTTAATATGGGGTTATACATAAGATAAATTCTACTATAAATATTCATTAGAAATCTAAAGCAATTTACTACATAATGGTATTTTATTTTTAATTTTTAGACATTAAATAATTTAATTTATTTAAGACACAACGATGATGCAGTAATTATCTTATTAATGAAATATTGACATAATTGATGTTATAAATACCCAAATAAATGTAATTTGAGACTTTTTATGGATTAAACTAATTTTATAGGTTAATATGACATGTTAGTATTTATTTAATTAACCTTTTTCGAACTAATAATTCTGTTATGAGTTTCACAAAAATCAATTACTAAATAGTGTCAAAATTGACATAAAATAGTTTTTAAAACAAATATTATATTATTAATTGTTATTTTATTCCTAAAAATCTAATATTCAGCCAAATGACTTAGATAAGGTTATATAGATTAATAATACACAACTTGGGGTTCTTTTGGCTTGATATAGTAAGTTTATTAACCTTATAGTGTAAGAAAACAAGAAGACACGGTAAAAGTTAAATTATCTATCTTAAAGTTAAATCTAAATGATAAGGTTAAAATTATTACCTAAACTTGTCTAAATTATACTGGATGATATTATTTCTACCCATACCCACCTTATATTATAAATATATCAATTTGGAGCTATTAAAAACCGAATTTGACTTTATAATAAAATAATTTTTTTAGTTATTCCAAAGGTGCCCCTCTCCTCCCTTATAAAAGGGCACCTCCTCCCTCTCTTCCTCACACCACTTTGAGCCTTCAAGCTATAACAACCCCTATTTCTTCTCTCCACTTCCCTAGAGACATCCTAGAGGTCATTATATTCTTTAAAGACCAATTTTAGTGCCCTAAAATGAGGTCTCAAAGAAGCGCTTCAAAGAAGAGGTAATGTCCGTTACCGATTCTTTCATATTTATTTCTTCTTCCACTTATTCTTCTTTAGTTGTTTCATTATGAAGTAATAAAATAAGTATCAATCATATATTGATATGTTATTATAAGTATGAAACAACCCTATTTCACCATCTATCCATCCTACGGAAAATGAAAACACCGCGCGTGCGTACGTACGGAATACCGTCTCCACGCCGTGGTGTAATCTATTTTCCACCACCACCTTACTTGGATGGGTATAATGGTGTAAATAATGACTATATATTATTATTGTAAAGTGATATTGATTATGAAATAGTATATATACACTCCAATACAATTCCACATTCATTGGAACGATATCATCGCTCGTGCGTACATACGGAATACCGTCTCCACGATGTGATGCGACTCGTTCTACATGATCATCATTGGATAATGATTATATAAATGAATTGAATGAATGAATATGATATATATTACACTAATACCATTCTAGAAATGAGGTATCTATAACCTAAAAAGAAAAATAAGAATTTATTCGACAAAACACGCATAAGAACAAAAAGTAATAAACACCTGAATAACAAGTAGTAATGAAATATTACTAATAAGAAGATAAGAATATGACCATATATGATATCATAAAAATATGTATGAATATGGAATAAGTCAATAACATTATTTAAATCATTATACACGAGGTTCGGACACTTACGAAGCAAATTGGACCTAAGGTAAGCGAAATATCACAATCTCATTTTATTCGAGATTGTTTATACTTTTGTATTTACTGGGGTTTATTTTATCATCCACATACATGTTTCCTCAATATGTAAAATTATTTCAGTCCAACTAAAATTTTTTAAATCCAATTTTACCCTTCGATGAGTTTTTAGTAAAAAATATGAAAGGAATCTTTTGTCATTTTTCGTACGAGGTACTTTTTGACTTTTCCGACAAAAATATGAGAAGAATGTTATTTTAACTTATATGGCATGAATGGATTTTTAAAACATTATTTCCCAGAAGCTTCCTTTACAAGTTTTAAATTTTATATTTAATCAACTTATTTTAGTTTATAATTGTATGACATGTTAAGAAAGGAAAAGTGTTTTTGAAGTAGAAATGATATTTTCCTCAAGAAGGGAGTTCAAGTGTTTTATCAAAATTATTTTCCATCTAAGATAATAAAGGGTTCTGTTTCTATCCCTATTATTACATTGATTTTATTATGTTGTGATGGAATTATTTTTATGAATTCCTTTATCTTATATTAATTGTTTTATGATGTCATGATGTTTAAGATTCCCATTTTTATTACATGGGTTATGCAATGATGTATGATTTATGATTTTGTGGAACACATAAGAATGGTATAATTATGAGATGGGTGAGACCTATATCTCCCTCCAATGCATTGGGAAAAGATTTTATATCTCATGAGATAGACATGGTTGGAATGGTAGGTTAAACTGGTTCAGTGAAACAGGACTGAAACGAGGAGTGAACTCTGTTCAGAAATGGACTTTGTCCACTAAGATAGTCTTGGCAATGAGTATTGACTAATAAGAAATGATTCTCTATGATTATGTGTGTATTCCACAATGTTTCATATTTTAAGTTATGATTATTGGGATTACATTTCACTTCTATGATTTATCCCATGTTATGAAATTATGATTTCTTTTGCAGGTTAAGATTTCCAAAAGTTATGTTCTTATGTATATGATGTGATTGATATTTATTTTGTTTACCCTTACTGAGCATTTAAGCTCACCCTTTTGTATGTTTTATTTCCCCAGTTCAGGAAGAAGGTTATTAAGTAGGTATGCCAAAAAGGGACACTAGATATGATGAAATAAATGGGAGGAAAAGTAGATGATTTTTGAACCATTTGTTTATGTTTCCCAGTTTCTAAAGACTCTATACCTATACGGTTCTTTCCTGGTTTTGTTATATGTTTTAATAAGTGTGCCTCGATTTTGAATTAATAACAATGTATGTAAAGTATGGATCGTTATAGTTGGTATCATAGGGAGGTTATAGTCAACCTTTGGAAACTAGGATGTGAAAGCCTTAGTAAGAACCCTAAGGATAATTCTAAGCATAAAACACAATCTTAGTGTTTTAGAAATGACCATGAATAACCTAGGATAAGACCTTAAGTGTGAAATTTTATTCTTGATTATGTGGTTTTCCTATTATAATTAGTGTTGCTCACACTATTCTTCTTGGTTTTAGTCAATGGTTGGAACCCGAAAGAACCATGTTAATGCAGAATGTGAAGGGTAATGCAATGATTGTCCCCCTGAACAACCAAACGTTATGGGAGCTAGAATGAAAAATCTTGTAGCCATGCTCACACAACTTTCTCAAGCTATGAATCATGCAGGACTTCCAAACGAGCAAAGGAAGTAGCAACATTCTGTTTAATCCTTCATGAGGCAGCGTCCACCTTCTTTCAGCGGGTCTACTGATCCATTAGTTGCTGAATAATGGATTAGTACTACTGAAAAGATATTTTTAGTTCTTCAATGTTCTAATCATGATAAAGTCATCTTAGCAGTGTATCGTTTGGAAGGTGATGCTGATCAATGGTGGAATCTTATCAAGAATACGAGGCAAAGAGATGAAATTGAGTCCATGGAATGGGACGAGTTCAAGAACTTATTTTTCAATAAGTACTTACCTCGTATTCTCCGAACAAAGATGGAGAAGGAGTTTCTTGAACTAAAGCAAAAGGATGATGAATCTGTTGGTACCTATGAAACAAATTTTACAAGACTTGCAGGGTATGATTCTGGTATTATTATCCAACCTGAGAGTAAGATCGATTGATTCTTTAGTGGCTTAAAACCAAGTCTTCAAAGGGCCTTAGCCATAAGGGACTTCAATAGCTATGAGGAAATCGTTCTATGTGCTCTCAAAGTTGATATGGAGATTGGAGTAACCCATCAGTCATATGGGTTTGATAAGAAGAGGAAAATGGAATTCAAAGGAAAATCAAAAGAGCACACTGAAAAGAAGATGAGTTTTACCTTATGCTCAAAGTGTGGAAAGAAACATGGAGGGAGTTGTCTTAAAGGGACAAGTAAATGTTTCAAATGTGGAAAAGAAGGTCATCGGGCATTTGAATGCCGCAATGATGGGAAGAATATGTCTAATGATGCAAAAAAGGGAAGGGATACACAGAACGAACCTACAACACTTCAATGTTTCAAGAGCAAGGAGATGGGACATTATGCCAATCAATGCCCAAATCCAAGGGTTGATGATGATGGTCGACGTCAATTCACTCTTAAGGATAAAGAAAAAGGAAAGTCACATGCAATTTCTCTCAGCGATGTGGAGTACGATAACGATGTGGTGAAAGGTACACTTACCATCCACTCTAAAGTAGAAAATTTATTATTTGATTCTGAATCCACCCACTGATTTATTTCTGAAGTGTTTTCTAAGGATATCACCGTATTACCTCAACAATCTAGACCCAGATATGCCTTTTTGGCCATACCTTGAGAACCGGGTGTCCGTTTAACAAACCATTTGCAGCGCCGAAATCCTTGGATTGAGACATCCCTTTTGGTATACTCTACTTGAACTCTTGATAAAGTTGGAGTACGACCGGGTTGGACTAAACCTGAATCCAATCGAGCCCTCTGAACGGAAACACTAATAACATACAGACCGAGCATCCGATTGACGCACCGTCTATCACGTTGGGTCCCTTGTGATGTGGCAGACCTTTAGGATACATCATCCTGGGATTTTGTGGAATCTGTAGAATCTACCAATTGATTGAGGAGAGGAACCTCCAAGAATCAAGAATCCTTAGTGTGAGGAAACCTGTTGTCAGTTGCAACGTGAAGAAAGAACATTGATCATATGTTGGTTAGTATCTGTCGACCTAATGTGGTTCAGATCCTATGTGGGTCAACGCACAACTATTTTGTGTGGGTTAGTGCATACCGATCTTGTGTGCATAAGATATGTTGTGGTTCAATGCTCAGTGGTCTTGTGTCTGTCAGTGCATACTGATCCTCTATGGGTCAGATCTTTATTGGGTTAGTGGGGGTTAGTAACCTACTTATTTTGTGTGGGTAAAAAGGGGTTAGTTACCTATCGATCCTATGTGGGTCAGTGGGGGTTAGTTACCTATTGATCTTGTGTGGGTCAGTAGCAGTGCTTCTCAACAGAATAAGATGATCTAGTTACAACTAAAAATCTATGCTTCTGTAATTAAGTTATACCTGATTGTGATATGAGTCTATTACCTATGTCATACATCTATCTTCTCAGTGTTACCTATGTGGTACTTTCACCTTCATAGAATCATCTCTGTGTTGTTACTTGTGTGGTACTTATCTATTCATGGTGTTATTAGTGCGTTACTTCAATCTTCATGGTGTTACCTGTGTGGTACTTATTCCTTTCTGGTATTATCTTCATGATGTTACCTGTGTGGTACTTCTATCTTTGTGGTGTTACCTGTGTGGTACTTCTACCTTCGTGGAGTTACCTTCATGGTGTTATCATCGTGGTGTTACCTATGATGTACTTCTACCTTCATGTTCTTGTCTTGGTGGTGTTACATGTGTGGTACTTCTATCTTCGTGATGTTACCTGTGTGGTACTTCTATCTTCATGGTGTTACGTGTGTGGTATTTCTATCTTTGCGGTGTTACCTGTGTGGTACTCCTATCTTCGTGGTGTTACCTGTGTGGTACTTCTATCTTCCTGGTGTTACATGTGTGGTACTTCTGCCTTTTTGGTATTGTCTTTGTGGTGTTGCCTTTGCGGTACTTCTATCTTTGTGGTGTTACCCATGTTGTACTTATACCTTCAGGGAGTTTCCTTCATCGTGTTATCTTCACAGTGTTACCTGTGTGGTACTTCTACCTTCATGGTGCTACCTATGTGGTGTCCTTACCTCCTGTATGATATGATTATATCTTGATAACTTAGCTATATGTATCGGCATATACCTAAGTGTAGTTGATGTATTATTTTGTGGTTTTGCCTTTTTGGAACTCTAGGAGACCTATGGGGGTCTTGGGGTCCATACTAAGTATCGTTATACTCACACCTATACATGCTTCACCCGCACCATGTCGTGTCTAGTGTAGATGACCTAAAATATTGATCAAGGCTAAGGGATCTATGATTGTATGGTGCTTGGGGGTGGACCATTCATCGTGTCCTGGCGCAGAGGAGACTAACGGACGTCCAATGATGAGGAGGCAATCTGTACCTACCCTACATGTAGGAACCTCAGAGGACGACCTGGTAACTATTTTCCTTTTTCTTTCAGTTGTATTGTACTTCCATTTGTACTTTTACTTTTACAGTGGGGCTTGTATTCCAGCCACTTTTTTACTTTTATCACTCTTTTACTACAACAGTTTATTTTGTGGTTGCATCTTACTGCATTCTAGTCTATGTGGTTTCTTCTTTTTGTCTTCTTGGATTGAGTGTATGTACAGGTTTAAAAGAAAATTTCCTCCTATTTATGGGATACACCTTTTCAGTGAAAGTCGCCTGCCCCTGCCCTATGGAAGGCGGGCTTGGGGTAGTCACAGCATGGGCCCCGAGGGACGGGTCATGACAAAGTGGTATTAGAGGAGTTTGGTTCAACCAAAGAAAAAAGACCCAGATATTTTCTATGGAAATAGTGTTATGTTTTATGAGTGTGGCTTTTAGTTTGGGGAATCTAGTGTTGGTGCATCGGCCAATGTATCCATACACCAAGACCCTGAATTTAGATTTCTGACTCAGCACACGAAAACACTGATTATGTGTGTTTTTGAAAAGTTGTACTTTTGAATTATTTGGAGTGAACTCTCCAGGTATAACATAATCATCGTTTAACACCTGTTCTCCAATATCCAATATTAATTTTTTATTAAACACAAAAGCACTTTTAAGAGGAAAGTGGGAACCCTCACAGTTCAATAGGTTCAGGACCAAAGGACACAACAGAATTGTTAAAGAAGAGAGTTAGTTGTTTGGAAACATTTTTCCTAAACAAAACCCAGAGAATAGAATTTGCCTGAGTTTCGGGGGATCTTTCAAGGTGTCCTCGAAATGAATTTCCATGTTTTCCCATGCTTTCTTGTATTCCTCCATGCTAATATTCACCATGTTGAGGCCTCTACGCAGGATTCCAGCCTGCTTATCAACCCACCAAGTGATGAGGCCTCGACGCAGGGCCCTCCTATTACATTAGAACCATCATGTGGTGTACCTGAAGCACCACTACCCATTGGGAAGACATTACAACTAGCACCACCAGTTGAGGATGCACACTAACTGAGAAGGTTTCATGAGTTCCAGTGGTAGAGGCCTCCGAGGTTTCGAGGGGAGACAGATTCCCAGGGAGCTGAGGACTGGTTGGACGCTGTGGCTAGAGTTTTTTGCCTAGTTGTGACACCAGTAGAGCAGATAGTGTTCGTAGATTATAGTCTCCTCTAGTGAGTGACCATGAGGATGGTTCCCCTGATGATGAGGCTTCAGTACATGGATCCTTTTCTGAGATAGTACCTTCGGGTAGTGTGTTAGCTATATCACTACCTGTTGGGAAGTAGTTACAACTGGAGGTACTAGTATGGACACATTTTGGCTTTGTGCCTTACAAGAGTTTCAAAATCAGATATCCCTCAGGTTCCGAGGTGATCTTGACTCACAGGCAGCTGAGGACTAGCTTGAGGAGGTGGTTGTGAATTCTATAGAGCTTCTACAACTTTGGCAGGATGATATGTTGGTAGCTGAGTATTCATCAAGGCATACTGATCCTAGTACTTTATGAATATGATATGATCAGTGCATTGGGGATTGGACATCTAAGAATAGTGTGTTTAAGGATGTCCAAGCTAGCATTATTCCTCTATTCATTCCTAACTATGTTAGGGTGCTAGATAGAACCTATGCGGTTGAATATTCTTTGGATGAGCGGATACAGATAGTGAATGTTAGTAGGGGGAAAGCATGAAACCGATGCCAGTCTCAAAGACATGGGCGTGTAAAAATGTTTCGGGAAGAAGAATTGTCAGGTACATGGGAAGGGAGTAGCTACATATGGTTAAGGAGTGAGACCCAAGGGCTCTAGGAATGATTATATGAATGGTCTTTGTCTACATCTATCTACCATATTAATAGTCATATGTACCAATCATTCCTTCCTTCCATAAATCTTTTCCAAGACGTAGAGTTTTCAGTTAAGACGTTGACTTGACCCTCATGTATGATGATACCTTTGTGAGGAGACTCTATAATCACACTTATGCCGATGGTGTGATCTGACCCTTGAGGTGAGAGTTTTGTTTGGAACCTCTTGGTGGGAGCGTTGAGGCCTTACGAAGTTAGTATGGATATGGATAGGACATCCATAGTTCATACTCAGATAGACTGTATTAGGAAAAAAGGTTGTGGTCTAACTACAATGTTGGAATGGGATTTTCCTTGGTCAGCAAAAAAGGAAATCTAGGCACCACAGGACAAACTCATCAAAAGAGTGTGCATCCAATCACGCTTGAGTTGGCCATCCCTACCCTTATGGAAGCAGGAGTTTTTGAGTTTTTAGTTCCCAACAGAAGTATTATGCCGACAAGATATGGAGACCTTTAATGTTCCAGAAGGGGGGACCACGTTTTCTTGCGAGTCTCCCCTTTATGAGGACTATGAATATTTTGCCGTGGTGACAATTTATAACTGAGGATTATTGGACCATTTTTGATACTTTGGAGGATTGGAAAGGTGGCATCCTGCTTGGCTATACCACCACAGTTGGAGTGGGGGCACGACATATTCCACGTATCCCAGTGTAGGAGATACGTGCATGACCCTTTTCAAGTCATCGACCATGGCGAGCGGAACATAGATGATGTGGAGACATTTACGGAGGTTCCAATAGAGATTTTGGATCGATAGGAACATGTCATTCATGGGAGGTTGATACCTCTATTGTACATTCACTGGAAGCACAAGAACCTCCAGGAGGGCACACTAGAGTGAGAGTCTCAGATCAGTGCTCAGTACCCCCATTTGTTTCCTTAGTATATGTTTTGGCTTTTAGGGACATAAATCCCTAAGGTGGAGAGAATGTAATGTCCTAGAAATTCCATATATTTTTTTAATTATATGGATTTATTTCTAGACCAAAAAATCTGATGGGTGAGATTCCAAGGCCCGGAGTGTCTGGAATGATCCGTCGATGTTTTTTTAAACTTTAATTAGCATGTGAAATCATATTTCATTTAAAAGTGGAATAACCCTTAAATGGTTACTCAGATCAGAAATCCGAGTGAACCGTTGAACTCATGATGGCGGGTTTATCCAAAGTTCAACTTATGTTTAGTCGGCATGGGCCTCCTGTGAGAAAACCTGAAAATGGCCTAACCGTAAATAAAATAATTAACTAAAATTATTTTATTTTTCAAATGCTTATAACTCATGAATGGTAACTCGGATTAATAATACGCGATAACCAATGAACTCGTGAGGGTATACTCTCACTAGGAAGATACTAACATTCACTGACGGGGGCCACCAGTGGATGTTAGTTTCTGTCCGTAGATAAAATAATTAACTGAAAATTATTGTTTGTAAAATTCCTTACATTTAAACAGTAACTTGGATTGGAAATCTAAAAGTATTGTTGGGTTCATTGGGGTGTGTTTCACTTAGGTAGAGCCTAACCTCAACCGGTGTGGATTGAGGGTGACAGTTAATATTTTTCCAAACTGTTTTTTGGGTACATTTAGTAAACGTGGGAGCGGAATTTTGTAACTTCTGAACCAGGCCTCAAAATTGAAATTTGAGGACAACGTTGAACTCGAAGCCCCTACATTCACTTAAGGAGAGATTCACCTCGAATGTAGTAGTCTAAGGGTGGAAGTTAGTTTTCCAGATTTTTGTGGGATAGTTAAAAGAAAAAAATAAAATAAAATAATAACTTTTATTTTATTTTCTTAAAACTTCCATTTTTAATACTTGTTGGTGGGCACCACCCAAAATCCCCTTTAACGTGAGTTAACCCTAGGAATTTTCCCCAATTAATGTGCCCAAATTAATTTAATTAATGTGCCAACTTTAATTGAATTAATAATATTAACACAATTAAAGTTGGCTCCTTACCCTTTTGGATGGGATTGTTGGAAAATGGAAGAGCCTGGGAGAACTTGGAAGAACATCCTCCAACGAAGAACTAACCTTCTATGTGGACAACGCTCAATCCAGGATCGGAAGCGTCTTGCGGGAGCAATGAACACCGACGTCACCCTCATCATCTTCCTCCTCATGACACCTCCAACAGACAATTGAGGTAGGGTCTTTTTGGACTTTTGATATTTTTTTTGTTGATTCCTAATATTCTGAATTCTCAACGACAATGGGAAAACAAACATAGCCATCAAATTTCCAAAATACTGTGAAATTTTATATTTGTTTTTCGGGAATTCTTCATGCATTTTTCAACCCCAAATAATTAATGGCACTGAAAACACAATGTTTTGTGGAATGCAACATATGGACGGGGAGCCCTCGGCCTGAGGATCACGAATTTGCAGTCGCCATATTTTTTGGGCTTTGAACGAAGCTGCAGTGACCCGCAGAAGAGGAGGGTGTCCGGAAATTGGACAACTGCGGCTCCGGCAGGCATCAGAGGGGGATGGTGGCTAATACATTGGCTAGCTTCATGGAACATAGGAAGTGCCCGTTCGTGCCACAAGTAGAGGAGGAGGTCGTGGCCCGTCATCCATGGAAGAGAAGGGGATGGTGGCCAGCATGCCGGCTGGCCGCTTGGAGGTAGTGTGTCACGCATCTGCACAGCCGGTCGAGGAAGCGGCTGTGGCTTCTTTGTTGTGGTGGTGCTCCCTGAGGGAGACCGACACCAGGCTGACCGTAGGTGGACAGCGGCATCATCGCACCGCTGGGAGGATATTTAGTCGGAGTCTCGGCCAGCCACTTCGCGCCGAGTGGGACTTCTCATGTGGGTCACACTCTCCAACTGGTGCCATCTGAACGGTCCATAGACCGTTCGGAATACTAGGGGGTGCCTCCCCCCCCCCACCGTTGCGGCTAGGGTGGGTCCCAACACATCATACCGCACCCATCTGGGATGATTGCACTTATTCAAGGGGCCACACCGCGCGGGCCATGCCGATCGGGCCATGGTAGATGGGTCGTGCCCAGTGGACCGAGTCGGTCTTACCGGGTCAGACTGGACCCAGGCCCAACTGGACCGAGACACGCCTCTGTGGCCATACCTTGAGAACAGGAAATATGTTTGACGAACCGTCTGTAGAAGTGGAATCCTTATATATAGACCGTCCATTGGGTAAATTCCATTTAATTTTGGATAAATTTGGAGTATGGTCAGGTTGGATCGAACCCAAATCCAACTGGGCCCTCGAAACAGAAACAATAATAACTGCAGACTGAGCATCTGATTGACACGCCGTCTGTCACGTTGGGTCCCTTGTGACTTTTCAGACCTTTGGGATACTTCTTCGTGGGATTTCTTTGTAGTTGACGTATCGACCAATGGCTTGAGGATAGGAACCTACCAGAATCAGGCATACTTAGTGTGAGAAAACATGTGGCAAGCTGTAGTGTGAAGAAAGAACATTGATCCTATGTGGGTCTGTGCATACCAATCCTATGTGGGTCAAATCCTATGTGGGTCAGCACTGAGCGATCCTGTGTGGGTCAGCTCATACCAATCCTATGTGGGTTAGATCCTGTGTGGGTCAGCGCTCAGCGATCCTATGTGGGTCAATGCATATCGATACTATGTGGCTCAGATCCTGTGTGGGTTAGTGGGGATTAGTTGCCTATCAATCCTGTGTGGTTCAGCAGTAGTGCTTCTTAAGTTAATAAGTTGATCTATTTATGACTAAACATCTATACTTTTTTACTTAAGTTATACCTGATTGTGACCTATGTCTATTACATGTGTGGTACTTCAATATTCGTGGTGTTACATGTTTGGTACTTGTACCTTTGTGGTATCTTCTTTGTGGTCTTAACTTTGGGGTACTTCTATCTTCATGGTGTTACCTGTGTGGTTCTTCTATCTTCATGGTGTTACCTGTGTGGTACTTCTACATTTGTGGTATTGTCTTCATGGTGTTACCTGTGTGGTACTTTTATCTTTGTGGTGTTAGCTGTGTGGTACTTCTACCTTCGTGAAGTTACTTTCATGGTGTTACATGTGTGGTACTTCTACCTTCATGGTATCATCTTCATGGAGTTACTTGTGTGGTACATCTATCTTCATGGTGTTACCTGGGTGTTACTTCTATCTTTGTGGTGTTACCTGTGTGGTACTTCTATCGTCAGGGTTTTACATGTGTGGTATTCCTATCTTCGTGGTGTTACCGGTGTGGTACATCTATATTTATGGTGTTACATGTGTGGTAATTTTGACATTGTGGTGTTGTCTTCATGGTGTTAACAGTGTGGTACTTCTATCTTTGTGGTGTTACCCATGTGGTACTTCTACCTTCGTGGAGTTACCTTCGTGGTGTTATTTTCATGGTGTAACCTGTGTGGTACTTCAACCTTCGTGGTGTTACCTATGAGGTTCCCTTCCCTCATGTACGGGATGAGTATATCGTGATAACTTAGGTATATGTATGGGCATATACCTAAGTTGAGTTGATGTATTTCCTTGTGGTTTTTCCTTTGTGGAACTATAAGAAAACTACAGGGGTCTTGGGGTCCTTACTCAGTATTGTTATACTCACCCCTGTTCGGGCTTCACCCGCACCTTTTCATGTCGGGTATAGACGACGCCTAGCATTGATCGAGGCTGAGGGTGCTAGGACTGGATGGTGCTCAGAGGTGGACCATTTGACATGAAATGACGTGGATGAGATTGACAGACATAAAGTGAAGAGGAGGCGATCTGTACCTACCCTACATGTAGGAACCTTAGAGGATGACCTAGTATATATTTTCCTTTTTCTTACAGTTGTATTTTGCTTCCATTAGTATATTTACTTTTATAATTTGGATTGTATATCAGTCCCTTTTTACATTCAGAACTCTTTTACTACAGCTGTTTACTTTTTAGTTACATCTTATTGCATTCTAGTCTATGTGGTTTCTTCTTGTTGTGCTCTTCGACTGTGTGTCTGTACAGGTGAAAAAGGAAATACCTTCCCATTTAATGGATACACCTTTCCTGTACAAGTCGGCATCCCCTGACCTATGGATGGTAGGCTTGGGGTAGTCACATCACCGGCCCCGAGGGATGGGTTGTGAAATATTTTGTCACATCAACACTCACTCTCCATTTCTATGGAAAGAATGAATACCCTATCGATCCCTCATGGTATTTTCCACCAAAAATGAATCTTCATTCCATTAGAATAGCCAAATTATATAACCCAGTCCATTATTACATGAGTCACATATCATAATTTTTAGGCACATACACTTTATTGTTTATATATGAATTCATTTTATGTTAAAACATTTATAAAAAATCACTCTTAATGTCTTTTTTCCCAAAAACTCGAGGAATATCATGAATATAAAAAACAATAACAAGGCTCACACCACTCAATAATCATTCTAAATATACAAAGAATCTACCCACTGATTATTCAACATAGATTTAAACATATATGATCACCTTAACCTATCCTAAAAAATCCATACATGGATCTAACAAGGCTAAAATCTTTCAAATTCCACCTTCTGAATGAGACCATGATACCACAAGAACTACAAATTCTTTAATGGACCACAACATCAAACAAGCATTTATCTAAAATCTTTCAGTATAAAACTCACTAAAGAAGCCCATTACTATTTAATAACATATCTCAGGCATACCCCACCTATATCAAATAATCTATTAGGCATAAAATACCAAAACCCTTGGTAACATGTAACACATATACATATGATCTTTATTATTGTAATTATATTATTTCCTAAAAAAGAAGATAATTTTTTAGTAAATTAACACACAATTTATTGGTTATTGTGGAAAAAATGAGTAACATAGATGACCTCCCACATGAACGAAGACACCAATATAAGGTAGGTACCATGGATGAGTTTCCTATACATGAAGTGGATCCCGAGGAGGGAATAATACAGATAGACTCTGGCATGAGATGAACAACCAACATTAGATATGTCCTATGACTAATCGCATATACATGAAAGATATACCAAATATAGAGTGACAAAAATAACCTCTGACACATGATAAACTATTCACTCAGGTTATGGTCCCTGACTATCTCTCATGAAATAGGAAATCAAAACCCCATATCCAAATCTTACCAATGAATCCTATATATCCAACACATCACATACCCAAACTCATAGCATGGGATCCATTCATACCTAAAATATCCCCACTATAAATATAACATTTCCTCACATATTACCTGGTAGTATAAACCCTCCATGTCAATCACTAACAAACTTGTCATAATAAGCTAAACCCACTAATATCTTCTAAATATAATTAAAGAAACCAATAGATTTATTAGAACCAATCCAATCTCTACTCACTAATATTGACCAACATCCATAACTTCATATAATATTCCACAACTAAAATTCCCTACTCAACCATTTCATATAAGGGTTAGTCTAACTACCTTACAATCTCCCACTTCACTATACCAATCTTGGGACTAGAGGATCATCTCGACAAAACACAATTAAGAATACTTGGAAACTCATTATATGTCTATAATTAAACATTCCCCACAACCCTTGATAGGGTCCCCATCATGTTTTTCTCTAAAATAACTCACAAAAAAATTAGGAATACCTCTTCAAGACACTACACTAAGTCCCATATGACTTATCACACTCACTGCATATTCCATTGTCACTTCCCACATATAATGTGGGTGATTATAATGATATGTGAAATTAATGAACAAGTCACTCATAAACCATAGTCTTAATCATACCATTCTGTCCATATAATACCTAGTAAAACCATATTGGGCTGTAAAAATAACACTCTGAACATAAATGACCCATGATAACCTATACAATAAGATATAAACATGAATATGGTTATGTATAATAAGCACCAAAAACTTTTATATTATAGTTTGCCCATAAAAACAACTATATTTATCCTCTTCTAAGCTCGTACCAAGACACTATATTCTTCGGATCCCCTATCCCATTGTATAAGGACCAAATATTAATTATAGGAAATTATAATTAATTAAACCAAAGTAAGATCTCCAATATAAACTTAACCAGTGACACTATGACATCGAAACCACAACCTAATATGAACATAAGGTCTCAGACAGACACCCAACACCCCTATGATAAAAATCTCTCTCAAATGAAATTGGATGAAGCATTAATTTAAAATAATTTAATCAAACCCCCCTTAAAAATTCATAAAATGAAATAAAATGTTCCAATCAAGGGGTGGTAAAAAAGATATTTTTTTCTAGTGAATCACAATGGGTGACTAGGGTCATCTCACTAGAGGAGCATTACATTGGTTTAATCACTAATTCTAATTTTCGTAAAATATTTATTTTAAATTTTTTTATGAAAGAAATTAATCTTATGGTTTTGGAATAACCAACATAATGAAAAAATTAAAACAATCCTAAAATGAATATATAAAAAAATAAAATTAGATTATAAAGTTATTAATCCTAGGGTTAGATTCCATGAGTTCTTTTATTATTATTTTATTATTTTTTAGATTCAATTTGACAATTTAGTTATGAAATTTCACTCTTGAATTATTACCCTTTAATTTATTGATTCTTGGATTTTAAAATGCCTAGTTAATCTCTTGTCACACCAAATACCACCTCATACAATAGTATGATACGGTAAAACACCTCAATTAAGAGTGAAATTCCAAAAATACTCAGCTCTATAGTATGTTGTTTCATCTATTTAGACCACTACATCTCAATTTCATGTAGATATTTCTAAATTAAAGGGAGGGAAAAGAATTATATTAAAGAAAGGGGGTGAATTTTTTATCTGTTCCATGGTGGAAAATCACTTCACCCATGAACTTATCTCATGTACACTAGTTATTCAATCCAAAAATTTTGAATTTTTTTCTTAATAATTCAAGAAGGTTGTGAAACCTCCCCCTAGGCGAAGCTTTAGGGAAGTATTTCATCATCATGGGAATAAGATATCATAAAATAAAGATGGAGGAGAGAAATAATATAATATATTAGAAGAATAATGATAGGTTTTATGGAAGATGAAAAGTGGAATCACTTGAATTAAAAACATGAAATTGCTATTATATTGGAATTAAAAGAAAAAAATAAAGAAAAAACTAACATAGAAGAACCCTAACAGCACAATGGTGGAACCCTAGATGTAATGGCCCGGACCCCTCTAGTCCATTCCTTTTTTGAAATCGATGTGGTCAACACGACGCGCGTTATAATGATAATTATTTAATACTAATGATAATGTAAAAATATATATATGTTAAATAATAAATATGTGAAGTGGGAAGGTGTGTGACCCATTAGACGTTGATAAATGAAATATGTAGTTTATTATTAATTTATTAATTGTTGAAATTAAATTTGAATAATAATAATGGGTGTTTTGTTATTAATATTATTCATAATATTAATAATAATGAGAAATTAATGAAATGAGTCATGGTATTTATTTCAAAAAAATAAATGAAAATGCGCAGTCAAAGCATGGTGTTGTGTTAATAAAATTAAAGATGAGTTTGTTACTATTATTATGTTAAATAATAATAATAATGGTGGCGTAAAAATATATTGGTCTTATTAAATTGAATGGTTTTAATTTAATAAAATCGGTTTCAATTTAATCAGTGTGAAATAAAAATAAATAGAATTAAATAATTAAATTGACAGATGTTATGCGACATTGACGTGGCATGGTCAGATTCAGATATCCAACAGGATAGTTTAATGTGGTCAATGCGATGAGTGTAAATATTATCATTATTAAAAATTATAATGGTGATGAGTTAATAAAATAAGTTGATGAATTGTTATTATTATAAATAACAATGATGGTGTAAAACTATGTGCAAGAGGTTAATGAGATTAAATGTATTAAAAAGGGGTTGAATATGTAAGTTATATTAATTTTGTTTTGTCATTTAATTCAATGAAATGAAATGGTTTTGAGTTGCATGGAATGGTTTTAGTTTAATATGAGAATAATTATGGTAATATAATTTAATGGGATTAAATTAGAACATTAATGATGGGTGTTATTAATATTAATTTTATTAATAATGACATTGAAGTGAGATTGGAGAGAGATTACAAAGTGATGGACTAATAAAGAAAATAATAATAAAAACCATAACAGAATGAAGGTTGGGGTGTGTTGGGCATGGAAGGATGTAGGGGAGGCGCCACCTTTGGTTGGAGCATAAGGAAATTGTGGAATAAAGATTGAAGATTGGAGAGAGGGAGGTATTATATGATAATAATGAAAATAAATAAATAAATATAAAAGGGAGAGTGATTTGCGACTTGTGTGTGAAGTTTTCCATGCGTGGAATGGATTTAAAGATATGAAATGATTAAAAAATATAATAATAATAAAATATTGTTATTATTAATTTTGATGATAAAACACCTATTTGTCTGCAACTTCTTTGTGCGACCTCGGATTCAGGAACCGTTAGCAGAAGTGCGACCCTGACTATGAGATGGAAATTATGAGTCCAATATTGGATGTCTTTTTTGGGTTTTCGGATCAGGTACCCGAAACTCTTGTGAATTAATAGATTTAATATTATTATTAAATCTTCGACCCATCATAACTCCCGCGTGCGACATCCGATTGGCTTCTCGTCAGTGGCAATGTGATCATATAATTAATAAGATCATTTCAAGTCTAAAGTTAGATATTAAATTATTGTTCGTGGCTCGGGTCCACGAAACACCCAATAATAATAACATTGTTATTATTATGGGATATTGTATCTAATGTATCTCCTCTATACGGTGTTGGAATGGCGAACCGTCTGTGACCTTACAACCCTAAATTTATGATGGTATTTTTAAGACAAATGATGAATATATTTTTATGAATCATGTCTTGGGTCAATTAAACATCTATTATTAATTGAAGTTATTATTATCATTAAACGTATGGAAACGTGTGACGTGTCGTGTGTTGACCAGTCAAACATCGTAATAGTTGTACGATCAGGTCATGTATTCATTAATACATGTTGCGTACCATTTTAACTTTTCGTTGCCTATATAAGATAGGTTCACATGTTATTTATGGACTTCTCTTCTTCTTCGCACGGTGATGCTCCCAGATGACCTAGAAGCCTTCCTCCTAACTTCTTCATCCGGACTCCGATCGTCGATCCGTCAGTGATTGTGGGATTGTGTCAGCGAGGAGAACATCATACACCCTGTTCTATTCCCTCTTCTTCGAACTCCCCTCCGTAGTTTCCAACCGAGGAGACTACTAATAATTAACGGGAATGATAGTCTTTAACGAACGACTGATCCTACTTCTCTCGGCATGTGATCTCTGTGTTGAGGGAGATTATTATGTTGTTTAATCGATGGTTCCATGACATCCTTGGTGGGTGCAGTCGTTCTGGGAGAAGCCTTGTGATCATGGTGGTCAGGTTCGTAGAAGGACATCAGAACCTGTTGAGGTAGGGATCTTACCTTCGTCTCTCTAATTTAGGCATCATGCGGGGTGGGTTTCCTCTTGTTTACGTGAAACACATTTGAACCGGTTTAATAAAGATAATAACTGGATTATATAAAGGGGATGGGAAGTTTGTGAATGAATTTACATTATTTATATCCTGTGATATTATGTTATGAATTGAATGAGCTTCTGCCTACTGAAAATCATGGTCGTTGGGGGCCTTTTCTTATGCAATTAAATGTTTCCCTCTCCTTCTGGATTTTCTGATGGATGGAAATTTTATTGAATGTGGAAATTGTTTAATCACGTAAAGTTGGATGATTAATTACCTAGAACACTTGTGTGATCACCCCGGTTGAACAAACTGAAATAATAAACATGTGGGTGTTGGTTAGGGTTTATTTATGTGAAGGGGGTGTTTTGTGGGTTGTTGTGGATCGAGTGAACAGCGGGGCTGCAGTTGTCTTGGTTGTGGGTTGGTGTGAATGTTATGTTGGTGACGGGAAACAGGGCTGTGATAAATGGTATCAAAGGGATGATGATGTACGGGTTTCGGTGTGATTGTGGTTATGGTGGTTGGCAGCGGGGCTGTAGGGATGGGTTTGAATGTGAATGAACTATGGGTTGTGAATAATAAATAAAAGTTGAAGAGTTAATGAATTGTGGTTCATGGTAATGGAATGGGAATAATAATCAATGGGGTTGGTTGGTTAATAATAAGGGAATTGTTTGTGTTTCTTGTGTTTTCCTAACTTGATTTGTGGATGGCAGGGGTATGTTTTATGAACACCTGATCCAATTTGGTTGTTGATAGTTACCCGGTGGTTAAGAAACTGATAACTAAATCTTTTGAAACATGAAAACATTAAATGGGGTTTTGGGATTGTTTGTTGTGTGAATACTCTCGAAGTAGCAGTGCCAAGGCACATGTTCAGATATTTGTGTAGAAGCCTTAGGATGGGATGAGTGGTTGTTATACTTATATAAATATGTACGATCTATGTTTCTTTACGCACCCCACCCATGTTGAGAACTTAGTGTCGAACACCCCCATTTCATGGGGGAGGGTGTTTTTCCCAACACCTCTATTAGTGGCTGGTTATTAGCCCATTTCTGCTCCCTTTCCTAGTTAGCCCAAGTATCTTCAGGCAGCCTGTGATGGTCTGAGGTCCATTATTAGCCCAAGAATCTTTGGGCAGGGTAGTGTGGTGGTTGGCCCAAGTGTGTGCAGGAAGGTGGTTTCCCAAGTGTCTTCGGGATGAGGCCCATGGGTCTTCATGCGTGGCAGTAGATCTTCTTGCCCAGGTGTCTTCGGGTGTGGTGGTGGTGGTTCTGGCCTAGGTGTTTACAGGCATGGTTACATGTGACAGTTGTGGCCCAGGTGTTTGTGGACGGGGTTTGGAAGTGGTACTGCGTGACGATGTGGCCTAGGTGTGTGCGGGCGGGATTAGGCAATGGGAGTGCGGTGAGAATGGCGGGATTGGTCTGATGCATAGGATGTATTCAATAACCAGTGGGAAGGAGGTGTGGGGTACCCATACTTTGATAACATTACTACTATACATTATTGACTTGTGTTACTTAGTGAGTGTGACTGGTGAGGCTGGGTGGATAGATTCCTTGCTAGGTATTGGTTCTTCTGTTTTCTCATGGGGCATTATGATGTCTCCCCACTTGTGCCCGAGAGCATTAGTTTTTCCTACTGATTATACTTGTATGCTCACCCTATGTTTATTTTCAGGTTCTCAAGAGGACTTCAGGGACCATGTGGGACCTTTCTAGTCGGGCGTTGGAGTTTTGCTGGTTGCAGTTTTTGCTTTCTTTTTTTATCGTACTTTGGATCTTTTCTTGTACTTGTACCTTTGTTCAGTATTGTATAAAACATGCATATGGGTTTGGTTTTGGGTTTATTTTCATTTACTTGTTCCTTTTTATTTTGGTATTTGACTAATCCTATTTCCCGATCTTAAATAATAAAAAGGGTAATGCCTCCCATATTTGTGAAAACTCATACCCTTGGTGCTAGTCGCCACTCCGGGGCCTACTGGAGGCAGGACTCGGGGGTCATTATCTCCCTTTAACTATTACCAGCTCAAGAGGGTAACCTTTGGTGGGAGGGGGTCGTGACACTAAATTAGATTATAATTAATTTATCCCCTTATATTTCATTTATAGGATTTAATCATGCTTGGATAGGTTTAATTTACCATAATTGTGATAACACAAATCATTCTGGGTCAATCCTTGGGATGTTTGTGGGGTTAGATGCATTTAGTGGGGCTTAAGCATTGAATCTGATCATATCAGGGCCTTGTGAAGCAGATTTATGGCGTATATATATGTTTCATTCCACAAATGGGTTGACATATACAATTAATGAATTTTTTACATCAGGATATTCATGTTTTGTCCATAAATTACCTTTTCATACCCTGAATTTACTACATGAAAATAATTCACATCCTGAGCTGGCCCAATGAAAAAAAATTAGGAATGAATTTTACCCATGAAAACTTTTCAGGACCTGAATGAAATTTAATACATGAATTTATATTTCACAATAGTTTTCTCCCTATTTCAATCTGATTATTCAATGTTAGGACTTGTACTTGGCCCTTGACTTGTCCATATGTCATCGACCATTGTTTTCCTCATCAAATCATCTCATTTTAGACCATTTCCAATCATTTAATATATATTTACATAAATTATAAATAAAATTATATACCCTAATAATAACTCAATTAAATTGTAAAAAAATAAATTTAATATTAAAATAACATGAAAAATATGGTTTTATCAATTCTCTTACTCATAAAACGCTCTTTTCCCCAAACATGTTATCTCAAAAATATAACATAGGAGCTTCACCATAATAATATTTGAATTAAAAAAACCAAAAAAAACTAAATGTTTCATAATGGAAAATAAACTTTCAAAGAAAATACAAAATAATTCCCCAAACTCATCACTTTTTATGGAAACACATCTATTCCTGAATTTTAATTCTCCCATTTCAAAATAAAAATACTCTTCCTTCCATCAATTTCTATTTCTTAATACAATATTAATATGCACACCACTTAAAATTTAGCGCACATTTAAATTATTTCCACTCATATATCAAGGTGTAAATGTAATGGAGTTATGCTCAAATCTTAAGTACATGTCATTAACTATTGGATTACAAGCATCTAACATCTCTACAATAAAATGATAAAGATTAAATTTAATCATTAAGACTTTCCATTAGGGTTAAAATGTATCGAGGCTTAAGGTGTGTGGATAATGAATAAAAATAAATCACAAAAAAGTGGTCAAATATTTATTATATTATATTATATAAAAATATAAAAACATTTCAATTCTATGATAAAATGTTTATCTACCAACCCCTATATATCATAGACGGAACATGATACAAGTAAGAATAATGAAGGAATTTCCATCTCTTACATTTTTTATTGTTCTATTATTTTTTATTTTTTTCCATTTAATTTTTTTATTAAGAGTGATATCACATACACTACCCAACCACATTCTATTAAAATATTTTTGGTCTAGAGAAGTTGAATTATGATTCTCCAATGAAACATTCCAATTTTTTTCATTTGTTTTTTATTTTCACCTTTTGAAATTATTTATCCTAGGAGGTGAATAATGAAGTAAAATTTATAATCATATGGAATATCTCAAAATATCATGAAAAAATCCACATCTCTTCAATGAATTATATCCCTATCCACCATAGAAAACCACCCCCACACTAATACATTTGAATATCATTAATCATACCATGAGTAGGGTAGGGGTATATATAATAGTCTTGTAATATAGATCATTTAATAACATTGAATTCAGGAAATTTATATGAAATAGTATAATTAAATGATATGGTGGGTCAATGGATAAAGGAATAAATTATAAAATTTCTTAATCATATTAAAAATTATTTTTTTAGTAAATGATTTGATAAGATGTTATGAAAAATCCAGAAGAGAACATGCTCATGTATCTAAATAAATATAAATTATAATGAATGGGAAATATTTGTTTATAATTTTTATCAGGGATGGGAACATACAGTTTGGGACAATTCCTCATGGTATGACACAAAAATAAAAAAAATAGTCAATATCAAGCTAAGTAATTCAAAACAAGTTATATCTAGTAATAATTTTATTTATAATTATGAACTCATTCCCAAAACATGATTTTTAAAAGTCATAATATATATATCTTAACATGACTCAATTATATTTACATGTCACTTATCTAATCATTTCATTAATGAAAAATAAAACATGGAATAATAACTATCTTACGAAACGTATTTCTGCTAGATCGATACTTGTGTTAAAGAGTTCATTATGGGTAATAAAAGTTCATTTAATGATCATAGAAAGATTAAAAATGAAGGGGTAACATAAACAAAGGAATTTATGTTCATACACCCCTTCTAATGATGATTTATTTTTGGGAGCACAAGACTTTTCATACAGGTTCAATTTTTTCAATTTTTACATTATGAACATAATGCAGTCTCTCTATTTTCTTCTTTCTGACTCATTATATCATGATCTTAAAAAATGAAATTAATAATTAAATAAAAGTACAATGTAATTTAAGTTAAAAATAATTAGGAATAGGGTTGAATACTAATTTACTCCAAAATTATGAATTTAAATTTAATGTCAAAGAAAAAAATAAAATAAAGTCAAATATTGGTTTGATACCCCAAATATTTCATTGGTTTTGACTGGCTCAATATGGGAGGTAACCGCTATCATTGAAATCAATGTCTGAGTGGAGTTTCTTGGAATTGAACCACCACATGTTGTTTTGTACATATTTCACTAATAATTTTTTTGCAGAATACTCTATAGACAGAGTAAACTAGATCTACACCATTTGTAATAAGGTATTGTTTCCATCGAGGTGGTAGGCTAAAGTAGTGGTCCAAAACATTTTTGATATATTTTTGTGAAAAAGAATATTCATTGTCTAATGGTTTCATAGTATTCTTTGAATCAATTGAATAATCAAAATGATTGTTAGAGTTGTGTTTTATTTTAACAAAATTAATGAAAAATGAGTTAATATCAGAATATTCCCTTTTTATATAGGCAGCTGGTGTATCTAGTTATTTAGGTATAGGGACATGGATCCCTTCACAGGATTCCTCTAGTAAGTATTCAACATGTTTAGGGAGCTCCATTTGTTCATCCATGGGTAAATTTCTAGTTTCATCATCATCCTTCATGGAATAAAATTATTTGGCTGATTCTGTGAATTTAAAATATTAGAGAGTGATATATAATTATTTTTATAAAAAACGATATATAGAGTTCAAGATTGGGTCAACTAGTTGAGTTTGTTTGGATTTTATTTATTCTTTTGATGAATTTACATCTTAGAGTTTAGTGCGAGTGGGCAGAGGTAGGTAGTCAATATCCTCTAGTCTTTCTTCAAATTCACTCACTAGAGTTTTTTTATGTTGTTATGGAGAGGTGGAGTGGGGTTTATGCTTCAACTTTTCTATTGTTGTGGAGATCACTTTTTAGTTAAAAATATACCTAATCACTCTAAAAATTATCCAAATTCTCCCAATTTCCCTTTTATAAATTATTAGTTAAGTGTATTTTCTATATCCAAAAAAATAGATAAGTAAGGTGGAGTGAATCATCAAGTACTTACACTTTTATCTCCTTAGGTTCTTCAACTTCAAAAATGAGTGTAGAAATTACATCCACTATTGGAACATGTTTTTTCTCTTTTTTAGTTTCTAGTTGCCACCCTTGGGATGAGTGGACATGTTCATCCAGATAGTCAATTATCCCCTGCATCTCTTGTATCATATCATAAAATGATTTGAATGTGAATTTGATATTATGGTCAGAAACTTAATCCTACTATTTTACATGATGAATATCTTTATAAAAAATGGGAGGAAACATGGAATACTCTACATATGTCTCAACCATTTCTTGATAAAATTCTGAAAAGTACTCTTGGAGTTCAGTAAATTCTAAAGATAATACTACTACTATTGGGTACTCAATTATCTTTTTTAGGTCCCTAATGAGTTACTTGAATTCCTCCTAAATGATAAATTGCCATTGAGATCCCCTAATAAATGTATAAATAAAAAAACACCATCTTATGTAGACTAGGGCACGTTAGTGATTGTCATAGTTTTCTAGAAAATAGTTAATTGTTATTTCAAACATGAAAAAAATGCTATTTAACTCCCTAGAAATGATTCTGTTTTTGAAGAATGTCCATCATATGGTGGTATAAAAGATAATATATTTTCATAGTGAAACACAGTGGCCAAACAAGTTCATCTCACTTGAGAAGATTTGTAGTAGCTCAGTCTCTAATTATAATTCGCCTAAACTAATTCAGTGTATTTTTTTAATTTATTTAGTAACATAATGAAATTTTTGGTTTTTAAAATATTAATTAAATGAAAAAAACTACAACTATCCGAATTTAGAGATACAACAGAATGAAATTAGAAAGGAAAGTTCTTGGTCTTAGGGTTTGGTCACACAATTTATTTTATTATACCTTTATTATTGTATAGATTCATTTTTGTTGTCCTCGCCTATTTTGATAATCCCAATTATGTTTTAACATACTTTGATAATCCCAAATAATGTGTATCTATATATTAATTCTTATAATCTATGATATTCTATTATCAAGTTGATAATTATATTAAAATAATGTTTGAAATATGTTAATCACTTTTTATCTATCTTTATATGAATTTTGAAATAATTCTAACTCAATTGGATATGTTTTATATAAAATAGAAAAGTGTTAATTCACTGATATGCTTATATCTACTAATACAGATCTACCGATACATAGTCTACCGATGGAAATATTTACCGATAAGATAAGTTCACCGATACGCAAAGCTACCGGTATATATAAGTCCACCGATACAGAAAGATATCGATAGAAACTGAGCTACTGATAGAACAAGTCTACCGGTATGCATATGTCTACCGATATACACTTCACTGGTACAGAACAGAGCTACTGATATGCACTGACTACCGATACCAAAGTCTACTGATACAAGCTACCATTACCCCAGAGTTACCGATACAAAAGTCTACTGATACAAGATACCATTACACCAGAAAGCTACCGACTGAAGATGAGCTACATATTTTACAAGTCTACCAATATGCATAATTCTCCCGATATATACTTCACTGGTACAGAACGGAGCTACCAGTATGCACAAGCTACCGATACAAAGTTCACTGATACATATTGTTACCGATACACCAAGATATCGATACAAGCGAGTTACTGCTAGACAAAACAAGCTACCGATAGAAGGAGTCACTGATACATAGAGCTAATGATACATGGAGTAACAAGTACCGATAAAAGTAGATACCGGTAGAAGGTTACTGCTACATAATTTCCACCACTACCAACAGAACGCTACTGATGAAAGACTGACCAGCCAAACTCTACTTTTGTCAATATTATTTATTTATTAAGAAACAGTCATATTTTATGATTTTAATTCAATTAATGTTATTTAATGATAGTTGTTGGCATGTAAAGGAACCGCACTTAGTACCCATGAAAAAGTAATCATTCCCATTTTCCAGAGATAAAAGCTATATAAGGAAGGACAACAACTGGACATACAAACACACACAAAAAGGGAAAATAGTGTTGTAAAGGTGTGCATATAGAAAGACTACAATCATACTAGAAGAGCACTGTACATACACGAAGACATTCATATAAGAAGCTAACACAAACCGAACTCCAGTCAAGGAGTGAAGAACTACAACTAGCTCTTCATGCACTCAAACTGATCAAACTAAACTTGAAGAAAATGACCCTCAGTTTTTCAGACAAAAACCAGAGAAGGACTCAGAAGCATTTCTAGTTAATCAAAAGAGTCCAGAGATGCACTTCAAATCACTAGAGCTTTCTAAAACTCATATCTACTCTCTTAGTGATTATTTTATTTACATTTTGAGCAGTGTGTGTGCTCTGTACATTTTATACACACATTGTCTCTTGTACTGATCTGGGGGATTTCAAAATCCACATACAAACTCTATATCTCCCTTGTATCCCACTGTGGATAGTTTTAGAGGTCATGTAAGACCTGGACAGCCTGTGTGTTACTGTTTTGTTTTCCCACAAAGAACTGTTCTATAGGTCTTAGTACCTGGACAGTCCTTGCACTGTTTTTTACCCCGATCTAGGGTGTGGATAAAATTTATGTAAATTGTTTGAGAGGACTAAGTCTCAACTTGAGAATGAACCTCTTGGTTATATCTGCTATCCATTTTTTTTAAGTCTAAAGTATACTATATATATTTTCTATTCCGCTGCTAATTACATTGAAATACAATTTGTTTTAATGTTACTTTGATAGTTAAATTATCAAGTGTTTATACTTATTGTGAACCAGTAATTTAGTTTCAAAAGTTTATTTAATTTTTTGATTAAATTAACTGAGACCTAATCAATCTTCGAGAAGATAATTGAACTTTTACAATCTGTATAAATTCACTACAGTTTAACTTGTTTTTAAATTGGGGGATTTTAATAGAAATATTTTTAACAGAAATTTTAATTGGAACTAAATTAACCCCACTCTTGAGTATCCACTCCGACCAACATTTGGTTTCAGAGTATTTATTTATTATTAAAGGTTTTCAAAACACTCTGTTTTTCAACTATGATTTTAGTTATATCTTAGAGATATTAAATTTTTGTTAGTTCTAAATTTTATATCTTTAAATATTTTTGCTAAACTCTATCTATGGATAATTGACTAGAACGTGTTGCTACCAACATGTCACCTTTATTTAATGTTATAAATTATGCCCAGTGGAAGCTTAAAATGAAAATTCATTTAGAAAGTATGAGACTTGACATCAGGACTGCTATAGAGACTCAATATAAGATTCCATAATTTTAAAGAACTACTTGGGATGAACCTACTAAAACTGTATACAATAATAATTGTAAAGCAATGAATGCCTTGTACTGTGCTTTAGGAGATGAGGAATTCAATCGCATATCTGCTTGTAAAAATGCTTATGAAATTTGGGACACTTTGACTATTTCCCATGAGGGAACAACCAATGTTAAAGAAATGAGGGTGAATATCTATACTATTAAATATTATAATTTTAAAATGAAGCCTGATGAACCCATTTCTGACATGTATCTCAGGTTCAATGAGATTGTCAACACCATGATCTCTCTTGGTAAATCCATTCCTGTAAAAGAATAGATCATGAGGATATTAAGATGTCAGACAGAAAGATGGAGAGGCACATCTATTTCCATTAATGAATCGTGCGACATCAGAAAACTACATATTAAAGAATTTATAGGTAAGCTTATGATGTTTGAGGAAGAACTACAAGTGAATAAGGAAGAAGATGATGAACCAAAAATGAAGTCAGTGTCTTTTAAGTCTACTACCTCTAGGAGCAAGGATAAGAAGAAAGTACACATAAAAACTGAAAGCTCAACATGTGAAAGTTCAGACTCTGACAGTGATACTGAGATGGCTCAAATAGAGAACAGATTTAAGAAGTTCTACAAGAAGAAGAAATTATTCAAAAAATCAAACTACAAATGAAAATATGATAACAAAGTTCATTGGAAGAAGGACTGGAAAAAGCCTGATAAGAGAGATGAAATTGTCTGTTATGAGTGCAAAAGGAAAGGACATGTGAAAGCAGACTGTTCAAAGTTGAAGTTAATGAAGACACATAACTACAAGGACAATAATTACAACAAATCTTTGAAAGATACATGGAGTGATTTATAAGATAGAATAAGTGAATCTGAAGTATCTTACATTGAAAATAATCATTCCAATATGTGTTTTATGACAAACACATCTAAGGTAACCCTGGACAATCTTGCTTTAAATTCATATTATTCTGGAGTTGATTCTAATTCTGAATCTGAATATATGTCAAGTGAATAGTTATTTGAATATTGTAATATGCTAGAAGAAACATGTAATGAATTGAAGGACAAGTATAAATCTTTAAAGAAACATAATGCATTGACCACCTCTGTTAAATATTCACTTGATATAGAAAAGGAAAAGAATGCTCAATTACTTAAGGAAAATACTGAACTCAAGTTTTATAATGAGAAATTAAGGAAGTACTTAGAAAAATTCAAAAATGGAAAATATACACTTACAAAAATGTTAGGAAAACAAGTGGCACCAAAATATACCACTGGAATAGGATATCAGCCTAGACAGAGACAGTTTACTAAAACTAAATTCATTTCTAAATCTGGACAGAATGTTTCTGGTTCTAGTTTTGATTTTTTTTTGCTTCAACTAGTTATTTATATGGTCATAGACCAAATAAAGTTTATATTTAAAAATCTATTGATTCTATAAATTATTTGAGACCCATAAGACAAATCTGGGTTCCTAAAGCTTTGATTGCAAACCTGTCTGGACCCAAGAATATCTGGGTACCAAAATCATTTAATGTTTAAACGTGTTTTGTAGGAGACTTGCATGAAGAATTCTCACAAGAAGACATGGTACATGGACAGTGGATGTTCAAGTCATATGCCTGGATATTACTCATGCTTCAAGAGTTTAATCAAAGTTTATGGAGGCCATGTAACCTTTGGTGATAATTCTAATGGAAAAATCATCGGCATATGCCAGATTGCTAACACTGATTTAGTTTTAATTTATAATGTTTTTTTTGTTGGTGAACTTAAATATAATCTATTAAGTATTTATCAGCAGTGTGATGATGGCTTTAATGTTAAATTTGAAAATAAATCATTTAAAGTTTTTAACTCTAAAAATGTTTTAGTATTTTATGCTTTGAGAAATGAAAATGTTTATGCTATTGATTTCAATTCAATATCCAAGAAAAATGTTACTTGTTTAAATGCCTTTCATAAAGAATCTTGGCTTTGGCATAGAATATTAGGACACTGAAACATTCATTCACATAGAAAAATGACTAGGAAGAACTTATTTAGGGACCTAACTAAGCTTGAATTCCCATCAGACAAAGTTTGTAATCCCTGTCAAAAGGGAAAGCAACATAAAGTTTCTTTTAAATCAAATAAAGAAGTTTCAACTTCTCAACCTATTGAGTTGGTTCACATGGATTTTTTTGGACCTTCTATAGTTTCTAGTTTAAATGGGAAGCATTATGTCTATGTCTTAGTAGATGACATTTCTAGATACACTTGGGTATACTTCTTAACTCACAAAAGTGAAGCTTTTTATTACTTTATTAAGTATTCCATGTCTGTAGAAAACCTATGTGGACTTAAGATTAATACATTGAGAAGTGACCATGGTCGTGAGTTCGAAAATCATGTGTTTGAATCTTATTGCTCACACAATGGCTATAGTAACAATTTCTCTGCCCCTAAGACACCACAATAGAATGGTGTAGTAGAAAGATGAAATAGAACCCTTCAAGAGATTGCACAACCCATGCTTAATGAATATGACTTGCCTGCTTTCTTTTGGGATGAAGCTGTAAATACATCTTGCTATATTATTAATAGAGTCTTGATTAGACCTGTTCTGAAGAAGACCCCTTATGAATTGCGGAAAAATAGGAATCCTAAGGTTAATTACATCAGTTTTTTTGTACGCAAAGTTTTTATTCTCAATAAAAAGGATAATCTTGACTTGTTTTCCTCTAAAAGTGATGAAGGAATTTTTTTTGGTTATTCTTTAACTAGAAAAGACTATAGAGTCTTTAACAAAAGAACCAAATGTGTGGAAGAATAATTTCACATCAAGTTTTATGAAACTGATCCACATGAACCTAAGTCTTATATTGAAAATCTTGGAGAATATTTGACTATTCATGTAACACCCGAGACTTTTATGTTATATAAATCATCAAAGGAATCTTTTTCTACACAACACTTGCTTGGCTTTCTTTACACGCAATCGCGACCTTCCTCGATAGCTTGCGTCGTATGCAATACCGAGTTTCACTAAACAACAATATGCTATTAAAACTAGCCGTTATGAATAGTAATAACCACTTTTTGAAATTTGATAAATTTTATTTTTCAAAATGGACTTCATTTTTGGACTCAGAATATCGAAATTATCCTAGGGTGAAATTTCGGTATTTTTCTGAAAACTTTCAATTTTTGATGAATAGTGAAACCACTAAGTGGTAGGTTAAAAACTGAATTTTGCATAAAACTTAATTTTACCACTTCTGTGAATGGAATTTCGAAAATCCGACAGACACGGTTGATATCAGTAAGTAAAATGTGGTTCAATGAGATAAAAATAATTTTTGGTGAATAGTAACTTTTTCCTTTTTTTTACCGCGGTTAATAGTAAATAGGGTAACTAAGGGTAAATATGATATTAATATTACCCTAACACATGTCCTAATTCTATTGGACAAGTTTAATTCGACCAAAAACAAACTTAGGAATAAAATATGACCATTTAGGCCCACTTGGATTAGATTAGGACATTTATTATTAATTTATTTAAAGAAGGGTTAAAATAGTTAAAATCAAAGTTTAATAAGTAAATCATTTTTAATACGGGGTTATGCATAAGATAAATTTGACTATAAATATTCATTAGAAAGCTAAAACGATTTACTACATGATGGTATTTTATTTGTAATTTTCAGACATCAAATAATTTAATTTATTTATGACACAAAGATGATGCAGTAATTATCTTATTAATGAAATATTGACATAATTGATAATATAAATACCAAAATAAATGTAATTTAAGAATTTTTATGAATTACACTAATTTTCTAGGTTTCTATGATATATATTAGTGTTGATTTAATTAACTTGGTTCGAACATATAATTCTGTTATGACTTTCACAAAAATCATATATCAAATAGTGTCAAAATTGACACAAAATAGTTTTTAAATCAAATATTATATTAATAATTGTTATTTTATTCCTAAAAATCTAAGGTTCGGCAAAATGACTTAGATAAGGATATATATATTAATAATAAAAAATTTGGGGTTCGTTTGGCATGTTATAGTAAGTGTATTAACCATATAGTGAAAGAAAACAAAAAGACACGGTAAAAGTTAAATTAATTAACTTAGAGTTAAATCTAATTGATAAGGTTAAAATAATACCCTAAACTTGTCTAAATCCTATTGGTTGATAGGATTTCGACCCATCCCCACTTTAGCTTCGAAATAAGACCCTTTGGAACCATTATAAACCGATTTTGACTTTAATATAAAATAATATTTTGAGATATTCCTAAGGTGCCCCTCTCCTCCCTTATAAAAGGGCACCTCCTCCCCCTCCTCCTCACACCAATTTGAGCACTCAAGCTCGGCCAACCCCTGCCATTTTCTCCTCTCCACTTCCCTAGAATAATCCTAGAGGTCCTGGTCTTCTCCAAAGACCAATCTTAGTTCCTTAAGTGGAGGATTCAAAGAGGCGTTCCAAAGAAGAGGTAATATCCATTACCGATCTTTTCAATTTCTTTCTTCTTCAACTTCTTCTTCTTTAGTTGTTTCATGATAAAGTAATAACATCAGTATTACTTACATACTGATATGTTATTATAAATATGAAACAACCCTAATTCACCTTCTATCCATCCTACGGAAAAATGAAATCACCGCGCGTGCGTACGTACGGAATACCGTCTCCACGCCGTGGTGTAATCTATTTTCCACCATCACCTTACAAGGATGGGTATAATGGTGTAATGAGTAACTATATATGATTATTATGAAGTAATATTGATACTGAAATAATATATATATACTCCAATACAACTCCACGATCATAGGAACGATATCATCACTCGTGCGTACGTACGGAATACCGTCTCCACGATGTGATGCGACTCGTTCTACATGATCTTCATTTCATAATGATTATATAAATGAATTGAATGAATGAATATGGTATATACTACACTAATACCATTCTGGAAATGAATTATCTATAACCTAAAGATAAGAATAAGAATTTATTCGACAAAACACGCATAAGAACAAAAAGTTATAAAGACCCGAGTAACAAGTAACAATGAAATATTACTAACAAGAAGCTAATAATATGACCATATATGATATCATATCAATATTTATGATTCTGGAATAAGTCAATAACATTATTTAAACCATTATACAGGAGCTTCGGACATGTACAAAGCAAATCGGACCTAAGGTAAGGGAAATATCACAATCTCATTTTTATCCGAGATTGTTTATTCATAAGTATTTACTGGGGTGTATTTTATCATCCACATCCATGTTTCATCAATATTTAATATTATTTCCATCCACCTACAATTGTTTAAATCCATTTTTACCCTTCGGTGAGTTTTTAGTAATATGTATGAAAGGAATCTTTTGTCGTTTTTCGTACGAGGTACTTTTTGACTTTTCCGACAAAAGTACGAAGAATGTTCTTTTAACTTATACGGCATGAATGGATTTTTAAAACATTATTTCCAAGAATATTCCTTTACAAGTTTTCAAGTTTATTTTTAATCAACTTCTTTTATTTTAAAGTCGTATGACATGTTATGAAAGGAAAAATGTTTTTGAAGAAGAAAGGATATTTTCCTCAAGAATGAAGTTCAAGTGTTTTATCAAAATTATTTTCCATATAAGATAATAAAGGGTTCTATTTTTATCCCTATTATTACATTAATTTGATCATGTTGTGATGGAATTATTTTTATGAATTCCATTATCTTATATGAATTGATTTATGATGTCATGATGTTTCAAGAATCCCATTTTTGTTACATGTGTTATGCGATGATGTATGTTTTATGATTATGTGGCAAACATAAGAAAGGATTCATTATAAGATGGGTGGGACCTATATCTCCCTCCAATGCATTGGGTAAAGATTTTATATCTCATGAGATAGACATGGCTGGAACGGAAGGTTATTTCGGTTCAGTGATACAGGACTGAAACGAGGAGTGAACTCGGTTCAGAAAGGGACTTTGTCCACTAAGATAGTCTTGGAAATGAGTCATGACTAACAAGAAATGATTTCCATGATTATGTGTGCATGCCACAAAGTTTCAAGTTTTATGTTATGATTATGGGGATCTCATTTTCACTTCTATGATTTATTCCATGTTAAGATATTATGATCTCTTTTGCAGGTTTTGATTTTCAAAAAGATATGATATGATTTTTATTTCCTTTATTTGCCCTTGCTGAGCATTTGAGCTCACCCTTTTATGTTTTCTTTTCCCCAGGTCAGGAAGATGGATATTAAGTATAATATGCTAAAAGGGACCCTAGATATGATGAAATAAATGGGAGACACTGTAGAAGATTTATGAACCAGTTGTTTATGTTTCCCAGTTTCTAAAGACACTATACCTATACGGTCCTTTGTGGTTTTGTCATATGTTGTAATAAGTGTGCTTCAATTTTGAAGTATTAACAATGTATGTAAAGTGTGGGTCGTTATAATTCAGGACCTTAATGATAAAACCAAAGAACCTTCTGTAAAGACATCTAGTTTTGGACATATTCCAGAATCTACCTATGTAGAACCCGAACTTAGAGAAGAGCCTGAAATTTCTATTCCTACCTTTACTAGATCAACTAGGATTCTAAAAAATCATATTTTGGATGTTGTTGTTGGTAATCTTGATAGAGGGACAGAAACTAGAGCTTCTCTAAGAAACAAGGTTGAACATCAAGCCTTTATTTCACAGCTAGACCATAAAAATGTCAATGATGCAATCAATGATGTATTTTGGGTAATGGCTATGCAGGAATAGTTAAATCAATTTGAAAGAAACAAAGTCTGGGAATTAGTTGACAGAACCAAGGACACTTTGACCATAGGCACTAAATGGGTTTTTAGAAACAAAGTTGATATGTCCGGAAATATAGTTAGAAACAAATCAAGGCTAGTTGCACAAGTATATAGTCAAGAGGAAAGAATAGACTATGAAGAATCCTTTTCACTTATATCTAGTTTAGAAGCTATATTAGAATCTTACTTTCCTATGCTGCTCATCTGAATTTCAAGTTATATCAAATGGATGTCAAAAGTTCATTCCAAAATGGATTTATAATTGAAGTGTTTTTGTTGAAAAACCACCTACATTTACAAAAACCCATTTCCAAAGTCATGTTTTTAAGCTTTCTAAATCTTTATATGGTTTAAAACAAGCTCCAAGATCTTGGTAAGATAGACATAGAAATTTTCTTATTTCAAAAGGTTTTACTAAAGGTATTGTTGATCCAACACTTTTTAATCAAATAATTTCTAAACATGCATTTATAGTACAAATCAATGATGATGATATTATTTTTGGATCTTCAAAACAATCTTTATGTACTGATTTTTCAAAGAGTTTTCAAAATGAATTTGAAATGAGTTTAATGGGAGAACACAAATATTTTTTTGGATTTCAAGTTTTTCAAAATGAAAATGGTATTATTTCAAATCAAAGTAAATATACAAATGATCTTTTAAAACGTTTTGGTTTGTATAGTATTAAGGAAATTGATACACCTATGAGTACTATTTGTAAATTGGATATTGGTGAAACTGGGAAACCAGTGGATCAAACAAATTACAGAGGTATGATTGGAAGCTTACTTTACCTTACTACTAGTCGACCAGATATTATGTTTAGTGTGTGTATGTGTGAAAGATTTCAAGATAATCCAAAAGAATCTCATTTACTTGGTATTGAATGAATTTTTATGTATCTTAAACATACTGTAAATTGAGGTTTGTTTTATCCAAAAGGACAATATTTTGAATTAATGAGTTATTCATATGCTGGCTTTGCTGGTTGAATGTTGGATAGAAAAAGCACATCTGGAACATTTCATTTTCAAGGTAAGTCATTAGTATCCTAGTGTAGTAAGAAGAAGAATTCCATAGCTTTGTCTACTACTGAAGTAGAGTATATAGCTGCTGGTAGTTGCTGTGAAAAAATTCGGTGGATGAAACACACTCTTTTGGACTATAGATTTGACTTTAAGCATTTTTCAATTGACTGAGATAGCACTAGTGAAATTGATATTTCAAAGAACCCTGTATCTTACTCTATGAACATACACATTTATGTAAGGTACCATTTTTTGAGAGATAATTTCCAAAAAGGTGATATTAATCTTGAATTTATAGGTATTGAACATCAATTAGCAGACATTTTCACCAAGCCTTTAGGTTCGGATAGGTTAAGTTACATTAGACATTAGTTAGGAATGTTTAACCTTAATAGATATGAGACCTCACCGATGTACCTCACCGATATGAGACCTCACTGATGTACCTCACCGATATGAGACCTCACCGATGTACCTCACCGATATGGACCTCACTGATAGATAAACCTCACTGTTAGGAATTCTCACCGATATACACTACAATTGTACTCTATGTTTTAATCTTCTGTATACTGCCAGAATCTGTATTTTTTATACTTTATTTATTTTATTTTAATTAATTATATTATGATTACTAAATGATAAAACAAATTCCTAGTTACTTCTCAATCCACCGAACCTTTCCTTTACCCTCAAGCCTTAGCTCTTGAATTTCTCTAAAACCCTAAGTTCCTCGAACTAGAGATGGAAAAAACCAAACTCCATACTATCAGATATGTAATTGATGAGCCGAATGTGAAGAAGAAGAAGGCCAAGCCAGAAGTAAGTGGTAGTGTTGGTAGAACAAGGTCGGGGAGGCGACCACTAAACCCTTATTTACAAAATAGAGTTATTGTGATCGAAAAAGATCTATGTTTGGAATGGCTATTGGCCAGTAAATTGCTAGTTCTCGAGCTACTGGAAAATCAAAAGTGGGTAGAATGATTTTCATATAATAATGGCCACTACTATCTGAAGCTAGTGAAACAGTTCTATGAGTTTGTGAGATTTGGGAAATCAGAAGAAGATAACTGAGTGATCTCTTTTGTAAAATGAAAGGAAATATCTTTTTCTTCTATTGAGTGGGCTAAATTACTAAAGGTTCCACACGAAGGTGTTTTTGGATATTTCTCGAAATCAATACCACCTACAAGTGATATATTTGATTATGAGACTACCTTAGAGGAGCTCACTGGTAGTGTAAATCAAAGACAGGTGGTGGCTGCTCAAATGGATGGAGAGAATAGATTGTTGTTCAAATCTGTACAGCATTTTTTAATTCCAAGTAGAGGGGACTTTGTGAATTTAAGATATCAAGATATCTATCTTCTACATCTTTTGAGACATGGTGTGAAAGTGAATCTGTACAGGTTGCTAATGATTCAAATGGAGGATATGACCATGCCAAAACCAATTACCAATGCCTTATTCTTTTCCAAGTTGATCTCAGTAATGATTAATGTTAAAGGAGTAGCTGAGTCTATGGATGAGACATTAGTGGTAAGAAACAGCTTCTGTATTACAAGAATTGTATGTAAATACATGAAGATAAACTGGAATCCATGGAGAGGAGAGTGGGTTAATGATGATTAGAAGCTATATGATAAGTTCAATCCTGTGGATCATCCTTCAAGGCCTAAGGATGTGAGGGATCCAGGTCTAATACCTGATGAAGAAGAACCGGTGTACAGTGATGAGACTAATGAAGAAGAGACTTCTATGGCTGATGAAAGGGATATAGACTTTCCCCCATGTCCAGTTGCTGAAATTATATCTTCAGGAAAGGAAACTTTATTAGAAGAATAAAGACCTGTTGATGAGGAAGACCAGCCATCCCCTGAGAATGAAGAAGAAAGAGAGAATGAATCTGAAGCCTCTGATTCTATCTGCTTAAGTCTGAGTCCAATGATTGGAAGCTCAGTTGTGTCTGTTAAGGATATAGTGGGTGAGATAGAAGGACATGTTCCTAATCGAGAGGAGCCTCCTGCTATTGTAGAAATAGAGTTTTTTGTAGAAGATTTTTTTGAGGAAGAAATACCTGCTGAGAATGTTGTTGTTGTACAAGAGAATAAACCAGTTGAGGTGGAGCATACAACTAGGTTTGGCAGTGTTTCAGTGGATGTTGAAATTGAGGATTGGGAAGAATACCCATGTTTTGTGGTTTGTGGATTAGATTATCCCGACTCTGATAATGAGTCATCCCTCAATAGACCAAAAATCAGTTATGATATTCAGTCCAAGATATTACCTGAAGATGTGGTAATAATACATGATCTGGATAAGCTCAAGTCTGATATAAAAATCAGTTTTGTGGAAGAAATAATGAAAATGGAAGCCTCACTAGTGTCATATGTTAAATCAATTATGAATGACTCGGTGTCTAGTATAGTATCTGAAATAGCACTTGTTGTGGTTGCACCTACTGATATGATCACCAGGGCTGACCTTGAATCCTTAAAGGATGAGATGAAAGAGTCTTTTAGTGCTTCTGTTGCCAAATTGAAGCACTGATTTGTTGAAGAGATGATCAATCTCGAAAAGTCTTTTGAACTCTCTCTTGGGTGTAATGTATCAACCTTTTTGGTAGAAATAGTGGATGAAGTTGCAGCTTTCCAAACTCAAGTATCTAGACTGGAAAAGGATGATGAAGTTCTAAAGAAATATGATATCTATTTAGAATCATATATGAGTTCTAAATCCCAAGAAGATAAAGATTTATCTTATGTCAAAAGTGTTGTGAGCTAGATGGTATCAGTCTTTGAAGGATTTAAATCCTCCATGAATGATCATGCCAGTGCCCAGGATTACCATGTCAAAAATCTTATCAATGGGTTGACCAAAAAAATCAAGGAAACAATCACATTCTCTACAGGTTCTCTTACCTCCAGAACATCAAAAGAACTAAATTAGATTTGACCTGTGATGAAGGAGGATCTTGGTTCAGAATCAACTAGTGTCTCTGTGGACTCATCTGATCTGACCAAAGTTGTAACTTCTACTAGAGATACCACTAGAGAGATAATGAAGATTGTTCATGACTATATGAGAGAAGATTTTACCTCTCAGAAAGAAGTTAAATACAAGGTAGATAACTATTTCCAAATTATTTACACCAAGAATCAACTCAAAAACCATTTCAAAATTCTGTTAGAAAACATGAAGTTACCTCATGTCAATCAAGCCTTCAGAGAACAAGTCAGCAAGCTCAGAGAATTGACACCAGCCTTGGACAAATTCTTGTAGAACAAGGATGATTTCATATCTTCTATGGAGATAGGAGGAGGAATCATTATGGACTTCATAAATCTCTTGTTTCTTTTATTGCATGTCGATTCTAGGCCAGTGATTGTACCTCCAGCTTTACTTGCCTCTGCCTCTACTACTTCTCCTGTTTAGATGACTCCAACCCAAACCATTCGCAGCCTTACTCCTATGATCACTCAGAGGGCTACTCAGTATAGGGTAGGAATAGTTTCAGTAGTTCAGCCTCCTATGATCATTTCGGGTGTTCCTAAGCCTACACCTACATCCACATAGCCTTAATCCTCTTCTGGTCCCAAGGGAAAATCTCACATTGAGGACGTGGATTGAATAGGGGGCTAAGATATTTGATAGGAATCCCTAGTATTTTGTTTTTATTTCCCCATACCTTTTTGCAACATGAAATACAATTGGACTTCTTTTCTTTCCAATTTTGTTCTTTCTCTCATTGTTGTTTCCCACTTTTTGATAATCACAAAGGGGAGAGCTAATAAAACTGAAGAGGAGAGCTACTATGCTTTGTAACTTGTACCTTTGATGCCATTGCATTTAATTATACCTGTGATACATTTAACATTTCACATATTACATTTTTACCTCTAGTGTGTTGTTTTCTCTGCTACAGTTGAATTTAATGCTATATCCTACGATACATTACTGATTATTTTGAGATTATAATATCATACGTTGTGATTATCAAAAATGGGGAGATTGTTGACCTCACCTATTTTGATAATCCCAATTATGCTTTCACACTCTTTGATAATCCCAAATAATGTGTATTTAAATATTAATTCTTTCAATCTATGATATTCTATTATCAAGATTATAATTATATTAAAATAATATTTGAAATATGTTAATCACTGTTTATCTATGTTTATATGAATTTTAAAATAATTCCAACTCAATCGGATATGTTTTGCTTAATACAGACAAGTGTTAAGTCACTGATATACTTATAGATACTAATACAGATCCATCGGTAATTAGTCTACCGATAGATATAGTCACCGATAAGCTAAGGTCACCGATACGTAGAGCCACTTGTATGTATAAGTCCACCGATACAGAAATCTACCGACAAAAGTTGAGCTACCGATAGAACATGTCTACCGGTATGCTTATATCTACCGATATACACTTCACTGGTACAGAAGGGAGCTACCAATATGCACTGACTACCGATACAAATATCTACTAACACAAGCTACCGTTACACCAGAGTTACCAATACCAAAGTCTACTTATACAAGCTACCATTACACCTGAAAGCTACTGGCAGAAGCTGAGATACCGATAGAACATGTCTAGCGGTATGCATAAGTCTACCGATATACACATCACTGGTACAGAATGGATCTATTGGTATGCACAAGCTATTGATACAAAGTTCACTGATACAGACAGTTACTGATACATCAAGCTATCGATACATCAAGCTACTGATAAAAGCGAGTTACTGCTAGACAAAATAAGCTACTGATAGAAGGAGTCACTGGTACCTAGAGCTACTGATACATGGAGTAACAGCTACCGATACATGGAGCTACTGATACAAGGTCACTGCTACATAAATTCCACCACTACCAACAGAAGGATACTGATGAAAGACTGACCAGTCAAACTATACTTTGGTCAATATTATTTATTTATTAATCAATGGTCATATTTGATGATTTTAATGAAATTAATGTTATTTAATGATAGTTGTTGGCTTTTCAGGGAACCGTACCTAGTATCCATGAAAAAGTAATCATTCCCATTTGCTGGAGCTAAAAAATTTATAAGTAAGGACAATGGATGGACATACAGACACACACAAAAAGGGAAAATAGTGTTGTAAAGGTGTGCATACAGAAAGACTACAATCATACTGGAAGAGCACTGGACATACACGAATCCATTCATACAAGAAGAGAACACAAACCGAACTCCAGTCAAGGAGTGAAGAACTACAACGAGCTCTTAATGCACTCAAGCTGATCAAACTGAACATGAATAAAACAACCCTCGAGTTTTTAGACAAAAACCATAGAAGGACTTAGAAGCATTTATGATTAATCAAAAGAGTCCAGAGTTGCACTTCAAATCACTAGAGCTTTGTAAAACTCATATATACTCTCTTAGTGATTCTTTTATTTACATTTTGAGCAGTGTGTGTGCTCTGTACATTTTATACACACACTGTCTCTTGTGCTAATCTGGATGATTTCTAAATCCTCATACAAACTCTATAATTCCATTCTATCCCACTGTGGATAGTGGTAGAGGTCATGTAAGACCTGGACGACCTGTGTGCTGCTGTTTTTTTTTCACGAAGAATTGTGGTAGAGGTCTTAGTACCTGGACCGTCCTTGCACTGTTGTTTACCCCGATCCAGGGTGTGGATCAAATTTATATAAACTGTTTGAGAGGACTAAGTCTTATCTTGAGACTGAACCTCTTGGTTATATCTGCTGTGAATTTTTGTTTAAGTATAAAGTATACTATATATATTTTCTATTCCACTACTAATTACTTTGAAATAATATTTGTTTTAAAGTTACTTTGATAGTTAAATTAGTAAGTGTTTACTCTTATTGTGAACCAGTAAGTTAGTTTCAAAAGTTAATTTAATCTTATGAATAAATTAATTGAGACCTAATCAATCTTTGAGAAACTAATTGAACTTTTAAAATCTGTATAAATTCACTACAGTTTATCTTGTTTTTAAATAGGGTTATTTTAATAGAAATATTTTTAATACAAATTTTAATTTAAACTCAATTCACCCCCCTCTTGATTATCCACTCCGACCAACAATTTTGATAATAAAATTATAAAATATCACACTTTAATTACAATAATTTTATTTATTGAGTGTGGTATTTTAACATGCCTAGGAAATAACTTTGTCCCAAAAAATTCTTGGATGTTCTAATATTCATGTAGGATTAAAAACTATGATTTAGAGTGAAATTACTAGAAGATGTATGTCTATATTATTCTATTTCATCCTTTTACAAAACCCCAAATCCATTGTATCATGTTTTCCCATGTAAATAGAAGTAAAAGAGATAAATTAATGAATATAGATATATTTGAGATCCATGATAAGGTGGACGACTGTTGTACCCATGCTCTTATCTCACATTCCCCACAAATTAAAAACAATCCTTTAAAATTTTAAGCCTAATAATTCAAGAACACAGTGAATCCTCCCCTAAGGCTAAACTTCCCGCTCGTAACTCATCATTATGAGTGAAAATGATCCTATAAGAAAGATGGAATTGAGAAATAAAGAAATTTATTTGAATAATAAAGATATAATAAATGGAATAATTAAAGAGGAAATACTTGAATTAAAAATTGAAAATTCTATTATACTGGGGAAAAAATGAAACCAAAATAAAATCATAAAGAAAAATAACAATAAAGGAGCTATAGTGTAACCTAGATTAGATGATGATTATTTCGTCACTCTTGTGCTATTTTATAGGCTAAAATAATTATCATATATGTTTAATATCCCATAAATGTGATAATAAAAATCATTATGTGTCAATACAGGGGAAGCTAGGGAATTTAAATCATTAACTTGGGAATTCAAATTGATTGTTCTCATATATGGGTTTGGAAAAAGGGATTTATGAAGTAAATATATGTATTATTTTGTAAAATTGGTTATCACTCTCTTTGATGTGGTTTTCACATCCTGAATATCATTTTCAGGCCCTGACATTACCCTAAGAAAAATTTTCATGTTCTAAAATGCTCCTAATTTTTTTTCATGCCCTTAATTGACATTATAGGCCTTGAATTTAACTGATGAAAGCCTTTTAATCATTAAATTAAATTTATTATATGAGTGGAATTTTCATTGTAGTTTCAGCCTTATTTTTAGTCGATTATTCAGTATCATTCCTTGGACTTGGGCCTCAACTTTTCTATATGTCACTGACGATCATCTATATCATCAAATCATCACCTTTTATCCCCTTTCAAATCAATAACTCTATCCTACTAAAAATAAAAAAAATATTGGAAGAATTAATCAATTAATGTTTAAAATAAATATACTTAACATTAAAATTAACCTAAAAATATGGATGTTTCAATATTCCATAAGAAAAATGATGAATAAAAATTTGTGTTCATCACTCCTCAACACCCTTAATCCACCAGACCAATAAGGAATTCAGTTTGGGGTGAATCTATAATTATCTCATGAAATCATCACTCAATACCTAATATGAAATGATAATAAATCAATAACTAATAAAAATAAAATTAATGGAGGGAGAAGAGAGGGAACATACATTTAAAATACCTTAGAAACTCCAACCAAAATCACCCATAATCAAGGAGACCAAAAGTGAGTAATAAGGAGGAGAGGAGATGAGCAAATAACCCTCATCAAGACCCTATTTCCCATATATTTCTATGAGGTTATGTACTAGAAAATTTGAGTATACCTATTATAGAAAAAAATGATTTATGTACTTTATGATATGACAATAGGTGTGATGGTGTAATTACCCAATCTTAGGTTGGGTTTTTGTTTCACTAAAAGGCTCATAATGAAATATAATGACTCTAGGAATGCATTATGAAATAACATAATGGGGTCATAATAAAATTACTATATCTATAACAACACCCAAAAACTATCAACCACCCAATGAAGTTTATCCCAATGTTTCACAGTGAAACCACCACCTTGGGAAACTATTTATGATGCTTCCTCCCTCACTTCCATATAATTGTTCCTAATATTATAGGAGATAAATTTTTATATCCTCATGTGTTAGACTATTACTCATGATTTTGTTGTGTGATGTTCATATTAGAACAAAAATTAAAACCACACACTTGGAATAATCTTAGTTAGAGTATAACTAAAAAATAGTTTCTAATGTTATTCCTTAGGAATATTATAAACATATCGATGAAGAATAGACTTTACAAAACCCAAGAATTATATTCCTTCGTAAGAATAATCTTAGTGACAGTATCATTAGTGATGTAGATCAAGTAATTAAGAGTAGAAGTTAATTAAGAAATGAAATTGATAATCTTGTTTTCATATCCTAATTTGAACCTATGAAACCTGATGAGACTATTGGTGAAGAGAATTTGATTAAGACTATAGAATATGAGATCAATGAATTTTTGAAGAAAAATTTATGAACTTTAGTTGAATTACCTTTTCAAAGATATATAGTTGGAGTAAAATGGGGTTTTTGAAAAAAGTGTGATGATAATCGAATAATGGTTAGAAATAGAGAATTATGTGTTGGTAAGGATTATAATCATCAATAACCTTTATATTATGAATAAATTTATTCATTAATAGAAATAATTGAAGATATTTTCATAATTTTAACTTTAGAAACATTCTTTAATTTCAAAAATTTTCAAATGAATGTGAAGTATGATTTTCTTAATGGATATGTTTAGGAAGAAGTTTATGTTGAAAAAACTCATGGTTTTTAAAATAAAAATCATAATGAATACATTTATAAACTTACCAAAACAATATATGATCTTAAAAAAATCCAAAGATCTTAGTTTGATAGATTAATAGGTTTTTTGTTATAAAAAAATTATTATGGAGCTATGGATCCCACCCTCTTTATAAAAGAGTATAAGAAAAAAAATTATGATTGTATACATTTATGTATATGAAATTATATTTTGATCAACTCCATACTTTTTAACATATTCTTTTGCATATCTCCCAAAATATGAGTTTGAAATGAGAATGATATGTTATTTAACATTTTTCCTCAGTTTTCAAATTTCACAAAAATTAGAAGGCACTTTTATATAACATAAGTATATAAAATATCTTCTTAATAAATTTTAATAGAGAAATAATAAAAGTATTAGTACTCCCACCAGTACCTCAAATACATTAGATATTGATGATGATGGGAAACTTGTTGATCAAAATATCTTTTGCGGTATGATAAGAATTTTAATTTAGATAACTTCTAGTTATACATATTTAATGTTTTATAAATTTTTATGTGAATGAAATCAATAAACTAAAACTAAACCCCCTTTAAATATATATAAAATTATAATTTAATTATCATAATATAACAATGGATTTGAGACTTTTTTATTTATCTAGAATTGTTTTTGAAAAAAAATGTTTTTCGAATGCTGACTTTGGTGGGTGTGGAATGATAAGAAACTGAATAAAAAAAACTTGTCATTTCTTAAATAGTGTTTAGTTTCTAGGTCTTTTAAGAAACAACACTTAGTAAAGCATTATACTATTGAAGCTGAATATGTGGCAGCTAGAATTTGGTGTGCTCAAGTGTGGTGGATGTACCACACACTCACTAACCATGGCATTAGTTTTATAAAATATAAAATACTTTTTTTACCAAACAACCATTTATTTATGTAATATCCCAAAAAATAACTCATGTTCTAAAAATATAGCTATAAGACACCATTTCATTAAATATCAAACACTTAAAATAGATATAATTATTCATTTCATCAGAATGCAGGATCAACTTGCTGATATTTTTACAAAATCTCTTCCTTATGATAGATTGTAATATATAAAATAAAATTTAGGAATCATCAATGTAAAGTAATCATTCATATATACATATTTATTACCTATCTTCTTACATTAAGATGCTAATTTTCACAGGAAGAGTACATTTTTTAACATTTTGTATTTCTAAAAATAGTTAGTTTTCTAAAGATTAAAATTTTATTTAAATATTTAACATAATGAGTTTTCCAAAATTATATAACATTATAAAACTTATGAATTCAGAATACTCAAAATATCCACAGACTCTCAAAGTAATATAAAAATTTTATGAACTCAAGTTTTGTTCTAGGTTTTTTGGATTTGAAATCTATCATATTAATTTTTTCTAATAAAACTATTACAATTGTATTTATTAATTGAATGAATCGTAATTATTTTTATTTAAAAAACTTTGTAATTTGGTTTTTTTTCAAAAACACTAGTATTAAATAATTTGTAATCAAAACTATTATAATCACATTAGTATACAAATAAACTAGAAGAAATGGTTATTTATACTGATATAACCCACTTCACAATACTTTTTAGTTTTTACCCTATCCCATTATGTTAGTTAGTTTATTGATATTTTAATACTTATTGTTTTTAGAAACACATTGTTTTGATATAATTATTTTATAAAAAAATTTCTATTCTGATTCATTATAAAATATGATAAATTTTTAGAAAAACCCTGTAGAGTCCCAAATCATGACGTACATGGACATTACATTACTTTTGCGGAATACTTAATACATAACAAAAACAGAAACACAAGGACCGTAATAGTTTAGTGTCTTTGGAAACTTGGAACGTAATCTTCTAATCGTGGTGAAAGATCTTCAACATCTCCCATAAAGATATTTCCCTTTTTTTCTTACCTAAAACCTTTCTTTATATCCTGGGAAAAAGAAAACATAAAAAGGATGAGGTCAAATTCTTAGTAAGGGTATGCATGGATAAAATAAAACATACCATATACATTTGAACTTAGAAACATGGACATAATGTTTAAACATCAAAATCTTGAGAAATGACATAAAACATTGAAGTACTTAAGGCATAGATCATAAAGAAACATTAAGAATAACAAAATAGCATTGGAATAAAACATGTAATTGTGGCATACATTAATCACATGTAATGATTTCCATAGTAGCCAAGGCATTGCTACCAAGACCATCTTAGTGGACAAAGTCCCTTTCTGAATCGAGTTCACTCCTCGTTTCAGTCCTGTTTTAATGAACCGGTTTAACCTGTCATTCCATCCATGTCTATCTCATGAGATATAAATCTTTACACAATCCATTTGAGGGAGATATAGGTCCCACCCATCTCATAATGAAATCATTCTTACTTGTTCCACAAAATAAACATACATCATTCATAATAACCCAACGAATAAAATGGGTTTCATAGACATCATCCCATCATCACATAATCCATAAAAAAGAAATGGATATCATTTCATAAAAAGAAAAGTGAAACCATGTAAATCATAGAGACATTACACTTGAAAAATACACATATGAAATAATTTAATCTTATATGGAAAATGGTTTTGATAAAACACTTGAAATGAATTCTTGAGGAAAATATCCTTTCTTCTTCAAAATCAATTTCTTTTCACAAAATGTCATGCAATTTTAAAAGAAATAGATTTTGTTGAAAATAGTCATGAAATCTTTTGGAGGAAGCTTCATGAAAATAAGGCTTTATAAAATCGTAAAAATCTGTTCGTGCCGTATAAGTTAAAAAAACATTCTTTTAGTACTTTTGCCGGAAAAGTCAAAAAGTACCTCGTAATGTAAACCAAATAAATATTCCTTACGTACCATGTAGTAAAAGTCAAAAATGGGTAAAAAGTACTTTATACATACATTAAAACACTTTTATAAAACATTGACATGGATGATAGAAATACCCCCAGTAAATACTTACGAATAAGAAATCTCGGATAAAAATGAGATTTGCAAAATTATCCCTTACCTTAGGTCTGATATGCTTCATACGTATCTGAACCTCATGTATAATGATTTAAATAATGTTATTTACTTATTATAGAATCATATTAATTGTTATGATATCATATATGGTTCACTTATGACTTTATATTACCCGTTATTTTTGTAAATTCCATGTTAAAGAGCGTTTTGGGTAAAATCGTTTCATTTATCGTCCGTGTTTTGACTTGTAATTATTCATATGATTACTTAGATCATGATTAATTACATCCAGAATGTAAAAAATGATTTATATATAATATATATTCATAATATACATATATTTAATAGATCTATAAATGAAAAGAAATACACCGTTCATGGAGACGGTAGGCCGTACGTACGCATGAACGTTGTTTTCGTTTCCTCATTGAATTGAATGGAATTAATTGGATGAAATACATTTATATATATAGAAATAAATCCAGTATCATTATTATGTCATATATTTCATGATTACTTATTATATATACTTTATATTCATTTTTGAATGGTTAATCATTGAGAATAAATCTCATCGCGTCGTGGAGACCGTATTCCGTACGTACGCACGAGCGATGATATCGTTCCCATGATCGTGGAATTTTATTGGAGTGTATTTATACTATTAAAGAATCATTATCACTTTACAATAATCATATATAGTTATTATTTACACCATTATACCCATCCAAGTAAGGTGGTGGTGGAAAATAGATTACACCACGGCGTGGAGATGGTATTCCGTACGTACGCACGCGCGGTGATTTCATTTTATGTAGGATGGATAGATGGTTAAATAAGTTTGTTTCATACTTATAATAACATATCAGTATATGAGTGATACTTATGTTATTACTTCATAATGAAACAACCTAAGAAGAAGAATTGGAAGAAGAAATAAAGATGAAAGAATCGGTAATGGACATTACCTCTTCTTTGAAGCGCCTCTTTGAGTCTTCCTCTTAGGGCACTAAAATTGGTCTTTGAAGAAGACCAGAACCTCTAGGATGTTTCTAGGGAAGTGGATAAGATAATTTGGCAGGGTTTGTCCGAGCATGAAGGCTCAAAGTGGTGTGAGGAAGAGAGGGAGGAGGAGCCCTTTTATAAGGGAGGAGAGGGGCACCTTTGGAATAACTAAAAATATTAATTTATTATAAAGCCAAATTCCATTTCAAATAGATCCAAATTGATTTATTTAGAAGCTAAGTTGGGGATGGGTCGAAATACTCTCATCCAATAGAATTTAGACAATTTTAGGTCATTATATAGACCTTATCTTTTAGTTTTAACTCTTAGTTAATTAGATTGACATTTACCATGTCACTTTGTCTTTTTATATTATATAGTTAATAAACATACCATATACATCTAAGAGACAACCAAGTGGTCCATTAATGATACAACTATCATGATATAAGTATCTTGGCCGAACCTTAGATTTTTAGGAATAAAATAATAATAAATAATATAATATTGGTTTTAAAAACTATTTTATGTCAATTTTGACACTATTTAGTAACTGGTTTTTGTGAAAATCATAAAAGAATGATTATTTCGAAAAAAGTTAATTAAATCATTAATAACATGTCCTATTAACCTATAAAATTAGTTTAATTCATAAAATGTCTCAAATTATATTTATTTGGGTATTTATGACATCAATTATTTCAATATTTCATTAATAAGATAATTACTGCATCATCATTGTGTCATAAATAAATTAACTTATTTAAAGTCTAAAAATTACAAATAAAATATCATTTTGTAGAAAATCATTTTCGATTTCTAAGTAATATTTATAGTCTAATTTATCTTATGTATAACCCTGTATTAAAAATGATATACTTATTAAACTTTGATTTTAACTATTTTAACCCTTCTTTAAATAAATTAATAATAAATGTCCTAATCTAATCCAAGTGGGCCTAAATGGTCATATTTTATTCCTAAGTTTGTTTTTGGTCGAATTAAACTTATCCAATAGAATTAGGACATGTGTGAGGGTAATAATAATATCATTTTTACCCTTAATTACCCTATTTACTTTTAACCGTGGTAAAAAAAGTAAAATGTTACTATTCACCAAAAATTATTTTCATCTCATTGAACCACATTTTACTTATTGACATGAACCGTGTCTCTTGGATTTTTGAAATTCCACTCACAGAAGCGGTAAAATTAAGTTTTATGAAAAATTCATTTTTTTAACTACCACTTAGTGGTTTCACTATTCATCAACAAATGAAAGTTTCCAGAAAAATACCAAAATTTAGGCCTAAGCTATATTTGATATTATGAATTCAAAAGTGATGTCTATTTTACCAAATTCAAAACATATCAGTTGCATTAATTAATTTAAAAATTAAATCCTGTCGTCAAAACAAATAGCATGTTTTTAAGAGATAATAACTATCAAAAGATTGACACTTGTTTATGTTTGGTTTAAATGTGAAATTACATCCAATGACCAAAATTGTATTAAATTGTAAAAATATATTAAAAATATACTTTAAAACCACTCAAATTAATAATTTATCCCTATTAATTATTTTGATTAAAAAGGTTGTTTTTAATTAAAATTTAGTAATTTTCACTATTCATCAGAAAATGAAAGTTATCCGAAAAGTACCAAAATTTCACCCTAAGATAATTTTGATATTCAGAATCCAAAAATGAGGTCCATTTTGAAAACTAAAATTTAAAAAATTTCAAAAATGGTTTATTACTATTCATAACGGCTAGTTTTAATAATATTTTAAAAGCATATTGTTGTTTAGTGAAACTCGTTATTGTGTACTACACACGCTATCGAGGAAGGTCGTGATTGCGTGTAATTCAAGGCAAGTCAAGGATGCGTGTTTTGCAAGATCCTTTTGGTGTAGCGTACAACACAAGACATTAATGAAATTAAAAAGAATATTTTTCATAAAATTTCGGGGTGTTACATTCTACCCCCCTTAAAATGCATTTCGCCCTCGAAATTCGTCGGGGTTATAAATGGTTTAATACTCGAAATTTTATTTAATAGAAACCCACATCGTAAAAAGGAATACCAAAACCAATCTTTAAAAACAAAAGTATGAAATGTAACGGTAACCCAAATAAACTAATCACTGGGTTTCCACATAGGTGAAAATATGTATATGGAAGAGAAATCTAACCATCATGTTCTGATGAAGAGTGGTAGAGAACATGGCTATGGAAAAGCCAGCAATCACAAAGCCATAAATTTTTGATGATCTAAGGTATCATATGATTCATCAGATATAAGGGCACTAGAACAACATTTTTGGTTTTCAAGATCATTTCCCTAAAATTGATGAAATTGGAAATAGAAGAAATACTTTCATGATTTTGGTACAGTCTCACCATTGTTCGTTCTTTGGATAATTTCTACTTTATCTCTTAATGAAATGAAGTTGAATTTTTCATTCGTGAAGTGTTAGTAGCTCATGTGATAGAATGATGGGTCATTCCATCTGTCTCAAACAAAAGGTTATAAAAGTTATCAAAAATACATAAGTCCATCTATAGTGAGATTAATCATATATGGTTCCTAAAATGGACTTATACTTCATATATCATACTGCTTAATAAAATAAAACTAGTTTCTACTAAACAGGGACTTCCTGTAGGCCAGTGGTAGGCGATAAAGGCCAGTCGCACTTCGGTTGTGGGTTTGATTCCCACAGCCTTGTCCGACGTGATGGGCTGTCGCCCGTCCTGCAGGTTGTCCTCTTTCTAAAGCTATATTACTATAACATCCCATAAATAATATAAAAAAAAGTTCTATCCTTAAACAATACTAACTTATGTCCAACATAATCCATTCTAATCTTTAGGCTTATCTAAAATACTTCGGTCCAAGCTCATAGTATAAAGAAAACGATTACTTGAAATGTCATCAACCAGGCATGTGAATACCATCATTTATCCCCCATATATCTTGTTGGTCACATTCCAATCATGTGAATACCTCAATCATGTATTCTCTTGAAAAATGAATTCCCATTAAACCTTGGTGAAAACATGAATGCTGTCAAAAGTTAACTCTTTCCACATACCAAAATCCAAAAATTCTATATACTCAAATTATGATATAACCTTCTCCTTATATCAGTCATGAGCTCATGAATACTATCAAACATTTAATTTTATCCTTATCCCTTCATTATGCGCATATCATCTACATTCCAAAAATATCTGAATAACCTTTCATGGATACTGGTACCATTAATCATACACTTTCAAAACTCAAGGAAAGACAACAGTGTAACAATCCTTAGATGTTTCTTTATTCCATAGTACCAAGAGATTACTTATACAACATTACACATGATAAACATGTAATCATTCCACTACATTCTTAAACCATTAACCTAGCTTCAACAATTCTTTCATATCACATATCATTTGTAGTCTCTTCATCATCATCAACATAAATACTACGCATACGACCATACTGATTCTCTTCCTGAGACTTTCCCTTAGGGCATTGGTTTGCATAATGCCCGTACATTCCACATTTAAAATATTTAACCATTGTTGATGTCGTAGCAATACCATTATCCTCATCCCTGGTGTTAACTGAACCTTTTCCTTTGCACTTACTGGCTTTGTGTCCTTATTTTACACACCCAAAGCACCTTCCAGTTCCTTTGAAACATTCTCCTTGATGCCTCTTCCCACATGATTTACATAGGGGAAATTGAACTTTCTTTCCTCTATGATCATCATGAAATTCCATCTTTCTCTTATTAGCCGAGTCAGGAAACTTACCAAATTTTACTTTATTGATCATATTATGGGATTGTTGATTCGGCATAATAATGATGTTTGGACCTCCAAATCCCATTTCATTTGGTTTCTCATGAAGAATATCATTCCATTGTCCATCATATCCTCCATTATCGTGAATCATCTTGTTTCCAGCCATTTTCTAAAACCCAAAAATAATAGAGTGAGAGGCAAAAATCTTAATACAGGGGGAGTAACTTCAATATCTAACATCTTTGGTTTAATCTAATATCGTTACCATAGTTCTAGGACTATATCCTATACGTATACTTATCCTTAGGGACATCCCTAGACATACCTTAGAAATATCTCTAGGGATCTCACTAACGTTTTCGCATCCTAGTTTCCAAAGGATGACTAAACTTTTCCTCTGATACCACCTGTAGAGACCCGAATCTTGACATACATGGACATTACATTACATTAGAGGAATACTTAATACATAACAAAAATAGACACACAAGGACCGTAATATTTTAGTGTCTTTGGAAACTTGGAACGTAATCTTCTAATCGTGGTGAAAGATCTTCAACATCTCCCATAAAGATCTTTCCCTTTTTTTATTACCTAAAACCTTTCTTTATATCCTGGGGAAAAGAAAACATAAAAAGGGTGAGCTCAAATGCTCAGTAAGGGTAAGAATGGATAAAATAAAACATACCATATACATTTGAAGTTAAAAACATGAACATAATGTTAAAACATCAAAAGCTTGAGAAATGACATAAAACATGGAACTACGTAAGGCATAGATCATAAAGAAACATTTAGAATGACAAAATAGCATGAGAATAAAACATGTAATTGTGTAATACATTAAGCACATGTAATAATTTCCATAGTATCCAAGGAATTGCTGCCAAGACCATCATAGTGGACAAAGTCCCTTTCTGAATCGAGTTCACTCCTCGTTTCAGTCCTGTTTTACTGAACCGGTTTAACCTGCCGTTACAGCCATGTCTATCTCATGAGATATAAATCATTACCCAATGAATTTTAGGGAGATATATGTCCCATCCATCTCATAATGAAATCATTCTTACTTGTTCCACAAAATAAACATACATCATTCATAATAACCCAACGAATAAAATGGGTATCATAAACATCATCCCATCATCACATAATCCATATAAAAGAAATGGATATCATTTCATAAAAAGAAAAGTGAAACCATATAAATCATAGATACATTACACTTGAAACATACACATATGAAATAATTTCATCTTAGATGGAAAATGGTTTTGCTAAAACACTTGAAATGAATTCTTGAGGAAAATATCCTTTCTTCTTCAAAATCAATTTCTTTGCACAAAACTTCATGCAATTTTAAAAGAAAGAGATATTGTTGAAAATATTTATGAAATCTTTTGCAGTAAGCTTCATTAAAATAAGGCTTTATAAAACCGTAAAAATCCGTTCGTGCCATATAAGTTAAAAAAACATTCTTTTCGTACTTTTTCCAGAAAAGTCAAAAAGTACCTCGTAATGTAAACAAAAGAAATATTCCTTACATACCATGTAGTAAAAGTCAAAAAAGGGTAAAAAGGACTTTAAACATACATGAAAACACTTTTAAAGAACATGGACATGGATGATAGAAATAACCCCAGTAAATACTTACGAATAAGCAATCTCGGATAAAAATGAGATTTGAAAAATTATCCCTTACCTTAGGTCCGATATGCTTCATACGTATCCGAACCTCCTGTATAATGATTTAAATAATGTTATTGACTTATTAAAGAATCATATTAATTGGTATTATATCATATATGGTTCACTTATGACTTTATATTACCTGTTCTTTTGTAAATTCCATGTTAAAGAGCATTTTGGGTAAAATCATTTCATTTGTCGTCCGTGTTTTGACTTGTTATTATTCATATTATTACTCAGATCATGATTACTTACATACATAATGTAAAACATGATTTATATATAATATATATTCAGAATATACATATATGTAATAGATCAATAAATGGAAAGAAATACACCGTTCATGGAGACGGTAGGTCGTACGTACGCATGAACGTTGTTTTCATTTCCTCATTAAATTGAATGGAATTAATTGGATGACATACATATATATATATACATAAATCCAGTATCATTATTATGTCATATATTTCATGATTACTTATTATATATACTTTATAATCATTTATGAATGGTTAATCATTGAGAATGAATCTCATCGCGTCGTGGAGACGGTATTCCGTACGTACGCACGAGCGATGATATCATTCCCATGATCGTGGAATATTATTGGAGTGTATGTATACTATTACAGAATCATTATCACTTTACAATAATCATATATAGTTATTATTTACACCATTATACCCATCCAAGTAAGGTGGTGGTGGAAAATAGATTACACCACGGCGTGGAGACGGTATTCCGTACATACGCACGCACGGTGATTTCGTTTTCTGTAGGATGGATAGATGGTGAAATAATGTTGTTTCATAATTATAATAACATATCAGTATATGAGTGATACTGATGTTATTACTTCATAATGAAACAACCTAAGAAGAAGAAGTGGAAAACGAAATAAAGATGAAAGAAGCGGTAAAGGACATTACCTCTTCTTTGAAGCGCCTCTTTGAGTCTTCCTCTTAGGGCACTAAAATTGGTCTTTTAAGAAGACAAGGACCTCTAGGATGTTTCTAGGGAAGTGGAGAAGAGAGTTTTTCATGGGTTGGACGATCTTGAAGGCTCAAAGTGGTGTGAGGAAGAGAGGGAGGAGGAGCCCTTTTATAAGGGAGGAGAGGGGAACCTTTGGAATAACTAAAAATATTATTTTATTATAAAGAAAAATTCGGTTTCAAATATCTCCAAATTGATTTATTTAGAAGATAAGGTGGGTATGGGTCGAAATCCTCTCATCCAATATAATTTATACAAGTTTAGGTCATTTTATTAACCTTATCTTTTAGTTTTAACTCTTAGTTAATTAGATTGACATTTACCATGTCACTTTGTATTTTTATATTATATAGTTAATAAACTTACCATATACATCCAAGCAACCCCAAGTGGTCCATTAATGATACACCTATCATGATATAAGTATCTTGGCCGAACCATAGATTTTTAAGAATAAAATAACAATCAATAATATAATATTTGTTTTAAAAACAATTTTATGTCAATTTTGAAACTATTTAGTAATTTATTTTTGTGAAACTCATAACAGAATTATTATTTCGAAAAAAGTTAATTAAAGAAATAATAACATGTCCTATTAACATATAAAATTAGTGGAATTTATAAAAAGTCTCAAATTACATTTAATTGGGTATTTATAACATCAATAATGTCAATATTTCATTAATAAGATAATTACTAAATCATCTCCGTGCCATAAATAAATAAACTTATTTAAAGTATAAAAATTACAAATAAACTATAATTATGTAGGAAATAATTTTAGCTTTTTAATGAATATTTATAGTCGAATTTATCTTATGTATAACCCTGTATTAAAAATGATATACATATTAAACTTTGATTTTAACTATTTTAACCATTCTTTAAATAAATTAATAATAAATGTCCTAATCTAATCCAAGTGGGCCTAAATGGTAATATTTTATTCCTAAGGTTTTTTTTGGTCTAATTAAACTTATCCAATAGAATTAGGACATGTTTTAGGGTAATAATAATATCATTTTTACCCTTAATTACCCTATTTACTTTTAACTGTGGTAAAAAAAGTAAAATGTTACTATTCATCAAAAATTATTTTCATCTCATTGAACCAAATTTTACTTACTGACATCAACTGTCTCTCTCGGACTTTTGAAATTCCACTCACAGAAGCGGTAAAATTAAGTTTTATGAAAAATTCATTTTTTAACTACCACTTAGTGGTTTCACTATTCATCAAAAAATAAAAGTTCCCAGAAAAATACCAAAAATTAGGCCAAAGCTGTATTTGATATTATGAATTAAAAAGTGATGTGTATTTTACCAAATTAAAAACATATCATTTGCATTAATTAATTTAAAAATTAAATCTCGTCGTCAAAACAAATAGCGTGTTTTTAAGAGATAATAACAATCAAAAGATTGATACTTGTTTATGTCTGGTTTAAATGTGAAATTGCATCTAATGACCAACATTGTATTAAATTGTAAAAATATATTCAAAATATACTTTAAAACCACTCAAATTAATAATTTGTCATGATTAATTATTTCAATTAAAAAGGTTGTTTTTAATTAAAATTTAGTAATTTTCACTATTCATCAGAAAATGAAAGTTATCTGAAAAGTACCAAAATCTCACCCTAAGCTAATTTCGATATTAATAATCCAAAAATGAAGTCCATTTTGAAAACTAAAATTTACAAAATTTCAAAAAGGGGTTATTACTATTCATAACGGCTAGTTTTAATAATATTTTAAAAGCATATTGTTGTTTAATGAAACTCGTTATTGCGTACTACACACGCTATCGAGGAAGGTCGTGATTACGTGTAATGTAAGGCAAGTCAAGGATGCATGTTGTGCAAGCTCCTTTTGGTTTAGCATACAACACAAGACATTAATGAAATTAAAAAGTATATTTTTCATAAAATCTCGGGGTGTTACTTTCTACCCCCCTTAAAATGAATTTCGCCCTCGAAATTCATCGGGGTTATAAATGGTTTACTACTCGAAAGTTTCTTTAATAGAAACCCACATTGTAAAAAGGAATACCAAAACCAGTCTTTAAAAACAAAAGTATGAAACGTAACGGTTTCCCAAATAAACTAATCACTGGGTTTTCACATAGGTGAAAATATGGATATGGAAGAGAAATCTAACCATCATGTTCTGATGGAGAGTGGTAGAGAACATGGCTATGGAAAACCCAGCAATCAAAAAGCCATAAATTTGTGACGATCTAAGGTATCATATAATTCATTAGATATAAGGTCACTAGAACAACATTTTTGGTTTTTAAGATCATTTCCCTAAAATTGATGAAATTGGAAATAGAAGAAATACTTTCGTGATTTTGGTACAGTCTCACTGTTGTTCGTTCTTTGGATAATTTCCACTTCATATCTTAAAGAAATGAAGTTGAATTTTTCATTCGTGAAGTGTTAGTAGCTCATGTGATAGAATGATGGGTCATTCCATCTGTCTCAAACAAAAGGTTATAAAAGTTATCAAAAATACATAAGTCCATCTATAGTGAGATTAATCATATATGGTTCATAAAATGGACTTATACATCATATATCATACTGCTTAATATAATAAAACTAGTTTCTACTAAACAGGGACTTCCTGTAGGCCAGTGGTAGGCGATAAAGGCCAGTTTCACTTCGGTTGTGGGTTCGATTCCCACAGCCTTGTCCGACGCGATGGGCTGTCGCCCGTCCTACAGGTTTTCCTTTTTCTAAAGCTATATTACTATAACATCCCATAAATAATATCAAAAAAAAAGTTCTATCCTTAAACAATACTAACTTATGTCTAACATAATCCATTCCAATATTTAGGCTTATCTAAAATACTTCGGTCCAAGCTCATAGTATAAAGAAAATGATTACTTGAAATGTCATCAACCAGGCATGTGAATACCATAATTTATCCCCCATATATCTTGTTGGTCACATTCCAATCATGTGAATACCTTAATCATGTAATCTCTTGAAAAATGAATACCCATTAAACCTTAGTGAAAACATGAATACTGTCAAAAGTTAACTCTTTCCACATGCCAAAATCCAAAAATTCTATATACTCAAACCATGATATAACCTTCTCCTTATATTAGTCATGAGCTCATGAATACTATCAAACATTTAATTTTATCCTTATCCCTTCATTATGGGCATATCATCTACATTCCAAAAATATATGAATAACCTTTCATGGATACTGGTACCATTAATCATACACTTTCAAAACTCAAGGAAAGACAACAGTGTAACAATCCTTAGATGTCTCTTTATTCCATAGTACCATGAGATTACTTATACAACATTACACATGATAAACATGTAATCATTCCACTACATTCTTAAACCATTGACTGAGCTTCAACAATTCTTTCATCTCACATATCATTTGTAGTCTCTTCATCATCATCAACATAAATACTAGCCATACGACCATACTGATTCTCTTCATGAGACTTTCCCTTAGGGCATTGGTTTGCATAATGCCCGTACATTCCACATTTAAAACATTTAACCATTGTTGACGTCATAGCAATACCATTATCTACATCACTGGTGTTAACTGAACCTTTTCCTTTGCACTTACTAGCTTTGTGTCCTTATTTTACACACCCAAAGCACCTTCCAGTTCCTTTGAAACATTCTCCTTGATGCCTCTTCCCACATGATTTACATAGGGGAAATTGAACTTTCTTTCCTCTATGATCATCATGAAATTCCATCTTTCTCTTATTAGCCGAGTCAGGAAACTTACCAAATTTTACTTTATTGATCATATTATGGGATTGTTGATTCGGCATAATAATGATGTTTGGACCTCCAAATCCCATTTCATTTTGTTTCTCATGAAGAATATCATTCCATTGTCCATCATATCCTCCATTATCGTGAATCATCTTGTTTCCAGCCATTTTTTTAAAACCCAAAAATAATAGTGTGAGAGGAAAAAATCTTAATACAGGGGGAGTAACTTCAATATCTAACATCTTTGGTTTAATCTAATATCGTTACCATAGTTCTAGGACTATATCCTATACGTATACTTATCCTTAGGGACATCCCTAGACATACCTTAGAAATATCTCTAGGGATCTCACTAACGTTTTCGCATCCTAGTTTCCAAAGGATGACTAAACTTTTCCTCTGATACCACCTGTAGAGACCCGAATCTTGACATACATGGACATTACATTACATTAGCGGAATACTTAATACATAACAAAAATAGACACACAAGGACCGTAATATTTTAGTGTCTTTGGAAACTTGGAACGTAATCTTCTAATCGTGGTGAGAGATCTTCAACATCTCCCATAAAGATCTTTCCCTTTTTTTATTACCTAAAACCTTTCTTTATATCCTGGGGAAAAGAAAACATAAAAAGGGTGAGCTCAAATTCTCAGTAAGGGTAAGAATGGATAAAATAAAACATACCATATACATTTGAACTTAAAAACATGAACATAATGTTTAAACATCAAAAGCTTGAGAAATGACATAAAACATGGAAGTACGTAAGGCATAGATCATAAATAAACATTAAGAATTACAAAATAACATGGGAATAAAACATGTAATTGTGGCATCCATTAAGCACATGTAATAATTTCCATAGTAGCCAAGGCATTGCTGCCAAGACCATCTTAGTGGACAAAGTCCCTTTCTGAATCGAGTTCACTCCTCGTTTCAGTCCTGTTTTACTGAACTGGTTTAACCTGCCGTTCCAGCCATGTCTATATCATGAGATATAAATCTTTACCCAATGCATTGGAGGGAGATATAGGTCCCACCCATCTCATAATGAAATCATTCTTACTTGTTCCACAAAATAAGCATACATCATTCATAATAACCCAACGAATAAAATGGGTTTCATAAACATCATCCCATAATCACATAATCCATATAAAATAAATGGATATCATTTGATAAAAAGAAAAGTGAAACCATGTAAATCATAGAGACATTATACTTGAAACATACACATATGAAATAATTTCATCTTAGATGGAAAATGGTTTTGATAAAACACTTGAAATGAATTCTTGAGGAAAATATCCTTTCTTCTTCAAAATCAATTTCTTTTCACAAAATGTCATGCAATTTTAAAAGAAAGATATTTTTTTGAAAATAGTCATGAAATATTTTGGATTAAGCTTCATGAAAATAAGGCTTTATAAAACTGTAAAAATCCGTTCGTTCCGTATAAGTTAAAAAAACATTCTTTTCGTACTTTTGCCGAAAAAGTCAAAAAGTACCTCGTAATGTAAACAAAAGAAATATTCCTTACATACCATGTAGTAAAAGTAAAAAATGGGTAAAAAGGACATTAAACATACATGAAAACACTTTTATAAAACATGGACATGGATGATAGAAATAACCCCAGTAAATACTTACGAATAAGCAATCTCGGATAAAAATGAGATTTGGAAAATTATCCCTTACCTTAGGTCTGATATGCTTCGTACGTATCCGAACCTCCTGTATAATGATTTAAATAATGTTATTGACTTATTAAATAATCATATTAATTTTTATTATATCATATATGGTTCACTTATGACTTTATATTACTCGTTCTTTTGTAAATTCCATGTTAAAGAGCGTTTTGGGTAAAATCGTTTAATTTGTCGTTTGTGTTTTGACTTGTAATTATTCATATGATTACTTAGATCATGATTACATACATCCAGAATTTAAAACATGATTTATATATAATATATATTCAGAATATACATATATTTAATAGATCGATAAATGGAAAGAAATACACCGTTCATGGAGACGGTAGGCCGTACGTACGCATGAACGTTGTTTTCGTTTCCCCATTGAATTGAATGGAATTAATTGTATGACATACATATATATATATACATAAATATACTATCATTATTATGTCATATATTTCATGATTACTTATTATATATACTTTATAATCATTTATGAATCGTTAATCATTGAGAATGAATCTCATCGCGTTGTGGAGACGGTATTCCGTACGTACGCACGAGCGATGATATCGTTCCCATGATCGTGGAATTTTTTTGGAGTGTATGTATACTATTACAGAATCATTATCACTTTAAAATAATCAAATATAGTTTTTATTTACACCATTATACCCATCCAAGTAAGGTGGTGGTGGAAAATAGATTACACCACGGCGTGGAGACGGTATTCCGTACGTACGCACGAGCGGTGATTTCGTTTTCTGTAGGATGGATAGATGGTGAAATAAGGTTGTTTCATACTTATAATAACATATCATTATATGAGTTATACTTATTTTATTACTTCATAATGAAAAAACCTAAGAAGAAGAAGTGGAAGAAGAAATAAAGATGAAAGAATCGGTAATGGACATTACCTCTTCTTTGAAGCGCCTCTTTGAGTCTTCCTCTTAAGGCACTAAAATTGGTCTTTTAAGAATATCAAGACCTCTAGGATGTTTATAGGGAAGTTTAGAAGAGAATTTGTCATAGTTTGGCTGAGAATGAAGGCTCAATGTGGTGTGAGGAAGAGAGGGAGGAGGAGCCCTTTTATAAGGGAGGAGAGGGGCACCTTTGGAATAACTAAAAATATTATTTTATTATAAAGCCAAATTCGGTTTCAAATATCTCCAAATTTATTTATTTAGAAGCTAAGGTGGGGAGGGGTCGAAATCCTCTCATCCAATAAAATTTATACAAGTTTAGGTCATTATATTAACCTTATCTTTTAGTTTTAACTCTTAGTTAATTAGATTGACATTTACCAGGTCACTTTGTATTTTTATATTATATAGTTAATAAACTAACCATATATATCCAAGTGACCCCCAAGTGGTCCATCAATGATACACCTATCATGATATAAGTATCTTGGCCGATCCTTAGATTTTTAGGAATAAAATAATAATCAATAATAAAATATTTGTTTTAAAAACTATTTTATGTCCATTCTGACACTATTTAGTAATTGATTTTTGTGAAAATCATAACAGAATGATTATTTCGAAAAAAGTTAATTAAATCAATAATAACATGTCCTATTAACCGATAAAATTATTGTAATTCATAAAAAGTCTCAAATTACATTTATTTGGGTATTTATAACATCAATTAGGTCAATATTTCATTAATAAGATAATTATTGCATCATCTTTGTGTCATAAATAAATTAACTTATTTAAAGTCTACAAATTACAAATAAACTATACTTAAGTAGGAAAGCATTTTATCTTTCTAATGAATATTTATAGTCGAATTTATCTTATGTATAACCCTTTATTAAAAACGATATACTTATTAAACTTTGATTTTAACTATTTTAACCCTTCTTTAAATAAATTAATAATAAATGTCCTAATCTAATCCAAGTAGGCCTAAATGGTAATATTTTATTCCTAAGGTTGTTTTTGGTTGAATTAAACTTATTCAATAGAATTAGGACATGTGTTAGGGTAATAATAATATCATTTTTACCCTAAATTACCCTATTTACTTTTAACCGTGGTAAAAAAAGTAAAATGTTACTATTCACCAAAAATTATTTTCATCTCATTGAACCACATTTTACTTACTGACATCAATGGTGTATCTAGGATTTTTTAAATTCCACTCACAGAAGCTGTAAAATTAAGTTTTATGAAAAAATCATTTTTTTTAACTGCCACTTAGTGGTTTCACTATTCATCAAAAAATGAAAGTTTCCAGAAAAATACCAAAAATTAGGCCTAAGATATATTTGATATTATGAATTCAAAAGTGATGTCAATTTTACCAAATTCAAAACATATAAGTTGCATTAATTAATTTAAAAATTAAATCTCGTCGTCAAAACAAATAGCGTGTTTTGAAGAGATAATAACTATCAAAAGATTGACACTTGTTTATGACTGGTTTAATTATGAAATTACATCCAATGACCAACATTGTATTAAATTGTAAAAATATATTATAAATATACTTTAAAACCACTCAAATTAATAATTTATCACTATTAATTATTTCGAATAAAAATGTTGTTTTTAATTAAAATTTAGTAATTTTCACTATTCATCAGAAAATGAAAGTTATCCGAAAAGTACCAAAAATTCACCCTAAGCTAATTTCGATATTCTGAATCCAAAAATGAAGTCCATTTTGAAAACTAAAATTTAAAAAATTTCAAAAAGGGGTTATTACTATTCATGACGGCTAGTTTTAATAATATTTTAAAAGCATATTGTTGTTTAGTGAAACTCGTTATTGTGTACTACACACGCTATCGAGGAAGGTCGTGATTGCGTGTAATGCAAGGCAAGTCAAGGATGCGTTTTGTGCAAGCTCCTTTTGGTGTAGCGTACAACACAAGACATTAATGAAATTAAAAAGAATATTTTTCATAAAATCTCGGGGTGTTACAAACCCTGAGGGTTAAATTTTCATTAAAATTTTCTTCAGATCAATATCAATTGGGAGATCAAAATGGTTTTAATCTCAACCATTGTATTTTTTTGGAAGCTAAACATTCTCACTCCATGAATATGTAAATAGGGACCCCCTAATGTCCCATATTGGTTGTTCTAGGTTTCTTCACCCATGTTTCTGACCCGTTTTAGATCATTAGTCTGAGAAATATTCTTTTCGTTTGATGAAGCGGTCTATGTTTTAGTTCCAATGGAATCTACTAATGATTATAAGAAATGTTTTATTTTATAGGAATGGTTAGTCAAATTTTAATTTTTATGGGAAATATGAATCTAATTTGAGATCGGTTATAGAATTCTAAGATGGGAATCAGTGTATGTTGAAAAGGATGATAAGGACTTCGACATCTTCTATCCTGATCTTGTTCAAGATGTTTATTCCTTCATTAATTTTTCCAAAGAATATCAAAAATAAAAAATTTATTTTTCTATGTATGTGAATTGGTAGAAGTTATATGGTAGGAAATAATCAATTTTAGTCGCAATACCCTTATAAACAGAAGCTTATTGTCCATCACATAAGATTCTAGATGATATTAGATCATTTGATAAAAAGAAGGGAGTATATTTTTTATTTGATCATTATGAAAAAGCTAGTAATGTCTCTAATATGACACTGGATAACTCTGTTATTACTGTATGGAGTTGTGGGTTTCTCATACCGAGGAAGAGAGATCATGATATATTAAAGGTTTCTGACATTTTCATATTATACATTCAAGTGAACATGATAAAGATAGATTTGGTGAGTTTAATTTTCTTAACCATACAGAATATCATGTTATGAAAAATAAAGTCCAAAATCATTATGTTTCTTCCTTTATTAAGTAAATTGGTTGAAAATTTCTTGGAGTACTTCAAAATATAAAACAAATTGTATCCAATGGGAGAAAATATGTAATTCATCAATGATAATATGATGAACTAGATGATAATGTTTTTATAAAAACTACATTTTTTTATAAAGTTAGGGGTGCCAATTCAGAATGAAAACAAGTAAGGAATCCATATATGGTTGAGAATATAAAGAAAAATAAAGTAGTAACTTCTCCTCTAGATAATAAGAAGAAATAAAATGAATTACCTGATTATGTTTATAAGGAGTTCATAAAAAATAAATATGTATATAAATCAATAGATACTTAAATCATAATTGACCCTACTAAGGCCCAAGAATTGAAAATACATGCAATCGATACTTTAGAAGAATTATACCCGAATAATAATCAAAAGATTAAGTTACTTGAAGCACAAATTTGTGAGAATCATTTGAATGGAGTGTAAAGGTTTTTTGAGAAGGTTGATATACACAATTCTCAAACCAATCAATTGAATATGTGAAATGGATTGTCTTCCCAAGAAACCATTGATGTATATATTGATATCTCTTCTATCACTTACAATGTAATGGAAAATTTTGTTGAAGAAGAATCTGTACCACCTAATCAAGAAAAACAGTTGGAACCAACACAACTAGGAAAAGAATATTTGAGAATATCTTTATTTCTTGAGGAGGATCTTGATAATGTTTTTAGTAAATAATTTTATGGAAATTAAGAAGAAGAAAAAGAAGTAGGTGAAGAATATCAAGGAAATGAAGATGAAGATGTTGAAGAAGAAGTGGATGATAATGAATAAGAAGATAAATGAAATAAACTTGCTGGTAAGGAAGAAAATCAATCTGACAAGTATTTATCAAGATCATCACCCTCATCCTCATCAAACATAAACTATACATATTATAAATATAATAAATTTTTTAGTCCTAAAAGAATAGGCATCATCATCCGATGGAGAGAAAGAGTAATCATCTAAAGAAGTGGAAGATGATCGAAATTCAAAGACAACGGTTGACGATAAAATTAACACATATGATATGGATATCATGGAAATATATGAAGAAACTGATTTTAAGGAAAAAAGGTTTCTAAAAACAATGAAATAGATGTTTCAATGTTTTTCAAAGAGAAAACAAATCTAGTAGAATTCAGACCAAGAAGAATTAAATCTCTTGAGGTTTAGTAAGAACAATCATATTCAGCCACAACCATTTCATTGGAAGGAGTTGATTACATTGTAAATATTTTAAGAATGATTGAAGGAAAAATTCCGTATTTTCCAAACATTGAATCTTTGTGTCATATGATTCAATAAATTATTAATGTAAAATCATAATCAATCAATCTTTTTACTATGAAGGTGATTTATACTGAATTCAATCAAAAAAAATTTCAAGAAATTTATCAGGATCACTAAAAGGCTTGAAATCAGATGGTAAAATGGTCTCATCAATTTGATGATAATATATAGATGGATGATGATCAATTTGTTTTTATATGAGAACATTTTATTGAATCAAATAATTATTTGAATGAGTTATATACTCACATAGAGGAAATGGTAAAATTTGTTGAAGAATTAATGATTTAAAGAAGAAGATATGTGAAGTGAAACATGATATGAGCAGACTCTAATATGTCTAATCCAAACATTTATTTCTCAAGTTAGAAAATATCAGGTTATCAAAGTAATTAAAGAAGATATGTTCTTTAGAATATAAGGTTAATAAACTAGATAAGGATCATAAGGAGTTAAAAAAGTTGACATTGTTGTTCAAGACCCTAATGAAGAAACATTATTATTATTTTTTCAAACTCTCATTGAATCTATTTTTGGAAAAAACAATTAATGTTGTTTATGAAATAATTAAATTTCCATCTAAATAATAATTTTTTGAAGGTTTTCCAATTACAATTTGTTAAATTTTATTTCATATTTTTATGGATGATTAGTTAATTCATTATATTATTTTATATATATTTTATCTTCTCAAAATTTTTAGGAAACATAAAATTTATTCCATTCTCCTTTTTGAAAATAAAAAATGGGAAAATTATATAGAAAGGTGTAGAAGTATTCTCAACAGTGAATAAGTTTTTGTAAAAGGGAAGTTATTATATATAAGGATAAATTTCTCTATAAAGGGGATAATATGATACTTATTAAAAGACATTATCCTAAGGGGGACTGCATCATATTCAACATCATACTCTCCATCATGTTTAGAATATTAATAAACATAGGTGGATTTAAGGTTTTATATATTAACTCGGAATAAAAAGTTATTAAAAGAAAATGGTCTATATTTTTTATCAAATTTGTTTTTTATTTCTTTTTATGTTTTTTTAAATTACAAAAAGGGGGAGATTATTGATTAATAAATTCCACTTCTTAATATTTTATTTCATTTTTGGTAAACCACAAACTGTTTCTGAAGAACATTTTTACTAAATTTTTATGTCTTATGTGTTTTAGAATGATTATTTAGAAAATTGTACATTTTACCATAATTAGAATAGGATCTAAATTATTAAGAATGTAAACATTACATTAGTCATTACTATTATCTTAATGGTCATGTTTTTAATTAATTAGACTCACCTTTATCTGATCATCTGTAAAAAAAATTCTTATCTTTCATACTATCAAATAATTAACAATCACAATGACATTGGTACTGATAAAACCAGACTAATACTCATAAGGACTATCATATTAACATTATTAAGGAAGTATATCAGAAAGATATGAATATCATCATAAAACATAATAATTATTTCTAATGTAATGAATCACTTAAACACTATGACTTTTTTATCAACAAGATGCCATGAATTCAGTTATGCTCGGTCTTCATAAGAAATCTAGTGTCTAGTGTACTATGTTATATAATAATATAGAAATGTGACTGCTAGGAGATCAAAATATGACCATTGGTAACTCATCTATAAATACTAAGTCATTTAAAGAGTTTGTAGATGATTGGTTACATTATCTCTCATTTTTTTAGAAGAATACAGTATGTTAACATCTCTTTCTTTATCTTTGTATTTCTATCAGAAAACTTGTCAGGTTGTCTCCTTGAGAAAACTTTGTAGTTTTAACTGCATCTGATCATCATAATGTTCAAGAGATTCCAAGGATAGTAATATATATAATATGATCCATCGGATAGAAAGCTATTAGGTCTAGGTAGACATAGATTCTGATCATTATATTGAGGGCATCTGGTGATTGGAATATAGATCCATTCTAATCATCTATCAAGGTATATCATTAATAAGCAATGAAAAATACTACTAAAAGTATAAAATAGCAGATACCTTTAGTTTTCGATATATACAACCTTTATCTTAAGGTTAAAAGAGTTATATTTTTAATACATAAAAAGAGATTCTTTATTTTGTATTGAATTGTATTACTTATTGTATACAAGTTTTTATATTTTATTGCACATTTTAATAGAAATTGAATAATTTTATTTTTCATTATAGTTTTATTATTTTATTTGTATAAATACTATTAGGATAAAAACTATACATTTGAATTTATCATATTATCAGAATTTGATTTTTTTACTCTCATAAATCAGATCCACAGTGTTTAAGATTTTCAATCTGATGTAATCGGATTGATCATAGTTTTGATTCAGTGACTTTGTTAATCATACTGACTATAAGTCCGATAACTATACATAAAGAGGATTAGGGTTTGTTTAATTTAATTATTTTAAATAATGTTTTTAAAATATAATTTATCCCCTCTTATATGTATTTATATTATATGAAAATTATTACGATCATATAATCAGGATTATAAATATACTAATCCAAAATACTATGAAACCATTGAAACACCCAAACACATGAAATAACACCTTTTAAATGTTTTCAACTCCAAAATACCAATCATAGCCTATATTCCCAAAATTCCCCTACCCAGGTTCTAAAAATTAAAATTCACTCTAAAAATACCAACCCATAATGATGCAGGTAATTATACTATACACCATTTAAAAAAATTTAATATTGGAAAGTACTGATTACATTCATTAAAAAATTTATTCATGGATATCTTATGACAATAGAAATGGTGTTAGGAAATAATTTTACAAAAAAAATAATAATAGATATCATTTAAGAAGGAAAATTTTTGATAAAGTAGTGAATTTTAAAAGAGAAAGGGTGTCTTTTGAAAATTATTTCAAGAATTAATAAATAATAAGTTCTAGAGATGTGAGTTTGAATATAGTAGGGATTACCATATAAATAATCTTATAATTGGAGATCTAAAATGGTACACCAATAATTATATGCATGGAAAAATTATATTTCAATTAGAATCTAAGTATTAAATGAAATCATTAACGATCTATGGATCAGTATAAATGATCATTAATGAGATGGAGTTTTTTAAATATCTATTCCAAATTTCTCTTGGTTTTTTAAAAAACAATAGAATTTTTGTGTTTCCTCATTGATTATAAATTCAATAATATCATATGTAGATCATATTAGGCATAAATATTAATCATCATTAATTGATTGATGATGTAGCTGGATAAGATATCTTTATTTTTCAAATAGATCATTCATTTGAGTGTAAGATATGATTAAATTCAAAACAAAAATATTTTCTATTTTAGAAGTAATAGCACAAAATTTATTTTAAATCCATGTTTTATTTTATTCATCTTGCTTGAATTTTTTCATCACTTTTGTTTTCTATTTTTTTGAGGCAATGTGATTATAAAATGTATTTATTCTATTTCCCTTATAATATCCAATTCCATGTAATTATTTTGGAGTACACTGCAGTACAAGGAATTTTTTTAGGATTCTCTTTTATACTAAAAATTTATACATATTCATATTCGGATGCTTAATTATTGAATTTAGGATATTCACTTCTTCTTTTTTATTTAGAATAATTTTATTGAATGAATCTTTGAAGAATTATTATGAGCTAGAGGATGAAGATTGATTAATATATATTGAATTAAATGAAGAAAATAATGATTTGATTTTATAATTTAGAAATTTTATTCCCTAAATAATGTTGTGATTATTTTACTTAAAATTTCCAATATCAAAATATATACAATGTGTATATACAATAAAATTTGGATATTTAAATATTTTTTTACAATATTTTTATTATGAGGATTAATCATTTATAGGTTATTGTAACAATTATCTTTCTTCTTCAATGCTTTTAACATTGGAATAAATGTTTTATGGAACCCTCAATTTTCTTTTCAAAATCAAATTCATTAGAGGAAATATATTCTAGTAAGGCATATTTTTTTAAATGAATGAAATTTCCACTAAATGTAATTATTTTATTGATAGATCACACAATTTATTAATGTACATCATGGATCTTCAAAAGAATATGAATTTGAGAATTTATTAAGTTTACAAATCAAGTTTACATCTTCTGAAGAATAATTTTATAATGATAATGTCCTTTTTGGGACTATTTGGTATTTACATATTTCATTATTAATAATATAATATTTTCCCACAATTTAGATTGTGCATCTAAATCACTAGTGGATTAATTTTTAGGATGTCCAATTTTAGAAGTATTTTTTTATCTTTGGTAGATTCATACCAAAAGTAATCTTAAGAAAATTCCCAATATCATAGATAGTGTAATGTAATGAAGAATTTTTTTATAAATCACTACCCAGGTTGAATATGTTAGAATATTATTGAAAAAATTTAAATGAAAATTAAAATTTTCTCAGAAGTAATGGAACTTATCTATATTATAGTAATACAATAATTTTTAGAATTAATAGAAAATTTGGTAGACATAAAGATATATGAAATTCTTTTATATGGTCTTTCAATTGGGAAAATTTTCTTCCATATAAATAAAAGGAAATGACAAATAAATTTTTATAAGATGTGTAAAGAAAACAAATATTTACAAAAAGAGATGAAAAAGATAAGAATTGAGAGAATACTCTCGATACATAAAGTTGGTAGAAATATGAAAATAATCCAAAAATTCACTTTCTATGTCACATGGTTGAATACAACGAGTGAGATAAATAATAAGACAATATGTAACATAAAGTGATGTGTATCGGAAAGATACTAGAAGTCTCCACGTATATATTTATTCTCAATGTTTTTATAATTAAAAGGTTATAAATATTCAAGATTTGACTTTATTACCATGTATTGGTATTAGTGTGGGAAAGAATGTTTTTGAGTAGATCTTTTTTCCTTAAATATTTTTTTTAGAAATAAAATATTCATACACTATCTCTTATACCACATACTAACATAAATAAGAAGGCTCAAGGGGGGTGGGGGTAAATTAGAGAGGTTATGAAAAAATCCCCTTGATTAAAATTCATGCTTTGATCAATAAATCATTTTAAAATAATAATGTGTCAAAGCACATGATACAAGTAAGAATAATGAATGAATTTCCCCATTTTTTCTCTTTTCTCGCTTTTTATTCATTCTTATTCTTTTAAAAAAAATATAATGATAGATCTCACATCCACCACCTTTCCCCACATGATCTAAACATCATTGGTATGGAAGTAATTATTTTTACCCTTCCAAGAGTCGACTAAATATTTTTATTTTATATATTTAATTTTTTAATATCTTTAAAAATAGAGGTGGATAAAAAAGTACAATGTATAATCACATGTAATCTCTTAAAATATCATGAAAACCCCCAAATTCCCTCACTGAAGTACTTCCTATCCACCATAGAAAACCCCCACTTGGTATTTTAAATATCATGAAACATACCATGAGTAGGGTAGGAATTGATATAATAGGTTTTAATATGGATCATTTACTAACAAGTTGAATCATAAATTCTGTTGGAAACAATTGGATTTAATTTTATGGTGGGTCTATGGATAATTTGATAAATAATAAAATGACTCAATGATATTAAAAGTGATACTATTTAGAGATACTATTGATTTGATGCCAAGAATGTCCAAGAACTAAACATGCACAAGTCTCTTAATAAATATACTATTGAAAGAATGGAAAATATTGGTTTATAATTTTTCATGTGAATAAGAAAATATGTTTTGGAAAAATTTCTTATTTCATGGCATAAAAACAATAAAAAAATCAATTTCCATTTTAGAAATTCAAAAAATGTCAACTCTTTGAATAATTTCATTTACAATTATCAAATCATTCCCAAAAATCATGATTTTTAAATTCAAACCCTCATGATTAACCTTACCCATTAATTTTTCAATTTCAATAATTTAATCATGTCAATAGTAAAAATTAAAACATGGAATAATTATTAACCAATGAATCTTATGTCCCCTATATCGACACTATAGTCAACAGTTCAATGTGGGGCATTCAATTTCTTATAAAGATCATAAATAGATTAAATTTTTTTGGTTAACCTAAAATAATGAATAGAAACTGATATTCTTATTTTAATGATGCTTTATGTTGGGTATCATAGTTATGATCCTGAAAGTTATTTTCTATGATGTATTTACATCATGAATATTATATAGTCTCTTCATTCTCATTTTGTCTCCTCTTTCCATCTTGTTCTAAAAAAATAAATATAATCCTTAAAGAAAAAATACCATGGAATTTATGTTCCAAAATACCGAGTAATAGGATTGTATAATAATTTATTCCTAAAATAAGATTTGATATTTAAAGTCCTTGAATGAAAATAAAATAAATAAAGATATTTGTTAGTTTCATCCCCCAAGTGGGATCTAGGTTTTGACTGCCTCCCAATGTGAAGTACTAAATTTCAACCAAATCATTCTATGTGTGGAGTTTCATGGATTTGAACCTTCTCATCATTTTTTTTGAATCCTTCAATTATTATTTTTTGCAGAAGACCACATGGATAGATTACACAAGATCAACCCCACCATAATTAGGTATAGTTTCTATAGAGTGTGTAGAATGAATTATGGGTCCTAAAATTTCTCTATTACTACCTGTGAAACCACTTTTTTGTTGTCCAATGATTTTCATAGATATGCTGCATGAATTGAATAAAAAAATAATGTTAGAGAATAATTTTATTGCGAAAGATTAAATTATATATAATTAATATCATAGTATTTGCCTTTTTTGTAGGCATCTTTTGTATTTGTTTTTTTTTGGAATATCTACAAGGATCTCTTCATATAAATCCTCTAATAAATGTTTATTATGTTCAAGGAGATCCATTTATTCCTCTAAAAGTTGATTCTCAATTTCATCAACTTTCTCCAAGATATAACGGGAGTTGGCTAATTTTGAAAATTCAAAATAATAGGAAGTAATACCCAATTCTGTTTCAATAAAAAGAGAAGAAATAATGTTTAATAAAGGGTCAACATCCTAAGTTTGTTTGACTTTGAATTCTCTTTTATTTGAAATTATCTATTGGAGTTTAGTTGTATTCAGTGTAGGTAGGTAGTCAGGCTCCTCTAATATTTCTTTGAATTCTACCAATCTAGATGTTACTTATCAAATAGCTTGGGAGAAGTATAGTTGTGAAAATTCATCAACATTAAAAATGGTGGAGAGATCATGCTATAGTTCAATTTCATTTTAATCACACCAAAATTTATCCAAATTAACATGAACTCTCTTTCATAAATTAATCAGAATGTGTACATAATCAATCTCCACCAAAAATGGTTGAGTGAGGTGGAATTAATCTCTATTTAGTTCTTCTTTTACCTTCCAATGTTATTTATCTTCATAAATGAGTGGATAATTTTTTTACACCACTAGATCAGGTTCATAATCTTGTTCAGGTCTAGTTTACTACCACTAGGTTTCATAAGCCTATTTAGTTAGGCAGTCCATTTTTCCCTGAATCTCTTGTATATTTCCTTTAACCCATTTTTAATAGTCTTTAATATGGTTGTTAGCCACTTGTTCTTGATATTTAACCTGATGAATTTATTAAAAAATTATTGGATGAATCATGGAAGAATATACTTGTTTCTTGACCAATTCATTATAAAATGCTTAGAAATACTCATAGAGTTCTGTTAATTAATTTTATAATATTTCAACTATTGGGTACTCAAGGGTGTCTTTTGGGTACCTAATGAGTTCCTTAAATTCATACCCTATAAAAATTTGGCTTTAATATCCTCTAATATATCTAGAAAATAGAAGAACAATATCATCTATAGACTAGGGTGAGTTAGATATTTTTTTTGTTTTTTTGAAAAAAAATGAAATAATTTTTAAAATTTAAAATAAGGAAAATTGAATGATAAATAGATTAGATCTCTAAAATTGGTTCCAGTATTGAAGCACATCTATCATAGGGTGTTACAAAATCTAATTTATTTTTCTAGTTAAGCATCGTAGATGACTAGGGTTATCTCACTTGAATATATTTACATAGGATTAATTATTAATTCTAATTCACCTAAAGAAATTATTTTTATGTTTTTATTTATTTATAAAACAAATATTTTCACTTTTCGAAGAATAATTTTTTTTAAAAAAATAAATTTAATATAACATGAAAATTAAACAGAATGATGTCAGAAATTAATGGTCTTGGTTCAATGTTTTGGTTACCTGAGTTCCTTCATTATTCCATTATTATTATTTACCATTAATTTAAAAATCAATTATGAAATATCACCCTTGAAATAAAATCCTTTAATTTATTGAGTATGTTATTTTAACATTCCCAGGAAATATATCTGCACACCAAATCCCAGATCTTCCAATATTAATACTGGATAAAGCACCTCAATCATGGGAGCAATTCATAAATGACCCATCTCTATCATAAGTTTTTTTATCCCTTAGAGCAACCCCAAATTCATCACATGAATAGGTTTTCCATGAAAAGGCTAGGGAATGAATTAAATAAAAGAATAAGGATTAGTTTTATATCTGTTTCATGGTGGAAAAGAAGTATAACTTTGGACTTCTATAATGTTCACCAAAAATTAAATCACTAAATTAAGAAATTTAAGTAGAATAAATCAAGGGCACTATGAAACCTACCCTATTGAAAATGACCAGGTATATCACTCATTATCACGAGGGTGAGAGTTCATGGTGGAAAGAGGGAAAGATTAAGAATGAAATATGTTAAAATAATAATAAGTCATTTGATGGAAAAAGAAAAGTAGAAACACTTGAATTAAAAATATGAAATTTTTATTTCATTGGAATTAAATGAAAAAAACCTAATGAAGCAGATCCCAAAATTTGTGGCTATATAACAATGGATTAGTTGATGACTCTCAAATATCCTAGATTTATTTTATAATATTCATTCATTATTTTAAAGGTTTTATTTTCCATAAATATGATAATAAAAATCCTTCTCGGTCAATATAGAGGCTGCTCAAATGTTTTGAGTTATTTAGTGTGGCATCCACATTGAATCCACTCATATATGTGGTTATAAAATGGGATTTACATTTTAAATATATATTTAAGACCATAAAAGTGTCAAAATCCCTCCCACATGTGTTTTCTAAATCCTGAATTTCCTTTTCAATGAGTGAATTTACCCCTCAAAAAATTTTGACATCCAGAATTTTCCCCAATATATTTTTGGCCCAGATTATATTCCACAAAAACCATCTATTCCCTAAATGAAATTAATGTATTAAATGCATATTTCATTGTTGTTTCGACATTGTTTTCACCTTTTTCTTTACAATAATTTTTTTTACATGTCACATTACATTCTTGTTTGTCTCCAACCATCATTTGCATCAAAAAATCATCACCTTTTATACCCTTTGAGATCATTTCTAGTATCCTTACACCCATCAAAGAAATAATTTAATACCAAAATAATTAATAAATTAAATTGTAAATAAATACATTTAATATTAAGATATACTTTCAAAAAAATATTTGTACACATAAATTAATCTAAACGATGAAAAACAATGTGTGTTCATCATTCCCCAACACCCTTGATCTACCACACCAATAAGACCATTCATTTGGGGTGATTCTAACATGATCTCCTGGAATCATCACTCAGTACCCAATATGAAACTATAAAAAATCTACAAAAAATAAAAATAGAATGAATAGAGGGTGAAGGGAGAGATCATACATTTAAAACACCTTAGAAACACCAACCAAAAATCACCCATCCTCAAGGAGACTAAAATTTGGTAAAGAGGAGGGATTGAGATTTCTAAATAGCCCTCAATAACCCATACACCTATATTTATAGGAGGTGATGAACTGGAAATTATGTGTTTACCCTTAATAGAAAAACATGATCCAAGGTACATTATGATGTGACCATAAATATTAATGTGTAATGTCCTAATCTCAAGTTAGGTTTATGTGCGACCAAAAGGCTCACAAAAAAATAAAACAACTCTGGGGATGCATTTTGGAATGACCCAATGGGATTGTAAATCAATTTCTATATCTATAAAAGCACTCAAAAACCATCAAACAGTAATTATAGTGCTGACCATGGTTTCACAGTTAAACCACCACCTAGGATTCCTTTTACTGTGTTTCAACCTTCACAACTGTGTGACCGCTACCTATTTTAAAGAACATATAATTTTCACATCCTTATTTTTCACACCACAAATACTCATCTTGTGGTGGAATGTTCCTCCTAAACCAAAAAATACAACCCTAAATTTGAAAAAACTCTTCTATCCTACTAATTCCATTCTTTCTAAAATTGTTTAAAAGATAAGATATGAAAATAGAATGGATGGTATGAAATTATTAGAGAAAATGAAAAATAAAAAAATAATTTCAAAATGAAGAAATATTAAAAATTAGTGATTTTTTAAAGATACATAGAAACTTAGGAAAAGGAATTCAAAAGTATGAATTAAGATACTCCCAAGATGTTAGTTTAAATGAATATGGGATTACCATATTTATAGGATTAAAATTGGAGATTGATATTTTTTTGATACTAAATATACGCACATAAAAATTACAATTTACTTATGATCTTGATATTAAATCCAATAATTAATAATCTAATGATCAATAATAAAAATCATCAATGATATGTAACTTTAATAATATCTAATCTAAATCAGTCCTAATTTTTTTTAAATACCAACATTTTGGGGTTAAATAATTTATTGTACTTTCAAAAATATTTGATGTAGATTATATCAATAATAATGAACCACCATTTTCTATTGACTGATGATATTCTTGGATAAAATTTTCCCATATATCCAATAGATAATTATTATGACTCTTCAGAATGAAGTTCTTTAGAACCCATATAATTTTTCATCTAGAAGTTATTGCGCATAATGTATTTGAAATATATATATTTTTTATATATTCTCTAAGGAATTTTTCAGTACCTATGTTTTTTTGTTTGATATAATGGGATTATAAAGTGGATTTTTTATATTTCTTCTTGAATAATCAATTCCATGTAATTATTTTGGAGGATAATAGAGTACGAAAACCTTCTTTAGGTCTTTATTTTTTTGGAAAATATAGATATATTTTTCTCTAGATATTTAGTTTTTGACTTTAGTGTATTTAATTATTATTTTTTCATTAGAGTAATTTTAGAGGATTTCTCTTTGATAAATATTTCACATTTAGAGGATGAGGATCGATCAAAAGATATTGTGAGAGATTGAGGGAAAAATCATTGATTTTCTAATTTAGAGGATCATTTTAATTTATTATGTTGTTATCATTTTCTTCCAAATATTCATTCATCAAATCTATATAATGATTATATACATTCTACTTTGATATGTTGAAGTATTTTCCATCATATTTATCTTTTTAGGATGAATATTTTATAGGTGATTCAGATAATAATATTTATTCTTCATTTTTTTATATCTAAACAAATATTTTATGTATATATCAATTTGATTTTCCAAATAATATTCATTATAGGCATGGTATTTTAGTTTTCCATAATTTTTTTCAAAGAAAATAATTCACTAGCCATAATGATTTGATTGATAGTGCATATCGTTTATCAATTTCTATCCCTGACTCTTAAAAATGTTATATTGATGATGAATGATTATGTATATACTTCTAGTTTAGATCTTACACATATAAATTTCATAATGATAAATTAATCATTAATATTATTTATAAATTATATCATCCTTTATTCATAATATAAAAGTTTCATCAAATATAGCTTGATCATATAAATCCTGAGTGGATTACAGAAGGGGATACCAAATTTTATAATTATTTTTTCTCATTGTAGATTCCTACCATAGGTGATCTCACAAAATCTTTCAATATTATGAATAGTTTAATTTTATGAATATTTTATATATATCACTAATAATATAGGATGTTAAGATATTATGGATAAATATTTAAATTTAAATTTAAATTTTCTCAAGAGTAGGGGAATTTAACTATGTTTTTTGAATAAAATATGGTTTTGGAATCATTATCCTATTAAGTAGAGTTAATGATAAAATAAATAATTTATATGGTTATAAAATTGGGATATATAGTTCCATAAAAACAAAAGGTAGTGAAAAATCAATTTGAAAATGAGGTGTAAAGAAAAAATTCCCAAAAAGAGACAAAAAATACAGGAATTGGGATTAGAATCTTAATAATTAAAATATGTATGAAAATTGAAAATTTACTAAAGACACACATCTAAAATAATTTTTTGGGGAAAAATTGAAATAAATAATAAAAAACTCTCTAACACGAAGCTTTCTGTATTAGATATTGACTAGAGGTTTCTATGCATATATATACTCTTTAGGTTGTCAATAATGAAAAGGTTATAAAGATTCAAGAGTTTCCTCTAATACCAATTATTGGTATTGGTGTACTAAATAATGTTTTTTAGTAGATGATTACTCATTAATATTTTAATTTGAGAATAAAAATATTTGGACACTATCAATCATACCAAATATTATCCCAGATAAGAAGCTTCAAGGGGAAGGGTGAATCAGAAAAGTTGAGCAAAAAAACTACTTGAATAAAATTCATGCATTAATAAATATATCAATGTAAAATAATAATGTGCATAATGGAAATAGGGAAAAATGGAATCATACGTAGGTAATAAAAATAGGCATAGAAATTAAAAAACAATGGTATACAAGAAATTTTTTCCAAGATATTTTAATGCAAGAAATATGATTCGATAATATCATTCATCTATAGAATATCTAATAAATTATAATTAAAAAATATAACTAGATATTTTAGGTAAATTTTAGTAGACAATGAGTAAATAGTTTAGGGTCAATCACCGTACATGGATGTAATATTTATAATATATCCAACTAAAATAGATAAATATAATTACAATTTAAAAAATATAAAATAAATTAAAAGAATTTTCTTTTTGGATATGACATTGAATATGGTAAATATGTTCTGGATTGACAATCCCTAGATCACTTATTTACTTATAAAAAATTCTTATCCCTAAAAAATTCTTCAATTTTAACCCAAATTTATATATGTATGTTATTCCTAGATATATAAATGAATGAGTACAATCAATTCCAACTTGTCATTACATGGATAAATATTAATCTTCTAGAATTATTCAGTTAGTGATCAATTAAAGACCTATAATTATAACTCAAATATATTCATTTTTAGAGATATGATGATTGAGTGATGAAGTCATTACAATGATAAGTTCTTTATTAAATTCTGTTATGAATACAAAAAAAGAATAGTGTTAGGTTTAAAGTATGAATATACATAGAATAAATCTTATAAGAAAATGATAGATCTTAGAAATAGATTTTGAATTAGAGGGAATGGAGGTGTCATAATTCATGAGATCACCTTAAATTCACTATTTTCTCATAGTTAATCAGTATCTATTCTCCTCTCATTAATGTTCGGTATTTTACATAAAATAATATATCCTCAATCGTTTACACATTGTTAGTTATTTTACCATTTAGAAATATATTCATTGTAACTTGATGTGGTTTCGATATGAAAATTTCTTTTTAAAACTTTTTTTCGATCAGGGATTACCTAACAAAACATATTCTATATAATTGTTGCATTGATCATAGATCACCTTATGACCATTTCCTTACATTCTTTTTTTAGTTAATGTGTCTAATCATGTGGACCATTACTATTTCAATAATTTAGAGTTAATTTGGATATTCATTTTTAAACTCAAAAGATGTGGGATATGATTATTGGAAGCTGATTTTGATATGGATAAAATATAGTTCTTCTACATTGTTTAGTAACCAAAGTCATAAATGGTTCTTATGATTTTATTTTCTGATTTAAGAGTCTTCGAATAAACCTCGACCAAATTCTTTTATTCTATTAAATGATATATATATATTTTAGTTGATTATATATAGGTATCACTACTATAAAACATGCCACTAACAGTGCTAAAAATGGCCTTCATATGTGCTAAAGATTCATTGACTACCGAAGTGAGATTAAAATCCATAGTCTTTTATCAGCACAAAAGATGTGATGACAAAGGGCTCCTTTATCATATATTGTAAAAGCATAGATAAATGGGTCTTCTATCATCACATATATAAGCATTGATAAAGGGGGATGTTGAAGTGTTCTTTAATGTCCCACTGCAGCACTAGTGTAGTGTGCCATAACAATACACCACAGCACAAAAACCCCCATGAAATTATAAAAATAAAGTACCAATATAAAATTTAATTAAATAAAATTTATAACACAAATATAAGAAAAAGAAAATATATTATATAAATTTCAAACTTTGGATTATACAATTAAATAACTAGAAATTACTATATACATTCAAAAATTTCATTGTTCATTTGTATTTTGAACCTAACCCCAGCTCGATAAAAAAACCTGTATAAGAAAAAAGTTCCTATATTAATAATAATATAAATATATAAAGTAATAAAATGTTAATGTTAAAATAATCTTTGATCCATACTAAGAAAAATATATCAGATTGAGTTATGGTTGATTTTTCACATCACACAATTTCTTATTCATCTTCAAAAATAATATCTGTGAAAATGAAGTAAATATGTATATGATAAAAATGATAAGGAAATTAATTAATTAACAGTAGATAGAATGATCACCAAACAATCTAGGCTTGATTTCTCAGTTTTGATGATGTGATGTCTGCTTTAAACTAAAATGAAAATAATATATTGAAAAGACACACTTTGAGTCACTATGGTCACACCATTCATTAGATTGAGGTATACCTGATTCCTACAAGTCTCAAATAACTTATGGATCATTTTACTAATTTATCAAAAAATATGAATGTGTTTGATTGGTTTTGAGTGCATTTCTTGTATATTTAACTAGAATGTCATTTTAAACTGGAAACAAAAACTTTGACTCATAATCGTCACATCATGTGTCGGTTTGACATGATACAAATTCTTACATGTCAGAAATGAATTATGAATCATTTTCATAAATTATCGGTACAATCAGAGAGTTTTTTCATGGTTTTTATTGAGTTACACATTTTGAACTAAAAAGTTGATTTTAAATTGATAATAGAAACATTGAGTCATACCGGGAACAACCGATATATTATTGAGTTTAGTTTGATTCCTAAACAAAAAAACTACTTATGGATCATTTTACTAATGAATGAAAATAATATGAATGTTTTTTGTCAGTTTTGAGTAGGCTAGTTGTCTATTTTTACTAAAATTACTGTAAATTTTAAATTAGAAGACATATTTGAAGTCATATTGGACACACCGTGCATTATATTGAGGTACTACTAATTAAAAAATATAAAAAATGACTTATGTATCATATTCCATTATTATCAAAAACAATCTGAATGTATTCTCTCAGTTTATAGTAGGCATGTTAACCTTTTTACTAAAAATGATGTTAGTTTTAAATAAAAAGGCACACATGGAGTCATATCCATCATATAATGAATCTTATTGAGGTAATGATGATTCATAAACTTTTAAAATTACATATGGATCATTTTTCGAGTGTATTAAATAAATCTTAATGCGTTTACTCGGTATTGGGTACAACACTTGTCTTTTTTTACTAAAATATGTTTCTAAACTCAAAACATGCACTTTGGCTTTTACCGATCACATAGTGAATTGTTTTAATGTGAGACCAATAAATAAGTTTAAAAATGAGATATGAATCAATTTAATATATTATAAATAAAATCTGAGTGCATTTTCTTGGTTTTAAGTGAGTGAAAATCATTCAACTAAACTGTTAATTTTAAACTGATAATAGACACATTGAGTCATATTGAGAACATCATGTATATGATTGAGTTAAGGCTGAATTTGAAAATGTTATAAATTAATTATGGATCATTTTATTAGAGTATAAAAACAATATGAATGCATTTCTTAGTTTGGAGTAGACTAGTGGTCCTTTTTACTAAAATTGCTGTCTTTTTCAAATAAAAACACACACTTGGAATCATACAGGTCGCACTATGAATGGATTGAGGTGAAACTAATTACTACATGTTAAAAGGATGTATGTATAATTTTTATAAGGTATCTAAAAAATATTAACTCGTTTGTTTGGTTTAGGGAAGGTCAGTTGGCATTTATTATAAAATTTATGTCAATTATAAATAAATCGATGCACTCAGAGTCATACCGGTCAAACCATGCATCAGATTGACATGTGGATGATTCATACATATATCAAATGAATTAAGTGTTTTTTTTTCTAATTTATCAAAAAAAATATTAATGTGTTTCCTTGATTTTTAGAATGCTACATTATTTTTACTAAAATGCCAATTTAAACTGGAAACACACACTTTGACTCATACCAATGATATAATATATATGTTTGACATGAGACTAACTCCTACACATCAAAAATTAGTTATGAATCAATTTAATAAATTAATAAGAAAACATGACTGTGTTTTCTCACTTTTATAGGAGTGACACTTTTTGAACTAAATTGTTGATTTTAAACTCATAATCGACAAAATGAGTCAAATGAGGCACATTGTGCATCATATTGAGATGAAACTTGTTAATATATTTAAAAATGACTTATGTATCATTTATATAATGTATATAAATAATAATAATGTTTTTTAGAAGTTCATTTGTCCTTTTTAATAAAATTTATGTCAATTTTAAATAAAAAGATGCGCTTAGAGTCATATCGGTCACACCGTGCATTGGATTTAGGTGTAGATGATTCATACGCATCCCAAAAGACATATGGATAATTTTTCTAATGTATCAAAAAAATCAGAATATTTTTTTTCTTAGTTTTGGGTATGTCAATTTCTCTTTTTACAAAAAGTAAGTTCAATTTTCAATAAAAATAATCACTTTGAGTCGTATTAGTCACACCATGTGTCAGATTGTGGTGAAGATGATTTCTACACATCTGAAAGTCTTAAAAATCCAAAAATACTAATGTTTACATGTTTTCCATTTCCTTTATTTGTTAAACTGCCAACACTAGATATTGACTCTATGTTATTAGCCGAAAATTATTTCTCATTGTTGAAATCCTGAAGAGAATAGGATGCTTGTGTGACCATTATATCATGAGAAGTCCCCACAATATGCACATGAGATTCCTATACTATTTTTGAATTCAAAAAATATAATGTTTTTTAGTTAAGAACATTAAGTCAATATACAACATGTGATGTTCGACAAATAAAAGAAATGGATGTAGAAATTGTGGAAACATTGGGAGAAAGAAACATTTAATATATTTTGTTGCCCGTTGTAGATAGTTGAAATAAAAATATGACTTCCAAAAAGATCGATGAAAAAAAACTAAATATGTATTAGGATAAAATGATAAGGAAAATATATTAGAAATTGTAGATAAATTTTTGAAAACATTAATTAAATAAGTAGCATTAATTCTACTTTTAATGATTGTTGTATGCATTCTTGATGAATTTCTTTTTTATCGTGATCTCAATTGCTGGATCAATGTCCAATCGCTCATGAGAATGAGAATCTTAAAACTAACCACCCCAACTCAAACCAAATAATCCACCTGTATAATAAAACAATTATTATATGTTTTATACTAAAAACAAATAAACTAAAATTAAATATGAAATAACACATTAATTCTATGGACAATGATATTTCTGTAAAGACATTTATATTACCTTTGTGATTATGAATTGAATATAACATTAAAGAAAGTGATAAATGTAAATATTTTAGGGGTGAATAGTTTTTTTAGAGAGAATATTTATTTTGATGTTTTGGTGTAGAAAGGCATGAAAGATAGACTGACCACCCCAACTCCAACAAAAGAATGCACCTAAATGAGAAAACAATTCTTATATGATTAATACTAAAAAGAAATAAATTAAAAATAAATATAAAACAATAAATTAATTATATGGGTAATGATTTAACTATTCAAACATAAAGATTACAATTGTCATTGATAAGGGGGAACATTGTTGCTCTTCCTACGAAGGCAATGTAGGTAACATGAAGGAAAGTGATTAATGCAACAAAACTGTGATGAAAGGGATTTGAGGGAGATGTTTATGAAAGTTTTTATGTTGAAAGGAATGAAATGTGGACATAAATATTCTAAAATAAATAAAATCTAAATGAAATAATTAAAATAAAATCAATTTTTCATTATAAATGTTTTTTAGTTAAATAGAGGAAGTATATCATAACATTACCTTTACATAATCCCAAAGCGTTTACTTCATTATATTTTTTTTATTTCGAGGTCTTGGTAACATCCTCATGTGTAGAATAACATGTCTACATGAATAGTCAAACATTTAATTTAGATTTTTTTGATGCAGTATAGAACATATTATATTACGAAGAAAACCATAGTACATTAAAAAAATACTTTTACTATTTCATTGAACTCTATTTATTTTTTTTACTTGGTTTAGGGATTTAGTTTCTCTATAGAGTACCCAAATATTCTATTTTTGGTCCCCTATAATGTACAATACATTGTCTACATTGTGACTATTGTAAACTAATTGTGAACTTCCAAAGAAAGGGACATCTTCGATTTAATATTCATCAGACATGAAATTTGTTTTAGTCAAAAGTAATACATTCGAACAATTCTTGTTTATTGGATTTGAGACAAAAAATACTTTCACTTCATGTGATTCTATTATAAATAACTCCTCCTATTCCCCTTCTGTACTAAAATTCACATTAATTACACCCATTTAATCAACCTTCACTTCCCTCATATTGTTTACCCATTTGCAATGGAAAATTTTCACTTCAAATGTTGTATAATCCAACTTGTATATCTATTCGATAATTTTGAAATTTGACATATTTTCATAAATATGATTTCTATCCATGGAAACATATTTGTGAATCATTTCCACAACAAAAGTAACACCACTTTTTTCATTATACTACAGTAATCATGTTCTTTTATATAGAACATATAACCATTGATTACAAATCCAATATAAGATAAAAAAATTATTCGGTCCTCAATATATTCATTGAAGTGATTTGACAATTGAATTTATATTTTTAGATATCTCCTTATGAATTTGATCTCAGAACCATCCTATAAACTATTGATTTTGTGTATTTGATATCCATCCTTCTTCCCTTGATGGATTCAAATATCTAAGAATTTATTTGTGTGATTCAATGTATTGGTCAACATATTCACTATTATCTAAAACGTAAAGGTGTTTCTTCTCATGCTCTTTAATGGAAAATTTAACAATGTATCTTCTCAAAATCCTTTCACCCATATGGTGTCTGCATTAACAATACTATGGGTGACTGATGTTGTCAAAATCTGATAAGTAATCAGTATATAATTCAATAGCTTCTAAAACAATACATCATTATGTAGTAAAACATTCTATACGACTATGATTTTTAACATACACTTTCAAAATCATCCTATACCATTCAATGGGGTAAATATATCTCTAATGGAAGGACCACGCAGTTCAAACAATCTAACCAAGTAAACCATATGGTGGGCCATTATATCAAAGATTGATGGTGGTAAGAAAATAATATTCAAATAATATGAATGTGATGTAATTATTCATGATTAAACATTTCACAGGGTATATAACTTTACTATATATGGCCTTAAAAAAGAAGAATAGTTTTGTTATTGTATGCCATATATTTTGTGGTAGAATGAAATAGAAATAAACATGTATCAAATATCCCATCAAAATAGTACATTCATGTGGTTTTAGTTCTAGAAATATCAAATTAGTCATTGGCATGAAATTTCTTGATACTTGATGAATACCCCCATGAAAATTTTACACAACTAAGCAAAATATAAAATTAAAACTGTTCTTATCTGGATATAGTGTAAGGTGGTGGAGGAAGAAATCATTCCATTTACTCTTCACTAGTGCTAACTTTTCCCTTTTCCCCATGTGAAGAATTTCCAACAAAGCATTGATTCCATATTTAATTTTTCCAAGAACATTTAGCAATATTCCAATAACATTATCAAATGCAATTTTTTCTATATGAATGACATCAAGAAAATTTCTAAAATAAAAATAAATCAAATACAATAATTCAATGAAAATTGATGTCCTCTTATAACATGATTTCTTAAGGTTTTTTAAAATTATTTACCAAAAATATGGTCGATATCATTTAATCTATCATATAGTTGATCGCATATTAGTAGAGATGTTGTTCTAACTTGTTTGAGGATCGAAATTTATGTCATCAAGGTAAAAATTTCATATTTCCTAAAAACACATCCTTTGAGGAATGCTTCAACCAAATTTTGGGTGTTCATTTTTAAAAAATATGGCACCCCAAAATTTCGTTAATGATATAGCCTGATAAAATTCCATAAGCAGGGAAGTCATTTATCATCACATACAACAAGGACCTCAATGAGAATTAATCACTTATATGAGAATAATAAGTTGTAACACATGTATCCCACATCAATTTTAGTTCTCTATCAATAGATCCAAATAAAAATCAATATCATTACCTGGTTTCTTTGGTCCAGATACAAGCATAGAGAACATAATATATTTTTGCTTCATGAATAACCATGGAGGAATGCATTAATTTATTACATGACTAGCCATGTACAATAAGTACTAATTTGACCACCAAAAGGATTTATTCCATATATGGATAGCACAAGATGAAAGTTTTTCAGATCATTTGTAAATTTAGGGTACTTGTAATCAATTTTTTTCAACTATGGAGAATCTATTAGATGACGTAGATTCCAATCTATAATTCCTGTATCTTCATGCCAGATTAATTGTCACACAATTTCCAAACATCCATATAGTATTTTAAATAATTTAATGATAGGAAACAACTATACTGATTTCAAAAGACTTGATTCATTTTTCTTGTATTGATCTACACCACACTTATGTAATTTTATGAGTGATTCAAGGCCATTGGCAAAAAATTTAAAATCATTTGGAAAAGAATTTATTTTTTAGATATCATTACAATTGAACATAGAATTTTTTTTAGCATCATATGATTTACATGGTTATTCACTTTCTTCCAGTATAATATCATTCCATAAACAAAGTAGTTAATAAGGTTATTGTCACTCCATCCACTTCCAGTATCAAATTATATAACTTCAATATAGGTGACAACATTGTCTATTTAGTACAACCATCATACAACAGTCTCTTGGCATAACTATTTAACCTCTCAAAAAACTTTGGATAATCAACAATTTCATCTTCAATTTCCATTTTCATTTCATTCATTTGATCTCCATCATCATATATATAGGTATTCATATCAAATGTTCCATAAAAACATAGTATCATCCCAATCAGGATGTAAGTGTAGTTTTTTCCATGTTTAGTCCAAAATATATAGCTATTATCTGTTCTGTGATAATCCAAATGTTGTTCCAACACATCTAGACTAATTTTTTAATAACAAAAACATAAACATGGATGGATGATTTGATAAGGGGTGTATACAAGCTATATTTCAAACTTGATGAACTCTTTAACTCCATCTCCATAAATGGTTTTCAAAATATTCATGTACATCCATTTTTTGATTCATATCCATATTATTGGGTTCAAAAAATATTAATTTTTTATAATAAATAAAAAAAAATACACGTAAGAAATTAATTATTTATGGTGAAATCTATAAAAAAAATTAATAATGGAAACCCGTATTTTGATTATTTCTAACAATTTATGTTTTTTTAAGAAAATTAATAATTAAATTTAAGAAAATAATTGCTCCACATTGGTAGGTTTTACCCAATGAATTCAATAAATGGTGAAAGTTATAGAAAACTGTCTTTCTCATCGTTCATCTCTCTAAAAATTTTCAATGCATTTTGTTGTGTGACACACATATTCCTTGTCTTGTGGATATAAACATATTTTTCTAGAAATAATCTAAGAAATAGTCATCCATGGGATAAATACTTCTTATAGAAGTATAGGAAACTTAATAGATATAAGGGATGAGTCTGAAGAAAAAACAAATCAATAACTATTAGGGAGATGAAACTGATGAGGATTCCATTTATCTAAAAAAGATATGGGAGATGAGTCTAAAACAAAAAATTGAAATAGTAACTATTATTTAATTCAATTGAATTATTTCTTAAATCCCCTAAATAAATGAAAATATAATATAATAAATTAAGGAGTAATAAGAAAACAAAAATTGATAAAAAAGAAAAATAAACTCTCATTCAATAAACTAGAATATATAAAAATGTATTAATAAAAAAATTTAATAAATAAAGTTTTATTTAATATTCATTGATTGAAATTAGAGATTATTAGAGGTGGAACCAACACGTGTAGTCTTAAAATGATGAATACCTAAAAATAATTTATAATATATACAATTTGATAACCTTAATTATATATTTTGGAACAAGTGGTGAAATAACGGAAAGAATTATTACATACAATAATAATGGTATATCAAATATTTGAAAACACCTCAAGACTCTTGGGATGTCATATCACCACACCAACCCATCCCAATGATTATTGAGAGGTCATCACTTCAGATCTACCCATCTAATTGATTCTTGGGAGTCCATCTAATACACATTGAACCATATTTAAGATCCAAGGGAGGTCTATAAAGAAGTTGGAATATAGTAATAATTCACATCGACAAGATATATCAAACACAAGGGAGAAAATTAGACCATGCCTTGCAACATATATCCCATTCACACTAGCCTCTTCTGAGATGGAATAACTCCCATGAGGTCACATTTTCTATGTGGACTACCCTTATGTCACTCATAAATCAAAGTGGAATTACAAAATTAATAGATCTATAAAACATAACTCCCTACAAAAAGTATCTACTACACAAATATGAAAATAAATAGTCGATTTAATATTCTAGGAAGCAGTATCATAGAATACCCAACCACCTTCATGGAAATAGATTCATACAAAATCATAAAGATTGTGTAAAATGTGACTGGACTTCTACCATATGGTTAATTCCACTATTTATCCCACTAAAATAAAGCATGATTCATAGAAATGTTCTAATAAATAAATAAATAGCTCAAAAATCCCCTAAATTAACTCACATATGTAATTGAGAAGGAATGAGATGCTCGTATGGCCTAGGAACAAAGCTTGGAAGGCTCACATTATAATTGTTTCACACTCTAAAAATTTCAAGCATCAAAATGGATGATCTCCACAACTATATCCCCAAAATGGATAACTCACCACTATCACAGTTGCAAAATATCCTCCACCACGCGTATAAACATTTATGGTGTACACCCTGAGATCCCCAAGTTAAAGGATAGACAGGCTTTCTTTTGAGATAAATTCGAGAAAGGCTTATATTAGAACCTTGTGTTCATTTGAGCCTAGAATTGTTTGAACCCTGGATTTGAGCCTTATAACTATTTGAGAATTGATTAGAGCCTTGATTTGATCTTAGATTCACTAGTGAGAAGGGATGATAAAAATTTTGTTCTGCGGAATGCTTTGGATATCATAGAGAGTTTTCGACTGTTTAGTGGGTTTTAAGTAGATCATGACACTTTTATCTGCACTTCAAAAAAGGCACCGATAAAGATCTATTTTATCAGATCCTAAGTAATAAGAACAGATAAAATTAATTTTTATCAATGATTTTATTATCACTAATAAAGATAAAGCATTATTAGTGATAAAAAAGTACTGATAAAATTCGTCTTTAACAGTTCTAAAAAAGAGCTGATAAATATTCCTTTTTTCAATGCTTATCACTTAGGCACTGATAAAAGATTTATAATTATAATTATAAATAAAACATTTTTAAATATATTTATATAATTATATATATATTTAACAAATATAAATAATTATAACATAGTAAAAATATTCTTCCTTTAAATATATTTATTACAAATTAATAATTATATATACATATATTTATAATTATTAGAATACTGTAAAAAAATAATATTCATATCATTGAATATAATTATATATATATATTTAATAAATATATATAAATATAAATATAATAAATATATTCATTATTTAAATAAATTTATTATAAATTTAATAATTATTTATATATATAATTGTTTACTTATATTTATATAAATACTGTTTTTAAAAAATAGTATTTATTTATTTAGAATTATAAATATATAAATATATAAATATAGTTAATGTACATTTATAAATATATTTATTTATAAATATTTTTTTACGAATATATTTTTAACATCATTAAAGAATATTTAATCTTATGTACATGCATGTTAATTATGAGTGAAATTGAATAAAATAAAAATGTGTACACATTATCAATATTGAAAAAATCTTTATGTTTTATTAATTACTTATAAATTAAAAAAAATGGATATATATTGAAATAAAGATGAATACATATTAAAAATATTAAAATATATTAAATAAATATATATAAAATAAAAATTAATTAATTAATTATATGTGAAATCAATATAACACGATTGATCTATGTTAAATTCAAATATCAAATGACATTAATTTATGTACATTAGTAGATGTAATTATTCTGTATTTTTAATTCATAATAATTTTTAATTTTAAACAATTATTCACTAAATATATGACTACTTAATGTAAAAGAAAGATAATTTTTATTATATAAATCAAATTTATATACATTCATATATATATATAATATGATTTTCTAATAATTTCAATAATTACTTAATTAATAAAATGTTTAATATTTTTCTCAATTTACATGTTTTTTATTTTTATTTTTTTTATTTTTCATCTTTCATATATCTATATATTTAATATATACTATTTATTAGTATTTTTAATTTTTTATAGTTTAATGAATTTATTCATTTTTATCAATAATTATTTAAATAATAATTTTTATATTATTTTTTAATGAACTCATTTTCATTTTTTATTTATTTCGTTATTTCATTTTATTTAGACCATTATCATCGCTAAAAAAACACTAATAAAGGATAAAGTTATGGGAACTAAAAACTAAGAGATGATAAATGTTACCATATATTAGTGATAGAAATAAAGCACTGATAAATTGTAACCAAAATTATTGCTTAAAATAAATCAATGATATAGGGTACCTTTTATAAGTGATAAAAATGAAGTGCTAATAAATGGTACTGCTTATCAATGGTAAAAAAAGGCTGATAAAAGGTACCATTTACTATTGCTTATTTTAGCACTTATAAAGGTTCCCTTTATCACTTTTTCTAGCATTGATAAAGGCCATCACTATTAAAAGCCTATTTTATTATTGTATCTTCACATAACTCAACTTCATGCATTCAGTGTTTTATATTCTTTCCATGATTTTTCAGTAGTAAATGATCTTCTGATGATAAGGTTGATTTTAAATAAATTTTTTTTCTTTTTTTCTATTTATCTTTATTTGGCTTATCATCCATTTTATGTGCCACCTAATATTGAGGTCAATGTTATGGTATTTCCCTGATTTTGTATCATTGTGACCTGAAAATTACTTTTTTATTTTTCAATCACTTTTAAGGGAAAGTGAGAGCCCAAATAGTACAAAAAACATCATGTACCATATGATATGTTCAAACCATTAATGTCTAACATCAGTATATTCTATAGACTATAATTAAATAATTTCTAATGATGGAAGCATACCTCAGTTTCCAAATAATACTTGATGACATCTTTGTACCTAGAATATGTTATGTCCCACATTTAGATGTACTCCTCCATATTAATTTTCCCTGCATTAAAACCTCTTACAAGAATGAGTTCATTCTTATTAATCCACTCCATCTGCTCTTTGTTGGTATCCCCCAGAAGAAATATCCCAATCATCATATCAGAGTCCTCTTTTGAGGAATTAATTGGATGAAAATATTTTGACATAGCCTCCTCTGAGTTTATAATAAGGTCTGAGGAATGGCTATTAGTTGGAACCAATTTGGATTCCTCGTAACTCTGGATAGCGGACTCTTCCATAAGGATTGTAGTGGTAGCTGCTTTAATCAGACCCTTTTTAGGGGGAATACATTTTCTAGATCACCATGTAATGGGAGTTCTAGGTTAATTTTAGTAATTCTTTCATCTTTGGAGCTTCTATATATGATGAATAATCCCATAAACATCTGTGACTATGTTATTAGCTTTATTTGAAGATGCCTGAAGATAATCTTCTACATGTTCCATTTCCTTGGACATAGAGGACAATATTTAGAAGTAGAATCATCATACCATCCATTGAATCAGTTCCTAAGATCAATGGTGGAAACATTTCGTAAAGGATATGACTTGTTCACTAGATTCGTACCATCCCCCTGGGGAGGTTCCAGCACCTCCATCTCTTGAATTCATTGATTTGGAACACCTTTAGAAGGCTTAAGGGATGGAGAAAAAATACTAAATAAAATTAAAACCTTTTTTAAACCTGGGGGGAAGCTTCTACTACCTTGATACTCCTTCCCTAACACGAACCTGTCCCCCAAATTTTGTCTCAAATAAGAAAAAAAAACATCAGCAAATTTAGCTTCCGATTGAATGGTATATTCATTTTTAGGTATGGGAGGGAGAATCCAAACCTCACTAGATCCTGAAACATTTATTTCTAGGCCATTACTTGTGGTATTAACAACTAGGTGAGTATTTACCCAAACCTTCATGAACATGGTGGTTATCAGGCCACCCTCCTTTGAGGATCCAACAACAAGATTGATCTTATAATAGTCCCTTATGTCCTACAGATGGAGACCCTCTCCCCGATAAGTAGAATAATATGCCTCTCAAGGGACCCCCATACATTTCCCTGTTGTGTTTCATCCATCTATCTTATTATGTCACTAATAAATAAATTTTACGCGTTTAATCTAATATTATATGAGTCATCAACCATGTCATACTTCTATTCATTGTGTCATAGAACTTCATCAATTTATTACCATTATATGTCATTTTATTATTGTCAATTATTTCAATTATTTATTCTACATAGTCTTTTATCATATGTGTCATTTGTTCAATACATTATCATGTTCCTTAATTACCCTATATCCAGATAGCTAGTTTTTGTATTCCATGATATTCCTCCTTATATTATTATACTATACATCTTCAATTTACTATTATATTACAAAAAAGACAAATGAAATGGTTTTAGAAAAAATTTTGAGTTTCTTATTATCATTAAAACACATCAATCTTGGGGATGATAATTTTGGTATCCAAGGATGACATGATAGATTTGATTCAATTTTTATTTTAAATTATTTTAAATTCTTCTTATAAATTCTATATTATTATTATAAAGGATTTATGCCATAGGCAATACATTAAATTTTTAAACATTCATCATGGAACAATATATCTTTAGATTGTAAATTCACAAATAAATGTTGATTAAGATTTTTTCATATTTGGGTTTAGGATTTTATTGTAATTAATTTCCCTATTTTTCTAATATATGGAGAGTGGAATTTTAGACAAATTTATCAATTTCATGGGAGTCCGTTCAATTATATAAAAAATAGTGTTTAGATACCACCCACAATAGACTTGTTATTGAGTTTGTTTTGGTTTCATGTGATTGTAATTCTTTACATAAAAGAGTTTCATATATTATTTTTAAGAGATATACTTTGATATTTATAAAATTGATCAATTTATATTTCTGGGTAAAACAAATCCTTAGTTTTATAATGTGTTATTCATTAATGTAATAATAATATATTAATTTTATTAATGTTATGAGATACCCAAAATAAATCATTAAAATCAAGAATATGTAGTGAATATATGAGATTAGATTGTGAGACATTAGAGAACACCTAAAAATACTCATTATTAGATATTTTCCTAAAAATGATATATATGGATACCACATAAGGGGGTGAATTTCATACAAAATATGAGTCATAATTTTTCATCTCATTCATTTAATCAAAATTATCAAATAACATGTTTCCAGATAAAATATTAGAGTAAAAAAAAATTTAAAATATAGCAATCAGAATGCAATTTTTTTTATAAAAACTTTAATGGACAATGGATGTAAAAATGATCAGGACAAGTAAAAAATGTGTACTGTTCCGGATTACACTAAAAATATCTCGATGATATTATTACTAATCTACTTATAATTAATAGGAAGTCTTCACATTTATCCAAAGAGGCAAGAGGATAGGTAGAACTAATCACTGATATACAACTTCTATACCGAGTACTTCCTAAACTATAGAAAATTTAGAAGGTACCATATTCCATGTTTTGAACATTTAAAACACCATAGTGAGAAAAAACCATCTCTAGCCCTGATATCTTCTTCGATCTCAAGATTATTATTAAATGTTCAATAGGTCATCATCGGAAACAAAGTCAAAAGGTAAATATTCACACATATAATCTCATCAATCTCGATGGATATGAAAAACCAGATTCCAAACCTATAAACATTATCAATCTAATACAGTTATAAAATTAAAAAAAATAAAATGTATCTTATATATTTTAAATAAAAACTTCATCAATATTTCTCTAAGTGTACACGTTAAAGAAAAAATCATAAGTGATCAATAACAATGAGATGGTGTACAACTTCAACATTACTGTAATAGATTCTAGTATTCTAAGCACCTTTGATTTCTTATTATCAATCCATGAATCTATTAGGTAAATTTATAGACTATATTGTAAAAAACTACAATGTATGGATTTCGTGAACTTTGAGTATGGTTGTAACAACATAAAAAATGGAAGTCCATTATAAGATGAATGTAGGTTGTACTCTATCATATGATGAAAAAGCCATAAAAATGTTCTAATTATCTATGAATATACCTCAATACAACTTCCAAATGCTGCAGAACATAGTTATATTAGATAGGATCTTCGAACATTAAATTATCTAATAATAAACCTACACAAAAAAGGTGACAAATAACTACATTTTATTTAAATATCAACAGTAATTTTATTTCCATTATCCAAATAAAGGATAACAAAGTGACATTTAACGTAATAAAATTACAATTTTGAAAATTAAAAGACACATAAGAGTAGGTATGTTTGACTAAAATTAAAAGGAAATAATTCTTATAGAATCTAATAAAAATCCCCTTGAGTTTATCATCAATAAGACATATATTTTTAAATTTAATCCACTTTGTTTAATCAAAATATGGGAAAAAATATGCCTTATACTAGTAAAAAAATAAATCACTATTAATCAAGTAATACAAACATACATTCACAAATGTTTTCCCTTGGTGATTTATAAAACCAGATTCATAGAATGAGAAAATAAAAACAATCATGCACTTTTTATAATTTAAAAAAATATAATTTTAAATAATTATTTAATCTTTAGAAAACACGCATATGATTATCTCCCATTGTGATTTTTAAAGTAGAATAGAGTAATAAATTTATTTTTTTCAATGTTTAGATTCTCTAATGTCAGAAGGTTTCCCCTATTTAGACATTTAGGTACAAATGTAAAGACCACCCCCTTTATTTTTTTATTTATAAAAATATCTCCAAATAATTAAATGTTTTTGAAAAATTTATATGAATAACAAAACATTCCTAAATTGATATTTCAATTATTAATGAATGTATCCACAAAAATAGATCTTATATACTCATCAGAAGAAAGTAAAAATAATAATTAATATGTTTATTATTTTCTAAGAGTTTGGGTCATCCTAATTTCTAGCTTCCACAACATCCTCACAATAATTTTTTATGAACTCCCCTCCCCCATCAAATATTATCATATATTCTAACCTGTGTTTTTATTTGGATAACATATGATCGTACTATTTATGTTTCTAATCTTGATCCTCTATCTATTGTTCATGTTTAAATGTCTCCCCGGAGATTCTCTTTATAAGAGATTCCTGATTCAAAAACCATTCTCGATTTACCAACCTCTAAATAAAACTTTCTCTTGAATAAATATCTTAAAAATAATAAATTATGATTAATAAAGTGAAAATAAAAAGCAGGAAATTATAATATTAAAATAGAAACACATTTAAATTAATCCAACCTACAATCCTTAGGTCCACAACCCTTTATATAGCTAATTCTCCATAATCTTGGACTCATCTAATCTGATGGTCCATAAAACATCATGCCAAAAAATATTTCTCAAAATATAAATTTTAAAATAATACATTTATAATTTTAAAAAACATGAACTAATTTAAAATAAATATGATTTCTCATGGTAAATTATTAAAGTATCAATATTTATAAAACTCTAACAAGTAAAAAGAAAAATAATTTAATAAAAACATTAAAAGATAAAAATAAATAATCTAAACCTTCTAGAATTTAACATCAATTATTGTGACTTGATTTTATTCATTATAAGATGATTGAAAAAATTATTCCAAAACTATGTTTTTGACTTCCATTGAATAAAAAATAGATTAATTAAAACTATACATGAATTTTGAAAAAACAAAACACCTCAAAGAAAAAAGAGTTAATATTTAAATAAAAAATTTAAAAGTAAAAAAGGCATTGAATATTTAAAAGTAAACCTTTTCTAGGTACCCAATATTTAAAATTCAGTTACTGGTGAGAATAATATTTTATTAATAGAATATACGTCCATGGAGTTCATACAAGCTTCGATATGGAGGTATGCACAATGAGTCTCTTAGGTACCCATATCTTTCCATCTATTGGATGAACAATCATAACTAGAAAATTTAAAATATAAGAATAGTGTTTTCTAAAAGATTTGAATTTGGACAATTGAAATTGATTCTTCTAGTTTCCGCCTCTTTGATACAATGTACCAAATGGTGTACTACTTGGAAAAAAATAATTATTCTAAAAATGTGAAATTCTAGTATACATTATTCATAGTTAGGAGGATTTATTCTTCGGTTTTGGTGGTTTATTTGTCTTATCAAAGTTCCTCCTTCCAGTGGTCTATTTTATAATTTCTTCTTTAAATGCATAACAATTTATTTTAGTTTAATAAAAATATCCTTCTCTTATAATAGTTTAATGGAATGTTTCTCCTTTAACCTTCTGGGACAGTATTAAAATTTAGTTCTTCAACTTATTAATACCATACTATGTATTATAAATTAGCACATCCTTTATATTTAATTCAAAATTTATCCCAAAAATTTACCCTCATTTTTATTTTAAAAATTATACACTTCGGTAGGTGTATCCTTGAGTTTCAAATAATTCTTATAAATTTTTTGATACATGTTTTCATACTCCCCAAAAATAAATTTCAATCCCTCATAGGTTTTAAGAGCCATATCCTCCACATATTATTATTATTAATCGTGAAATAAAAATAAAACATCAACATTAAGATATAATTATGAAAGGTAATTTGTATTAATGTTTCCCACTAGACATAATTCAATTTCCGTAACTCTAGTATAAAATCTAGTAATATTTTGTTTTTATCACTATTATTTTCACTACTACCAAAATATGATGGATCTTCACTATCAACCCAAGTGTAATTAGTTTCTCTAAAAAAAATTACCTTTATATATTCTTATAATTTCTCTTAGAATCTCTATCATTGATATTAATTTTTAAAAAATCTATTTTTATATAACCATTCTTATTACAATCAATGAAAAGAAGTTTCGATGAAAACAACTTTTTATATTTATTCATTATTTCCTTTATATCCTTATAGTAATGTGTTAAGAAATTATGATTTATTAACACACTTTTATCCGTATTTTCTAGTTCTCCATTAGTAGGTTCTATTTAAAAATTATCAAACAAATTCATTCTTGAGGTATTAGGATTTGAATTATTTCATTAGGAAGTAAATTCTCTAATATATGAATGAAAAGAAAATTCATTTTTATTTCTTTCAATTTTACTATCTATTTTGTGTCAAACATCATATTATTGAGTGTTTTAATAAGATAATCCAAGATTACATTTGGTAATGTGTTTTTTATCATTGATCACTATCCACTGTGACTCTCATACCTGGGGTGGGATTTCAATCACTTTGACAATGAGCTAATCCTCTATTATTTACTTCTCACCATGTTACTGATGGTCATTAATGATTTTCATTATTACCTACTAAATTAATGGGATATAGTGTACTATAATAAAAACAATTCTTGATAATAAACATGAAAAATGGAAATTTTATTTTCATGAAATATCAATGTCCTAATGTGAGTGAATTCATGTTTTTTGATTCTACATATTATATGATAAGGTGATAATTTATCGTAAATATTTTTTTAATGTTGAGAATGAAGGGGTTTCTAACATAAAAATTAATCTAAAACTTATCTCTTTCCTCTGAAGAAAATTTATAATCTCTTTTCTCTAGTATCTGATAACATCTAGTAATTAAGAAAAAAATTTCTATAACAAGTCTTTTCATAATGGATTCCATATAGACTCTCAAGTATTTATAGTCATTAGTATAATATATAATTGGTAAGCTGGGATTGGAATTATCAATAAATCCAACTAACATTCAATCATTACCAAAAGAAAAATTATTTCAACTACAATACAGTTATTTTAAGAAAATTGAGTTAAATTTTTATGGTTAAAAGAGGATAAAATCATGTTCAATATCATGTGTAGAGACACAATCTAATACAAAACACTGTCCCAGAAAATCTATATATGGATACTTAAGGTGGGGGGGATTTGAATTATAGTTGTGATCAAACTTGTAATTTTTCATCCCCCTCAAGTAATCTGGTTGATCAAACAATAAATGTTATGATCAATTACCACTGTATAAAAATTTAATGTAGTGGAAAATAAAACTATCAAAATATAAAAATTGTTTTGATAGAAACAAAAAAAGTACATTAGAAAATAAAATAAATAGGAAAGGTAAAAAAATCGTGGAGTTTCAAATAAGAATATAGAAAACCCTAGAAGATATTATTACCAATTTATTTACAATTCATAGGTATCCTTCACATATATCTAAATTGATTGTATTATTTTTATACATGATCCTAGGTATCCTAGTTCCACACTCAAAACTTCCTTGGATATAGTTCTATTAGAAGGTACCATGTTTTAAAGACAAAGATTATTTGACACCATGGTTGGAAGTAGGAAAATTTATCACTAACCTCCTCTTTGATCATGTGATTAGTTGAAAGTGCGCACATAGACTTATTTGATAAATAATTATAAAGGTGTAACTTCAAACAAGGAAGCTCATTAATGTGAATGGATTAGAAAAAATGGATTCATAGACTTAGAAAAAATTTATCTCACATGATTATATGATGAAAAAATACAATCGAACATAGATATTTACAATATAAACCACACAATAGAATCTCTGAGTAAAAAATAAAAAAAAATGTCATTAGTGATAATGAGATGAATAAAAAATTCAACCGGATTTTAATTGATTATTGTATATTGATCACATTTTATTTCTTTCTCACTCTCTATGAACATATCAAGTGAATTTATAGATGATGCTGTAAAAAACATCAATGGATGAATTATATGAGCTTTGTGTATGGATACAACAACATCAGGCACATAACTCCATAATTTTATGGTTATATCTTCTAATATATCACCCAACTATCACAGTTCTCTAATATTTATTTATTGTACCTCAGTGTATCTTCTTAATATATGAGAACATTGGTAAATCTGATAGATTTTATGAACATTAATTTATTGAATGATAAATCTCCCAAAAAACGTAAACAAAAAATTACCAGTTAATTCAAAATCAATGTTTACATTTTCAAAAAAGGATACAAAAGTGATATTTGGTCCAAAATTATATTACTTCCAAGAACAATTATCAATACCTCAATCATCCAAATGATTTTTTCAATCCAAAACTGGGTGCATAAGGATTATCTCTTATAAGAAGAGAAAAATATTGGTTACCTTAAAAGGATAAAGTTCTTATTTATAGCCTAAGTGTGGGATACACATTACAAGGGAACCAAAATAAGATTAGTTTCTTAGAGGATTAGAGTTAGGATAATCCATATGATGGATGTTTTCAAATATTTTTCCACTCAACTATAAAATATTCTTATATTATGTGATTAATATGATTGTATACCTAAATATAAAAGAAATTAGTGAAAATTTATGTTTCATATGATCAAATAAAACATATACTAGTGGTGTTAGAGACAGAAACCAACTCCAAGATCATACATGCTATATAAATAAAATTAATGTATCATATAAATTATATATCATACCTCACAACCCGATGATGACTTATCAAATTTCTCCAATCCTATGTTCTCGAAGAGAATCACATAGAAGTATTAAAAGGACCCATTCCTTCTAGGTGTATCCATTGGTTGAAAAATCCCCCAATTCTTAGGAAGGGCCACACTTATGACTATAGTATACCAGTACCTCACAATGGAAAAAGAAGATGGAGAGTAGATCTCTAGGTATAATGATAATCTTTGTCAAACATTATGAATGATCATTAAAATTATCTCAAACTAATTTTCATATTTCTTGAATATACACCCTATGACTTTTGGACATTCACTAGAATATTATCTAATGTTCAAATTTTGTTAGAATGAATTTTTTTTTGCACTTAAATACGTTAATGATTTTCTTAATTATTTCCTGAAGTGAAGCATTAAGGGTTGATGATATAGTTGATGGAATAAGTCTCAAATATTAATGCTTAACATTATAATACCCATATCAATCATAATATATGATTTATCTATATTATAACAATTATCACATGACTATATCATAAAATATGCTATAGCCAAGGTAGAAGGGTAATATTATTATATCACACCCTATGATATTCCAATCCGATGAATAAAATATTTCATAAATATATGTATATCATATAGTATGGAATATTGTATATCATAACATATTATATAACCAAATAATTCATATGTAAAACATGATTTAGGGAATATCTCCATCGATATCCCATTTCCCCTAAATCCACATGGACTTCGTACCATTAAAATTTATATTTTATTCGATATAATAAATTATTATACCATATCTCAAAATCCTTTTTGGATATTTCAAAAACACATTTGGATGAATTCCATAAACATCATCATGTATCTCATTGTATTTCATAGTTATAAATATACATCCAAAAATCCTTTGGGATAACATTTTAAAAATATTTAGAGTTTCTCTATACACCTTGACAAAATTAATCCCCAATTATTTAAACACAAATTGTGACCTCATGGATATTTATAGCATTGTAAAAAATATTAATTATAAAATCCATAAATGTAATTAAATAGTATCCTGTATAAAATAATTAGCATTACTCAATATACAAAGGGATTTCACATGATCTCCTTCAAGAACATGTATCTCCATATCTACGTCCACTAACTATATAATAAGAAATCATAAACAAATATGATTCATTCACCCTTGAAATTGAGTAACCATATGATACCTAGTGCATCAATCATATATATATACTCATAGATTCATAATTATTTGACTAAAGACATACCAAATGAATGAAAACATCACATCTAATTCACCTTGATGGATGATCACATCACATACCCATACTCTAATAGATAATAACATGACATGTAATTTATATAGGTACAATTATAAACTCCTTTAATTCATGTTATTGAGAGCCCAGATTTCATATAATTAATTTGATAAGGAAAAATCCAATATTGGTTTTACATCAATTTGTGACATGATCAACAATTAACCCAAAAAATAACGAACTATATCAACCTCAAGGATGGAATAAAAAATGTATTAAAGTATGAAAGTTTTCATGATAGTGATTATGTTTAACCATAAGTATGAATATTCAATATAAAACCTGGTCCCTTATAATACCACGTAAATATTGTTTAATGCTCCATGCTTTATAATTGGTGGGATATCCAATACACAAAACTCACTTTGTGTATCATGAGTGTATTAATTATCTCTATATAAAATCCTACCCATACTATCCGTAAAATACAATCATAATATATAATACTCAATGATGAAAATCTGTTAAGGATAACTCAATGTCATACTTTGAGGGATCAATTACCGTTTCACATTATTCAATATATTCTGTTAATATGAAATAATGATAAAGTGGAGATTTCATTTTGTATAACATGATACATTTTATATTCTCAAACTTCTTTAATAATATTAACAATTATATCAAATATTTCTCCTTTAAACACATAAAATATTATATACCACCATATAGCCACTATTTTTGGGTAATTTTAAGGGTCTTTCTATACACATTACACCCCTATGTATGTTTTGAAACATCTCTATGTGGCCATATTTCAAAACCTCCCCATGAAACTCCTTGACTATGTAATTCATATAAAAAATTATTATCAAATAATAAAGAGGAAAAAAATCATATTCGTAATGTTAAACCCATCGAACAATTATTAACATTTCAATAATTCATAAAATAAAAAATGAAGTTGTTAATAACCACAATTATCAACTGAGAACTATTTATATGTTTATCATCATTATCTTTATTGAAACCTTCCAATTTTATCATTTATTTGATATTGTGTTGGATACAAAATGCATTATTTACATTATCATCCTTTACTAATGTCATTTATTCTCTTTTAGGATATATTATGACTTTTACTTTTAATTAGATTGGTATAGTCATTTATTTATTTTGATTTGAACATATCAAATTCTAAACATACTCCCATTAGCCTCTAAGAATGTATGTTTTCTTTAAAATATAATGTTGTGATACAAAAACCCACTATGTTATAAAACAACACTTATTGTCCATATTTGGAATATTTAAGGAATAAAATTAAAATATTCTTATTTTATATGGTATTATATGTGTTTGTATCATTATTATTAAAAAAAGTTAAATTCTATAAAATATTTCACTTTAAGGTTATAAATTTTTTTCATATGTTAACAAATAAATTAGATAAAACTCTATTACAATGGACAAAAATATTTTATACATGTATCACTTTTAAAACATTTTATATATCAAGATCAAATCATAATAATGTTTCCTAAAATCATCACCTAATTTATTTTTAACAACCATTTTTTTCAATAACAACTTTGACCATATAATTGGAAGAATGGTGAAAATACATAAAATTAATTATAACCTAACAAATCATTAATGAATTCCCTTTATCTAGTGACTTTAAATAGAAACTCCTTGATACTTCACATAAATACATAATCTTAGATATATTATTTAAATATTAGTTAGTTTTAATCTATTATACTTGTTCAAAAAAATTAAATGTTTAATTTGTATCATTTACCAATAAAATCTTTACAAAGTGATTTATTTAATTTTAATATTGAATGTAAATTCTCTACTTGGTTTCATACATCCATTTTATGAGTATATTGTTTCAAATTCTATTTATAATGAATTTTATTAATCCTGATCCCCCTAAACTATTGGATCCTTTTAAAATAAATAAAATTCCCATTAGTATAAAAATATCCATATTTTTCTAATAAATGAGTCTACATTAGTAAAACTCTCACCAATTAGCTATTCAGATATCAAATAATTCCAATCATAACATATATGATTCATATATTTTTGAGTGTAAAACTCTTTAACCAACTCTGTAATATGGATTATCCCTGCTCTATTCCTTCAGTATCTTATCTCTAAGTGTTTTCAAGATATGTTTTACAAAAAATCACAATATGATTTACTAATATAAATCTTAAGGGTATCTATTTACACCACTCCTTAAAATTTATAATCCATAAGTACTAACTTTAGCATGAACATTCTTAGTTAGTTTATTGAGGTATTTAAATGAGTTTTAAATAGAAGCAATCAAACACTTTGTATTTTTAAGAGGTTTTAAATATATTACCATTGTATATTATGTATTACCATTACATGTATGCTTTCTTCTAATTATTTAATTTAATTTAATCATATTACATCTAATAAACCAATATGTTCAATCTGTAAGTGATATATATCCTATTAAGAAACTCATAACATATGTTAATAACACAAATTAAAATCCAATTATATTTTTTACATATCCAACAGAATCACAAGCATCAAGTAAATTAAATCCCTTCATGTAGAGGATTATAAATACAAAAAATAAAAATTTCTATTGAGGAACTATGGTGTGATAAGTATAAAACCTACAAATTTTTATGAAAATCTCATGCTCCCATACTAGTAAGCAGTCTGACCCAATGTACCACTACACGTTGTTCAATACCAAAGAGTGATTTCAATTCCATCATAATTCTAAAAAATAATATTTTTACGTTATAAACAACCTCTAAATTCAAGTTCAAAGCATATAAATAAGAATAATTTATGGTCCAAGGAAACTAAATCAATATAAATTATCAAGAATTTCATACAACAATTAAAACAAATTCATATGAATTAATAAAATAATTTTAAACACATTTTACTAAATAACACATCAATTTTTAATATAAAATATATATTTATTAATAATCTAGGGAGTAATAAAAATAAATGAAAACTTCATAAAATTTTTACATGATATAAATATTAATGAAAACTTCATAAATAATGTAATTATTAATCCTTTATAACATATCCATGAATATTAGAAATTTGATAATTAAATAAATATAAACTCTTTATATTTATATTTTAAAATAACATTGTTCATATTATCATTATATAAAATATTTATTCCAACGTATGATATTTTATTGAAATATAATAATTTTCTATTTGATATTAAAGATTCATATATATATATATATATCATATGAATTTTTTACATAATATAAACAATACATATTTATTATTATTTGAAATCACATAATATAATATATCAAAATCATCTTGATATGTTTTAAATAATTAATCAAATAACGTCTTCAATTTTTAAATTCCAAATTACTAATTATGAACAATTTATAATCTAATATTGACTCTTTTATATGTTTCCTTATTTTTCTAATTTATAAACACTCTATAAACTACCTTATAATTTCTATACCATCAATTTATTACAAAATTAAATATAAGAACATATCGATTAAAAATAATGAATATTAATAAATAATATTAAGTATATTTATTTATTAAACCCTTTATAAATATTTAATAATTAATTATAAACACCTTTTAACTAATTACTTAATAACCAAATTATAAATTAAATAAATATCATAAATCAATTTTTTCAATAATTTATCAACATTTTACAAATTATATAAATCAATCCATAATTGAAATATTGAAATATTAAAATTTTCTTCTATATCATATATTATTATATGTATATATATAATATACGATTATTCTAATCAAAACTATTTGAAGCCAATGAGTTTTTGTTTGATTTTTTTACAACAAAAGTGGGTAATAGCCCAGGGTGATTTGTTGACAAATGGAGCTTGATTACTATGTTGGGTTTATTATCCACTAATGTGCGACATATGTCCATACTAATGTGGATTGGATGGAAAATGGTTTTTGGTGTTGGAGGAGTAAAATTTCAGGGAATAATTCTTGAAGTCTTTTGATGCCTCCCAAATGATGGTTGAAATCTCATAAATAGAATCTATCTAGATGACAGAAACTATGCCATAGAATAGAGGGATACAGCATGGGGGTATTCACGTAAGAGTAGAACCCATGTCCTATAAAGGTGATTTAATGAAGAAATAAGATATGTAAAGGTAGGGATTGCACGTATAATTTTCATTTGAATATCCTGCACTGTTTTGAAGTGGGATATATTGCAAGGATTGTGCATGCGAGTCTCCAGAAAATAGTAAGAAAATTACTTTTATTTTTTGGAAGCTAAATATGTATTTACATGAATTGTTTAAGGGTAAATGAGTATACCATGTAATAGAAACATCTTCCACTTTGTGGAGGAGATTATATCCAGGTAATCTAAATATTATGTAATGGTCATTTGGAGTTTTAGTGGCTGTGTAAAAGTGAATATTGGCCTATATAAAATTGAATGAACTATGATATATAAAGGTAAAGATATCAAAATGATCAATGGGTAGACACCATGTCTAGTTCTAGATACCATGGTAGTAAAAAAATTATATAGATTCAGGGGTTCTTATTCCATGGATAGAGGGCTATGCAGCAGTAATGTTTCAGATGAGAAATCAATGTGAAAAAAAAGTCATACAATGTTGAGGATGTGTTTTTTTCTATGAAATGATTTTTTATCTAGAACTATTGGATATTACTCCCCCATAGAAAGGGAAATTCAACTAAAAATTTAGTGAAAGAAAAAATATTTAGGATATTATATCATGATTGCAACACTATAAGTATTATAGTAAATTATGATGGTTTTAGCAGTGGTTTCCAAAACTATGAATAAAGATTTAAATAATATTAAAATAAACCTTTCTAATTATTCTAATTGAAATAGTTGATAACAATGACATTTATCAGTAGTTTTATAATAACACACTAAAAAATACAAATTTTCATCCATTTTAATTAAAGGAATGCTATCTAATTTTTTAAAAAAAATTACCTTAAACTACCTTATCCTAGATTCGCTCTCTACCCCAATGCAAGACCCCCTACTTGATACCCTCTCCCACACACTAATACCCCTAATGTTATCTGATGATGTACCCCATCACCAATACCCCCTCCCCCTTTCTGATATCTAGGTTTTTCTATCAAGTTCACTTCTTAAAGTAATGTTTCATATAATATTTAAATAAAAACTATTTATTTTATTTATTATATAGGGTGGTGTTAAATAAAATAAAATGGGCTGATGAATTTTTATTAGTAAAAAACTAAAATGAATAATTTATTTTTGGAGATATTAAATTTTATTTTTAACTCATGTTATGTCTGATATATTAATTAACAATTTTGTTATAATATATATATGTTAACTTATTTAAATTTTTGTTAAAGTATCAATTTAGTGTTGTTAATTTATTTATCAATATTTGGGGGTGTGGTGTGTGATTATTTCATGTGGATTTTCTTCTCATTATTAGACCCACATTGGATTTATATAGTATATATTATTGTATATAGTATGTGTTAATTATTTTCAATTTTTATGTCCTTGTTATATACGTTTTATTCAATATTCTATTTTTTTAATGTACCTAATTTGGAATGATTCAATTTGAAAAGTGGTTTTATCGATATGACATATATAATCTATATAGAAATCATGTTATATTCTAATTAAAAAATCATTTTTATTCTGATAAATATGTTAAAAAAATGGATTTTATGAAAATATTGAATGGATTTATTGATTGATTTTACCTATTTTTAAATGTTTAAATACCCTTTGTTATATATATTTTTACAGGCTTCATGTTCCTTAATTTTTAAAATATTACTTTATATTAAATGTATTTAATTTTTAAATATAAAAAATAATTATATTTTATATTTGAAATTTCATGAAATAAATTACATATGGTTAAAAGTTATATTACCTCACCTCAAAAAACATCTTCGAAAGTATTGGTTTTGAACAAGTTTTTGGATTTTTCCAATTGAAAATCAATCTATGGATGAAAGAATCAAATATAAATTTCAGTAATGAAAATTTAGATGATGGTTGAAAAGACATGAAGTTTTCGAGCACTTGGTATTGAAAAAATTGCATCCTCATTATGTGTTCTCGATTTGGCATGGAGAATCAAACATTATAGAAAACTCAAGATATGTTTTATCCCATCAAAATGAAAATTTTAATTCCCTTATATTGGATAATGATATTCAAAACATGATAAATGGTGATTTCATCAGAATAATGTAATACCATCACTAATTCTATACATCAATTGATCCACCTGTTAATGTGGTAGATATTAATGATTTTTTATAACTGCATACCACATGATGAAGACAACTAAATATTAATGGATAATTTTTCGGAGACTAATACAAGTGAAAACATAACTTAGAAAACAACAATTTCCTCAAAATTAGTAATAGAATTAAATCAGAAATTGTATTAAGGATGTAAAAAACATTCAAATTTTTCCTTTATATTAAAGATGTAACACAACATGTTATCATATGAGAATAAAAATAATGAAATGTACATGATATTAGTAATATTGTGTGATGTAGTTACTAATGCTAAGATCTCAAAATCGGTTTATAAGATGAAGAAGGTTATTATAAATCATGGACTCTATTATTTAAATATACATGTTTTCCATAATAATTTTTTTCTTTTATTAGACTGAATATTCAATTAGATAAAATGTGAAAATATGTTTCATTAACAGATAAAAATCAAAAAATGACGATGTTAGTATAAATCTTCATACTAACACAAAATAGAAAAAAAAAATTATCTAGATTGTTTAACATTATTTTACTTTAAACCCAACATTAACAAGATTATTTATTTCATTGAAGATTACTGATGATATAAAGTGGTGTGATTTTTATAATAATAATGGTGACATAATATGACATGCGAGTAATTCAAAATCAAGGAATATGTAACATCATTTTACCTACTTTTAGGTATTTTCCCATCTCTTTGATAACATTCATCTTTAATTAGGTACATCTTGGGACTCCAATGGATGGAGAACATTTGATGAGAACAATGACTTAAATTTTTGGAATGTATTTTTGTTGAATTAAGGGAGTGATAGAATAAATTTGAAAATGTATTTAATTGGTTATCACTGAGTTCATGGAATTCCCAATTTTGTTTGTCATTTTTATAAATAAAATATCATTTTTTCAGTTTTTAGGAGAAATACATGTCATTTAATGGGAGTTCACAATGTGTATGTTCTGTAGAGTAGATATTGTGAACTTGGAATATAATTTGAAGAGAGTACACTCCATGTACATGTTATATGATGTGCAGTGTTAAATGATTGGGTTTTAATTAAAAGGAGTTCTGTTTTTAGCATACTTCAGCCCAATGTATTACACGATATATAAATGAGTTACACAACATGTAACATTCAGGAGGTCAGTTTTTAGGGTGCAACATCAACTTATTTTTATTCATTCTCTTACAGGCCTCCTTTATATCATCTTATATCCCATCTCTGGAAATTTTGGAGCCTCTAGTTGATACAAGTTTATTCGTTAGGAATTAGATCAATAGGAATATTGCGTGGAATATCTTTGGGTGATAGATCCATTGTAATTCATTATTGATTTGATCACAGTAGCACCATTAAATTTAATTACTATATATGTTAACCTGTGGTAATGTTTCTTATTAATTATCTCTAGATAAATTTTGTGATCTCGTTCAAGGGGTTATTTCCTTATTGTTTTTTGTGCATTAGTGGTGTGTTCTTGACATATGTGTCATTTCCTCCTTTCTGCAGACCCTTTTGTTAAATTGAATCAGTTATAAGATGTGAAAATTGGTTATAAGGAATCTATTATAGTTGTGTGTTTTTCCATGATGGTGGATTCTGTTCTGAGCATGTGTGACCTGAGTTTTGAGGTAGGTGGTTATATCTATATCTTATGTTGGATTATTGTATTGCACTTGTTTTTGGTAAATTGTTTTATTTAACAAAATGGCATCATATGAATGATTTTTTTGTTTGTGTGTGGTAAATTTTTTTTATAGAATATAACTTTCCCAAAGTTTTAGAAATTGGAAAATGATTTTCAAACCAATGTGAAATTGTTATGTGAAAAGGTTTTAAAAAAAGTTTTTACTAAAAAATGCATGATCAACTACTCTAGAAAATATAGAACAGGAAATGCATTGGGAGCTTATGTGAATGGTTAAGTAACTGTTTTGATCCACTATATGGGGTTTTATCATGGGGATTTCCTATAATCCCTACGCTTGTTGTTCTAGGGACTTTTTAGACATGTTGGAGGGTTAACTTATTATAGTGTTCCTCTACTCTCAAGACTCGATACATATATCTAGTGTCATGATGCTTATGTGATTTTATATGTTATGAACGAGTGTACAAGCCATCATGACCTAGTTTGATACATGGAATTATGTTACCTATGAATATGATTTTGGATTGTACTATTTTTTATACTTTCATGGATGCGATATGATATGAGATGCTTTCTTTGTTTTGACATGATAAATCTACAATTCTATATGGTTATAAAATGATTTGAAACTGATTTACTTGTCTTATTTTTAAATGTGGTAAAAGTTGAAATTAAATTATTTTTCTATGATTTTTATGTAAAAAATGTAATTTTTTTCAATTACTGGTTTTCTATAGATTTTAAAATGTTTTTTTAATGTTCAAATACATGGTATGAAACACTTGGGTGAGACCCTACTAATTGTGTCAGTATAAACCCTGTGTTCCCTTTCGGTGGGGAAATGAACTTTGTGTGTCTGTTGATATAGGGAAGGGAAAGGAGCTATAGTGAGTTGGAGAGGCATTCTATAGGTGAGTTTTGTAAGTGGTGGTGAGATGGTGGGAGTATACCCATGCTTTCACAAGGTGTATCTAGATTTTGTTGGGTTTGGTAGTTAATTGTGGTTAGAACTATACTTGGATACTGTTTCTACTCTAGAGTTGTTTGGTTTTTTCTTGTTTTCAGTTATTTTTTATAATTATCTTTTCTACTATTTTATGTATTGTACATATATTCCATGTTGTTTATTTATGTTAGGATAAATTATTCCCCCTAATTAATTTCAATTCAACGGTTCCAGTCTTCATCCCACTGGGATCGGCAATGCCCTTCAAGTATATGGAGGATTGGTTCAGGTACCAGTTTGAGAGGGTATTTTAGTCTGTTAGTTAAATTTTGGCATCAAATATTGTTTTTCCTCAAGATTCTCTCATTTGGGTTGTTCAGTAGATTGAAGATAGGATTTTCAAGACTTGATATATATCCTGAAATGATAGTCTGGTTGGATATTGATATAATGAGACTCAAGTTACAGTGGGATGTTGGGATATATGTCTCCTATTTTGATTTTTATGTTAATATTAACTGTTTATTATCATTTTTTGTAGTTTTAAATGAGATTGATTTGTTTTCTAAACTATTCTTCTATTTTGGTGTGCAACAGTATACCTTTGAGACGTGTTCTGTGAGTTCATTAGGAGGGTGCAGATGATGCTTCTCAAGGGAATCCTTTGATGGATAAAAACATTATTGAGGATCTCATGTGGGATGTTTTTATTGTGTTTCAGAATGTACCACGATCTCAGAATGAAATTTTCGATGTATAACAAGGACCTACATGAGACAGAGATCGATCATGGTAGTTCTTGTGCATGAATCCTTTATACATTAAAGGTATGAATGAAACTCAAGATATGAATGATTTGTATGATAATATTGATTAAATCATTGACTTCTTGTATACACCTACGTGTATTAATGTGAAGTGGGAAATTTTCTCACATGAAGGTACCCGCAAGTGATGGTGGGATTCCATGGTATAGACATATAGACACCTCGGTTGGTACTAAAAGGGTAATTAATAATCTATTCTTCCATTAGTTTTATCTAGATTCACTGATTACGGTGAAGTGTCTAGAGTTCCTCTCTTAATATTAGGGAGATTATTTGGTTTTTATGTACACCAACCAATATGATGATCTAATTTGTTTTTCACTAGAGGTTGTGAAGAATGACTAGCTGAATGCTTAAAATTACAAGTAGGGTTTACATATAGATATCATATCATAGGTCTTTATGTCGATGCTGTAACGACGCAAAGTTTTTCAATAGAAATTTCTTTCTTATATTTATGTCATAAAATTACATGAATGCACAACATAATGAACTACTAAGTGATAAGTGACCTTTAAACATAATTTTGTCACTTCTGTGTTTGGAATTTCGAAACTCCGACACACACGTTTGTGTTCAAGATGTTTTTTGGAGTCGAATAAAGAAAAAAATTTGGTGAATAGTAACCTACCCTAATGAGTAGTAACATACCCTTATGAATAGTTATATACCCTAATGAATAGTAACCTCACCTATGATGGTATAGAAATAATATTCAAGTTGGAAGTGAAATATACATATATTTTAGAATGAGTTAATGAATGTTTTAAAACTGGGTTTACTAATAAATTATTATTTTAATTAAATATTAAAATAATCATATTTAGAAAATTAATTTTGAAAAATGGACTTCACTTTTGGATTCTGCACATAGAAAAATGGTTAGGGGGAATTTTTGGGATTTTTCTGAAATAGTTGAATTTTTTATGAACATTAGAATCCTATAATTTAAAATAAATGCTAACTAACGGATTAATTGAGTCATCGATGATGCTCAGCTGATGTAATCCCACTAGGTTCGAATTCACATGACCCATTAACTATTCAAGGTCATGGAATACTTACTATTCCTTGTCTTGGGAAGAAAAAATAAATTAATGATTATAATATCATGAAATCCCTCCTCTCCTCCACTATAAAAACCCTCCCTTCACTCCCTCTTCTCTCCACTCCTCTCATGCTCCAAGCCTTCTCTAAATTCTACCCAAATCTCTCCCAAAGGTCCTCCCCCACGTCCAAAATCTCTCAGCCTCCTCAAAATACCAAAACCTCTCCCCTTAAAAGGTTCTCAATGGAGGAAGTCTCAAGAGTTCATTAATATCAAGTGGAGAACACCAACAGACTTATGGTAAGGGATCCTCCCCTTTTCACTATTAATCTAGATTTTTCTCTATGCTATGTATTTTTGTGTAACCCCAAGTGATGGGGTATGTTTATACACCTTCCCCATACTACCCTAATGTTTTATAAGTGATGAGAAACACCTTTTATCTCTCATCAATCCCTCTTGGTCACACCCGACACCATGTCGATAAAATCGTAACGAATTCTACTAGAACCTTCTTTGTTCTTTCGGTTTGCCTTATATTTATTTCAAAATGGTGTTATCTTATCTATCTATGTGAGTCTTATGAATTCTGGTTATTTTTACAAGATTCTAATATCAAGACCCTTTCATCACATTCTTTTGGGGATATAAATGATTTTGAAAGATTCCATTCTTAGAACTTTTCGATAAGCCAACCTGTTTTAAGGGGACTTCCCTAATTTTTACCCAAATGTCAGTGCACTCTATACTATGTTTTAAAACAACATTTTTTTTATAAAATCAGTATTTTTACTATGAAAAACATCTTGTTTCAATTCTGGTTTTATATAAAAGAATTTCTTTTTTTCTATTTGAAAAACTCTAGAGTGTTTTCCTTAAAATCACACAAAAATGTTTTAATGCTTACATTTCTAAAATACATTTTTTTATTTGTTGTTAGTTATATTTGACACCACTTACCATGTTATATACCTATTTTACCCTATGAATGTCCATGTATGTTCTAATCCCTTCCTTTCAGGGACACTTTCGTGATACGCCCATTGGATATGTTTTATGTCATGATTGCGGTACCCAATTCTTTCCATGGGTACCATTATGTTTATATATGGTTGATTATATATGATTTTTTATGTGGTAAGATTATTTGTGTGGAAATAATATTCATTAATATATTGATATGGGTGTGCCCAGATAGTGCTCCAATGCATTGGGTAAGGTTAATTCTCATGAGATGCGATGTGAAACGGGATTGGCCGTTAGGCTTGACCCATACTGAAATGGGAAATGGGATTGGCGGTTAGCCTTGACCCTTACCGAAATGGGAAATGGGATTGGCTATTAGCCTTGAACCGTACTATAGAAATGTTTTATGATTCCTCCACATTTATATTATTCCATGTTTATATGATCCCATGCTTATATTAAATGATTTTATATGTTTCATGCTTTTGATATCATTATGGCATGCCTCCTACCTCTTGTACTTGAGATTTATCCTTATGTTCATTCCTTTACTAGGATTTTTAGCTCATCCCGTTGTTCATGTGTTCCTCAGGGTACCCTATGTAGATGTAATAGCTCAAAGGAAGTTAAGAGAACATTATAGAGATTAAATAAAGAAGTTTATTTAAAGCCCCATGTTTTATGTTATATGTACCTAGTCTTCCAAGACACTAGAAATAACGATCCTTGGCATGTACTCTGATGATTAACTAGGCTTGAAATAATGAAATATTTTATGTAAAAGGTTTGGGTCGCTATAGTTGGTATCAGAGGATGGTCTAGTTATTTTTGGAGATTAGGAATAGAACACCTTAGTGAGAACCTTAATGACAAGACTAAGTATAAGGAAACAGTCCTAAATTTTGGTGAGTATAGAGTAAGTGGTTCATCAGGAAAATACATCCCTATCTGGATACGAGCAGGTAGAGGCAGCTCTGGAACAGATTTATCTAGGGTTAAAACCCGAAAACACCACTTTGAGCTAGACTCAAACGGGAACTAGTGCACGATAACGGGACTTGCTGCACTCTTAGTTACAAAACTCCCAGTGGATATGCTTTGGTAGATTCACGAGTTTAGTTCAAACTATAATTAAAGGAAAAAGAAAGCCTATAATAATATAAGTTAAGAAATATATCTAGGATAACCTAGATATAAACCTAAGGAATCACAAGTTAATATGTACTTCTTCTTTATAAGTTTATCCTTTAATGTTAAATGTTTCCTTTTTATGCTCAATAGCTAAGTATTCAAGACCTCTAATTATATGTTCTTTTTCTTAGTTAATGGCGGGAAATAGAAGAACACGTTCCAAAAAACCAATGTGGTAGGAAATGAAATGATTTCCCTAATGACATGCCTGATGTGATGGAAGCAGGTGCTCAAAACATAATGGCAGTACTTGTTTAGCTGGCTCAAGTTATGAATAATAACTTGAATCAGGTGGAACGTCCCCCTCCTCCAAGGAAAGATCAAGTTGTCGTGGAATCCTTCATGCGGAAAGGGCCTCCCATGTTTAGCGGGTCTTCTGATACCCTCCTCGCAGAACAATGGATTAACTCAATTGAAAATATTTTTTATGTCCTCTAGTGCTTGGAAGAAGAGAAAGGTGTACTGATAGTCTATCATTTTTATAGGGAAGCTGATCAGTGGTGGACACTGATCAAGAATACAACGTCCCAAGAGAAAATTGATTCCATAGATTGGGAGGAATTAAAGAGGATGTTTTTCAACAAATATTTTCTTTAAACCCTATGTATCAAGATGGAAAGAGAGTTCCTTGGACTCAAGCAGAAGTAAGATGAGTCCATCGGGGCATACGAAGAGAAATATACAAGGCTTGCAAGGTATTCCTCTGGCTTTGTCATGAACACCAAAAGCAAGGTGGATCGCTTCTTTAGAGGACTAAAGCCAAGTCAATGAAAAGTGTTGGAAATTAGAGACTTCGACAGCTATGAGGAGATTTTCCGTTGTGCCCTCAAGGTTGAAATGGAGAATGGAGACTCTCAGTGGTCTCATGGGCCGAGTGACAAGAAGCAGAAAATGGAGAACAACATGGGTGGTTCATAAAACAAATCCCATGATGGAAAGAAGCCTCAATTTCCCCTTTGCAAAAATTGTTGGAAGAATCATCTTGGTGACTATCTCAAGGGAACTAGGAATTGCTTCAAATGCGGAAAGTTTGGTCATCTGGATAAGAACTGACGAAGGGATATGAAAAACCCCACTAATGTTGAATAAGAGAGGAAGGTTCAGATCAACACTCAGCCTGTAGTGCAGTGTTATAACTATAAGGAGCTTGGGAATTATGAAAACAATTTCCCTAATTCAAGGGTTGTCAAAGGCAATCAGCAACAACCTCCAAGGCAACAAGGAAGGGATTATACTATCACTACTGCTGAGGTGGATCCAAAAAACGATGTGGTGACAGGTACGCTTGTTATTCATTCTACAATAACGAATGTACTATTTGATTCTAGTTTATGAATTCTTTCATATCTTTCAAGTTTAGTAGAACTATTCAAACACCACCTCAAAATTTGGAGGAAAATTTATCTATGAGACTAGCGAATGGGGAAATTATTGCATCCATGGTTTATAACTCCTCCCCGTTTAATGTTTGTGTACTTAACCTCCCAACAAATCTTCTCATACATCCTTTAGTAGAATTTGATGCTATCTTGGGCCTAGATTGGCTATCTTTTTACAAGGCCAACATCAACTACCAGGAAATGGAGATTACTCTTCACGTCCCAAAGAATCCTCTGATTCATTACAAGTGCAAGGAGGAAGGGGAATCTCCTTTCAAATAATCATCTCAAGTGTGGATATTGCTTCTTTATGAGCATTCATATCTAGCTCAAATGATTGAGATGAAGGATAGAATCATTCTTAAAAACATGCCCATCATGAGGGATTACACTGATGTATTCCCTGAAGAGTTTCCTGGTCTTCCCCCTAACCGAGATGTTGAATTCTCAATTGAACTTATCTCTGGATCTCTGCACTCTCAAAGTCACCTTACATAATGGCCACCGTGGAGCTATAAGAGATGAAGAAGAAGTTACATGAGAATATGGAGAAGGGTTTTAAACACCTGAGTGCATCACCGTGGGGTTCTCCAGTCCTCTTCGTCAAGAAGAAGGATAGATCAATGCACCTCTACATTGATTATCATGAGCTCAATAAAATAACTATAAAGAACAATTATCCCCTTCCACGGATAGATTACTTGTTCAATCAGCTTCGTGGGGCTAGTTATTTCTCAAAGGTGGACCTTCGGTCGGGATATCACCAACTAAAGTTGAGGAAGGATGATATTCCCAAGACTGCCTTTCGAATGAGGTATGGACACTATGAGTTTATAGTGATGCCCTTTGTACTCACTAATTCTCAAGCAATTTTCATGTATTTAATGAATTGAGTCCTTAGAGATTACCTCGAAAAATTTGTGGTGGTCTTTATTGATGATATTCTGAAATACTCCAAGAGCAAGGAGGAAGATGAGGAGCATTTGGAAACTGTGTTAAAGAAATTGAGAAGGGAGAAGTTGTATGAAAAGTATAGTAAATGTGAGTTCCGGATAGAGGAAGTATCATTCTTGGGGAATGTTATCACCAGGAAAAAGATATCTGTGGACCCATCCAAGAAGAAGGCAATTGAAGAGTGGTCGAGGCCAACTTCTGTAACGGTGATCCGCAGCTTTTTAGGTCTAGCTGGGTATTATCGAAGATTCATGAAGAACTTTTCAGGATTGTCAAACCCAATGACCAAGCTGACACGGAAGGGAGTAATGTTCTTCTGGACATAGTAATGTGAAGACTGTTTTAAGGAGTTGAAAAAGAGTCTTATCACTATGACCGTACTCACACTCCCTTCTAGTGGGGAACTATTTGTGGTGTATAGTGATGCTTCTAAGAAAGGCTTAGGTAGTGTACTAATTCAAAATGATAAAGTTATAGCTTATGCCTCAAGGCAGATGAAAATCTATGAGCATAACTATCCCACACATGATCTGGAGTTGGTGGCTCTGATCTTTGCGTTGAAAATCTGGCGGCATTATCTCTATGGGAAAAAATGTGAGATATATACTGACCAAAATAGTTTGAAATATATATTAACACAGAAAGAGATTAATATGTGCCAATGAAGATGGATAGAGATCATTATAGATTATGAATGCTCAATCCACTACCATCCCGGTAAGGAAAACAAGGTCGTGGATACTCTAAGTATAAATGATCATGCATCTTTATCAATGATGAGAATTGAAAAGGATCTGGTCTTCTTATATTTGAAAAGGATGGACATGGGAATTATTAAGGGAGGAACATAATCAATCCTTACTCAAATGATTACTCAACCATCCCGCATAGAGAAAATGAAGGTTGCTTAAAGAAAGGATGTGGACATTCAGAAATGGGTGGAAGCTGTTAAAAATGAAAAATCCTCCAACTTCAAAATTGATGAGGAAGGAGTTGTAATATTTTGGACACGATTATGTGTACCATCTAATATAGAGATAAAGAAGGAGTAATTGAATGATGCACATAGCTCGGCCTTCTCTGTCCATCCTGGGAGTACCAAAATGTATCGTGATCTCCGAGAACACTTTTGGTGGGATAACATGAAGAAGGAGATTGTGGAATATATATCATGGTGCATGGTATATCAGCAAGTTAAAGATGAGCGACAAAAGTCCAAAGTAATTATTCATCCATTGCCTATACCCATATGGAAATGGAAAAATGTTACTTTGGACTTTTTCACGGGTCTCCTGAAGAGGTCTAAGGGAAATAATGCGATATGGGTTGGGGTTGACCGGCTCACAAAGACATCTCATTTCCTTGCTATTTGGGAAGATCTCTCTCTTGAACAACTTGAAAAGATATATGTAAAGGAAGTGGTGATATTGCACGGTGTTCCACTCTCAATTTTCTATGGTCATGATCTAAGGTTCACATCTAAATTCTGGAGGAGTCTTCAACATGCTTTGAGTAATAAATTATATTTCAGCACGGCCTATCACCCCTAAACTGATGGCCAGTCTGAAAGAACTATTCAGACTCTTAAAGATATGATTAGATCTTACTCTCTAGAATTCAAAGGTGTATGGGATCAGCATATCTCATTGGTTGAGTTCTAATACAACAATATCTTCCACTCGAGTATTTGGATGGATCCATATGAAGCTCTATATGGAAAGTGATGTAGAACTCCAACCTGTTGGGATGAAGTTGGAGAAAGAATGATACTTGGACCCAATCTTGTTCAAGAGATGACAGAGAAGGTTCAAGTCATCCAAAAACACATCAATGCTGCTCAAATTCGGCAAAAGTGCTATGCTGACAACCGTCGAAGGGACATGGAGTTCGATGTTGGAGATAAAGTCTTCCTTTGAATATCTCCATGGAAGAGAGTCATGCAATTTGGGAAGAAATGGAAGCTAAGCCCAAGGTATATTGGACTCTTTGATATCCTTGACCGCATAAGAGACGTGGCCTATCGACTTGCACTTCCACTGAATATGGCTCGATTTCACGATGTTTTCCATGTATCACTCTTGAGGATGTACTTACCTGATCCCTCACATGTACTAAACTCCGAGGTGGTGCAGCTGGAAGATGATCTCTCCTATGAGGAGCAGCCAGTAAAGATTCTGGACCGGAGAGATAAGGTTCTACTCAACAATACAACCCATCTTGTCAAAGTGTTGTGGAGGAACCATAAGTTTGAGGAAGAAATATGGGAACTAGAGGAAGCAATGAAGGAAAAGTACCCACATCTGTTTTTGGCATAGTTTGTAAAACGAAATTTTGAGGGTGAAAGTTCATAAGGGGGGAAGAATGTAACGACCCAAAGTTTTTCAATGAAAATTCCCTTCTGATATTTATGTCATAAAATCACATGAAAGCACAACATAATGAACTACTAAGTGATAACTGACCTTTAAACATAAGTTTGTCACTTCTGTGTGTGGAATTTCAAAACTCCGGCATACACGGTTGTGTTCAAGATATTTTTTGGAGTTTAATAAAGCAAAAAATAATTTTTGGTGAATAGTAACCTACCCTAATGAATGGTAACATACCCTTATGAATAGTGATATACCATAATGAATAGTAACCTCACCTATTGTGGTATAAAAATAATATTCAAGTTGGAAGTGCAATATACCTATATTTTTTAATGAATAAATGAATATTTTAAATTAGTTTTGATAATAAAATATTATTTTAATTAAATATTAAAATAATCATATTTAGAAAATTATTTTTGAAAAATGTACTTCAATTTTGGATTCTACACATAGAAAAATGGTTAGGGTGATTTTTTGGTATTTTTATGGAATACTTGAATTTTTGATGAACAATAAAATCCGATAATTTACAATAAATGCTAAATAATGGATTAATTGAGTCATTGATGATGCTCTATTGATGTAAGACCACTTGGTTCTAATTCACATGACCCATTTACTATTAAAGGTCATGGAATAATTACTATTCCTTTTCTTGGGATGAAATAATGAATTATTTATTATAATATCATGAAATCCCTCCTCTCCTCCACTATAAAAACCCCCCTTCACTCCCTCTTCTCTCCACTCCTCTCAAGCTCCAAGCCTTCTCTAAATTCTGCCCAAATCTCTCCCAAAGGTCCTCCCCCGCGTCAAAAATCTCTCAGCCTCCTCAAAATACCAAAACCTCTCACCTTAAGATGTTCTCAAAGGAGTAAGTCTCAAGAGGTCATTAATATCAAGTGGAGAACACCAACGAACATAAGGTAAGGGATCCTCCCCATTTCACTCTTAATTTAGAATGCTCTTTATGATATGTCTTTTTTTGTAATACCAAGTGATGGGGTATGTTTATACACCTTCCCCATACTGCCTTAATGTTTTATAAGTGATGAGAAACCCCTTTTCTCTCTCATCAATCCCTCTTGGTCACACCCGACACCAAGTCGATAAAATCGTAACGAATTCTACTGGAACCTTCTTTGTTCTTTCAGGTGTACTTAAATTTATTTCAAAATGGTGTTATCTTATCTATCTATTTCAGCCTTATGACTTCTGGTTAGTTTTACAAGATTCTTTTATCATGACACTTTCATCACATTCTTTCGGGGATATACAGGATTTTGAATGATTCCCTCCTTATAACTTTTCGATAAGCCAAACTGTTTTAAGGGGACTTCCCTAATTTTTACCCAAATTTCTAGTGTAATATATACAATTTATTAAAACACCATTTTATTTATAAAATCAGTATTTTTATTATGAATACCTTCTTGGTTAAATTCTGGTTTTATATAAAAGAATGTTCTTTTTTCTATTTGAAAATCTCTAGAGTGTTTTCCTTAAAAACGCACAAAAATTTTTTAATGCTAATGTTTCTAAAATACATTTTTTATATGTTGTAAATTATATGTGAAACCACTTACCATGTTATATTCCTATTTTACCCTATGAATGTCAATGTATGTTCTAATCCCTTCCATTCATGGACACTTTCATGATACACCCATTGGATATGTTTTATGTCATGATTGTGGTACCCAATTCTTTCCATGGGTACCCTTATGTTTATGTATGGTTGATTATGTATGATTATTTATGTGGTAAGATTATTTATGTGGAAAGAATATTCATTAATTTGTTGATATTGGTGTGCCCAGATAGTGCTCCAATGCATTGGGTAAGGTTAAGTCTCATGAGATGCGATGTGAAACGGGATTGGCGGTTAGCCTTGACCCGTACTAAAATGGGAAACGGGATGGGCGGTTAGCCTTGACCCATACTGAAATGGGAAATGGGATTTGAGGTTTCCCTTGACCCGTACTAAAGAAATGTTTTATGATTCTTTCACATTTATATGATTCCATGTTTATATGATCCCATGCTTATATTAAATTATTTTATAAGTTTCATGCTTTTGATATCATTTTTTCAGGCCTCCTAACTCATGTTCTTGAGATGTATCCTTATGTTCATTCCATTACTGGGCTTTTTAGCTCATCCAATTGTTCATGTGTTCCCCAGGGTACCCTATGTAGATGTAAGAGTTCAAAGAAAGTTATGAGCTCATTATGGAGATTAAATAAAAATGTTTTTTTAAAGCCCCATGTTTTACGTTATATGTACCTAGTCTTCCAAGACACTAGACTTAACGATCCTTGCCTTGTACTCTGAAGATTAACTTTTCTTGAAATAATGAAATGTTTTATGTAAAAGGCTTGGGTCGTTATAGATTATTTAGACCTATGTGGAGAAACTAGATCTAGATATTATGGAAGAACTATATATGGATGTAAATGTTGGATATTATTCCTCTTTACTCCACCTAGTGGTAGCTTTAGTGGTATGACAGGGAAAAGGAGTATGTGGCGGTGTCATTGTAGGAGCTTTGGAGGTAGTTCTCGGCTGTATGCCTCTTTGGAACGTCCAATTATAGGTACATGAATTATTATGACTTGATATTAGTGTGGAATGGTTGTACACTCATGGGGTTATTTTCCTTCACATGAAAATATGTGTACTCGTTTTGGATGTTATTTTCACATGGAACATTTTGATCAGGCTTTGTCCACACCTCAATATGGTCAAGGATCGTCGACTCCAAAGGATACTGTGGGGTAATCAGATGCTTCAATGACTATATGGCTCCATCAATAGTCCTGAGGACTAAATCACCTTCACACAATATATGTGTTTCTGGTGTAGGTAGATTTGGTTCTAGTGATAGTGTGAGGTTCCATATTGATTTCATCTTTAGTGGAAGTTGTTTTATTTGATACTAGTGCTTCCCACTCATATTTATTTGACCATTTTTTATGATTAACCATACAATGGAACTCACGTACTTTATTTTTGTGTTAGAGAAACCTTCTTGGAATAGGTAAGGTTAGGGGTTTTAGTGTCATTGTAATATATCGATATTTAATGCAGTTTAGTCCAGGATTTTCTAGTAATTGATATAGATCAATTTGATCTCATCATCAGGATAGATTGTCTTATTTTTAATTATGCTAAGGTTTATTTTTATAATCAATGTGTCTCGTTTATTATGACCGATGATATTTCATGGGAATTTTAAGGAGAATGGGATATGAGTTTTGATCATGAAGGATCTTCCCATCTAGATCATAAGAGTTTTGTTACTGTAGAAGATGTACATGGTGATCTTTCTTCTATTATTGATCTTCCCATTATTGTTAAGGACATTCTTTATATTTTCCTATATGATTTATTGGTGATTATTATAGATAGAGAGGTATAGTTTACTAATAAAATGGATCTAGTTACACTTCTGATATCGATACCTTCTAATCAAATAGAACCATTGCATATAAAAGAGTTCAAGATTCAATTGGATGATCTCGTGGAAATTTGTTTTTTCTCCCTTTTTTCTATTTCGGAAGCCATTATGCTCTGTTCCAAGAAATAAGATGGTTCATTCCAATTGTTGGTGGATTATCAGATATTGAATCAGTAAATGGTCAAGAAAAGAGTATTATATTCCCCATGTTGATGATTTTTTAGATTAGATAAATGTGGAAAAGTTGTTTTTTAAGATTAATCTTTGGTTGCGCTATCATCATCTCAGAGTCTAATAGCATGATATACTGAAGATATCTTTCTGGAGAAGGTATTTCCATGAATATCTTGTGATGTATTTTTCTCTGAAAAAAAAACCTAAAATTATCATGTATTTTTTGAATTAGACATTCCATCAGTATCTAAACACTTTTTCTAATCCTCATGGATGATATTTTGGTGTATTGATGATTCAAGCGCGATCATGAGGACCGTCTAAGTTTGGATTTTGAAATAATGAGGAGTAACCATTTTTATGGAAAGATTTATGAATTACAAATCTATATTCAATAAGTGATGTTCTTGGGAAACATTATTTCTAAGCATGGATTATTAGTTGATCCAGAGAAAGTGACAATTATCTTTTCATCGGGAGAGCCACAAAATGTCTTTGAGATTCAATATTTCCTTAGAATTTTAGATACTATCTATGGATTTTCATCGATTTGTCTAAGTTGGTGTAAAAATTGAACACTATTACCTGGAAAGGGGTGACATTTTCATGGGATGAAAAATTATAGTTTTATTTTGATGACTTGAAATGACTGTGACATCAGATCCTATTATGATCTTACCTGATATCGGTAATGGGTATGAAATTTTTTGTAATGCTTATAGAACTATTTTGGGTTGTGTCCACATGAAGGATGATCATTTTAAATCTTATGGTTCTCTTAAACTTTGACTACATGAGAATAATTACATCGTTATTTATTTTGAGCATTCTTTAGTTATGAATGTACATAAGTGTTAGTGGAAATATAATTTTGGTAAATGGTTCATAGTCATTTCTAACCATAAGAGTTTGAGATATATATATTTTTGGAAGTAAATACATCTTATACAAAGGTTATTGGTGGAATACCAACATATCTTTGACTTCAATATTTCTTATACACCAAAGAAGGGGATTGTTATTGTAGATGCTCTTAGTAAGAAATTATTATCATAATATGTTTTAGAACTGAAGGAAGAGTGAAATTGTATTTGGTTTTCTAATAAAGTGTATCTAGATTATTAGAAGATTGTTATGGGTCGGGTTATGACCAGTGTTTAGTTGTCATCATATATCCTTAAGTCTATTCTATAGATTTAATTGAAGGACAATGAGTTCAGATGAATTTGAGAAACCCTATATGGTGTGGGGAACATTTTTTGTTAGTCTCTCTCTTCATATGGTATTATTAGATTTGAGGATTGGTTTTCTATCCTAATATATATATATAGGGATCAATTTTTTTTTATTTCCATAGTTATTACTGGTTCATTCATCTGGGAAGGACAAAGATGTATTATGAAATGAGATAATGATTCTGGTGGCAGGGTATGAATCTAGACATTGCTGATTATGCATCCCATTGTTACACCTAAAAACAACTAAAGATAGGGCATTTCAAACCATTGGGTTTTCATCAGACTCTTTTAGTGTCGGTTTGAAAATGGAATGAGGTATCCATGTATGTTGTTTTTGTATTACCCAGGACTCCTCGAGGGAGGAATGATATATGGGTGGTGATAGATAATTTGAAAAGGTCATCTAATCTAATTCCAATCTTGGAAACCACTAAAGTTGAAGATCTGGGTAATATATATATATAGTAAATTGTGAGGTCACATGTGTTTCCATATTCTATTTTCATAGATAGGTATCCTACATTTACTTCTAGGATTTAGAGGAGTCTCGAGGAGGTAATGGAGACTCAAGTTAGACCGAGTAAAACTTAACATCGACAGATTGATTCTCAGAGAGAGGATGCTATTCATTTACTGAAGAATATTATCCATGAATGTGTTTTGAATTTGGGTGTATCTTGGGATATCCATCATGTACTGGTTGAGTTTTCATATAATAAATATTATAAATCATCCATCAGAATGGATCCTTTTGAGGCTTTGTATGGCCTCCCATGTTGATCACGTACTTTTTTTGAAGAGGTGGGAGAAGCTTATTTGATGGGAATAAGTTTGGTTTAGGATATGTATGAAAGTATTTGAGATATACTTTAGAATATAGTTACAGAAAAAAGTCAGCAGAAGTATTTTTTTAATCAATGGAATCATCCTTCGGAGTTATCCATTGGTTACTGGTTTTTCTTGAATGTTTCTCTTCAGCTGGGTCATCGCCATCTCAAAAAAATATGGAAATTTTGATATGATATACGACATAAAATTTAAGGTCATTGAGAGTATTTGGAATGTTTTTTTATATATTTAATATTTTATCTTCATTGAATGGAACTCACAATGTTTTCAATATATCAATCCTAATGAAATATCATCCTAACCCCTCTCATGGTTAGAGTTGGGATGAGATTGAGTTAGAGCCAAATGTTTTTATTTTTTGAGTATATAGTAGATATCATTGAATCTCAAGTGAAAGTCTTGCATGGGAATTTCATTTCATTGGTTAATGTTTCATTTTGAAATAGATTAAAATATCATTATACAAGGGAGCATGAGTTGTGGATGAGGGAGAAGTAGCCTCACCTCTTTACCAGACTTCATTTTTCCACATGACATCTCAGGAATGGAAAATCTTATAGTGGGTAGTTTTTAACATCATGTTACCATATTTTTAGTATTTTCTCTTCTACACCTATAGAAAAAGTGGATTAAATGTCAATACAATGATGCCAGTTTTTTATAAATCGATTCAAAACATATTTACAGATAATTTTTGGTGTCGGTTTTTAACAAAAACTGATTCAAACGACGATTTAGATTTATTTTTTGAATTAGTTTTTAACAAAACAGACATCGAAAAATAGTATTTGAAAGACTTTATGATGTTGGCTTATGTAAAAAATCAATTCCCCAAATAAAATAAATTAATTATTGATATCAGATTCTTTAGAAGCCAACACCAACATCAATTTTTTGGCATCAGTTTCTAAAAAAACTGACAGAAAAAATATTTTAAAAAACCCCTACGTCAAGAAAATATTATTTTTGGATCTATTAAAGGATTTTTCTCACAAATAAAGATGACATTGAAGGCCAACTATTGACCCTAGATGACTATTGTTCATAAGTTTCTTCAATTTTTATCATTATTTCATGATCAGTGGTATCAATTCTTTATTTTATATCTTTTTTAACCATCCATGGAAGTATTTTGTCTTCAGAAACAATTTATCAACCAACTATCAAACAAAATTCTATTTTATTTCTTTGTTTTTTTTAAATTTTCAGGTCTATAAGCATTATTTCATATCATGTCATGTTTATTCTTCTAATGAATTTGTGGTAGAAAATTTAGATTGTGGATCAATATTCTTTATTGAACTCAAAATTTGGAATGTTTTATTTAAATTTTGATGATAAATTATGTATCATTGAGTTATAATTTTGAGTAATTGTATAAAATATATTAATTTAGTTTATTGTTAATTATAAAGGTTGTTGTTAATGTTTCTTTTATTTTGATACATTTTTTATTTTATGAAATTGTAAAAAAATCCCAAAAAAGATATATACATATTTATATGTGTGTGTATATATCAATTGATATTAGTAGCTATGATATTTTTTATTTTTGATGCTAAAGAAATTATATTGTTTTGGATCAAAATGATGCACATCACACACAATAAATAGCTTTTGTAAAGCCCCAAATTCACTCTTCTAGGTTCAATACATATTAATGTTATGTATTTTTATTATAAAAGACTTTTGAACAAATACACAACATTTAATATATTCCAGGAACATTTACCGGTATAGGTTTTGGAGGATTAGGAAAACCATACATAACTTTTACATAACAAAACATAAGTATTTTTTTAATTCCTTCTTCTCGAGCTACTTATTGGCCCTTGAACACTCCATAGTTCATTTAGTCACGTAAGGATATACATAAAAAAGGGTTGAGCTAAAAGCCCAGTAAGGGGATATATAAGAACATGAAACAATATAACATGGGATGATCATAGTCATTATCATCATAACATAGTCATAAGATCATTATCATGAGTGGAAACATTAAGAAAATGCTTGGAATCTGGCAATGCAAAAAAATGAAACATCAAGTTTTAGTGGTTATCTACCACACACAGTTGTGAAAAAAACTCAAATCTTGTTCACACATCATTTCTATTTAACTTATGAGATTCATCACTTTACCAAATGAATTGGACCCATGTATAATTCTGGGTGCACCAGTCGCATTCAAACATTAATATTGCACTATATAATTCCGAGCGCACCTGTCTCATCATAAAATTTACATTATCATGCACACCACATTGAAAATATATCAACTTTGCACAAGAAAACAATCCATGGAAAGAAATGGGTTTCACATAATAAAACATATTTTAATATGAATTTGGTTCCAAAAATAAATAGATAATATCATTCTTGACATATAACCAATAACCATGAGTGAAGAGTGAAACAATCTTTGAGAAGTAAAAAAGGGTGTGTTTATTTGAATGAAGAGTTCTTTTGGAAAAAATTAGGGGTTTATAAAATCAATTTGAGAACATTTATTTCTTAAAAAAGGTAAGATAATGATGTATAAATTATTTTTATGTCATTTTCTTACTGAAAATGGGTCGAATAGGGAAATCCCAAAGAGAGTTGGGTTCGAGAATTTTTTCATACCGTGTATCCAAACACTTTATTCACTTTAATGTCGTATAATATGCCATTATATTCATTAATTAAAAATTAAATAGTATTTATACAAGAATATGGTTCATTATGGTTTAATTAAGTTGTTTTAAGGGCCTTTAGATGAGTTATAGAGTTTTTATCTATTGTTCGAGAGTATTCTTTTTCATAATTTTCATGAACAGTTCACTTGTACACATAAATGGATGTTCATGTAAAAGATGGATAAACATCCAGAACATATATTACGTGTTATTTGTGATATTACAAGAGTATAAATGATCTTTTAATGAATTATGTTATATACCATGAGGATGAATCAATAGTCAAAATTTAATGATGACCATTTTAGGTTAATTTGGGCAGTTTTTGGATCACAACAAACATGCTTTGGTTTATCAATTAGTATTTTGAATAAAAGTTGATTATAGAACATAAAAGAGGTTAAAAAATATATTAAAATATTTTTAACCATTTATTTTTTTCATTGAAAACCTTGAAGGATTTGATTGAAAATAGAAGTGTATCACCCATGATGTATGTAAATTAACACATCACGAGAAACGATTTCATTTTTATTAACATAGAGAAAGAAGGAGGAATATAATGAATAATAATCTATTGAAATTATATCATAATATGTATATAAATCATAATGGAGTTATCATTACATTTTCATAATATAATTTTAGGATAAGAGAAGAAAATAAATGAAATTTGAAAGTAAATTGAAAGAAAAGAGAGGGAGAGGAATTACCACTTGAATCCTCTTATTGAGATCCTCCATAAGAAACCTAGGACTAGTCATTTTTTGAGACAAAAAACTTATGGAAGTGGGGGAGGGGATAGGGAATATATTTGAGAAGAAGTTTTACAAGTCATAAATATTGAGAGTTGGGAAGAAATGAGGGTGTGAGGGGTGCTATTTATAATGGAGGGGAGAGGGGTATTCTCAATATTATAATCATTAATTTATTATTTCTCCAAAATATAAACAATAGTGATGATTCCATGACCAATAGTAGTAATAAGTTCTTGTGATTTAGAGATTCATGTTCTTACATCACTCATGATATTAGGAATAATGTATTTAAATTATAATGTATTTATATGCTAAATTAATGTATTTTACTATTCACTAAAAATTCTAGTATTTCAGAAAAATCTACAAAATTCACCCTAACCAATTTTCAAGGTGTAGAATAAAAAAATTAAATCCATTTAAAAAATTATAATTTTTTAAATATGATTATTTTTATTTTTAATTAAACATTCGATTTACTGAAAAAATAATGATTTTAAAAGTAAAATATATTTTATAATTTGCTCAAAATTTACATAAGGTATTATAAAATTATCTTAAAAATAGAAGGCATGTAATTGTTAATTTATGCACAAGTTTTATGAAAATAAATTTTATTTTAAATTTATTAATTAATTATAAAATACCAACAGTTTTAAAAATATGTATTTTCTTATACTATGATCATATTGTAACTTATAAATTATATTTATACTTTCGTTGGTAAGGATACGATTTAGTTGGATGATTTACTAATACTAAGGTTCATATTACTGTTAATAAAGGTATGTTACTATTAAAAAGGGTGGGTTAATATTCTTAAGGGTAGGTTACTATTCACGAATAATTGAGTTGAACCTATCAGACTCAAAATAACTTACTGGTCGCAACCATATATGTCTATTTTTTAAAATTCCAAACATAGAAGTGAAAAAATAATGTTTAATGGTTAGGTTTTAAAGATCACATAGTATTTAGTAGTTCATTTGAGAATGATGTGTAATTTTTTTCCTTTTAAAAAATATCGAGATGTTACATTATCTCCCCTTAAAATGAATTTCGCTTTCATAATTTGTTCATTGTACTTATAATTCAAAATTTATATATTTATAATTAAGAAAAATATATTTTTTATGTGTAAATAATTAACTAAATTTTTATTAGAAAATTCAATCAATATTTTTTTTAAAATGACAATTTCAAATCTCTAATGTTGTCTATATCGTTGCTTTGATATCAACTATAAAGCACCAAACCCGCTCCTCTAGGTTCAACACATATAAATGTTGTATAATTTTTTATAAAAGACAATTGAACTAATACAAAAAAATTAATAAATTCCAATAACTTTTACTGGTCTACGTTTTGGAGGATTAGACAACCCTACATAACTTTTACATAATAAAACATAAACATTTATTTAACTCCTTATTCTCTAGATTCATATTTTCCTTTTAATACACCTTAGTACATATAGTCATATGAGGATATGCAAAAAAAGGGGTGAGTTAAAAGCCAAGTAATAGGATAGGTAAGAACATTAAATAACATGACATGGGATTAGAATAATAATTATCATCATAAAAAAGGTATAGAATCATAATATTTATAGGAAACATTAAGAAAAGACTTGGAATTGGAAAATTCTTAGAAACAAAACATCATATCTTAGTGGTTAACTACCACAAATAGTTATGAACAAAACTATCATCATGTTCACACATACTTTTACATTAAATAATTAGATTCATCACTTTACCCAATTAATTGGAGTGCTATATAATTCCAAGATCACCCGTCACATTCAAACATTTATGTTGCGCTATATAATTTCATGTGTACCCGTCTCATCATAACATTTACATTATCATGCATCCCACTTTGAAAATATATCAATTTTTAACATGAAATAACCCATGTAAATTAATGGGTTTCACATTATAAATAGTACATTAATAAAAATTTGGCTCCCAAAATAAGGAGGTAATATTATTCTTGACATAGAAACAATAACCTTGAGTGAAGAGTGGAAAAATCTTTGAAAAGTTAAAAGGGTGTGTTTATTTGAAATAAGAGATCTTTTGGAAAAAAATAGGTTTTAAATTAAATAAATTGTAGAACATGTATACCCCAAAAAAGTTAAGATAATGATGAATAAATTATTTTTATATCAAATCCACACTGAAAATGTGTTGAACCGGGAAAACCCAAAGAAAGAGAGTTGGGTTCAAGAATTTCCCCTTACCTTGTATCTGAATGATCTCATCACTTTAATGTCTTATATAATAACATTATATTAATTAATTATCAATTAAAAAATCTTTTATAAATTAATATGGTTAATTATGGTTTCATTAAGTTATTTTTATGGGCCATTGGATGATTTTTAGAGTTTAAATCCATTGTTTAGGAGTACTTTTTTCATAATTTTCATGGATGGTTCACTTGTGCACATAAATGGAAGTTCGTGTAGAACATGGATAAATATAGAGAACTGATATTACATGTTATTAATGATATTAAAATATATTAAATGATCTTTTAATGAATTATTTTAATTACCATGTGGATGAATCATTAGTTAAAATTTAATGATGATTGTTTTAGGTTATTTTGGGCGGTTTTTGGATCACAACAAACATGATTTGTTTTATCAATTAGCATTACGAATAAAAGATGTTTATATAATATAAAATTGGGTACACCATAAATATTAAAATATTTTTTCAACCATTTAATTGTTTCATTAATTTCCTTGAAGGAGTTGAATGAAAATGTATGTGTGTCACCCCTGATGTAGGTAAATTAACACATCACAGACAACAATTTCATTTTTATTAACAAGGAGAGAGAGGGAGGAGTATAATGATTAATATTACATTAAAATGATATAATACTATTAAATAAATCATAATGGAGTTATCATGAAATTTGGATAAGATAATTTGAGGATAATAGAATAATAGAAATGAAGTTTTGAAGGAAATTGAAAGAAACGAGAGAGAGGAAAAAACCTCTTGAATCCTCCTCTCGAGACACTCCTTAAGGAGGATAGGATTTGACTTTTGAAGAGACAAGAATCTCTTGGACGTGGGGTAGGTTCTAGGGAAGATGTTTAGGCCAAATTAGTATAAGGCTTGAAGTCTGATAGATGTGAATAAATTAGGGTGTGAGGGGTGGTATTTATAGTTGAGGGGAGAGGGGTTCTCTTAAAATTATATTCATTAATTTATTATTTCTCCACAAGATAATCAATGGATAATATTACATGACCAAGAATGGTAATAAGTGAATGTGATTTATATATTTGAGTTCATAAATCCCTAATTATGTAAATAATATGATATTTAAATTATAATGTATTTTTATGCTAAATTAATGTATTTTAATATTCATAAGAATTCATGTATTTCAGAAAAATCCCAAAAATTCACCCTAACCATTTTTCAACATGTAGAATAAAAAATAAACTCTATTTTAGAAAATTAATTTTCTATATATGATAACTTAATTTTCAATTAAAATTATGATTTACTTAAAAAATAATGATTTTAAAATTAAAATTGATTTTATAATGCTTTCATAATTTACAAAATGTTTTATAAAATTATCCTAAAAATGGAAGAGATAGAATTGTTAATTTATGAACACATTTTAGGAAAATTAATTTTCATTTAAATTAAATAATTATTTATAAAATACTAACACTTTTAAAAATATTTATTTTCATATACTATGTTCATATTGTAACTTATAAATTCTATTTATACTTTCATTGGTATAGATGCCATTTAGATGGCCGATTTACTATTCCTAAGGGTCATATTAATGTTCATAATGGTATTTTACTATTCATATGTCTAGGTTTATATTCATATGGTTAGGTTACTATTCACTAAAAATTAAGTTGGTCCTATAAGACTACAAATAACTTACTAATCGCAACCGTGTATGTCCATTTTTCAAAATTAATATTGTGAATCGAAAAAAAATTGTTTAATGGTTAGCTTCTAAAATTCACATAGTATTTTGGAGTTCATTTTATCATGGCATGGAATTATTGTTCTTTTAAAAAATATTGGGATGATACAACTTTAGTTGTTTTGTTTTTTTAATCCTAATAGCCATTAACATTTCCAATTTGATTAAAAACCTTTTTTATTAGATTTTTTATGTTTAAAATTTATCTATATATATATTTATAAATGATTATATTTTTTAATATATTCACAAATTTTATTGTGGTATTAGGTATTGATAGGATCATAAAAGGATAAATCTACAAAGAACCACTAGTGAATATGCAGGAGTTCATGATTTCTTGAAATTTTCTTATATAGAACATCAAAATATAAATTTTATTTTATGTCTATATATAATGTGTTCGAATATGAGAAATTAATATTTGAAATAAATCATGTATCATCTCATTTTCTATATTTTTTCCTTAATTATACAAGTTGAATCTATTATGGTGAATGAATTAAAAATTCAACATCTAATATTGATGAAAATATTCATAATGAGGATGAGGATCTTATTAAAGAATTTATTCATGGTTTAGGTTTTGAAACCATAAAAATAGAATATATTGAATTAAATTACAGATTTTATAAGAAACCATTATTCCTAGGTTATAGTAAATATACATTGTTATTATAAGTTTTTAGATTAATTAAATTGGAAAAAGAAATTTGTGGAGTGATAAAAGTTTCTAAAACTTACATGAGATTTTAAAAGAGATACTTCAAGAAGGAAATGGGATTATAGATTCCAATTATGAGGTAAATAAAATACTATTACAAGTGGTATAAGGGTATAAAAAGATACATGATTTCTCCAAAGATTGTGTGTTGTAAAGGAAGTAATATGAATATTTATCAAAATTTCATACATTTGGAACATCATGGTATAAAATGGATGAAGAATTCGACTCAGATTCATTATCATGTACTAACATCTAACCACATGCTAAATCATTTTGTGCTATCTAATAATTCCATCGAATAATTCCATTATATCATTATAATAATTCAACTGTAATTCATTTGTAGGTACCAGAATCAAATCTCATGCTAAGGAATTTTGTTAACTTTCAATAATTCCTCATTTAAAGTGTCTTTTTTATAATTCAATTGATGAAAAAAGGATAATATTGCATTCATATGAGTGCATATCTGATGGTAACTTATGTGGCCCAGCTAATTCACCATAATTAAAGAGATTTGATAAACAATTTCGTGATTTTTGAAGTGAATATAGAACTCCTAGAATGGGATTGTGTACTAATAGAATGAATCCATATTGGTGCATATATATCCAACATAGTTCATGACTAATTTTTTTGTAGTTTAGAAATTCCCCACAGAAATGTTTGATGATAAAATATTTTATGATGAACTTGATAATTTTAAGATGAAAATAACTAGGAAAATATATTTATGTGTATCATTCACCATTTATTAAATATTTACCACTTCAATAGGAGAAATTTGTTAATTTTTTTATGCATACAATAAATATTATTTTCTTTTGCATGTAAGGATAATTTTTATAATTAATGACATTCATTCATATGGAAACTTATCATGGTACAGTGTTAAGTGAAATAAATCATGTTAAATTTGTTAAGAAGATACTTCATATTATCAATTGAATAATGTAATAATGAAATTGTACATGGGAAACCGATGATTTTTTTGAATTGACCTTCCTTCTCATAGATTAAAAAAAGAATTTTATGGTTTATTTAAAAACAATATTCTCTCTAAACCATTTTAGGTTGAATAATATTATGATAGAGTGAATAATATAAATTCTATATTTGGAATGAAAAGAATCTTTGGTCTTCAAAAAAATATATTCAAATAAATAGTATATTATTTTTGAATTACCATATTTTATATATTTAATGGTAAAATATAACTTTTATGTCATGCATGTTAAGAAAAAAATATGTGACAGTTTTATTGGAACATGGTTATACATAAAATGAAAAAAGATGGATTTAATGCTAGATTGGACTTGATATAAATGGAATTATGTTTTCATTTAGCTCCAAAAATTAAAGTAATCAAATAATATTTACCTCTAGCTTGTCACACATTATGAAATATTGAGAAGAAGAATTTTACATCAGTGTATTCATAGTATTAATGTACATAGAGGTTTTTTTTCAAATGTAAATAATTTGGTTTCATTGAAGTATTATAAATTATTAGTTATGAAATATCATTATTGTCATTTTTTTGGCAACAAATTTTACTAGTCTAACTGTGTGGTATATTGCAGACAGTTTTTAGAAATAGTCTAATTAGTTCATGTAATTTTTTCAAATCCATTTTTAGAAAATTTTTTGATCCAAATTTGTAAGATTTATCAGAGAATGAACAATATCTAATACCTTTTTCAACTAGAAATGTATTTACCACCTAAATGTTTTGATATAATGGTTCATATAGTGATTCATTTGGTTCATGAGATAAGAATATGTGGGCCTGTTAATTTACAATGGATGTATCGTTTTGAAATATATAAGAAAATTTCGAAGGAATATGTTAAAAATACTTATCAAATAGAGGCATCTGTTACTAAAAAATATATATCACAAGATGTGATAGATTTATGTACTGATTATTTGTATGAAGTGGAGCATATTGGTATCCCTATATCTCAACATATAACAGTTTATAGTGAAGGTATAGGGATTAAAGGATTAATGGTAAAGATGATTCCACATTATGAAATGATGAGGTGAATTTATACATTTTTAACTACACATATGAGGTTAAATCCTATATATCATCACATATTTCTGATTTAAGGTTACGATATCAGAAAACAAATGAAAATTGGATAAATATTGATAATTAAAAGTCATTTGTTTCATGGTTTAAATAGAAAGTCATCAATGATATATCTACCTCAGAAACATTGAAATGGTTGTCAAGGAGACCATATCTTAATGTGATATCATGGTATAATTTTTATATTAATGGGTACACATTTTACACAAAAATTCTAGATGAGAAGTGTTCCAATGAAAATAGTGGTGTACTGATCGTTTTTGAAGCACTACATTTTTTGAGTCAACAGGTAAATGCCCAATTTTTGCATCAACGCCATATTTTGGAGTTCATTAACTCATATGGAAAATTTATTATATTAAATTTTGATTTAATGTGTTTAATTTTAATTGGTTTTCACGTAATAGTGGTGTGAACCATGATGAATATGGTTTTAAACTGGTTGATTTTAAAAGATTTAGTTGCAAAGAGGATTCATTTATCAAGGACACACATGAAAAAATTATTTTATGTCTTTTATCCATCAAATGATAAGTGATTCAAAAGAATTTATTGAAAAATAATCCACTTGGACGATGAGGATAATGATTATGTTTTTGATTTATTTGAGGCCTCTTCATCTCTCACATGATTTTCGGATAATAATGACTACAAATCAAACATAGTGTATGTAGTATGAAATGATAATGTTGAAGGGATATGGGAAAACACTAAATTATCCACCTAATTAATCCTGAAAATATTTACATTATATGTCATTTTTTAATTTTAAATATATAAAATTATTATTTTTTTAATAACTATTTTATATTTAATTATATATATTTGATTATTTATATGATTTTCTGTGTTAAAGTTTATATTACACGATTATAGTTAAACATTTTTTTAAAATAACCGTAATAAATTCTTATATTTTGTTTAAATTTACCCAAATATAAACACTTTTTCAGACTTTGATATTTAAATTTATAAATTATTCTATCATTTTTGAAGTAATTTTTATATTTAATAGTTTACCCGGAATATTTTTTTCTTAAGAAACATGACGACATTATTTTTTTAAATATACACATGTGTGCAACATTGTTTATTTATATATTTTTTATTTTCCTATTTTATAATTATTTAGTCGTCTAATCATATGCAGGTACACAATAATTTCATTACATTTTTCTTCATTTAATGACAAATACATATACCAAGACATTGAAACATGTACTGAGGTATTTGTTTTTTTATATTATTAAATATAAAATTATTTAATTATTTATTGAAAGAAAAAATCTAATTTAGAAAAAATAATTGTGGGACTACTAAAGAGACTTCATTGGTGGAGTATTTGGCTTTTACTATTTAGAAATTCACTTATTGAGTTGGTAAACATGGAATTGCATGTTTACCCAAACTATTTGTTTCTTGTGGAGATGATAAATTTAATATTAATTTTGATGATAATAATAATTCAACTGGCCCAAATGTAACAGTGTTTATCATCTATATTTCTATGTAGAGTCATTTCCGGATTATCATTTTATATCCTAATTGGATGTTCATTGACTAGAAGGATATATATTATCCTTAGGAGGCCGTAATGGTAAAATATTTCAATTGATGTATTTAGCTCATCTATCGAAAAATATATATTTTAAATGACTAATATATAGTTTAATCAATTACAGGTGACATTCAATTTGGAAGAAACAAATGCAATTAAGAAAATTTTTCTTTCTTCAGTAGAGTCTTGATGGAGATATTTCCAAACAAAATTGAATGAAAATTATGTTTTTGGAAAGAAACAAAATGAAAACCCATACAACAAGTATGCGTTTTTTGATGTTGATACATGGAATAAATTTTTTTCTAGTTGACATAATGAAAAATTTCTGGTATGGTAGTTACTAAATATTTTAAAATTTATTATATATTTAACAAATTAATTTTTATTTTGTTTTTATATAATATCCATCTAGGAAATATTATCAAGAGATCCATTTACAGAATATATACCCATATACTTTATCACATGTTTGGTATCTCTACATGGAGTAAAAAATGATTGAAGAAACATTTGAAGCCCTAATTGAAATTTCTATAAGTGGTTCAGATGAGGTGTAGTTAAGTCTTCCATCTCCCCCCACCACAATGAAAAAATAGAAAAGAGTGATAAAAAAGAGATAATGAAAAGTATCTTAGTGAGAAAGAAAATAAATTAATTTAATTGATAGAATGTAAATAGTTTTTATTTTTCATGAATTATTGTTGTTTATAAACTAAAAATTCTAATATACCATATTCATTTTTCAATTTAGGATGACCTTTAGGTGAAATCAAAAAACAAAACTTTTAACCTGGAGGGTAGGATTGATATCATAGCCACATCATTAAGAATGCCAGAACACCCTAGTCGCATTAGAGGATATAAGGTAGGTGTTAGTATTCAGAATGTTTTTGGTCATCAATGTAATCAATCAAGAGACTGAGAAATTGAATCCTTAAAAGATGAGATTATATATATTAACTAATACATGGGAGATCAAATTTAATAATCTGTGCAGGCTATGTTTGAGTAATTGACAATACATTCATAGTCTGCGCATCCTTCCCATCCTGTCCAGCCTTTTTAGCAGGACGCACATCATGTACATCTTTTCTAGCCAAACCAGACTTCCATGTGTTCCTAATCAGATCCTTCACCTCCTTGCTCGTACCCAACATTATATTGTGAGTTTTATGTTCGAGATCCTTATGTACATCTTATAGTGTTTGGATTCAGTCATTTTTTAGGGATTTTATACATTACCATCCCACGTATATGAGTTAGGATAGTGTATCATAACATGATATTATTGATCCTACTTCCCTAACACCGTTACCTATCGAGGAGGTTACTAGAGTTGGGGATTGTATGGGTCATTTTTTTCTTTATCCATTTAGACTTCATTGTTATGTTTTATACAAGGAATGATTTTTTTGAAAATATTAATTAAATCTAATTGTAAATTAATTATAATTTTATCTGAAATTTAATTTATATAGGAGTATCTAAAATCAAAATAAATTTCACAAAGGATACAAAATGTTCAAGAAGAAAAAAAATGTAGATAATTTGGATATTTATGATGAGATACAAATATTACATCCGTCTTATTATTTCTTATGTAGTTTCTCTTAATTTTTAATGAAATCATATATATGTGTAAGATGCAATCCATTAAGAATATTCTGAAAAGATATCATGCATATGATTGATTTTGAAGATACCAATGTTCCTATGATATAATTGTTTTCCTTGTAAGTAAATTGACGTTTCAGTTATTATTTCATTAATTAAAGATGGTTTTATTTGGATTAATATAATACTTTTTTAATTAGGTATATACTCATGCTTCTTACTCAAAATGATAACACCATAATTTATGGTTTTATAGACCTAGATTTCATTTCAACAACAGTAAAATATTTGAAGGCTACTGATTGAGTTATATATATATGTGGCAGATTATCAAACACGGAGATTTGGTGTTGGTTTTTTCTATTTCATGATGGGTAAGAACACAAATAAAATTATGAACTAATATTTATTAAAATATAATTATTTATGAAATTTTTGAATTATATAGGGTATTGGATTTAAGGTGTATTCTTCCAAAATGAACACACATTATATTGGTTTTTATCATTATTAGGCGGTGTTTGTAAAACATTTAACATATTTAAAGAAAATTGTGTTTTATTGATTTTTATATGTTCATTATAACTAATTATTATTGTTTAAACATGTATTTTTAGTTTATATATATGAAAATTAATGTCTTGGAAAACTTTATAAAATACCACTTATCGATAATAAACCTAAATGAAATCCAATATGTAAAAGTAATGGTATTCATTTTTTATATTAGATACTATTTTGATTTTTGATATATATATATATATATATATATTGGTTTTTATAATCAAGTTATTGTTTTATAACTACAGTGTAATCATCAATAATGAAATATGGAATGTGGTTATTATGTTCTACGATTCATGTATGAGGTAATCACAACTGGGTTAATGACTTCATTTGATATGGTTAGTTATATTAATTCTTTTATATCTTTTGTCACATTATTCTCAATTTTAATCATATAACATTAAATTTTATTTTAGACATTCAATGATGCTTATTCATATAAAAATGATGAAATTACCCATCTTTGACCTTTTTTGTAAACTATTTGTTAAGTATGATTATGATTTAATATACGTATCTTATTTTTTTTCTTATGATTATTATTATATTTTCCAAATAAAAAGTGTTCAAAAAATTATTATTTTGTTATAATTGGTTTTTCAACCTAATGATCACAAAAGAATGTGTCCACGACTACCCTACATTTTTTTATAAATTGTCAAGTATGTGTTTTTTAATTCTACTTTATAATATATTTTAAAAGATAATTTTTTTTGATTAATTTGATAAATTATGTTTGTTTTTATAGATTTTTAGTCTTTTATATGTGTTGATTGATTAATGTATAATGTGTATTACATTAAAATAATTCTTATATTTTTTGTGTTACCATTGACCACTATTATTAGAAAGGGAGTGAAATTACCATGGGATGAAAAGGTTAGTTTTCTTTCGATGAGTTGAAATTCTTGTGACATCAGATCCTATTATGATCATAAAGGAGATGTGTATGGGTTATGTTGTTTTTTGTGATGATTATAGCACTGTTTTTGGTTGTGTGATCATAAAGGATGATCATTTGGAATCTTATGGCCCTCACTAACTTCGAAGAGATGATAAGAATTAACTAACTCTTGATTTAGATATTACTATAGTTATTCATGCACTTAATTGTTGGCGACATTATCCTTTTATGGAATGTTTAATTTTCATTTATAACCATAAGATATTGAGATGTATCTTTTATTGTGAGGAATTGAATCTTATAGATAGGTGATGGGTGGAATACTATCAGACATTTGAATTCGATATTGCCAACACCCATGGAAGGGGAATGTTGTCGTAAACACTCTTTGTAGGAATGTTCCTTCATAATAGGTTTTCGAATTGAAGGAAGAGTTAAATATTATGGGGATTTTTGATTTGTTTCATTTAGAATATTAGGAGGATGTTTTAAGTATGGTAATAGAATGTGTTTAGTTACCATCATATCTCCTTGAGACTATTCTATAGTATCATCAGAAGGATGATGAGTTCAATGGAATTTGAGAAACCTTGTATGGAACATGTAATGTTTCTGGTTAGTGTATCTCTTCATATGAAATTATCATATTTGGGGATTGTTTTTCATCCCAACATCTATGAGGAGATCCATTTTTTTATTTTCATATATCTTCATGGGCCATTCATATATGAACCGCAAAGATTTATTATTACATGAGACAATTATTATGGTGGTTGGGTATAAATTTTGACATTTCCGGTTATGTGTCCAATTTTTTATACCTACCAATAGATAAAGATAGAGCATTTTGAAACCATAAGGTTTTATTTATCCTCTTTCAATACTATTTTGGAAATGGGGTGAGGTGTCCAAGTATTTTGTTGTTAGATTACCACACACTCCCTGATAGAGGAATGATATCATGGTGGTGATTGATCATTTGAAAAAGTCATATCATTTCATTTCATTCCATCCTAGGAAAACACTATATTTGATGATATATGTAATATGTATATATAGGAAATTGTTAGGGTATATGGTTTTCCTTCTCCCATTGTTCCAGATAGAGATATTATGTTTACATAGAGGTTTTCTAGGAGTCTCCATGAGGTAATGGGGACTCATGTAAGATTGTGTAACACTTATCTTCCGTAGGAATATGGTTAGAAAAAAAATGCTATTCATATTTTGAAATATATGATCCATAATTGTTTCTGGGATTTTGATGGATCTTGTTTTAACCATATAGTACTGGTTGAGTTTTATTATAACACCAATTTTTAGATGCCTACTATAATGGATCCTTTTGTGGATTTTTAAGGTTTCCCATGTAGATCACATACTTTTTAAGAAAAGGTGGAATAAGATCATTTGGTGGGAATGAGTTTTATTTGATAAATGTCTGCAATGATTCAAGGTATACATCAGCATATGGTTACAACACATATTTCGCAGAAGCCTTGTGTGGATCAATAACATCGTCCTTTGAGGTATTCTGTATGTGATTGGGTTTTCTTATAAGTTTCTCATTGATTGGGTCACTGCTAGTTTGGTAAATGGGGAAAGATGGTGTGGAGATATGTTGGACTATATGAGTTCATTGAGAGGAATTGGAAGGTTTATTATCCATTTCATTTTCTAGATCAGATGGTTGTCATTCATGATGTTCACAATATATCACAGCTCCGAAAATATCATCCTAACACTTCTCATGTTTTCTGTTGTGTATAGATTGAGTAAGAGACAAGTGATTTTTTTTTGAGAATCATATAGAGGTCATTTAATATCATATTATAGTCTTACATGGTAATTTGATTTCAAAGATCAAAGTGTTATGTTACATAAATCAAATTTTCATGATTTTTTGGAGCATGTGTCATTGATGGGGGAGCAGTGGACTTGCCTCTTTACCAGACTTCATTCTTCCACATGACTTCATTGGTACAGAAAGTCTTATAATGGGGTGTTTTTAACGTATTTTTACCATATTTTATGTATTTTTTCTTCTATTTTCAAGTTTTCCAATTTAATTGTGTGCATCATGGGACTCTCTAAGATGGGGAACATTTATGGATTAAAATGACCTAAATATAGGGGATATATGTTTATTTGAATTAATGAATAATAGGTATAAATGTGTTAATGTCCTTGAGGGGTCTCCCTAAGTTCATATAATTCTTATTTGGGTTTGATTTTTTTGAAAATAATCTATAGTTTTTTTAGTTTTTAAGAGAAATACACATCATGTAATGGTTTTACATGACATGTATGTTTTACAGGGTTAATGTTATGAACCCGGTACACGACATGAAGGGACTACACATATTTTATAAATTTCATGATGTCTAATGTTCAAATATATATTTTTAAATATAATGTCATTGGGTTTTTCAGCAAACATGGGACCCATGAATTACAAGATGTGTAAAGGGGTTACATGTCCTGTAATTATCATAAGGCCAGATTTTTGTGTGATGAATCAATTTATTTTTCATTCATTCTTCTGTAACCCTCCATTTTCTCAACATAGATCCCTTATCTAGTTATTTCATGACCCTCCATTCAATATGTTTTCATTCTGTCAACATTGTATCACAACGAAAATTGTGTTGCATCACTCTGGGTTAGAGATCATTTTTCCTTCTTCATTTCTTCGATCATGCTTATGAAATTGTGTTTTGTTATTGGATCCATTGACCCAAATTGATTTTTATTGTTGATTATCTCTTGATCCTTTATTCAATCTCATTCTACAGGTTTTTTTCCTGTTGGTTTTGGTGTGGAGGGGGTGTTTTCATAAGGTATGAACTGTTTCCTTTTCTCAACTAACTATTTTGTAAAATTGAATAAATTATAAGATGTGAGAATTAGATCAAGGGGATCCATTTTAGTTTTTTGTTCATCCTTGTTGGGGTATTAAATCGCGAGAATGTTCTACCAGTTTTTTGAGGTTGGTGGTCCTCACTCTAGTGAGTGTTGGTGAACATCAATTTTCCTATTTTTGAAAAATTATTTTATTAAATGTAATTGAATTATATGGCTAATTTTTGTGTGTGTGAGGAACCGGGTTTTTATAAAAAATGGTTTTCACTTAGTTTTGGTAAATGAAGAAGGGGTTTCAAGGAATTGTGAAATGTTTTTGTGAAATAGTTTTAAAAGAATTATTTGATGGAAATGGTATAATGAACTAGTTTGGAAAATAGAGAATGTGGTAATATTTTGGTACATAGGTGGAATGTTTAGTAATATATCTCATACAATGTTGGGGTGTTTGGTCATGTGGATTTCTTCTACTCCCAAGTCCTATTATTCTAGGATCTTTTTAGACCTGTTGGGGGGTTCACTTACTAGGGAATTACTCTACTATATAGAATCTGTGCATATTTATAGCGTCATGATGCATACATGATTTTTTTTGTTATGTGAGAGTTTCATAGCTATCCTGACCTACTGTGATCCCTAGCATGATGTTCAATGTGATTTTTTTATTTTTCTGTTTTCCTGTAATGACATAGATTTTTTATGATATGAGATGCATGCTTTATTCTTACACGATTTATATGCAATGATATATTCCAGTGAAATTATTTGTAACCGATTTACCAATATTATTTGGACTACTGGGAAAAGGAGAAATTAATTGTTTTTTCCATGCATTTGAAATAAAAACTGTTAAAACATTATCATGGATTGTTTTTTTTTAATGTTGAGAAGTATTTGGAATTTTTTTCAGAGATTTGTTACGGAACACCTTTGTGACACTCTACTAAGAATTTCATATCAGACCCTATGAAACACCTTCACTAGTAAAATAACCATTGTATGTATTTTGATGCAAGGAATGTAAAGAAACCATAGTTTGATGATGATGTTTTTTGTCAGCTAAGTTGGTTAGCTAGTGGTGAGATGGTTGGTTTCTTCCCTCTCTTTCACATGGAGTAGTTAGTTTTTACCATTTTGGACATCCTTTGTGGTTGGACCTGTACACAGAAATTGTTTCCACTCTTGAGTAGTTTGGTTTCCACTGTTTTCTTTCAATTATGGTATATATTTATCATTCCCACTATTTCTATTCCATGGGGGTCAGGAACTCCCTTTGGGTGTGTTACAGATCATGTCAGGTGCTAGTTTCAGATGGGTTTTGGGTCATTTCATTAAAGAATACCGTCAATTCATTACAACCAAATTTATCTTCTGATCATATAAATGTGTCATTTGTATTGGTATATGATTGATTCAATCCTTTTATGACCTTAATTAGTAATTATATCATATGGAAATTTGTTTTGGTGACTTATAACATACCCCTAGATGTGTTTAAAATATAATTCATCCATCAAATTTATTGTTATTTATAGACATAAATATTTTCAAAATGAAATTGATATCTACCTTCAAATTCTTATTTAAAATTTTCAATATTTACAGAACTATGGTTTAAAATAATATGATACTTCTACCATAACAATGTTCAAAATGAATGTTTCCCTTATGTATACCATTAGTGAACTTCTTAGACTAATAAATTTTTCTAGTGAGAACATACACACTGTTTTTTCTTTTCTAGTTTGTAACATTGATTTTGTGACTCAATGAATTCATAATTGAATAAAATGGTTTTTCATGTTTTATAATTTATACCATGATAAATCTTATATATTTCATTTTATCAAGTCATGATTCAATGAAAAAACTGATTTAAGGATTTCATAAAAATTGTTATTGAGATCATAGATATTAGAACAATTATCAGATATTGGTATAGAGTTTGGAAAATATTTTAAGCTGAATTATTGTTGGAAAAGAGTTAGATCTCCATTTGATATAACTAGATCGCAATAATGCAAGAAAAATAGAATATTTTTCAAACTTCTATATCAGGAATTTAATTCATTACATCATAATCTTGATGATATGATCATTAAGAATAATTTGTGTGATAATGTGATTTTTTACATTGCATAATGAGTATTGAAAATAAAAGGATCATTTAAATACTCATAAAGACATATAAATAATCAATATTAAACATCATATATGGGAAAATGAGAATGGTAAGTATCAAACAACTATTTTCACAGTGGAAATCATCAAAAAGATTTATTTTCCTGTGAAGATAAAAAAATATGAAACTGGTTTATGGTTATTATTGTAATACATTAATATTCATTAAGTATAATCCTCATAGGATACATGGATTGAAAATGCATAACTTGATTGTATGGATGGATAAGTTTCTGCCATTCAAAATCCATAATTTTTTGCTTGAAAAAATATCCATAATTTTAATTAACTGTTACTCATTATTCAGTCTACTTTGTGAGGATCCATTAAACCTAAATTAATTGGATAAACATTATGAAATAATTATACAGTCTCTATGTGATTTTGATATGAACATTCCCATATTTGTTTATTATACTGATTCATATGACAGTTCATTTTTTCAAAGAAGCTAAAATTTTAGGGCCCATGCATTATTGATTGTTGTATCCCACATAGAGTTATCTTAATTTAATATTCTTGCAATTAAATAATTCTAATTTTCCTAGTCAATACTTATTATCAATATTTATTAATTTTATGCATTGTATCATCAGGTATCATAGTCATTAGATGTTTTATGTGAAAAATAAATTTTATCTAAATCGTTCTATTTGTTGAAGGTTATATTTTTGAAGAGGTTTAACCTTCTTTTCAAGATATTTGTATTTTATAGAGATAATATTTAATCTATAGGGAAATATTAATGATAATATGAGTCAATTTCTTACCAATAATGATTCATCAATGTTACCAATTTTGGTCCAGAATTTAGAAAAGTCTATTCATTTTCATTAATAGATATGAAGTTTGTTCAAGCACATAGATATTCACTACTCATTGCTATTATTGTTCATAAATTTGTTCAAAAATTAAGGAAGCAAAAAAAACTACGTCTTAGGTTTTTAACATAGAATGACATAGAGAAAAAAAAGACTTGTTACCCAATAAATCATGGAATGGTTTTCAATTTAGATAAGTTGTTAATCTAAAACATAGATAGAATATTATGAATTTAATCTAATTTAGGTAATAATTTTTCATAAAAACTTGTTTAGGAAATGAATACTTATAATCGAGCTAAACTATGTAAATATTTTAAATATTTTTCTCAAGGTCATTTGAATCATTCTAGTATATTCAATGCTTATAATATTTGTGGCTTTAATTTTCATACTATTAATCATGAGGAAATTTTGAAAAAAGTTTCATATTCGGTGTTATTGATCAGGGTTACTATGGAAATTTGGTTGATATTACCAATTTAAATAATCATAGGAAATTTATTGTGGTGTTATTTTAATGTAACTATGATAATACTAACATGTATCTAAAGAAGATTCATTACAATTTACTTATGTCATTTTATATTAGTATACTGATCCTAGTGATTAGTAAGAACACAATCCATATATTTTTTCTTCCCAATAAAAATGGTATATTATTTTAATAATATTTTATGATAGGTGGATTGTTTTTCCAAATTTAACATAATGATATGTATGACATCAGTGATTCAGGTGATGTAATTTGTTGAAATGAAATCTGTCAATAACAATAGGTTAAATTTCTTGTAACTAATAATATTGAAAATTTCATTATTTTAAAGGATAGTTATAAATAGGAAGAATAAGAAATATAAGACTTAGAATTAATATTAATAATAGAACCTGAAAACAATATTGAAAAATATGAAAAAATGTTGTTTTTATATTAATGAAGGAGATGAATTTGATTTTATTTAACATTTAATTGGGTCAATATTAACTATGGTAGTTGTTTTTTTAATATTTTTTGCAGGTATGATGCACCAAAATAGGATTAGTAACAACATTTACTCTACATCAATGGATTCTCATTATTGTAAAAAATGAGTTGTTTTATTCATAGATAAAGTTATCATAATAATTATATATTCTTATATTATTAAATTAAACAATGTAACTTACTATGTTAATAATATAATTCATTTTGTGTTTTTATTTGTATATTATGCTCTATTTGGATGTTCATAATGCAATTTTATATCCATGGATAAAAAAACATTTGGAAAAATATAAAGATTTCAAGTGGATATTATATACTAAATTCAATTACATGTCTCTATAAGTGTCCAAAAATTATATGCAGGTCCATGAAGGCATGCCTAAGGACTAATGAAAGTAATTTTTTAACCATCATCATGTCTAATCAGATAATGAGTTTTATTAAATTATGATACATAAATTAAAATGTCTTAAAAATTTTCAATTTATGTTAAGATATAATTTCCATAATTCATTATTAAATTATATTATACAAATAAAGATAATAAAATGATTCACCACACTTCTGGGATAACGAGTTTCAATCGAAATAGGGATTGAGTCATTGGGTATTTTATTTCCCTGGATGGCCAACATTATTCCTAAAGAAATAAAAAACACATAAGGGGTTCAGGATAAGTAATTTTCATAAATTTAATTTTAAATTCCCTATTTTAATACTAACATTTTTTTCAATAAATTTTGAAATGGATTCATAAATCCTTTTTTATTTAGCATTATTGATTCTGTTATGGGATTATAATGAAAAAATAAAAAATAAATTTCATTAAATATAATCATGTATGTATATATATGCCATTCCTTTCATTCTTAATATGAATGAAGTTCACCATGGGATGGTGAACCTCTCCCATTTGGGGAGGAATTAATGATTTTAAAATTGGGTAATGTAATTTTAGAGGCTATCTCCTTGAGAGGATCTCATAGAAAGAATGGTCCTAGATAAGTTTGAGTAAGTTTTTAGTATAAAAATATGGAGTATGTGATAATATAATTAAATATCCAACTATTAAATCTTTATGATAAGTTGAATTGAGATGTGAGTCTCAAGAATCATATAGTTTCTCATCATATTTTTTTGGAAAGCTAATTGAAACCTATGATTCAATATTGTACCATTAGTGAAATTTAGTTTAGGTCAAATCATATATCATTTTTATTTTTCATTATTTATTAATCATTGGATATTATCATTATTGATGTATAGTTAAGTAATTTAAATACAGTCACCATAAGTAGTATGTTGGGAAGGAGATTATGTGTAGTAGTACGACCGAGTAATGGAGACTGACAGACATGCATCTACATACAGTTAAAAATCAAGGACTAATTCATTTCTTGACATTATGTGCAATGTAAAATTTTGTACATTATAATTAAGTATCATGTTGTATAATATTTATTGTCATTTTTTGAAATATAAATTTTTTTTGATATATTATTTTGGATGGATGATATTAATATATATATATATATATGTTTTATAATGGTTTTTTATGGGTTAGACTAAATGGGAATGTTTCTTTTTTTCTTCTTTAAATACATGCCTCATGGCATTTTTAATTGCCACTAAATACTTTTTACAAAAATTTACCTTGAATTTCAAAAAATTAGCTAAATATGTAATAATAGAAAAATTCCATTAATAATGAAAAACTATAACTATGTCTAAATTCTTTTCATAAAAAATGTAAATCACCTTAAAAAAGATTACCGTTAACTATTAAATGACTCACCATTTCACAGCAGTTTAATAAACCACCATGAATCCATTTAGAGGTGATTATAAATTCATCAATACCAAAAAAACCACCTCAATTTACTATAATTATTATAGTATGGGTGGGTTATTTGGAAGTTAAACGTGCAAGCTTTTTGGAACTATTCAATATGATTCTATCCCATAGGTAAGATATCAATGCCATAATATTTTATTGAGCAGATTTAATGCCCTGACCCCAGTTACCCAGAGTCGGTGCATTACTTCGTAACATTGTCATGATCACAAGAAAGAAAAAATCTCGAAAGACCGATTGCATTAGTAGCCTTGGAAACACTAGATATATTCATAAGTCTTACATTACATCATAAAGTGAAAAACTACTAAAACAACATATTGTCTCCATATTCCACACTCATATCCCCACATAATATCCCTGCAGGTCATTCATAATTTAATTCTTCACTTCCTGGGAAAAATAAAACATAGAAAAGGGGTGAGCTCAAACACCCAGTAAGCATAACAATATAGCGGAAACTTTCAAAAATAAGCATAAACATTTAAGGCAATGTATAACTAAAACAAAAGCCTTTTAAACTTGAACTTCAACATAGTATGAAAAAATTAAAATGAAATAATGCCATTTACTTATTCACATGGATATTCTACTAATCGAATAATCACATGAAATATCAATAACCACTTTCATAATGATGGAATGCATGATGTTGGACTTTAATTTCTGTGTTGAGGCCTCATGCCAAGACCTAAGGGATAAATGTAACCGGAACCCAACCCGGAGAGCCTCTGTAACCGGACTCCATCCCGGAGTGCCTATAATAACTGGACACCAACCCGGAGGGCTTACTTTTACCGGTTCCCAACCCGGAACATACTAGTCCAACACATTCATCTTAAGAATAGGATGAAATATAACGTAAAAATTCGTATTAAAACTAACATACAAAATGTCAAAACTTTAATCATAAACCATTAATGGCATAAAAATAACTCATCCATAGTCAAAAATATCACAAAACCTTAAATACAATATGCATGATTTGTATCATAATAAATCAACTTGAAACAAGTTTAAAATCTATCAAAGGATGTTGACATAGATGAAATCAATACTATTTGAGAGAAATATATCTTTTTTTTAAATCATTTAAAAGTCACATAATTATAGAGAAAACCTTTATTTTTAAAATATATTTATAAGCTTGTGAAGGAAGCTTCAAAGGTGTAATAACGGTGGAGAATAACCGCACCCGTCGTATAAGTTAAAAAAAGACATTCTTACCTTAATTTTGTCAAAAGGTTAAAAAGGACCTTGTTTGGAAAACGACGGAAAGATTCCTTTATAAACCTCTTATAAAAAGTCAAACAAGGGTATAAATTTCTTTAACCCATATGCTTGTAAATAGTAAAAATGTTTTGAAATACATTTTTAAGAAACATGGATGTGGATTATAAAGAGATCCCAGTAGATTATTACGTATATACAACCTTGGATAATGAAGAGATTGTGAAATAAAACCTTACCAATTTGGTAACATACGAAACATACAACCCATGAAAGAGGAATCATACAATTAATATGTAAATACACATAAATTAAAGTTTATTACACAAAGAATATAATTATGGGTAGTACATACACCACACAAAAGTTAATGGTGGCAATATGGCATGAATCTCACGGGAATAAGGAGTGAGATGAAAACCCCTTACCTTGTACTTTTACTTGGTTGGGGTAGGTTAACCTCCTGTATAATAGTGAAATAATTTTTATTAAATTATAAAAGAATCATATACATTCATATGATATCATATATGATCTTTTAACATTGCTTTGTTAATAATATCTTAGTATTATCGTCGTTTCAGGTGTTAACTTACTCATTTTCATTTATATGTTTTGTTACATAAGCCATGTTTTTCATGGATAGGTTGTACATTATTCATATACAGAATGATATCAAGTCCTTAAACATTATTTTTAAATCATCAAATGTTAATTATACTTGAATGGATACGATGGAGAATGAATCTCATCGCGTTCGTGGAGAAGGTAGTCCGTATGTACGCACGAGCGACAATATCATACTTTTGATATTAAAATAATATATAAATGGAGGTATATCATATATAAAGAATCATTAACATGTTATATTTATTATTTAAATGAGTTTCACATCATTATTATACCCATCCAAATAATAATATATTGAATAACAATTACACCACGACGTGGAGCCGGTAAGCCATACGTACGCACGTATGGTGACATGTTATTCAAAGGGTGGATAGAATACTTAATATGGTTGTACCATATTTATAATAACATCACAGTATATATATGATACTGGAGTTATTATTTTATAATGGTAATAACAAAGGAAGAAGAAGTGGAAGAAGAAAGGAACTTGGAAAAGGGTGGTGAAATCATTACCTCTTCTTCGGGTTCTTCCTTTTGATTTGATCAAAAGGGCTCCTTAGGTCGGATTTATGATCAAAATAAGGCCTCTAGGTTGTAGTGAGGGAAGTTGGGAGAGTATTTGGGCAGATTTTGGCCGAACCAAAATGCTTTGAAGGTGTGAAGAAATGAGAAGGAGGAGTGCCCTTTTATAAGAGGGGTGAGGGGAACCTTTGGAAAAGCTAGAAATATTAATTTATAATAAATTTATATTCGGTTTCTAATGGCTAAAAATTGGATTATTTAAATTTTAATGTGGGTATAGGTAGAAAACCATTCAACCAATAGAATTTAGACAGGTTTGGGTCATTATATTAACCTTATCTTTTAGTTTTAACTCTTAGTTAATTAGTTTGACATTTACCATGTCACTTTGTATTTTTATATTATATAGTTAATAAAATTACTATATACATCCAAGCGACCCCCAAGTGGTCCATTAATGATACAACTATCATGATATAAGTCTCTTGGCCGATACTTAGATTTTTAGGAATTTAATATCAATTAATAATATAATATTTGTTTTAAAAACTTTTTTATGTCAATTTTGACACTATTCAATAGTTGATTTTTGTGAAACTCATAAAAGAATTATTACTTCAAACAAAGTCAATTAAATCAATCCTAATATGTAATATTATCCTATAAAATTAGTTTAATTCATTAAAAGTCTCAAATTATATTTTATTGGGTATTTATAATATCAATTATTTTAATTTTTCACTATTATGGTAATTTCTGCATCATCATTGTGTCATAAATAAATTAAATTATATAAAGTATAAAAATTATAAATAAAATATAATTATATAGAAAATCGTTTTATATTTCTAATGAATATTTATAGTCTAAAATCCAACATATATAACCCTATGTAAAAATTGGTTTTCTAAAAGATATATGCTTATGTCATTTTTGTACTTATTTTAACTTAATTAAAATAAAGTGTCTCTATCACCTACAAGTGGATCCATGGGGTCCCAAAATCGACCCAAAGATGACAATGGTCGAACATGTATCAAAACATAATGTTAGGACACATTTTAGGGTAATTTAGTATTAATATAATATTATTTTTTAACCCTTATTTACCGGATTTACCCTTAACCATGGTAAATAAAATATTTACCGAAATAATTATTCAAAATGTCTAAAAATAAAAGTTACCTATTTACACAATTTGAACATAATGATTCCAAATATGGAATCCATTTTTCCAAATTCAAAACACATAAGTGGCATAAATTAATTTAAAATTAATTCCCGTCGTTAAAACAAAAAGCGTGTTTTTAAGAGATAATAAATATCAAAAGATTGACACATGTTTATGTCCGGTTTAATTGTAAAATTATCTCCAATGACAAAAATTGTATTAAATGGTAAAAATATATTCTAAATATACATTAAAACCACTCAAATTCATTATTTATCACTTTTAATTATTTTGATTAAAAAGTTGTTTTTAATTAAAATTTAGTAATTTTCACTATTCATCAAAATATTAAAGTTATCCGAAAAGTACCAAAATTTAAACTTAGGCTAAATTAGATATTCCAAATCCAAAAATTAAGTCCATTTTGAGAGATAAAATTTCAAAAAGTATGTATTACCATTCATAACGGCTAGTTTGATCGGTTGTGGTGTGTGTTAAAACTCGAAGTTGCGTACAACACACGCTACTGTATTATTCAAAGGAAAGCGTACCGTGGAAGCTTGGGATGTTTCATTTTAAATTTTTTGATGTCCCCATTTTTTCAAAAAGTTTAAAATATTGTATTTAAAAAGGGTTCACTATTAAAATTTGATAAAAGTGCAATACTAAAAATGAATTTGTTCTTGCATTATTTCTAAGAAACTCATAATATGGATTCTAAAATTATAAGGATATATTAGTTTAAAATTTTGTTAATACTATTCATAACCTCTTTTTAATGGCTTGTTTGGTAAGTCATGGTGCGATTGAACTCAGTGTTGCGTGTAGTGAAAGTTATTGAATTATTTTGAAGAAATAACACACTATGAAATCTTGGGGTGTTACATTCTCCCCTCCTTCAATAAATTGCATCCTCGCAATTTGAAATTGTTCTTTGAAAATAAAAGGTTGAAAATAGAAAATATCTTTGTGGGAAAACCCACATCGGAAATTAGGTTACTAAAATTTAGTCTTAATATGAGGAAAAGAGAAATGAAAGGGTCACAACCAAATTATGATATCAATTAGGAGAACATTGGTGGAAATTAGAGACATATAATTGGAGGGAAAATGTGAATACTTATAAGTAGTGATTGAGGTCATAAATCACAAACAATTGTAAAATTGAGGTCCTTAAATTCATCAATCTATGATGATTTGAAATACCATTGGTTCAACAAAACATAGGGTATTAGGATAACACATTTTTGACGTTTCAAAATATCTTAGTTGAAATCCCACATCGAAAAATGAATTAATGAGGCCTCTATTTAAAATAAAGAGTGGAAAGTTTAAAGATTACCGAAAATAACACATACTAGGGTTCCATGTATGAAACTATGGATATGGAAGAGAAATCTAACCATCAATTATCTGATGGAGAGTGGTAGAGAACATGGCTATGAAAAGGCCAACAATCCCAAATCCATAAATTAGTGATGATTTAAGGTAACATCTAGGACAACATTTTTGTTCTATGTTCCTTTTCTTAATGTTGAGGAATTTGTTTATGAGATTGGATAAGATCATAAGGATATATAATTACTTTATAATTAGAGTTTTATCTATTAATAAATTTCTACCAAAAATTCATCTTTCACTCTAAAAGATAATAGAACGTAAAAAAATTCTATTTATACTATTCATATAGGGTTCCAAAATAAACGAATTTTTAATTCATCTACCAGATCTATTAAAAAAACTACATTATTTAATCCAAGACATCTTATGGGCCAGTGGTAGGTGATACACCCTTGTTGCCCTTTGGTTACGGGTTCAAGTTTCGCGGCCTTGCCGTTCGCGACTGGTTTCCGCCCGACCTCCGGGTTGTCCTTTTATGGAAATCCAAAATTAATCTCAAACAAGAATTTATCCAAAATACTTCTATCCAAACTCACAGTCCAACATTTATAATGAAGTTAAACATAATGTAGATCCTTTTTACCCCGTAATATAATATTAATACCTTCATCATGTATTCTTTTAAAACTCTGAAACATCCTGAATTACCATAATCCTTATTGATTAAATTCATGCTCCCTTATTCCATATAGAATGCTGGATATACTTCATCAATCAAAAAATGTTTTAAACCCCAACAATGATGGAATGTACAAATCATTAATCAGCTTCAAGGTAGTCAAGAATATCCAATATAATTTATCCAAATCAATCATGTATTATTCTAAAATCACTACCTCGGTATCAGAACCATATTATGGTTTATCTTTCTCTCAACCATATATTTTCCAAAAATGTAACCTGCTATTGAGTCACTTTTCTTTGTTCAACACAATCTCAAGTCCTTAATGAAATAGTACTACAGTACAATCCTTATATACTCCATAATTATTATAACAATTACATTGTTGATACAACACTCAAATGACATAATCAACATAAGAACTCTAATCATTCCTCTTCATCTGTGGTTGTATCATAACTTGATTATTATCCAATAGCATCATTTGCGGCATAGTCTGATGACTGGGACATAGGTTCACGTAGTGTCCAAACTCCTTACAAATGAAGCATTGTACATTTGAAACCATTTTCTTACCCTTGCAGTCACGTACTTTGTGCCCTTTTCCTCCACACTTATAACAAACTCCTATTCCTTTCAGGCAAGTTCCAGGGTGTTTCTTGCCACAGTTATCACATATGGGAAAATTCTTCTTTTCCCTCTTCCCTTTATCCATCTTTCTCTCTTCCATCCTTTTCTTCTCTTCCTTCCCTTAAAATCCACAGGACTCAGTAAACTCTTTACTTATATTATCAACACATGATATTATTTCTTCATATGATGATAATACATGAGAGACTATTTCTCTTATAAATTCTGGCTTAAGACCATGAAATATATGATCCATCTTTCTCTTTGTATCATGTGCATTGCTAGAGTTCTCATTCCTTCTACTGGGTGCCATTTCTAAACAATGGCATACATTAGATTAGTTTATGAATAACAATACCTAATACCAAACATGTAAAACACATAACATAAATTAAATAGTTTGTGTATATAATCCATAATCATAAAAATGTCTTCTTTGAGGAAGTATATACTCATAAACCCTTCATAATGGTTTGTAAATAAAATTAGAATTATCCTAAGCATATCCCCCGGGAGTGTCGTAACCAAGAGTGCAGCAAGGCCCGTTGTTGTGCACTAGTTCCCGTTCGAGTCTATCTCAAAGCGGTGTTTTTGGGTTTTACCCCTAGGTACATCTGTGCCAGAGCCGCCTCTACCTGCTCGTATCTAGACAGGGATGTATTGCTCGGAAAACTCACAAAATCTCTACAATACCAAAATTATAGGAAGTTCTCCTATACTAATCCTCAAAGTCCATCTTAAATCTATGTGCTCTAATCAGAGTTTATCTAAATCTAGCTTCCAAGGTTTGTACTAAACTTCCTCTGATACCAACTGTAATGCCCTGACCCCAGTTACCCAGAGTGGGTATATTAATTCGTAACATTGGCATGATCACAAGAAAGATCAAATATCGAAAGATCGATTGGTTTAGTAGCCTTGGAAACACTAAATATATTCATAAGTCTTACATTACATCATAAAGTGAAAAACTACTACAATAACATATTGTCTCCATATTACACACTCATATCCCCACATAATATCCCTGTAGGTCATTCATAATTTACTTCTTCACTTCTTGGGAAAAATAAAACATAGAAAATGGGTGAGCTCAAACGCCCAGTAAAGATAACAATATAGCGGAAAGTTCAAAAATAAGCATAAACATTTAGGGCAATGTATAACTAAAATAAAAGCCTTTTAAACTTGAACTTCAACATAGTATGGAAAAAGTAAAATGAAATAATGTCATTTACATATTCACATGGATATTCTACTAATTGAATAATCACATGCAATATCAATAACCACTTTCATAATGATGGAATGCATGATGCTGAACTTTAATTTTTGTGTCGAGGCCTCGTGCCAAGACCTAAGGGATAACTGTAACCGGAACCCAACCCGGAGAGCCTCTATAACCGGACTCCATCCCGGAGTGCCTCTAATAACTGGACACCAACCCAGAGTGCCTCTAATAACCGGAAACCAACCCGGAGGGATTACTTTTACCAGTCCCCAACCCGGAACATACTATTCCAACACATTCATCTTAAGAAGAGGATGAAATATAACGTAAACATTCGTATTAAAACTAACATACAAACTGTCAAAACTTTAATCATAAACCATTAATGGCATAAAAATAACACATACATAGTAAAAAATATCACAAAACCTTAAATACAATATGGATGATTTGTATCATAATAAATCAACTTGAAACAAGTTTAAAATCTATCGAACGATGTTGACATAGATGAAATCAATACTATTTGAGAGAAATATCTCATTTTTTTAATCATTTAAAAGTCACATAATTATAGAGAAAACCTTTATTTTGAAATTATATTTATAATCTTGTGGAGGAAGCTTCAAAGGTGCAGTAATGGTGGAGAATAACCGCACCCGCCGTATAAGTTAAAAAAGACATTCTTACCTTAATTTTTTTAAAAGGTTAAAAAGGACCTTGTTTGAAAAATGACGGAAATATTCCTTTATAAACCTCTTATAAAAAAAAGGGTATAAATGTCTTTAAACCATATTCTTGTAAATAGTAAAAAAAATTTGAAATACATTTTTAAGAAACATGGATGTGGATTATAAAGAGATCTCAGTAGATTATTACGTATATACAACCTCGGATAATGAAGAGATTGCGAAATAAACCCTTGCCAATTTGGTAACTTACGAAACATACAACCCATGAAAGTGGTATCATACAATGAATATGTAAATACACATAAATTAAAGTTTATTACACAAAGAATATAATTATGGTCAGTACATACACCACACAAAAGTTAATGGTGGCAATATTGCATGAATCTCACGGGAATAAGGAGTGAGATGAAAACTCCTTACCTTGTACTTTTCCTTGGTTGGGGTAGGTTAACCTCCTGTATAATAGTGAAATAATTTTTATTAAATTATACAAGAATAATATACATTCATATGATATCATATATGATCTTTTAACATTGCCTTGTTAATAATATCTTAGTATTATCGTCGTTTCAGGTGTTAACTTACTCATTTTCTTTTATATGTTTTGTTACATAAGCCATGATTTTCATGGATAGGTTGTATATTATTCATATACAGAATTATATCAAGTCCTTAAAACATTTTTTTTAAATCATCAAATGATAATTATACTTGAATGGATACGATGGAGAATGAATCTTATCGCGTTCGTGGAGACGGTGGTCCGTACGTACGCACGAGTGACAATATCATTATTTTGATATTAAAATAATATATAAATGGAGGTATATCATATATACAGAATCATTAACATGTTATATTTATTATTTAAATGAGTTACACATCATTATTATACCCATCCAAATAATAATATATTTAATAATAATTACACCACGACGTGGAGACGGTAAGTCGTACGTACGCACGTATGGTGACATGTTATTCAAAGGGTGGATAGAATACTGAATATGGTTATACCATATTTATAATAACATCACAGTATATATATGATACTGAAGTTATTATTTTAGAATGGTAATAACAAAGAAAGAAGAAGTGGAAGAAGAAAGGAACTTGGAAAAGGGTGGTGAAATCATTACCTCTTCTTCGGGTTCTTCCTTTTGATTTGATCAAAAGGGCTCCTTAGGTTGGATTTCTGATCAAACTAAGGCCTCTAGGTTTTATTAAGGGAAGTTGGGAGAGTATTTGGGTAGATTTTGGCCGAACCAAAAGGCATTGAAGGTGTGAAGAAATGAGAAGGAGGAGTTCCCTTTTATAAGAGGGGTGAGGGGCACCTTTGGAAAAGCTAGAAATATTAATTTATAATAAATTCATATTAGGTTTCTAATGAATCCAAAGTGGATTATTTAAATTTTAAGGTGGGGATAGGTCGAAAACCGTTCAACCAATAGAATTTAGACAGGTTTGGATCATTATATTAACCTTATCTTTTATTTTTAACTTTTAGCTAATTAGTTTGACATTTACCATGTCACTTTGTATTTTTATATTATATAGTTAATAAACTAACAATATACATACAAGATACCCCCAAATGGTCCATTAATGATACACCTATCATGATATAAGTCTCTTGGCCGATCCTTAGATTTTTAGGAATTTAATATCAATTAATAATATAATATTTGTTTTAAAAACTCTTTTATGTCAATTTTGACACTATTCAATAGTTGATTTTTGTGAAACTGATAACAGAATTATTACTTAGAACAAAGTCAATTAAATCAATAATAATATGTAATATTATCCTATAAAATTAATTTAATTCATTAAAAGTCTCAAATTATATTTATTTGGGTATTTATAATATCAATTATTTTAATTTGTCACTATTATGGTAATTTCTGCATCATCATTGTGTCATAAATAAATTAAATTATATAAAGTCTAAAAATTATAGATTAAATATAATTATGTAGGACATCTTTTTATCTTTCTAATGAATAATTATAGTCGAAAATCCAACATATATAACCCTATGTAAAAATTGGTTTTCTAAACGATATATGCTTATGTCATTTTTGTACTTATTTTAACTTAATTAAAATAAAGTGTCCCTATCACCTAAAAGTGGATCCATGGGGTCCCAAAAGCGACCCAAAGATGCCTATGGTCGAACATGTATCAACCAATAAGTTTAGGACACGTTTTAGGGTAATTTAGTTTTAATATAATATTATTTTTTAACCCTTATTTACTGGATTTACCCTTAACCATGGTAAATAAAATATTTACCGAAGTAATTATTCAAAATGTCTAAAAATAAAAGTTACCTATTTACACAATTTGAACATCCTGATTACAAATATGGAATCTATTTTTCCAAATTCAAAACACAAAAGTGGCAGAAATTAATTTAAATTTAATTCCCGTTGTTAAAACAAAAAGCATGTTTTTAAGAGATAATAACTATCAAAAGATTGACACTAGTTTATGTCCGGTTTAATTGTAAAATTATATCCAATGACAAACATTGTATTAAATTGTAAAAATATATTCTAAATATACTTTAAAACCACTCAAATTCATTATTTATCACTTTTAATTATTTTGATTAAAAAAGTTGTTTTTAATTAAAATTTAGTAATTTTCACTATTCATCAAAATATTAAAGTCATCCGAAAAGTACCAAAATTTCACCTTAGGCTAAATTCGATATTCAGAATCCAAAAATGAAGTCCATTTTGAGAGATAAATTTTCAAATAGTAGGTATTACCATTCATAACGGCTAGTTTGATCAGTTGTGGTGTGTGTTAAAACTCGAAGTTGCGTACAACACACACTACTGTATTATTCAAAGGAAAGCGTACCATGGAAGCTTGGAATGTTTCATTTTAAATTTTTTGATGTCCCCATTTAATCAAAAAGTTTAAAATATTTTATTTAAAAAGGGTTCACTATTAAAAGTTGATAAAATTGCAATACTGAAAATGATTTTGTTCTTGCATTATATCTAAGAAACTCATAATATGGATTCTAAAATTATAAGGATATATTAGTTTAAAATTTAGTTAATACTATTCATAACCTATTTTGAATGGCTTGTTTGGTAAGTAATGGTGATATTGAACTCGGTGTTGCATGTAGTGCAAGTTATTGAATTATTTTGAAGAAATAACACACTATGAAATCTTGGGGTGTTACAGCAGACGTTCTACACTATAGTGAAGGTAAGGAGTGGATGACTGTATTATAGATTCGTATACCATGATATAATCTTGTTATTTTCCATCAAAGTTATAAATTCAATATAGATGGTGAACATACCATAATTTTTCCATTTTAGGGGTTTAAAATATATCCAGGAATATTTTTAGAGCTTAATATTGAGACGATGTGAGATTCCAAGGCCATGTGAGCCCAAAATTGATAATTTAATAATATTAAATATACTAATATAATGTTTCCATGAATATATAGAAATAATGTAACATCTCTTAAATAGAGTCTCATATCATAAATATGTGACCATAGTTGAATATGTAATGAAGGTTTTACCCTAGGAATGTCCTAATATTGGATGGCATTAGGTGTCCAATTGAGGAACACATTGGTGGGTGTTTTTAATTAAAATAAATAAATTATTATTTTTTAAATAAACTAATTAAATAATTTTTTAATAATATATTTTGACAATTCTCCTGTATTATCCACATAAACTATAGGATAATTGAGAGGAGCTCTGATAACTATCATTAACTAATTGACATTGTAAAATGACTGATGATCAGTTCAAAGTCGATCGACTCGAAATAGACACATTAGATCATCCTTATCACCAAAAAACACATTATTCATAAATAATCAATCCATAATCAATGTAGGACCTATAATTTTCATTTTCCACCCTTAATTTAATGTTTTAGCATGTTCTTATCTATTATTCATTGATCTACACATAATTGATCTTTTGCATGAGTCCCATAGATTAAATAAAATCTTAAATCAATAAATTCTCAATGTTGAGTATGTTATCATCCCTAAAACCCATGATTTATAATTGATTACCAATAAAACATAGAAAATGACATATTCACTTCATTTATGTGCCTAAACCCATGTTCATCACGTTATTCCCTATTGGTCTTTAGGGTTATCGTTTGTCATTGTCAATGAGGATTCAAGAACAATAAAACCCAAATATTGGAAGAATATTAATGAGTGATGAACTAGTTGTTAAATTGAATATGGATCTAGACATATCATGGGTTGAAGGTGAGGATTCATGGATCTGAGATTAGGAGTAGTGTTATTAGTTGGAAGGGCCAAGAGGGGTTCAGGTGGGTGGAATCTATCCACCGATGATGGATTGGGTATTAATGGCCCCTGATTTGAGTTTCATGGGGTGATTTGTTGTGGAAGTGGTGGTGGTGGTGAAACAGGTGGGATATGTGAATCTTTCCTTGAATTTATGCAAAAAAAATTGACTACATAGTGTGTAGTCTAAGAAAACACTTTGTGTATCCCTACCCATCTATGTCATCTAGGGTTTTGGAGAAGATAAAGATCACACCCCATGTCTGTTATGGCCAACATGACATGTGATCCTTCCTAGGAATCTAATACTTTTTATTGTTTCATGTTCTTAGGACCTCATGCGGGAGGATGGATCATGTGATCTCGGAGTACACGAGCATGGGCCAGTGCCTGGGCATGACTTGGTACCTCGGCATGACCCGATAAAAATGGGCATGTCTCTGAGAACATGGGATGACCCTAGGTGGATGAGACACACTATGTATTGTGAAATGGCCTAGGAGGAATTTCCGGAGGGGAATATGACCCGAAATTATAATGGGACCACATGTCGTGTGGCCCTTATACAAGTCATGTAACCATTTGAGAAGCATCCACCACGAGTAAATCCTTTGTACGTACTATAATTCATACCTTGTGTAGAATATCCTTTTCAGTTTTCTATGTAGAAAATGATGGTAGCCTTTTTGTGGGAATTCTAGATACTATGTGGAATGTTAAGAGCATGAAATTATTGACTATGACAGTTATCTGGCATGATCATAGGAGAAAGTCATGGGTTATAATCCACCTTACTATACTAGGGTAGGGGTCCCCATACTCCTTGAACTAGTTTGAGTGGAACCCCCCTTACAAACTAGGTTGTGGGTCACATACCAACTAAGAGGAACCCCCTGATGGACATGGGATTGGGTCCTCTAACTATATAGTGGAACACCCTTAAAGAATATGGAGTGAGTCCTCTACCAACTAAGTGGAACCCCCTGATATACTGGGGTGTATATCATCATCTTAATCGGTGATACCCTCTTAAAAACAAGGGTGTGGGTTATCTACCTACTCAGGGTCACTCCCCCCCACCCCCCGAGGCATTGGGTGTGCGTCCTCTATTAGATATCCCCTCCCCATTATTTGTGATGTATAGTGGAGAGGGGTGCTTCTTCAAAAATGTTACCTCAATGGATATGTGAAATTCTAGAAATCAATGATGGATGATTTGAGGTTTTAGTAGACTCGTCATCGTTGGTTAGGATATGTGATATAAATCACATTTCTCTCTCATATGGGTTCCTTTTTTGAGAATATATATAAATATATATATATATATATATATATATATATATTTGGGTGTAGTTTCTCTATCGATTTGGGATGAAAACAATACTTTTATCATATCCCTCTACTACTTCACTTTAGTTTTCGGGGAGACCTAATGGGTACGCATATATTCATCCTTGCATTGAATTTTCATACATGAATTTCGTGTTATATAGAAGATGAAAAAATTAGTGGTGATTTCAGTGGAGTATAGGGATACTTGGGTTCATAAAAAATGTAAAGTGTTAGATCTTGGATATTAGGAGTCGGGCTATCTCATCCACTTTCTATTATAGTTATTTTTAGGTTGGGACTTCTTTTATGGTTGTGTGTTTATTTTCTACCTTTAAACATTGTTTTTTTCTCTCATATTTTAATTTTATTTTCTAGAGGTTTTTATATTCTGGGTTTTACTCTAGATGTTTCTTCCCATTTTACTCTTCTTCTTCACTATTTCTTGGATACATTTGTGTGCATGCATACAAGTACAATAGGAAAAGTCCTAAAATTTATGTAATGCATTCTTGGTGATTTTCACCAGACCATAGCCTCTGGATGCGGGCTTGGGGTAGTGGAGATCAATCCTTCTTCTAGCCCGGTAGTCCCCGGTGGGTTGGTTCATTATAGAAGCCCATGGTGAGGATTGGTTTTCAACTAAGGTATAGAGTTTCCAAGTGTATCGAGTGTGTATTTTTGGCTAGGGAAACCACTGTTTGTATGGAAGCTAACATATCAATTAACCAGGACTCCGACTACCTGCTTTTCGACTTGATATACCGATACATTTGTTGTAGGGATCAATGGTATTTTCATTATTTAGGATTGAGTCCTTTTACTATCCTTCTTCAGTCAGATCCCCATATATACATCTTCATCTAACCATTGCACATCTTGAATACTTTTAGGATGCCTCTATAATGATATCCGGCTAGGTTATTGATTCAGGATCATGAAGATGATCCAATGAGAAACAATGCCTCTATTTAGGGGCCATATCATGAGATATATTCTCTAGGGGGGGGTTAATACAGCCCCACCAATAGAGCAATATATTATACCACTATAGTGGGATGAGGATGTGCTCAAGCTTAGCACACTCCATGATTTCTACTGTAGAGGCTGATGAGTCTCTTTGGTGAGTCATATCCCCAAATATTAGAGGATTTTCTGGATTTGATGGTCCGAGCCTTTTGGCTTGTACAGACCATGACTGATCAGGTTGTTAAACCAGAAACCAGTCTTTTTCAATGGATTAGTTGGGAACTGGTGGAGCCTAGTCATGTAGATGCATGATGATTATACATTTTCATTGTATGATATCCAATTGCTATTTCATGAGGGGTATTACCACTCATGCTTATTCTTAGATCAGATTATGGATCCTCTAGAGATATTTTAGGGTAGTATGGCAGTTTATGAGTATAAAGTGAGTTTCAATGAACTTACATGGCACTCTCTTGACATGGTGTTGGATGGTTACTTCTAGGTGCAGAATTTTGAGTGGGGTCTACAACGAGACATCCTTGATAATGTGGTTCCCCTGTGCATTCCCATATATTTTGTAGTGTTAGATCAAACATTGGTGACTATAATATTTTAATATGAGGGGAACTATGCAGCTACAACTAGTAGTGGGCGTCATTGTACTGAGTCATCTACAATAGCTAGCCAATTCCATTCATCATGATCTTGACATAGGATATCATTCCATGGTCAGTCTCAGTTGGATTGATATATAGTTCATGGTTCACGCAAAGGACCAAGTCGTCTTGGAGAATTTTGGTGCTTAGAATGTGAAGGGAATGATCACATAGAACATGATTACCTAACCCAATGTGCTGATGTGGGAAGGAAGAAAACAAATGGACTATCATTGAAGAGGAAACTCCATGATCAGGATTCTCCCAAGTGTGGCTCGCATGGCCCTAGGGAGGTAGAGCTGGAAGAGATGTATGTGGGACTCCAGGAGGTGGATCCATTGGTTGAGGGTGATTCTATGAGAAACTTCCACCCCCACCACCACTAGGTGGACCGCGCTAGGATTAAGGATTTGGTGGATGGGGCCACAAAGAGCTTCATACCATGGATGAATATGAACCTGTAGCACATGAGTTGATCAAAGGTATGCTTCATGTTTATTCTACTATTTCATGAATATTAGTAGACACATGTGTGATTAATTAATTAATCTCTGTATATCTATTCTGAGAGCTATGTATTCCAATTGATACATTATCCTAATATCATTGGATTGAGATTCCCAATAGGCGTGATCTTTATATATCAATTGATTTCTAGAATTTAGATCCATTTATTGGAGATTTGAGTTTCTAATGGGACCTATTGGTCATCAAAATGTGAACTTATGACTTCAAATTTGGTATGGACTGGTTTTCAATAGTCCAAGCTCAGATTAATTATTACCATGGATGAGTCAGATTCCTTAAAAGATATGAGATGAGGTTATCCTTTGTGGGAGAGAGAGATATCATAGCTTAGAGAGATGGTATTGTGTGAAAATGTTGTATCATTTCACCCATTAGTTTGAGATTTTATCCCTTGGTGTAGTTAGATATTTAGGAAACTATATTCCTTTATTCATTGAAAATTTTATGGATGCCTTCCTCAAGGATGATTCATGACTCTCACCGAGGTGGGATATGGACATCAACATTGACATTCACCCTTATACAACATATCATATGTCCCCAACTAAGATTGGAGAGCTATGTGTGATGTTGGTGGACTTATAAGAAAAGGAATTTATTAGACCCAGTGTGTCCCCTTAAGAAGATTGAGCCCTGTTTGTGAAAAAATAAGATGGGAGATTGTATATTTGTGTTGATTAACATCACTTGATACAAGAAAATATAAATAACATGTATCAATTTCCATGGATTTAGGACCTCTTTGATAAGTTGTGAGGTGTGAGTTGGTTGTCTAATAATGATCTCTTGTTCAACAATCACGAGTTGAGGGTTCACGAGCCTAATATTCCAATGATTTAATTATTATGTTTCTATGAGAACTATGAGTTCATGGTGATGAATTTTGGTGTGACAAGTTTCTCCACAGTGTTTATGGATTTTATGAACCAAATATTCTTTGTGATATTTGGTTCATTTATTTATTTTCTTCATTAATGCAACGATCATATAATATGTGTTAGAGTAGGAGCAAGCATAACACCTAAGGATGTTCTGAGACATACTCCCAGGGAACCATCATTAAGTTTAGATCATGAAGTTCCTTTTATGGATCTATCAGTTTCTCTTTACAGTGAATTACATATTTGAGCATGTATTATATTTATAACTAGTGAATATTGATTTATCTCTTTCATGGGATCAACATAAGAGAATGACAATGGTGTGGAGTTTTCTTTGCATCGAGGGATACTAAAGGAGGATCGTGGTAGACTTATCCAATATTATAGCCAATTTTACAACTATGATGTGGAAAGGGAATTAGTTTACCTAGACAAATATATATTAGAGTGCCTATTAGGGGTTGGGGATAATGGTGAATGAGGCTCCTATTCTGAGACTACCAGAGGAGGGAATGTAGTATGCAGTGTATTGGGATTTCTCTAGAGTTGGGATTGGTTGTGTGTTAATGCATAGTTAGTCAATGATCATACATGGGTCAAGTTATTTGAAACACTGTGATAAGCACTAAGAAACCTATGAATTGGAGATCTTAGTGGTATTACTTTATCTTAATATGTATAGTAACTATCAATTAAGAGAGTGATTTGTGGTTTACATAGACCATAAGAGTATCAGGTATATCTTTAGGCATATAGATATGAACTTTAGAATGTGGTTTTGGTTGGACTTCCAAATGGATTATGACTTTGAGAAAGTATATACTCATTGTACAGTCAATGTGTTGGTAAATACCCTTATAAGGAAGTCTTATTATCTCTTGGTGGAGGAGGAATCCTAGTGGTAGGCTTCTATTCAACTTACACCAGTATAGGTGAGACGTGTAGTTTTTCTTCAGTCAATGGCATTGTCTTCTATTCTTATTTAGTTTTTGGGAGAGGTTTAGTTTACTTACATAGACTTTTTGGTCCTACATGAGAAGATAACCTCATGATATTCACCATATGTGTTTTATGAAGGAGGTAATCACAACATCTATTTTCAAGGATAGATAGGGGTTCTGGTCACATTGTGAGAGGATGTGATGAGGGAGATTCACAATTATCCTTTTCCCATATATCCCGATTAAGAAAAGAATAATAGATACATTCTGTTGTACTATTGGTGGTTTGCAATGATGCAAATGATTTTTGAGTTCATCTCTTGGTGTCCCACATGTCTTCAGATATAAGATGAACAATGGGATCGAGTAGATTTGTTCTAGTCTTTTGAGATCTAGGAGGAGAATTTTGATGAAATATACATGGAATATGTTTACCAGATTCCATGGGTAGTTGAATTCCATGATTCCATCTGGGTGATTTTTGACAGACTTACCTACACATCACTCTTTCATGCCATCAGGGAGCAGTGATCATTGGAGAGTTTTGGGACGTTGTACATGTGGGGATTTTCATGCATCATGAGGTGCCCTTGACGGTTTCCTTTGACTTTGATTCTTATTTTACATCACATATATAAAGAGGAATTTAGGATTAATTTAGGACCTAGTTGAGGATGAGTAATATTTTACAACCCCTGATGGATGGTCATGCCGAGCACAATATCCAAGTGTTGGAGGATATATCAAGGGAATTAATGTTTGATGTCAGTCGGATATGGGTGGAACACATGACATAAAAAGAGTTTTCTTATAATAATAGAAATCACTATTCACATAAAAGTGTGTGGTACTATAGCAGGCGGGTACTGCATCAGGCGGGACTGTATCAGAACTATTCACAGAATGGGCCATGGGCCAAAAAATTGGGCACATTCCATGTAATGGGCTAAATGACCCTTGGGCCTTTGGGATATGTAATGGTTCTCCCTCTAACCAGTTAAAAGATTTATTTTCTATGCTTTAATAATAAATGTGGCTTCAGCCCCAACCTTTTTTAAAAAATAGAAATCTCTATCCAATCATAATTACACCTTTTTAGGTCCTATATGTGTGACTATATAGGTCATCGTGTGTTCTAGATTGAGGTTGGAAAGACTTCTCTTATCAGACTAGAGATTTTTAAAATGATGAAAGATATGATTTAGGTAATCTTAGAGAAGATGAGGAAAACCATTACTTAGAAAAATCTTATAAACAATGATGTTTTAGTCCTTTAGAGTTAGATTTTGGAGACCATATATTTTTGAGAGTCTCCCCATAATAAGAATTATAGAGATTTGGATGGGTAGGTATGTTATCCCTATTATTCATCAAGCCATCCGTGATCTGGAAGAGGGTTGATGTGGTTTCTTACCACTTTTCCCTACCAAAGAAATTGGACTGGGTGAATGACATCTTCCATGTGTCGTAGTTGAAAAGATACATAAGACACATTTTTATGACTTGAGTGAGAATTTCGTAAAGTTTGGAGACACCGTCAAGGAGTACCCAATGGAGATTATTGATAAACAAGAGAGTATTTTAAATTGATTGACCATCATATTGGTTCATGTGTTGTTGTATTATAGGATCATGCATAAGAGATCCAAGGAGTGAGAGAGTCAAATATAGACATAGTGTCCCCATAATTTTTTAACTTATTATTTTTTGGGAGGAAAATATTTAATGGTAGGAATAATTTAGGGACCATTTTTTCCTTATAAGACATTGAAATATATCATAGAATATTTTTGAGGCCATGTGTTGATAAAGTGTGAGATTCTAAGTCTCGATGATCTCAGAATTGATATCTCAATGATATTAAATATTTTAATATCACACATGTGATATATTTAGTAATCATGGAATATCACTAAAATGAATTCTCATATTGGAAATATGATACCACGATTGAATTAGTATGGTAGGGCTTACCCTAGGAGTGAACTAAATTTTGTTGGCACTAGACGTCCAATTGAGGCAGCAATTTAGGGGGGTGCTTAATTAAAAGAAATAAAGAAAGAAATAATTTATATTATTAAACCACCTAATTAAATCCTCTTTAAATATTATGTTATAAAAATTCTCTAGGGATATCCTAACGTATAGGACAAAGGATAATTGATAGGAGCTCTGATGAGATTCATTAGATAATCAACATCAGAAAATGATCGATGATCTGATCATGGTGGATGGATAGGCAGTGGACATAATGGATCATTGTTATCACTAGAGAACACATTCTCCACCAATGATCAATTCATAATCGAGGTATGGATCATCATTCATGGGTAAGAAAAGTACATGGTCATGACCCGATAGAAATAGACATTACCAAGAGTACACAAGTTGGCCCCATGTGGCTAAAAAACATCCTACGAACTACTTACACAACATGTATGGTGACATGGAATCCAATCTATTTATGGAGGAGAACATTTCTAAGTAGTAGAGTAGGAAAAAAAGCTATGGGGCCCCATACACACCATGTACCCATTTTGAGAAACATATATGGCAAGTATCTCTTTCACCTGGACTTGGAGTTTAGCATGTGAGTAGCTAATATTGATCATTTTTTTCATAGAATGTGATTATATCTTTTTTGTGGATTTATAGATATGATGTGGAATGTTTTGAGTATGATTATTCTTTAGGTAATGTATGATGATAATTGGGATCATAAAGGATCATCAAAGAGAAGACAAGGTTGGAAACCCCTTGTTGCATCTGGGCATAGCCCCCAATACTCCTAGGACTAGTTTGAGTGAAACCCCCTTACACACTAGGTAATGGGTATTATAACTATTGAGTAGAACCCCCTAAAGGAATAGGGTGTGGGTACTCAACATGGTGACATTAGTGGACATGTGAGATGTTGGGAATTGATGATGGACTTTTGATGCTATTAGAAGACTCATCATCAAAGGCTAGGCTAGGAGATTAAGATCCCCTTTCTCTCTCACCTAAGTTTCTTTTATGAGTACATATATATGTTTTTGGGTTTTGTTTCCCTCTTGTGTTAGGTTAATCAAAATAGTTCAATTCTATCTCTTTATCTCAACCCTTCAGTTTTCAAAGCATATTACCTAGTATTTATATAGTGACCCCTATGTGGGCTCAGCCTACACATGTTGTATCTTATGTAGACAATGGAATGTTGTACAATGACATAGGATGAAAATAAGGATACCAAATTGCACAGACCATGTAAGGTGGTCAAATTTAGAGATTAGGAGTGTGGCTATATCATCCACTTTCTATTTCTATTGTTATCAGGTTGGGACATTATTTCTAGTTGGGAATTTATTTTGTTACTTTTCACTTTGGTTTATTTCTATCACATGTTGATTCTATTCCTTAGATTTATTTACATTCATGGTTTTACTGTAGATGTAAAAAAACTTTTTTTTATTCCTATTCACTATTTCATGGATAAATTTGGGTAAATGTGTTAATGAACACTATGAAAAGTCCTCCCTTTTATGGTATGACTTCTTGGTGCTTGTCTCTAGGCCCTGACCTATGGAGGCAGCATTCAGGTTGTGGTAGCCTGAAATTCTTCTAGATAGGTGAGACCTAGTGGTTTGGGTTATTAAAGATCATATTTATGCCATTTGAATGGGTTTAATAGTACTAAATCAACACAATAAATTTGTGTGGTACAAAGATAAATATCATGAAGAGAAGAGCAAGGAGGATTAATTTGAACTATCTGATTAAGGGTTACTAGTTTTTAAATCTGCCAATATATGTTTTGAAAAGGAATAATGTCATAGTGACTATTGAAAATAATATCCCAAATATCCTAATGAATTAATATTATTCCATAAATATAGGTAATAAGTATAATCATTTCAATAATTGAAGATCCTACCAAAAAGGAAGAATAGATCACAACAGTGCAGTGAATAAGAGGAATTCCACATCTATCCTGGATTGTAAAGAAAGGTGATTCCAAGAAATATCATGGGAGGATGATATTACTCATATGGTGATATTAACTATGATCTTTGAAGAATAAATAAGATATTAAAGGAATATATATCAACATCTAGTGGATCTAAGATAATATATGTTATTGTTGTTAGCCCATGAGCCAACATTTTATTCGTTCTTATAGTAGTGAGAAAGGAGAGAGGAAGTATGAGGTATGTGATACCAGGGATATATAAATTAACCCTAAAAATTGTAAAGGAATTTAGACCAATAATAATTGATCTATCTCTAATGTAGTGGGATTTATTTTTTGGGTTAATCGACACATTTTTGATCCCATGTTCCTTAGATTTTCCCATAATGATGAACCAATTAAAAATAAGTGTCTTCCTTGTGCATGATTTTTTATATTAGTACAAGACACAATGTGGGATAAAAAACATGGATGGTATTGGTTAAAGTTCTGGTCAAGTGATGTTTTATTCAGATAATCACAAAATATAGAAGAGAAAATATGAAACCCTTAAGGCTAAGAAGTCAAGATTAGTTATAGTAGTAAAGAGAAAATGAGAAAAATGTTTTTAATTTGGGAATGAGTTCCATTACATGATTCACTTCTATTTAATATTATCTATCATATAATCCCATTTATAAGACTATAAAAACCTAACATGTTTAAAATAGATGAACGATAATGGTAAATGTCAACTTTGGTCACAGGATATCCTAAATTATGATAGGTCTAATGTTGATAAAGACATATGATACTCTTGAAATAGGCCAACCAACTCGGACCCCTCCTAGGCTAGCTATAAGTTGAGTGTGGTTTCCCAATATCACTTACAACATGCCAGGTGTTAGTTACTAACACTAATATTTCATAACATCCATTTGTGGGATTAGTCTACAACAACTCACAACAGACATGCACCTCGAATATATAATGAGTAAAACACAATATAGAAAAACCCCAAATAGAAGAAGTTATAAAATAAAATTTAAATAGTTATAATAGATATTTATAAAGGGAATAAAACCTCCATATTACAATATCTGATAGCCGAATATCTGATAATAATTATCTCTAACACAAACTATTGTACACTACTAGGCATCGATTCTACTAGATTCACATCCACCAAATTCACCTCTATACCATGTTTCATATATACATATATATCATGTGTGATAATATGGATTGTAAACTATGGAGTATAAAAATACCTTGTAGGATTGTTTGAAAACATGAAGGAGGGATGAAACAATATGTCAGCTCAAAATAGACAGGAAGATCTTGATATTATCAAAGACAAAGATATCCAAAGAATAAAGAGGAATCCTATAATTTAATGATTAGATCTATAAAGGATCATATTTCATAAGAATATGATGAAACCCAAAATATTTAAATCCCATAAATATTGAATTTGCATCCCATCTATAAGTCATATCTAAAAGACAACCACAAAGGATGAAGCATCAAAAGAGTCACAATACGTGAATTACTAAATCCCCATAACCACCATGCCAATACTCGAGAAACATAATGGGGAAAAACATGCCAATATGTGTGTGTTGGTATGGGGAGAACCAGACCAAATGGAGGACCCACTCCCTATATTATAACCCCACAATATTTTACAATTAATATTCCATTTAAACAAAGATTATATTGAAAATATTGTTTCACATGCAACACTGAGCTAAAATGATCCAGAACAATTTAGATGAAAATGATTAGGAAAATTATAATAAAACTAAAATATGTATTAAATAAAAATATAGTAATAAATAAAAAATTATTAAATTTAAAGGGTAAATAATTAATATGATTTAATGTCAAAAAGTATTGTTTTTCCATGAACTATATTTTTGTGCGTTGTATATCTAATCATATTAATTTAGATTTATCAATTTTAAAAGAGGATAATGATAATATTTAATATTTATATTTATAAACTAATATATTAATATTTATTAAAGTAGTATTTTATTTGAAATAAGGCTAATAGAAAATAAATTTTAAAAGGTAATTTTTTTATAAAAATAGATTTCCTTAATATTTTGTAATTTCATTTCAAAGAAAAATTTATGAATTTGTAAATTTTAACATGATGAAATGAAGTTAATTTTTGAATTAATCATGTCAAATTCTCTAGGTATTGATCTTTAGTATTTTTTTATAATGGTTTTTTTGAGGTAAATAATTAAAATACATCTTTTACTTTTACCATAATGTTTATCACTACTTCATGGGATATGTATGAATTAAAAACATATAAAACATTTTAATCAATGAAAACATTATTTAAAGAAAAAAATTATTCATTTTAATATACTAATTTGAATTCAAAAAACCTGTGTTTATCATTTCTCAACTCATGTAAAATTTTATTCTGATAATAATACTTATTTGGTCTTTTATTTTAATTAAAAAATTACATGGTGTATCTTGGTTTTGGATTTCATTGAACGGAACAAAAATATTTTTTTTATAAACAATTTAATCATAGGAAAATTTATATCATTTTATTTTTATACTAAACACAATTTTTATGCTTAAAAATACTCCTTTTTCTAGAAAAAGGGTTTTGTGTGTTACATGCCCTAAAATTAAATTATTTTTTTAACCACTGAAAATTTTAGTTGATAATATTATTTTCATATTATAAATTATCAATATAATATTATTTAATCAATTCAATTTTATTTTTGGTCATTAAAATAAATTTTCGAGGATAAAAAATTTGTTATCATGGAAAAATTAAATTATGGTAAAAGATAAAACTAAAAAGAAAATTCATGAAATTATAAAAACATTATCTATATTTTTTTAGGTATTTAAAAACCAAAACCCTATATGAAATGAATTATCATTAAATCCAGACTCACATACATTGAACAGAAACATGTACATTTATAATATTACAAAAGTGTCACCTCTCTCACTTATAAAAGGATTCTTCCTCCAATCGTAAAAATCCACTTGAAAAATTATAAGCCCACTATAATACCAACCCATTTAACTTAAAATATAGACCCATATTATCTTTTCATCCCCTTGATCAATTGAAAATCCCTAAATACTCTATTTCTAAGAGGTCCTCCAAGAGAAGGTTCAAATTGGAAACATGAGTACTAATAAATTTTTAACAATTTTTTTCTTCTATATGATTATCATATAGATAATTATTAACCATTATAATATAATTACATAATTATTATTATTATAATTAAATTTTAGTATTTTAATGGTATAAATATTATCTACCCCTCCCCTTTCTTTAGAAAAATTAGAACTTCATTTGTGCATATAAGCAGACTACCGCCCCCAAGGAGTAATGTATTTTATTTTTCATCACCACCATACATGAATGGTTCTAGGAATGTAAATAATGAATAAATTTGATATTTATGAATTTATTAATATCATTTAAAGATAAATGGAGAATTATATTAATTACTCGTTCCATTGGAAAATGAAATCATCACTCATATTTCGAACAGACTATCACCTCCCTGAATTATGTGTATCATTTTTAATCACCACCATCAAGGATGGTTATAGAAATTATTTTATCATTAGATATTATTATAATAAGTAAAATATAAATTAGTTCATATTCATTATGTATGAAAAAATATATCCTGAATAAAAATTTTACAAAATGAAAATAAGGATTTTGGAATATTAATAAATAATATATTATAATACCTAGGGTGATCTATAATTTATTAACATGGTATAAATGAATGGGGACCAAAATAAAAAAATTAAATTATGCATGAGATAATCAAAATTTCAAACATCTAATGAAAATAAAATATAACGGAATAATATATGAGAAAACGATTATAATTAGAGGATATATTGGGTTATAAGAGAGAATAATTTTCTAAATTAAGTTATTAATATGGTTATTTTTATTACACATGATGTTAATTAAACTTCAGGGAAGTCAATAGAAAAAGAAAGGGTTTTCTCATCTCACTTTTTTTGAGAAATATTCCATATTCACCACTTGTTTTATACCATGTGCTGTATATAATTTCCTATAAATTTTTTTTATCATGCATTCATGATATTAGAAGTATTAAAAAATACATATGTATTTTTATCTTTCATGGGATTTATATTAAATAGATTCCAGTATTGTAAGATATTTTAATAACTCTAGCCTACTATATTTGAATTAAAATGGTTCTAATTAATCTAATTTATTATATCTATGGTTTCTTCCTATAAAGTATTTTATTACATGATACATTATCTTTATATATATTTATATTAAAATTACATTAAATTAAAGAATATTTCTTAAAAAATTTATTTCTTATAAAAGTATAATATTATTAAGAATAATTTACATCCTTTTTAAGATATATTTTCCCACCATATCCATATTATCTCCACTTTCTGGTGTCATCGTTCCTTATTTTCAAATGTAAATATTTATTATTTGTTGTGATCTTCATCTTTCTATTTACCCTTATTTAATATGAAGTTTTATTATCCCATTTTACAAAGTGGGTTTCAATTTAGGTATTTTCAAAATATTAAAAATATTTCCCTTTTTAATATCATATATTTTATATTCCACTCCACATTACCTTTAGATAACCATTATGAAATCTTCAAAATTATTTATTAATATTTACATACAAATAGTATTTGAATTTTTTTCATTTAAATTTACATAAAATAAATATTTTTAAATTGAATAGAAATATTGTATTTTTAGGATATTATTGAATTGTTTTGATGAATATGTCTTTATGAATTTAGATACATTTTTATATTTATATCTAAAAAAGTATTTATATTTTGGTGTAATATTTCATGAACTATTATCAAAATAACCTTGTGAGATACTACTTTTCGTTTACTAAATTTTTGGTAGTAACCAATTTATATCATTGGATCAATTTATGTGATACTTTTTGAGATTGTTTTGAGACCAATTTACTCCATAGGGTTTTGTCATCAAATTTGGGAAGATTTTTTTTTTGGAACAAGTGTATATGTATTATCAATATGTGATATGATGGGTCTAAAAAATATTTGAGACAAGTTGATTCCATTATAAATCTAAGATAAATTGGGTCTGTTAAAGCCCTATAATTCATTGGATTAATTTTTTTTAACCCATGAGATAATGAAATTATGGATATGATTTTTTTTTCACAACATGATGCATGAACATGTTTTATTTGACAACAAGTCTCATGAAAATTTGATTTTTTTACAACTTAATTTATGGGAATGATTGAATTTTGTCACAATGTGATGGTTCTCTATGATTGTTTTTGTGATACAGTTCCTTATTATTCCATGTTTACATGACATGAAACCTTTTTGTGTTATATGAATATGATTATGATCCATAAATCATTCTTATTGTCACATAATATTATAAATTGATATATATTTTTATTTGAGAATACATGTTATGAAATTATGACTTATGGATAAAAAATATTGTTCAATGTTTTTTAATGATATACTTATCCAATATTCATGTTTTAAAATATTCTAAAGATATATCCCCTGATGAAATGTTTATGAGTTTTTCCCTTAATAGAAATTTTAGAGCACCTATAACAACCCAAGATTTTGTGAGAATTATTCTTTTTAATTTCATTGATTTATTGTGTTATATGCTACACCAAAATTAGCTTGTGCAATACGCAACATCGTTTTAGATTGCAGTATACGCAACACTATTCTAGGCTCGTGTTACACACAATATCAAGTTCATTTTGTAGAAATTATTCTATGCAACATTAAGTATATATTTGATTTAATGTATAAATGAACTAAGTTTTGATTATGTTATATGCAACACAAAACAAAGCTTTCACTACAAGCAACCCTGACTTGGGTTGAATTACACGCAATCAAGAACTTCCTCGATAGCGTGTGTAGTACGCAATACCGAGTTTCACTAAACGAGATATTATTAAAATATTATATAAACTAGCCGTTATGTAGAGTAATACCCACTTTTTGAAATTTTATAAATTTTACCTTTCAAAATGGACTTTAATTTTGGATTCGGAATATCGAAATTAGCCTAGGGTGACTTTTTGGTATTTTTATGAAAACTTTCAATTTTTGATGAATAGTGAAAACACTGGGTTAATATTTAAAAACCAAATTTTTATTTAAATAATTATTTATTTTATATAAATTTATTTTAGATCAAAATATATGCAAGATGTAAAGACCCGAAAAATTCAAGGAAATTTTTCTTTCTTAATTTCATGGGATTTTTACAAGAACGCAATTTCTGACGGCAATTGATTTCGAGGCCCGGTGTGCTCGGGATCATTTTCTGAAGTTTAGCTCGGGTACGTTCAGTGAACGAATGAGCGGGTTTTTATAACTTTTGAACCGGTGCTCAGAATTGAATTCTAAGGGCACTGATGGAATCGCAGCGCCGGTAATTTCTTAGAAACGCCTTTTTCCGGAGTTGCGTTTGCTCGGGTGTGGTTTTTAAATTTCAGGATAAGTAAATGAATAAAATAAAATGGCATGACCAATTTATTATATTTAAGTTGCATAACCTATGTTAAGTGGATGATGTGGGACCCACAATATCCTACCCACTTGGCAGGATATTTTTTGAGGTGGGACCAACATGAGCCCCACCGTTTCTTTTCTTCATAAGTAATGCACATGCACCCCCTATTAATGAAGTCAAACTATGAGTTTATTCTGGTTAAGAAATGCCTCATAAATGTGGAGGTTTATGCATTGCAATTAATTCCCTTAATGGTTTCTTTTGTTTTTGAATTTTAAAACGCAAGACCTGAGAAATAAAAATAAAACAACTCTTATTTTTATTAGACTGGTGGTGTTGAGAGGCGAGGGAGAATTCTCAGGCTCTTGAAGTTCTTCCTCCTCGACGAAGAACGCGAAGAACGCGAAGAACATGAAGAACATGAAGAACGTGAAGAACGCCGGATCCTCGGAAATCAATGATGCTTCTTCCGCGACGAACCCTCCCCTTCCGCGATGCCTTCTTCCGCGATGTGTTTTTCCGCGACGAACCCTCGCTCGACGACGCTTGAGGTAGGGGTTTTGATTCAATTAAATCTTTTTGATTTATACCCACGGAGTGTGTTTAAATATTTGTCAGAAGACTTTTAAAACTGGTAACGCGGTGGGTGCGGACCAACGAACAAGTCCGAACCCACCGTCCCTTCGTTCTTGGTGTGCGGATCGGCGGGCGACGATGAAGCAGACAGCACGAGTGTTGTGAGGTCTTCGTAGTGAAGAACCGATCCCGGGAGGGCCTTTGGCGAATATGATAGGAAAATCCGACCACCGGAGCTCGTCTAGTGGTCCGCGGAGCAACCGCCGGTGCGCCTCGCCGGCATGGCGGCGCTAGCGGCAGGAGGCGGTGGCCGGCACATACCGGCCGCGAGGAGACGGCGGCGCCCGGCGCGCTGCCGGGAAGAGCCATCGCGGCTGAAACCGCGGCTATAGGACGGCAGTCCCGCGACCACGTGGGACCGGAGGAGGTGGGACGCGGCAACCAACCGCGTCCATTGGAAAAGGGCGGCTCCCATGTGGGGCTGCGGTTCGTCCAGGGGGGGCGGTTTCTCGCTTTTACGCGGCCGCTTGGCCAACACCAGCGCGACGGGCCGCACCCAGGCTGGGCCGGGCCGTGCCATCTGGGCCGTGCCACGCCCTAGCGGGCTAGACCTGGACCCGGTTCGGACCGAACCTGGGGGTATCGGGCTGGGTCGGACTAGGCCCGAACCCCCTAATACCGAACCTCCATCGGTCTTATGTTCATATCTTGGGTTGCGGACATGTGATCGATGCACCGTCAGCTGCGTAGCGATCCTTGGATCGAGGTGATCTTTTCGGTATATTATACTCAGGGTTTTGGAGAACTTTGAGTTCGGACGGGTTGGTTCATACACGAAACCAACCGGGCCCTCGGAGCGGAAACGCTTATAACTTGAGCTCCAGATGTCCGATTGACGTGCCGTTGACTTTATTGGATTCCTCTAAGTGATACGGACCTTTTGGCTTACTCCGCTAGAGGTTTGGATGCAGTTGGAGTATGGTCGGGTTGGTTTTGACTTAAAAACCAACCGGGCCCCTGGGACGAAAAAGTCAATAACTCTCAGACCGGGCGTCCGATTGACGCGCCGTCTGTGATGTTGAGTTCCTGTTGATGATACGGAACTTTTGGATACATCAACTCCGGACTATGTGTCAGTTGATGTATCAGCCCCTCGGCTCGTGGAGCGGACCCTCCCAAACGAGCTTACTGTGTGCGGGAACCCTAGAGCTGGCTGCGACGACGACGACGATGACTGTGCAGAAATCCTCCGTGGATTCGACGACGACGACTACATCACTCAGCAATCCTACGTGGATCAGTGCTACCTATCCTATCTGGGTTAGATCCTGTGTGGGTCAGCGCTCAGCGGTCCTTTGTGGGCCAGCGCCTATAGATCCTGTGTGGGTGCGATCCTGTGTGGGTCATTGCGGGGGTTAGTTACCTATCGACCTTGTGTGGGTCAGATCCTTTGTGAGTCATTGCGGGGGTTAGTACCTATCGATCATTTGTGGGTCCGACGACTTAGATGAATCAGTGGAAATATCTGATCATCTCTATCGTCATACAAAGAAGTATACCTATGTGAGCTGAATCTTGACTTGCTTTCCTTTGTGGATTGTGTTGTGCTATCCTGTGTGGATGTGATCGAACTTGGGCTCGGATGATAGAGCCGAACTGGAATTGATGACTTAGGTATATGTATGGGCATATACCTAAGTAGTGACGGATGTTACTTCATGATTTTATCTTTCCTTTGTGGATTATCCTTTGTGGATTCTCGGAGACCTTCGGGGGTCTCGGGGTCCCTACTGAGTAGCTTATACTCACCCCTGCATGGGCTATGCCCACACAACGTTGTGTTGGTTGCAGACGACAGACAGCGCTGATCGCGGTTGAGGCCTGCGGAGCAGGTCGGTACCCGAAGGTGGACCACTGGGTGGGACATACTCTGAGTGGACGGCTAGACCCAAGGAGCTGTGGAGGCTATCTGTACTCACCCTTCAGTTGGGACTTCCAGTGGATGGCTCGAGGCTGCGGCTTTACTTTCAATTGCTATTTTCCCCTTTTTAGTTGTACTTTACTTTTAGTTTGGGTTTTTATACTGGCTCACTTACTTTTCCGCACTTACTATTGTACCCAGTTTTACTTAGTGTTTACTTCTACTGCATTCTTGATCTGTGGTGTTTGTTTACTTTACAAAGGCAATGCCTTCCCTCTTTATCGAGAATTATGCCTTGGTGCTAGTCGCCAGCCCCTAGCCTACGGAAGGCGGGCTTGGGGTAGTCACGGCACGGGCCCCGAGGATGGGTCGTGAAAAATTGGTATCAGAGGAGTTCGGTTCTACCACAGAACTCAGGACTCTGATCTTTTTCTATGTGAAGCAATAGTGTTAAGAGTATTGAGTGTGGATATCAGTCCAGGGATTCCAGTGTTGGTGTGGCGGCCGACATATCCGTACACCAGGACTCTGACTTCTGATTTCCGACTTAATGCATGAAAACATTGATTGCATGTGTGTTTCAAGTTTTCCTTGTGATTACTTTGTGTCAGCTCACCAGGTATACTGTTCTGACCGTGGTGCGCCTGTCTCTTTTCAGGATGGCCCCACGATGGCAGCCAGCTAGGGTTCCGAGAGTTGTGCGCGACGACATCACACCGAGCGACGAGGCCTCGGTACAGGGCCCTTTGACATCAGAGGCACCGGCGGTACCTCTACCAGCCGAGCCACCGATGCTACCAGTCCCAGCCGCTGATGATGAACATCTCCTTAGTGCACTGCACGAGTTTCAGCGCCAGCGACCGCCCAGGTTCCACGGGGTGACAGACCCCCAGGCAACCAAGGATTGGCTAGAGTCAGTTGTATGGGTTTTCAGGTTAGTGAGGACACTAGCAGACCTCGTGGTGATCCTCGCAGCGAGCCTACTGCACGTGGCAGCAGGAAGATGGTGGAGCTTGATGCTATAGGTGCACGATGGGGCATCTCTCCTCTGGATGGACTTTGAGAGCCTCTTCCGCTCGGAGTTCGTCCCAGCCACCCTCTGTGCGGTGCGCATCCAGGAGTTTCTACAGCTGCGGCATGGCAGCATGACGGTCTCCCATTACTCGGCGAGATTTACCGATCTCTCACGCTACTCGACAGACATGGTACGGGACCCATTCTTCCGGGCCCGGACCTTTGAGAAGGGATTGAGGAATGAGATCAGGGAATCGCTGATCTCCCTCAGAATTTTGACTCAGGCAGGGGTACTGGAGCGAGCCCTTTTGACCGAGAGCTTCCTTGCTGAGCCTTCATCAGCAGCGAGACCTACTGCGGGGCGGCACGCAGCAGAGTCTTCTGCAGCAGGCAGTCGATGGATGACTCATGGGTCCAGGCAGACCAAACCCTCAGGCAGACGACCTCAGGACACTGGCTCAGCAGTGCGGGGCACACATCCCAGAGCCAGTCTTTCGAGAGGTAGACAGTGCTACGCATGCGGCGGGTAGGGCCACATGGCTCGTGACTACACGACCCGCCGTACCGAGGAGCGGCAGACGGTTGAGGGGCCACCCAGGCAGTGGCATAGGGTCGACCGTGGAGGTCCGTAGGGATCAGGAGGATGAGGCAGAGGAGCTGTCTAAGCAGAAGGTGGTGGGAGATGCTTTGAGGCTCTACCACCACCACCACCTGGAGGTCCACCCCGACCACAGGGAGCTGGCGGGTAGAGATAGGCACAGCTCCAGGTAGCAGAGGGCTACGACCACGGCACACCCGAGATGATTCTAGGTACTATCTGTGTCTATTACACCCTTGATGCAGTTCTTATAGACACAGGAGCGAGTCATTCATTCATAGCCACTTCCCTTATTCGAAGCTCGGAGATTCCGACAAAGCCGTTGGCTCGATCCTTACGGCTAGAGACTCCTACGGGAGCAGACTTGATGATTATTCACTAGTGCCGGAAGTGTGAGCTTACTCTAGGAGGATAGAGCTTCAGTTGAGATCTTCTTATAGCAGCGTCGAGGCCTTACGTCGTCATATTGGGCATGGATTGGTTATCTACAGTCCATGCTCATATTGACTATATTAGGTGCAAGGTGCGGTGTGTACGCACCGACGAGAGCAGGTTCACCTTCACCACCGAGAAGGGAGCCTTCGCAACACAGGATGGACTCCCGAAAGAGATAGGACAGCCCGTCACTCATCAGTTGGCTAGCCTCATCCTAGGAGCAGTTGACGTGCAGAGTCCTAGTTTTCCTGCAGTGGTGGATCAGTATGAAGACGTTTTCCCCGATGACGTTCCAGGACTACCTCCTCGCAGAGAGGTAGAATTTTATATTGATCTGTACCCCGGGGCAGCCCCGATATCCACCCTAGCATATTGGATGGCTCCCACCGAGCATCGAGAGCTATGGGTACAGTTGGAGGACTTGCAGGGCAAGGGATTCATCCGACCTAGTGTTTCACCCTGGGCTTCCCCGATATTGTTCACCAAGAAGGCGGACGGGAGCTTGCGACTTTGTGTCGACTATTGTCACCTGAACCAAAAGACAGTGAGGAAAAAGTTTATGCTAACGAGGATTGATGACCTCTTCGATCAGCTCAAGGGAGCATGGTGGTTCTCAAAGATAGACCTCAGTTCAGGCTATCATCAGCTCAGAGTTCGAGACGAGGATGTGTAGAAGACGGCATTCAGATGTCGGTATGGCCACTATGAGTTCCTGGTTATGTCATTCGGTATAACCAGTGCACCCATAATGTTCATGGGCCTCATGAACAGGATATTTCAGCCATACCTCGATCGATTTGTCGTGGTCTTCATCGACGACATTTTGATATACTCGACCACTGAGGAGGAGCACGCCTACCACTTGCGGGTCGTACTAGACACACTCCGAGAGCACCAGATTTATGGTAAGCTCTCAAATTGTCAGTTCTGGATACGTGAGGTCCACTTCTTAGGACAAGTCATCTCTGAGGTGGGAGTTGCGGCGGATCTTGCGAAGATCGAGGCAGTGCTAGCTTGGGAGCCACCCAGGAGCATGACAGAGGTGCGGTGTGTCTTAGGACTATCTGGGTACTATCGGAGATTTGTGCTAGACTTTTATAGAGTTTCGGCGCCACTCTCAACTTTGACAAAGAAGCGGAAACCCTTCATGTGGTCAGACAGATGTCAGTAGAGCTTCCAGGAGCTGAGACAGAGATTGACCACCACCCCTATCTTGAGGCTACCGGAGGAGGGAGTTGGGTACGTAGTCTACTGCGACGCATCAGGGACTGGACTCAGATGTGTCCTGATGCAGGAGTGGGCAGTGATTGCCTATGGATCACTCCATTTGAGGCAACATGAGCAAAACTACGCTACTCATGACCTGGAGTTAGTAGTAGTGGTCTTCGCTCGGAAGATGTGGCGACACTATCTGATAGGCGAGCGCTTTACACTCTATTCAGACCATCAGAGTCTCAGGTACATCTTCTCTCAGAAGGACCTGAACCTGAGACAGCGGTGATGGATCGAGTTCCTCCAGGACTATGCCTTTGAAATATTCTATAATCCTGGGAAGGGGAATGTAGTAGCCGATGCTCTCAGCAGGAGGATGGGCATTCAGCTACTTGGGGAGGCGACAGAGCAGCTAGCCGCTTTGCAGATATCCTTCGTGGATAGAGATGGAGCAGCCTTTCTTCAGTCACTCACAGTCACTCCTCCACTCCTGCAGCAGGTCAGAGAGGCACAGCGTGGGGATGCCAACTGTGAGGCGCGGCGTGCGCAGATATCCTCAGGATAGGCACCTGATGGTTTCTCCTTTGGGGGAGATCACAATGTCCTCTTCAGAGGACGTACATTGGTTCTAGTTTCTTTACGGGAGGAGGTGTTGAGGGAGTTTCACACTTCCCCTTTGGCGGTACATCCTGGAGTGACGAAGATGTACCAGGATCTCAGACAACATCACTGGTGGCCGGGCATGAAGAAGGTTGTGGCAGAGTTTTTTTCTCGATGCCTCATCTGCCAGTAGGTGAAGGCAGAGTATCAGGTACCATTAGGCTTGGTACATCCCTTGGAGGTCCCGAAGTGGAAGTGGGATGGTATATCTATGGACTTCATGACTGGACTTCCATGTACTTACAGAGGTCACGACTCCATTTGGGTGATTGTCGACCGACTCACCAAGTCGGCTCACTTCTTACCCATAAGAGAGCAGGGCTCAATGGAGAGCTTGGGACGTCTCTACATTCAGGAGATTGTATGGCTTCATGGTGTGCCATCGTCTATCATCTTCGATCAAGATGCTTTCTTTACTTCCTGTCTTTGGAAGGGGTTTCAGGAAGCATTCGGGACGTAGCTACGTCTGAGTACCGCCTTTCACCCTCAGACAGATGGTCAGATAGAGAGGATCATTCAGAATCTCGAGGACATGCTCCGCGCATGTGTCCTCGACTTTGGTCGTAGCTGGGAGGACCACCTACCCTTTAAGGAGTTCGCGTACAACAACAGCTACCACTCCACCATCAAAATGGCACCATATGAGGCATCGTATGACCGACCTTGAATATCACCTCTGTGCTGGACAGACCCTGGGGAGTCAGCACTTGTGGGACCAGAGATGGTCCAGGCCCCGACAGAGAAGGTCCAGGTCATCTAGGAGCGGATGAGGACAGCTCAGAGCCGGCAGAAGTCTTATGCTGACAGGAGGCGGAGGCCACTAGAGTTCGAGGATGGCGACCACGTCTTCTTGCGGGTCTCACCTCGATGTGGATTACAGAGATTTGGCCGAGGCGGAAAGTTATCTCCATGCTTCATTGGACCATTCCAGGTCCTCGGAAGGATGGGCGAGGTGGCTTATCGCCTGGCTCTACCACCTCAGTTGCATCGGGTGCATGACGTCTTCCACGTATCTCAGCTGAGGAGATACGTGCACGACCCGACACATATCATTGACCATGGGGAGCTGGACATTGATGATGGGGCGCCTTTTGAGGAGGTCACGGTGGAGATCGAGGATCGATAGGAGCAGGTCCTATGTGGATGGTCGATTCCTATAGTGCATATCAAAGGGCAGCACGGGAACCTCCAGGAGAGCACTTGGGAGCGGGAGGCTCAGATGCGTGCTCAGTAAGCACATTTGTTTCCCTAGTTTTTTATGTATCTTTAAGGGGACGTAAAGTCCTGAGGTGGGAGTGATGTAAATACCCAAAAAAATCAATGAAATTTTTCTTCCTTAATTTCTTGGGATTTTTACAAGAACGCAGTTTCTGACGGCACCTGATTCTGAGGCCTGATGTGCCCGGAATCATTTTCTGAAGTTTAGCTCGGGTACGTTTAGTGAACGAACGAGTAGGTTTTTCTAACTTTTGAAACGGTGCTCGGAATCAAATTCTGAGGGCACCGATGGAATCGCAATGCCGGTAATTGCTTATAAACACCTTTTCCGGAGTTGCGTTTGCTCGGGTGTGGTTTTTAAATTTCTTGTTAAGTAAATGAATAAAATAAAATGGCGCGACCAATTTATTTTATTTAAGTTGCTTAACCAATGTTAAGTGGATGATGTGGGACCCAAAATATTCTACCCACTTGGTAGGATATTTTGTGAGGTGGGACCCACATGAGCCCTACCATTTCTTTTCTTCTTAAGTAACGCACCCGCACCCCTTATTAATGAAGTTAAACCGTGTGTTTATTCTGGTTAAGAAACGTCTCATTAATGTGGAGTTTTAAGCATTTCAATTAATTCGCTTAATGGTTTCTTTCATTTTTTAATTTTAAAACACAAGACCTGAGAAATAAAAATAAGACAACTCTTATTTTTTTTAGACTGGTGGTGTTGAGAAGCGAGGGAGAATTCTCAGGCTCTTGAAGTTCTTCCTCCTCGATGAAGAACGCGATGAACGTGAAGAACACGAAGAACGTGAAGAACGCGAAGAATGCGAAGAACGCTGGATCCTCGGAAATCAACGACGCTTCTTCCGTGATGAACCCCCCCTTCCGCGACGCCTTCTTCTGTGACGTGCTTTTCTGCTACAAACCCTCACTCGACGATGCTTGAGGTAGGGGTTTTGATTCAATTAAATCTTTGTGATTTATACCCACGACGTGTGTTTAAATATTTGTTGGAAGACTTTTAAAACCGCTAACGGGGTGGGTGCAGACCAACGAACAAGTTCGAACCCACCATCCCTTCGTTCATGGTGTGTGAATCGACAGGCGATGATGAATCAGGTTGCACGGGCGTTGTGAGGTCTTCTTAGTGAAGAACCGGTCCCGGGAGGGCCATTGGTGAAGAGGGCAGGCAAATCAGACCACCAGAGCTCGTCCGGTGGTCCGCGGAGCAACCCGCCGGCGCGCCTCGCCGGCACGGCGGTGCCAGCGGCAGGAGGCGGCGGCCGGCACCGACCGGCTGCCAGGAGATGGCGGCGCCCGGCGCGCCGCCAGGAAGAGCCGCCACGACTGAAGCCGCGCAGGACCGGAGGAGGTGGGATGCGGCAACCGGTTGTGTCCATTGGCAAAGGGCGGCCCCCACGCGGGGCCACGGTTCGTCTAGGGGTGCGGTTTCCCACCTTTTGCGTGGCCGCTTGGCCAGCGCTAGCACGCCGGGCCGAGCCGCCGGGTCGGACCGCCAGGCCGGGCCGCACCCAAGTGGGCCCGACCCGGTTCAGGCCGACCCTGGGGGTATCGGGCCAGGTTAGACCGGGCCCGAACCCCCTAATACCGAACCTCCATCGGTCTTCTGTCCATATCTTGGGATGCATACCTCCGATCGATGCACCGTCATCTGCATAGAGATCCTTGGATTGAGACTGTTGTTTCGATATATTACACTTAGGGTTTCAGAGAACTTGGCATTCGTCCGGGTTGGTTCGTACACGAAACCAACTGGGCCCTCGGAGCGGAAATGCTTATAACTTGAGCTTCGGACGTCCGATTGACATGCCGTCGACTTTGTTGGATTCCTCTAAGTGATACGAACCTTTTGGCTTACGCTGCTCGAGGTTTGGACGCAGTTGGAGTACATTCGGGTTGGTATTGACTTAAAAACCAACCGGGCCCCTAGGACAAAAAAAGTCAATAACTCTCAGACCGGGCGTCCGATTGGCGCGCCGTCTATGACGTTGTGTTCCTGTTGACGCTATGGAACTTTTGGATACATCAAATCCAGACTATGTATCAGTTGATGTATCATCCCCTCGGCTCATGGAGCGGACCCTCCCGAACGAGCTTGTTGTGTGCGGGAACCCTAGAGCTGGCTGCGACGATGACGACGACGACTGTGCAGAAATCCTCCATGGATTCGACGGTGACGACTACAGCACTCAGCGATCCTACGTGGATCAGTACTACTGATCCTGTGTGGATCAGCGCTCAGCGGTCCTGTGTGGGTCAGCGCCTATAGATCTTGTGTGGGTCCGGTCCTATGTGGGTCATGGCGGGGGTTAGTTACCTATCGACCCTGTGTGGGTCAGATCCTTTGTGAGTCATTGCGGGGGTTAGTAACTATCGATCCTTTGTGGGTCCGACGGCTTAGATGAATCAGTGGAAATATCTGATCATCTCTATCATCATAAAAATAAGTATACCTGTGTGAGCTGGATCTTGAATTGCTTTCCTCGGTGGATTGTGTTGTGCTATCCTCTGTGGAAGTGATCGAACTTGGGCTCGGATGATGGATCCGAACTGGAATTGATGACTTAGGTATTTGTATGGGCATATACCTAAGTAGTGATGGATGGTACTTCGTGATTGTATCTTTCCTTTGTGGATTATTTTTTGTGGATTCTGGGAGACCTTCGGGGGTCTCGGGGTCCCAACTGAGTAGCTTATACTCACCCCCTGCCCGCACTACGTTGTGTTGGTTGAAGACGACGGACAGCGCTGATCGCGGTTGAGGCTTGTGGATCAGGCTAGTACCTAGAGGTGGACCACTGGGAAGGACGTACTCAGAGCGGATAGCTGGACCCGAGGAGCTGTGGAGGCTATCTGTACTCACCCTTCAGGTGGGACTTCCAGTGGACGGCTCGAGGCTGCGGCTTTACTTTCAGTTGTTGTTTTCCCCTTTTTAGTTGTACTTTACTTTCAGTTTGGGTTTGTATACTGGACCAATTACTTTTCCTCACTTACTGTTGTACCCAGTTTTACTTAGTGTTTACTTCTACTGCTTGCTTGCTCTGTGGTGTTTGTTTACTTTACAAAGGTAATGCCTTCCCTTTTTATCGGGAATTACGCCTTGGTCCTAGTCGCCAGCCCCTGGCCTATGGAAGGCGGGCTTGGGGTAGTCACAGCACGGGCCCCGAGGACGGGTCGTGACACATAATACCTATATAAGTTCAATCTAATTCATTGGAGTCATTTTTATAATAATTTTAGATATCTAAAAATTTTATTGATCTTTTCACCGCCTTTTACGCACCTCCTAAGAGAATTTGATAATTTACATAAAACTTAATTTTACCGCTTCTGTGAGTGGAATTTCGAAAATCCGAGAGACACAGTTAATATCAAGGAGTAAAATTTGGTTCAATAATATAAAAATAATTTTTGTGGAATAGTAACTTTTAACTTTTATTTACCACGGTTAAAATTAAATAAGGTAATTAAGGGTAAAAATGATATTACTATTACCCTAAAACATGTCCTAATTCTATTGGAAAAGTTTAATTCGACCCAAAACAACATTAGGATTAAAATATGACCATTTATATCCACTTGGATTAGATTAGGACATTTATTATTATTTTATTTAAAGAAGAGTTAAAATAGTTAAAATCAATGTTTAATAATTAAAACATTTTTAATATAAGGTTATACACAATATGAATACAACTATAAATATTAATTAGAAAACTATGAATACTTCCTACATAATGTTATTTTATTTAAAAATTTTAGACATTAAATAATGTTATTTATTCATGACACAATAATGATGCAGTAATTACCTTATTAATGAAATATTAACATAATTGATGTTATAAATACCCAAATAAATGTATTTCTTGACTTTTTATGAATTAAAATAATTTTATAGATTAATATGAAATGTTAGTATTGATTTAATTATCTTTTTCCGAACTAACCATGTTGTTATGATTTTCACAAAAATCAAATACCAAATAGTGTCAAGATTGACATAAAATTGTTTTAAAAACAAATATTATATTATTAATTGTTATTTTATTCCTAAAAAACTAAGGTTCGGAAAAATGACTTAGATTAGGATATATATATTAATAATGAACCACTTGGGTTTCTTTTGTCTTGTTATAGTAAGTTTATTAACCATATAGTGTAAGAAAACAAAAAGACACGGTAAAAGTTAAATTATTTAACTAAGAGTTAAATCTAAATGATAAGGATAAAATAGTAACCTAAAAATGTATAAAACATATTGGTTGAGAGGATTTAGACCCATCCCCACCTTATCTTCTAAATAAATCAATTTTGAGCAATTAAAAACCGAATATGACTCTATTATAAAATAATATTTTAAGATTTTCCCAATGTGCCCCTCTCATCCCATATAAAAAGGGCACCCCTTCCCTCTTCTCTTCACACACTTTTGAGCCTTGAGGCTGGGCAAAACCATGACCATTTCTCTTCTCCACTTCCCTATCAACATTCTGAGGTTCTGGTCTTCTCAAAAGACAAACTCTACTTCCTTAAGAGAAGTCTTAAAGGAGGTGCGTCGAAGAAGAGATAATATCTTCTTCTGATTCTCTCAAGTTTCTTTCTTCTTATACTTATTCTTCTTTTGTTGTATCATTATAAAGTAATAAAATCAGTATTAATTATATACTTATATGTTGTTATAAATATGAAACAACCTTATTTAACCTTCTATCCATCCTACGGAAAACGAAATCACCACGCATGCATACGTACGAAATACCGTCTCCACGCTATGGTGTAATCTGTTTTTCCAACACCACCTTACTTGGATGGGTATAATGGTGTAAATAATAACTATATATGGTTATTATAACGTCATACTGATTCTGATATATTATACCATCCACTCCAATTCTATTCAGTAATTATGGGAATGATATCATTGCTTGTGCATACGTACGGATTACCGTCTCCGTGACGCGATGAGATTCATTCTCCATGTTAACCATTTATGAATGTTTATAAAGTTTATATAATGAATAATATTGAAATATATGACATAATAATGCTACTTTATTGATGTATATATATGTTTATGTCATCTACTTAGTTCTATTCAAGTCAATAAGGAAAGGAAAACAACGTTCATGCGTACGTACGGCCTACCGTCTGCATGAACGGTGTATTTAATTTCATTTATCTATCTATTATATATATATAATTAATATATATGATATATAAATCATTATTGACATTATGGAAGTAATTAAATCATGATATAATTAATAATAATATCAATAACAACAAGTCCAAACACGTATGATAAATAAAACTATTTTACCCAAAATGCTGCTTTAAAATGGAATTTACAAAAGAACGGGTAATATAAAGTCATAAGTAAACCATATATGATATCATAAAAATGAATATGATTCTGTGATAAGTCAATGAAATTATTTAAATCATTATACAGGTGGTTCTGATACGTATGAAGCATATCGGACCTAAGGTAAGGGATAATTATTCTAATCTCATTCTTATACGAGATTATTTATTCGTAAGTTTTTACTGGGGTTATATTTATCATCCATGTCCCTGTTTTCTAAAAATGGTTTCATGTATGTTTAAATTCCATTTTACCCATTTTTGACTTTTACTTCTTGGTATGTAAGGAATATTTCATTTGTTTACCTTATGAGGTACTTTTTGACTTTTCTGGCAAAAGTATGAGAAAAATGTTTTTTTAGCTTATACGGCATGAACAGATTTTTACTGCTTCACAACACCTTATTTACATAAAGCTTACTCTATAGTATTTCATGAATATTTTCAAAAAAATCCTTTTCTTTTAATATTAGATAGGATTTTGTGAAAATAAAATTATTTTTAAGAAGAAAACATATTTTCCTCAAGAATTCATTTCAAGTGTTTTGTCAAAACTATTTTCCATCTAAGATGACATTATTTAGTATGATTATGTTTCAAGTATTATGTATCTATTATTTAAATGTTTTGATTATTATTATGATTAAATTATATCCATTTGTTTTATATGGATTATGTTATGATGTGATGATGTTTATGAAACCCATTTTATTCTTTGGGTTATGATGAATGAATTATGTTTATTGTGTGGCACAAGTAAGAATGAATTAATTGTGAGATAGGTGGGACCTATATCTCCCTCCAATACATTGGATAATGATTTATATCTCATGAGATAGACATGTATAGAATGGTAAGTTAATCCAGTTCAGTGTTACAGGACTGGAACGAGGAGTGAACTCGATTGAGAAAGGGACTTTCTCCACTATGATGGTCTTGGTAGCAATACCTTGGCTACTATGGAAATAATATCATGTGATTAATGTTTTTTCATAATTACATGATTTATTCCCATGCTATTTTAAGATGATTGATGTTCCATTATGATCTATTCCTTACGTACTGCCATGTTTTATGTCATTGCTCAAGATTTTTATGTTTAAACATTATGTTCATGTTTTTAAGTTCAAATGTATATGGTTTGTTTTATTTTCTCCATGATTACCCTTACTGAGTATTTGAGATCACCCTTTATATGTTTTATTTTCCCCAGGATATAAATAAATGTTTTAGTTAAGAAAAAAAGGGGAAGATCTTTATGGGAGATGTTGAAGATCTTTCACCATGATTAGAAGATTATGTTTCGAGTTTCCAAAGACACTAAACTATTATGAACCTTGAGTTTTGTTTTTTATGTATTAAGTATTCTGAAAAAGTAATGTATTATCCATGTACGTCAACCTTCGGGTCTCTATAGTTGGTATCAGAGGAAAGGTTTAGTTAACCTTAGGAAACTGGGATGCGAAAACTTTAGGGAGATCCCTAGAGATATTTCTAAGGTATGTATAGGGATATCCCTAAGGTTTAGTATAACTATAGGTTACAGTCCTAGAGTTATATTGATGATCATGAATAACCTAGGGTGAACCTAAGTTATCAGGGATTAAATAATGTGTGATAAGTTAGACATCCCGTGAGTGGATTTTAATGAGAATGTGGTTCCTAGTTATTTCAAATGTTTCTTACAGTATGGTTTCTGGTTTTAGTCAATGGAAGAAATGAGAAAGAATTCAGTTAACGTTGATTCCGATGGACAAATTGGTGACTGTGATTAAAAAAATCGTGTAATGCCTAGAGAGAAAGATATTCTGATTATGTCGAATCAGTCATCTCAATATATTATTAACAAGGTGAACTTTTGTGGTATTTCTAAGTCATAAAATAAGAGGTAGATTGAATTTTATGCATGTTCGCATGGTGAGGAGCATAGATAAAGGAAGATTGAGATTTCTAAAGAAGGGAAGAAGAACCTTGAGGAATACCTCAAATGGAGGGGAAGATGTTATCTGTGTGGAGAAAAGGGTCATAAAGTGATAGACTGTTATGGTGTTCAATGTATTATTTGTGGAGAACATGGGCATTACCTAGCTCAATGACCTAACCAAAGAGGTTACTTCAAAATCAGAAAAGGACTTATTCCATGAAAATCATTGAAGAGGATGGATTAAAGTGTTTATGTATTGGTATTGAAGAATAATGTTTTTGAGGTACTTTTATGGTATATTGAAATATTTTAGTATTAGTCTATTGTGGTTTTCACTAATTTTATGGTACAGGTAACCATGAAAAGTGATTAAAATATTTTTTTAAAGTAGATGATATGCGCATAATGAAGGGATAATTAGAAAATGAAAATTTTCATAGTATTCATGAGCTCATGAAAGATATAAGGACTAAGTGATATTATGGTTTGAGTATATAGAATTTTAGGGATTTTGGAATGTGGAAAGTGTTAAATTTTGACAGCATTCATGTTTTCACTAAGGTTCAATGGGTATTCATTTTTCAAGAGAATACATTATTAAGGTATTCACATGTTTGTAATTTAACCAACAAGATATATCGTATGATACATGGGTGATAAATGATGGTATTCACATGCTCGACAGATGACATTTCTAGTAATTGTTTTCTTTATACTATGAGCTTGGACAAAAGTATTTTGGATAAGCTTAAAGATTGGAATTAATTAAGTTAGATATAAGTTAGTATTGTTTAAGGATATAACTTTTTCAATATTATTTATGGAATGTCATAGTAATGTAGCTTTAGAAAAAGGACAACCTGCAGAATGGGCAACAGCCCGTCGCATTAGACAAGGTTGTGGGAATCGAACCCACAACCGAAGTATAACATGCCTTTATCGCCTACCACTGGCCTACAGGAAGTCCCTGGTTAGTAGAAACTAGTTTTATTTTATTAAGTGGTATGATAGATGAAGTATAAGTCCATTTTTGGAATCATATACGATTAACCTCACCATAGATAGACTTATGTATATTTGATAACTTTTACTAACCTTTTGTTTGAGACATATGGAATTACCAATCATTCTATCACATGATTTTCTAACACCTCAAGAAGGAAAAATTCAAATTCATTTCATTAAGAGATAAAGTGGAAATTGTTCAAGGCATGAACAACGGTGATATTATACCGAAATAAAGTAAGTATTTCTGCTAATTCAAATTCATCAGCTTTAGGGAAATGATCTTGAAAACCAAAAATGTTGTCCTACTGCCCTTATATCCGATGAATCAGATGGTAACGTATATCATCACAAAGTCATGGCATTGTGATTGTTGGCTTTTTCATATCCATTTTCTCTACCACTCTCTATCAGAACATGATGGTTAGATTTATCTTCCATATCCATATTTTCACTTATGATCTCTTTTGTGGAAACCCAGTGATTAGTTAATTTGGGTAACCATTACATTTCATACTTTAGTGTTTTAAAGATATGTTTTGGTATTTCTTTTTACGATGTGGGTTTATATTAAAGAAACTTTCGAGTAGTAACCATTTATAACCTCGATGAATTTCAAGGGAGAAATTCATTTTAAGGGGGGTAGAATGTAACAACCTGAGATTTTTTGGGAATTATTATTTTTAATTTCATTGATGTATTGTGTTGTACACTGCCCCAAAATTATCTTGTGCTATAAGCAACCCTATTTTATCTTGCAGTATACGCAACACTATTCTTGGCTCGTGTTACACACAATTTCAAGTTCGTTTTGTAAAAATTATTCTATGCAACATTAAGTATAGATTTTGTTTAATTTATAAATGAAATAAGTTTTGATTATGTTATACGTAACACCAAACAGATCTTTCACTACACGCAGCCCTGACTTGGATTGCATTACACGCAATAAAGAACTTCCTCGATAGCGTGTGTAATACGCAATACCGAGTTTCACTAAATGAGATATTATTAAAATATTATTTAAAATAGCCATTATGAATAGTAATACCCACTTTTTTAAATTTTATAAATTTTACCTTTCAAAATGGACTTCATTTTTGGATTCGGAATATCGAAATTAGCTTAGGGTGAATTTTTGGAATTTTTCTGAAAAATTTCAATTTTTGTTGAATAGTTAAAACACTAGGTTAATATTTAAAAACCGACTTTTTATTTAAATAATTATTTATTTTATTTAAATTTATTTTAGGTCAAAATAGATACATAATACCTCTATAAGTTCAATGTAATTCATTGGATTCATTTTTATAATAATTTTAGATATATAAAAATTTTATTGAATTTTTCACCGTCTTTTACCCACCTCCTATGAGAATTTGTAAATTTACATAAACCTTAATTTTACCACTTCTGTGAGTGGAATTCTGAAAATAAGAGAGACATGGTTAATATAAAGGAGTAAAATATGGTTCAATAAAATAAAAATATTTTTTGGTCAATAGTAACTTTTTACTTTTATTTACCACGGTTAAAATTAAATAGGGTAATTAAGGGTAAAAATGATATTACTATTACCCTAACACATGTCCCAATTCTATTGGATAAGTTTAATTCGACTGAAAACAAACTTAGGATTAAAATCTGACCATTTAGGTATACTTGGATTAGATTAGGGCATTTATTATTATCTTATTTAAAGAAGAGTTAAAATAGTTAAAATCAATGTTTAATAACTAAAAAAATTTAATATACAGTTATACATACGATAAATTCAACTATAATTTTAAATTATGAATCTATAAAGATTTCCTAAATAATGTTATTTTATTTATAATTTTTAGACATTAAATAATTTAATTTATTTCTGACACAATAATGATGCAGTTTTACCTTATTAATGAAATATTAACATAACTAATGTTATAAATACCCAAATAAATGTAATTTTAGACTTTTTATGAATTCAAATAATTTTATAGGTTAATATGACATGTTAGTATTGATTTAATTTACTTTTTTCGAACTAAACATGTTGTTATGATTTTCACAAAAATCAAATACCAAATAGTGTCAAAATTGACATAAAATAGTTTTTAAAACAAATATTATATTATTAATTGTTATTTTATTCCTAAAAATCTAAGATTCATCCAAATGACTTAGATAAGGATATATATATTTATAATGAACCACTTGGGGTTATTTAGGCTTGTTATAGTAAATTTATTAACCATATAGTGTAAGAAAACAAAAAGACATGGTAAAAGTTAAATTATTTAACATAGAGTTAAATCTAAATGATAAGGATAAAATAGTAACATAAACTTGTCTAAAACCTATTGGTTAAGAGGATTTAGACCCATACCAAACTTATATTCGAAATAAATCAATTTGGATCTATTAAAAACCGAATATGACTTTATTATAAAATAATATTTTAAGTTTTTTCAAAGGTGCCCCTCTCATCCCTTATAAAAAGGGCACCACTTCCCTCTTCTATTCACACCATTTTGAGCCTTGAAGCTCGGCCAAACCCTGAAAATTTATCTTCTATACATCCCTATAAACATTCTGGAGGTTCTGGTCTTCTCAAAATACCAACTCTACTTCCTTAAGAAAGGCTTAAAGGAGGTGCGTCGAAGAAGATGTAATCTCTTCTTCCGATTCTCTCAAATTTTTTTCTTCTTCTACTTCTTCTAATCTAGTTGTCTAATTATAAAGTAATAACATCAGTATTAATTATATACTGATATGTTATTATAAATATGAAACAACCTTATTTTACCTTCTATCCATCCTACGGAAAATGAAAACACCGCGCGTGCATACGTATGGAATACCGTCTCCACGCTATGGTGTAATCTGTTTTTCCAACACCACCTTACCTGGATGGGTATAATGGTGTAAAGAATAACTATATATAGTTATTATAACATCATACTGATTCTGATATATTATACCATCCACTCCAATTCTATTCAATAATTATGAGAACGATATCATCGCTCGTGCGTACGTACAGATTATCATCTCCACGACGCGATGAGATTCATTCTCCATGTTAACCATTCATGAATGTTTATAAAGATTATATAATGAATAATGATGAAATATATGAAATAATAATGCAACTAGATTGATGTATATATATTTTTATGTCATCTACTTAGTTCCATTCAAGTCAATAAGGAAGGAAAACAACGTTCATGCCTACGTACGGCCTACCGTCTGCATGAACGGTGTATTTAATTTCATTTATCTATATATTATATATATATAATTAATATATATGATATATAAATCATGATTTACATTATGGATGTAATTAAATCATGATATAAGTAATAATAATATCAAGAACAACAAGTCCAAACACGTATGATAAATAAAACGATTTTACCCAAAATGATGCTTTAAAATGGAATTTACAAAAGAACGGGTAATATAAAGTCATAAGTAAACCATATATGATATAATAAAAATGAATATTAATCTTTAATAAGTAAATTAAATTATTTAAATCATTATACAGGAGGTTTGGATACGTATGGAGCATATCATACCTAAGGTAAGGGATAATTATTCTAATCTCATTCTTATCTGAGATTGTTTATTCGTAAGTATTTACGGGGGTTATATTTATCATCCATGTCCCTATTTCCTAAAAATGGTTTCATGTATGTTTAAAGTCCTTTTTACCCATTTTTTACATTTACTTCATGGTATGTAAGGAATCATTCTTTTGTTTACCTTACGAGGTACTTTTTGGCTTTTCTAGCAAAAGTATGAGAAAAATGTTTTTTTAGCTTATACGGCATGAAAAGATTTTTACTTCTTCATAACGCCTTATTTACATAAAGCTTCTTCTACAGTATTTCGTTATTATTTTCAACAAAATACTTTTCTTTTAAAATTTTATGGCATTTTGTGAAAAGAAAATGATTTTGATGAAGAAAGGATATTTTCCACAAGAATTCATTTCAAGTGTTTTGTCAAAACTATTTTCCATATAAGATGACATTATTTAGTATAATTTTGTTTCAAGTATTATGTCTCTATTATTTAAATGTTTTTATTCTTCTTATTATGAAGCGATATCCATTTGTTTTATATGGATTATGTTATGATGGGATTATTTTTATGAAACCCATTTTATTCTTTGGGTTATGTTGAATGAATTATGTTTATTTTGTGGCACAAGTAAGAATGATTTCATTATGAGATGGGTGGGAACTATATCTCTCTCCAATGTATTGGGTAAAGATTTATATCTCATGAGATAGACATGGCTGGAATGTCAAGTTAATCTGGTTCAGTGTTACAGGACTAGAACGAGGAATGAACTCGATTCAGAGTGGGACTTTGTCAACTAAGATGGTCTTGGCAGCAATGCCTTGGCTACTATAGAAATCATATCATGTGATTAATGTTTTTCCACAATTACATGATTTATTACAATGATATTTTATGATGATTGATGTTCCATTATGATCTATACCTTACATACTTCCATGTTTTATGTCATTGCTCATGATTTTGATGTTTAAACATTATGTTCATGTTTTTATGTTCAAATGTATATGGTTTGTTTTATTTTCTCCATGCTTACCCTTAATGAGCATTTGAGCTCAACCTTTTTATGTTTTCTTTCCCCCAGGATATAAAGAAAGGTTTTAGGTAAGAAAACAAAAAGGGGAAGATCTTTATCGGAGATGTTGAAGATCTTTCAACATGATTAGAATATTATGTTCCGAGTTTCCAAATACACTAAACTATTACGATCCTTGAGTTTTGGTTTTTTTTATGTATTAAGTATTCCGAAAAAGTAATGTGTTGTCCATGTAATTCAATCTTTGGGTCTCTACAGCACCCATTCTTAAGATTTCCATTTCCCCGGGTTATCAATATGTGTATAATATATGATATGTCTAGAGGGGAGTCCACTGCGGTTTGACTATTGAGAAATTTGAATATGTATTATAAAATATGTTTCTTATATAGCTAATCACAAAAGACACTAAAACATTATGTTATGATATTTTGTGATTATTGGGAGATTAAATGAATTAATTATTGAAATTTATATAATTTTGATTCAATTAATCTCACTTGGTATCAATGACTGTGTTTAAATAATGTGTTATTAAAACCAGTCATGGGAGTGTGAGTATGGGGAACCTCATATCTTAGGGGGATAATATCTTATTTATTCGGAGGATCCATGGTTTTTCAGATGGGGATTATTGATTATGACTATATTATTGTGGTCCCATACAACTTTGGGGTTGAGGGAATACTTACTGATGCCTGATATAGGGATCCCACACCCAAACCCATGGGGTAATACTTGTACTCCATCTTTCATATGGGGGACCACACTCTATATTTTGTTTTCCACTAGGAGAGTACCTAAAAACCATGCATAAATAACTATAAACTAATACATGAGTGAGTACTAGAACTCCATACCTTCTCTGAATTCCTTTTCCAAACCTATCATATTCAAACTAGAGATAAAACCGCTTAAGAAACCATTACACATCAAAAAAAGGCTTCAATGAAAAATTATATCAAACTATAATGTTTTATTTGAAAATATTCTTATAATAAGATAATCATTTATCAAATTCTGAATCCCAGCTGAGATGATGTAAGGGACACCATGGAATACAAAGTACACGACATGTACTCTGCTAGATGAGGAGTGTGAGCCTTAGATAGTGACCAGGTGTATACTATATTCATTCAAAAATATCAGGAAAGAATAGAATATATTTCCCCAAAAGGTACATGGTGGGTGAGATCTCCAATATAGTTCATTATCTATACCCTATAGACTAATTCATGATCTCTACCATTATACAATATATTTATAGTCCCACATGATGTGTGGTACTAGAGTTCCAATCAGTCTTATAATCTGACAAACCTTGGGTTATACAATCTAAGAAACATGGTATGTGTCAGTGAACTACACACTGTGTGATATTTAACTCCACATTGAAACAATATCAATAGACTAAAGATGTTATATGATGTAATCACCATGGTAACAAGCTGTTTAATAATTATCTTCTCTACAAATTCATATCCGTAAACCAAGACCAAAAATTATATTTTTTTAGAGAATATATGATATATAGTTAGGTAATCATTAGTAGATCCTCCATTTACTCCATATCTCAACATTTATGTTCCACACTTCACATTTCCAATATCATCAATGCATATCATGATTTCCATCACATCATAGTGCTACCAAATCACTTTTTGAAGCAGCCCCCCCCCCCTTCACCAATTCCACATTGGTTTCCCCTCATCAAATCTCTACTACCTTGACTTGTATGACCCTCCACACCAACCCTCATCACTAAAATCTTTTTTGGGATGAAAATTCACTTCCCAAACCATCACCATGCATCATACCACCAACTGAACCCTCGAGCATTGTTGGACCACTATCAAACCGTTGATTTGTATCCCCGACTACTAACAAAACAACACAATAGTAATTTGGTCATTATCTATCATTCTCTCTTTCTATCATTGATAAATCACCAACCATTTTTATGTAAAATGATTTGTGTTCATTGTAAAGGGGAATAAAAATGGTGAGGGAGAAGAAATTGGTATTGAAGAATCCTTCCATACCATAAACATTATATGTAATATTGATGTTCAATAAAGAATTTCCATGATCAAAGTGTCATAAAATTCATCTAAGAAAGGAGGATGAAATCAAAATTAAATTATAGGAAAGAATCCATGGTGAATGAAATTAACGATTAGTCTCTAATAGAAAATTCATTAACAAAAATAATAAAAAATTTAATTTTGTTATTATCCATGTGACGTTGAAGTATCCCAACAAGAAATTTATAAAAATTAAATAATATGATTAATGATTAAAGATAAGCAATAAAATTTCCTTCTATATCTTTGATTACCTATTCTTCAAAAATATTACTATCGACACCACATTAATCCACCCTCAATGTACAATAATGATAATACTTAATCCAAAATCCATCATCTTATTCTATTTAACGATACAAATCATCTATCATCCCCCCTCTCTCTATACAGGGCCTATTTCAAATCATTTATTTCTAATACTAAAAAGAGTTATGGTGGAAACATTTATCATGGTAATGGATTAACCATGTATTTTTTTAAAATGAAATGAGATAGATATTTCCTGGGACTAAATTTTAGAGAAATAAATCATACATCTGTTAGATAAAATTTTTTATTTTGGACACAATCATAGTTTTAAAAATATCATTTGAGTAATATTTAACAATATATTAATGTTACAACATGAAAAATAAATCAATATTTATTTATTATTATTAAATATTTGTTAAAACACTTCCATTATAGAAAATTTAAAAAAAACATATCAAGGGTAAATACAATGTCCCAAGATTAATGAAATAATCAATAAAATTCATAGATCATTCACTAGGGATAAGATACTATTGTAACCTTTTTATGTTTTAATAATTTGAAAATTAATAATGAGATAAGTCCTTACTAGCTAAAAACCTAGGTTTTTATATCATCCCTACATTTAAACCTTTTCATTCCTGAAACTGAATAATAGTTAGAGTGGAAAAATGGAAAATATCTAATGAAAACATACTAAAAAGGATAAAGTACTCTTGTACATACATCATCCATATATGGAGGTATAAATTCTATTAAATCCTGGATAATATCCCGTATAGGTAAAACATCCTCATCCCTCCCACATATGGTGTATATTTATTTGAATCATTATAAAATACCATTCCACATATAGGCTACCGATCCTCATAAAATGAATAAAAAAATGAACCATTGACATCATCATGGATATAATTTGATATTAATATCACCTCTTATTAGTGTTTTATGCTCCCCACCTTTAAAGAGAGGAAAATAAAACAACTATAATAGAACTATTGATTCCATCAAAACTCACAAATAAGATGAAACCACAAAATATTCCACACCAACCCATAATATCTCCCAAGAATATTATTCTAAAGGTTTTAATTAGCTTCCCATTAACACTTGATAAATAACATGTACCAATTTCACCAACACCAAGAATATGGATATCACTAGTCCCAATGTTCAATCGTTTCTCTACCACCAAACAAAAACAACACTACCAAACCACAAACTCCAAACAAAATCTCATCCACCACCAAGGAAAAATGATTTAGGTGGGTTTTACCCTTTATGAAAGAGAATAAGTAGCACATTAATAAAGGGAATAATCCTCCTCAAAACACCATTCAACTAACACTTTTCTCATTGGGGAACCACTTATTAGCAATCCCAAGTTGATGGTCCCAACATATTTAGATAAGCCTTCATCGTTGACCTTAAAACCCCATGTAATACCTTGTAGTACTCGATTGACCAAAAAAATCAACCCAAATAGGAAAACCCTTCCAAATATATCAAGATTAACCTCATGAATAACATAAATAATTTGTTATATTTTCACTAATATGGTACCATACCCCACTAGGCAACCTTAGTTTAAGATTTACTATCATGGAACCTAAGAGGAGTATCAAAGGGATGCCACCATAAAACCCTAAAATCGGATGGTGTACTCCCTCCTCCTACATTTAATAAATCCTTCAGTTCGAATTCTTGATAATTTATGACAATGCATGATACCATAACTTATTATTCCAATATTGACTTTCCATACCCACTGAGGAGGTGGAGTTGATGAGATTTATTTTAAAGTATTATATGATATTGTCTCTTATAAAAACCAACTAATATTATGTTATATTCCCAAAAACCTCACCATCAAACAAGCATGAAATATACCTCTTGGGGTATCATGAAATACAATACCTCTATGAAAATATAATCACATAAGCCATCATAACCTTAAAAATCATATAGTCCAACCACTCTAACAACATCCTAAATAACATGTGTTAAATGATGGATATATTAAATCTAGAAATCATACCTCTAGAGTTCACAATGTAGTTATAATTCTCAAATGAAACCAAGAAAATGAATAAAATTTTAATATTATCAATATTAAATGAGTTATTAATTAATAAATACCACTATAAATGTTTTATAGGATTCATAAACAAATAATCGTTGTTCACTACTCCACAATATATCATTAAAATTTCATGATATCCAATGCAATTCCAGAATACATATCATAAAATTTCCTCTTAATGAAACAAAATTTTATGACATTCAAAATGGATCTCAACCTTTATGAACCACTTTTATCCATTCCATTATTCAAATAGGTCAAACTTATCTAAGATATACCTTTCTCTGGAAAGGTATTCTAATAAATCTTTCATCTCTACGATCTTGGTTTGGATACCCAAAAAACATAGAAAATGTTCGTGATGATTGGTAAATTAAGTCAATGTAACAATAAATCTCTCTAAAAATGAACCCCTTGTTTTTTTGGAAAATATTCTTGTATTTGTAACACCCCGAGCTTCCACGATACGCCTCTCTTTCAATAATGCAATAGCTTGCATTGTACGCAAGTTCGAGTTCTAACACACCGCAACTAATCAAAGTAGCCGTTATGAATAGTAATAACCACCTTTTAAATTTATAGAAATTTTATATTTCAAAATGGACTTCATTTTTGTATTCCTAATATTGAAATTAGCCTATGTTGAATTTTTTGTAATTTTCCGAGAACTTCCAAATTTTTATGAATAGTGAAAAATACTTAAAACAACTTTTTTAATAAAAATAATTAATAGTGATAAATTATACTATTTAGTGGTTTTAAAGTATAATTGGAATATATTTTTATCATTTTATCCAATGGTGGTCATTAGAATTAATTTGACATTGAAATTGGACATAAACAATTGCCAATCTTTTGATATAAATTGTTTCTTAAAAACACGCTATTTGTTGTAACAGCGGGAATTAATTATAAAATTAATTAATACAACTTATATGTTTGGAATTTTGTAAAATAGACATCATTTTTGAATTCGGAATATCAATTATATCTTAGGGTGAAATTTTGGCCTTATTCTGAAAAACTTCAATTTTTGATGAATAGTGAAACCACTAAGTGGTAGTTAAATAACTGATTTTTCGTTTAAATGAAATATTACCACTTCTGTGATTTGATTTTCAAAAATCCGACATACATGGTTGTAATTAAGAAGTAAAATGTGGTTCAATGAGATTAAAATAATTTTTTGGTGAATAGTAACTTTTAAGTTCTTAATCGCGATTAGAGGTAATTAGTGTAGTTTAAGGTACAAATAATGTTTTTATAATATGAGATGAGCATGACACTTGTCCTACTCCTATTGGATGAGTCATAGCCTACCAAGAAAACCCATGGGTCAACTTGGGTACCCCATGGAGCCACTTTAGTTGGAAAATGACATTAATATATATTTATTTAATGTTAAAATTAAATTGACACAAACATGAGTTGTTTTACTAAAACAGTTTTTAAGTGGGGTTACACAAGTCCAAATTTTGATTATAAATATTCATTAGAAAGCTAAAAAGATTTCCTACATCATAGTATTTTTGTTTATAATTTTTAGACATTAAATAAATTAAATTATTTATGACATCATGATGATGCAGTGATAACCTCATTATTTAACGATTTAAATAAAATGAGAAGATAATGCAAAATCCAAGGCTTACACTTGTCCAAAGCCTATTGGATGAAGATATTTAGAAACCTTATCACCTTAGCCTCTAATTATATAAGTTTGGGACCTTTAGAATCCGAAAAGCATTGTGAAATAATGTAACATTTCAATCTTTCCAAAAGTGCCCCTCCTCTCCACTTATAAAAGGCCCCCACCTTTCCCACCTCATTTACACTTTCAAGCCATTTGGCTCGGCCAACCTCTGCCCAAATACTCTCCCAACATTCCTCCCTTACTCATAGAAGCCTCACTTTGGGCAGAACTCTTCCCAAGGAAGCCTTTGGCTCAAATCAAAAAGAGTTACCCGATTTTGAGGTAATGTCTTTTCTAATGTTGTTTTGTTTTATTTTTCTTCTCCAACCCCCTAAACTCTTTTTATTCATTTATTTTGTAACAAAAACAGTATCCTCAATATACTAGGATGTTTTTATAAGAAGGATTCGAGCTACACTTACACACACCTACATCTAATGGTTAAAGAACATACGGTTTCTGTGGATGGCGAATTTCTGCCTCACGAAACGATGATTGTTCAACACTCATATAACACCTTCAAAGGTGGCCATTAAGATGTCACTATATTCATATATGATATATAATGTGTTTATGTTTTACTTATGCTTCTGTATTTCTCATTTATGGCTTACTTTATGATTTCCATTATGGGTAAAACGCGATAATTTCATTTTAGGAAGTGCGGACTACCGCCCCCTCAAAGTGATTTGACTCGTTAATGCCATATGTGGGATGTATAAAGGATGGAGTAAATGGTATTATACACTATATTATACTGGAATTATATTATACATTTATATCATTATGATTTAGTTCCATTAAATATGAAATTGAAATGAAAGTAGCGTTCATGCGTACGTACGGCTTACCGTCTCCATGAACGGTGCATTTCATTTCTTACCTCTAAATGTTACGTAATATTATAAATGAATGTATATACTGGATATATAAGATATATATGACATATAAATAATGAATATAATTCTGGATATAATGGATATTTCACCACATAAACAACTTGTAATTATAAGAAGCTTATTGTTGACTCAAGTACCAAAGATCGACAAAATGACCGTTATTAACTTAAATAATTACATAATGTTAATATCATTGTAATAAGTGATATAATAAGGATAATGAAATTGAAAATGGTTCTTAATAAGGTATATATTAACTCTAGTTTATTATTCAGGAGGTTAAAGAACGGTTGAGTCAAGTCAGACACGAGGTAAGGGAACTTCTTAACCCAACTTCCATTCTTTGGGTTAATCTCCTACTTTCTAATTATGTCATGATATTATTATGTATTATTTTGTATTTTTACTTTCTTTATGTGTACCTATAGTTAATACACATAATAGATCTATTTTATTTTAAAAATGATCTTTTTAAGGACTTCGTCTCATCAATCTCCTTTCATTGAGGCATATTTCGTTTTATACACAACTTTATTTTATACGGTGTATAAACCCCTTTGACTTTTACGTTTATTCAAAAGGAATCTTTTTTATACGAAGCGTTTTACTAAACGACAAAAAGGGAATGTTTTTCTTTCCGTACTTATGCGGCGACAACGACTTCTCCGCCGCCGTGACCATTATTTGAGTTTCGGCTTCCTCTACAAGCCATCATTTTTTTAATGAAAAATAAATACAAAGTTTTAACTTTCTTTTATTTTGGTATTGAAAATGGTTTTGAAAGCATTTTTATTATATCAATGTGTTGTATTTATATCTTGTGATTGAAATGTGGAAATGTTATGTTTCCTTTATGCATGTTTTATGTGATACGATTATGTTATGGTTTATGATATGTTTAAACCTATTCATATGAGGAATGCATTGGACTTAATAAGTGACGGGTGGAGCCCGCTATAGCTCCTCGATGCATCGACAGGTCTCATGAGACAAACTAGTGTCTTGGCACGAGGCCTTGACAAAATCTTATTTGTGGTCTTGGCACGAGGCCTTGACTACGTGGTTATGATAGTCTGGCATTATGCATTCCATCATTATGAAAGTGGTTATTGATATTGCATGTGATTATTCGACCAGTAGAATATCCATGTGAAGAAGTAAATGGAATTATCTCATTTTACATTTTCCATATTATGTTGAAGTTCATGTTTAAAAGGCTTTTGTTTTAGTTATACATTGCCTTAATTGTTAATGTTTATTTATGAAAGCTTCCGCATTATTGTTATCCTTACTGAGCATCTGAGCTCACCCCTTTCAATGTTTTAATATTTTCCAGGATGTGAAGAAGTATTTTATGAATGACCTGCAGGGATAGTCAGAAGTGGATATGAGTGTGGACTATGGAGACATTGTTATTGTAGTTTTTCACTTTATGATGTAATGTAACGTTTACGAATGTATCTAGTGTTTCCAAGGCTACTAAACTAATCGGTCTTTCGGGACTAGATCTTTTGTGATCATGCCAATGTTACGAAGTAATGCACCGACTCTGGGTAGCTGGGGTCGGGGCGTTACAGTTGGTATCAGAGGCAGTTTAGTACTAACCTTGGAAGCTAGATTTAGATAAACTCTGATTAGAGCACATAGCCCAAAGATAGACTTTGAGGATTAGTATAGAAGAACTTCCTAGAATTTTGGTATTATAGAGATGTTATGAGTTTTCCGAGCAATACATCCCTGTCTGGATACGAGCAGGTAGAGGCGGCTCTGGCACAGATGTACCTAGGGGTAAAACTCGAAAACACCGCTTTGAGCTAGACTCGAATGGGAACTGGTGCACGACAACGGGCCTTGCTGCACTCTTGGTTACGACACTCCCGGGGGATATGCTTAGGATAACTCTCTTTTTCTTTAAAAATCATTATGAAGGGTTTATGAGTATATACTTCCTCAAAGAAAACATTTTTATGATTATGGATTATATCCATAAATAGTTCAATTTATGTTAAGTGTTTTATAAGTATGGGATTATGTATTTTGATTCATAAACTGATCTAGTTTACGCAATTGTTTAGAAATAGCGCCTAGTGGAAGAAATGGAAACCGTATCAATGCACGCACTCCATGTAGGGATTTCCCTCCTTCTCAAGATAATTATTGTGGATATGGAGATACAACTGGTGTTGATCAGCTTCTCACCGTACTGGGACAACTCACTCAGGTTATGAATAATAACCTTACTCGTATGGAGCACCCTGATCCGCAACGTGGAGGATCAATGTTAGACCGCTTCATGAGGCAACAACCACCAACCTTAAATGGGAGTACAAATCCTATAGTAGCTGAGCAATGGATAAATTCCTTAGAGAAAATATTCCATGCCTTGGGGAGTAGTGAAAGGGAGAAGGTTGTCATGGCAGTTTACCGCCTCACTGGAGATGCCGATCAGTGGTGGTCGTTGATTCAAAACACAAAGGAAGATGATGACGTATTGAATATGGAATGGAGGGAGTTCAAAGATCTTTTCTTAGAAAAATACTTTCCTCGTGACCATCGAGCAGATATGGAAAGGCAATTTCTGAGTCTGAGGCAGAAGGAGGATGAGAATGTCGCAAAGTATGAGGCTAACTTTACAAGGTTAGCGAGGCATGCTACCGATTATATACGTAACCCAAGGAGTAAGATTGATCGTTTCTTTGATGGGTTAAAACCATTTCTCCATCGAGCTTTTGTATCACAATCCTTCTCATCATACGAAGATATTGTCTCGTGTTCTATCAAGACATAAAAGGAATTCTCTAAGTCTTATGACAACAAAGTAAAGTAAGAGAAGAAGAGAACGGTGGAACAAGAGACAGATAAAGGGAAAAAGGGAAAGAAGGATTTTCCATTATGTGATAATTGTGGGAAGAATCACCCTGGTACTTGCCTAAAAGGAATGGGAGTTTGTTATAAATGTGGAGAAAATGGTCACCAGGCTCATGATTGCAAGGGAAAGAAAGATGCTATCAAAGTTGAATGCTACAATTGTAGAGAAATGGGTCATTATGCAAATGAATGTCCTAAGCGTCAGGGAAACTTACCTCAGAAAAGGCCAAGGGATCAAGGCCAATCTTATGCTGTGACTACAGTTGAAGCGGAATAATTAATGTATTGGTGCTTTTGGACTCAAGGATTATATTCTGTTTATAAGAATAATGTGATATATATATATGGATTGTACTGCAGTACTTGTTGATTTCATTAAGGTTTTAATATGATTAAGGTAATCATATTTTTAGTATGTGACAATAAGAGAAACTTTACTTTTTTTGGGGAATCTGATAAATTGATTTTGGAATTTAGAGACCTTTTAGAGAAATTCTGGACGGAGGTATTTGGGATAACTATTAAGGTTGGAATGGATTAAGTTGAACTTTGGATAGTATTGTTCAAGGTTAAAAAATTTATGAAGATTATTTTTGGAATATTATGATACTATAGTTTTAGGAAAAGGACAACCTGCAGGGTGGGGCATAACCCGTCGCGTCGGACAAAGCTGGAGGAATCGAACCCACAATCATAGTGCGACAGGCCTTTATTTCCTACCACTAGCCTACATGAAGTCCCTGGTTATTACAATATAATTTTACTAATCTAAATGGTATGTGTTAACATTTTGAACCTTATACAATTAGGATAAATAGAATATTTTTGAGTTCTGTTACCATTTGGAGTAAAAGTTGGGTTTGTGGTAAAAATTTATTAACGAATTAAAGTATACATAACAAGTATGTATATTCCCTTACGTTCTTAGTAAATCTCATAAATAAATTCCTCAACATTATAAAAGGTAACTTAAAACAAAAATGTTGTCGGTTAACTTTTCCAACTGGGGATTCAATGACCGTTTAACCAATCACAAGTTTGTGATTTTCTTCTGGTTAAACTTTCTCCTAATCCTGTTTTCTATAACTCTCCATCAGACCTTGATGGTTTGTTTTTCTTCCATATCCATATTTTCATAGAATCCTAGAATGGGATATATCGGGTGACCTTTGTACTTATCCTGATTTCTTTTAATGTTATATATTTATTAACCTTATTTCTGATGTGGGTTTTCCACAAAGGTATTTTCTATTTTCAACCTTTTATTATCAAAGAAAAATTTCAAATTGCGAGGACGCAATTTATTGAAGGAGGGGAGAATGTAACACCCCGAGCTTCCACGATACGCCTCTCTTTCAATAATGCAATAGCTTGCATTGTACGCAAGTTCGAGTTCTAACACACCGCAACTAATCAAAGTAGCCGTTATGAATAGTAATAACCACCTTTTAAATTTATATAAATTTTATATTTCAAAATGGACTTCATTTTTGTATTCCTAATATTGAAATTAGCCTATGTTGAATTTTTTGTAATTTTCCGAGAACTTCCAAATTTTTATGAATAGTGAAAAATACTTAAAACAACTTTTTTAATAAAAATAATTAATAGTGATAAATTATACTATTTATTGGTTTTAAAGTATAATTGGAATATATTTTTATCATTTTATCCAATGGTGGTCATTAGAATTAATTTGACATTGAAATTGGACATAAACAATTGCCAATCTTTTGATATAAATTGTTTCTTAAAAACACGCTATTTGTTGTAACAGCGGGAATTAATTATAAAATTAATTAATACAACTTATATGTTTGGAATTTTGTAAAATAGACATCATTTTTGAATTCGGAATATCAATTATATCTTAGGGTGAAATTTTGGCCTTATTCTGAAAAACTTCAATTTTTGATGAATAGTGAAACCACTAAGTGGTAGTTAAATAACTGATTTTTCGTTTAAATGAAATATTACCACTTCTGTGATTTGATTTTCAAAAATCCGACATACATGGTTGTAATTAAGAAGTAAAATGTGGTTCAATGAGATTAAAATAATTTTTTGGTGAATAGTAACTTTTAAGTTCTTAATCGCGATTAGAGGTAATTAGTGTAGTTTAAGGTACAAATAATGTTTTTATAATATGAGATGAGCATGACACTTGTCCTACTCCTATTGGATGAGTCATGGCCGACCAAGACAACCCATGGGTCAACTTGGGGACCCCATGGAGCCACTTTAGTTGGAAAATGACATTAATATATATTTATTTAATGTTAAAATTAAATTGACACAAACATGAGTTGTTTTACTAAAACAGTTTTTAAGTGGGGTTACACAAGTCCAAATTTTGATTATAAATATTCATTAGAAAGATAAAAAGATTTCCTACATCATAGTATTTTTTTATAATTTTTAGACATTAAATAAATTAAATTATTTATGACATCATGATGATGCAGTGATGACCTCATTATTTAACGATTTAAATAAAATGAGAAGATAATGCAAAATCCAAGGCTTACACTTGTCCAAAGCCTATTGGATGAAGATATTTCAAAACCTTATCACCTTAGCCTCTAATTATATAAGTGTGGGACCTTTAGAATCTGAAAAGCATTGTGAAATAATGTAACATTTCAATCTTTCCAAAAGTGCCCCTCCTCTCCACTTATAAAAGGCCCCCACCTCTCCCACCTCATTTACACTTTCAAGCCATTTGGCTCGGCCAACCTCTGCCCAAATACTCTCCCAACATTCCTCCCTTACTCATAGAAGCCTCACTTTGGGCAGAACGCTTCCCAAGGAAGCCTTTGGCTCAAATCAAAAAGAGTTACCCGATTTTGAGGTAATGTCTTTTCTAATGTTGTTTTTTTTTTATTTTTCTTCTCCAACCCCCTAAACTCTTTTTATTCATTTCTTTTGTAACAAAACCAGTATACTCAATATACTAGGATGTTGTTATATGAAGTATTCGAGCTACACTTACACACACCTACATCTAATGGTTAAAGAACATACGGTTTCTGTGGATGGCGAATTTCTGCCTCACGAAACGATGATTGTTCAACACTCATATAACACCTTCAAAGGTGGCCATTAAGATGTCACTATATTTATATATGATATATAATGTGTTTATGTTTTACTTATGCTTCTGTATTTCTCATTTATGGCTTACTTTATGATTTCCATTATGGGTAAAACGCGATAATTTCATTTTAGGAAGTGCGGACTACCGCCCCCTCAAAGTGATTTGAATCGTTAATGCCATATGTGGGATGTATAAAGGATGGAGTAAATGGTATTATACACTATATTATACTGGAATTATATTATACATTTATATCATTATGATTTAGTTCCATTAAATATGAAATAGAAATGAAAGTAGCGTTCATGCGTACGTACGGCTTACCGTCTCCATGAACGGTGCATTTCATTTCTTACCTCTAAATGTTACGTAATATTATAAATGAATGTATATACTGGATATATAAGATATATATGACATCTAAATCATGAATATAATTATGGATATAATGGATATTTCACCACATAAACAACTTGTAATTATAAGAAGCTTATTGTTGACTCAAGTACCAAAGATCGACAAAACGACCGTTATTAACTTAAATAATTACATAATGTTAATATCATTGTAATAAGTGATATAATAAGGATAATGAAATTGAAAATGGTTCTTAATAAGGTATATATTAACTCTAGTTTATTATTCAGGAGGTTAAAGAACGGTTGAGTCAAGTCAGACACGAGGTAAGGGAACTTCTTAACCCAACTTCCATTCTTTGGGTTAATCTCCTACTTTCCAATTATGTCATGATATTATTATGTATTATTTTGTATTTTTACTTTCTTTATGTGTACCTATAGTGAATACACATAATAGATCTATTTTATTTTAAAAATGATCTTTTTAAGGACTTCGTCTCAATCTCATTTCATTGAGGCATATTTCGTTTTATACACAACTTTATTTTATACGGTGTATAAACCCCTTTGACTTTTACGTTTATTCAAAAGGAATCTTTTTTATACGAAGCGTTTTACTAAACGACAAAAAGGGAATGTTTTTCTTTCCGTACTTATGCGGAGACAATGACTTCTCCGCCGCCGTGACCATTATTTGAGTTTCGGCCTCCTCTACAAGCCATCATTTTTTTTAATGAAAAATAAATACAAAGTTTTAACTTTCTTTTATTTTGGTATTGAAAATGGTTTTGAAAGCGTTTTTATTATATCAATGTGTTGTATTTATATCTTGTGATTGAAATGTGGAAATGTTATGTTTCCTTTATGCATGTTTTATGTGATACGATTATGTTATGGTTTATGATATGTTTAAACCTATTCATATGAGGAATGCATTGGACTTAATAAGTGACGGGTGGAGCCCGCTATAGCTCCTCGATGCATCGGCAGGTCTCATGAGACAAACTAGTGTCTTGGCACGAGGCCTTGACAAAATCTTATTTGTGGTCTTGGCACGAGGCCTTGACTACGTGGTTATGATAGTCTGGCATTATGCATTCCATCATTATGAAAGTGGTTATTGATATTGCATGTGATTATTAGACCAGTAGAATATCCATGTGAAGAAGTAAATGGCATTATCTCATTTTACATTTGCCATATTATGTTGAAGTTCATGTTTAAAAGGCTTTTGTTTTAGTTATACATTGCCTTAAATGTTAATGTTTATTTATGAAAGCTTCCGCATTATTGTTATCCTTACTGAGCATCTGAGCTCACCCCTTTCAATGTTTTAATATTTTCCAGGATGTGAAGAAGTATTTTATGAATGACCTGCAGGGATAGTCAGAAGTGGATATGAGTGTGGACTATGGAGACATTGTTATTGTAGTTTTTCACTTTATGATGTAATGTAACGTTTACGAATGTATCTAGTGTTTCTAAGGCTACTAAACTAATCGGTCTTTTGGGACTTGATCTTTTGTGATCATTCCAATGTTACGAAGTAATGCACCGACTCTGGGTAGCTGGGGTCGGGGCGTTACAGTATTAATCAAACAATATAAGAAACTAATCCTCTCCCCAACTCTACTTTCTCATATTATCAAAAATATTTTGTTGGGTTAAGTGAAAAACCTCATAAGGACCCACCAAACACTAATCAAAAGATAAAATGTAGTTTAAAATACTAAGAATCTAACATTATAGACACATGATCAACATAACATATGTTTGAATATTGATCAGTATGTGACATTTAATAATTTAAAAGATATATCGTTTAAGTCAATTTTTCGATAAATTCATATAATATAATCAATCAATATGGTTTTTAATCACATAACCTTTAGGTAATAATCAATGGATATACTATCATTTACCAATATCGATTCAACATCATTAATTTTTACGTGAAACCATTTCTTATGTTCACCATTAAGACCATGAGTACAACTTTACACCTTTAATTTATGATTCTCCATTAGTGAAAACAAAATAACTATTATTTTTTATCTATTATGAATTATTTAAAATACAGTCTAAACCTATCATAGATCACTTTTATCATTCTATAGATGTGATCGGGGAATTAAAAGTCTTCTTGGAAATTTTATTCCAAATATCTCCTCTTGGTGCATGTTTGATGAAGAATAGGACCATAGAATTTTGATGGAATCTCATTCTGTGTATAAATTCTATTGGTAACCCATATCTCATGATCTAGGAAATTTTTTCTATACTCCTTTAAGCCGGTATCCTTAGATGATAACCTTTTACACATTTCCATTTGAAGAAAGGAGTAGTACTTTTAGTTTTCAGTCTTCTTCCTTAGAATCAATATGAAATACCCCAACGTAATAATTCCATTTCTTCTTTTACATAATCTATATTGAATGTTGTCATAATAATTTTACCTCTATAATATCAAGATAAATTTTATAGGAATTAATCTTCCTCTATAGAATTATCAGATAGATCATTGGAACCCTATTCTAAGGAGTTGAATGGGTCTACCTATTATAATGAGGACTGAGAAGACTCCAATTATTTTAGTCTCTATCATTCTCTCACTATATTTTTCTCTATTTTATTCTTCATTTTTTATATAACTAACTATTATATATCCTATTTCCACTTTTTTATCACTAGTATCTGCCAGGAAGTAAATTGTTTTCATAAATAAATAAACATCCTTCCTTTCAAAAAGGAAAATCACTACCTTGTCTTAGAATGCATGTTTTTTGTGTCTAAATCCACTTTCTCCCATAAAAATTAAGATCCCAAAATTACTTTCAATATAACTTACACAAGTCCCCCCTCAATTAGGATGGGTGAAATAGAAATAACATTCTTGCATCTATCTTTGATCTAATAATTTTTATAGCCCTCAAACATAGCAACCACTTCCTTCTCTATATGTAAACTCTGTTATGGATGTTTTCCTATCCCATTGGAGATTCTAAGAATATCAGTAGATAAATTCTTCCACAAGAACCAATGATGTCTTTCTCACATTATCCTCACTTATCACTATTGTAATGAAAGAACCTCTAATAAGTAGTCATTTTACTTTTTTAAAGGAACTACGAAGTGACCCAAACATCCCTTACATATATATTACATGATTTTTTATTAATATTCAAGACATATAAAAAAAATATAGAAACAATAACTATAATGTTTTAGTATATTTTTAGACTATATACATAACAAAATTAATTTTGAAAAATCTTCCTCATTTCACACAAATATTTTTCTCAAATAGAACCCTTTTTGGATTATCATAATTAACATTCATCTTTATAACCTAGGGAAATTAATGCATAAGAAGGAGTGAGATCATATGATTAGTATGGGTAAACATGGGAGATAACATTTAAAGAACTTAAGAATTTACAGTATAAACACAATAAAATAGAACATAATCAAGGTACTTAATGATCATACCCAATGACAAAATTCTAAAATCATGAGTCATGACATAAAGCATTAATATAACATAATAATAAGATTCATGATCCCTAAGACAATAGAATAAGTATTATAACATGTCCTAAGAGTGAGGCATATAATTTTAGTATAAATTTATGAATATTAATCATATTTTAAGGCTACCAATAAGAAATTCATTAGATAGTAGGCTTGGTTTAGCCACCTTTTTCACATCTTAGGCCTAAGATACACAGTAATTTACCCTCTATGGATTAGGCAAACCACATATACACCTTTTGATATCTTGAGATAAACAAAATTACTTAATTAATTAGCGGTATATAATGGACCCACACATCCCATAATAATAAACCATTTATATGTCTTCTATAAGTACATAACAGCATTCATCGTTCCTTAATATCTTAATTATCCCATTGAAAAGAAATGAGTTTCATGAATATTTATAGAAAAAATCATCATAACACATAAAAATATTGAATTTGGATAGTATTATAAGATCATATCCCTAGTAAATCACAATTCTTATTAAATAATGATTACATTGATGAAAAATACTTTTATAAAGGTATTATAATTATTTTTGAGAAAAGGAAAAATTCATTTTCATTTGGTAAAATTTATAAACAAACAAATTTATAGAATAATGGTAATAGTATGATCTTTAAAAAAACATAGAATAATAAAAATTAATCCTTATAAAAAATAAAGGACATGAATGTGGGATAATTTGTATGAATAATAAATTTTTAAAAAAAAACATTCTATTCACACCTTTGTAAAGAATGTCATAAAAAACTGAACTCATAAATGTTAAAACTTTTCTTTTTTAAAACCTCTTTAGAAAATTCAAATATATTTTAAATTTGACACAAATAATCATTAAGGTATAAAGAATATCATTCTTGAAACAGTATAAATAATACGGATTTGGAAGGAAAATATTTCCTACCAAAATGGGCAAATAAGAAAATATTTTATTAAAAAACATTCATTTGGTCATTTTGATTACCAAAGAGGGTAAAAGAGAAAGAATACAAGAAAAATGGAAATAAATAAATTAGAATAAAATGTAATTGTTTCAATAGTTAGAGGGAGATATCATATAATTTCCAATAATGTAAATTTAAAAATAAAAATCATGATTAAAAGTGAAATTGCAATATAAGAACTTACACTGGTCATCCGTTTTATTGAACAAAGTCTCTAATAATATATAAAATTTGTAAAATTTTCATACATACATATTAGAAACATATTAATATTTACATTTCTATTATAAATTCACATATAAATTATTATTACTCGTTTATTAATAATTCATTGTTAAAATCAATATTTGGGTGTTAACTCTTCCATTTTCCATGCATGTTTCAGTTTGATGGTTTATTTACTCAAACCATGCCCACGATTATAAAATATAAATCATATCGTAATTATAATATTTATTCATTAAATACACTTTTATAACAATCCATGTAATATGGTGATAAGGAAGAAGATACATCAGCCATGGAGCTTGTAGTCCGCACATACACATGAGCGACATTTCCATTTACCAATGGATGGGTGGGAAGGAAATTAGAAACTATTTTGTAATTATAGAATCATAATTGCTTCATATATATCATTTATATTTATTAAATCCATCTATATAACCCTTCATGATATTTGGTGATAAAAAATGAAATAAATCCCTTCATGAAGATGATAGTTGGCATGTACACATGAGCAACGTTTTCATTGTCCATTAAATGAAAATTAAGTAGATAATTATTATTATATCTAAATGATGTCATCTTACTTTAATAATTATAGTTATTCCATTTTTATGTGGTTATATATTATTTTTAGGAGGCTTATGAAGGAATATACTTCAATCAATTTGGTTAAAATGATTACCTCATTCATGTGTGTAATCTTTTTGAACTCTCGTAAAGCCTTCTTGGGTTAATATTTTCGTTAGTAAAGGAACTATAAGAAAATGGGACGAAATTTGGTAATTTAGTATATTATATATTGGTTCATATATGTTTTTTAATTTGTTTGATGGTAGGAGAATAGGTTCACTTTTATAAGTGAGATGAGTGAAACCCAAGTAAATATTAAGATATTTTAAATATAATAAATGAAATTCCCAATGGAAAGTATAAAAAATGGTTTTTTTTTTATAATAGGATAATGGAGGGTCTAAAAGAAATCGTAAAATCAAATTTATACATGTTTTAGTGATATTTGTGGCCTTATCCCTTAGTTTTAACATTTACCGTATTTAACTCTAACCACAATGAAAATATTCTTAGCTATGATACTTATTTTTATGATCAAAAATAAAATTTACCATATAATATTTTATAAAAAAAATCAGATTCCAAATATGGAAATTTTTTTATTATATTTAGTTTCTAATGGTGTCAAAATGAAATTCTAATATCTATGCACAAAATGTGTGAAAACTATTGTACGGTCCTAATAATTTAGAAAAGGGAAATCAAATACTCCCAAAAAATTGATAAAGAAAAAAATGCATGTTCGAATGAGAATTTGATGAAAAATTTCAATGAATCCAACATTTTCAAAGGATATAGGATTGTCCTTGTATTGAGTTTTGGGAATGATCCATGGAAAGCATCAAATTCGAACCACAGTACACGGACGGGGATGTCGGGGTCGACTCCCCCACGAATAGTGTCATTGGTGAAAAACGAGAAAGAGAAATAGACCTCCATAAACCACACCCGCAAACCAAAATGGTTCATATGAGAGGTGAATCATAAGGCGTCTCGTGAAAAAGTCAAGTCATTCATTAGATTGAGGGGTTGGATACCACCACCGAAAATCACAACCGTTGCAAACCTCGGTTGATTGAGTCATTCATAGTCGTGATGATTTCCCCATGGGCTTACACAAAAGTGTACTGTGGGCCATAGATACAGCCTCCTTGGAATTCTATAAAATGACCCCAAAGAGAGTTGAGAAGGTGGATTATATTTTTTGGGATCATGGAGTTTAAAATATTGAAGACTTCGAAGACATAATAAACGAATTTTGGAACCAAAAACGGTTTCCTGCAGGTAGAAACCCACTACATACCAGGAAAGGAAGGAATAATAATAATAATAATAAATTTGATACGAACATAATTTTTGAACCGTGAACCATATGGCCTTCATAAATGAACTTCCCATAAACCACAAGGCAATTCCCCTTCTCCAATCTGATGTACCAAGTGGTGCATCACTATATGAATGAAACCCTACACCACGTAGCATTTTTCAACGAGGATGGAATCCAACAGTGCGTAGCACCACCCTATATGGATTGAACATGAGACTGCATGCCACTATAGTACATGAACCATTTCCAGGTACACATACCACCTTGTAATGCAGACAACCCATCCACTTTCATAGCAATATTCCATGCAGAGGGTACCCCACACAGCATGAACAAATGGTATAAAGAATAGGGTACCTTCAAGCCTTCCACCTTCTGGACCCGATCATGCCCTTTTATTTCCATCCCATCCTCTATAACATATCCACAAATAAATCCAATGATATCAAGCCAAATCCTCTTCCAAATTCACTAGACCTTGATAGTAAAACCATTGGGCACATCAGTGTTCCCTATTGAGTTTACATACCCATGGTAGGATAATTGCATAGGCAATCCCCGTAATGGTGGATACCCCCTAAAATATTTATAAGTCTACATTCCCATGGTAATCTGGGGTCAACCATTAAGATACTGACATGAACCTCCCTATTCTAGGTATCAAGAGTAACCACTAGATTTTCCATTCAACGAGGGATGGTGATAAGTTTAAAAGGATCATGCTTGCTTTTCCTTTTGATGAGGAGGGATGCTTATCCCCTATCATAAAACTCATTCCAGGGAACTCCTCCGGAGTTACATCCCTAACCTTGCCATGGGATGTGGCTCTCTTTCTCCTATTAGGATTATCCCAGGACACTTCTGGATAGATCATTATATGTGTCTATCCTAGATATCAACATTGGAGAATAAATTGGAACATTTAAATCCCCCCTCTTTATCTCGTTGAGCCGTCGCACGTACCCCTTTTGATGATTTCTTCTATTTACATCACTAGATAATGGAATGTGTGTGATTTGTTAGATATACCACTTCCTATTGTTTCTCACACTGATCATCTCTCATGTGGTCTTATAGGTTAACAATGATAACAACATCCATACCCCAACTCAATGAACTATGAGAACTCCGAATCATGAAAAAACTAGGATACTTAAGACACCTGTTTGAAGGACTGAGCTCAAGTAGGAATCCACTTAGGTTTAATCCAAAACCAAATCTACAAATCATCATGATTAAATATACCACTCATGGTTCCATAAACATGGTTCTCCTCTACGGTATAATCCCTATCTTAAACCAAAATACTTGGTTTTTGATTACCAACTAACTGGGATATGAAGGAAGCCTCCATAAGGTCCAAACCTGACACCAAAATCACCTAAGTGTTTATTGATCCATATCCCTAGAAGGGCCATAGACACCAAAGAGACAATGCATCTTATGAGATTTTTTGGGCTTCTTCAGTGTAAGTCCCATAATAAATCATTACTAGGCATCTTCCGTATAGACATCTTAGCAACATGTTGTTAAACTTCTTGGATGAGTCCTTCTCGCATGAACTTAAAAGGGGATGTGTCCAATTATTAAACTCTTAACTGTGTGGGGTCTAATTCCTCCCATGAAGATACATTAGAATCATATCTTATGTGTTCGATCCTGACAGTGAAACAACTTCTCCCCCTAGATGATGATAAACCCCAAAGTGCCCGATCACATGGATTAAACTAGGGTTCTCTTAGTAATTCATAATCCATGTATATCCATGATTGATTTTGTGACCCAAGGGTAATTTGTGGATACATTATTGGGAATTAACCAAGTATTGATGAATATATGAACATCTCTTAAATCTATAAGAGATTCCCAGAGTATGTAATAATTCCCCTCTAAAAAAGTGTAATGAGCCTGACCTCTCACCCTCTCGACTAATGGAGTCTTTAAGTGTTGATGGTCAAATCATCATCCAATGAGTGCCTGCCTTTTGAAATAAGTTTCATGAATCAAGGGAAAAAGGGTTGTTGTGGTTTTCTAGCTCCGTGAAGAAACCCATTGGAGACCATCTGAGGATATCATACCCATCATGGGTCGATTACCCAAAACAATTAGACCCCTAAAATCTATCTCTAGGACCAATCAACTATGTAACCTCCATTGAGACATAAACAAAGGATATACTATATAGTCATGGTGCGACCATCTCACCCACCAAAGAGTGATATGACACACATCAGGTCGAAACAAAAATGGTGCACCCGACATGAAACCCTTCATAATAAAAAAAATTGGTTAATATCTATCAGACCATTTTGATTTCCTTGGTATGACGTGAATCATGTCAAAAAAATGGTGAACCTGATGTGAAACCATTCATAATAACAGAAAATTAGTTACTAACCTTCGGGTCATTTTGTTTTCCCTGGTACAATGAAAATCAGGTCAAAAACAAATGGTGAACTAGACATGAAACCCTTCAAAATAATATAAAATTTGTTAGTACTCTTTAGGGAATCTTTTCCCTAGTACAACGTGAATCAGGTTGAAACAAAACTGGTAAAACCGACTTTAATCCTTAATCAAGGTTCTGGGTTACCCCACATTAAACTCATTTCACATCCAAAAGGAAGAGAGCCAATAAAAATCATCAATTACATATGTTATCGTGATATGCCACTTTGGTGATGTTTTGTTATTTTTATATATCATATCTATTGAATTCATTATGTATAGCTTCCTTCAAAACATTGGAATCCTCAATGTTCTCAAGAACATGCATGACGATCGATGTAATGGTTGAATCATAGGTGAAGAACATGAATTGCTTTCCAACCCAAAGTCATCTATGTTGGGTTTCAAATGTGTTGATCAATGTTTACCACCATAATGGTACTCTACCCATGGTGGAAGCTGCATGGTGGGCCCTCTAACTGGTGAAAGATCTACATCCACCTCTTTAGCCGTAGCCAGTAATCTAGTACAGGACATCCCCACTGGCCATCTCAAATCATATCGGGAGTCTATCCCTGTAAGATGACAATGAGTACCTCCATTATCATATTGAGTAAGATTAATTCGACACCATTGAATTCATCCCAGATGCATAGGAACCCAATTTGAGGGATCCTACCGAAGGGCATAGACACCAAAAGTGTATAACCTGATATCCTCACTGTGAATATGATCTAATACTGAGGGAACATTTTGAATTCCAATAGACATGGGCCCTTCAGTCTTCCTTCCAAGGGTGGAAACTAAAAAATATAGATGATTTCATCACCAGGATATTTAATGAGAGGATCCATCATACAAACATAGTGGTATACCATGGGCAGACATACAACTATGCCTCCTCTTCTAAATACCACTATGAAAATATAGTGTCGACCAATGAGCAGATGAATATTTCTATTCTCTATTCTAAAACCCACCAATGATTCACAATGGCACAATAGGAGTCGGTGAAAATTCCCACCAATGATCACTGGTCCCAACACATATATTGGGTGGAAAAGTACATGTGGATATAAATCCCCATAGATGCGCTTGAAGCCTGCCATAAAAATAGGGCAGCATCTAGCTACAAGTAGGCACAAGTTTCTATTTACACATAACAAGAAACCATATAAATAGGCAAGAAAACTATGGATAGTTGTACAATACTGCCAATGCATATAAATCCCATCAGTCCTATATAGTGGTAATCAACAAGTAGATGTAAATTACTACCAACCAATGCCAATCCCACCACAGTGGCAATAAAATATAAGCACCGTCAAATTCCTACCAATGAAAACCAATATTGTGAGATAAATGTAGTGGAAAATGGTAAGAAACAAGTACATGCTCATAAATATAAAGTCTACTAGTCAAATATAGTGGGAACTAAAGAATTAAGTTGGTGTATCCTTGATATAAGTTGGGGAAGACTAGTTCCCTTGCCCCAGTACATGAGAACTACCAGAACTCACTGGAAACAGATGGAGGTCTGAGGTAGGAACAAACTCTTACTCCAACATCAGAATGGGAATTTATACCAGTTCCAACTGAAGACATATCTCATCACATCCTAGAAATGATGGAGGACCAAAAATTGATTCCAGACAAAATCCTCCAAGCCCATCAATATATCATCGCGACTTAGAAAAAGAAATGAGTTGGGCACATGATCCCATATCCCTATGTGAGGTGATTCATCCCCTAAATAATATGTTTAATCTGGAGAATACACTCATCCCTACTCTAATCCAAGAGGTTCTATGTCTATATTCTATGACACAAGGAAACCCAAATAAAGAACCAACATCGATTCCATCTGGGGGACACCGGTCCAACGTGGTGGACACTCTAGGGAAGACATATATCCCTTCCATAAATCAAGATGTTCATAATCATATCACTGATACATCATAGTATCAAAAAAATGGAGACCCATATATGAAGGCCTTTATAAAAAATCAAACATCCCTTGTTTCCTACAAGAGATAAACCAAAAATCATATGTTCTCAACGCAGTTGGAAAATGAAAAGAACACTCATGATTTTACCCTATTGGGAGCTAGAGTTATTGATTTTGTAAAACATCTATCAATAATGTCTCAAGATCCGTTTGATTCATTACCAAATTATGAAAGCAATAATATCAGTTGTGATGGTCCTCCCCACAATGTTTCTACCAATAGCTATGAAGGCCCTCCTTAGAAAACCCATAAGGGTTTACATTGTGGGCCAGGAAGAATTGTTTATAATATCTTATCTCTTGATGAATGTCGGGGTAGTACTCCACTTGACAAAAAGATCAAACAGCAAGATGGTCCTCCCCTTGGTTTCATCTCCCCTGATAGTCCTCTCTAGGGTATACGATTCAGATATGTTTCTCTCTATAGTCAGATTCCTAGCTATCATGGTAGTCCTTGCCACATTAGAAGTCACTAAGAAGGCCCTCCTCATAGTGTCACTATATAATGAGAAGGTCCTCCCCTCATTTTAGTACATTCTGAAGGTTCTTCCCATAAGGTACACTACATATATTCCCCCTAATTATAGTTCTATGATGGTATTTCTCTCCATAATAGAAGTCATTGTGAAACCCCTCCCCTCAAAGGCATCTAACATCAAGAAGGTCCTCCCCTTAATGTAGTCCACCTTAATGCTACCTCTCAGGGTATACACTATCAATACTCTCTTTGAGGTCGAACACTAAGCCATGATGGTAGTCCTCAACAAGATGACATTGATTTAGAAGGCCCTCCCAATAGTAAAAATTTACACAAGCAAAAATTTCTACCCTATATCAATCCAAATATGAGAAATCCCTTATATTATGAGGCACATGGAAGGTTAGGGTAAGATATGCTAGAAAACCTATAAATGAAAAGAGACATTCATTATTATCTAGGAGATAGATCGAGGCTATTCTCATCCTTTGAGCCACCCCCCATACCTTTCATACATCAATTAAGTCTCTACTAGCCCCAATACATGGGATAAAATCGTCACAAAGCATCTGTGTTGGAAAAAACAAGTAGAGGGTGTACTAGAATAAGAAAAAAATAATATGTTACACATGAGAAGACTACTACAGAGGGATGATATGCCATTTATGTTTTAGCCCACATCCACTTCTCATTTCAGCATTCCAAAAGAGTGGTCGAAAGAATGTATTCACAACATTCCCATAAATTATTGGACAAATCTCTGTTAGTTGAAAATGAAATTTACACCCCATTAAGGGTATGCATATTAGGTCAATATATTAGAGGAGCTTAATTGGAAAATTGACTTAGAATCCCTTCCATCTACACAATTGCAGCGACCAAAAAGGAAAAATAAAAATCGTGAGTTGGATTTCCTCCACATGTTGCACAAATTGTGTTTCCTCATAAGCGATTCCATGTCCGGTGTTCACATCCCAATGTAATAATAACATAGAGCTCTACACTTCACTTCACGTCCTATCCAATATAACCCACTAAAAATTTTATCCTACAATTTAATCATCCAACGATGGTAGAAAATGAAGTACCTATTCAAGAAAAGTGGCTTGCTCGATAAGAATTGGCCTTGAGTAAGTCTCAAAAGTGTCAAGAATGATGAGAAAAATCCATCAAGAAACTCATGATTCAAGACCCTCAAGAACATTCAATAATATTCTCACATGAGGGAACACAAATAACGAGAAAATGTCGTGTCCTAATAAGAAAAATATTCACCTATAGATATGTCACCATATCTGGCTCATCCTGCATTGGAATGTGCATGATCAAGAAGGTGGTGATAGAAAAAGAAATATCCATGGTATAATAGAAACCACAACACATAGGTTTGGGGAAATTTATAAAACATTCCCTCGTAAGACTAAAAAATCCAAGGCATGGCACCATGAAAAAGGAACGAGAGTAACCCCATCCTGGAGTGTTGTGGGCATTTTTACCTCATATTCCCACCCAGAAAATGTCTTTCTTCTCTCGAATAGATAGAGTGATTGGTAAAGAGGTTTCTTATTCTACACCAACTCATGATTCATATCCCCCACAATGAATGTGTATGGTAAAGTCAGACCAGGGCTCCCTTCGAGTCACTCTTCCCCAAGAAACCTAAAGGGTATAATTGAATGGAAAGAAAAAAATCCAACAAATGATGCAATATGATCTCCTTCCATTTGGCACCTAGTATGACACCTGAAGTACAGAACCCATTGGTGAACATCATGGATGAAAATCACATGGACCTCACCGAAGATAATTGAAATGAGGAGGATGAAAGAGATGATGGTTCCCTTCTAGAGGTGGTCCTCACTGAGAATGCTGGTGTGCATACCTAGAACCAATGGCCTACCATAAATTTGGGTGATCCCTCATCTAATCGATCATTACATTCATTGAGAATCCCTAATAAGGAGAATAATTATAATAAGGTTGCATACAACCCACCTACTCCTCCCAATGAGAATTATTCCCTCGTGATTGATTAGATATTCGCTCAATAGGAGGTACAAATGAAAGATCTGGGGAGAATAAATTATGATTTGGTATGATAAAGCCATCTTACTAGGTATCTTTCCTAGGCAGAGTGTCAACACACACTTTTATCAAATTTAACATTTCCCCACAGGCTCATCTGATCAAATGAATCAAGATTAGAAAGTTGATTTAAGGTAGCATCGGAACCATCAGTTTACCTAAACCCAATATTAGTAGAATATCAAGACTTCCTTCTATTGGGGAAGCAAACAGAACATATTCAAGTGAATTCAAAAAGGATTCACCCTACTGGGTATTCCCCTGAAGTTTCCCCAGTGCCGACAAGTCAAATCATTCCCCATACTACACCCTCTCAAGCTCAGGTTCAACATTACATGCATAAAGGGGTCATTAAAACCATCAAGTCATTGATGGCTCGATTAGAAGCCATGGAAGGGTGACATGCTCCAATATAGCTAGAATGGAAACCTTACCCTAGCTGGGTAAGTAATGTTCCACTACCATAAGATTTCGGGAACCCCATATTCACTATGTTTAATGTATGAGGTGATTAAAAGCAACACTTGATGTACGAATCCTCTTAATGTGATCCCATTATAGGAACCCCACTGCAAAAAGATGATGTGAATCTTAGATTATTTGTGAGAACCTTGCAATGTTCATACTTTGTGTGGTATACCAGCTTTCCCACTAATTCAATAACATGCTGGAAGGATATTTGGTTCCATTTCCTATTCCAGTTCAGCTCAACAATTCAGAAAACCGCATTCATTGACCTCATGAACTACAAATAACGAGAGAACGAGAGAGTTTCAGACATCATTCCTAGATGTAAAAATCTAACTTATCTCCTGAACTAGTCCTCCCCCAATATGATATGTTTCCCATGTGTATCGACAATCTCCATGATGAGTATCAAACACCCCTAAACTTATTGAAATATACAAGTGGGTTTGAGGACTTCTCCACTGCCACTCAAATGATATAATAATTCTTTCAATAGACTAATCTAATGTCTTGGGTAGCCCCATCAGCCCTAGTAAAATAATTGGGAATAAATAAAGAGGCTTCTGTCATTCTGAAACCACCCCATGCACTGGCTACAGCTCCAAGGATCTCACCAAATTGTGTAGGCCCTTGTATATCTGTAGCCACCCCTTCCATGAAAATATTAGTGAGGGGGATAAGACAAATTATTTTGAGGAACAAAGAATTAATGTTTACTCATTTCAGGATGATTATGTCCATGGATACTCCATATCCTCCATGAATTTCACCTTGCTTAGACTTCCAGTGCCAAAGTTGGATGATGATGTATGTCATTATGACCAGCTATATTACTATTCCTTCCATTAGATAATATGTCACAATATCAAAGAGTTATTCCTCTTGAAGGCCCAACTACAGAAGATGATAGATTGTAGAGAATTCAAGCTAGGACCACCGCTAGCGCAAGTGTCATTTGATTCCACCACTAATTTGGATGAATAAGGGGAGTTGTAAAAAGTTGTTAACAAAAATTAGCAAAATATTGATAGTTGGATGACTCGGAAAACATTCAACCTAGCTCACTGTATCCTCTAGGAGTATATCAAGCATCCAACTAAGACTCCAACATCTCCCGATGCAACACATCTGACATCCTCAGCCCCACAATCCTACAATGGTCAACCTCCAATGAAATAGTCCAATCATAATGGTAGAAATCAAGTTTAAGTAGATGAAATTTCACTGAATAAAATGTTATCTTTGACTCTCTTAGATTTTATTCCAGCATATCTAAAGATATGGGAACCCCCTTCCAATTGGAACAACTATAGTTAGATGATGAGGCAAAGTTACCATCAAAAGAGGATCTGATTGTTGGCTCTTTCAGTTTCATCCACTTAATAGATCCCTTCCCTGATGAGGAATGTGTTTATCATCTAGAAGTCACCACAACTAATTAGGGGGGCTAAGGAAGAAGCCATAGAAGCTAGTTATATCAATGGAGATGTGGTATTGGAATAAATTATTCTTATGGCTGCACACTTGCTCAAACCGTCAGTTTTGTAGAAACCAACAGAAGGACCCTCTAGTAGATCCAGAAGGGACATGAAAATTCTCTTACCCCCACAAAATTCCAATTTGGTATAATATTTCTGTAATATCAATTAGAGGAAGAAAAAATGATTAATTTCTCTTTACAGGCATTCAAACCTTCTCATATCAATCCAAAATGGATAGAAGCGTCTTCTACACCGATCCCAATGGTTGACCCTTCATCATAAGAAGCTCAATTCCCTAAAGCACCTATGAAAAAGAATCCCCTGGATGGGAAGCACTATCCATTAGATCAAAAATATGATATTATAAAGTATTTATCATCAGTACTGAACAAGAAGTCAATCATGGATTCACTGAATCTGTCATAAGATCTTAGGGAATCACTCATAAGAGATTTTCTAAGTCCCTAGGAATTTGAATTTGAAGTAGCAGCCACATAAGACTAACGGATAGAGAATAATCCTAAATAATTCCACTCAATTATCTCATTCATGGATCAAAAAGATTATTCCATGATGCAAGGTCACATTAAACCCTTATATGTGTCTCGCATGATAAATGGTGTCAATATCCAAAAAGTCTACATTGACAATGAAAATGATGTTAATCTCTTCCCACTGCTGACACTTCATCATCTGATATGCAATGAGGATGATAATATTCCCTAAACCATGACCATGTTGGTCTATTAAAAAATTGATAAGAATCCATTAGACTAAATTAAGCTCGAAACCCAATTTTGTGACCTCGTAGATCACCCAAAATTCTGGTAGTCTGAAATAATATGACCTTAAGCAGCCTTCTATGAAGTCATTGGCCGCATCAACATGTAGAAATACCCTCCTCTTACCATCAGTTCCACAAATATGGAATTAATGGACAAAGTGGGACACTAAATTCCATTAAATCCCCATTTTACCTATGTGAATCACACATTATTGATGTAGGGTTCTACGAGACAAAGGGGAAGAGACTTCCAGTCAATGTTGTCGATTGTATTTCCACCCACATTTTTCAGAAATTGTTCTTTCTGATTCCCTAAAGTATCTCAAGGAAGAATATGTACTACCCATAAATCATATTAAGTGCAAAAGTCCAACTTCAGATGTATACTCATTAGTCCTCGTGATTTCGGTCATGACCAATAAGCCTGATAATGTTGAAAAGCTCACTAAACCATAAGATATTGGTGAGGGCTTAGATATAATTGACCATGAACCATCCTTAAAACATTATAAAATTCATGTATCTTCCACTAAGGAAGGAGTAAGTGTTTTTTCATTCAAATAAAAATATTAAACTCTTTTACTCATGACTACGTCTTCTCTAGAGAATCCCCCACCGATGGTCAAGCAAAAAGAGATTGCTTCACCTCCCGAACACCAAAATTGAAACTCTTACATCAATAATGGAGAAATAGTTTCAAGAATTGCTTCCACTCCTATAAGATGAAGAGTAATATAAATATAATTTAGAGGTTAAATAAGAATAACTAAGGTATTCCACTCTATCATTTGAGGAAGGTTCCTCTACCACCATTGATGAACTGAAGGAAATCAACTTGGGTATGGAAGAAGACTCGAAACCTAGTCTGATTAGGGAGGCCATGCCTTATAAGGAGAAAGATATATATACATCCATACTGAAGCAAAATCAAGATGAATTTTCTTGGAATTATAATGAAATTATAGGCCTAAATCCAGATGTGTTCACTAACCACCTAGGCCTTCCAGAAGAACACTGTGGTTACAAGAAAGTTACTAGAAGGACACACCCAAACCGTACTATAAAAATTGAGGCTAAAGTTAACAATATCATTATAGAAAAATTCATTTTAGAAGTATAATACCCCATATGGAAGGTGGAAATTTCTCCCTTAAAAAAGAACAGTTAGATCAGAGTCTTCATTGAATTCAGGGATCTCAATTTGTATTGCCCGAAAGATGAATTTACAGTCCCAATCACAGAATTTTAGATCGATGCTACTACTGGATATGAGGCTCTCTATTTCATGGATGATTTTTAAAGATAAAAACAAATCTAAATTTCCTAAGATGATGTTGATTCCACTACCTTCATGGCTCCACAAGGGCTTCTTTTTTATAATTTAATTCATTTCTGTTCAAAAAATGCATGTTCCACATATATGTGCTCCATGCGTTGAATTTTTAAACTCTTCATTGGAAAGTTCATTGAATACCATGTGGTTGGCATGGTAGTTATGTTGTAACAATTATCAGACCAACTGAAAGATCTTGAAACCACGTTCAGTATACTACGATAGCACAATCTAAAAATTAACCCCCTAATGTGTGCTTTTAGTGTTATGTCAATAAAATTCGTTGGCTTCATCATACAACACAGTGGCATCGAATTAAACCCTTATAAGAAAAAGTGCATCCTTGACATGTCATCTCATCGTAACCTCACTTAGTTGATAGGAATCCATGGACACATGGACTACATTTGGCACTTTATAACCAACCTTATAGGAAAATTCCTTCCCTTAACCAGGATGATGAAAAAATCCATGGAATATCAGTGGGCTGATGATTTTCCAGAAGAATTCAACAATCTCAAGAGATGTATGTTAATCCCACCAGTGCTAATGCTACCTATCAAAATAAGACCACACATTCTAAATGTCACTGCCATGGAGTGATCCCTAGGCACCTTCTTCACTTAAAAAATGATGACTGTAGTGATAAATGTCTCTATTACCTTAGTCGAACCATGATCGATGTTGAGACTCATTATTCAAATATCAAGAAGAGATAACATGAATTAACAATTTCAGTCTTAAATTTGTTGCATTACTTTTAGCAACATGAAGTCCATTTGGTCTCCCGTAGTAACATGATCATGTATATTCTCATCCGTCCAATATTAACTAGATGCTTGTCATGGTGGGTGGTCATCTTACAGTAGTTATATATTGATTTCATACCATAGAAATATGTCAAATTCTAGACATTATAAGATTTTTTGGAAAAGGATCCCTCAAGGTAGGTGTCCCTTTTAGATGTTGAATTTCCTAATGAGGAATTGTTCTCTATTCAAGAGAACTCTTAAATGTGGTAAATTTACTTCGACAGTTCCTCCAGACGACCGACAGGAATAATAATAGAAGAACCCAGACTCAAAAAATGGGGTTGGGAGTAATACTCTCCCCAAGAAAAGATTTTTTCCCCTATTCATTTCTACTATCGCATGGATTCACAAACAATAAAGCATAATACCAGGCCGTTATTATAGGATTGGAGTTAGTACTCCAAGTCAAAGCTGAACACCTGAAGAGTATATGTGATTTAGAACTAGGCCACAAGAAATTTAATTGTGACTGTACTATCAAGAAAGAGGATTTGATCACTATGATGAACCATGTCTAAGAACTCAAGGAATAATTCTCGTTAGATCCAAAATTTACTTATGTCACATGTTTGTAAAATATACAATAATATGCATCAGAAAATGCAGCCACAGCTCTGGATGACTCGGATTGGAAAGAAACAGTCCTCATTATTGCCCACTGATGGATGACCTTACTAGTAATTTAGGAAAACCTAGATAAAATATGATAAATCCATCTCATCTTTGAGTTTCATGGTCCTACCACTGACTTGATGACTCCCATTGCAGATTAACTTCAAATGGTAGAGCTCCCACCAGATTGGGCTGGAAGGGAATGGATTCATATATGGGAAACCAACTTCATATTATATGATGATATAGTCCATCAGAAGGTCCGTCCTAAGAATGAAATTGATGGAGTCCTTCTTAGGTGAATTGATGGAGAAGAGACTATTTCCTTCATGAATGAAGTGCATGTCAGAACATGCGGAGCACATCAATCAGCATCCAAGATATCACAAAAGATTCGAAGTCTTGGGTACTAATGTCCCACCATAATGCTAGATTATTCCACATTCACCAAGAAGTTCCATTCCTTCCAAGTTCATGAAAATTGCATCTACCAAACCCTGGAGTTACATCACACAACCAAGTATTCTTGGTCATTTACCATACGAGAATGGAATTCATGGGACCATATCCTCCATCCCTGGCCAAAAAATTCAAATATTATCTCATAGAAATCTACTTCTTTACAAAATGGGTAAAATTAGTACCCCTCAATAATGTCGGGGAGATAATAATTGTGTGCTTCTTGAAAGCCCACATCATCACCCGATTTGGTGTCCCTTATACAATACTGATAGAAAATGGAAACAAATTATACTCTATTGAATTAGATAAGCTATATTAGGATTATGGAATCAATTTCACCCATTCATCCCACTACTATGTAGTGGAAAACAGGCATATAAACACCTTAAGCAATACCTTATCCAATATATTGCCAAAAATGGAAGTCAAGGATAAGAAATCATGGCTGGATAAGATCCTACATGCTCTGTGGGATAACCAGACCATGACCTGAACCACCACCCAAGAAATATAATGATAATTAGTATATGGGATGGATTTGGTTCTACTTATTTATATTTGAGTAGTCCTAGAAACGATTAGATGTGCTGGAGCGGTTGGATGAGAAAATTTTCATACTTTACACCATTTTGAAGTTTACCATGATTATATCGCCGAACCCTTTAACAAAAAGGTTCTCCTTCAATCTTTCCTTGAAGGAGATATGGTATTGGTCCTCATAAATCCAATGATACTCAAAAAGAAACCTCCAAAACTAGAGCCTAAATAGGAAGGACCATATGTCATAAACAAGGTCAACTCCAATAGAGAATATGCCTTAATTTCAATGGATGTAAAACACACCACCTCTTCCATCAATGTGAGGTTTTGGAAGAATTTTATTTATAATTATATAATGACTGTATTAGCTGCACAATGTTAAAATGCATAGAACCACATACATCCATGCTCCATGATGTTAAACTATACAGAAATAATCTCAACCACACAATGTTAAATAGCATGCCCAAATCATCTTAACCACATGATGTTAAACAGCATGGCCAAATCATCTTAACTAGGTGACATTAAAATGTACGAAGGTCATTGTATTCTGAATTTTGATTCATCATGTAGTAGTAAAATTCATGGAAGTAAAAGATAAAAAAATAGATAAAAATGACCCCCTTCATGTGTATGCGTAAGACTAGAATATGGAGAGTTTTCATGAACTACGTGTTGCTTGATTCCCATATGTAAATTGGATACATAAAGACACCTAGATTTTATATCCTGGTCTAGAAACCAACTTAAAAAAGTCCCCCTCCTCATTTATGGCCTATGACTATGCAGGGATGACCTTTTACAGAACTTTTGATTCTTGTACTCATAGGATATGTAGTGATTCCTAGATCCCATATCCTATTCCAGCTTGCATGGAAAAAAATCCCCTCCCTACATATAGGTTAGACTTTCATATAGAAATTCAAGAAGTCCTAACCACATGACATTAAACTATAAGGTATATCGAGAACTACACACGTCTTGATTCCTCCCATCAAAGGATACATAGATACACCTTGACCCAATGTCTTGGTATAGCCATCACATGACATGAAATGCCTATTTATATAATATATCACCCCTACACTATAGAATAAATTTTCATCACTCCTTGTTTCTCACACCGACTATAAGTCACGTGAGCTAAGGAACAGTGGTAAGGGTTTCCCAAGGTGTAAAAATCATATAGGATCATGATAATCCCATCATCTAGAAAGAATGGTATAGAATTCCTCTCCCTATAAATGAGTCTACCCAGTACAGGAAACCTATGAACTATGCACGACTTGATTCTTTCCATCGTAGGATATGTTGTGATTCTGGAATCCTATATCCTGGTCCAACCACCAAGAAATGTCAAAAATGCCCCTTTCCTTTCATATGAGCCAGAATTGTGTAGGGGAATCTATTAAAAGTCATAACTATGTGACATTAAACTATAAGGTACCTTAAGTACTATGTATGGCTTGATTCCTGCCCTCGTAAGATATTTAGTGATGCCCAGATCCTTTATCCTGGTCCAACTGCCACTCAAAAAAACTGCTCTTTTCATGTGCATGGGTCAGACCAGCACATGTAACATGTTTTCATTACTATGGGGACTTTTATTCCTAACTAATTGGGATACACAAAAAATTTCAATGAGTTTCAATCTTGACACATCACCCACCTTATCCTTTTCATGTTGGTTCACTCTCATCCTTACTATATGATTTTAAACTACATAGGATATCAGAAATACATTTGGATTGATTCCTATCATTTCAGGAAATGTAGTGATGCCCACATCACATATCCTTGTCTAGCCTCTTTGGAAAAAAATTCCTCCTTTGGTGTATAGGTCGAACTTGCAGAGGGAAATTAGTGAGTCCTAACAGAAAAATGTTAAACTACATGGCCAATGAAGTCCTAAACACATGACATTAAACTAAAAGTTATCTCAAGAACTATGAGTGGCTTGATTCTTGACATGAAGAGATATGTAGTGAAACCTAGGATTTTTCAGGTCCAGCTATGAGGGATAAAAAATTCCTCATCTCTTACATGAAAATGTAATTCTTTGTTGAAGATCCCTAACATTGATTCCAAAAACATTGATTATTCAAAAGAGAATGCACTATTTACATATGATTCATATCTATATAGAGGATTATATACCTCATAACTATTATTAGTCTAGATACTTCTCACGTACATAGATACCCCCCTTGCATCCATCAAACACCATGGAACGAGAAATCTCAAATCCCCATAATCACACAAGGCCATCAAAAATGAAAGGCCAGTGTCATTTTGACACATTTGTTTGACAATGAACACAATGCCCTGGTTTCTCTGCATATATTTCCCACAAAAAAGGCATTTCAAACAAAGGAAAATTCATCCTATGGATATGATTTTCTTGTTTCCATGCACCTATTGGTTCTTGTGCCTCATATCATACATCCCAATTTGGGGGCTCCCAGAATCATGGTTTACGCTTTCTCCCCCCCACTCACATTCAGGTCATACTAGTTATGTCATGGTCTGATTATCCCATATTTGCACATAATAACTTCAATATTTTGTCCTTGAAACATTATTTTAAACTTTCTTGTCAACATCCTTTCCAAAAGACATAAAACTACATGGACTAACAAAAACTATCTCATTCATGTCGAGTCATCCACAACCTCACTATATGATGCTAAAATGCCTATCCCAATGGAGATTTTTTCTTGGAACCTTCCATCCCTAGGTGGTGGAGTTAAACCCTTACCACCCAATGTTTCTCACACATAGAATAGCTCATGCAGGCTTAGGAATTTCAGTAGCTAATTCCCCACAAAACCAATTAAAACAATTCCATTGGTCCTATTTTCACCACATTAAAAGACATGTAAAAGTTTTTCATTCCATATGAGGATAACAAGTCTTAACCATATGAAATTAAAATTCAAGGTACCCCAAAATGTGGCTAAGATGAACCAATCCTAGTACACGGGATAGACCTATGCAGGGCACCTAATTTTGGGTCACCCTGATCATTCAAATCAGACCCCACTCCAGTAAAGGAATCAAAATGTCTCACCCCACATGCAAGCTAAATCATTCTAGGAGAGTTCCCAACTCTATGGTTGATCAGGATCATAATGTTTCTATCATTTCCAAACATGTATTTTCCTCTTATAAATCTTTTCTCTTTGAGTGATTTCGGATCCTCATATACCTCCAAGGCCATCGAAAATGGATCACAAGTGTCATATGGACACCTTTTTCTGATTATGAAAATCATGCCCCAGTGGCTCTACATGTGATTCCCACAAAAATGGCTTTTCAATCAAAGGAAAATTCATTCTCATGAGGGAATTTTCTAGTTTCTATATGCTTAACAGCTTCCATGACCCATATTATCTCTCCTAATCTTAGATCCCATAAAACCACAACATACACTTTCTTTCTTATCCACGTCTTGGACATGTTGGATCACCTTGGACTGATCATCATCTAGTTAATAAAATATTCTCCCTGAATAATCTAACTGCATGACATTAAAATTGTGGTATGCTTGATGATCGATGTTTATTTATGGGTCCTTACAATCCAAGTATTGCCTTACCCCATATTCTTGTGCATGAAATGAGTCCACATAGGAAATTCCAACACGAGACCCAACTCATGGTGTCCCCGTGCACAAAAATAAGATGCATCATTCATAGTTGTGAAAAAAATATTCATAAGGATAAACCATAAATGTACTATGTATGAATTAATTCCTTCCCTCACATGATATGTAATGACATAAAAATCTCATATTTTGGGTCCAACTATGAATCAAAATTATCACATACCTACCCACACTTGGGTTAAACATGTGTAAGGAAACAACTCACATGGATGGGATAAAAATGTCTCCACTAATTACCAATATTCCCGGTAACATTCGACCTGAAATGAACCTTTTTTTATCAGGAACCCCTCTTCACATAATATAATATGAGCCCAAAAATGTCAGAATCCCCATAACCATTCATGGCCATCTGAAATGAAAGTATATTGTCCTATGGAAAACTTTGTTTGACTATGAACACAATGACCTAGTCAATCTGTATATGTTTCCCACAAAAATGGTTTGTCATCCAAAGGAAAATTAATACTCAAGAGCGGATTTTACTATTTCTCTATGAGCCTAGGATGTTTATGTCACAACTAATCCCCTGGTATTGCAACCCTCCCAATTTACAGTTTACATTTTTTTCCTTTCCTCATGCTTGAAGGTTATAGAACATTTCTAGACAAACTATCATAGAAAACGATAATTGTTTACCCCCTACAGTCAGAGTAAAAAATATATTAACCATATGTCTCAAAAGTCCAAGTTGTATGATGTTAAACTACACCATGAACTATCCCTTCTTCTCACAAGTCAAATTCACGTGGGAGTGGTTTTTAGACAATAACCAATATAATCCATCCATACATTCATAGAACATTTCCTCAATAGGACACCTACTATGATATTCAACAATGAAACAAAATGGAATTTCCATAAAAAAAAATTGGCCATCAAAAATGGTAGGCAAGTGTCTTAAGGGCCCCTTTGATTAACTATACACACAATTCCCTAGTGGCAATGCATAAATGGACCATGAAAAAGGCCTATTTTCCAGAAGACAATTATTCTTTAAGAGTGTCTTTCCCTACTTGTATAAGCCTAGTGGCCTCTATACCCCATATCATGTTCATTGTATAATAGAAACCTAATTCTAGGTTAAGAAAAAATCCCTAATCTATGTATGAAAGCTACTGGGACATTCCCAATTAACGAGTCCTAAATTGGGGCCCTCACCTAGAAAATCACTATCCCAATAGTTTGACTAAAAACAATATTCTTTTTCAAATATCATATACAAAAAACATCAGTAATGAAATTCTAGTTCTTATAAATTAAAAATACCTATGAAGGAGACAACACTCGCCAGGATAAAAACCCTCAATGTTTGTTCTCTAAAATATTCTAGTTCCAGCTTTCTAAACCAATGACATGTACAGTTTAGGTTAAAATATTTAGCAACAAAAAAACTATAGAGACTAAAAGCTTGATAGGTTGAAAACTCATTAAGAGTGGTCTATGAAAAATTCAAGTTACACGCACTAAACCCAAACCAAATGGGGATTAGGAAAAAAATTGGGCAATAATAGAAAAGTGCAAAGTTTTCAGTGTTTACCGTGTAACTCAAGCATGATTCAAACTTCGTTCACTGATCCCCTCATCTCAAGAAAAAAATTAGACCATGGTTTGATTAGTTTTTTATTCTGAATAGCGAATGAAATTAATATCCATTTGAAATTACTATTTAGAATATTGTTGATAATGACTGATTTACACTTTTGGAAGGGGTAAAGGAGAAGAACTAGGGTAAAAAAATGATTTAATTTTATTAAATGTAGATAAGGAGGATGTCTACAACCAATATCCTATCCCTAAAAGAAATGAAAAAAAATGGCACAAGACAATCTTAAATTAATATAACAAAGCCTTCATATCTCTTTCCAATAGATCAATGATTTTCTAGAATGGACCATCAAGATATTTCTCAGAAGAAGTCCTCTATATAGATTGAACCATAACTGAGGGATGCAATTGCTTCATTATAGCACCAAGATCCCGCCTTTTCTTTTTAAAGGATTCAAATTTGGCACATGTTGATGCCACTGGAACCTATATGTCGGCCATACAAACTTCATACTTCTATAACACTTCTATTTGAGAAGTTGCATGTTTATGGGCATCTATCTCCATAGCCATTAAGTGATGTAGGTGTTCGGTAAGATCCTGAAAAGTCTTTTTCTGATTGTGTGAAGCATTGAAATGAGCAAGGCCATCTTCACGAGCTGCTTGATCCTCCTTAACTATGATAATCTGGTGCACATATTGGTGTAGAGGTCAGTAGTCGAATAATTAGGAACACATGTCAGTAAATAGATGTCAAAGGGTGTCTTCCTCATTAGTAAACTCTAGAAGAGGAGTTTTATCAATAATATAACATATTTGAAGCCACACCCACCTCCAAACAGTTTGATGTATCCTAATAGTATTGTGGCCCTAACTATGTTCTGTTTTCACAATAGGTATGTAGTCAATAAATAAATCCATGACAGATGGAGCCATCCTATGATGAGTTACCCAAGCAGGTTGGTTCAACATCTGGAATGATGTTTAGAGAATTGGTTAGGGATTCAGGGGTATTCAATGACATTCTACATGGAACAGCTTCAGTAGGACCACAAAATGTATCAGTGGAAGGTACATGTTTTAAATCACTGTCTACATTGATAGGATAACTGGATGAATCCCCCTCCAAAAAATGTGGCGATGAATGAAACACCTTCTTACAATAGGAATAGGGGAGATGGAGTTGATGGAAAAAATAAAATAGGACTAGTAGTAGTCAAGGGTCTTTCACCCATTGGACTATCCTGGCCAGTATATCTTCAGGATAGCACATTACCCAATGTTGGGCATACTCCAGTGATAAGTAGGTAGAGGACACTATGGGAGGAATAAAAACATGAATTCCAGATTCCTCCTGCATCATCATCAATAATCATTGATGAAGGATTACCTGATGATATTCCCTCTTAACTAGGGTAACCAAAAAATTGTTACATGTTGTAGACATACGAACATCTTGTCAAGTCGGTAGGGCATGTACGGTTCAAAGATAGTGGTCCTGTATATTTGAGTGGTTAGGATCCCTTCCTGAAGTGCGATAATGTATGAACGTGCCTCTAAAGATACCCACCCATCAACTTCTATTATTCCATAAGGAACAGGGTAGGGTGCACACGTAAATTGAGAAAAATAACTGTACAAATCAAGGACACTATCAAAACTCAATAACATAGGATGCACAAAGGCAATATTATGTAAAGTCGGATGGAATTCTGATTGAGGAACCATGATAGTGTGCCGATATTCGTTGTAGGAAAAATGATCTATTATCTGACTATATAAAAATTATAATGCCCCACTGAGATGATGTAGAGGCCTCCCTCCCTGTATCTTTCCTAATATCTAATAGATTCGAGAAGGGGAAGGGATTACTAGGTTGATATGCTTCCCCTCCACCAATGTTTACTCTATAATTAGAGTACAATATCCAAAACCTATGTATACAATGTGAGAGGGGAAAATGTATCCCCTCTGAAACATAGTAAGGAAACCTAATAATCTGAGATAGGGTGATACGTTTGACTGAATCTCATAGCCACATGTTGTGTACCGACCTCCCTTGAGGGTAGAAAAATATGAACTATGAATTTTCTGGGAATTTTGAGATGGATGTGTTCATCTATGGTAGAATTTCATCCTTGTCCATCTCACATGAAAGAATAATCCTATCCAATATTCAAATGAGATCAATGAGCGGTCATGAAGATAATGACAAAGCTATACTTATGCACTAGTAAATCTATTTCTAATAGAGATTCTAGTTTATAATTATCCAAACTATTGTCTACAGGAAAAAAATCATTGTACATTTGGTAGAGGATATAACATCCCCTATCTGATAGACATCCCATAAACTGATCCCCACTTCAATGTGGGACAGGTGAAAGGTGTTAGTTCTCGAACACCAGCAACTTAGTTGCTTAAGAAATATTTCACCTCGTGAATAGATGGGAAATTGGGAGACTCATAATACTAAAAGAAAAATGATATCTTCTAACTGATTAGGGAAATATTTGTAGTTTTGGTACACCCATAAGTCCCATACCCGCTCTTCATTAAAGCACCCACCATATCAAAGATCCCATTTGGTGCTCCACCCTCTATTGGGGTTGATTCGTTACACATTCACAATTGTTGATTAATCCTGAAAAACTGAATCAGAAGATGTAGTGTAGAGACATTGAGTGATCTACATCAACATAGAGCCATCCAAAAAAAATATTTTGTCCTAGCTCGGGGCAGTCATGATCTCCCACGTGGAAACAATATTCATCTAATCATACTCTTGAGACGTCTCAATAAGAATGGTGTAGCTACTCTAGTCAACCAGTGGAAAAGGAATGTTATCATGGATTCCAAGTTTAATATGTGGCACTTATTTTAATAGTGGATAATCCATAGGTTCTGGTGAGAGTAAATCTCTGATGATACACTCTTGAGAAATGATGTATGAATGAAGGTTTTATTCAGTGTTCTCGGCAATGGTCACTATACTCGTGGTTTCTTCCATTGAGATAATTGGAAGATCAATATATTGTCTACCCAAAAAATACCACATAAATGGTTAGATAAAGAATGTTTGGAAAAGAAAAAAAGAAGTCTGTAAAACAAGGATATTCTTATTGAACCCTAGAACCCATTCGTGGAAGGAATTCCCTCAGACTAACAGTTTACAGAACCTAAGAGGTGCTCAACCATGTGGCATTGGCCTACAAACCAAATAGTTCATGGAGCAAGCAAACCATTTACAAACCTTGATATATGGAATTCCAAGATCATAGATTGGAAATTTAATGTTTGTTTTGTGAGGACTAAATTATTTTTGTAGATGGAGATGACCCGCGTATGTCACACGCTATGTAGAAGCTCGAACTCACCACTTGTAGAATCAAAGTTCAGTTAATGGATTTAAATTTTATTTCATGGAAGAGAGTGACTATAAAGGGTTTTTAGTTTATAGAATGTAATGCACTGTTAACATTTAGAGGAATTTGTGAAGGGGAAGTACACTAAATCGAAGAGGGTCGAGAGGAAAATAGGGAGGCCTCTTCACTAAGAAAAATGGTAAATGAAACATTACCTGGTCCACCCTATATAGAGGCATGGTCCCCCAACTGGGCCAACCATTCTACTGCAAACCAGTTCTATTCAATATTGCTTCCTACATAAAAATATCTTCAATTTTTTCCCGATCTGAACCCATCCTAATAGAGTGAATTTGTAGGGTCTAGAAAATTTAGAAAAGGGAAATAAAATACTCCTAAAATTTTCATATAGGAAATAATTCTTGTTCAGTTGAAAATTTTATGAATAAAATTGAAGAATATGACTTTGGAAAAGGACCTAGGGTATTCTGCATACTTAGTTCTAGTAACGATTCATGGAAAGCATCGACTATGAACAACAGTACGCAGACAAGGATGTTGGTTCCCCCTCGGCCATGAAATGGTTTCAGTGGAAAAAAAGAGACGGAGTGGTACACCACTGTGAACCACCCATGAAAACAAAAATGGCTCATGGGAAAGGTGAAGTCAAAGGTGTCCCAAATACAAGACAATCCATTTTTGGGATTGAGGTGGTGACCACCAACACTACGAACCATAGTTGATCGATTCATATATAGTCCGGATGATTTACCCATGGGATTCAAAAAAATATGTCATGTGAACCATAGATACAACCTCATCGGCTCCCTATAAATGGATCCTTAGAGGAACTAAGAATGATTATTTGGTTTTTTGGGAGCTTGAATTTTATGAATGGAGGAATTTGAGGATAAATGATCGATGGAGTATGGAACCTTGAATGCTTTCCGGTAGGTAAAAACCTACTGCATACCATGAATAGAAGGAAACATAATAATAATAATAATAATAATAATAATAATAATAATAATTAAATAGCCATGAACCGAATTAGAGAACTCCAGACTATATGAACTTTGTGGATGATCTTCCCATGAACCATAGGATCAATGCACCATCTCGAATCTGTTATACGACATAACACATTTCTATACAGATGAAATCATGCACCTTATAGTGCTTTTCCGTGAGGATGAAATCTAGCACCAGGTACCACCACCCTACATGGAAGAAACCTAAGACTGCATACCACTACGGTACAAGAAACCACAAGCAGGTTTGCATACCACCTTAGTAAATGGACGACCCCCTCCACCCGCATAGCAATACACCATACAGAGGGTACCCCACCCTGCATGAACAAATTGTATGAAGAATAGGGTACCTTCAATCATTCCACCTTCTAGACCCGATAATGACCTTCCATTTCCTTCCCATCCTCCATGACCCCTCCAAAAACTAGTCCAATGACATCAAGTCAATGCCACTTCCAAATCCACGGGACTAGAATGGTAAGCAGAGTCATGTAGGTAATCCCTATAATGGTTTGAACTCCCGAAATGTCCATAAGTATACATACCAATGGTAACCCATGGTCTATCCTTATGATAATAACATAATACTTAAAATTATAGTAATCAAGATCAATCACTGTATTTTCCATTCAATGAGGGATAGTGAAAAGTTAAAAGGATCATTCTTCTTTTTTCCTTTTGATGAGGAGTGGTGCTTCTACCCTTTCCTATAACCCATTTCAGGGCACTCCTCCTGAGGTAAGTCCCTAACATTTCTATAAGAGGTGTATCTCTTTCTTATCATAGGCTCATCCCAAGACACATCTAGATAGAAAATAATACGTGGCTATCCTAAATATCATCATGGGAGAAGAAATTGGCACATTCAAAGACCCCCACATCTCATTAAGCCATTTCCCCAGTCTCTCCAATCGTCATCCTTATTTTACCTTAGTAGAGAAGGGAAGGTGTGTGGTTTTTCAGATCTACTTATTACTATTTTATCTCCCATAGATCCTGAGTAACATGGGATAAGAGGTTGACAATGATCACAACATCTATACCCAAACTCAATGAAATATAAGAACATTGATTCATACTCCAACCAGAATGTGTTTGACACCGATTTAAATTCCCAATATCAAGTGCACATCCTCATAGGTTTAAACCCCAACCAAATCTAAAAATCATCATGAGTCGGGATCCTCCTCATGGTTCCAAAAAAATGGGCCTCTTATAAGGTAAAATCCCCAACATAAACCAAACTATGAGGTCTTCAAATCCCAACTAACTGGGACACACAGGAAGCCTCCATGAGGTCCAAACCTCAAAACTAAATCACCCTAATGTTCACCAGGCCATATCCTAAAATAGGTCCATATCAACCAAGGAGGCCATGATTATTCTAAGCATCTTGGTCTACTTCAGCATATGCCCCACCAAAAATATTGACTAAGAATCTTACACCTAGATGTCATAGATTCCTGACGTTAAACTACATGGATGGGTCCTCATCGTACGACGTTAAAAGATTGTGTGTCATGTTAAGTAGCACCGAACTATTTTTGTTTTGATTCCTATCATGAGGATATGTTGGAACCCATATTATGGGTTTGTTCCTGATAGAAAAACAACTTTCACCCCCTGGATGACGATAAAATCAAGAGTGTCTCATCACATGGATTAAACTAGAGTTGTCTCTCTAATTTCTGATCCATGTATATCCATGATTGATTTTGAAACCCATAGGCAATACATAGACACATTATTCAGAATTAAGAAAGGATTCACGAACATATGAACATTTCTTAAATTTATAAGAAAGTCATGAAGCATGAAATAATTTCCCACCAAAATTGTGTGATGAGCTAGGCCTCCCATATTATCAACCAATGGATTCATTAAGTTTCATTACCCAAATATTCAAGCAATGAGAGCCTGCCTTTGGAAATAAAGTAATTGAATCATGGATAAATGGGACATTGGGTGTTTCTGGATCCATAAATAATGCCATTAGAGACCATCTGAGGACATTGTACCTAATGTGGGTAGATTTCACAATACACATAGCCCACTGAAATCACCCACCAAGACGAGCCAAATGTGGAACCTCTTTTGTTACATATATAAAATATATAATTTCTTGTATTGGTCCAACCATATCATGCACCAAATAGGGAAATGACACACATCCAGTCGAAACAAAATTATTGAACTTGACATGAAACCCTACATAATAACAGACAATGAGTTACTATCAATTGGGCCATTTTGTTTTCCCTTGTACGACATGAATCAGCTCAAAACAAATGGTGAACCCAATGTGAAACCCTTAATAATAAAATATTATTGGTTATAATCCTCTTGAACATTTTTTTGGCCCACTTATGGCATGAATCAGGTCGAAATAACTATGTTGAGAAAAAATGTATCTTTTAGTATAAAAATGATTTTATTATCATTTATTTCCTAGAAAATACCATTAGATGATTTTAATATTATTTTATTAGATATATTTTATTCACGTTTAATTGAAAACATTTATAAATAGTTATTAATGTAATTCAAAAAGTAAAATTACATTACAAACATAAAAATATTTTTTAGAAAAATATATATATTGACCTTTTAATGATTTATCTTCAGTTTTTATCAAATAAAAATCATTCTATTAATGATCAATAATTTTTAAAAATGTATAAAAATGTCTATTTCATATGATTAATATACCAAATAAAATAAATATTATATCAAATAACATTTATAAATAAAAAAATAATTGAAGATATATTTTTTTGTTTATCCATGAACTTTCAGAATATTATTATTATCATTACATAACCATCCCATGGATTTAATTTTGTTATTTTATTATTTCTTCAATAAAGTTTATTTTTATCATTCATAATAATTATTAAATTTAAATATAATATATAACTGAAAAAAATAGTTCAAAATAGTTTTTATAAAATCATTCATATTTTTATTAAATAAATTCATACCATTTTATTTTAAAAAATAATTTATTATTTCATTTTCATAATGTATTTAATTATTCCGTGAAATTTGGTGAGGTTTGAATCATATATTATTGAACACATGAAATTTATAAAAGAGGAAAATATATTATGAAATCATATGGTTTTACACAATATCTTCCATAGTAAATAAGATTCCATACCTTTCCATCTCCTCAAACCATATCAATTCTCACTATATACTTCCATGAAAACCTCAATATGGGAAACCATCATTAATCATTTCGTTGTCTCTTTTGATGGATCACCAAATTTTGATCTCCTTTGAAAATTTATTGAATCATTTATTTAGATATGAAACTAATTGCAATAGCAAATAATCAATTCATAAACAATTAATTTTTTCTATTAATCTTACCCCATAATAAAAATTCAGATGTATTCATGGAGTGTCTTGGAAATATTTACCTTGATGTAGATCCAAGAAATGATCAGTTGTTTCATTGAGAATGTGAAATAATCAAACCAAAGAAAATAAACTAATGAACTACCAAGAATATTCAATGATTATAGATTCTAGAATGGTAAAGGTGGTACAGAGAACCTAACCATGATAGTAGATTTTGGTGGATCATTGTTTAGTGAAAATAAAATCACTGCTTAAATAGAAAGAAATGAGTCAAATAGAAGAATCGGTACACTCAGGACTAGGATCTTGAAAAATATACCTCATCAGAATGCTAAATGAGAATGTCCCTATCATCAATAAGACTATCCACTATGTGAATCTATAGGTATATTTATGAGTTTAAATTATGATTAAAATCATGTTCATAGGGGTGGGAATGACTAAGTCACCCAACCCATGATAAGTTTCATAGTTTTAATGATTTAGTGAACTTACACAGGGAGAGATCCAGTACTGGTTCACCATGTATCAACTAACCGGATGATGATATATCTAAATTCACATGAAATCGAGGAGATAATATTTCATTTCCCCTCCCTCTATCCTAGAGGTGGGGTCACGTATTTTTTTCATTGATCATCTTAGGAAACAACACCCATAGGAAACAAATCCTCTATTGAATACATATTATAAAAATCTAAACTCATCAACATGTGTGTAATTAACTATGACCCCTAGGTGTTAAGACTACTCTTTTTTCCTTGAATTTCTCAGATACACTGACATGTTCTTGAAAATTGTAAATATTAATTAAAGTATTTTAAATATTTATTTTATTGAAATGGAAAAAAATTTCAATGTTTTAATCAAAATTGGGAATTTACAACTTAATATTTGAAATTGGATTAAAGGAATAAATAATGTTTATCTATAGTTTTTAATTTTAATTATGAAATTTTAAACGATAATTTTATTATGTTATTATTTTTTCAGTTAAAAAAACTGGGCCAACTAAGATATCACTCAACCTAAAGCACCATGAAGCCACATAGCCAGCCCAAGTGGGACAGCAAGCCAATAATGGCCTGAGGGAGAGCTGGATGAGTGAAACTGAGTATGTGAGAGTTCCACAAGTAGATATGTCCCTAAGACCTACACAGAATTGACAATGTGGAATGGTCCATGTAAATGTGTGCATGTATCAGACTGCTCACCCTATTGTAGGCTTCTACTGAGTAGTAGGCATGAGATTATTGATAAACACTAATAAATATGCTTCTCATTTATGATGTGGGACAAGGTTTTTACTATAAATATTCATCATTTAATGAAATTACATTATTTAATCATTCTTTCTTTCCCTTCGTCTTAGAAAAATGTGAGCTACCTTCTCTGCCACACTGCCACTGCTCGATATCACAAGCTGCTAATACTATCACTGGGAAACAACCATGGTTACCACTAAAGAGATCGGTATTGAAATTATCTTAAATTTTCAACACCATAGGTTTCCATGGACAAACTTCTAGTACTTAGACCACCCCCATGAAGATTATTTCAAACACCACCTGGAAACTGTAAAGGATGATGGTGTTGAGGAAGATTCAATCACCCCTCGATATGTTATCAAGCTGTGCCATTTCACCATTGCCTTCACCAACCCTAAAACTTCTCCCACATTCCCCGTGAACTATAAGAATGGTTGATGGTGGATACCATGCTACTCCATGCTTTCTAAATCCACTTCCCTTGTGGATTTCATCAACACTAAATATAAAAACACCTCAGATCCTCAGTTATATCATTAATGATATATCAGGTCTCAACAATTTTATTTTGAAGACTACATTTGACCGAGGAACTATTTGCATCAATAAAAAGAGGATATTATTCTTACCAAGGACTAGTTTGCACCCATTGGTGGATAAGGAAACTTCTTGGATGATGTTGCTGCCTTATTCATTTTTTTCATGTTTTTTCTTTAGATTACTTATATTTTTTAATTTCAAATATGTATATCAATGAGAAATTTAATTTTATTTTATTTTGTTTATATATTTCTCTTATCCATTATTCATCATCCTCCTCCTCATATTTATTTTCATTATTCTTTTTTTTAAATATTTTAATTTTTCTTTTCTCTTAATTTCTTATTTTATATTATTTTATTACTCCCTATCTCTCTTATTATTAAATTATTATTTTTTTATTTCATGTATATGTTTTATTTTTCTTATCTCTTCCCTTTTATTTTTATTTTTATTCTATTTTCATCTCATTCTCATATTTATGACCTCACACCATAATAAATTAGTGGTTATCCTGATTCTTGGCCTAGGGGAGGTAAATGGTGTTTCTATTAATTGTATTATTTTATTGTAGTTTTTTATTTATTTTCATGATGTGAATGTGTGATGTGAACGAGTGTGGAAAATTCCCACCATGACACTAAAATAAACTCATTCATATTCTATTATTTTAATATTATCCATTCTTTCCATTAAACACTATCTCTTTACATGATAGAGTTAATAAATTCAATAGATGAAGATACATATCATGGAGTTAGGTTCTAGAAGGTGTCCCACTCTCGATTGAGGTGTGTCATCATCCTAGATAATAGGAGGAGGTCGAGTTTAGTTTTCTATAGTAATTCAAGATTTCAAAATCACTAAAAAAGGATATTATTTAAAATGTTATATTTGATGATTTAGTTATCAAACTGAATTTATGGAACGAGGAACAATAATGATGACTCTAATAAACTAAACCAAAATAGACAAGTTATTAATTTTCAAATCAAATTCTATCATTTCATGTTATTTTAATTTTTTTATTTCATATATTTATTCAAAATTATATTATTTTTAAAAAATAATAAAATCTACCAAAAAGAAATATTTTAGGTGAATTATATTAAGTATATAAAAAATATGAAGTTCCTCAAGCGAGATTAGCCTTGTCAATAACTATGCTACAGAAGGAAACATTTAGAAATTTTTCTTTTCCACACATTGTAGTAGTAGTTCAATAAAAACCGACATCCTTAATGGAGAGATAATTAAGAATTTTATTTACCTTATATATTTTATTAAATTAAATATAGTTTTCATTAATTTAAATAATGAAAAAAACATAATAATTTATTCTTACACTGTGTTTTCAAATGACCAAATTTTAATATCTTGCAATAATTACTCAAATGTGATGGATCAAAAAAATTACTACATAATGCTAAGAAGGTCCTCCTACAATAGCAAGATGAATTCACTGACCTTTCCAAGAACATATTTATTAGTTATGAAACATGAATTTCATTTCAATAACTAGAATATATTGTTGATGAATTCAATTTTTATTATTAAAAACTGATGGTAAATGAGGAAGTTATAATAGATCTGTCTAATTTTACAAAAGATGACCAAGAATTTGTGAGAAAACTTGAGGACCATAAAAACCCAACAATTTTAGGAACCAAATCTAAGATAACCATGACGATCTAGTGTGGATTCATGAGAAGGATGGTTTACCTGCTAAGCTACATGTGAGAGATCAACAAGATTTGGATGACTTATGAAATTATAATGAGGTAAAACTTTATCTCCCCCGTCACTACGATGTACAATATCCACAACCATTTCATTTATTACAAGGAATGGAAGAGGAGGAAGACACACCGATGATGGAATTCGAAGAAAATATAGAGGATCCAGACTACCTTCATCCACATGCAATTATCCAACATCTATAGTCACATACCATGGAATAATATATTGAATATAAAATAACTAAGAGGGGTTGTATTATTTTAAAATATATTTCATTTTATTTAACTCTATCTAAATTTATTATTAATTCCCACTACTTAGAATTTTCAGATTCAGACAATCCTATTTTTCCCTAGAGGGAGATAAAGAAACTACTCATGCACTTGTTGAGGAACACATGAGGCTCCCAAATGTTATTGAACATGGATATGAGGAATCACATGGGGAATACGAAGTTGTTGAGCCCGAGGAAAGAAAGATACATGATGATCACTTTGAATTGTTGAATTTTCATTTTCATTTATAATTTATTCAATTAGAAATACCTTATTACTTTCCATTTGATCGTAAAATTCATGATGTACACGTTGAGCCATCACTGGAAAAAAAAGAGAAGGATTCACAAGTACCAACCTTGAAAAAGGATGATTTATACTTTGTGTTACCCCCACTATGAACTCTATAGCTATTTGTTGAGGGGGTGGATCTTGTATATTATATACATGGATCATTTCTCACTAGGAAGGAATAAGGGAATTTTGGGAAAAGCCACATGTTCTGGTTTAAGTCAAAGATGCTCCATCCACCATAATATTATTGACAATTACTGGTATTTCCCTTCTAGAGCCAGAAAAATCTATGTCCCACAAAGAGGATTTTACAAAGTATTATCTTTATTTTATTTCTAGTAATTTAGATTTCAATTTTATTATTTTTACATGAATAACACTTCTACTATCATTTTTTGTGATTTAATAGAATGATCCTTGTGTTTTAATTGAGTAGTTTACTTTTGTAGGAACATGATGACACAGGGAATCCCCAAGGATAATTTTAAGGAGTAGTATCAAAATATTCATGGAAAAGAGAGTTCACTTAAAATTTTAATCTTTTAAACATTATATATTTTTATCTAGGAACCTTATTAGAGTTTTAAGGTGAATATTGAAATCTCACACTTGAATTGAATCTTTATATGACTTCTCTACTAGACATTAGTATATTATGAATCTTGTGAATCCATGCTTTAGTTTTCAATGATAATAATATTGAATGATTAAGATAAAAAATTGAATGATTAAAGTGAATAATGGATAATAAATTGAGGACTCATGATTTTAGGAAATTAGTTGATTCATGTAAATCAAATTTCCCTTTCATTTGTAAGACTTTTAATTTATAAAATTTTTGTGAATTGATATATTTTTAGTAGTAATTTATTGATTTATTTTCCCAAATTGATATGTATCATTCCTGATAGTATTTATATTCCATGTACTTAAAATATATCATGATCATATATATTGAGTGATCTTTGGATATTCTACCTACCATAACTTTCAATGAAACATGAAAAAGCTATGACTATGAAAAAAAGCATTTAAAAATTTTGATGAATATTTTGATAATACCTTATCCCTATGAAAACCTTTACATCAATACTTGTTTATCTTATAGAGACCATGAATGGAATTGTTATGAATGGGCCATATTTGTATCTATTTTATATATTTCTACAATCCTATTAGTATATTGGAATGGTATTTTAAATATGAAGCACGGGGGTGAAGGAAATAATATTCATGGTATAAAATACATTGTTAGGGAAAATTTTGTGGGGTTCTACTAGGGTATTAAGAATGGTTTTTGATTCATTTTACTTGATTTATATTTTTACCATTTTGAATAAGAAATGAAAAATGTGGGTTTTGACAAAAAAATCAAAAATGACCATTACTAGACCTGTGATTTTTATCATATGTGGTTAGGCGGTGGATATGATATTAATTCCAAGAATAAAATTCAAATAATTAAATAAAATTTGAAAGAGAGTTTTGAAAAAAATAAAATAAGTGAAAAATTAAAGAAGGAGAATAAACCATTCGGTATGCTTTATTTTGATCGTAAAATTTACTTTTAGTTATGGGGGATGTAAGAGTTTATTTTTGAAGGGTGTATTTCAATTACACTTTTACTTTTGATATCATGAACTTTACGTTAAGAGATAAGTATCCCCATTGAGCCTTAATTTTTAAAAAGTAATTTCTACAAACCATAAGCATCTGAATCATATAAACCATTATTGAATCATCCCCATGATTTCTATTCATTGTTTCTTTAAAAATTTAAGAAATTAGTTCCTTTATATGATTATAGATAAGGATCATGTTGTCATGATATGGGCATAACTCTACTAGAATTATTTCATGAGTGATGAGATAAAGGATTCAAAGCAAAGGTAAATCATGATTTGGAATGTTTAATGATAGTAAAATGTTGAAATTTAATGGATTAAATAAGAAGTTCCACAATTTTAAAAAGGGAGAGAGTAAAATAATTTATTTTATTATTTATTTAAAATTTAATAAATTAAATTGATATTTTATGTGGATTTATGAAATTTTGATTTGACATTGATAGTTACTTTATTTCATTACTTTGAGACTGATAAAGCTAATATTGGTTCCCTACAGTTTCCAATGTTGACATTTTATGCTAGTGTAAAATCATAGTTTTTGTAAGGGGTATTTGACACACTAATATTTTAATAAAAAAATTAATTATTTATATATTATTTATATTGTTTTTAATGAGAATTACTATACAATTTAATTTTTTTATCAAAATTGAGAATTTAATAATGAATATTTGAAATTGGTTTAAATGAATAAGTAATTTTTAATTTTTCTTGTTAATTTTAATTATAAAATTTTGATTGATCGTAATACTAAGTGTTTATTCTTTTCAGGTAAAACAATTGGTCCAACTAGGATAGCCCTTAACCTCTTGGGTTATAAAGACGCCTAGATAACTCGAGTGGGCCATCTGGCCATGCATTGGATAAGGGAGATATGATAGAGCATATAGTGAACCCATAGGTGTTCCACAAGTCGAGATGATCTTACAACCCACACAGACTAGGTGGTGCATCCTATTCTTTGTAAGTATGTGAATGTATCATGGTCCCCACCCTGGTGCGAGATTCCTCCAAGCATCATCAACGAGTTTATTGATAAGAACTCTAGAGGCCTCTTATCCTTTAAAATATGGGATAAATATTTTAAGGGAACTACTCATCATATAATTAAACAGCCATGTTTTATCATGCTCACTCTTCCTAATGCTTGGACACATCTATGTCGTCGTGTCCACTGCACTTCCATAGCTCAAGATCATTAGTTTCCACTTCTTTCATCCAGAAACCATAATGGATACCACAAGATATTTCATACCTGATATCTACATCCACTTTCACTACTCCGGGTCACTATGGATCAACTCATAGGAATCGACTGAACCCCATAAGGAATATTGTTTTCTCCCTTCGGCCATTATGACGGACGTGGGGGTTGAGTAAGATTCGATCACCACTATTTCCACTACTGAGTTGTTCCACTTTACCACTCCCTTCACTGACCCTACCATGTTTCCCAAACACCCCATGAACTACATGAATACATGATGGAGAATACCATGATACTCCATTCCATCCACAACCACTCCACATGAGGATCTCTTCCATGCCAAATATAGAAATACTTGAGATCCTCAGCCGTATCAAGGATGATTTTTAGGGTCTTGTTGACTTTATATTTAAGACCATATTTAACTGAGGAACTTCTTATCTCTATAAAATTAGTTTTTACTTATTACCAAGGATGATTATACACCCATGGTAGGAGAAGGAAACAACTCAGCCTATTTTGTTTCCTTATTAATTTCTTTTAATTTTATTTTATTTTTTGTTGAGTTATAATTTTTATATTTTTTCAAATTCATATATTAATGAAATAATTTATTATTTTTTAGTTTTAGGTTTTCACCAATACATTCTTATTCATCTTCTTCTCCTTATTTAATTTACTATTTTTATTTCTGAAAATATGTCCATTTTCATTATCTTTTCTTTTATTTGTTTAGTTTATTTTCTAAATCTCTCTCGAGCTCGTTTCTCCTACTATTTTTATTTTTCTGATTTCATGTGTATGTTTTATTTTCCTTCATTCAACCATTTTCTTTTTATATTTATTATTTTTTTCTTCTTCTTATCCTCTCATCATGACATCCTACCTTAAAAAATGAGGGTCTAATCTAATGTTTCCTTCGGGGGAGGTTAGGGTTGTTTCCATTCATTTTTATCTTCAATTCTAATGTCTTATTTATGTTTGTGATTGGAAAGAGTGAAGTGTATGAGTGTAGTGATTTCCCATGAAGAAACTACATTCAAAACCATTTTTATTATATTATTTTAACCCTATCACATCCTTATTTTGAACAATGGATATTCACACAATGGAGTTGATCCATCCAAGTGGTGAAAAAATATATGATGGAGTCGGGTCCTGGAAGGTTCCACACCCCTGATTGAGGTGTGCCATCAACCATGATTATTGGATGAGGGATAATTTACTTTTCTATAGGCATTCATGATTAAATATTCACTAAATAAATGGATAGTAGCTTAAAAGTGAGATTTCATGATTAAGCTATCAAGATGGATTTAAAAAATAAGGAAGAAGAATTATGGAAACTATACACTAAACAATAAAATCCATTTTCATTATCTTTTAATCACATTCATTCATTTAATTTTAGTTTATTTTTATGAATTATATATATTTTATCAAAATGAATTTTTTTCATAAAATAATAAAAAAACTAAAAGAAAGAGTTTAGGTAAATTAGGTTATGTAAACAAACTATGAATCGTCACATGTAAGACGAACCTGAACATCCACTATACTACATAAGAAAAACATTTAGAAATTTTTATTTACCATGACCTACGACAAGAGTGGAATCAATCCCACTCACCATTGAAGAGAATCCAAAAACCATTTTCTTAAATATACATTACTTTGAAACAATATTGAACCATCAATTCTCTATAAAGGATGGTGTTAGAGGGCCTCATCCGAGCATTATGGAATCACAAAAAATATTTCTCCCTCTCTATCTCCCAGGAGAACAATATTACAATATAAATCAATGTGAGTTAAGGGAAGATCATACTAAATATAATAATCTAACTGATGAGGTTTGGCTAGTAGATCTACTAGAATCTCCAACTCCCAAAAAATAATGTCGGATGAAAATTGATGGCTCACACCAGTGCCATTGATTAAGAGTGTCATTGAAGAAGGAATGATTTGTACCTCAATCCTAACCACGAATTTCCTGATCAAATCCATCCATTATTTACAATCTATCTTTTTTCCTGATCTTCAGCACTCTGTGCTAGCTGATGACAACCTAGAGGTGGTGATCGAGATGATTATATGAACCACTAAATTCTAGCTATTCCTAAAACTCTAGAACCTCTTCTGAAATGTTCCTATGGAAGAAAAATAAACCTTTAATATCCCAATATTTTAAAAATAAGTCTAATATAATATAAGATATGCAACACTAAGCATAAACAAACAACAAAATATTATTATTTAAATGCATATGTTATAACCTAGTCGTTAAATTGTGGGGTATAAATAGGAATATATAATTTTTAAATATAAAATGGTCCCACTCATTACTAATGGTTTAATTAAATATTTTTAAATAATCATTCTGTTTTTATTATTTAAATTTTATGTTCTAAAATATATTTTCATCAAAAAAAATTTTTATTTCTTTTTAGGATCATATAATATATATTTTTTAAATTTTTTGAAAATTTATATGATAAATTAAATTTTTCTTTTGAATTTATAATTTCAAAATTATCTTAGGATAAATTATTAAAAATTTTATAAAAATATTAATTTGTTAATGAATAGTGAAAATAAATATTTTTCAACCTATATTTTATTTTTAATTATTTATAATGTAAAATAATATTTGTGTTAGATTTAGAATTAAATTTCATAATTTTCATTTAAAATTATATAATTTTATTTTTTGAAATAGATTTCATACATGAATTCAGCTTAAATACATTATATATTTTAAATGGTCATGTATATGAAAAAAAATATTTTTTTATTGTGGTATAATGATTTAATTTTAAATTAAATTATGTAAATTATATTTTTTTTTATTTCTGAAAAACGGATTCCATATTTGGAATTTATAGGTCTAAATATTTTAAATAGTTCTCTTTTCTTTTTAGTCAACATGAATAGAAACCTTAATAATTTGTGTTACCACAATAAAGGGAAAACGAGGTAACTAAGGGTTAAAAATAAAATTATAAGGAAAAAATGTACCAAAAAACAATAAAATAATTTATAGTATGAGTCCATTTCATCTATAATAATCCCAAATTATGTTATATATCATTTTTTCAATTTGGGTGTTATTTTGAAATTTATAATACTCTTGGTAAGGAAAAGTAAAAAATGTCACACTTTATTTCTTAAAACTATAATACTTTTAACATAGGTGAGAACTGAAAAAAAATGTTCATTTATAAAAATATTTTTAAATCTAATAGATATATCATTATCCTGGTAATTGTTATTTGATTTTTAGTAAAGAAAGAATTACCTTGAATTCTTACACAATTCTGATGTAGTAATTATTAAATTACTGAAAAATAATAAAATAAATGATATTAAAAATATTAAAATTAATATAGTTTGAGATATATAATGTGATAAATGGAATTTATATATAACCATGAGAGTTTATATATTTAATAAGATATTTGTTTATTGAATTTTACTACTAGTCTTTATGTTATTAAAATCAATGTGAGGAATAGTTGTGAAAATTGAAATTAATGATATTTGATAATAAATAATATTTTATTAAATGATATAAAATAAAAAATATATTATATTATTATAAATTAAAACTTCATTTTTTATGATTTAATAAATTGTCCATTAATGGATATTTTTTCTTTTATAGTAATTATCATTACCCAAAAAGTGTAAAAATTCTACTGTCCTGGTAAGTGTGAATGGGATTTAACAAGGGGTAAACACCAAAAGATAAGAGTTGAAATATATTCAATGTAGAGACCTGAAGCCTGAAGAACATGGACACTACATTACTTTAGCAGAATACTTAATACATAACAAAAACAGACACACAAGGACCATAATAGTTTAGTGTCTTTGGAAACTTGGAACGTAATATTCTAATCATGGTGAAAGATCTTCAACATCTCCCATAAAGATCTTCCACTTTTTATTTCCTTACCTAAAACCTTTTTTTTAATCCTGGGGGAAAAACATAAAAATGGTGAGCTCAAATTCTCAATAAGGGTAAGCATGGATAAAATAAAACATACCATATACATTTGAACTTAAAAACATGAACATAATGTTTAAACATCAAAATATTGAGCAATGACATAAAACAAGGAAGTACATAAGGCATAGATCAAAATGGAACATAAATCATGATAAAATAGATTGGGAATAAAACATGTAGTTGTGGAATCCATTAAGCACATGTAATGATTTCCATAGTATCCAAGGCATTGCTGCCAAAACCATCTTAGTGGACAAAGTCCCTTTCTGAATCGAGTTCACTCCTCATTCCAGTCCTCTAATACTGAACCAGATTAACTTACGTTCTAGCCATGTCTATCTCATGAGATATAAATCTGTACCCAATGTATTGGAGGGAGATATAGGTCCCACCGTTCTCATATTTAAATCATTCTATCGTGTGCCACAATATAAATATACATCATTCATAATAACCCAATAAATAAAATGGGTTTCATAAACATCATCCCATCATCACATAATCCATATAAAAGAAATGTATATCATTTCATAATAAGAAAAGTGAAACCATGTAAATCAAAGATACATTACACTTGAAACATACACATGTGAAATAATGTCATCTTAGATGAAAATGGTTTTGATAAAACACATGAAATGAATTCTTAAGGAAAATATCCTTTTTATTCAAAATCATTTTCTTTTCACAAAATGACATTCAATTTTAAAATAAAGGGATTTTGTTGAAAATAGTCATGAAATCTTTTGGAGGAATCCTCATGAAAATAAGGCTTTATAAAACCGTAAAAATTTGTTCACGCCGTATAAGTTAAAAATAACATTTTTCTTGTACTTTTGTCGTAAAAATCAAAAAGTACCTCTTAAAAGAAATATTTCATACATACCATGTAGTAAAATTCAAAAATGGTTAAAAAGGACATTAAACGTACAGAAAAACACTTTTAGAAAACATGTACTTGGATGATAACAATAACCCCAGTAAATACTTACGTATAAGCAATCTTGGATAAAAATGAGATTTGCAAAATTATCCCTTACCTTAGGTCTGATATGCTTCGTACATATCCAAACCTCCTGTATAATGATTTAAATAATGTCATTGACTTATTAAAGAATCATATTCGTTGTTATTATATCATATATATTTCACTTATGACTTTATATTACCCGTTCTTTTGTAAATTCATGTTAAAGTAGCATTTTGGGGAAAATCGTTTCATTTGTCGTTCGTATTTTAACTTATAATTATTCATATGATTACATAGATCATGATTACTTACATCCAGAATTTAAAACATGATTTATATATAATATATATTCAGAATATACATATATATATAATATATCGATAAATGGAATGAAATACACCTTTCATGGAGACGGTAGGTCGTACGTACGCATGAACGCTATTTTCGTTTCCTTATTGAATTGAATGGAATTAAGTAGATGACATAAATATATATATATATTCATAAATCCAGTATCATTATTATGTCATATATTTCATGATTACTTATTATATATACTTTATAATCATTCTTGAATGGTTATCATGGAGAGTGAATCTCATCGCGTCGTGGAGACGGTATTCCGTACGTACGCACGAGTGATGATATCGTTCCCATGATCGTGGAATTTTATTAAAGTGTATGTATAATATTAAATAATAAATATCACTTTACAATAATTATATATATTCATTACTTTCACCAATATACCCATCCAATTAAGGTGGTGGTGGAAAATAGATTACACCACGACGTGGAGACGGTATTCCGTACGTACGCACGCGCGGTGATTTCATTTTCCGTAGGATGGATAGATGGTGATATAGAGTTTTTTCATAATTATAATAACATATCAGTATATGAGTGATACTGATGTTATTACTTCATAATGAAACAAATAAATAAGAATAATTAGAAGAAGAAATAAAGTTGAAGGAATCAGTAACGGACATTACCTCTTCTTTGAAGCGCCTCTTTGAGACCTCCTCTTAGGGAACTAAAATTGGTCTTTGTAGAAAAACAAGACCTCTAGAATGTTTCTAGGTAATTGGGTAAGTGAAATGGACAGGGTTTTTCCAAGCATTAAGGCTCAAAGTGGTGTGAGGAAGAGAGGGAGGAGGTGCCCTTTTCTAAGGGAGGAGAGGGGCACCTTTGGAATAACTAAAAATATTATTTTATTATAAAGTCATATTCAGTTTTTAATAGCTCCAAATTGATATATTTCGAAGCTAAGATAGGGATGGGTCTAAATACTCTCATATAATATACTTTAGACAAGTTTAGTTCATTATATTAACCTTGTCTTTTAGTTTTAACTCTTAGTTAATTAGATTGACAGTTACCATGTCACTTTTTATTTTTATATTATATAGTTAATAAACTTACCACATAAATCCAAGCGCCCCCAAGTGGTCCATTAATGATACCCGATCATGATATAAGTATCTTGGCTGAACCATAGATTTTTATGAATATAATAACAATTAATAATATAATATTTGTTTTAAAAACTATTTTATGTCAATTTTGACACTATTTGGTAATTGATTTTTGTAAAAATCATAACAGAATGATTAGTTCTAAAAAAGTTAATTAAATCAATACTAACATGTCATATTAACATAGAAAATTATTGGAATTCATAAAAAGTCTCAAATTAAATTTATTTGGGTATTTATAACATCAATTATGTCAATATTCCATTAATAAAATAATTAGTGCATCATCATTATGTCATAAATAAATTATGTTATTTTAAGTATAAAAATTAAAAATAAAATACCATTATGTAGGAACTATTTTTATCTTTCTAATTAATATTTATAGTCTAATTTATCTTATGTAGAACCCTATATTAAAAATTATTTAGTTATTAAACTTTGATTTTAACTATTTTAACCCTTCTTTAAATAAATTAATAATAAATGTCCTAATCTAATCCAAGTAGGCCTAAATGGTCAGATTTTATTCCTAAGGTTGTTTTTGGCAGAATTGCAATTATGAAATAGAATTAGGACATTTTTTAGGGTAATAATAATATCATTTTTACCCTTAATTACCATATTTACTTTTAACCGTGGTAAAAAAAAGTAAAAAGTTACTATTCACCAAAAATTATTTTCATCTCATTGAACCACATTTTAGTCCTTGATATTAACCGTATCTCTCGAATTTTCGAAATTCCACTCACAGAAGCAGTAAAATTAAGTTTTATGAAAAATTCAGTTTTTTAACTACCACTTAGTGGTTTCACTTTTCATCAAAAAATGAAAGTTTTCAGAAAAATACCAAAAATTAGGCCTAAGTTATACTTGATATTATGAATTCAAAAATGATTTCAATTTTACCAAATTCAAAACATATCAGTTACATTAACTAATTTAAAAATTTATTCCCGTCGTCAAAACAAATAGCATGTTTTTTTAAGAGAAATAACTATCAAAAGATTGACACTTGTTTATGTCTGGTTTAAATGTGAAATTACATCCAATGACCAACATTGTATTAAATTGTAAAAATATATTCTAAATATACTTTAAAACCACTAAAATTAATAATTTATCACTATTAATTATTTCGATTAAAAAAGTTTTTTTTAATTAAAATTTAGTAATTTTCACTATTCATTAGAATATGAAAGTTATCATAAAAGTACCAAAATTTCACCCAAAGCTAATTTCGATATTCCGAATCCAAAAATGTAGTCCATTTTGAAAGATTAAATTTATATAATTTCAAAAAGTGGGTATTACTATTCATAACGGCTAGTTCATAATAATATTATAATAATATCTCATTTAGTGAAACTTGGTATTGCGTACTACACACGCTATCGAGGAAGGTCGTGATTGCGTGTAATGCAAGGAAAGTTAGGGATGCGTTTTGTGCAAGATCCTTTTGGTTTAGCGTACAACACAAGAAATTAATGAAATTAAAAAGAATATTTTTCATAAAATCTCGGGGTGTTACATTCAAAACGTATATTGTATTTATTTTATGATGTTATATTGACCCATAATCATATTACATTCTAAATAAATGAGTTTGGAGAAATAGTTAGTGGAATAATAATTTATATTAATTTAATATTTTTAGATATTTCAAGAGTGCCCCTCCCTTATATAATAATGGAGAACCTCCACTTCTAATTTTATCACAATTAAAACACCATTTGGTTCACTGAATAGATATCCAAATCCCATAGCGGAATACTTACATTCATTTTAGAAGAATATTATTAGTCATAACATCATATATAGTGGTCTTAATGTGTTAAGCAATGGAGGTTTTCTAAAGAAGATGTTTCATTTTTAATTGAGCGTTTCTATGTTATTTATTATTCCACCACATTAAAATATTATTTGAACATGATAAAAGAATAAAAACAGTATCCTATATATACATAGAATTTTTATTTTAGCATCATATCCTATGTCAATCTCCTCTTAGATCAAATGTGAAAAGAAACAATCATCCATATGTACAATGGACAAACTCCTCACAAACTGATATTATTCATTTTCCATCACTATCTCTCACATATGTTTATAATGATATAATTAATGAACATATATTATAATTATGAAATATTTATCATTCATAAAAGATAAAAATTCATTTAATTTATTACCTTTCCATTTAATGAAAAATAATAACATCATTCATGCGTACATGTGGTCTACCACCTCCACGAAGCAATATGATTCATTTTTCATCAGCACATAACATGGATGATATATATATTTATAAAAAAAGATATTATATTTATTATATAATGATAATTATGGAAATATAAAGTATTACTTACATTATTTCTATAATGATCATTGAAAAATGGAAATGTTACTCACGCATATGTACAACCTACCACCTCCATGATTATATCATAGATCATTTTTTATAAAAATATTTCGTTATTTAATATAAATTTATACTTTATGTATAAAAAATATAATTATTTCATTATTATTATTGGTTTTATTATTGAATACTGACCACTTTGACAACAGTCCACTTACAAAATCCATTTTTGACATATCAAATTAATATCATCAAAACATCCGGCATATATCTAATTAAATAAATATTTTAACATATCATGGTAGGTGATAAAATAAAAATTATAATTATATTTAAAAGGGCTCTTAAAAAATTAAATAATTAACCTATTTTTATTATTTAGTAAGATAATGAATGTACCTGATGCTTCACACACAAGGTAAAGGACTTTCTTTTAAAACTTATCTTTTAAATATTCCCTTATAACTCTATTTTCCCTTACATATACATATGATTATTTTCTAAAAAAATTAAATTTTGGTTTTTATAATTAATATAAAATATTTTAAATTTATTTTTACAAATTTTTTAATTTATACATAATAGTTTAAAAGGGATATTTTTTTCACTTTTCCGATAAGAGTTTGAATGGAATGTTTTTGAACTTATACTTCATGAGAAACATTTCCCACCATCATGACTAATATTTTTTTAAAGCTTAGTTCACATGTTTACAAGGATCTTTTCAAAGAAAATTTTTTCCTTTGTAATTTCGCTTATTTTTAAATAAGTGATCTTCAAAATGGAAATGTTAATAAAATATTTTTATGATCCAATATATTATGTATTATATTATTGTTATTGGGAATTTTATTTGAGGATGAGTTGCTCCATTATAAACCAATGGTTGTTGATCACATTATAAATCTGCAATGAGTTGAGTAAAGGGAATGATTTCACCAATTAAATTCCTCCGAATAAATAAATTGAATATATTAGGATTGTTATTACAAGATTAGCATTTATTTTTAATCCATGTTTTATTGTGATGGTTACATTAAGGTAGTGTTTAGAAGTTAACCATGAAGGTATTCCTTGAGTATACATGATAGTTAGTCCAAATATAACCATGATTATTATACAATTTGTAAATACTAATGATATGAAAATGAAGGCTCAAAATACCTATATGATTTATAAATGCATTCTATGTGTTATTATGGAAATCATATTATTTTACGAGGGAATGTAAAGTATATTATATGTTATAAGTTTGCAAATAGTATTACATTGTGTAAAGGTTATTATGTTTTTTTCACGAATTCAAAGGATACCATTATTTGTTTTTCTTTTTTCCTTTAATATTTCTTTTGAAATGTTATACGAAATTCTTTGGGAAGATTAGTTGAATTATTGTGTAATAATGTTTTTATTTTTTGTGTAATGTTTATTTTAAAATAAAAAATTTTTATAATTATTAAAGGGATAGGGGATTATTTATTTTTTATTACACCTCTTAATAAAATTTTTGTGCTCATATCAAATTTTATAAAAAAATCAGTGATTAAGGATGGGTAAGAGAAAAGAATAATTCAAGTTAAAATTCATGAATATTGGTTAAGAAAAGATAACATGATGCATTTTAAAAGTATTATATTATGAAAAAATATACATTTTTAAACATTCTATATATATCAGTTTGTTCTGTAAGAGTTATGACATAACTTTGTATAACTATGAATCTTAAATATTTATGGGAATTTAATAAAGATAATTATAGTTTTTAGTCACTAAAATATGTAATTATTATTTATGGGTCCTTAGAGTTTGTATCAGATTATGGCTTAGAAAACATTGGGGATTATGATGTTTTATGAGAAGATATATGTATACCATCATGGGTTTATATGTATAAGGTCATAAATTTGTTCACTGTTGTAGAAATCCCCTTTTTTGGTTTTATTTGATTATATTTTAAGGATATTAATGAGATATATAGAGGAATATTTTTCATATAAAGTATATTTAACTCTTAGGATTAAAATGAAACATTATTTCTGAATAATAATTTTAATTTTTTTAATGTAAAGGAAAAAACATTTTGGGAAAAACATTCTTGATTTTTGAAGTTATTAATGCTATTTAAAAGGTTAAATTATTATTGAATTTATATGGGTATTGACTTTATAGTGACCATTTTCATTTTAACATGCATTTTTTGTTTTAATAATTTTCTATTACACACATTAAATAACATTTATTAATATTTAAGGAAAAGGATATCAAACAACCTTATTTTCCATTCAAAATGATATAATCATAACTATCATGGATAAAACATGTTCGTATGATCTAGAAATATTTTTGATCATCCAAATTGCATACAAGGAACTATTTGATCAATACTAAACTTTTTAAATTTTCAAAAATTTAAATGGATCATGGTATCTCCTATATTTTATTTCAAAATCTCAACTCATCCACCTCATTAGATAAGAAAAATACCACTAATGTATAGCCAATTTCTTATCCAGATATATAGACTATACATTAGAAGATTAAGGGGATATCAAATACATGAAGGAAGACCGTGGTGTTCGGAATTTAGGTTTAATTTATTTTCTTATGATTTATTCCTGAATAATAATTTGGTGAAATTTATGAATCTTAAGGACATATTTAATATCATTAAAAAATATAGAATTGTAGGTTTGAGGCTTCAAGAAAGGAGTTGAATGAGGTATTTTTCACTGATATTTTGTTATGGAAACACTTTTAGTAGAATTTTTCTTTCAAAATAAGAAACATATACAGAGGAATTAAATACCTCTATAATGTAGTTGAGATAAAATGTGATAATTTTGGATATATTCATTTAATGATGTATGAAAAAGGGATAAATAATCATTTTGGTTAATATGTGATTGATGATAAATTATTTGATTTTGTGGAAAATGTGTTTTATTGAAAGCCTCAGTTTTTAAAAAGTGATATTTTTAGGGTGTTAATTATATTTTTCTACATTCTATGTTTTTTCAAAATGATAACCATGTGATTTATAATTGATTTAGTGAAAAAGATATTAATTATATTTTAGACGATGTTCACTATTTTTAGAACGTTATATGACTTAGGTAAACTGAACATTATGGGATTTTAATTGAGGATTAAAGGATGAATTGTCATTTTGAAGAGCATATAATTTTAAAGTGATCTTATTTTTATTTAGATTATTTATGGGAATTATTATCATACCATGGTGTTTATATGATTAGTAAATAATATTTCTGAATCATATATTAAGTGTGATTAATTCCCTTTAGAGATAAACAATAAATTTATCTTAGAAGATTATGTGATCAAATAATTTTATTATTTGGTTTCTAATATTAGTCTTGAATATGTTGGGGAATTGTAATAATAATTATTTATGGAATGATTTATCTAGAACTTGGGGTATTACTACAGAAGCTTTGAGAATTAAATCAGTTTTGATCATTTTTTTGGTTATTAATTTTTGGATTATCTTACATTTTACTAACTATTAATTTTTAGTTAATGTATAAAGAATATAGTAATATTTTCTTATTATCTAATGGATTCTGTGATTCATTAATCTTTTATTTTATTTCTTTAGGAATTTAAAATTCATCTTGAATATTCATCATTTAGAGAAAAAGATGACTTTGTGGTGGGAATTGATTAAAGAATGATATTACTATTTTCAATTACATATATTTCATTATGTTCTTAGTTTATAATTACTCGAAATTAATAAATTAATTTGGATAATTTTTTTTACCTTTTTAACTTTATTAATGATAAAAAAATTACATTTTAACCCATCACAATTTTACGGTTTTATGATGGCTAAATTTAGCATGTCCATGTATTTTATCACTCTTTATCTATCCTTGGAAGTTAGGTTTTTTTCATATATCGATTTTTTTACTTCCCACTTATGTTATCCTACTTGGAAACCTACAATTTATATTTACAGATGTCCTCTTACTTCCATTTCTATATTTTCAGGTGGGTGTTTAATTGACCCTTTTTCTGATGTGAGATTTTAAAAAATATATTTTTGAAAAGTAAAAACCACACTATTGAGAAAGATTTCAAATTGTGAGGATATATTTTCATAAAGGGATCGGGGGAATTTACCATCCTAGTATTTAAATAATAATGTCTATAGCATATGAGATACAAAACACTGAGCTTAAATGAACAATGAAATCTTATTATTAAAATGTGACCATTGTAAACTAGTCATTATATTAATGGTTATTAATATGAATAACCACTTTATGAAATATATAATTTTCCTTCTCATTTAATAATTTTCAATTATTTATTTTTAAATAAGAACTTTATTTTTAGTAATTTATTTCTTGAAAAATAAATTCTCTTCGAAAATTATTTTTATTGATTTTTGTGATAAAATAATACAATTAATTTATGTAAATTTTAGAAAATTTACTTTATAAAATGAATTTATTTTTTAACTCATCATTTCAAAATTATCATAGGATGAATTTTTTAAAATTTTTAAAAAAATTTGTTTTTTCAATGAATAGTGAATATAATGTTTTTTAATTAAAACCAATACTTTATTTAAAAGTATTTGTAATTTCAAATTATATTTATTTTTTTAAAAAAAATAAAAAATTATTAATTTTTATTTAAAATTATTCAATTATTGATATTTAAATATATTTCATACATTAATTTATTATAAGGACATTTTATATTTAAAAATGTCATTTTTTCTGAAAGAACATTTTTCATAGTGTTCTTTAGAATTATTTTTAAATTAAATATTTAATATTCTGGGTTTTAAATTTTTTAAAATGGATTCTATATTTTTAATTTGTGGGTTCAAATTTGGTAAATATGTATCTTTTATTTTTAGTAATTATCCAAAGTATTCTTGGTAATTTTTGTTAATACAATAAAAAGGGAAAATCAAGTAACTAAGGGTTAGCAAGTAAATTATAAATACTATATAATGACAAGAAAACTATCCTTAATTTTACATGATTATTTCATTTCACCCATATGTATTAAAAAAATTTGTATGGAATTTTATTTTCATTTGGGTGTTATTATGACCTTTATAATATTTTTATGTCAAGAAAAGTATATAATAAGACACTCTACTTTATAATAACTATAATATTTTTAAAATAGGTAAAAGAATAGATATCTTTAGTTTTAAATGTTATTTTGAAATATAAAGGATTTATCTTCATCAGGGTAAATTATTTTTAATTTTTAATGAATAAATAATTACATTAAATTCTTACATAATGCTGATGTAGTTTTGATTCAATTAATGAAAAATCAATTAAATGATATTAAAAATATTATAATTATTATAATTTGAGATATGTAAGGATTTAAAGTAAGTTATAGATAGAATAAAATATTTTTTTACCAATTTTACTTGTTATATTGATGTTATTAAAACCATTTTACTGAATAGTTATAAAAATGGAAAATAATGATATTTTATAATAAATTATATTTTATTAGATGATATAAAATTTCTAAAAATATTATAACATAGAAAATGAATATTTTATGGTATATAATATCTACTATGGTCCATTTATTTAGTTTTTTTCATTTATAGTAATTATCTAGACTGCCAAAGAGTAAAAATACTTATTGTCATGGTAAGTCTGAATGGGGTCAATGAGAGGTTAAAACCAAAAGATAAGGGTAAAAACATATAAAAACAAATTTAATTTTTTATTTACGAATTTTTTTGACCAATAATAATATTATACTCATTATAAATTATTTTGGATCCATTTTAAATATAAAATTAATTTCAATTAATTAAATATTTTAAGGAATTCGAAGAGTGCCCATCCCCTCTCATATAAAAGGTCACCTCTTCTTGTCACCCCCTCACACATCAAACCCCATTTTAATTTTCCAAGAAATATATAATCATCTTCCTAGAATATATACCCTGATAATGTATTCCTCTTTTTAGGCATAACATAAAACATAGTGGTATTATATTGTTAAGAAATGGATGTTGTCCTAAGAAGAGGTACCATTTTTAATTGAGTGCTTCTATTTTATTTCTTCTTAAACGTACTTAAAATATTCTTCAACCATTATAAAATAATAATAAATGTATCATCTACATACTTAGATGTTATTATGTTAATATAATAACCTATATCCATAACCTTATCAAAAAATGAGAAACAAAAACTTCATTCATGTGTACGGAAGTCTATCACCTCGTGAACCGATGTAATTCATTTTCCATCATCATCTATCACAACTAGTTATAATGGTGGAATTAATTTATATATATTATATTAATGTATATATATTATATTCATGACATATTTTTCACCATTAAAATATTATATATCATTTAATGTATTGCATTTCCATTCATTGAAAATTGATAAAATTATTCATTCACATGTGTCGATAACCACCTCCAAGAATAGAAGTGATTCAATTTTATCACCACATCACATTGATGATATATATAATTATGTTTAAATATTTAATATTTAATTTATGATATTATGATCATTATATGAATTTAAAATGGTACTTATCTTCTTTTAATAATGATAATTGAAAAATGGAAATGTTACTCACGTGTACATATGACCTTCTGGCTTCATGATTGTAACATAGTTAATTTTTAAAAAACATATTTCATGATTGGTTTGAGAAGTATAATAGATGTATAAATATTATAATAATTTCTTCATTATTTTTTTTATATGATTTAATTCTAATCACTTTGACCATATTCATTTAAAAGGTTCTTAAGAATGTTTATAATTAACCTATATTTATTATTCAAGAAAATAATTAACTTACATAAATATGTGGACTCAAGATAATGGACCTTCTTTTAAATATTATCTTCTAACGTTTCTATTAAACCACTATTATTCTCCCATATCAGTATTAGTATTTCCTAAAAATGAGATAAATAGTGTTTTTATAATTCTCCTATTATTTTTAAAGTCCATTTTACAAATGAATAAATTTTTACAAAATGGTTTGAATGGAATATTATTTGCCACCTTTCAAAAAAAAAGTATGGAAGAATTGTGTTTTAACTTATACATAATGAGTGTATTTTCCCTTAATCATGAATAATATTTTATTTGAAGTTTCATTCACATTTTTAAAGGGTTCTCTTCAAAGATTTTTTTATTTAAAATTGAAAATATTTTTAAATTAGTGATTCAAAAAGGAAAAGTTATTTTCAATAGGAAATGTTTTTATGGTGGAATATTTAATGTATTATGTTACAGTTTATGGTAATTGTTAATAAAGATATGTGGTTGCATTACAAAACAAAGTATTTTGAGACCGTTATAGCCCTCTATTGCATTGGGTAAAGGGATAGGGTTAATCGATTTGGTTTCTCTAAAGAGATAATGTGTAAATACTATGATGTTTCTTCCAAGATTAACTATTTTGTTTATTCCATGTGTAGCTATGATGAATAATATAAGGTAATGTTACTATGTTAATTATGAAGGTATTGTAATATTATCTATGATGGTTACTACAAATATAACCTATATGGTTATCCCAGGTGTAAATTACAATGATATGAAAATGATTCTATAAGAGACCTATATTATTTATTTTTTTCATTATGGGTTATTATGGAAATATTGTGATTTCATAGGTTAAAGGAATGTATATACTACTTCAAAAGTTCATAATTTATATATTTGTGAAAATATTGTTATGATTTATTCATGTTTTCAAAGAAACTGTTATGAGTATTTTTTCATTATGACATTATAAGAATTTTTTTTTGAAAATCATTATTAAGGGAAGGTGATTTAATATATAATAAAATGTTTATTAAAAGCCAAATGTTTTTGTAAAGTGGTATCTTTTTAAAACTATTCATGGACTAATGGTTTTTTCTTTATTTATTCATACATTAATGAGATTTTTGTGCCCACCCCATGTTTTATTTTTTTCAATGCTTATGAATTGGTATGGGAATAGAAGAAGTCATGTAAAATGACCTAATTATTTTTCATGAAATAAAAAATGATTCATTTTAAATGTTTTATATTATGAAAAAATGGATATTGTTTAGAATATTCCACTTTGTATATGTATGGGTTTATTATGTAAGATTTATGACCTAAAATTTTAAAAATAAAAACCTATAATATATCTGAAAATCTAATAATGTGAATTATCGTTTAAAATATATAGAATATTTAATGTTTAAGGTCAGGTCCCTACCATTGGAATCAGAGTGGGTTTCAGAAAACTTTGGATATTTATATGATTACATGAGAGGTTATCTTAATATTTATGGATACCAACATGGGTTTATATTTTTAATTTTTACAATAGGTTTGAAGGAATAAATACCCCATTTTTAGGTTTAAAGTGACAATATCTTGAGGTGATTAATTCTATTTTGGGAGATATTTTATTGGGTTGAATTATATGTAACCATTAAGATAAACGAGAATGATTAGTTCAGAATAATGTGGTAAGTTGTTTTGGATGTCAATGGAAAACCATTTTGGTTGAAACATTATTTAATGTTGAAGTTATTAAGGCTATTTTTAAAGGTTAATTTTGTAAGATCCTAATGGTTTTTAAAGATGAATAAACATTTTTTCTGGTAAATTTTTTTATTTTTTGAGTAATTACTATCAGGGATTTAACATTGGTGCATTTGGGTGAAATTTTTATGTTCTTAGAGGGGTGTCAGTCAGTGCATAGTTAGCACACCATTTTACTAAACGGTGTGCTCTTCCCTAGAAAACCAAGAAACCCTAGATAGACGGATTTAATTATTGGAACATGGGTTTCTCAAAAATGTTCCCACTTAGTAGTAACATTTCACCCCTATAAGATAGGTTCATAATTTGTTGAACAGTTTGTAAAACCATGTTCCCCAACCCTAAAAACCATTTGTGTGGGTTTATTTATTTAGAAAATTGGTTTTAAAATTTTAGAAATCCCCGACCTTCACCCTAATTCGACCCAACTCGACACAAAGCATTTTATATCATTTTTTGAGGCACCCAGAAGGATTCCAAGGCCTTCCAACCTCCATTATTGAAGAATCAAATAGCAGATTTAATATCATCACCTCTCCCAGCAAGAGAATATTCTTCTGATTAGTTTACCCTCTCTCTCTTATCCCATATTAATCTTTTTTAGGGAAGTTTTCCACCATTACTATTGGATCAAGATATATGTATTGATAGATCATAATAAATTAAACATTGGATGTAGGTTTTTGTTATAGATCTCATTATTCATCTTGATATTGGTTGTTCATCTTCAATTAGGGATTTCCATTGGCAAGCGTTTATCATGGATCTTGTGGTAGGTGGTCTACATTAAATTACTACATTTGTGAATTAAGGTTTCATGTATGTGTTGTGAAATTTCAATTGGAAAGTTTAACAATTTAATCTTTAGTTGAATAAATTAATTGATTAATTAGATTATGTAATCATGGAATTTTTTAGTTGATTTTCATTGTGAATACAAATTATGATGAATATGGGAAAACTAAATTTCATTAATTGTGATTATGAAATTGGGGGGACTATATAAATTAATTGGTTAATTAATTAATAGAATGTTGTGATTGTGTAATTATGTGAAATTGGTATTGTAGGATTGGTAAATTAATGTGATTATGAATTAATTGACAATAGAAATTATGAGTGGGTCGACATAACCTTAATGGTATAATTACGAATTTTTCAGGTAATCCCATTTGATTAAAATGTCAAACCATGATTTTTTGATAATTTTAATGGCATACATGTTATGAAATGAAAAAAAATGGGTTAATGTAGATTAACCTTGATTAATGTGATATATGTAATATATGTGTGATTGATTGCTATATGAGTGTGTGACACATACTAATGCTCCAAATGCCTGCATTTTTTTTATTGATAAATGGGGGGTAAGATAGGGACTGATGCTTCAAATAATCATGAGGTGTAAAACATGGTATTCTAGGCTCAACATTTTGTCATTGGTATTTGGTTCAAAGTATACATAATATAAATTGAAATTAAATTGATAATCAAAGACTACGATAAAATGATTTGTGAATCCCTATATGTTATGGTTCATAATCTGATATGGGCTGAGGTAGGTATTTATGATTCAAGTGTCATCAAGAAACCATGATGTTTATGTGGTTAATTAAAGAATAATGAAATGTGATAACTATTTACATTGTTGAATTTTATTATTTATAAAAATTCATAAAAAACTATAGAATGGATATTATTTTAGATTTTATTGGGGGTGGGCAACTGATTTTTACTCACATAATAATTGTTCAGCCTGATTGGTACATGAATAGACTTCATCCTTGGAGAAAGTATAAGGGAAGGGGCATTATGTTTGATTGTATATTCGAGATAGAGGATGGATGAGGGAACTAAAATTGTTATTGGGACCCTCTTGGGAGTTAGCAGTGTATTTACTTGGGATCATTCATTTGACAATTGACAATTTTTCAGGACATATCATCTATTAAGTTATGAATATTGTATTTTGTTATGATTTATCATGTATTACCAGTCTCTTCTGGTGATTTTATTTTTATTAATGTTCTCTATTTCTTATTGGTTATTATTATATTTATTTCTATTGTTGTACTAATTTGGTAAAGCTGGTATAGTCTCCCTATAATCCATTTTAGACCCCCGATTCTTATCGAAACCCTCTGGAATATGTGGATGAACACCTGAGGTAATATAACTAACTATCTCTAGGAAACGGTGTGTGGCACCCGGGTCGATATGATACAAGTTGAATCAAAGAAGTTTTGTTTTCATTTATTTTTCCATAATATTTGGGAAAGGTAGATTAAAGACTTGGAAGATTTGGCCCTTTGAATTGTGCTCATGAATGTATATAGCTAACCCATTTATAGGGGAAAACCCAAGTACCAAGGGTGGGAATGTTTTATGGGTGTTCTATGTTGAAGTATAATTTTATTGCACCTCATGTGATGGAGTTGTTGTGTGATGTGATTATTTTTTCTGAGATTTTATATGATTTGGATCATGTATTGGTATAGAAAGATAGTTGATTATTCTTGCATCAATCACGAAAATTAGGAATTATTGTGACATGCATCATTTTTAGGAATGCATTGGAAAATGGGTTTTAGGGAATTTGTGGAAATTGAGTTTTTTCATTGATTATGTAATTGAAATAAAAAAAATAGTGCATGATATGGGATTGAAAGTGGTAAAATGATGAAAAATATGAATAATTTTGTGTATAATGACAAAATAGAGAATTAGAATGTTTTTACCCTTCTTAACAATGACCTAGAGGTAGGATAGTTAATCTTAGTGATAATGCATCAGTTTGGACTCTGTGGTGTAGAGGGGGGTGACTTATTATGGCTTTACATTAATACCTCTTTCTAATTGTGTTAATGTTTTTAAATGTATAATAAGGTGTGTGTTTTGAATTATAGAGATATGCCTCCATGAAAACTTTTATTGATAGGATTACATGATGATATGAAGGGAAATGATCCTCCAAAATGGATCTTCAGGCACCGATAGTACTAGGTGAAGGAGTGATATATCAATTTCTTGAAAAAATGTATCACTTCATACAGTTTATGAGGAGATACCTTAAGTGGACTGTGAAGAGTAAGTTTAACCTGATTTAGAGTTTCAGTAATAGAACCCTATGAATTTCACTAAATAATATGGATGTGAGGAAGTTGGGATTTTGATTGAGTCTATCCAGACAATACATGAACATATAGAGGCTCTTTCTTAGAGGATAGTAAAATTGGATACTTATATGTTACGTGGTTATGTGAGTTTGTGGAGGGACATCTAGAATTGGGGTGGAAAGTAGGAAAATATGCAGTGGAATGAATTTTTAGAGAAGTTTGTTGAGAAATTTTGATGGAACTGGACATGCAGTAGAAGTGCCAAAAATGGGATATTAAACTTTTTCCCCGATGTACGACATAGACTCATTGATGTTAGGAAATCGCTTCCTAGTATAAAGCCAAGGATATTACATGAATAGTTTAAAGTATAAAATGAACTGTAAACTACATGGTTTAACTATGAAGTAACACACAATTTCTTCTCATCAATGGTGATCACTGGTCAAAGAATCCAAAGTTAAATTCCTCTAGTTCGTCCACAAACGCTTCAAGAAGTTTCAGGAGTGGTGATCATCATGATCTAGGTGCTAGTGCAGAGATACGATGATTCCTTCAACACTCTGACGATCACCACATCGTTCTTCTTTTGATTCCTAAGAGAGAGCTCGATCTGAGCTCCTTAGATCTGCAGCCTCTCTCTAGATGATGGGAGAGAGAAGATGAGAGGTAAATCCAATGAATAGTTCCTAGTGGGAGTATCTCATCTTCTATATATAGTGTGTAATTAAAATATGTAGTATTTCCTATTTGGACCCCGAATACTTAATGCACTATAAACAACATGTTATGGCTTCTGAACTAAGTCATAAATATTATTTTCACTTTCCTATAATATATTAAATATATTACATGATAATATAATATTTATTAACTCATCCCGTCATTCCCATAAATTTTAATTAATCCATGAATATATTGAACTAATATTCATAAATTAATATTTTTTTCATGTATTTACATCAAACTTGTAAATATATTTAATAAATAAATTCAATTCCCATTATTCTTTACTTGAATAATAAGAATTTATTTATTTCATAGGTGATCGCTTATCCATGGAGAAATCCTGGTCCCCAGTGGGGGGTCCATAATGTCCAAAACTTCTATTCAACTGAATAGGGAATATTATCAAATATGTTATTGTGTGTGACCATATAGGCCCTTATCATGACAGTATTTAATAATATTCATATACCAAGAGTGGGATCTAGCAACCCATCGTGGAACGTAAAGGGAAAAATATTGTCACCGGAGTGACAACCAACCTACAAACACATACAGTGTAATATAATCTCTTTATATTTAATATCTCATAAATAAATACACACTCATGTGTTAGCATCCTTTTTCATGCTTTATTATTTGTTGATCTAATTTGACAGATTTATCTTAGATGGCCATGGCCATGTCCATGGATTAATCAAGGTACTACCATCATAATCAACATGGCATGAGATAAATAACTTCGTTAACCTAGAAAAGACAAATATATTCATGATCATTCATCCAATGTCATGTCACGAATGATGCACCCAACACAAACTACCTTACCATGATTTCAAAATCATGGTTTTAATCTGGCATCAATCTATGTGTTTAAATGGCAGACTCTAGAAATTATCTCAAGTCAAGAGACCATTAAAAAAGATTATAGATAGGATCATCTAATTATACCTGAATCATGTGGTGTTCATATTGGAATGTTTTTCCTCATGATCTCACTACTATAGATCACCAAGGGAAAACTTTATGAGAATATGTCTCAATTCTTATGATCCCATTTCATCTAATAGTCAAACATCTACTATGTTAAGTCAGTATGATGTCTCAAGACCATATGACCAATGATTATGATTAATGTAACTGTATCTTGAGGTTCTATTTATATTTGTGGATCTTCTATAACCTTTCTAGATGAAAATTAATCTTTGTACATAATGATTAAATAGTGGATAGAGAAATATTTGTACTATAATGGAAAGAAAAAATCATGTGTAGAAAACAATATTCATGATATGGTAATCAAAAGCACTAAATTTTTGGTTCTAGGGAACCCACTATTTCAACACTCCCACTTCCACTAGATCCAACATTCTAACCAAAATTCTTATCTACTCACATGATAAATATCATGTTTCTGCGGAGTAATGTATTTAGCTGCTAGGCCTTCCACAGTTCCTCAGTGGGGTAGTTCTTCTATAGAGACCTCATCTCCTTGAGTAAAACATCTCAAGAGATAGTATCCTGGGTACATCCCTTTTGTCCGCTATCAAAAAACATGACATCTTGGGTTATAATAATATCATAATTTATATTATGATATTCCTCTTCTTACTATGTGTGATTCCATGAACTAGAAGAAATTGTTTCATTTAACTACTTCATAGCTTCCTTAGGAGAAAAAACATACTCGAGATTTGTAGGTATGGCTACCACTAGATTATATGACCTTATTTCACTCATCACATTTAGGCTAACTATGATATTAGATCTCATTTATCTAAGGAATACCTGTTTGTGTCCCCTGTAATCTAGTGTCATTTCTTCTCTAATTATCAGGTACTTATATTTTCTACTTGTTAATGTATAATCAGATAGTTTTGACCACTTCAATTGTAGTGCACCTAGATATAATTGATATTTTCCTACAAAAAATTATATATTGGAAATATCAATTCTTTAAATATCATGGAATAAGTGATTGATCCATTTCTTAAGCGTATATGTTAAAACTCACCACGTTAATCTCCATCCATGTCCTTAATAAGTCAATTAAGAGATATTATGTCATGTGACATAGGCAACAATTCTATTATGAATTGTTCCCGCTTATATTTTCCGATACCATGCCACAATATGTATGATTGAATAGGTTAAAGAAACCTCTTGATATACCTCAGTAGATGATGTTTCCAAGAACATTGGTTGATACATTAAGTCAATCACTGGAGAATAAATTTCTTCTTGGTCTTAACTAGCATGCAGTCCAATATGTTTTCCATATGTTTCTGAAAATATTCTACATAGAAAAATATAGCGCTCTTACTAAACTAAGGTAAACAAATGGAAAATAGTCATTCCAAATGAATGTTCTATGATCCTTTTGATTACATCAATAGTAAATAGTATTTTAGTAACTTACAACCTTTATTATAATTCTATGACATGATTATCCCTTTCTGGTTACATCGTATAGACACAATCCTTGATCAGTGGTCATTACATCTAATGCTAAATATGACATATATATTAGCTATGAAAAGTTAAATTCTAATGTATTTAGGCATAATGAATTGGTATTACCAATCAAGCCTTATTTTTAAAACACTAGTATAATCCATGTATCAACCCATTTTAATACCCACTGATGTATTCAAACATATAATCCCCTTTGAAATTTTATACATGGAATCCATTATTGAATTTTATTGGTCTAGTCAGTCTTAGATAATTTTCACACACTACTTACTTGAAGGAAATATTATTCACATTAAATAATATATCACCGACCGAGGTGAATATAAAAACCATCACCATGGTTTTATCATTCCAACGTAGTATGTGTCTCTGGAACACACTCTATTCCACCGGTGGTTTTGGAACTAGTTCATATGAGAACTACATATTCATCTCTAGCATTGAATAACCCATGTCAATCTAGCTCTTACTTTCTCAAAAGAGACATGCACCCTTATATAGAAATACAGTCTTTAACTTGACTATATCTTTTCAATCTTATTGATTTATGTAATATCCTAAGAAACCATTAGGATGATTACAAAATATTCCCAATGTTTTTATACTAGATGTATGTTTTTTATGTCCTAACAAACTATTTAAATCCAAACACATGTCCTTTATAACATAATATATTGTTCACCATAATATAACTCATATTATATCCATTTTTTATTTTATTTGGCATATGATTATGGGATTTTTCTATAATTTGTGAAGCACGTCATGAAATATAAATGAAGGTTCTTTAGGTTTCAACATTTATACACCTTACATCATTACCTTGATGTATAAAATGCATGTTTAAGAATTACTCTATGCTATGGTTTGTTGATAAATGTTGTCATGTAAGACTTCATCACTGAACCTCTTTATTAACATCAACGTCGTGATGTAGATATGGTAATATGTTCTAAGGAATTACTCTATGAAACATTATCATGATCAATGAATGATTCGTCAATATATTATTCAGTATGCCGACTGGAAGCAACTCATATGTTCAGACCATTCATATACATTACTTTATTATTCCTTAATAAGATAAAGGAATATTATGATGTATATATATACCTCTACATTATCCTTGGAATAGTTCACGTTCACTTGGTAAACTATTTCTAAAATCATTGTGACATACCTTTATTTCTAAAGGATTCATTGTCCAAACTAAAGACATAAATAATAGCATAGGTGTTTAGTTGTACCGAGCATAAATTCCATATTGGGTATATACATGATTTCCACTTTTAGTTTTTCTTGACCAAGAATTATCATTCCACAATTGGGTATAACTATAACATTATTATATTCATCTCACATTTCTTATGATTCATGTATTATTGAACTAGTGATTTAGTATTAAATACAAAAGATATTCATTCTAGAATCAAAAACAATTTATTTATGTGTCCCTGGACACAGAAGATTAATTTTTTTGGTTAAACTCAATATTAGGACTACAAGAATATTTATCATTGAAATAAAGGATTCATGTATTCTAACCACTGGCCAAGGTATCAACCTTTCTCAGCCACTTAGAGAATACACCTGACTTCTAGTAAGGCTTATATACTTGGTTACCATATTATAATACACAAATGTAATTGGAATATTGCATTTAATACCAAAGTAATAAAATTGAAACATTAAAATGATGAATATTTCTGGTGAAGAAATAGGTAGTAGCTTCATTAATTCAGTTTAATGCATTTAAAATTCCATTGTTTTATTTTATGACATGCAAAAAATGAACCTCTATTAATACATCTTTCATTGATGGATGTCTCAAATGTACCCTTGGCATTACTTTCCATGGGACTTTTCTCCTACTATTTCAATTTATTATCCATATTAATTAATGATTAAACTATAGTTGATATAATTATTTACTTGGAGATCCTTACCTAAATTGAAAATGAATAATTTACTCAATACAAATTCATTTTGTTATATAAAACGAAACATGATTAATGGGGTGAATATTATATTAGAATAATATGTATTAAAAATCACAACTCGATATTCAATTTACATAGATCATGTGTAACTATTACCAATTTATAACATTACTTCGCTTTATCCTTGCAAACCAGCCATAGATGAGACTCGGTGTAATATTATCCATGTCTTGATGTAGCGAACACAACTAACATCAGACATGGATTAATGAATAATTACATATCCATCACATTCATTGTATATTAGTCTCTTGTAAGTAAGTTAACCCTCACTTCCTGAGGTAAATTAACAGATATAAGGACCCTAAAACTACGAGTTTCCAATAGTATTGTGCCCAAGAACCTGTACTATTTTTGGATAATTATGACAGTAAGTACATTTATATTTTCCATTATTTATTGAAATTATTTATTGTTGGAAATATTTCCATTTTCCTAAAAAAACTAATTTTAGCAGATTAGTACCATTTATCTAGATTGCCGAATAAGAAATTTCGATTAATTAACTAAACTATTAATTATCTCCCGCTATTTTATTGGTTTCTAGGAACCCTCTAAGCTATAATTGGAATACTCTTTCACAGGATTATTCTAGTGGCATGGATCCAGGAACCCCCTCTCATAGTCTATAAACTTTGGCTTCGCCACTATTTGAAGGGTTCAATGTATGATTTAGGTTGGCCAACTACTTGAACTCGTGGTTCTTTAATCTGTTGAGAGAAGTCCCAGATTCTTAAATTTCTACTTTATTTACTCAAAGGTATCATATAAAATTAAAAAAATATATAATTGGATATTTCTTTGCTGAAATTTTAGTTATGTCAACCCACCACTCTCAAAATAATGTCCTGGAAGTAAGAGGCACCCACGGCTTCTGCATGACTGGCACCGCAAATAGCCACTTTTTTCCAAATTCAAATGATGGAGGTTCGTTTATGCATAATAATTTTTTGAGGGTTTTATTATTTATAATATGATGAAAGAAATCATTTTTTATCATATTATAACTTGCTATGTGATCACACTCACAATTAATCATGCATGAAATAAAAAATCCATCGCACCACATGTTCATTTTATCTTGTATTCATGTTTATTATTATTCTATGTGATCACACATTAATTAAACATTGAAAAAAAAATAAACCATGAAATAATAAAATAATGAACTAACCATGAGCTTGTAATAAAGTTTGATCTATTGACTGAATAACAGACAAACCAAGACCCTATGGATATTACTTTTAGTCGCTTCACTTTCAACATGGATGGAAGAAACTACTTATCCATTACATTAAGCTCTTGTCTAGTGCATCTCTATAACTAAGCACGAAGTGCGTCAGTGGTCATATGGTCATTATTGAAGAATACCCTCTTGCATGTGAGGGGAGCTGGGTATTAAAAATACAACTCTGAAGTGGATGCACAATCCCTTATATATATATTAACTCAGAGATGATACACACATCACCATTTATTAATTAAACTAATTTTTAAAACTTAATGCAACAATTAAATAAATTATATAAAACACGAATCAAACATGCACTAGTCGGTCAATGTGCTAATGATCAATCTATAAGCATTAAATTGCATATGTAAAAATAAAATGTAGAAATAAAATTAAACTTTCATTAAATAAATTTGAGGAAATTTTTTTTGAATTAAAATTTCACTCTAATTTTAATTCAATAAATATACGTCGTTCGACCCCATTTAATTAATTTAATTTTAATACAAAAAATTACATTAATTAATTAATTTAATTAGACACAAAATTAAATTAATTACGCCACAATAAATATTTATAACCAGAAATTAATATTTAAACAATTTAATTTTTAACTATATTTAAATTAATTATTTCAATTAAACATTGATTATATTAAATTACCCAGGTCCTGAAAACCTCAGGTGGGCCTATGAAGGTTAGGCTGAACTTGTGTAGGCCCAGTTCGAGCCTTATCCACTCCATTTAGGGGCATTATGGGATAGTGAGATCCAATAAAACCCTTTCTGGGATGGCCAGACCTGGTCAAGTCCTGTTCCATGACAAACTATTCCAAACCGACCATAACGAAGGATTATCTCCCTTTTGATTGGCCAAACCTAGCATGTTTGACCATCTGGTTCTCCCAGAAAAGAACCTCATACTCAGGTGAGTTTCATCTTAGCCTAGCCACGGTAGGTAGGGGTCCGGCGACGGGGCCACACAGGAACTGACAAGGGATAAGTCCACTACGATGCTGATGAAGAATATTGGGGACATGGTCTCGCTGCATTTCGTCTGAGGGAGGCAAGGATGGCTAGGTGGCTGACTATGGGACTTGGCCTAAGTAGGTCTCAATATAGGTGGGCTCCGTAGGGAGTTAGGAGCGCCATTAAGGGGTGATGATAGGGTTTCGGTGAAGCACCATAGGGAGGGTGTGACACCCAGTCAAGGGAGGGTCATTGGCCTTGGGTACCGGCATGGTTCTTGGGAGGCTCCACTAGGAGGGTAGTGTGGCGACTTCCCAGAGAACCTAGTAGTGGGAAGGAGTTGAACGCTATAGAGCAGAGGTGTTCGGTCAACCTAGGGTACCTCGACATGGCCAAGGGGCTGGATGTCTGGCTACTGCGTGGAGGAGGAAATAGTGGGGGGGGGTGCTCTCCCCCCCCCAATATTGACTTAATTTTTTTTTGTTTGATTCCTTGCACCAACCACCAAGTCAATCCCCTTTTTTAACATTTATCATTGTTTGGTTTAAACAATGATCCGCAAAAAAAACATCTCCCCACCTTTAATAAATTTCATAAAGCCTATATAGTCTTAGGAAAATAGAATTATTATAATAATAATATTATTGTTATAATAGAAATATTATAATTAATTAAGTTATTATTATAATTAAACTATTATTATTATAATTAAATTAATATAATATTAATAATTATTAAGAATTTCTATAAAACACTATTCTTAAATAAAAAATTTGTTTTGGATGATTAAACAAAAGGTTCATCAATTTGGAACCAAGTATATCTATTAATTAAAATACGCAAAAAAATTGGATAATAGCAGGTTGGTAATCTGGTGTCGAATCAAAACGCGGTTTGTGGTGTTGGGACCATATCAACACCCTATATAAGATTTAATTCAAATTTAATTTCTTTTGTCTTAAAATTAACATACAAGCCTCTAATACCACTTAAAGGAACTGATCACAAAGTGAAATCCCTAAAAATGGGATTTGAAAATTTTTCAATGACGTACGATTTGAACTCGTCGGTGTCAGCGAATCGATGCCCGATAGAAGTCCTAGAATCTCTCTTGAAGTGATTTAAGCATAAAATGAACAATAAAATACATGTTTTAACTCTAAAGTCATGAAAGGAATCTTCTCATCATTGATGATTGCTGCTCGCAGAATCCAAAGATGATTTCCTCTAGATAGTCCCCACATGGTTTATGAAACTATGGGAGTACCAACCATCATGATCTAGGTGCTACCACAATGATTCGATGATTCCTTTTCCACTCTGATGAAAACTACATCGCTCTACATATGATGCATGAGAGCGACCTAAATCCAAGATCCTTGGATCCAAAACCTCCCCCCCCCCCCATAGATCAAGGGAGAGGGAAGAGGAGAGATAAATTCCATGAATAGTATATAGTGGAAGGCTCTCCTCTTATATATATAGTGTGTAATTGAAATACCCGGTCTTATCTCTTTGACCCTCGAATACTAAACTTACAATAAGTGATATGTTATTTCTTCTAAAATGAGTCATAAATATTATTATCACTTTCCAATAATATATTGAATATATTACATGATATTATATTATTCATTAACTTGACTCATAGTTCCCATAAATATTAATTGAACCTTGAATATATTAAACCAATATTCATTAATTAATATTTTTTCATATAATTACTTAAACCATGTAAATAAAATTAATAAATAAATTCATTCCCCCTTATTCTTAACTTGAATAATATGAATTTATTTATTTCATTGATGATATTTTATCCTTAAACAAATATTAGACCCTAATGGTGGGGCCCACCATTTCCAAAACTCCAATTTAATTTTATATGGAATATTCTCAAATAAGCTATTGTGTGTGACCCTCTAGGCCCTTTTATCAATAGCAATGAATACTATTCACAAACCAAGAGCAAGATCTAGAAACCCATCATCGACCCTAAAGAGATATGGATTGTCACAATAGCGATAACCAATCTATGAACACCTACTAACACATACCATGTAATATAATTTCTTTATAATTAATATATCTTAAAGCAATATGCACACCCATGTAATCACCATTTTTCTTACTTTATTATTTATTGATGTAACTGGATGGCTTTACATTGGATTACCATGACCATGGATTTATCATGGTATTACCACTGCGATCAACATGGCCCAAGATATATAACTTCCTTAACCTATTATCGACTAATCCTTTCTCTACCATTCAAACAATTTCATGCCACAAATGATTCACCCAACACAAAATACCTCACAACAACTTCAATATCAAGGTTTTCGTGTTTCATAAAAGTACACAATCAAATAACATACACTGACAATGTTCTCAAGTCAAGTGACCGTTACACATGATCTTAGATATGAACAACCAATGATAGTCGAAACATGTGGTGTTCTTATAGGCAGGTTTGTGCCCATGATCTCACTACTAGAGATCACCATGTGTGAAATTAATGTGAATAATTATCAATACTTATGATCCCCCATTACATGATAGTCAAATATCTACTGTGTCAAGTTAGTATGACGTATGTCAACCATAAAACCTTTTTTATGACTAAAGTCATTGTATCTTAGGGTTCTTATTATATAATGGGATATGATATTACATTTAGAAACGAAAATTAATCTTTGGAAATAACCTTTAAATAGTGTATGTAGAAATATTTACACAATAATGGAAAAAACATCATGTATTGATAAGTGTATACACAATATGGTAATCAAAAACACCGAATAGATGGGTCTAGGGCACCCACTATTTCAAAAATATTTACCCTGATATTCTTAGGTAGGAGATAGAAAATGAGTTTATAAGGTTGACTTAAGGGATAGTGTTTGTGATGGGATATGTAGGATACCTTATAGATCTGTTGTGCTTTCCTCCTACATTAGAATGAGAAGAGTTTATTGTGGAAAGTTGATTTCAATATGGGATGAAATGCGAAATTAAGTCCCAATTGAATATATTTTGGATGAAATTGTATTCAATGGTTGTGAATCAGGATCTAATTTCTTAAAAGAACCTAAATTAGTATTACAATGGAGGATAAGTGGACTCTATTGGATGATCAAGTGGTATGAATTCTAAGATATAGAAGTGTCATTGTGAGAATGTTGACCAGATGAGCAGAAATTATAGTGGCCAAGGAGGAGGATCTTTTATAGAGGATCTTACTAAAGTGATATATCCCTAGTGTGGTAGTTCAAGTCAATTTTATAGATAATTCCCCTAACCACCACTAGAGTGTCGAATGTCCAACAAGATGGGATATCTATAGTGCTTCTGTAGGAATCCTTAATAGAAGGGTAGTAATGGGTTGGCTAAACATAATTAGAGTAAGGGAAGGGGATCTTCAATAATAGATCAATATGTTGTTGTAGTTATACTAGCAGTGGAGGTATAGTAAGTGAATGTGGTACATCTATGAAAGGGTTCCTATATCAGTGGAGTGTTACAACTTTGGGACTCAAACTATATCATAGGGAAGTGGGGAAGAACAATTTCATGCATTTTATAGTACATTTATAGATAGTGGGGTTGGAACATCGATAGTTATAGTAACTATTCGTGTAGTTTCAATGGTATCCCATTCATTGCTTGATATTGATGCATCTCATTATTATAAATATACACAAATTATTAATGGGTTGGGTCTAGAAATGGATTTTGTGATCAGGGGTATGAGGATTGACACACCCTTGTGGGTATGGTCTAGAGACATCTATTTGTCAAAGGGACATTCTCTCAACACTGGGCAGTATTGATCTCTTTGGGATCTCTAAATACTAGATATGTTTTTCTTTGACCTAATTTTATTTATGGAATGGTTATTAGAATACCAGGACTACATTGATTGTTACCACTAGATAATAACCATTACATCTCATGAGGGTGACAATTATGTTCACTATTGAGAATGGTAAAATAAGGAGGACCATGTAGGGAAGGTTCATCAACAATTAAGGGATCTCACCACTGATGTTTCTAGTCTATTTCAAGATGATAGTGGTGTAAGGATTTATGTCTTCCCATAATTATTGGATTAGTTTCAAGATGTGTTTCTAAAATATTTATTTGGGATACCACCTAAAGATATGTAGAATTTTTGAATGAACTTGTGTTAGGGGATGAGTCAATTTCAATTCATCCTTACCAAATGACACAAATAGAGCTTCACGATATTAATAATCAATAGAAAATGTTTATGGATAATGGGTTTATACATCTTACTACCTCACATTGGGGATCTCTAGTATTGTTTGCTAATTAGTATGATAGAACATTTATCATATGTGTGGATAACTAGAAGTTGAACTAGATGACTACAAATAATTGGTATCCTCTTTCATGTATTAGAGATATGTATGACCAATTTAGAGAATTTTTTGTTTTCTCAAAGATTGAATTATGTTTGGGGAATCATCAGTTGAGATTCAAACCTTCTAAAATACCTTGAACTACTTTCAGAAGTATATATGGACTTTAAAAGTTATTCATGATGTCATTTGTGTTGATGAATTATTCTGAAGTGTCTATGGCCTTAATGAACAATATTTTCCACCTGTACCAATATCATTTTTTGGTCATGTTTCTTGAGGCTATATTTGTGTACATCAGGAATCATGATGATCTTTACCACCATATTGAAATTGTACTAATTTTGTTTAGAGAGAATCACCTATTGCAAAAGCTATCTATGTGATAATTCTAGATTGATCGGGTATACTTCTTGAGTAACATCATCTTGGTGGAAGGTGTTTCAGTGGAATAAAAAAATCCTTAGACAACTATTTATTAGGAACAACCAAGGAATGTTTTTGATATATGCAGTTTTTTATTATTAGCCTAATATTATAGGTGGTTCATCTAAGACATTTCCCAGGTGGATGAACCACTTTCAATCAAAACCAAGAAGGGAGTAAAGTTTGAGTGGTGTGCAGTATGTGAGAATTCTTTCTAGGAGTTGAAGAAGAATTTGAATTTCACACGGATCGTGATCCTACCCTATCTAAGGGAGGAGTATACATCATTTTGTGATGCATATAGGATTGGTTTGGGAGCAGCGTTGATGCAGGGGGAACGAATGGTGGCATATGGGTCACAGAAGTTGAGGCCACATGGATGGAACTACCATAGTGATGAACTAGAATTATCTTTAGTGTCTTATTCTTTGAAGTGTTGGCAACATTATCTGTTGGTAAAAAAAATTACTATGTATACAGATCATAAGAGGTCAAATTAAATAATTTTTCTATGATAATTGAATCTTTGATAGTAGTGTTTATTTGAGTATATATAGTCATTGGATTTTGAGCTATCATATATGAATGGAAAGTGAAACACTATTTATAACTCTCTTTGTAGGAAAACATAGACTCAAGAAGTTTAAAAGTCTACTTATGAGTGGCAGATGATGATTTTTCTATCTGAGATACATGTTTTGGCTCAAGAGGGTCAAGTGTAGATGACTCTCATATGAATTTCAGTGGAGTCCACACTTTTGAGCCGAATCAAGGAGATGTAGTATGACGATTCGAAATGTTTTTGCTTAATATAAATACATAAAGGTGGTAGGTCACCTTTATATCGGACTATATATGAGGACAAGATCATCTATTTTAGGAATTGGGTTGTACTGCCTACAAGTATCTGGGAGAAGTTGGTGCATGAATTTTATGCCTCGGTGTAGGAGGTGCACCCATGTTTGACCAAAATGTACTATGACCTACGATGATATTAATTTTGGACATACATGAGAAAATTATTATAGCATTCATTAAAGGATTCTACACCTATAAACATGTGATGTTTGAGAATCAATGACCTAGTGCTTTACTACAATTGTTGTCCATTCTGGAATGGAAGTGGTGCGATGTTACCTTAGACATTTTGGTGGGTTTTCTAAGGATGCCTCAGAATAATGAATCTACATTTTTGGTTATGGAACAACCAATGAAAGTATCATCTTTCTTTCATGTATGAGAGATTTTATCAGTGGACTAGTTGGGATATTTATATGTTTGAAAGGTAGTCTTTCTATACAGGGTTCCATAGAGTATTCTTGCAGACCCTGAATGATGTTTCAGTTAATTATTCTTCATGGTCTTACAGAAGGCCCTTGGTACATAGGTTTTATTGAGCATGACATTCCACCCACAAACAGATGGGAAATCAGAACATACGATAATGGTGCTCAAGTATATACGATGATCATGTGTTCTAGACTTCCGTGGGTCTAGGGATAATCAACTAGAACTTTCAGAGTTCAATTATAGTAATCATTATCAAGAAACTATTCATATGGAACCTTATGATGATTTTTATGGTTGGACATGTAGATCCCCTCTATGTTGGATTAGGGTAGGTGAGTCAATTTTTTTTGTGCCGAGTGTTATTCAGGAGATGTGAGAAAAGGTTTATATGATTTAGAAGAGTATGGAAATGGATCATAGTAGACAAAATTTATATTTCTATAGACAGCAATGACCCCTACATTTTATCATGGTAATCGTGTTTTCTAGTGGCTATAACCTAGATTCGGCCACCATAGGATTCTGAGATAGTTCAAGTCGTCACCTAGGTTTGTTAGAACATTTGAGAATTTGGAGAGAATCAGGCCAATGACATATCAATTGGCTCCTCCATAGAGGTATAGTGCTATTCATTTTTTCTCATGTTTCATAATTTTAGCGTTATCTCCCTTAACCTTCTCATGTGATCTATGTGAATGTTGTCGAGCTTAAGACCAATGTGTCCTTTGAGGATCATCTGATACATTTTGTCAATCACAAGGAGAAAATATTGAGGGTAAATACCATGTCGATAAATCATATATTGTGTAAACATGGCCATGTTTAGGAGGAAAATGGGAGAGAGAAGTTGATATGAAGGCTCTGTGACCAAATTTTTTTACATATAATCTTAGTGATACTTGGGAGTACAACTCAAGAATGGGCTGTAATAAAGTGGAAATATTTTAACAACCCATCATTTTTTGGAGATATATCAATATTTTTTAGGTACTCGTTATCATGTTTTGAGTGTATCATTTTTGGGTTTTATCTTGGGTGCGTTTGGGTGAAATTTGGATGCTCTTGGATGGATTTTGCCAGTTCATGGTTGGTGAACAATTTTCCAAAATCGTGTTCCCTACCACATCCTACCATGAAACTCCAAATAGAGTGGGATTACACTATTGGAACATGGATTTTCAAATAGTGAAACCTCTTAGGTGTAACTATTCACCACCACAGGATAGGTTCATGGTTAAGGTGAATTGTTTTTCAAACCCTACACCCCTTCCTGGGAAATTGTGTGTGTGAGTTTAATTATTTAGAAAATTGGTCTTAAAATTTTCGAACCCCCCAAAATTCACCCTAATTTGACCCAACTCAACCCTAAAAGTTTTCTATAATTTTAGTCTCCTAAAGGGATTCCAAGTCCTTCCCCCTCCTTTATCAACGAATTGATTTCCAGATTGAATACATGCACCTCTCCTAGTAATTTTGTCTAATACCTATTATTTTCACCTCTCCCCTTATCAATTTATAATATTTTGAAGATATTTTTTCATCCATTATTGATGGATATATATCTACTTTTTGATATATATTAATGTATTAAACTTTGGATCAAGTTTTTGGATATATATATTTTTCTATATCCTGATTTTGGTTGTTTTGCTTCAATTGGGGATTTCTGTTAGTGAGCATTCATCAACGATCTTGAGGTAGGTTGACTGAATTCAATTCCAATATTCTTGATTTCCAATTTCATATATATGATTTTAAATTTAAATTGTAATCTTTTAAAATTGAATCATGAATCAAATTAATAAATTTTTTGATTAATTTATGGAATCATGGAATTGATTAATTCATTTTCCATGTGATTACATAACAATTTAAATATGGTAAAATTGAAATATGTTAATTGTGATAATGTAATTGGTGGAATTTTAATAATTAATAGGTTCGTTAATCAGTGGAATATTTTGATTGCGGATTTGATGGAAAATTGAGATTGTGTGCTCGTTAAATTAATGTGTTTACGAATTAATTAAAAATAGGAATTATATAATGGTTGTAATAACTTTAATGTTTTAATAGTGAATTTCCCAGGTTATTTAATGTGATTAAAATGTCGATCCTTGATTGTTCAATATTTTTAATTTCCCCCATGTTGTTAAATGATAATAAAATGGAGTGAATGAAGATTAAAATTTATTTATGTGATATATTTCTTATATATGTGATTGATTGATATATGATTGTGGGACATGGAAAGAAACTCCAAATACATATATGTGATTAACTAATAAACGTGTGTGAGACACGAACTGATGCTCAAAAAACCCATATGTGATTGATTTATAAATAGGTTGTGAGATTGGTACTGATGCTCAAAATAATCACAGGGTGATAGACATGGTGTTCTAGGCTCAAAATGATGTCATTGGACTATGGATCCAAGTAGCCATCATGTGAATTAAAATTAAGTGGATAATGAAAATCCATGTTAAACTAAATTGTGAATCCCTGGGTATTATGGTTCAGACTGTGGCATGGGCCGAAGAAGGTTTTTATGGTTCAATTTTCATCATGAATCTAGGTAATTTTGGTTGTTCATTAAATAATAATGAAATGTGATAACTATTTACATTCTTTTTTTACTATTTTTTATTCAACTGCATACACCATTATAGAGTGTATATTGTTTTAGATGCCTTCTATGGTGACCTAATGAGTTATAATCATACCTAGCTTAGGATACCTGATCATCACCTCAATATACTTCATACTTTTATGATAGGATACGTCAAAGGGACCTATATTATATGGATGGGTCTGGAAGGATCATAGATGAGGGAACTGGAATTGGTATCGGGTCCCCTTTGGTATTTTTCAATGTATTTAATTGGGGACTTTAATTTAACACTTGAAAAATATTATCCATGAAATATCTATTATTAAGTTATGGATATTGTATTTTATTATTCATTATCATGTATTACTATTATATTCTGGTAATTTTATTACTCTCGTAGTTTGTTATTTTTTATTGGTTATTGTTTATTTATTTTCACTATTTTACTGCTTTGATAGAGAGGGTATAGTCTCTCTATGATCAATATTATACCGTCGCTACTATTTGGAAGCCCCTAGGGTATAGGGAGGCACACCTGGGTCATGTAACTGATTAGAATGAGTCACTGATGAGTGGAACCTGGGTCATGATGTTATAAAAGTATTATAGTATTTCAATAGGTATTTTCTTTATAAAGACCATTTTCATTTAAACATAAATGTGATGTTTTCAAAATATTATTCTATATATATTAATGATCATTAGTCATGATTAAAGGAAAAGGGTTTCACAAAACCATCTTATCCCTTCTAGAAGATTAATTAATCTCCATCATGGGAATATCTTATTCATATGATTTTGAAAGCTTTTTGAGCATCCAAATCACATGAAATAAACTATTTAATCTATCTAATGATTTTTTATATGTCAAAAATTTATATGTATCTCAGTATCTATCATATTTTATTTCAAAATCTATACTCATACTCCTCATTCAAACAAGATAAATACCAACAAGGACTTGACTATTACATTTCTAGAAATACAGACAACATGATATAAGATAAAGGGGATGTCAATAACATTACGAAGGACCATGATTTATGGATTTAAGGTATGATATATTTTCTTATGGTCTATATATGAATCATGATTTAATAATATTGATGATTCAGAAGGGAATATTTCATATCAACTAAAAAGGTGAAAATTCTTGGTTAATGGTTTAAGAAAGGAGTTTAATGAAGGGTTTATCACTCATATTAGGATATGGAAAAATTTTATATTTGATATTATTTTCAAAATTGAGAAACATAAGTAGAGGATATCAACACATTTGAAAAGTGGTGTATCAAAAATGTTATGATTTTGGAGACCCACATTTAAGTAAATATGATAAAGGGATAAATAATCATTTGGTTTAATATGTGATTGATCATAGATTATTTGATTTTATGGAAAAATGAGATATATAGAAAACCCTAGTGTTTAAAAGCTGATATATTTATGGTATTAAATATATTTTTATGGGAATACATGGTTTATAGTAGTGATAATGATGTGATTGAGATTTAATTTAGTGATTAAGATATTAATGTTATTTTAGAATATGTCTACAATTTTGGGAACCTTATATGATTAAGGTAAATATAACATTATTGTATTTTAGTTGAGGATTAGAAATTAAATTATCATTTGGTGGTATATAAGTTTTTAAAAAGTCTTTATCGTTATTTAAGTTATTTATGGAAATTTTTATATTATCTTAGAGAATATATGATTAGGGAATATAAATTTTTAATGATACATTATGGGTGACTGATGTTATTCGGGGATAAATACTAAATTTATCTTAGAAGATGATCTGAGTAAATGATTATTATTTTTGGGTTTCAATACTAGTTTAGAATATTATGAGGAATTTTGAGGATAGTTATTTATTGAATAATCAATGTTGAAATTTTGGTATTAATACAGAATTTTATATAATTACAATAGTATTTCATTATTTGATGGTTTATTAATTTTGGGATTTTTTACCTTATGATAATCTTATTTTTTGTTCAATGTATAAAGATATGTGGAATATATTTATATTTTATAAAATATTATGTGACTCATTAAAGATTATTTTTGTTCTCCATGCATGAAAAATTCATCTTATATGGTCATCGTTTGTAGAAATAGTTTTTTTTATGTTGTGAGTTAATTAATAGATGAAATTATTCTTTTCATATAAGTATATTTATTTAGGTTATTAGTATATAATTCTTTAACTTTATTAAAATTATTTGAAACCAAAAACATTATTCGTTTACATTTCTTACTGATAAATCGATGGCCTTTTAACCCATTATAGATTTATAGTTTGGTGATTGTTAACTTTCTCATGACCATCTTTTATAGAACACTCTAACAGTCCTTGGAAGTTATGGATTTCTTCCATATCAATATTTTCACTTCAAACTAATTTTATCCGATATAGAAACCTTCTATATGTTACTCTATATAACCTTTATACTTATCTTTCTCTCTTTTCAAGAAAAAGTTTTGTTTACCATTTTTATAATGTGGGATTTTTTTTTGAAAATTAAAACCCAGGTTAGCGAGACTGAGTTCAAATTTTGAGGAATAAATTTTATAAATGGGGGGGGATGTAATATCTATATATTTTAAAAATAAATTCTATACCATACAAGAAACACACCATTGATCTTTAACAAAAAATGAAAAATTATTATTCAAATGTAACCATTATAACAAAGTCATGAAATTGATTGGTATGAATATGAACATCTTATTTATTAAATATATAATCTTCCTTATCATTTATATTTTTTTAATTAATGTTTTGAAAATAAAAACTCTATTTTTTGTAAATTTATTTTTGACTTAAAAATACATTTTCTTATAAAATTATTTTATTGTTTTTTTGAGAAAAGTTAATAATATTTATTTTATTTATTTTTTATAAAATTTATTCGATAAAATTAATTTTAGTTTTTATTTATAATATAAAAATTATATTATGAATATACTTTATAATATTCTAAAATGGTTGATTATTTATTGAATTATGAAAAATATTATTTTTTAATTGAAACTTGTATTTTATTTTCAAGTATATATAAATTAATATTATATTTTGGATTAATATTAATTGTTAAATTGTTAATTTTAATTGAAATAACAAAATTTTTATGTTTCAAATAGATTTTATACTGAAATTTAGCATAAATAAATTTTATACATAAAAGGGAATTGTTCTAAAAAAAAAATTCATTGAATTTTTATATTTTAATGTTAAATTAAATTCTAAAACATCTATATTTTGAATTTTAAACAATGTAATCCATGTTAAAAATTAGTGGGTCCAAATTTTGTAAATAGTTCTTGTTATTTTGGTCAATATGAATAGTAACCTTAGTAATTTTTATTACCACATCTGAGGGAAAATCATATAATTAATGGTTAAAAATAAAATTAGAAGGACAATAAAATGACCCCAAAACTAGACTAAATTCTATTGGACGCATCTATTTCGTCAATAATCATCAAAAATTATGTTGTATTTCCTTTATTCTATTTGAGTTTGATTATGAACTTTATTATATTTCATGTAAGGAAAATTAAAAAATATCTCAATCTTGTTTTTAATAATTATAATATTTTATAAATATGGGTAAATAGAATATATGTTAACTTTTTTTAAATCTAAATGTTATATATTCATCATGGTAATTTACTTTAAAATTTAGTGAGGAAAAAATTAAATTAAATACTTACACAATGTTGTTGTAGTAATTATCCTATAAATGAAAAAAATAAATTAATTGATATTAAAAATATTAAGAGTAATATAATTTGAGCTATATAATGTGATAAATTAATTTTATAGAAGACCAGAACTTGTTATAAATTTAATAAAATATTTTTTCAAATTTTACTTTTATTATTGATGTTATTAAATCAAAGTAATGAATATTTCTGAGAATTGACATTCATGATAATTTATAAGAAATAATATTTTATTAAATGATATAAAATTTATAAAAATATTATATTCAGACAAATAACTAAGATATGCATTATAATATAATGTATAGTCCATTTACGGTCTGTTTTTTCATTTATTGTAATTATCTTGACCCCAAAATAGGAACAATCCTTATTATAATGGTATTTTTAAAAGCAGTTTACAAGGGGTTAAAACTAAACGATAAGGGTAAAAAAAAATTAAAAACATATTTCTATCTTATTTTATGAATTTAATTTTCACCATACTCGCTTTATATTCAAAATAAATTACTTTGTTTCTATTTTAAATTGAAATTTAATTTATATTAATTTTATATTTTGAGGAATTCAATGAGCGCCCCATCCCTCTCTTATAAAGGAGCACATATTCTTCTCATTCCATCACAAAAAAACACATTTTTTAGAAAATATATACCTATATCCTTTCCTATAACCCCTTCCCTCAGTATAGATACATTGTTTTATCCATAACAATAACCTTAGTATTATTAAGTTGGTATAAAAATGAGGTTGTCTGAAGTAGAGGTTCTTTTTAATCAAGTATTTCCTTTTGATTTATTACTCCAACTCCTAAAAATATAATTTAACCATGATAATATAATAACAATAAATTCCTCCATATAGTGATATTTTATTATTTTAATATCACAACCTATATAAATCTAATATTTTATCAAATAAGAAATGAAATCATCATTTGTGTGTACATTAGACTACCGCCTAGTGAACTAATGTAATTCGTTTTCCATAACCTTCTATAAAAATAATTGTTAAAATATTGGAATTAATATGTATAGATATGTATATACTATATTCATGATATATTAATCATTCTGAGAAGATAAAATATAATTTAGTTTCTTACATTTTCATTCATCGAAAAATCAAAACGTCGTTTGTGCATACGTGTAGACCACCACCACCAAAAAGCGATGTTATTATTTCTTAATCACCACATCACATGGATTATATATACAAGAATAAATAAATAAATAATATTTTATTTAAGAAATTACAGTAAAAATGGAAATTCAAAAATGATACTTTGTTTTTATAATGATCATTGAAAAATGGAAATGTTGCCCATTCGTACATCTGACCTACCATCAATATGATTGTAACATAGTTTATTTTTAATAAATATATTTCAGGTTTATTTTTAAAAGTATAATTTTTTTACATAAATTATAATTATTTTCTGATTTTTATTTAATATTTGATGGGACACTGACCACATTGATCATAGTTGACTTACTAGAGCCATTTTGGACATATGAATTGAATATCATCCAAATATCCAATGTAAATTTAATTAACCAAAAAATTTATTGTAGCATGTTAATAGATCAAATAAAATTAATAGTAAAAATGAATTTGTCTCTTAGATTTTCAAATTATTATGAAATTTTTATTATTCTGGAATATAAAGAACGTAAATGATGAGTTAAACTCAAGATAATGGCCTTTGTTTTAAAATAAAACATTTAATGTTTTCTTTAAAACTCTATTTTTCTTCCATATCCATATGATATTTTTAAATTATATAGAAAATGTTTTTAACAATATCCTATTACTATTAAAATTCATTATTACCAATGTTTTTCTTTTTAAAAAATGGTTTCAAAAGAATCAATTTTTCAGTTTTCTAATAAAAGTATGGGAGGAATTGTTTTTAACTTATACGGTATGAGTGGATTTTCCCACCATCATGACTAATATTTTCATTGAGTCTTAGTTCATAAATTTATAATAATCTATTAAAATATATTTTATTACTCTAATAATTTCACATGTTTTAAAACAAGTGATTTTGAAATGGAAAAGTTATTTTTCTAAAGAAATGTTTTTATGTTGAATGGTTTTATATTTTATTTTATAGTTTTTGGGAATTGATTATGGGGATCTGTGGTTCCATTATAAACTAAAGTTGGGTGAGCCCATTATAGACATATAATGTATTGGATAATGGGATGATGTAAATCGATTAGGTTTATCCTAATAGATAATCAGAATATACTACTATGGTTATTAGAAGATAAACTATGATGGTTAATCCTTGAGTAGTTGTTATGGTTACTATAAAGTAATGTTTGGAATTTAACCATGAGGGTCTTCCATGAGTAGCTACAATGGTTACTCAAAATATAATCTTGATTGTTATACCATGTTTACGTAATAATGATATTAAAATAATGTCTTGTGATACCTATATGATTTATCTACGATTGTTATGGATTTTGATAGAAATATTATGATATCAAATGGCAAAGGAAAGTATATGCTACATTATAAGGCTGAAAAATATAACTTTATGAAAATGTTATTATGAGTTTTCCATGATTTCAATGTATCCTTAATGAGTTTTATCTTCTAATTTAGGATTTATTATGGACTTTTTTAGGGAAATATTTTGCTAGTGAAGGTTATTTCTTGGGGTAAGAAAATGTTTTTTAGCCCAAATATTATTTTAAAATTTCAAAAATATTATAAGTATTAATAGAATAATGATTTCTTTATTTATTTTTATGTCATTTACTATTATTTTTGTGTTCATCTCTTATTTTAAAATGTTTTAGGGCTTAAGAAGGTGTAAGGGAAAGAAAAAAGTCAAGTTAAAAGTTATAAATATTTTTTATGAAAAAAAATGTGTTTCGTTATAAATGATTTATATTATGAAAAAAGGGATACTGATTATAATTTTCCACTTTATATATATATATATATATTGTTTTGTAATTAATATTTATAGCCTAACTCTCTAAAAAATTAATGCTGAAATATATTTTGAATGTATGAATGTCAATTATAGTTTATAGTCACTATATTATGTAATGACTAATCTTGGGTCCTTACAAAACATATTATATGAGGGTTATTGATATCAATTACGACGTTAATGTGAGTGTATATCCCTAAATTATATTGGACTAACCTCAAGAAATTGATAACCTTATCCAACACATGGTCTCATCCCAACCAAAAAACATTTAGTTATTATTGATTACTCATGGACTTTAGTGCAAGTGGGTGATGTATAAATTAATTAACTCAAATAAAATATTAGATCAAAGGCCTTTCTCAAACCCTCAAGATCATAGGGAGCTATTATGAATCATCGAGAAGGAGTAAGTTATTCAAAAAACACTCGATTATAATCATTCTACATTGATGAGGGTCAAAATATTTAAAAATAAAAAAAATAATTTTTCTAGAAAAAACACTACATGAACAAGATCTCAAACTCTAACCATGGTAGAGTAGCACCATATTGATTTTGGGTAAACTTCATTTAATGAATAAAAACCAGCAATCATTTTTTTTTCATTTTCTAAAGCCGGTTTAAAGGGTTGCCGGTACCCATTACACCAAAACACCACATCTGTTAGATGATCCCACATTCAAGCGAAATACAAATTTCAGATTACATTATCAAACTCAAATTTCACGTAAACCGCCTCGAGCCACGAGCAGTGCCAACTTCACGCGCCCACAATCTTTTCACACCTGCCAGCATATCCCGCGACAGCCCTAATAGCCTCGCGCCGCGCACCATCCAGACCGCACGTCAACCCTTCAACCGCCCGCACGCCAATCGATAGCCACGCGACGTCCTGACCACCGTCACGCGCCGCACATTCTCGAACCGTCGGCACGATTCACCGGCTCCCGACGTCGACTTCACCAGTGACCAGTGTCGTCATCCCTGGCAAGCTTCTTTGAAAACAAACCAAAAGAACGCTGGCGAGGACCCGTCATCTCCATCGAAAAAACAAGGAACCGCAAAAACCACGCGATCCACAGAAAATCACAAAATCGAACAAACAAAACGGGGAACCCCACATCAGGCACTCCAACCATCGGTGACAGCCCTCAGAGACCCTCAAGCACACTCCACCACCGCAGCTCAGAAGAAGACCTCCACAAGTTGCTAAACCGCCACAACACAACCGTTCATCCCCGAGAGAAGATCCTTGGACGCTCCGTAGAGTGTGCTGGTGCATCCGGTCTTACGCCCAAGGACCAGACCCCCGGAAACGTAGAAGAAATGTTCAACGCAACAACAAGAAGATACCTCCAAGAGACCGCCATAGCGAGCACCCGAGACCTCCGAAGAAAATCCACCAGAGGGCAGAGGCAGCGGCGAGGTCCCCGGATCTGCCATCTTCAAGCGTCAACCGCTAAACGAAAACCTTCAAAGCTTAAAATCACACAACGATAACATGAAACAAGGAACCCCCCTCCCCAGGCCACTCCAGATCTATCATTACAGGGGGAGGAGGCTAGGGAGGGAGGAAACGGGAGCGTCGAGGAGAAACCCTAGGAGCCACGGGAGAGAAAGCCGAAGCCGCTCTGAGGCCATTTAATGAATAAAAACATTATGAAGGGAAATATATGTAATATTTTCCATATACCCAATGGGTGTATGAACTAGAATGCAAATGTGATCCTTAAAATTTTAAAAAAACATTCATATTATGTGAAGAATGATTGACTTTGAACCCATAAGTCCTATGTTACTATAAAAAATGAAACACATTCAACCTATGGGTAGTCTCTTCTGACCCTACAGGAACTACTATCTTTTGAATAAGAATTTATTCTATAAGAATAAATAATGAAGGATCTGAAATCAACTAAACAGTGATGAGATGATCCAATTATAGTATAGGATCCTAACAATTTGAGATGCTTGTGTATTGTTTTAATCCTCTATTTGATAGGTTAAACCCATAGTTACTAGAGAATATCTTAATAAGATGAGAAAACAAGGATATAAAAACCAAAACTGAACACTGTATGATCCATGATGCATTGATAGGTATCATGAGACATAATATTTTTGAGAACTGGGTGTATTCCTTCCCAATTCAGCAATTTTTCATGATTGAAATATCAATGATAAGTAATGTGTCTTAGAACATGGCCTTAATAGTTTGTTTTTTATTATTGACATTATGAATTCAATTAGTATGAGATTTGTAATATAAATGTACATGTTTTAATTTATTTTCATGAATATTGAATTCTCGTAGTATCAAGTTGACTAAGGATTCATGTTTAATTATTATCTACCCTAATATTTATACCACGTGTATCCAAAGATTATTTAGCTGTATATTTTTCATTTTTGATCATTTGATCTCACCATATATTATGTTTACATTTCCCTAGGTTATGATGAAATGTATAACATGTGATTTATTTATACATACAAAATCTGTGAAATGGTTTTAATAATATATTGAAGACTCATTTTGTATTAAGAAGTTTTATATATAATGAATGTAAATATTTCCATTAGTTGAGAAAAACATGAGGATTTTTATTTTACCATTTTTACTAATTATTTTAAGATATATACCTTAAAATAATTTTGGGATATAAGTGATTCATGAATTTTCATTAATTATGTAATTATATATTGTTATATTGGATTTTATAGTTTTTATTAAAGCACACATGTAAATTCTATGTTTATAGAACCACATCAAGGAGTGTGGGTCCATGGAATCATAGTTGTTATCAAAGGAATGGATTAGATAACTTTATACATTAGAATGGATTTTGAATATAATTTAATGTTTTATAAGTTATGGTTGATCATAATTTCATAGTTATAGATAAACCTTTTCTATAAGTATATGATTTAATGTTAAGGAAATAATGAAATCTTTTTTATGGACTAGGAAAATAAAAATATAATAAATGTCCTAAAAATAGGTCAAAGTATTAGATAAAATCCTGATGTTTTGGTAAATTATATATTATTTAGTTTTCCTTGAAATACATTTCTTTCTGTATACTGGAAAGTGGATGTGGATGTGGAGTAGATGCACTTAGATGTAATAACTTTAAATGAATGTTTTATAATTGACTCAGTCATCATTCCGATTCACTATAAGTGGGCATAAGACTACACATCTAGTGATACACTCCCATGGGATATACTTTGGTTAATCACATTATATTTATGAAACATTGTGATGTTTTTAATAATTATGTTAACTAATTATGTTAGAGATACTAGTAAAAATGACCATGAATAACAAAGGATTGAACAAGGGATTCATAGGTTTATCAAAAAGTACCATATGGTAAAATAATGTTTCCTAAGGTAATTCATATTCATATTTTTTGTTTTTATATTCATATTTTTTAAATTATAATAATGATTTTCATTTAGTATTTCAATGAAATATGATCAGGAAGATGAAGCTAAGAGTTGAATATTCCTATAAACACATTGTATTATAAACAAATAAGGGAGATACTCAAACAATTAATAATCATAAAATATCCCTTTTATGATGGAAAAGGTGAGTTCCCTAATCAAACCTAAGGAAAAAAGATTGATTTTTTCAGGAAATGCATATCCATTTTCATTAGTGGGATATATTCATCCCTGATATTCAAGTATATTGTAAAACCTATGAGGAGTATATGAATCATTTAATGGTTATTCTTCAATAGTTTTACTTTAAATGTATAGTGACATATATTAAATGGATTAAATGACATAGAAATGTGAATTTAGGAAAATATTATATTTTTAGAGATAAATATTAGAGGAAACATGATTTAGTTATGAATAAATCTTATGTTTAATACACACATGATAATGAGAAAATAATGGGTGGTCTGATTTTTAAGAATAAAGTTACATAGTAATTGGTAACCATGGGATTGATAATTGATTGATGATATTTTTGGAGAATTTTATCTCATTTTTGGGATTAAGATATATAAATACTCATGTGTGGCCTTATTAAAAAGGGGATAATACCATTTTATGGTTAAATATTGAGTTAATTTTTAGTGGAATATATAACTTCACATTGGTTTTTTTTACTTACAAATTCAAATAAGTGTGGGGAATGTTTTTTTATTTTTAGTTTATGATTAGATTATATTAATACATGGTTATATGATTATAGGAGTGACTAATGTTATTTTAGGAAGGGTAAGTTGTGTTTTGAGATAATATATTTCAATGATTATTGGTTTTAGAATATTTTAAGAATGTTCATGGTAATTTTGGATCTCTATTTTATGTATTAGGTAAATAAGTATGAGAGAACTGAACTAAAAGTATCCTCTGTTGAACCAAGAATGATACATATTTAACTAATACATGGGGTAAAATCTATAAGTATTGAGATATATATTATCACACTCACAAGTGTAGGGGAAAGAGAGAAGCTACAAGATTATGTTTCATCAATTTCAAGAGAGTTGGGAATTATGTGACTCTATGTACCAACCCAAGGTATAGTGAGGGAAATAGTCAACAAAAACCATGAGATTAAGGAAAAACCTATGTAAAAACTACTTCTTAATTCGATATCCAATTTTCAATAAATATTTTCTAGTATCCTTTGTCATGTATGTATGGCATCCCACCTTTTTATTACATAACGTTTCATTACATTTTACTAATAGAGGATATTTAAAGTCTAGTGTCTTGGAAATTAGGACCATAATACATGAAAAATACATAAAACATTCTTATAAATCACTTGTAAGGATTCATCATAGGTTCATCCTATGTAAAATTACTTCATCTCATATCTTTGAGACATACATCAAAGGAAAGGGTGAGCAGAAGGCCCAGTAATGGGTAAACAAGGGAATAAGTTTACTTGTGATATCAATAAGAACATGAATACAAACATAAAGACATGAGAAATGGAAGTATAAGAATATCATAATGAAAATAACATGGAACATAGCTTGAATATGTGGCTAAAAAATTTCATTTATACATTCATGAACATATCACTAAGGTCCATCCCCAAGGTGTTATAAAAATTACCAAGGTTATTCACCAAGGTATCGTGAAACCTGTCATCTATAGAGATTAATTCGTTACCCAATGCATTGGAGCGATATCAGGGAGCACCCTTAATATGACTTTAATTTCATGTGATAAACATATATCATAATCAAAATTTTCATAAATAACCCTTGGATAATAAATTAAATGGTTTTCATTTTAAGATCATGACGTTTTAAAAGTTCTTAAAAAAAATAAGATCATTATGTCATTTATAACCCATGAAAAGGGAGTGAGGGTTATATGTATGTCAATCACAGAATCAAATACATCATCTTTATAACTTTATGAACACCCAAAGAAACTAAATAGGTCTGGGTATTCACATAAATAAAACAATGGAATTTCTGGAGAGAAAGAGATAGAATTTTGAGGTGAAATTTCTGCAATATACCTACTATATTAAATGGTTTTAGAAAACATTGAAAAGTGAGGATAGAAGAGTAAACCACTGATAAATAACTTATAATAAATTATAAATACATAATAGAATATATTTAAGAAAATTATATGGAAATTGGAATGAAATACCACATGAAAAGGAAACATGAACGAAAAGAGAAGACACAATTCCTTTTACGAAAAATTAGGCAGCCTAACGACGTCACATAAAGATTCAGAAAACCAATTGATGAGAGTAGAAACAGTTTCAAAAAAATTTGAAATGAAATGGAAAGTAATTATAACATATATGAACATACCCTCAACAAAAATAGATGGAAACTAGAAGACACAACATAAAGGAAGTCATGGTTTAAAGAGGAGGGTGAAAGATTCTCTTACCTTGAAGAGTAACTTCGAAATCTTGAAGGTCAAGACCTTGGGAGGCTTGAGGGAACCTTGGGAGGCATCCTTTGGAGGTAAAGAGACCATAACTTCGTTGGGGAGGATTTGGAAATGAAATGAATGAGGGAACAACTTGGTATTTATAGGAGAAATGAGGGAACAAAGCATTAATTGCCAAGGGACGCCTCATCGGTGGTATTGGAAAAACCATGGGCTTGCCCGTGGTATTTTCCCATGGTATTGGAAACATGGGAAACCTCATACCTTATCTTATTATTCATAAATTGGCCAGAATTATTACATCCTTAATGATGTCATTAAACACCTGAAACTCAAAATTGTATTTTCACTATTCACCAAAAATTCAACTATTTCAGAAAAATCTGAAAAAATTCACCGTAACCTAATATCAATGCTTTGAATTCAAAAATTAACTACATTTTATGAAATTAATTTTTTTAATGTTTTTAAATAAAACACTATTCACAAAAAATTCAACTGTTTGAGAAAAATCCCAAAAATTCACCTTAACTAAATATTGATGCTTTGATTTAAAAAATGAACTCCATTTTAATAAAATAAATTTATAAATATTTTTAATTTTACTTTTAAATAAAAAACATTATTCACTCGAAAAAACTAATACTTAACCCATAATTTTTAAAATAGTTATTTACCTATTTTATTTAATCACATTACTTAATCAAGGTGCCTAAATTAATATAAATACTTTCTTAAGAGAGGTTACTTAATCTATTTGGTCACATTACTAATCATAAGGGTAAAATCACTATTCATAATTTACTATTCACCAAAAATTAAGCTGGTCTTATTAGACTCTAAATTTCATACCGAACACAACTGTAGAAGATCATTTTTTGAAAATCAATACACATTTTTAATTATTTGAGGTTTACATAATTATTTTAAAATATACTTTTTCCAAAATTCATCAGTAATATAAATCCTATATTTATCCGCAAATTTGAGATTTACCAACTTCACCATAAGAAGAAATAAAAATTTTATTTATATCAAAATATTACACAAAGTAGCAAAGGTCTCGTTACATAGACCCTTATAACACCAACATAGGTCCTATGTGTAAGGTGTACTAAGGTGATAGAATCCTAGAGAGGCTCAGCCAACATTTCCCGAGTGGTGATTTCTATCAGCTTGAACTTCTCTCGAAGGCGTTTTCATTCAAGCTTCACAAGATGAAGTTTGGATTGGTTTTGGTCTAGAGAAAAGCCCAGTGGTGCTACCTCCTTCCCAAGATCTGTCATATGGGATTCGATCGGCCCAAGACTACTGGATGAGTCCATTAAATTTTCATTCTTTATTAATTAACCCAGATCACTTGTATTTATAGACAATAATCGCAACATTTAGTTTCCAATAGTCATATTGACCAACGTTCATATAATAGTTGAAACTCAACTGTCCCATTCTAATTGTACTCATTTCACCAAATGAAATAGTTTTGTTGAGTATAAGATAAAATAACACACAAAAATAGGAAGCTGAAACTAATCAAAATTTTGGGTCCTTACATTCTTCCCCCCTTAAGAAATTTCATCCCAAAAAATTTTAACTCGTACCCTCAGAGGAGAAAAGGTGTGGGTTCTTCTAGCTCATAGATTCCTCTGGTTCCGATGTGGTTTCTTCATATTTGTGGTTCCTCCACAACACCTTAACAGGGTGGGTATTCTTGTTGCATAGAACCTTGTCACTACGATCTTAGTTCTCCACCAATTTCTCCTCATAAGAGAGGTCATGTTATAGTTGTACCACCTCTGGGATTAGTACATGTGAAGGGTCAGGTATGTACTTCTTCAAGAGGGATACATGGAAGTCATCAGGAACATGTGCTACATTTGGAGGAAGTTCAAGCCGATAGGCCACTGCTCCCACATGATCAAGGATTTCATAGGGTCCAATGTACCTAGGGCTGAGCTTACCTTTCTTCCCAAACCTCATGACTCTCATCCAAGGTGATATTCGAAGAAAGACCATGTCACCGACATCAAACTCAATGTCTCTTCGACTGTTGTCAGCATAGCTCTTTTGCTGACTCTGGGCAGCCTTAATGTGTTGATGGATGGTAGGGACTTTTTCAGTCATTTCTTGGACAATATCAGGCCCAAAAATATTTCTCTCACCTGCTTCATCCCAACATGTTGTAGTTTTACATCACTTCCCATATAGAGCTTCATAGTGTGCCATTTTAATTCTCCATTGGAATCTATTATTGTAAGATAACTCAACTAAATGGAGATGTTGATCCCATCCACCTTTACATTCCATTGAGCATGTTCTCAACATGTCCTCGAGTGATTGAATAGTCCTTTCAGATTGTACATCAGTTTCGGGGGGATAGGTCGTACTGAAATTCAATCCAGTGCTCAGACCAGGTTGAAGAATTCTCAAAAATTTTGATGTGAACCTTGGATCACGATCAGATATGATAGAAAGTGGAAATGCATGCAGCCTTACAACTTCCTTCAAGTAAATACTGGGAAGTTGATCATTAGAGAAATCTTCCCAAATGGAGATAAAATGGCCAGTATTGGTGAGACGTTCCACAGTAACCCATATCGTATTGTTCCCTTTGGATGTTTCCGAAAGACCATTGACAAAGTCCATAGTGATATTTTCCCACTTCTATGCTGGTATGGGTAGTGGTTGCAATACCCCTTTAGGAAGTTTTCGATCTTCCTTCACTTACTGACATACCAAGCACCTTCATGTGTAGTTATCAATCTCCCTTTTCATATTATCCCACCAATAATGATCATGAAGGTCCCTATACATTTTTGTGCTTCCACGATGTATAGATAAAGTAGAGCTATGAGCTTCATCCATCATCTCCTTCTTTATTTCTGGAGTAGATAGAACACATAGTCTTGTACGAAATTTTAGTACACCTTCTTGATCAATATTGATCTCAGGAAACTTCCCATACTTTATAGCCTCAAACTTCTTCTGTTATAAAGGGTCTTCTTTCTGAGAATTCTTGATATTCTCTAGTAATGATGGTTGAGAAATCATTTGTGTATGGGTTGATGATGTTCCTTCCTTTATAATTCCCAAGTCCAAATTTACAAGGTCATTGATCAAAGGATCTCTTTGAATCCTCATCATAGAAAGAACTACTGGGTCTTTCTTTCTTAATGCATCAGCAATATTGTTTTCTCTTCTAGGGTGACAATGAATTGAACAATCATAGTCTTTATGAAGTTTCAACCATCTCCTTTGTGTCATGTTCAATTTCTTTTGTGTGAAAATTTACTTCATACATTGATGGTCTATATATATATCACATTTCTCCCCATTAAGATAGTACCTCTATATCTTCATAGCAAAAACGACCGTAGCCAGCTCCAGATCATGCGTAGGATAGTTTTACTCATGAGTTTTCAACTGTCAAGTCACATAAGCAATGATTTGTAATTTTTCATGAGTACGAACCCAAGACATTTTAGAGATTCATCACTAAAAATAATGAATCCTTCTCCACTTAAGGGAAGATTTAACATGGTGCAGTAACCAATATCTTCTTCACCTCTTAGAATCATTCCCCACACTCCTTTATCCAGATTAACTTGACCCCTTTTCAAATTAACTTGGTTAATGGATTAGAAATTCATGAAAATTTCTTCACAAACATCCTATAATATATTGGTAATCCAAGGAAACTTCGAATCTCAGTTACTGTAGTAGGCTGAGGCCACTCCTCTATAACTTTTTTCTTTACGAGGTCAACTGTGATTCCTTCATTGGTAATAATGTGCCCTAAGAAAGTATATTTTTGTAACCAGAATTCACATTTACTGAACTTCCCAAAAAGCCACTCCTTCTGTAGAGTTTGTGAAATATACCTTAGATTATCCTCATGCTCCTCATGACTTTTGGAATATATCAGGATATCATCAATAAAAAACTACCACAAAGTTGTCAAGGTAGTCCTTAATGATTCTATTCATCAAATCCAAAAAAATAGCAGCTGCATTAGTCAGTCTGAAGGGCATAACGACAAATTCATAATGCCCATATCTTGATCGGAAGGTAGTTTTTGGAATATCATCATTCATCACCCTCAATTGATGATAACAAGATCAAAGATCAACCATGGAGAAGAATTTAGCCCCATGAAGTTGGTCCAATAAGTCATAAATTCTTGGAAGAGGGTATTTGTTCTTCACAGTGATCCCATTCAGTTCCCTATAATCAATGCATAGCCACATTGATCTATCCATCTTCTTACCAAACAGAACTGGTGCTCCCCAAGGATACAAACTCGGATGGATAAACCATTTTTTGAAAAGATCTTGGAGTTGTTTCTTTAATTCCTTTATCTCCACATTTTCCATCCTATAGGGTGTCATTGATATCGGATGAGATCCAGGTACGAGTTCAACAGAGAACTCTACCTCTCTTTCCGTGGGAGATCTGGGTAACTCCTTAGAAAATACATCAATATATTCCTGGAGGATTAGGACATATTATACCCTTGAAATATCGTCTCCTTCTTCTTCTTCATCGATAAAATCCATAAATAATGATATAGGGGGTTCTTCTTGACAAAAATAAGGTAGATACATCTCTCCTTGGAAGATAACTGTATGTTTTCTATTCAAGACTACTTATATTTCCTTGCTTCGGCATTTGATATTAGCATTATACTTTGAGAGCCAGTATATCCCTAATTTAACGTTGAATTCCAGCATGGGAATGACTACTAGATTTGTGATAAGATTGTGCTCACCAATGTAAATTCTAGAGATTCTAAACAGTGATGATGATTGAATAGTCCCACCATGAGTCTTGAGTGATAAATCTACTTTTAGAAAATCGTTGGTGGATTCTAAATTCTTTGCAAACATAGAGGAGATAAAAGAATGCGTAGAACCAGAATCAAACAAAGTACTTGCTAGCTTTGAGAGGACAACAAGAGTACCATCTACCACATCATTTAGATCTTCAACTTCATCTGTCATGATAGAAAAAGCACGGCCTTGATCCCTTGGCCTTTGGTGAGGCTGATGTTGGTTCCCCTCCACTACCCTCAGATTTGGACAGTAATTGTAAAAGTGCCCACATTGTCGACACTTGAAGCACTAGACATCAGTTTGGGCTTGCAACATCTTCGCCTTGTCGTTAGTGTTGGGAAGATGAGGTTTCACCTCACTATGACAACTAATCACAATGCGGCCATCTCTACCACACTTGTTGCACTTCCCACTCCTAAGCAGGCAATTTCCTGAATGCTTCTTCCCATATTTATTACACGTGGGATGTTTTACTTTCTTGTCTCCTCTTCCTTGATCGATGTTCCTCCCTAATATTGGATCCAACGATCTCTTCTTCTCATTTGATTTATGAGACCATTATGTCTCACCAAACTCTAGCTCTACTTTCATTTCACTCCACACGATCTTCTCATAGATTTCATAGTCTTAGTTGGCTAGATTCTTCCATAGACAAGGTCTCAGTCCACCAAAGAATCTATCAACCTTACCATTCAGATCCATGAAAAATCTAGATGTGTAATGTGAAATCCTTGTGAAGTTCATCTAATAACTTCCCACAGATTCATCCTCCATCTACTTAAGCTCAAGAAACTCCTTCTACCTTCTTGTTCTCATGGAACGAGGGAAATACTTACTGAAGAAGATCCCTCTAAACTTTTCCCACTCCATAGCTTCAACCTCCACTCTTTGCCTCGCTTTTTTGATTCATTCCCACCACTGATCAGATTCTCCTTCTAAGAGATATACACCCAGTGTGACAATCCCTTTCTCTAAACAACGTAGCACAGAAAAGGTCTTCTCTATAGAGCTGATACACTATTCAACAATCAATGGGATGGTCTATCCCCTGAAGGTTGGTGGTCGTTGGCGCATAAAGGACTCAAAATAATGTTGTTCCCTTCACGGTGAGATCAGTCTCTCATTTTGATTCAAGTTATTTCACATAACATGAGTTAGTTGGTTCATCATTCGCATGAATGTTTCCATTCCGGCATCCATCAGAGGGCCATCAGTGCATGGTCCATTGCAGTCACCATTTTCATGGTTTCTCCTATTGCCCATCATTTTTCTAAAAAAGTAAAAACATAGTGAGAAACTTATTTCATTTACCAATGTTTTAACTATAAAAGATTTTATGTCTTAAAACTTCATGCTTAACAATTAAATTTTTCTATAATTCCTTCATAATGATTCATAAAAAGTTGGTGATTAACCAAACATATCCCCTGGGAGTGTTGTAACTAAGATTGCAGTAAGGACCATTGTTGTGTGCCAGTTCCCGTTCGATCCTACCACAATGGGTGTTTTTGGGGTTTACCCCTATGTACATCTGTGTCGGAGCCACCTCTACCTACTCAAATCCATATAGGGATGTATTTTTTAGATAAACCACTTACTCAATACTCACCAAAATACTAGAAATATTTCCTATATTTAAAAATTTCTATAGGGTTTTTCCTAATGTTTTCATATCTTAATTTCCACAAATAACTAAACTATCCTTTGATACCAACTATGGAATCCTGCCTTTTTATTACATAACTTTTCATTACATTTTACATATAGAGGATCTTTAAAGACTAGTGTCTTGGAAATCAGGAACATAATACATGAAAAAAACATAAAACATTCTTCTAAACCACTTGTAAATCTTCTTTATAGGTTCATCCTATGTATAATTATTGCATCTCATATCCTGGAGACATACATCGATGGAAAGGGTGAGCATAAGGCCCGGTAAGGGGTAAACAAGGGAATCCATTTACTTTTGATATCAATAAGAACATGAATAAAAACATACAGACATGAGAAATGGAAGTATAAGCATAAAATAATGAAAATAACATGGAAGATAACTTTAATATGTGGCTAAAAAAATTCATTTATACATTCATGAACATATCACCAAGGTACATCCCTAAGGTGTCAAAAACATTACCAAGTTTATTCGCCAAGGTATCGTAAAACTTTCCATCTCTAGAGATTATTTCATTACCCAATGCATTGGAGCGCTATCAGGGCGCACCCTTAATATGTCTTTACTTTATTGTGATCCACATAGATCATAATCAAATATTTCATAAATAACCCATGGATAATAAAAGAAATGGGTTTCATTTCATGATTGTGACGTTTTAAAAACTCTTAAAAAAATAAGATCATTATTCCATTTATAACCCTTTTAAAGGGAGTGAAGGTTATATGTATGTCAATTCCAGAATCAAATGCATAATATTTTTAAATTTATGAACAACAAAAGAAAATAAATAGGGATGGGTATTCACATAAATAAAACAGGAGAATTTCTTGAGAGAAAGAGATAGAATTTTGAGGAAAAATTTCTGAAGCCTAACGGCTATATAACATGGTTTTAGAAAACAATGAAAATAGAAGATGAAAGAGTAACCCACTAATAAATAACTTATAATAAAGTATGAATACTAAATAACATGGATATAAGAACATTATATAGAAATTTTAATGACATTCCACATGAAAAGGAAACAAGAAAGAAAAGAGAAGACGCGATTCCTTTTACGAAAAATTTGACAGCCTAACGACGTCACATAAAAATTCAGAAAACAAATTGATGAGAGCGGAAAGTGTCTCCCAAAATATTTACACGAAATGGACAGTAATTAGAACATATATGAACAAACCCTTAACCAAAATTGATGGAAACTAGAAGACACAATATAATGGAAGTCATAGCTAAAAGAGGAGGGTGAAAGATTCCCTTAACTTGAAGAGTAACTTCGAAAGCTTGAAGGTCGGGACCTTGGGAGGATTGAGGGAACCTTGGAGGAATACTTGTGAGGTAAAGAGACCATAAAATCATTGGGGAGAATTTTGAAATGAAATTAATGAGGGAATGACTTGGTATTTGTAAGAGAAATGAGGGAACAATGCATTAATTTCCAAGGGACACCTCATCGGTGGTATTGGCAAAACCATGGGATTTCTAATGGTATTTTCCTATGGTATTGGCCACTTGGGACACCTCATACCTTATCTTATTATTAATAAATTTAAAACAATTATTACAAAATTATTACATCCTTAATGATGTCATTAAACACCTGAAACTCAAAACTGTATTTTCACTATTCACCGAAAATTCAACTATTTCAGAAAAATCCCAAAAATTTACCTTAACCTAATATTGATGCTTTGAATTCAAAAATTAACTCCATTTTATGAAAATATTTTTATAAATATTTTTAATTTAATTTTTAAATAAAAAATTATTCACTGAAAATTCAATTGTTTCAAAAAAATCCCAAAAATTCACCTTAACCAAATACCGATTCTTTGATTTGAAAAATGAACTCCATTTTATGAAAATAAATTTCTAAATATTTTTGATTTAATTTATAAATAAAAAACACTATTCACCCCAAAAAACTAATACTTAACCAATAATTTCTAAAACAGTTATTTACCTATTTTATGGAATCACATTACTTAATCATGGTTCCTAAATTATATTATTAATTTCTTAAGTGAGGTTACTTAATCCATTTGGTCACATTACTAATCGTAAGCATTAAATCACTATTCATAATTTACAAATCACCAAAAATTATGTTGATCTAATTAGACTCTAAATTTTATACTGAACACAACTATAGAAGATCATTTTTTGAAAATCAATACAGATTTTTAATTATTTAAAGTTTACATAATTATTTTAAAATATCCTTTTTCCAAAATTCATCAATAATATACATCCTATATTTATCCGGACATTTGATAATTTCTAACCCCACCATTAAAAGAAATAACAATTTTATTTATATCAATGGATTACACAAAGCAGCTAAGTTCTTGTTACATAGCCCCTTATAACAACAACATAAGACCTAAGGGTTAGGTGTGCTAAGGTGATAGAATCCTGGGGTGGCTCGACCAACATTTCCAGAGTGGTGATTTCTATCATCTTAAACTTCTCCTGAAGGTGATTCTTTTCCAGCATCACACGATGATGTTTGGCTTGAGTTTGGTCTAGAGAAAATCCCAGTGGTGCTACCTCTTTCCCAAGTTCCTTCAGATGGGCTTTGATCGGCCTGAGATTACTAGATGAGGCCATTGAATCTTCTTTCTGTATTAATTAACCATGATCACTTGTATTTATAGAAAACAATCGCAACATTTAGTTTCCAACGGTCATATTGTCCAACAGTCATATATCAGTCAAATCCCAACGGTCTCATTTCAATTTTATTCATTTTGTCAAATCAAATAGTTTTGTTGAGTATAAAATAAAATAACACAAAAAAATAGGAAACAAAAATTATTCAAAAGTTCGTGTCATTTCAGTATGTTATCACCAACTACTGGATATTGAGCTATAAATAAAATCTCTTTGTGTTATGATTATCACATATATAATTTCCTAGGTTTGATGGGAGTTATTCTATATGGATCTAGATCTACATTCCTTATTATAATTATATATGAAATTAGTAACGAGTTTGCTCTCTTTATAAATAACATATAACGATTTCTATATAGATAAATCTCATTCCATGTCCTAAATAAACCCATGATCTTCTAGTAGTTCATGATTAATTATGAGTTACCTAAAGAAATTACTTTGATATTATCGATCAAATTATGAGGAAGAAATTTATTTAATGGTAGATAATGTAACACAACAACTTTATAATATATTATTACCTTGGAATAATTAATTGTATTCGATATTTGTCTCTATGTTGAACATCAAACTTAAATGAACCATGAAATATTTAGAAAAATTATAAATGTTTAATTAGGGTCATTAAAATCCTTTCCATTAAATTAGAAGGAAGTCTTAAGAGTATCTAATTTATTAAATATATGTATATTTTAAATAATGGAAATTTTTAATATGACTAAAATTTAATTTGTTAACATCAATTGACTTATTAGATTATTTATTTTTAGAACATAATTTTTATAAAAATTTTATGTTTTATTCTACATGCATTTATATTTCATGAAAAATAATATTTTTGATAAATTATGTTTTATATTAATAATTTGTTTAACACAATTTACTTTGTAGAATATATGAAATTAAAATAATAATATCAAATATTTGAAAATTTAATTTCTCAATTAAAATAATTCTTCAATTATATTTTATAAATAAAATAAAAAAATGAATTTATAAATTTTGGAATTTAAAATACATGAAAATAAAAGTATTTTTTAATACTAATAGAAAAATTAACTTAGTATTAATATCTGATTTTTTTCTAAAATGGTACGTTTTTAGTCAAAGAATACATTTTTCAAAAAAATTATAATTTTATTGACATTACAATTATATAAGAATAACCTAGAAATTGTTAAAAATTTTATGTAATCAAATATTAATTTTAGGAATAAAATTAACATTTTTAAATATTATTTGAACATAAGAAACCAATGGAAAACGTTTTTCATTCTAATTAAAATATAACATAAATTTAAATACATCTTTTTTTATATTCCATAAATCATGTATTTTTTCTAGATATATTCCTTTTTGGATTCCATTAAAATCCTCATATTATTTATTTTATTTATAATAATTAATTATATTTCATTTGAATAAGTATCCAATATATTATTATCTTATATATAAATTTAATGCTTAACAATGTTATTTCTCTAAAAAAAATCACGTGATTATGCTCCTTTATTTTAAGGTTACCTTTTCAAAACTTTTGAAGTTATATTTGTTGATTTTTTTTAAAATTATAAGGCATGATGTATCAAATTAGGTAAAATTTATAATAATTTTTTTCATAAAAATTAATTACCAAGGATAGAAATTAATTAACAACATAAAAGTAAATTATAAAAAATAAAAAATGTTAAAACAAAAAATACATAAAACACTCAATATTTTCTAATGAAATGAGTTGTTTAGGTGGGTTTCAAACTACACTCATTGTCCTCTCCTATTTTTGTCCATTTTGGGACCTTTAACTGTTGAACAGTAACACTACATTATTGAAAATGTAAGGGTTACACCCAAAAACTACCATTTCATCACTTATAAAAAGGTAATATCTTAACCACTACAAGTCTCACCTTTACATAAAAATTGTAAAATATGGATATTTTAGTATATATATTTTTATTTAAAAAAACAATGAGTTCAATATCATTCCTCACATGCATTGAAATGAAGTCATGATATATTATTAAATTAAAATAATGAAATTTAAAATTCCACTATGATAAAATTTAATATATCATTATATGATTTAAAAATATTTAAAGCATTAAATTATAAAATTTTTATGAAAAAATATTAGAAACACCTAATGTTTAACAAGTAATTTTTAAATAAATTAAGCTTATCAATTTATTTTTTTCAATTAAAAGTTAAATAAATAATTTTTAGAAATAAAATCAGATAAAAATAACTTTCATTTTTAATCTATAATATCTAAATTTACTTATTTTTATTTTATCATCATTTTATGAAAATATCAATTTTAATCGAAAATGCATTTTTTCATGAAAATTTTAATTCTCCTCACTTTATCAATACATAATAATGACCTAGAAAATTAGAAAAAAATTAATTCATCACATTTTTAATTAAGGAGTAAATTTACTCATTTTCAAAAAATTATTTTTACTAAGATAACTCATGTTCAATATTATTATAACAAAAGGAAATGGTTTCTTTAATAAAGAAAAGATTTTAATATTTTTCATGAAACTAATATATATTTTTTTGTAAAATAAAGATATAGATTTATTTTAATGTTACATCACATTCATTTTAATTATAATAAATCAATTTTTCCCATATAAATTATTGAAATTTATAATTTTAACTCACACATAAATTTTATTATTTAAAACATAATTATCATAAAAAATATTGTTAATCCTTAAGATAGTTTATTTTAAATATAAATTTTCATAATAAAATTAGTATCATGTATTTGATTAGAATAGTAATATATTTTGATAAGATAAAACATAATGATGGTAATGTTAATTAATTAACATGGTGGAAAGTGAAAGTTACCTAGGGAAGATGTGCACATGGGTAAAGTGAAAAGTAAACATAGAAACCCATAAATCACTAAAATATTTCCCTAAAATTAAGTTATGGATGGATTTTCGGCCATATCATGGACTATACTCTATAATTTCAATGTATGTGGGTCTTTGACATTGAATACTATAATGAAATATTTGAATAAAATATCGTGAATCCAAAACTACCCATTATTTCTCTTATAAAAAAGAGAACTCCCATCCCTTAGAGGTGCATAATTTCCTTTGAGATCATAGCCAAATATATCCCCATTTGTTCATCATACAATCCTATCCCACCATCTTAAGATTTTTTACATCTTCAATCAGCATAGGGCCTTCATTTCTATAGATAATTCTACAGAAATTCAATATTCCTGAGTTGAGTATTACTCTCTACATAGTCTTTAATTTTAATTTACATCATTATAAAAATCATTAAATCTATTAATATAATTAATCAAGTAACATATATGTACTATTATTTCATCATATTAATTTCACAACTACTATTCATTCATTCAATATCATCCGATCAGAAAAATTAATGCAACGATGGCATGTACGTATGGACTACTGCCATCACGTTGTGATGTAGTTTGTTTTTCATCACCACCTCTTAGGGATGGAATATTTTTTTTTAAATAATTATTTTTTATTTCACTTATAAAATTCTTAAACTAGAATATTTTTCATATACTATCTTTTTATCCATTTGTTTAGTAATGAGATTGTTAATATTGTGTGTGTGCGGACTATAGCCTCCATGAATGATGTTACATATTTCAAAACACATAAAATGATCGGAAATAAATTATTATTTATATAAATAATATTATATTAATAAATTTATTATAATTATTAAACTATAAAATTTCAAATACAATAATTTTTCCATCCATTAGGAAATGGGTTCATCAATTGTGCGTATGTATATACTACCGCCTCCATAGATGATGAATTTAATTTTTCAACACCATCTAACATTTATGGTACTGATAATGAATTTTATGAAGATCTATGATATATATTATATGTCTATTTCTCTTTAAAGTTTATATTAACATCATGTTATGGATCTTTCTAACTCATTCGATCATTATGACACACTTTTATTGTGGTTAGTTTATTTCCTACTGAAGATATGTTATAATATTTATATATTGAATGATTAATGAATGATATATACTATTACTTAAATTAAATAAGAAGTCATTAAATATTTTTAAAGGTTCATTAATTATAATATTGATATATAATAATGATAATAATATATTATCACCATTCATTAAAACCTACTAAAATAAGTTTGTCTCTGACTTCATGAACAAGAGTCAAAATTAAAACTCTTCTAGGATGAAAGTGGAATATTATAAATAATAATGGGATATATATTACATAACAATAGGTAATAAAAAAATTTGAGGCTGAATCCTCAGTTTATTTAGGGAAGGGGCTATAGTACAAAACAAATCATGCACCAAGCAGTACAGGGATAAACATTGTGAGAGTCGAACACAAGACCACGCCGAGACCCATAGGGGTAGATAATATCTGAGATGAACCCTAATGGAACCATGTGTAATATTTTATTGGTAAACATAGTATCATGGATTGAGGATCAACGTTAATACTATAAAGCATGTGAAATACAATCAAAAGTGTTGGCACCGAATGTTAAAAAAATAAACTATAATGAACCACCATTTTCATTGTAATTAATTAGAATTGAATTATTTAAAAAGGGTTATAGTGATTAATATGAATTAAAAATATATAATTACGATCATTATAGTTTTTTTCATAAATATAGAGTGTGATCAACTATACAGGTAAATTGTGTAAGATAATTTTGTCTAAATCTCCCCTAATTAAGATAAGTTTTACTTTATACACCAATTTTTATTTATAGTGTCTATTATACCAAATTTTTACTTTATAATGAAATATATTTTATTAATGGTATATTAGGTTCATTTTTAATCCCTTTATTTTTTAAAGTTTATGGTTAAATGTTTCCTCTGTTAATGACTAAACTTCCTTTTCCATGATTTGTGAATTTTTTGACATCGATCTTAAAAGGATATTTTTTACTAAAGTTTCCATTTAATTATTATTCATTTAATTTATATTTGGGAAAATTATTCCATTTCATTAAAAAATATTCCCTCTAGGGGATCACTTTCGATTTTAAAATGCATTACTGAAAATAATAATTCCCAACCTCAGCACATGACGCTTTTTCATCCATATCCATGTTTTTCTTGTCAAATTATTTTTCTATAATATTTAAAGTGAAATTTATAATTCTATTACCCTATTTCAATTAAATTTTAAAAAAAATTCCAAACATGTGGGTTCCATTAAAACGTTTTAGTTGAGATTAACCATCCCATACATTATTAGTTCTAAAAAAACCATTCTTTTAGAAAGTAATGTTTTAAAATGTTCTAATGTTCCTAATATCCAAATTTTTTATATTTATTTTTAAATAATTTGAGGCTATTTTAAATTCATTTAAAATAATAAATTTTTAACATTTTACACATATTTCATTATCTATGGAAGGAATATATTTTACATGTCTCTATGTGAACGTATCTTCCCACCACATTTTTAATTTTAAAAAATATTTCCTCTATATACTTTCCTATTTTTTTAAAAAGGATATTATTATTCTAACGGTTTAATAAAATATTCATTTTTTAAAGTATTCAATGGAAAATTGAAATTGTTATTTTCAAATCAATTTTCCTAATGATTGTAAGAGTGTTATTTATCCATGTCATATGTTTGATTTGGTGAATTATTCCAAAGATACCACCGAACTTATTTATCTAAATGGATTATGAAATTCCATTTTAAATATATTGGATGATTCATTACTTATTTTCTATTTATAAATCATCCAATTTTATAGGATTTATTTTCTTATAATGCCTCTGCATTTTCAATTCCATATATTCCATCACAGAATTGATGGGGGTTTACTGAGATTCAAAATACATTAATCGATATGGGGAATTTCTGTATAACCATATTTTTTTATATACTCTCAATACCATATTCTTAGTCATATTTATTGAATTTTATTTACCTAGAATGTTTCTTAAACTCATTTGATTCACATTTATTTTCCATGGGCTTACCATGATATGTCTATTAATGGAATTATGAATAATTACTTGGGTAAAAACATGGAAAGGTTATAAAATCGTTCATATTTCATTTTGTTTTAAGGATATAATGATTAAAACCATGTGGAAAACATATTTATAATTTTTATTTTTAGATAGGTTGGGTAAGAATTATGTATCCTTCCATTTCATTGGGTAATGTCACAATCTCATGTGATATCATGGGGCATGGGTAGTGATCCTACCAGACTATGGAAGTGGTAGTTATCATATCCAACTATGTTATGTTAACAAGGCCAGGAGCCATGAATTTTTTTATGATGTCACATTTATATTATAGACACATTACAATGACGGAATGCTCTTGTAATATCATAATTCATATTTTATGATCCTATGTCATCAATTTTCATGTTTTGATTCCATGATCTTTATAATATCATGATATACCTTCTGAAATGTATAATTTGTCTCACCATTATGTCTAACATAGATTAAATGTCACAACCCATCCCCCGAGGCCCATTCCGTGACTACCCTAGGCCCACCTTCCATAGGCCAGGGGCTAGAGACTTGCACCAAAAGTCATATCCCCAAAATAGACGGCATTTCCTTTAAACTTGAACAAACACACATAGACCATACTATGGAAAGTAAAGCTAAAACTGGGATGTCAACAACAAGTATGTCACAGGAGGAAGAAACCACACAATTAAAGGTACAATTGAAAAGGAAAAGGGTCCAGAATACAAACCCAACTAAAAACATAAGTACTGTAAAAGGGAGAACAAGATCTAGAGGTCATCTTCCAAAGATCCTACCACAAAGGGAATAACAAAAGAAGGGACTAAGAAAATATTAACAAGAGACATCTCAAAAAAGTTACAACTTAAATTGTTAATAGAAAAACCAATGGTTACAATCACTGAACATCAATTACTATAAAGGCATTCATCCTCAGTGAGTTTATTATGCTAGCTATGTCTCCAAGACCTACTCAGTAGATGAGTTGTGAAGTCTCACTAATACTTGGGTCATGAAGCCTTGCTGGGTAGCTGAGTCACAAAGTATCATCAGTAAGTGAGTCATGGAGTCTCGCTGGGCAGCTGAGTCATGAAGTCTCCCTGCTAGCTGAGTCATGGAGTCTCACTGGGTAGCTGAGTCACGATGTTGCGCTGATAGATGAGTCATGGAGTATCGTTGGGTAGCTGAGTCATAAATCCTCACTGGGTCAACATCCATGAAATATAACTTAGAGGATTTCATAAAGATCAATATGTCATGTGGGTTTGAAATCTACAGACGACACGTCTACCAAACACACAGTCTGGGAGATATGTCTCGTTTTGTAATCAGGGTCTGGTTGCGTCAGGGACATGTTGGACAGGTTTGAACCAACCCAACCAACCTGACCCGGCATCCCACATGATGTGATTCTGTCTGTTTGTCCCATTGGCCTCACCTATTGGACCTCACTGGACTCGGCCAAGGTTTGTCATGGGTCCAATCTGATTTGTCACCCAGTGACCTAAATTTAACAGGCCCGGCCCGCAGTGGCTATACGACATCTTTTCCAAACCAGGACCATCGTGCGGCCCAACTACATCTAATCATCTCGGTCTGATAAAGAGGACCAGATCAAAAATTTAGTCGGGTCTCTCAGTCAGCCCGGTTTACGGGCCCGACTCAGCCGGTCAGCTGGCCGCCCCTTGATAGCATTCAGCGCGTCCGCTCCTCATATGCGACACCATGCAAGTGCCCCGTCTAGCTAGCCACTATGGCCGATAGGTAGTGGTCTCCCCCTTATTCGCAGCGTGCACCAAACGTGCCTCCTCCACCAGCGTGGCCGACAAGAGTCGGCTGCTCATCCCCCATGTGGCACCTGGGGTGGTGTCACCTCCTTCCAGCAACCGCCGCTGCAGGCCACCACCACATAGGCGGCACCTTATGCGGGCCACCGGGTCCAGTCCGATGGTCCGATCAAAGATCCATCTACGGATTTGGGGCTCTCATGTTTCCATTATCACTGCCACAACCTCATATTTTCCTTACCGCCATTTCGAGGAAGCACCCACAAAGAACACACCAGCGGAGGGTCTTAGGCCTTGTTTTGGTCAGCCTGCACCCTCTGCTTGAAATGTTTTAAAACATCGGGGAGGCTTGGGATCATATTTCCATCAACAATAACTAAATCCCAGATATAAAACACCATAACGACTTCCTCCCGAAAGAACGCATGCTCTGCGGATCAACCTGTTCATGGTATTATTCGCATTCTTTTTTTTAATGAAGAAAAGGAGAATCAAAACAATATAAACCCATACTTTTATTGAGGATCCATCGCTGAAGAGGTATGAATCTCCAAGTCATAATTGATCCAAAATCTGAAAGCATTATTCATCATTCTTAGTCTCTTGAATCCAGCCCACTAGCATTTTTCAATCTCTGATTCGATGGCATTCATCGATGACGTTCATTGTTGAGGAGATAGAGAGGTTTCACGTTCGTTAGAGAATTTCCGCACATCATTTCCCAACTCTGGATCCTTTATTAATTAAGGGAAGGAGATGTGTTGTACATCACCATGTTGTATCATTAATGAGTTTAAATAATGATTTAGTGCCACCTCATCGATGCACCACAACATTTACTGGTTGTTGCGTTCCAACGGAAATAGTTTGAATAAAATAAACTATTCAGTTTATTTTATTTTTCACTAAAAGTCCGAAAATTAACATTCCATCTTACCCTTTCCATTTGAAGTTATGTAATTTCTATGATATTCCCAGCATTCTGATTTCAATGTTTCCCTAGGATTTTTTTATCCAATCACTAGTTTAGATGTTAGAGAAAACCCACTCACACATTTACTTAAACGAACTAAAAAAATCAAAATTTTGTTCTGCACTCACTGGGCCTCATAATCACGTGATTTTAGAATGTATAGTATAAGAATAATTCCATATAATTTTAAAAAAAATTACACAAAAATTTAGAGACATTATATTTTCCCCACCTTAGGTCTTCAAGCCCCCAAAAGACACTATAAAGTCTAATCAATCAAATGGGGGTACTGGGCACAAATCTGAGCCTCTCACTCCCACGTTCTCTCTTGGAGGCTCTCGTACTACCACTGAACGCGCACCAGAGGAATATATTATCCACAAAGGACTAGCTCCTGTCTATCCTATATCTCCACTAGGAACTCCGCAAAGGTCACCCCCTCGTCAATTTCCAACTCTCCCCAGTCAATGACTTGCGAGGGATCATGCACGTACCTCCTCATATTTGGAACACGGAAGACATCATGGACCTGGTGCATCTGTTGGGAGAGAGTTAAGAGGTTAGCTACCTCACCAACTATATTGAGAATATCAAAAGGTTCAATAAACCTCAGAGATAACTTTTTTCCCCAGAAAAATCTCTGCAATCCCTATCGTGGTGACACCCAAAGGAAAATTTGGTCTTCCTACTCAAACTGCAAGGGTCTCATCCTCTTGTCCGCACAAGATTTATGTATGCTCTGTGCAGTCTGCATACACTCCAGAATGATCTTCACCATCTCCATGATAGCCCATACCAACTCTGAACCCATGAGGGTTGATACCCCTGGTTCTATCCAATATAGTGGTGGTCTGCAAGGCCACCCGTACAAAGCCTCAAATGGTGCCATGAAAATGGTGGAGTTTTATCTATTTTTGTACCCAAACTCCACCTATGGTAGGTGGTCTTACCAATTATGACCAAAATCCAAGACACAAGCAAGAAGCATTCCCTCCAAGGTTTTAATGGTTCACTCTTTCTAACCATCTGTCTGGGGGTGAAAGGTTGTGCTCAAGCATAATGGAGTCCTAAAGGCCTCCTGAAATCAATTCCACAACCGGGATATAAATCATCCATCACAGTCTATGATGAAGGTCGAAGGCACCCCATGTAGTCGCACTATCTTCTGGATGTAGAGGCGTAATATTCCCTTTACCAATCCCTACTCCATTATGGGTAGAAAGTGATCCAATTCGGTGAGTCAATCAATGATCGCCCAGATAGAATTTTGGCCCCTGGAATTGGGTGGTTACCCCATCAAAAAGTCCATGGAGATACAATCCCACTTTAATTATCTTACCTCAAGTGGTTGTGCCAAGCCTGCTAGGACAAGATGCTTGACCTTCAATTGCTAACAAATGAGGCATCTTGAAACAATATCTACCACCACTTTCTTCGTCCTGATCCACTAGTGCTGACATCATAGGTCCTGGTACATCTTTGCCACATTAGGATGTTCCACCCATGGAGATTTGTGGAAGTCAATAAATGCATCCTCTTGTAAGGTCATTAGTAATATGGTTCATCCTATGAAAAGGATGACATTCACCCCACCAATTAAAAATCCATCAGGAGCCTATCTTGAGGATATATGAGTATTTCAAGATAAGAAATCAACATCCACAAGTTGTACCTCTCTGACTCACTGTAAGAGTGGAGGAGTTAAAGGCATTGACTGAAGGTAAGCTTCTACATGATCATCCATGAAGTATATCTACATCATGACTAGCTTCTCTGTCACCTCACTTTGTAGCTATAAACTAGAACTCCTACTGAGCACGACTTCCACCACATTCCCCTTAACAAGAGTATAGACATTCTTCAAGTCATAGTCTAAGAGGAACTCCATCCATCACCGATGTCTCTTGTTTAGGACCTTATGTGAGAAGTTTTCCCTGATACTCATGTGGTCAGAGTAGATGGTGAATCGTTCACCCATCAATTAGTGCCGCTAAATATTCAAGGAAAAGGTCAAACCTTCTAACTCGAGTTCATGGGTCACATAGATATGCTCATGCTACCTTAAATTTCATGAGTCTTAGGTGATCACCGCTTGCTCTAGAATTAGGAAGAAACCCAGTCCAGATCCTAATGTGTTGCAGAAGACTACATACCAAATTCCCTCTTCTGGTAGTCTCAAGATGGGGGCACGATACAGTATTTGTTTCTACTCTTGAAAACTATGTTGGCACTTCTGTATCCATATGAAGGGTTGAAAAGGGTGATGTTACTATGGAAAAGTTAGGTACGAACCTTAATTAGTATTCAGACAACTCCAAGAAAGTATGAACCTCAGTCAGACTCCTGGGTGGCACCCAAGAAAGAACTACCTCTATAATCACCAGATCCACTGCAACTCCATCCTCTGAGATGATGTGTCTTAGATAGTGGACCTCCTGAATCTAGAACCGAAACTTAAAGAGCTTACCATAAAGATGGTGCTCTCAAATTGTATCCAAAACTATCCACAGGTGTGTTTCATGTTCCTCCTTTGACAATGAGTATACCAAGATGTCATCAATGAAGACCACCACAAAATGATTATGGTAAGGATGGAAGATCCCATTCATGAGTCCAATGAACACCTCTGGGTCATTGGTCACAACAAAGGGCATCACCAAGAACTCATAGTGGTTATACCAGTATATGAATTTTGTCTTTGGTATGTCCTAATACTATACCTGATGCTAATGATAGCCAGACCCGAGTTCAATCTTTGAGAACCATATCCCTCCATTCAATTGATCATAGTGTTCACCAATCCTTGGTAGTGGATATTTGTTCTTCACATTCACTTGTTTCAAGCACCAAATGTCAACAAATAGACTCAAGCTCCCATATTCCTTCTTGGAAAAAAACACTGGGGATACCCAAGGTGAAATTCTAGGCCTTATGAAATCCTTCTCTAAAAAGTCCCCCGGTTGTACCCTCAATTCATGATGTTCCACAAGATCCAGCCGATATTCTGATGTGGATATCAGTGTCATCCTTGGGTACGGATCGATGTATAAATCCACCTCCCTGCAATGAGGTAGTCCTAGAACATCCTCAGGAAATAAATTATCATACTCATCCACCACTACAAGAAATATCAGACTCCTCTCATCCAACACACTGAGGGTGAGGCTATTCAACTGGTGAGTGATCGACTACACCCTCCTATGAGAAAATCCATCATGTGCTGCAAAGTTCCATTCTCACTATTGAAGGAATACCTGGTCCCATCATTGTAGACACACCGCACTTTGCGCCTAATACTGTCGATCTAAGCATGGATTATAGATAACCAGTCCATACCCAAGATGGAATCGTAAGGCCTCGACGCCAGTACTAGGATATCCTAGCAAAATATCTCACCTCCTTGAGTATGATCACATTGTCGGAACCAATTTGTAATGATTTAATCCCCTCTCGTAGGAGTCTATAATCATAAGGATTGAGATAACGACTCCAACGGAATCTTCAAGCCTCGAACAAAGTCTGTGGAAATGAAAGAATGACTGGAACCTATTTATATAAGTACTACATGTAAAGTGAAGAAGATATAGATCATACCTATAATCATATCTGGAGCACCATGTCCATAGGCCTCCATCACTTAAAGCTGGCCCCACCCCTTCCCACCTGCTCCCAGAGCTCGTGGTGGACCACCTGGGGGTGGTTGTGGTAGTTCCTCATATATCCTCCCACTGTTTGGAGCTATGCATGCTCCCCTACCACATCCTCCTCTCTATAAACCACCCTATTTGACTATCACCCTCTACCTTGGTAGTTCGTCGACCACCTGATGATCATCTGTATGGTGGGTCGGGTAGTCTTGAGCTATGTACCCTGACCCATTGCACTTGAAGTACGTCCACTTCCTCTGCTAGTGTACACTTCTAGTTGGGCCACTCACTGTCGATCCAGTATCATAGGTTCATCCCCTAAAGGGTATGGTCCTCTTGGACACCTATGTTAGCTATCGGCTGCTAGATTCCAGGGACTTTACTACTTGTCTTCTGGTGGATTCTCTCACAATCGGTGCAGGTTCTGCCCAGTTGTACTCCACTAGAAGGGCTCACTCCAACACCCCATCTTGTGTAGGGATATAGAGAGATATCATCGATGCTATGATCTCCCATCTAATCCCCTACAAAAAATATTGGTCCTTGAAGAAAGGGTACCACACCATATCATAAGAGTATTGGGAGAGGTCTGTGAACCTCGTAGAGTACACTACCATGGTCAGGATTCCCTATCGTTAGTGGAGAAACTCTTGTATGCATACTAAGCAGAAGGTTGTGGGTAATAAATCCTCACAAAAAAGGCACATGAAGTCTTCCCAGGTGAGGGTCGCATCCTCATGCATCTATAGGTTCAAGCTCCACCATCTCCCTATCGCACCCTATAGAAGGATAACGGCTAGAAACATCATCTAGTCTGAAGGTTTACACACTAGGAGGAAAACTCACATCACCACCTCTAGCCAATCCTCATCTGTCTGAGGATCTATCTTACTTAGAAACCTCTGAGTCATCTACCTATGGAACTCATGAAATGTGCTTAGTCAACATGCATCCTCTACTGGTAAGTCTAGTAGAAACTATTTCTCGACGGGTTGTGGTTCCTATGATACACCACCCAGGGGTGCCATCTTAGGAACCAGTCCCTACATCTATGCCTTGTTTCTCAGTGGACCATCATTGTGATCCTGTACTAGGATCCTATCTAGCTGTGTATGTGTAGGAATTCTATGATAAATCAAGATGAACCACAATCAATTAATTATATGTGGTGATATTACTCTGACTCAATTATATCATGAATATCTTTTTTAAGACCCATGAAACTAATATTTTCATGCACCAAGTTAGAAATAAGAACTTAGGGCCTTGCTGTATGGATATGTCATCCAAAACACCAACATTAGACTCCATAATTCTGAAAGTAGGACTCGAAACATTTAACACTTCTTCACAAATAAAACAACTGACTATCGGACTTTGAGGTAGAAAAAAATCACCTCTAATACCACTCTATCATGACCTATCCCCTAGGGCCCATGTCGTGACTACCCCAAGCTCACCTTCCATAGGCCAAGGGCTGGAGACTAGCACCAAAGTCATATCCCTAAAGGGATGGAATTTTCTTTGATCCTGTATGCACACACAACCCATACTACGGAAATTAAAGCTAAAACTTGGATATCAACAAAAAGTATGTCACATGACGAAGCAACCAGACAAGTAAATGTGAAACTAAAAGGAAAAAGGAGCCAGAATACAAACCAAACTGAAAATGAATGTATAGTAAAAGGAAGAACATGCTCTAGTGGTCATTCACCTATGATCTTACTTGAAGGGTTTGTACCGTTCACTATCGAATGTCGTTGAAGCGTATTGCATCGGTAGATCCACCTCCAAGAACCACCTGGCCCGGACACACCCAGATCCTAGTCAAATTTGTTTGTCATCTGCCTAAGACACAATGGGTGGGGGAAAAGCCTGTGTAGGGGTGAGTATAACAATACTCAGTAGGGACCCCAAAACCAACTCGGGTCTCATAAAATTCAACAACGGAAATCAGAAAATAAGGCACAAAGAAAAGAGTAACTAGAGTAATCTCGACACAAATATAACTTATGGTTTGGATAAAAAAACAATTTTTGGAAACACTGAACATAAATTACTAGAAAGGAACTCATACTTGATGAGTCTTTTAGGCTCTATAGGTCACCTAGACTTATTCAGTAGCCGGGTCATGATGTCTCATTGATAGCTGAGTTGTGAAGCCCTACTGGGATGCTGAGTGATGGAGTCTCGCTAGTAGCTATGTCACGGTGTCTCTCTGGGTAGCTGAGTCAGGAAGTCTCATAGATAGATGAGTCACGAAGTCTCGCTGGGTTGCTGAATCAAGTTGTTTCACTGATAGCTGAGTCACATAGTCTCACTAGGTAGCAGAGTCACGAAGCCTCATTGGGTCAACATCCACGAAATATTACATAGAATATTTCATAAGAGCCTCCTATCACGTGGGTCCCAACTCTAGAGACGATGCGTCAATCAGACGCACGTTCCAGGAGATATGCCCCTTTTTTGTAATAAGGGGCTGGTTGCATCAGGGCCTAGTTCGACTGGTTTGGAATGACCTGACCGACCTAACTTTGGGTCCCGTTTGACAAGATCATGTTTGTACGGCCCATTTGGCCTCATTGGACCCAGAAGAGGTTGGTCATGGGTCTCTTCCTCAAGGTCATCTAGTGACATGAATTTCTCCAGTCGAGCCGATATTGTTGCGTTGGTGACATTTCCAAGCCTGGGATGCCAAGAGGCCCCGCATTCTCCTATCTACTTGGTATGCTAAATCAGAATGACTTGAAAATTTAGTCGGGCCACTCGGGCAGCTAGGTCCAGTGGTTCGGCTCGGCCCAGTGGGTCTGAAGGATTAGTTGGGGAGTGTGTGGCCAGTTAGTCAGCCTCCCCGCTTGACAGTGAATAGATCGCAAAGAGTGAGCCAATTCCTCTACACGACTCCATGATGGCACTATATCCTACCAGTCGAGGGGTTGCGGCCACCACGTTCATCGCTGCGCACACTAAGCATGCCACCTCCACTAGTGTAGCTGGTAATAGTTATCCCCTTGCCCCACATGTGGCACCTAGCTAGGTGCCACCACCTACCTGTGGCAGCCGCCATAGTCTGTCGCCATGCTAACAGCACCTTCTTCGAGCCACCAAATTCACTCTGGTGGTCTGATCATAGATCTGTCGGTGCCTCATGCCTCTCAGGTTTCCTCCATCACTGCTAAAACCTCAGATTCTCCATGACACTGTTTTAAGGAAGTGACAATGAAGAACACAAAATTAGAGTGTCTCGGGCCTTGTTTTTGTCGGTCCACGCCCTCTCTGTGTGAATTTTTAAAACACAGGGGAGGCTTGAGATCATAGTTTTGTCAACAATAATTAAATCCTAGATTGAAATCCTATGAATGACACCCTCCCACATGACCGCATGATCCTTGGACCAACCTGTTTGTGGGTTGATCCACGTTTATCATTTTAGAATGAAGAACATGAGAATCAAAAGAACCTAAATCCCTACTTGGATTAATGATCCATCACTAAAGAGGGATGAATCTATGAGTCGTCGTCAATCCATGATCCATTAGTATTCTTCATCATTCGTCATCTCTCGAATCCAACAAACTAGTTTTCATCGATCCCCGATTCAATGGCGTTCATCATCGGTAGAGAGAGAGAGAGAGGTTCCACGTTCGTCAGAGAATTTCCCCATGGTGTTTTCCAACTATGGATCCTTGTTCAATTAAGGAAAGGAGACCCGTTGTGTGTTACTATGTTGTCTCAGTAATGAGCTTAATTAACGATTCATCATCACCTCGTCACTGCACCATAGCATTGATTGGTCGTTGTGTCGCATCAGAAACAGTTTGAATAAAATAAACTTTAAAGTTTATTTTTTTCACTAAATGTTCGAAATTAAGTTTTCCATCCGACCCTTTCTGGTAAATTTTATGTCTTTTATAGGATAATCCCAAAGATTGGAGTTCAACGAGCCCTCATATTTTTGATCTGAGCACTGTTTTATAAGTTAGAAAAACCCATTTGCGCATTTACTAAAATGAACTAAATAATTCAAAATTTCGTTCTAGGCATTCCGAGTATTGGAATCCAGTTTTTTCAGAACATATGGTCTCATAATAATTCAATATAATTAAAAAAATACACAAAAATTTAGGGACAATGCATTATCCACCCATTAAGAATCCGAGCTTAAGCCTTCTTATGTTTTAATTTCCCTAGGTTATAAAATAATGTATTAAGTATGTTATGCTGATAATATTATCATTTATTTAGAATTTATGAGTGATTTGGAAGACCCATTATAGATTTATTATCTTTTTAGATAGTTAAAAAAATTCTATTTGATTATAACTCTTGAGATGTAGTAGTTTATTATTTTTCCAATCCCTCTAAAATTAGAATCTTAAGGTCCTTGTATTGTTAATGTTATAAATATATTGTAATCATAGGTGTGTTTCCAAGACAATGTTGTATGTTATGTGTTTTCATCACCAAATTCAGGAGGACATGATCTGAGGTACTATTATTGCTATTATAGATACCCAGGCATAACATACACGGGTATTACATATTTTTATATGAATATTCAGTACATTCCAAAACTATATACTAGAAGAACATAATAGTTTTGTGTATTTGGAAACATGGAAAAAAATCTTCTATCATTGTGAAAGATCTTAAATATCTCCCATAAATATCTCCACCATTAGTACTTATACCTAAAACCATTCTTTATTACCTAGAGAATGGAAAACATATGAAATGGGTGAGCTTAGATGCTCAGTAAGGAAAAAAAGGGATACATGTAAACATGAACATGAACATAGTAGTATGTTAATGTGATTGTAACATTATGAGATCACATCCTACATATCGAAGGTCATAAACATGAGTTATGGGATAAAGCTTGACAGTTTGTAGACATGAATCATAAATAAAAAAATGCATAATCCATGAAAGCATAACATAGAAATAAAACATGAAATTTGTGGCATGCACATTGTTTTATATCACTCTGAACATGCATTCGTAGAAATAGGTTCACTCATTAAGTTAAGTAAATTAAATCAGACCCCATCATCAACTTTTGGACATGCAACCAAGTCCATGAAAAACAATGTGAAAATGTAATCAGGTTCACACATAACCATATAGACATGAATCTAGGTCCATGAATAACATTGTGAACATGTAATGAGGGTCATTCATCACCTTGTGAACATGTAATAAGGTTCACCCATGAACTTATGGACATGACACCAGGTCCAAGAATAACATTATGAACATGAAATAAGGGTCATTCATGACATTGTGAATATGTAAACCGGTTCACACAAAAACGAATGGAAATGAAATCAGGTCCATTTATAAAATTGTGAACATGTAATAATGTTCAATCATAATATTGTGAACATGTAATCAGATTCACGCATAAAATTATGGATATACCATCAAGTCCATGCATAACATTGTGAACATGTAATAAAGTTAACTCATAACCTTGTGAACTTGTAATCTGGTTCACGCATAAACACAGTGATATGAAATCAGGTCTATGCATAACATTGGCAACATGTAATCAGGTTTACCCATAAAATTTATACTCATGATTCATCTATCATTACCCAATTGATTAGAGGGAGATATATGTCCCATCCTTCTCATAACAAAATCTCTCATACATGGAGAACTAGATAACAAAACATTCATCTTATCATGACCCACTAAAATATAAAGGTTTTATAAATATAAAATCATAACACATGAAATGAAATGTGTATCATTAACATGTAATCACATAATAAATTATTGAAAATGGGTAGGTTTCATAACCATTTCATCAAAGAATAACCCATGAATATATATGGGTTTTATAAACATGTAACCTGGGAAAGGGAAAAGAGCTACATAAGGACAATTAATTTAAAAATAACCCACTCATATATACAACATGAATAAAACAATTAAATAAATTCCTAGAATGTCACATGTAACATCAATGGATTTCATCTTATATGGAAAATAATTTTTGAATATATTCAAATATGTTTTTGAGGAAAATATTGTTTGTTCTTTGAAAATACTTTTTTATACATATAACCAATTAAAAGTCATTTTCCTATAAAATACCTTGAAAAAATATAAAGAAAAGTTCAATTAAATGTTAAAATCATTTTCACTTAAAATTAGTTTTAAAAACAATTTCTCAAATATTAACCTTTTACAAATGAAAATAATATTCAAATGAATGATGGCGTGTAAATATGTACATGTCATATGAGGTAAAAAGAACATTCCATTTGCCTGGAAAAAAGATTGGAAAAGAGACTTTTTCCGAAAGCGATAAAAATATTCCCTGGAATAGATTGGTAAAATAAAAAAAGGGTAAAAATTTATAATATATATTATAGGTTAATGGTATAATATTCCTGGAAAATCTTTTTATAAAACATAGATTTCCCATATAAGAGAGGGTAAAGTCGGCCTTTCCTAATAACATTTTCATAACTATCCTATGTACCAAAGAGTATAAAATGGTACCAATACATGATAATATCATGAAATAGTATATTATAGGGAAACTCATGAATATTTTTGGTATAGATATTATGATATTCTAATAGAGGAATCACAAACATAAAATATCTCAAAAAGCGATGAGATTGTCACGATAAACTCTTATAACATGGTAACTTGGGATCCTATAATACATGTAAGAAATAAAATCACATAAAAATATAATATCATGAAATTATTTGGATTCATGATATATCATATTAAATGTAAATATATACACTTCAAATAAATAGTTTAGGTGCATAAATAACCTGAGTCTCAAAGGAGGAAAATTGGGAAAAAACTGTTTTACCAATTTGGTAACTTTTGAAACATAAACCCCAGGAAAGAAGGGTAATAAAATTTATATTTGAATACCCATAAATTTATTTATAATATACGTATAAAATAAATAATGGTAAGTATATTCAACACACAAAATGAATGAGTGGTTAACATCACATCAATCTCATAGAAATTAAAAGTGAGAGGAAATTATCCTTAACTTGTGTCTTGACTCTCTCCGTACTCATTCCGAATTTCGATATCATAAATCTAAGTTTATTATAAATATTTTACAGAATCATATTCTTATGAATAATACCATATATTTTTTTATTATGAACTTATATTACCCACTTTTTAATAATATTATGTTATGTTTTCATTTTGGGTAATATTTTCTTGGTTCTTCGCATGTGTCTTAATTTTTCATATCGTTAGTCCTTATACACATATCATGATTCCAGAATGTATATAATGATAAAAATATTAGTTATATATAGTATATTCATATTATAATAATTTATAGCATATATAATTATGAAATATAATACACCGTTCATGGGGACTGTAAGTCGTACGTACGCATAAGCATTGTTTCTGTTTTTTTTGTCGTATTGAAAGAAAGTATGTAAATGACATATGTATGTATATATATAAATATTAAAGTATATTTAATATATCATATTTATCATATAATTTAATAAAAACCATCTTTAGTTCATTTTATGTGGTGTTTGAACAAATCACATCGCTTTGAGGGGCGGTAGTCCACACTTCTTAAAACAAGATTATCGCATTAACACAAAATGGAATGTAAAAAAGGTGTGTGTTGTAAAAGGAATAAAGAAGCCTAAAGACATAATAAATATAATATATTAAATATTAAATAGAGTTTCCATCATAATGGTTTCCATGATTGGTGATAAAGGAGAAATGAACCATCATCGTTTCAGGAGGCAGTAGTTCACTGTAAACAAAAACAATATGTTCAACATCCATTAGATGAAGGTTGTGTGAGTTCTGGTTAGAAACATTGCATGAAAACATCATAGTATATTTGGGATACCTTTATTGTCAAACAACAATAAAATAAAGAGAGTTTAGGGTGTGGAGATGAAAAATAAAGAAAGGAGGTTGAAAGAAGGTGTTACCTCTTAATTGACTAAATGACCCGAAGGCCTTCTTTTTTATTGATTTTCTTATAACCCCCCTTTCAAGGGATGAGGGGGAACCCTTACAAGGCTTGTAGGCTTAGTAATTACATTTCTCATAGGCTTAGAAACATTACATGACCTGTAGGTCTTAAGGAAATCATAGAGACTATGACTATGTGAAACTGCTCCTCCCCAGCATCTGCATCATGATCAGCTCTCCACCTTTGCATGACTATTCGGCTAGCATGTCCATGTGCAAGTGTGTAGAGGCGCAATACTGATGGAAAATTCCATACCCTCTCATTCTTCCAATATCCGTTTTTCCTTGCTCTGGTGGATGTGCCCTGGTCTTTCCTCCTCTACATTGGTTCCTTGTATAATCTGTCTCTGCAACTGCAAATCAGGTGGCCCTGAGGGCCTTGAGGTGGCACGAAGCCCACAAGGTGGCCTGAAGATTTTATATTTAGTTTCAAAGTGATATTTATTATAATTAATTACATTATATTAATATATGTAATATTATTCTAATGTGAAATTAAAAAATATTTATAATTTCATTTATAATTAATAATTAATTAGAAAAAAAAATGTGGTTTTTAACAAAAAATCATTATTTTTCACTATTCATAAAAAATGTTGTTTCATAGGAATATCCCAAAAACACACCCTAAGATAATTTTTTTATTATTAATTCAAAAATGATGTTTAATTTTTCCAATTAAATTTTTAAATATTTCTAAAATTACTTTTATTATTAAAAGTGATTCATTCAAGAAAATGTTATTTTTAAAATAAAAGGACTTCACCAAAAATATTATATTTAATTATCAATATGTTTTATTTATATAAAACAAAAATATTTGAAAATTAGTTATTACTATGTTTAATGAATATTTTATAATTATATTATTTAAATAATTAAAATAATAAAATTATATGTTTCACAGAAACATGGTGTTGTGTGCATCGTACGCCAAGCCGATGTTGCTTGTAGTGCAAGACAAGTTAGTATAGCATGTAGCACAAGCCATGTTTTTATTGAGTGAGAAAGGAATATTTTACATAGTGTTTTATTATATATATATATATATAAAGAAATATTTCCATTTTCATGTGAAATTAAAAATATTGAAAAGTTAAATTAATTTGAAAAAAAATAATTCTCAAAATCTCAGGGAGTTACATTCTACTCCCCTTAAAATGGATTTCTCCCTAAAAATTCATATGTGTTATCAATGGTTTAATACTTGAATGCTTCATTAATAGAAACCCACATTGTAAAAATGGATACTAAAACTTCCCTTAAAAAGTGGAATTTTTAACAATAATGGTTACCCAAGCAACACAAAAATATGTTTATGCATGGGAGAACATAGGTGGAATGTAAAAACATGGATATAGAAGAAAAATATTACTATGATGTTCTGATGGATAGTAATAGAGAACAAGGTTAGGATAATGTTAACAACCAGAAAGCCATAAATTTGTAATGACTTAAGGGACCTTTTGATTCATAAAAAATGTAGGTTTAGGTTAATGTTTTTGGTTTCAAGATCCATTTTCCTAATGGTAAATAATTATCAGTAAAAGTTATACTTGAATTATTTCTAGAAAAATTCTACATTTATTGTTTGTTGATCAACTTCACCTATTTCTGTATAAAAAATTAAGGTTACTTTTTCATTTCTGAAGTACTAACAGATCACAAGTTCCATGATATTCCATCCCATTTGTCCTTAGTTATCATCATCCCCACATTTTTATAAAAGGGTTTATAATATGAATAAATCCTTATATGTTAAGATAATACGTAATCCTTCCATAAATGGTTAACTATAGAACCCTTCAAAAAGTTAAAAATACAAAACATTATAAATAAGTCACAAAATCATCTCCACATTGATTCCCCTATGTAACACAAAGTAGATCTTTCTTGTCACATTCCAAAGATGTGAATACCCTCATTATATATTCTCCTAAAACATGGTAACAACATGATTTACCATAAATAATATTTGAAACCATGCATTCTTCGACATTCCAATTTATATTGGATTTACTCATTATATCCAAAAATGTTTTAAACATCATTAGTGGTAGCATAAACAATCTATAAATTGGACCTTACTTAGTTCTAAGTTAATCAAAACTGTCCAAATTACATATTCATATCCCACATGTTATTATCCATACAACATTATCTTAACATAAAGAATATATTAATGGTCACGTTTCCTTAGTCAAAATGTTAAATTTTATAAGATACTTGTTCTAGTCCATTATAACCATTCAAAATATTCTTGTAAATTATTATCAAAACATAAACTAAACAATCCTTATGTAATTCCCCATTCTTAATTCTATAATCCATATACATAAATACATAGATTACTTCAATCCTCAATCCATTCACAATAATACCTTGTTACTTTCAAATTTCATCCATAGTCTCGTCATCATCCACAAAGTAACCATTACTCTCACAACCTTATTGATTCACTTCCGAAACATTTCTCTTGGGACATTGAGTTTCATAATCACCATTTATTCTACACATAAAACACATAACTTTCAATGATGAATTATGGAGGACAAAATTATCTTCCATTTTTTAACTGAAATCCTCATTTTTCCCTTCCATCTACTTGCTTTTTTCCATTACCATAGTCAAGACACCTTCTTATTCATCTAATACATTTACTTAGGTGATTATTTCCACATTCCTGACACAAAAGAAACATAATATTCTTTCATCCATGGTCTCTATTACCCAAACTCTTAGAGAAATACTTCTTTCTCTTCCATGGTGGATCCGAGAGTTGGTTAAAGACATCATTCATAATCATGTTCGATGAAAACTGGTTAGGCATGATCACGACATATTTCACTCTAGTGATCATCCCACTTGAATCCTCATCATAAAATATTCCATCACATTCAACATTAATCCAGTTCATTCCAAATCCCACCTTTGAATAAAACTAGAAGCATAATGTGAGGTTTAAATATAATAGAAGAAAACCGTATAGTCATGAAAATAATTACATACAGGATGTCATAACCAATAAACCATCCATAATATATGATATCTTGGGTTTATCCAATTTTATTCATAGAAATCATATATCTAAATCCACCATGATGGTTTATAAAGGGTTTGTGAATTTTCAAAGCATATCCCCATGGAGTGTCAAACCAGGTGTGCAGCAAGGCCCGTTGTCATGTACCGAATTGCCCTGAGTGAATCCCGGAGCATTCTGTCAGAATTGTTACCCCTAATTACATATTTTCTAGAGGCACATCCCCTTTTAGTATCCATATATTGATGTATTGTTTCCAAACCACTCACTATATCCTTTACCAAATTTCTACGACATTTTCCAAAATGTTAACTCATGTTTATACTTATCCTTAGAGACATCCATAAACATATGCATAGAGATAAACTTAGGTACCTCACTAATTTTTTCCCATAATAGTTTCCAAATGTGGAATAAACATTTCCTTTGTTACCAAATATATATACCCTTTCTTAGAATACATGAATATTACAACTTTTTAGAGGAATATTCAGTACGTTATAGAAATACATGACAAAGGACCATAATAGTTTAGTTTCTTTAGAAAAAAATATTCTATACTGGTGAAAGATCTTCAAAGTCTCCCATAAAGATCTCCACATTTAATACTTATACCAAAAACGTTTCTTCATAACTTAGATAAAGGAAAACATAAGAAAGAGGTGAGATCAGATGTGAAGTAAGGGTTAACAAGGGAGAAATGTAAGAATAAACATAAACATAGTAGAATTTTAACACGGTCGTAACATTAGGAAATCACATCCTGTATATAAAAGGTCATAAACAAGAGTTATAGGATAAAGATTTTCATTTCATAAAACATGAATCATAAAGAAATAATTGAATAAGCCATGAAAGAATAACATAAGAATAAAATATGGAATTTGTGGCATACACATTGGTTTATAACGTTGTGAACATGTATAATTAGAAACATGTTCACTCATTAAGTTCAGTACATGATATCAGGCCCATCATCATCTTTTGGACATGAAAATAGGTCTATACATATAAATCTGAACATGTAGTCAAGTTCATGAATAACCTTATGGATGTGAAACGAGGTCCAAGAATAACATCGTGAACATTTAATCATGTTCACACATAACATTGTGAGAATGTAATCAGGTTCATGTATGAACTTATGGACATGCAACAAGGTCCATGCATAACATTTTGAACATGTAATAAGGTCCACTCATAACATTGTGAACATGTAATTAGGTTCACGCATAAACTTATGGACATGAAATGTGGTTCATGCATAACATTGTGATCATGAAATAAGGTTCAGTCATAACATTTCAAACATGTAATTAGTATCACACATAAACTTATGGACATGAAATCAGATCCATGAATAAAACTTTTAACACATCATAAGGTTCACTCATAACATAGTGAACATGTAATTAGATTCATGAAAAAACATAGGGATATGTAATCTAGTATGTACATTAAATTGTGAACATGTAATCAGGATCACTGATAACATTTATATTCATGATTAATCTATTATTACCCCATGCATTGGAGGGAGATATTGGTCCCACTCAACTCATGAAAAAATCATTCATACATGTAGAAGAAGATAATAAAAATTCATCATATCATGACCCATAAAAATAAATAAGGTTTATAAACATAAAATAATAAACTCTTAAATTAAATGGGTATCATTAACATTTAATCACATAATAAATTATCAAAAATATATATATTTGAAAACCATTTCATCAAATCATAACCCATGAAATTAGTGGTTTTTATAAACATGTAACCTGTGAAAGGGTAAAGGGATTCATAATGACAATGGCATTAATCGTAATCCATTAATAGAAAGAATATGAATAGAACCATTAAATAATTCTTAGAAATTCATGAGTAACATCAACCTATTAAATCATAGATGGGAAAATATTTTTTATATATCTTTAAAAGATGTTTCTTGAGTAAAATATCCTTTATTCTTCGAAAAGGGATTTTTAATACATAGAACCATTTAGAAATAATTTTATTAGAAAATAATATAAAAACCTATAAAGAATACTTGAAATAGTTTTAGAACCCATTTTCATTTAAAATTAATTAAAAAAATCTTAAATTTTAATATTTTACAAATACAATGTAATATTTAAAGGAATAATGGCATGTAAATCCATACATGTCGTATGAGGTAAAAAACATTTCTTTTGCATGGAAAAAAGGTTCAAAAAGTTCCTTATTCAGAAAGAGATAAAAACATTCCATAGAATATATTGGTAAAAGAAGAAAGGGAAAAATTATCATTTAATTATTATAGTGAAATTTTATAATATTCTTGGAAACTCCTTTTAGAAAACATATATTTCTATCTGAAGAGAGGGTAATGTCTGGCTTTTATAAAAACAATTTCTTTACTATATTATGATCCAAAGAGTATAAAATGGTACCATTAAATGAGAATATCATGAAATAACATATGATAAGAAAACTCAAAAATATAATTGGGATATGGATCATAATATTTATACAGAGGATGCATAAACATAAACAATCTCGAAAAGCGGTCAGATTGTCTTAATAAAATCTTATAACATGGTAACTTGGGATCATACTCTATATATAAGAAATTGAATTAAATTAAGAATATAATAACATTAAAATAAATATATTCATGATTTATTATATAAAATTTAAATATATACACCTCAAATAAAGAGTATAGTTACCTAACAAAATGTGAGTTTCAAAGAATGAAAATTGAGACAAAACTATTTTTTTCGATTTGGTAACATTTGATTCTTAAACCCCATAAATTAAGGATAATATAATGGATATTTGAATACCTATAAATTTAATTATATTATACATTTAAAACAATCAAGGTAAGCACATACATAACACAAAAGGAATGAGTGTTGAACATAACATCTATCTCACAGAAATTAAAAGTGAGATGAAATCCTGCTTACCTTGTGTCTTGACACTCTCTGTACTCATACAAGACATATGTATTATAAATATAAGTTTGTTATATACCATTTAAATAATAATATTATTATTATTAATACCATATAATATTTTATTATTACCTTGTATTACTTGTTTGATAATGATATTATATTATGTTTTCACTTTGGGAAAAAATTTCTTTGTTCTTCGCATGTGTGTAAATTTTTTATATCATTGGTCCTTATAATTATATCATGATTATAGAATTTATATCATGATATAAATATCTTTTATATATATTATATTCATATTATAATAATTTATATCATATAGAAGTATGAAATGGAATACACCGTTCATGGAGATGGTAAGCCGTACGTACGCATGAATGTTGTTTCTGTTTTTATTATCGTATTGAATAAAAGTATGTAAATGAAAAATGTATATAAGTATATATATATATATATATATTATATAATCATGAATATATCATATATATCATATAATTTCAATAAACCCATCTTTAATACATTCTATGTTGTGTTTAAACGAATCGTTTAACTTTAAGGGGGCGATAGTCCATAATTCCTCAAATGAGATTATTAGATTAACTCCAAATGGAAGGTAAAAAGATTTGTGTTGTAAAAGAAATAAAGAATCTTAAATAAATAATAAATATAATATATTACATATAAAATTTAGTCTCCATTATATTGTCCACTAGGGTTGGTGGTAAAGGAGAAATGAACAATAATCGTTTCGTGAGGCAGTAGTTTTCCGTACACAGAAATAGTGTGATCAAAATTTATTAGATGGAGGTGTGTGTAAGTGTAGGTTATAAAATTTGTATAAGGATACTTTTTTCCTCACTCAAGAAGTAAATTAAGTTAGTTTAGGTGGTGGATAAGAAAAATAAATGAAAGGATCTTGCGAGAATACGTTACCTCTTAAATAGGAAGCTCATTTTGGTTTGGGCCAAGACGCTTCCTTTAGAGGGTTTCTGGACAAAGGGAGGCTTCAAATATGAAGTGAGGATTTTTGGGAGGATATATGTGTAGAACATGAATGTACATAAAAGTTTTTAGAGATGTTAGGAATGGGTATATGTGGTGTCCTTTTATAGGGAGGTAAAATGACTCATTTGGAATTTTTAGAAGAAAATTAGGTGTTCATATGTTATTTCATAAAAAGTCGTATCAAAAAAACAAAAATAAATAATGGAAGGTTTATGTCGAAATATGTACCTATAATTGGTTTTTTAAAAACTTATAGGCCATTTGGCCCCTTAATTTTAAGGTTTAGTCCCCAATTAAACTTAATTTGGCCTTAACCACTGTGATTAAGTTTAATCACTTTTACTAATCATTTTGGCCAATAATTTAACCTTATATTATTAGACTCTAAAAATTATAATTAATAAAATTGTGTATTTTGGATTTTTAAAATTTAAAACATTGGGGAGGAAAATTAAGATTTGTGTTAATCCCGCAGACAGGAGGAAATAACAGGATTTTAAAGTAGGACAAAGTTCAAGAGATTGTTAAGATCTTATATTCAGTTTCAAAGTGAAATTTATTATAATGAATTAAATTTTATTAATATATGTAATATTAATCAAATTTTACCATAATAATTATTTATGATATCATTTAAAATTAATAATTAATTAGTCAAAAATTCAGTTTTTATCTTAAAATCGGTATTTTTCATTATTCAAAAAAACAAAGATTATCTAAAAAATAAAAAAAACTCACTCTAGTCTAACTATGAGGTTGTGAATTAAAAAATTAAGTATATTTTATCCAATTAATTTTATAAATGCTTCTAAAATAACTTTTATTATTAAATTTGATCCATTCAAGAAAAGAATATTTTTAACATAGAAGAAAATTACCAAAAATTTTATCTTTCGTTATCAATATGGTTTATTTATAGAAAACAACAATATTTGAAAAGTATTTATTATTAAGTTTAACATATTGGTTATAATTATATTTTTTAAAGTTTTAAAATAATAAAAAGAGTTGTTTTGTAGAGACTGATTGTTGCATGCATCATACTCCATGTCAGTGTTTCTTGTAGTGCAAGCCATGTTTGTATTGTGTGTAGCATAAGACAAGTTGGTATTGCATGTTAATGGAATATTTGATATAGTTCTTTAATGTATATATATATATATAAAGACCTATTTCCAGTGTCGTGTGAAATGAAATATATTTAAATGTTAAAGTAATTCAAAAATAATAATTCTCAAAATCTAGGGGTGTTACAGATATCTAAGCTATTATTATATAAATTTGGGGGTAATGATTTTTTTGATTGAGGATTGTTTAATATTTAGGAATGGAATAATTGGATTATGATTTAAGTATGACATTAGATTTATTTTTATAAATATATCTTTAAAATGAGTGTGTTGAAAATTAAATACTGTTTAGTGATTAGGATAATAAAAAATTAGAGGAAATTCAGGGTATAATTATAATTATAAAATAAGGTACTAAAATATTGGTAAATAAGAGATCATGTTGTTTTCATAACAATTACATCCCTTAATAGAAACTAGTATGTAGAAGAGGTTTTGGCATTGATGTGTCATGGGGAATAACCCCCAAAAGATATGGTCAAGAGTATCATGGTCATTATTTTGATTCCTGGTAAATAGGCCCTAACTACTCATGTGGAAAAAAACTCCTAGGGTATATGATTGGGTTAATTAAATTACTCTTTTAAATCCATTTTTATGTATTTAAACACTATATTTTATGGAAGTTTAGTAGATTGGGGAACATAATATTAAAATCACAATGCATAACCTGTATTGATGATAAAGACATGTAATTTATGGAATGCACAAGATATATTAATTATTTATTCCAATCTCATAATTTTTTGATATCTTCTAATTTAAGTATCCTCATCCATACTTTTCCTTAAAGTGATTGCTATAGAAAGAAGGAATCAAGCTAATAATGGGTGAAATGCATTATAAAGTGGTTTTACTAACCTATAATCTATTATGAAAATAATTTGGGTTATAAATCTTGTAATTATCCCAAATAAACTATAAAAAAAACATGATTAATGATGTTAATATAGTCAATGTACAAAAAAACCCAAATAAAATATAGATGGTGTCTCATGAATGATCATGTGATGAAGTTAATGAAGTAAAAAATCTTCAATTTCCCTTACATCAAAAATATGGGAAGAAACAAACCGGGGAATGTCTCAAAGGAACTATGAAATTATTTATATGAGGAAAGGTGTTCATAAATCATCTTGATACTTATTAAAATTTAAACATTCATCTAACTCAATAGATGAAGATGATTTTCCTTATTGATTTACTAAAGATATTAATATAGAAATTTAATTTGAAATTATATCATAATTCATTCCTATATATTTTTACATCCTTAATTAATGAATTTCAAAAAATTGTGAGGATGCAATTTATTTATTGGGGAGATAATATAATAGCCTAATATTTTAGTATATATATTTTCCATTAAATAATACATTGTCTGATATCATTCTTCACACACACTATAATGATTATCATGATACATTATTAAGTTAAAATAATCCTATTTAAAATATCATTTAAATACCATATAATGTACTTATATATTATATAAAATATTAAAATAAATTGAATTATAAAATTGGTATGAAATAATATTATAAACCCTTAATGTTTAACAAGGTCATTTTAATTAAAAATAGTTTGTCATTATATTTTATTTTTCTATTAAAAGATATATTTATAATTTTCATAACAATAATTAGATAAAATTACCACTATTTATGAATTTATAATATCAACATTTACTTGTTTTTAATATTTTATCATTTTCTAATGATATTTTTTTAAGTCAAAAATTTAGTTTTCAAGAAAATAATAATTTTCATGACTTTATCATTATATAAGAATGTCATGGATGGTAAAAAATCATTTAAGTGATAAAATTTAAAATAAATGAATAATATTATAAATTTTAAATTTTATTTTAACGTAAATAATTCATAGAAAAAAAATTTATATGTAAAAGGTTACTTTATTATAGAAAACTCTTTTATGTATTTTCATTCTATTAATTTATATTTTTGGTAAAATTTTGTTTTGAACTGATATTAATGTTAAATAAACTTAATTTGATTTATATTAAATTAATTTAGGTCATATTATTAATTTTTATTTATAATTTTAATAAAGTAATAAATTTTATGACTCAAAACACGATTATATTCAAATTTTTTATTATCATTAAAAGTGTTTATTTTAAAATTAACTTTTCTTAACTGTTTTTCTTTTTATTGATAAATTTAATATCATATATTGGATTATAATATTCAAAAATGGTGATAATAGAAAATGTTATGATGATAATTTTTATTTACATGGGTGAAATTAAGAGGTTCCTTGGAAAAATAATGCAAAGGTAAATCTAATTATGAAAGTATAACTCCTAAGTCACTAAAATATGTAACCATATAGAGTTTATAGGTGTTTTCTCAGACATATAATCTCCCATAACTTATAATTTCAATATATGGGGGTCTTTGACCATGAATAGTGTAAAAAATAATTTAATAAGTGAATGTGTCTGCAAAAATTTCATTTCTATATCTTATAAAAGAGAGAACCCCCACTCGTTCATGGAATAAAATATAATTTGGTTCAATAGCCATAAATCTTCCCATTTGATCATCCTATAACCCCATCCCACAAACGTAGGCCATTTTTCCTTCCTAATCTAGCTAAATACCTTTATTTCCAATGATAATTCCAAAGAAAATCAATAATCCCAATATGAGTATTACTCTCCAGTTAGTCTTTCATACTAATTTTATTCATTATAATCCTCCCTAAAATAATTATTGTAATTAATTAGGTATAATATATATACATATATTTCATTATATTGATTTCTCAAAAATTATTCATTCATTCCATATCATTCTTAAGGAATTACAAATGCATCAATCATGCGTATGTGAGGACTACAACCATTATGACATGAAGAAATTATTTTTTCATCACTTAATATAAATGATTTTACAAGGGATGTGTTTGATGAATAATTATGTTTTTTATTTCACTTATAACATTATAAAATCATTACCTTTTACATTCACCTTCATTATATTCATTCATTATTGAATGTGATCGTTAATCATGTGTATGGGCAGACTGCAACCTCATTGGATGATGTGTCTTATTTATCATATCGATATAACATGGATGAACATATAAGTTTATTTAATTAAATATTATGGTTTTCGTAACATTGTTATAATTATTAAATTATAAATTTTCATAAACTATCAATTTATCCATCCAATGGGAAATGTGTTTTCTAATCATGAATGCATACAGACTAATGCCTCTATTAACATCAAATTTCATTTGTCATAAACACAAAAAGATAATAGTTATAAGAATGGATTTGATGAATATATTTGAAATATATTAAATTTATAATATTATTTAAATTTATTGTTGACATTATTTAATAGAATATTATTAATCATTCGATTATTACGACACACTTTTTTTTGTCGGTTTACTGCCAACTTAAGCGATATTGTAATATTTATACAGATATTGATTAAATAATTTTTTATAATTTTAATGACATGGTATAAGAGGTTATTAAAATTTTTCTAAGGAATATGTAATTATACTATTATCATATAAACATGTAAATAATATATCATATCTATTCATTAACAACTAACGAAACAAATTTGTCATTGACTTTATATTCAAGAGTCATAACTAAAATTATAATGGGATGAATGTGGAACATTAAAAAAATAATGGGATATATATTAAATAACCATAGAAAATCTTGGAATTATAAACATAATATTAAATATCAAGGATCAACATTAACAGTACAAATCAAGTCCATGACATTTAATAGTGTTAACACCAGATATTACAAATATAATATATAATAAACCACCATATTTATAGTAAATAATTATAAATTAATTATATAAAACGTCTATATATATGAATATGGATTGAAATTATATTATTAAGATATTTATGGAATTTTTAAATAAATTTAGTGTGGGATCAAATAATAATGTAAATAAGGTAATAGATTTTTTTAAACTCCCTTCATTGAGAAACATTTTAATTTATGAACTAATTCACATATATATTGTGTATAAGGTGACAATATGTTATGTTATAATAGAATATCATTTATTCATGGTATTTTATGTTCATTTTAAATATCCTTGTCCATAAATGTTTTTTTTGTTAAAATGCTACTCTGGTCCAGGCAAATGTTTTTTTCAATGAGTCAAGAATTTTATTCTTGACATTGATCTTACAGGTCTCGTTTATCCAACCATTTACTTTTAAATATTATGGATATTATTTATTTTTGTGGGAAAATATATTTTTAATTAATATTTTTTTGTTAGTGGGTCACTTTATCTTTCAAAATATGTCACTGAAAGGAATTATCTCAAACCTATGAACAAAAATCTTTTTCTTCAATTTCCATGTTTTAGATATCAAATGTATTTTATATAATATTAGAATATACCTTTATAGTTAACTTCAGTTTTATTAATGAACGTAAGAAACATCATTTTTTATGATGTGGGTTTCACTAAATAGTTTTAATGTAAATTAACCATTTTTTGCATGATTAGTTTTCAAAAAATGTTTTCTTCTAATATTATGTTTTAAAATCTTCAAAGGTGGATACTTTCCGAATTGTTTAAGATTATTTTAAAATATTTTTACACTAATTAAAAATGATTTAAAATAATAAATTTTATCATTTGACATATGGGTCATTTTTTATTGTAGGTATCCCTTTTACACATTTCTGTGTGACCATATCATTCCACCACCTTTATTTTTTTCTCACATACTTACTCTCATTGCTTTCATGTTAAAGTAAGTATATTCTTATTCTCATGGTTTAACAAAATAATTTTTAAATTTTTTTAAAGTATAATGGAAATTATTATTTTTCAATGCAATTTTTCTAATGTTTCTAAAAGAGTTATTTATATATATTGTGTGCTTGATCAAAGGTATTATTCTAGTTATACAATACACTTTTTTATCTATATGGATTATGAAATTAAATTTTAAATCTATGAGATTATTCAACTCTAATTTTATCTCACATAATTATCCACTTTCATAAGTATGATTTTCTTCTAATAAATTTACTCTATGAATTACATATGTTCATTTATATGATTGAAGGGTGTTCACCTATAATCAAAATAAATCAATTGATTCGAGAAAATATTGTTTAAACATAAATCATTTTAATATATGGTGAAAGTACCATATGATTAATCATAATTATTTAGTTTTATTTACTTAGAATTATTTTAAATTTAATTTGATATCCATTTTACTTTACATGGGTTTATCCTAACATGTATGATAAAGTAATTATAAATGATTCCTTAGGGAACCACTTTAAAAGGATATAAAACACATTTTGTTTCCGTATATTTTGTAATATATTTACGAAACTCATTTGGTACATATATTCATGGAAGAAATGGATATATATGATAATTAGAAAATAATTTTTATTCAAAAATCAGAATCTCACATCTACCATCTTACCTTCAAATTCCCTGGAAAATGAAAACATCACTCATGCACACATATGGACCACCCCCTCCACAAAGTGATGTAATTTATCTTTGATTTAAACTTTAAATGGATGATAATAAGGATATATTTAAGAAATATATATGATATTTTTGATATATTAATGATTCATAAATGTTGAATAATTATTTTTTCTTTCTTTCTTTGCATATATCAAAAAGTGAAAACAACGTTCATGCGTACTTACGACCTACCATATCCATGAACGATGTAAATAATTTTTCTCTCTCAATATTTTATGGATGAATATAGACATATATAATATGAATTTATATGCTATTTATATAATTATTAACATTATATATATCATGAAACTATAATAAAAGTACAAGGACCAAAACTACCAAACCCAAAAAATAAATGAAAAATGAAGTAGTTCTCACCAGAACAGTGATATAAATAAAGAAATATAAATAAATTTGTGATAAAAGGGTGTAAATAAATAATATATGGTTTTATATATATGAATATGGTTCTATAATATATGTATAATAATCTTAAATTTATTATAACATAATTCAGAACATTTATAAAGGAAGTTGGACCTGGGGTAAGGTATTTCATTTCGATTTCCCTTCATTGAATCATATTTCAATGTTATGAATGTAATTTATTTTACAAGTTTTTTATAATAACTCAGTTTCATGTTATATCAAGAATAATTTATACTTAATTTTATTTTATATTCCAATTCAAATTATTTCATCCATGTGTATTTAGCTTTAATGTTATCAAGTGGAAATGTTTTATTTCACAAACTCATCACTATTTGGGAATGTTTGTGTTTAAATATCTTATGGGGGGAATTATTTGATCATTAAATATTAAATAAATTGTCTTATATTTAATTATAGTTATTTTTAATTTTTCTTTTCATTTTCCTATCTTAATGTAATTTTGATTTAGGAGTAATTTTTTTAAGGAAAACTGGATTTTATTTTCTATATGGTCAATAATTTTTTTTCAATGACCATATTTTCCTTAAAATGATGCAAATAAGATTTATAAAATTATTAATAAAAGATATTTTTACAAATTTTTTTATTTTAACTATTTTTAATGGAATATTTATTTCATTTTATGAATGAGGTACTTTCGACATTGAAAGGAGTAATTTTTTAACATATATGGCCTGAAAGAAATTTCCCACAGTTATGACCACTTAATGATTTAAATATTAATTTATTTTTTTCACAGATTTTTATCAAAAAAAAAGTGTTTTCCTTAATATTTGGGAAATTTTTAACTTTGAATAAGTAATTTTAAAGTGAAAAAGTTATTTTCCTCCAAAAAATTTCCAGTTATCCTTTTTATGTATTTTCATCTATGTGAACATACATTGTTGAATATTATGATTTACTAATGATATATTCCAATGATACCATGAAATATTTTCTTGTATGGTTTAGGATCAGTTTGACTAAGGAATGTATGGACATTTCATATTTTAGTTCTTCCAATATGGAAATTTATTTATTCTTAAGCTATATTGATTATGTTTTATTATCAATTCATAGAATGAATGCATTTGACATATTGAGGTATGGGTGGAACATGAAATTACAGAGCCCCCTAATTCATTGGTATGTATCATGATACAAAAGTGGTTAGGTATTTTTATGAGTTCTTACCCATTTATTTAGATATTTTGGACTGAGGCCTCAATGGTGAGTTCAAGACATATGACATTAGGAATTCCATCATTATGAAGTTAGTTATTGATGTCCATTTGATTAGTTGATTTTTTTTATTTCCATAGATATGTTTCAAGATCATGTAGTTATTTATATGTAATTATTTTGATATCATTTATTCCTTATATATTAGTCATGACTTATTTATTCCAAGTTAGCTTTTGATGTATGCATACCCCTATTGAAATTTTGAGATCACCCCTTACTTATGTTTCATTTACCTTGTTTTTATAGGAAGTGTATTATTGTTGATAATAAATGAAAAAATTGAGTAAATAATTATTTCTTAATAAAAATATCATGGATTATTTATTTTTTAAATGTAATTTTTGAATCCATGTTTGTATCTTGATTACCACGAATGCTAAACTATTAAGTCATTTGAAATGTGATATATTGTTTCTAGTACAATTGTAATAAAGTAACCACCAGATCCCAAACTCGTATCATATTCTATTTATACTCTAATCCTAAAAAGATCCACTAAATTTATGTTATGCATAAAATAAATATTTAATTTTTTATTATAGAAGAATGTTTGTAAATTATGTGTTTATGACATCAAATCCAATAGTACTAGTCAAGGGCCTCACATCACACCTATTAAACTAACTTTATTTGATCTCGTAATGATAAAATTATTTAAATTTAAAACAAGTTCAATGGTTCAATAAGGGCGATAATAAATGATTCAAGGATCTATTCCATTATATCAATTTTTCATCAAAAATAAAAGAGAACCCTAATAAAATTATTATAAATTATCTAGGAAACTAATTTCCAATCCCTAATGGAAACTAAAACTCATTCGATTTTATGGAATTTCCACTGAAGGTCTATATGAAAATTATTCTTATAAATCAACATCCTATCTCATATCAACATTGTTTGAAAAATCATTACACTTTGCAAAATATCAAGTGGTGTATTCTAGTATTTGGGCATATCCTCAGAATATACTGAGAAAGGGGTATTAAATAGAATATGAAAAAATGGTTTAGATTACATATCAAGAATATTATTTTAAATATTAGGCAATAACTCTAAAATTTAATGATACATAATAATACATTCATTAAATACATTAAAAAATTAAAATTAAAGGAAAAGGAATAATAAATCATTTTTCAAGGATTTGAATAAAAAAAATTACTTTTATTTCCATACATATTATAAATTTTCATAGGTTAATATATACATCTAAAGAAAACTGTTTTTGTTATATTATAGCTCATGTAATTTAAATATAATGGCTGATTTTCTTCTAATCCATCGATGCATTTTTTGTACACATGTGGCCCTTTAGGCGTCTAACAATATTTTGAAATTACTATGGGAATTAGTGTTCATGATTATTATTATTGAGTATATTCTCCAAATTAGAAATTTTAAAGCTTGTTTGTAAGGGATTTTACTTGGTAATTCAAGTGGGAAGTTTCTTCTACATGATCGATTCCTCTCATCGATGGATCCCTATCACCTAACTGAAGACTAGAATTGTAAGAAATCATTTTGGGAGGGTATTCTGATAATTCAAGAGTCTTATACATATATCACTTATCTGTTGAAGAATCAATCATTTCTATTGAAGTAGTATGTAAACCATCTTAAAAAATTTACATCTAGAAAAAATGTCAACACTAAGATGTGGGAACCACCTCAACAGTTCCTGGAATCAATCCCTTACTTCGAACAAGTATTCTCTATCACACTAGAAGATTTTTTTATTTATCATATACTTTATTTACTATTATTTGAAGAGATATAAATTATCAATATGTTTTTTCCATCATTTCTAAAGTTTTTATGAAACCATTCGATTAAATCACCGACTAGTCCTTCTCTTGATATTTGAGAAATATTGGAATTTACCTAAATTTTATATTGTTTGAGGTCACATTATTATGAATAAATGTTTTCAAAATATCTAAATTTTTTGATAAATGTCCATTTGGATCTTTAGGGGTAATTCCTATAAATATCCTTATATTCTATATCATTTTAAGGATACTTTTCTTCATGTAAAATTTATTTTCCATGATTAAAGTTTGATAAATTATCGGGGAAGCCCAATCAATATTTCGGAGCCAACAATCAATGAATGATCTTTATAGGGACCCTGGTAGTGATATTTCTTAATATTTTCTATGATAATTATTTTCATTATGTGTATTGGGTGAAATGAGGTGAAAAAATCCTTTCATGGTTAATCCTCAAAATGAGAAAGGAAATAATTTTTTATTGGAATTATACTTTAATGATTTGAATGAATCAAGTATCCTTAATAGAGTGGTCAATATAGTGACCCTCATTCATTAGAAATTACATTACAACATTTTTAATAAGAATATAGATTAAAATATGATATAAATGTAGTGGTTTAGTGTCTTTAGTAAATTTAGAACATAATATAACACATTAAAAAAAACTAAATAGTATTTTATCCCAATTTCATAACCTTATCCTAAAGATCATTGTACTCATATAACTGCATGAGGTATCTTTGGGGACATTCATGAAAATGGGGTGATCCATAAATCCAAATAATGGTGTCAATGGGATAAACATGGGCTTAAATATCATAAAAATTAATATCATTAGCCTTGAATAAATAAGGGAAGGATTATAAATCATCATATAGATACTTGGAATAAGAGTCGAAATATCTTAAGAGCATGGTAAAAAAGATAATCATAAAACCTGATACAAATATAAGGAATAAAAACATAAATATGGGTCAATCCTTACTCATAATACAACATAAAATCATGTACTAGTCTATGTACACTCCCCCATATAATATTATGGATGAGGCTAACTGAATCTTTCCAACACATAACATTATAGATAAGAGGAACTACACATATCCCATACATATTTATCTCCAAAAATATAATCAATTACCCAACAAATTTGAGGGATATAAAATTGATGGACCACCAAAAAAATCATAAAATATCATGCATATGAGTGCCTTAGAGAGAAAGAATATAAAAAGTCATAAACAAGAAATAATCCCACGATAAATAAATTGGTAACTTAATAAGTCCATAAATATTTAAACATTAAGGTATCATATAATATGCCATTAAAATAAGGGGCTAAGTCATCTTGGGTATTTATTATCAATCAATGGATAATTGGTCATGAAAATAGATCTAGAAATTAATGTAAAAATCATTACATAAATATGAATAAGTGGTCATGAGATCGATCCCTTTTATTAAAATTGTATAAAAAGGTGAAAATAGTGTTTAAAGGGATAAAGGATATAGTTTTTATAAAACCATAAATGAACCAAAAAATTTATATCAAAGCAAAGTGGTTTTTAATTCATAAGGAGAGAATTATATTTATAATATTGTTACAATATATGATGTGTTTTAGGGAAAAAGAGAAACTAAAAAATACTACCTTATAAGCTTCAGAGGGTTCTAATTAAAGAATCAAACAAAGGGAAACATAATGAAAAAATTATCCCCATAAAAATGAATTAAATAGATGCATAAAAGGAACGATGGAATAATATTATAATGAATGAAAGTGGAAGAGATAGAGAAATATAGAGGGTGATAAAAAACATGTCCCTAAGAATAAAAAACTGACGGAAAAAACCTTTATCTTGATTCCTAACTTTCTTTGGATACTCCGCTAATGTTTTGAATAGTAATGTTTTAATTATTAATTACTTTATTTATAAAAACATTCATATTTATTTAATCTCTTATAATACCTAGATTCTTTATTCATTAATATATTTTCTATTTCCCATGTTGACCATAATAATGTTTTTTCAGTTCATAATTTCAAAACCACATCATTTAAATTATAATGTTCAAAGGTCATTGTCCAAGGGTTCTATAAGATTTATAAGATTCAAGGTACATTTTCCATATTATTCTTGAGGTGGGGTATTTTAGTAGTTTGTGAAATATTTACATTTAAAAGAACCATCCTTATTAAGATGGATTTAAATACTTAACATTGACTACAATTTTTTTACTTTTAATATAATTATTACGTTACTTGTGTTTTAATTTAATAATCATAAAAATGATTAAATGTTAATTTTATTTTATCTTCCGTTATAAAATCATTTTTTATAATTATATCTTAAAATAAAAGCTAAAATATAAAATATCATGGTACACATAGGTATAGCAGATCTACCACAGGTGAAATAATGTTTATAAGAGTGTTTGAAAAAGATTAAGTAAAAGAGTATATATTTTATTTATATAAAAATATTAAATTTTATTTGAAAATATATTTAAATGTTAATTTTATTTATTAATTAATCATGTATAATGGGTATGGGATGAATTGAAATATAATCATAGGTTTTTATTCCCTTACCTTCCACCCTAATTTTACTAAATTCTATTTATACAAAATACTATAGATGAGGTGATTTTAACATTATAAGGGACTAATTATTTGAATAAGAGGGCATATATTTCTATTTGTTTCAATATTTGAAAAAGTAATGTTTTTTGTATATGGGGCTAAAGCATAAAGAAGGGATGTTTATATCATAGAAAGGGGTTTAAATTAAACATTAATGTACTCATTATTTTACTATTGAAAATATATAATATAAACACGAGTGATATATAATAGTTTTATTAGTTTGTGTTTTAAAAATATGTTATTTGACATTAAATCCTTAAAAAACTGAATGACATCTTTGAAATTATTTATTAATGGTAGAGAGGTCGTTAAATATGATTTATAGTTTTGTAAATTTAGTTTATTAGTTTAAAATCACTATTTCAGTCATCAAATAAATTTTAAGTGATAAATAATGTTATAGAAACTTTGATCCTTATTTAAATCTTGATGATTTCATAAATTTTAAAATTTTCGTAAAAATATATTTTCCCATATTCAAAAAAAAATTCACTTTTACAGATATGGTTTTAGAAACAACCCTATGATAATTTTTTTATTAATTCAAAAAAAATTACATCCTATAATATTGAAATTATAAATATTATAATGCAAATTTTTAAATAAAATGAAATTAAACAAAGATAAAAATAATTTTACCTTGATTAAATTATTTTTATTAAGACATATGTGATTACATTTCTCATTATTTTCATTAATAATTGTACTATGATTTACATATAATTAATATATACCATTAAAATAAATTTTCTTTCAATTTAAATAATTAAATTTTATCATAATTTTTAATAGATTACTAAATAAGATAAAATATTCATAATTAAAATGAAATCTTATTTATCTACTATGTTATAGAATAATATTATTTATATTTGCATATTATTACTCATTATAAATACTGATATTTAATTATATTAATATTTTCATTGATCTGGTTACCATTTCATAAGTTAGTTATTATTCCCAACGATCATATACAATTTTAGTAGTCAAACAATCCCCACAATTCATTCACAATTTTTCTATTGACGTTGATAATATGTTTTTAAACTAATAATTGACTTTCTAATATTTTATTTAATTATTTTTTATGTATCCATGAAAATTTTAGGGGTCTACGACAAACTCTAATATCAATTTATAGATTTATTATTTAGTTGTGTTCATTGAACCATTATATAGTTTTTAAATTTATTGAGTGTATTTATACATTACATGTAATGATTTATGTTGGTGAAATAAAATGAAATAAATTATATTATTCCCTACATGATTTATAATATATATTATATATCATATATATTTAGGGAGGGATATATTACATATTTCAAAATTTTAGGTCATTAAATATTTACACCTTCATAAATTTATTCCGTAAAATTTCAACTCATCTACTGAGACCTAAATAGACGAGGTTACTTTTGTTTCATCAAATCATTAGGTTTTTATATGTTGACTTATTACTTATAATTTTCAATATTACAATAGATATATGAGTGGTATTATTTTTTAGGACATTATCTCTCTGATAAAAGACTTCCACTGGGTTATCCTCATAAGAAATATCATTATCCAACTATTCCACCTATGTATTCATTTCATATGAGGAATCTAGTATGTACTATATGATGTGGGATATTTGGAACATTTAATATACCTTATACATGTTTGGAGGAAGGGAAAGTGGATAGGCCGTTACACCAACTAGATCATGAAACTCAAAGGGTATAATATACATAGGACTTATCTTTCCATTTATCCAAGGCCACAAAAAACCCTTATATAGAGATATTATAAAGAATGGATTGTACCTGATATTAAACTCCAAGTCCCATCCAAAATATACATCATAACTCTTCTCTAACAATATATATTTGTTTTATGTGTTTCTCCTTAAATAAACATTATATTGATTAGATTTTTTTATGAGGACCGGCATTAAATATTACATAACCTTGAATTATGACAAGAATTAACATTGAGGATCTTTTTAAGTTTATAGTTTTAGATAATTTGTCCATAACTATTTCAAAATAACTTGATTATTACATGTAGACACTACTACTCAGTATCCATTTTTCATAAAATAAATACTCTTAAAAAGAAACATGTCTAGTTCCATGTTTTAGACAACATGACTTTTCCTCGATCACATCCTTGAGCTTATTAATCTTTAAGTCATGTGGTAATCATTTCAAAAACCAGGGATAAGCATTAAAATCTCAGTAAGGTTTACAAAATAAAAAAAGGAAACATTAACCAATCAACAAATATGAATAAATGAAACCATATTTTTCGATCATAACATAGCTCATGAAATCATAAGATTTATGAATAACACATATAAATCATAAATCATAAAGGTAAATTATGGTATTAATAAAATACTAACATTTAAGCTATCATAGCTACATGGGGAGTCACATTTGGAATACCCATCACAGTATATTCCCTAAATATCATAGGAGAAACATTAACGTTTACCTCCATCATGTTACCCAATGCATTGAAGAGATATCTCGGGCTCACCCGCCCTAGGTTTATCACATAACCACCCATATACGTAAACAATGCCCATAACCATAACATAATAATAACACAAAACACAAGAATAAAGTAAAGATAACATTTCCACACTCCAATCACAATATATCAAATCAGGATATTGAAATAAATAATGCTTTATCAAACCATTTTCAAAACCATTTAAAACATTTAGCAATGTGATTTATGATTCAAAGTGTCTCATACCACATTGAATATTTTAAAGGAATTAAAATTTTAATACATTAATTTCCATATATATAAATACTAAAAACCATTTTGAAAACATGGACATTAATGAGAATTATTTAGAAAAATAAATCTTTAAAACAATATTTTAGTTAAAGAGTTATTAACCAAATGAGATATTCTTGAATAGATATAATTGAGGAATAAAGTTCAATAAAAACATTATAATATCATGATAATAAAGGTATTCATGATATAATATTCCAAAGGAAAGTATATACACCGTATAAAAGTGAATTGGTGCATAACGACAATGAAGTCTCAATGGAATGTAAATTGAGATGAAATCCCTTATAAAAATTGTATCCTTAGATTAAGGATAAATAAATTACATAATAATGTGTGAAAAATATAAATACACTCAATATGATTGTATATTCAGTGTAAATCAATCATAGTACCTTCGCGCATATTATTTTTAAGACAAAACCAATGACTTGGATGTCTAACTCAATGAATGGAAATTGAGTTAAACTTACTCTTATCAAGTTCATATAGATGACTTTAGAATTTATAAATGGTGTGATTATGGGTATCAAAAGTATATCCACACAAATAGGAGTGGAAATTACAAAATAAATAAATAAATATTGATTCCTCACATAATCAAATCATGAAAATTAAGAATTAGAAGATTAACCCAAGGAATTGAAATTGGGTTTAAAGGTTCCCTTAATGATTTGGTAACAAACGAAACATAAAACCCATGAAACCGGGATCATAAAATGAAGAAGTAAATACCCATAAATTTAAGTATATTACACAATGAAAACAGTAATGGGTAGTACATACACCACTAAATGGAAATAGTGGCAAATATAGCATGAATCTCTTGGGAATAAAAAGTGAGAAGGAAATCCCTTACTACGTTGTAATCAATCGATTCTTATGAACAAAAGTTAATTTCCATCAAATGATTTACAATATAACATAAATATAAATATAATAATGATAATATATATCAAAGGGAAATACAGAATACATCAGATTCAATAAATTTGTGGTGAATAATGGAAATCTCATGGAATCATAAGTGAGATAAGAAGCTTCTAACCTTGTGTCTAACTTGACTCGTTTGTTCCTTGTTCTTCCTGAATAAAAAAATATGTTAATTTATAATTTATTAAGAACCTTATTTATGTTTATTATTCCTTTAATATCACTTATTCAATTGTTATAACATTTAGTTAATTATTTGAGTTCATATTGGACATTTTGTTGATGTTCGGAACTTGAGTCAAAAATGAACTTGTTATAATTACAAGTTTTTCATGTGGTCAAAAGTTCATTATCTCTGAAATGAAATTCATGATTTAGATATCATATATATAATATATATCCAGTATATTTATGTATTTATAATATTACATAACATTTGGAGATAAGAAATGAAATGCACCATTCATGGAGACGGTAAGTCGTACATACGCATTATCACTAATTTAATTTCTATTTCATATTTAATGGAATGAAAAAATAATGATAAATAGGTATATTATAATTCCATTATAATATAATATGATATATATGTTACATAATTTAAATAAATCTATCCTTTCTATGTTCCATTTATGTCATGAATGAATCATATCTCCTTGAGGGGGCGGTAGTCCGCACTTCCTCGAATGAAATTATCATGTTTACACATATTGAAAGAATAAAGGTATGTTGGTAAAAAAATAACATAAGAAGATAGAAAACATAAAAATAATATCTATCATATATAAATACAGTGCCATCATAATGGACACTATAATAGGCGGTAAGAGATAATTGAACAATCATCGTTTCGTGAGGCGTTAGTTTGTCATCCACAGAAACAGTATGTTATTTACCCATTAGATGGAGGTGTGTGTAAGTGTTGTTTGAATAAATCTAATAACAACAACCTAGTTTATTGGGGATACAATTTTTGTCATAAATAATAGAATAAAAAGAGTTTAGGGGGTCAAAGAAGTAAAATAAAACAAAAAAATTGAAGAGAGACCATTACCTTTAATTCGAGTAACTCCCTTTGGTTTGAACCCAAAGGACTTCTTCAACTGACTTATGCCTAAGGTAAGACCTCTAAGATGAAGGAAGGAATATTTAGAGATTATATGGGTAGGGGTTGTATGAGACAAAGGGCTATAGAGGTGTGAGTAATGGGTTAGATGTGAGGGCTTTTTATAAGGGGTAGGAGGGGCTCTTTAGGCTAGTGTGAAAATATTATTTTATTATATAATGATTTTAGGTTTCTAAAAATCCAAAACTCATTAAGGTAGAAGATATGATGACTAATTGTTGAAATAAAATCATCCAATAAGAATTGAGTAGGTTATGGATATTATTTTAATTTTTATAATCTTATTTATTTATATCAATTATTAATGAGGTAAACACTGTATCATTATTGGGTCATAAATAATTTTTATTTATGTCTAAAAATTATAAAAAAATACCATGATGTATGAAATATTTTTATCTTTCCAATTAATATTTATAGTTCAAATTATATCTTATATAACTTTAAATAAAATTAATTTACTATAAGATATTTGTTTGTGTCATTTTTGTCTTTACTTTAAATTAATTAGTCTAAATTTTCATTATCACTCTCAAGTGGCTCCCTGGGGTCCCAAAATCGAACCCAGGATTCCCATGGTCGGCCATGACTCATACAATAAGGTTAGGACAAGTGTTAAGACAATTTTGTACTATTATAATATTATTTTTATCTGGAATTACCCTATATACCATTAACCGCGGTAAATAAAAGTCAAATGTTACTATTTACCAAAAAAATTATTTTTATCTTATTTAACCACATTTTACTTACTAATACAAACCATGTATGTAGGATTTTCAAAATTCAATTCACAAAAGTTGTAAAATTTCATTTAAAAGAAAAATTCGGTTTTTTAACTACCACTTAGTAGTTTCTCTATTCATAAAAAACTGATGTTTTTCAGAAAAATACAAAACATTTGGTCTAAGCTATATTTGATATTCCAAATTCAAAAATGATGTCTATTTTAAAAAATTCAAAACATAGAAGTTGAATTAATTAATTTAAAATTAATTATCGTGGTCAAAATAAATAGCATGTTTTTAAGAAACAATATCTATCAAAAGATTGACACTTGTTTATGACCAATTTGACGGTGAAATTTCTTCCAATTACCAGAATTAGATTAAATGGTAATAATATAATCTATTTACACTTTAAAACCATTTAAAAAGGTAATACAACCATATAAATAAGTTAGATTAAATGGCAGTTTTGAATTAAAATACAGTATTTCCACTATTCATAAAATTTAATTTTATCAAATAAATACAAAAAATTTTCCCAAAGTAAATTCTGATGTCCCGATTATAAAGAAGAATTTTATTTTGTCAAATAGAACATATAAAATTGACCAAAACTAGATTTAAAAATTGTTCTCCATTAAAAGAAAGTTAATCAACCTTGTAAATAATATTAGAGTATTTGTCCTTAAAATTGGATTCATTCACATTTTAAGCCTCTAACATTTATGGAATAAATGGAAAAATATTTAACAAACATGTATAATAATATTTTAGTTAGTTATATTCATTCTTTCTGATAAAATGGAAAGTCCTTAACAACCATTTAAAACAATAATATACTATTATATTTCAGTATGACTCAACATTGTGTGCAAAATAAGACTTCAGAGAAATCCATTGTTGCATGTCAAGTACAACCTTGAATATAACATCCCCTTAAAAATTAATATTTAATTAAAAAATATTAATAAATATGAAAATTTCATATTCTTTATTTTCCTGGTATGTTACTTCCTTCCCCCCTTTTGGAAATTGCGTCCTTAAAATTTTAAATTTTGGCTTGGAAACTTCCTTGAAAGTCCCACAACGGAAAAAGAGTATATAAAATTATCACTTGAAAAAAGAAAGATATGTACAAAGGTCACCCGAGATAACTCATACTAGGATTCCCTGAAAACATGGATATTGAAGAGAAACTAAGTGTCAAGTTCTAATGCCGAGTGATAGAAAACATCATTATGAGAAAATTAACAACAAGAAAACCACAAATTTGCGATGGATTAAACGGTCATTGGTTAACCAATAAGAAAAGTAAACGGACAATGTTTTTGTTTTAAGTTATTATTCTTAAATTTGAGGAATTTATTTATGAGTCTGACTAAGAACATAAGGACACATACTTACTTTTCATGTAGACATTCATCCTTTTCAAAATTTCTATCAAAAACTCTTCTTTTCTCAAAACGATGAGTATTCATATTGACATGGACACATCAAAAGCGCAAAAATAAAGTTCTAGAGAATGAAAGGATCCAAAAAATATGAACCATATATTTCCCATATCTTTATACATTAACCAAAACCAAAATTGGTTAGTATGATATCAGATAATACCTAATAGGATAATACTTTATAAAAAGAAATACTACTCTTAATCTCCAAAATCCAAAAAAAGTAACCAAAGTTCAAGAATGACCATTCAATATACTATTGTCCTTAATATTATTCAAGATAATCAAAAATAATATTGAAACCCAAAACTAATAAGGATTTAAATCACATTGCCTTCCACAGTAAATCTTAATATTTATCTCCAAAAACGTCGACTACTCTTAAAGTCTCATACTAAAGTGTAATTAACCAAATTACATATTCTCTATGATAGGTTAATCATTTCCATAAATAACCCAAATCACCTTATTTCCACACAAAAATATATATTCTTCCAAAATAATATTTCAACAATTACTCGACAAATTAAATCCCAAGGTATTCTATTTTCCTTAAGAATATAGTGTTCCCAAAATGGAGAATGAATTCGAAAATAACCTTTATCACATAATCATAAAATCATTTTACTATACTATATATGTCCATTTGATAAAATATATAGTCCCAAATAAACATATTATTGATCCATAAAATCTTTTAACTAAAAAGAATTAGTCATACTAACCAGGGACTTCTCGCAGTCCAGTGGGAGTCAATAAATCCCAATCGCACTTTTTTTGGGGGTTCGATTCTCGTAGCTTTGTCCGACAAGACGGGTTGTCACACGGTCTGCGTGTTGTCCTTTTTCAAAAAATATACAATTTCATAACATTCCAAAAAAAGAGACAAATTCCTCAAAAATAACCATAACATAATTTATCCTCAAAGGTTACCTAATACCATTCATTTTTCACCCCAAAATGTAATAATAATTTATCATCTCTAAAATAACTATGACTCTTTGTAATATTATAACCATTATAGTTATATCACTTATGCTTAAATTACACCCTATCCTCTAATGTTATCTGAACCTAACTCTGATACCAACTATAAGGACCTACCTTTAAACATTACATAATCTTGAATTATGTCAAGAATTCACATTGAGGATCTTTTCAGGATTATAGTATTAGAGAATTATCCCATAACTTATACATAACAACATTATTATTACATGTAGACACTACTACTCATTATCCATTTTTCATAAAATAATAACTCTTAGAAAGAAACATGTCAAGATCCTTATTTTAGATAGCATGACTTTTCCTCGATCCCATCCTTGACACTATTCATCTTTAAGTCATTTGGTAATCATTTCAAAATATGGGATGAGCATAAAAATCTCAGTAAGGGTTACAAAAAAATAATGGAAACACTGACACATCAATAAATACAAATAAATGAAATCATACTTTTCGATCATAACATACCTCATGAAATCATATGATTTATGAATAACACATAGAAATCATAAATCATAAAGGTAAATTGTGGTATTCATAACATACTTAAATTGTAGATATTTTACTACATAGGGAGTCACATTTGGAATACCCATAACAACATATTCCTTAAATATCTTAGGAGAAGCATTAACATTTACCTCTCTCAAGTTACCGAATGTATTGGAGAGATATATCGGGATCACCCACCCTGGGTTTATCACAGAACCACCTGTATCCGTAAAAAATTTCCAATAACCATAACATAATCATAACATATAACACAAGTATAAAGAAAAGAAATTATTTCCACATTCCAATCACAATATATCAAATCAGGATATTGAGATAAACAATGCTTTATCAAACAATTTATAAAACCATTTAAAACATTTAATAAAGTGATTTTTTAATCAATGTTTACCATACCACATTGAAGATTGTAAAGTAATTATATTTTTAAAACATTAATTTCCATATAAATAAATACTAAAAACCACTTTGATAACATGGACATTAATGAGAAATATTTATAAGAATAAATCTTTAAAACAATATTTTAGTTAAAGAGTCCTTAACAAAATGATAAATGCTTGAATACAAATAATTGAGGAATAAAATTCAATAATAACTTTATAATATCATAAGAATAAAGGGATTCATGATATAATATTCCAAAGCACAGTATATACACTGTATAAAAGTGAATTGGTGCATAACAACAATGAAGTCTCAATGGAATGTAAATTGAGATGTAATCCCTTATAAAAACTGTATCCTTAGATTAAAGATAAATCAATTACATAATAATGTGTGAGAAATATAAATACACTCAATATTATTGGATATTCAATGTAAATCAATCATATAAAATTACCACATAATCTTTTTAAGACAAAACCAATGACTTGGATGTTTAACTCAATGAATGGAAATTGAGTTAAAATTACTCTTATCAAGTTCATATCGATGACATAAGAATTTATCAATGGAGTGATAATGTGTATCAAAAGTATATCCACACAAAGGGGAGTGTAAATTACAAAATAAATAAATAAATAGTTATTCCACACATAATCATAGAATGAAATAATTAATAATTAGAAGATTAACCTAAGGAATGGAAATTGGGTTAAAAGGTACCCTTATCGATTTGGCAACATAAGAAACATACAACCCATGAAAGAAGGATCATAAAATAAAGAATAAAATACCCATAAATTGAAGTATATTACACAATGAATACAATAATGGTCAGTACATACACCACACAAAAGGAAATATTGGCAAATATAACATGAATCTCATGAGAATAAAAAGTGAGATGCAAATCCCTTACCACATTGTAATCAATCGAGTCGAATGAACAAATGTTAATAAACACCAAATTATTTATAGAATAAAATAAATATAAATAGAATCATGATAATATATATCAAATGGACGTACACAATACACCACATGCAATAAATTAGTGGTGAACAATAGAGATCTCACAGAATCAAAAGTGAGATAAGAAACCCCTTACCACATCTCTGACTTGATTCGTTTTTTCGTTGTTCTTCCTGAATAATAAACTTATGTTAATTTATAACTGATTAATAACATTTTTGAATTTTATTATTCCTTTTATATCCCTTACTATCTTGCTATAACAATTAGTTAATTATTTGAGTTCATATTGGATATTTTTTTTCTATTTTCTGAACTTGAGTCTAAAATGAATTTGATATAATTAAAAGTTGTTCATGCGGTCAAGAGTTCATTATCTCTGAAATGATATTCATGATTCTAATATCATATATATTATCTATGTCTAGTATATTTATTAATTTAAAATATTACATAACATTTGTAGATAAGAAATGAAATGCACAGTTCATGGAGACAGTAAGTCGTACGTATGCATGGACATTACTTTCATTTCAATTTCATATTTAATGGAATGAAAACTTAATTATATATAGGAATATTATAATTCCAGTATAATATAATATGATATATGTTACATAATTTGATTAATTTAATCCTTTATACGTTCTATGTATGTCATGAATGAATCATATCACCTTAAGGGGGCGGTAGTCCGCACTTTCTCAAATGAAATTATACTGCATACACATATGGGAAAGCATAAAGTTATGTTTGTAAAATAAAAAATCAATGAATAATTGACAATAAATAAACATTTTATGTATCATATATAAATACATTTCCATCATAATGGCCACCATAAGAGGCGGTAAGAGATAATTGAAAAATCATCATTTCGTGAGGCGTTAGTTTTCCATCCACAGAAACAGTATGTTATTTTCCCATTAGATGGAAGTGTGTGTATGTGTAGTTAGAATAATTATTATAAAAACAACCTAGTATATTGAATATACTGGTGTTATAATAAATAAAAATAATAAAAATAGTTTACAGGGTGGAGAAGTTAAATAATACAAAAGAATTTAAGATAAATTGTTACATTTAATTCGGGTAACCCCCTTTAGTATGAAACAAAAAGAATTTTTGAAGTGCCTTATACCTAATATAAGGCTTCTATGAGGAAGAGAGAGATCTTGAGATCTTATTTGGTTAGGGGTTGGATGAGACAAGGGTCTTGAGAGGCGTGAGGAATGGGTTAGAAGTGAGAGATTTTTATAAGGGGGGGAGGGGCTCTTTAAGAAAGTGTGAAAATATTATTTTATTATATAACGATTTTCGGTTTCTAAAGGTCCAAAACTCATTAAGGTTGAAGATGAAATGACTCATGGTTGAAATAAAGTCATCCAATTATAATTGGACAGGTTTTAGATATTATTTTAATTCTTATAATCATATTTATTTATATCGTTTATTAATGCAGTAAACACTACATCATTACTGTGTTAGAAATAATTTTACATATTTGAAGTCTAAAAATTATAAAAAAAATAACATTATGTTGGAAATAGTTTTATATTTTCAATGAATATTTATAGTCAAAAAGATAACTTATATAACCCCATGTAAAAATTAATTTACTAAAAGATATTTGTTTGTGTCATTTTGGGATTTAGTTTAAATTAATTAATCTAAAGTGTCTTTATCACTCCAAAGTGGCTCCATGAGGTCCCAAAATCGACCCAAGGATGCCCATGGTTGGCCATGAATCATTCCATAAGTTTAAAATAAGTGTTAAGGTAATTTTGTATTATTATAATATTCTTTTTATCTTGAATTACCATATTTTCCTTTAACTGCGGTAAATAAAAGTCAAAAGTAACTAATCACCATTAAATTATTTTCATCTTATTGAACCACATTCTACTTGATAATAACAACCATGTATCTAGGATTTTATAAATTCCATTCACATAAGTGGAAAAATTTTATTTGAAAGAAAAATCATTTTTTAACTACTACTTAGTGGTTTCACAATTCATAAAAAAATGATGTTTTTTAGAAAACACAAAAAAATTCAGCCTAAGATATACTGGATATTTTGAATTTAAAAATGATGTCTATGTTACAAAATTCAAATCATAGAAGTTGCATTAATTAATTTTATATTAATTCCCGTTTTCAAAACAAATTGCATGTTTTTACGAAACAACGTCTATTATAAGATTGACACTTGTTTATGCCCAATTTCAAAGTGAAATTTATTCCAATAACCAAAATTGGATTAAATGGTAAAAATATAATCTAATTAAACTTTAAAAACATTTAAAAAGATAGTCTAACCATATAAATAAGTTATATTAAAAGGCAGTTTTGAATTAAAATACTGTATTTATCTCCATTCATTAAAAAATGAATTTTATCAAAAAAAATACAAAAAACATACCCAAAGTAAATCTTGATGTCCCAATTATAAAGAAGAATTTTATTTTGTCAAATAGAACATATTAAAGTGTCCAAATATAGATTTAAAGAGGGTTCTCCATTAAAAGATAGTAAATCGACCTTTTAAAGAATATTATAGTATTTGTGATTAAAATTGGATTCATACACATTTAAAGACACTAATTTTTTTAGATAAGTTTAAAAACATTTAACAAACATGTATAATCATATTGTAGTCAGTTTTGTTCATTCCCGCTAATAAAATGGCTAGGCGTTAAATACCATTTAAAATAATAATATATTATTATTTTTCTCTATGACTCAACATTGTGTGCAACTTAAGACTTCGGAGAAACCCATTGTTGCATGTCTAGTAGGCCCTTGAATATAAAATCCCCTTTAAAATTAATATTTAATTCAAAAAATATTAATAAATATGAAATTGTCATATTATTTATTTTCATGGGATGTTACATTTTTCACACTATACTGAACTAAAATGAACTAGGATACATTTTACAAGATAAAATATTAGAAATCATGATAATCATTACAATATTATGAGAATAAAATATAAAACACCACTAAGAAAATAATATGAGTAACAAATACACAATTAAATAAAAATTCCACGAATATGAAAATTTTATCCTCATGATTCTCCATAAAGATCATACCCCATATTATAACTTTGGAAATAATGAAATGAAGTATAAATATAATAGACTTGTTAGAGATAAGTAAATAAGTAGAATATATAACTTGATTTATGCATTTAAGGGTATATATAAGAATTAAATATAATTGTTATATATATTATAGTAGTAAATATCGTCCTTTGAAATGTGGTCATTGTGTGTATCCAACGAATACATTGGTTCTTTTTAATATAATATAATATAATAATAAGTAATATTGAAATGAAATAAAATGATATTGTTAAATTAAAATATTTTAAAACATTTTATAATAATTAATTACGTATTACTAACATTATTATTATAAAAATTATTTAACATCTCTATAAAATTTAAATAAATATTCTAATTTTAATTTATTGATAAAATTTAATGGTTTGATGAAAAAAACTAATTTAATGCAATATGGTTAAAATCATTTAACGTAAAAATGGTTATTTTTCAATGATTTTTTAAATATTATCTATTTTTACAGTAATAAACTATATTGATCACTTTTAAATGATTTATAGAATTTAATGTTTTAATGCATTAAAAATGTTAATGCTTTTTTAAACAGTAATTGATATGAAATACGATTAAAAAAAGTTACTATTTTAAAATTTATTTTTCTATAAATATATGTTTTCTTTATATTTAATGTATTAAATTAAAATTTAAGTTCATAATATTTATAAATTTAATTATAAAAATTTAATTATACTTTTCTAATTATCTAGTCAAATTTAGGTTGAAATGTCAATTTCATTCTCATGCATAAAAATATGTTATCGTGGAAAAAATTGTGTGACCACGGTAAATTTAAAATGAGGTAAATGGGTTTAAAAAAAGGTAAATGACCTAAAATATATATAATATTATATATGAATTGTGTTTATAAGGGGATACATGACTCTAATCCATTATTATTTTACTTTCTTCCATTTAACATTTGAAATGAAACCATTATACATTAAAGAAAGAATATTTATGAATATGTCACTCAAAACTCACATATAAAAGGTAACCTTATCTAACCCTTGAGAAAAAAATTCCTTCAGTATAGTCTTGAATTAATGCACATTTCACCTTTAAAAAATCATTCTTATACATTGTATGCATCTAGATTCATGAAGGAATCCAAGATCCTTCATTATGGGGGAACCAATTTTAAGATGGCACAAATTCATCAAGTATCTAAGATCAACTACAAAATTTTAAATTAAATTATCATCTAAAAACTGCATAAATATAATTTTATACTATAATTATGTTATATTAACATCATTATGATATTTTTAAATTTATATCAATAATATAAAACTCTAAACCCATAATCATCCATTATTATAACATATTCTTGTTTAGGTCTGTTCAACCACCTACACAAAAAATGCAATACAAACATCATCATTTTCACCATGAAAAAGTATCAAGAAATTAATACTAATAATATATGATATATTCGTGTAAATTATGTCATGAATATGATTATGTCAGTATTATTAAAAAAATATTCATCATTATAAATTAACTCATAGTTATATGTAAATTTCTCAAATAACGTTCATCATGGATTCAATTATGAGGATCCATACTCATACCTTATATTAAATAAACCATGAAATAATATTATAATTATGATTTTTTAATTAAATAACATGGATTTGAAGAACTACTATGAAACATGAAAAAAATAATCAATATTACTAACATTTAATGATGAAAATATATAAAAACTAACTAATATATGTTTAATAGGGATCGGGAGCTCCGTGAGAGGCCATGGCATCGATGGCGTAGGTCATGGTCGTGCCCCCTCCTCCCCTCCCCGGCCCACTTAAGTCAGGGAGTGGGGTTGATGCTCCTCCCTCAATCTGTCTTCCCTCTCACGATCATTCTTTTTCCCCCCTCACTAAACCGCCTTCTCTCCCTCGCTTTCCTCCTATTGAAGTGAGCCCTAAAGTCCACTCTTGTGCGTATGGTGTTCCTTCAGTTCCGATTTCTTGCTTGGAGTTCACGAATGCTTCGACAATGCTGGATCATACCCTGGTCGCTCGTTTTGGGAAGCAGCGGCCCTCAGTTAACGCCTTCGACAGGTTTGTTTTCTCTTTTTGGAAGCTTAAGGATCGGGTGGTTGTCGGTCTTTTAGATTCAAAGCATATTCACATTCATTTTTCGTCTGAGGAAGATCTGATTTAGGCTTGGGCCTATGCTCTGCGAGCTTTCGTTGGATCCTGGTTTAATTTATTCCGATGGTCCTTTGATTTTCATCTGATGCACGACTCCCCATTTACAGCGTTATGGATTTTGCTTCCCGGTCTTCCACTTTCTTTCCAGAATCTGGTAATTCTTCCTTTAATCAGAAATATGATCGGCTGCTAACTCTATTTGAATGACCGCACCAGCACCATGTGTCATCCATTCTCCCTGAGAATTTGTGTAGAAGTTGATGTCTCAAAGTGCCTGTTGGACTTCTTTGTCATTGAGATTGAAGGAGAGATCCACTGGAATCAAAAGGTGTGTTACGACTCTTGGGTTTCTTTCTGTTTTGGTCATCGTCGTCTGGGTCATGATTCTCAGAGATGGCGTCTAAGTTATTCTGGTGGTATGGATGTTGCAGCCTATGACAACAAGATGGACCAGAAAGATAGAGGTGGGGAATTCCTCTCTTCCTTTGTTCAGAATGAATTGATTATGTGCAATAAAGAGGTCAGAGAGGTTGAAGAGCATGGTGATTCGGGTTTCATTAAAACTGTTCAGGACCAGCGCCCAGTTTGGACTGTTGAAGGGTCTGGAGTTGGTTGTGCCGGTTCTAGAAAGGGGACTGGGAAGGCTGAGGATATACAGTATTAAAATGGAGCAATAAAGAAGAAAATAGTTAAGATATTCCCACCTGAACCTAGGGTATCAGAGATATTCAACAGGATATGGAGTGATCTGGCGAGTCCTCCTAACAGCAAATCATTTACTCAGGGTGCCCAGACCTGTGTGGTGGTTGAGGTTTCTGCAGACAATGCACAGTCTCAGGACCCGGGGCACTCTAGAGCTACTGGTCTAAATTCCAAAGGTGCAGATAGTCTTAATCCTTGTACCTATGTGGAGGTAGTGAGTGTGGGTGATTGCAACAACTGTAACAGGGTGGTTTTTTCTACTGGAAAGGCTAAGCTCAAGGACAGACAAGAGTGGAAGAAGCCTGCACATGTTGTAGGCAAGAAGTTGATTTCCGGGCAGAGAATCAACCCGGAGAAAACGTTGTCCTACCTCAACTTAAACAAACAATTTGAGAGTTTAAGTTTTCAGGGAGAGCTTGAATAAAAGTCCAACTATCCCTATGAGGCTGAGTCTGATGGAGGCAGACAGCCCGTAGACGACACAGATTTGGGAGAAGTTTGTAAAGGTCTTCACAACCAAAGGAGAAAGAAGGGGAATAAAGAAAATAGGGACCCGGGGAGCTATATAGCTTCCATGAATCCGAAACCTAAGGTTCATAAGGATTACTCATATCTTCCTAAACCGATGGAGACACGATCGACCAAAAAATAGGGTAAACTCATGGGGCATGAGATCCAATTAGAGGCCGGAGAGGAGGCTCAACAGGTTGGCGCCGTAGAGCCTCAATTACAGGTGAAAGGAGCCTCAAAGGCAGATGACCAGCAAGTGGAGGCTCATCTGCATTTTGAGGATACGAGGCTTGTAAAGGGGGATTCTATTTCCCTGGACCACAATATATGAGGTAGGTTCTCCAGACAGCTTTCAGTGCCTGAAGGAACAGGATACGAAAACTTTGATAATACTACTCACGAATTATGGTGAAGAAATGAATGATGATGTCATGGTGATCAATGCAGAGAGGGAAGACATCGACCAAATGATGGAAAGATTTATTCAAGTGGATGTTTCCGGGGATCAGGAGGAATGGATTGACAAGAAAGATCGTATATTTATTAGAGGCTTCAATATGGAGAAGATCACTAAAGAAGAATATATGAAAGCTTGGGAATACCTTGCAAGACACTATGAAGACAACCTAGAGAAAGATCTGGACTGTCAGGTAAGTTCCTTCCCTTGGAAACTGTTGAGGGAAGGAGATTCTAATCGCCTCTAGATTTGGTTTAATAAGTCAGTAGTTTCCTTTGTTGTTTGAACTTTTTGAGAGGGTTCTCACTATCCCCTTAAAAGTGTTTCAAAATAAAAAAAGTAAACTTGGATGGAACTATTATATGTTTAATGAGTATTCATAATTGAATTTAATACAATATTATATACATAAATAAAGTTTTGAAAAATTTTATTATGATTATTATGTTTATTATATTTGATTTAAAAGTGCATCCATGTATTTTAGTAGTCAAAGTGTGGTTTTCTTTATCAATCTGATTGTGAAATCGTGATTTTTTATATTTAAATTTCCATTTGGGCTACATTTTTGTTATTTAACCCTAAAATTTTATCTATTATATTCCATTTCATTTATTAATGGAGTTTATACGAATTCTTACAATTTTACCTCCCCTTGATTCCCAATTATAAAAAATAATTCTCATAAGTGGGATTGACCTTATCACTTCATTTTGATAGAGAATCCTTCTCTTACATGTTCATATTCATTATATTGTATTATTGATGTACTTGTGTATACTTATATGATTTATTATAGTCATTTTATATTAACTTATACTTCCTTTAAAATTTATTGAAATGAATATTTCCAAATGATTTCCAAACGGGCCATTTTTATTATCTTAAAATTTATTAGAAAAGTGTGAAAGGAATATTATTTTTTAACATCTTCTGCATTAATTCAATTTAACACATTATTCTATAATCCAATTAATGAATCTTTTTTCCCTATTTTCATAATTTTACAAAGTAAAATTTATTCCCATTTTTTATACAATATTTGATTTTTATATAAATGATATAAATTCACGTAAAGGGTGTGACGCCTTGATCCCACACTCTCATATCTAGTTCTATAAACACATAATTTACATACTTGGTTTGATACCAATGATAAATAATGGGATATATCAAACCCATAATTACATGAGTTAAATAAAATATTAAATTACGAAAATTCCCAAGTCCTTTTAGATTTAGTTCTTTAGAGAATTTGATAAAAAAACTAAACTAATAAATTTCATGTATTTCTAAACTAATTTAAAATTTTACACTATATAAATACTACTTAATGTATAATAAATATTTAAAATATCACAAGTAATTCTCAACACAAGATATCTTGGTAGGAATATCAAGTGGAATACTTTTCATTATAAACTATGGAAATGGAAACTTAATATGGGGTTATCCTAAACACATTGTAAGGGAAACATATAAATTCAAATATATAGACATATCATTGGTATACACAATATTTAAGGAATGAATGATCCAAATAAATCCATAATCATCTGAAACATAGAGAATTCAATAAAGAAAAGAATAAATGAAAACATGGATATCAATAATTATTGGTCTTACACTTATGGAATGTATAATTCTAGACATCAAAATCATGTTGTCATTGAATTTTTTCCTTGTTATTTACTTTTCATGGAGCTACAGATAAGAAATATTTCTGAATTAGGAAGAAATATAGCAAATACCCAAACAAGTTTTTATCAAGATACCTTTTAATGTGTCTGGGTGTTATATAATGTTTAGCAGGACTCGTCAATTTTTTTATGTCTAATGTATTCCCAATACGAGTCAAAAAGATCATTCATACCATCCTCTAAGGAACCATTGGTCGAATAAAGATGTATCTATTCCTATAAAGAAGAATACATAATATTAATAAATGATCCATCAGTGTTAGTTTTAAATAATCATCAATAATTCCAATAATTTTTCCTATTCCAATAAAATGGATAAAATTTTCATAACCAATCTGGAGGAAAATGGTGGATGGTTAAACTATACATAGTAAATAATCTAATTACCATCTATAATAGAATAAAAATATATAGAATGGAAATAGTTTTCCCCATTTCAATAAAAGGGATAACACAATCATAAACCATCTTGATAAAGAATGTAGATGTCCAAACAATATATCATCAACCTTCCAATAATTTTCCATATTGGAATAGAAATATACTATATCCCAATACATTTCCCCATTTCAATAAATGGTATAATACGATAATAACCTCTTTATAAAAACAAGTTGCACGGTTTTAATAGAATATAACTCCACTTTACTAATGTAAAAATAGAAGGATACTCATATTGATGAAAAACATCCTTGTAAAAGAAATCATGAATGATACCACCTAATAAGGGATTATGAGTTGTATTTTTTAGTACCATATGTTCATTCTACAAAAATATACATTTATATTTTATAGTATAAATATTGAAATATATACTCTATTATGTAAAATCATTTTGAAAATGAAATTTAAATGCCTGTGAAATCATAAAATATCTTTTTAAAAATAATTTTAACATTGACATTAATGATGGTGTTACTAGTCACATATGAAATTCATTTTCAAAAGGTTAAGTGAACGATATTTAAAAAAATTACTTCTTAGAGAATATATCAAATTATATAGTCCTGTAAATACATAATTTTAATCTTTTAGACATTTTTAGAGGATGATAAAACATATGAAAGTGAAATAGAAAAATCAATTCTATATTTTTCAAAATAACATTGTCAAAAACTCACATTGTTAGAAGAGTAAAAAAATAATTTGGCTAAAAACATAATTTTTCCAAATATTAATATAAAATATCATATGCTAAAATATTTGGGAGGTAGAAACCAATATTGTAAAATAAAAGATCAAGAAGAAAAACTACAACTTAAGTAATGAAGATTTCAGTTACTAATATCCATTATATAAAACACACTCCTTGAATCATGAAATATATTAAAAGGGGTTTACATGGTAAAAAATATAAAAAATGAGATAATAACACATAAAAAAATAAAAGGGATGGAAATACCAAACTTATATAAAACAAGTACAAGAGAATGATTATAAGTAAATTAAAAATGTGGAGTTACCAAAAAAATTATTTTTACGGAAGCAACTAAATCGTTAAAATATAGAATAAGGGAACATTATTTGGATCATAATTCAGCTAAAATAAAATTATTATAAAAAATATGTACCAATTGGTAGTGAATATATCATTCTAATAAAAATGGTGTGCAAAATGTATCATTTCACATAGAATTGGAATTGAGGCAAAAAAAACTAGTGTGGCTTGAGCAACACATTAATCAAAACCCCTTAAAAGAGTGAGATTGTAATGAAACTAAAATATCATTATTTTAATGTAATTCATGATTTTATATATAAAGTAGGTAGTATATACACTGTATAAATGAAATTAGTTTCATGATACCAATCATGTTTCAAAGAGATGAATTTGAGAAAAATAAACCTTACATTCGTCTGGATCTGTCGTGCACTTGCACTAAATTTCTAGAATAAATAAATTATTTTAATTAAATATATAATCAATTAAATTATTAATAACTATAAAAATTTTTACTCCTCAACTAAAATAATTTCTTATATACACATAGGTTAGTTTTACCTATTTTGAACGCTAGGTTTTAGTAATCTATATCGCTTTCAATAATTTTCATGAAATTTTTATCGTTGTTTTTTAATTTTACAATGTAATTAAATACTATATCATCTATGGTACTAGAATTAATATTCCCTGATAGTTTATAAAGTGAAAATTTTATTCCATTGTGATTTAGGTTATGAACCATGATGTTGAAATAACTGATGGACATGTTTCAGTGATTCTTAAAGAATGAAATGTGATTTCTTAATTACTGAATTAATTATTGATACATCACTACTAGATCCAGAAAAATTATTTATATGTTTATATCATATTATACTATAAAATAATTTCTCATAGTCATTGATGAAATAGATGTATATTATTATTCATGTAGGAGATTAAACTGAACCAAACATGGACTATCAATGATTAATGAATGATTATGATATGGTTTAGTTTCAATATCATTATAACATAAGAATAATGATATTATTTAATTTTTATAAGTGTTCTATATGTTAATTTTATATATTTATAAAGAGATGATAATTTATATAATGTCATTACATAGAAATAAGAGACCATTTTGCTTCTGAGTTCGCTCATTTTAAATGATCGAATTAACAATAATCATTTGTTGATAATACCATTAACAAATCCTCCATTTTTTCATATCATAACAAGAATGATTTCATAAAAATAATATTTTATTACTAAACATTTATATGAATCATAAATTTTGGGTGGTGAGGAAAAATGAATTTTGTTACACATGGTTGTGGTAGACCACAAGTACACACAAACCCCAATTTCAATTTTCTTAATTGATGAATATATGGATAAAAAATGGTAATAACCTTAATATAGTAAAACTAAAGTATATAAATGATGTTAGGAGGATTATGTTTTTTTGAATAGAATACATTTGAATGAATTTAATGCAGAAAAAAATCTAGGTACTTGATAATACTCATGTTAGGTGATTGAAGTTTCCTTGTAATTCACCACAAAAATTAAGGAATTACAGTAACTAATGGTGGGGAAAATCTTTTCAAAGTGGTAAATGGTTATAGGAGAAGAAAATTTGAATACATTAAATGAAAATTTATAAGGGAACGTGTGTATAGATATGGTGGAAGTTTCACCATGTCCTTGAGTTTATATAAGTGGTATATGCTCTAAAAACACAGCGAAACTACCTCCCTAGGGTGAAGTTTATGATATATTATGATCATGGATTTATAAAGTATAATTTTTCCCATAGGAATATTATCTAATAATGGAAAAAAATGTTTAAATGGTTTTAGATATAAGAATCTAATATTAAGTAAACTCTTGGAGCTTGAGGTGTGGTCATAGACACATTGAAGAAGGTTTTACGAATGCAAGTTATGACAAATCATAGGAGAAGGGATCATTGGGTTCAGTGTTATAAAAATTAACATGGTTGTGTTTGAGGCTATAATTTACTTCTTTGATCACCTTTGGAACAAGTTGGACCTCCGTTGTGTAATTGGATGTGGGTCAAGCAAGTAGTAGATACTCTTTGTAAGTGTTTTAATATAACCTTTTTTGTTGGGGGACATTAGGTTTTTGGTTACAATCTTATGATGGTGTTTTGTGTATTTGGTGGTAGTTGGTTGATCTTAATGATTTGATATAGGAGGTTATTAATCTTCAATGTAGGTCTAGTTATTCTAGTTACTCAAGAGTTATCAGGATGTGCCATGATTTGAGATATCAATGACAGTGTCCATAGAAACCTAATGAATTTTATATATTATATCACAATTCCATGCATGTTAGAATGGTAGAGTATAACACCACATACCTACTTGTTAGGTGTATCCGTGTCCATTCAATTATGAACGATGGATAAAATAATCCATGGACTTCATAATTGGACCACCAGAGGCCCCTAGTGTGGAGAAGATGTGATTCAGGTAATGAAAAATAGATCCATGGAATTATCTCATGTATTTCCTACCAAAGAGATAGCTATGATAAGAAATATTTATTTTTATATTCAAGGGTTTGTGAAGATCCATGGTTTACTCGTTTTTTTGGATGTTGGTAATCATGTCTAACCTAATCTATTATTAATAAGATACACTCTAATGTATCATATGGGTGGCCTTATGATTCTTCTTGTTTTCAATAAAGGGTAGGTGAATGGACTTCCGTAAGACTGAGACTTGTTTAGGGGAGACAATGAGGTGGGGTTATCTTAGTAATGGTTGGATACAATTTTGATCCCCCTAAGGAGTTATGAAAATTACCATCATTGTATATTAGAGGCTGAGGTGGGTAAGTTAGCACTGGGTTTTATTTTTCCTTTTCCAAATTATTCAATGTATATTAAATGTGGGTAATTAGATAGAATTTACATGTCCCTTGACATCATTTCATGAAATTTTACATGATTTCTAATAGAATATGTATCAACTAGACCCAATCTTGTGAGGATTTTGACCTCAAAATATATCACCTCAATGTTTTTTAGCTAGTTTAGTTTATGCATAATCAGAATAAGGCAATGAAAAAAATTTACATTATTCTATATATGGTGGAAGTAAAAACAATATTTCCATGTGATGTGGGAAAAAATGTGGTTTATATAGATATAGAATTTATTTTTTATGAGTTAAAAAGATTGACTTCTAACAATGAGAAGAATGTATTTATGATGGAGTGAATTGTAGAACCTTGATTTTTCATTATAATACATTATTTTGTTGGTTATGTTTATTTATGTTTAGAAAGTATTAGAGGTACATTGAAACATCAATGGTCTGTAAATGTTCTTTAAAACATCGTTACGATTTAATTTATAAGTTATTTTGATTAAAATTTAATAATTGTAATTTTTTTACCCTCAAGTATGGCTTAGGGCCTATGAAAAGGTAAATTCTTCTCCCTAAAAGTTATAGGGATTTATAGTGTTATATTAAGGGAAAAGGAATTAGTAAAGAGATTACCCTATTTACTTGAGTTGCATAAAGATAAGTGGTGGTTTTATTTAACATTTTAATGGTAAGTAGTAGTTTCCTTGAGTTGTGTAATGTCAATCCAAATTTTCTCCATACTATGTAAAGGAAGTAGACAACTTGTATAGGATTCATCCTCTATTTCTAAATAAATGCATAAGGGTACATTTTTCCTTGAATAATGGTAGCTCTTTTGTTACATGCACTATGTAAGGGTCTTCCCTGCCTCATGTAAGTGTAGCTCTTTAGTTTCAAAGAAAACATAAGGGTAATGCAGACTTACATAATGATGATCTAGACATTTATAAAGGTATTCTAGACATGTGTAAGGGTAATCTAGACTAATATGTAATCTATACTTGAAGAAGGGTAATATATACATGTGTAAGGGTAATAAATACTTGTGTAAGGGCAATCCGGTCATACTTAAGGTTAATAAAGACATTTGTATTGGTAATCTAGATTAGTGTAATGGTAATATAGACTTGTGTTAGGGTAATCCATAGTTGTGTAAGGGTAAAAAAGAGCTATATAAGGGTAAACTATTTCATTTAATGAAAACATAAGGGTAACCAAGTACCCTCATGAGGAAAATGTGAGCTACATAAGGGTGAATCCAAGTAACCCTTATATAATGCTCTTTTTGGGTGGAAAATAAATGAAAAAGCTATTTTCTATTTCTTCTTCTCCAGAACGGATATTAATTATATTTTATTGTCTTTAAAATCTAAAAAATTTTGGAATTTAGTTATTATAATGTGTTAACATCTTTAAATTCTTCTTAAAAAGGTTTTAAACCTTCAACATTTAATATTTCTTTAAAGTACCCAGTGAAATAGGGGTTGTAATTTGAAGAATTTATTTTTCAAATGAAAACATCTCATGTGTTTCTAAATTATCCAAACCTCTATGAATCTTGATTTCCTAAAACACATTGACAAACGTTTGTATCATTTTTTCTATCATATCCACTGGGAAAATGAATGGTTGGGATAAAGGATATTTTTCCAGGAATATTTGAGCCTCGACTCTCCACTAGATATTTTTTTTTGAGAAACCGTCGGCCTTATTTGAGATATGTCCCTTTATAAATTTGTTCTAACACATGAAATATTTTATTTCCATGATAATTTTGTTGGTTAGTTTGAGAAATTATTTGGTTTATTTTGTGAAATTATTATTTTCATTTCACCTGGGAAATAGAAGTGGTTTTTAAAAAGTGGTTTTCTTTATTTTTTTAAAATTAATATGTTTTATGAAATTACTCCGTAGTGGATTTTATTCTAATTGTATTTTCAATGAATGAGAGTAGTGATGATTTACTTGTTAGAATTATGTCTATAATTTTTTATTCTAAAATGTGTATTTAATGAATTGAAGTGGTGATACTTCACTTGTGAAAATATTTTTCAAAATTTGGATTATGGTTTATGTTTTTTTAAACACTTGGGATCAAATGGGAGCCTTTGGATTTGTCATGTCAACCCTTAGTACATCTAACAACGTTATGAATTTTAAATAGGATGTCATTATGGGTATCCAGATACTAACATTCTTTGACAAATTATGGTATCATTAGGATTCACTTTTTGATATTGTATTAATTTTTTGTCTAAATTATGTGTTCCTATAGGATATAGACAACTTTTGTTTCATGAAATATGTATTCAATTCTGTTTCACGTTTTATATAATTATTAGTATATCATATGGTTTTTGGCTATATAAGTGGTTCTATCAGACCGATTTTTTTAATATTTTTTTATTTTGTGTACCAAGGTTTATGTTCTCACCATATTATTTTTGGGATATAGTTTTTTGAATACTTACCACTATTAATCATTCTTATTTATATTCATAATATTCAAAATATAAATATGTAATTTTTTTTGAAAGAACCTAAATAATGTTTTATAAAATGGGTTTCTTATTTAAATGGAATAATAAAATGGGTTTATTGAAAAGTAATAACTAACTATTTCAAATTAATTTACACTGTATAGATTTTTTTGTGTTATCCAACCTATCATAGTGCGCACACACCACTTATACCTTTGGGTATATATTCCATTGGTTTTACAAGTTACAAGTTAAGGGAATTTCATCATGTGACATCATGATTTATATTGGTTATTCTCATTCTCATAGTTTTCTGGGATGATGGTGATGTATAGTCACATGGAAAATTGGCCTTGTGATTATTTGGTTTTGGTTTTAGGTTAATCCTTTTGTCTAGTACTTGTACATCTCATGGATTTTTATCATTCTTCCACATTTTTCTTGGAGTGTTTTTCTTTATTTTATTATAATTGGGAAAAGTTGTTTAAAAATTCATTGTAAAATCATTCCCATGGTTTTATACTTTGACAACCAAGTTCTTATATAGAGGATGTGGCGATCCGAGGGGCGCTAGGGTCTTGTGATGAGCCTGGTCAGGTGAAATGACTAGTTAACTCGGGTAGGTTTATTGCAAGTTTCCTTTACCATATATACTCTAATATTGGAATCCATTGTTACCAAATAGAATGGAACCTATCATTGAGTCTCTTCCAATAGTATATTTTGAATCCCTAACTTGGTTCATCCAAGTGTCCAACCCGAGATTACCTCACAAGGAGAGTCAAAATTATAATCGATCTGTAGTGGGGTTATAACTTATTATATTTTTTTAATTTTTATTTAAATAATAATTTCATGAAAATAAATTAAGACATGTGAATGAATGAATAAAATATAAATTAAATTAATGAAATTAAATTGATATGAAAAGGAAAAAATAAAATAATAAAGGTGTTATTTGAAGAATTTGTTGACCTAAGAATATATTTTCTTATTGAAATAATTGTTTAATGTATTTATTTTATCTTTATAAATTTCCAAAATTATATACCATTCTATGAAATTAATTCCACTGTATAATTTTATGGTGATTGCATTGTTCAAGATCCTCTCTAAATAGGTCAACCACTCACTTTCTCTGCTATGTTTGAATGAAATCATACCACCCCCTTTTGAATTTCATCACCCAAACCTTTCATATAATCCTATGTGTTATTCATACCACTTCATCAATATATATTCCATATTCCAAAAAAAATATAATGGAGTATAATATGATTTAATAGTGGAAGAAGTGGCTCATGATAAAATAAAATAAATAGAAGAAACCCTTGGTATAATAATTACAAAAGACATTTTGAAACATAAAATTAAAATAAGAAAAATTAATATTATTGGGGAATCAATAACCACCTCATCCACATTAGATTAAAAAGACGTTAGTACTCCCTTACCACGGATTTGAAGACAAATCATAGGGAAGAAAGACAATAGTGAAACAAAGAGAAATAAAATGGTAGTAAATGAAATGGTCACTGAAATTAAAATGGAATAAAAAAATATAGAAAAAAAATTAAATAAAAGAAAACATACTCTATACTTAAAAGATGTTTCCATGTTGGAAGGCTCACAAACTCCTTCGTAATAGTTTTTACTCCACATTATAGGAATTTGATTCTCCTTCCCTCACTCATGGATGTTATGCATGTGTAGGCTGAGAGGATGATTACAAATATCTTTCATTCCAGAATCTTCGTCTTCTTTTTATTATTCATCCATGTACCCCATTACTATTATCCTACATATCATAATTATTTTTCTTCATTATTTTTATGGATCAAGGATATGTGGTATGGGTGTTTTCGAATTTTACTGAAAGATTTTACAAGGGCCATACAAGTGGGGATCCAAGGGCTGGTAGGGGTCCCCTCAGGTGTTCTTGAAGGGTTAATGAGACATAGGATAGTGATTCAAGTAGGTTACAGATAGGATTGAGCTTTAAATAGGATTCCCAGTTCATTTAAGTGGTATTTCATGTAGAGCGGTGAAGAGGCTAAAGAGGAAGACAATGACCATGCATGACAGTCCTGGATTCAAACTCCCCCCATGATGCATGTGCTCCATATTCAACGATACATTCTAGTACTCTAGCTATATCACCCTAAAATATATTCTTTTATAGTAAAGAGATCCTAGCATATAAAATAAAATTTTCAATAGGAGGCGTGTTGATATGTTTCGTTGATCAAACTCTCAAAAAGGGGAATAATGTTCAATTTGGATTATTATTGGACTAACCTATACAAAATTTTCCTGGGAAACTCGATTGTTTTTTTACTCCAACTAGGAAATAATAATATATGTATGATATGTATAATAAATCAAAAAATTACTAAACCAATTAAAATTTAACACTTTTATATGAAATGACATTATATATAGTCTTTATCTAATTTATTTACAAATGAATATACAAATTAAAATAAAAAAAATCTGTATAAGATAATATTACATGTAATAATATCCAATAAGTATAAAAATTAACACACCAGTTGAAATCATTTTAGTATTGTCTTTGAGCTTGTTTCAACCAACCTTTCTTGTGTTATTCTTGGAACTAGGTTTACTTTCTCAGACTATGCTTATTTTTTCTCAACGTATGAAACAAAATTACCTGATGGATTTGTCTACTAAATCTCTATATGACTAATCCAATTAAAATACATCTTTTGAGACATTTTTAAATATAATTATATTTTCTCTAAGACATCACAAAAGAGTTTAATTCTAATTTAATTAATAAAATATGGGAAATTTAATAACTATATTCAGTTAAAAAGTATCCAAAAAATTTCTCTCATCACTCAATCAAACTTAATATTTTCACTCTGGGTAAAATATAATATTATATATCAATTTAAAAAATCAAGGTATTTTTAATTATCATAAAAATGATCAATCATTTCCACATTATAAATTTGTTTTCAATGGTAATAACTCTTCATATTCACAAGAAAAATAACCTTCAATATCTATTTAGTCCCATTATGTGACCTACCATACAAGAAATTCAATGACACCCCACAATGAATAGAATTAATATTTATAATGATATATTTATGCTTAAAAAATTAATAAAACACCATAAGCCTATAAAAAATTAAATTTCTCCACACCTAGATACATTGAAAAAGTAATCAATCATGTGGTATTTTAGAGGCATGTTTTGTGTCTTAAGGTATATGGGTAATAATTTTTTTAAAAAAACTAAAAATAAATTGTTTTAATATAAAGTTAAATGAATTAAAATTCAATTAAAGAAATGAAATGACAACATACCCAAGTCCCCTTTCAAGAATATCACAAACTCATTATTTTTTATGTAGGTTATGGGCCATACAAATAAACTGAAGTAAAAAAATTTCAATTCTCATTCTCATTTTATCATTTTAATATTTTTTTTCAAATGTAAACATTTTTTATAGATATTAGTTTATAAATTCCTGCAATAAATGGATGAAAAATGAAAATATGATGAATGTGACTCAATCCCATTTCTTTTTAAATTTCACAAAATGGTAACATCATCTTAATAATCACTAATAAATGTAATGTTTTCTAAAAAGAAAAATGGAATGACCATCCCCACAATCAAACATGGAATAATCATTAAATTATATTAGGAGTGATGGTAGTTAAGGGATAATTATTATTATATGTGGATTTACCATATAAACCCATCTATGGTTAGCTAAGGACTTAATAAATTTTGATAGAAATGATTAGTATCATGGAAATTTTTTTGAAAGGTAATGATGTTCATTAACTTTATTTTAAAATCATGAACTCTAATATAAAAAAATATTAATCATAAATCTACTTTTCATATAAAATATTTATTCTCCCAAAAAAGTGAGGGTATAAAGAATAATATTTCAAAATTGGATTGGAATAACTCTCTAAAAATGAAATAAAATTTGATACAATCATTCTTGGGTTTGAATTTCACTATATACTAAAAAACTATTGAAATGATTCAAAATATTAAACCAAAAAAAGCAAAAAACATATTATACTTCATTTATAAAATCAGGATCAAATTAATGAAATCCCCAAAAAATTGAATATAGAAGTCAAAAGTAGTTTTCTTATTCATTTGATATCCAAGAGTATTAATAACATAAAACAAAATAATTAAAGTTGATAAATAAATAAAACTCACAAAAACATAAAAAATACATAAAAATATTATTTCACCATATGCCACACATAATTGTCACAATATCACCAATTATACTCAAATTTGGTATGGATGTCATGTAAATAATGATATGGAGAAATTAAAACCAACATGTGTGGGATGAAAAGATAGAACTTGATTTAGTTTTAGTGAGGTCAAATATTATCACTATCTACACATCAAAATACATAAAGAAAAAGAAAACATGTATGAAAATTATTCAAATAACAAAATAATATAAAATATATAAAAAAATAAAATATAGATGGGGGTTTATCCACAAAATAACTAATGATATACCACAAAAAATGTATATGGTCCAGTGTTCATTCAAGGTAAAAAAGTGGGTGTAGTTTCATTAATAGTAATCACCACATATTAAATTTCCCAATGTCTATATGTTAATAATGAGTATAGAGAGACCCATATAAAAGTAAAAAAATACAATCTATATGTATGATAGGATGAAAGGAATATAATGGGGGAGGGGAATGGATAAAGGGTTACTCAATAAAATTTATTATATCATCATTAAATTTATAGTATAGTAAACGTGTAGGACTTCATTGCTTCATTACAAGTACATAAAGTTCTAATTAATATGTCACCACCTCTTCCATAGTGGTTTATTCTTCATCAAATATAAAAACTATTATTTACACCATGGCTCAATGTTATTATTATTTACTTTTCAGGGGAAATAGTTGATTGATCGATTATTAATTAAAATCATAATGTGAGTTAGTAAGAATTTAAATTAATGATAAATCAGAATCAATAGATTGTAAACAATGAAATACTCCCTCTAATTTTTCAACTGTCATGTCTTATTCTGAATGAGTTATAAATGGGAAATTATAAATAGAATAAATAAGTGTGTCACCAATATCATCCTAAAAACATTACATAAAATATTGTTTCATCATCATTATGATATTACAAAAATCACAATAAATCTAAAAATTAAATATAAAATGGGTTTATAATATTTTTAGTTTGACAAATATCCAAAATAAGGAAATTTAAAGTAAAAATGTTAGAACTCAAATTATAGAAAAGTAATAATTTAACTAACATTTTAATAATATTTAATAATTTTTAATATAATGAAAAAATTGGGTTCCTAGTTCATTTTTAACTATTCCATAAGGATCCCACACACCCTATTCATATGACGCCCACATTCCCTACATTCACAACATAACAATCTACCTGCGTTTATGGTACCAAAATTGTGAACACTTATTCATGGAACTAAGCCTTCTAAAATGGTGAAAAATGGCTATCTAGGTGCAAATATTCCACTAAATATATAAGGATCTAAGACCACCAATTTTGACACCCACTTTAAGAGGAGGAGACCCTGGAACATTTTTGTGCAACAAATACATGTACATACCATAAAATATCTCCCTTTTGGTGATTTTTTGAATCCAAAATAAGTGAAAAAAGATGGAAACTAATGTTATTTGTCTACATAATTGATTATGATCTTTTTAAGAGAACTTCCCTCTAGCTCCTCACCATGACCAAGGAAATTACATATTCTTGAGAAGATATCCAAAAGATGTTGTTTGTGATTCCCTAGTGTATAGTTATACTAAAAGGGAGCATGATAAGTTTTCATTAAAGGATCCAAGCCCTGTTACCGAAGGTCACACAATCAAGCTTACATTCACTCAAGAACTAATATAGAGTGTAATTTTACATCTAAGATTATCCTAATAGGATTCCAAGGTTTTTACCCCTAAATTTCACCATGTTCACCTAACTGGGTTTCTGACCAAACATTTATTCACCATTAGATCTTTTCACTATTCAATATAATTGAAGAATGAGGAATGATTACTCTAAAATGATCACCCATTTACTCATTGAACCGTTCTTGAGTAAAATTATACCGTTATATACATCTTTATATAGTTCTCGTGTTTTCACAACTAATGTCACACCTATTTCACCTAATTTAGTTCCCATTTTACAAGCCTACCCTACCAGAATCATATGTTCCTAATTCAACTAACTAAAAACACATTCACCATGGTCCCCTACTCTAGGCCAAATTCTATCCCTAGTTTTCACCCATTATTAAACCCACATGGGCACCCAGTTTACACAGTTCCTCTAATTTAGATAATATAATTACCTGAATGACCTAATAAACATTTTCTATCCCAAATAAATTGTTAATTTAGTCACATATCTCTATAAATCCAATATGTAATCCTCAATTGCATCCACATTGATTTTCTGATCCATTTATCGATATAAAAAAAGTAAACACCAAGAACCTCTTACTAATTATATACTCCAACATACCCTCTCATGTTTAGTTACCAGCTTAAAGGAATATCACAACCAATGTGTTGTAGTTTTGGATTTTTTGTAAATAAATTTTTTTATTTATGTATTTTAAAGGATCATGAAAAATATTTTTTTATTCTATATGTTATAGGACAAATATAGTTCACACCATGAGCTCGTGTATCGACCATTGAAGAATATGTTTATAATACTCATTTTGAATAATGTAGAAGATATTTATGTAGTGATAACAAATGTTACACCCTAAATGAAGGAGTTTTAATATTTTTTACTAAATATTATAAGGTTGTGCCTTTCCAAATTTATAGCATCATCTTATGTGTTACAACACATATGTCATGTTTTAATGTATGAATTTTTTATTTGTAGTAATACTAGAAATAGAATTTATTCCATGATATGTGTTTCCACACTATGAATGTTGTCATGTGATTATTTGGTGGAATAATTAAAACTTTCTCAGGTTTTATAAGTGTGACACACTATAATATCCATGAAGAGAGTAAAAAAAAGTGTAAAAAACCATTTCCTTATGGGTTGGTGTAAATTTGAATGAATTTTAATTTTTTTCACATCGATCAGTGGGAAACTCAACCATATATTAATTAGTTTTTAGGATGTTTTGATTTTGTTAATTTGGATTAATTTTACTCTAGATGAGTTTGGTGGAGTTAGTGGTTGAATTCTATAGTAGTCATAGGTAGTTACATTAAAATAGGGGGATGTTGCAATGGTAGTCTCAAGAGTGCATTACGTCTATTTACTGGTAGCCACACTATGACCATGGTGGGTTTCACCATGTCTTAATATGGATGTAGTATGTTCTAATAACATGGTCTTATAAGCACCATGACTAAGATGGGTCTTTTAATGGCCATGTATTTTGGGAATTATAGGATCATAATATTAGCATAGATTGCTATACTTACAAGAGGGGTTGAATAGTAGTTTAAAAAATATTTAAAAATTACTAATCACAAAACCTATTTGCATAAATTTAACAGACTCATACTCCATATGATTATTAGAGTGAAGATCAAAATCACAATGGATCAAATTTGTATGAAAGTGTGTTTATCATAATCTGAGTAACACCAAGAAAACTATTTTTATAGATATATTAGAATAGAGACTAAATTTCTATAACATGTACAATAGAACAATAACTTCTAAAAACAAAGAAAAAATCTAATAACTGTAAGAAGGACATATTATCTATATTTAAAATATTGAAATATTTTAACCTTAATAGTAAGGAATTCAATATCCTTGACTAATGCTATACACAATTTTATACATACTTTAATGTTTATCATTCTGTAGTATAAACACATTTGATACAATGATTGGAATAACTTTGTATTCATGTCCCCATAATACCTTGATATATTGATATTTTTGTGTCTTCCAAGCACTAGATGACCTCGATCCGATGGATCATATTCAATTACTTCTTATCTCTAGAATCCCTCGATCCTAAAAATGATCATAAGTGATTACAAAAGAAATTTTTTACAAGGAAACAACCCTGATAAATATTCTATATAGATACAAACTCTCTAAAGAATTATAAAGACTAAGAACGAACAGTTCACAATAATAAATATCCTGAAAACGTATATTACAAATGAAATCTATGTAAAACTCTTCAAATGGCCTGCTATTTATAGGAAATTTTCCAACAGTCATATTTATGAGTTTATTTGAATTGACTTGGAAAGTTGTTTCTTGAAATCTCACAATGCTCTCACATAACTGAATTTCTAATGTCATGTTTATTAACACCATTACGATGATAGAGGTATTACATATAATAGAAAAAATTGTATATATTTCTATTATAAACATAAGATAATATGATGGACTTACTTATCTATATTCAAATTGACAATCCTTATAATAATCAGTCTGATTGTTTTGGTTCCAAAATCAGTTTGATGGTCATCACTTTTTTCAATATGATATAAAATTCAAAATTCTAAATCCCAGTGTTATTAAAGGTATGTCTGATAATTATATGCATACTAATTCTGAAGATCTCAATGAAAAATTATGTGTTTATATTTATAATAAATTTGATCTTTTTTATTTATGGTAACATATAATTATTTCTACAAAAACATACTAAAAAAATTATTACATAAAAAGTTAGCAATCATGTTTTAAGAAAGTGTTATGTGATTCCCAAATCTAAATGGATTGAAAAGTAATAATTAATAGTTCGTAATCAATAATCCCCCACATTTTTTGGAAGCACAAAACACAAAATATAAATGAATAAAAACATGAAAAACATACATTCCACTGTTATTTTATGAACTATGAATTAATTATTTACATATTAAATTCCCATGAGTTTGTAACTATTCTGAATAAGATGTGTAATATGATAGAGAGTATTATAATAGTTCATATATAAAGAATAATTATTCCCCCCCCATTATGAAACTTACCCACCCTTAGGATAGTATGTTCATATTAATATATCATTCTACCCTTTTGTTAAAACTTTTTCTCTCATCTATAAAATATTCCCCCTTTTTTTATTTTAAAAAATAATGGGATCAAATTTGGAGTTTCTAGAAATGTTTAAAAAAATGAAACAATATTGAACTAACCAATAATCCATGTAATTATGAAATAACATATTAAAATTATAATAGGAAAATATAATGAATAATGGAAATAAATTAAAATATAATCCATTCATTAATAATTAAAATTTTTACAAAAAAATACATCGAGAGTTGAAAAGAAAATTAATTTTCATCCATTCTTCACTAAGATCTTTATGAAATACTTTATATTGTTGAAGTCATGTCGATCATTTTCCATCTTTTCCATCCATTAATCTTATAGTTGGTCTTGATTCTTCAGCCTTTTGACTTCCTCATACAAATATTTATTTGGATCCCTCTTTATGATCAAATCTAACTCACATGTTCTAAATCATCTTATCTCCAACACTATATCCCAAATTTTTTATTTAAATAGTTTACATCCTCATTCCATTAATCAATAGTATCTTCTAAATCATTAACAAACATAACCTTATCTATAATATGTGGTGATAACATTGGGTAGAAATCCGTTGATTCTAATATTATTTTTTATATTCATAAAATAGTTCATCGGGAATATGAATACTAGAATCAACCTGGTTGGACAACTTTACCATTTGATTGCATGATTTTTTAGGTACAATAATTTTTTTGAAATTTTTTAAATTAATACTTAATATTAATTAGTTATTAATTTAAAACATTTACTGACTCTTGTTTCTCACTAATAATATTTTATATGAGATAAAACCTTACTTTATGGTTAGGAATGAATGGAATTTTTCTTTCCATTATCCTCAAGATATGGAAAATATAATCAAAACCTTTTTGAGCTATTTTTACCTCTAATTCTAATTGATTAGGCTCAGTATATGGAGGTTTTGTTCTAATGGTTCCAATAACAACTCATTTTTAATTACAATTATCTTTTTTTTGTAACATTATTATCATTTAATACGTCAAAAAACGTATATACTTATCAGATTCAACATTGTTAGATGATTTGGTCTTTGATTGTTTATCTTCCTCTTCTTACTTTAATGAGGATTTTGCATCCATTTCTTAAGAGGATTTATTTTACATATACATTTGAATCATTTCCTTCATACTATATTTAAAAGGTAGACATGATGTGGCTGACATGGTTATGATGAATCCTTATCTGATGTGATTTCATCGCTATCAAATTTTTTCTTATCTTCCTATACTTATTTTCTTATTTTTATTTTTCTACATAAACTTATTCCTATTATTTAGTTCTTCATATTATTCCAATTATTCTTCTTTTTCTATTAAAAATCCTTAACAACAGCCTTATCTACTTATTACTCTAACTGTATTTATGTTCTTGGATATCCCTTTTCTATTGATTCTGGTAACAATTTTTTCATATGCACTGATTATTTCTCAATTATATCTAGAACTGATTATTCAATAATTCCCTTACCCTTTCTTTAATCATCTATAGATGGAATATCATCAAATACTATATAATTTATAAAAAAACTAAAACAACTTACAATATAACTTGAGCAGTCTGGAATGTTAAGAGCACTATATTCTCATAAGATCTTTCTTTACATTTCATTTAAATTTCACAAATTATGGATTCTGATATCCTATTTCTTTTCAATATTTTCTAATTGTATTTTTCTTTTTTTCTTCTTCTTACTTATTTATTTTATGAATCATTAATGTTTTTCTTATGTGGTGGAAATTAAAAATTTCAGATCCAGTTGTTTTTTTGATCCATTGATTTCATCATTTCCTTAAAAACCTCTTCTGATATTTTATTTTTCTTCACTTTCATTATAGGTGGAGAGGTTTTTTCCTTTATCTTCTTATTGATCCTATTTTCCTAATTTTTTTTATTATTTTTCCTTCGATGTAACACAATAAACCTTTTCCCACATACATAGTTAACATTGCATCAAAAACAATTTTCATGCTAGATATCATATCCTCACTGATAAAAAAAATATTTTCTCTCACTGGGTATGATTAGATTTGCACATCAAATATCTCCTTTCATTTTACAACCATTTTTATAATGAAATATAGTAACATGATACTTTTTAATTGATTAGGGTGGTTTTTATGTTCCCTACCATAATGAAGATAATCTTCACCATATCTATCTTCCTCATGTCCACAAAAAAATCCACTACATAAACGTTTAAAACAATCATTTCATCCCTATCAAATTTCATATAGATCAAATATCCCGGTATCAAAAATGGTATGACTCTATTTTCTAGTTTTTGATGAGAAAATTTCATTAAATTATCATATTCTAAAAATAGATAATATTATGATTTATTCTTGTTAAATGTTCCAAAATGTTTTAGTAACTTCTAAGAGATAAAATAAGCTTCTCCTTATGATGGTACTCCATCCAAATCAAAAAATCATATATAACCAAGATTATATTGTTTCCCCAAAATTATTAAAAAAAACTTTCATAACCATCCTCTTTCATAAATTGAACAGATGCATAAAATAAATATACTACCTCTAGAAAATAATGATCAATGTTCTTCTTCAGAATATCAAAACATATAGACTCCCATATATGGAATGAAATGATCTTCTTGATAGTAGAACAATATTTTTCATACCATGAAATTTCAATCAACCTTTCAGGGAACATGAACCACTTAGCATAATCTTCATTGTTTTCCATCATATTTGAATTATGAAAATGGTGAATGTGTGTAAAGAAAGTTTTTCAGACTGAGGGATTTAATGGTTGAAATACCTCTAGTGTGAAATCATAAAAGAAATAGTGCGGGTCATGAGGCGAAAAAAATTTATATAGATGCTAAGGATGATTATTCAACATCAATAAGATAACCAATTATTGAGATTTAAAACCATTCTAACCTAATGATCAAGATTGATATGAGGAATGTTTTAAAATATTTTTTTGAACTCTCAAAGTTTTACCACTTTTATTGGAGTGGTAATAATTCCAATTAAGAAACATTTTTCAAATTTTTGAAAGTTGAAAAATGTTTAAAAACAGAATAATAACAAAAATAGATATTTTAAACTAAAGTAATGAAATAGTGAAAAAACTAATAGAATAGAAGAGTGACTTTTGGAGTGGTAAGTTTCATCAATATGATAAACCTTTTCTTCTTTCTTTTTGTAAATATATTATTATAGTTTTAAAAAATTATTATGTATATTATCATTGAGAAAAATAATTATGATAGATTCTTCAAAAAAAATTAATATGACAGTTTATCAATCTGAAATCTTTTTTTCAAAAATTGAGTCTGAAAATTTTATAATAGTTTTCATGTCCAATTTTTTTTAGAATTATTATTCTGAATATTTTATAAGATACTGATTTTATAAGACTTATTATGATTTTTTTAGGAAACTAATAACTTATAAAACTATGAGATTCTAAGAAAAACTAATTTTTTTAAAAAAATATAAGCACCCCCTTATGAAATAAATTATATTAATGTATGGTGATGGGTCAACAGGAAGTAGATATGAATAATAAATTAACAATGATAATTCATATCTTCAATTTAATTTATGAAAATATATATTAACTATTAGGTTTAATACAAATTTCAGCAAGTTGTTCTTGCATTTTTATGAATTGTACTATTTAGTTATGATACAAACTCTATAAAAAGGCTAAAAATATGTTTTAGAAATAACATCTAAGTATGTAGGTTGTGTTTGTTTGAAAATAAAGGGATTAGATTATTCCTAAATAACATTAACTATTTCATAAATAGTTTATGAAATTTTATTAAAAATTTATAATCCTTAGATGTAGTGGAATTACCTAAAAACATTCCTTTATCTGATTTGGGTACAAACTTATGTATATTATCCTTAATATTCACAATGAATACTTTTCATCTAAAAACATTAAAGTATGAAACTTATGGTTTTCATGCTATCAAAAACTCATTAGAAATTTTAGTTTGAAAATGTCAAATTAAAACACGATTTATAGTATAGTAAGCAATACTAATCGCTTCAGGACAAAAAACATTAGCCACTCAACATTCACCCAACATGTTTTTATTAATATCCGGAATAATTATATTTCTTCTTTCAACCACACAATTCATTTTCAGTTTTTTAAGTGACAGAGAGTTATGTTTAATACATTTATTACTACAAAAACTTTAATAATCATAAGTTTTAAATTCTCCACCATGATCACTATAAATAGTTATCATGAAGATATTTTTCTCATTTCTAACTCTGGCTTAAAATGTTATAAAATAACTATGGGTTTCATTTTTATTTTTTAGAAAATAAACAAAAGTCTATCTATTTTAATCATCAACTAAAATTTATACCTAGTATTTCCCACCAGTACTCCCAATTTTTGTAGGGCCAAATAAGTCTATCTACACTAACTATAAAAAATCGATATTTTAGACTTAAATAATAGATTTAAAAATCACTTATGTTTCTTACTATATTGATAAGGTTCAAATACTTTTCAAGCATCAAACCTAAGTTCCAATAGATCCTTAACAAGTTCTTTCTTAGTCAACAATGATATGTTTTTATGAATACTGCTTACTAACCTTCTATTACATAACCAAGATAGATCTTCTATTTCACTAAGTCAATGTAATTATTGGCTCCTAGGATCTTTTATATTTAGTGTCTAAACATTCTCAAGCAGACTGGAAGAAATAATAATACATTCTTATAACTATGTACTAAACATTATCATTCCTAAAGATTACAAGATATCCTTCATCATATAATTTAATTATACTTATAAGGTTATGATTAAGTCATAAAATGAATAAAATATTTTAAATAATTTCTTTTCCAAGAAGAAAAATGTAACATATTCTGATAATCTCACCATAATAATTATCTCCGAAAGTAACCTTCCAAATTTTCAACATGATTATATTCTTAAAGATTTATTTCTTTCTATTCCGGTGCTTTTAATATCCACTATTTATGTACCAAATGTGTTTTTGTTGGTACGGTCATTATTTTCCAAAAAAACTATTAGTTTTTCATAGAAAAAAACTTCGTAGTTTTGGTATTTTCAAAAATAAAAACAATAGTTAACCACATTTGTTTAAAAAATAATATCTTTAAAAATCAAGGGGTTGTACTCTAGTTGAATGAAAAAATTTCGTATAGTTACCACCACATTGACACTTATTTCTAAAAGGTACACTTTTAGGAACAAAGAAATTAGTTCTAAAAATAGGGTTTTTATATGTATAACCCATTAAAGTATTATCACTACAAGGATGAATTTAGATATAAATCAGTCAATGTTCAACATATCAATGATAAACATTGATAAATGTTTCCTTATGATAGATATTATAGAAATTAGTTTTATAACTAAATTCTCATCCTTATGAGTAATAACATTAGAACTATGTTTTTCAAAAATTAGTTCTTAGGTTATTCCTCTGAGAACAAACTTTCTCAAAATATTTTAAAATTGTGTCTTTTGTAGAAATATTTTTATCAATATCATTAGAAAGATTTGATATTTCATTAGATAAAATAGTTATTCTTTAATCAACCTTGGAATGTTTATCTTTACCATTGTCATTTTTTTTCTAATTTTATAATTTTCAATTTCTAAAAGCTTTACAAATCAGGAAACATTGCCAAAACATCGTAATTTATTATCATTAGGGGACGAAGATTCTTCAACAGAATATGTAGAATTTTTATCATTAGGATAATTTTCATTTAAATAAGTAGTTTTACGGGATTCAACTCTATTTACCTTATCCATGAGATATTTATTTACCATGGGTACTTTATAAAAAAGACCTGTATTCCTCTATATAGAGGATTCATACCACTATCATTCCATGTGTTTGAAACATTCTAAAAATTCTCACCTCTAGTCTTATAATATTTCATGGAATTTATTTTTGAATTCCACTATGTCATTTATTTCCTTTTTTTCTTTGGAAAATATGGTTGGATATGTCTAAATTTCATACATTGATAGCAAGTCACATAAGAATATTTCTTATCACTTTTATGCTTATGACCTTTATTGTATCCTTATTGAAAATATTTATTTCCCACTATATTATTCATTATTATAGATAAATTATATAACTCATTATTTAAATGTCCAAATATACTATAATTTTACTAAACATGAAATTTTTTATTCCTTTATGATTTTGTAATTTTCTCAGCTAACTTAACTTTATAAGGCGATGTTGATGTTCTAGAAAAAGCAACACCACCATATTTTTTTATTTCTTTCTCAGTATCTATTTTTAATACTTCCCTTTCATACAATAAGGGTTCTAATCAAATCCTCAAGAGTTAGATTAATTAAATTTCTTTTATCATCCATAATTATCCCTTTTCATTCCAACTAATTGGGAATTATATCAATAATATTTTCAACTAAAGTTTCATCAGCAAGAAATTTTCTCTAATAGACTGTAAACTTTTTATAATTATCATTAATTTTTGGAGCATCATGGAAACTGAATCTCTAGGAATAAAATCAAAGGCTTTACAATATTCTCTAATAATTACTCTTCATGTTTCCTTAATATTAGATGTACTGAAATTTGTAACATCCAATTTACTTCAAATACTCTTCGAAGCTTCATAAGATGATATATGACTATAAATATTCCTTTTCATAAATAAAATTAAGGTATTTATAACATATTAATTCAATTGATACTCACAATTATCAAAAATTTTAACACTATAATCACATTTATCAATAATCATATATATTTTTAGTAAGCATCATGATAATTTAAACTCCAATGTTGATCAAAAAAGATTTTATTCTATGACTCCAATATTCAGAATCATTCCCATTAATTATTGGGGGTTAAATATGATTAAAATTATTAATACCTAAAAAATTCATACCTTCTAAATTTTAATAAAAGAAAATATTTTATATAAATACATGTTAGTGTAACATTTGTTTTAAACAAAAACATTACATGAAAACATTAAAAATAAAGGCTTGTAAAGAATGTAAAAACAAAGTATGTTATAGTAGTAGAAACATACTCTTATACAAATTAGAGGGTTGTAATATTAGATTAGATGACCATAATTACATGTGTTCAGTGTAATTTAGATTTAAAAAATATTTAAACAATATAAACACAAAAAATATATATGTAAACTTATGAGATATATACATAGTCTGATTGTAGAAGTGAATATTAAAAACATAATGGATCAGATTTATATAACAATGTGTTTACTTTAAACTGATTAACAAAGATAAAACCAATTTTATAGAAATATTATAATAAAGACTAACTTTATATAATATGAATTGCGTAATAGTAACTTGAAAAAACAGGAAAAAAAACTTATTAATAGTAAGAATGACTTATAATATATATTTTAAAAAAATTACACTTTTAACCTTAAGAGTGAGGTAATAGATGAAATTGACAAAAGGTATCCAAAAATTTATAGTTACTATAATTTATATCATTACTTATAAGAAAACCCCTTTATATGATGATCAAAATAACCCGGTCATCATATCATCAGAAACCTTTGATACGATGACCGACATCTATCTTCCTAGCCCTAGAAGCCCTCGATCTGTTCAATCAGATGCCCTATCTTCCAGTCCCCAGAATCCATAAATCATAAAAATGATATTATAGGATTAAAAAATCAAATGTTAATTAGGAAAAAAACCCAATATGGATTTTTAGAACTTAAAAATCACATAATAATTACAAATACTAATAACCAGTAATTCACTATATGAAATCATTAGATGACTTGAGATTCAAATGAAATCAATTAAAAACTCTTCAAATGACCTAATATTTATAGGGGAAGTTCCAATATTCATAATACTATGTTTGTTTCCATGAACTCATATAGCATGTGCCTGATATCTCATAATGATCTGGCATAACTGTATGTTTGACATCGTATTTATTAACACCATTATAGTGCTAAAGGTATTCCTTACGATAGAAACAATTCTATGTATTGTAATTATAAACATAGTATAGTGTAAAGGAAATACTTATCTATATTAAATATGATAATAATTATGAGAATATGTCTTATTGTTTTAGTATAACAATCAATCTAATGGTCATGACTTTTTTCAGTACGATAGATAAGACAAAAGCCTAACTCCTAGTCTGATTAATGTCAAGTCTAATAATTGGATGATTATTTAATCCTATGATCATAATGAAAAATTATATGTTTATATTAATAATACAATAGATATTTTTATATGTTTCGTAATAGGTAACTTTCTCAACATAAAAAAAATAAAATACAAGGGATATAAAAAGTTAGTAATCAAATTTTAAGAAAGTGTTTTGTGATTTCCAAAACTAATGGAATTACAAAGTAAAAAGTAATACTTATTACTCAATGATAATTCATTATAATTAGGTATTATATTATATTACATTTTTAAAATATTATTATACCATTTTCGAGTCAATAATTTTAGACATCTGAGTATCGGGGAATCCAAGCACCTCCACTTTAGCCATAATTTTCTTCTCATTCTTATCTTTCAAACTAGATTCTTGATAAGAGATCCATTATATTAATTGTTATTAATTTCTATATAGTTAATTTTTTTCTATCTTCACATGTATTATTATTGACCATTGATTCACAATTTAGGGTTTTAGTGGGATGCTTCCACCAACTCATGGTGAAATTATTCTGCATCAATGCAATTTTCTGTATAACTCCTAGAGGGCATTTATGAAGGGGATTTCTATGATTTCATTCATTATTTTTCTCAAGGTATGAATCTATAAGGGTTTTATTAGGTTATTAGAGATTTTTAGAGCAATTTTCAATTTTTTTTGGATTTTATATTGCATGGTTCTGAGTTTGTGTGGGGAGGAGAATGAATGCACATTGATTGTGGATCAACACTATTATGTCGCTAGGTGAGGTGGGTATCGATTATTCCACAGTGAGATTTGAATTTGGATTCATGGTTTAAATAATATAAGGGATTTAATGGTTGAATTTGATACTTAAGCACCCACAAGAGGTCTCCATGAGCTTCGTATCGTGTTTTGGGTCATTTGTTGAGGTAGGTGACTCTAAGCATATCATTATTTTTAGTTTAAATATTTTTATTTCTTATTATCTTTTAAATACTTCTATAAACATAATTGTAATTGTGAAAAGAATATATAATTATCATCACATTAATTTATTGGGTTCTCTTATAGTTTTCCATGTGACAATTGAATGATTTTCATTTTTAAGAATTATATTTTTTTTCCTTATATGGGCCTCAAGTGGTTTTCATATTTTTAAAGGGTTTTTCTAATGATATTTGGTTTTAAAAAGGTGTGTTGATTTAAATGACTTTAAAGGAAGGAAACTCATATTTTCAATTAATTGTTTAAAAAAGGGAATAATTCTTTTTCAATTGTTGTATTATATTTCAATGATTGTTTATATGGTTAAGTGATAACATTTGATATTTTGTGTGAATGGGGTCAGTTGTAAATTTTAAAAGAATGCGACATTTTAATGATATTTTTACGATTTTTTCATTGTATTGGTTTCAAAAAGATAAAATTTATAATTTAGTTTTATAAATAATGTTTTTAAAGTCTGTGTTGGAATATTGGGGTTATGTTTTAATTATTTAGAGAGGAGTATAGGGGTTTTGTTAAATGTCATGGATGCTTTACATGATTAATGTTATGACTAGTTTACTAAATTTTAGTTAGTTATTCATCAAAAAATAGGTAGGGAAGACTATGATTACGTAAAATTTTTGAGTAATTCACACAAACTAATCATTTTAAGGACTTGTATGATGAGGTTATAGTGCCTTCAAATGGGCATCACCATACCGATTAGCCTAAACACACACTCCATAGGGGTTGGTTAGTTATGGTGATAATAGGTGGGAGTCACCATTTATTTATGTATTTACTTGTTATTCTTAGAATATAATACACCCAATTGTTATTAAATTGTTTTATCACAACATAATACTTGTATTTTAGGATTTATATGCCTAATATTACCTAGTTCTACTTCACTGATGTGTCACTTTCAGTTATATTGTTTTGTAGTATTTGATACCGTTGGGGTTAACATTCATTCACCTCTATTATATTATTTGAGTTAATGTTATTGCTATTCAATTTTACCAATATTTATTTTCCAATTGTTTTTTGTTATTTTTGTTTAACTTTTTTTCATGCAGTAGTCTTTTCATGAAATTTGAAGTGTTTTTCTTATCAATGCGACATTATTTCACTGTGCATTTAATTTTTTTAGCAACATTTACATTATTAACACTTAAAAATAATTCTATAAAACACATTTGATATTAAATTGGTATGGAATGAATTTTTTCACAATATTATTCATCGTCTACATTTTGAAGTGCTTTTTGTTTCTTTTTTTAAGTTGTTATAATTGAATTTTATAAAAACTGGTGGTTTTTTCTAAAAGGAATGCATGTTTCTTGAATGGTATAAGTGAAGGATTTTATTTTATAGTTTTATTTTTGATATAACATGAGAATGATTTATATATAATTTTTATGCATTGAGTGTATAAATTGGTGTCTGCATCTTGGTTTGAGTATAGTGGTAGTAGATCCCTAAAAAGAAGAATATTTCTTGTCATCAAGTGATGGTGATCATGGTCTATGTTTATTTTGGATATTTTCTTTCATATAATGTGTTTTTATAAGTCTATATTATTTTTCTAATCATTATATTATATCAGATTTTCGTTCATTGATATACATTGGTTATACTGGTTGGGTTTAATTTTAGATAGTAAATTATATTTATGTTATTCATGGTTTGTTGTTCATCTTTTATTAAATATTACTTTTTTTATGTGTGATCATATGACATATAGAGTGGTCATGTCAGACTTCTGGATGGAAGTTCCATGTTATTCTTATTTTAATCTTGTGAAATGATTTTCACATCTTTATATTTTATTCCAAGTACTAGTTTCTAGCTCATGGGGATTATGAACACCTTCAGGCCTTGCAACAAACTAACTCATGTTCTTGGATTAGGAATTCATCAAATAGAGTAGATATTATATCAATTAAATCATCACTGAATAAGTTTCATAGATAAGGTTATTATTAAGCTAAACAAATTGGAAATTGGTTACCAATTAAAATTATAGACTATTACATTTTAAATAATGGTTGTTAATGAATATAGATTATATGTGTTTGCTATGAATAATTCCATTATATTTACCATTTAACTAATTTTTAAATAAATAAGAAGACTCATTGATTAATTATTGTCCTAACCTTTTTAATTTTTTTTTTCTAAAAATTGTTTCGGGTAAGTTATTAATAAATATCCCGATGGATAAAAACATTTTGTTTTTGTTGATTCTTATAAATTAACCAAATTTTTGTTATTTAAAAATGAATTTGAATTTTTATCATTGTAAATTATGCTTTTAGTAATGTAAATTATGAATTTAATGTTTTTGTTTTAGGTGGTTTATTGTATATCATGTCATATATGGTTTTAAAAAAATGATAAAAACCCTTTCATTTATATGATATGATTTACATGGAATATTTTCATGTTCTGATTTATATGAGGGATTTATTATATAGTTGAAAGGTTTATGTTTTAATCTGTTTGTTATTTCATTTCATGAATCAAGTTCAATGGTATTTTTATTTGAATTTATTACAATATAATTTTATTCCCTCTATCAAGGAGTTTTCATTAAATTTTTTATTAGAATGATTTCTTCTCCGTTAATGAAATGGGTATTGTCATATTTTTTTATAATATTTGGTTTTAATGTAAGGGATGTAATTTATGATGGGAAGAACCCTACCTGCCTATATATGAGATTTTTTATGGGTGGTTTTTTGATGTATTATATAATTTCTAAATATTTTTTGGTATATATTTCTAACCATTAATGAAATATAATTTTTTAAATTAGTTTTCCCCACATTTATCTCAAAATAATGATGAACGATGCATCGTTTTATTAAAATCAATATAAAAATGGTAAAAAAGTATTAGGTTTGGTGAGTGTAAATAAAAGTTATTATATTATTAAATTTTTATTGAAATTGAAAATTTTAATTAAATAGTAAAATTCAATTTGTATAGATAACTGAAAAATAAATCATTTCATGCATAAAAAATTTTTGAGGAAGAATTTCCTTTTTATATGCTATTGATTTTATTATATTATGATCAAATAAGTTTTTAATGAAATTTTTACTAATATATACAATAAAAAACATTTAAATCGATCCAATATTATTTACTAAGTAATAAAATTATTTTATTCCTTGAATATTTGTGATTATAAAAAAATTGTTCATATATATTATTATATTTAAAACATTGTATAATTCTTAAAAAATTATTTAAATTTATCTATTATCAATTATTACGCTAATATAATCTTTGAAATTATATATGAATAAATTAAAAGTTTTTGTAAATTTATGTTAAATAATATTAGTAATACATAACATCTAAAATGTAATTTTCTACACAAATGGGTGTCGTACACATTATATTTTTTAAATTATAAGATAACTTCCTCAAATTTAGAACATAAATTCAGTTAAATGCTACACAAATTTGAAATTATCATGTCAAGATTAGTTAAAAAGTTTACTCTTATATCTTTAGAGATAAAATAAATATCGTGATCATTTTTTAATCAATATTAATAAAGGTAAAAATGTGTAAATAAGGTATCAATAAATTTTAATAATTAAACGGTAACATAAAAATTCTTGAAAAATGTGTGCTTTATTAAAGTCATAATTACATGTATCACCTAATGTATTCTCACCTAATTAAGCTAACTCACCAAACTGACATAACACCATGTGAAACAATTATTACCCCTTAACTAACATTAGTTAACATGAAAAGACCCTCTTTTCAACCTATAAAACGAGAACCCTCCCACCCATTATCTCATTTCTATCGACCCTAAAAGAATTTATCATGAATTTACTTTACTTATCCCTATATAAATAGATCATAATGTGTTACAATGGTTCTATGGAGTCCTCTATAATCATTGAGGAGCTACTTATCCAGGTAAAGAATTATCCTCCTAATCATTTTTGTTGAAGTACTTATTTTTTTTTGAAAAGTAATTTTGAATCCCATGTTATTATTATCCAAAAGGTTCATAATAAACCCCATTACCTTCTTAATGATTATTTATTTATGATATAATATCTTTATCTCTCATTACATAATTTCTTTTATAAGGACCCATCCTTAAACATTACCAAATCTTGAATTGTGTCAAGAATTCACATTGAGGATCTTTTAAGGTTTAGAGTTTTAGATAATTAGGCCATAACTACTACATAAAAACTTAAATATTCCATGTATATAATACTACCCAATATCCATTTATTATAAAATATAGACTCTATAAAAAAGGACCTATTTAGTCCCATGTTTTAGACAACATGACTTTTCTTTGATCTCATCCTTGACCCTATTCATCTCTATGTCCTATGAAAAACATTTCAAAACATGGGATGACCCTAAAAATATTAGTAAGGGTTATAAAATAATGAAAATAAACATTATCCCATCAATAAATACAAATCAATGAATCCATACTTTTCAATCATAACATACCTCATAAAATCATAAGATTTATGAATGACATACAAAAATCATAAATCATAAAGGTAACATATGGCATTAATAACATACTTACATTATAGCTATCAAAGCTACATAGTTAGTCACATTTGGAATACCCATCATGGTATATTCCCAAAATCTCTTAGGAGAAACATTAACGTTTACCTCTGTCACGTTGCCCAATCCATTGGAGAGTTATCTCGGGCTCACCCGCCCAAGGTTTTTCATGGAACTACCCATATAAGTAAAAAATGCCCAATAACCATAACATATTCATAACACATAACACAATCATAAAGGAAAGAAAAAATTTCCACATTCCAATCACAATATATCAAATCAAGATATTAAAATAAATAATTCTTAATCAAATCATTTTCGAAACCAATAAAAACATTTAATAATGAAATTTTAGAATCAATGTGTCCCATACCATTTAAAAGTTATTAAATGTATTATAATTTGAAAACATTAATGTCCATATAAATAAATCCTAATTACCATTTTGAAAACATGTACATTAATGAGAAATATTTATAAGAATAAATCTTTTAAACATTTAAAATGATATTTTAGTTAAATATTTTTTAAAAATTAGAGAGACGCTTGAATACAAATAATTAAGGAATAACATTTAATTAGAAAAATATAATATCATTAGAATAAATGGATTCATGATATAATAATCTAAATGACAATATATACACCACGTAAGAGTGTATTGGTGCATAACAACAATAAAGGCTCAATGGAATGTAAAATGAGACGAAATACATTATAAAAATTGTATCCTTAGATCAAAGAATAAATCAATTACATAATAATGTGTGAAAAATAATAATACACTCAATATAATTGGATATTAAGTGTGAAACAATCAGAGGTTATTGAAACATATTAATAGCACGACATAATCAAGAATTAGAAGTTTAACCAAAATAATTAAAATTGGATGAAGAAGATCCCTTACAGAAATTTGATAGCCTAAAATCATCACTTTAAAATTCATAAAATGAATTGATGAGAGAGAAAAGGGTTTCTCATTACCTGGAAATAAAATTTACAGCAATAAGGATATAGAAGAAAATATCCCAGCATAAGAAGATGTATATTAAAGGACATAACAAAAAGAAGTCTTTTAAAAGAGGAGGGTGGAAAGGTTCCCTTACCAATTTGTTAACTTACGAAACATACATCCCATGAAAGATGGATCATACAATGAATATCTAAATATCCATAAATTTATGTATATTACACAATTAATATAATCATGGGCAGTACATAAACCACATTGAAGTAAATAGTGGCAATATAGCGTGAATCTCACAGGAATAAAAAGTGAGATAAAAACCCCTTACCACATTGTAATCAATCGAGTCATATGACCAAAAGTTAATAACCACTAAATAAATCACAAAATAACATGAATATAAATATAATCATGATAATATATATCAAATTTCAGTACACAATACACCTCATTTCATAAATAAGTGGCGAATAATAGAAATCTCATGGAGTTAAAAGTGAGATAAGAAATCCCTTACCTCATCTCCGACTTGACTTGTATGTTCCTTGTTATTCCTGAATAATAATATAAGGCCTCGACCTTAAACATTACTTAATATTTAATTAAATGAATTATTCACATTGAGGATATTTTCAGGTTTAGAGTTTTAGAGAATTAGGACATAACTGTTACATCTCAAAAGATTACAAAGTAGACACTTCTACTGAGTTTTCATAGAATAAAAAACTCTTAAAAAGAAACATGTCTAGTTCCATGTTTTATATAGCATGAATTTCCCTTGATCCCATCATTGACCCTATTCCACATTAAGTCCTGTGAAAAAAATTTCAAAAAAACTTGGGGTGAGCATAAAAATCTCAGTAAGGGATACACAAAGAATGAAAACTGTTAGTTTTTCAAACATCAAGTAAACCATGTATACTTTATCAAAGTAATACCTTCACCTTCATGAAGTAGTAAAAACTCTTCACTGAATAAAATATCATTACTTACCCTTTTGTAACCAAAGGATTACCATAAAACCCATATAAAGAACACATAACATATAAAGGTAACTTGGGACACAAACATTCTTAAGTGGAATAACCATACGGTCGACTTCCACACATATCACTTAATGGAATAGCCATACGGCCAACTTCCATACATACTTAATGGAATAGCCATACAACCGACTTCCATACCCAATGCATTGGAGGTTATAACGTAACCACCCGTCCTGGTATTCATGGCACCACCCGTCATATGGTTTATCATGTAACCACCCGTCAAATGTCCAAGTACCATTATAAAATCATAAGACATAAAATAAACACAATGGAAAGAAAACATTTCCACATTCTGATCACAATATATCACATAAATATATTGACATAAAAAATCCATTATAAAAACCATTTTCAATACCAAAAATACATAAAAGAGTATATGGTATTTATTTCATTTAAAAAAACATTACGGCTTGTTGAGGAAGCCAAAGAACAAATAATACTCGTGGCGGCGGAAAAGGTCATTGTCATCGCGTACGTTAAAAAAACATTCCTTTTTTTTGTTTAATAAAAAGCTTCGTAGAAAAATATTCCTTTTGTATACAAGTAAAATTCAAAGGGTTTTATTCACCATATAAAAGATATTTGTGTATAAAATGAAAATATGCCTCAATGAAAGGAGATTGAGATGAAGTCCCTTACCTCGAGTCCGACTTGACTCGATCGTTCTTTAACATCCTGAATAATAAACTTGAGTTAATTTCTAATTTCTTAACAACCTTTTTCAAGCTTATTATTCCTTTTATATCACTTATTTCCATGTTATAAACATTATGTAATCATTAAGTTAATAATGTTTGTTTTGTCGATATTTGGTTCTTAATTCGAAAGTGGACTTCTTACAATTACATGTTGTTCGTGTGGTAAAAGGTTATTTATATTCAGAATGACATTCCTGATTTGGATATCATATATATCATATATATCCATAATATAAATGTATTTATAATATTACATAATCATTTAGAGGTAAGAAATGAAATGCACCGTTCATGGAGACGGTAAGCCGTACGTACGCATGAACGCTACTTTCATTTCTGTGTCATATTAATGGAATTAAAACTAAATGAGAGGTATGTATATTTTAATTACAGAATTATATTCATCATTTAGATGTATCATTCATCATATATATCCATTATATACATGTACTTATAATAGTACATTACATTTGGGGATAAGAAATGAAATGCACCGTTCATGGAGACGGTAAACCGTACGTACGCACGAACGCTACTTTCATTTCTATCTCATACTTTAATGGAAATAAATAATAATGATATAGAGGTATATTATAATTCCAGTATAACATCATATATAATAACTTTAAATCCATCCATTATACGTCCCACATATGGCATTAACAAATCACATCACTTTGAGGGGGCGGTAGTCCGCACTTCCTAAAATGAAATTATCGTGTTTACCCATAATGGAAACCATAAAGGTATGCCCAAAATGAAAAATACAGAAGCTTAAGGAAAACATAAACATATTATATATCATATATAAATATAGTGACATCTTAATGGCCACCATTATAGGTGTTTAAAAGAAGATTGAACAATCATCGTTTCGTGAGGTAGAAATTCGCCAACCACAGAAACAATATGTTCTTTAACCATTAGATGTAGATGTGTGTAAGTTTAGCTCGAAATATTCTTATAAAAACATCCTAGTATATTGAAGATACTTGATTCGTTACAAAATAAATGAATAAAAAGAGTTTAGGGGGTTGGAGAAGAAAAATAATACAAAACAACACAAGTGAAGACATCGCCTTAAAATCAGGTAACTCTCTTAGATTTGAGCTCAAAGGCTTCCTTGGGAAGACTTCTGCCCAAAGTGAGGCTTCAAGGAGTAATATAGGGATGTGGAGAGACAAAATGGGCAGGGGTTTTCTGAGCCAAAGGCTTTGGAAGTGTGGGTAAGGTGGTAGAGGTGGGGGCCTTTTATAAGAGGAGAGGAGGGGCACTCTTGGAAAGTAAAGAAATGTTACTTTATTTTAAAATGAGTTTCAGATTCAAAAGGTCCCACATTGATATAATTCGAGTTTAAGGTGATAAGGGTTAGAAATCCACCCATACAATAGGTTTTGGACATGTGAAGGTCATAGATTTTACATTATCATTTCATTTTATTTAAATCCTTTATTAATGAGGTAATCGCTGCATCATCATGATGTCATAAATAATTTAATTTATTTAATGTCTAAAAATTATAAAACAAATATAATGATGTAGGAAATATCTTTACCTTTCCAATGAATATTTATAGTCAAAAATCTGACTTGTATAACCCCATGTAAAAATTGTTTTATTAAAACATCTCATGTTTGTGTCATTTTTACTTTAACATTAAATAAAAAGCTATTTATGTCATTTTCCAACTAAAGTGGCTCCATGGGGTCCCCAAGTTGACCCATGGATTTTCTTGGTCGGCCATGACACATCCAATAAGGATAGGACATGTTTCAAGCTCATATCATACTATTAAAATATTATTTTTACCTTAAACTACACTAATTACCTCTAATCGCGATTAAAAACTTAATAAGTTACTATTCACCAAAAAATTATTTTAATCCCATTGAACCACATTTTACTTCTTAATGACAACCATGTATGTCGGATTTTTGAAAATAAAATCATAGAAGTGGCAAAGTTTCATTTAAACGAAAAATCAGTTTCTTTAACTACCACTTAGTGGTTTCACTATTCATCAAAAATTGAAGTTTTTCAGAAAAATACCAAAACTTCACCCTAATATATATTTGATATTCCGAATTCAAAAATTATGCCTATTTTACTAAATTCAAATCATATAAGTCACATTAATTAATTTAATAATTAATTCCCGCTGTCATGACAAATAGCGTGTTTTTATGAAACAATAAGTATCAAAAGATTGACACTAGTTTAAGTCCAATTTCAAAGTGAAATTGATTCCAATGACCACCATTGGATTAAATGGTAAAAATATATTATAATTTAACTTTAAAACCAATTCAAAAGATAATCTAATCATATAAATAAATTATATTAAAAAGAGGTTTTGAATTAAAATACAACATTTTTTCACTATTCAATAAAAAATGAACTTTATCGGAAAAATACCAAAAATTCACACAAAGTAAATTTTGATGTCCCAATCATAAAGAATAAGTTTATTTTGACAAACATAGATAATAAAATTTTCAAAATATAGATTTAAAAATGGTTTTCCATAAAAAGGCAGTAAAACAATCTTTTAAAAATATTAGTGTATTTCATGCTTAAGATTGGATTTATTTTCATTTTAAGCCTCTAAAACACTATCTAATTCATTAATAGGCATAGATAAAAATATATATTATTCATTACTTACTTGGGATGTTACATCCTTCTCCCCTTTAGAAAATTGAGTCCTCGCAATTTATTTACTTATCGAATAAGTGGGGGTATTTATCCCTCATTGCATTTTCAGATTCCCATGTTGCCTCTTCAATAACATGGTTTTTCCAAAAAACGTTTACCTGGTGAATTACCTTATTTCGAAACTCTTGATCTCTTTGGTCAAGAATTTGGACTGGTTGCTCTTCATAAGATAGGTTCTCCTCCAGCTGAACTACCTATGGACTCAAAACATGAGATGGATCTGGCATATACTTCCTCAACATCGAAACATGAAAAACATTGTGTACCTAGGATAAACTCGGAGGTAAAGCCACTCGGTAAGCAACTGATCCAACTTTCTACAGAATTTCATATGGTCCAATAAACCTTGGACTCAGATTTCCTTTCTTACCAAATCTCATCACACTTTTCCATGGAGAAACCTTGAGAAAAACATGATCACCTACCTCGAAAGATAGATCCTTCCTATGGTTATCCGCATAACTCTTCTGTCTGCTCTGAGCTGTTCTCATGTGTTTCTGAATCAACTGAACTTTTTCTGCCATATCTTCTACCAATTCTGGTCCCATCAGCTTCCTTTCACCCACTTCATCCCAAAATGCTGGAGTTCGACACCGCTTCCCATATAATGCCTCAAATGGTGCCATCTGTATACTAGAATGAAAACTGTTATTATAAGAAAACTCAACCAAAGAAAGATGTTGGTCCCAAATTCCCTGATAATCCATCGAACATGCTCGTAGCATATCCTACAAGGTCTGAATTGTTCATTCTGACTGCCCATCTGATTGAGGATGAAAAACTGTACTAAAATTTAATTCAGTACCCAATGACTTTTGAAGGCCTTTCCAAAAGTTAGAAGTAAACCCGGGATCATGATCAGACACAATAGAGAGAGGAACTCCATGTAACCTGACTATATATTTAAGATACAAACAGGAAAGTTGATCTAGTGAAAAAGTATCTCGTATAGTAAGGAAATGAGCAGATTTAGTCAAGCGATCAAAAATAACCCAGATTGCATTATTACCTCGAGATGTCCTCGGTAATCCCACAACAAAATCCATGGATATGTTTTCCCATTTCCACTCTGGCACTAGTAAAGGATGAATCATACCTTTTGGTAACTGCCGCTCTACTTTAACCTGCTGACAAGTCAAACAATTCACAGTAAAATCAACAATATCTCTTTTCATTCCATCCCACCAGTAATACTCCCGCAGATCCCTGTACATCTTAGTACTGCCAGGATGAACTGAAAATGGGGAACTATGAGCCTCACATAACAATGCATTCTTCAACTGTGAATCACCAGGGACACATAATCTCTTCCCAAACCTCAAAACACAATCATTATCAATGTTTAATTCAGGAAACTTACCCTTCTGAACCATCTCTACCTTTTTCTGCAACTCACTGTCTTGCTTCTGTTCTTGCTTAATTCTGTCTGATAGGGATGATCTCACTGATACCTAAAACAAAAAAGAATAACTTCATGCACCAAAAAATTCTATTCCAAATTTTATCAAATCAAAAACCAAAGTATCTCATTCCAAATGTAGCATGGTTAATGAAGCATTACTTTTTCGACTCAAAGCATCAGCCACTTTATTTTCTTTTCTCGGATGGTAATGAATTGTACAATCATAATCCTTGATTAATTCTAGCCATCCCCTTTTTCTCATGTTCAATTATTTCTGAGTGAATATATACTTTAAACTTTTGTGATCGGTATATATTTCACACTTTACTCCATACAAATGATGCCTCCAAATTTTTAAAGCAAAAACAACAGTAGATAATTCCAAATCATGTGTAGGGTAATTTACCTCATGAGTTTTCAACTGACGTGAAGCATAAGCAATTACCTGATCATTTTTCATAAGGTTACATCCAAGTCCCTTCAACGAAGCATCACTATATATAACAAACTCACCATTCCTGGAAGGTAGTGCCAAAACTAGAGCATTCACCAATCATCTTTTCAACACCTGATTCAACTGAGCCATCACTACAACAAACTATTTAGTTTTGATTCTGACTATCTCAGGATACTAATTTGAAAGGTCATTTCCCACTGTATGCCTTCCTAGAAAATCCTTTCTATTTATTTTATGAAAAACCATTCTTAACACAAAAATATCTTAGGTGAAGCAACATGGTAATATTTAAATGCTATATCATTTCAGTCATACCATAAATTAACTTATAATTTAACAATTTTCTAACTCCTATAGTGGTCTAAACCGACCTCTGATACCAACTATAAGTCCCCGACCTTAAACATTACTTAATATTGAATTAAATGAATAATTCACATTGAGTATATTTTCAGGTTTAGAGTTTTAGATAATTAGGACATAACTGTTACATCTCAAAAGATTAAAAAGTAGACACTTCTACTGAGTTTCCATAGAATAAAAAACTCTTAAAAAGAAACATTTCTAGTTCCATGTTTTATATAGCATGACTTTCCCTTGATCCCATCCTTGACCTTATTCCACATTAAGTCCTGTGAAAATCATTTCAAAAAAACTTTGGGTGAGCATAAAAATCTCAGTAAGGGATACACAAAGAATGAAAACTATTAGTTTTTCAAACATCAAGTAAACCATGTATACTTTATCAAAGTAATACCTTCACCTTCATGAAGTAGTAAAAACTATTCACTGAATAAAATATCATTACTTACCCTTTTGTAAACAAAGGATTACCATAAAACCCATATAAAGAACACATAACATATAAAGGTAACTTGGGACATAAACATACTTAAGTGGAATAACCATACGGTCGACTTCCACACATATCACTTAATGGAATAGCCATACGGCCAACTTCCATACATACTTAATGGAATAGCCATACGGCCGAATTCCATACCCAATGCATTGGAGGTTATAACGTAACCACCCGTCCTGGTATTCACAACACCACCCGTCATATGGTTTATCACGTAACCACCCATCAAATGTACAAATACCATTATAAAATCATAAGACATAAAATAAACACAATGGAAAGAAAACATTTCCACATTCCGATCAAAATATATCACATAAATATATTGACATAAAAATTCCATTATAAAAACCATTTTCAATACCAAAAATACATAAAAGAGTATATGGTATTTATTTCATTTAAAAAAAACATTACGGCTTGTTGAGGAAGCCAAAGACCAAATAATACTCGCGGCGGCGGAAAAGGTCATTATCACCGCGTACGTTAAAAAAACATTCATTTTTGTCGTTTAGTAAAGTGCTTCGTAGAAAAAGATTATTTTTGTATAAAAGTAAATGTCAAAGGGGTTTATACACCATATAAAAGATAGTTGTGTATAAAATGAAAATATGACTCAATGAAAGGAGATTGAGACGAAGTCCCTTACCTCGGGTCCGACTTGACTCAATCATTCTTTAACGTCCTGAATAATAAACCTGAGTTAATTTCTACTTTCTTAAAAACCTTTTCAAGCTTATTATTCCTTTTATATAACTTATTTCCATGTTATAAACATTATGTAATCATTAATTTAATAATGTTTGTTTTGTCGATATTTGGTTCATAAGTCGAAAGTGGACTTCTTACAATTACATGTTGTTCGTGTGGTCAAAGGTTCTTTATATCCAGAATGACATTCCTGATTTGGATATCATATATATCATATATATCCAGCATATACATGTATTTATAATATTACATAATCATTTAGAGGTAAGAAATGAAATGCACCATTCATGGAGACGGTAAGCCGTACCTACGCATGAACGCTACTTTCATTTCTTTGTCATATTAATGGAATTAAAAATAAATGAGAGGTATGTATATTTTAATTACAGAATTATATTCATCATTTAGATGTATCATTCATCATATATATCCATTATATACATGTACTTATAATAGTACATTACATTTGGGGATAAGAAATGAAATGTACCGTTCATGGAGACGGTAAGCTGTACGTACGCATGAACGCTACTTTCATTTCTATCTCATACTTTAATGGAAAGAAATAATAATGATATAGAGGTATATTATAATTCCATTATAACATCATATATAATAACTTTAAATCCATCCTTTATACGTCCCACATATGGCATTAACAAATCACATCACTTTGAGGGGGCGGTAGTCCGCACTTCCTAAAATGAAATTATCGTGTTTACCCATAATGGAAACCATAGAGGTATGCCCAAAATGAAAAATACAGAAGCTTAAGGAAAACATAAAAATATTATATATCATATATAAATAGAGTGACATCTTAATGGCCACCATTATAGGTGTTTAAAAGAAGATTGAACAATCATCGTTTCGTGAGGCAGAAATTCGCCAACCACAGAAACAGTATGTTCTTTAACCATTAGATCTAGATGTGTGTAAGTTTAGCTCGAAAGATTCTTATAACAACATCCTATTATATTTAAGATACTGGAGTCATTACAAAATAAATGAATAAAAATATTTTAGGGGGTTGGAGAAGCAAAATAAAACAAAAGAACACAAGTGAAGACATCACCTTAAAATCGGGTAACTATCATAGATTTGAGCTCAAAGGCTTCCTTGGGAAGACTTCTGCCCGAAGTGAGGCTTCAAGGAGTAAGAGAGGGATGTGGAGAGAAAAAATGGGCTGGGTTTGGCCGAGCCAAAGGCTTTGTAAGTGTGGGTAATGTGGTAGAGGTGGGGGCCTTTTATAAGAGGAGAGGAGGGGCACTCTTGGAAAGTAAAGAAATGTTACTTTATTTTAAAATGAGTTTCGGATTCAAAAGGTCCCACATTGCTATAATTCAAGGGTAAGGTGATAAGGGTTCTAAATACACCCATAAAATAGGTTTTGGACATGTGTTGGGCATAGATTTTACATTATCATTTCATTTTATTTAAATCCTTTATTAATGAGGTAATCGCTGCATCATCATGATGTCATAAATAATTTAATTTATTTAATGTCTAAAAATTATAAAAAAAATATCATGATGTAGGAAATATATTTAAATTTCCAATGAATATTTATAGTAAAAAATATGACTTGTATAACCCCATATAAAAATTGTTTTAGTAAAACATTTCATATTTGTGTCATTTTTACTTTTAACATTAAATAAAAAGTTTTTTATGTCATTTTCCAACTAAAGTGGCTCCATGGGGTCCCCAAGTTGACCCATGAATTGTCTTGGTCGGACATGACACATCCAATAAGGGTATGACATGTGTCAAGCTCATATAATATTATTAAAACATTATTTTTACCTTAAACTACACTAATTACCTCTAATCGCGATTAAAAACTTAATAAGTTACTATTCACCAAAAAATTATTTTAATCCCATTGAACCACATTTTACTTATTAATGACAACCATGTATGTCGTATTTTTGAAAATCAAATCACAGAAGTGGAAAAGTTTCATTTAAACGAAAAATCAGTTTCTTTATCTACCACTTAGTGGTTTCACTATTCATCAAAAATTGAAGTTTTTCAGAAAAATACCAAAACTTCACCCTAAGCTATATTTGATATTCCAAATTCAAAAATGATGTCTATTTTACAAAATTAAAATCATATAAGTCACATTAATTAATTTAATAATTAATTCCCGCTGTCATGACAAATAGCGTGTTTTTATGAAATAATAAGTATCAAAAGATTGACACTAGTTTAAGTCCAATTTCAAAGTGAAATTGATTCCAATGACCACCATTGGATTAAATGGTAAAAATATATTCTAATTTTACTTTAAAACCAATTCAAAAGATAATATAATCATATAAATAAATTAGATTAAAAAGAGGTTTTGAATTAAAATATAACATTTTTTCACTATTCATTAAAAAATGAACTTTATCGGAAAAATACCAAAAATTCACACAAAGTAAATTTTGATGTACCTATCATAAAGAATAAGTTTATTTTGACAAAAATAGATTATAAAATTGTCAAAAGATAGATTTAAAAATGGTTTTCCATAAAAAGGCAGTAAAACAATCTTTTAAAAATATTAGTGTATTTCATGCTTAAGATTGGATTTATTTTCATTTTAAGCCTCTAAAACACTATCTAATTCATTAATAGGCATAGATAAAGATATCTATTATTCATTAATTACTTGGGATATTACAAATAAACTTAAGTTTATTTATACTTTATTTAAAACCCTTTTTGATTTTTATTTTTATTTTTATATCACTTATTACTATGTGATAAACATTATGTAATCATTTAAGTTAATAATGGTCGTTTTGTCGATATTTGGTACTGGAGTAAAAAATGAATACCTTATAATTACATGTTTTCTATGTGGTCATGAGTCCATTATCTCTAGAATTATATTAATGATTTTGATATCATATATATCCAGTATATATATGTATTTATAACATTACATAACATTTGGAGATAAGAAATGAAATGCACCGTTCATGGAGACGGTAAGCCGTACGTACGCATGAACGCTACTTTCATTTCTATTTCATATTTTAATTGAATGAAACCTTAATGATAAATTTTTATATTATTATTCCAGTATAATATAATATATAATATCAATAACTCCATCCTTTTTTACTTCCTACATATAGTTTGAATGAGTCATATCACTTTGAGGGGGCGGTAGTCTGCACTTCCTCAAATTTAATTATCACGTTTACTCATATTGGAAACCATAAAGGTATGCTATAAATTAAAATTAAAGACTAATAAAGAAAACATAAACATAATATATATCATATATAAATATAGTTCCATCATAATGGCCACCATAAGAGGCAGTAGGATATAATTGAACAATCATCATTTCATGAGGCGTTAGTTTTCCATCCACTGAAATAGTGTGTTCATTACCCATTAGATGAAGGTGTGTGGAAGTGTAGTTAAAATAAGTCTCATAGAAATATACTAGTATGTTTAAGATAATGTATTTTTTATAAAATAAAGTAATGAAATGATTTTAGGGTTTGGAGAAGTAAAATAAAATAAAATAATTTAAGAGAAACTGTTACCTTTAATTCGGGTAACTCCCTTTGGTTTGAACTAAAAGGTCTTCTTGAAGTGCCTTATGCCTAAGGTAAGGCTTCTCAGAGGAAGATATGGATCTTGATAACTTATTTGGTTATGGTTTGGATGAGACAAGGGGCTTGAAAGGTGTTAAGAATGAGTTATAAGTGAGTGCTTTTTATAAGGGGGAGGAGGGGTTTTTTAAGAAAGTGTGAAAATTTTATTTTATTATATAATGATTTTTAGTTTCTAAAGGTCCAAAACTAATTAAGTTCAAATATAAGTTGACTCATGGACGAAATAAAATTGTCCAATAAGAATTGGACTGGTTTTGGATGTTATTATAATATTTATAATCTTATTTATTTAAATCATTTATTAATGAGCTAAATACAGGATCATTTTTGTGTCCTAAATAATTTTATTTGTTTGATGTCTAAAAATTAAAAAAAATATCATCATGTGGGAAATATTTATACCTTTTATATGAAAATCTATATTCTAAAATATAACTTATATAACCACTTGTAAAAATTAATTTACTAAAAGATATTTGTTTGTGTCGATTTTGTCTTTACTTTAAATTAATTAATCTAAAGTGTCATCATCACTCCCAAGTGGCCCCATGGGGTCCCAAAATAGACCCAAGGATACCCATGGTCTGCCATGATTCATTAAATAATGTTAGGACAAGTTTTAAGGTAATTTTGTATTATTATAATATTCTTTTTACCTAGAATTTCCATATTTACCTTTAACCGTGGTATATAAAAGTAAAAATTTTCTATTCACCAAAAAATTATTTTTATCTTTTTGAATGTCATTTTACTAACTAATAACAACTATGTATATCATATTTTCTAAATTCAACTCACAAAATCAGTAAAAATACATTTAAATAAAGAAGTCTATTTTTTTTAACTTCTACTTACTGGTTTCACTATTTATCAAAAATTTATGTTTCTTATAAAAATACTAAAATTTCAGCCTAATCCCTATTTGATATTCCAAATTCAAAAAATATGTCTATATTTCAAAATTCTAAATATAGAAGTTTAATTAATTAATGAAAAATTAATTTCCGTTGTCAAAACCAATAGCATGTTTTTAAGACACAATATCTATCAAAAGATTGACACTTGTTTATACTCAATGTCTAAGTGAAATTTCTTCCAATGACCATAACTGGATTAAATGGAAAAAATATAATCTAATTACACTTTAAAACCATGTAAAAATTAATCTATCCATATAAATAAGTTAAATTAAAAGGAGGTTTTGAATTAAAATACATTATTTTTCATTATTCATTAAAAAATTGAATCTTATCATAAAAACACCGAAAATTTACCAAAAGTAAATTTTGATATCTCAATTCAAAAGAATAATATTATTTTGTCAAATAGAAAATATAAAAGTGACCAAAATAAGATTTAATGAGGGTTCAACATCCAAATGCGATAAATCGGCCTTTTAAAGAATATTAGAGTATTTATGCTATAAATCATATTATTCCTTTTTTAAGCCTCTAAAATTTATTGGATAAATGTAAAAACATTTAATAAACATGGAGAATAATTTTGTAGTTATTTATGTTCATCCTTTCCATTACAACAACTAGGCATTAACTACCATTTAAAATAATAATAATAATATATTTATTTTTCAGTACAACTCATCATTGTGTGCAACGTAAGATTTCAATGAAACCAGTTTTTGTATATTCGGTAATCCCTCGAACATAGAATCCCCATTAAATTAAAGTTAATATTTAATTCAAAAATATTAATAAATATTAAAACTTCATATTATTTGTTTACCAGGGATGTTACATCCTTCCCCTCTTTTGGGAATTGTGTCCTCAAAATTTTAAAATTGGGCTCGGAAACATCATTGAAAGTACCACATCGGACAAAGCGTCAATAGAACTGACACTTTAAAATAACGGGAGATAAGTACAATAGTCACCCAAGACAAAAAAATACTAGGATTCTATGAAAACTTGGATATGGAAGAGAAAATAACTATCATAGATTAATAGAGAGTGGTAGAGAACTTGATCACGGAAAGATAACCACCAAAATACCATAAATTTGTGGTTGGGTAAAAGTCTAATGATACAAGAGATCTTATAGCTTTTTTTTCTTCAAGATAATTTTCATAGAGTGAAATAATTTTATTAATTACTAGACTAATATTGTGAGGAAATATAATTACTTTTCATATAGAGTGTCATCCATTAATAAAATTCTACCACAAACATATCTTTTCTCAAAAGGGTATGTATTCAAGATGACTTGGTAACACCTAAAGTGATAGAATCAACTTCTATAGTATCACATAATCTAAAAAAGTAGAACTATATCTTTCCAATGTCTTTTGACCTTAACCAAAACAAAATGGTTAGTGAAAGATCAGATTAAACCCAAAAAGGAAAATCTTTTACAAAAAGAAAAACTACTCTTAATCTCTAAAATTTGTCAAACAAAACCCAAAGTTCAACAAAGACCATTCAATAAACAATTGTCCATAAAATTTTTCAAAGTAATCTAAACTAAAAATTAAACCCAAATATTGGAAGGATTTAATCACATAGTCTTCCAAGATAAATCTTAACATTTATCTCCATATAACATCAGTTACTCTTAATGTCCCGTATTGAAAAGTAATTAACCTAAACTCATATTCTCTATGTTAGGTTAATAATTTCCATAGATAACCCAAAATAAAAATATTATTGATTCATAAAATCATATAACTAAAAAGAAGTAGTCATACTAACCAGGGACTTTACGTAGTCCAATGGTAGGTGATAAATCTCAATCGCACTTTGGTTGTGGGTTTGATTTCAACAGCTTTGTCCGACACGACGGTTTGGCATGTGGTCTGCGGGTTGTACTTTTTCAAAAACTATATAATTTTATAACATTCCAAAAAAGAGATAAATTCATCAAAAATAACCATAACATATTTTAACCACAAAGGTTACCTAATAACATTCATTTTTCATCCCAAAAAGTATTAACCTCTAATTGCCTCAAATTCATGGATCATATAAACACAAAAGGTTCTCTATAAGTATATCCACAAAATAAATGATAATTATTACTTGAATCCCTTATATGTTGACTTACTAATTCAACGTTCTTCATGATCCATTAACCATTCCTTTCCAGATTATTCTAAAATACTCCTTTACTACAAACAAAATCATGAATCATATGCTAAGATTAAATAATATCAAAACTTATGTTAAGAAATAATACATACCATTAATTGGTCATTGTCAGTTTCTTCATCCTCAATCAGAATGGCATTAGGTATTAGTAAACTTATATTTATATGATCCTGGTGATCCCATTCCCGAAAATTCTTCATAAGACATCTATTTGTATAATGACCATGCACACCACATTTAAAACATTCAATTGATCCCTCAGAAAGAAATTATTTTCCTTTCTTTGAGTCAACTGGATGCTTCCTTTCTTCATAGTAGGTTCTTGGTTTATAACCTTCACTTCCACATCTATAGCATCTTCCCGTCGCTTTGAAACATTTTCCTATGTGTTTATTTCCACATCCTTGACACATAGGGTTTTGAATATATTTACATTTATGATTATTAACAAATAATCTAAGGGGATTTGTTTCTTGCATATACGATGCCTTATAAAAAATCACCAGGGTTCAGGTGATCAATCATAACTCAAGATAGTTGGTTAACAATAACCATAAGAGTTCTCCTTCGAGCTCCCATTTCATTCAATTTCTCATTCAGAAAACTGTCACAGTTTTCTTCACATCCATTGTTACTTTGATGCCTGCTAGATATATCCATTGACTAAAACCCAAAATGTCAGTGGGAATATATCATTAAAATCATCATATATTATCTTATGATGATGGTAAACACTAAAACATAATTTTTCATGTTATCTTAAACTCATTCGATATATCTAACGAAACTATGAATCTTTCTAATATGATAATAATTATGGTTTTTTCACTTATGATTAAATAACACCCGAACCTCTAAAGTTATCTAAAATGACCTCTGAAACCAACTATAAGGACCCAGCCTTAAACATTACATAATATAGAATTATGTCAAGAATTCACATTGATGATCTTTTAAGGTTTAGAGTTTTAGAGAATTAGACCATAAATATTACATAAAAACGTGAATATTACATGTAGATACTACATCCCAGTATCCATTTTTCATAAAATAAACACTCTTGAAAAAAAGAACATTTCTAGTTCCATGTTTTAGACAGCATGACTTTTCCTTGATCTCATCCTTGACCCTATTCATCTTTATATCCTATGAAAAACATTTCAAAACTTCGGATGAGAATAAAATGATCAGTAAGGGTTATTAAATAATGAATAGAAACATTATCCCATCAATAAGTAAAAATCAATAAAACCATACTTTTCAATTATAACATACCTCATGAAATCATAAGATTTAGGAATAACATACAGAAATCATAAATCACAAAGGTAACTAATGGAATTCATAACATACTTACATTTTAGCTATCATAGCTACATTGGGAGTCACATTTTGAATAACCATCAATTTATATTCCCAATATCTCATAGGATAAACATTAACATTTACCTCCATCATGTTACCCAATACATTGGAGAGCTATCTTGGGGTCACTCGCCCTTGGTTTATCACGGTACCACCCGTATACGTAAACAATGCCCAATAACCATAAAATATCCATAACATATACCACAAGCATAAAATAATGATAACATTTCCGCATTCCAATCACAATATATCAAATCATGATATTGAATTAAACAATGATTTATCAAATCATTTTCAAAACCATTTAAAACATTTAATAAAGATATTTTGGAATCAAAGTGTCCCATACCACTTTGAAGCTTTTAAATGAATTATCTTTGAAAAGATTAATGTACAATTAAATAAATCCTAAAAAACATTTTGAAAACATGAACATTAATGAAAAATATTTATAAGCATAAATCTTTTAAACAATTAAAACAATATTTTAGTTAAAGAGTTTTTAACAAAAAGAGAGACACTTAAATAAAAATAATTGAGGAATAACATTTAATCAGAAATTTATAATATTATGAGAATAAATAGATTCATTATATAATATGCCAAAGGATAGTATATACATCACAAATGAGTGAATTTTTGCATAACAAAAGTTAAGTCTCAATGGAATGTAAATTGAGATGAAATCCCTTATAAAAATTAAACCCTTAGATCTAGGATAAATCAATTACATAATAATGTGTGAAAAATAAGAATAAAATCAATATAAGTGGATATTAAGTGTAAACAAAATCATAGGTTATTCACATATATTCATAGAAAAACATAATCATGAAGTAGATGTTTAACCCAAAGAATTAAAATTGGGTGAAGAAGTTCCCTTACAAAAATTTGACAGCCTAACAACATCACATTAAAATTCAGAAAATGAATTGATGAGAAAGAAAAGGGTATCTATTACCATGGACATACAATTTACAATAATAAGGATATAGAAGACCATATCCTAACATAATAAAATGTAAATTAAAAGACATACAAAAAGAAGTCTTTTAAAAAGAGGAGGGTGAATCGTTCCCTTACCGATTTGGTAACTTACAAAACATACACCCCATGAAAGATAGATCATACAATAAAGAGTTAAATACAAAAAAATTTAAGTATATTACACAAAAAATATATTCCTGGGTAGTACATAAACCACATAAAATTAAATAGTGGCAATATAGCCTAAATCTCACAAGAATAAAAAGTTAGATGAAAACCCCTTACCAAGTTGTAATCAATCGATTCGTATGAAAAAAAGATAATAACCACCAAATGAATCAAAGAATAACATGAATATAAATATAATAATCATAATTTATATCCAATGGCAGTACAAAATACACCACATGCCATAAAAAACTGGAAAAAATGGAAATCTCATGGAATTGAAAGTGTGATAAGAAATCCCTTACCTCGTGTAAGACTTGACTTGTTTGTTCTTTGTTCATCCTGAATAAAAAACATAAGTTAATTTATACTTGATTAAGAACCCATTTTCAAGTTTATTATTCTTTTCATATGACTTGTTACCATGTTATAAACATTATGTAATCATTTAAGTTGACAATGGTCGTTTTGTCGATATTTGGTTCTTGAGTCAAAAATGAACAACTTATAATTACATGTTGTCCATGTGGTAAATATTTCATTATATAAAGAATGATAATAATGATTTTGATATCATATATATCATATATATCCATTATATATATGTATTTATAACAGTACATAACATTTGGAGATAAAAATGAAATGCACCGTTCAGGGAGACGGTAAGTCGCACGTACACATGAATGCAACTTTCATTTCTATTTCGTATTTCAATTGAATGAAATATTAATGATACATAGTTATATTATAATTCTAGTATGATATCGTATATAATTTAAATAAATCCATCCTTTATATGTCCCATGTATTGTATGAACGAGTCATATCACTTTGAGGGGGCGGTAGTCCACACTTTCTTAAGTGAAATTATCGCGTTTACTCATAATGGAAACCTTAAAGGTATATTATAAATTAAAAATACAGAAGCATAAATAAAACATAAAAATAATATATATCATATATAAATACATTTCCATCATAATGGCCACCATAATATTTAGTAGGAGATAATTGAACAATCATCATTTCGTAAAGAGTTAGTTTTCCATCCACAGAAACAGTATGTAATTTACCCATTAGATGGAGGTGTGTGTAATTGTAGTTAGAATAATTCTCATAATAAAATCCTAGTATATTTATTATACTTTTGATGCTATAAATTAAAGGAATTAAAAGAGTTTAGGTGTGGGAGAAGTAAAATAAAATAAAATAATTTAAGAGAAACTGTTACATTTAATTCGGGTAACTCCCTTTGGTTTGAACCAAAAGGACTTCTTGAAGTGCCTTCTGCCTAAGGTAAGGCTTATAGAAGAAAGATATGGATAGTTATAGCCTATTTGGTCAGGGTTAGGATGAGCCAAGGTCTTGAGAGGTGTGAGGAATGGGTTATAAGTGAGGATTTTTTATTAGTGGGAGGAGGGGTTCTTTAGGAAAGTGAGAAAATATTATTTTATTATATAATTATTTTCAGATTATAAAGGCCCAAAACTCATTACGGTAGAATATAGGATGAATAATGGTAAAAATAAATTAATCCAATAATAATTGGATATGTTTTGGATGTTATTGTAATATTTATAAACATATTTATTTAAATCATTTATTAATGAGGTAAAGACTGCATCATTTTTGGGGCATTAATAATTTTTCTAATTTGATGTCTAAAAATTATAAACAAAATACCATGATGTAGGAAATATTTTTATATTTACAATTAATATTTATATCTGAAAAGATATTTTATATAACCCCATGTAAAAATTAATTTACTAAAAGATATTTGTTTGTGTAATTTTTGTCTTTACTTTAATTTAATTAATCCAAAGTGTCATCGTCACTCCCAAGTGGCTAAAGGGGTCCCAAAATCGACCCATGTATGCCAATGGTCTGCCATGACTCATAAAATATGGTTAAGACAAATGTTAAGATAATTTTTAATTATTATAACATTATTTTTACCTTGAATTACCCTATTATCCTTTAACCGTGGTAAATAAAAGTCAAAAGTTTCTATTCACCAAAAAATTATTTTCATCTTATTTAACAAAATTTTACTTAATAATAACAACCATGTATGTCAGATTTTCGAAATTCAATTCACTTAAGCAGTAAAATTTCATTTAAATGAAAAAGTCAGTTTTTTAAACTACTACTAATGGTTTCACTATTCATAAAAATTGATGTTTTTTCAAAAAATTACCAAAAATTCAGCCTAAGATATATTTGATATTCTGAATTCTAAAATGATATCTATTTTCTAAAATTCAAAACATGGATGTTTCATTAATTAATTTAAAATTAATTCCCGTTCTCAAAACAAATACTGAGTTTTTAAGAAACAATATCTATCAAAAGATTAACACTTGTTTACGCCCAATTTCAAAGTGAAATTTCATCCAATAACCAGAATTGGATTAAATGTTAAATATATAATCTAATTAAAATATTAAAAATTATAAAATGATAATCTAACCATATAAATAAGTTATATTAAAAGGTAGTTTTGAATTAAAATATAGTATTTTTCACTATTCATTAAAACAATGAATTTTATTAGTAAATATGATAAATTTACTGAAAGTAAATTTTAATGTCCATATTCTAAAGAATAATTTTTTTGTCAAATATAACATATATATGTTACCAAAACTATATTTGAAAAGGGTTCACCATCAAAAGGAAATAAATCAACCTTTTAAAGAATACTCAACTATTTATGCTTAAAATAAGATTCTTTCTTATTTTAATCCTCTAAAATATATTAGATAAACAAAAAAACATTTAACAAACATGTATAATCATTTTTTATTTAGTTTTGTTCATTCCCTCCATTACAACAACCATGCGTTAACTATCATGTATAATAAAATTATTATTATATTATTTTTCAGTACTACTCATCATTGTGTGCAATGTAAGATTTCAAAGAAACTTGTTGTTGTGTATTGGGTATGCCATCGAACATAGAATCCCCTTTAAAGTAAAATTGTTATTTAATTAAAAAATATTAATAAATATAAAAACTTCATATTCTTTATTTACCTAGGATGTTACATCTATAATCCCTTTTTATTGCCATCGAACTGCTAAAATCAGTCCTTGGCTTTGAATATAATATTTTCATGTTGTAATTCTTTTGAATTCAATGTGATTATGGTTTGATAATATACCATGTATTGTTCAAATGATTATCTATTGAGGGGAGACTATCATTCCCTCTCATTTACCCAATTCCATTTCTATTTATTATATTTTTCTTGTTGTCCAAGTCATTCATTGTTTCTTCTTATTGTGGATACCCAACTATAATATCATTAAAGAGTATCGATATAGACGTGACATTATTTAAATTGACTTGGGTGTTCCATATTTGAAATCAATAATCCTTTCTAATGGGTTATAATGATGTGTTATTATTATCATTGATTTATGTGGTACATATAATGATTCACATATGAAGGGTGGTCCCTAATAGCACTATAATAAAATGAGTGAAGAATTAATCTCTTGAGGTGAAATGTTCATGGTAACTTGGAATCATCACATGGTAATGTTTTATGATACCTTATTGAATAATAATGGAAATATTATGGGTGCACACAGACAACACTCCAATGCATTGGGAAAATAAATACTCTTGATAGTTGATAAATTAATGATGCCTTGGGAATCTGGCTAGGAAATGATTTATGATACCAAGGTTAATAACCTTGGTAATATACTTTTATAACCCCTTATTGATGAATTTTTTTGACATGACTATGAATTTATCATGTTTTCCTTATATCGACATTTCCGTATTATGACACATACACATATGATCATGTTATGACTCATGTACTTAAGATCATGTTATGCCTTATGTACTAATGATCATGATAAGCCTCATGTTATTATTATCATGTAATGATTATTTTCTTTATTTTCATGTTTCTACTTTATACCGAATGTTTAACCCATGACGTTTATCTATGATCTATTTTAATTTATTATCACTTATTTTGCTTTACACTCAACACTTTATTTTAAAAACATTTCACAAGAAATATTATGCATCATGAGGATAAATAATGGAATAAAAAAGATTTATTTTATTTTATTTTTTCTCATGTTATCCATGTATGTCTTGTATTGTCTTCCAAGTTTCTAGGATACTAAACCACAAATATTTAGAAGGAATTGATTAATGTGAAAATTTTATTAATGATTTATGTTTAAAATCATGTATTGAAATAAGGGTCATCATAGATGGAATTAAAGAAGTATTTAGTTAATATTTAAAATTATGTTTAGAAAAACTATGTTAAAACCATAGGGATAAGTCTAAACATATTAAAACTACATGATATTACACTAAAGTATAAAGTGAGTGGTTTATAATCAATGAAATCAATATGTAGATATTATAAGTGGATGTGGATCCTGTAAAGGTACACCATGGGGTAATAACACAAAAGGGTAGATTGGTTATTGATATTATCTTCACTAGATGTATTACAAATATTCCCTACTAAATAACTAGTATGAAACACTTATGGGATATGATTTGGTTATCAAACAATTTCAATGATCCATAATGAGAGTATGTATATGTAAAGTTACTATTTATTTTTGAACTACGATGGAGGGGGTTTATAATATATAATATTAAGAGAGAAATATTGAAAAAATCATTAAGATTAAACATACATTTTTTAATAGTTTCCATTTTCTAATTTTTTTATTATTCTTGGAGAGTATGGTGGGAAATAGAAGGGGTCGTGTGAACAATAGACACAATGTGATTGAAATAATTTCATTCCCATTATGATGGATATATAAGAAAACAATTTCATGATAATTTTGAATCATCTATCACATCATATTATTCAAAACATGAATCACATAGAGCATCCAACATAATCTAGGTGGAAACGACTAGATGTTGAATCCTTCAAGATTCAACACGCACCAACTATTAGTGGAGACTCTAAACTATTGATCATGGAATAATATATCAAATATATAGAAATTGTATTTTATATGCATCATTTTTATATGAAATAGAGGGTCTCCATACTAATATATCACTTTGATGGAGAAGCAGATCATTGGTGAATGTAAATAAATAAATATAAATACTAAGGATTAAATTGATGCTATGAAATGTGAATAATTTAAAAGGGTCTATTACAATTAGTGTTTTCCTCACACCATATAAAAAATTTAAATGAAATTATTGAGTTGATGAAATAATATATCAAATATTTGGGAATTTATGATATGAACATCACAAGTCTTGTATATCACACATCATGTTTTTTAATTGATTTTGATGGGATGATCAATCAACTATTTGGATAGATGAGACCTCATCTATGAAAATCATTGGAAATTTGGGTCTTTGGGAGATATGGAGAAATATTATGAATTTATATAAAATTGGATATAGAATTTTTATGTGAAAAAATTCATAATTTATAGAATTATATAATGTTGAGGAGAAAACATTGGGAATAATCCTGACCATGAAAAGGAATTTTAGAAACTAAAAAATCACTTATGGGAAAAAATGGGAAAATAAATTCAAGGAAATTTATTCAAATAAGTGATAAGTTCTATAAGTGTGGAATTTTTTTACACAGTCCTCAATTTTTTTTGGGAATATGTAAATCCACAAAGTCCTAGTGCTAATAAAAAAGGACATACGGTGCAAGTACATCCATCAGTTTAATAGTTCACATGTGGAGATCATTTTCACTTTTCTAAAAATTGCATAAATATTTGGATGGTGGAGTTATAACATTCGTATAATTTAAATTATATTTAAACCCTCTTTTTAATTTATTTTACAATTATTTTATGAGGAATATTTTTAAATAAAATCCTCCTTTATTAATGGGTTTCGAGTGTTGAAAAAGGGTATGGATGGATTTAAAGAAATTATGTAAGGATAAAGAGTAGTTATTAAGGATTTTTATGGGTAATACTCTATTTCCTAATGATACATGAAGGTAACAACATGATTATATACACTAGGTAATGGTATATTACATTTTCATTGATTTTCTTAAGGGTACGTAAGCCATGAGTAAGGGTATGTTTGACATTTGTAAGCATATAGGCTTGATTATATGTGCTGCTCAAGGGTAAACCAAAACCCACATAATTGTATCCACTAGTTTATATGGGGTTTTAAAGGGTAATAAATATTCTATATAAAGGTAATTTTTAATTCCTAAAGGCTGCATAAAGGAAACAGCCGCAACATATGGCTACATAAGTAGTTGTGTATTGCTACCATCCACAATGTAAGGGTATATAAGACGATGTGTAATGGAACCATCAACAATGTAAGGGTTTGTGTAACTATTTAACTACTATAATTAGGTTTATAATTTTATATATGGGTAAATTACTTGATGAGTAAGGGTAACTCTCAGTTTCTAAAGTCCATGTATTAGTAACTTGATATTCTTTCTACCTACGTATGGGTAAGCATACATCACGTAAGGGTCGACCGATGAATTCTATTGATGTGTAAGGGTACCCCTTAACATTAAAAGGATATGTTGGGGTAGGTTTGTTTAGGTGTAAAACCATGTTACCCTTATGTAGTACCTATTTTTGTGAAAATACTCTAAAAATATCATATTGAATCTTTCTTCTCCATAAAAAATCTATAATCCATTTTTTACAATATTTAGTTTAATATAATCATGGGGAATATTATTTGAATTATTTTCCATTGAATCAAATATTTATGGACTTTGAAGCCTCTATAACCAATATTCTCGTCAATCTAAAATTAAACGGTTCATTTAATTTGGTTGTTCCTCTAGAATAATAAATCAGATGTAGATATTGTTTATAAAAAATATGAACTCTTTGTGACATAATTTTTAGATATCCAATCAATTTCAGGTAGTAAGAAATTACATCTTTCAAAAATGGTAAGTCCTTCTTCAAAGAATATGTATTATTCTTCTATGGTCCAAGGTGTGTAAGATCCCTCACTCTATCTCCTCTCTTGCTGGGAGGAATGATTAAGGGAGAAAATTTTAGGTAATATTTTTTTTGTTCTATTTATTTCATGTGAAATTTTTGAAATAATGACTGAATATTAATGAAGGATAATTTTATAGAATTATCTTAGAATTATTATAAATAATTATCAAAGGGTAATTTTGAATAAGAACCATATGTGTTCTAAGATTATTTTAGAGAGATGTAATATTATCACATGCAGTTTTGTAAATATTTTTTGAACAAAATATTAATAAAACATTTATTTGAATTAAGTTATAATTTGAAAAATATTTAGGATATATAAATCATTACCAATCATGTTGTGTATATATCCTTCACAAATAAAATTCACGTAATCAATTTTAGGAGTCCTTGGTGAGAATTTTAATTTAACGAACACATGGGAATGATTTGGGTGATTTTTACTTTATTAACCTTGGGGTTATTCATCAATGACCATGAGTTATGATGCCCCAAAATATTGTTCTTCTTTTATGTAGGTTTTTAGTATGAATTTTTATAAGCACATGTATCCTTTCAAAACCTATGACTAATTCTTGAACACATGAGGAGTCTATGTGTGAGTATTATTTGACCTATGGATTTTTTTATTAAAAATGGATTGTGGTGATTATGATAACTATTTACTTGTTGTGATTATTGATCTATCATATTTTTCTTGTATCATGCATGCTATTTCTTGTATCATCTATTTTTGAGAAAGAAGGTTTATCCTATTTGGAATATCCTTTTAGAGGGACGTGTCATATATTGGTTAATATGTTCTTGGAATATCATAGATGGAGGGATGTGTCACATGATTTGGGGATATCCATTTATAGGGATGTTTCAAACATTAGGAATCATACAATTATTCTATATAATCCTTTGGGATGTGTCATACAAGATTATGGGATATTCTATTGAGTATGATGTGTCATGTGGGAAATAAATGTTTCTTTCAGTATGGTGTAGAAGTAGGTAGTGTTCCTTTTGTCATCATGTTGAAGTAGGTAAATGGTTGAGCATGTGTATCCTAAGGATACATACATTTTTGGATGATGTTCGGGTGGAATGTTTTTTTTTCTGATATGACTTACCAGATTTACCCCTTACATTGGATCCTTATTTAGTTTTGTTTATTTATTATAAGACATGTATGAAATATTTAAGTTCATTGTGTTACTCCAATAACTCATTATATTATTTATTGTATGAAATGATACTAAGGGTATAATCTCAACATTAATGGACATAGACTACAGGGAGTTACGTATGAAATTATGTAGCACTCTAGCTTGAACCTGATGGTTTGGGATAAGATATCACGCCGTGGTATTCGAGAAAATGGTTCAACAACTTTTCTTTTCTCTTTAAGTTGATTTGGGATAGGTTAGACTGGAGTTACATTGTTTTGGAATCTGAAAGAGAAAGAATTATTGTTATGTATCATCATTGTATAGTGGACCTCTAATATTTTATAATTTGGGGAAATTATGTGTTTTTATTGATGTTGCCTTTGATTAAATTAATAATGGGTGATTCACAAGATGTTTATATGATAATTTAAAAGATTTAGTGTGAATTCGTGCTCTGTTATAGGCAGGTAGATTCACATACCACATATAAAAGTTTCTTGTATTAGTTAGATCCCAGATAATTAAATTCATATTGAAATTTTGATATGTTATTTGTGGAAATATTCAAGAATTATTTCATTTGATCTTTTATTTTATTTTATTACTGAGTGTATATATATGGATGTGGCTAATATGAATATGTTGGTTATATGAACATAAAGCATGGATATGAGGTAAGTGTTTTGTGTGTTCCTTTCATGGAATTCCATTTTTATGCAGCTTTCTCTATGTTTTATTTTTTAAATTGTGCATATACATGAGATTATTTGCGATTTAAAAAATAATTTTTTATGGTTATGGGTGTGGTTTGTTTCATGCATTTGGTTGTTTTTTTGACTTAATTCCTTTGGTATTATTTTCAAATGCATTGAAACCCTATTTTTTTGAATTATAACAAAATTTTATTTAAGTTATTTGAAAAGTGATTTAAATTACTAAAGTGTGTTTTTTGTGTAAAGATTAGTTTGGAAAACTAATTTTCACGGACTCTTGTGAGATGTGATAATGAGATTTTGGTTTATAATTGGTTTAAAAAGGAAATGGTTTTGGAATTTAAAAATGGTAATAATGTTTTGAAACTATTGAACTAGTTCCATGAGCTATTAAATGATTATAACGATGTGATAATGTTATATCAATATTTCATGATTTGAAAGAAAATATATTTTTTTATCATGGGTTATCCTATATGATTTTTTAGGTTTTGACATTTAAATTGATGGGGAAGAGTAGTTATATGATCCAATGTACTTATTAATTTTGACAAGTCATTAAGGGGGATTGTAACGTTCCATATTTATAAATGGTCTTTAAACCATCTTTTGAATTTAATATATGTATTTTATTTGGATATCTTTTCTAATTAAAATTCTCCCTTATTTATGCTTTTAGGGTGTTATATTAGGAAATAGAGGGATTTCAATAGTTTATAAAATTTTAAGTAATATTTTCTAAGGATTTTGTAAGGGTAAGAATATTTTTCATAAGGCTACATAAAGACAACTCCCTATCGATATGGGTTGCATAAGGGTAGAGTCATTTTTGTATGAGTTGTGTAAGGGTACGTTTTCCTTACATAAGGTTATGTGTGACTTTTTTAAGGTTAGACTGCTAATTATATGTGCTACATAAGACTAAACCCATCCTCATATAAGGGTAACCACCTGTTTAAATTGGTTTCATAAGGGTAAGGGTTGTGCTGTGTAAAGGTAATTTATAATTCCTAAAGGTTGTGGAAGGGTACCGGTCACTCGTTAAGGGTACATGAGATGCTGGTAAGGGAACCTACCACAATTTAAGTGAACATAAATTGATGAATAAGGGTACTAGCCACTACTTAAGTGTTTGTGTGAATTGAGAAATGATGCCCCTAAGTTTTTAAAGTCTATTTAATGGTAAAATATGTGTTATGTAAGGGAACATACTAGTATCTAAAGGCTCCAAAAGGGTAACTAGAAGCAGTGTAAGGGTTACTATAATGTGAAAAAGGGTAACTATAAGTTGGTTAACGATAACGTGTCTTTTCTTATACCTGAATAAGGGTAAGCATGGCTCACATAAGAGTCAAGATATGGATTATCATGATGCATATGGGTAACCATTATCATTAAAATGATGCATTATGATAGGTTTTAGATGTGTATGTGTAAAACCATGTTACCCTTATAATGTGTTTTTTAGGAAAAAACATTAAAAAAATTCCTTTTGTTTCCTTCTTCACTAAAATGACTTTGGAAACCATTTTCATGATATTAAAAGATCTAAAATCATGGGGTTAAATTATTTTTATAATTTGAACTTAAATAAAATATTTATAAATTAATATGAAACCCTCTAATCCAAGATCAACTTAAACAGAAAATTAAAGGGTGCATTTAATATGGCAGTTCCTTTAGCGCTACAAACTAGAAATATCTATTTTCCAAAGTTATATTAACCCTATATTCCATTATTTATGAAGATCATGTTGATACTAATAGGTGCATAATTATCTTATTCAATATTATTAAATCCTTACTAGAAAAAGACGAGTTATTGTTCATGGATTTTAGGCATTTAAAAACCCTCACTCTCTCTCATATATTTATAGTTGTAGCATTTATAATAGATAAATTCTAATAAGAAATTGGTTTATCTTATTCTCTTTATTTCATTTGAAATTTTTGAAATTATTATGTGGAATTATTGAAGGATAATTATATATAATTATAAAAGTAAAATTATAAAAAATTATAAAAGGATGATTATAATTAACTACCACATGTGTTCTCACATTATCCTATAGAGATGGGATGTTATCAAATGTTTTTTTAAATTTATTATTTTATAAAGATATTTTTAGAACATGCATTCGAATAAAATGATTATTTTTAAAATACCTAGGAGAGATAAAGTATTATTTATCGTTTTATTTTATTTATTATTGAAATAAAATGTTTGGAATCAGTTCTTGGAGTCCTTGGAGAGAAGTTTGATCTAAAAAACATGTGGATGTTATTTGGGTGATTTTTCCTTGATGACCCTTGGATTTCATTGTTAATGACATGAAGGCATGATGACCTTGATTTTAAATCATTTTTCATATAGGTTATTAGAAGGAATTGTTAGTATGTGTGTGTATCATAGAGAAACCTATGTTTGTTGATTATACACCTAAGGTGTGTGTGTGTGTGTGTGAGAGTATCCTTTGACCTGTTTTTGTATAGATTGCATATGGATTGTGGTGATTGTGATGCCTGATGACTTTACTTGGTTATTGATATATCATATTTATCTTATATCTTCTATTATGTTTATTTGATCATATATAGTTCATTATACATAATGATATAATTTACACTATCTACCAAGAGGGATGTGCCAAAAATTGGTTGAAATGTACATGGGTTATCCTAGTCATTAGGATGGGTCAAATTACATTGGGATATCCTCTGATATAGATGATCGAGACATTGGTCATCATGTATTTGGGTTATTTAAACTATAGAGATGTGTTGTACATTATTTTGGGTTATTCACTCGATGAGTATGTCTCATGTAAGAAGATGAGGTTTCTACCATTATGGTGTTGTAGAAGGTAGAGTTCCTTTCAGCATGGTGCTGAAGCATGTAGAGTAAGACTTTGAGGACCTATCATATGTTTCATACTTGTGTAATATATTTTTTATTATATATTTTCCATATTTTTACTTTCATGGAATGTAATTTTAAATATTATGCATTGATGTAAAAGGTAGTTGGTGGTGTCCTACTATGTCTTGTACTCACACCTTGCTCGGTCATTTTGGTGCCTAATAGATTTCATGAATAGGGATTCAGAGAATGCAAGGATCCCTATGATGGATGAATTAACAGGTAGATTATGAGGATGTTTACATTACTAGAAGGAGTTAAAGAAATGGGTTTTATTCTAAATATACTTACTAGTGTTATAGAAAACCTTAGATCCTTTTTTAGTTTAGTTTATTGTATGAAATTAATTCCATGTTTTAGTTTCATCACGTTACTATGATTATTCATTATATTCATTGTTATTTATTATTTTATATATGTCATGACACTGATAGAATAGTATCCCCATTGAAGGACTTAATATCTCAATGCTAGTCGACATTAAATTGCTTATAGGGATATACACATGTGATAATAGAGCACTCTAGATTAGACCTAGTGGTTTGAGATGGAGTGTTACATGAGGGAGACTATAATAAACCCAAGTAGTGGTTAAAGGATCATGGTTATATTTCTTCTATTATAGTGACCCAACATTTTCATACATTACTATTAAATCATTTTAAAGATAAAAAACATAATAGTATTACACATAGAGGATCCAAAGGTTTAGTGTCTTGGGAAAACTAAGACCACACATAACAATTACAACATCAATCATAAACATTTATTTAATTTCTTTTTCTCTAGATTCTTATTAGAACTTGACCTCTCCTTAGTACATGTATCCACCTAGGGATATACATCAAAATGGGTGAGATAAAAGCCTAGTAAGAGTACATATAAGAACAATATATCATGGGGTGAGCATAATCATGATATAGAAAAAAGATCATGAACATGAGAGGAGCATAAATAAAAGACTTGAAATATAGCAATGCATAAATATGAAACTTCATGTCTTAGTGGTTAACTACCACATGTACTTGTGAACCAAGCTATCATCTTGTTCACATATCATTTCACATTTACTCATAAGATTATTCACTTTACCCAATGCATTGGAGCGCTGTATAATTCTTGGTGCACCCGTCACATTCAAACATTCATATTGCACTATATAATTCCGGGTGCACCCGTCACATCATAATATTATCATTATCATGAATTCCACATAGAACATAAATAAATGATTATTATAACTAAAACATGGAAAGAAATGAGTTTCATCTCATAAATACACATTCATAAACATTGGGTTCCAAAAAGAAAGAGGGAATAACATTCTTGATACAAGAACCATCAACCTTGGATGTGAAGTAAAAGGTGAGTTCTTAGAAGAAGAGTTCTTTTTGAAAACATTTTATTTGAAATAAAAACCAGTGACAAACATGTATATCCTAGAAATAGAAATACAATGATGAAAAAATGATCTTTAAGGAGTAACCGTATCAATAATGGAGTGAAAGAGGGAGAACCCGAAGTATGAAAGTCGGGTTCGAGAATTTCCCCTTACCTTGTATCTGAATGCTTCCTTCTCTTTAATGTCTTGTATAATGACATTATATCCATTAATTAGAAATAGAGAACCCTATGTACATTAATATGGTCCATTATGATTTCATTAAGTTATTTTATGTGCTTTTGGATGAGTTATAGAGTTTAAAAACATTATTTTGGAATGTTTGTTTTTAAGGTTTTCTTGAGTGGTTCACTTGTATTCTTAAATTGAAGTTCAGGTAGAACATGGGTAAACACCCAGAACTGATATTAAAAGTTATTAATGATATTACTGGATATTGAATGATATTATAATGAAACATATTATATCCATGTGGATAAATCATTAGATAAAAATTAAATGATGATGAGTTTGGTTAATTTGGGTGGTTTTTTGATCACAACGAACTTGTTTTAATTTATAACTTAGTAATATGGCCATAATTTATTTCCATAAATTTAAATAGGAAATAATACATATAAAAAATTCTATTTCAGCCATAAAAATGGTTTCAGGACCCAATCTGAAGGTATAAATGGAAGAAGAAATCATGTCGTTCTTGAAGGTGATAAATTAACACCTCACAAACAATGTTCTTTTTAATAAAATAAAAGGAAGAGGGAAAGGGGGTTGGATGATATAATATCCCATTAGCATAATAAAATTCTAGTAGATGTATAATATTGGAGTTACAATACCATTTGGATTAAGATAGGTGGGGAGAGATCAATAAATTAACTTGAACTTGAAAGAATATTAAAGGAGAAGAGGGGGAGAAATTAACTCTTAAATCCTCCTCTTGAGATTCTCCTTATGGAAGATAGCCTTGGTCATTTGATGAGACCAGTAGCACTTGATCATGGTAGAGGGGATAGAGAAGATGTTTGGGTAGAGTTTAGAGAAGGCTTGGAGCTTGAGAGTTGTGAGGAAATGAGGGTGTGAAGGGTGGTTTTTATAGTGGATGGGAGAGGGGTTTCCATAAAATAAAATTCATTAGTTTATTAATTTCCCCTGAGACAAGGAACAATGAGTCTTCAATGACCAAGAATAGTAATTTTATCATGTGATCTTGAACCAAGTGGGATTACATCAGCATAACATCAGACATGACACTATAATTAGCCTATTTAGCTTATTTTTGTAAATTATGGTATTTCACTACTCATAAAAAATTCAAGTGTTTTAGAAAAATCCCAACAATTCACCCCCTACCATTTTTCGACGTGTAGAATCAAAAAATGAATTCCATTTTTCAAAAATATTTTTCTAACTATGATTAATTTAATATTTAATTAAAATCATGGTTTATTACTTAAAAACATTTTTAATACATTCATTTACTTATTATAAAATATAGGTCCATCATACTTTCACTTGAATAGTATTTTTATACTATCATAGGTAAGTTTACTATTAATTAAGTTATATCACTATTCATAATGGTATGTTACTTTTCATAAGGGTAGGATACTATTCACCAGTTTTTTTTGTTTTATTAGACTCGAAAAATCATCTTGAACACAACTGTGTATGTCAGATTTTCAAAATTCCAAACACGGAAGTGAGAAACTTTTGTTTAAAGGTCACTTATCACTCAGTAGTTAATTATGTTTTGTCTTCATGTTATTTTATGAAATAATTATAATAATGGAATTTTCATTAAAAAACTTTGGGTTGTTACATTGTTCCCCCCTTAAAAAATTTCACTCCCGAAATTTCAATTTACACAAACAGGTGAGGGTACTTCTCTTTCATTGCCACTTCTGGTTCCCAAGTTTCTTCCTCAAACTTATGGTTTCTCCACAACACTTTGAAAAGATGGGTTGTCTTGTTGTGTAGAACCTTATCTCTCCGATACAGAATCTTTACTGGCTACTCCTCATAGGAGAGATGATCTTCCAGCTGTACCACCTCTGAGTTTAGTACATGAGAGGGATCAGGTATGTACTTCCTCTATAGTGATACGTGAAAAACATCGTGAACTTTATCCATATTCAGTGGAAGTACAAGATGATAGGCCATGACTCCTATGTGGTCAAGGATCTCAAAGGGGCCAACGTACCTTGGGATTAGCTTCCCTTTATTTCCAAACCTCATGACTCTCTTCCATGGCGATTTTCACAGGAAGACTTTATATCCAATGTTGAACTTCAAGTCCCTTAGACGGTTGTCAGCATAGCTCTTTTTCAGACTTTGAGCAGCTTTTATGTTCTTCTGGATGACTTGAACCTTATCTATCATCTCTTGCATAAGCCAGGTCTAAATAGCTTTCTTTCTCCAACTTCAACCCAACAGGTTGGAGTTCTACATCGCTTTCCATACAGAGCTTCATATGGAGCCATCTGAAGACTCGAGTGGAAGCTATTTTTGTATGAGAACTCAACCAATGGGAGATTCTGATCCCAACCACCTATGAATTCAAGAGAGCAGGATCTTAGCATATCTTCAAGCATTTGAATAGTATTTTATGATTGGACATCAGTTTGGGGGTGATAGGCCATGCTGAAATTTAATTCAATACTCAATGCATGTCGAAGGCTCCTCCAGAATTTAGATGTGAACCTTGAATCACGGTCAGAGACAATTGATATTGCAACACCGTGAAGTCTCACCACTTCCTTCACATATATCATTGCAATTTGTTCAAGTGATAGATCCTCCCGAATAGAGATAAAATGTATAGTCTTGGTGAGTCGGTCAACCTCAACCCATATCACATTATTTCCCATTGAAATCTTTGGGAGACCCATCACAAAGTCCATAGTAGCATTTTCCCATTTCCACATGGGTATAGGCAACGACTGCATCATACCTTTGGACTTTTGTCGTTCAACTATAACTTTCTGACATACCAAGCACCTTGATGTATATTCCTCAATCTCCTTCTTCATGTTATCCCACCAGAAGTGTTATCGGAGATCACGATACTTTTTGGTACTCCCTGGATGGATAGAGAATATTGAGCTATGTGAATTATCTAATAGATCCTTCTTTATCCAAGGTGATGAAGGCACACAAAGTCTCATTCCAAACCGAATCACACCATCATCATCGATATGGAACTTGGGAATCTTCCCTTCATTTACTACATTCACCCTCTTTTGTATCTCTACATCATCTCGTTGTGCTTCATTAATCTTTTCCTGGATGGATGGTTGCACAATCATTTGGGAATGGTAGGATGTATCCCCTTCCCTTATGATTTCCAAATCCATTCATTGAATATCGAAGAAGATAGGGTCTTTCTCAATCCACAACATGGATAGAGTAGCAGGTTATTTTCTTCTTAGAGCATCAGCTATCTTGTTCGCCTTTCCAGGATGATAGTGAATAGAGAAATTGTAATCCTTGATTAGATCTAACCATCTCCTTTAATGCATGTTGAGCTCATTTTGTGCGAATTTATACTTTAGGCTCTTGTGATCGGTGTATATGTCACACATCTCACAATAAAGGTAGTGCCGCAAGATTTTCAAGGAAAAAATCACAGCTTCCAGCTCTAGATCATCCGTCGGGTAGTTATTCTCATGGATCTTCAACTGTCATGAGGTATAGGCTATCACATTATTGTTTTTCATGAGTATAAAACCCAAGCCTTTATTTGAATCATCACTATATATCACAAAACTTTCTCTACTTTTTGTTAGTGTGAGTACAGGTGCAGTGATCAGCTTTCTCTTTAGCTACATGAAGCTTCCCCCACATTCTTCCATCCGTACATACTTTACCCCTATCCTTGTTAACTTAGTTAGTGGGCTTGACAATCGTGAGAAGTTTCTCACAAAACGTCGGTCGTACCCAGCTAATCCAAGAAAACTACGAATTTCTGTGACACCAGAGGGCTGGGGCCATTCCTCAATCACCTTTGTTTTTGAAGGATCCCTAGAAATTCCCTCACTTGTGATCACATGTCCCAAGAATGTGACTTTTTTCATCCAAAAGTCACACTTTCTGAACTTGGCGTTCAACTTCTCCTTTCTCAATGTCGCCAACACAAATCTTAGATGTTCTTGATGTTCCTCCTTTCTCTTAGAGTAGATGAGAATATCATTGATAAACACTACCAATATTTTTTCGAGGCAATGTATAAATACTCTATTCATCAAATCCCTGAAAATTTCAGGGGCATTTGTAAGTCCAAAGGGAATCACCAAAAACTCATAGTGCCCATACCTTGTTCGGAAGGCAGTCTTCTGAATATCTTCCTTCTTCACCTTTACCTGATGATATCCAGAATGAAGATCCACCTTTGAGAAGTATTGAGCTCCTCTTAACTGGTCGAACAAGTCATCAATACTTGGGATAGGATACTTGTTCTTTATGGTGATCTTGTTGAGTTCTCAATAATCGATACACATTTTCATTGTTCCATCTTTGTTCTTCACAAAGAGCACTGGTGCACCCCAAGGTGATGCACTAGGTCGTATGAACCCTTTGTCTAGATGCTCTTGAAGCTGCTTCATTAACTCCTCCATTTCGATAGGATCCATCCTATAGGGACACTTAGAGATAGGATTAGCTCCAGTTATGAGTTCAATTAAGAACCCAACCTCATGATCTGGGCGAATTCTTGGTAACTCATCGGGAAATACACAAATGTATTCCCTCACGGTGGGAATTTCCTCAAGGTTGGCACTTTCCTTCAACTCAACCATTTGAGCAAGGTATTCTTCTTCAGAGGGAATCAACACCCACACCATTGAAGGATTTTCAAAGGAGAATCATGATCTTCCTTGCATTTTTAGAGAAACATGAGATGGTTCGGGATATGAAAAGATATTTCATTTTCCCAACAGTTGATATGTTCTCTATATAACGAGATCTAATCCATTACCATTATAGCTTCGAATTCCACCAAGAGAAGTATTACTAGATTTTCCCAAAGATTCTTCCAATATACACCAATAAGAGAAGAGTCAGACACTTTGGTTGCAATGATTACACCACTTGGTGTTTTTACAGATATCTCAACTTCAAGGTTTTGGGGCTTTAATTCTATAGTTCTAGAAAACTTATAAGATATAAAGGAATGCGTAGAAATAGAATCAAATAAGACTTTTTCCATTCTTGAGTGAATAGAAAGTGTACCTTGTACGAATTCATTATCAGGCTCCACCTTCACAGTAGTGATGGCATAAGACTTCCCTTGTTCCTTCAGTTTTGGTGGCTGCTGATACTGATTACCCTCGAGAACTCAAGGTTTAGTGCACTAACTTGCATAGTGCCCTAGTTCCCTACAATTGTAACATTGAACCATGAGTGGTTCTCTCCTTTGTTCTTCCACATTCTCCTTCCTTTTTTTTGTCTTTTATAAACTCTTCAACATTGTGTCCATATTTCCCACACTAAGCACTTCTCCATCACTTTGAGGTTGTTCCCATGGTGCAACATCCCACATTTTTGGCATATGGGTTGTTTAGTTTTCTTCCCACTTTTTTCATTACATCCTCTATCTTGAAACTCCATCTTTCATTTCATATCCCCATAACCATGGGAACATTCTCCAAATTCCATCTCCACTTTGAGGGCACATCGAACAATTTCTTCATAACTCCCAAAGTCTCGAATTGAATGAGCCTTTCGAAGGTTTGGTTTTAATCCACTAAAGAATCTATCAATTTTTCTATCATTGTTGACAACAAAACCCGAAGCGTACCTTGAAAGCCTTGTGAAATTCTCTTCATAGGTTGTGACAAATTCTCCATCATTTTTCTTGAGCTCTATGAATTCTCTCTCCATCTTCATATGAATATTTATTGGGAAATAATTGTTAAGAAACATTATCATAATGTCTTCCCATTCCATCTCTTCAATTTCCTCCCTTGGATTGGTGTTCTTAATCAAATCCCACCATTGATCTGCTTCTACATCTAGACGATAAATAACTAAGGTCACCTTCTCCGTCTCAAAACAGTGATGAATAGAAAATATCTTCTCCATGTAGTTGACCCACTGTTTCGTAACTAGTGAATCCGAATATCCATTAAACGTCGGTGGTCTTTGCCGCATAAAACATTCGATAGCCAGTTTCTCCCTCTTTGGTGAAGGAGGATATTCCCCATTATTATGGTTATTGTTCATAACCTGAGATAATTGGGTAATAATTGCCAGGAAGTTCTGAAATCCACCTCCCAAATCATTGGGGATGTCGTTCGGGCAATCGTTGCATTGGCCCTCACAAAAGTTGTTGGCCTGATTTCTCGTGGTTCCCACCCTTTTCTAAAATAGAAAATGTTAGAACCAAACATAAGTAAAAAATTCATGAATAAATAACTTATTTATTTTCAGAATTTATACTAAAATCATAACTTATGGGATCCCTATTTATATATTCTTGTGTGCATATTTGTACATAGTCTCATGCTAGAGGTTTTCTCTAGGGTTCACTAATCCTTAATCCAAAATTAACTAAACCTTTCCTCTGATACCAACTATAGAGACCCAACATTTTCTTACATTAATATTACATCATTTTAAATATAAAAAATATAATAGTATTACACATAGAGGATCCAATGTTTTAGTGTCGTGGGAAAACTAGGACCACACATAACAATTACAACATCAAGCATAAACATTTATTTAATTTCTACTTCTCTAGCTTCTTATTGGTACTTGACCTCTCCTTAGAACATGTAGCCACCTGAGGATATACATAAAAATGGGTGCGCTAAAAGCCCAGTAATAGGATAGATAAGAACAATATAGCATGGGGTAATCATAATCATGACATAGGCAAAAGATCATGAACATGATAGGAGTATAAATAAAAGACTTGAAATGTGGAAATGCATTAAAATAAAACATCATGTCTTAGTGGTTAACTACCACACATACTTGTGAACCAATAAATCATATTTTTCACACATCATTTCACATTTATTCATGAGATTCATCACATTATCCAATGCATTGAAGCGCTGTATAATTCCAGGTGCACCAGTCACATTCAAACATTCATATTGTGCTATATAATTCTGGGCGCACACGTCACATCGTAATATTATCATTTTCATGCATCCCACATAGAATATAAATCAATGATTAAAATAGCTAACCCATGGAAAGTAATGGGTTTTATCTCATAAGTACACATTCATAAACTTTGGGTTCCCAAAAAAAAGAGGAAATAACATACTTGATACAATAACTGTCAACCTAGGATGAGAAGTAAATGGTGAGTTCTTAGAGGAAGAGTTCTTTTGGAAAACATTTTGTTTGAAATTAAAACTAGTGACAAACATTGATATCCCAGAAATGGAATTACATGATGAAAAAATGATATTTAAAGAGTAACCATATAAAAAATGGAGTGAAAGAGGGAGAACCCGAACGTTGAAAGTTGGGTTCGAGAATTTCCCCTTACCTTGTATCTGAATGATTTCTTCTCTTTAATGTCCTGTATAATGAAATTATATTAATTTATTAGAAATAAATAACCTTTTTTACATTAATATGGTTCATTATTATTTCATTAGGTGATTTTATGTGTTTTTGGATGAGTTATAGTGTTTAAAAACATTATCCGGGAATGATTGTTTTTATGGTTTTCTTGAGTGGTTCACTTGTATTCTTAAATTGAAGTTCTGGTAGAACATGGGTAAACATCCTGAACTGATATTACATGATATTAATGATATTACAGTATATTGAATGATATTATAATGATTCATATTATAACCATGTGGATGAATCATTAGATAAAAATTAAATGATGATAATTTTGGTTAATTTGTGCGATTTTTCGATCACAACGAACTTGTTTTAAGTTATCACTTAGTAATATGGCCATAAGTTATTTCTAGAACATTAAATAGGAAATAATACATATAAATATTTCTGGTTAAACCATAAAAATGGTTTCATGACCAGATGTGAAGGTATAAATGGAAGAAGAAAGCATGTCGTTCTTGAAGGTGATAAATTAACACCTCATGAACAACGTTCTCTTTAATAAAATAAATGTAAGAGGGAAAGGGGGATGGATGATATAATATCCCATTAGAATAATAAAATTCTAGTAGATTTATAATACTAGAGTTACAATACCATTTGTATGAAGATAGGTGGGGAGAGATCAAGAAAATAACTTGAACATGAAAGGAAATTAAAGGAGAAGAGGGAGAGAAACTGCCACTTAAATCCTCCTCTTGAGATTCTCCTTAAGGAAGCTAGGCTTGGTATTTTGATGAGACCAGAAGCTCTTGAATGTGGGAAAGGGGATAGGTAAGATGTTTGGGTAGTGTTTAGAGAAGTCTCGGAGCTTGAGAGTTCTAAGGAAATGAGGGTGTGAAGGGTGGTCTTTATAGTGGAGGGGAGAGGGGTTTCTTTAATATAAGATTCATTAGATTATTAATTTACTCTAAGACAAGGAATTGTGAGTATTAAATGACCATGAATAGTAATTTTATCATGTGATCCTGAACCAAGTGGGCTTACATCAGCAGAACATCACACATGACTCTATAATTAGCTTATTTAGCTTATTTTTGTAAATTACAGTATTTCACTATTCATCCAAAATTCATGTATTTTGGAAAAATCCCAAAAATTCACCCCAATTTTTTTTTGACGTGTAGAATCCAAAAATAAATCCCATTTTTCAAAAATATTTTTCTAAATATGATTAATTTAATATTTAATTAAAATCAAGGTTTATTACTAAAAAACAATTTTGAAACATTCACTTAATTATTCTAAAATATAGGTACATCATACTTTCAATTGAATAAAATATTTATACTATAATAGTTAAGGTTACTATTAATTTGGTTATATCACTATTCATAAGGGTATTTTACTATAAATAAGGGTAGGTTACTATTCACCAAAAATTATTTTTGTTTTATTAGAGTCCAAAAAAAAACATCTTGAACATAACTGTGTTTGTCAGATTTTCAAAATCCCAAACACAAAAGTGTCAAACTTATGTTTAAAGGTCACTTAACACTTATTAGTTCATTATTTTGTTTTTTCATTTTATTTTATGAAATAATTATAAGAAGGGAATTTCTATTGAAAATCATTGGGTCGTTACATTCTTCCCCCTTTATGAAATTTCACCCCTGAAATTTCAATTTACAGAAACAGGTGAGGGTACTTCCCTTTCATTACCTCTTTTGGTTCCCAAGTTGCTTCCTCAAACTTTTGGTATCTCCACAACACTTTGTCAAGATGGGTTTTCTTGTTGTGTAGAACCTTATCTCTCTAATCTAGAATCTTTACTGGTTGCTCCTTAAAGGAGAGATCATCTTCTAACTGAACCACCTCTGAGTTTAGTACATGTGAGGGATTGGGTATGTACTTCCTCAAGAGTGATACATGAAAAACATCATGAAATCAAGCCATATTTAGTAAAAGTTTAAGCAGATAGGCTATGACTCCTATGTGTTCAAGGATCTCAAAGGGGCGAACGTACCTTGGGCTTAGATTCCCTTTATTTCCAAACCTCATTACTCACTTCCATGGTGATATTCGCAAGAAGAATTTATCTCCAACGTTGAAATCCAAGTCCCTTTGACGGTTGTCAGCATATCTCTTTTTCCAACTATGAGCAGCTTTGATATTTTTTTGGATGACTGGAACCTTCTCTATCATCTCTTGCACAAGAACAGGTCCAAGTAGCTTTCTTTCTCCAACTTCATCCCAACAGGTTGGAGTACTACATCGATTTCCATACAGAGCTTCATATGGAGCCATCTGAATACTCAAGTGGAATCTATTGTTGTATGAGAACTCAACCAATGGGATATGATGATCCCAACCACCTTTGAATTCAATAGAGTAGGCTCTTAGCATATCTTCGAGCATCTGAATAGTCCTTTCAGATTGGTCATCAGTTTGGGGGTGATATGTCATGCTGAAATTTAATTCAATACTCAAATCATGTTGAAGGATCCACCAGAATTTAGATGTGAACCTTGGATCACGGTCAGAGATAATTGAGAGTGGAACATCGTGCATTCAAACCAATTCCTTCACATATATATTTGCAAGTTGTTCAAGGGAGATATATTCTCGAATAGCGATAAAATGGGTAGTCTTTGTGAGTCGGTCAACCACAACCCATATCGCATTATTTCCATTTGACTACTTTGGGGGAACCATGGAAAAGTCCATAGTAACATTTTCTTGTTTCCAAATGGGTATAGGCAATAGATGCATCTTACCTTTTTAATTTTTCCCTCAGCTTTAACTTGCTGACATTCCAAGCACCTTGATAAATATTCTGCAATCTCCTTCTTCATGTTATCCGACAAGAAGTGTTCTTGGAGATCATGGTACTTTTTGGTACTCTAAGTATGGATAGAGAATATTGAGCTCTGTGCATTATCCAATAGATCCTTCTTTATCCCAGGTGATGAAGGCACACAAAACCGCGTTCCAAACCTAATCACACCATCATCATCGATGTGGAACTCTGGAAGCTTCCATTCCTTTACTGCATTCACCCTCTTTTGTATCTCTACATCATCCCTTTGTGCTTCCTTAATCTTTTCCTATATGGGTGGTTGCACAATCATTTGGGAAAGGTAGGATGTATCCCCTGCCCTTATGATTTCCAAATCCATTCTTTTCATATCCAAGAAGATAGGGTCTTTCTCAATCCACAACATGGATAGAGTATCAGGTTCATTTTTTTCTTAGAGCATCATCCACCTTGTTCACCTTTCTAAGATGATAGTGAATAGATCAATCGTAATCCTTGATTAGCTCTAACCATCTCATTTGACGCATGTTGAGATCCTTTTGGGTGAATATATACATTAGGCTCTTGTGGATGGTCTATATGTCACACTTCTCACCATAAAGGTAGTGATGCCAAATTTTCAAGGCAGAAATCACGGATGGACGCTCTAGATCATGAGTCGGGTAGTTATACTCATCGATCTTCAACTATCGTGAGGTGTAGGCTATCACAGTATCATTTTTCATGAGTACGCAACCCAAGCCTTTCTTTTAAGAATCACTATATATCACAAAACTTTATCCACTTTTCGGTAGTGGGATTACAGGTGTAGTGATCAGCCTTCTCTTTAGCTCCTTGAAGATCCTCTCACATTCTTCCGTTCAGACATACTTTACCCCTTTCCTTGTTAACATAGTTAGCTGGCTTGACAATCGTGATAAGTTTCTCACAAAACGTCAGTAGTGCCCAGATAATCAAAGAAAACTATGGATTTATGTGACACTAGAGGGCATGTGCTCTTCCTCAATTGCCTTTATTTTTGAAGGATCCACAGAAATTCCCTCACTTATGATCACATGTCCCAAGAATGTGACTTGATTCAGCCAAAAGTCACACTTTCTAAACTTGGTGTACAACTTCTCCTTTCTCAATGTCACCAACACAAGTCTTAGATGTTCTTCACGATTCTCCTTACTCTTGGAGTATATGATAATATTATTGATAAACAGTACCATAAATTTGTCGAGGTAATTTCTAAACACTCTATTCATCAAATCCATGAAGAATGCAGGGGAATTAGTAACTCCAAAGGGCATCACCAAAAACTCATAGTGCCCATACCTTGTTCAGAAGGCAGTCTTCTGAATATCTTCTTTCTTTAACATTACCTAAGGATATCCATAATGAAGATCCACCTTTGAAAAGTATTGAGCTCCTCTTAACTGGTTGAACGATTCATCAATCCTTGGGAGAGGATACTTGTTCTTTTTTGTGATCTTGTTGATTTCCCGATAATCGATACATAGACGCATTGTTCCATCCTTCTTCTTTACAAAGAGCATTGTTGCACCCCAAGGTGATGCACTAGGGCGTATGAACCCTTTTCCCAGATGCTCTTGAAGCTACTTTTTTAACTCCTCCAGTTCTATAGGAGCCATCCTATAGGGACACTTCGAGATAGGAGTAGCTCTTTGTATGAGTTTAATTGAGAACTCAACCTCACGGTCCGGGGGAATTTTGGGTAACTCTTTAGGAAATACATCACCGTATTCCCTCATGATGGAAAATTTACTAAAGGTTGGGACTTTCTTTAAACTCAACCATTTGGGTGAGGTATGCTTCTTCCTAGGGAATCAACAACCACACCATTGAAGGATTTTTCAAAGGAGATTCATGATCTTCCTTGTATTTGTAGAGGATCATGAGATGGTTTGGGATATGAAAAGATATTTACTTTTCCCGACAGTTGATATGTGCTCTATATAACGGAAGACAATATATTCCCTATTATAGCATCAAATTCCACCAAGGGAAGTATTATGAGATTTTCCAGAAGAATCTTCCAACATACACCAACAGGAGAATATTAAAACCCTTAGGTTGCAATAATTACACCCCTTGGTGTGTTTATAGATATCTCTACTTCATGTTTTCTAGGGGCTTCGATTCTATAGTTATAGCAACTTACAAGATATAAAGGAATGCGTAGAACTAGAATCAAATAAGACTTTTGACATTCTTGAGTGAATAAGAAGTGTACCTCGTATGACTTCATTATCATGCTCCAACTCCACAGTAGTGATGGCATAAGCCTTTCCTTGTTCCATTGTCTTTTGTGGCTACTGACGCTGATTACCCTCGAGAACTCGATTTTTAGTTCACTGACTTTAATAGTTCCCTAGCTCTCTACAGTTGTAGCATTGAACCATGAGTGGTTATCTCCTTTCTTCTACCAAATTCTCCTTCCTTTTCGTTTCTTTTCGACACTCTTGAGCATGGTGTTCTTCTTTTCCATAGTTGAAGCACTTTCTCATCCCTTTGAATCAGTTCCCATGGTGCAACTTCTCACATTTTTGGCATGTGGGTCATTGAGTTTTCTTTCCACTTTTGTCATTAGATCCTCCAGATTGAAACTAATTCTTTTGTTTCTTATCCCCATTTCTAGGGGACCATTCTCCAAACTACATCTCCACTTTGAGGGCACATGGAACAACTTCTTCATAACTCCCAAATCCTCGAATTTCAAGAGACTTTCAAAGGTGTGGTTTTTATCCACTAAAGAATCTATCAATTTTTATATCATTGTTGATAACAAAACCTGAAGCATACCTTGGAAGACTTATGAAATTTTCTTCATAGTTTGTGACAGATTATCCTTGTTTTTGCTTGAGTTCTATTAATTATCTCTCCATCTTCATATGAATAGTTCATGGGAAATACTTGTTATGAAACATTATCTTAAAGTATTCCCATTCCATCTCTTCAATTTCAACCATTGACTTGGTGTTCTTAATCAAAGCCCACCATTGATCAGCTTCTCCATCAAGAAAATAAACGGCTAAGGTCACCTTATCCGTCTCAGAATAGTGAAGAACAAAAAAGAACTTCTCCATGGAGTTGACCCACTGTTCTGCAGCTAGTGGATCAGAAGATCCATTATACGTTGGTGGTCGTTGCCGCATAAAACATTCGATATCTAGTTTCTCCCTCTTTGGTGAAGGAGGATGTTCCCCATTATTATGGTTATTATTCATAACCTGAGATAATTGGGTAAGCATCACCATGATTTTCTGAACTCCACCTCTCAAATAATTGAGGATGTTGTTTGGGAAATCGTTGCATTGGCCCTCGAAAGAGTGGTTTTCCTGGTTTCTCCTGGTTCTTACCATTTTCTAAAATAGAAAAGGTTAGAAAAAAACATAAGCAAACAATTTATGAATAAATAACTTATTTATTTTAACAATTTATACTAAAAGCATAACATATGGGATCCTTATGTATATATTCTTGTGTGAATATTTGTACTTAGTCTCATGCTAGAGGTTTTCTCTAGGGTTCACTAATCCTAATTCCCAAATTAACAAAACCTATCCTATGATACCAACTATAGCGACCCAAACATTTCTTAAATTACTATTAAATCATTTTAAAGATAAACAACATAATAGTATTACACCTAGAGGATCCAAAGGTTTAGTGTCTTGGGAATAATAGGACCACACATAACAATTACAACATCAAGCATAAACATTTATTTAATTTCTTCTTCTCTAGATTCTTATTGGCACTTGAACTCTCCTTAGTACATGTAGCCACCTGAGGATATACATAAAAAGGGGTGAGATAAAATCCCAGTAAGAGGATAGATAAGAACAATATAGAATGGGGTGAGCATAATCATGACATAGGCAAAAGATCAAGAACATGAGAGGAGCATAAATAAAGGACTTGAAATGTGGTAATGCATAAAAATGAAACATCATGTATTAGTGGTTAACTACCACACATACCTATAAACCAAGCTATAATCTTATTCACACATAATTTCACATTTACTCATGAGATTCATCACTTTACCCAATTCATTTGAGCGCTGTATAATTCTGGGCGCACCTGTCACATTCAAACATTCATATTGCGCTATATAATTCTGGGCGCACCCGTTACATCATAATATTATCATTATCATGCATGAAACATAGAAAATAAATCAATGATGAACATAACTAACACATGGAATGGAATGGGTTTCATCTCATAAGAACACATTCATAATCTTTAGGTTCCCAAAACAGAGAGGGAATAACATACTTGATACAAGAACCATCATCCTTGGATGAGAAGTAAAAGGTGAGTTCTTAGAAGAAGAGTTCTTTTGGAAAACATTTTGTTTGACATAAAAACCTATGAAGAACGTTTATATCCCATAAATGTAAATACAATGACGAAAAAATTATATTTAAGGGGCAACTATATCCAAAATGGAGTGAAAGAGGGAGAACCCAACGGATGAAATTTGGGTTTGAGAATTTCCCCTTACCTTGTATCTGAATACTTCCTTCTCTTTAATGTCTTTTATAATGAAATTATATTCATTAATTAGAAATCTAAAACCTTGTGTACATTAATATAGTTCATTATTATTTAATTAAGTGATTTTATGTGCTTTTGGATGAGTTATATAATTTAAAAACATTATTTGGGAATGTTTTTTTTATGGTTTTCTTGAGTGGTTCACTTGTATTCTCAAATTGAAGTTCAGGTAGAACATGGGAAACATCCAAAACTGATATTACATGTCATTAAAGATATTACAGGATATTTAATGATCTTATAATGAATCATATTATATCCATTTGGATGAATCATTTGATAAGAAATAAATGATGATTATTTTTGTTAATTTGGGCGGTTTTTCGATCAGAACAAACTTGTTTTAATTTATCACTTAATAATATGGTCATAAGTTATTTCTAGAACATTAAATAGGAAATAATACATATAAGAAATTTTGGTTCAACCAAAAATATGGTTTCTTGACCAGTGGTTGCACCCAAATTTACCCTACTGGTAAAAGTGGTTGTTGAAGTACAAGTAGGGATCGAATCCACAGGGACGGAAGAAGAAACCTTGAGACAATCAAATTTGTTGAAGGATTGACTATGAAGTGGCCAACATTGAGGTAGATTTAAATTGGAGAACTAATGATATAATTTAAATAACAGAAAGTAAAAATGATGTGAACAAAACAATTATTGATGATGGGTTGATCTTTGGGTTTCGTTTGTGGTGGATTGAATAAATTTCTTTTCTTAAAAGATTCATGTCATTAATTGAAGACGTATCCAAACAACAAGATAATTCTCCCAAATCATTCACCAATTTAATCCATACACATTTACAAGGCCAATCACTAATACACTTTGAGGATCACTTTACTGAGCACTCAAAGGAAATAGATCGTACTAGCACTCAAAATGTGTCATTGTTAAAATTGGAAAAGACAAAGAAGAACATAACTCATCGAATGGAAATCTTAAAATAACAAACAGATTTAAAAATTAAAGTACATGAAATAACATCCAATCCCTGACCTTTCTACTCCCTTGGATAAAACCTTAAGTGGTTATCCCTCCATTGATGCTATTTTACCAATGGAAGTGGGATGTAAACTTATGGGGGAATAATTGAAGAAGATGAAAATTATTAAAAAAACAAACACTCCACCGTTGTGTGATTGAATTCACAAGTGATGGTGTGAATAAATTCACACCTTGATTCAACGGTATCAACGTGTGAATAAAAGGAAAATAATAAGTGAAGTAGAAGAATAAATTTTATTAAAATACTAAATGTGAAAGAAAAACTTACATGGGAAAACCTGACGATGCGATTACAAATTGAAAGCAGGAAATTACAATTGAAATAAAAATACAATGGATGAAAGAAAAACTCCGATTAAAAGAAAAATGTTAGATTCTAATTCCATTTACCACCAGCTCCTCATATAGGAATCATAGTATCCTTAGAGACACCCCACCACAATAAATTCCACTCCCCCTAATTTAGGGAGTCAAAATGAGGCTGATAAAATCAAGGGATTTGGACTTTTCAAAGTTGACCAGGAAATTTCATCCAGATTCATCCACCATTTTGACGTGTGATTTTTGAATTGAAGGAGGCCGAATATGGAGGGGTCATAGAAGCAAAATATTCTCTTGAATCTATAATCTATGAGATTTAAAATTTTCAGAAATTTTTGCCTATCCGTTTGAAAGATATTTTTGAAATGGTGGGATGAATTTATGGGCATTAATGTCGGGCCCACCATTTAAATCTCAACTTCAGATCCCTTTATCATCATGAAAAATTCAGAATTAGCTCTAGACACAGTTTAATAAAATGATCCTAATAGTTTTCTATTTCTACTGTAAAAATGTGAGGTTCATTGGGCTTGGTTTGTGGGCCCCACATTTGTTTGAATGTCCTTAGGCCCATTATGCTTTCTCCAGAAAATTTCTGCATTCAGGTGAAAAAATATCCATCTTCCCTTGGGATTCATCCATCGGACCTAAAAGATAAAATGTTCTAAAAAAAGTGATCAATCGTATCCCAAAATAGAAAATTAAGAAAATGAATATAATGTTTTCCACAAACAGATGAATGATTGGGCCCAAATTTTCATTTTAAACAGGAATTGCATTTAAGATCATAAATGAAGTTCTATTTATTTAATGCACTAAAAACAAAGTTTATGGACTTTGGAACAATGAATATAAAGATATTAACAATGAATATTAGCCAATTTTAGTGAATAATCACACCCCCCAACTTGAGTTTTTCCAGTCCCGAGAAAAATATATTACAAATATGAAATTTAAATCCTCTTTTCCAAAAACATTTTAATACACATTTCTAACCCAAAGACATCATACCAAAAAAATTTATGAAACCCATCAAAATAATTTAAAACAAGCAAGGTCCATAAGCATATCCCAAGCCCAAGCCCATTCCTTTGTTCAAATTCATTGCCACATTTCATCCAATTTCAATTAAGCATGATAAAGTGTTGTGCATCACAAAAGATATGGGGACCATTTTATTGTTCAAGGGGAAAAAATGGAAGCGCTAGGTGGGAATCACATTAAATCTTAAGATGAGTATCCATTTTTTTTATTTTTTTGTTTGTTTTTTTAACCATAATAGATATGAAAAGACTAACTCTGGGAAAGACAACTATGGAGTCACGATCCCCAAGTGTCGGACGCCACACATATTGTCAATTATATGCTCTATAATAGATATATAAAGCCTAACTCTAGGCAAGACAACTATAGAGTCATGATACCCAAGTGCCGGACACCATGCATTTGGACAAAACATTGCTCTATGTGGTCATAATTTTTTTCAATTTTTTTTGTTTTTTGTTTGTTTGTCTATTTTTTTTGAATACTCAAATTAAACTAAAAGTGACCCCAGAACCCTATGCTATAATTAAATGGACACAAGAAATCAAATTTACACCCACGATCCAGTAGACGTGCATTGTGGCATTTTTAAGAGGACAAAAATGTAAACTTTGAAAAATCACATCGTACAACTGCACTTTCCAAAAACTATGCTCATGAACTTAAACTTGCATTAAAATCAGAATCAAGGTATGCAAAATCATTTGATATTATATTTCATTGTTTTCAATGTGTGTTATCATGTTCAAGGTTAATTGAATTTTTATTTTCATACATGTTTTTATTCATAAAAAAAATCATTTTTTATCTCCCCCCAACTTAGAATAACACTGTCCCCAATGTTTAAAGAAAAAATAGAAGGGGGTATGGGGGAGTTGTTCAAAGAAGAAATTTAAAATGATAATCATGGAATGAAGTCACCTGGTGGTTGATGATGATAGCGCATGTCATAGTCTCCCTTCAATCCTGGATTTTAGTCTCAGCGGCTTGGATGGTGGTGAATGGATTTTCCATATGACTTACGACATGTACTTTTATTTTTTTAACTTATAAAATCATAAAAATAAAACAAAAAAAAAATAAACTGATGATACATTGTCTTCTTTATATTTTCTGGGTAAGGTATTACTCATAGATCACACCATGTGACACGGATGAATATAACGCTCCCCTTTCATATCCATCCTTACTCATAAATGAATAACAGGTCAGTAGCTTATGGTAATTTTTTTTAATGATAAAAAATTATTGAAATTTTTTGGAAACATCAAAATCCATGGGTTGCCTCCATGCAACGCTTTTATTTAACGTCGTTAGCTCGACTTGAACCCCCAAAATTATCCAATTCCCACTTTCAACATTTTTAGGACCCCATTATTATCCACCTCAATAAGATTTAGATTAAGTCTTTTTTTAGAATTTTTCCATGTGAAATCCCATACTTAACAATGAGTGTGAAAGTCCAAGGAATTTTGGTAATGGTTGATTGAGTTTCATTTGGAGTATTTCCTAATATTTCAAGGTTCATTCCTATTTTGTGAGATTCATGATGAAAATGGATGATAATTTAATGGTATAGGTTTTCATAAATAGCAGGATTCTTGAGTGGGGAAGGAAGGATTATAATTTTGAGTTCAGTTTCATTGAATTTTCCCAATGATGAATAGAAATTTGAATCCAAATTTGTTTCTTCTACAAAACATTTTGAAATAATTTGTTCCTTTTGAAAATATGATTCATCCCCAAAATTTTCCATTTTAATTTCATGAGTGGGTATGGACTCACTATTCATTATATCTCCCAATGTTTCAATGATCGGTGATTCTAAAAAAATGTTATTGGAGCAATATTCTAAACACTCAATCCACGAAGACAAATTTTCCCCTTGTGAATCCAAATAATTAATTTCCTCATGATTTAAATACCCTCAACATTTCCTTGATCTTGTTCAGTTATCCCATATCCAAAGGTTAGTTCTTTTTTCAATTCATGGGAGGTTTTGGGATAAACTATTAATCTATCAATAATGAGGAAAGAACATCTTCAGTGGGAACGAGTTCCTCAAAAGTCTTAAAGTTTTGTAATTCTAATCTGAAAGTTGAAACTTATGAATTCATTTTATCCATTTGTTCACACAATTGTTCAAGAATTTTTTCAGTATTAGGGTTGATATCTGTTTGTACATCATGGACATCTTCATTATTTATCTTTTCAATAATTCTTGATAGGTATGGAAATTGATCTTTTAAACATTCAACATCCCATTGATTGTACATCTCATCTGGTGTGGTGTATTCAATTAAGGTCTGGTCAATGAAATTCCCTATATGAGGTGTTTCCCAATATTTATTTCTGACTTGATTACAGAATTGGTTTATGAAGGGGTATTTTGGAGGATAATCCATTGTAATTGATTGAAAATTGGTTTTGGGATTTTATTTGGACACGCAGAAATAGAAAGGGGAAAAGAGAAGATAAATTAGGGTGAGAATAGAGAATTTGGGGTGAGAAAAGAAGATGAGGGTCTAAGGTACTTAATTGGGTCCCCGGAAATGGTGCCAAAATTTGGTTGCACCCAAATTTACCCTACTGGTAAAAGCGGTCATTGAAGTACAAATAGGGATAGAATCCACAGGGACCGAAGAAGAAACCTTGAGACAATCAAATTTGTTGAAGGATTGACTATGAAGTGGCCAACATTGAGGTAGATTTTAATTGGAGAACTAATGATATAATTTAAATAACAGACAAGAAAAATGATGTGAACAAATCAATTATTGATGATGGGTTGATCTTTTGGTTTCACTTGAGGTGGATTGGATAAATTTCTTTTCTTAAAAGTTTCATGTCTTTAATTGAATACGTATCCAAACAACAAGATAATTCTCCCAAATCATTCACCAATTTAATCCCTACACAATTCCAAGTCCAATCACTAATTCACTTTGAGGATCACTTTACGGAGTACTCAAAGGAAATATATCATACTAGAACTCAAAATGTGTCATCCTTAAACTTGGAAAAGACGAAGAAGAACATAAATCATCAAATGGAAATCTTAAAATAACAAACAGATTTAAAAATTAAAGTACATGAAATAAAATCAAATACCTGACGTTGCTACTCCCTTGGATCAACCCTTATGTGGTTAGCCCTCCATTTATGCTATTCTACCAATGGAAGCAGGATGTAGACTTATCGGGGCAGAATTGAAGAAGAATAAAATTATTAAAAGAACAAACACTCCACCGTTGTGTGATTGAATTCAAAAGTGCTGGTGTGAATAAATTCACACCTCGATTCAACGGTATCAATGTGTGAAGAAAAGGAAAAGAATAAGTGAATAATAAGAATAAATTTTATTAAAATACTAAATGTGAAAGAAAAACTTACATGGGAAAACTTGACAATGCGATTACAAATTTTAAGCAGGAAATTACAATTGAAAGAAAAATACAATAGATGAAAGAAAAACTACGATTAAAAGAAAACTTTTAGATGATAATTCCATTCACCACCAGCTCCTTATATAGGAATAATAGTAGCCTTAGAGACACCCCACCACAATAAATTCCACCCCCCTTAATTTAGAGAGTCAAAAAGAGGGTGAGAAAATCAAGGGATTTGGACGTTTCAAAGTTGACCCGGAAATTTCGTCCATATTCGTCCACCATTTTGATGTGTGATTTTGGAATTTAAGGAAGCCGAATCCTAAGGGGTCGTAGAATATAAATATTCTCATCCATCTTTCCTCTATGATATTTAAATTTTTCAGTAATTTTGGCACATCCATTTCAAATATATGGTCGAAATGGTGGGACGACTTTATGTGCATTAATGTTGGGCCCACCATTTAAATCTCAACTTCAGATCCCTTTATCATCATGAAAACTTCAGAATTAGCTCCAGACACAGTTTAATAAAATGATCCTAATATTTTTATATTTCTACTGTAAAAATTTGAGCTTCATTGGGCTTGGTTTTTGGGACACACATTTGTTTGATGGGCCTTAGACCCATTATGCTTTCTCCAGAAATATTTTGCATTCCAGCGCAAATATATCCATATTCCCTTGGGATTAATCTATCAGACCTAAAAGATAAAATGTTCCAAAAAAAGTGATAGATCATATCCCAAAATATCAAATTCAGAAAATGAATATAATGTTGTCCACAAATATATGAATGATTGGGACCAAATTTTCATTTTGAACATGAATTGCATTTAAGATCAGAAATGAAGTTCTATTTATGTAATGCACTAAAAACAATGTTTATGGACATTGGACCAATGAATATAAAGACATTAAAAATGAATATTATCCACTTTTAGTGACTAATCAACCAGATTTGAATTTAGAAATGGAAGAAGAAAGCATGTCGTTCATGAAGGCGATAAATTAACATCTCACGAACAACGTTCTCTTTAATAAAATAAAAGGAAGAGGGAAAGGGAGTTGGATGATATAATATCCCATTAGCATAATCTAATTATATTATATGTATAATAATATAGTTAAAATACCATTTGGATGATGATAGGTGGGGAGATATCATGAAATGACCTTGAACTTGAAAGGAAATTAAAGGAGAAGAGGGAGATAAATTACCTCTTAAATCCTCCCCTTGCGATTCTCCTTAAGGAAGCTAGGATTAGTCTTTTGAGGAGACCATCAGATCTTGAACGTGAGAGAGGGATTAGGGAAGATGTTTGGTCAGAGTTTAGATAAGTCTTGGATCTTGAGATGTGTGAGGAAATGAGGGTGTGAATGGTGGTTTTTATAGTGGAGGGGAGAGGGGTTTCCTTAATATAAAATTCATTAGTTTATTAATTTATCCTTTGAAAAGTAATAGTGAGTTTTGAAAGACCAAGAATAGTAATTTTATCTTGTTATCCCAAAAAAATTGGGCTTTCATCAGCAGAACATCACACATGACTCTATAATTATCTTTTTTATCTTATTTTTATATATTACGGTATTTCACTATTCATCAAAAAATTCATGTATTTCAGAAAAATCCCAAAAATTCACCCCAACCATTTTTTGACGCGTAGAATCCAAAAACGAAGTCCTTTTTTCAAAAATAATTTTTTAAATATGATTATGTTAATATTTAATTAAAATCATGGTTTATTAATAAAAAAACAGTTTTAAGACATTCATTTACTTATTCTAAAATATAGGTACATCATACTTTCACTTGAATAATATTTTTATACTATCATATGTAAGGTTACTATTAATTAGGGTATATCACTATTCATAAGGATATGTTACTATTCATAAAGGTAGGTTACTATTAACCAAAAATTATTTTTGTTTTACTAGACTCCAAAAATCATCTTGAACACAACCGTGTATGTTAGATTTTCAAAATTCCAGACAAGGAAGTGAAAAACTTCTGTTTAAAGTTCACGTATCACTTAGTAGTTCATTATGTTGTGTTTTCATGTTATTTTATGACATAATTATAAGAAGGTAATTTCCATTGAAAAACTTTGGGTCGTTACATCTATCATTACCACTAATGTATAAGATCAAAATGATATGGTAGTAGGTATATTATTTTTTCATTCAAATATTTCTTGTACAAAATTTGTTTCTGGTTCAATGCTTCTCATTATTTCATGTAAGTTTTCAAAGAACAATGAATTGATCCATGATTTTCCAAAATAATAGTTACTAGTTAAAACTCTTGGAGGATATATTCATTACACAATATTATATAGGGATACCCTTATTAACATTGGTGAGAATAATATAATAAAAATACTATAATCGTTTGGATGGGAAAAATTGAAAAAATAGCGGTGATGGACTAGATGAAATGTATAATGGAAATATCAATTATATAAGTGTGGAAATTTTAGTTGTTTTTGGGGGCACACTTGGAATTATTTTCAATGTAGAGATATCCCAACCTATGTATTGTCAAGAACTATGTCCTATATCATTACTTATAGATATAATTAATTAATAATGTGATTACAGTGAATGTAATAAAGGTACCATTTGTACCCACTGTTCATGAATAAAATAATGTATATCTTCAAGAATTATAAGGACCCCTCATAAAAAGAGAAAGAATTATCCATTAAACTCAAACCTAGATCTAAAACAATATCAAATACCCCATTATATAATGGAATTCATAGAACTATATGAATTTAAGAAAAAATGTAAGATATCTTGGAGAAGAGTCTTATCTGACCAAATTTAACTTCTTATGGATAAAATATTTTCTTTTTTAAGAATAGGAATGAAAAAATGCAACTGTGAAATGATTATAGAGAACTTATTTTGATCATAGGAATGAAAAATACCATCTTCTAAGAATTATGACTTACTCAACGAAATTCATACTATTCAATTCATTTATAAGATTGAACTTTTATTGGGGTATTATCAGCTAATATGGAAGATAGATTACATTATAAAGACATCATTCCAATCATGGTATGGATATTATAAGTTTATTTTTATTACATTTTGTTTGACTAATGATACTGCAATATTTATGGACATAATGAATGGATTCATTAAGGAGTACCTCAATAAACATGTTGTGGTCTTTGTAGATGATATTAAGACATATTCCAAAAGTCATAAGGAATATGAGGAATAAAAATGTGTTATACTAAAAAATCAAACAAAAGATTTTATTCCTAAATTATGTAATTGTTAGTTCTATATGAAACAAGTGGAATTTTTTTGGAATGTTGTATCTTATAAAAGAATATCTATAGACCCCGTTGAGACAAAGGAAATAGTGGAGTGGCCTCATCCAAATATAGTTAAGGAATTCATATTTTTCATAGTCTAGTTGGATACTATTTACTTTTTGTGAATAAAAGTTCATAGCAATAAAATATTCTATAAAAGCTAACTCAAAAGAGATTTAAGTACAATTAGATGATTGAATGTGAATAATGATTCTATGAACTGATGAATTGGTTGGTTAAGACACAAGTTCTAACGTTACAATCTAATGGGGAATGACATTCCATTTTTATGACATATCATCAAACAGACCAATATGTATGACCATACAAAATTAAAAGGTTATTTCTTCTGCATCTAAACAAAATAATCATAATTAGTTGAACTATCCTACCTATGATTTGTAGTTAGTTATAGTTTCTTTCACTTTAAAATTAATTATGCACTACCTATTTTGGGAGAAGTGTTATATATACACAAACCATCAATGTATGAAGTGTATATTAACATAAAAATAACTAAAAATAAGTAAAATGAGATGGTTATATCTTCCAAATGATTTTTTAATTCATTTCACACGTGTAAAGAAAACATTTTTTTAACACACTGAGTAGGAATGACATCTGAGTTCTTACAATGATGAGAATTTAAAGATAAAGATTGATCAATGTCTTGAAAAAGATGGAAATAAAAGTTTCTAGTTAAGGGACATCTTCAATACCATATCATGTTATTTTACAATCATAATTATTAGGTATGATCAATAAATCACAAGGATAACATCTATTGATACAAAGTAAGATAGATGGAATTGAAAATTAGAGGTTTCATGATATTAATATTGATCAAGGGTGTACAGTGTTTTTGGAATAAGGAAATGATAACCATATATTGTAGATTGAATTAAATAAATCTTAGATAATCTTCATAGATCTATATTGTCTATAAATATGAGAAACCTAAAAATTTATAGATATCTATGTGACCATTATTTGTGGGAAAAAATAAATAAGGAAATTACGGATTTTACAACTAGTTGTTTTGTATTTCAAAAAATTGTATTGCAAGAACAAAAGAAGTGGGATAACATATCAATGGACTTTATTAGTAGCCTTCTTAAGATATCAAAGGGTAACAATACCATATGGGTAATTATTCATAATCCAAAAAAGTCTACACATTTCATCACTATTCTAGAGTATTTATCCCTTGAAATCATTTATTTCTTAAATATTGAAGAATTCAAAAGAATTCATATTGAACCACTATCATTTCTCTAAAACTGTGATCCAAGACTTACTTCTATGTTCTAGAGGAGCCATAAATAGTCTAGGAAAAAAAATTTAACCTAATAACATCATATCATCCCAAAATTGTTGGGTAGTCTGAGAGGATAATTTAAACAATTAATAGAATTATAAGGTCTAGTTCACATACATTTCAAGGGAGTTGGACTAACATATTCCACTTGTTTAGTTATAATAAAAAATAGTTTCTGTTCAATTATTCACATGAATCCATATCAATCCCTTTAGGGGAAAATTTGAAAAATGCCAACTTGTTATGATGAATCTATAGAAGGAAAACCAGTTGGGATAGACCTTGAAAATCAAACTCAGAAGAAGATTTATGTAATCTAGAGACATATCAAGGCTTTTCAGAGTCATCAAAAGAGTCATGATTACAATCGACAAAATATAATAGAATTTTACATTTAAGATATTTCATTTCTCAAAATATTAGCACGGAAATTAGTCATGAGATATAATAAGAAGAGAAAGGTTGGTCCACTGTACATTGTATTATTTGAGATTCTCAAGGAATGTTGGATCAGTTTCATATCATCTTGAACTACCTCCTGATGTTTCAAATTTTCACAATGGCTTCTATATACCCCTACAATGAAAGTATTAATTAGACCTGATTTATATACATGACATTAATGGTATGGAATTGGAACCTAATCATTAATATAATGAAAAAACAATACAAATTATTGATGAAGGAGAATAATTATTGAGGAACAAGAAAACATGAATTTTTAATGTTATTTGGAGAAATAATATGTTTGAGGAAGTGTCTTGGGAACCCAAATAAGCGATGGTGGAAATATATCACCATTTATATTGAATTTTGAGTCAATTATTTGGGGAAAAAAATTTCAAGGGGGAGAATGTACAACCCCAATATTTTACCACACACAGACACACACACACACACACACACATATATATATATATATCTTGACATTATATAAATCCAATGAGTTCATTAAGCTTCTCCAAACACATCACCGAATGAAGATGAACCACAAATGATTTAATAAAATTTATATAACCATTGTAAAGTAGTCATAGGATTGGTTGGTGTAAATAATGGTAAATATATTAATAAATTTATACATAATAAAAAATAATGGCAATGAAACATTAAAATTCAATTGGTATATATAATTTTAAAATAATTAATTTTTTATAGAGAATATTATTAATTTTTAAATAAATTAATTTTTAAAATATATGAATTTTATTATATTATAATTTAATAATTTTATTAATTATTATTTAAATAATTTATCCCATAAAATATGTTACCACCCATATAATAGTTTGCAATAAGAATGTAAAAATTTTATTTTATACTAGGAAGACCCATTTTTCATAAAATTGTTATATTCACATATATATTATTATTTTAAAAACATTAGATAATTTAAAAAAAATAATTTGAAATATTTTAAATTATGAAACTAATATGATGTTTCAAAATACATTCAAATAAATTAATACTCATTAGAAATATATGTTTACAAATGTTAAGAATGATTAATGATTAAAACATCCTTTTATCTATAGATTATTTTTCATTAGAACATAAATTTTAAATTAAAAATATATTTCCAAATATTTAGAACTTGAATTAGGTTAAATGGGTGCAAATATAAAATTCAAAATGTTCAATTTATGAAAAGGGGGACTGTTATATTTTTAGTGATAAATTAACTACCATGATTAATTTTTAATTATGAAAAATACGGGTAAAAATATGTAAATGCAGAATCTAAAAATGTTAACAATTAAAAAGCCCAATTATACCTTCTATATTTTATTTAGGATTTGAATCCTTCCCTATACGACTGACATACAATTTATTCACATAATTTACCTAACTCACAAAATGCACTTAATCCTTATGTGTTACCATTCTTACCCCTCACCTAACATCAGTTTCAATGAAAAAGACCATCTTTTACCAATAAAATGAACTAACTCTTGCAAATTATCTCATCTCACTTCATCCTAATGGAATTGATCAATAATTCTCCTTCCATATACCTCTTCAAACCCCCTCTAAGTGTTTCAATGGTTTTAAGGATTTTTGCCCATACTTTTAGAATAAAATTAGAAAGGAAATGGATTCAACCCCTCCTCCTTTTGATTCACGCACTTCTTTTGTGAAATCCCCATTTGAATTCGATCTTATTATTACTTCATTTGTTCATAATCAACACCTTTACTTCAAAATAATTACCTATTTATGAGATACTATATTTCTATATCATTAAATATATTTTTCAATCCTTTTTTATTATTGTCATGCATTCAAAATATATCTTGATTTTCAATGAAATATTTTCATGTTGTAATAGTTTTTGAGTTCCGTGATGTTATAATTCCATAATCTACCCCATTACTAAAAAAAGATTCCCTATTTATAATAGTCAATATTTCAATATCATTTATATAATTATATATTCCTTTTGTTATATATATCATGCTTCTGAAGTATTTACTTGATTTTACATTATGTGAATACCTACTCTAATATTATTCAAGGATATACAAATATATGTAACATTTTTTTAAAGATTGGGGCCTTCAATTTTTAAAACCCACATTCAATACTCATGAGTTAAAATGATATGTTCTTATGAGCACTGATATGTTATTATAATATTATGTTCATAGAAATATACAGGGGTGCCCATATATAACTCTAATTCATTGGTTAATGAATTAATATCTAGAGAATAATTGATTATGATACCTTGGAAGAATGCCTTATTATTGTTTTACGATATCTTGGTGAATAAATTTGGTAATATGAAAGGTGTACCCAGGGAGGTCTACAATTCATTGAGTAAATAATTAATCTCTATAGATTACATGTTCATAATACCTTAGAAGCATGTCTTGCTAATGTTTTGTGAAAGCTTGGTGAATAAAATTGGAAATATGATTTTAAAATAATTTTGTTATTATCTTTGGTTATATGATTATTAGTGTGTCATGTTTATATTGTTTCCATATTTTAATGTTACATCTCATGTACCTAAGATCATGTTATGACTTATATAACTATGATCATGTTAAGAATCATGTTCTTATGATCACATTATGTCTTTGTTCGTTATGTTCATGGTTTATATTATGACTCATGTTTTACCCATGATGTTCATTTATGCCCCAATTTCATTATTTATCCCTTACTAGTCTTTATCCTCACCTATTTGTTTTGAAGAATATCCCGATAAAATCTCATGTTGTGAAGTGATATTGGATAGAATAATGAAGATATATTTTATTAGAGTTAATATTTTTTTGTTTTCTTATGGAAACCATGTATGTCATGTTTTATAATCCTAGTTTCCACGACTCCAAAACTCAAAAGGTCCTGAGAAAATAATAAGTGTATTAATTTTATTAAATAATTTTGTTTAAAAAATGTATGAAATTTAGGGTTTTCATATTTTATGTGGATGTGTATTGTGTTTTGTAATTAGATTATTCTATATAAATTATTTAGGACATTCAATGTATAGAATGTTTTTAGGGTGGTAGGGTTGTAACTGACTGACTGAATGGCCTGAAGGCCTAAATTTTTATTGATTTTGGATAATACTCCTTTTAAGGGTAATGGAGAAAACAAAGACTTAACGATAATAAAGACATAGAAAATCTAAAAAAGAATAGGGTTTCCACCCAGGACAGAACTACATATAATAAACCCTCCCCAACATCAATGTAGTTAAGGCACACCTCCACCAGAGCATGGATGCTTTGCAAAATGTCCCGTGAAAAACTGCACGGGACCGGTACCGATTGTAACACCCCAGGTAAATAAAGAATATGAAATTTTTATATTTATCCCTATTTGTTAATAAAATGTTAATATTAATTTAAAGGTAACTCTATTCTTGATGGCTTACCCAATATGCAACAACGAGTTTCTTTGAAATCTTACATTGCACTATAATAATAAAATAATATTATCTTAAATGGTAGTTAACGCCTAGCCATTGTAATGGAGGGAATGAACAGATCTAACTAAAAAATGATTATATATGTTTGTCAAATATTTTTTACTTTTTACAATAAATGTTAGAGGATTAAAAATGTGAATGAATTCAATTTTAAACGTAAATATTCTAATAATCTTTAGAAGGCCGATTAACCGCCTTTTGATGGAGAACCTCTTTTAAATCCACTTTTTGACAATTTTATGTGTTATATTTGACAAAATAAAATTCTTCTTTAGAATCTAGACATCAAAATTTACTTTGTGTAAATTTTTGGTATCTTTCCGATAAAGTTCATTTTTTATGAATAGTGAAAAATGTTGTATTTTAATTCAAAACCTATTTTTAATCTAATTTATTTATATGATTAGATTATCTTTTGAATTGTTTTTAAAGTAAAATTAGAATATATTTTTACCATTTAATCCAATAATGGTCATTGTAATTAATTTCAATTTGAAATTGGACTTAAACTAGTGTCAATCTTTTAATAGATATTGTTTCTTAAAAACATGCTATTTGTTTTGACAGCGGGAATTAATTATTAAATTAATTAATGAAACTTATATGTTTTGAATTTTGTAAAATAGACATCAATTTTGAGTTCGGAATATCAAATATAGCTTAGGGTGATTTTTTGGTATTTTTCTGAAAAACATCAATTTTTTGATGAATAGTGAAACCACTAAGTTGTAGTTAAAGAAACTGATTTTTCATTTAAATGTAACTTTGCCAGCTCTATGTTTTTAATTTCAAAAATCTGACATACATGGTTTTCATTAATATGTAAAATGTGGTTCAATGGAATTAATATAATTTTTTGATGAATAGTAACTTTTAAGTTTTTAATCACGATTAGAGGTAATTAGTGTAGTTTAAGGTAAAAATAATGTTTTAATAATATGAGATGAGCTCGAAACATGTCCTAACCTTATTGGATGTGTCATGGCTGACCAAGAAAATCCATGGGTCAACTTGGGGACCCCATGGAGCCACTTTGGTTGGGAAATGACATAAATAACTTTTTATTTAATGTAAAAGTAAAAATGACACAAACATGAGTTGTTTTACTAAAATAATTTTTACATGTGGTTATAAAAGTCAGATTTTTTACTATAAATAGTCATTGGAAAGCTAAAAATATTTCCTACATCATGATATTTTTTTAGACATTAAATAAATAAAATTATTTATGACATCATAATGATGCAGCGATTACCTCATTAATAAAGTATTTAAATAAAATGAAAGGATAATGTAAAATCTATGACCTACACATGTCCAAAACCTATTGTATTGATGGATTTAGAAACCTTATCACCTTATCCAATAATTATATCAATGTGGGACCTTTTAAATCCGAAACTCATTTTCAAATAAAGTAACATTTCTTTACTTTCCAAGAGTGCCCCTCCTCTCCTCTTATAAAAGGCCCCCACCACTACCACCTTACCCACACCTCTCAAGACTTTGGCTCGGCCAAACCCTACTAATTTTGCCTCTAAAAATCCCTCTATTACTCCTATAAGCCTCAATTTGGGCAGAAGTCTTCCCAAGGAAGCCTTTGAGCTCAAATCAAAAAGAGTTACCCGATTTTAAGGTAATGTATTCACTTGTGTTCTTTTGTTTTATTTTGCGTCTCCAACCCCCTAAACTCTTTTTATTCATTTCTTTTGTAACAAATACAGTATCTTTAATATACTAGGATGTTGTTATAAGAATAATTAGAGATACACTTACACACACCTACATCAAATGGTTAAAGAACATACTGTTTCTGTGGATGGTGAATTTCTGCCTCACGAAACGATGATTGTTCAACACTCATATAACACCTTAAAAGGTGGAAATTAAGATCTCACTATATTTATATATGATATATAATATGTTTATGTTTTAATTAAGCTTCTGTATTTTTATTTTGTGGCATACCTTTATGGTTTCCATTGCGGGTAAACACGATAATTTCATTTTAGGAAGTGCGGACTACCGCCCCCTCAAAGTGATTTGATTCGTTAATGCCATATGTGGGATGTATAAACGATGTATTTAAAGTTATTATATATGATTTATGTTACATATAAATGATGAATATAATTCTGGAATTAAAATATACATACCTCTAATTTAGTTTTAATTCCATTAATATGACATAGAAATGAAAGTACCGTTCATGCTTACGTACGGCTTACCGTCTCCATGAATGATGCATTTCATTTCTTACCTCTAAATGATTATGTAATATTATAAATACATGTATATTCTGGATATATATGATATATATGATATCCAAATCATGAATATCATTCTGGATATAATGAACCTTTGACCACACGAACAATATGTAATTGTAAGAAGTCCACTTTCGACTTAAGAACCAAATATCGACAAAACAAACATTATTAACTTAAATGATTACATAATGTTTATAACATGGAAATAAGTGATATCAAAGGAATAATGAACTTGAAAAAGGTTCTTAATCAAGTAGAAATTAACTCAAGTTTATTATTCCGGACGTTAAAGAACGATCAAGTCAAGTCGGACCTGAGGTAAGAGATACTACTCCTCTCTTTATTTTTAAGTACACTCTTTTATGTCATTACTTTTAAGCTCATATTTCTTGTGATTGGGATGTTCTTTTATATTACTCTTACTATAATTTTTATGTTCATATGATGAGATACCCTATTCTCTCTCATCAATCCATTTTGGAAGTTTTGAGTGGCGCTGTTAGGCTGCCGAATTTTCGTAAGAGATCTAACCTCTCTCTTTCTTTTTAAGTACTCTCCTTTATGTCACTTCTTTTAAGCTCTTCTTTGTTATGATGGGGGATGTTATTTTATATTACTCTTTCTGTACATTTTATTTTAATATGATGAGAGACCCTATTTGATCTCATCAATCCATTTTTGGAAGTTTTAAGTGGCGCCGTTAGGCTGCCGAGTTTTCGTAAGGGATTTTTCATCTCACTTTTATTACCATGTGATTTATGATACATTTGCCAAAATTTCCATTTAGTGGTGTATGAACTGACCATTATTTTAATCATTGTGTAATATAATTTCATTTATGAGTATTTACATCAATGTTGTATTGTCCTTCTTTCACGGGGTGTATGTTTCGAAAGATACCCATGTTAGTAAGGGAACCTTTCACCCTCCTCGTTTTAAAAGACTTATTTTGTTATGTCTTTTAATTCACATAACATTTTGTTGGGATATGTTCTTATATATCAATAGTGATTTAAATTTTATGTCTAAGTGATGAGATACCCTTTTTATCTCTCGTCAACTCATTTCCTGAATTTTGTAGTGACGCCGTTAGGCTGTCAAATTTTTGAAAGGGAACTTCTTAACCCAATTTTGATTCTTTAGGGATAAGCTTTTACTCCTGAATATGTCGTTCTATGAATATGTGTGAATAACCTCTGATTTTTTTACACTTAATATCCACTTATATTTAGTGTATTAGTTTGTCACACATAATTATGTAATTGATTTATCCTTATTCCAAGGATACCGTCTTTGTATGGGACTTCATCTCAATATCCTTTCATTGATGCATATTTTGTTTTATACACAACCTTCTTTTATACGGTGTATAAACCCCTTTGAATTTTACGTTTATCCAAAAGGAATATTTTTTATACAAATCATTTTACTAAATGACAAAAGGGAATGTTTTTGTCGTACGTATGTGGCGACAATGAATTCTCCTCCGCCGTGACCATTATTTGAGTTTCGGCTTACTCTACAAGCCATACCTTTTTTTAAAAGAAAAATAAATACCATGTTTTAATTTTCTTTTATTTTGGTATTGAAAATGGTTTTCATAATGTTTTTATATCAATGTCTTGTATTGATATCTTGTGATTGAAAAGTGGAAATGTTATGTTTCCTTTATGCATGTTTTATGTGATACGATTATGTTATGGTTCTTGGGCATTATTATGAAGATGGGTGGTTCTGTGATAAACTAAGGGCGGGTGATCCCGATATAGCTCTCCAATTCATTGGGTAATGCGAAGGGTTTAAACATTAAGGTTTCTCCGAATATATTTAGGGAATGTATTGTGATGGGTATTCCAAACGTAACCAAGAGGGTTACTCCCTACATAAGAATGTTATGAATGCCTCAAGTTACCTTTATGTCTTATAATTTCTATGATTTATTCCTGATTTTATGAGGTATGTTAAAGTGCTTATGTTTTATGGTTAA